>OX276383.1:43129896-47929896 GCA_946251855.1 Alsophila aescularia | reverse complement strand
GAATCATTATACTCGTAATGATTCTGTCAAGGGCCCACAACCACCCATCGGGCAACTAAAGACGTGATGCTAAATGGATCTGTCTTGATCAGGAGACAACGAATCGATATTAAACTATGCCAACCTTCTTGTAGAAGTCGTCAAAATTGTAGGGACTTCCTAAAATTTTACACATCAAGGAACCATTATAGTCATTCAACATCGTGATGAGATAGTAGTTGAAGTAAAAAGTGTTTTTTTTTTAATTACTCATTATAGTCTGTGGGTGTTTATTACCAACAACTAACACCAGATGACATATGGGGCATACAATTCTTGCAGCGATCCACTTAAAAACTACAGAACAGTAACTTGCCGTTGCAGTTATTTTGGTCAACATCGAGCCCTTTTGATATAGAAATGCCGAAGCTACGAGCTCCTTCTGCCACTATCCTCTGCACGTACTGGCTTCTGAGTCCTTTAGCACAACCTCTGTAGATGTATACCGCCCCTGATCCATCGTCTTCCCAAGGTGCTCCAATTGCCACGTCTGAAAAGCCTCAGACATGTTACTTATCAAGCAGATGGCTTGGATACTACTGACAAAGCAGTGGGGAAAAGCTGGCCAAGATAGATCCAGCACTGGTGTTAATGGAAGATGCCCAGCAGCGGGTCGAATGTGAAATTTATCTACGTCAGTAACAGACTGAGCATAATTACCTCTAAACCCATCTCCATCCACATCTCCAAGATCAGCTATGACATTTCCAAAACGAGCACCACTGGCGCTTGATCCCATGACATGACTTGACTCTTCTAGAGTTAAATTGTTAGCCTGTAAGAAAACCGATTATTTTCGTCGTCATAATTTAGGTTTCATTGGATAGTGGAATACCCAAAAAGAGCTTCCTCAAGCAGAATGGAAAGAGGACGAAAGATTCTCCTGATATATCAAAGGTCTCAAAAATATCTTTGTTTTGAAGATTATTATTAAGAGTTATTGTTTAATTTTTATATCCCTTCCATAATATTTACCACATGCTTCGTCATATAAACGAACACAGCTCCTTGGTCATACGGCAACCCCCCATCCATTGTCACAAAGTTGGGAGCTCCGACCAGCAAGTCTGACAATCCATCTCCATCTATATCCAAGCAGCAAAGACTGGCACCAAAGTATGCACCAAGCTGAGGACCGTGAACTTTTGCGTGTATCTTGAGAGGATTTTGCTCACGTATTGCTGGCTCGAAAATTAGCACCTGCAATTTTTATAATTTTTCAAAGGATGTCTTGCAGTATTATAATATGTTTTGTCAGTTATATTTTGCAGCCTTGTAATTTAAGACCGTAACTATTCAAAAAAATAGCATCAAAGTCATACTCTCATAATTAAAATCAATATGCCATCATTGCCATATCCTCACAATCCAAATCACTTTCATAACGAGAGTTTGAAGAAGATTGGCGACTTCAAAATCTAATATTTACTTCAAAGTTGTGTAAGTATAGCTTTCGAATCAATCTTATTATATTCATGATATTTGGTAAGTACTTAGTTACTAAAGTTTTTTTGTTTGTTTAGGTAAATATCATAATTTATAATTTTTGAATTTGTAAGATTATATCTGTTCTGGGATTGTTGAGTTATCGGAATATACATAATATGGGGTTTTTGTATGTTTCTGTATTGTGAGTAAATATAAGACAAAATTTGAAAAAGGTAGTTACGAGTTTCGCAAATATGCTACAAGATGGTATGTCATATTAATATGCCCTAAAATGCATAAATTTACGAATGAACCTCAATAATTTAAGGTTTTTTGTATCAATATACCTACAGTTGAGAAAAATTATAAACTGTATGAGACTTATTTGTAGGTAAACATGTTTATTGACCTGTCCATATCCTCTCACAGATCGAGGTGCTCCTGCCACAAATAGAGTCTCTCCATCATGTTCAAAAACTCCAGCTTCTACGCTGTACCCTGGAAAATAAATGACCAGTAGTATGTTATTGTTTTGTTTTGTTATAATGGTCTAGTCTAGATAATGGTTTGTCCACGATCTCACCTCATTCTATGGCTGTAGGTGTAGCATGCTTGTGTAGTAGATCTAACATGAGCACATCAAGGTTCTAATTTACAGGAAACACTGACAAAGACAGAACCTTCTACTCTGCATTTATAATTTTGCTTATAGTAGCCATAGCTTCCACAGCATCCAGCCCGCACTGTTTCAATCTGGTGAGCTATGACCTCTTTGAGGCAAAGAAGGCCCAAAGTATTTTAGTTTATAGTAGCTTCCATAGAGTTCAGACAAAAGAGAGTCAAGCTGGTGTTATTATGACCTTTTTGATAGAAGCCTACTAGTTCCTTATCATAGAAACGAACTATCATTGAACTTAATTGAAGTTAGAGCTAACCATAGTAACGACGGTGAAGCAAATAGATAATGGCGGATGGTACATATCATTAAACTACCCACAGCTAGTTTTATTATCTCTTCACTTATTTGTTTCGTATGTAGTTCAATCTATAAGATTATTAAGATTATTATCTATAAGATTGAACTATAAGGGATATTTGGTGTAAAAAATACACAGATAATCCATAAAACTCTATGTGGTAATATCATATATCAAAACATACCAAAATAGTCATCAGGCTCCAATTCAGGAGTGTAGTATGGGTTTGAAATAACTTGTTTGCTGAAGTAACTGCTTCCTTCCTGCGGATTGTAAATGAAATTTATGATTCCTCCTGAAACAAAACCATAGACAAAATGTGAAGAAAGTTCATGACTTCATTAAGTTGCCATAGATGCAATGTTAAAAACTCGACCGACTACTTCAAGAGGTTGTAGTCGGGCGATCTAAAGTTACAATACAAAAATCTATTTTTAAGCTCTTGACCAAAATCTCGTAAAGACAGTTGTGCGGGGTTGCAATAGAGTGTTAACACTGCAGACGGCTACAATTTTTTTACGGTAGCCCTAAAACTTCCCATATCCTACCACGTAGAGGATACTACCAGTTTATTATACCATGTTTGTGTTTAGTTTAAGTCAGTTAATCTATCTTAACAAGACGTAAGTTCAAAAACTAAAACCCGACTACAGTCGGGTAAAAACAGCCTATGACACTTTTGCAAAGAAGACGAATCGATTGATACCTCACTTGTTAAAATCTGATCACGTTTTTAGTTTGAACTCATAAACCATACTTTGATTCGCTGTGGTCGGGTACAAAATAAATAGGCTTTGACACTCTATAAATGAAGACGAATCGATTGATACCTCGTTTGTCAAAATCGGACCATGTTTTAGTTTGAAACATTACCCTTCCTTTTTTTTCCCGTAGTCAGTTAAAAATATTAGCCTATAACACTCTATACATGAAGACAAATCGATTGATACCTTGCTTGTCAAAATCGGACTAATAGGAGCGACGATATGGTAGAACATCCACATACCCACATAAACAAATACATACATAGACTGTTAAACTCATTACCCTTCCCTTAATTCGCCGAACTCAAGTAAAAAGACAAGACTATTTCCTATCATTTGTAATTGAACTACAAATTAAGGGAATACCAGAATTTGTTAGGCCCCTATAGGACTTGGCTTAACGACTGCTATCAATTGTTAGCAACCTGGATCAGTATGTCATGTTAACATCAATATATTAACATGCCTTTCGAAGTACGGAGCGATGGTAAATCCGCACATATACCGAGGATCGAACCCGCAACTTTAGAATGCAAAGTACACATATTATTGCTCAGGCTGCATCTCTCTAATCTTATCATTTTTAACATGACAATTCCGTACCTGTCCACTGCAGAAGACCAGGCGCTCCAATGATGACGCTGTTGTTCCCAACAACCTTGACAGACATGCCCGCCTGTCCGTACGCGTAGAAGTTCAGATGAGTGCCATAGTCACCGTACTCCCGTCGTTTGCCATCCGTCATAAAAGCTTGACGTGCTGAAACCAATTATTACTGGCTTAAGGCGGGCTCAGTCCCGAAATCAGAAAAACGTCGAATAGGAAAACTTCGAGAACGACGTAATGAAACATCTTTATGCGAACCAAAAAATAGTGTGGATAGAAAAGTATAATAACTAACAAATTAACCGAACAGAACTTTCAGAAGTGGCTTAGTATCCTTGGAAAAAAAAACACGAACTACCGCATGACAATAACTTGTTACCGGTGTGAACTTGGCAGCCAAAATGTAGCAGCCTAAAATCCGACTAAATTAAGAAGGTTTTTTTTTATTATAGTGGTTAACTCTTATTTGTTAATTAATGATTATTGTTTAATAATAATAATAATATAAAAAACTTTTGATTAATAAGTTAACGCAAATTTTTATAAAAATATATCCCGAAGAACATGAACAAAATATATTCTTGAGATTTTTAAGGGAACACGCACCTAGTTAGAGCTCTTATCCCCTGAAAAATGAAAGTTTGAATTACGAATTTTATTCTCTCATAATGTAGCTTGAAAACGAGTATACCGACAATGTGGCTAAATGACAGCTTAACCCTAAATTCTTTACTTGAATTATGGATGAACACTGAACCGTGTCTGAAATTTTTAGGCTGCTGATATATTTCGACTTGAAATACGCTAATATTGTTTAAAATCTGCACAATTGTATCATAAACGATATACAGGCTACCTTCTAATCACTATTGCAAAGTGTTTTTTTGACTATTTAACCCTGGAATAGTCAATCAAAATTGATACTGAGTTTTGATTTCACTACTCATGTTCCACGGTGTGTTTCGACCTTTGAGACCCTGAAATCAACTATTAATCTCATTCAAATATAACAAATGGTGCAAAAGCTACAATAAAAATGCTAACAGATGGTGGCTAAATGCCAACCTGACCATAAAACATCCCAAAGTACATGAACCAAAAAAAACCTAGACATTTTTCAGGAAACAAACCTCTAGTAAGACCTCTCATCCCCTGAAATCTGTAAGTTTTGATATATCACACTATTGTCTAATAAAGTAGCTTCAAAACGCCTATAAAGAGAATGTGGCTAAATGACAGCTTAACCCTAAATTCTTTACTTGAATTATGGATGAACACTGAACCGTGTCTGAAATTTTTAGGCTGCTGATATATTTCGACTTCAAATACGCTAATATTGTTTAAAATCTGCACAATTGTATCATAAACAATATACAGGCTACCTTCTTATCACTATTGCAAAGTGTTTTTTTGACTATTTAACCCTGGAATAGTCAATCAAAATTGATACTGAGTCTTGATTTCACTACTCATGTTCCACGGTGTGTTTCGACCTTTGAGACCCTGAAATCAACTATTAATCTCATTCAAATATAACAAATGGTGCACAAGCTACTATAAAAATGCTAACAGATGGTGGCTAAATGCTAACCTGACCATAAAACATCCCAAAGTACATGGACCAAAAAAAAACCTAGACATTTTTCAGGAAACAAACCTCTAGTAAGACCTCTCATCCCCTGAAATCTGTAAGTTTTGATATATCACACTATTGTCTATTAAGTAGCTTCAAAACGTGTATAAAGAGAATGTGGCTAAATGACAGCTTAACCCTAAATTCTTTACTTGAATTATGGATGAACACTGAACCGTGTCTGAAATTTTTAGGCTGCTGATATATTTCGACTTGAAATACGCTAATATTGTTTAAAATCTGCACAATTGTATCATAAACGATATACAGGCTACCTTTTAATCACTATTGCAAAGTGTTTTTTTGACTATTTAACCCTGGAATAGGCAATCAAAATTGATACTGAGTTTTGATTTCACTACTCATGTTCCACGGTGTGTTTCGACCTTTGAGACCCTGAAATAAACTATTAATCTTATTCAAATATAACAAATGGTGCACAAGCTTCTATAAAAATGCTAACAGATGGTGGCTAAATGCCAACCTGACTATAAAACATCCCAAAGTACATGAACCAAAAAAAAACCTAGACATTTTTCAGGAAACAAACCTCTAGTAAGACCTCTCATCCCCTGAAATCTGAGGTTTTGATATATCACACTATTGTCTAATAAAGTAGCTTAAAAACGTGTATAAATAAAACGTGGCTAAATGACAGCTTAACCCTAAATTCTTTACTTGAATTATGGATGAACACTGAACCATGTCTGAAATTTTTAGGCTGCTGATATATTTCGACTTGAAATACGCTAATATTGTTTAAAATCTGCACAATTGTATCATAAACGATATACAGGCTACCTTTTAATCACTATTGCAAAGTGTTTTTTTGACTATTTAACCCTGGAAAAGTCAATCAAAATTGATACTGAGTTTTGATTTCACTACTCATGTTCCACGGTGTGTTTCGACCTTTGAGACCCTGAAATCAACTATTAATCTCATTCAAATATAACAAATGGTGCACAAGCTACTACAAAAATGCTAACAGATGGTGGCAAAATGCCAACCTGACCATAAAACATCCCAAAGTACATGAACCAAAAAAAACCTAGACATTTTTCAGGAAACAAACCTCTAGTAAGACCTCTCATCCCCTGAAATCTGTAAGTTTTGATATATCACACTATTGTCTAATAAAGTAGCTTCAAAACGTGTATAAAGAAAATGTGGCTAAATGACAGCTTAACCCTAAATTCTTTACTTGAATTATGGATGAACACTGAACCGTGTCTGAAATTTTTAGGCTGCTGATATATTTCGACTTCAAATACGCTAATATTGTTTAAAATCTGCACAATTGTATCATAAACGATATACAGGCTACCTTTTAATCACTATTGCAAAGTGTTTTTTTGACTATTTAACCCTGGAATAGGCAATCAAAATTGATACTGAGTTTTGATTTCACTACTCATGTTCCACGGTGTGTTTCGACCTTTGAGACCCTGAAATCAACTATTAATCTCATTCAAATATAACAAATGGTGCACAAGCTACTATAAAAATGCTAACAGATGGTGGCTAAATGCCAACCTGACCATAAAACATCCCAAAGTACATGAACCAAAAAAAACCTAGACATTTTTCAGGAAACAAACCTCTAGTAAGACCTCTCATCCCCTGAAATCTGTAAGTTTTGATATATCACACTATTGTCTATTAAGTAGCTTCAAAACGTGTATAAAGAGAATGTGGCTAAATGACAGCTTAACCCTAAATTATTTACTTGAATTATGGATGAACACTGAACCGTGTCTGAAATTTTTAGGCTGCTGATATATTTCGACTTCAAATACGCTAATATTGTTTAAAATCTGCACAATTGTATCATAAACGATATACAGGCTACCTTTTAATCACTATTGCAAAGTGATTTTTTGACTATTTAACCCTGGAATAGTCAATCAAAATTGATACTGAGTTTTGATTTCACTACTCATGTTCCACGGTGTGTTTCGACCTTTGAGACCCTGAAATCATCTATTAATCTCATTCAAATATAACAAATAGTGCACAAGCTACTACAAAAATTCTAACAGATGGTGGCTAAATGCCAACCTGACCATAAAACATCCCAAAGTACATGAACCAAAAAAAACCTAGACATTTTTCAGGAAACAAACCTCTAGTAAGACCTCTCATCCCCTGAAATCTGAGGTTTTGATATATCACACTATTGTCTAATAAAGTAGCTTAAAAACGTGTATAAAGAAAACGTGGCTAAATGACAGCTTAACCCTAAATTCTTTACTTGAATTATGGATGAACACTGAACCATGTCTGAAATTTTTAGGCTGCTGATATATTTCGACTTGAAATACGCTAATATTGTTTAAAATCTGCACAATTGTATCATAAACGATATACAGGCTACCTTTTAATCACTATTGCAAAGTGATTTTTTGACTATTTAACCCTGGAAAAGTCAATCAAAATTGATACTGAGTTTTGATTTCACTACTCATGTTCCACGGTGTGTTTCGACCTTTGAGACCCTGAAATCAACTATTAATCTCATTCAAATATAACAAATGGTGCACAAGCTACTACAAAAATGCTAACAGATGGTGGCAAAATGCCAACCTGACCATAAAACATCCCAAAGTACATGAACCAAAAAAAACCTAGACATTTTTCAGGAAACAAACCTCTAGTAAGACCTCTCATCCCCTGAAATCTGTAAGTTTTGATATATCACACTATTGTCTAATAAAGTAGCTTCAAAACGTGTATAAAGAAAATGTGGCTAAATGACAGCTTAACCCTAAATTCTTTACTTGAATTATGGATGAACACTGAACCGTGTCTGAAATTTTTAGGCTGCTGATATATTTCGACTTGAAATACGCTAATATTGTTTAAAATCTGCACAATTGTATCATAAACGATATACAGGCTACCTTTTAATCACTATTGCAAAGTGTTTTTTTGACTATTTAACCCTGGAAAAGTCAATCAAAATTGATACTGAGTTTTGATTTCACTACTCATGTTCCACGGTGTGTTTCGACCTTTGAGACCCTGAAATCAACTATTAATCTCATTCAAATATAACAAATGGTGCACAAGCTACTATAAAAATGCTAACAGATGGTGGCTAAATGCCAACCTGACCATAAAACATCCCAAAGTACATGAACCAAAAAAAACCTAGACATTTTTCAGGAAACAAACCTCTAGTAAGACCTCTCATCCCCTGAAATCTGTAAGTTTTGATATATCACACTATTGTCTATTAAGTAGCTTCAAAACGTGTATAAAGAGAATGTGGCTAAATGACCCTAAATTCTTTACTTGAATTATGGATGAACACTGAACCGTGTCTGAAATTTTTAGGCTGCTGATATATTTCGACTTGAAATACGCTAATATTGTTTAAAATCTGCACAATTGTATCATAAACGATATACAGGCTACCTTTTAATCACTATTGCAAAGTGTTTTTTTGACTATTTAACCCTGGAATAGGCAATCAAAATTGATACTGAGTTTTGATTTCACTACTCATGTTCCACGGTGTGTTTCGACCTTTGAGACCCTGAAATAAACTATTAATCTTATTCAAATATAACAAATGGTGCACAAGCTTCTATAAAAATGCTAACAGATGGTGGCTAAATGCCAACCTGACTATAAAACATCCCAAAGTACATGAACCAAAAAAAAACCTAGACATTTTTCAGGAAACAAACCTCTAGTAAGACCTCTCATCCCCTGAAATCTGAGGTTTTGATATATCACACTATTGTCTAATAAAGTAGCTTAAAAACGTGTATAAATAAAACGTGGCTAAATGACAGCTTAACCCTAAATTCTTTACTTGAATTATGGATGAACACTGAACCATGTCTGAAATTTTTAGGCTGCTGATATATTTCGACTTGAAATACGCTAATATTGTTTAAAATCTGCACAATTGTATCATAAACGATATACAGGCTACCTTTTAATCACTATTGCAAAGTGTTTTTTTGACTATTTAACCCTGGAAAAGTCAATCAAAATTGATACTGAGTTTTGATTTCACTACTCATGTTCCACGGTGTGTTTCGACCTTTGAGACCCTGAAATCAACTATTAATCTCATTCAAATATAACAAATGGTGCACAAGCTACTACAAAAATGCTAACAGATGGTGGCAAAATGCCAACCTGACCATAAAACATCCCAAAGTACATGAACCAAAAAAAACCTAGACATTTTTCAGGAAACAAACCTCTAGTAAGACCTCTCATCCCCTGAAATCTGTAAGTTTTGATATATCACACTATTGTCTAATAAAGTAGCTTCAAAACGTGTATAAAGAAAATGTGGCTAAATGACAGCTTAACCCTAAATTCTTTACTTGAATTATGGATGAACACTGAACCGTGTCTGAAATTTTTAGGCTGCTGATATATTTCGACTTCAAATACGCTAATATTGTTTAAAATCTGCACAATTGTATCATAAACGATATACAGGCTACCTTTTAATCACTATTGCAAAGTGTTTTTTTGACTATTTAACCCTGGAATAGGCAATCAAAATTGATACTGAGTTTTGATTTCACTACTCATGTTCCACGGTGTGTTTCGACCTTTGAGACCCTGAAATCAACTATTAATCTCATTCAAATATAACAAATGGTGCACAAGCTACTATAAAAATGCTAACAGATGGTGGCTAAATGCCAACCTGACCATAAAACATCCCAAAGTACATGAACCAAAAAAAACCTAGACATTTTTCAGGAAACAAACCTCTAGTAAGACCTCTCATCCCCTGAAATCTGTAAGTTTTGATATATCACACTATTGTCTATTAAGTAGCTTCAAAACGTGTATAAAGAGAATGTGGCTAAATGACAGCTTAACCCTAAATTATTTACTTGAATTATGGATGAACACTGAACCGTGTCTGAAATTTTTAGGCTGCTGATATATTTCGACTTCAAATACGCTAATATTGTTTAAAATCTGCACAATTGTATCATAAACGATATACAGGCTACCTTTTAATCACTATTGCAAAGTGATTTTTTGACTATTTAACCCTGGAATAGTCAATCAAAATTGATACTGAGTTTTGATTTCACTACTCATGTTCCACGGTGTGTTTCGACCTTTGAGACCCTGAAATCATCTATTAATCTCATTCAAATATAACAAATAGTGCACAAGCTACTACAAAAATTCTAACAGATGGTGGCTAAATGCCAACCTGACCATAAAACATCCCAAAGTACATGAACCAAAAAAAACCTAGACATTTTTCAGGAAACAAACCTCTAGTAAGACCTCTCATCCCCTGAAATCTGAGGTTTTGATATATCACACTATTGTCTAATAAAGTAGCTTAAAAACGTGTATAAAGAAAACGTGGCTAAATGACAGCTTAACCCTAAATTCTTTACTTGAATTATGGATGAACACTGAACCATGTCTGAAATTTTTAGGCTGCTGATATATTTCGACTTGAAATACGCTAATATTGTTTAAAATGTGCACAATTGTATCATAAACGATATACAGGCTACCTTTTAATCACTATTGCAAAGTGATTTTTTGACTATTTAACCCTGGAAAAGTCAATCAAAATTGATACTGAGTTTTGATTTCACTACTCATGTTCCACGGTGTGTTTCGACCTTTGAGACCCTGAAATCAACTATTAATCTCATTCAAATATAACAAATGGTGCACAAGCTACTACAAAAATGCTAACAGATGGTGGCAAAATGCCAACCTGACCATAAAACATCCCAAAGTACATGAACCAAAAAAAACCTAGACATTTTTCAGGAAACAAACCTCTAGTAAGACCTCTCATCCCCTGAAATCTGTAAGTTTTGATATATCACACTATTGTCTAATAAAGTAGCTTCAAAACGTGTATAAAGAAAATGTGGCTAAATGACAGCTTAACCCTAAATTCTTTACTTGAATTATGGATGAACACTGAACCGTGTCTGAAATTTTTAGGCTGCTGATATATTTCGACTTGAAATACGCTAATATTGTTTAAAATCTGCACAATTGTATCATAAACGATATACAGGCTACCTTTTAATCACTATTGCAAAGTGTTTTTTTGACTATTTAACCCTGGAAAAGTCAATCAAAATTGATACTGAGTTTTGATTTCACTACTCATGTTCCACGGTGTGTTTCGACCTTTGAGACCCTGAAATCAACTATTAATCTCATTCAAATATAACAAATGGTGCACAAGCTACTATAAAAATGCTAACAGATGGTGGCTAAATGCCAACCTGACCATAAAACATCCCAAAGTACATGAACCAAAAAAAACCTAGACATTTTTCAGGAAACAAACCTCTAGTAAGACCTCTCATCCCCTGAAATCTGTAAGTTTTGATATATCACACTATTGTCTATTAAGTAGCTTCAAAACGTGTATAAAGAGAATGTGGCTAAATGACAGCTTAACCCTAAATTATTTACTTGAATTATGGATGAACACTGAACCGTGTCTGAAATTTTTAGGCTGCTGATATATTTCGACTTCAAATACGCTAATATTGTTTAAAATCTGCACAATTGTATCATAAACGATATACAGGCTACCTTTTAATCACTATTGCAAAGTGATTTTTTGACTATTTAACCCTGGAATAGTCAATCAAAATTGATACTGAGTTTTGATTTCACTACTCATGTTCCACGGTGTGTTTCGACCTTTGAGACCCTGAAATCATCTATTAATCTCATTCAAATATAACAAATAGTGCACAAGCTACTACAAAAATTCTAACAGATGGTGGCTAAATGCCAACCTGACCATAAAACATCCCAAAGTACATGAACCAAAAAAAACCTAGACATTTTTCAGGAAACAAACCTCTAGTAAGACCTCTCATCCCCTGAAATCTGTAAGTTTTGATATATCACACTATTGTCTAATAAAGTAGCTTCAAAACGTGTATAAAGAAAATGTGGCTAAATGACAGCTTAACCCTAAATTCTTTACTTGAATTATGGATGAACACTGAACCGTGTCTGAAATTTTTAGGCTGCTGATATATTTCGACTTGAAATACGCTAATATTGTTTAAAATCTGCACAATTTTATCATAAACGATATACAGGCTACCTTTAATCACTATTACAAAGTGGTTTTTTGACTATTTAACCCTGGATTAGTCAATCAAAATTGATGTTGAGTTTTTATTTCACTACTTATGTTCCACGGTGTGTTTCGACCTTTGAGACCCTGAAATCAACTATTAATCTCATTCAAATATAACAAATGGTGCACAAGCTACTATAAAAATGCTAACAGATGGTGGCTAAATGCCAACCTGACCATAAAACATCCCAAAGTACATGAACCAAAAAAAACCTAGACATTTTTCAGGAAACAAACCTCTAGTAAGACCTCTCATCCCCTGAAATCTGTAAGTTTTGATATATCACACTATTGTCTATTAAGTAGCTTCAAAACGTGTATAAAGAGAATGTGGCTAAATGACAGCTTAACCCTAAATTATTTACTTGAATTATGGATGAACACTGAACCGTGTCTGAAATTTTTAGGCTGCTGATATATTTCGACTTCAAATACGCTAATATTGTTTAAAATCTGCACAATTGTATCATAAACGATATACAGGCTACCTTTTAATCACTATTGCAAAGTGATTTTTTGACTATTTAACCCTGGAATAGTCAATCAAAATTGATACTGAGTTTTGATTTCACTAACAAATGGTGCACAAACTTCTATAAAATAACAGATGGTGGCTAAATGCCAACCTGACCATAAAACATCCCAAAGTACATGAACCAAAAAAAACCTAGATATTTTTTAGGAAACAAACCTCTAGTAAGACCTCTCATTACTCAAGACTCTGTTAGCATTTTTATAGAAGTTTTTGCACCATTTGTTATATTTGAATGAGATTAATAGTTGATTTCAGGGTCTCAAAGGTCGAAACACACCGTGGAACATGAGTAGTGAAATCAAAACTCAGTATCAATTTTGATTGACTATTCCAGGGTTAAATAGTCAAAAAATCACTTTGCAATAGTGATTAAAAGGTAGCCTGTATATCGTTTATGATACAATTGTGCAGATTTTAAACAATATTAGCGTATTTCAAGTCGAAATATATCAGCAGCCTAAAAATTTCAGACACGGTTCAGTGTTCATCCATGATTCAAGAAAAGAATTTATGGTTAAGCTGTCATTTAGCCACATTCTCTTTATACACGTTTTAAAGCTACTTTATTAGACAATAGTGTGATATATCAAAACTTACAGATTTCAGGGGATCAGAGGTCTTACTAGAGGTTTGTTTCCTGAAAAATATCTAGGTTTTTTTTGGTTCATGTACTTTGGGATGTTTTATGGTCAGGTTGGCATTTAGCCACCACTTGTTACCATTTTTATAGAAGCTTGTGCACCATTTGTTATATTTGAATGAGATTAATAGTTGATTTCAGGGTCTGAAAGGTCGAAACACACCGTGGAACATGAGTAGTGAAATCAAAACTCAGTATCAATTTTGATTGACTATTCCAGGGTTAAATAGTCAAAAAATCACTTTGCAATAGTGATTAGAAGGTAGCCTGTATATCGTTTATGATACAAATTTGCAGATTTTAAACAATATTAGCGTATTTCAAGTCGAAATATATCAGCGGCCTAAAAATTTCAGACACGGTTCAGTGTTCATCCATAACTCAAGTAAAGAATTTAGGGTTAAGCTGTCATTTAGCCACATTCTCTTTGTACACGTTTTGAAGCTACTTTATTAGACAATAAAGTGATATATCAAAACTTACAGATTTCAGGGGATGAGAGGTCTTACTAGAGGTTTGTTTCCTGAAAAATGTCAAGGTTTTTTTTGGTTCATGTACTTTGGGATGTTTCATGGTCAGGTTGGCATTAAGCCACCATCTGTTAGCATTTTTATTCTAGCTTGTGCACCATTTGTTATATTTGAATGAGATTAATAGTTGATTTCAGGGTCTCAAAGGTCGAAACACACCGTGGAACATGAGTAGTGAAATCAAAACTCAGTATCAATTTTGATTGACTATTCCAGGGTTAAATAGTCAAAAAACACTTTGCAATAGTGATAAGAAGGTAGCCTGTATATCGTTTATGATACAATTGTGCAGATTTTAAACAATATTAGCGTATTTGAAGTCGAAATATATCAGCAGCCTAAAAATTTCAGACACGGTTCAGTGTTCATCCATAATTCAAGTAAAGAATTTAGGGTTAAGCTGTCATTTAGCCACATTCTCTTTATACACGTTTTGAAGCTACTTTATTATACAATAGTGTGATATATAAAAAATTACAGATTTCAGGGGATGAGAGGTCTTACTAGAGGTTTGTTTCCTGAAAAATGTCTAGGTTTTTTTTGGTTCATGTACTTTGGAATGTTTTATGGTCAGGTTGGCATTTAGCCACTATCTGTTAGCATTTTTATTGTAGCTTGTGCACCATTTGTTATATTTGAATGAGATTAATAGTTGATTTCAGGGTCTCAAAGGTCGAAACACACCGTGGAACATGAGTAGTGAAATCAAAACTCAGTATCAATTTTGATTGTCTATTCCAGGGTTAAATAGTCAAAAAAACACTTTGCAATAGTGATTAAAAGGTAGCCTGTATATCGTTTATGATACAATTGTGCAGATTTTAAACAATATTAGCGTATTTGAAGTCGAAATATATCAGCAGCCTAAAAATTTCAGACACGGTTCAGTGTTCATCCATAATTCAAGTAAAGAATTTAGGGTTAAGCTGTCATTTAGCCACATTCTCTTTATACACGTTTTGAAGCTATTTTATTATACAATAGTGTGATATATCAAAACTTACAGATTTCAGGGGATGAGAGGTCTTACTAGAGGTTTGTTTCCTGAAAAATGTCTAGGTTTTTTTTTGGTTCATGTACTTTGGAATGTTTTATGGTCAGGTTGGCATTTAGCCACTATCTGTTAGCATTTTTATTGTAGCTTGTGCACCATTTGTTATATTTGAATGAGATTAATAGTTGATTTCAGGGTCTCAAAGGTCGAAACACACCGTGGAACATGAGTAGTGAAATCAAAACTCAGTATCAATTTTGATTGTCTATTCCAGGGTTAAATAGTCAAAAAAACACTTTGCAATAGTGATTAAAAGGTAGCCTGTATATCGTTTATGATACAATTGTGCAGATTTTAAACAATATTAGCGTATTTCAAGTCGAAATATATCAGCAGCCTAAAAATTTCAGACACGGTTCAGTGTTCATCCTTAATTCAAGTAAAGAATTTAGGGTTAAGCTGTCATTTAGCCACATTTTCTTTATGCACGTTTTGAAGCTACTTTATTAGACAATAGTGTGATATATTAAAACTTACAGATTTCAGGGGATGAAAGGTCTTACCAGAGGTTTGTTTCCTGAAAAATATCTAGGTTTTTTTTGGTTCATGTACTTTGGGATGTTTTATGGTCAGGTTGGCATTTAGCCACCATTTGTTAGCATTTTTATAAAAGCTTGTGCACCATTTGTTATATATGAATGAGATTAATAGTTGATTTCAGGTTCTGAAAGGTCGAAACACACCGTGGAACATGAGTAGTGAAATCAAAACTCAGTGTCAATTTTGATTGACTATTCCAGGGTTAAATAGTCAAAAAATCACTTTGCAATAGTGATTAGAAGGTAGCCTGTATATCGTTTATGATACAATTGTGCAGATTTTAAACAATATTAGCGTATTTCAAGTCGAAATATATCAGCAGCGTAAAAATTTCAGACACGGTTCAGTGTTCATCCATAACTCAAGTAAAGAATTTAGGGTTAAGCTGTTATTTAGCCACATTCTCTTTATACACGTTTTGAAGCTACTTTATTAGGCAATAATGTGATATATCAAAACTTACAGATTTCAGGGGATGAGAGGTCTTACTAGAGGTTTGTTTCCTGAAAAATGTCAAGGTTTTTTTTGGTTCATGTACTTTGGGATGTTTCATGGTCAGGTTGGCATTTAGCCACCATCTGTTAGCATTTTTATTCTAGCTTGTGCACCATTTGTTATATTTGAATGAGATTAATAGTTGATTTCAGGGTCTCAAAGGTCGAAACACACCGTGGAACATGAGTAGTGAAATCAAAACTCAGTATCAATTTTGATTGTCTATTCCAGGGTTAAATAGTCAAAAAAACACTTTGCAATAGTGATTAAAAGGTAGCCTGTATATCGTTTATGATACAATTGTGCAGATTTTAAACAATATTAGCGTATTTCAAGTCGAAATATATCAGCAGCCTAAAAATTTCAGACACGGTTCAGTGTTCATCCTTAATTCAAGTAAAGAATTTAGGGTTAAGCTGTCATTTAGCCACATTTTCTTTATGCACGTTTTGAAGCTACTTTATTAGACAATAGTGTGATATATTAAAACTTACAGATTTCAGGGGATGAAAGGTCTTACCAGAGGTTTGTTTCCTGAAAAATATCTAGGTTTTTTTTGGTTCATGTACTTTGGGATGTTTCATGGTCAGGTTGGCATTTAGCCACCATCTGTTAGCATTTTTATTCTAGCTTGTGCACCATTTGTTATATTTGAATGAGATTAATAGTTGATTTCAGGGTCTCAAAGGTCGAAACACACCGTGGAACATGAGTAGTGAAATCAAAACTCAGTATCAATTTTGATTGACTATTCCAGGGTTAAATAGTCAAAAAATCACTTTGCAATAGTGATTAAAAGGTAGCCTGTATATCGTTTATGATACAATTGTGCAGATTTTAAACAATATTAGCGTATTTCAAGTCGAAATATATCAGCAGCCTAAAAATTTCAGACACGGTTCAGTGTTCATCCTTAATTCAAGTAAAGAATTTAGGGTTAAGCTGTCATTTAACCACATTTTCTTTATGCACGTTTTGAAGATACTTTATTAGACAATAGTGTGATATATCAAAACTTACAGATTTCAGGGGATGAGAGGTCTTACTAGAGGTTTGTTTCCTTAAAAATGTCTAGGTTTTTTTTGGTTCATGTACTTTGGGATGTTTTATGGTCAGGTTGGCATTTAGCCACCATCTGTTAGCATTTTTATAGTAGCTTGTGCACCAATTGTTATATTTGAATGAGATTAATAGTTGATTTCAGGGTCTCAAAGGTCGAAACACACCGTGGAACATGAGTAGTGAAATCAAAACTCAGTATCAATTTTGATTGACTATTCCAGGGTTAAATAGTGAAAAAAACACTTTGCAATAGTGATTAGAAGGTAGCCTGTATATCGTTTATAATACAATTGTGCAGATTTTAAACAATATTAGCGTATTTCAAGTCGAAATATATCAGCAGCCTAAAAATTTCAGACACGGTTCAGTGTTCATCCATAATTCAAGTAAAGAATTTAGGGTTAAGCTGTCATTTAGCCACATTGTCGGTATACTCGTTTTCAAGCTACATTATGAGAGAATAAAATTCGTAATTCAAACTTTCATTTTTCAGGGGATAAGAGCTCTAACTAGGTGCGTGTTCCCTTAAAAATCTCAAGAATATATTTTGTTCATGTTCTTCGGGATATATTTTTATAAAAATTTGCGTTAACTTATTAATCAAAAGTTTTTTACATTATTATTATTATTAAACAATAATCATTAATTAACAAATAAGAGTTAACCACTATTATAAAAAAAAACCTTCTTAATTTAGTCGGATTTTAGGCTGCTACATTTTGGCTGCCAAGTTCACACCGGTTAACTTGTTGCATCTCATTATTTTCAGCGATAGCAACATATATATTGAGATATCGATAGAAAAGCACAAAATATTTCTAAAATCAACTCCCGAGCTGCATCACCTCTCCCACTCACATTGCACCTGGACGAGCAGGACAAACATTTGAGGGCATACCCCGCCTTAAAGGCTTCCGTCATATATAATAGGCGTAGGGCTGACCACAGATAACGCCTGTTTTGCAAACTCTATGAAGCGCGTGTTAATAAAATTTGGTTGGGTATATAGATACCCAACCAAATTTTCTATGTGCGTTAGGAATAAAGTAAAATAAAAAAGCAGAAATATAATAACGAAGAAGCGACCAAAGCAAGCGTGACAATTTCTAAGTGTAAACCTAAGTGTTTGAAGTATAGTAATAGTAGGTAATAACCCCTTGACAAAGGTGTGATTGTAACAAACAAGGAGTTTTATGTTTTCAGGGTTCATGTATGTATGTGAGTTTATTTGTTTCACCGCAACTTTTAAATGCCTGAACAGATTTAAACTAGTTAGTTTAGTTAGTTAGTTTAACTAGTTCGTTTTTTTTAGATTTTTAGGAATACCGCTAGAGTCCTTACATCATCCCGAGGCAGATGCTATAATTACTTAATAAACTTAGCTCTACTTAAAGGTACTTATCCTGAGAGACTTAAATTAACAATTGTTAAGCCGCTATTTAAAAAAGGAGATAAAGATCTCTGTGAAAATTATCGTCCAATAGCGTTAATTCCAGTTATTTCAAAAATCTTCGAAAGAGTAATTTATGACAAATTGTATATCTTTCTAGAAAAAAATAACATACTTCGTATTGAGCAACATGGTTTTAGAAGAAATAAATCCACTAACACTGCTATGTACGATCTTATGAAAACAGTTTCAGAGTGCTTAAATAATAGTACACCAATAGCTTCCATTTTTATGGATATGACAAAGGCGTTTGACTTTGTATGCCATAAAACTCTCCTCGGAAAATTGTTTTCGTATGGTGTCAGGGGGCCTGCTCATGATTTAATTAAAAGTTATTTATGCAACCGACAACAATATACGGAGATCACATATGTAGATACTAATCGAAACCAGAGTAAGGCAAGATCTGCTACAAAAACGGTCGAATATGGGGTACCACAAGGTAGTATATTGGGACCACTTCTATTCATTTTATATATAAACGACATGCCATCCTGTTCTGATCATAAAATGACTTTGTTTGCAGATGATTCAACCATTCTAATAAAATGTACAAATCCATTAAGTTTTGAAAGTGAAATAAATTGTGCTCTTATTAATGCTATAAATCGGATGAAAAATAACAATTTAATGATTAATCTTGACAAAACAAAATGCATGCAGTTCTATTTACCACAACAACGCCAGCTCTCAATCGACGTTACATTTAATGACACAAAAATAGAATTCGTCGATGAAATAAGATTTTTGGGTATCCAATTGGATTGTCACGCAAATTGGAAAGCTCACATAGCTTATCTATGTAAAAAAATTCGTCGTTAAGTCGTTTTGTATATGCCCTAAAAAAACTAACACAGGTATCTTCACGGACAACTGCACTTACAGCGTATCATGGGTATGTCTCATCGAACCTGCGCTATGGCATTTTGCAATGGGGTAACTCGGTGAATAGCTTGGCGGCTTTCAGAGCTCAAAAAAAATGTGTCAGGGCAATGTTTGGCGTCTCTCAAAGAGATAGCTGCAGACTCCTTTTTTAAAAATTGAATTTGTTAACTTTATCATCATTATATATTTATGAAGCATGTATATTCATCAAAGAGAACTTAAATCAATATAATCTAGTAGAAAATAAGCGACCAAGGAAAACTCGCAACAAGGTTCAGGTGAAACCTCATCAGCCATCTAAAATGTCATTTTTTAATCATAGTATTTATGTGATGGCAACAAGATTATACAATAATTTACCTGACGAACTCAAGGAAGTAAAATTACCCTTATTTAAAATTAAAATGTTATTATACTGTTGACGACTACTTGAGAGAGAAGGTGAATTATGAATAATTTTTGACATTTCGTAAATCTTATGGTACATTTTTAATTTTATTTTTGACATTTATTATTATTTTTGGTGTACTTTTTTATGTTTTTCATTAATTTGTATAAATAATAATATTATATTTGTTCATGATATTCTTATTGTGAGTTATGCATGCAAATACTCGTACTTTAATATTATTTTTACTTTGCACACCTTATTTGTAAGGTATGTTACAGCGCTCATCTTTATTATAACACCATTTTTATTACCTGTAATAATGCAATAAATGGATTGACTTTGACTTGACTTTGACTTTGACTTATAAAAAACTTGAAAAGTTCGTTTTTGTTAGGACCGTCGTGTTTTATCTTTTACTTTGATGATATACTTGTTTCAACTATCTTTCTTTGGAAGTTATGTTAGAAATGAAGTGTAAAAAAAATTGTACCAGCAGCGAGTTTATGAAATTATCATTGTTTTATTAAGAATGCGATTGCAACAGTTCCAATACAAATGTGTCAAACTATTTATGACCAAGATATCAAACTTTTTATAAACAATTCAGAGACGATATGAGCTGGACCCTCGCTATGACAGTTCACACACATGACGCGTCGTGATACGATATCTTTGTGGAATAATTCGGCAATAAGACTGAAAGTTAATTTTCACTAACAATATATTTTTTGCTTTGGCAACTTAGTTAACCTATTCTTCTTAATTGATTAAGCTGCAAATTCTCTAAAAATCGTATGTACCTTTCTCATTCAGAGGGTAGATAAGACTATCCCTATCTCTCCTGCGGATAGAACACACCCCGTGTGCTAGAAGATGCTTGGAGCTGTAGGGTTCCGTAAATCTTGGAGCACAGATCTGAAATAATTAATAATTAAGTACTTAGTTAACATGTACAGTTTTTTTTTCTAAAGAATAAATAAATATACGTAGTTTTTTTTAAATCTATTGTTTATATAGTCCCGCAGCCGTACTAGTTATAATTGTAGCTATATTCAAAGTCAAAGCATTTTACTGTAAATAGGCAAAATTGTAGCAGTTTTGCAAGCCAAAGTAAACATGTCTTGACTAAGAAATTATATATAATATATTATAAATAATATAAATGCTTTGAGTTTGAAAAGGAAATTTGAATCTCACGTGCCAACAGAGTTAAATCTCACACCGGAAAAGGAAATATCTTTCTGACACTACCGGTTCTTCGGATATACGCCCGTTAGAGAAGAGAGCGCCAAGAAACTCTACATTACTGATGATGATCATGATGATTATGGGATTGCTAATATCCCGTAATTGGGTAGGTGATATAAAGATTAGAATTAAGGAAAACATTGTTTAGAAATTCTTAATATTCTCATACCAGTAATTTTCCATCTGCTAACGTCGCTATGCTGGCTCCAAACCACATGTCATCTTTGAAGAAGCTGTCTGGAATCAGTGACCCAAATATGCCTACATTTCCTGTAAATTGCAGAAATAATCATCTTAAATAAAGCTATAAATTGTATTCATTATGTTTACTTTGCTCATGTTGGCACTTGGGTTCCAGGTACCTTAGCAATTTTGTAAACATATTTAAATAATAATATAATTATTATTACAATTATTCCAATTATAGTTTCAACCACATCCGGTGGTCTTTTTCATTATTCAACTAATATACGTGAGTAACACTCTTTTGCCTTTTAAAATGTATACCTAAAAACCGTTAGTTTTCATATAATTGTTTGTAAATTTAGCAATAAACAAATAAATATGATGTATACGAAACAATACAAAATGAGGCATGAACTAACATTTCAATGGATAATTTTGCTAATGAAACATAAATTAACCTGCAATATCACACAGAAGGATCAAATTAGTCTTCGCGTTTTTTTACCAAACTACCTACAAATATTTTATAATAAAATGGTGTTCGATGACTCTTGTTCAAGCACATTTATATTTTAAAGTTTTCCATAGTATTAACTTAAAAGCTTTTTAATAAGATAAATAAGTACATTGTTTACCTATAAGTGGAAACTAATAATCTGATTTCTTTATCTGAAGATAATTATTTAATATTCTACTCGTAATATATATATATATTATTTAAGTATTTTAAACATCACCAATACTGTTCATCGCTACATATTATAAAAGATTGTCACCGAACGCGTCTGTCTGCCTGTCCACAAATATCGCAGCAAATACGATCAACCGATTTTGTTCCAGTTTTCACCAAGGTGTAGGTTGATTCAAGAGGAATGTTTAAATATTATTCACAGTTGTTTTGTCACAAAACACTTATGAATTATTTTATCATATTTTATCAACAAAGTCGGGAAAAAAAGCCGTTGCGTTAGGGTTTTTTGCGTACACTGCGTATACCATTAAAACTATAATATGAAGTTTGTCCATTTTAAAATGTTTAACAAAAAAGT
Organism: Alsophila aescularia; assembly: GCA_946251855.1. Taxonomy (NCBI): domain Eukaryota; kingdom Metazoa; phylum Arthropoda; class Insecta; order Lepidoptera; family Geometridae; genus Alsophila; species Alsophila aescularia. Next base: position 47,907,249 of record OX276383.1, on the reverse strand, counting down.
ATGTGGCACCATATCAGATGATTAAAAACCTTTTTCAGAAACAAAAAAACATATTTTATTGCCTGAATTTTACAAAAAGCTCTAGAAAATTGAGGTTTAATATGTAGGTATCCTTATTATTATAATTTCTCATTTTCTGTGGATTAGTTTTTTTTTTACTTTACACTTTTAGGACGAGCTGTTTGTAAGTTATCTCGATGTTTAGGACGAGCTGTTTCTAAGTTATCTCGATGTTTAGGACGAGCTGTTTGTAAGTTATCTCGATGTTGAGGACGAGCTGTTTGTAAGTTATCTCGATGTTTAGGACGAGCTGTTTGTAAGTTATCTCGATGTTTAGGACGAGCTGTTTGTAAGTTATCTCGATGTTTTTGATGTGCGGTCTTTGATTAATTCTGCCCGACCAGTTCTACAGAATAATGATAGTACTACGCTATTACTTTATTCTGTGGTGTAATAAATGTAACGTTTTGTACAAATAAATATTTAGGGAAACCATTTGCCATCAGTGCGAAGTTGCTAGTTCATAATAATTGTAATATATAATTTTATATTGGATAAAATCAAGTCATTATACTTACAGGCAATTATTATTTGAATTTTATATCAGACACTAGTGACACGCCCCGGGTTCGCGCGAGTAGTGCTCCCATCATGGCATTTTTCTTACTTTTAGCATTTATACACCCTTTGTAACTTCTAAAAATAAAATATGCCAGTAAAGCCCGTTTTCACTAACCACGAACAACCTGACGCCTAATTAAGGAACTCGTAACCAATCCTTTTTAATAGGTAACTCCTAAGCTATACGCGCTCACTCACTCGCCAATTTACATGAGTGAGTGAGTGACCGCGGCGCGGGCTGTCAGTTTAAGAGTTGTATCATTAATCACCCCCGAATTGGTGTCGTAACTTTAGGTGACGCCTAGCGTCACTAGTTATCACCTAAAGTTTGGTGAAACTTTTTTGCTCTTGGCAAAGTCTAAATATATACGCATCTGATTTATGCGACTCCTAGGGTTAGTGAAAACGGGCACAAGAGTAATTGAAAAACTTTGGCAGCATTTTCATAGGAAGCGTAATTCAACGCCAAGTAAGTTGAATTACGCTTCCTATAAACAATGCTCGTGGAGCTTTTTACACAACTGCCCATAAAAAAGAGTAATGTTTTTGACAGACTTGTTATATTTCGTTTCGACGGCAACTGTCATTCCGTTCTGTTTTTGTAGGCAAATTTTTAATACCTGGGGTTAAATTGTGGTAATTTTAAAGGAAAACTCAAATTAATATACATCCCATGCTACTCGCTAAAATGTAGCCTTCTATAATATTAGGGTAGATTAATCTGCAGGTAACGTTTTCTCGCAATAACTTTATATGATTAATATGGTGATAGTAACAAGTAGGTAAAGTTTAATTACAGTTATATTTTACCATAACTTTTAACGCAGCCATCTGCGAGGTAGTGGGCTAGAACACTAACTTGGACTAGCTACGAGCCTGTAATGGTGGGTCCCCTACGTGAAATCGAAACCTGGTTGTCAAAACCCGATTTCATTTATCATTTTTCTGTTAGAAAAGAGATACTTTAGATATTGTCACGTAAATGTTTCAATATCATCAGTTGTGTAGTTCAGAAATTACAAACAGCACAACCCTCAGAAAACTCCAAATAAATTGAAACCTGGAATATACAGGAACATTTGAACGTACGAGTACGGCTCATCTTAAGCTGGAGTTCGCACTTTACGCACTATAATAAAACTGTAACTTGATTTTTCCCAGTTCCAGTTATGTTACTGTAACTGGAGCTGGGCAAAATCTGCGCATTCAATATTTTTTGAGATAAACTTCATATAGAAAAAGAAACAAAACAGAAATTTTAAACTTAGGTCTGTCTGTTCCTTTGATTGAACACGCATCACGTTAAAACAGCAACTGGACGGATTTTTATGCAACTAGGCACAATTTTAGCTGATGTAATTAATGGACTAACATTTAAGGCTAATATTTATCTTAAAAACTAAAGAGTTCCTGCAGTATAGGGGTTGAATCTTCTGTAAAAGAAGTATAGATTACACGAGCAATTATAGATTTAGGCAAATTTTACATTAGCAATCGCGTATAAACAACGTTTTCCTTTTGTGGTTATTCATTTTAGACACAATGCTCAAGTTTATTAAAAGAACATTAAAAACAAAAAAAAACACTTAAAAATCTATATAATTGACGCTTAGAGCTTCCCAAGGGACCTATTTTATCAACCAGGATAGAAACTAACGTCTAGCATTCGCGCTTACATTATATTGGTCAAATAAGTCGTCGATTCAGTGTCTTTTCAATATAAATACCATGAATGTAACAGCTTTAGCACTAATACGGCGTTTTTTTACTTCTAAGCCTTATTTGACCGATGTAACATCGGTCAAATAAGGCTTAGAAGTAAAAAAACGCCGTAATATTTAGCTGTCGATAAATAATGTTCGCAGTTAAAAGTTTAGAACAAACAGGTTTCGATTTCACGAAGGGGATCCGTAATGGCATGTGGGTTTCCCAATTGTATTATGTAAATTAGTTAGCTAGTCTTTACCCGACCACAGCAAAGCAAGAGAAGGGTAATGAGTTTAATAGTCTATGTGTGGATGTATGTATCTAGGTATGTGGATGTTCCACCATAGCGTGTCGCCCTATTGGTTCAAGTTTGACAAGCCAGGTGTCAATCGATTCGTCTTCAGGTAAAGAGTGTCGTAGACAAAAATAAATTACCTGACTACGGCAAGGCAATGAAAGTGTTCATACTAAAACTTATACCAATTTTGACATAACTTCTTCATCACAAGTGTCATAGACCATTTTTTACAGGACCGTAGTCGGGTTTTATTTGTTGAACTTATGTCTTGTTGTGGTACTTAGTTACTATAACTAAGTATGTAAACTTACTTTTTAGTCCAGGGCCAACTGGGTAGCAGATTACAATTTTGGAATCCAAATTATCCAAACTGCAGTTAAAAGCTAGGCCAGTCGATGCCACTGAGTTCGGCCTCTCTCTGCTTTTAGCTTTTGGGGCACCAACTATGAGGCTGTAAAATAAGTAAGAACAACTTGAAAATTCGAATATTTTCTTAAAAAAATAACGAATATTTAATCGAAATTTTAATTCATAATTGAATTTAAATTACGTTTTTTATCCGTTTTTTTTATCATTTCATTAATTTAAAACCTAGCTATTCTATCCATGTCTAGAAGTAAAACTCCACTTTACCATAAATAAATACAATATATAAAGCCGAAATAAAACATCAAACATGAGTCATGTTCATGTATTTTCGTTATCTTAGTGTCATGGACCTCGCAGCTTCATTATGGAACAATAATCGTAATTGTAATCACTTTGATGGTGAATATGGTGGAATACTTTAAATTTCAATTAAAATTAAAACCGTTGTATTACAAGTGTTCTCTAATTAAGGCTCCAAAGTCTCGTTCACTACAAGAAAATTATAAATGGCTAGTTTAAAAATGGCCTTAAATAATAATTTGTTTACAAACTATAAGCCTTTCTTCGTGCTCTTGTCTATGGAGTAATTTCCAGCTTTCCCTATTCCTATTTTCCCTATCTTCGGCCAAAGTTTTACCTTCCCTATACGACCTGACATTCGTCTTCTCCTTTGTCTGATCTGTTAAATTCCGTCTAGATCTGTCTCTTCCTCTTTTCCCTTCCATGATGGTTCTTATGAAGTTGTCATGTCATGTCAAGGTTGCCAAACATCTTTCCTCGTCTCCTTTCTATGGCCGCTATAAAGTTTCGTTTTCGTCTTTAAGTAAAGTGACATAATTTTAAAACGTACCTGTAACGATTTAAATCCACTGAAAATCCAAAGAACTCGGAATCCACATCAGGATTGAATGTTATTTTAGTGTTCTCATGATAAATTCCACTGCCATTCACATAAATAATGTACATAACCAATAAGATAATTTTGTAATGCATTTTACTTCACTTTTTGTATACTATACATTTATATAGTTAATATTTATTATATTTATCACGCTACCGAAAGTGCAACCAAATCTGTAAATTGCAAGAAAAAGTTTAAGTAGTGAGTTAGTTTTAAAAAATGCACATAACTACTTCGAAACCACAGACTTTTAATAATATTAAAATAAACAGACGTAGGCAGTTCAAAATAGAGCGTCATTTACAATCTATTTTTCATATTGAAAAATACTAGATTATTACCTTACTAAGATAACGTCAAAGACTGTTGTCGTTTTTAATTGATAGTCAACATAAAAAAACTTTCAACGTGTATTCACTATTAATAAAAGTCCACTAATAACAAGACTATTAACGATTATTATTCTAATGATATTTCTTATATTTGTGTATATGCTAGACCAGTTATTTTATTTATTATTTACAAATTGTAAACACATCTTTTTCACAGAACGTACTGAGGGTAACTGATAAACGCATTATGTCTGTGTCTATTAAGTAATTACTAATAAAGTAAATACAAAAACTGACACAGGATATTAAGCCCTATACAGTTTCATATAAGGTCCTATATGTATAAGGTAGGTATATTAGATAATAGTGCAAATTAATATGATAGCAGTGCAAGGTTTAGGAACTTTATAATGATGTTAATAATAATTAAATTCAAGTCATTGGACTAATATGGAAACTTGATCAGACTTTGGCCAGAAAGAAGAGAGTACCTACCGAAGAAGGCAAAGAGACTACCAAGTTTGACCATCGTTTGTGGCTATTATCATTGTTGATTTTCTTGTTTCTACTTATTTTGATCCAAAAAAAGACCGAAAATAAAGCATATTGTCATAATACAATTCCTTATTTTTAAGCAGAGTTATGACGGGAATATGCACGATATATAAATGTACCTACGAATATGCCTTGGCTATAATTACTATCAAACTTATACTATCATAATTTTGGTAAAAATAGTTGCTACTGTATGTATGTCATATGAAGCAGAACTCACCTCTGGTGAAAGAGTTTGCCAGGCTGCCCCCTTGGCCCTTGCCTCTGACGTGGCTTAATGGATGCCGTAAATAACCGGGACAGACGGCTTGACTGCAAAGCAAAGGAAGGGTTATGTGTTCAAACTGAAAACTAGGTCCAATTTTGACAAGCGAGGTACCATTCGCTTTGCTTTCATCGCTAGAGTGTTCTAGGCAATTTTTTACCCGACCGTAGTTGAGGTTTAGTTTTTGAACTTATGGCTTGTTTACATTATAGAATATCATTGCGTCACTTGCGTTACTTATTCACATATTAGGTGACGTTGATGTCGAAGGAGGTAGACACGAACTGGATCTCTAGAACTACTGATGCTGTCGGAATACCCGACAATTTGTGTCGCTTGAACGAATTTGATGAAATTTGGTACTGGAATAACTTAAAATAGTTTACATATATCCCAAAAAAAAACAGGGAAAGTAGCGGGGCGCGGCTAGTATATAATACAAGTAAAATATAATAATTGGGTTCTCTACGCCACTTCGAAATATGTTTAACCTAATTACATTTTATCATGTTTTTTTTGTGTTTCATCAAATACTTATTCTAGTTACAAATCATTTCGCACAATGTTTAATACATTGGAGTACAATTTCAAACAACTTCAAAAATAAGGTTCTCCTTAGTTGACGCGTTCTATATTTATGGGTTTCTATCTTAAATAAATTAACCGAATTTCATGAACGTGTATGTTTTTGTTGTCCAAGTATTTCTCAGAAACTACAAGTCAGGTCCTGCAGTCTCGACATATCGATAGTGGTTGCTTTACAACCAAAATCGGTACATACCGATGACAATTGTTAGGTTTGACATTTATTGACAATAGTTATCGATTTTCATCGGTATTTGTACTGACATTGATTAAGATTGACATCGATATTTGGCAGAGACTACCAAATATCATTATAATCGGACTTTGCGACCAATTTCAGTTGTAAAGCAATCGCTGTCGATGTCGAGACTGCAGGCCATTACAAAGACAATTTCTGAACGTTGAATACTTTTTTCACAAAGAATCTATAAGATTTCAATTTTTCTGCTTAGTTTTTTAGAAGTTTTCTTAACTTCATGTTGAATAAAGTGCAGTTTCAGTAATCGACAATATAAGCTTTGTAAATGAAACCCAGTAGAAAACGTAATAGCCTTATGTTCTTTATGGCTCATCAGCGCAAGCTTTGATTTAAATAAATGATTCATTCTGCATGAACTCAATATCCAAACGACCGGTTTTACGTACATAATAATTTGTTTATACAAATCGTGTACGTAGTTAGCTGTTGTTAGTGTAGCCATATTATGTGGGTAACCACACAATGAAATACAATATTGATAAATAAAATACAATAGAATTATTTTAGAGAACCTAACTTAGTATATTGAGTTTCAAGCAAACAAAAATATTTTTTCCTGAATACAGCATGCCTACATTATTTTTCCTAAACTTATAACTTATCGCTTCATATTTCAAAGTTTATCTCAGAAAATACTAAGCCGATTCTGTTCCAATTTTTATATACACGTAGTTTTATTTCTGGAGTTGGCTTTATCCTATACGGATAGGTACTTAATTCATCTACCCGTGCGATGACGGAGCAGCCGGAGCAGGTCTCTAAATTGTAGTTATGTCGTCGAGGTTATCAGTCACTTAAACATAGCTATTAGATAGATAGATTAACTCTATATTGGACACAACAAGTACAACGGGAAATTATATCTAAAAATACAGTTTAAAAATGAGTGTCACAAGGGGCGATCTTATGGCTCAGAGCGATCTCTTCCAGACAACCGTGCATGGAGAGAAATTAACGAGTTTGGTTTGTGAACCAACCTATGTAGAGAAGGTCTAAATATTTATATAATCCATAAGTGTTTTGTATAACTCTAGGGGGCCTAAGGAGAATATTCTCAAAGAAGTCTAATAAAAAACAGCTATTTAACTAGGTCTAGTTAAATGGTATTATATATATGATCTCTTATCATATGCACCCCAGTTTTCAAGTCAAACCTTAAGCTATCCTGTCTAACAATGAAAACAGCATCGCAATCGGACTAGTAGTTTTTACGTGATGCGCGAACAATAATACAGACAAACAAACATACAAACAAACAGACAAACAAACAGCCAAACAAACAGACAAATATGTTTACATATTTTTTTTTTTAAATTTGTTCAGTAGCTTATTTTAAGTATATACAATAGACAATTTTTTTAAATTATCTTCTTTGTACTGGCTTTTTTGTACTTATTGCTTTATCATAAGTACTAGCCGTGCCCGCGGCTTTGCCCGTGTGTTCATTTCATTTAAAAGTAGCCCATACGTGGACCAAAAGTACCTATAAAGTACATTTCTTTAAAATTCGTTCAGGTGTCAAATATTTTTTATCGATTGCTCAGCATCTAATCGTCGGAAGTACCGGAACCCCTAGTTTTTAATTACAGGTTTTTACGTGATGAGCGACTAAACAAACAAACAGAAAAACACGATCTCTAAAAATCGTATCAATTTTAAGAACCCTAGTTTGTTGATTTTAATTATTCATTGTGATGTTTTTTTGGTACTTACTGATTTATTATAAGACAGAAGATAGAATAGCCAAATAAATTATTCAATACAGCGCTGCTTTAAAAAATGCTTATAATATTGCGTTTCAAGTTCTTATGTTAAACAGAGGTACATATACAGATTGGATTTGTGAAACGAGACAGTGAGGCTAGGTACCTTAACCGTTGTAGTTACAGGAAAACGTTCCTAGGAGACCATCCGTAACTTTTTGAGATATTCTGAACTGCATTCACAGATTTTGGAAAAAATGCATATTAGTCAGCAAGATAATTGACACTTTACAGAAAAACTTTTTTTGAAGCCATTTTGTTTCATAAAAGGACTGAATAGTCTCTATCCGGTTAAAGCATTTTGAACCTTACGCACATCCTTTGTTTACATTTGCTAAGATTAAGTAATAGTTACTACGGGCGAATTGGCGCGAACATATTCTCGTCGCTGCGTTCCCGTAAAACTCATTTTCCATTCCTTGCTCAATGGTTTGACGCAATCGCACAAAACTTGGCCTGTGGTTGCCTGAATATATGTTGCCACTGACAAACCGAACCAAAGACATAAGAAAATATTATTTATGGATATATAACCTCGGAAAAAATATGAAGACAAAAATGGGGTGATTTTCCAGAAAAAATATTGTATCTTGGAAATAAGATCGATGACACCCTGTTATTATGTTTTATTCAAATATTACATGAATGTATCTATCTAATAACATTAAAATATATCGGAGGTCCGGGGATTTGGCAACAGGAGGGGCCACGTGTATTTACCGGCTATGGGACCGACTGAGGTTCAAGTACAAGAAATGTCAGAAACTGCGAAAAACTTTTTCCATACATTTGATAGTAAATTACCTTAACCGTATTAGCTAGAAGAAAACGTTCTTAGGAAGATTTCCTCAACTTTTGGAGATATTTTGACCTGCATTCACGGATTTTGTTAAAAATGTTCAGTCATCGAGAAAATAGGCAAATTACACAAACGTTTTTTGTTGACGTCTATCAATGCTTTTTCTTATAAGGATCAAAAGTCCCTACCAGATCAACTGAGATTAGAGTATTAGAAAAGTCAGAAATAGCAATAAAAACTTTTTCCATGAATTTTGTACGAAGTGAATCAAATAAAATTCTAACATCGTTTGAATACAAACTTTAAAAAAATACTGGTGGTGGCTCTAACGTCAGCTTTTCTATTAGAGACTTTTGATCCTTATAAGAAACAGGATCGATTGTTTTTTTTGTGCCACGCCCATTTTCTTGGTGACTGTACATTATTTACAAAATCTGTGAATGCAGGTCAAACAATCTCCAAAAGTTAAGGAGAACGTTTCCTATGAACGTTTTCCTTTAGCTACAGCGGTTACGGTAATTTCGTACAATATGCATGGGAAATGTCTTTCGCAACTTCTGACATTTCTAGTACTCAAATCTCAGTCGGTCCCATAGAGACTCTTGATACATGTAAGAAATAGGATCGATTGGCATTCAAAAAAGTTTTGTGTAGAATGATCAATATCTTGCTGACTGTTTTTTTAAATCCAAAACCTGTGAATGCATTTCAGAATATGTCAAAAAGTTATGGATGGTCTCCTAGGAACGTTTTTCTGTAACTATAACGGTTAACGTACCTACCCTTACTGTCCCGTCTCAAAAATCCAACCTGTATATGTCATTATTAGGGTCCGAGTCTTATGACATTCACACATTCTTAGTTATTTTTACTTATCTTTGACTAGAATTGATCCTTTTATTTGAAACTTTCCGTCATCACGATAAAAATACATATCTTTTTCTCATTTCGTGAGTTCGAATCCCGGCTCAGGAAACGACTTTTCAATAACATTTGCGTGCAATGCTATACTTACTCGTAGATACATAAAAAACAAAATAAATTCTCGTTTATGTTAAACTTCCTATCTTCAATATTTAAAGTACTTGCAATGCATAGCCAAGGGACATCCTTTAAAAAAGTGGTCACTTAGTACCCGTATATTGCTATAGAAAACTACTGAATATATTTGTATAATAAGTTTTTAGTGGCTGTTGATAGAACAATGAACTTTGTACACAATGTGCTAAGTGCAAGTGGAATTAGAATTTAAATAAAGTTCATTTAATATAATGAGTTATTCTTGACTACAGTGCAATGCAATTATCATAGTTTCCGGTTAGCACGATAAGCAGCAATGAATCATATTTTAGTTAATTAGTTTACTGGTAATTAGTGAATATTAATGAGTTGTTTCGATGAATTGCTAATAGTACGAGTACATAAGTACAACTGAATGGTAGAAAAGAATTAGTGATTTATGACTACACTATCTGATGACTGACATTCCTTGTTTTTATTGTGGCTTTGGCAGCTAGTAAATTTTCTTGGATATAAGGATCTTGTTTTATTCCAGAACCAAAAAATTACCATATCATCAAATTTCGTTCAGACGTAAATGTTTTTTTTATCGATAGCTCTACTTCTACTTATCACATTAATTTATCAAGTATACCAGTTTTTATGTCAAATCTTAAGATATATAACAGTTAAAACCGCATTTCAATCGGTCTAGTAGTTTTTACGTGATGCAAGAACAAACAGACAAAGAGACATAAACCATTAAAAATATATATATTCTTGTTTAGTAGCTTATTTCAAGTCCCCCAGACCGTTTTTGGGGTTTCATACCTCAAAAGGTAAAAACTTGTACCTTGTGCTATAAGACATTTCTTCTTGTCAAATTTCATGATTCTAGGTAAACATGAACCTTCAGTTTTAATTCCCTTGTGAGTGTCAAAATATGCGGCATAATGCCGTCATAATGCCGGCATAATGCCGTAACAAATATGCCGTCTCTTTTGATTTTTACAGCTCCAAGGGATTGCTGACCTGAGTATTTGATATTAATTTCAACTAGATACCTCCACGCGTTCCTGAAAAATGTCTTGATAGATAGACGTACGGACGGACGGACAGACGGACGGACAACAAAGTGATCCAATAATGGTACGGAATCTTAAAAACGGTCTGGGGGACTTGAAATAATCTGCTAAACAAGAATATATTTATTTTTTGTAGCACAAGTTACGGGACTAATCCGAAAACTGTAAATTTGTAGTAAAATAACTAAACTACAAATTACACTCGATTATAAACTTATTTGCAGAAGGCAAATAAGTTTTTTATCGGAGCGGAAAGCTTCGTAAGCGCGATCCAGAACTCCATACATTAGAACTGACAGTCCATACAAAAAACGTCATAAAATGCATAAAACAGAGTATCTTTTGAAGTGTGTACATGTTTGCTACTCTTTCACGCTTGGAATTGGATGAAATTTGGTACCATACCCTGGATTAACAAATAGGCTCCTTTTCTTTATCATCCATCATCATAATAATCCATGCCCCGTGGTTGCGCAGCTAGTTAAAAATTAAATGTTATTCTATATACATAGATTATTATAAATACTTAGCATACTGTATAGATCTTAGGATAGCTTAAGAATTAGTTTTTACTACAAAATAAACCAAACCAAAGAGATTACTTCGTCACATTTTCACTTCCGATCTTTCAACTAACGTAACTGAAAATCATTTTGGCCGCAGTATAAATCAGATTCCGCAGATCGTTCATCTTCACCTATCTCGATCTATCGGGCGGGTGTGACATTTTATCTAATATCATGTCACGCTTCACTCTTGGTTTTTATCTAAAAATTCGTAAAAATCCGTTTCGAAATGTTTCCGTGGGGGAAGTGTCATGGAAAATATTGATGTAGGTTTGATAAAAGTGCAGTTAGGTCACATCATTTATTAGAATGTTATTAATGTTTAGGGTGAACTGCACATGGCCACATATTCTCCCTTAAAAGATTCTCCGTATTTGCGAGCACATTAGAAGTCATGGATTCACTACGCTACTTCGAAACACGTTTCACCGAATTTCATTTCAATTGAGTCATTGGTAGAAAGAGATCAATCTTGCAGAGACTTGTCAACATAAACAAAACGCCCCTCGACTTTGCCACATGGAGTGAAATTTACCGAAAATATTATTGAATGATGACAACATTTTAATTTTAAAAACAATACGAACTGCATTCAAAGAATTTTAGATAATCGCCTGCCTGAACCGGGAATTGAACCCGCTAAATGTGAAAAAATACATCTTAATTTTACTGTTCCGATCGTGGACTCAATCATATGCTTTTATTTCTTCTAAATAACATAGCATCTAAAACATTTTTTATTATTTTTATCAGTTTGATGATTTTGGGACGTCTCATTGGCACTTTATCTTTTGTATTTCACATTTACATGTGTGTTATTATAGTTTCTGTCGTTTCTTTAATAAATAATTGTGAAATATGGAGAATATGACATGCCCGTAGAGTGCTTTTTTCGCTAACGTGCATATTTCTGAAGCACCGGTAGAGTCAGAAGGGGGGGGGGGGGGGGTCCTTTACCTGTGAGAGATTCAACTCTGAGTCGGCACATGAAAGGGAAATTTACTTTTCAAACTCAAAGCGTACTTAGTTTACCTACGTTTATTGATTTGATATATTTATAATAAATTATGTGTTTCTCTAGTTTCGTGAGATGTTAAGTTATGACTTGTAAAAGCGTTGTCTATCTACATTAAATACTTTGACTTTGACTTTTTCTATGGTACGGGGTCCGGTACCGTTGGATTGAAAAGCACATAATAATATTATAATACCGCTCGACCGCCGCCTGTGCATAGTATTTACATTATCTTTGGCCGCCAGCGGGATTAATCGCAAGAGTTGTTCGCAAAACGTCATCGCGACGCACAATGTCGTACTCGCTAAAGATCAATTCGCATATGGTCCAAATTGCAAAAGCTCCAACTTTTGACTGATATAATTTATTATAATGGGTATCTAAATCGGATCGGAACTACTAGCTGCGCCCCACGGTTTCACCCGCGTGATGATTGCGATGAAAAGTATCCTATGTGTTATTCTAGGAGCTTCCATTCCAAATTTGATAAAAATCCGTCCAGCCGTTTGAGTGTGACGGAGTAACAAGCATACACATACAAACTTTCGCCTTTATAATATTAGTGTGAAAGTGTATAATTGAGTTATATTAACAATATTTAAATAAAAGTGCAGTAGTTATGTCATGGCCAAACTAAGAACGGGCTATCACTATTAAACGCGTATACAATATTTCGTGTCTGTGCTGTTAACCATTGAAGTCCTGACTGCAGAAACCATGTCATAGTAACATTTAAAATCGGCTACTATAGTAAAATGCGTATACAACATTTTGTGGCTGTGAACCGCTGAAGAGTCCTTTCTCTGGAATTAATCCGGATCATGCTTACTATAATTAATCCGGATTATGCTTACTATAATTAATCCGGATCATGCTTACTATAATTAATCCGGATCATGCTAACTATAAAAATGCATTGTCATCAGAACTGAACCACCATGTAAAAATTCAACTCCGTAAGATAAGAGAAAGTGGTTCAAATTCAGTATGCAGGGTTTGACCTAAACATACATACATAATATATATTATAAATATTGCAAGTTAAATAAAAGCTTTTATCAAAAAGAGTACCTATTGGTGTTTGACACAAAATAAAAAATCTATGTAAGGGTTACTAACAAATTTAAGTAACTATTTGTATAAAAAAATAAGCTGGTAATTGCGATTAATACTTATTATTATGTAATCGTAACCACACAAAAAAAAAACGTTTGAAAGAGCAAAATTATACCCTCCTTTTGAGCGTCAACAAACTCGGGTAACATTAATAATGGAAGTGTAATGGACATTTGGACCTAATGTGAATAGGACATTTTGTGAAATAGACCATTTGAGTTGGACATTATAATTTTTATCGAATATGAGATATGACGTTTTGAGAAATGACTTTTTGACCTGTACCCGCCTGCGCTGGCAATATAAAAAGTCATTTTGGATGCCCGGTTCTACAATATTCTCAGCCAAGGCTTGTAAGAAATCGTTATCAGCCTTTATGCGTCTATTGCTGGATGTAGGCCTCTTATAGTGAACGCCTCTTACACTGAGCCCAATCTTCGGCTTTTCTCATCCAGTTTCTTGTTAGGAATATCTAGCCTTGGACAGGAATATATGGTCTGAAGATCTTATCTTCGCCAAATTATCTTGCTGCTGCGATTAGATCTTAGTCCCTAAATTTTATGTTGATGTTGTTTCGGTCGTAAACAAAATGCGTGTTAGCTAATGAGGGAAGTATGACATCAATTTCAACGTTGAACCATAGTCGTGACCGTGATGCAGCTCAGAGGAGGGGGAGCTGATTCGTCTGTGGGTTATTCTGCAAAACTTATATATAAATACTTATACTATACTTCAAGCGAATATTGTACGAATTCCTTTTGACTTTACGTGTAGAACACAGATGACCAGTTGATGTTTGACGCTAGTCTCTGATCTATGTTCTGACGGTCCCGCACGAAGCTGGCTGTGTGCAAGTGTGTATGTATCGGGGGTTGTGTGTAGTAGAAATTTTGTACATATTGTAATGCCGGTCGATTCTTATAAAAACAGTAGGTACTAAAATGTTCGAGGAGCCGAGCTCGGATGACGCAATATCAACATCTACAGGAACCTTCTGGAACATACCAGTGGCGCGTAGGTACCTACAGAAGTTTCTAGAGTGCGCGGTACATACGGGCGCGGTGCGACGCGGCAACTCCAAAGGCACTACCAGCCTTAGGTGCCTTTGGGCGCGGCGTGAAGTGGCAACATCAAAGTCGGCACCAGCCTTGAAGGTTAAAGTACCTACTGACTACTGCTACTTCATATAAGTATATACGAGTACCTTCTGGACAGAACTCGATCCGTGCGACGTGGTATAAATGGGCGTTTCCTCGTGCCCTAACTAGGCAGCATAGCTGATTCGGCCACAAGGAATATTTATTCCTCGTGTCCACGTATAGGACGCGAATCGGCTGCCTGGAACAGTCTTGACTTGGCATTCGGAACGAAACGATCAAAGTGATTCGAAGCGAGTATTCAGTGATAATTGATTACTGTGTACAGTTGAGTTAAAAGATTCGTTGAGTGTTACTTATCAGTTTAATTTCTTTTTGTGGTTTTTGAATTAAGGTGTTAGTTTTTGGTTTAATTGGCATACATTAATTGTATCCAAAACGCAGCTCTTAATAATATCTTCAACTTTAATAATGGTTTCTGCCACAATTTTCCCAATGTCACTTATACCCGATGGCAATGCAATATTTTAACACTTTAAACCTGAATGCAGTCAGAAAAGTCACAGTAGATCACGTCTTTACCGGTGAACAACTGTCCTTTGTAATTTTATTTGTTTGAAGTTCCTCATATTTCAGCTGCGGCTTTACTGTTAGTGTTGTGTGTTTGAAACAATTTCGAATCGCAAGTGACTGCGATAATGGTCGGTTTTGCGAACTATATAGCCTGCCCATTGCCACTTCAACTTGCAAACTCTGAGAGCTATGTCGGTAAAAATGGTTCTTCTACGGATTTCCACGTTTCGGATTCTATCAGGTAGTGAAACACCGAGCATAGTTCTCTCCATTGCACGTCAAAATATAAACTAAGCATAATAATTATAGCATAATCATCATCAATAATAAGGCCGCTTCATTTCCTCAAGTAAATGTTTAGGTAGCAATTTTAGGGATGCTCAGATAATCATGATCTTATACATGTTATGTGGCAATTGAGAATGCCAATTAAAAATGGTATGTTAGAAATAAGTAGCCTTTAGCTAAGTTAGCCATCTATGTGTCGTTTCAGTATTCGGCTGAATGTAGTTAAATACCACATTAGATATAAAACATCTTATACAGCTTTTCTGCTAAAGAAGATGTTTAATTGATTTACGGAATTTCTGACGTATTCATTCAGCACACACCAGTTTTTCCACAGCAACACGATCCCATTTGGATATGTCGTAGGCATATAGCATAATCCGCCGTTCAATTAACTGCCTAGCCTGTTTACTAAAGGGCGGTTGAACATGAAAACTGTATATAAACATTTGTCTGTTTGCAAACTACTATTTTTGATAGAATTGACTATTTTTTTGTCACATGGTATGAATTAATGGCCCAAGCAATCAGCCAGCCAGTTCATTAGATGTTGTATTAAACGCTACGGCTTTATATCGCGCGTTTAGTAAAAAGGCACGCCTTTTAATTGAATGGCGGATTAACCTATCTACCTGTGACAGATACACGAAAATATACGACAATTATTCAACAGCAACATGATTATCTTTTGGTACGGAACCCTACATATTAAACTGTGTGTGTGTGCAGAATGTCACCGTTGAAGATTTTATAGCTTGAATGCCGCTGCACACCTAGTGATCAGTTTATATTTATAAATATCGGTGTCGGTTGACGTGAAAACATGACTATAAATTACGTGCACTATACCTGTTTGTTATCACCTGAGCATTCAGCAAACTGTTAATTACAACAACGTGTTTTTTTTCTTGTGCGATGGACTGTGTGTAATAAAATTTACGAAGAAGTAAAGTATTGAGCAAGGTAATCTTCCGGTTTCGAACGACCTGCTCAACTGTACAGTACAAGAAATAAGACTGTAAGTAAATGAAGTGTTTCTGTAAATTAGGTTCGTGCAGAATTGGTTCTGTAGAACCACTGATTTGGCAGAACCGTTCGTCTCTCAAAATTTTGAATGAACTTAATACTATACTGTCAGTATTTCACCGATTTTAATACCCTGTTCACAACACTGTTTGTACTTCATCATCATCATCCACAGCCTTTCTCGTCCCACTGCTGGGTATAGGCCTCTCTTTTAATACACCTTTCGCCTCGGTCCTGTGTCAATCGGATCCAGGATCGACCCGCGATCTTAAAAATATCGTCGGCCCATCTAGTTGCTGGACGACCAACGCTTCGCTTTCCCTGTCTCGGCCACCACTCGGTTACCATCCTACACCACCTGTCGTCACTTCGCCTGGCTATGTGTCCTGCCCAACTCCATTTTAGTCTCGTTACTGTGGTTCCGACGTCCCGAACTTTTGTTCTTCGTCGAATCTCAACATTACGGATTCGATCTTGAAGTCTAATGCCAAGCATAGACCTCTCCATGGCTCTCGGTGCTACTTTGATTTTGTGCACAGCCTCATGCGTGAGGGTCCATGTCTCGGCACCATATGTCATGGTGGGCAGGACACACTGATTGAAGAGACGAGTTTTGAGAATCTGTGGGATTTGGTGTGACTTAAGGATGTCATCCAGCTTTCCAAATGCCGCCCATCCAAGTTGAATTCGCCTGGCAATCTCTCTGTTTTGATGCTCTTTGCCAAAAGATAGAACATGACCAAGATACACGTAATTTTCGACCACCTCTATGCTTTTGTTACCAACAAGAATTGGATGGGATTTAACAGAATCGTTCGACATCACTTTGGTCTTGGTCATATTCATCTTCAGACCTACTCTCATAGAAGCATCCGACAGTTCTTGTAGTATGCTTTGGAGATCGTACAAGTCTTCAACAAACAACACGAGGTCATCTGCAAACCTTAGATGAGACAGGTAGACGCCATTGATGTTTATACCGCATGTTTCCCATTCAAGCGTTTTTACGACGTCTTCCAAAACCGCCGTAAAAAGCTTGGGTGAAATGGTATCTCCCTGTCTCACCACCCTCTTGATCGGTATAGGGTTGGTCAGTTCGTGCAGTTTCACTTGCATTGTTGCCGAACTGTAAAGCTCCCGGAGCACATTCACATATCGTGCATCGATGGAGCATCGATGGAGAGAGTTAAACACGGCCCAGTGTTTAACACTGTCGAATGCCTTCTCATAATCGACGAAGGCCATACACAGGGGCTGGTTATACTCTTGACTCTTCTCCATCAGCTGCTTCACCGTGTGAATGTGGTCGATGGTGGAGAACTTACTCCGGAAACCGGCCTGTTCAACAGGCTGACATTCGTCAAGCTGGCGTGTGAGTCGATTACAAATAACCTTGGCAAACAACTTGTATATGTGTGAAAGGAGGCTTATGGGTCGGTAGTTGCTAAGTTTTGCTATGTTCTCTTTCTTGTGGATGATAGTGACAATGGCTTTTTACCAAGAGTCTGGAGTGTGGCCATTAATCATGACGTCATTAAATAGTTTTACAAGTATATTAAGTACTGGTTGTCCGCCTGCACGGAGCAACTCAACTGTGATACCGTCCTGGCCAGGGGACTTCTCACTTTTCATCTGGAGTAGAGTCTACTTCACAAGGTATTACAAGAGGTAGGCTTTCGTTACTTTCACTTTCTACAACCAGAACACTAGAGTCGTCTCCTGTCAGTTCAGGTTCTGCAGATTGTGATGCACATAAGTTTTCGTAAAACTCTTCAACGACTGTCAACAATTTCTGCCTATCGGTCACTGTATTGCCACTGGCATCTTTTAATTTAATTATCTGTTTGGTTCCTGTGCAGAGTTTTCTTTTAAAGACTTTTGGACCCCTATAGCTTTCAATAGTTTTAACTATAATGTTTGTGTTGTACTTCCTAACGTCTTTTTTAATGGCTTTTTTAATGTTTGTACTTTACCATAGATAAATAATTTATCTGTGACTTTACTGACTACTGATTAAATATCTGACAAAATAGTGCTTCCTTCAGACCTACAATTTTTGGAATGTCATCTCGAATAGATTTCATCGAGATTTTTTAGGGATAAAACCCTATTATTTCTTATGTTTTGTTATTTTGAGGTTTTACTCTCCCCATCTACCACGCATTATATTCCACATTCAGAGCATCTGATATATTATCTTGTTGTTTGTCCGATATGTAAAATTACACCAGGCACTATCAAATTGACAAAGATCTCTTGGTGCTCTCTTCTCTAACGGGCGTATTTCCGAAGCACCGGTAGAGTCAGGGGGATTTAGCGATTTACCTCTGTTAGCACATGAAAGGGAAATTTCCTTTTCAAACTCAAAGCATACTTAGTTTACCCAATTTTTATTGATGTGATCTTTTTATAATTATTTATGTATTTCTCCTTGTCCATGAGTTGTTAATTTTGACTTGTAAAAGTTTTATTATTTTTCCTATTTACAATACATAATTGACTTTGGCTTTGAAACAACAATGAATGCGATATCCAACTAAGTAGAAAGAAAGACCTGTAAACCCGATTTAAATATTTTTTTCTAAGCCGAGCTTGAAATACATAGTTGTCATATGATCCATTGTAATTCAGCTTATTTTCATGAGAAAGCCCTATTATTTTTATAAAATATAAGTATCAGTCAATAAAGCTGCAGGTTTCACCTGCCTTGCGATTTTCACGTGACTGGCCTTAGAGAAAAGCGCTAAATTCTACATACAGTTACAGATGATACACACGTACATTTCGTTTATAAATCCTGACCTGATTTAGGGATCTGGAACCTATTATCAAGATTACAGTGAATTCTGGATATTCCCTCATCATAATCGTCATCATCGCCAGAAGCCGTCCACAACTAACCCAGCGGCTCCCTGAGATCTCAGGGACGTCTACTGATTGAGAGCTACAAGTATATCAGTCACTTTAGTTATTTCGCTGTATGAACACGTTTCAGTGACATAAGTCATCAACCTCAACTGAACATAGCAAACAATGTAAGGTTTCAGCACTATTTTATTAGTGCTATAAACTTTAATAGGCCGTGGTTTTGGCACCTGTGTGTCTCACAATTTGCTGAAAGCAGGGAAAATGCATTTCGGGATCTCTTTGGAGCTAGCACTTTTGGGAATTTCGCGCGAGAGTGGATTTTATCGCTTTGTGTTGAATAGGAAAGTTGCTTTAGACTACATACCTAGATTTAGTCATACTAGCGGTTACTAATGAAGGGTTCGACTAGTACTCGTAGCAATGCATATACTTACTATTCTTTAGCGAGAGATTAGTAGACTATTTATGAGTTTGAATTATTAAATAGTCTGCGATTTCGTATGATCCTGTTTTCCTTGTCGTAATACATAGTCGTTTATGAAGTTTTCTTTTCTTTCCTTCCTGGTCTACAACAATTTACACTTCTACACTAATGGTATAACGAAGAAAGATTTGATTGTGTGTATGTTTGTTTGTAATGGTTAAACTAAAAAAAATATTTTAACTATAGAAAGCTACATTATCAGCAAGTAAAATGGGCAGTATATTATTTTTCAAAACATTTGAGATCCCTACGAAAATTGCCCCCCCCCCCCCCCCCTCCCTCCTCTCCCAAGTATCAAAAATACCGAACAGAATGACGTTGCCATGGAAACAAAATAATAACAAGTCTGTCAATAAAGGGTTTTACGCAAGTAAGCGTAATTCAAAATCTTTGGTAATAATGCAGTTGTCTATCCACTGGTCACCACGATCTTTGCTGCCAAAGATTTTGAAATACGCTTATTGGCCAATTTTTTTAGAAGTTACGACGGGTATTAATATGCTAAAGTGAGAAAATGCCGCGGTGTGAGCGAAACCCGTGCGAAGCCGAGGCGAGTCACTAGTGACAATTATATTGGTCTATGTGTCCACTTATTTATTATTCGAAATTTCAAAGATTTATTATACCGACATCTATGTTAAACTTTGATAACTAACTTGAATAACTGTATTTCGAATACCAACCAGGTTGAGTTTGTAGTTCACTTTTTCCTGTAAAGATGTCGCTGTAAATAAAGATAAGTACAATATTTATTATGAAGTTTCAAAATAACACGGGTAAACCAATACTCGGGTATTTACCTTAGTGACTACATTATTTCTATCCAACCAAACCTTGACTGGAAGAGATCACTTTTTGTACATCTGTTTTAAGATTGTTCCTTTGGACTGTACTTAGAATTGCGACTATCTATATGTCGTGGCGATATAGGTACATAGTTTAGTCTTCCTATTTACGGACGACTAACTTTTAGTACAACTAAATATTTTACATTAGTCTCAAAAAAAAACGAGTGACGGTAAAGTATTCTCCGTCGAATGACTTCTTTACGCAAATCATTTGTATTTTAATTGTTAAGGCCGAGATATATGTGAATTGGGCTCAATTTGGGGACATTAAAACCTTTTTTCTCCGTAATTTTTATAGAAAAAACTTCAAATAAAATATATGTTAATTTACATCATACAGAGCATCTTCTCTTCAGCTCAAAAATTTAAAATACAATTTTAAATATCAATAATAAATACGCAAAGTACCCTCTGTTTTTGTAGTTATTACCGTTTTTCTTCTAAACTAACAATCACATTTTTTTTATTTCCTTTAGCATATTCAATAATGAAACGCTGAGGGAACCTTGGAATTAGTTTTGCAAATATCTTTCATAATTATTTTTAACATTTTTTTTACGTAATCTATATTCTATACTCGCTAATCACATGGGCAACCCCTCTGTCGCCCAATAAATCAGTGCGGGACGAGACGTTGTGCTGAACGGACCTGCGACACTTTTCTCCGCAAATGGCACCTATTATTAATCTGTGGCTTGTCTTGCGCATAACCAATTTGGAAATCATATATTATGTCGATTTTTAGTTGTAGGTGGGATTATTTGAGTGTGTAAATATAATAATAAAGATAATCTTTTTGTTTTTTGTAATAAGACTGTACATAATATTACGAGTATAGTCTTTTATTATAGTTATTAATTTACCTATTCGTATTATAGTCATGATGATGATGACATTATAGTAATTATTATTTAATTAAGTATCAAATAATGTTTATAAATTATTTAAATAAATAGTACTGGTACCTTATATATTACTTTTATTATTATAGTTAATTATACTCACATTATAGTATTATTATTTAATTTAAAAATTTAATTCTATGCGTGAGTTTATGAAATAATAATATTTTTTCAATAACTAGTTTTTGGGTTCTGTATGATATGGTAACAATTATACTGTCCCAATCAGGGCTTGATATCGGTACGAACAATACTAGTGTCATAGCGGTAAATACCGGTATTTTCCATTTCGGTACTTGAATACCTAAGAACCGGTATTTTCCCCTCAAGGTACCGGTAGATAATTCAGGTTCTTATGCTACAATACTAGAATGCCACCATACACTCGTGCTAACGCAGCGGATGTCTACGGATTGCGACGTTGTGCCTTCACACGAACTATTTGAGTCACACAGTGTTCTATCACAGTGATAAAACTAATAATACATCATGATTCACGGGATTTCAGCCTCAGATTTGACAATCACCACAAATCATGTGTATGATAATGATTAGGGAGTAGGGACTTTGTTTTATTCATCTGAAATCTCATTGTTCATTATAAGTGCTAAAATTCTAAAGTTAATCATGGGTACTGTTTTTTTGAACACTTGACTCATCTTTCTTAAGATCTAAAATTTAGTCGATATTTTGCTTTCAAATCAGTTAAGATTCTAAATTGTTTTGAAACCCAAATATTGTAGGTAGGTATTCCAATGTTTGGTGTGTTTTCGGTCGGATAATAATAACTCATATTTTTGCGCTGTGCGCCTCTCTACTGACATCATTCGCCTACTGTACTCTTTCGCTCACACGTAAGAAGAGTAGGTACTACGGGAACCGGTTTTAGAACCTATATAAGATACCACTTTATTAAGTAATACCTATATGTTAATTTAAATACCAACACAGTACCGGTACCGTCCTAAAGTCAGTGGAACAAATTTAAAAAAATAGCGGTATTTCAAGCCCTGATTCCAAGTTGACTAAAATAATTTATATCCAAGTCCATAAGTCTCAGGAATAGTGGTATGTAATAGTAGTAGATATAGTAAAAACTTATTGAGTCAATTACAATGCCAGTAATGTAAGAGAATGCGTGTTTTAAATGTGTTTAGGCATAGGTATGTACGAAAGCATGATTCATATGTGTAAAAGAAATACTACAAAACGCTATATATCGTAAACATAATAATTAGGTAGGTACTATTCGATATAGTATGCTATCTACAAAAGCTATGGAAGAGAGCGCGCGGCTGGCGTAACTTTTGTCAGGGGGCGCGGGGCCTGCGCGGGGCATTTTCATCGGTAACGCCTAATCGAGCAAGGTCAACGGCGTATATCCCCACCTTAAAGTATTGGCACGACTGGCGTACATAATCAGCCTGCTTACACGTTTCTAATACCACAGAATTAATAATAGTACTAGTATTATTCGGTATTCTGTGCAAATACCTACTTAGAAAACTCTTGTCTCAAATTTCACAATAATTTAACGTTTATAGCATTTGTTTTCAAAACTTAAGAATGAATTCTTATTCGACTAATTTCAACAAAAAATAATATAAATTTTAGTGAAAAATATTAAAAAAACTACTAATAAAATTATGCTTCATGAAAATATATCCAATCCTCAGTCACAACAATAAATGCAATATTAAAAAAACTTTTTTTTTTTTTAACTTATTCTGTCCCACTGCTGGGCAAAGGTCTCCTCCATAAATATTAATCATCAATAAATGCAATATTAAAAAAACTAAAAATTAATTCCCTTGTTTTCGGGTCGTTTTATATCCAGCTTGTTAATACTTCTAAATGATTTTAATTTACCCTACAGACATTGTACGGACGGCAATTTATCAAACGAATTGTTTAATAGATCATAAAAAGTAACGTACGACGAAACGGCGTATGGGAAAAGTACAATTGGATTACATAATGCTGCTAAAACTACTTCCTGGTTCCATATGATCGCCATTTTTACCTGCCCAGCTAGAAGATAAAACGTCATGCACATATCGATATATCGAGCCAATGACACTAGATAAAAGTTCAATAGAATGGCGGCTGCATGATTAAAATAACCTTGTGGTGGATGCACCAGCTATTTGATGCAGTTGCCAACTAAACACAGACGGAAGAAATCACTCCGTCGCATTAAATACATTTATTTGTTTTTAAAAGCAGTGTCTCTTATTGCCTTTGCCTGAGGATATTTAAATTAAAAACGCGCCAGCTGAAAAGTGTAAAATATCTTGGCGAATGTTATCGTAAAAAAAAGTTTTGGCGCGAAACACATTTGTTTTTCTTGAAGCAACCAATTTTCAAACTTTATTAACATTGTGTGTGACTTTTGGTATTAAAAACAAATCGATGTTCTTTTGTTTTGAAAGCCAGAAATACGTCGAATAAATCTCATTGTTTAAAAGACAGCTGCCAAAATTAAGCATTTAAAGGGTAAGTAACAGTTACATTTATATTATTATTTTTGGCTGTGAGTATATATAAATGGATTCAAGTGCAATAATGAAGTATAAAGACTGAAGCACCCGTCGGGAAACGTGAGTATTATTTAAGTTCTTTTTAACTACCCACTAATAGAATAAATCTTTGTAATTCAAGAGCAAAAAGTGTCTAGGAATAAGTAAAGTGTATTTATATTATCAAAATAAGTTCAGCTGTAATGTTCATTCTTCTACAAGTGCATAAAACAAACCATTTTATCCGAGACATTTATCCGCCCGAGCTGAAGGCGAGGGTAGATATATGTAAAATGAAGATGAGAATACAATGCCTTGTTTCCAGACTACAGCAAAGCAAGGGAAGTGTAATGAGCTTAACAGTCTATGTATATAATGTCTTAGGCAGATAGATTAATCTGCCATTCAACTAATGGCCTGAATGATATTCAGCTGTACAACATTAATAAACTGCCTGGCTGATTGCTTAGGCCATTCATACAATAGGGTGACCACGTGGCAAAACAAACGCAATCACAAACATAGTAGTTTGCATACAGACAAATGTTTATAAACATTTTCATGTTCAGCCTAACTAACCTGCCTAATTTTTTACGCGCGATTCTATTAAACATAGTAGTTTGCAAACAGACAAATTATCATAAATAGTTATCATGTCCAACCAAACTAGCCTACCTTTTTTTAGGAGAATTCTATGAAACATAGTAGTTTACATACAGACAAATGTTTATAAACATTTTCATGTTCAGCCTAACTAACCTGCCTAATTTTTTACGCGCGATTCTATTAAACATAGTAGTTTGCAAACAGACAAATTATCATAAATAGTTATCATGTCCAACCAAACTAGTCTACCTTTTTTTAGGAGAATTCTATGAAACATAGTAGTTTACATACAGACAAATGTTTATAAACATTTTCATGTTCAGCCTAACTAACCTGCCTAATTTTTTACGCGCGATTCTATGAAACAGTAGTTTGCATACAGACAAATGTTTATAAACATTTTCATGTTCAGCCTAACTAACCTGCCTAATTTTTTACGCGCGATTCTATTAAACATAGTAGTTTGCAAACAGACAAATTATCATAAATAGTTAAAATAATAAATGGATATTTATTATTTTTTGATTACTGCTCGCTTAACACTTTATTTGCGCTTGACTAACACCAGAGTTCAAGCAACGGGGTATGCTGAAAACCAGCCCTGCGTAGACTCTTAGTCTGCGCAGTACAGTGCTGAGTATACCCCAATTGTCAAACAAGCTCATTATTGTAAAAAACATCAGATGTGCAGCTAACATGACGCGCGGCACGGTAAATTTAATGTTACTAATTGTCGCGAGTCATGTTATCGTGGAATATCTAATTTGTTTTATTGTGTTGATTGTTTTTTGTTTGTTTGTTTGCAATAAATACATTTTATTATTATTATTATTATTATTATTATTATCATGTCCAACCAAACTAGCCTACCTTTTTTTAGGAGAATTCTATGAAACATAGTAGTTTACATATATCACATTAATTATATGTTAAGTTATTACACTATTCACAGAATAGACAATAATTACGCAAAAAAAAACATACGTTGATGCTATTCGTCATATTCAAAAAGTTATTTATCCAAATTTTCTTAAATTTAAACTGCTTGAGTCAGACACAGCTAAATTAACATTATTTTTTTCACTACACTCTGCCATTGTACAATTTTTTTTGCGTAAACGCAATCAAACTGAGAGAAACACTAACAATATTGTTATTTTATACTATTGTATTGTTATCAATCCAAGTCATTTACCTACCTGTTTGGTTGAATGGCTGACTATCATTCAGGCAGTTAATTGAACAGCGAATTAAGCTATCAGCCTGCGACATATATGGATGTTCCACCATAGAGTTGCCCCTATTGGTCCGGTTTTGACAAATGAGGTATCAATCGATTCATCTTCATTTATAGAGTGTCATAGGCTATTCTTTGTAACCTGACTGCGGCGAAGCCAAGCACGGGTTATGTGTTCAAACTAAAAACTTGATCCGTTTTTGACAATCGAGGTGTCAATCGATTTGTCTTCATGTATAGAGTATCATAGGCTATTTTTTTACCCTTCTGCGGCGAAGCCAAGTACGGGTTATGTGTTCAAACTAAAAACTTAGTCCGCGTTTGACAATCGAGGTATCAATCTATTCATCTTCATTTATAGAGTGTCATAGGCTATTCTTTGTAACCTGACTGCGGCGAAGCCAAGCACGGGTTATGTGTTCAAACTAAAAACTTGATCCGTTTTTGACAATCGAGGTATCAATCGATTTGTCTTCATGTATAGAGTATCATTTTTTTACCCTTCTGCGGCGAAGCCAAGTACGGGTTATGTGTTCAAACTAAAAACTTAGTCCACGTTTGACAATCGAGGTATCAATCTATTCATCTTCATTTATAGAGTGTCATAGGCTATTCTTTGTAACCTGACTGCGGCGAAGCCAAGTACGGGTTATGTGTTCAAACTAAAAACTTAGTCCGCGTTTGACAATCGAGGTATCAATGTATTCATCTTCATTTATAGAGTGTCATAGGCTATTCGTTGTAACCTGACTGCGGCGACGCTAAGAACGGGCAAAACTAAAACAAACTAAAAACTTGGTCCGTTTTTGACAATCGAGGTATCAATCTATTCATCTTCATTTATAGAGTGTCATAGGCTATTCTTTGTAACCTGACTGCGGCGAAGCCAAGAACGGGCAAAACTAAAACAAATTAAAAACTTGGTCTGTTTTTGACAATCGAGGTATCAATCGATTTGTCTTAATGTATAGAGTATTATAGGCTATTTTTACCCTTCTGCGGCAAAACCAAGCACGGGTTATGTGTTCAAACTAAAAACTTGATCCGTTTTTGACAATCGAGGTATCAATCGATTTGTCTTCATGTATAAAGTATCATAGGCTATTTTTTTACCCTTCTGCGGCGAAGCCAAGTACGGGTTATGTGTTCAAACTAAAAACTTAGTCCGCGTTCGACAATCGAGGTATCAATGTATTCATCTTCATTTATAGAGTGTCATAGGCTATTCTTTGTAACCTGACTGCGGCGAAGCCAAGAACGGTCAAAACTAAAACAAACTAAAAACTTGGTCCGTTTTTGACAATCGAGGTATCGATCTATTCATCTTCATTTATAGAGTGTCATAGGCTATTCTTTGTAACCTGACTGCGGCGACGCTAAGAATGGGCAAAACTAAAACAAACTAAAAACTTGGTCCGTTTTTGACAATCGAGGTATCAATCTATTCATCTTCATTTATAGAGTGTCATAGGCTATTCTTTGTAACCTGACTGCGGCGAAGCCAAGAACGGGCAAAACTAAAACAAACTAAAAACTTGGTCCGTTTTTGACAATCGAGGTATCAATCGATTTGTCTTAATGTATAGAGTATTATAGGCTATTTTTACCCTTCTGCGGCGAAGCCAAAAACGGGTTATGCGTTCAAACTAAAAACTTAGTCCATGTTTGATAATCAACGTATCAATCGATTCGTCTTCATCGCAAGAGTGTCATAGGCTATTTTTTACCTGAACGCAGTCGGGTGTAGTTTTTGAACATAAATCTTGTTTTATATACGAGTTATACGCTCACATAATATTAATAGCATAGGATATCACAAGGATAAGGTTATATTGTAGGTAGAACTTCTATTAGTAGTCACTAGTAGGTTATATTGAGGTTAAATTTAGTGTACTTTATAGCTACTTTTGGTCCTGGAATAAGACATAGATTACTTATAAGTTATAATCTTTGGGTTCTAAGTTTGGGTAGTAAGTTTGGGTTATAGTCACCCCATAAACTTTCGTGTTTGTGTTTAATTTAGCTTAGTAATCACTGGTATTTGCGATTATTAAGCTTTCAATAACTAGCTTAAAAGCCAAAAAACTCGCCTGCCCTGCCAAAAAACAGATTTTGCCAATAAATTATATACTGTTGGAATGTGCTTATTAAGGCCTTCAATTTGATACCCATATTGTAAAGTCAGAAGGAAAAAAAAACGAATTTGAAATTTGAGCCATACCACCGCTATATTTATTTACAGGATAAAATGTACAAAAAACAAAAGTTCATTTTAAAATATAAATAAAAAAACTTTACTATTTACACAAAACTATCTAAAAGACCTTCGGAGGAAGGGAAAGTGCCCTATATTAAATGTTTTCAAAATTATATATTCCCTATGCTAAAAATGAACAAAATAAAAATATGTAGCTTACTTCCGCCAAAACTGTTAGTCAGACAAATGATAAATGGTAAAATTTAAATATAACAAAAAATAAAACCCCACGCTAAATTGAACTATTGTAAAATATAAATGAAATGAAAGACAAGGCCAGAAAAAACACTTATATATTATTTATATACATATAATAAAAAACATATACCTCAATCCAAATACCAAACGTATGACATCAATACAACACGTGTTTCACCTCTGCACGAGGCAACTTCGGGATTTCATTTCATTTATATTTTACGCTAATTGAATTTGGGTAGGGTTTGTTTAGCGTGGGTTTTTTTTGTGTATATATATTTTATATGTATATAAATATATACGTGTTTTTTCTGGCCTCCAGGCCTTGTCTTTCATTTCATTTATATTTTACAACTAGCTTACCCGCCCGCAACTTCATCCACGCGGACTACTGTTTATCGCGAAAAAAAGCATCCTATGTTCTTCTAAGATATTAAAAACCAATGGAAAAGTAGGAATAGCACCAATGCTCTTGAAGTTTTTTGACAAACTTGTTATTTCGTTTCCATGGCAACCGTTCCTTACAGCGATTAATCAACATTTTCCAGATTTCCAGTGAAAAATTAAAAAAAATCGGGCAAAAAAGTATGTTTTATTCTAGGGTATAAGCTATCTCCATTCCAAATTTCATCAAAATCCGTTCTGCCGTTATCGCGCGAAAGCTCCCCAAACAAACAAACAAACAGACAAACAAACAGACAACGTTTCACTTTTATTATATTGGTATGGAGGGTTTGTTTATCGTGGGGGTTTTACTTTTTTGTTATATTTTAATTTTACCATTTATCATTTGTCTGATTTACAGTTTTGGCGGAAGTAAGCTACATATTTTTATTTAGTTCATTTTATATATGGATTTCCGCAAAGTAACGCCTGAATCATCTATCCTATGTTACTCGGGGGGATGTAAGGATTCTAACGATACCCCATACGTCTAAATCTGTTTAGTCTCAGCATTTAAAAGTTATGGTGGAATAAAGAAACTTACATATATACAAACATACATGAATTCTATAAACATTACACTCCTTTTTTTTGGGCAGTCTAGTAAAAAGTAATCATTTCATTTTTGCGACCACGGCCGAAAGCCTGCCGTTTTAAAACAGCCGTTGCCTATTGTAGGCCGCGCGAATGAAACGCCACCGCGAGCTAACTCACATACTAACGCCATCTAGTTATAGAAAGAGGACCTACGACGATCCCAACTGCCAACTGCCAAGGGAACAAAGTTTTTACCTGAATAAAGCAAATCTACTGAGAAGTAATTTAATTTCCAGGATCATTAACCCCCTTACTTATAAAAAGTTATGCAATGATTAAGAAATGATTAGTAATACCACGCAGTACAATATTGTAGTGCGCAGTTTTATTAATCATTGCATAACCATTGCATAACTTTGTATAAGTAAGGGGGTTAATGTACAATATAATAAAGTTCGTTCAGACATCAGATTTTTGTCGATTAGTCGGCTTCTACTCATCGAATAGACAAGTACTTGTTGTACACTATTTTTAAGATATCCAACAGTGAAAACTGTATCGCAATCGGTCCAGCAGTTTTTACGTGATGCGCAAACTGACAGACCCGATTTAATAAAATATTATAAACTTGTACAGTTTTTTTTAAAATCAACTTCTTTGCACAGATATTTTGCAAAGAAGTTGGGCACTTATTACATGGATATATTGAATACATTACAATTATAAAATAGAGATGGATGGATAAATAGATTAACATTAACATTATTGAAACTAAGAAAAAAATACAGACATAGGAAAATGCTTAGAAAATATGTACAATGGGCGGTCTTTTTGCTAAAAGAGATCTCTTCCAGACAACTTTTGGATGGACAGAAATGATTGTTTAACTAGCTGTGTCCGCGGCTTGCCCGCATGGTCATTTCTCTGGGTTAAAAGTTTCCTATGTGCTATTCCAGGACAAAAAGTACCTATAAAGTACAATAAGCTAATTAAAAAACAATTAAATAATTTAATTAAAAAACGTTTAAAAAAAGCTTTTATACAGTAGCTTATAATATGCCATAGTGAAACATAGAACGCCCTATCACAATTTCAATTGAACATATAAAGCGGTATTAACGGGTATTTCATTAGTAGTTACGTTATTTTTGTGTTGTGTTATGCTCAGGTGGATATGGCCAGGCTCCAAGGTTACATTTTCCCATTCTCCACTCCCCTGCCACCTCCCCTGCACTCTGTCACCCACTACCCGCAATAAGCACTGAAGTGCCTGCGTATCAAGGTTGAATATCGCAAGCGCTGTTTGAACACAAAATTTAGCTCGGAATTAAATGACGTATGTCTCAAAGTTATTTATTTTATTGGCAGACTATTGATTTAGTTAGGTAAATTTTGTCTAAGCATTACATGATAAACTATATTTTCTTGCTGTGATATTTATTTTAGAGATAAAACTTAAGCCTTTGAGTAGAAAAATGTAAATAATACTAAAAATAACGTAATTTTTGATAAGAAAATATATCGAATGATATTATGTTAATCATGTTTTTGTCTTAGTCTTAAAGAGATAAAGATCTCAAAAACATGTATGTTAAGTTTCACATTTATCAGGTTTGTGGTTGACCCAGCATAATTATGGAAAACAATCTTAAAAAAGCAGAGCCTGGCCTTAACCATTAAGGAGTTCCTCCGTCAGGGCCCAACCCCGAGTGCAGCAACCATGTCACGGTAAAACCTAAAACTGGCTATCATAATAAAGTGCGGATACAAAATTTCGTGTCTATGCTGTTAACCGTTAAAGAGTTCCTTTATCTGGAGATAATCCTGGATTCAACACTGTAGCTTATGGGGAAGAGGTTCATATATAGCTTGCAAGATTTCAACTCAACAAACATCAAATTTCGTTCAGCTGTCAAATAGTGTTTTAATGATTGTTTGGCTTCTACTCATTACGTGTGCGCGCACACGTAATAACTACTGGAACGATTGCGATTCGGTTTTCACATTTGAAAACTGGTATACTTAGTATCTTAATCCGATGAGTAGAAGCCGAACAATCATTAAAACACTATTTGACAGCTGAACGGAATTTGATGTTTGTTGAGTTGAAATCTTGCAAGCTGTATATGAACCTCTTCCCCTTATGCTACAGAGTTGACTTACATCCCGAGTAACTTAGGCTATATATATATTTGAAAAGTGGTGGCTACATTTTCAAATACGTTTTCATTTTTTTCTTTTTTCGAATTTTACAATTTGGGTATTAAATTGCAGGCCTTGATAAGCACATTACAAAAGTATATACATTATTGGCAAAATCTCTTTTTTGGCAGTGTCTTTTAGCTTTTAAGCTAGTTATTTTGTTAAAAGTCCCGTAGGTATATAATTTCATATACATTTAGTAAAAACAAGTTATTTTGTCATTAGAAACAGAAAATTCAATTTTATTTATTTGTATGTATGTTGTATGAACGTATGTATGTCTGTATGTATGTATAGATATAGCAGTCATATTTTCCTCAAGACTTAGTAAGTGAACTGCAACTGTTATGCTTATAAAAATTAAATATAAAAGTAATATTAAAATATTTATTTTAAGTATCTCCTTCTATAAATAACTATAAAACAGTACCGTGCCATGGCATACTGACTGATAGACAACGCACAGCCTAAGCCGTTGGGTACAACCCTAACAGGTTACTATTAGGGAAGTATATGTACACCGACATATTTTTTTGAATTCAATTTTTATGGGGGTTATTTTGCATGCGAGCTAAGTCGTGAGGAGGCGCAGCTAGTTAAATTATAAAATTGCTTGACATACTTTTTTTTTTTTAAACTATCTGCTTGTGCTGTTTTCCGCGTGGTCATTTCTATGGGTTAAAAGTAATCTAAGTGATATTCCGGACCAAATGTACACCACTAGAGCACAAAAAAACAACTTTCATTCAGCCGGTAAATAGTTTTTTATCGATCGCCACTCATCAAATTGGGTTACCAAGTACACCAGTTTTTAAGACAAAATCTAAGCTATCCAAAAATGAAAACCGCAACGAAATAGGTCTAGTAGTTTTCACGTGATGCACAGATAGACACACTATTTTAAAAATGTTATTTATGTTCTTGTCCAGAATACCTTTTTTTTAGTCTCTTGGTCCAATATTTGTTTAGTCCATTAGTCCATTAAAAAAAAAACATTGTACAGATTTTTTGTTACTTACTGCTTTATTATAAGTATAGATCAACGATCTATAAATGAGTCCATCGATCGCGCATGTATCTCTGTTGTTGGCATGTATTAGACACGTGTGAGATGTGTGTTATTTATATCTGCATTGGAGATCACGGGTGCCATTTGTGAATTGTGTTTACTGAGCTGTATACTTGTTAGTTCGTTAGCCTAAACGAATTTAGCAAACGCCGCCCAACATTTGGAATTCAAGAAATGAGCAACAATATGTTCCTGTGTTGGTATCAATTTCAAATGTGATTAACAAGCCGCCTGCCAAACGTGCTGATTATGATAACTCTCCCTTTGCTATGCCCATGTTCAGAAGTGGTCTTTGGGCTGATGATAGACGTGTGATGATATAGAATCAATGGGCAAAGGGTTGGCAATGGGCCGGTCACATAACTAGAAAAATCAACTACGTTGGGGTAAACGAGTGGAGACCGCTTTTAGGCAAATGAAGTGTAGGGCGCGCGGCGAGGTCGAGTGACTACTTCTGAAAGACGACTGACAGCGACTGGATGAGGAGAGCTGAAGATCGGGCCCAGTAGCGGTCACAAGGAGAGGCCTACATCCAGCAGTGGACGAATTTAGGTTGATATGTGATGTGAAAGAAACCTCCGTACGTCCTTGCAGTCTTCGGTTCTCAGCACCGAGTGTTCGAACCAGTTCCTGTATGGTATTTTGGCGTAAGAGTCTATTATTATTCAATAGCGACCCGCCCCGGCTTTTTTTGGGAAGTTAAAAGGTTTTTTCTCTTCACTATTCGTTATGTGCACTGCCCGCGTCCCTTTTTCTGTGCTGTTCACAGCGGCATCCGCGATTGCAATATGACACATAATAATAATATTTTTTTGCAAAATTTGCAATATGTGTCGCAATTGGCCATTTCGTAGCTCGTACGGGCTACCGATAGCAGAGGACTTAAATAACACGCCCTAGCTTTTAAACTATACTCTTCAAAAGTTCTGCTCTTTCAAGAAAATGTGTTCTATCGTACTAATATTATAAATGTGAAACTTTGTGAGTGTGTTTGTTTGTGATGTTTGCCCGGTCTTCACGCTGAAACGGTTGAACAGATATTGATGCAATTTGTAATGTAGATAGCTTACACCCTGGACTTTTTGTCATTATCGTCATCATCGTCATCATCGTCATCCACGCTGGTGAAACCGAGGGGCGCAGCTAGTGAATGAATTGATCTACATTGGTTGAGAAAGACTACACAAAATATATTTAAAAGGATACCTTATACAGTTTTGCAATGAGAACTCTAGAAAATTTAGTAAGCATTATTTATATATCAGAGAAAAATGTCTTCTTTGTATAACAATTACACATTCTGTTGCGGGTCTTTTGATGATTGATAAAACATTAATGATTCAGTAAATATAATAATAAATAGATAATATTATCCGGGTTCTTTTTCAGTCATGACATAGTTCCTGAACAAATTTATCTATCTCAAATAGTTTCAGGTTTTTTTCATACCAACCCAAAAGACCTACCTACCTATTTACCTACCTATTATGTATTTTTACCTATTTTATTTTTATTTTACTTGTGTTAAAATAAAAGTAGTATACTCGTATATACTTAATAGTCTTTTTTCTTATTGCTGGTTTAGAAACGCCTGCATCGTTTATCAAATTGGCTGTTCTATACTCCCTTTTTGTTACATATGTATTTAATTATTAAAATGTCGTATCGTTTAGAATTTGTCGTTTTAAAAGATATACCTGTGAGGTCAATTTTGTAACTTACATTAGGTTTCCTAGGAAAGAACGCTGCTACTACGCGGTGACGTATGCCAGCTACCTAGCTGTGGGGCGCGCTCGGGGTAGTTGGTTTATATTTTGGCATTGTTCTTTAATATGATTTGGGATCGAGCAAGAAGCCAGAATAGATAGATAACTCTTTACTGCATAAAAACTAGCGCAATGCATGCGTTTTTTAAGCGCAATTCTATTAAAAATATTAAAGTCGTTTATTATGGTAGTAATAGCGTATTCGTTTGCTCGCTAAGGTATGATGATAATTTGGTCATTATTTGGACATATAGCTTCGAAAGTATTTTTAGTGGTCAGTATATTGATCCCTAAAGACATGTTAAGGATGTTTTTTAAATACAAATTATGTGATTACAAACACTAATTAATTTGTCTGACAGACTATTATCATGGTGTGAACAGATAAGTAGGACTTTTATTTTGTATATTTTAATAATAAGTAGCGTTCTTTTTATTCGAAGATAAACAAGTAAAAATTGTTCAAATTTAACTGGTTAATTCAAAAGCGTTTTGTTAAACTATTATTTGACACGGTCGTCATGTAAAGAAAGAAATATACTCGTACCTTACTCAACCACTAAAATCAACATAACACGTTTTTGAAATGATTATTTTCTTCTCTACTTTTCTATTTCCCTTATTTATGCTACCTTTTTACAACAAGCTTAGAATCATCCATTACCTATGTAATCTATAATGCCCACAATTTAATTAACTATTAATAGAATTTTAATATAACTAAGTAAATGTAAAAAAATCGATGAGTGCGCGCGCACCATAACAGGGCTTCTTCCAACCGTGACATTCCCTAAGAGATTTCAGTGACTATTCTATACATTGCAATATTAAAACGCTAGTTAACAAGCTTCACGTGACCAATACAGCAATGGTTGCTAGGCAAGTCGATAGGGACGAGGCCAATTGCCACAATGCAAGTCAAGTGGTAGACGTCACTCCAATACCAGCCTGTAGGTTAGTGATGCTAAGTGCATCGCAAAGAGCGCCGGCTAAACTAAACGAGGAACATACTGTATATATTGTAAAACCGATGACAGTATAAATTGGAGTATATTAAGACAAGTGATGCCGCAATTGGAGTGATTAACTGAACTAACAACAAGTAACATGTGAATTGAGTTACTTGTAAAGAAACGCCGACTAAGACGGACGTATAGGAGATACACGGCTAGGAAAGTCCAGATCAGTTCAGGTCTGGTGCAAAGGTTTTGGATAACTTGTAATGGAGAGAAGTGAACGATTTTCAGATTACCTGTTTGCGAAGATGGGCCCAGCCGATAGGGGGCCGAGGACCACTGAAGACCGGTCAGCTCCTGTAGAGCGCACTGGTTGGAAGAAATGTATCATGGACAACACAATGCTGGTGGTCACTCTCGCTGGTGTCCTTACGGGGATTGCCTTTGGTGAGTTTCATTTACCATTTCTCGCGGGGTTGAAGTTTTAAGTGATGATTTTTCGTTCAATACTTACGTACTATATATTTTTTCCATAGATTTTTAATTGATATGTTACTGAAAAACAAAATAAGTATCATTTTTTATTGAGAGTAAAAAAAAAAGTGTTGGTGATACCCTCCCTTTTTTTTTGATAAAGCGATTGAGATTAAGGTACTTAGACCTACTGAAAAACAGAAAACGTCTTTTTTAAAGTTGTATTAAAATTATTGGTTCAAAAGTACAAAATAAACCTCACCTTGCTTTTTACTTTACCGTGACTTGTATTTTAAACGTTTAGATTAACATCCCAATTAAAAATAGGTACTCCTATAATAATTAATTAGTTTTAATGTTGTTCAACATACACTCACATACAGAAAACAACATTATGTGGTATCTTTTTGTTTAGGATTTGGTCTCCGGCCTTACAATCTCGGTCCGGACGCTCTCGTGGTCATATCATACCCTGGGGAACTGTTTATGAGGATTCTAAAGCTGATGATTCTTCCTCTGATCATCGCTAGCCTGATCGCTGGCTCTGCCAGTCTGAATGCTAAAATGAGTGGGAAGATTGCAGTCAGAACTCTGCTCTATTTCATCCTTACCTCAATGTTCAATGCCTTCCTCGGGATCTTGTTGGCAATGCTGATACATCCAGGGCAGCCAGAGTTAAAGGACATAAAGGTCAATCCAATGGAAGGGAAAAAGGACCATAGCATTTTGGACAGCCTTTTGGATATTGGTCGGTGAGTCACTAATTTCTAATTTCTTTTTTTAATTATAGATAGCTTTTGATTGCAATATTATACTGATTTTAATTTATACGAGGAACCGAGGACTTGATTTACCGTCAACCACGTCGTTGTTTGCCTAAACATACTTGTTCATTCTTGTTTTGAGGACTCTCTGATTAATACAAATGCTGGCGGAGAGTAAGTACCCTCTCGTATGTAGGTACGATGAAGATAAAAGCACAGTGCTTCCTGTGGACCAGTGTGGATTGTAGTCATTGACTTTGATATTCCACTTAACAGAGGTGACTCGAAAATGTGTTAATATCTCAGCCAATTGTCTTAATTATAGTTAATTGTAAAGAATTATGCTTATAATTCAAAAATGTTGTCCTAAGTATAAACTTTTTAGAACGTTACGGATAAGACTTGTAAGAAACGTCACTGTTATTGACAATTGATATTGGACCCTATTATAATCTTGAATTATTGTAAACTGCCTCAGCTTGCAAAATATAAACTTTCTAAGCCATGATCAACTGTGAAATAAATCTTGTAATATGTAGCAAAGTTAGTGAATAGTATAATTTCAGGAATATTTTCCCAGACAATATAGTTCAAGCCGCGTTCCAACAGGCACACACGGTGTACGTGGAAGCTCCTAATATGTTTGGGAAGAATGACACTGAAAATGACACGCTGCCGAATTTAGTGCGGGTCGTATCTTATAGGTAAGTCAAAACTGCCCTTTATCAGTC
Organism: Alsophila aescularia; assembly: GCA_946251855.1. Classification (NCBI taxonomy): domain Eukaryota; kingdom Metazoa; phylum Arthropoda; class Insecta; order Lepidoptera; family Geometridae; genus Alsophila; species Alsophila aescularia. The sequence goes on along the minus strand of OX276383.1, from coordinate 47,870,168 downwards.
CTTTATTTAGACTTTTTTGTTATTTTGACTATACACCATTCGATAGTGTCGCTAATAAGGATTGAATTCTGGGAAGAAATGACATACGGCAAACTTAAGGAAAATGTTGTATTTTTATAAACTGATTCATATTTTATAGTACTGTTTTAATTCATACTTGCATTACCTGTACCTTGTCCGAAGTTATGATGAATATTTTTCTCAACTCAGACCCGCAGCGCGGTCATCTTCACAACATTATGTTCTAATTTCAAATTTTTATTATGTCTTCGCGGTTACAACCCACAGTAAAAGAAAAAATATGTAAACAATTAAAATTAGAACGTAGAGTAAATTGGTGCTAATAATTTAGATTTTGTTCCACGTTTCGTTGATTAATACTGTTTGCGTACTGTTTCGTATTAATAGTCGAAGAGATGTTGATTCAGCATTTTATCGCAATTTATGGTCCTGTGCCGTGGCCAGCAAGGTCACCGGATCTTACCCCCTTAGATTATTTTCTCTGGTGGAATGTAAAAAACGAAATCTACTAAGACACGTATAATGCAATTGATGACTTGAAACGAACTTTGGAAAATATTCTAAGCGGAATCAATAATATTTTAATACTGAATGCAGTACAATCCTTGAGTCGTCGAATCCTAGCTGGGTTCGATGTATTGAAAACAACGGTCATCATTTTGAACAATTAATCAGTTATGGTTTAACTATTTTCGTTAAAAATGACCTTAAGTTTACCGTATGTAATTTCTTCCCAGAATGCAATCCTTATTAGCGACACTATCGAATGGTGTAATAATACAGTATGTGTTTTTTTCCAAAATCAACGTGTTCGATTCCTGCCTAGGAATATTGTTTTTTTCAAAAATCCAAATATGCAGTTTTAGTTTTCATTAAAATCGGGCCCGAGACTCCTTTCAGTACTTTTCGCTAAACCTCATACTTTCTGATTTAGCCAACCACGCCCTCTTAAAAAAAACCAACCTGTATATATATTTATCTCACGCTACGTGAACTTATGCGTACCTACTTACTGTTGTCGTAAGATATGAATTTCCAAAGTTTGGTAGCTTGAGTTTCAAGTTTTATATTCTAAGGTATTTTTCCTTGCTATGTTAAAAAATAAGCAAATAAGTTTACTGGTCATTATGACAGTAAGCACTGAAATTAAAATATTGTCTATTGAATTAGGTTCTGTCATGATGAAATATTATTATTTTGCATTGTTAAATTGAAATCGGTTAAATAAGAAGTTTTAAACGCTGTGAGACGAATATACGCTGCTAAAACCATAACCCTGCTTTTCCGTAGTCGTATAAGTAGGCATCATCATCACCATCAGCCGGTATAAGTCCACTGCTGGACATAAGCTTCTCCCAGTGAACGCCACAGAGTCCAGTTTTCGGCTCTTCTCATCCAGTTTTTGCAGTATAGGACATGTAATGATTACTGCAAAAGCAAATATTATTATGTCAAGGAAAATAGGTCCAAAGTTTATGGTATTTAACTGCCTAAGCTTTTGTCTTACGTAAGTTAGTGCTTGAGTTAACCCTAAACTGCCGCGTTTGTCTGACGTAAGTCATAAAAGTTCGCAATAGACTCCAAGGTCACGGTTCGCATGGCATTTTCCGATTAGCGGTACCTTGAAGTGCCTACGCACTGCCGCGGTCCCTTTGCGCATCGCGTGCTTTCTCCGTGCCCTCAACCCTGTCAATTCAATCTATAAATAATTTTATTGAGTATCAATTTGCTTTTCGATATTTCTATTTCAGGAATTCATTATCTAAGTATACCTTTAAAACAGTACAGTGACATACTTGACTGACACGCTACGCACAGGTTAAACCGGTGGGCCTAGAGATTTGAAATTTGTTCTTGGATAAACACGCGGAAACACCAAAGCTTATGCGTTTGGTAGCAAACTATTTATACGCTCCTACTTACTGGTAATACATTAGGACATCGGCAAATCGTAAGTGTGAGATGTTCTCGCATTTGAAATTAATGCCCATTCCTTTCCAGTCTAGCGTCTTAAAACATATCTTCTAAGGCATTAGTAAACAGTTTCAGGGATATAACATCCCCGACTCACTCCCCTACGCAGTTGGATATGCTTAGACTGCTGGTTTTGTACTTGAACGCTCATAGTCACGACGACATACAAAAATTTCAGCACTTCGATGTATCGCGAGTCCATTTGACACCACTGCAAAGACTTCAGAACCTTTGCAGCGGTTTTATACGCCCACGCCATACACTAAAATATAGTATGAATGGGCATTTTCAATAATATGAATGTATTTTCATATTTTTTTTAAGTTGTTTAAATGTTACAATACTTTCAGATCGGGGACCAACACATTAGGCCTGGTTTTCTTTTGCCTGGTCTTTGGAAGCCTGTTAGGTACGCTGGGAGCCAAGGGACAGGTGGTGATCGACTTCTTCCAGGCCGTCTTTGAGGTCATCATGAAAATGGTGACAGGAGTCATGTGGTTCACTCCAGTAGGAGTCAGCAGTGTAATTGCTGGGAAGATACTTGGTGTTGAGAATGTGGGTGAGTTAAAGAAAGCCGACCGCATAAATAAGCCAGTCACTCTCACTTCTGTTAGTGGTTTATGTATCTATTAAACCCCCAAACTCGAGGGGTATTTTACGTTAAGCATGTGTATCCGTATCTGTCTGTGGTATCGTAGCTCTCAAACGAATTAATTTTGCAACGTTTTTTTCCTGATTGAAAGCTGATATGATCGAAGTGGTTCTTTTCTTATAATGGGGGGTCGGGATCATTGCTCCTAAACTAATGGACCGATTTTGATGTGGCTTTGTAGATTTGAAAGCTGATGTGATCGAGATGCTTCTTAGTTATAATATATACGGGCTGGGGATTCTAGTTTAATTTGGGCTTGTTACAATTTTATTGTTGATTTTTATATATTTGTAACTTTCACAAATATATAAAAATCAACTGATGACCTGATAAAGGTCCACAGGTGAACATTGGTCTCTCCATACAATAACACAACGAGCGGTTGCTTCCTTTCAACCTAAGGCGGGGTTTTGCCATATTTTGACAGGCGTCTTTGTGATGCCGTACTTGATGATAGTACTTATTTTCATTGACACAGGAAAATGTTGGAAGACATTTTCCTGTGTCAAGTCTCTGAGGAAGACCATTTCTTGAATTCCCTTATAAAACGGTTTTGTAAAAGATTTAATAAACAGACGGGTTTCATTAGGAACTTGCTTAACCACGTTAAGACAAATTCCTATTAAAATAAAAACCCCCTTTTTTCTTATTTATCCTTGAAACATTTACAGGATGGAAAAATAACGAAAAAAAATATCTATCGTCAGCCGGTATCTATAACAGCTATGATAACAGTTTAGGATAGGAAAATGTCTGTACTTAGAAATCCACCTAGACATTTTTTGTTGTATTTTTGTACAACTATTTCATTTTACCTAAAAAAAGAAAATTGAAAAAAAACTTAATTTGGAATCTGCAGCTACGAGCATATAGGAACAAAAAGTTGTATGTTATTCTCAAGTTGCTATAACTTTTCTTATTCTTTTCTGTGCGTTTGAAAATCTCTAGATGGATTTTTAGAGCCAAGCAATTTATTAAAAAAGTATTAATTTGAAATGTGTGGTCCTAAGTTCAGTTTGAAACTAATGCCTGTATGCGATTTTCACTGTTAGATAGCTTAGATTTTGACTTAATAACTGGTGTACTTGGTATCTCAATCTGGGCCCCGATTCTGTAAGCTATTGAAACGCGATAAAGCAAGTCGATTGCTTGAAATTTTTTAAGAAATTTTCATATATACCACTTAAAAGTGATAGAAGCAAAAATTTTGCTAAAATTTTCGCTTTTTGTTGTTTTATTTTTCTTTTTTTTTCTTTTTTGAAAATTTCTCAAAAAATTTCAAGCGATCAACTTGCGTTATCGCGGTTCAATAGCTTACAGAATCGGGGCCCTGATGAGTAGGAGACAAGTAATTTAATAAATATATATATATATACGTTAATAGTGTGGTACTAAGTTTTAAAGGCCAATATAATATGTAATGTGTGTGTATAATGTACGTATGTGCCGTGACAAAAATCCGTGTTAAATTCAATGTCAACAGCTACGGAAAAACCCTCGATTACAACTGTTTTCAAATATCCTTATAGCTCAAGTAATGACTCAACTGGCATGGTTCATCACCACGGTCACCATCGGTGTCTTATTCTACCAGTTGATTGTGATGCAGCTTATTTACTTCGCGTTCTTAAGAAAAAACCCCTACAAGTTCTACTGTGGTCTCTCCCACGCCATGCTGACTGCGTGTGCTACAGCTTCCACGTGAGTGATGCCCTAACTTGAATTTGATCCTCGGGTACTGGCGTCTTGAAGAATTATCGTTTGTTCCCTGATGAATGTTTAGGTTGTATCGTCTTGACTAATGATTAATGTAATACATGACAGTAATCAAAATTCAATATGACGACAACCAGACGCCATAATGTGAATTTGAAAAACATCTTTAAGTTTCTATTATCATTTGTCATTTCGAATGACCATTAAGGATCTATAACGATAGTTGGTTAGCAACCATTCTCACTTAAATTTTTGCGTCCTTTAGTTTTGTTCGCAGGCAATTTTTTTAGCAGTTTCGATTATTGAAACTACCTTTGACCACTAATAGAGCGCACAAAAAAAAAACTTATATTTTGCAGTGCAGCCGCCCTTCCAGTGACGTTCAGAGCGATGGAAGGCCCTCTCCACATCGACCCTCGGATCACTCGCTTCGTGCTGCCCATTGGTTGCAACATCAACATGGATGGCACGGCCTTGTTCGTGGCCGTATCTAGCGTATTTATCTGTCAAATGAACAATATTTCTCTTGGATTTGCTCAACTGGCAACTATATTGTAAGTTCTACCCTAGTTCATCTAGTCTGTAGTTGTATGAACTTTTGATAGGATTAGGTTTCAGATGCATACTTAGACACTGCTTCGCTTTTTGCTCTGTCAGATGAACAGCATTTCTCTTGGATTTTCTCAGCTCTAAGAAGAAGGAACTTTTTTTTTGTGGGTGCGTTTTGAGGGATTCGTGTCCATAAACGGAGAAAACGGTCAAAACGGAGCCTGTTACTAAGCCTACGCCCATCCATCTGTATGTATGTCTGTCCTACCTTCATAGGGCTTTATCTTTTTAACCGTAAAAGGTAATCTATTGAAATTTTCCTAGAATAGGTTATTTTCATAGAAAAATAAGAGGGCCCCATAATATACATCTCCGGTGTCAGAAAGATACTATAGTATTGGATATTATGAGGTTGATAATAATACAAGACAAGCACAAATTAAAAAAAAATATAACCCCCGACCCCCCTCCCCCCTATAGCTATAAGAACCATCTCGATCACATCAGTTTTTAAACATAAAAAACCGCATAAAAATCGGTCCATTCGTTTGGGAGCTACGATCCCCACCTCGCCTCCACCCCCCCCCTTTCTCGCCTCCCCCCCCTTTCTCGCCTCCCCCCCCCCCCCCCCCTTTCTCGCCTCCCCCCCCCAAATACCAATATACCAACATTTGATCAAAATTCCTTCAGCCGTCAAAAAGTTTTTATCGATTGCTCGGCTTCTACTCATCGGATTGAGATTCCAAGTCCACCAGTTTTAAAGTCAAACTCCAAGTGAAGTTAAATATAAGCTTTTAAAATACAAAAAAAAAAAACCGACTGCGAATAAAAATATTGAATACAAGCTGACCGCCCGCAAAAATAATCACACTTTTATTACAGTACGGCCGATAAGTCGTGGCCACTCTGAACTTCGTGCAAATAGGTATACGACGTTCAGGGTGGCCACGACTTATCGGCCGTACTATAGATAGACTATTGGATAACACAAAGACTGCTTATTACCCCGGAAAATGCTCGCAATTATTGCTACAAGATAGATAGATATATATATATATATATACCATTTCAAATATATATATATTTGAAATGGTATTTTAAAGATCTTCATTTTGATACCTCACTCCATATGTTTTGGTAATTTTTTGTTAGAAATACAATATGGCAGCTGTAAGCCGCCACTCGTGATCAAGACGAATCCAATGATACCTCATTTATCAAAATCCATCAAGTCATTTAGGCTGTAGGACGCGCATAAGAAACGAACAAACAAACAAACAACCCAAACACATAACCCTCCGTGCAGTTGGGTAAAAGGAAAGAGAACCCCTTCAAACAGAGCCTATGGGAAAAAATATCTAAATCTTGTTGGAATTCCCTATATGTATACACATCCTTCTTTAGACCAGCATTACTTCCACATATAGACACGGCACTCCTCTCGGGCCTTGGCGAATACTCAGATATTCGCCTTAGTAATTCGCGTACTCGTACGTCCATTCAAGTATAAGCGGACAGGTACGCCCTCTATGCCGAGCTCGCGGCGGACACGCGCAGACTGGAGGTAAGCGTCGTGGGAGGAACGTCATGCGACATACAATGCAGCGCGCTCGTGCCGTGGCCTGTGACACCTGGGGATGGCCTGGGGGCTCTTCTCCCTCTCCCAGCATGAAGTCACGCTCCTCTAGAGGCACCATTCTCATTATAAACATCAGCTTGAAATTTCTTCTATACCTACGGCCTGTGTGTATTTTCAGCCTGACATCTACAGCAGCATCAGTATCATCAGCGTCGGTACCGTCCGCGGCGCTAGTGCTGTTGCTCGTCGTGTTGGCAGCGGTGGATGCGCCCGCGCATGATGTATCTCTGCTGTTTGCTGTTGATTGGCTAGTGTGAGTACATAATATTTATAAAAGCTTAGTTCACTTCCACGGTATACGAAAAAAAACGACGGAAAATATCTTTTTATCGTTTTAAAAATATTTTTTACTAGTTTTCCCGCCCGCGACTTCGTCCGCGCGGACTACTGTTTACCGCGAAAAAAAAGCATCCTATTTTCTTCTAGGATACTCAAAACCAATGCAAAAGTAGTTATAGCACCACTCTTGATGTTTTTTGACAGATTTGTTATTCTGTTTCCATGGCAACCACAGACCATTCTGTGACGACAACCGTTACTTACAGTAAGTAATCAACATTTTCCAGTTTTCCTGTGGAAAGTTAAAATTTTCCGGGATAATAGTATCCCATGTTTTATTCCAGGGTATAAACTATCTCCTTTCTAAATTTCATCAAAATCCGTCGCGCCGTTATCGCGTGAAAGCTCCCCAAGCAAAATTTCACTTATATATATTGGTATGGTTGGATTATAACACCACTTTGATTTTGTTATAAACTTGCTTGCTTTAATGTCGTGCGAGGTAGGGTAAATCTATAAACCTACTTGTAATAAAACTGTAACAGGTCCAATTCTGTACATTGAAGATATTTAGTTTTTTTTTTGGAGGCTGTTCTTTGTTCCATTCTGAAGCCAAAACTGTTTTTATTTTCATTTTTGTCTCTCTGTATGACTGTCTGTCTGTCTGTATGTCTGTCTGTCTGTCTGTCTGTCTGTCTGTCTGTCTGTCTGTCTATCTGGATCTTGGCTAGGCATTACGCCGAAACTACTGAATGGATTAAAATGAAACTTGGTATGATTTGAGTTCATACTACGAGGTAGGACATAGAATACTTTTCATCCCGAAGAATAAAACGGTTCCCGCAGGGTAGAGGTTGAAAGTTATTTAAAAAACACTTACTGGAACTACTGGATGGATTTTGATGCACCTTGGCACAGTCAGATCATACGATTATCCTCAATTTTCACCCATCATATACATGATGGGTGAAAATTGAGGATACTTTTTATCCCGAAAAAAATAAGGGTTCTAGCGGGATAGGGGTTCAAATTCTGTACATGGAAGATATTATTTATAATTTTTTATGCAGTCTATATCTCGTATTCGTACTGAAGCCAAAACTGTTTCTTTTTTGTTTTTTTCTATTGTCTGTCTATCTGTCTGTACGTATCTTAGACGCGCATCGCTCCGAAACTAATGAATGTATTTAAATGAAACTTGGCATGATTTGAGTTTATAGCATGATGTAGGACATTGGATACTTTTATACCGGTAAACTTAAGGGACCCCGCAGGATAGGGGTATTTTATTTGGAGTTAATATTCATGTTTTACGGTTAATAGTTACTTCCGTAATTCACCTCTAGGATACTAAAGGAATATTCCTCCAAATTTCAAATACCTAGGTCCACCGGTTTAGGCTGGGCGTTGTCTGTCAGTCAGTCAGTCAGTCAGTCAGTCAGTCAGTCAGTAGGTATGTCACGGTACTGTTTTATAGGCATGGTTAAAATAATGTAATAAAACACTTATTATTCTCCCAAAAGTTGACGTCCCAATATTGTTGGATTTGACGTCCCACTAGTAAAGCACTAGCGTAGCATCGCTCTCTGTTTAAGCCAATCGATTATGCTGGAAGTTTTGAATTTTTGTCCAAACGAAGTCTTTTTAAAATCATACGAATATCAATTTTTATTAGATCTTACCGTGATTCGTTCAGTTTTAATCTCTCTTGCCGTTGTCTTCGAGAAAAGCAAAGGTACCTTATTCTCAACTTTTTATATATATTATATTTAGTATTTTCTAAGCTCTGGGAGACTCAAAAGGGTATCTACTGAGTTGGCAAATGAATGTTTACATTTAAAAATAAGATTTTGCAGTAGCCATATCATGGTGAAACTTAGAACAGGCTATCACAATTAAATGCGTATCCATTATTTCGTGTCTGTAGTATTAACCATTGAGAAGTTCCCTAGTCAGGACCCAACCCCGGTTATCATAATAAAATGCGTACCTACACAAAATTTCACGTCTGTGCTGTTGATCGGGGAAGAGTTCCTTTATCTGGAGCTAATCCTGGATGTTGATTCAGGTCATGTTTACCATAAAAATGAATTGTCATCGGAACTGAACCAACGTGTAAAAGTTCAACTCTGTACGATAAGAGGAAGTGGTTCTAATTCAACTTGCAAGATTTGACCTAAACAAATATACATATACAGACACACATACAAACATTGCAATAAATAAAAGCTTTAAAAAAATACTTCAGTAAGCGTAATTCAAAATCTTTCGGCAGCAACGCAATACCATCGAAGTTGAATTACGCTTACTATGAGCAACGCTCGTATCGTGGTGCTTTTTGACATACTTAAGATTTTATCTAAACAAACAAACATATATACAAACATTGCAAGTTAATGAATGGCTTTAAAATAAATTTCCTTTTTTTTTTTCTTTTTTTTTTCTTTTTTTTATTGTACTTGTTTGTTGTGTGCGTTCGTCAAGTCTTATTGATGTCCATACCACAGTGCCTGAAGACGAAAGTCTCCAATCAGTGCGTCCTACCAGTCATAACCTACGGAGTCGAAACGTGGACTCTCACGGTCAAACCAGACCACAAATTTAAGGCGAGCTATCGAGAGAGCTATGCTTGGAGTTTCTCTGAAGGACATGATTCGTAATAAAGATATCAGACAGAGAACGAAGGTAATATACCTCTAAGTATAAGCAAGCTAAAATTGCAGTGGTCTGGTCACATTTCCGGAAGAACCGATAACCTTTGGGTTAGACAAGTTCTCGAGTGGAGACCACGTTTAGGCAAACGTAATGTAGGTCGTACGTCGTATCGTCGGTCGTATGTAGGAGTGACGACCTGCGAAAAGCGGCTGGAAGAAAATGGATGAGGGGAGCTGAAGACCGAGCTCTGTGGTGTGCATTAGGAGAGGCCTACGTCCAGCAGTGGACAAGCAGGACAAGTATAAGCTGATGATGATGATGATGTATTTGTTTTAGTTGTTTGTCGTATGAGCACAACCTCATACGACAACAACAACAACAACAGACATTGCAAGATAAATAAAAGCTTCTAAAATAAATTTCCTTTTCAAACGTTTATGTCTAAAAACTAGTATAATATTGTACTTTATAGGTAATTTTGGTCCTGGAATAACACATATGGGCTATTTTTAAATGAAATGACCTCGCGGACAAAGCCGCGGTTACAGCTAGTTATTTATATATTTTTATTCGTATTTTGTTATGGGTAAATTTGAATGTTACGATTAGTCATGTTATGAAGTGATTTATCTAATTTAAGGATTAGTTTTATTCATCTGTACATGAGACGTTAATTTTTTGACATTTATTAGTGCTATTTATTAATCCGTGTAAAAGCAGATTTTTCATAACGATGAACTCTAGAAAAATGTTTCTCGTAACTTCGCAAGCATCATGAATCGCTTTAACAAATGCAATGAAATGGTCAACAGCTTCGGTCATCACGGGCTGTCGCGTAGCAGAAGTGCTGGTCGCATGGCTCGATACAGTGCCTTAAATATCATATCTTAAAAATATCTTATCTTATTCGTCAGGCCTTTGGAAATGCCAAAGTCGCAGTAGTTTTGTAGCCAAATGGCTTAATGCGGGACGATGGGGAAAGCCCCGATGGTATGACCGTCATTCCCTGGAAGATGGGATGACCATTAATCATGTATATTTTAAATTAAATGATTCATAATAAATTCTTCGACCAATATGTAAGTAAATACAAATTAAAAAAAGGAACTGGAAAGTGTTTCTAGAAAGAACAAATTAGAGCTTGAGTAAGTATTTCATTTGCTTAGTGTGGGATGCTACATGTGTTGATACACTGGCGCAGTCCCATCTTTCAGATACGTAACAGCGGGCCTGTGGTGCTGCTGCATCGGCAGACTCCTTCGAGTGGCGCAAATATTCTAATCTCAACAGAGGCTGTATGTTTTTGCCCTTTGGACGTTAGGCCCTTGGTGACCGGGTGTCTACGAAATCTTTGAAGATTGGACAAGGCAGCTTGTAGAATCCGCTCGTGTCCAAAATGCTGGCCTGTATTAAGGGCAAAACGGCCAGCACTTTAGGCATGTTGCCGGACATAAATGATCGCTTGAACTAAATGTAGATATTTTTTGTCTACAAGTGGTTAAAGCGATCATTTAACATAGTATATTTTATAAAATTAGTTGTGTAAATTTAGTTTAAATATCTGTCATATTAAAAATAAACAAATGCCAATATACTTATAAAAATATGTTCACAGAGATCGGATAAGAACCACAAACAATATGTTGGGCGACTGCTACGCAGCCGCAGTCGTCGAACATCTGTCCAAGAACGAGCTCATGGCTTGTGATGCTGTTTTCACGGTACGTCTGTCGTTCTTCCTGGAAGCTCGTACCCCCTGGATGCCCTGTCGCCAAAAATTTAAACTTTGGCGTGAACCTTTTGCGTCACGTACCTTTCTCGAAGCTCGAAGCGCCTTCTGAACTAGCAATCGCAGCGCGGGCGGTTCGCCTAAGATGCCTGAAAAGTACGTCTTATTCAACAATGATAAGCGTCATTGTTGAATATGATGCCATCCGGCGAGTTACCTGGTCGTCTCGTCACTTTGTCGTATTGTCTAATGATCTTGGTCATGATTGCCACGATTCAAGCAAGCTAATTAATCAGCACGCATCTCTTCATTGCAAATGAAAATGATTGAAGTGCGATTGTTTTAAACTATAGTTTAGAGGTTGTTTCAAAAATTAATGTACTTAGCTTATACTTGTTCTGTTCTTGAACCGAATGGTCTGATTGTGACGATGGTAGCCTTATAGCCTAATAACCTTATCCCTTGGAATAACCGGCTTCTAGTGTGGGCGCTATTTGTGTCGACTCACTGGTGCCGTCACAACTTTCTGAGACACAAAGTAGGGCTGGCACCCCGGCTGCTTCAGGTGACCACCTCAAGCGACGAAAACATTATATGCTAACCATGGTTATATATTTGAGCCGTTTGGTGTTGAGACTGGGTCAGTCGGGGCCGGGAGCTCATCGTATTTTTGAAACCTATCTAAGCGCCTAGACGCTGTGACGCGTGACCAAAATGATGGTAATAATAGAGGATGCTATTTCATGATTTAATCAACATTTCAAATAACTTGTTTTTCTTTTTCAACTTCAGGAGTCAGCAAACGGCGTGACTCCAAGTTCCGAAAATGACATCGGCGTCATCACGCCCGGCAAGGAGTCTCTCACGTCCGATGACGTCATCATCGACATGCATTTACAGAAACAACAGAACCACAATTCTATCAAACGAATTTAGTATAAGTGCTTGTCCCTTTTCAATGTAGACTTCGAGTTTTATTTTGTTTTTGTCTGGGGGTTTAACCAAAAAAACTGGTTTATTAAAACTATAAACTTTAGAAACTGAATATTTACCTTCTATGGATATTGTTTGTAGACAAAAGATAGTTATCCCTTGGAAAGACCAGGAAGTTCACGAAGTTGACTGCAGATGTTGGATACTGTTAATGTTGTGGGTCGAGATCAAGAGTGTGGACATCGTAAAGGCGTTGATTTAGTTGATCAAACCAAAAAATAGATATCTATATATCTGATAAGTATCCTGCAGATAAATTAAATATCTATCTGACAACAATCCATCAAATAAAATAACAGATTTTTCTGACGATATCATTTGAACTTTTTATGTAGGAATATTTCCACAACTTTGATGCATCTTCGTCATATTTTGTCAAAAAACTAGAGTTTTTCCGTCCAGGGGCCTAATTCTCTAATTTTAAGACGCCAATTCCACGCCAATTCCACGCCACCTCAGTGAAATTCGCGTGGAATTGGCGTGAGTGGTCATACAGAATCCAGGCCCAGATTAGATGTGAGTATTATTGTTTACTAGCAGCGTCTCGCAGCTTTGCCCGCGTGCAAATTTTGCCACCCCTGGTAAGAATTTCAAAAAACCTTAATGCTTCCACAAGGATACTCAAGGAATATATCCTCCAAATTTCAAATCTCTAGGTCCACTCGTTTAGACTGCGGGTTGTCTGTCAGTCAGTAGGTATATCACGGTACTTTATAGGTATGGTTAACTTATTTATTCTTTTGTTACATTTTGTGAATATAAGCAATACAATAGCTAAGAAGTTTTTTATAAAACATTTTCATCAACGGTTAAGTAATAAGTTTGGTGAAGAATCTCTAAATAAAACTAATGGTTGATTCAATTCTGTGGTTAAATGGTTTGTGAATCAGGGCCATAGTAACGCCTAAACAATTCAGCATACAGTTATTAGTTTCTTGTATTGAAAAAAAAGTATTATATCTGAGTCCAAGATACTAGTTTTAGTGATTATAATAGGCATTTGTAGTTGAATGGTTTCACAATAAGGTCTCCGAGTAGAAAAATGAAAGAATTAGGTTCACTAATGTTATTCTAAGCATATAGGTGATATTATTGCACTATCAACAGTAAATATTAATTAACTGATAGCGATTTGTTAATGTTAAGCTTACAAATGCATCGGAAGTAAATTGTAAACTATTTTATAATCATACTGCAACAAAATAGGAATTCACGTTGGTTCACATTTGTTTTCAGTACCTTCGAGTACACCTAAATCAAAGATCTTGACTTACGCTTACTTTCTTTTGTTTCCCTAAGATCTAAATACTTTCACATTTCAACCGAATTAAAATAAAAGAAGGTCGTTGTTTTTCATTTTACTTCATCTCCGGGATTTCTAAATCTTTTTAGATGACTCATTTATTTTATTTACATGTGTAGTTTATATAAATTTTATGAAAACTCGGTGGATTTTTAGTAAACCTTTTGAAGTTTGTTTTCTTTCATGCACTTTTTTTTAAATTCTGTTTCTATGATTTTTTCAACTCTCAAACCTTGTGTTTTAGAATCACAATAAAAGTTTACAGTTGCATAATTAGTTTTGTGGTACACAAATGGTTATAATTAAATATAAACGTCTATAGACTGTGAAAGTGACTAAAATATCGTGTTAAGTATCAAGTATATCTGTGATATTAAACTTTGTAACTCTCTATTACGTTTGGAGCCCTTTAAATATAATGTCTTCATTATTTAGGTACTTAAAGTAGCGAGCTAAAGCACGGAAAAGCTAATTGTTTTAATGGGTTGTTAAAATTTGACAATTTACGACCAATGTCGTCGGTCGTCATATTTTAACTTATAGGTACGTATCCACATATGCATTAAGTTGATGTGGAACGACCACAGAACTTTTCTGTAGGAACGACCAACGCTTGCGTTACATTCCTAGGATGTACTAGTATTTACATAGAGAACAAACTTTCACGATTCGAACACATACCTAGTTATAAAGCGGGACATAATCGCGCTGAAAATATCCTGCCACTTCTTCCGACAGTATGTTCAGACCCTATAGATCTACTTATGACCAGATAACTCATATAGACAAATCAAATGAACCCAAAAAGGGGTACATCATTTGATTGTTAAATTCCTATGACTACTTTCCGGTTCAAAGTCAAAGTATTTTATTGTAAATAGGCAAAATAATTGAAATTTTACAAGTCAAAATTAGCATCTCATGAACAAGGAGAAATACATACAATATTATTAATATATCAAATCAATAAAATTTAGGGAAACTAAGTATACTTTGAGTTTGAAAAGAAAATTTCAATCTCACTCTACCATAAGACCAGCTGAATGGTAACAAGTAATTAAGTAGTTATTAAGTTGCATGTAAAAAATTGTGTTGTTAATGTCAGGAAGCCTAAAAGATCCCACAAAAATAGATTTTAAAAACCCTACATACTACACAGTGAGTTATGGAAAAGCTTGTAACAAGACATAACTTCAAAAACTAAAACTCGACTACGGTCGGGTAAAACATATCTATGACACGTGATAAGGGCGATTCGATTGTTACCTCGCTTGTCAAAATTAGACCAAGTTATTAGTTTCAGCACATATCTGTTGCTTAGCTACAACGTAGTCGGGTAAAAAAATAATCTATCAATGAGATCACTATCAATGAAGAGGTATCGATTAATACCTCGCTTGTCAAAATTGGACCAAGTTTTTAATTTTAACGCATATCTCTTGCTTAGCTACGCCGTAGTCGGGTAAAAAAATAATCTATGATACACTATCAATGAAGAGGTATCGATTAATACCTCGCTTGTCAAAATTGGACCAAGTTTTTAGTTTTAACGCATATCTTATGCTTAGCTACGCCGTAGTCGGGTAAAAAAATAATCTATGATACACTATCAATGAAGAGGTATCGATTAATACCTCGCTTGTCAAAATTGGACCAAGTTTTTAGTTTTAACGCATATCTTATGCTTAGCTACGCCGTAGTCGGGTAAAAGAATAATCTATGATACACTATCAATGAAGAGGTATCGATTAATACCTCGATTGTCAAAATTGAACCATGTTTTTAGTTTTAACACATATCCTTTGCTTAGCTCTGCCGTAGTCGGGTAAAAAAATAATCTATGATACACTATCAATGAAGAGGTATCGATTAATACCTCGCTTGTCAAAATTGGACCAAGTTTTTAGTTTTAACGCATATCTTATGCTTAGCTACGCCGTAGTCGGGTAAAAAAATAATCTATAATACACTATCAATGAAGAGGTATCGATTAATACCTCGATTGTCAAAATTGAACCATGTTTTTAGTTTTAACACATATCCTTTGCTTAGCTCCGCCGTAGTCGGGTAAAAAAATAACCTATGACACTCCATACCTGAAGACGAATCGATTGATACCTCGCTTGTAAAATCGGACCAATAGGGGCGACGCTATGGTGGAACATCTACATACGCATATACATACGTACATATACTGTCAAACTCATTACCCTTCCCTTTCTTCGCCGTACTCGTCTACAAAAAGATATGTCTCAATTAAAGTCTATTTTTATTTTAATCCCGCGATTAAGACCTATTTAAATAAGATACTACAGAAAAATCCGGACAAGTGTGAGTTGAAGTCACGTGGAGAGGGTTCCGTACGATTAATATAATATTATCACACAATATTGAGACATTTAGCATGTTATTACAAGACCTTAGATTTCTTATAGGTTTTCTGTAATATATAGGTACATAACTAATAATAATATTTTTTCCAAAATTTTTGGGTTACTAGTTTCGGTGATAGTATCACAAATACAATAATCAGGAACTTTGAAGACATGGTTTCATAATACTAAGACAAATTAAAACAGAGAAATTGAATGTAACGCAATCATGTCATCTCATTACGTATATATTATGCTAAAATGTCTCTAACTTATCTTTAATATCAGTTGTTTTTCATATTCTGCCTTCAAAAATAAAACATTTCACTGGAGAACATTGTCTTAGTATGACTTCATTTTAGTTCTTTCTTTTAAACGAATCAGCGACAGGGTTATATTATCCTAGGAATTTAAGATAGTAGTTTACATGACGTAATGTTAAATAAATTGCATGGCCCGAGTTTGACTGCATAATTGCCTTATATCAGATAATAAGTAATGTAATAAAACATTTCCATTGTGTACATGTTTTCTTATTAATTATTTTAAGCCCATTCCGTTTTTAAATTACAACAATAGCCTATTTTCTTACAGATCATTAACACCAACTTCATAGTTTTACTCGTTATGACTAGGACTATAAAATAACAGGTGTTAGAAAAAAACGGAAAACAAAAGCAATAAATGAATAGAAATGGTATTGAAGAAATATAGTTTTAAACTCCTTATTTACAAGATTTTCAGGTTTTTTTTCAGTTCTATATTCGTCTTTAGCGGGAAAGAGCTGTTAATTCTGCAAATAAGGTGGTGACAATGAAAGCTTCTTTTTAATTTTACAATTTTATTTTCGTGTAAACACTTCACAGACAGACACTTCGCTCAACTTAAACTATATATTTTACAATAATTATTTACACTTACAGACGTTTGTGCATTCAGAC
Organism: Alsophila aescularia; assembly: GCA_946251855.1. Taxonomy (NCBI): domain Eukaryota; kingdom Metazoa; phylum Arthropoda; class Insecta; order Lepidoptera; family Geometridae; genus Alsophila; species Alsophila aescularia. Next base: position 47,853,345 of record OX276383.1, on the reverse strand, counting down.
AAAAATATATATCACTTTACATTGAAGCAATGAAAACAAGCACAATGAAAGTATAATTCAATTATTGATACTAGTGAAATTATACATAATTGCATGAACAATGTTGATATGTAACGTATAGGTTATGTATAATGACATAATATCGAAAATGATACAAAGTTGATAATAAGTAGGTCAGTTACACGCCTAGGACAGAATCACAGTAAACATAATTCATATTAAAGTAGAATTTACTTTCAAAGGCACATTTTGTTGGCATTCATTTACATTAACACTTTGTGGCTGCACCTAATGAAAATGTACTAAAGCTTAAAATAAAAAGTTGTTAAAGTACTTATAGCTTAGAGTAAAGCTGATTTGTTCTATAAAAATACAACATGGCAGTCTTGATTTCATATTTCACAAGAACCTAAAAATATACAAGTATAGTAATATTTACAATTAAAGTAAAACCAGAGAAATGTTATATACAGTTACCGCAAAAACCGGTAATTAACGCTTAACGAATCACTTTGAGCACATTCAAGACAGTCTAATACAAATAACATGCACAAAATGAAATTAAAAATACAAAGGTGTAACCGATTTCATCGGCTTCAATAAATATAATAATGAATACTCATAGGCAAATTGTCTTTCATAATATTTACAATAAGTACAAGTCTAACTAAATTAAGGATACAGTTCATATTCTCATAGTGGAATGGGTAGGTTTCCTTCCAGCGGGAGCTGGTGGTAGCCCTGGACCTACTAAAGGTGACATCGATGGAGACCTAGTAGCTAAAGGTGATAACGAAGGTGAGAAAGATGGAGACATAGCCGCAGCGGCCGAAAATCCTCCAGGAACATCGTGGCTTATAGGAGACCTAGGTAACAATAACTGTGGCTGCCGACATGATAGCGATGGAGCGGGACAACTCCTAGGTGCAACCGTTGTTAATAAAGGAGGAGGCACACTTTTACCGCCTGCTATCGAAGTCCCTTTACTCTTAGCACTAGAAGCACCACTATTGCCGCTCTGAAGAGACACAGCGTCGTCCTTCAATCGTGCTATTTCTGAGAAAACATGAGCTAACGGCTGGTATTGGGGTCCCCAATCTAACAAGTAGTCCCAGTTATAACTGCCAGTTAGCTCTTCTTCTGAATGAACTATGGAACTAAGGCTTCCTGTCATTGAAGGTCCAGCTGTGGGTACAGCTGTGTTTTCACCTGGTGCGCTAGGAAATGCTCCTAAAGCCATAGCCCGATCTACGGCAGCATTTGCCTCATCCGCACTACTTGCTCTTTCACTGCCTGTTACTTCGTTCAGTTTTGCATAAATCAAATTGGTGATATCATTTTCGTGAGCTCCGTCTTCGTCAAACATATGCATTGAGTCTATAGGAGCATGATGTAGCATCGAATCTTTAGTACCAACATTTTCTGAGCATCTTCTAGACGAAGTCGAAGCTCCGCCACCCGTTCCAGTATCCACGATACCAAGTCTTGCTAAATATTCTTGTGTATTGTGGACAGATACATCAGAGAGATTATCATCATCGACTTCATTTGATTGCCTGTGTAAACCTTCTCTTTGTAAAGGACCTTCATTTATCATTCTAATCTCTTCATCTTCGCCGTCATCTTCAGCAGATCCTCTACCACTAGATCCTGACTGATCAGAACCAGAAAGCTCGGATGTAGTTGCTGCTCCAGAATTAGAACTAGCTGTATGTGGACCATACGGTGGAATCTCGTCATACTTTGGTGGAGCAAACTGGTTTGAAGGAACATTACCAGTATTTCTTATAGGTATCGTATCAAAAGCACTTGGATCTACATAGCTGTTTGTACCTCCTACACCTTCAGAATTCAATCCCGGCTTATTTTCCTTCTTATGTCTTTTATTTTTCATTTTAATAAATAGGAATGCCGCTGCGAATATAATTATGACAATTATAAATGCTATCAATAATCCTAATGCCCAATCTGATAGCCCACCACTAGTTGCAGCCGCTGTATCAGTTATTTGATCAGTATCAGCAACAACAGCTAGATTGTTGAAACCTATTTCTACAGCAGTCTTATTTGTTAATGAGCCTTGTCTTCCTGAGCTAGCAGTTACTACCAAGCTGATTGATTTGTCTCCTCCAAAGAGACTTGGAACAGAATCGATCTTTTTCTTTAAAATAATTACGCCCGAAGTTCGGTTTATTTTGAAGAATGTATGTGATGTCGAAAGTTGGTAAACGATTCTTCCATCAATTCCTTTGTCTCTATCAGTCGCTGTAGCTTGACCAATCACATACCCAGCGGGTAACGATCCTAATTTAGGTATCCGGAATTTGTAAGTCTTCTGTGTAAATTGAGGATAAAACTCATCTCGGCTTTCGATGTCGATTCTTATTTTCACGGTTGAGGTTTTACCACCTACATCAGAGGCCTTGATTGAAAACTCGTATTTGTTTTTCTGTTCGTAGTCATAAACAGCGTTTGTGTTTACTAAGCCTGATGAAATGTCAATTTGGAACATCTTCCACGAGTCTTCATTTCTGTTATAGTTGTTTGTTGATGGAACTATTGAATATTGTAGTGTTCCGTACTTTCCTTTGTCTAAATCTGTTGCTCTAGCTGTGAATATTGAAGTGCCAACTCGTTCATTTTCTGCAATTGTCTCAAAATACTCATTGACAGGGAACGTTGGTGCATTATCGTTTTCATCCAATATACCAACTTTTATGTAAACTGCATTACATAGTGATGGCACTCCTTGGTCACAAGCAACAATGATTAATTTGTATTCAGTACTGCCAGTATCATAATCTAGTGTTTTGTTTACAGTCAATATTCCAGTAGTTGGATGTATGTAAAACAGATTTTCATCATCTCCTGATGTGATGTTGTAAATGATGGCAGCATTTGGAGTTCCATACAGATCAGCATCGGTTGCAGATAGCTGTGTAAGCGTGTATCCAATTTTGACATCTTCACTAAGGGTTAATTCGAAATTATTTGAAGAAAATATTGGAGAATTATCGTTAGCATCAGCAACAGTAACGAAGATAGTAATAGATGTTTTGTTTTGGTTGTAGCTGAGCATTTTTCCTTGTTCTACCGCAGCTAAACCAAGTACGTAAGAATCTTGTGTCTCTCTGTCTAAAGTACTTAGTAGAATTAGAGCTCCTTCTGAAGTGACATCGAACACGTAACCTTCGTTTCCGGATGTGATATGGAAGTCCAAGTTGTACTTCTTGAGAACATCGTTAATACCACCGATTTGAAGAAGCGAGGAACCTTTCTTAGTATCTTCGTTGACTGTGATCCTGAAATTAAAAGAAAATGTTGGTCAGTTTCTAGTGGCCGCCAGGGATAAGCAGAAAATCTTTCGCTATTTCCTTTCAGAAAGTTCCGGCAGCTTAGCGTTTTTACTATCTTCGGCCATAATATCGTCACTGAAATCTAGGGTTAGCCTATAAATTACCAATATCAAATATATGAAAACTATTTAAAAAAAAAAATGTTCAGTTGCCCCTGTGATTTTAGACAAAATTAATGAAGCTTAAAGTTTTTTACGATGGAGATGGTGATATTTACCTGTAAGTATCCTGTCCAATGAACGGCTTGATTTCCGAAGACGCTCCAGTACTGATTCTCACCGCTGCCACTGCACTTCTATTCGGTCTCCCGTGATCAGTAGCCACTACAGCTAACTGTGTGTCTCTTTGAATCCCAGACAAGACGCTGTAGTTGACAAAGATGGCGCCAGAGATGGCGTCGATGTAGTAACCATTGGCTGGACAAAGGAGGGAGTAGGCGATCTTGCCGTTGTCACCACTATCGCTGTCTTGGGCACTGACTGAGCCGATTTCTTGGGTTTCGGTGCCTTCTGGAAATTATAAAAGTACATTTAATAATAAATACTTTAATAAATAGGCCAGTCATTGAGGGAAAATATGAAGCTTTGCCATACAAATGGTAGTGTAGAAGATGTTTTGATTTGTATTGCTTCGTTATAAAGTATTTATAAAAAAAATATGAGATTTTTGATCATCATAATCCATGCGGGTGAAACCGCGGGGTGCAGCTAGTAATATTATAATCAGGAAAAGTTTGCTGTAAATTTGTATTTTTATAGACTATATTAAATACTGATAAAAATATGATTACAATCACAATATTTCTAACTCAAGTCATAAAAAATAGGCTCTTTGGCCGCTTTATCGGCGTGGCCTGACCAAACGGTTTGATTTAATTAAATGAAATTTACTGCAAGTATATATTTTGACTTCATTAGTTCTACAAAAAAAGTCCGCCACCAGCAAATATGTACCTATTACAGAAAACACACATAAAAAAACATTGATATTTTTTCGGTAATTATAAAAATCTGTATTTTTTTTAAATTTAATTTTCTAGAGATATTTGTGAAAAACGTTTAATCCTTATCAAATTCAATACCACAGTAGTCTATTTCATGTCGATAAATTATACTCTTTACATACCTTTTTGAATAGTTTACGGATAGTTTAAAAGTTTGATGAGCGAATTTTAATTATTCTGCTCGAACTTCGTACTTACTATTTGTATATTCTATGGTAAAGTAAAGACGCGGCCGCAGGTTCGGTCAGGCTGCGGTGCGGTTGGAGAGTATAATATTATGTACAAAGAATTATTTAGAGGAATCCTTAGCGAGCGAAGCTGGGGCGGGTTGCTAGTTAGTAACATTTTTTACTATTGCAATATCGATAACTATCTAGATAGTCTTAATTTTTGCAGGTACATAGCTTAAAACCTAACATTTAAACCCATTAACGGTTTTGATAAGAGTGAAAGTGGTAGGTACCTGGTAATATTCTGTTATAGGATATGTCGTCAAACATTGGTGAATTGTCATTGACATCGGTCACATTAATTGTCAGAGTAGTCTTAGCCACATGCTCACTATCTGACGCGGTTATATTCACTTCATAAACTTTCTTAGTTTCAAAATCTAGTGGCCTGTTCAGCACAACCTTCCCACTGTATCTGTCGATCGAAAACCTATTTTCTCCTTGCATGATCGAGTATTTCAGAGCAGGATATGTGTCAACGTCGTTTGCGGTAACAGATGTCAGCACCGTCCCGATTTCCGCTCCTGTAAAAAGTAAAAATAATAACTTTAAACGCTGACGTTACTCTTTTGGTTGACTGCCGCTTTAACGATCCGCAAAAATAAAACAAAATCTTCTAAAACAAAAACACCGTCGACGTACAATGATACAAAAACAAAGGAACGAAAAAAAACCGTAAACGAAACGCGAACCGTTGGGGAGGCACCGCTAAAACATGCACTCGAAAAAAATGTAATACCATCCAATAAATATTGATCCCGAAGGAGTCGCTTTTATTTAATCTCGGAGCTGGAATCGAAAAGTCGCAATGTAACCCGGCCGCGGAGTCGAGAATACAAATTATGTAAAATGCCTCCCTCGCGAAACGCTTTTTGTTCTACCAATTTATTTGGAGGAGTCGATAGGCCGCCCTACAGCAATTCAGCGTCGAAACGCGAAGTAAAAAAGACTCACCTTCCGAGACTGAGATCACGATCGGTGGCGGGAAGGTGGGCTGGTTGTCATTGACGTCGACGACGTTGATGCGCAGCGTAGCCGTGCCCGTCATCTGTGGGTCACCCTCGTCCGTTGCAATCACGGTCAGCTTGTACACCTCCCGTATCTCCCTGTCCAGCACTATGTTCGTCTTCACTGACCCCGAAAACGCCGGCTCGATAATAAACGCGTTATCGTGATTCCCGTCTACGATGTGGTATAATATCCTCGCGTTCGCACCGCGGTCGCCGTCCTTTGCCGCGAGTTGTACGACAAATTCACCCTTAGTGTTCCCTTCTAGAACGTTCGCGATGTATTGCTGCTGCGTAAATCTGGGAGCGTGGTCGTTTTGGTCGAGCAGATTTATTACAACGTCGCAGTAGCCGTATAAGACGGGCGCGCCTTCCGTGCGTGCGACTACGACGAGCTGCCGCCACGGTCCAGGGTACGACTCATAATCCAAATTAGCCGAATCGTTGACCCTTATTACCCCTGACATAGGGTCCATTTCAAACGCGTACTGGTCGTTTCCATTGCCGATTTCATAAATGATCCTCTGGCGACGTCCGTCGCTCCTCACGGCTGTCACTTGTAACACATCTTTCCCGAACTCCATGTTTTCTTCTATAGTAACGTTGTAAGTTGCGTTTTGAAAGTTCAACGTCGGTGTCTGGTCGGAAAAATCCCCGACACGAATTTCAATGAGGCCGACGGAGCTCTGCGGCGGGTTGCCTTTATCTTTCGCCATTACTTTTAAATGTATGAGTTTCCCGTTTTCGCTGGCCAAGCTCTGAGTAGCTGTTAGCACGCCAGTGGTAGGGTTAATACGAAACTTGTGGTTGGAAGTATCGAGTAGCTCATAGATGACTTCCGCGTTGATTCCGATATCATTATCAGAGGCCGACACCCGCAGCAAGCTCTGGCCCGGTGGCGTCAGCGTGGCTACCTGTTCTTTGAATGGATACTTTGTAAATATTGGCTTGTTATCATTTACGTCCTTTATTGTAACTTCAACGGATACCCTTTGCGAACGAGCGATATAACGGCCCTCGTCTGTGGCTACTGCTTCAAAATGATACACATTAGTTTTTTCTCTATCAAAAGTCCTGAAAAAAATAACTTTTAATAAAACTTAAGTCCAAGACATAGACAGATTAAAAAGTTTAATGTCGTTGCAAGGTCGAAATTAAATTAACTTACCCTGTAGTAAAAATGATTCCAGTTTTATTATCAATCCTGAACAGTCCCTGACTTTCGTTTGCTAATGAATATACAATGCGCTTATTGAATCCCAAATCAGCGTCTGTTGCTCTCACTTTTATAACTGAAGAATCAATCATGGCGTCCTCTGGGATCGCGGCTGAATAATGACCGGTATCGAAAACTGGATCGTTATCATTCTGGTCCTCTACTATTACTGTTATGTTACAAGATCCCTGCAAAGCTACGGGCGAGCCATGATCGAAAGCAGTAATTGTCAGGTGGTATTTCGATTGAGTCTCTCGGTCTAGCATCTTGGCCGTCAACTTCCCAGTCGTAGAATCGATAGAGAATTTATTCCCATTATTTCCTGACGTAATGCTGTAAGTTATGATCCCATTGGCTCCGATGTCTTTATCTGTTGCGGCGACAGTGTGTATAACTTCAGGGTCGTTATTTTCAGGGACAGCTAGGGGATAGCAAGAACCTGCTTTGAAAGCAGGACGATTGTCATTTACATCCATAATACTTATCGTCACTGTGGTCACGTCGAAGTTTGACGTTGATTGGAATGTACTGGAATCTGTTACGTATACTGGGAATACAAAGGTGTCTTTTTCTTCACGGTCAATGCGAGTTTTTACTGTGATAGTGCCTAAGCGCTCATCTATGGCAAATTTATCATCAGCTACTCCTGCTGGTATTGTGTAAGTTAGATTACCTGTAACAAATAAACATAATTTATTTTTAACTACCTATATATAATTTGTATAAAATCACAAGAAAAATAAACTTACTTGCACTTCCTCGAGCAGACTTAGCAGAAAGTCTAGTTACAAAACTTCCTGGACGAATATCTTCACTAATATTCGCTCTGTAGTAAGAATCTGTAAATCTCGGAGGAATGTTAGTAGATTCTTGCAGATTAAGCAACAACATCATGTGACTCTGTCTTGGAAACGGAACTCCGTGATCTGAAGCTGTCAAATTCAGTCTGTACTGGCCTGGGCGTACTCTCGAAATATCGGACGAATATTTATTAGACAGCGTCAGTTTTCCGTTTTCATATTCCATTGAAAAGTATGCGTGCTCGTTACCACTTGAAATATAGTAGGAGATCCTCCCATTATTGCCAGAATCAGCATCAACAGCTAAAGCTTGATAAAGTGTGCCTGAGATGGTATTTAGTGAAACAGTGGCTTTATTAGAAGAGACAAAAGCAGGGGCATTATCATTTGCGTCAGTAACTGCAATGTGAACTGTTGCTGACGTTGCCATCCTTTCTGGTACATTAACAGCTAGATCTGTAGCTTCAATAATTAGCCAATATTCTTTCAATATTTCATAGTCGAGAGTTGAGGTAAGCGTCAGGAAGCCAGTCAAGGCATCTAAATTGAAAATATGTTTGATTGGCGGTAAAGAAGAGACTATTTGAAAATTGAGTTCCCCGTTTACACCAGCGTCCGCGTCTCTCGCTGTAAAGTTATATACAGTAGTGCCAATAGGTGTGATTTCAGATATGTCGATATTGATGGGATCTTGAGGCCATTGTGGAGCATTATCGTTAACGTCAATAATATCAATTTTAACAGTTACAGCACTACTTTGTGGATTGTTAGTAGCTGAAGTATCTAGTGCTCTAACTTCCAATCTGTACTCGTCTTGTATCTCTCGATCTAGTTGTCTTGCGACTACTAATGATCCAGTTCTTCTGTCAATTTCAAATGTTCCTGGTGAATGGTCAGAAGTAAGTGACATGAGTAGATATGAAATCTGTTTCTCTTCTCCATCGTTTATTGAGTTATCGTTGATGTCACTGTCACAGCATGCCACCGATCCAACCACGTGTCCGATTTTAGCGTTTTCTTTTACCTGAAATATAAGTGTTTGTTTAGGAACGTTCTCTAAATTGACAGTTTGTTTGATAGATGACTGTTTATATTTTCTCAAGTAGCTTTAAATCAATAGCCGAAATAATAGTGAAAATAAAGCAACTTACTTTGAAAGACAAACTCGAGCTAGTATAAGTAGGTCTATTGTCGTTTAAGTCCAAAACTTCGACTTTTAATTGTCTTACGGTCTGCTTGGGAGGAGTACCACCATCTGTAGCTGCTACTGTCAGCCGATAAATTGATCTTTCTTCGTGGTCCAGAACTGTAGAAAAAAATATTCGATTAAAATCATAGTTATAAAGTTTTTTTTTTTTTTTTTTTTTTTTTAATTTACCTGTGCTAGTTTTGATGACTCCCGTATGAGGATCAATAACGAATACTCCAAAACCATCCATGTCTCTTTCGTTAAGTATAGAATAAGTAATTGTGGAGTTGACTCCATTATCTCTGTCTATTGCCTTTACTCTTGCCACTTCAGCTCCTGGTTGTTGTTCTTCTCTAACACTAACTACATCTTCTCTGGGGTCAATGATCTCTGGAGGATTGTCATTGACGTCAGTGATTTTGATGGAGATAGGTACACGAGTGGACCTTGGAAGAGAACCTTGGTCTTTTGCTTCGGCGAATAGTGAATATGACGACTTGAACTCACGGTCTAGTATTTCTTTTGTTGTTACTAGGCCTGTAAACAAGATGTTAATATTAAAAGATGGTAGGGAAAACATGTCATAAGTGATTTTATAAAAGTGTCCCTAACCTATGTTTTGAGAAATCTATTTTACTTAATGCTCTTAAAAGTCTTTTTCAATTTTATAACATATTATAATAAAATATGTCAGCGACCTAAACAATAAGCTTCCGATAAAAACTAAAATATTTCGATTCAGAATTTTGAAAACATTATCGAGAGCCTCAAACCCAAAATTAACTTTTCTTAAAATATATCACTCGTGGCTAAATAACTATAATTGACCAAGGTAGATTCCTTATGAATTGGGAACCATTAACTCATGGTAACAGAAACTGCAAAGAAAAACGTGATTTCATGATAATGCAATTGATAAACTTCTTAAAATAATGGATATTTAATTTTATATTGCAACAAAAAATGAAGACATCTCAAAATAATAAGATATGAAAGCACAATGCGATTCGAAGCGATTCGAAGTACCACTCTAGAAAAAAAAACAACGTCTTCATTTTCCCTGTTCAACAAAATAACGTGACACGATTTTTGTGAAACATTATACGGAGCAGTTGTAAGAAGACAAATGTAACTGCAGAACGACGAATTACAAGAGCAATTCAGGGCCAGGAATTTCGTATCTGCAAATTCATTTACAATGGCGTCACCTCGTCCCTTGATCGCAATTACCTTTTTTGTTTCAACGGCTGGTATTATTGCAATTTATAGTCGCACAGTCAAGAGTCAGATTCCAACTACATTTTACACCTATAATTCATTTGCGAACATATGAAAATAAAAGGTATCCGTCAACCAAACGAGTTGTAGGACCATGGAACGTCCTACACGTACATTTGTAACGTATGAGCTTTAAATACCCGACGACAGTATCTGGCCGTGGTAAGGCTTGTAATAAAACATGGGAGAGAATAGCGAGGCTCCTACATAGCAATATTTTAATAATAGTTAATGGCGGGTCACGACGCAAGCGCGCGCGACGACGTTTATAACTCGCAATTGACGCGCATAAATTCATTGTGCTGCCTCCCGGTGCCTTGCAGGATAGCGGCGTGACCTTTGCAATAAAAATTGCCACAAACGATTAACAACCAGCAAGAGTTTAGATACTAGATGCGATCGATCGGTGTGATAGACCGCAAGTCATTCGATCTTTGAGCCGCCGACGAATGAAATCGCCGGAGCGATTATGCTCATAAAAGGCAGCGAGTTTTTGCCACCGAAACATTGTATATGCACCTGTTCAAATCTGAATCTGCGATCGGAGCCAATCGGGACCACATACAGACGTCGCCACGAATGATTTACGAATTTAGCTGCGACGCTAAAGGGTTGAGCTCTCGGTAAAGATTCGCTAACTAGCTCGTAGGGTGTTGATCGCCGATAACCGAATTGAGACGAAAAGATCCACCATTCATCAGTCAGTTATCGTCATGATAACGAACTGCTAACCCCCCTTTTTGCAAACGCCCATATTAAGCGGCGAAAAACTCACACGATTCCGTCGATAAGCATCGGTGCGATTAAGAACCGGTGAAACATGCGAGCTCAGATTATGCCCATTTATGAATAATAATCCAATCGTATCAGGCGACAGCCCGGCCTTTATAATACCCAAACTGTTTTATTATAATGCCGTTTTCGTTCCTACCAAATACGATCAAACGATACCAAAAAATAAAAGGCATAATATTTGAGAATCCAAAACTGATCTTATTACAGGATGGAATGTGACAGATGGGCAGAGAAAGCCGTTCATGGGAAGGCCACAAAGCAAATATATGCGCCATCGGATCTGCTCCCTATCCATTTAAATTGTGCAGGTATTAAAGGTCTTGTTTGACCAAACTGTTTGTTCAGTCGATGAGTCTTAAAGGCACGACACACTTTGGGTTTTAGCTTTCAAAAGAGCCGCCGGTCTAAGCAAAGCTTCGAGTGGCCTGTTGGTCATTGGAATAGTTCCTTGCTTGGTCAAACATAAGACTGGAGTCGGCATTACGGTAAAATTGCATTGTTCTAAGTAAGTACGTGTTGTAATGACGCGTGTAGCGCCGGCAGTATTTGGAGTTTTAAGAAGTAACGTAAACAATAATTCTGCTGCCATAAGTGAAAATAAATAAATACAGCAGTATCGATAAATAAACTCGCTTTTCAAAGAAGCGCTGTGGATTGAACATTTTATTTGACAACCCAAACGAGGCCTGGGACGTTTCGTCATTAACCTGCTGTCGACGAACTAAACTCATTACTAAACGAAATATTTATACACTCACCTGTAACTGGATTGACATTAAAGCTGGTATTTGATGGGAATAGACTGTATCTCAATAAAGCATTGTCACCCAAATCAGCATCAGTTGCTGCTATTTTTCCAACCAACGCTCCAATTTTCTGATTTTCCTCCACTTGAAATTCGTAAGCAGCTTTTGAAAACACCGGATCATTATCATTTGCATCCATGACATTGACGACTAGACTTGCACTAGCTGATAGAGGTGGTATTCCATTGTCAGTGGCTGTTATAATCATTTTGTGTTTAGTGACCGTCTCTCTGTCGAGTGCTTTAGCGAGATAGACCCATCCAGTACTCGGCTGTATTTTGAAAAATTCATCAGTACCGTTAGTCCGAATACGGTACGTGATCCGTGCATTGTTCCCAGTGTCCTTATCTATTGCTTGTATTTCCAATATCTGCAAAGAGAATTTTCATTACATAGGATGGCTTGCAAAGAGAATGCGACTGAGCCCATATTCGGAAACTCGTCGCCGAGATCTAAACCGATGCTTGTAGATTGTTATCGTTGGTTGTTCTACCATCTAAGTAATAAATTGTGTTACGCATTTTCTATGAGCTGTCAGATAAGTACAAATTAAGTGTCGTATTATTCATCAAAGGAAAAACTTAACGGCCTTATAATGTAACTAGTTGTGTCCGCGATTGCCGCGTGGTCATTTTTCCGGGATATAAGTATGCTTTATGTTATTCCGTGACCAAAAAGTACGGTCCAATATACCAAATTTAGTTCAGCCAACAAACAGTTTTTTATTGATTGCTCGGCTTCTACTCATCGGATTGAGATACCAAGTACACACATTTTAAATACAGATCTTAAGCTATCCATCAGTAAAAACCACATTGCAATCAGTGTAGTACTTTTCACGTGATGCGCAAACAAACAAACAGACAAACAGCCAGACAGATCCCATTTTTTTATGTTACATCCTTGCTCAGTAGCTTACTTTAAGTACGCCAGGTTTTTTTTTATTCTTACACACATTTTTGACTAACTGCTATTAAGTATAGATAGTTAGTAGCTTTGAAGCATGGCAGATGCAGTAGAGTAGCCAGTTTCTAAGACTTAACAAGCAATATATTTGATGACTTAATTTGCCCGCGGAGTTGCCTGCGTGGTCATTTCTCTAGGTTCATCGTCATCATAATCAACAGCCTGCGTTAGTCCACTGCTGGACATAGGCATCTTTTAGTGCGCGCCACTGAGCCTGATCTTCGGCTCTTCTCATATAATTGCTGCCAGCTACTTTGCGTAAATCGTCACTCTATCTGGCCGGAGGGCGTCCTACACTACGTTTGTCTATACGTGGTCTCCACTCAGGAACTCATCTACCCCATCGATTATCGGTTATTCGACTGCTGTGACCGGCCCATTTACATAAAGTACTTTTAACATTTCTTTAGGTTAAAAGTAAGGTCAAGACCTAAAATACCAATATACCAAAATTTGATCAAAATTCCTTCAGCCGTCAAAAAGATTTTATCGATTGCTCGGTTCCTACTCATTGGATTAAAATACCAAGTGCACCAGTTTTTAAGTCAAGTTGCATCCCAATCGGTCTAGTAGTTTTTACGTGATGCGCGAACAAACATACAGACCATTTTTTAATTATCTTCTTTTTCAGACTTTTTCGTGTCTATTGCCTTATTATAAGTTTTAGAAAAGATACAGATATATCTATAGATATTGATAAATAGCTTTAGTTATATGTTCTCTTATTTCTGCATATTCCAAAAGATACTTGACATGATTAATAGTGTACCTAGTGCAATTCGTGTAACGTATATAAGACTAATTTAGAGTAGCAATGACCTGAGTTCCTAAACAGCCATTACTGATGGTATTATTGAAACAGTTTCAAGTGTTAAACCAAATACTACTTGAAGCTGTTGTGATAGTAAGTTCAAATTATTTAACGTAGTTTAAACAATTGTAATTTTATCCTCTCTTACCTTAGCATTGACAGCTTCAGATTCCATGACATTGGCAGTGTAAGCGTCGTGCTCGAAAACAGGTGGGTTATCGTTGAAATCCTGGACATCCACTACCAGGGTTAGGTTGGCACTGAGAGGAGGCACACCGTTGTCCCTCGCAGATATAACGAGGTTGTGCCGCACGAGGTTCTCGTAGTCAAGAGGCCTGGAGAAGAAAATGTATTAGTAATGTCTGTTTGTTTGTCTTATGAGGTAGTGCTGGCCCAGAGTTTGTCAAGCCACCCGAGGGCCACTGACATGGCTTAACGACTGCTATTAATCAATAACAGCCGGCACCGATAGCTTAATGTGCTTTCCGATGCAAGGAGCGATTGAAAACCGCACATAACTTAGAAAAGTTATTGGAGCTGAGCCTAGAATCGAACCCGGTAATTTCAAAAAGGAATAAAAAGATTTACAATGTAGCAGTTGGTTGGCTCGACGCAGATTATTAATGACCAAAGATTTACGAAGGAAAATAAGTAGGGATTTATTGTGTAGGGTATTCAAACAGTATAGAAACAGAAGTTTTCCGGGACAAAATCCGTTTTTCTCTAATGAAGTAAATTATCCCTGCAATGGTAAACTCTTGAAAGTACCGTATCAGTCGAACTATCTTCAGTCAAATCTAGAGACGGTATTTATATAATATTCTTATAATCCAATATAAGAAGTGATATCCTTACCTCAACAACGTAACCAGCCCATGCTGTGGGTTCACAGCAAACGTATTGGAAGGTCCGCTCGCCGTCACTAGATGGTAGCTGATCTGTCCGTTCCTTCCATCATCCTCATCAGTGGCCTTGGCTGCGTAGACCACGGAGCCGATGGCAGCAGATTCTGCCACTGACACTCGTACGGAAGAAGTGCCGAACTCTGGTGCGTTGTCGTTTACGTCCGATAGAGTTATCTGAACCTGGAAGAGATGCGGTTTGTGAGATTGGAAGAAGTGTGTACAAATCTACAGTAATGTCTAGAACTACGAGTCTAATTCGGCACTGTGTTGAGATAAAAAGGGTGACAATCTGCAGAAGCGGAGATGAATGGAGATGTGTGAAGACGATTCGTAAAGACAGGTTTTCTAATAGAGACAACTGACTAGAAGATGTAGCTTTATACTACGGTCGGTCCAACTCTTGGGGAGTCTGGTGAGAGTTGCAGAGAGCTGCCTAGGTGCAAACTGTTGTGATGTTATTATGGGGGAGGCCTTTGTTCAGCTATCAGTTCCTTGGGCCCTTCTAGTCTCGGTGGCACTGCAATTTTTAAGACCGTCGTGTTGTGTATCATCGAACTACGTGCTCGTTTCATTGTTAAGTTAACTTATAAAAAATGTATCTATTGATTAAGTTACACTCTTAAGATAATGGGAATGTTACTAACCTGGGTCTGATCATAGCTTTGTGAGTTTCCGGTAACCGCTCTAACGTTGAGAAGGTACGAGGGTGTGGTCTCCCGGTCCAGCTGCGCTGTCGTCATGATGGTTCCGGTCATGGGGTCCAGGGAGAAGTGATGGCTTTGATCTCCCGAGACGATGATGTAGCGAACTGAAGGTTTTCCTGGAAGAAGAAGTTTATTAGTTAGGAGCACATCATTAACTTACCTAATGTTTATTCTTGTGCTGAAAATAATGAACCACCAATCTATCTATTGCAGAAAACAATACCAACATGCCTAAAAATTTGTACTGTTTAAAGGTACAGCAAAAACTGCTAACATAGTTTAGACATGCAGTAATAGAATAACGATAACTATTGTGTTTTACTGACTCTTCCAGTGCTTCGGAAATACGTCCGGAATACAGTACGAAGAACATTACGGGCCGCTCCTACGTGTATGGTATCTATGACGCGTTTTTTTACGATCTATCGATTTAATTAAATTAACTAATTTAATTTAAAAAAAGTAAGTCTTTTTGAATTTCATTCTTTTAACACAGATCTATTTGGTTATTATAATTAAAGTTGATGCCTAAAATATTTTTTCTGTCCTAAATATAAGTTGAAGCGAGCAAAAACTACCCTCATTAGTACTCTTCCTGATGCAAAATAACTGAAAAACTACCCTCATTAGTACAAAAACTACCCTCATTAGTACTCTTCCTGATGCAAAATAACTGAAAAATAAGAAATATTTTGGTATATTTTGGTCAATCTCACAGCTCGTGATGCTCCAAGCGAAGTTGTCCACCATTGACCCCACTTGTCTCAATTCCCCCCATTTGTCGGCATTTGAGAGAAATGGCTGCATCGGTATATCACGTTTGCCATAAATATTGACGTATACGTATCATTTTACTTTCTACGTCAGATTTTAGGGATGCCTAGGATAGGAATATTGGTGTTGAAGCAGAAGGTTTAAAAATCTCGGCGTTGAACATTTTGTAAGGAGTGTTCATATTAACATTCTTCGTAATGTCTTTAAAGTGACGTGAGTAAAACTTATTAGATTTTTACAAACAGATGAACTAAAAACTTAATAATTTGTGCTTCTGAACATCACAAAATATAATTGTTATTATCATATCACGACATCAATCTCCATTAGATCTCTCATTTTATAAGCCATATTTTCTGTAATACATTATTGCTGATTACGCTACGAATTATTATTCAAAGTGATTAGGTCATTCTTTACAATGATTAAAAATCAGTATTAAAACTCAGCAGAAAATAAAAAAAAATGGATAGTGAACCTCCGTAAGGGCTTACACAAAATTGGGATATTTCAGGCTGACTAGAACTGCTGTGGATGTTTTCATTGACAGTAGCAGTACCGTCTATTTACAATGATAACATCTACGCCAACCTATGAGAGTATAAGTATGAAGAATGTGCTACGGAATCCGGAATAAAAATCATTGTATAACGCAATACCGAAATCGGTGTAGGAAACATACTATAAGGAGTATCTTTATGTTTGTTGTTTGTTTGTCATATGAGGTAGTGCTGGCCTCTGATGTCAGAGTTTGTCAAGCCGCCCGAGGGCTTCTGACATGGCTTAACGACTGCTATTAATCAATATCAGCCGGGACCGACAGCTTAACGTGCCCTCCGAAGCACGGAGCGATGGAAAAACGCACATAACTCAGAAAAGTCATTGGTGCGGAGCCTAGGTTTTGAACCCGGTATCGTTGGATTCTAAATTGCACTATAGAACCGTTAGGCCACCATCGCTCACCAGTATCTTTATGATTATTTATAACGAATAAATAAAATGGTAATTTTAGAGTAAAAACAACCCACCGAAAACCACAATATTTATTAAAAGCTTTAGAAAAGACGCCAACATTATGATAAGATTTGAAGGTCATAATCATCAAAAGAAAGAAACAAAGAGTTAGTACCCTTTGGTAAGAATATTTTATGCGAACTGAACTATTCTGTTGCTGCAAGTGTAACGAATAGACAATGGAAGTGACACAATAGTTAAACAAGTATTAATAATGAAACAGGACACTTTCTGTTCTTGATTATACGAATATCGTACTGCGATGCGAGCCTAGGCAACTACAACAGATAGTCCCTACTAAATTTCTGCACATAGCTTCGCATTCTTTATGGACAAAAAGTATAAGAGTCATTAATTGCAACGTTCCCAATGGATGATATCATAATAACGGGCTCGTAGATGAATCCTTGCTTCATTAATTACATAGGTTGTTTTGAACTACTCTGGATTAGAGATGCATCGAATATCCGGCAAGGAACCAAATATTTGTGTTTTTTCCGGCCAGAAAACGCAAAGTATAATCTGTCAGCTTCGTTTTTGATACGCCTGCTGTAGGAGCTACTACAATTTATGCTTTTTTACTTACATACCACGCCTGCAATAATAATAATAACGAGTATAATACAGATAGACTTGATAGATTATATAAGTGGCTTATCAATATATACAGATTTTACAAACTTGCAATAGAAGTAACCTTCTTTTATAAATTTGCAAAATGCCTAAAAAACTCTTCGCCTTTTCCGGCAATAACTCGTACAACATTAAATCAATACTTTAATTAAAATATAAACGTCAGGTGAAAAACTTCATTTTATTTCGAAAATTCTCGTAAATAGCTAAAGTTATGAAAACAAAAACTAACGAAAACTCCAAACAATAAAAATATAGACCTCTTCGTTACCTCGTAGCCGGCAACCATATTTTATATGGCAAAAAAATAGTTGCGATCTCCATCATCTAAATGTGTGGTTTCCATCGCTCAGTGGTTCAGAAGGCACGTTAAGCTGTCGATCCCAGCTGTTATTGATTAATAGCAGTCATTAAGCCAGGTCAGAAGCCCTCAGGCAGCTTGACATACTCTGCACTACCTCATATAAAAAAAAACTCATGAGAAACCGTAAGTTTAACATTATGTATCTGGCTTAGTATAATTGATTAATGTTGAAATAATTTTGTATAGACTGACTGACAACAACAAAAATTTGACTGAATACCAGTTTAGATTTAGAAAAACATTCGACCTTGATCTATCCGGCCAAAACAATATCCTTTTCAACCTTAGCCTTGATCTATTTTCTACCTGTCTATGGATAATTACACCTTCTCGCAGATTAAATTAATACAAGGCATGTCTTTCACGTTCCTCGTCCGCCATTGTTACGTCTCTCAATAAATTGTTTTGGTCTCTTTAAGTGCGTTTGTTCTTATTTCTAATTGTATTTCAATCCAAACTTGGTGCTGAATTAGCATTTGTTTGATTTACATTGTGAATATTGTTTATGGCTTTGAATGAACCACATTGTTTGTGTTTTTTAGTTCAGCAAAAGAAACTCATACAGATGTCATATGTACTAAGCCTTAGAATGACGTGGCTAGCTCCAACTTGAATAAGTCATAGAACTGTCATATCCGTAAGCAAATTAGTATTTTGGGACGAGAAATCTATGCGTGTGGTAATTGAAAATGATTTTGTTTCTATCAATTTTTAATTGGCAGTTCTCACAACGATTTAAAGGGTTCATTGTCGAAATATTTTTTGTTGAGCGGTGACTTTTTGCCGTCGTTTTTTCGCCGGTCGTTTTGGGCAGATCCGCTGACGGGAGATTGATATACAGTCTTATTCGTGGACATGCCCGGCAGTCTTTGTTTGTGTAACTGGTCCTGGTCCCCGCCTCCTTCGCCGCTCCTTCACCCCGCGCCATCCTTTTGTCTCTCCTCTTTATACAGTCGGTGACGCGCAACCTCGTCTTATTTCGGCAGGATTCGGCATCCCTGTTCCCTCCGTTTTTGCCCGATATAGCGCTATTTTTGTGGCTTTTTCAACAATTTTACCTCCATCAGCAAATAACATTCCATTATCTGCTTTTCATAAAACGCTATACTGATAAATTTCGCGATGATCGCTTAATCCCGGTCACGGTAAATTGTAACTTTATTTGATTTAGAGTTACTTAAATCTTAAATTCATGAGCATTAAATAACGTCGAACGCACCCTCAGGAGGATTACTGCGAAACATTGGTCGGTATCCATATTTCGTTAACTCGTCGATAGCGATAAAGTAGTCGTCAGACAGTCAGACTCGTTTAAGTTTGGGCCGGGTGTACGTTCAATTCATTAGCGCAGCGGCTCCGAGGCGGCAGTCACGCGGTCCCTCCCGTACCATACCGGCAGCACACCACATTACTAAAATAAATCTGCATCTTGCCCTTCTAAATTGAAATCATTAATGGCTCACCGATTATCTCACTCACGAGAACCAAACTGTGCTTCAATTAAGTGTTGTAAAGATTTCCCTATGTGAATTGTTAGCGATTCCCGATTTAATTTAATGAATTAATTTATCTAATGCAATGAAGTTAGATTATCTGAGGGCATTCTGAATAACATGGCCGACACCGGACCGCTTTTAGAAGTCCTATTGTTTATCGGATCGGGACCTCGTGCTGACTTTAATACGATGTGAAAATATTTAATGTTTATCACCTCGTAGTTTTAAATAAATAATTGCTTTGGTACTTATCTAGAATTAGTATCAATAAAGCGCGTTAGAGAATTCAATCGTTTATTTACTGTGTGCTATATTTATTGCATGATAAAGGATAGCAAATGATTTTTCAATGTGATAATAATTTATTTAGGTCCTGTTTCATGAAACAACTGTAACAGTTGTTCACGGGTAACAGTTGTTTAATGAATACTCTACTCTAACGTTAAGAAATACAGGCAAGTCAAAAAGAGAGAAAACAAACTGAATACACTATAAAATAAACTTTAGATAGGGTTCATTATTGGATAACTTTATTTAATGTCTTTCTTCACTCTTTACTCCGAATAATTCCGACGCCCGACACGAGAGTCAAGTGTCACGGTCAAAATTACGCTTATTACGCTTAACAACACTAAAAGTTTTAACACATAAATCGTGTAAACTCACAGTTAAAAAAGTTAAAATAATTGTGGAAGGTACCAACTGAGCGGACTTCTGAAAAAGAAGGTCTAAAAGTTTTGGGAGCAAAAACTGTCACGCGGGTCGACGAACCAGCGGCAAGGATTTATACGACTCGGGATGCGCCCGCGCCGGTCCACCGAAAAGTATCCTTGGATATCTCGAGATTCGAATTTTAAATTTTCCAGTTACTATTCAATTCTACGAGTGTGAAATAAAAATTGTTTTATTATGCGAGAAAAGAGGGAGTTTTGTTTAGTTATTTTTGTGGTTTGATCTAGTTATGATTCGTATTCGTGACATTTTGATGAGAAGACCTTAGTCCAGATCTTTTTGAATATTTTACTGTACTCTTCATTATTTCCACTGCAAAACTTTCCCTCGCTCTCTTTGGGTTTCAGATGGACATGCCACAATGAGAATATTCTCTCCATCCTTTATTTGCGTAATGTGTATCCCCTTGATGCCCATACCTTAGATTTTATTATTTTTTTAAGGTACCATTATTAAATAGTAAATTAATTTATTATTTAAAAGATTCATGCCTGATTTGAGGGTATGAGTGTGTGAACGTTATTTATTTATTCATTTATTTATATTTTCTAATATTACACTTGCTATTTTATGATCATCATAAATGGAGAAAGTTCAATACCTTGTCATATTCTACACAACGCATTCTTTACTAAAATATGATTGTTTCGTATAATCAACCTCGTTTCATACGAGTACCTATGTTTATAAAAATGCTTTCAACATTTCTAACGGCAAATAGTAATCTCCAACGCATATTCTGTCACATTATGATAAATAACACATGTGTGTGGTCCAACGGATTCTACGTACGCTTACTTATAATATATGTAGTACATTTTATTGGTTACTTGATTAGACGTCAATGGAGTGGTAATTAGGAGCGGTAGTGACTTGAAAGCTTTGATCGAGTAAAGTATACAAGCAAGGCCAAATTGTGAAAGTAATCTCATGTATAAATTTGCAAATCTGAAAATTCTATTTCAGAGACTAACTTCACTTTAGCCACTAACTGAAAATATATTTCAATTGGATACAGCAGGTACTTTTAAAACAACTGTGGTTTCAAATTAAATTTATCAATAATTATAGTAATTCATTACGCAAAATGGTTATAGGTAGGTTAGGTATACAATCTGTTCATCTGAAAAATTTTAAATTACTGTAGTAATTAACTCTATATATATATATATATATATATATATATATATATATACAAATCAAAATAAACTTCAAATGAAATATTTAGTGACGCATTGTATTTTCATTACAATTCTAGTGCGAGCCACAAGATAAATAACATTTTCCTCATTAAAGAAATTCAGTAGGTAGTGAACAAACCATATACTTAGCTGTGCTTTTTGTAGATATCATTTCACTCAATTTGGCCAGTCAACACGGTGAGCCAAAACAGGTACACATTTAATATTCCCTTCCAAATATCGAATATAATATGTATTTTTTAATTAATGGATGTTTATCTCGGGGCCGAGGCAATAAATCTGGTGGGGGCGTGCGTTTGTACACCGCACATAAATGTTATGGACCTCTTTCTAATTAAACTTGAGAATGGGTGGAAAGTCATGATAGGAGAGACCGGCGTTTTAAAACGGTTTTATTTAGCTATACCACATAATAAAATAATAGTACTACACTCAAAGATCTAATAAAAAGTGGGAAAATTATGTACCACTCACAGTCACAATCGCAGTGGCGTTTCTGTAACACGTGTAGCAGTGACCCTCATTCACGCTACAGTATGCGAATGTTTCTCTGCCTTTGTTGTTGATGCACATAAAGCATGACAATGGGAATGTAGCTGTGTGTTTGCCTGTTTTTGCATCTAGTCCAGTTTTTGTTTACGTGATATTAAAGCGAGCCATATCTTCCCCTCTTTAACTAGATCAATGATTATCTACACTTATACATATTTGATTGCTATAAACCTTGCGGATGATTTTTCAATAATGATACGTATTTTTTACTATTCTCATGAATGATGAATGATGCTCCGACTAGGTAAAGAGACAACCTGCGGAAGACGGCTGGCAGAAACTGGATGAGTAGATCTAAAGACTGGGCTCAATGGCGTTCGTTGGGAGAGGTCTTGTGCAGCAGAGGACAAACCCACTGCTGCTGATGCTCAAGATCATTATCTTGAAGTTATGCTCACGAATTGTATCCCCAAGACATTATGGTCTCAATTTGCAATTTTGCTAATGCTAGAAGGGTACTGGCTATCTAAACAGTGAGGCATGAGGATCTGCTGATTTTGAATTAGTACGTATCAAGTAGACTCAGAGTTGCGCAGCTTGCAATGGAGAGAGCTATACTCGGTGTTTACCTACTAACGAAGGTTACCGACATAGCTCTCAGAGTTTACAAGTTGAAGTGGCAATGGGCAGGCCATATAGTTCGCAGAACCGACAACTACTGGGGAATAAAGGTTCTCGAATGGCGACCACGAACAAGCAAGCGAAGTGTGGGGAGACCCCCCACTCGATGGACCGACGACATTGTAGCCATCGCAGGAAGTCGGTGGATGGAGGTGGCACAAGATCGCTCGTCATGACGCTCTTTGGGGGAGGCCTATGTTCAGCAGTGGACTTCTGAAGGCTGACATGAATGAATGAATGAAGTAGAGAATTCGCCATTGGTTTCCAACTTTTCAGCTCTGAATCCAATGTGAATTAAAATCGTACTAATCAATAAAATTAAATCTGGGAAGCGTAGGTACAACTTCGTACGTGAAACTTCAAGCAAAACGCATAAGCCGAAGATGCCATTATATTTATTACTGTGACCGATGGACCAATGTCCAATGAGACACGAGATCATTTTGATCGTAGTGTAAAATATCAGAGATTTTGTGGCTTGTACCATACGCAAGAGCCACAATGTGATTTTTAAACGCGATATCTTATGAATCTAAAGATTTGATTTGCAATACTGATCCAGGCAATATTGCTATTGTTGGACTGGCTAATTACTTTATAATTTATTTGCGTTAGGGTCGATTACAAGCAAGCACGGCTTTAAGTTTTTGTTTGCAATGGGCTCAAGTCATGATTGCAATGGATTGTGGTCACGAGGTGACATAATTTACTAGAGCTGCACAATTTCGCTAACAACTATGTTAAACTGTTGAGTTTAGATTATTCCTTTTTATTGGTTGCAGACAACATCTGTCTCTATAAGGCCAAGTTTTATTCAATATCATACGACGGGAAAAAAGAAAATGTTTCAGCGGCGCGAATAATCATGAAAGTGTACTTTACATATTGAATTACGTGTAGTACATATAACTCAATGCAGATACTCCAGTTTTTACCAACTTTAAACCACGTATACCAGTTTTAAAGCAAACCTTAAGCTATCCAACAGTGAAAACCACATTGCAATCAGTCCAGTAGTATTTACGTGATGCGCGAACAAATAGGCAAACAGACGGACACTATTTAAAAAATGCTATATTCTTGTATAGTTGCTTAATTTAAGTCCCTTGACCTTTTTATACTCATTGTACAGTTTATTATTACTTACTGCTTTATAATAAGTATAGATATATATAGATACAGATATTGTGATATTTGATCTTTAATAACTTTGAATTTATTACCTCCTCATCATCATCATCATCCTGTATTCGTCCAATGCGGGACATAGGCCTGTCCATTAGGACAGATGGACAGTTGGGTCTAGATAGTCTCTTCTAATGAAATTGCTGTCAGCTACTTTACGCAGTTCATCGTTCCATCTAGCTGGCGGGCGTCCTAAACTTCGTTTCCTACACTTATTACCGTTGGAAGCATATTCAACCGATATTCCAGAAACTGGAACTTATAATATTAAAATATCTTTGACATCGCTGTTTAGAAGTAGTGTCAATAAACACGTTCGTTATCTTATTCGCGTATAAGTAGTGCGTACGCTAATATTTACAAAGACCAACATTCCATATTGACAAGTGTTACACCGTTTTGTATCTTCCCAGGAGACTATAAATTTGAACGATTGTAGTCGATTGACTTTATAATGCCTTTAAAAATTAACGATGTTTTTTGTTAATCAATATTTGGATGCCTATAAATGTTATAGATTTTGTCGTTCTATGTTTATTCATCGATCCATGTTATTGTTCAGCAAGCAGTGTCAAGGTAATCGACTTATCAGTTGCATACAGATTTTCTTAATTACCCAACTGTGGTGAAGCTAAGTAAAATGTTGACGGGTTTGTATGTGTATGCTCATCTGTTCCCTCATAACTTTTAAACTCCTACTTAACATAATTTGACAAATAGAGACTTATAGACAAAAGTCATGATTTAAAAACAAAAAAAAAATGCCGTTTTGGGTATTAAATGAAAGTCCCTAATTAGCACAAATCAAAAATTATATATTTTATGTGCTGTTGCCCGCGGTGTTGCTTGCTTGCACCCGGTAATTACCCGACCGTAATCGGGTTTTAGTTTTTAAACGTATGTCTTGTTATTATATTGTTATAGACTTTATTTATACATTAACCTGGTTGTTCTTATGCATATTTCAAAACGAAAATTGAGCAAGTTTACCAGACATATTATTCTACTAGCTTTCCCGCCCGCGACTTCGTCCGCACGACTACAGTTTATCGCGAAAAATAGCATGATCTCCTAGAATATTAAAAACTGATGCAAAAGTAGTTATAGCATCAACACTCTTGATGTTTATTGACAGACTTGTTATTTCATTTCTATGGAAACCGTTCACATTTCCCAATTTTCCCTTGAAAACATAGAATTTTCCGGAATAAAAAGTATCCTACGTTTGATTCCAGGCTAAAAGCTATCTCCATTCCAAATTTCATAAAAATCCGTCCAGCCGTTATCGCGTGAAAGCTCTCCAAACAAACAAACGAACAAACAAACAGACAACATTTCACTTTTATATATTGGTATGGATTATGTTAAGCTAATTTTGTATTATTTGGACAGCATCCAAAGACTATAATTTCTAAACACTCATATATTTATTTTACTCCTTATGTAAGTATTTACCTACACCATTACTCATTAAACCTACTTTATCTTGAACTATATAGCAAATCATTGGTTTGTCGTTGCGCCGAGCCGCCGAGATATCTTTACGAACTCTCGCTCAAACATTCAATCATTTAATCTGTACGGTGTACAGCACACCCTCGCCAGCAATCCACGTTTATTCTGTTGCGGGTTCTACCACTGTAAATCACTGGATTGCGAACCGTACCGTTACGGGCACTTGTTCATGGGAATAGTACCCTATGACTGCACCATTGTTACGGCAAAGAGATACCGGGGAATACAGATCTAGACAGATGTTAAGCTCGGGAGGAACCGGGATGTCAGTACTCGAGCTAAGAAATTTCGGAAATTTAACTAGGTTGAAATTTATGAAAGCATGAAGGTATTATGAACAGCTTTACTTTAATAGTTGCAATTGCAACATTAGACTATACTATTTACATTAACTTGAATAATCCAAAATTTAAAATTTTGTACGAAACTTAAAAGATAATTGCTACTGTTTAGTTAAAAGAATTATATATTTTTGAAATGGTATTTTAAAGACTTCATTATGATACCTCACTCGATAGTTAGGTCATTTTTTGTTTCGGCGGAAATTCAATATGGCAGCTGTGGGCCGCCATATTAGTTTTTTTTACACTTCATATATCCTACAGCACTCTCGTAATCAAGACAAATCCAATGATACCTCATTTATCAAAATCTATCAAGCCGTTTAGGCTGTAGGATGTAAGAAACGTACAAACAAACAAAAACAAACATACATACAACCCAAACGCTTAACCCTCCTCAGTCGGGTAAAAATAAACATTATATTTATATCATCTATCTGCGCTCCAAGGTTCCACCACTTCCCCCAGGAACTGTGCATTTTTCCGGGATAAAAAGCATTTGTGTAATCCATGGTTAAAGGTAACCTCTATCAAACATACACATACGAGTACATACAAACTTTTGCCTGTAAAATAGTGTAATTATTTTTGAGTCAATAATTTTATACGCAGTCGGGTTTGTTGTATATAAATAATAATTTTACTTGTGTATTATACGATAAAAATACAAGTAAAAAAAATATTTTTAAAACTGACATAGTCACGTACAACAACTGGTGTCGCGCGTAATAAAAGAGTGAGAAAGAGGGTAGACCATTTTGTCTGCCTTTAAAACTATTACACCCGCAGTTACTTCAGTTACCCGTGATCATAGCGCTTGCAACAAGTGCTGAAATATCGGGAACTCAATATAAATAGTATCCATGGTAAATATCCCGTTTCTTATGATTATACTTCTAAGTAAAAATAATATACGATATCTGAATTGATTACTCAAAAAATAAATGTGATGTTAAAGGTGTTTATTATGTAATGAAATATTTGTTTTATGAAATGTATGATTTTTTAATAAAATATTATTTGTATAACTACCGGAAACGTGAAATATTCTGCTTTCTAAAAATGCATTATCGAAATGTACTAGATTTGTGACATTTTATGACACAAATTATCTTGGGAAAAAAAGGCTAAATTAATAATTAATTATCACTTTATTATTATCTAAATATTATTTTATTATATTTAGTAAAGTATTTAGTTATTTATGTATGTACTGGTTGATGTATAATTATTTTTATTCTTATTTTATATTAATTATTATTATTTTGTATATTATTTACTTTGTTTCTTTTGTATTTATTGTTCAATACTTTGAGCAGCACGTCCTACTATTATTTCTTTCACGACCTGGATGATAAATAATGTAGATAATGATGTAGATAATGCTGTTTATCATTAAGTCCTTCCATGTACACTATTTTTGTGCAAAACAATTAAATAAATAAATAAAGCACCATGAAAAGGAAGTTATTTTGAAAGAATAGTTGATTTTCGTATATCTTTTCGAAATTCAGTAACTTCAAAATACAAAGCTTCAGAAAAATGTTCTCACCTGAAAATGTTTTATTAATTGAGACACATTGCGAGCATTAATTTTGTACCAATGCGATGTTATACGTAAAACTAACTAATGTTTCCGCGCAACTTCTGTGAACTTCGCAAGGCTGTAGTGAAAGATATCAATGACCTGTGAATTGTTATTATTACTGAGACATTGATATTGATTAATATCAATCGTTAAGCCATGTCAGTGTTCTCGGACGGCCTGACAAACTCTGACACCTTTTACGACAGACAGACAAGATGATGAGATGTTATGAAGAAAGCCTTTTTCTATGAATCTTAAATACTGTTTTACACAGTCCAAAGTCCAAGAGATTCATAGTGCGCAATGCGTATATATTAAACATTGAAATATAGCTGTTTTCTGTGAAAGGAACGGAATTATGATTTTGCTTGGAAATTATTACACTGCTTAGCAGTTGAATGCGTGCAGGCTGACCTGTAAAACAAATGAGATATAGGTATCATCAGTGAAAGTTTTTAAATATAAACATATCATTGAAGGAATTTAACAATTATGGGTATCTATGGAAGTGTATAAGTATTAACCCGACTGTGATGTGTTTGGGTTGTAGGTATGTTTGTTTGAATGTACGTTTCACAAACAAGAATATTCTAACGTTTTAGAAATTTAAATCTTTAGAGCCAGTGCTATTTTACCTACTTTATTAAATACTGACAGTACTTATTTAGTCTTGACATTTAACTATGGAACGCTATACGATTCAACAATGCGTTGAAATTGTTAAAATGTATTATAAAATCAGTCCCCTTTTCGCCTAACTTTCCGTGCCCAGTGTCCAATTTATGGTTTTAAATGATGAGCCTCTACACTCCGAAAACGTCACTGTTTGGTGAGGATTTTGGTCCAGCGGGATCATTGGCCCTCATATCTTCGAAGCTGCGCTCACTGTCTATGGCAAACGGATATCGGACGTGATGACAAACGTTTTGTGGGCTAGGATGGATGGTATGAATATCACAAACAAGTGGTTACAACAGGATGGCGCCACTTGCCGTACTGCATGGGTAACATTGAATTTATTGAATGAGAAGTTCGAGGGATTCGTTATCTTGCGTTGCGGCGACATTTACTGTCCACCAAGACAGTGTGACTCAACGTCCCTCGACTATTTTCTGTGGGTTTACGTGAAATCTCTGGTTTATGCAGACAAACCACAGACAACTTTCGATCTGAAGGCCAACATAACTAACTTTCTTCATTAAATTGGGCCTCTTTTAAGCAAAGATGTCATCCAAAATTAATCCACTAGGATGCGCCACCAGAGGCGTAGAAGCGCGGTGGCCACTTGCCCGAAATTATATTCCACACATAATATCATCGAATGCATATTAAAATAGAATAACAATTGTAGCAAAATCACTGTTTGTTTTATTTAATTTTGAAATTCGAGCGCTCGTAATGAAAAACTATATATATATCGTTGTTATGTTTGAGACATTGGGACATGGTAGCGGTGCACCCATTTCGCTAACATAGCCTCACTACTTTAAAAAAAATTGCATGGTACAACCGATTTTGACCCGGAAGAGATTCTACGAGTACCATACTCGCAATTACATTTAAGTCAATTTACAGTCTAACTACCAAACTCTGATTGACTTCAAGCCCACTCAAAATTTTCCAAGGTGGTGATCATCTTGGAATCATTTCGCTAATTGCTTAATATGTACTCTCGGAAACATTCATAACCGATAATTACGCACTAAACATGAGTTAACGTCCGAAGTACCGATGTTACAGTCAGAGTTACCGATGTTACCGCTGGGCGTTACCAAAGCGGTATTACTTACAATCGAAGTTAATAAAAGATGATTGCTGCGAAGAGCCTGTAAGGGATCATAAAAAGTAGTAACACAGAAACAAGCGTAAATTATTATTCAATAAAACACTCAAAAAGCGAAAATAATGTTATTCTTACTCTAAGTAGTAAGTTTCATTATTTATTTACATATTGAGTTCGACATCCAAATATTTAAGAAATGGCATGGTTATATTGAGTAATAACATTGAAATACCTTTTTAGAATGAAATTCCCTCTCACATTCAATAAATTTATTTCCTAAACAGTAAGTAACCTATTTATTTGATCCAATTAAGATGTAGATAAACTTTCCCGTACGCATAACACAGTTAGATTCCATTTTACATTACCACGACAGATTTATAAGCACAACAAAACAGCGATACTATCTCACATCAGCAGTTAATTATGACGGCAATGAGCGAATAAATTTGAAATTGGAATGCGCATAGGCATAGCTCGAATGGTTTTCCGCGTCTATATTTCAGCTGTCGGTTGCGCGGAGTTACGCAACGGTGTGATAGAGGTTGTATCTCTGTTGATGTGGTACTGATGAAAAGTCAATTGACTTTCTGACTCAAATAATAATTCAATGGCAGAGTCCCAACTCAAGGAAGCTTGACAAAACAGGACTTTTGTTGACCGATGTGAGGAATTATGATTATAGTTTAGGTCGCCAAAGAGAACAAAATAGTTTCACGTGATTTTTTAATTTTTCTGCTTCGTTACCTAGATTAAAATGAAAATAGTGAAAATACTTGTCTTAAAGATAACAGCGTTGAGTCTTTCTAACCTAAAGATTTTTTACACCACAAGTCACAGAATAAATAAAATAATAATAATAGAATGTATATGTACTGGTTCAGTTTTACATATCGGTTTTACATTACGTCACAATACATGCTCTTACGGTAAGGTGTGATGAACGATTGGATTCAGTGTAACTATCGCGGTCAAGCACTTTCATAATAACCCGACTGTGAACAAAACTAAAATGAGACAAAAATTCAAGTGAGAATAGTTGCTAACCAACTTTTAATCGTTATAGATCCTAAATGGTTTTCATATACCTATTCAATGATACCCCAAAAAACGTTTTTCTTTTTCACTATATGTATTTATGGTTGACGCCATATTGAATTTTCTGTAGTGACTCTCTCGAGATTAATTAAGACAAATCAATTGACGTAAGAATCATCAAAATTGGTCCACGCGTTTGGTCTATATAGTGTCATAAAGGAACAAACAGACTATTTATGCATGTATGTATGCATAAATTGTCTGATAAACACAAAACCCTTCTTTGCGTTGCGCAGTCTGGTATAAATAGTGTGATTCCGTGCCACAAAGGACAGGATTGGAAGCGATTTGGTAGCTCTAATTGTGAGACTTTATTGATACCATCTCCGTTTAAGGGCAATTTGGGGGCGGGACAGGCAATGCGGTGTTATATGCATATTCAATGAATGGAATTATCGGTGGAGAGGAAGTTATTACAGCGGTCCCTTACTTTGGAACTGCCTATTGAGATACATATTTATAGAGCCAAACGGCATCCTATTGATGAGGCGACCCTGTCTATCCTCATTCTCTCTATATATATATATATATATATATATATATATGTTATACTCGTATGTGTCTATATATCAGAGGCTCATTATTCGTAGCAATTAGCACAAGAGTTGGTAATAATTTTCCTCCATGGTCCCAATTGGCAATATTTTAACGGGTGTTATTCAGTATAACATCAGTATTTTGAATATTTTGTTTTATGAAAATCTCGAGAAGAATCTATAAAAAAATGCAACCAAAAGTCTAAGCTTAATTATACAATAATAAATTGAATTCATTGACGAACAGGTCAAGATAAGCACTGGATTTTCTAACCAAGCTTACTCATACACTAACCATCAGGTAAGACGATGATTACTATTCGCCATAAATTGTCTATTTCTAGTAATAAACATTGTTAAATTAATTCAATATAACTTTTTTAAATTCCACGTGATCTACAGCTATCAAAAAACTTTGAACAGACATCTACTAAAACAATTATAATGAAGACTTTAATGAAGACGTGAATGGACCCGAATAGGGTATAAACCATAGACAACTGCATATTACTCTGTGTATAAACCCACTTCGGGTTCTTCTAGTTTCCAAGGGAATAGAGAAAGGCTAGAGTCGTATAGACGATGCACCAGTGAGTGGAAACGATGCGACGATGGCTGCACATCAGACGGTCGTGAGTCCTACCAGGGACAATAGACGATTACTATTGTGCATAAATGCCTCTTTATGGTTGGCGCAAACTACAAGATCTAGAAGGAGTTCGGTAACAAGAGTATCGTTAGAAGTGATATAGAAATATATGTGTGCGAATATATGATAAAGAAATATATGTAAAATGTGACTAATTAAAATGTTTTAATGGAGCAATGGTAGCTTAGCGGTATACAAGTGCGACTTTGAATCCAACGATACTGGGTTCGGTCCTAGGCTCCGTACCTGACATTTCTTAGTTAAATGCGGTTTTACATCGCTCCGTGCTTCAGAGGGCTTGTTAAGCTGTCGGTCCCAGTTTTTATTGATTAACTAACTGTGACCGCGAATTCGCAAGCTTGTTCATTTCTCTTGGTTATAAGTACTCCATGTGCAATTCCAAGACCTAAAATACCAATATACCAACATTAATTTGATATAAACTACTTTAGCCATCAAAAAGTTTTATAACGAATGCTCGGTTTTTACTCGGACTGGGATGCCAAGTACACTATTTTTTGAGTCAAATCCTAAGCTAACCAACAGTGAAAACAGTATCGCAATCGGTTCAGTAATTTTTACGTGATGTGCGAACAAACAGACAGACACGAATTTTAAAAATAATATATTCTTGATCAGTATTTTAAGTAGGTACTCTAGACCATTTTTTTATTATCTTCTTTGTACAGACTTTTTCTTTCTTATTGCTTTATTATATGTATGGCTAGCAGTCGTTAAGCTAAATTCCTTCTAGCTTCTAAGCTAGAGGCCTTCGGGTAGCCTGACAAACTCTGACACCAGAAGCCAGCACTACCTCATACGAAAAACAAGAAAGCAATAGTGTGTAATGTATGTAGGAACAGAAGAAGGAATTATTCAATACCTAAACATCTATGAAGGGTTCTAAATGAAAGCAGTTTAAAGTTTCCATTACATACAAACATATATACAGATGAAGCTAATAATAAAGTAACTTTTGAAATCTATAAGTAAACTTCCTAAACTTCTACCGCTAATCACGTTTCCTTCTGCCGCTACCGCCTCTAATTTGAATACAAACTGCCTCGCCACGTTTTCAATAAATTTGTTGAAGCTAAATGAAGCTATAAGGTAATTTCGAACGGTAGATCCCGTGAACTAACGCCGTACATTCATATTTGCTCTTTCTTAAGTATGTTTCGGTGTACGACGGGTGTACGTAATCCTAACCGTTTGCATTGAACGCTTTCTTACCGGGAAACTCAAAGATAACATTATATAATATAATGTTATCTTTGAGTTAGCGGTTTACGCTTAAGTAGAAAATAGATTTGAACAATGTGTTGACCTGTTGTTAGCAGTATATTTACAAATACTAAGCTTTACTTTTGCTTCAATTAATAAATAGTATAAAACTAAGTCGTTTCCCGCCGTTTGTAACGCTTAATATTTTATACTACGCAACGGATTTTAATGCGGTTTCCATCATTATATAGAGTGATTCAAGAGGAAAGTTTATACGTATAGTTTGATATTGTTTTGTATTAATTTGTTGAAATATAACGATAAATAATCAAGATGGCGGAATAAATCACTACATATTTGATATAACAAAGTCGCTTCCCGCTGTCTGTACCCTTAGATCTTTTAATCTACGCTACGGATTTTAATACGGTTTTCACTATCAGTTACATTATTTTTTATGGAAGGTTTATATTATATATTGCGAGAACTACAATTTTCACCTCGTTTTTTTTCTTTATTAGACTCGTGCGAAGCCAGGGCGGGTCACTAGTTTCAAAAATTAAAAAATCTCCACTCTAGGGCAAGCCTGTATCGCAGGCGGCTTTAATCGATTACACTAAATAGTTACATGCATCTCAAAGAATTACTCGTACTTTATATTTTCAGATTTCTACAAGTAGGTAGCCATAGTGATTTACCTATATATATTTACTAATAGAAACAGAGCAGTTATAATTAAATTGTGCATGTATATATGTAGAGTGTTTTCTATAATCATGTTGTAACAAGAATATTATGTGCATTTATATATGTAGAGTGTTTTCTATAATCATGTTGTAAACAAGAATATTATGTGCATGTATATATGTAGAGTGTTTTCTATAATCATGTTGTAAACAAGAATATTATGTGCATGTTTCTATTTATATTTCTTTAACTGTTTTCTGGACAATCAGAAGAGAGTAAAGATTGTGTTTCATTGATAGTGTCCGTGACGAATAATATTATAATGATTGACTATTCTACTATTTACCAAAATAATGTAGGTAATTGTGTTTCACTTTCAGTATTTATCAACATTAAACTGATACTTTAAAGATAATGTAAAAAAATGTCATTGTACCAAAAATGATTGCATTGGTGTTGCTTCCTACAATTTAACAAATAAACATCACTTACCTATATCACCAACAGTCGCATTCAAAGTCCCAACGACAGTTCTGATTCGCACATCCTCTTTCACACGAAAGTTGTATCTCGGCTTATCAAAGAGTGCTGATCCCATTCCTGCTGGCATCACCGTGACATGCACCATCGCACCTTGAGGCGCCGTCAAACCACCTCCATCAGTCGCAGAAACTTCCAACTCAAACTTGGCATTATTCTGTACCAGAGCCGGCTTCGTCACTAATATCTCTCCCGTGCTCCTATCGATGCGAAATATATCATTGTCATTCCCATTTACGATTCTGTACGTAACCATCCCGAATCTTCCTGAATCTGCATCGGTTGCGGAGACGGCAATTATTGGCTCGCTCGATATCCTCCCCTCTTTCAAGGACACGTTGTAGTCCTTAACAGTAAATGCTGGTACGTTGTCGTTTATATCAAGCAGTTGGATCTTCACCATAGCAGTTGTCGAGAGGCCCCCTGCGAATAAATAAATAATTGGTTGCTTGATTGTTTGTATTGTTGTAATGCTATGTTTAATTGACAGACACTTGATTTATGCGGATGTCAATGCTTATGCCGACGACGTTGTGCCGATAATAATTGTTTGAGCTTTGTTGCATTGCATTTATTTTGTTATGTTTATTCTCTTCCTGGGCTGTATGTTGAAAGGTCATATCGTGCATATTAGTAAGGAAATATGAACTTGAATGATATTATGTAACCTTTCTGTTTTGGTTTGAAGGAAAATGTTTCCAGCAAAATTACTGGGCAATGAGACTTAAAAACTAATGTTTCAGGGTGACGATCTCAGTACAGCGACGCGCAAAAGTTTTCAAGCAAAGTTTTGGGTGGCACAGTAACAGTTATGTGCAGGCGTGATGATTAACATCAAGCGTGCTACCTGTTCGACTCGTCAGTATAAATAATAATAATAAGAAGGATATGTGAAAATAATAAATACAAAACTATTAAATTTTTGTAAAATCGTATCAGATTAAACTGTTCTGTACTTTTAAAATATAAAAATACTGGGCACTGCATTTAATTTGATTTAAGACAAAAGATCGTGATTGTACGAAGTACTCGTAATAGGTAAGCAAATATATCGAATGCGTCAAAACAAATAAGAAACTACAGTAATGATTTATTTGGAAAGAAACCTGATGCTAAAGAGCTCTTGCAAAACTTTGTTGCAGCAATATATTATTACATAGTAATAATTTATGTTAAATTAATTCCTTAGTTATTGTGCCTAGAAGCTTGCCATTTAGAAGGAGTAAAATAGCTATTTCCAGATTTATAGATATACCACTTTCAGTATCGTACTATCTCATGCTCTTTTGCAAAGCTGTACACAAAACTGCAATAGTCTACATTTTCATATTTTGCACCTCTCTTCCTATCTACTCATGCCAATCTGACTTCCATAACCAACCGCGCTAGTCCATTTTCTAATTTACTATTTATTTTTATTATTTCTATAGCAATGTTTGTATATATAAACGAATTTTGTGCGAAACAAATCGTATTTTTATAAGCATAATTTTGGACTCTACACCAAACCAGGTACATACAATACTGCAAAATTTGTAAATCAAGATGTAAACAATATTTCAAAATAACGGAAAATTACAATTTCAAGTTTGAAAATAAAACATTTCGGACTCGACAATATTTAAGAGCTAACCAAACATGCTGATATGCAATACTCAAACATATACATGACTTAATCTTTAACTTGATACCCCAATGTTTCCCGTCAATCGATACGATCCCTCGAAAGTTTATCTCAAATAAAATTCTTAAATCCGGAAAAAATGGTTTTCCATGCGCGATTGTCGACTCGAAGTTGGCCACAGGACTTCGGCTAATAAAAACGAGAAGTAATAGGTTGCTCGCTTCTCGCCCAATAAATCAGGTGGGGTTGCCGACATTTTCGGAATTTATTTCGGCCTGACCAATCCGTTTCTGCTTTATTTTTGAGCAATGGTCAATCCACTCACTATAGTTTATATACACAAGCCTCAATGCATTGAGTACTGGCGTACTTGGATGACGTAATGGTTCCTTCATTTGACGTAACATAGCACCAATTAAGGAGAAGGAAAGGGGAGTCAACACAAAAAGTTGAAGATTTGAAATTGACTGATGCGGCTGAAATTATGGTTTCGGCTTTACATGAGCACATACTTGACTGCCTTTACCCTGATGCTAATAATTTGTGTACTTTCTTTACTTGATCTCTCTTGTGAAAAAAACGTTATATTGTGAGGTCTCCGTTCAAGGCGTTTGCCTTGTACCTCACAATATAACAGGTTTTTTTTTCACATTTCTGCTACAAAATACCAGGCATAAGAATAGTAAAAAAAACCTTTTTAAACATACACTGCAAGTTTTAATGACATCTTCCTTGACCTGATAGTATCACTACAAAAATTAAGCATTATTTGTGTTAATAATAATCCGAATGTAGAAACAAATAATATTTTATAAAAACCCACCATATATTATTATCAAAGGTTTAGATCAACGATTTGAAACTTATCGTTGGACAAAACATACATACAATCGTAATGAACAAAGCAACCGTTAACGATAGAT
The DNA here is from genome assembly GCA_946251855.1 of Alsophila aescularia. Classification (NCBI taxonomy): domain Eukaryota; kingdom Metazoa; phylum Arthropoda; class Insecta; order Lepidoptera; family Geometridae; genus Alsophila; species Alsophila aescularia. Next base: position 47,817,198 of record OX276383.1, on the reverse strand, counting down.
TACGTCTTGTACAGAAAATTAATTTCACATTGATCAAAGCAGGAAGGCATTGATTGTCACTCAGAGACGTGAAGATATTAAATCTCATGAACCTGTTATCTTATTGCGTTTAGTCCTAATCATTATTGACCACGAGTAATAAAAGGGCAGAACTGATAAATTTAATGCAAATGTAGTTAAGCTAAAGGTTATTTGATTAATTTGCGATACTATCGTTTTCGATTACCGTACATAAGAATATTTATCGGCCATTACGCATTAAAATCATGAAAGCGTGTGACTGTAAATTCCATTAAATGCAGTAATTAATTTAAGAATTAATAAATCTTAAGATTTTATTCAGAATAATAAAGTATCTGAGCAGTCTAATTGATTGGTTATTAACATAGATCTTTTTTAAATAATACTTTGATAAATAATATACCAGATGAGTAAAGCAATGCTGTTAATCCACTTTGACAATACCAAAACAAGATCATAATATAAGCCAATGATCTGATTCTGATGTCTTGCAATTATGATTGACACACGAATGAACGTCAATTACAATACAAGCAAAAAAACAAACAAATTAAAAAATAAAATACCACCATATATTTCCACTGACCCCCCATTATAGCAAAGAAGCATAGCGATCACATTAGCTTACAAATATGAAAACCCGCATTAAAATCGGTCCATTTGTTTGGAAGCTATTCCATAATATTCAAAAATGCTGATTTGATTTATGTCATTTTTATTAGATCTTCTTTGTAGTTCGTCACGATATTGTTCAAATACTATTAACATTTGAACATTATCATGACAAAATACAATGATATTTTTTACAAATAGTAGTAACAATATTTATAAATATTAGTAGGTAAATTATTTATTACTATCACCATTGTACGTACCTCTATCAGTAGCAATGACCGGAAACTCAAAGTCGCTGTTCGCCTCATAGTCCAAAGGAGCGGAGACGCAAAGTTCTCCACTGTCTGGCTTGACGATGAATTGAACTCTGGTGAAGCCGTCTCCAAGGGTGTAGTTGACGATTGAGTTGACACCGCAGTCAGGATCTATTGCTGACATCTGGGGAAGAAGGAAAACGCATGTTAACAAAATGATGAATTAATTATAACTATAAAATATTAATTTCAAAATAATATTTTATAGTTATCAATACATATTATTAACCATAAAATAAACTCTAACTGGACCGGAAACTCTATTTTAGATACTTGAGTATTATGATCTGTGCAATGGCAAGCTTTTGTCCATAAATATTTATTGCTTGTATGCTATAGCTATCATCACACCTGATTGTAAGTCGAAGGAGGTAAAGTAATTAGGCTCAACATATTATTCAACTGCCAGAACAGCCCAAAAAAAAATAAAGCAAAAAAAAGGCTAAAAAAAGGCTAAAGGCTTGGCATATCTTCTAGAAGGTAGCTAGGAATACAGAATTGAATTTATCTTTAATTTTATTTTATTAAATAATGTATTTATATAATTATGGACTTGTTCCTAAATAGGAGCAACTATTCCCATAATGTACCTGACACCTGAAGGTTCTACTTGTTAACCTTTAAGCATGACGTTATCTTAAATCACATAAACATTGTTTGAGTGATTTATAGGCACAAATCAAAATTCCAATCTTGAATTCTAGAAATAAACGCAAAGCAAGAAAATCCATCTATAAGATTCTAACGCAACAAAAGCTACCTTGCAGCTACAGAAAGGGCCTCGGCGCAACTAATTGTTTGCGCCTACAGAAATCGCGATTAACATCGTAATTAATTAGAGGTATTAAATCCAATGTGAATGGATCAGCACATGTGAGGTCCTCCAAATTATGAACAGGACACTAAATGCGTTTTGGATGTTCGTATGCAAAATCCAAAACCAAGATTAATACAAGAATCTGCAAATTAACTGCAACAACGTGGAATCGAGACGACTTTGTATTCAGAATGATTAATCACTTAATTGAGAAATGATTTCAAGCTGATTCAATATCATCTCCAAGCAGATATCTCGGACGAAGAATCCGTGTAAAGAAACTGAACAAAATAAACAAAACTGAGCCTGACCTTTGCACGAGCTCATTATAAAATAAACAATCTAAATGCATCCGATATACGATGATAAATGAGAGTGAAAATTCCGATCAGAAAATAAATCAACACTATATGAAATACATCTCCCGCGAGCGTCAGAGAGGTATGAACAGATAAGGCGGTTCACAGCCGAAATAATACTGAACAAGGATTGAAAAGGCGCCGAAAGTTTGAATACCAAAAGGAAACAACCTACAAATTGGCTTGGTAGGTGTTAAGTGGCCAGTAAAAAAGAATTATACAACAACGTCGATAATTAGCTTGAAATCATCTTCTTCTCTTTATCTTCTGTATATTACATACGTGACAACGGCACTTGATTAATTGCGGCCACGTCCAATGCCAAGATAAATGGCAAAGGCAGTGCAGCACGTATAGTCTCTTAGTTGGGGATTTTGCGACTTTTAACCATCTATTCTATGGTGCAAATTGGTTTGGGATTTGTTAGCTACCAGTTAGGTGTTAGTTTTAGTGATTTTGGTAATGGCTTCATTCTTGTATCTTGCCTTATTAACATTGTTGGTCAGTCATTCATATAAATTGTTTCGGTATTGAGGCTTAAATGGGTTAGTTAAAGATCATCGCCAAATTCGTATTTCAATGGCGGTGCCTATAAAACGGTTGATTGTTGAACGTTTTGTATTGTCAAATAACACTTGTGTCTTCATAATAACGACTTTGAATGCTAACTTTTATGGTAATTATGAAGTTTTATCGTTGATCCGGACCCTTTTCAAAAATATACGATGCTAAATCGTTATTCCATTCGAGTTTAACATTCATTAAAACAACTTCACTTCACTATATCATTCATCTACCGCGTCGCAACTGCGTTTTTGTTTTGTCAATCATTAAATACGTACACGCAACGGAATTGGATACCGAGAAACACATTTGTAGGTTCGATTCCCGAATCAGATTGCTTACTTTATTATTATTGGGAGTTTGGTGGCTGATTGATGCCCGATCGAGCGCAGCATGCAAACCTCGCGGTCCCACTATCTCTGTCGCACTGGTTCCCTTATTAAGAAAGAACTCACTCCTACGTTGCAACGACCCCATGTTTTAGTTTTTAATGAAGAGATCTTCGATAAGTGTAACCTTTCGTTTTGAAACCACACACGATGATTCGACGTTTAGCGCGTTTAATGACTTAAAAAAATCTAATTCATTTTTATCTGCATCCATGATCGCTATATGAGTAGTAATGAGGAGACTTAGCATAGAGTCTACATAAATATTATAATTTTGAAAGTTCTCAGACATGATGCCAACTGGATAGTTTGTGCTGACAATATAGAGAAATATTAGGTTAGTCTTAGAAAAAAATATACATGCAAAAAGTAAATTTATAAGTCACAAAAATAAAACCCTAAAAATAATAATAACGTAGCATCCCACTTTGAAAATATGAGTGTTCTAGATAGAAGTTATCTCTGCCGTCCAGTGTTGGTACTTAAGTTGTTTTGTATTTAAATTTCTCAATCAAGTTGACACAGGTTATATCAGCTACCACGGCGAAGAAGATAAGAGTGGTCAAAGGAAGATTTATTGCGAATACCCGACACAGAGTACTTAAACGCGTCTTTATAACAGAATTCAAGATTGTGAGACTTCTCAATTAGTAAGCTATTGAATATTATGATGGTGCAAAAAGCTTCTTACTAGGTAATATAATATGTATCAACGATGAGCTACGTTAAAGAACTACGTTGTACAACATTATGTATGAGCTAAACTATACTACTTAAGATTAATTATACTTCAAATATTGTCTCTGTCTCTGACCAGTACTTATTCGCTATGCCACACGAAATATTCGCAGAAAATGTGTGACGTCATTATGAAAATTCACAACAATTCCACGAAGATATCGTAACGTGGCCAAATGGTATAGCGAATCCTGATTGTTGTCACTAAAAACTAATCGATAAAATAATCAAATTGTAGAAGCAGGTATACATTAATACCAAATACCAATAGATATTATTTGTCATGATAATCGTTAACGTTATACTTAAATGCAATGCGAATTTAACAAAATTGAGCTCTAACACTTGAATATAAATATTAAATTTAAAATACGTACGATAACATGATAAAGTGAGTAGGATAATGTAAATCCAACAATATAAAGAGACATTTACTCAACAGAGCGGCCATTAGAGAAAATATGCACCAAAAAATTAACATGCAAAATGTACACAATAACAACTCTGAATTCCGTAAAGGACCATTTTCCATGTCACAAAGTCCCTACTTATACCTAACAAATGTCAAACAAAAGTTATTTAAATTCAAGGAACGCGTACCTTCTCTCATCTAAATAAACCAGCCAGCTGCCTTGTTTACTCGGATAAAAAAATAAGCACAAAATGAAATGATTTGTAACAAAAAAATAGTAAAGATTCTTGGTGAGTTCGGCCGTTGGTAAAGGACATTGTAATTCAACCTGATTGGCACACAATAATGGTATCAAACGTAAGCCATTTAAAAATTGTCCGCGTTAAAAGGAAAAAGGTAACCGGACCAACGACAGTAGTGCAAAGAGCAAATAAACTCCGCAGCGGACAATACCAGGACTCGACTGCGAAGGATTTGTAGAGCCATTAGTTCAACAGTTCCAACTTTATCTCAAACAAAATTGAACCTTCAGATACTAATTTTAAAGTATAACATTAAATCATATAATTTTTTGTTGATAATTAAAAAATAAATCGGAATTGTGACCTGCATACCGATGCGACTATCACTTTCTTTGTAATTGGTTTTAATTGAAGATATTTAGAGCAAGCTATTTGTAAGATAATTTTTAAATGCGCCTTCTTTAAAATCAAATTGGCTATAAAAAGAAGAATCAATAAAGATTATTACTGAAAAGAATTTAAATTGACTAACACTAAACTTTTACCATAGAAGAAAGTAGTTATAAAACCATTACAATTTTGTTGTTCTAGTTTGCGAAATACCAAAAGATAACAACGGAACTAGATAATATAACATACGAGGAAGCAATTCAAGTTTTTAACAATGCAATAAAGCCAATAAATTTAATTATGGCAATAAATACAATCACTGAATCTTAAAATAAATTACAATCAGCAGACAAAACTTCATGGAGGATTTCTTTAATTGAACTTGAAACCACATCGTCTTTGACCTTTGCGTTCCCTTACTTTATTCATTATTTTCTTTATTGCACTGCAGTTTATTTCGTTGTTTCGCTTTTAAGAATGAAAAAAATATAATTTGATTTCAGCCACAGTTAATAGCGAGGTTTAATCTGATTACGCATGGGATCTTATTGCCTCTTTTAATTTAACACTTGCATTATCTTCACGACTGAATTTCATTTATTTACTTTGCAGAATTCCAGTTAATTCTTTATTATTTGCTGCAAAGAAATTAAATTTGTTAATTGTATTTGTTGAATTGCATATTTTAATACGTTTTTAAGTTCGTACGTATTTTCATCTACACTTATTTAAAAAGAGAAATGATTGTATTGTTTGTGTGTGTTGTTTGTTTGTAATGGATAAACTCAAAAAATAATGAACCGATTTTAAAAATTATGTCAATTATGTATAGAAAACTACATTATTAGTGAGTAACGTGGGCAGTATTTTATGAAAATCCTTATGAAAGTTGCAATAATACCGAGGTACTTATCAAAAATTACGATTACTTTGTATAAGGGACTTTACCATGGAAAAGAAATAATAACAAGTCTGTCAAGTACGTGAGTAATAATGCACTTGTCTATCGTCAAAAAAAACAACTGGCAATGATTTTGAATTACGCTTCCTGGCGTGTTTTTTTTAGAAGTTACGACGGGTATAACAATGCTAAAAGTAACATAATTGCCACGGTGTGAGCGCAACCGATAAACTGAATTAACTCAAAAAAGGCACAACGGATTTTAAAAATTCTAGACTTGCCGTCAACAAACGGATGGGGCTGTGTCTGGGCGCACGCCCAGACACAGCCCCATCCGGATTTTTAAACCAAAGGAGGTTGAATTACGCTTACTGGCGTTAAAACTTTTAACAGTAAGCGTAATTCAACCTCCTTGCTTTAAACATAATACGCAAGCATAATACTATAGACGAAATCGTATGTCAAAAGAAGCCTATATATAAATACTATAACATATAGTTTATGGAGGAAATTAGAACTTGTAAGAAATTGTTCATATGTTCTAATTGTCAAAATAAAGTATATAATATAACGTATTATATTATATTATATTCTCATTGGTATTTAACGTAAGGAGTTGTTCTTGTGTTACATTTGTGCAATTAAATATTTTGTATAAGAAATTGTTGTTAGGGTCTGTTTGTCCAAATAAAGTACCTACTAATTTTATCTTTCTATATATCTACCCGTGCGAAGCCGGGGCGGGTCGCTAGTACAATAATAAATTAGATCGCGTTGTTGTTGTTAAATCAGCAGCTAGTTTATGATCTAACAAAGTCATTTTATACAATATATGTTATAGGAACATACATAAAACCATGACATGTATTAAAAGATTACTTCTAGTCATCTCAGTATCAAATAACGGTGCACTTGCTTCAAACTGGAGATCCAAGCTTTCTTGTTCGGTCAACTATACTTTACAATCTAAGATTCTTATACAATATAAGGGGCATTATAGCATGTGCGTGGTAATCGACTAGTCTTCAATGTAAAATGATACTTACCGTGCTTGAATAGACTTGCCAAGATCATTTGCTGCCGTAAGTCTTGCCTTATTTACATCAAGAATTTTATTCTAAAGAGATAAGGATGTATTTTCTCAATAGAAATGAAGACGGCGGATGTGAATAAGATATGTGAGCTTCTAGGAATGTTATTTTGCAACGAACAGTGTTGCGTACTTATGATTTTATTAAGAAAGTTCTAGAACTAACGAAACAGGATGGTTTGTTTGTTTATTTGTCATATGAGTAGTGATGGCCTCTAGTGTAAGAGAATTTCGGGCCGCTCGAGGGCCTCTGATATGGCTTAACGACTGCCAATCAATACCAACCGGGACCGACAGCTTAACGTGCCCTTCGAAGCGGTGAACAAACACATAACTTAGAAAACGCACACAACTTAGAAAAGACATAATAGAAATTAAGTGCTACAAAACCCGAAAAAAAAGAGACAAAAATTTAAGAATGGTTGCTAACCAACTTTAAATCGTTATGGATCTTACATGGTCATTCGAAAAATAAATAATAACAGAAACCTAAAGATGATTATCAAATACCTATTCAATGATACTACACATAACATAGTTCATCGACTTTCATTTATTTCTTTTTCGCAATATGGCGTCTGGTTGTCGCCATATTGAATTTTGATTATTGCCATGTCTATAGTAGCACTCGAAAGATTAAGACAAATCGATTGAAGTAAGAATCATCAAAATCAAGTAGTATACCACATAGTGTCGTACTATATAATCAATTAACATAATCAATTATGTAGTACCACATAGGAACAAACATACATAAATACATAGGCTGATAAACACATTACCCTCCGTGCAGTCGGGTAAGTCATTGGTGCGGACCCTAGGACCGAAACCCGGTATCGTTGGATTCTGAGTTGTACTATTGAACCGTTGGACTACCATCGCTCGCCGGATGGTTGTAAGATAAAAATATTTTAGAATATGATTTAAAAGTAACTATAATATACGGAATCAATTTCCGTGGTTTTTCTTCTTGAAATTGAGTAGTTATGGAAAAAGTATGAAAAAAATATTAGTTATACTGCATGTACATAAGAAAACCTCTAAAGTACCTCGATTCTCAAGACATTCGACACGAAACCGCACTTTGCCGCACAGAATAAAATAATTTGACGTCCACCGAGTTGAATCCGATGTAAACTCTTGCAATGCGAATAAAAACCAATATATTTTAGCGAAACGACCCGTGTGGGAGTACATGGGGAATAAATACACGAATTTTATAGTTGTATTGGTGTGCGCATGGTGTGTGAGGTGTCAACGCATGTCAGCGCAGACGCGGCTCTGGCACAGTGTGGGTACAGATATGTACTAGCAGTAAGTCAACATCATACAAATTGAAGGTTCGGTGTACCCTTAGGAGCGTGTTAATTGACATAACAATCAGGATAATTTACCTTTGACCTCAATTTTACCCTGGAGTCATTAACCAAGAAAACACTCTGACAAATGGAATGAAAAAGAGGGCGGCCAATAAAGTGAGAAGTTCAAATAAAAAACCAGTAATGATGTGAATTCAATTACTATGAAAAAAAGTTGATAGAAAATTCGGTTTAAGGTGCAACGATTTGCTCAGAGCGCCATATTCAATTTTTCTTGCGGGTTTTGTCAATTATAGCTCTATTACTCATCTTTAGTTCGTGAAAACTCATTTGTGGCTATAAATACTCGTCGGTTAGGTAGGTAGGTAAAAACGTAAGAAAATTTGAATTTGGCGCTCTGAGCGAAACGTTGCACCTTAATCGCTCCATGTTTATAAGACAAAACGGGTTTCGTGCCAAGGGACCCATAGCATAGTAGGATATGATAGTAGAAACAGACTAATGTTACCGTTATAATCGATTTAACAGTACTGTTTGGCGCTATAGCGACCAGTGTCGAGCAAGCGTAGAGACGCTGAGGAACATTAATTCAAAGCACTCTGAAAACATTCACTCAGAACACGCATCTTCATATTTGATGTGGTCAGCGCAAGAGTGGTGTATCATTCTGAGACACAATTGATTTTTATTGTGTCTCAAAATGATACACCACTCTTGCGCTGACCGCCTCGTTTATGTATGATTGCGTGAGTTAGATCGTAAAATATTGAGTTACTGGTTATAATTATACTATAGTGTGAATGCATTTGCGGAAGGGACACCCGATACGGTGCGGTTGCGCTGCGACTCCGCTGCGGTTGCGTACTGCCGGCGCAATAATCGCTGTGTAAGCTTTCATTAAAACATTTTTTCATTAATCTAAGGGATTTGTTCACTGACGGTTTCGATCACTTTTTGTTCGCAGTGTACTTTGATATTGTAATCTGAGCGAGGTTGATGAGGATGACTGGCTCGTGAGAAGATTTTTGTCTAAGTTGGTCTAAGTCAGCTTTGTTTTAATTAGATGACTTTGTCAACACTAAACAAGAATAACTAGTTCCAATCACGTTTTGTTATTCGTTTGGATAACATCATCATCATCATGTCAGCCTTTAGAAGTCCACTGCTGAACATAGTCCTCCCCAAAAGAGCGCCATGACGAGCGATCCTGTGCCACCTCCATCCACCGACTTCCTGCGATGGCTACAATGTCGTCGGTCCATCGTGTGGGGGATCTCTCTATACGCTTGCTTGTTCGTGGTCGCCATTCGAGAACCTTTATTCCCCAGCGGTTGTCGGTTCTGCGAACTATATGGCCTGCCCATTCCCACTTCAATTTGCAAACTCTGAGAGCTATGTCGGTAACCTTCGTTCTTCTACGGATTTCCTCATTTCTGATTCTATCACCTAGTGAAACACCGAGCATAGCTCTCTCTATTGCACGCTGCGCAACTCTGAGCTTTCGTATGAGAACAATAGTTAGCGACCACGTCTCAGTGCCGTATGTCATCACTGGCAACACGCACTGATTATAAACTTTCGTCTTGAGGCTCTGAGGTATCTGCGACGAGAGGATATGGCGTAATTTCCCGAACACTACCCATCCGAGTTGGATTCTTCCTCTTTGTCGAAGTTGGATCTACCCAGTTGGATCGTCTAACCTACTTGGGTCTACATAGTGATCAACAGCTTCGATAATATCGTTCCCAACATAAACTAGCATGGGTACGACATGGTAATTTGACATGATGTTCGTCTTGCCCATGTTCATTTTAAGACCCACCTGTTGGGAAACAATATTGAGGTCACTGAGCATTATGCTTAGGTCTTCCAGGGTTTCAGCCATGATGACTATATCATCAACAAATCGAAGGTGAGTGATGTATTCGCCATTGATGTTAACAGCAAATCCGTTCCAGTTCAAAAACTTGAATATATCTTCCAGTGCAGAGGTGAACAGTTTCGGAGAAATAACGTCTCCCTGTCTCACCCTTTTTGCAGCTGGATATAATGCGTGTTCTGATCCTGAAGACGAACTGTCATGGTGGCCTTGCTGTACAAACACTTCAACACTTCGATGTACCGGTAATCAATCTGGCACCGCTGTAATGACTGTAGCACTGCCCAGGTCTCGACTGAATCAAAGGCTTTCTCGTAGTCCACAAACGCTAGACATAGTGGCCGATTATACTGTTCAGTCTTCTGTATTACCTGCCGGAGCGTATGGATGTGGTCTATGGTGCTAATGCCTTTCCGGAATCCAGCTTGTTCGGGAAGCTGAAAGTCATTAAACCTAGACGGTTGACCTTTGGATATAGGTATACATTTTTATTTTTATGGAAACCGCATCGCATCTATGAAAACTTTGTGGTAGGTTACCTCAATAATAAAAACTGGAAAAAAAAAACTTAAATATTACATAATTTTATATTCTTATGTAATGTAAAATAAAAATAAAAGCAAAATCTATATCTGTTCTCTTTCTATGTTGTGCAACCAATGTTTCAGGGATGAAATTTTGGGCTCTACAAAAGTAAAGGAAAGAAAGAAAATCCAAATTCTTACAGACCTATTGCTATAATTCCAGCAGCAGCAATATGGAAAATGGTCTTTTCACGGATTTCAGAGATTTTAGAAAAAAAAACTTGCATTGTCAGATTGTTAATTAGTGTACCTATGCTGGTGATGTTCAACAACCATGCTGGCGAGATTATTTTAAACGCTAGAGAACAAAAACATGTGATTGCTTTGCTTTTCTGCGACCTCTCAAAAGCTTTTCATATCGCATTGACACAACCACTACGGAGAATCAAGGCCAGCTCTCAATCTAGTAATTAGTTTTATGAGTGAAATAACTCAGTGTGTTATTGGAGACCGAGGAAAGATAACATATGACGGTATGATGGGTGAAATCGGCGTGTCAGAAGAATCCTCTTTATTGAATATAGAATAATCTCTCCATCTAAATGACCTGCTAAGAGCCAAAACAGAAAAATAAGTGTTCATGTACGCTGATGATGTTGCAGGAAATTGTAACGGCTTTATCACTGGATGAGCTTGAGCGGTGCTTGAACACTGTGTAGCCTCCGAAATTCTATTGTGGTTCAAGAATAATTTTTGACCTTTCAGGTCGTAGGAGGCGTCGTTGAGTAGTCGATTTTGACGGAGAAACTATAGAACAGGTTCAATCAGCTCCGGTTCTTAGTTTCCACTTGGATCCGGAAAACACACATTGACAACTTGTGAAACACATATTGACCACTTGTGCGGAAAACTTGGTGGAACCTGCTTTGCCCTAAGTGGAGTCGCGTCGACTCTAAAAAAGAGGCAGTACGTTCTTGCCACTTTGCAAGCATGCAGTCACTCTTGCAGTACAGACTCGAGCTTTGAGAACGCGCTACAGATTGGGAGCTTATCTTCTACTTGCAAAAACGAGCAGTGTGCGTGATGGCACGCATCGCAAAGGACAAGCCGGCGAGACCTTTCTTTATGACTTTGCCCATTCTCCTGATACTCCAAGTGGCGATATACACGCTTGAGAACATAGAAGCCTGGAGAAATGCATAGTTAAAACACCCGTAACAAAAATAAACTTGCTGGCGTTCCACGCAGATTAAACTGCGAAAACGCTTCACGTAATGGGACCTGGTGTAACCATGGGACCTGGTGTAACCATGGGACTTGGTGTAACTATGGGACTTGGTGTAATCATGGGACCTGGTGTAACCATGGGACCTGGTGTAAATCACATGAAGCGAACAACAACAATCTATCAAAAGCGATCGTGACGCTCCAAGCTTTACTTCGCTTAAAACTAGGCTAAAGATTTGGCTCATTAAGCGTGCTTATTATTAATATCAACAATTTATAGATAATAAATAATGTATAATATATTCGGACGATACACTATTTATAAACTAAATTGCATTTTTTTTTAATAATATTGTTATTTTTAATTGCTATGATTTTCTGACCTGCAATGCATACCATCAATAAATTATGACTATGATATGTATGTATGTACAGGATAGTGAATTTTCATTTGTCATTGTGTAAATAATATTTTTTATTTGACTGTACGTAAAATTTGTGGTCATTTGCACCAAAACTGCGGCCGGTCGCGATGTCTCGTTTGGCCACGTTCGTGTTGACTCGTTTATTTTCCGCCAGAATTATTTACATTTCCGAAGTCCCAACCTTTGCGCCTTCAAAACTTACGTGAAATTCTTGATTGAGCTTGCATTATACTTTTTCTTCACTTTAAAGTATCAAGATTCATCGAAATGTGACTAAGTTTGCGGACTATTAGAATAAAATAAAATAAATATTGGTAAATTTGAAGTTAGACAGGTTTTAATAAATGCGAACGTGTGGGTGTTGGCGTTTTTTATGTTTAATTATTCATAATTTCAGATATCAATATTTTTTATTATGTTACATTTTCGTAATATAATCATTGACGTGTCCATAAATATTGATTTTGTACACAAAAAATATAACTCATCGACAGTTTCTATTCATGAAAATGACATACCATGAAATAAGCTTTTAAGAAAATACTTTAACCGGAAATATCACCAACTTTGCTTTTAATTTGTCTAGCTGTAGTATTTTAATTTATTCAATGAAGGTGTACAATACTAACTAACCCAAAACTTACTAATTTACAAAATAACCTATATTTTGTAAATTAGTACAAAATGGTAAACTGTTGGTAAAATAGTTTTTTGTTGTGTCTGTCATGGGAGGTAATGCCCATAATCGCCACGCTGGGCAGACGGGTTGGCGATTTGCGTAGAGAATGGATATCCATTCTCAGCAACTGCGCAGCAAAATGACAAATGGCAGTATATACCGCCATTTGTCGGTCACTAGAGCCTCGTTCATTGTTCGGCAGGGTGCACCAGGTGCAGATGAGGTTGGCTTGGAGCAGTTAGATGTTATTTCGCTCCCGAGACACCATGTTCTCTCTAGTCTTAGTTTATTAGACAGGTTGTCTCGAGTCGTGTTATCTAGTTATTTCAAAAGGTTCAAAGGTGAATAATCTTTCACAAGGACACTGCATCCAATAACACAAAAACGCCAATTTGCTCCTGTCAACTAAAATAACATTTTTACATAATTTTAAAATGTTACGGACGTCCCGTCGAGTATTCGCACAAAAAACATCAAAATGGCGTCTAGTAGTGACTCTTACACACGTTTCTATGTATATTATTATGACATTAATGAACACTAAATTTATGTAGATGAATATAGTTTGTAGACAAACTTTAGACGAGCCGAGAACAGATTTTATTAATTTTTAAACGTTTGCTTGTATTCAAACCTAATAATTTTAACTTTAATTTTAACCTTCCTATAGAGCTTTTTATTATTAGATATGTCCTCGCTAAGCAGGTTTTAATGCTTAATTCATTTAAGTTTTTTTATAAATTAAAAGCTCTTATTAAAAGCTTTTATTTAACTTCACTTGTATTTATCTATGTATGTATATCTGTCCTGAAATCTTGCAACTCAAATTTCGAGCACTTCCCGATTAGCTATCCGGCTGAAACTTTCAGGGTAGTTCACAACTCAGTGACAATGCATGAAAAAAGAAATAAAAAAACGTATTGTTATTTTATTTTTAATATACATTATTTTGCTTTAATGGATTTTGTTAAAATAATTAGGTAAGCAAAGGACTGCATAACTCTAACAGTAAAAAAAAACACAGAGAGTAATTAATTATGAGATAAATTGATACATTTTATAAACAGGTCGTTTCATACTCTTATTATTATTTAATTTAGTTTACAGCTTATTTGAGCTTTTTTTGCTATGAACGATTTAAGAGATGCATCGAAAAATCGATTAGCAAGAATGTAGATCAACTTAAAAACTATCTTTCCAAAGCATATTCCAGATCGATATATCTAATAGTTTATCAGATATTTCACTTAAAGATCAAACAAGACATAAGTTCAAAAACTAAAACCCGAGTACGGTCGGTAAATAGCAGAAACTCTATAATTGAAGACAAATCGATTGATAGCTTGTCAAAATCAGACCAATAGGGGCGAATAGGTATCAATCGATATGTCTTCATTTATAGAGTTTCATAGGCTATTTTTTACCAACCGTAGTCGGGTTTTAGTTTTTGAACTTATGTCTTCTTTGGTCTTTAAGTAAAATATCTGATAAACTATTAGTTATATCGATCTGGAATATGCTTTGGAAAGATAGTTTTTAAGTTGATCTACATTCTTGCTAATCGATTTTTCGATACATCTTGTATATCGTTCATAGCAAAAAAACTCAAATAAGCTGTACATACCCCCATACATATATACATACATAGACTGTTAAACTCATTACGACTCCCTTGCTTCGACGTTAAAAAGAGCTAAGTTTCAAGACATTTTTTGAGCGATAAAATATAGTGTAAACGTTTTTTCTTTAGGTGAAAATCTAGTTGAAAGAAATACATACAAAAATATTAATATTGTGAATTGATTAGAAGTGTTAAATATTTCATTAAAAAATTAGGGGTTTTGCTGCTCACAGCGCCTTAAGTAACTAACAAGCTAACGGTTTCTAATAAACCCAAGCCCCTCCCAGTTCCCAGCGTAGGTGTTGCTATCAGCAACAGCGTCAGTACCAAAAGTGTAATTTAAAATTCAAACTAGAGTTAAACCTAGCGATTAGACAATCAGCCTGGATTAGTGTCGAGTTATCAATCGAGATTATTGTGGACAAGTTTGCGCTTGCGCAACGACAATAAGCCGGCTTGCGCAAGAAATGGGAATTAGATCGACGCTAGCCGCGAGTACTTATGAAGAAAAAGGTTCTTGTTATTTTTACACTACTAGCTGTGCCCGCAGCTTTACCCGCGTGCAAACTTTGCCACCTCATTGACCCACTTAGAAATATGATTTTTCCAAAAATTCTTCCTTAATGCACCTTTAGGATACTCAAGAAATTTTGGAGGATAAATATCCTTCAAATTTCAAATCTGTAGGTCCACTGGGTTAGAATTTGCGTTGTCTGTCAGACAATCAGTAGACAGGTATATCACGGTACTGTTTTATTGGTATAGATCTAGTATAGACAGATGATTAACGCAATGCAATGTGTCTGTATCTCCTTGTTTCTCATCACATATCACAATGAAATCTGTTTTCAGTATTAAATAGTTCAAAGTTATACTTAAGAGGTGTCAAAAATTACATATAGGTACTTAAATTTAGTAGCAGCTAGATATGTCCAATGGAATTATGTATTACGTCATCATGTAAAAAGTACCGATATCAAAATGTGCTACCACAAAACAGGCCGTGAGAAGCAGCGTTATCAATTCAGTACCATTCATCCTACCTTTGCATCTTAAAATGATTCAAACATCCACACGAAAAAGAACTAGTTATACCAGACACTGACAATCTAACCTCAACTAACGACACAATTAAAAATCCCGTACAGCACACATTTCTTCCAC
Organism: Alsophila aescularia; assembly: GCA_946251855.1. Classification (NCBI taxonomy): domain Eukaryota; kingdom Metazoa; phylum Arthropoda; class Insecta; order Lepidoptera; family Geometridae; genus Alsophila; species Alsophila aescularia. Next base: position 47,801,508 of record OX276383.1, on the reverse strand, counting down.
ACTATATTTCAATTTCCGACGACGCCAATCAAGTTATGGCTACCTCAACTCAAATTAGAGGTGTAGATGAAATTCAAAAACTATAATTCCAGCTATAAAGGTCAAACAAAATATGAGTTTAATAGGTGCTTATCTACGCAATAACTTGCATTCGGAGTCCGTTACGCTCCCACAGAACTGGAATGCGCGGTAACAGATTATGGGGGGATTAAGGTATAGGAAGAAGCGAGCACGGGTAAAACCGATTCTCACTTTGAAATCACGAAAACAACTCTGAAAATGAATTTATTTAAACCGTGTCTTGCTTGGCCCTTGAGTCGCAAGCAAAATGGTACTTTTATTAGCCACAATACAAGGTCAGAAAATAAAATAACTTTTTTAATTTATATTATTATTATAGTAGGCGACGTCGCGGCCTGCCCCTTAAAAAGTGTCGTGACGACATAATTGCCTATCAACCTACTTGGATGGTAGCTCTGGATAAAGATGCGTGTAAGGTAATGGTAGACATTTTCCCAGCAGTAGGACACAATAGGTTGAAAAATCTATGCCTAAATTTTAACAAATTAAGGATTATTTTTCAAAGGAGGAAATAAAAATAAAAAAATAAATTATTTTACTTATCGCAAATTGGAATAAATTAAGTTATTGTGTTCATTTACTTTGTTTGTATATATATGTATATAATTATATATATATATATATATAATTATATACATATAATAAAAAATGTTAAAAAATGAAAAAAAAATAATAAAAAAAAAATGATAAAATGTTTATACTTGTGTATGATTTATTTGGTGTGCAATAAAGCGTTTATCTATCTATCTATCTATCTAAAATACAGAATGCAGCCTCAATCTCTAATGTTTAAGGATATTTTAGCCGAATAACATACTCGTAAGGTGAAAAATCAAAAGCTTTTGTCTAGCATTGGTATAAACAAAACAACTCAGCACATAAAACAATACCGTCAGTGTATTTTTAAAACAATGCCGTCAGTGTAATTTTAAAACAATGCCGTCAGTGTAATTTTAAAACAATGCCGTCAGTGTAATTTTAAAACAATGCCGTCAGTGTAATTTTGAAACAATGCCGTCAGTGTAATTTTTTGCACTCGCCGTAACCACTAGCGCTTATTTTTGAACTTTCAACCGCTCCCGCTGCAGATCATACCTCAGACCGAAATCAACCGTAATTTTGAAATAAACTTTTCTGTCAATTAGCAGAGGTATGAGCGAGTCTCATTATCATCTGTTTTCGAGGTTTATTGCTCGGATAATTTCAACGGCGGCCAATCGTCAGTGGTCGTCTTGCGGTTGCAACTCGGATTACGCGGGGTTAGAAATAAAGATACACACACATTTCTTTACTTGATGTATAGTTTCTGTACAAAATAATAATAATTTTGGCATAGACAGCAGAAATGCAAAGATTGCCATTTAATTACAAACAATAATTACAAAAACTAAAACCCGACTACGTTTAGGTAAAAAGTAGCATCGATTCGTCATCTTGCTTGTCAGAATTGGACCATGTTTTTAATAAAAACACATAACACTTCCTTAGCTTCGCCGTAGTCTGGTAAAAAATAGCCTATGACACTCTTGCAATGAAGACGAATCGATTGATACCTACCTTTCTTGTCAGAATTGGACCATGTTTTTAATAAAAACACATAACACTTCCTTAGCTTCGCCGTAGTCTGGTAAAAATAGCCTATGACACTTTATAAATGAAGACAAATCGATTGACACCTCGCTTGTCAAAATTGGACGAAGTGATTAGTTTAAACACATAACCTTTCTAATGTGCCACCGTAAAAATTAGCACATGACACTATACCTGAAGATATATTTCTCATTGTTCATGAAATGTTAATTTTGACTTGTAAAAGTGCTATTATTTTGCTTATTTACAATAAAATACTTTGACTTTGATGAATTGATTGACACCTCGCTTGTCAAAAATGGACCAATAGGGGCGACGCTATGGTGGAACATCCACATACCCACGTATATATACATATATACATAGAATGTTAAACTCATTAAACTTTCCTTTGCTTCGCCTTAGTCGGGCAAAAAGTACAGACTATAGGTATTTGAAAAGATAGATTATTCTTCATTTCTATAGCGAAATATAGCGTTTAGCGCCGAGAATCCAGGGACACGCCGAGTCATTAGCTTATCGCATTATTCAGTACTAGGTATAAATCTCACTAATGCTTCCATATCTTATAAATCTTGGCCGCCTGCTTAATTAGAATGAGCTGGACTGCGCGCGCGTATGTACGGATGTGTGAAAATGTATGTGCTCGAATGAGGTGTCATTTGTTATTTGAAGTGGACTGTGATTAGATGAATGTCAGACGCAGTTTAAGAAGCTATCTTTTTAGGTTAAATAAGTGGAACATAATTTGGATGAAAGTTCGGTTCGGAAACTTGAGCTGATCACGAAGTATAGGACGAAAAATTGTCAATATTATTAATTTAAAAATAAAAATAACTATTGTGACGAAAGAAAGATAACCCGGTTTTTCGGAGTGAAAACATACTTAACGAAGGCGAATAAAGAACTATCCCATTTTGTTTTCCAGTTTATAATGTCTAATCGACTCTTTTTTAAATAATTTATTGTTGTAATACTACATTATCATAAATTCGAAACATTGTGTGAATTAACTTTGATGAAATATATATATTTGGAATATAATACTCATAGCAATACACATTGCATTAATTTTGTGTGTTGAATGTGTTATTCATTTTCATTGAATAACACATTCAACATCATCTTCATTCAAGCGGATGAAACTGTATAGTGCGCAGCTAATTAGAGATATGTGTACCTTTTTTTTAATGCTCTAATTTTGCAGTGCATATACTGCGAAAATTCGCATATTGGTTGTAAAGTACCACATCCAAAAATATTCATTTCCAAGTTGTGCTTTCACAATGAAACATTACACTGAAGATGAAATATGATGCGGCCACCAACACACGCGGAAAAGCTTACTTCATGAGCATTTTGAATTACTATGATACATAGACAACTACGAAGATGTCGTTTAATAAGACATTCTAGGATTTAGCTCATCACATTCGTTTGCAATGATCCAGCAGTATGTTTGAGAGTAGGGAAGCCAATAGAAAATGTGATTCTGGGTAAGGCCAAACCAAATGTGGCTGTATTAATGTAATGTGTTGTGTTTGTATTAATTATTAACAAGCTACGTTACGTAAGTTACGTTTTTCTACTAACCCACAGGTAGGTACCATATATGTTTCCGGAACATAAATTGCTGTAGGTACTTGCTCCACCACTGCGTCCAATTAAACAGGTAAGTGCAGTGGTGTAACAGGTGACGATATAAATAAATTTATAAAAATACTCGAATCAATAATTATATAATATACAATGGATTTGTATGGGTCGAACACTGAACAACAATGCAGAGTTCATCAATTTGAAATTGCGTATTCTAATAACAACATAATAAAAGGATCCGTACATAAAGTTAATATTCATGAAATTACATTTATTAAAATCAGATAGGTATGATGCAAAAACATACTGCAGTCCATGTAATAAATTATACATGCAACAATCGAAAGTATACTGCCACACACTTTCATTCAGACGATAGATGTCAAGATAAAAATATATTTGATTGATCAATTCGATTGACGAAATAAAATTCAAGTAGCTAAAAATCCTAAAGCAACCCATTGACAACGAAATTAATTTTGTTACGCAATGGCTGCAGTTGTAAAATAAAATTGCAAAATTGCATGTGCATGTGTTGCAATCGTGATATAATATAATGACAATGAAACCTGTATATTGTTTAATTAGTTCGTTAGTGCATAATGGTTATAAATATCTTTGTCATTAGTATATTATTGGGTGTGTAAAAGTTTGATTACTTGTACAGGCGAAGATAAAAATCTTAATAATATTTGTCTGGTAATCAAAAACATTTTAATAACATTCTTGCTGGTCATCATTTATAAATTTGTGTAATTTATATCACTACAAGGTTAATATATAATTATTATAAAATAAACTGTTGTAGTTTACATTAAAAATAACTATTATTTTATTTATTTATACTGTGGTGCATTGAGCACAGTTTACTCCATTGTATTGTTTGTATTTATTTATTATAAATCTTTAAGCACACAAAATATTAAAATTATTAGAATTAGGCTTAATCTAAAGTTATATAATAAAACTTTAATCTTAAATCCTAATTCTAACACAACGATAAAATGTGTATTTTATGTCTCCTATGTGATAATTATTGTTGTAAGTAAGAATAATAAGATAATATTTTTTGGTGAAATAATGATGTTATAACAAAATTAATGAGATGCTATAATCTAAGACCTAAGCCATAAACTACAATATCCTGCTGTTTTCAACGGATTTTGCTTAGTGGGTAATACAATAATTATAAATTGAAGCTAGATTTTATACTTTAAATTGGGTGATAAAAAATGTTCTTTACAATAAAACATCGAGTTATTTTCATTTGGGCTATAAATATTTAATTAAATTTACGATAGTCAAATAAAAGACAAAACTAATTTTTACACTATGGCTTGACATTTATAGACATATCGTACCTATTTATTATCTATAAAAGTATTTGTATTGACCTTGGCTAAAATTATAAAATATTTAGAACTTTTTTATGAGATTTCAATAACACAGTTGATTGTTAGAAAAGCAAAGTATAACTTTAAATAATAATTTATGTCAAGAAGGGGTCTTTATAGTAACAACAATAATGAGCAATTTATAACTAAGCACGTTCTTTTATAGAATTTAGCCTAGTTATAGAGTAGAATCTGTCACTTACTCATTCATCCGAGTTATTTCACAATACGGCGCAGTATTGCGTCGGTCGTTATCCCACGACTTCTGTGGACAGTCAATAAATGCCCATTTGAACATTTAATTACTATTTCTCAATACGAAATACCGTTTAAAGTGAAACTGTAGGACGTTGGCTAGTCAAATGGCTTGGATATTAACAACAATCAAAATTAAGTTTCTTTTTTTAATAACAAATTATTAAAGAAATGTCTTATTAAGAATTAGTATTAAATCAAGATACATAATGATTTTCCAAGCTCAAACGACGAAATTTCATTCAGGTATTGCTTGTATAATAAAATATTCCTACGCTACAGTTTAACCTACAACTCTTGTATCCGAAATCAAACTGGAAGAGATCCAGTCTTAGCAGTAAGTCAGCAAATTTTGCTTCATCTTGTATCTTCAATTTGAACACAAAAAGGCTGATACGACGTCTACTTAACAACATTACAAGCATTCATTATAATCATTATTATATGATAACATGCAATTATTATTGTATTATTAAGTCATAGCACTTAATGCTCCGATAGTACGTAAATAAGTCACCCCGGGGCGACAAACAACTAAGTGCTAAGCCAGCTACCGTTCCGCATTACTAGGTTACTCGTTATATACCTAGAACTTATATTGCGAGGTGAGAAAGTATAGATTTATATCAATGTGGTGCTAAAACTGACTCATAATGGATGATCGTTTCAATATCCTGCATGCGCTGATTATGTGACGGCCAAAATGGTTTTGTTCAATATATGTTTCTCATCTTGTGCTAAGCCACGTTGAAGTTAACAGTGATATAGAAAATGAAAGAGGACACAAATACAAATTATATATATACATGACAATAATAATAGCACGCTTATGAACGAAAGAGAGTAAGAGAGTGGCGTATTACAAGGCCAGCGTGCTACACCATCGGCAAAGAAAATATACACTACGCTACCTTCAGCCACAACGTCGCTTTTCATCAGGTGATATATTGGTCAAACGTATGCCTCATCTGTCATAATAAATATTTATAATTATGTTATTGTTGTGTATTGTTAATTAGTGGGGTTTTATAACCTACATTACGAAGTCGACAGTAGATTAGAATTACTAAACAATATCACATACCTAATAACTAATAGAAATGATAAATAAGTGCTTGTCGTAGAGATAAAGGGAGAAAGATACGGCACACTTTAATATCACGTAAATAACAACTGGACTAGATACAACTACAGGCAAACACACTCACACAGCTACATTCCCACCGTAGTGCTTCATGTGTATCAACAACAAAGATAGAGACACATACGCAGACTGTAGCGCGAATGAGTGTCACTGCTAACAAGTAACACGTAAGTACACCAATGCCACTATTATTGTGTTGTGACTAAGGCCAAAGAAGGCCAATTGTGTGATTTGCACCTAATGTATACAGTCCACACACGAGGTGCTGGCACCGAATCTTTTTACTTTTAATTAGATCTATCGAGGCTCTCTACAAAGTGAGCACTGCCTAAAACATACCATTTAACAGCTAAATCCACACCAATATATCAAAGTGAAACGTAACTGTTTGTTTGTTGGTTTGGGGAGCTTTCACGCCTTGACTGATTTTGATGAAATTTGGAACGGAGATAGCTTATACCCTTGAGTAAAACATGGGATACATTTTATCCCGGAAAATTGTTTTTTTCCACGGGAAAACTGGAAAATGTTGATAACTCGCTGTAAGGAAAGGTTGCCATGGAAACGAAAAAATAACAAGTCTGACATAAACAATAAAGAGCTTTTGCGCTATACTTTTGCATTGGTTTTTAATATCCCAGAAGAACAAAGGATGCTTTTTATCACAATAAAATGTCGTCCGCGCGGACGAAGTCGCGGGCGATACCTATAACTACATAAAACTTAAATTGCCTATACAAAGATAAACGGCTTTCCAATCCAAGCCAAGACAAACCTCAGAAGTAAAGGGTTTCTCAAGAAAATGACATAATAAATGGCTTCATATTATTTTATGACGTTGGTACATTACCCTACTTCGAAGGGAAATGCGGAGTATTATGTTTAATGTCACATTTACTGAGCACAGATAATTTAATGGATGGGACCCGTTTTTACCTACATATCTTACGTAGTTAGTATTTGTATACTATTTGCATACCTAACATGATTTTGTTCTCAAAATATTTTTCCATGCATCTAATATTTTAAAAGGTTTATTGCTCATACGATTGCTTCATGTTGATGTACAATCAGTTTAGTGGACGTATTGATTTCGAGAGACAGTATGGCGCAGCAGTCACATTTTTCATGGTAGAATGTTCTAAGTGCGTCAGTAATCATTGGAAAATCGAATTTCTTGCCAGTAAATGTTCAAAAGGGGATATGAAATATTCCAAGCATGGAACACCACAACACAAATTACATCTACTCTTGTTGATAGCAACTCTAGCGAACTACATGCAAAGTAATATATCATTTGGGCACTTGAATCCGAAACATTTCCTACTCTAGCGATTTTATGCGCTGTCAATTACATTTAAAGACCGTAGGTGGTGGATTGATTTTTACACGACTGCCCAAAAAAAGGAGTGTATAGTTTTTAGCATTCATGTATGTACGCGAGTTTCTTTATTCCATCATAACTTTTAAATGCCTGAACAGATTAAGACGTATGGGGTATATAGCAGGCAAAGGTTGCCTGGAAGAGATTGCTATATAGCAATAAGGCCGCCCATTGTACCTTTCATTTCATGAGTTTATCCTATATAATACCTTCTTCTTGGTGTGCAATAAAGTGTTGCTGTATTGTATTGTTGTATAGAATTCTTAAATCTCCCCGAGTAACATAGGCTATTTTTTTGATAACATTCAGTTTGGCGGCAGTATGGCACCAAATACAAATTCGAAAAAAAAGACTTCGAAATTACAATGTGGATATTAAATTGAAGGCTTTGACAAGCACATTCCAACAGTATATAATTTATTGGAAAAAGCTCTTTTTTTGGCAGGGCATGCGTGTTTTTTTTAGCTTTTAAGCTAGTTATTGCCTTAGTTGATTAACTAAGTATACAAAAATCAGAAATCAAAATGTATACTCTGACATCAGAGGCCAGCACTATCTCATACGACAAACAAACAATAGCAAGTACAAGCATAAAGTGATACGAGTATCTAACTATACCAAAAAATGACTTGTGGGGATAAACATGTTCTGTACTTCTATTATTGAAGACTCCATAAAACACCACTCTGAAAATTACGCCAAAATAGATTTATTTAAAAAAATGTGTTAATATTTTTAATGTTTGTTTCTTTTCAATTTCTTAAATCAGGCGCGTCCATAGTGACGAGGTAAACATAATATGAGTAATACGTTTAAAATACCAATCGCCCATCGCCTTACTAAATTAGCAATGTTCTATAAAAAATATATTAAATCAATCTTAATTTAGCGTTGTGACTCGATGCTAGTCCTGTGATAGTCAAGTGGCATTTGACTGAATTTAAAACGTCTGCTTAGCATTTTGATTACCCTCGCAAAAAAATGTACCATTAAAATACTTGCACTTAAATCTCTTGCATTATTCAACGAAAAATTGAGACAGGGTTTCAAAAGTGACACACCTAATTAGATTTATCGAGAACTAGTTGCGGCTCGTGGATTTGCCCGCGTGCATGCAAACTTCTTTGTAAGTCAATATGTTACGATACTGTTTTAAAGGTATACAAGATGCGGCCGCTTTTCCCGCGTGATGATGATGATGATGATGATGAAAAGTATCGTATGTATAAGTATAGAATATTCCAGGACCTAAAGTATCTACTACCTAATTTCATCAAAATCCGTTGAGACGTTTCAGTGTTAAGACCGGACATAGGAACATGTCTGTGTATGATCCTACACACACACACCCTCGCACACACACGCACACGCACAAACTCAATAATTAAACCGGGTGGGTATGGTAATTTACTTATTCTTAATTATACTTTTTGTGAACATTTCCATATTGAATAGTATTTTCTCACCGAGATCTTTACATCAATAATTATGCTACCCTATCTAAATTGCGAGTTATCTGGAGTTATAAAAACACAAAAACATCAACAGAGCAAAGTCCTTCTGTGATTGGACAAAAAAAAACATTACATGACCGAGTTGACTATATAAGCAAAAAAAAAGATATTTAAAATTTCTTCATTACAGCAAATTATCTAGTGCAGAAGTGTGTACGGACTCTCTTTAAAATGGTATAATAGTAATTGATGTCTCACCAAAAAAAAAAAACACAACCATCGAAAATAATCCAGCAGCAAAGCTATGCTCATCGATAATGAGAGAGCATGCAAAACAATGGCTAAAAATACCGCAGATATACCAAGTGCACACTGTAAACTGGTTGAAATACAACTTAACGATCAATTTGGTCCATTTCGATTTACATACCATTACACTTATGGACAGATAATTTCACAACATAGTTATATAAATAGCCATCTAGGAGCTTTAACATTCTGAGAATTATCTAGAGAGAACAAGCGTTAAATATAATATGCGGGAGAATATCAATGTATTTTTATCAATGTAAGCTAGATCGCTATTTGAAATGTATTATTTTTCATTGCACATCAGAAAACTTATCACACATCAATTTATAATTCATCACTTAAATATTTTTTACAACAATAATATGGTTTTCATATCAAAAGTACCTACTGATTGCACATCAAATTAACTTTCATTTATTATGTTTGATTTGCGCCTAAAAAAACTAGATAGGTCAGTTAGGTTGATTATGATGATTTTAGGATAAAATGGCCATTTGATAAGAGTTCAGAAAGGCTGTGCTTTTAGATAAACAGCGATGAACTTAAATCGGTGCTTCGACAGTAATATTTTGAGGTTAGTATTTTGCTATGAAATCAGTATTTTTGATAGGAAATGAGCATTTTTTATTATACAAGTAGGATAATTTATGATTTGCATTCACTACCGAATTGAAATATTAAACAATGTTTAATTTGTGTTTATATACAATACATGTTTACAGATATAAATTTAAATTAATATCCGACATGAAATTTAAAGAAATCAGGTTTAAAAATATATTTGACCATTTTCACCGCAGATATGCGATTTTTAACGATTATTATAATCAACACATGCGTACGCAAAAAACTACAAATAAAAATCACGAAAGAAAGATTAATTGTAGTCATATCAACCCATCTCTAAAAAAAGAAGAGATTGAGACCGAAAGGAAACCCATGTATGAGTAGCTTTTCATCTGGTTGCAAATCAAATTGAAGGATTTGTAAAAATTTTGACATGCCGATGTCACGATGTTTTGTATACGAAAATTATGTGAATGCATTTACAATTCATTTAAGTTTCTTTAAATTATAAACTATTGTATTTTTATTCACTCTATAACAAATTAATAATATGCTTAGGTTTTTTTATAGAGCGAATATAAACAAACAAACGTCTGCGTGCAGTTTTATAGAACTTTTTTCCTAAAGTAGCACTGTCAAGTAATTTACCGCGCAGAAAGCCTTTTCAATCCTGAAAGGCGGGCGCGCCATATCCGTATGGTAATATCGTTCGACATTTTTGCGTGTGTTCGTTTGCATCTAATATTTCACTAGTCCACGGCGCATCTTATTTATGCGTCTCTGGCTGAATAAGACGTATCTGTCCGATGTATACAGGTTTCGATCACTAATGATGTGACATGGGCCCTTTTTTGCCGTGTCTAACTAAATAATGCCGACGTGAGGTGGGTACTTAATTTTGCACGTTAGTGTAACGACAGTGGGTGATTTTGAAAGGACGGTTGCTGACTGTTGCTTGTGGGATTGTGAGTCGGTTGACTTGGTGGAGTGGAGTTTCTTATTGAATTAGTATACCTTAATGTGAAAAGCTTATTTGTACCGTAAAATAAAATTTATTGAACCAGGACAAGACAGGCTTAAAGGAGGAATGACATAAACGAAGATGCACTTATCAGTGGATAGTAGATGCAAAATTCTAGATCAAACGCCAATAAGGGTAACGCAATGAATAAATTCGGCTTGTTCGACATTTGGCCTCTTTCTTGCATTAACGATATATTTTTAATTTATGGAGAAAAATATTCCGGCTTCTATACTTCTTACAAAGTTGTTAAAATGAACCTACTTTATAATCAGCAGAATAATTGAATCTTGCTTTTGCCTGTAGTTAGAAGATACTCTAGTTACAAAACGCGATGACTCTGTAGTTCTCTCAGCATTCTAAATTACACCGCAATTCAAATTAACATTGTGGACAAATGCAATTTTACCGTTAATTTCAAATTGAAATTGAAATTTCAATACTTCCAATTATCGTTCAATTTCAAGCAAATAATTCCAATTAAGGGCTTTGACGGTAAATCAAAATTGCCCATTCATATTTCAATTAAAACTTCCGAATAGTTTCTGGGTTTTAATCATTAATGTTAATGGACTGACCCAGAGAGAGATGGCGGTGGGATTGCCACCTACAGCTTAATGCTCATGCATATAAATTGTGCATGGAACTGCTTTCGTTGGCTGCAGAAATTATATCGAAATTATTGTTGGGATACCTGAGTAACTTTATTTCAAGTTTGTTTTCTCTTCATATTTCAGGAATTATTTTATTTCAAAAGAAAAACTTATCATTATTGGTACCAAATTCAACATCATCTGCCTATCTTTATCTCTCTATTATGTGGATTCCGTACAACATGTACTTTTCTTCTATTTATCCCTATCAAACTTCGTCTCAGTATTCACTTCCTCCTTATTACATACTAGCTTTCCCGCCCGCGACTTCGTACGCGCGGACTACTGTTTATTGCGAACAAAAGCATCCAATTTTCTTCTAGGATATTAAAAACCAATGCAAAAGTAGGTATAGCACCAAACCTCTTGATGTTTTTTGACAATTGTTATTTCGTTTCCATGGCAACCACAGACCATTATGTGATGGCACCTGTTCCTTACAGTGAAACTTTAAATTTTCCGCGATAAAAAGAATTCTATGTTTTATTCCAGGGTATAAGCTATCTACATTCTAAATTTCATCAAAATCCGTCCTACCGTTATCGCGTGAATGCTCCCTAAATAAAGAAACAAACAAACAGACAATTCACAATTCAAACACAAAGACACAAATTCGTAGAAGTAAGCCGACGCATCGAAAATCGGAGCTTACTGGTAACACAACATGCAAATAAAATGGACCATGAAGCGTGAACTGGCTTTAGCTCATTCTATCAAATATTTTGCTAAAGGTTTCTTTAGGATCACGGACGGGGCTCGATCCCGCATCATTCCAAGCCTCTGTGCGGCACATGCCTTTAACCAATTCGGCTACCGTGACCACTGACTCATCATCTAAATTTCTTCTTTAGTCTCTAAACCCGTCTAACGGGAACTTCTAAATACGTGAAATTTTTCCACAGTAGGTTGTTTTCTATTTTCAAGATAATCAATTTTAGTTTAAAAGAACTATCACATCTATTCTCACGTAGAAATTATTTCTTTTTCAAAAATCAACACATCTTTAGCTGCAAATTCAATCGTCAGTAATTCAATTAACGTTACCACTTGCCTTTACACTCTGGCTACTTGCGCCGAGTTTCAATGAATCCGATTTAATTAACACTTTCATTAACGGAATCAGCTCGCTTGGTCACCTACCAGTTCTTAAGTGAAACACTTTGGATTCTTGAAGAAGCACTCAAGTACAAGCCATCTTAGGTGAGTATTTTTATCGATTTTGAATGCAATAGTTTTGGTGAAATTTTTGTTTAGAGCCTCGTATACTTACAATTTGATCAATTTTGCGTATAAATTTTGTGAGTAATGCATTATACACAACCATTGATGAATCCTGTTTCTATTGCAAAAAAAGTAACACGCTAATGTGTGTGCCACCGAGACTGTTGCACTCAGAGACGTCAATTATTGATACGCCAAATATGTACTGATGTTTTGGCATTTCTAATGATAATACTAATATTAAGTGATCGTGACAGCATAATTATTTTTTTTGCTATTTTTACTGGGCATTAACATATACTTTTCGAGCAGTTATGTATATCGAAAAAACATTTTGCGTTCCAAATTGCCCAGTAGTTCAATCTCCATTGCAGCCAATCCTTTGTTCTTCACCTTTACTATATTTCCTATCAAATCTATTCAAATCCTTTACTACTTGCTCCACAGTGCACTTTCTCTATAAGTGAGAATATAAATCCACTCCGTTAACATTTAATATCATCTCTGGGCGGAGTCGTCCTACAAACCATCCCACAGACCTTTGAGAAGCCTTGAGCTAAATCTGGCCTGGTTTACTTGCATTAGGAACATATTTAATACTGGTCAGCTCACATAACATGAAAATCTAAAATATCTGCTTGATTTAAATAAGGTCAAATAAAGGCATGATAATTTTCTGAACAAAATATTACTCGAGAGAATAGATTTTCATGAAAAATACAACTCAACGGATAAAAACGTATAAACTTAAAAGTTTCCGTGAACGTACATAAGAATAATTTTATTTGAACCTTGAAGTTTGAACTCAATCGAACGGATTGACTAAAAATAAACTAATTTAATGTTCTGTAATTTATATGAGACAATACAGTAACTCTTTTCTATCAAAATAATTTATATGAGACAATACAGTAACTCTTTTCTATCAAAATAAAAATAAAAACAGTTTAGTAATCCCAAAGATATGAGTGATCATGCACAAAAATATGAGTGATCATGCACAAAGAGAAACAATACTTTTTATAGGTCGACAGTCATACTCATCTAAAATATAGTTTGCGAGTCTTTTTTCTTGAATGTTTCGTTTACAAATTGCGAAGGTGAAGACCTCTGACTCAGTCAAACATTCATAACACAGGTACTTAATTTTTTCTTATCACTCTATAGGTAATTACAACATTTCTTTCATCTCAATAACTTGAGAAACAAAATAGTATTTAATGACAGTACGCAGTTCAAGAGAGAGTAAATGGATGATACCTATTAAACTCAACAATTATATCTAAGCGTTACAGGACAAAAGCGTTAACGGGTTGAGTCTACTCTAATAGGTGAGTAGGGTGCTTATTATTTAGGAAGTTTTGGAAACAAGACATTTTCTGTACCCTGGTTACATTAAATTACTTAGGTTCTTAAGGCTTAGAACCATGTTGATTATTATGGCACAGAATAAACAGTAGTACTGGGGTTATGGTAAGGTTGTTGTACGATTGTTATTGATTGGCAAGCGTGAAGCTTAGCATCAGATGAAAGCTTTGCTTACCTGCCTTGAAAAGTAAATGACGGTTATGAAATACATCTACAGGAAGTGGTTAGTTAGTGTTTAGAAAGAAACAAAATAGTAAGAATTTGATTGAAATCACGGAGTTTAAGACAATTTTAGTAATTAAGAATTTAGGTGCGTGCATTTTAGTTTTTTTTTTTTTTTTTGGAGCTTGAGATGATTGGCGAATGTGGATTGACGTCACGTGTATGTGTGCCGTGCTTGCAAGGTATATATGAAAGTTTTGTATGTTTGTGAAGTTGATAATACAGGTAGATAGAAGATGGCGCGTACAGTGAGGAAACCAGTGTTCTCTTAGACATTATGTAGATAGAAGATGGCGCGTACAGTGAGGAAACCAGTGTTCTCTTAGACATTATGTAGATAGAAGATGGCGCGTACAGTGAGGAAACCAGTGTTCTCTTAGACATTATGTAGATAGAAGATGGCGCGTACAGTGAGGAAACCAGTGTTCTCTTAGACATTATGTAGATAGAAGATGGCACGTATAGTGAGGAAACCAGTGTTCTCTTAGACATTATGTAGATAGAAGATGGCACGTACAGTGAGGAAACCAGTGTTTTCTTAGACATTATTCGAACGTCTATTGCAAATAAAACAAGAACTTATCATAAATTTAAGGTGAGTAAATACTTTTTATTTCACATGTGCATAATTAATATAATAACGTAATAATTCATGTAATTAGTAAATTATAGGTTTTTATGATTTAAGCATTAACGCCTGCTTAGCGAGAACATATCTAATAATTATCCAAAAGAAAAATTTGTATTATGGACGGGATTCGAACACGCATCATCCAATCTAATGAAGAAAACATATATTCAAAATAAAATTATTAGATAATGTTAAATTTTGATGAATGTACAGAATGCTATTGTCACAAATGAATATTACATAAATCTTGGTCTAGTTTTCGGACAAGTTAAAACATACATTTATTTTAAGTTAATTATCCTTTCCATGTAGGTACATGCAGAGTAGGTTAAAGAGGAGAGATTAAGTAGGTTATTTGAATTGCGACATGATGTGAAGGTTGGACAGTTTAGTTTTGAAATATATATATAAGTTTGGTGCAGGGATTTGACCCTGGATGTGTTGGATGGTTACTTTTTATAACAAAAAGTAACCATCCAGCTCTTAACATAACAAATTCACATTAGAAATATATATAAACCGTGACCCACCATTATTTCTAAGAAGCATCTCGATCACATCAGCTTTCAAACAGAATAAAACACATCAACATCGGTCCATTCGTTTGGGAGCTACGTTGCCACAGACACAGTGATACAATGTTACATACATACACACCCTAAACTTATAGCATCCCTTTCTTTTAGAGTTCGGGGTTTAAAAAAAAAAAGGAAGGCGTCATTGGATGGAGTCATGACTCTCCACAATGAGGAAACGACTGAGGAGAGGGAGAATCGTAAAAACATAATTCAATAATGAACTTTTTACTGGAGATTCTTGTTATAGAAAACTATGCCAACCGATTTAAAAAAAATCTCCCAAGTGCACGTCAGACTTGCGCATAGAAGGCTCCGTACAAACTTAACATCGCCATTGGAAAACTGGTGTACCCATAGATCGACTTCGTCGCGGTCAGTATACCAACTGCAAATAAAAAAATATTACGTGTTGTAACTGTTGTAACTGTATCTATAGTTTTCGGATTGTTCCTTTTACTTGTGCTGACATTGCTTCTTGGCAAATTTGTAGGTTTTGATTCCCTTGTAAGTGTCAAAATATGCGGGATAAACGGCCGTATCTTTAGATCGCGTTGACATAGAAGTTTGTTTTTCATAGCTCCAAGGGATTGCAAACTTTGAGTATTTGATATTAATATAAACTTGATACCTACATGTGCACCTGAGAAAAAGGGTCTATAAAGACAGACATACAGACATATACACAGATAGATAGACGGACGGACATCGAAGTGATCCTATAAGGGTTCCATTTTTCTTTTTGCTATAAGGAACCCTAAAAATATTTAAAATGAATGAAGTAAAAATATGTTAGCTTACTTCCGCAAAAATAATTAATTATTTTGGCAGAAGTAAGCTACATATTTTTACTTCATTCATCTTTAATATGGATTTCCGCAAAGTAACGCCTGAATCTATCAACTATACCTAAAAATATTAATGAAATAATTAATAATGCATATTCAATTTTCCTTCTTGTTCTATCCAATAGATAATTACCATCTCTGTTATGAATATAATATGATCTAAAACATGATACTCATTTATACAAAAATTCGAGAAAAAGTTACTTTTTATCCTGTCAACTTTCCCAACATATAGCCACCGTAAACTAATGCGAGGGCGGCCGACTACCGTCGTCTACGACCCGCTTTCTACGCGACGAAATAATGGGTCCCAATTAATATTATTGTACATAGTGTTACTAGGAAACTAGTGTAAGATGACCCGTGTAGGTCGCAGACCTGATGTAGGCTGAGACGTGGAAGGAACTTCAACAAAAGTAGACGAAAAGTTCACCCAAGCGCTTTAAATCGACTTTAAATAGCCTATAAGTATTTTATCGGATACATTTCAGCAAGCATGCGTTGTGGAATAGCACAAGTTACTTCTCAAACCCATTCCATCGTCGGACGACCAGACAAACGATGTTGCGCCACCGTTATTTTGGTTGTTATATTCCATTTATAATATGTATACGCACCAAGTCAATTATGCATATCCATACATCCATACTAATAAATAAAATTGAAGTGTCTGTTTGTAATATCAAAATAACAGCTTTACTAAATGCTTATGAAAGTATATACGGTACTTATAAGAAAAAGCCTTTTCTAAAATGTATTTCTGATTGTTGTGGCTGATCACCGAAACGGCTGGACCTATTTTGACGTAACTTATACTGGCAGATAGCTGATGTTATAAGGCATACAAAGGCTACAATTATTATCAAAAAAAAAAGAGTTCTGCTCAATAAAAATATAACCCATGAATTTTGTGCACGGGGCAAAGACTCTGGGTCAGCTAGTATCATAATTATATTAAATGAGGTAGATGTGTTGTCCGCGCTCTAAAAAGTCAAGGAAAAAGTTTGTTTTTTTGTCTCACACTATATCTGAGGCTACCAGCCGTACGTCGCGGTTAGCTCGTCGAACTTAGAAAATAATCATTGATGTTCATCTCTCCCTGGCAACATTTTTTTTTGTATAGAACTGAATGACGTCTGACAAGACGAATAGGTCAAACGCTTGATGTCACAGTTGCTCATAACAAGATCAATACAAGCCACAACAAAACTTTCGTTTAAATGTAATATATTCAAATTGTGACACATCTATATCTATATATGCAAGCATCTATATCTATTCTATACTTATAATAAACCAAGTAACAAAAAGTATGTACAATGAAGATGATTAAAAAATAAATTGGTCTAAAATACTTAAATTATCCTATTGAACAAGGATACAACATTTAAAAATATGGTGTCAATCTGATCCGCATGCTACACGGTTTTTACTGTAAGATAGCTTTGATTTGACTTACAAACTAGTGTACCTGAAATCTCAATTAGATTAATAGAAGCCGAGCAATCGATAAAAACTGTTTGACATCTGAACGATGTTTAATGATATAAAGAATATATAAATGTTATATGGTATACAAGCTGCGCCCCGAGGTTTTACCCGCAGACACATGTCACCTTGACATTTTCACCCGCGGGGGTGATAATGACGATGATGGTGATGATAGTTTATATTCCAGGATATAAAAATAATTCTTTATTTTATCAAAATCCGTCCAGCCGTTTGAGCGTGAAAGAGTAACAAACATACATACAAACTTTCACCTGTACAATATTGGTGTGATTGGTACTTTTGGTTTAGGAATGCATAGGACCCTAACACAAATAATATCACGAGCAAAGCCGCGGGTACAGCTAGTACCAAATGTAATACTTCATCGACCAACACAAAATGTCTGAGTGCTGTTAATATTATAACCACAGAATAAATATATAACGTCATCAACCTAGTTTTCTTTTTAAGTTAAAGTACCTAGTTAGGACGGACAATGAAATCCAAAGATTTTGCTCAAAAGTTTAGGTTCAAGCAAACAGCATTGATTTGGGGTCAATATAAACTGAACATTAAGATTATTCTATGACTGGAGTGAAGATAAAGATAAAATAACTCGAAGAAGATCAACAAAGTTCACATGAAAATCAGACATAAAAGA
Organism: Alsophila aescularia; assembly: GCA_946251855.1. Lineage (NCBI taxonomy): Eukaryota > Metazoa > Arthropoda > Insecta > Lepidoptera > Geometridae > Alsophila > Alsophila aescularia. The sequence continues at coordinate 47,783,037 of OX276383.1, read as the reverse complement.
CTTAATGACTGCATACCATCCTAACTTATCCTTAATTACTATTTTATTAAAAATAAGAGTACAAATAAATATCGCCCATACCTAAAATAGTAGCAGATGTCCTACCTTTACCGGTTACACCGGTAATTAGCACCCAGGTTTGACGGTCAATGTGCGTAATATCCATATTGAGAAGCTATAAATTTTCATGATGGTTAAATGTAAACCCTTATGGCTGTCATTTTAATACATTACAGGCGTCACTTTGAAAAATTAGATACATACTTGTAGCTGCAGGTATTTTTTTCAAGGTGGATGTTAAAATAAAGATTGTAGATATAAAAAATAAAGGGCAGTTTTGTTGAACTTCGATCTAACAAAGTATTCAATTAAAAAACAAGGAGTACTTTAAAAAAAATGTGATATTAATAAAAAAGCTAATATATGAATATACATAGAATTATTTTTTTATTTGGTCGAACATGAAAACTAAATAAATAAATATATTCGGGACATTTCCACACCAATTATCTAGCCCCAAACTAGGATACCCTGTGCTATGGGCACTAGATAACGGATAAACATACATAGAAGAATATTACATCCATGACTCGGAAACAAATATCCGCCTTACCTTGCTTTAAATTAATAACTGCCTTGTTTCTTAATATATATTATGTCTATTACAGTTTCACATTAGGAAATGTCTACCATAATAGACTTGCTTAATTTTGCTATAAGATTCTAGGTAGACGTTGCTATTCAGCTGATGTTCTTACGGTGCAATGTTTCGCGCAACAAATTTAAATTTTCTTGGGTTTTTTGTCAATTACAGCTGAATTATTCATTATGGATTTATTGAAACCAATTTATCGCCAATAAATAGGTAGTGTCAAGAGATTACGATTAAAATGATCTCCAAGATAATATTGGCTTAGCTACAAATGTCAATAAGCTGTTTTTCATCTTCGTTTTTGGCTTATTGACAAATGTACCTATCCTAGCTTTTACCTTATTTTTTTGGTTGATGTAATTTCTTGATCCAACCTATTTATTGACGCTAAATAAGTTTTCATTATCCCACGACGAGTAATAGAGCTGTAATTGACAAAACGAAAGAAAATTTTAATTTAGCGCGCCGAGCGAAAAGTTACACCTTAAAGCTCCTTACACCGTTGCAGACAGAGCTAGCTTTAAAAATGATTGGCAAAAGATTTTGATCAGATTTACCAACTACCTACTAGTCAGATTTTATGATATTTCACATTCTTCACACATTCAGTCCCCATGACAATACAACATTATGATGATTCCTCAATATCTTCCTTCCTTCCTTAGTCCTGATGCCGCAGAGGTACTGCCTACCTTAACTGTGAGAGATGAGGTTCTGCTGGTTTTGGTATTTTGAGGTATCAAATGGAGCTTTTAGTCTTTCAACACCATTTTCCAACTGCATAGTCCTGATGCCAATGTAAACTGAAGCCGTTAAAAAAACAAACATCAAATGCATCAATTCATTATTTGAAATTGTTCTACGGGACGTAAAACACTAACATAATACGTTGTACCCAGGAAGTAAATTAAATACGAATTAGCCAATTGAATAAAAAAACATGATTTACGCGACTGTCGAAGCCCATCAATTACTTAAAAATTAGGAGTTAATATCACCTGATTCCCATGATTGGCCAACGGTATATATCCGAAGTCCAATATTAGGGTCTAAATTCACCGGGATTGAAGATCCCTACACCGTTTGCGTAGATATTTGACTCAGAAAGCGATGAAGATTTTCGAGTAATTTGTACCTTATAATCTTTTGTTTCTGAGGTTAAGACGATTCAAGTCCCTTTTTTATAAATAATCACTCATTCATGACATGTGATTTGATTTTGATTGCAAAGTCTACTTTGCAATGGACTTGAAATCACATGTCATAAATGAGTGATTATTCTCAATCTCAATCCTGACAAGCAGTTTGGCTTTATGGTTCCGAAGATGGCGCATATTGGTTAACCCTGAGAAAAGAGTAACAATACGCTTTACTGAGGGAGCCAACTATTGGACCCCACCCGGTCACATTACGATTTTTGATCAGCCCATCCCATGGGCCAGGTCAACCTAGGATAAACCCTTCATAAACGACTCAAATTCGACAAACATGTCAAAACAGTCCGCGACAGGGCGGCCTTCTTCCAAATTCCCCTTTACCATCTCATAGGCAAGCGTAGTTGTCTCTTAGAAATACGGTAACACATTACAAAGCCTGCATCCGCCCCATCATGACTTACGCGTCCATAGCATTCGCGCGCATCAATTCATGAAAGATGCCTCTCGCCGCTACTTCAACAGCGCGCCCTATTACCCCAACCCTTTGTAGTCGAAGCCGCGAACTACACGACAGACACGACAGCCCTCCGTAGATGCCCTCGCGATGTCTTGAGCGATCCGGACGACGCCATCGCAGCCAAAGTATTGCCGGCGATGGTCTCGCCCAACTCTACTTTCTCTGGCAACCCGCCATGGGGTATCGACACACTTAGACACAGACTCCGACCTCGCTGCAGCGAGAAGCGTGAAGGTCTCGTAACTAATCAGTTTTTTATTTGCCTTCGAGTTACTTGCCGACTCTTCTCGAAGGTGTATTACGAATCGGCGGTCAGTTATTTAAATCAATAAAAAGACTCCTAGCCATTTTCTCAGGGCCCCCTCGATCACTACTAACACTAGCGATCCAGGGTTGTTTAGTTCGATGCCCATTATCTAGGTGACCGTTCAAGCCGATGTTCGTATCCCCTGGGTGCCCTTGTGCCGGTTGCAAAAATGTTACTTTGGAGTGCGCCACTGCGTCACGCATTGCGGCGGAGCGCTCTACCTCCATAACAAATTTTATCCAAATCCGTTCAGTCGTTTAAGCGTGAAGAAGTAACAAACATACACATATAACACACACCCTTACATACATAAAAAATTTCGTCTTCATAGTATTAATGTGATTATTTTTGCGGTCAACTCGTGTTTAATATTTTTATTCGCAGTTGGGTTTTTTGTAGTTTTATAATAACTAGTCACTCATTCGTGAGGTTTATAGAATAGCTAAATTCTCGAATCGCATTACTCGATTAGCTTGGTGGGTTCAGAGTCTCTAGTGGGACCACACATACACTTATACGTAATGTAATTACATCGTATTAGAGTAAAATTACAGTATTGATGTAAGTTAAACTACATTAAATACATGTGGTTACGGATCGAAAATGTGGACGAGACGATGAGAAGTAAATGTTGTGCAAGTATATCGTAGGAAGTATTTTAGATTTCTATTTCGGTACAGTCACAGAGCTACGTATTGTTTAAAGCCGTTTAAATCAAGTATTATTACGTTATTTTTGTCTAACTTTCTGTGTTTTTCTTTTTTGATTAATCAATAGGTCGTATTTAGACCACTATCTCACCTGATGTTAAGCGATGATGCGGTTTACGATGATGCATTCTTACCTAGAAGTAACCTATACACTCGTATCTAGAAGGCTCCCAGGTTACAACTACCCGGCAACACAACACGGGCTAAGATACTTTCCAGACCTTTGCGGCTCTCATGATAAAATGTGGAAGAAAAACGCTTCAAGGTGGCGCAGTCTGGTAATTTGATGATGGATTGATTTGATTGCGCAATTCCGATAAAATAACCACAAGCCAACTATGCGTCGATGCTCAAGGATCTGAATGAAGCCTTGCCTTGACCTTGTTTTTGAGTAAAGTAAAAGCAAAAAAATATTGATTGCCACTAAAAAAATAAAATAAGATGCACACAGTATTGAGAAAAAAAGTTATAATATAATTATTAGCCTCTTTGTTGACTATTAATCGGCTCCAGAGCTTCAAGTTGATGTATTCATTGCTTCTTTCATTAGATCTGCTCGCCCGTCCCACTGTCTTATACAGACTACGTGACTCAATCACTGAATAGTGATACAGATAAAATATAAGAAATGAAAAGAAAAATATTGTATCACGATTCTCATAAAATACTTCGGTAAAAGAATAATAATTTACCTAGAAAAAACCTCTTTGCAAAATAAGTTGTAGGTGAAGTTCACGCAAAAACTAACAACTTCAATATAAACAGAACCAAATTTAACCGCCACAAAAACATCAAATAAAAACAAAGACAAAAGGAACACAATAATTGTTAACAAAACTCAAATCCTGATCATATCTGAACTATTTTTGAACTCGATTTCAACACCTATCATTTGCTTTATTTTTTTACCGTGTGAAGTTTTTAGGGTTCCGTTAATCGAAGGGAAATAGCCTATACGTATAGAACAGTACCGTTACTGACTCACTGACTGACAGACAACGCCTAAGCCGGTGGACCTAGAAATTTGAAATTGAAAGAAATATTCCTGGAGTACCCTAGAGGCACACTAAGGAAGGATTTTTCGAAACTCAATTTTAACTGCAATTTTTACACGCATGGTAAAGCCGCGGGGCGCAACTAGTAATTAATATATTTATATTTCTTTAAGTTATGTTTTTGGAGAGACCAAATAAGATAAAATAAAATAAATATTTTTATTTTTGTACCCGTCGCCGGTCCGTGCCATTTAGCTGAGCAGTTTTGTGAATGTTGGTCGCCAGAGCCTCGTTCGTTGTTCGGCAGGGTGTACCACGGGCATGTTAGTTTGGCTTGGAGCAATGGGATGCTGATTGTACTCTCTTACCTTACACTCCAAAGCATTCCACTCCGGGCTCAGTGGCGCGCATTAGGAGAGGCCTATGTCCAGCAGTGGACTAATGCAGGCTGTGAATGATGATGATGTAATAATCGGCTGAAAACTAGTCTTACAAGTATAGGAACCCTCAATGTGTTAAGACTTAACTTACACTTGGCCAGGTCTTTTTACCATATGAAGTTTTTAAACAAGTTATGAATATAATTGCTTGTTTTATGGCATTGTTAGCCAATTAGGTAGGGTGGATGTTTTTTGATGCGGCTCGCGCGTGAGAGTTTTTACATTGAGATCGTTACGTGATAAGAATGTGAATTCTTATGGCGTAAAGTTATGTGTTATTTTAATTTAGATATTATCCACCATAGGAAGGTTTATGGTTGGTAATTACATGGTGAAATGCATATAATAATATTTAAGTTGCTGGCTTCTTCAAATGTTTTGGTTTGATATAAATGATCAAAACATAAACAGCTGTTAGACCTTAGAAACCCAGCTTTGCCATAAAACATTAACGTGAATAATATTTTATTGCATACCTAACCTAATTACTAATATTAGCTTGATAGCCTATTACATCATCAGCAGGCGTACTCTACCGCTTCTCATTCTATCTAAATAATTGCCGTGGAACAACGGTACAGCGGAAGCCTTAAAGAATATTTAATCTGCGATTCAGACACTATCTAGCGTAGGGTATAATTTAGTGCCTAACCACCTCTTTCCTCTGTGAGGCTTAATTGAAACAGCGGGCTGGATCCGTTATGAGTGGCTGTCGACGGCGTAGAGATAATTCTTATAAGGAAATATAAATAGGCGGGGAAATGTATGATAGAAAGAAGTTTGCTTTTCAGTGCTCTGTAAAATTTTATATTTTTAAAAAGCTTATGTTTATATTATTACATGCTTGCTTGTTTGTCGTATGAGGTAGTGCTGGCCACTGGTGTCAGAGTTTGTCAAGCCGCCCGAGGGCCTCTGACATGGCTCAACGACTGCTATTAATCAATAACAGCTGGGACCGACAGCTTAACGTGCCCTCCAAAGCACGGAGCGATGGAAAACCGCACATAACTCAGAAAAGTCATTGGTGCGGGGCCTAGGATTTGAACCAGGTATTGTTGGATTCTAAATTGCACTATAGAACCGTTAGGCCACCATCGCATCATTTATTACATGAAATTATGCTTTTTTTAATATGTAATGAAATTAATTTATTGCTACATAAAAAAAGACCTGACAGGATAGTATATATATATATATATATATATATATATATAAGAAAACTGGCCAGCTATATACACCGAGGACAATATCGCAGGGCATATCTGCATATCTTCAGCTTATGCTGCGATCACAATATTTTAATGCGACCGCAGAGCTATTTTTAAATTAACCCCTTTTTCGGACTGCCGAGACATGAGAAATGTGGGTTAAATAAAAAGTAGTTCAACATAATAATAAAACAATGAAAAATTACTTTTTTTTTTTTTATTACGATTGCGAAAATAAAAAACTGCGCTCGATTTAAGTTTTCAATGAGTGTGGAGTCACTTATTGTAATGTGGTTGAAATTCAATGGACATCATCATCATCATCATCAGCCTGTGTTCGTCCACTGCTGGACATTAGGCCTCTCCCAAATCACGCCATTCGGCCCGATCTTCGGCTCTTCAAATCCATGGATTAGTAATTATTAAATAAATATGTATCAATGAATAATAAACCAAAAAACCATAAGAGTAAATGCCCAAAAAATATTTAATATTCGATAAATGATAATGTTACGAAACAGTTCATATAAAAAAACCGCATTACTGGCTATTTCCAAATGAGGTTGTATCAAACAATTTTCCCGGTTACTCGATGATCGATTTCCCCCCGATCGAATGATCGATTCAGCCGACGGTGGGTCTTCCTGCATAATTTTTCTTGGCTCCCTTTAACCACAGTTTAGCTCAGTAAACCTGGCTTTGATAAATAATAATAACTGGTTAAGATACAGCTGTTAATTTACACGATTTGTTACAACTAGGGTTGCCAGACGAACCGTGGGGCAAGTTTTATTTTATTGGTATTTATTAAATTGTATTACATATTAGACAAGAAATAATTTTCTTTAAATGCATACTAGGCATACCCTAGTATGCTAGGCGTGAAAGTTGAATTTGGGAAAGGAACAAATTTAAAACTGAATAAAGACTTGAATTTGTCACGACTTTCAACTGTGAATTTTAGGAAACTACCAACCCTACAAATAGCTTCTTGGACCGGATTAAACCACGGTGTCATCAATATCCATTAGATAATATTGGAAACATTAGTGTTTTTGGTACAAGTGTGAAAGTCCGTTAATTTTGGAGATAGCGAGTGAAAGATACATTTTTCCTTGACATCTATATTAGGTTGGTAATACTGGTATTTAATACCTGCATTAGATTGTCGCTTAATATAATCGGTAACATACCATAGCCTTAACGGGTTTAAAACGTACCGTATACTACACGCAGTATTTATCAATCCGTTTAAAGTCAAATAAGTCTACACGTTTTCAGCAAAGCAGTAGAGGTCAGTTATAGATCAATAGCACATATACTTTCTAAAAAAAAAAAAAAACACGAGTGAATAGGTATCTACTAGGCGAGCGTGCTACACCTTATCATCACTTTCCATCAGGTGAGATCGTGGTCAAACGGTTGCCTAGAACGATATAAAAAATAACATCATAAACAAATAGCGATGGTAGCAGGGCGACTAGTTGTGTGAGTAAGAATCCCACGATACCAGGTTCGATCCTCAGTTTCGAACCAATGACTTTTCTAAGTCGTATACGATTTTACATCGTGCCGTGCTTCGGAGGGCACGTGAGGCCCTCGGGCGGCCTGACAAAATCTGACACCAGAGGTCAACTATACCTCATACGACGATCAAGCAAGCAAGCAAGCAAGAAACAAAAGTGTAATTAATCCATTATCAAAGCAAAAATTAAAGTCAGAAGAGAAAAACAACATTCTTCGACAGCTTCACCCAAACAAATAAAATTAATACAGGTGAGAGCAGCCGATATAAAAATGATTCCATATAAATGTCAACAACGAATGTGATCCCCTTTATATCGAAAACGCCAGTAATCTTGATAACAGCCGCGTGGGGCGGTGACATCCTCGAATAAACATATTAAAATGAAAAAAAGGCGCGACGTGTCGCTCCGACCGTGTCGCGTTATCTCACTTTGAATGCTGATCAATCAACGTTTAAAAAAAGTACTGTCCGAAAATACATGTTTAATTCGAACAATGAACGTTGATGCTCTGAGTGTTTATGTCCTTCCCCAGGTTTGAAACTGCCTCCGTACCAAATTTCATAAAGATCGGTTCAGACGATTAGTCGTGAAAGGGTAACAAACAAACAGACAGACAGAGAGACACAACTACTTTCGATTTTATAATATTTTAGCTACGCTCCGCGGTTTCACCCGCGTGAGTGATGACGATGATTATCTGCATTCAAATTTCATCATAATCTGTTTAGCCGTTTGAGCGTGAAGGATGATGATAATGATGAAAAGTATTATATGTATATTATTCCAGAGTATAAGCTATATCCATTCCAAATTTTATCAAAATCAGTTTATCCGTTTGAGCGTGAAGGAGTAACAAACATACACACACAAACAAACACATACACACTTTCGCTTTGATAATATTAGTGTGAAATATGAATTATTTTATAGTAAGTCATGATTTTTTAACGAGTCAAATAATCATCAAAATAATTATAATTCTATCACCGGTGCCACTCACAGCAAAAACAATGGCAAAAATATTTCCCATCGTTACACTTTAAATAGTTTTCATAATAAAGCGCAAAATTTTAATTAAAAATTGCTTTCGCCGCGCGCCTTTGTCGAAAAGCGGGGCAAAAAAGCGCGTGAGCCGTGAGACAGGGATGCCCGAGCGTCGGTGGACTCGGCGGAACACGCGGCGGCCGCGCGTAATCACTCAATCGGTGAAAACTGGAATGCTTTCGGTCAACATATCGGGTACAAAATATTCTATGACACTCTTGCGATGAAAACGAATCGTCAATCGATTCGTTACCGTACCTCGCTTGTCAAAATCGAACCAACTTTTTAGTTTGAACACATAAACCTTCCATTGCTTCACTGTCGACGGGCAAAAAAGTAGCCTATAACTCTATCGCTGAAGACGAATTAATTCATAACTTGCTTGTCAAAGTTTATAACCCTTCTTTGCTTCGCCGTACTCGGAATAGTCAAAATAAAAAAATATTTTGTATAGTTTGTTTGTTTGTCGTATGAGGTAGTGCTGGCCTCTGATGTCAGAGTTTGTCAAGCCGTCCGAGGGCCTCTGACCTGGCTTAACGACTGTTATTTATTAATAACAGCCGGGACCGACAGCTTAACGTGCCCTCCGAAGCACGGAGCGATAAAAAACCGCACATAACTTAGAAAAGTCATTGGTGAAGAGCTTGGTATTGAACCCGGTATCGTTGGATTCTAAGTTGCACTATAAAACCGTTAAGCTACCATCGCTCTATACATATCGATCTAGTATAGTGGTGTAAACTTTTAAACGTATTATAATTACAAACTGTGAGCCAGTCAAATATTATTTCACCTCAAAGTGTTTTACAAACTTGAAAGCGAGTGTATAAAACCAAAATATATGAAAGGCATTTGGTACAAAATGCCCATTTCATATATTTTGGTAGTAAATAATGGTTTTATAAAAAACTTTCAATAATATAACCTGTCAACGTAAAATCACGATTCCCGTACAGTTCGCCATATTACCCTTGAACGATATAATTACATACAGAAAGCACGGTTCACCGTTTAGAGGTAGAACGTGAAAATCATTAGCCGATACCATTTTTTACCGATCGAAAGCACTTTTCGCTGAGAAAAAGCTCCATCCGTGGTTCGTCAAAACAGCGCCATCGCAAAACGTAAATGTAATTTTCGTGTGATTTTAATATAATATGTTATTTTTGCTTTAAAAATAAACTCCGATTCAAAAAAGAAGGTTTAACAAGCATCATATAAAATTATTTACACTTTTTTTTTTTTTTTTTAATACCCTCTTACTTGCCTTATTTTTTTTGGTACGGCCAATAATTTTACGTAGAGTGAGATTTCCGATTTCATTCTTCTAAACGGCCAGTACCTTTTTCGCTGACTGAAATATCCGGCTACAAAAATCGAGTCGACAAAATGTCAAACAAAAATGTAAGGTTGTACTTGACACAATAAACACTTAACTTTGTTAATGCTGATACGTTGACAAGTGTTCGTTCGTTAAACTCCGATATAGGATCAAATACATGCAAATGTATGCGAATACTTAATGATTCGATAGCGGCTGGGCTAGTTTCGAGTTAAACGGTGGTGGGCATGAAATCATCGGGCGTGTTTTGTCATAATTAAAATTCTGCGCCGAATTAAATATTCTGATTGCAATGAGAGACAATTTAACAGTAATTAAGAACGAAAAATAATTATGTTTTTTGTGTGTTTTAAAACTTTACTGACTAAATAATGTGAGATCTTTCAATCAATAGTGCCATATGGGCGTAGGTATTTTTTATCAGAAAACTGTTTTTGTTATATATGTCGTGGCGATATCTTAGAATTGATCATTTCATGAATGGTTGATAATTTCTTGAAATGGTTCTATTTCATGAAATGGCCAGTTAAAACTGACCATATTGAAACATCAACGTTTAATGATATTTCAATCCACTTTTGGCCATATCATTAAATATAATTAATGTAGGGTTTTCATGATACCAAAGGTGTACAAACAGATAGGTTTTCTATGCTAAAAAAAAAACACGAAGACGAAGGCGGGAGCTCGCTACGCTCCGCTCCCCCCTTCGCCTTCTAACCTATCACAGCCAAGTCGGGCTACCGCCTAATGCCTCTAGCGGTGGATAATGTAACTATTTTACAATATGATCACTAATGTTTGACCATATCTTGAAGTAGCCGTGTGTTTAGATGTTCATATCGTCAAACATTTATCATTCATTCATCTGGCCAAACCATTTTCTAATGTCACCGATAATTTAAAGAATAAAAATAAAAATATGATGTGACCAACCGTTCAATGAAATGATCAATTTTACGATATCACCTCGACATATATACAGGCTGGATTTTTGAGACGGGACAGTAAGGGCATGTACCTTTACCGTTTAGTTACATGAAAACATTCCAAGGAGACCATCCAAAACTTTTGGAGATGTTCTGAACTCCATTCACAGATATTGGAAAAAATGCATTTAGCTAGAAAATGAAAGGTTTACACAAAATCATTTTTTAATACCAATCGATCTTGTTTCTTATAAGGATCAAAAATCTCTACTGAACTGACTGTGGTTCGAGTACTAGAAATGTCAGAAATTGTGAAACACTTTTCCCGTACATTTTGTATGACAATACCCTTACTGTCCCGTCTCAAAAATCCAGCCTGTATATCTAAGGATTCTAGTTTAATCCATACCAATATATAAAAGTGAAACATTGTCTGTTTGTTTGTTTGGGGAGCTTACACGCGATAACGGCTGGACGGATTTTGATGAAATTTGGAATGGAGATAGCTTATATCCTAGAATAAAACATGGAATCATTTTATCCCGAAAAATTATTAGTTTCAACAGGAAAACTGGAAAATGTTGATTACTCGCTGTAAGGAACGGTTGCCATGGAAACGAAATAACAAGTGTTTCAAAAAACTTCAAGGGCATTGGTGCTATACCTAGTTTTGCATTGCTTTTTAATGTCTTAGGAGAATATAGGATGTTTTTTTCGCGATAAACAGTAGTCCGCGCGGACGAAGTCGCGGGCGGGAAATCTAGTTTGTTATAAACTTAAACTTAAATCTTCACATTTAGTTAGATATAAAAAAACTATTTTTTTTTTTAATTTTCTTGTATTGGTACAAAATAATTCAACGGGATCTGTCGCGGGCGTTCGTTGATATATTTTGAATGGGATCACAAATATTCGGACACGAAAATATTTCGGCCAAGCTCTTAACAAAAAGTAGTTATTGATACTAGCAAGTTCTCTCTCTCCTCCTATCACACTAATATTATAAATGCGAAAGTTTGTATGTTTGTGTGTGTGTGTGTGTGTGTGTATGTGTGTGTGTGTGTGTGTGTGTGTGTGTGTGTGTGTGTGTGTGTTTGTTGCTCCTTCACGCTCGAATGGCTGGATGGATTTAGATAAAATTTGGTACCAGGATAGCTTATATCCTGGATTAACACATAGGCTACTTTTTATCTCGAAATAGGAGAAAAAAATATTATCGTTTTCTATAAAACTTGAAATTTTTCAAGTACCAGGAGAGCATAAGCACTTAAGAAGTTAGAGATATAAAATTGACGAATAAAGTTATTAAAAGTGAGAATACTTAGCTCCCAATGAACATTAAATGGTGTGATTATACTAAAATAAGTATTTCTGTGTACCAGGAGAACAGAAACACTTAAGATGTTAGAGACATAATATTGAAATATAAAGTTATATAAGTGAGTATAAGTGAGTATTCCTCCCCATGAAGATTAAATGGTAGAGCATCAGTACTTAGAAAAATAGTTAGATATAATAAATCTAGGTGTGTTCAAGTCAAGAGTGAATAGGTATCTACTAGGCAAGCGTGCTACACCTTCGACCACATCATCGCTTTCCATCAGGTGAGATCGTGGTCAAACGATTGCCTAGTCCGTAATAAAAAAAAAGAAAAAATATATTATTACAAAAATTATACATAGCAAACGAACAGTATTAAAACTAAGGTACAAAGGGCAGACTAAAGTATCGCTAAAAGTAATTTATTTCAGGTAACCCTTTAGCCTAATAAAACCAAACTCATTTAACGCCTCTCATTTGACGCCTTCAATATTTTAGTAGCATATTCTAGGAGATTACTCTCTCGAAATATAAATTTATTGCTGTTCGTATGAGGTAGTGCAGCTGCTAGACTCGGATGTCAGAGTTTGTCAGGCCGCCGAAGGCCTCTGACATGGCCTAACACTGTTATCTATACTTATAATAAAGCAGTACGTAACAAAAAGTCTGTACAATGAAGATAATTTAAAATAAATCGGAAAAAACTAGGGGACTAATTATGCTACTGAACGAGTTTTTTTTTTAAATGGTGTCATCCTATCGGTTTGTGTGTTTGTGCAGTCAATATGTAAAAAGTACTGAGTCGACTGCGATGCGGTTTTCACTAATGTTAATACTTGGTATCTCAATCAGATGATTTTCTAATCAACTGAGTATACGATAAAAATCTATTTGACGGCTGAACGGAATATTGGTACTTATATTGTAAGTAAATTAAAGTTACTTTTGGTCCTCGAATAACATATAGGATACCAAATTTTATCCCCGAAAAATGACCACGCAAGCAAAGCCGCGGGTACAGCTAGTTTATCAATAACTGCCAGAAATGACAACATGGAGCGCACGAAATTCGCAGATAACCTAGATAAGTCATTGGTCAAGCCGAGGACCTAGCCCGGTATCATTGGATTATAAAACGCACTAGTAAAAACCTCAGATCCCATCACTCTGTAAAAGCACGTCGTCATAGGCTATTTTTTACCCGACCTTAGCTGGGTTTTAGTTTTAAAACTCCTGACTTGTTTTAAAATAAATTTCTATTAAACTATATTAAAAAATACTTACAGGCATCTATACTATTTTTTATCTTAGAAGTTTACACTGAAATTTTCACTTTGTAAAATGAAAACAAGTCTAATGGAAGAACAAAATAGAACATTTTGTCTTAATAATAATATTTAATTTTATTTCAGCTGAATACAGAGCTCAGTGGCGTACGTACCTACGTACAGCAGTGGAGAGATATAGGCTGATGATGATGATGATGAATATTTAGTCTTACTATGTTACGAAGATGTTACTAATGCAAAGCAAACGTACAGCAAACACGCAGAGTTCCGTTACTCTAGATAGAGACTCATAAATAGCTATTTAATACCAGCGCCGGGAAATGTCGGCTTGTGTGTCTGTCTGTGTATTACTCTATTGTTGTGGAGGAATAAATCTAAGTTATGATCAGGATTTAGGGTCGAAAGGCATCGGGCTTACTTAATACATGATATAGTGGAGGATAGCTACTGTGTTGTGAACTCTTCATTATATTGTTTGTCGTATGAGGTAGAGCTGGTGTCAGAGTAAGTGAAACCTCAGAGACCCTCATGTCAGAGGCCCTCGGTCGGGCCTCTGATTTAACGACTGCTATTAATCAATAACAGCCGGGACCGACAGCTTAACGTGCCCTCCGAAGTACGGAGCGGTGGAAAACCGTATATAACGTATTGTTACGCCGGTGGATTCTTAGAAAAATTGTAGGTAACAAAATGTTCGAGAAGCATGGGTGGATGACGCAATACCTACATTTAAAGGAAAATTCAGGAACACACCAGTGATGCGTAGGTACCTACTACAGAAGTTTCCAGAGTGGGCGGTAGGTAGGTACATACGGGTGCCACCAGCCGTACCTACAGGCGTGTCGCGAGGCGGCAACATCAAAGGCACCGCCGACTTTGAAAGTTCAAGTACCTACTGACTACTGCTAGTACATATGAGTATCTTCTGGAAACTTCCGTCAGGATAGAAATAAGGCGCGCATCGGCTGCCTGGACAACAGTCTTCACTTGGCATTCGGAACGAAACTATCAAAGTGATTCGAAGCGCTTATTCAGTGATAATTGATTAGTGTGTACAGTCGAGTTAAAGAGTGTTTGAGTGTTATTTGTTAATTTAATTTATTTTTGTGGTTTACCAAATAAAAGTGTTAGTTTTTGGTGTAATGCGTATATTAATTTTATCTGAACCCCAGCTCATAACAGTATAAAAGTCATTGGTGTGGAGCCTTGGATTGAAACCGGTATAGTTGGATTCTAAATTGCACTATTGAACCTTTAGGCTACCATCGCTCTTCTTTATGTAAGGGGAGGGTTATATTCCTGCTGAAAAAATGTTAAGAAATGTTGTTTTAAGAATAATTAAGAAATAATTAATTAATTATTTAAATAAATATAAGAAATTATTTTTAGGTATGCATATAACTATGGTAGGTGTAATGAGATTATAACAATGTATTTTTCTAATCAAACAAACAATACCAAGAAAGTTATTATATATGTTTTTCGTAACTAGATATAATCTATTTCATTAGATTTTCCGTTAAATTTTATGCAAAAATAAACATTTCTAATAAAATTTTGCACGCTGATAAACCAAAAATATGAATGATCTCCAACTAATAACAAAGACTGAGATTGGTGGACGACCGTCTGATTTAGTTGCTAAGACCCTACTATGAAATCAAACGGTCTTGCGTTCGAATGGGTTCAAGGTGCAATCATTTGAGTGATGAGCAGAAATGTATGTTTCCGAGTCATGGATGTAACTTTCGTATCTACGTATGTTTATCTGTTATCTAGTGCCCATAGTACAGGGTATCCTAGTTTTGGGCTAGGTAATTGGTGTGAATTGTCCCGAATCTATTTATTTTATTTATATATTGTATATGTACCTATTGTAAAATTGTGTTTTAAAGAAATATGTTATTGTAATTTTAATATAGTTTTATGGGTATTAATAGAATCTGACTCCCATAATAATAATTAACTTCTAATAACGCAACTAAAATATGACAAACTCTTTGTCTACACTAATATTTATTTATTTATTTATTTATATATTTATTTATTTATATATTTATTTATTTATTTATTTATATATTTATTTATTATTTATTTATTTATTTATTTATTTATTTATTTATTTATTTATTTATTTATTTATTTATTTATTTATTTATTTATTTATTTATTTATTTGTATATTTATTTATTTATTTATATTGTACACGAAGTTATAAAAGTTATAAAGATTACAATGCTTAAAGATAACAAGTAATAGTTGTAAAACAAAGTATTTTATAACGCAAAAAACAATGCATCTCTAGATCCTGCACTAGGAAAACCTGTGTCGCGGGAAATAATCGCAGTAATATTACATAAAGAGGAAAGATTTTATTGCTTGTATGTTTGTTTGTACTGGATAAACTCAAAAATACAAAACCGATTTAAAAACTGCTTTCACCTATAGTAAGCTACATTATCAGCGAGTAAAATGGGCAGAACTTATTTTTCAAAAAAATTAAGTTCGCTACGAAAATTACAACAATGTAACCCGAGGTATCAACAATTTGCCGAACAGAATGACGTTGCCGTGGATACAAAAGAAAAACAAGTCTGTCAATAAGCACCACGAGCGTATCATAGTAAACGTGATTCAACCTACTTGGCGTTAAGTTGCTGCCAAAGATTTTGAATAACGCGTATCGACTTTTTTTTTAACGATGTTACGATGGGTATATGAATGCTAAAAGCACTAAATTTAAGAATAATGCCGGGGTGTGAGCGCTACCCGTGCGAAGACGGGGCGAGTCACTAGTATTAAATACTTCAGTAATTATATAAAAAAAAATAAAAAAAAATAATTGAGTTTTGATGGATGTATTGAAGAGATCGCTCTTAGAGATAAAACCGCACATTTTATCTACTTTGAAGAAACTTCTCTGGTTATTTAAGTATATTTTGGTTTCGTTATTTCTTTTGGTGTCAAACTAGTTTTATTTAATTTACATTATTTATTGTTATTTAATACTTTATGTACATACATACTGTATACATGAGTATAGGTCGCGTCAAGTAAAAAGAACGCTGGAAGAAAGTGGAGGGGGTGTGTTTGCGCATGGATACACTCGCGCACAAAAGTACTAGGACTATTGTTTTAAATAAATGCGCAGCCTAACCGCCTGCGTTCATTTTACATGAACGTGACCTTTACTTAATGTATTAATTTAGTTACAATCAAGTATTAATTTGATTTTCCAAATAAAACCTACTAGCTGTACCCGCGACTTTGCCCGCGTATGCAGTTATCTGAAGTAAAAGTAATCTATGTATAATTCTAGGACCAAAATAACCTATAAAGTGCAATATTAATACTAAACTAGCTGCGCCCCGCGGTTTCATCCGTGTGGATTATGACGATGGATGATGATGATGATGATGAATAGTAACCTACGTGTTAGTTTAAAATGTAAGCTATCCTGGTACCAAACTTCATCCTAATCCGTTCAGCCGTTTGAGCGCGAAGGAGTAACAAACGTACACACACATTTTGAAAGATAAAATATAGATTGCGTTAATCGGGTTTTATGCATTTTATGACGTTTTGTATGAACTGTCAGTTCTAATGTACGGAGTTCTGCATGGCGCATACGAAGTTTTTCGCTCGATGAGAGCGTATTCATTTTTAAAACTCTAAGCTCTGATTGGCCTGTTTACGACAGTGGCTACCCTTGTCTGATTTAAAATATTAGTGTGATTTTGTTAGCTTGGTATGTTTCAACCCTCATCTGATTGTATACAACCCATTTTGCAAGATTGTGTGAATAGGGACGTTATGAAATTGCAATTGTTTAATAGGGTACGCTGTACGCGGAAGGCGGCTCTTCGATGTTTTTGATCTTACGACTAAGTACCGAGTCTATTATGAACAGTGTTTTGAAGTGCTTGAGAGGTGACATGTGCACTTAGCAATCTAACGGTTCCTGGTTCAAAACCTCGGCCCTGCGTGTTGGTTTCGATGCTATATGTTGAAAGAGAACAACGTAATGCAACCGGCATGTCTTAGAATCTAACAATATTCAAGGACATGTGACATCCACCAATCCAGCACTGGGGCAGCGTGGTGTATATGTTATTTTTGGTGTGTAATATGTTACCGCTCACTTTCCTACAAATGTGTAATATATATGTGGGAGTGATTTCTTGAAAAGAGTAACATGTTAACATGAGTAACAGTGTAACAGTTGACCAATGAGCGCGCGCGGTTCTAGAGTGGTGCTAGAGAAATAAAACCGAGCCCAGCGATGATAAAACAGAGTTTCGGGTTTCCTATTAGTATTATATATGATAAAACAGAGCTTGAACCGAGCGACGATAAAACTGCGAGCTGATGTTATACATCATATGCGACTACGGTAAGGCTTGCTTGTTTTCTTGTAATACCTGATAGGCTGATGTTAAATTATTTGTGCATTATTTTATGTAAACATAGTTTTATCCTGGTAACAAATAGCTACTGAAGAAAAATCCCTAAATCATCATCCCTATGCAAGGAAGCCAGCTGCCTTGAAGAATCAGAATCTAATTTTGTGGTTTAGACTCTGCCTCCTACGATTCTCTATATGTCTAGGGAATAAGCAAGAAATCGGAGCATAATATTAATACTTGCGTGAACTACTGGTATATGGTTTTAACGCAAATATTTAATACTAGAAGCGCCGTCATAATGAAGGAATTTCAGAAATTCCCTTTTTTAGTGCACCCCTATTTCCTCCCAATTTCAAATCTCAAGTTTTCTGTCGATCAGTCATTTGCCCTGCGCGGGAATGGAACCTTAAAGCTTATTCGGGCATTCGGTATATCTATCACCAAGTACACCACTAATATTTATTCTGCAGAAAGCGGAATCTGACCGTAGTGAACCAAATCTTTACTATTGATACATTGCAATACCAAACGAGTGAGATTTTAACGTTGCTGATTGGTGCATGCCGAATAGCTTTATGAGATCCCAAAAAATTGTCGCATTTTTTAATCAAAACAGTCTCGCATATATGACAAACATTTTTTCATTTGAGTAATCTATCAAAACGTGCTTCAAATTAATTATCCAACTGCTATTTATCAAATTGAGTGGATAATGTTATAAAAACTTGAAAACGACTTGGATGTTTCAAACCGCTAAGCTACATTCAGCGACATAAATACCCGCCCACTCCATTTAATCCTTCCATGTATCACCTACTAAGGTAAAACTATTATACCAACCTAACTCTTGCTCTACAAGTGGGCAAAAAGGCAGAATAGAAGATACGACATAGCGCCTTAGCCTAATACTGCAATAAATCAGTCGGAACAAACAAGCCGGTGCATTAAAATACTACAATCGAATATAAACATTCACTTAGAATAACATTAGATCATCCCCCGTGGGATTCACACGAAAAAACGCTTGAAAAAGTCCTTAAAATGTAATAATTCTACCGCGTATGTGTCTGCAAGTATGGGCGGCGGCGGCAAAAAAGATGGCGTCCGCATTTCTATATTTACGTTGTAAATGTGCGTTTTTACGAGCACTTACGCTTCGCTACTGCTTGAGGCTTGGCCTGAAGGAGGGGAGAGAGCGGGTTTAAGCGGACTAACTAACAACAGCGGACAAGTGCGAGTTGAACTCGCGTGGTGAGTTTCGAAGATAATTGGGAATGGTATTTCATCTATTTTGTTAAATAACCATAAGTTATTTTCTATAAAAATAAGCCCGTTCGATAGTCATTTTATTCATGAAGCAAGTTGACCGTGTGACAAATAAACAAGATTCAAAACTCGATAAGTGGATTAATCAAAATAGCATTGATCAATTTCGACATTGAACATAAAATTACATGTGTCAATATTTTTCTGAATGTATAATTATTATTATGTGAAGTTGCATAACGGGTCTCGTCGTTTTGCATAGTTGATGTGCCTCAAGCTCCTTGAATGCGAGTATTACATATATTTTTTTGTGTGACATTTTTAATTGTGTATTTTAATAACTTGTGAATGATGGTCGAAATAAATAATATTTTATTATTATTATTACTAATTACTAAACATTCTTTTTTCTGTGTACTCACGTAAAGTTAAATTACCATAACAATATAGATACCTCAAAAAGTCGACGCAGAGACTCGACGCTGCGGTAAACCTATCGTACAAACAGAAAGAAGCGGAGTCCTTCATTGTGTCGAAATTTATATAGATATACTTTTAAGACAATTTACTTTCTATTAAAATCAAATCGAATAAAAAAACTTTATTGTTTACCGGAAAGATTCGACACACCTATCATATAAAACGCTTACTTCTATGACAGAGACTTCACCATATATGCGCATAGCATTGACATTGCAAAATGGCTCCGTGAAAGCCTTATTCAAGCACGTATACTTGAACTAAACTATTTCTAATAATACACAATACTTGAGTAACTTCCTACACTCGCTATACATTTCAACTTGAGTTATGTTAAGTGGATTTGGTTTAGTTGCGCTTGATGCGAAATGTTTCATAGTTAAATATTTTATAGAAAAAGAAAGCACCTATACACACTAATGTTATAAATCAGAGAAGTGTAGCTGTGTACGGTCGTAAACAGGCCAATCAGGGCTTAATGTTTAATAAATGAATACTCTCTTATCGACCGGAAAACTTTGTATGTGCGATGCAGAACTCCATACATTAGAACTGACAGTCCATACAAAACGTCATAATATTCATAAAAACCGATTAGCGCCATCTATCTATAGAAGTGTGTGTGTGTGTGTGTGTGTGTGTGTGTGTGTGTGTGTGTGTGTGTGCACGTGTGCGTGTGTGTGTTGTATGTTACTCCTTCACGCTCAAAAGGTAGAACGGATTTGGATAAAATTTGGTACCTGGATAGCTTATATCTTGGATTAACAAACATAGCCTACTTTTCATCATCATCATCCATCACCATAATCCAAGCGGGTGAAACCGCGGGCCGCAGCTAGTATTATCTCTACTATATGGAACTATTTGACAATAATTATAAAAATGTTATGATTAACCGCCGTAGAGGTCAATTAACACTACATTTCTTTTGATGTCTGTCAAAATCAAGTTGTGTATATCAGAAATTATCTGTTTATATTTACAAAAAATAGAAATATTATTTCAATTTTCAAGTAGTAATTTACCTTCAAGCCATATCTCTCAGGCATGATCGGAATGCAAAAATTCATTTGCATAAGTGAAGTTAAGTTTGCACAAGCAGCGGAACCTACAAAGTGATCAATTAGCATTTTCTAAGTTAGAGTCAAGTTAAAGCTAAGTTTATATGGGAAATGTAAAGGATGCGGATGTCTGGTTGGCATAAGTAAGCAATTGGTTACGGGTATTGAGCTTATATGCGATGGGAATATATAATAACTTAGCTAATGTTACTGAAGTTGGTTAGCTTAGGTATCAAAAAAAGTGGTAGCAATATAAATCCATTGCTATAAAATAGTACCGTGATAAACCTATGGAATGAATGACAGACAACGCACAGAAGGAACCAGTGTACACAGAGATTTAAAATTTTGGAGAAAATATTCCTTGAGTATCCTAGAGATGCACAAAGGAAGGATTTTATTGAAATTCCATCCTTATGGAGATCGGGGGAAGCAAAGTTTAACCGTGGATGAAACTGCGTGGCGCAGCTAGTATCTAATGAAACAAAGTCGTGGCGGTTTCCTTTAGGCGATTAATCTGCCATCACATAATAATCATCGATTTCAGATCGTAATGTGTTCGTATGTTTTTTTTTTTTAATGTAAACATCAAAATATACAAAAATATTTCAGTTGTTTTATGTAGACGAACTGGTTTCCGGGTGTCTACCTGTATGTCTTTATGTTCGCGCATCTCGTAAATAACTACTGGACGATTGATGCGGGTTGCATTATTTAATAGCCTAGGTTTTGCATTAAAATCTGGTGTGCTTTGAATCTCAATCCAATAGATGCCGAGCAATCGATAAAAACTATTCGACGGCTGAACTAATTTTGATGAAACGTGGTATATTGTATTACAAAGGTACTTTTGGTCCTGGAATAACACATAAATTACTTTTAACCCAGAAAAATTACAACGCGGACAACTATTGTTAAATAAGCAATGACATTTGCAAAGTTTTTTGCAGGCCACAGATGCATGTGTGTCAGTGCGAGAGGGTGTGATGGTGTATGTGTGTGTGAGGCAGAGTGTTGTTTTGTATCTGTTGTTATTATTCTTACGTATACGGTCATCAAATAAACAAATTATATGGTTTAAGCAAATGTTTGATCACGATCTCACCAAAAGCGTAGAGTTTCCTATTTCCTATTCTTTACCTATTATAAATCATATATTCCTATTCTGGTAGCACTTTTTTTTTAGAAGATACTTGAATTTTAGTTTCAGTCATAGCTTAACTTAATTGCACAATTATTTATGTAGAATTATCGCATTGCTTAACTACAGTCAGTACTTCGGTAATATTTGTCATAAGATGAATCATTAAAAAAATATGAAGTGATTTTTCATACGCGAACGAAACAACCTATATTTGCATATACTACTTTTTACCAGCGTCAATGTCCTATTCAATACATCTCATTTTAGCTAATTAAGACATTATTATTATAAATCGCTCCGTCGTTTTTTTGGAGCGAAGTATAGATAAGGCTTGCACGGAGTTGTCAAAGGTGCCGGTATATTAATATATCTTCAAGGAACATATTTATCTTGCGTGTCAAAATTGAAATAGGCCGATAAGAGTAGATTTAAGTATTATAATTACTTGGTGATGTGTCCCGTTTGACTGTTAATATTAAGTGGATATTGTACGATTGTCAGAGACTAAAATTAAGTAATTAATAAATAGGTAGGTAATTCATTATTTTGTTTGTAGCTTAAGAGCATAAAAACAAGCAAAACAGGCAGAAAAATAAATGCATACTTTCCTCATTATTATTTATCTTCAAATGTCAAAGTCTGGAGCAGTACATACCTGGAAAAAATACAAATTAATTAAAAGAAGTACTACTCATCCAGTAGGCTTTACACCCACCATGGACATGAGAAAATATCACAAACTTTCTATAGTAAATGAATAATGGTATACTTAGACAAACTCCAAATGCTAATTGAATTGTCTGGGTGTAATAACCACGCAGTGCACAATCAAAACAAGTGGTATTTTCGAGACTAACGTTTATTGAACCGAACGAAAGTACGAGAGCGATATTAGCCTAATAGATTAATATAGTAGCCTAAAAGAGCGATAGTAGCCTAACGGTTCAAATAGTGCAGCTTAGAATCTAACGATACTGGGTTGGGCCCTAGACTCCGCACCAATGACTAAGTAATGTGTGGTTTTCCTTCGCTCCGTGCTTCGGAGGGCACGTTCGGCTGTTATTTTTGATTCTATTATGTGTTCGTTGCAAGGTTAGTATAATGTTGATCAAGTTTAGTGACAAAACACAATTAATCTGCTATTCAATAGCGGAGTTATGTGTAAATATGTGACCAAGCATTATAGGTACCTACTAGTTATTTTTCATATTTTATATAGGTATAATGTTAAATATAATGTACCTCCTTGTGTGTTTTTGGAACATTAAATATTATTATATTATATTATTGATTAATAGCAGTCGATTATCCATGTCAGAGTCCCTCGAGGGGCCCGACAAACTCTGACACCAGAGGCCAGTACTATTTCATACGACAAACAATCAAACAAAAACCGAACGGACACGCAATGGAAATAACTATTGAAATGGAGGTAGTAAGCAAATATGATAGTGCTACCCACAAATATACATAACACTAGTGAGCAAACTTGCTTTAGTTTCTAATTTCCTATGGAAATAAGACCCACTATCATTTAAATATCTAATACATCAATACCCACCTGTTGACAATAATATTGGACTAGGTGACTTATTGTAAATGTCTGTAAATTACATTTTCAAAGCTATCAAAATATTTTGATGGATTAGGTTTTTACATCAATACCCACCTGTTGACAAAGATATTGGAATAGGTGACTTATTGTAAATGTCTGTAAATTACATTTTCAAAGCTATCAAAATATTTTGATGGGTTAGGTTTTTACATCAATACCCACCTGTTGACAATAATATTGGGATAGGTGACTTATTGTAAATGTCTGTAAATTACATTTTCAAAGCTATCAAAATATTTTGATGGGTTAGGTTTTTACATCAATACCCACCTGTTGACAATAATATTGGGATAGGTGACTTATTGTAAATGTCTGTAAATTACATTTTCAAAGCTATCAAAATATTTTGATGGGTTAGGTTTTTACATCAATACCCACCTGTTGACAAAGATATTGGAATAGGTGACTTATTGTAAATGTCTGTAAATTACATTTTCAAAGCTATCAAAATATTTTGATGGGTTAGGTTTTTGTTTAATTATTGCTTGATTATTTATTGACGAGACGTTCCCGCAGCTTTGCCCGCGTGTTTATTTTTCTGGGATAAAAGAATCCTAAGCTATTGCAACACTGAAACGTAAAACGTAATATCAAATTTTGTTCAGCCGTCAAATTGTTTTTTATCGATTGCTCGGCTTTTGATTGAGACAAAATTTACGCCAGTTTTTAAGTCACATCTTAGCATTGCAATTGGTATAGCAGTTTTTACGCGATAAGCAAACAAATAGATCAATATACCATCAGACACCATTTTCTTTTTAAATGCTAAATCCTTGATCAGTATCTTATTTTAAATACAGTAGGCCATTTTATTTTAATTTATCTTCATTGTACATACTTTTTGTTACCTACTTTATTAGAAGTATGGATAGATATTCATATTTCACAGAATTGGCAAAGTACTACCAAGACTTGTTCCAGATGATTCCTCCATAACAATGAGCAATGCAATAATTCCTTTGAATGTGAATTAATATGCAAGAAGTGTAATATCCTTTACTTCTGAAGCAAACCGCTTCGTCTCTTATCTCTTTGGATGAACGTGTTTTACATAAAATAAAGAAAAAATGTTACTATAGTACATTATTTAACCAAATGTTTAGGATAAATATCTATACTTATAGTAAAGCAATAGGAATGAAAAAGTCTGTACAAAGAAGATAATTAAAAAAGAAGTGGTCTAGGGTACCTAAAATGAGCTACTGAACAAGAATAAAACATAAACTGTTTGTCTATATGTTTGTTCGCGCATCACGTAAAAACTTCTGGACCGATTGCGATGCGGTTTTCACTGCTAGATAGTTTAGGTTTTGACTTAAAATCTGGTGTACTTGGTATCTCAGTACGATTAGTAGAAGCCGAGCAATCGATAAAAACAGCTGAAGTAATTTTGATCATATGTTAATATATTGGTATTTAGGTCATAGTACATAAAGTACTTTATCCTAGAGAAATGACTACGCGTGCGAAGCCGCGAGTAAAGCTAGTACTGTAATACATATAATTTTTAAACTTTCGCGATGTGTTATGAACACATAGTTATATATTTAAACGGGACATAATCGCGCTGAAAACTTAATTTATATTTACCTCGACGTTTCGATCCAGTTGCATTGATCGTGGTCACGAGAAGGCACGACCACATGGCAACGATCAATGCAACTTGATCGAAACGACGAGATAAATAAAAATTAAGATTTCAGCCCGATTAAGTCCCGTTTATATATATAACTATTTATAATATATATATATATATATAAAACATTTAAGCACTACGCATGTATGCTTTTAGTGTCACACTAATTTTAACTAAGAAGTTAAGTCTCTCTTTGGACTAGTAAATTAACTAAAACTTATATTTTTATATTCTTAAGCCTATCTATCTATAAAAAAATAAAGCAGTAAGTACCAAAAAGTCTGTACAAAGAATATAATTCAAAAAGCTGGCCAAGTGTTAGTCGGGACTCGCGCTCCGAGGGTTCCGTATAAATTTAAGGTATGTAAATAATTCGTCCATCATGGGAATCGGGACAAGAATGTTATTTTTTGTAATGTTGCTACAAATTTACGGATTTCGTATTTTTCCCTTTACTTGTGCTATAACATTTATATAACATTTATATTCTTGCCAAATTTCATGATTATAAGTCAACGGGAAGTACCGTATAGGTTTTGAATCCCGCACGAGTGTCAAAATATGTAGCATATACGGCGGTATCTGTTGATTGCGTTGACTGAGAAGTTTGTTTTTCAAAGTTCAAAGGGATTGCACACCCAACAATGTGATATTATTTTCAACTTGGTACCTCTTATCTTAACAGACGGACGGACAAAAATTACGTGATCCTGTATGGGGTCATTTTATTCCTTTTGAGTTACGAAACGCAAAAAAATTGAGAAGGTTACTTAAAATAAGCTAAAAAAAAGTTTATTTTAATCTTCTCTTTGTGTCTGTCCGTTGGTCTGTTTGTCAGATCGAGCATCACTTAAAAACTACTGGACCGATGATAACGCGGTTTTCACTGTTGGATAGCTTAGGTTAAGGAATCTTGAGCACTGGTATTTTAAGTACTGGAAATTACCACGCGTGGTAGTAACAAAAAGTCTGTAAAATGATGATATCATAATAATATAAAATAATTGTTCTAGGGTGCATAAATTAAGATACTGAAGAAGAATATAACTTTTTTTAAATGGTTTTTGTCTGTATGCCTATGTGTCTGGATGTCTGTTCAAGCCTCACGTATAAAATACTGGATTGATTAAAATGTGGTTTCCCCTAATGGATAGCTTAGGTTTTTACATAGTGTAGTGTAGTGTAGGTGTAGGTGTAGGTCTAGTGATGTCTAGTGTACTTTGTATCTCAATTTATTAGGTAAAAGCCGAGCAATCTTTAAAAACTATCCGAAGGCTATTTTTGTTTAATGAAATGTGTCATTATTGTACGTTTATTTGGTCCTGGAATAACCCGTAGGTTACTTTTTAACCAAAGAAATGACTTCGCGAGTGAAGCCGTGGGCACAGCTAGTTTATAAAATATACGTTGACTGTCAGGTAATAAACAGCTAATTTCACTGCTTTGGTTTAAGTACGTTACGAAAATATTTGTAAGTAATCGTTTATCACTTTCAAAGCTATATTTCTGAATCTTTGGTCATATATTTTTAGTCTTATTATTATTATATTTTATACTCCAATTTGCTTAATTTACTTTTAACCCCAAAAAGCAAAATGTGGCCAACTATTAAAAATAGAGCAACAGAAATATATTTTTATATTATCGCAGCGTCGAGTCTCTCTGCGTCGACTTTATAGCCTTAGCTCGCGGCATAGAATATATAATAGTACCTAGCGTCGATAAAAATACTGTTGGAAAGATAAGTGAGTTTTAGTAAATATTAGACTCATCATCATCATCAGCCCGTGTCAGTCCACTGCTGGACATAAGCCTCACCCAAAGCACGCCACTGAGCCCGATCTTCTGCTCTTCTCTTCCAACTGCTGCCAGCTACTGTGCGTATATCGTCGCTCCAGCTAACTTGAGGGCGCCCTACATTACGTTTTCCGAGACGAGGTCTCCACTCAAGAACACGTCTACCCCAACGGTTATCAGTCCTTCGACAGATATGACCTGCCACTTCAGCATACTAATCCTAAGGGCTATGTCGACAACTTTGGTTCTCTGCCGGATCACCTCATTCCGGATACGATCTTTTAGAGAAACTCCGAGCATAGCCCTTTTCATAGCCCGCTGAGTGACTTTAAATTGGTGGACTAGTCGTACCGTAAGTGTCCACAACTCGGCCCCGTATGTCATAACAGGTAGGACGCACTGGTATTAGACTCATACTGTTATCGAACTTCATATTTAACGTGAACAATCATATGTTTCTGCTTGGCCTTAGAACTCATACAAAATTTGTAATAAGCCAATAATATTGTGACATGGCCTCCATTTGCACAGGGTTACAGTTGAGCTATATTTGCCCGCACCCGTACAGAACCAGCGCCTGCGCGGACCAGATTTCACGCCAATATTAGTTTTAATGGTAAACAGTTCAGTGCCTCAATGGTTTATAGAAGCGATAAAATAGATTCGCTGCTCGACTCGAATTTTGACTTGCGAAACTATTGACACATTACACATCTTTGATATGGAAATATCTAAAACATTATATGCATATTGCTGGGGTCATAATAATAGGGTATTTACGATCACCTATTTTAGCAGTACTGATGATTCTAAAGCATACTTTAAAATAGTTTGGAACAAATTCCCGATAATAACAAATATATTTTTTCTGATCATCAACAACATATATTAGTCCACTGCTGGACATAGACCTCTCCCGCGGCGCGCCACTGAGCCCGACCTTCGGCACTTCTCGTCCAATGACTGCCAGCTACCTTGCGCAGATCGTCGCTCCATCTAGCCAGAGGGCGGCCTACACTACGTTTGCTGTTTTACGTTTTTTCATGTTTGAAGTTGATTGCTGTTTACTACTACTAAAATCAAGAAATAAATAATTTAAGACTAAAATGAAATTATCCATCAAATATACTACATACTGTACTTATAAAGCATAAATAATTAAAATTGCGTTTGAAATTTAATTAAAGAAATTGCATCTAAATTAGTGATACAGGCTACCCAATTTCTACTCGAATACGGCTAAGCAAGGGAAGGGTAATGAGTTTAACAGTATTTAAATGTACGAGTATGTATGTGGGTAGGTATGTGGATGTTCCACTATAGCGTCGCCCCTATTGGTACGATTTTGACAAGTGAGGTATCAATCAATTTGCCTTTAGGTACAGAGTGTCGTAGGCAATTTTTTTCACCCGACTACGGTGAAGCAATGGAAGGGTTATGAGTTCAAATTAGTTTGAACACATAACTCTTAGTCATATAACTTTGTCTGATTTTGACAAGCGAGGCATCTATCGTTTCGTCTTCAATTAGTCATATTTTGTGTCATAGACTATTTTTTTACCCGACTACGGCGAAGCAAAGGAAGAGTTATGTGTTCAAACTAATAATTGATTCTATTTTGACAAGCGAGTTTAGCAACGTAAGGCTTTTTTTACCGACCGGGTTTTAGTTTTTGAACTTATGTCTTGTTGTAGCCAAAAATGTATCAATAACCAAGAGACTTCTATGGATGTCAAGTCGTCCTCATTTGATCGGAACTGCAGGGGTATTGAAGGTGATTCGATAACGGAAACGTTTCCGATATGCTAGTTTCCATGGGATTTCTTTCCGATCCGTTCGGATTCGAAAACGGTATTCATGATGTTTATCGGGAGGACGATCCCGGATCCGAACGGAAACGGTTCACGGAAAGTAAATTTATGAAAGTTACAGTCTATCTATCTGGTTTTACGTTTTTATTTCTTCTATGATATTAAAAAGTCGAGATGGTTATAGGATACAAAACTTTTTATCCATCTGAACCAATCCTGAAAACTAAATCATTATATTGAAGCTATAGTATCAACTTAAGAAAGTATGTCCACATAATTTATTGTTTGTTAAATGCAGAAGACTCTATTTTCGCAAAAAAAAAGTATGAAATTTTATCGATTTTATGAAGAAGAATAAAATTCTTCTCGAAAATCTTTTGAGTATTGCATTTAGTAGGTCAGCAAAACTCAAGATGGATTTCTAAGAAAACTTCTTATTTAAGGTTAGCGTAGCTGCTAACCCTAATACCTAATAAAAAACTCAGCATCTAGACTTATTTATTCTGTCACCTACTCACATAAACACTGGAATGTCTGGAATTTAAATATAGCGCAAAAATAAAATCTAATAATTGTAGGTAGACGTAGACTAGTAGACTTTTGTTCACTTGTGTCATCAAATGCCGATAGGTGTTAAAGGGTGGTTGATTATCGCTTACTTTCTTCATTCAAATACAGAAAAATGTCACTTAATGATTTTTCTTCTTAATTTTCATCGTATTGCACTGTAGTTTTCAAAATTTTCAACTTCCTGATGCCTTTCCGACAGCACCCGAATCCAATTGTCAAAAGTCTTCTGTAACGGATTTGTGAATAGGGTGAGGAAGATTCTGTGCGGAACTTTCCGATATCTATTCCCGACAGCCGTTTCCGACGGCCCTGAATAACCCTACTGGTCTGGTGCTTTGGTAAAGACCAACGTTTGGCCGTTGATTTTTGATACATTTTATATTATAATTATTATTATACAGTTTTATCTGTTACTATTCTATACCATTATATTGCACTAGTGATTCACCCCGGCTTCGCACGTGTAGCTTAGGCTTTATTTTTATTTGTACACGATCCTACCCGTGTTTTGATTGAATAATTCAAACAAAAACGATAATAGTGAGAAATGTAGCCTCGTGGGTTTTTTTGTGAACAATGATGAATACTATAAACATGTAGTATATTTTTTATGAATCATAATCATCTAATTTATTAAAATCTATTGCAAAAATACAGCAGCAACACGCCAGTAAGCGTAATTCAAAATATTTGGCAACAAAACTCGCGGTGTTTTTTGACAGACTTGTTATTATTTTGTTTCCACGGCCACAGAATAAATAACAGTACAAGCCACGGCTACAAGTCATTCCATTCCTTACATTAATCGATATTTTTATAGTAAAATTTTTGATATATTGGGTTACATTATAGCAATTTTCGTTGGGATTTCTTATTTGTGTTTAAAATACAGTCCATGCGATTCGCTGATCATGTAGCTTTGAATATTATTAGAGTTTAATTACAAACATTACAAATAAACCAACAGACATACAAAAAAAACAAATATTTTCTATTTGTGTAGGTGTAGTGTAGACTATTATTAAAGGAAACAAGACCTAAATAGAAAGGAAATAACAATATAGTTTTACTGAACAGTGACTATCGATTGATAATAAAACGAAAAATAAATAGCTTTACTGCAGAATGCCAATTATTAAGCAACATCCAGCATTGCTTTCTCGTTTAACATTTCAATAAGAGCTATTGACGGTGTGGTGCAAGTTATGAGGTTTTTGCGGATCTTATTTATGTTTTAGTCGTGACTACGAGTAGTATAGCAGACCTTGGCAGTATGTCTCTGGCGTTGCAAACTATTACTTTCTTAGGTGGCGGTAAGCACTTATTATCAGTTGGACCGCCTGTTCATTTTAGTCAATAATTTCTGTAAGTTATACTGAAATTATTGACTAAAATGAAAGTGCTACCAGCAACGGGGCAGTACCCCTGGTAGCAATCTGTATTATTAGAGCTGCAGATTGTGGACTCTAAAACTTAATGGTTCCTTTGTAACTTTTAAACTTTCGCGTTTCGAACACATAGTTACATATTTTAACGGGACTTAAAGCTTTTTGTTTATGTTCAGTCTTCTCGTGACCTCGATCAATACAACTTGATCGAAACGTCGGGGTAAATAAAAATTAAGTTTTCAGCGCGATTAATATTTAACTTACCTCCTTCCTTCCTTTGCTAACGATTGCTCACGTAAAACTAAAAAAATTGGTCCGATTTTAACAAGCGAGGTATCAATCAATTCGTCTTCATTGCAAGAGTGTCATAGACTATTTGTATAACCCGACTACGGCGAAGAAAAGGAAAGGTATATGTGTTCAATTAAAAACCTTGGTCCTATTTTGACAACCGAGGTATCAATCGATTCGTCTTCATTGCAAGAGTATCATAGGCATTTTTTTACCCGACCGAGTTGGGTTTTAATTTTTGAACTTATGTCTTGTTACTTAGAGCACACTACAAAGGTGTTGTACAAACGGAATGTGTTTTAATATTTATAACTTTAGACCGTTTAAATTATTTCCCCCAGAGTTCAGTTCGCCTGGCGTTTATATACCCTAAACTAATCCAACAAAACCTAGTTAAAACTGGAGAAGTGCGGTGTTAAATCGCAATAATCGAGTCGCAATCATGTCTGGTTACGAGTATTTAATATCGATTTTGTGTCGGATTTCATTGGGTTTATTTCCCGTAATATTGTTATCATCGAATTAATATCTACTACGATACGTACATGTTGTATAAAAGACGTCGTTCCAATTTAAGATCATCAGCTATTGTAATAACTGTTATGGTTCGTTTAAAGTTTTTTTATATACTTATTTTGCGTTAACCACTATTTCACCTGATGTAATGTGATGATGCGGTTGACAATGGTACACATTTAGTAATCCATATTAAAGCAGTAATTAAATAAAAAGTCTAAACAAAGAAGATAATAAAAATAATGGTACTATATATAAGCTACTAATCAAGTATTTTTTTGTTTATCTGTGTTTCTGTGTTTGTCTGTATGTTTGCACATCGGTTTCTAGTTCCGGTCTGTTTCTTTGTTCGTTCGTGCATTACTTAAAATCTACTGAACCGATTGTGACGCGGATTCAGTGTTGGATAGCATAAAGTTTGACTTAAAAATTGGTGTACTTGGTATCTCAATCCGATAAGTAGGAGCTGAGTAATAGATAAAATACTATTTGATGTAGAAAAGTAGTAAGTACGAGTATATTGTACTTTATCTACGCTCATATCGTAAAATCCGAAATGCACTCTAAAATGGTGGCATAATGACATACTTTACGCACGGTACGTCTCTAAAAAGACAAAAATAATTAAGGCACTGTTTTTTTTAAACAAACAAAGCTATAATTTATTTATTTTCCATTATAATACAGTTATGGCCCAGGCCAACGAAGATTCTGGTAATATTCTTTTTCATTACATTATTGTTTTACCCAACCAAGGAGGTTTTAATTCGGTGTTGCCGTTTATTACCTATGGTGGCGCGTGCTAGGGCGCTTGCGCGCACATTTGCAGAATGTATGGACCGGTATGGACATAGATTTGCCAATGTTAGCCATATTTTTTCAAGTGTAAGTTATGTGTATAATATAAATTACTTAGATTTTTGGGTTAAAAAATGAAGTGATACGGATTAATATTTTACACTACCAAATATCCTCGTCATAGCAACAAAAATACCCATGATAAGTCTCCCAAAATAAGCCCACAAGTCTTTGGAGTGAAAAACGGGAAATAAAGTCATTTTCAGAAATCGCGATGCTTGCCTTCTTTCAGTACCTAGAGGACAAGTTTTGGATTTCTTCGTTATGGGTGAAATACTCAAAATTTGAATAACTATTATATAAATGGTTACCTTTATTAATCACTTTTGTTTAATTTAAAAATAGATATTGCATGAGTGAAAATAAAGTATAAAGTAATTTAAATATGCAACTGCATATAAATAAATAATACATAAATATTACCACACTCGTGTTTTATTAACTCCAATTATATGAAAGTTGCATAAACTACTATTAAATGTACCTTTGGTTCTGGAATAATACATAAGTTACTTTTAACTCGGAGAAATAACAACACGGGCAAAACCGCGGGCACACTCTTTTGGAACTCGATTTAAATCATCACTGCTACTACTACCAGCTAGATAATATTAATATTATCATTTTTGTATCTTAATTGCATAACGCTTAACATTATTATTGCTCATATTTGATGACCTGTGCAACTGCGCTATAAAATTATTCCTAACATTTAATAACTTGCATTAATGTCTTTGTGCTAACATTTATTACAAACGTTTTCATAATAATCTAATATCTTCCGCGACGACTGACTATTATGAAACTAGCTGTGTTATACTATCATTTGTCTTTTCCTGTTTCTCATAACATTTGGAGAAAAAAAATAAAGAGTAAATTATTTACTTTTAAGCAAAGTTTTCTCAAAAACAGCCCAGAAGTATCGACTAGAATCTATGCAACTTCAGTAAGGTAGACATAAAATAGAGTAGATTTTTAGAGTCTATGATCTTAATTTATCTTCTGGTTCATCTCTAAAACTATAACCTTAACAAATTTTCTGTATAGTATATTGTACCTTTTTTGTATGTACTTTGAAGACTATGGTCTATTTAATAATATAACTAGGAATACTAATATTCTGGTATATGATATGATATTAACTATTCTTTAGAGATGTACATACAGACAGCTTTTCAACGCGTAGCGTTATTTTAGTAAGGATTTGCCCTGTGTAATGTCTATATATTATTATACGTAGATTGTACGAGAGGGCCTTTTCATTTCTAATCATAGAGAGTAACGCGATGTATAGCGTGTGGTTCAAATGCCGGCGCCTAGGAAGCTATTGCTAAATCACGTAGCGTTTTGATCAAGTGAGATAAAGATATTAAGCTAAAAAAGTATAATCACATATGAAATATAGAAAGGATGTTTTTTAACACTTAAATACGTAATTGTAGACAGGGTCAATTTTATATAATTTGTAAATATTATGTACATAAAAAAAAAACTCGAAATATGCTTATAACTTTCATAAATGTGCATTTGAAGATAAGATCATAACCGCTCATATTTTTTATTTTTTTTATTTAAATGTACCTACGTATAAATAAAATATAAATAATACTCTTATGTCTACTTATTCGTACCAACAAGAAAAAACGGCACAACCTTTGACTTTATTTTTTTCCGTTAAAAAGTCCTCTCTTTTGCACTTACCGACAAAAAAACTGAACAGTAGCGTCATTTTCTCAAAACCCAGGTAGTTGGTTACATATTTAATTATTTGTTCAAATATTTGCCATCCGCTCCCCGGTAACTGTTTGGCCATACCTTTAGGGCCAAAATACCGCGGTCGTGCTAACAGCAAATGCCGGGACCAATCGCGATGTGTTAATATTATTTACTACATTGCACTTTCGCAATGCAGTACATTACAATTGCAATAGGCACATTGCAATGCAATGGGTACTTATCAATTGATAGCTGGTCGAGGAATGGTCGACATGTTTTGTCCACATTAAATTTTGGATTAGATTAAATTTTGTAATATCATGATTTAGTTTTGATTAATATGTAAAATTATTTTCTTGCGGTTTTGTTAAGGGTCTTATTATATATAACTGACAAGATTTATCGAAGCGACGAAGAATTTTATAATGTTTCTGAAAATATAACTACAGGTATTGTAAGTAGGTACCTGCAAATTTTGAGTTCGATATGAAATTATTGCACTTTTCCATCTGTAAAATATAATATTAAAAAAAACCTCCGTCAGACATTTTAATCGATATTCGGCTTCTATTCATCGGATAGTGATATCGGTTAAACCAGTTTTTAACTAAAAACTAAAGCTATCAAAAAGTGAAAACCGCATCAAAATCGGTCCAATTTTTAAGTGTTGCGCGAACAGACATCTTACAGAAAGACAGCACCATTAATAAAAAAAACTTGTTCAGTAGCTTATCCATACCCAATATATAAAAGTGAAACGTTGTCTTTTTGTTTGTTTGTATGTTTGTTTATTTGGAGAGATTTCACGCGAATACGGCTGGACGGCCTTTGAAGAAATTTGGAATGAAGATAGCTTATACCCTGGAATAAAACATAGGATACTTTTATCCCGGAAAATTGAAAGTTTTCACGGGAAAACTGAAAAATGTTGCTTACTCGCTGTAAGGAACGGTTGCCATGGAAACGAAATAACAAGTCTGTCAAAAAACTAAAAGAATTGGTGCTATACCTACTTTTGCATTAGTTTTTAATATCCTAGAAGAATATAGGATGCTTTTTTTTCGCGATGAACAGTAGTCCACGCGGATGAAGTCGTGGACGTGCCATCTCACAAAGTGCTGAACCCGGATTATTTCTAAAAACACCCGAGCGCCAACTACTAAATAAATACCACGTAAAGGTAGAAAAGCATCGACTCTGCACACTTTGGAAAAGCCTACCATCTCCACACCTAATGATAAATTCCAGAATTAACCTTATATTAATTAATATCGGCACCTACATTAAAATCTGCAATGAAAGTACCGTACTACGAGCAAAGATCAAACAAGAAAAGGGATGCACGCTGTTCTCGGGTACCTGGTGCTCATACCGATAATTATTTGAGTATCGGATTCGCAGGTGCATCACTAAATGAGGAATTTTACGGTACGTTATTGTACGCCCCTCTCTTGGGTGGTATTTTGTTTATTAAATGCATTAATGGACTCTTTAACGTAAGATGACTGACTAGGGCTGAAGTTTTAAAGTACCGAAAAGGGTACTAGGCTTTAGTTACAGCAAGGCAGGCAGGACACGTTCGCGAGCGTTCCGCACTCACCTTGAGAAATACAACGGATGTGCTCGAAACTGTAGTTGGAACAATTCAACTCATATACGTCAGTAAGTACCGTTTTTGCCTTAAGATGCGTAGCTACCTAGTTATTATATAAGAGAGAATGCTTGTACGTATGTCTGTTTGTATGTCCTCAATGCATTCTTTAACCGCTAAGCAGATTGTATTGAAACTTTGATAGGGTCCACGAGGGTTGATGACCAAAATAATCGTCCAGATTACGAAAAAAAATACGAATAAATCGAAATTATGAATTTTTTGCCAATTCGTTGTCGAAAACTCCAGGATGGGGGGGGAGGATGGGGGAAAGGGGCAAAAATTGTACGCGTGCGAAGCCGCGAGGCGCTGCTATTAGCCTGCATGTGTAAGACTGCTGTAATTTTATTTTAAATTCGAGTATATTGATATCGTCCTCACCGTCGCTATATCGTCGAATTGCACGTGCCACTAATTTTCCACTTACATTTGCAATAAATAAAGGATAACTCACTAGAAATTAGTTGTAGAACAAGCCTCGATAGAAGTACATCGTACAAGCTGTGACATTGCGCCGCGAATGCAATTATTCATCGGTCGCATTGTCCAGACGGTGCCTAAGTTCGTACAGAAATTATTGTTAAACATGTTGAGTGGATCTAGTGGATTCTTATTTAACTTTTAATCGAATTCTAAAGATGGAGTCAGTTCTTAATTTGACACATTTTTTATTTTATTTCATGTCATGCCCATGTTCCAAA
The DNA here is from genome assembly GCA_946251855.1 of Alsophila aescularia. NCBI lineage: Eukaryota > Metazoa > Arthropoda > Insecta > Lepidoptera > Geometridae > Alsophila > Alsophila aescularia. Next base: position 47,746,691 of record OX276383.1, on the reverse strand, counting down.
ATGCCCTATGAAATAAGACTGAATAGTTTACATTTTTACGTCAAGGCACAGAATAAATAATTGTATTAACTACGTCATTTCTTCTCGTCACCCATCCCACAATGTCTAAAGACAAAAGTCTGTTATGACATACGGAGCCGAAACGTGGACACTGACTGTGAGGCTGCTCCACAAACTTAAACTCGCTCAACGAGCTATGGAACGGGCTATGCTAGGGGTTTCTCTGGTGAACGCTCCGTAACGTGATACGGAAGAGAACGAAATTCACCGACACAGCTCAAAGAATTAGCAAACTGAAGTGGCAATGGGCTGGTCACATATGTCAAACAACCGATAAACGATGGGGTAGGTGAGTTCTTGAGTAGAAACCGCGTTTAGGCAAACGTAGTGTAGGACGTTCTCCGGCCAGATGGAGGGACGACTTACGCTTGCAGTAATTACATGAGAAGAGCCGAATATCAGGCTCGGTGGCGCGCATTAGGACAGGCCAATTTGCCGCAGTTGACTAATGCAGGCTGTTGATTATGATGATCAATATTTATCAAAAAATATGTCTTATAACATTTTTTTATACAAATGAGAGACGAGACAAGCAGATCATTTTCCTGATGGTAATCGCCACGCCAGCCCATTACAATTGCTGCGCCCCTAAAACTGAATTGCAAAATCTTGCGTGGCATTGTATTACGGTCGTCACCTTGACACTGGGCACCCTGCCCAACCCAGCAATTAATGCACACTACTGCTTGGCAGTAGCTACTATATTGGGTAGTACTTGGTGCTGGCAGCACGGAAAATCAACAGACACACAAGAGCGAGACATAAATGTTGGACTAATCATTTGGCCAATTGACCAGGCTCTAGACAAATAGGATCAGTATTACGTATCATCGTGTACAAACTGTACAACCTAGACAGCATTGTGGTACGATTAAAGATAAGGAGAATATCTTTAACGGTACACGGAGGCACGGCCGGCCGGCCCACACGGCCCGTGCTATAGGCACAGTGCATACGACTTATCGCCTCAAACAAAAGTTGCAGAGTTTGTTTCAAAATTGACAGGATTAAATAAAAAACCCTATTAACGCGGTTATACATATGGCTTTGACATATATACGGACGGACAAACAAAGATGGTTAAACTATAAGGGTTTCTTGTTTGACGGAATCCTAAAAAAGAGGAAGTTATCCGCAAAATTTTAGCGGGTCACTTCTGCCATGTAGATTTTGTGACGAGTAATTAACGACGTAACCTCTTCCATAATTCTCTTAGGATCGAGATTTTACAAAACATCATTGGTCCATTATTTGAAGACATATTCACCAATAAAATGATATCCGTTATTTTCTTATTAATTTTGTTAGCGGCGAATGTAACATTTATTTTTAATACCTACGTTTGACGTACGCGGTAGGGCCACGGATAGCCCAATAGGGAGAGCGATGGAACGGCATTCCAGTCGTCACAGGTTCAATTCCTGCCTCATGATCAACTTTTCCCTTCCCAAATTAGATGTGAATAAAATTGTTTGAATTTTTATATATATTGTTTCATTACTGGATTTTTCTAAAATTCTTATTTATTTTCCAGTGTCACAAGTCTGCGCTGTTTTTAGCCCCTACGTGTACTGTCATCTAGTCTTGCCCGTCACCGCCAGTGAGTTTTTATATGACCAATAGTGGGTTCTCGCCCTGTCAACGAGCTTTATGACAGACTTGACGACCGCCGCCTTTGTAACAAGCCTTATGATTGGCATTAGCGAGGTTAAGGCTCGTTAGGTAAACATAGCCGATTTGATGTCATTGCTCTTATAGATAGGGTACTTAACTAAAGTACATTTTTGCTCTGAGCTTAACGCCCGCGGAAATATATTCAGATTTTTATTAGAATGACGGCGTGGTATAAATTACGGCAATAACGTAACTCATCAAATGTCTTAATTGACATGACATGATATTTTTAGAACACATGACATGACATGATATTTTTAGAACACATGACATGACATGATATTTTTAGACCGTTTTCATCATCATCAGGCCGAAGAAGCAAACTGCTGGACATGGGCCTCCCTCATCATAGGGCAACCACTTTCTTCATATATGTAATAATTAATCTAGACTAATATTATAAAGAGAAAACATTAGATTTTTTATTTGTATGTTTTCACTGATAGAAACCTACACTATTCGAGATGGATATAGGCTACTTTTCCCCGGGAAAATGCAATGTGGACAGAGAAAACTACGGGCGGAGCCGCAGGGCAGAGCTGCTAGTGTTAAATATGAGTATTGATTTATGTAAAATATATGAAATGCTAAATATATGTAATAATTAATGTAAAATCCAGCACATAAATATTTTGCGAGTATTTTATAAAGTATTTTTATCACGATGGAAATTACAGTTTAGTATCGATCCTCCTTGCGTTTATTCCCCGATGCTGGGGGTCGTGACTTTATTATGGTATCACCTTCTCTTAAATAATGTTTTTCCACCTCCTTCGACGTGCTCGCTTAGAGTGTGGTGCGGGTTTGGCCTGACCAACGTATGGGGCTTCTCCCTCTCAGTCTCTTGCCCTCTACCTTCCCGGTGACAATGAGTAGATTATATAATCGCAAAACAGTGTTGGGTTTTATTTTTTTATTATTATTGGGGTTTACTTTATTATTTTTATATCCTAATTAGGTACATGTAATTATATTATTATGTAGTAGTTATATTATACACGTAGGTAAAGGTTAGTATTGATATTATTGTTGGGAATCTGTTAGACTTTCCAAATTAAAATTGGCACTATTCCGCATTAATAAACATCACAAAACACCGAAGTTAACTGGAAGATAATGCTTGCTACCATTAAGTTCACCTATGCACCTAACTTTTGTGTGCAATAAAAAAAATTATATCTATCCATTATTATTCATAGATATAATATTTATTTATTGAGAAGACCAACAGCGTAATTATAATGTACAATAAATACAGTGTATAATATAGACAATCAGAGGTCTATTTAAACAATAGTATCAAATATAAATAAAAGATTATAAAAAATTGTTGAAAATTTTGTAGAACAGTGTTCGTAATATACAACAAGACAAGTTCAAAAAGTAAAACTCGACTATCGTCAGGTAAAAAATGGCTTAGGATACTCAATAAATGAAGACAAATCGATTAATACCTAGCTTGCCAAAATCCAAAATCGGACCAAGTTTTTAGTTTGAACACAAAATTTGTTTCGCCGTAGCCTAGTAAAAATAATAATAATTATATTATAATTATTATTTTCAGACATATTCGCCCACTGCTGGGCAAGGCCTTCCTCCCCTCCTAGTTAAATTAAATAAGTAAATTATGAAACGATTAAAAAAGAAGTTTTTATGTAGTAGCCATGTCATGGTGAAAGTTAGACCTGGCTATCATAATAAAATACGTACACAAAATTTCGTGACTATGCTGTTGACCGTTGAAGAGTTCCTTTATCTGGAACTTATCCTGGAATGTTCACCATAAAAATGTACTGTCATCGGAACTGAACCAAGATCCAAAAATTCAATTCCGTAGGATATGAGGTTCTAATTCAGCTTGTAAGTTTTATACATTTGCACATTGCAAGTTAAGTAAAAGCTTTTAAAAACGTGGAGTACGAACAGACGTTGACAGAGTTCATTCAAATACCTATCAAAGAGGAATTAGTATCGCCTCGCACTGATACTTCCAGGTACCTAGTAATGTTTCATCAAATTAACGTTCTCTGTGAAATGAACTTGACGATCGTAAAATTAAAGAAATCGAAGTTCCCGTTTAGCCCATTGCGTCAAACTATCTGACACCTAGGAACTAGGAAGAACCAAGTTTATTTGCAGCTGTAAGCCACGCGTAGGAAACTCTAAACCTTATTGCGTTGGGTTATGATCAATAATAGTTGATGGAGATTGACAGCGGTGCAAGTTAAAACATTGATGAGAGATTGACGTTTGGAACCGTTATGTAGTAGGGTCGAATAGCGCACTACGAGTGCGTCTGAAAGCGAATGGTAGGGATGGCTTACATGGTGAGAGAGAGCTAGCGTGTAAGTGAATATATGACAATAGAAGCGTAACGTAAGTATGACATAGTATTATTTGTTGTCACCTTATAAGTCGCCTTCAAAGTTAAATAGTTAACTGCAAAGTTGAATAGTCACATAATAAATTTGACATAAATAACGCAAAAGAAAAGCTGCAAACGCTGTATAACTGTAAGCTGTAAAACAGTGTGAGACAAATATTGACATTGGTGTCGATTCTGTTGTTCCCAACTAGACTAAAATACGCTAAATTGAAGTTTAGTCCTGTCAAACAGATTATTTTGTTACAAACTCACTAAACTAGCCTAAATTTAGCTTTCCGACTAAATTTAAGTTCTGCGACGGAACTAAGGGACTTGGGAAAGCGGGTGTTGTGTTGTGCACGGCCGGGGGTGGAGAAGGAGGCACCGGTGGGGGAGGGGGGATTAAGGGAAAAGTGATGGGAGGCTGAGGGGAAAGTCGGGGGAGGGGTGGAAGATGAAAAAATGTGAGGGGTTTGTGGAAAAAGTTGGACGAGGTAGGGGAAGTGAGAGGAGTGTGGGGGAAGTGAGTGGAGGGGGAAGTTAATAAAAAGTGACGGGAAAGGAGAATAAGTTTCGAAAACTTCACTTCTTAGGTTGGGAAAATGTAATGGTACTAAATTACCATTACCTCCCTTCACTTTTTTTTTGTATTACCCCACCCTCCCCTAATCGCCCTTACCTCCCCCTAATTCCCCCACCCGTTCCCCGCTTTCAGCCGTGCACAATGCAACACACTCTCTCCTGCACATATTTTATAATTATGAAATGGGTTTTACGAATCTCTACACTAAATTTAGTTTTAGTGTAGTTTAGTTTTAGTGAGTTAACAACAGAATTGACGCCATTGACAATATTGCTTAGCTGCATACCGCTAAAATAAAATGATGGATAATAATGGAAAAATAAATGCGAAAAAAAACTTGTACAGCGCCAACGCCTTACAGGGCATTATTAGCTTGCTAGACATTATTTTGTAACACCCGTCTGGAACAGAACTTACAGTATATTGTAAGCATGAATAATTAAATTTGATTATGTTGTTTTTTTTTTAAGGAACTAGCTGTGCCGCGGCTTTGCCTGTAATTTCAGTTAAAAGTAGTCTATACGTGTTATTCCAGGACGAAATAATATACTCGTACTAAATTTCTTCAAAATTCGTTCAGCTGACAAATAGTTTTTTATCGATTGCTCGACATCTAATCATCGAATTAGCAAGCACCCCAGTTTTTAAGTCAAACCCTAAACTATCCATCAGTGAGATAGTTTAGGGTTTGACTTATCGAAATTGGTTTAGTAGTTTTTACGTGATGTGCAAACAAACATACAATCTGACAGACACGATTTAAAAAAGTCATATTCTTGTTCAGTTGCCTATTTTAAGTACACTAGTTTTTTTAAAATTATCTCCATTATTCAGATTTTTTGGTACTTACTGCTTTATTATAAGTATACATATTATGTTTATTTTTCTGTTAAATTCACCACTTATAAAAAAAACTCTTTGCTTGCCTGTATAGGACAATTGTGGGTCTCATTAAAGAAAGAACTATTTCTCGATCAGCACGTCAAACCTCGTCATGCAGGGGCTTTCTTTCCCGCAGTCTGAAGTAATTTAAATGGTATTGGCAACATTCATTTTTTTTTAATCGACTTCAATCTTGCTATTCAAATTAGTCAGTTCCAAACTGTCACGCTGGATTTTCCACATGTAAATCGATCAGTACGTTATCGATAATGCGCACATCACTACACGCCACGAAGAACGCGTTGTTTCAAAAATGGAATGCGGTTTTCAAATTGGGAAACGTGTTCGTTTCGAAAAAACAAAATTGATCTTTTGTTTTAACGCTGGATGGAATGTGAATGACAACATTTTTCGAATGATTCATACTGTAATAATCCAATAAAATTGTAAATTGATAGCTATTTTCATCATTGCGCTTCTCAACACAAGAGAAAAAGTCATTGAAGAAATCATTGAAGAGAAATAAACATAAAGATATATTAAACATATAAAGGGCCATGAAATTAAAGCTTTTAATTCATGATGGACTCGAAAGCTCCCAAGATAGCAATTCATTAAAGCAATCATAGTTATGACATAATGAGTTCGTGACGATAATAATTTAATTAATGACCAAGAACTTAGCTACTTATATTTATAAATGTATAACAATGTCAAACTTTACTGTTTGTACCTAGAACGATTTAACCAGTTTGTACCTACTCATGACACTTAAAAGTGGTAAGGGCTTCAATCAGCCAACCATTTTTACTGTTAATAAACAGTTAATTCATCAATCAATACGAAACAATGCAGCGCTCTACTGATCCAAAACTAAGTTATGACCAGTGTCCAAGTTGAGAAACTTACTAGACCGATTGTTTTTTTTAGGTGGATAAGGAACTATTTATGCGATCGAGTTTGGATCGCAATCGAGTTAGGATCGTTTATGTAACACAATACCGATGTCATGCGCTTGCTTTGATAACTAGTCCTCATCATTAGCGTATCTATTACGTTCCTCCAACTGGTTCACAGAGACAGAGAGGAAGTAGCACCTACACATAACCCATCACATTGTCCTTGAATCAGGGAGATGGTTGTTACTTTTCATCGAATTGTAAGATTCCTGGATATGTATTACCTTACATTGTGTTCCTTCGTAACATATTAGATATGGCACAATTATTCAAATATCAGCGATACTATAAAATAAGTTTTTGTTTCAGTTTGACAATAACACGGTTACGTGATATTGAGGCTAAAGCTATCGTAACTCGATTCGATCCCGAACTCGATGGCACCAGTTGTAGCCCAACAATTTTTTCCTGGTCATTCGCGCATACCGAATTCCTGTCTCCCGCACGCTTGCTTCTAACAAAGTTGAACTAATCAATTCAAATAAACTTGTAATCGCGCTTTTATTACAATAGTGGTAGAGTGGAAATTAGATGCGGAGGAAAAATTTGATGTGTGCTAGAGTTGAAGACAGAAGCAATACTTGAAACAAGTGCGTATTTTCTCACTTGAGCATTCTACACGAAAAAATGCGTAAGTTTGAGTCTTCGGTGTAAATACTATTATAGCCTCGATTTTAAAATGAATCGAATGACACACCTTTTATCAAAATCCGTCAAGCCTTTTAGGCTATAGGAGCACTAAAGGGCCATACAAACACCTGAAATCATACCTAGCACTCCTTCTGGGCAGGCAGATAAAAAACACAATAACAAAGTTAATCTAAAAGTATTTATTTTATGTAGACTTACCTATATAACGGCAGATCAATTGAGTACCGACCAATTAATTAAACTATACAATGTGGAAGGCACAGAACATCAGAACAAGTTGCGGCAGCCGAAAAGGATCAATGAGGAGATATGAAAGGAGGGCAGGGAGGCATTTGCTCTGCAATAGGACAGCACGACTATGGCTGAAAGTAAAGAAATATTAACAGCCGTGCTAGATTTTGTCTGTATTACGGCTACCAATCCCAGAAGTTCAGAAACTGAGATATAAGTCGCGTAAATTTAATGAGAAATGCTTCGGCTGTTCTACATCACACCTTAAATCTTGCGAGTTGGTGTACTGACCATATCGTTATATTGCGATATCAATCTTTTGAAGGGGTTATTGAATAGTCGTGAATTGCCGACTCATATACAATTGGCTAGCTCATATTGACGCGACGGGAGGCTTGAGTAGAGTTATGTTTTGAAAATGTCGATAGAACATAAGATGGAAAGGACATTTTAAGCTTCTGGTAATAAAGAACAAACAATAAAAATACGACCACAAGTGGATACCAGGTCTAGGCAAACGTAGTGTAGGACGCCTTGTGGCCAAGTGGAGTGGCAAACTGCAAAAAACAGCTAGCATAAAATGGATGAGGAGAGCTGAATACCAATCTCAGTGGCTTGCTCTAATACAGATCTACGTCCAGCAGTGGACAAGTTTAAGCTGATGATGATGATGATGATGATGCTGATGAATACAAAATAGGTACCTACTATATCAACATTATTTTTATTAGTTATGTTACTGAGATCACTAAATGAAGGCTTTTATGTTATTGTTCATAGCCTTGTGTATTGGTCCAATAGATAGCATAAAGCATTATTGATAAAACATTGAATTACATTGAAAAGGATTACAAAATGTTCAAAAACTTAATGATCAAGGAATTTAGATTATTTTCTGAATTCTCATTGTCTAGTAATTTTATCAATATCTCTCAATTTCATCGATAAAATCCAGTTTAATCCTTCCCATCCCTAAACACCGCATATAACGTACCCATTGTAACCTCAATGGCACCGGCTCATCTCATTTCGCTCATTCGCTCAGATCTGTATCTGGTAACCTTTAAACAGCTGTTCGGACACGTTTTTGAACATAATGGAACAGTTTTCAATTCGAACTATGACACAGAATAAATAATAGTAGGACCAACTCCACTCTCAGCCTAAATACCTTTCTTTATGTCTAGCAACTGTTACGATTTTATCACGCCCCATAGTAACTTTTACAGGCGGTGTTGAATTATTTACTAGAGCATTTAAGCTTACTGTGAGTGGTCTCTATTATGTAATGATATTGAACTTTTCATTTTGTTTTAACTCTAAATTCTAATACAGGAGAACTTTTGTCATCACTTGGGACTAAGGCCTCTCGGAGTTTAGTTTAGGCTTTCACTAAACTGGTGGAATTCCTGGATATAGAGTGTCGGAGAGCCGACACAATGGCTGCGGGATTTGGACCCTTGAGACCACTGAGTGCACCTGGGGGCCCAGGGCAAAAGCGGGTTCTCGACGGGGAAGCGCCACGAAGTCAGCCTCCAAACACTATAGAGCTATAATCAACTAGGCAGGTCAATTGTAAGTTGTTGAAACCAAACTCTGACTGCAAAAAAATACTATAAAAACAGCTTACTAATAAAAACAACACTTTGGTATTCTTGTTTTGTAGTTTCAATTTATCATTAATCTTCGTAACGTACCAATATATACGCAAGTTGAACTTTTAACTTGACAATCGGGTTGACTGGCCATTTGTAGATCAACAACTTTTAAATTAAACTTGTTTTCTGTAGGAAATACTTTCCCGCACTTTTACTTTCGAACATTCTTTCAAAACTTCTTCCCAACTCTTCAAATTTTCATTTTCGAACATTCTTTCAGAACTTCTTCGCAACTCTTCAAATTCTTCAAAAACAGTAGAAACCACAGAAATAAATTACAATCTAAAACTCTTGTTTATATTATTCAAAATTAATCTGCATAAAACAAGATCACGATGAAGATGAATATAATTGTTCCCGGAGTAAGCGATAGCAACAACAATGGTCTGTTGGGATGTCCGTTAGAAGCAGATGCCATTTAACCCTGAGAACGGTTCAATTTATCTATGGGCATTGTCTCGTGTACTAAATATTTTTGAAAATTACAAATGGTCGTCTCGACTGCTTTCTTAGATATAAAGATCTGGTCGGTGCAATTTTGGAATTGAATAGTCTACTGAATAGACAAATCTGATGCAACTTTGTATCCTCTACTTAACTAGCTTTCCAAGCAAGTACCTGTCGGAATATGAGCAGGAAGTACGTAATGATGTCTATTTTTTACTACCCAGACTACTTTGTACTGAGTTAAAGAAACTTCAATTTTTCTAGTCCTCTTGTTCGGTGACCGACTAAAACCTATTTTCTTGGTCCCTTTTTCTCTAGTTGTAGTAAATTCAAGACTTTTGATCAAGTAATTCACACAATTATATCAATATTGCCAAAGCTTTGACGTAAACAAATTCTTAAAGCGCATACATGATTAAAAATTAAAGCATAAAGAGTATTAACCTTTCGAGCCCCACTAACTCGATATCGCACATTAATGAAATGTATGCTAGCATGCTCGAAGGATTACACTTGAAGAATTATCCCTCACATTATCCGGCTTTCATTACAGGTACAGCTTTATTACAAAACAAAAACAACTTTGTGACTTAAATATAAAATAATATGCAATGTTACGCGTTATAATACATTAATAATAGTTTTATGCTTGGACAAAATTACCCATAATCATATGGGATAGAAAATTGTCTTCAAAATGATGGTGGAGACAAAAAAAACATTGATGGCGGTTCGCATTAAGTCCGCTTGATGAGACGAAAAACTGGTGCGAATGTGAATTCGAACAAAATCAAGTCGTGTTGGTACACATTAATATTTTGTGAGTTTCGTTGATTATTGTCATATTTGTAATGGCCACTGAACTTAGGAGACAAAAATTGTATCTCAGTCAGTGAATAAAAAGTATATAGAAATGTCATCAAATTTTGACAGCAATCGTTAAAGTAATGCCTTAATAATGTCATGTAATCATATTTATAACAATTTTCACCAACTTCTGAGATTCAAAATACAAGTCTTGATAAAAACACATAAAAACTGTAATAGTAAAAGATCAAACGTAGGTATTTTTTGCAAAAGCAAGAATAATAAAAACAATAACTGCACAATAATTCCAATGCAAACAAATCAACAATCTCATTTCTCACTCGACACCGGTATCGTTCGCAAATTGATTAACTTACGAGGACCTTCAAAAAGGTTGAGTTCAAAATCTGGTAACACAAAGATTAATTGTTTTGATCCTGTCTCAGGTTGACGGAGCGCCTCCCGCAAGGTGGTGGTGTCTCGAGTTGACGCATGTTTTTATCGATATCGATAGGAATGCGATTATGATTGTGTCGTCACTAGCATTATCAAATGACATAATTATTTGACGTATTGATCAATACATTGAACATTTTAAGCTTGAACCTAATACGTACACATTGAAGTAATAGAATTTGCCAAAATTGGATTTGGATTTTGAATGTTTGAGATAGATACGTAATTAGTTTCACTAGAACTATAATCAGAAAACATAAATTAAAAAATTCTTCTTCTTTTACAAAATGTATAGTTTATAAATGCTTTTTTTTTATAAGGAGTATGTCTAGATGAACTATTCTAAACCTACCAATTATTAAAGAAAACGTAAGTTATAAATACATTATATTAATTCCATATTCTTTGATAAATTACGATCCATTTTAATTGATAATCAACAAAGTCATCGAACTTTGATTCAGTTGAGTTGAAAACATCAAAATAAAATTTGGTGGAATAAAAGGCATATTATAGAGATGGAATGTGGAACTAGATATCGATAAAAAAGAAAAGACATTACAAAAATGTGTAGTGATCTCACAATTACTGCTTTATATATATATATATATATATCAATTTAATTACATTGGATGGATTGTTTCAAAATACAATTGTATTTTGAGGTTATTGTGTAAACTATAATTTTAATTTATATGTACCTACAATCCTAGTGAATATATTATGATACTGTTCAGCTTAGCTTATTAAAAATTAGATAATACTGGCTACCAAAACTATTTCGTGAATGAAGCTTAATATTCATAAATGAAAGTATTTATCGATAAAAAACATCGACATTACAATGCGACAGCGTTGATAAATGATGTTCCGAAAATTGCATGTCAAAAGGTAACCAGCCGTCTGGTAAGCTCTTACATTTTAATACGTTATGTCGACAGGACCTCATAAAGGGCCAGTTAGGCCAGGCCATCACCGAGGGCAGTTTTTGGATGGTCTGTTTGATTTATAATTACTTATTCTTGAAAACTTAATTATCGTGTACCTACAACTGCCTACATCGTAATGGATTTTAAAATCTTCAAAATTGTAGGATTGAATGTTTTAGCTTGGTATATACATTTATATTATAAAATATGTAAAATACTAAGTCCTTAATATTATGTTATATTTAGTTTTGTGTTATTATAAAAAATAACGACTTAAAATTAAGTATCCTTTATTCACATAACTTATTATCAATTTATCTACAAATTGATACAACGTACAGAAGTGTAAATATTTCAACATCTATATCAATCAGAAGATCGTCATATCATGCTTACAATACTTATTTAATAATAAATGTTTATCAAATTATGTACACTTAATTACTGGTTTTTATTTATTACTAAGCGATTTTTCGACAAAGTGCCTATCAGATTCAATCTAAGCTTAACATTTAAAGCTGGAATTTTAGCTGGAATTCCGAGAAAACATCGGAGAGGAAGCAACCGCAATTCATAACTGCCTTTTTTAGGGTTGGGACATATTGAAAAGACTGACACTAAAATTAAAAAATGTTATTTTAAGAGACGGAACTAAAAATAATTATAAAGACTTAAATCCATCACGCGTCAATTTCACAACGTAAAATTAATTGATAATTCATTAAAAATCACCGCTTGACGTGTGAGGGTTACGACACATCTTGCAAAATATATGTAAAGTTCTGTTAACTGTGGTTTTACGAATGTTTAGATTTTGGTTAACTTCAGCCGTGGTTATTAAGTATATTTATTCTGGATAATAATTAGGTATCTAGGTAATGTTTTAAGTTTATTTATTTATCAGGTGCACAAAACAGATTACAGATGGATAATATTTTAGAATTACAGGTAAATTATGAAATCAATTCCATATTCTAATCATATGTACAAGCGGCATCAATAAAAATAGCGAAGTTGGCACAAATAATAAGAACTAATGTTGAAGTTAAATTGGTTATTCTGATTCTTAAAAGGGGGGGATTCTAAATTAGATTACTTTATTTGGAGATGTCTTTATTGAAAATTTCTTTAAACTCGAAGATAGACGTTTCCGCAAGAATTAAGATATTGTAAAATTAATTCGAATTTACAACCTCAGTTAAAGTCTCTAATGAGAACCATTTGAATGATAATCGTAAGTCTTTGTAATACAAAGACTTTGTAATGCAAAGACTTTGTAAATACAAAAACGTATCATTCATATGGTAAAAAAAACATAAAAATATATAAGTAAAGGACTAAGACCAAGACCGCCTCTTACTATCTCCCATCCCTTTGCCTCTAGAAGTTAATACTTTCTGACGCCTTATGCGCCCGCGCACCGGCCTGCTCCGCGTTTAATTAAAAACGGGACTCGAAATACGAATTTAAGTTGCATGCCCGAGCTTTATTTGTAAACGCGAATACTACGACCGGTGGGGAACTTATATAATTATTATTTTTCATTTGGTGTCTATATTTATGAAATAATGTTTTGTGTGCAAAGAATGCACAAGAACATAAATTCACATTGCTCTACAGATGCTGCTCTGGATGAGGAGAGCCGAAGATTGGGCACAGTGGTCAGTATCCTGGCGTGGGTTCGAATCCCGCAAGGTGCAATCATTTGTGTGAAGAGCAGAAATGATTGTTGTCCGTTGTCATAGTGCCCATAGTACATGGAATTCTAGTTTGGGGCTAGATAATTGGTGTGAATTGTCCAAAAAATATTTATTTTTATTTCATTTGCATATGACCAGCAGTTGAAGAGTATAATCTGATGATGTACAAAGAAGGTAGATGTATTATTATTACGCGAAAGATTGTTAAAGCTTATATAAAGCTCTCTCTCTCTCTCTCTCTCTTAGTGTCAACAAATTAATTGGAATTAGATTTGATTTTGGTTTTGAATGAAGTTATGACATTCATTACTATACAACTCAACATTCGGGTATCATCTATATACATAAAAAATATTTTTGTATGTTCCTCTATGCGTTCCTAAACTATTGATCAGATTGGGATGAAACTTCGGTAGGGTCTTCTGATGATGCCAAAGAGGGTTTATGGACAAAAATAAATAAACACGATTTATAAATAAATATGTGTCATTTGACAAAGTGACAGGTGTCAAAGTGATAGGTGCCAAAGTTACAGATGTCAAAGTTATATATATGTCAACCTAAGGGGAGAATTAGGGAGGGTTTATGAAATTTCATTCTTAAAGGGGATGACAAAGTTTGCTCGCAGGCGAAGCTGCGGGGCGCAGGTAGTTTATCATAAAAAAAACAATATTATTTTATCCCAATGCCAGTTTTATTTCCAAGACCAATTCCAAACCACCAACGTTTGAAACGTCCGGGATATCATCGAATAAATCATCACGACACGCCACAAATCTCCATTTTGTTGCAGTTGCCTCCTAGATAGCGAATCTTGCATACATTTGGCGCCCGAACAAAATCTAACAGCGAATTTCTACGGGGAACACGGCTTTTTTACTTTTTTTTATTCCCGCGCTTAGGTCTTTTTACGTCACGACCTGAGACTTTGTATAGGTAATAGTGGTTTGGTACCTCCACATAACATTTATCACACATATTTTCCCTGGGTACCGCTGTGGTATAATAGATTACTGATGCAAGTTTCAAGGATCGATTTTATAATTTTATCACCTTCGAAAACACATACATCTTTTTGCACAGTCTAAGTGTGTACGCCAGTAAGCGTAATTCAACCTCTTTCGTCTAGGTAAATCTAGAAAGTGTTTTATTTATATTAAGATACTTAAAAGTCCTATTTGTTCATCGAAATATTGCGATTATATTTCAACTTCAAATTTCAATTTCCAAAGTGTAACAATACCAATAGGCGACCATTTGGAGCTTTTGCGTGTCGAACTCACATCAAACCTGAATTTTGGGTCTTATATTGCATCCAAAGCCAAGGTAGCTGCAAAAAAACTTGGTATTTTGTCTAAGGTTAGGCGGTACTTCACACCGGGACAGCTTTTGAATCTTTATCAAGCACAGGTCCGATCTTGTATGGAGTACTGCTGCCACCTCTGGGACGGTTCTGCCAAGTATCAGCTAGAGTCTTTGGATTCAGTTGAGAGACGTGCTATCAGGCTCATTGGGGATGACACTCTGGTAAAGAGTAAACTTCAAAGTCTGGCGCATCAACGTGAGGTAGCAAGCCTGGCGCGGTATTCTACAGATTGCACTATGGAGAGTATGCACAAGAACTGCACAACCTAATTCCCCCATCACCTTTCTATCACCGTACGACTAGACGATCAGCAAAGCGCCACCCTTTCATGGTTGAAATACCTCGCACAAGAACGAAGCGTTATGCTTCTTCATTTATTAAAAGAACTGCAAAGGAGTGGAATGCCCTGCCCTCGTCAGTGTTTCCGGTAAATTATAACCCCGGTGTGTTCAAGTCAAGAGTGAATAGGTATCTACTAGGCTAGCGTGCTACACCTTCGACCACATCATCGCTTTCCATCAGGTGAGATCGTGGTCAAACGATTGCCTAGTCCGTAATAAAAATAAAAAAAAATTAGGTATACTACCATTTACATCGATGGTTAGCCTAACGGTTAAATAATGTAACTTCGAATCCAACGATACCGGGTTCAATCCTAGGCTCCGCACACATGACTTTTCTATGTAATGTGCGGTTTTCCATCACTCTGTACCCGTCTATTATTGGTTAATAGCAGTCGCTAAGCTATGTCAGAGACCCTCGGGCGGCCTGACAAACTCTGACACCAGAGGCCAGCACTACCTCATACGACAAACAAACAAACAAACAATATTAAGTAATTACATAAAAAAATTAACCTTAACATATTAAGTTTGATTAAATTTGATACAAAGCCTTTAATGGACGTTGCCAATAAAAGTTGGACGAAAAAATGCATCAAAGCCATAGGAAAAATACAACAGTTGTTGATAATACAATAATGTACATAAGTACATAATTATGGAACGAAGGAATCATCGCGTCTCCGAGTCCTAAAATTTGTGTAGATAATATTTTAACGTTGACAAAACGAAGCAATCGTTTACTGTAATTGTGGCTATTTGAAGCTTGAACTTTCAACGTTATTAATTACTAGCTATGACCGTGGCTTTGCCTGTTTGTTATTTTTTTTGGGATTTAAGGATCCTATGAGTTATTCCAGAACCAAAAGTACCAATATAGCAAATTTCATTAAACTCCGTTCAGACGTAAAATAGATTTTGTAATATTACTTGTCTACTACCACTACTACTCATTGGATTAAGAGTTTTTCAGTCAAAACTTAAGCTACCCAACAATGAAAACCGAATCGCAAGTAGTCGATTAGTTTTTACTTGACCAGACAAACAGACAAACACCTATATTTTTTTATATAATTGCACTGTAGTTTATTTTAAGTCCCCTAGGCTATTTTTATTCAATTAATCTCTTTGTTCATACTTATTTTATGTTTTATTATAATTAGTATACATAGATATAGATAGATAACATAGATAGATAACGTAGGCTTGCGACGTTCTAGCTAGAGTAATCTATAAAAAGTATGGAACGGTGTTGATACACGATACTGGTTCCAGTATTCTTCCACCTACCTTATTACCATAAACTGTGTTGATATTTTAATGTTATTAGATAGATACATTCATGTAATATTTGAATAAAACATAATAACAGGGTGTCATCGATCTTATTTCCAAGATACAATATTTTTTCTGGAAAATCACCCCATTTTTGTCTTCATATTTTTTCCGAGGTTATATATCCATAAATAATATTTTCTTATATCTTTGGTTCGGTTTGTCAGTGGCAACATATATTCAGGCAACCACAGGCCAAGTTTTGTGCGATTGCGTCAAACCATTGAGCAAGGAATGGAAAATGAGTTTTACGGGAACGCAGCGACGAGAATATGTTCGCGCCAATTCGCCCGTAGTAACTATTACTTAATCTTAGCAAATGTAAACAAAGGATTTGCATAAGGTTCAA
Source organism: Alsophila aescularia (assembly GCA_946251855.1). Lineage (NCBI taxonomy): Eukaryota > Metazoa > Arthropoda > Insecta > Lepidoptera > Geometridae > Alsophila > Alsophila aescularia. The sequence goes on along the minus strand of OX276383.1, from coordinate 47,729,898 downwards.
AATGCTTTAACCGGATAGAACCTAATAACTAACAAAACAATTTGCTCAAATGGACCCTTATTTATATTAAAGTAAAGACTAGGTGATGAAACAGCAGAAACCAAGATTTTTGATTTCGTTTGGCAAAGACTATCACAGACGGTGGCGGCGACATATATAGGTAAGAAAGTATATTTTAAATCTGCCTGAAAAATAGGAACGTCATTATAAGTACTGTCTCCCATTCCCTGATCACTAGCCAACAATGTTTTTTAAATTAATACCATAACGTTAAGATATACCACAAAATAAACATCTATAAACAAGAATATATAATTTTTTCTCACTACATTTTTATCAAATAAAGTATGAAATAAATGGTTTAATAAGCAATTCAAATTTGTGAGAGAAGAATGCCTTAAATTGTTTTATTCTATAGGAAACGACTTCGAAATATAACAAAAAATCTTGAAATGACGCCCACATTTCTTTATCTCAAGATGTATAGGGCAATAATCAATACTTGGAGACCATTCAACTTTCCCAAAAGTGTAGTAATGTTGAAAAACACAGATAACCATTGAAGTCTTGTAGAAGTATTATGTTAATTATTTAGTACCTTACCGCAGTAAGAATTTCACCTTCTTCTACACTGAAGGAATACTCTCAAGTTTTTTTTATTAAGGTAAGTTACTAAAAGTGTTAACGTATTGAGTAGGTATGTCCAGTATCATTCGCTTTCGAAACTGTTTACAGTAAATTATTGACACTTCCTAAGATTCTTGTTGAAATATTTATTTTCGGAGAATCATTTTCGAAGAGGTTGCGGAGGCCCTATTCGAACTTTCTCTGAGTTGAGCAGATGAGTAAAATGAGTGCTCAAAGTGGAATACTTCGACACAGAAGCATACGTACCTATAGTTATTCTATGACAGATGATGGTAAATTCACATTACATCATAACGACCTCCCGGTGGCGTTTCAACATTATCACCATGGAGAGTATATCGACGAGTGGTAATATGTGCACCTTGCAATCCTACGACACGTTCCATCCTCGGCCCGCGAGAGGTTTATTTATTTATTTAATACTTTAGTACAAAAGGAGGACTTAATACTAAAGCATTTTCTACCAGTCATCCAAATATAGAACATGAGAAAGAATGTAGATTCTAGAGAAGTATGGTTATTCAAATAGCATTGCTGATTTCCATCCATGCCAGCGATTAAAAAACTCACGTATAGCTTGCGTATCTTCTTAACTTCAAGCAACAAGACTCGAATCGTATAAGGCAAGCAGATAAATCTAAAACTGGCCAATGTTTAGATATCCACTAGCATTGGGCCATTAAGTACATACCAAGGAACCCTATCGAAGATAATCAATATTCTCGGAACTCAATATGGATGGAGGCAAGAAACCTAGTAATTTTGCCACTTAATTTGTTTAGACGTTGTATTTTGACTAATTAATCTTTGAATTATCATTGAAAGAGCGGTTTAGTACTAACATTAATTAGAATTTATGTTGAATTCGTATCCATGAGTTAAAATTTGCCTAATAACTGCTGGCTTCGGTTGTGGTTTATTATCCTATATTTGAGTTCCATTGACACAGAAATGCGGTACTTTAGAATACTAGTCGCCTAACAGCTTTTGTTTGCATTGAAGTCCTCTATCAAATTATTATGATTTGATCAGAGGCCGCGACTTTTCGTTTGTTGTTTTTACCAGACTGCGCAAGGCAAAGGCCTGGTAATATGTTTATCAGCTTATGCGTGTATGTCTGTTCCTTTGTGGCACTCTATAGACCAAACGCGTGGACCGATTTTAATAATTCTTACGCCAATCGATTTGTCTTAATCTTGCAAGTGCTACTAAAGACTTGCAAGATTGACATTAATCAAAATTCAATATGGTGATAACCAGACGCCAAATTGTGAATAAGAAAAAAACTGAAAGTTGACGAACTATGTCAATTATTGGGATATTGTTGAATAAGAATTTGAAAATCATCTTTAAGTTTCTCATTTCATATTTCGTTTCATATAACCATTTGGGATCTATAACGATTTAAAGTTGGTTAGCAACCATTCTCACTAATTATACACATACTAAAAAGTATCAAATAAAAATAAATTATTATAAAAACCAGACTGTGAATCAAACTAAAAAGAGGGAAACAAACTTTAGATTATTGATTTTGAAATATAACATACTGTCGAAGTCATCATGTATTTAATTTCTCCTTTGACAGGATCAGCTAAAACTTGGCGAGCTAACTCTTCATGCCTCAGACTGCATCTTACATTTCAAAATCAAAAATCTAAAGTTTGTTTCGCTCTTTTTAGTTTGATTCACAGTCTGGTTTTTATAATAATTTATTTTTATTTGCTCTATGGGTCAAATTTAGTAATTGTAATTGAATTCCTATTGACCGATTGATCTGAAATTTGGTATACTGATCACTGTTCTGATGACAATACAATTATGTATATTCAGTATCATTGTAAATCCATGATGGCTGTCGCCACAAAATGGCAGATTACACATATTTTTTCAATCCCCTCAATATGAGTATCAAATGAATGGGATTGACAAATAGAAAACAGTAAACTTTACAAATAACTAAATAAAAACTTTAAAATAAATAGGTAAGTTTTAATTGATAGATTCAGGCGTTACTTTGCGGAAATCCATATTTAAAATGAACAAAATAAAAATATGTAGCTTACTTCCGCCAAAACTGTAAGTCAGACAAATGATAAATGGTAAAATTAACACAAGTAAAACCCCACGCTAAACAAAACCCTACCCCAGATTGAACTAAAGAAAAATATAAATGAAAGAAAAAAAAAAAAAAAAAAAAAAAACATAAGGCCTGGAGGCCAGAAAAAACACTTATATACAAATAATATTTATAAATATATATACACAATAAAAAAACCCCAAGCTAAACAAACCCTACCCAAATACAAGTATCGAAACACTTATATATTCATATACATATAATATAAAAAAACACAATAAAAAACATATACCTCGATCCAAATACCAAATATACCGTATTGATGTCAGACGTTTGGTATTATGTGTATATATATTTATATATATTATTTGTATATAAGTGTTTTTTCTGGCCTCCAGGCCTTAGCTTTTCTTTCATTTATATTTTTCATTAGTTCAATCTGGGGTAGGGTTTTGTTTAGCGTGGGGTTTTACTTGTGTTAATTTTACCATTTATCATTTGTCTGACTTACAGTTTTGGCTGAAGTAAGCTACATATTTTTATTTTGTTCATTTTAGGTAAGTTTTTTTAATTCGTCCATTTTATTTTAAGGTTAATGTACTAAAAGATTACAATAAAATCAAATCGTGGGGCGTTGCTTAAAATGAGTACCTAATAGAAATTTGACTAGCTCCACGTATTCTTTTAGCTTTTAGTAAATTATCTTCTTTACAGTACATATAACCGTTTAACTTCTTATTTTTTTTTATTTATATTTATTTGTACCAACTTTCACAGTAGAATGTGAGGGCCTTCTTTGATACATTTGGTGTCATAACATCCACTGGGACAAGAAAGCTAATGTGTTCAAAAACTAATGGAGCACCTGATCAATGATACGCGAGGTGAAAATGCTGGTACTTATACATTTCATCGAACTACAAATATACTATAGCAAATCAACGGGGCAATGTCGCCATCATTTTGGGTACTATTTCAGATTGTGGGATGGAACTACTTGGGTTGCTCACCGACCGAAGGCTTTAATGGCCTTTATGTTGTTCAACTGTTTTTTTATTTAGTAGTTAGTTGTATTATGTAGTAGTAATTTACATATTTTATAGCACTGTGCCAAATTTCAACGTTTCATAATTTTCAAGAACAGCCATGATAGACGGACACGGATTACGTTTTTCCTCTTGATTTATGGTACTCCTTTTTTTACTTTCAACATAGTTAAGTGAGCAATATCAACATCTTAACAAAAATAGACATCAATTCGCATTAGTACTTCTGGACTACCACTTCTAAGCCATACAAAATCCAAACATCCAACAACACAGCTAAATCCTTCAACGCCGTCAGCAAAAAGGTTTAACATGTAGCATTTGAACAGAGCTGAACAGAACCAATTAGCTCAGCACAGTCTCAGCAGTCGAGTCTGCGAGCTGGCTCATAAATCCTAGCTATGTAGGTCAGCGCCGTCAGGTGGCGACGAACGTCTTTTGCCTTGGGCAGACCAAGCGGTGAGAGCAAGCGTAATGAAGCAGTGATTACAAAATAACTAAAAAGAGGACCTACCTTAAGGAGAGATCGTTAGGCTAAGTGTACACAGCACTATATAAGGACCTAAGACCAAACTAACTTAACGAAAGTAAATAAAAGTTATTTGCATGATTAAGACCTATATATATATTATTAGTAGCTATGATTCTTACTCGTTTACTCAATTTCCTTTCAAAACTGAGTTGGGCCAAATCCCTACTCTGACAAAAATCTAACGTCAATCGTTAAGGTTATAAAACAAAACCGGAGTCCTGCTACTGCTGATTGTTCCTAAGCATCTACCTCCTCTAAAGTAGGATCCTTACTGTGTAAACTCATAAATAACTTGTGGTTTAATCAAGAAATAGCCTGAGTGGATGCCTCAGTAAAGGCAAGAACGGAGGGCCCTTACTGAAGGGTCTAGCTGTATCAATCAATCTTTAAGCAGCCACATAAAGAGCTAAAGGTTAACATACTGTTCACCGCTTCCCTGAAAAACTTGAACACCATCGATACTTCACTGCCGTATTCGCTAAGTATGTTGCAAGACTTGGAGGAGGCAAGGCATCTCCCCGAGAAGCGTTTTAATAAATCCATCTCTATAATTCTAAATACTTTTGGTGCACCCTGAAGGCAGTTGTGTCACGAAGTATCGTAAACACATACACCAGGATATTTCAAACTACAGCATCGTAGGCCATTTCAGATTCTCAGACCACAAAATACTTGAAACGTCGACACGAAGATGAAGAACTAGTATGTTCACAACTGTCAACAGTGAAGGCAAACGCTCATTTGGCGGAGCCTTCGCTGTCTGTCACTCGCTTGCTCTCATCACTCGATCTGTACGAGGCTTTACGATGCACATGTGCTTGCGAATAGGTGCTCTTTTATGGTCGGAAAGAGAAAAGGGATATCCGTAGGAATGTTATATGTTTCCGAAAAGGGCTTTAATTTGTCATTGCCGTTGTTGGTTCGTAGGAATGTTTTTATATTTCCAATCGATATATGTGTCACCTTAATCGATTATTTACCAAACTGATATCAGATGCTTGGAAATAAAATGTAACAGTCTGGATGGATGACCAAAGTACATAATCACCCATAGTCAAACAATAAAACTTAATACTTAGCTTTCAAGAGCGACACTATACAACGCAGATTAAAAATCAAAATCGGCTGTAACATATTTTTTACTCTCTATGTTAAGTCATTAAGATTTAATGTTGTTATCTAATAATAATTGATATAATTCTAAAATAAGAGCCAACAACTAGATAAAAACCTATGTAGATTTTGAACATCAAATCACTTATTGGTGAATGTTTATTATCAACTAGATCGCGGCTTAAATTATATGCCCGCAGTAAGCATGGGAATTTGTGCAAAATGTTTGTTTGTCTGTAAGCTGCTGTGTAAATCCGAGCCGATAATTCGACAAGCGGTATTTGTAAATTGGCGATTAAATCAAAGTTAAGGCGTTTGCTACTGTGCTGTAAATGCAACTAGATAATTGACAGGTGTTGGAAATGAAGGTGTTTGGGAATTAAATAATTATCGTTATTCTCGTAAACATTTTCTTTCCTTTGTTTACGACTTAGGAAGACACTGTAAAGCTTTGTTTACAAATTGTTTTTATTTTCGGTTTTATTTGTTTCCTCTCAAATTGTGTGATTTTTAAATATTTAATAATTTATCACTTTACACATTTTGTAACCTTTCAAAAATAGACCATTAAATTAGTAGTGCATGAGTACGGACGATCTATCGAATTTAACGGCCGAATTCCAAACTTTAGTATCGATGTGTAAACTTGCTCTGTTAAATTCTTTATCTAATTTATGGATTTCCAAAGGTGTGATACCCTTTAACCTATAAAAGTTAAGCTTTTAGTTATATACGCAGTAAAGAGTTTTTAAAGCAATGGCTCTGGTTGACTTACGCACACTAATGTCGACGTGCACGCGAAATCCGACCGGACTTGCTAGACATCGAGAAGAGGTGTTACGTCGAACTTTTATTAATTTGTGACTTGACTTTGGTTTGAGCAGCAATGAAAGTATAAACTTGATAGACTGTGATTTTACTTTAAAAGCTTTTATTTAACTTGTTATGTTTGTAGGTATGTCTGTGTGTATGTATGTATGTATGTTTGTTCAGGTCAAACCTTGCAAGTTGAATTAGAACCACTTCCTCTTATCATACAGAGTTGAATTTTTACATGTTGTTTCAGTTCCGATGACAATGTCTATTTATGGTAAGCGTGACCTGAATTGACATCCAGGATTATCTCCACATTGAACTTTTCAACGGTTAACAGCACAGACACGAAATTTTGTGTACGCATTTTTATTATGATAGCCAGTTTTAAATGTTATCATGCTATGGTTGCTGCACTCATTGTTGGGTCCTGAATAGGGAAATCCTCAACGGCTAATAGCACAGACATAAAATGTTGTATTCGCAGTTAATTGTGATAGCCCGTTCTAAGTTTTACCATGACATGGCTACTGTATATAAGCTTTATTTAACCTTTTTTAATAAAAATTATGAAAATGTATTTGTAAATACTTTTGAAAAGGCCGTTAAGTCTCTTAGCGAGTTCGGCGGCGAAAACAATGTACCTTCGTCACTGGTTCGCGCTAATTCCTGCGGCGGAGGATGGATAGATATTTAATTGCATATTTTTAAGACTTTTTAAGGTTATCGTACAGAATTACTCGTGTGGTGAGTAAGTTACTACTTTTTTTAAATGTATTTTTTATGTAATTAAACTATGCAGCTATGTGTCTGTTCCTTTTATACTGTAAGCTAGGTGTATGAGTATTTCCCATACTCAGAAATCGATAAAAATAGGCAAATCAATAAAAAAATACCCATGCTAATAAAATCGCCTTCTAGTTTCACATAAACTCGAAGCTGTCAATGTACTTTTTAATCGATAATCGAATGCGCATATCGAACACGGTTAATGTATCTATAAAATCTCTTTTACTTGGCATGTAAAATGAAATTGTTTGACTACTAATCAAGTAAAAGTAATATTTAGCGAAATGTATTTGTATGTAATAAAAGAAAGTACTAACAATTTTAAATAAAACGCATATTTTTACCTTTTCCTTGCAATGATGCAAGATGACTATGTATTATTTTTCATATTAGGTATTTACATTGTATATATTTATCATAAATCGACAAGTGAGTTCGAGGCTGAAAAAATACCCAAACATATGCTCATACAACCAACTCGGAATTGGTTGTTTGTTCGAAGAACCAACACGAGGTAGAGAGAAATACAGAGAGAATAATAATAGTAATGGTACTTTTACTTTACCATAAGTAATAGTACATGACATATCTACATCAGTATAAAATTTCCATCCAAATCAGATTAGCCATGATGGCAAACTTCATGAACAAACTTGGATCTATTCGTGTCTTTCCTATTTAAATACTGAATTTATGAGAAAGTAATCCATCTCTATTGTCACATTTAAAAGAACACGAATTTGATCAGTTTTAAAGCTTGATTACAAAATCGATTTTCAATCGAGCTATTGTAAGGTGCCTATCACTGCCGTCTAAGATAACACTTACGCAAACTTCCTTACTAGGCAATAAAGTCCAAATAACACAGATAGTCGGTAAGAATCGAGTATCTATTAGAGTTGTGAATTTTGCCGGACAAAAGTAAAGTTTAGGTAAGTAAGTTTTGAGTATCGTTTTTTTGACATTCGTCCGGATTATTTGGTCAGATTGCTGGAAAGATTTCCATTGGGTTATTGAATATCCGACCAAATTTTTCGCTATGACTTAGTAGGTTCTTATTTATGAATTTAATTTGCTTTGCAATTATTTTGTCTTACTTACATTAATACTATTAATTATTTTAAATTATCATTAACAGCAGCTGTTCTAAAAAACAACTTTTATTTTTACGGATATACCTATAATAGGTAGTGATAATAGATCTTCCAATAACAGGTAGTGATAATAGATCTTCCAATAATAGATAGTGATAATAGATCTTCCAATAACAGGTAGTGATAATAGATCTTCCAATAATAGGTAGTGATAATAGATCTTCCAATAACAGGTAGTGATAATAGATCTTCCAATAATAGGTAGTGATAATAGATCTTCCAATAACAGGTAGTGATAATAGATCTTCCAATAATAGGTAGTGATAATAGATCTTCCAATAACAGGTAGTGATAATAGATCTTCCAATAATAGGTAGTGATAATAGATCTTCCAATAACAGGTAGTGATAATAGATCTTCCAATAATAGGTAGTGATAATAGATCTTCCAATAACAGGTAGTGATAATAGATCTTCCAATAACAGGTAGTGATAATAGATCTTCCAATAACAGGTAGTGATAATAGATCTTCCAATAACAGGTAGTGATAATAGATCTTCCAATAACAGGTAGTGATAATAGATCTTCCAATAAATGTAATGAAAAATACCTTTCTTCGCTCTAAGACAGCGTGGTGGATAATAGCCCACCCTCACTCTTTGAAAGTTAGCCTTTGTCCCCAGCAGTGGAAACATAATACTGATGATGATGATAAATTACTGCCATAGATAAAAGTTATATTTTCAGTCATATTTTAAGGCTTTAAATTATACTTGCGAAATAAACCAAACTATCTATCCGATACATGAACATAAATCGATTTTGACCGAATAGCCTATTACCAGGTCTCAACTCTAGTACCGACTCGATCGGACCTCACATCAATTATTCGATAACAAGTATCGATACATCCGCACCACCTGCTGCACTTTATTGGGCTGGCTTTAATTGTGGGATAGACACTAACGGTCTGCTTTGTCGGATTAGCCTTGGTTCTGTTTAATAATTACAATTTTATTAGTTTGTCGTAATTGAAACTGTAGTTTTCACTGATGGCGGAATCGATGTAGGTAAATTCACTTAAAAGAATTTAACTTAGAAAATATTTGCCTTTTCTCTCAAAATATTACAATACTAAAAATATTGCTTGATATTACTAAAACAGCTAATGAATTGGAAGACGGGCAGATGGCAGAAACATTATTATACATTTTCTAATATCAATATTGTATTAAATACAATGTGCTGGAGTTCTCACTCATAGTTTTATTTAATCTTATTATAATAATATTCCTTAGTTTTTAATAACGAAAATAAAGTTATACATGATGTAATTGTAATTAAATGAGTTTAGTATTGCTTGTGTGATTCTTTAAAGGCAGAAATGGATCAGAGCGTCAAGATTGACTACACTTTTCAGTCCGTTCAAGGATTTTCACACCGTCTAAAAATTTGCGTGTCTAATTAACCGTTAGTCGGGCATCACTTTATCAAAGTACTAACCACGAATCAATTTACCGAGTTAAGTAGGCAGCATCTCGATAGCGCCTGACTGATGGTCAACCCTATTAGATCAAATAGGGTTGCCAATCAGTCTGTGTTGATCCGAATCTATTAGGGAAGTGTGACTAGTGTTCCAGTTATCAATGGTAGTGTGCCAATAAACCGTAGATTTCATGCCAAGGGATATTTAATGGAGAATTTTAGATTATTTGCCTTCATAAATCATTTTATGCAGAGAAAGCTACATTGATTAAGAACTTTAGATCTATTGAGTTTGCCTGGGTACTTAATAATTATTTTATTTACCTACAGAGAGAGCTACTGAACATTTTCTATTTGCGAAGTTTATGTCGCCACTTATTGTAATTACGAATCAACTAATTTAAGCTTTTAATATACGGAGATTTGATTAACTTTTGATTAGCTATTCCCCACTAACTTTCCTGTGTAAAATCACTACTGAATTTATGAGACTTCCAGTAGGTAAAGTTAACGATAACTAACATAATTTAATTTATTGTTATTAATTAAAATACGTTGTATGTGACATTATATTACTTTGTCTATATATATACTATTATTAGAAAGAGAAAAGATTTTTTGTAAGTTTGTATGTTTGTTATGGATAAAATCAAAAAATACTGAACCAATTTTATAAAATCTTTCACCTGTATACAAAGCTACATTATCAGCGTAAATGATCACAAAACAGTATTATATTTTTCAAAAAAAAATGAGGTCCCTTCGTAATTTGCGATATTGTAACCCAAGGTATCAAACATTTGCCTATTAAAAATATCGATTACTCGCTGTTAGCAACGGAATGACATGTTGCCATGGAAACGAAATAATAACAACTCTGTCAAAAAGCACCACGAGCGTTGCTGAAAAAGATTTTGTATTACGCTTACTGAGTTTTCTTTAAGAAGTTACGACGGGTAGGTACCTAAGTATAAAATTGCTAAACGTAAGACAAATGCCGCGGTGTGTGAGTCACTAGTAAGCTAATATAATCGTATGGTGTTTAATACAGAATTGTTGTTTTGGTCTGTCACAATTGAACAGAACACAAATCCATGTGTTTTTTTAATAATCCCTATCAAAAACAATCTGTAAGTACAAAGAACTCTTAATTAACCTTACCTGCATGTAGCTTATCGTACGTCGTCATACCGTTAAGCAAAGAGAAAATGAAAGCAGGTAACATTAATAAAGTTACTTTGCACCGCAGCGTTGTAAATAAACTCTCTCTGGCGGTGATACCATCTGGCTGCGAACGAAACGTAGAAACGAGCTGCAGAAAGATGTTTATACGAGAAGAATAAAATGCCGACATTTGAAGAATAAAAATTTGTACGAGATAAATATTTAAACAAGTGTCAAAATTAAATGTTGTCCAGTCGCGCTTTCATGGATTGGGTTTGCACTGTATCAACTGTTGAAACAAAATTCAAATTTTATAAATCAATCAAAGATATAACTCAAGTATTATGAGCATAGTTCCACTAGTTTATCTAACCATTAAACTTAAACAAACACGAATTACACAAACGAACATTACCGACCAATTTAATTGAGAATTAAAAATAATTTCGCACGAAACCTCAATTTAGTATCGACCATTACGGACCTTAGAATCAATGCTAGAAGTATTATAATGAGTAATCAGCACGTCCAGGACGTCATTTTGTGAGAGCTAAGCCCCATTCAGAAATACCTAGCCAATTTAGATTGTATCTAGTTATTTCACGTGAGGCGGTCACATGCAATCAGTAAAGCAAGAGGTGTGTCAGGAGGAGTGTCTGCTTATTAATGCCGATGCCTTCGATGATAGCTGCAAATGCAGTCTCAGATCGGATTGGAATTGAACGGAGCACCTGCCATACAGATTGTATTAATTGGATAGGTAGTCATGTAGTCACATACGGGAACTTGCTGTCTATGGTTTGTATGTAGAATGAGGTAATGCCGCTAATTTCAGAGTTTGTCAGGCCGCCCAATGGACTGATATAAATTGTTAGCAACTGGGAACGACGACTAAAAATGCCTTCTGAAGCATGAAGAACTAGTTAAATCTGCACCTAACTATTTAAGTTATTGGTGCTGAGCATCGAATTTGGTGACGTTGCAAAAGCGCCGTTCTCATTTTCTCTTTACTCCGCCACCATCGATAGTTTCTGCTTTGGAACTTTGGTCTGGTTAGATGTGGTTATTGCAGCTCGATGTCAGGTAGCGTAGATAAACCCAAAGCTACCACGACTTGGCAAACGTAGTGTAGGACGCCCAGCGACAAGGAAGAGTGAGGACCTGCGAAAGGCAGTCGGCAGAAACTGGATTAGATGAGGCAAAGACCGAACTCTATGGTGTTAATTGGGATAGGCTAATGTCCAACAGTATACGAATACAGATGATATGATAATGATGATGTAGATAAAACCGAATTAGACGGAGAAATCTCGGTGTTCCAATAGTGCGGTCGAATGACGTAAAGAATATTGCGAAGAATACGTATCTAATAATTTTCTAAAGAAAAAATTTGGATCACGTAGGAAATTCGAGCCCGCATCATCCATGCCTCTGCGCGGCACATGCCTTCAACCAATTTGGCAGCCGTGCCATCATCATCCATTTTTTCCCCTCAGTTTCTAAATCCGTCTTACAAGAACAATAACGACATCTATTTGTAGTTTGTTGAACTGACCAACCAAACACATAAAAATACTGCCTTCCAAATCTAATGTTTTCAGGATATTAGCATTAACGCCTGCTTAGAAAGAATATATCTAATAATGTTTTATAGGAAAAATTTGGATCACGGATAGGATTCGAACCCACATCATCTATGCATGGCACATGCCTTTAACCAATCGGCTACAGTGAACTACATCATCATCCACTTTTCTGTTGTCTTTAAATTTATTAGATATGTTCAGCTGTTAATGCTAATATCATAAAAACATAAGAATGATCATGCAAGAACATGCAAGTGGCGAGAGAACAGGTACAATGGCAGAATCAAAGAGATGCTCAGGAGTGAGCAACCAAATAATAATGTTGAGTTGAGGCCTTTCGAATAAGCAAGGGTGCGGAGAGTAAACAAACTAATCAAGACAAAGGTGCACAGAAAGCAAGAAACAGTTTACAGACAGATTCAGTTTGTCTTTTAGTACGTTCATCTCGTGGTCATAACAAGTTTGTACACGACTGCCCAAAAAAAGGAGTGTTATGTTTTTAGCATTCATGTATGTTTGTATGTATGTGAGTTTCTTTATTCCACTATAACTTTTAAATGACTGAACAGATTTAGACGTATGGGGTATCGTTAGAATCCTTACTTCCCCCTGAGTAACATAGGTTTTTCTTTGAAAAAATTCAATATGGCATATATATGGCACCATACTCAATTGCAAAAAAACTTCGAATTTTACAATATGGGTATCAAATTGAAGGCCTTGATAAGCACATTCCAATAGTATATAATTTATAGGCATAAGTTCATTGTGGGCAGGGCAGGCGTGTTGTTTTAGCTTTTAAGCTAGTTATTTCCGGATATATTTAGGTAAGGAAATATAATTTGGTATACCTACATTCTCACGATGACTCGATGTTTTTGCTCCTATCAAATTATACCCTACCATTCTCATTACTGCAGCGACTCATTTTCAATTAAGGCAACAAGGTGTGTTATTAAAATTTAATGTATCCGGGCTTTGCTTGAAGCTAATTGTTTTTTTATTCACACCAATAGGATAAATTTAATGTATACTGCTGTTCTGTTACAAACAGATATGAATGTCTAAATTACGTAGATATTTTGAAAACTATTTTGGCAATAATAGCATTCGGACGTCACACATCACGGGGACGTGTTATGAATTGTAAAAAAACACCCAATAAATTGTCGTTGACCTGATATTTTAACAACCCAGCAGGAACGCAATGCGTTAACGCATGCCTCTAAACGAGAAGTTACGGACTGTATAGACCCACAACGCAACCTCGTTGGCATTTCAAAATATGACTACATACAACGATAAGTATATATAGTTATTCTAAGGCGAAAGTTACATAGTCTAACACGGCTTAACCGCGATACATAACCCGACACCTCTAAATTACTGTGGTTTACTTAAACGCGGCAAAACCGTACAAATATTCAACATGATTTGCAATAGCCGACCAATTGCTTTGATAACTAGTTACATAGGACTTCCAAAGCACTTAAAGCTTGCATAATAGAGCGGGATGGTCAGTCTATAACGATTTGACTTGTCGCTGTAAATTAACTATCACATTGAAAGTTGTGCCTATTTACAGTTTGTAGCTGATAATTTGTTGAGAAACAAATTCGTTATAGATTGGAGTGTATTACATTAAATAAGATAGTGTTAAATGACCAAGCCGAATGGCAAAGCAAATAATTCTCTTAATCTCATATTTCAAATGGATTTCTACAAAAAATTTAAAACCAATTTTCATGACATTTAGGTTCTACCTTTTTAAACAAGAATTGAATTCTTACTACGTAAAGTTTATGATCAAATATAGAACAATAGTTTGAAATAAGGAAATGCTAAACACCCTAGTGCCCATTAGGAGTCATTTTAGAATCGAAATGGATTTCAAATAGATTGTAGAAAAAACACAATAATTTGATTTACTTTTCATGGGGCTACAACGGAGGTTATCCCTTTCCAACAAAAAAAAAACAATCACAAATATCGGTTCAGAAGTCCCTGACTATGGCGAAGCAAGGGAAGGGTAATGAGTTTAACAGTCTATGTATGTATGTATCTATGTATGTGGGTATGTGGATGTTCCACCATAGCGTAGCCCCTATTGGTCCAATTTTGACAAACGAGGTGTCAATCGAATCGGCTTTACGTATAGAGTGTCACAGGCCATATTTTTTTACCCGACTATGGCGAACCAAAGGAAGAGTTGTTCAAACTAATAACTTGGTCCGATTTTGACAAGCGAGGTATCAATCGATTCGTCTTTATCGCAAGAGTGTCATAGACTATTTTTTACCCGAACGTAGTAGGGTTTTAGTTCTTGAACTTACGTCTTGTTAATGAATGGGATGCCGTGAGAGAAGAAACAGATCAATAATTATCAAAACACCATTATTTATGATATATGGAAAGACATTCTAAGTTACATTCTTGAAGACATGTTTCCACCCCTAGTGCGGGGAGGAGAGGGGGCAACATGCTCATCCTTCTAAAATGTATTGTGTGCAAAGACTCCAACTTTTTCCCTCTCGATCCAATACGATTGACAACGAATCACTAGGATTTGACACATAACGGTGCTCCCATTACAGAAAAAGGTCACAGGAATCTTAACGAGTACTAGCTTAGAGCAAAAAGCTAGAACTAAGACTTGCTAAGTTCTCCAAGAGCTAGTGTTCAAATGGACTGCATAGGAAAAAGTAATGAGACTATTGACGATTGCAAAATATGGATAATGGATTTGCTGTAAATGTCCTTCAACTAATGGATTTGTATGATGGAGGTGATAAATCTTAAGATAATCTTGGGAATAGAAGTCTGGGGAAGTCTGGTTTAGTAAACAAACTAAGGTTACTAAGGTCAAAATCGAAAAGTAAGACTTTATCTGTTAACAGAAGTAACATGTGAAAATCTTTTATTTTTTGAACTGTACAGATCAAATTATTAAAACGATTATGATAACAATTGTATTTTTAGAAAGCTACTTTAATCTTATTGTATACAATACTAGTTTTCCCGCCCGCGACTTCGTCCGCGCGGACTACTGTTTATCGCGAAAAAAGCATCCCATGTTCTCCTAGGATATCAAAAATTAATGCAAAAGTAGGTACAGCACCACTCTTGATGTTTTTTGACAGACTTGTAATTTCGTTTCCATGGCAACCACAGACCATTCTGTGATGGCAACCGTTCCTTACAGCGAGTAACCAACATTTTCCAGTTTTCCCGTGGAAACTTACAATTTTCCGGGATAAAAGTATTCTATTTCTTATTTCAAGGTATAAGCTATCTCCATTCCAAATTTCATCAAAATCCGTTCAGCCGTTATCGCGTGATAGCTCCAAACAAACAAACAAACAAACCGACAACGTTTCACTTTTATATATTGGTTTGGATGTTATAGTTACGTTTAGTTAGGTTTCTTAAGATAAATGTCAACAGAGATTTAAATAGAATAAAAACTACCTCGTTCTCGAAATCTGCGCAGTCGCTGATAACCAAAATGCTGTTTCGAAATCTTAGATTTTTCATATTGTGTGAATCGCCACTTCTGCCACTACATATTTGTACCATAAAAGTTACATTTTTTTATAATTTTATAATATAAAAAATAGGGTCCACAACAATCGTTGAAATATTATGAAAGTGAGTCCACACCATATTCCCACAGTGAAAGTGAGGTCAAACGTTCAGGGGATATGCGTTATGTTGCGATACCTAAAGGCTAATTTACGCCTACAGTAGGCTGTAAATCATTGCTGGAAAGTGATAGTGGTTTGTATGGCTTGTGTAAGGGTTCGAACGCAGGTGGGACGAGGAGGGTACAGGATTTTATGTTTATACCTACCACTACATTAGGTTCTATATATCACTATTGAAAAACTACATTTTGTCGAATATTCAACCACCAAAATGATATTCAATTTTCCAGTTTGAAGGGCAATGTTTTGAACGAAATTATTGGGACATGAACCACAAAGTCTCATTGAAAAAAAAACATGTCTCAAGGTGGCGAGCGCATGCAGTGACGCGCAACATTTTGCAACCAAAGTTCTGGGAGGCACTGCAATAAATCGGATAAAAAAAAACATTAAGTCGAACTGAAAACCTCCTTCGCCTTTTTCAAGTCAGTTTAAAATGTATAGACGTCATTGTGGTGCCAAATAATGAACCTCAGATTTTCAGTTCAATCTCCATTCAAGCCGGATTTAATAACACTCAAACTATATTGTAAACCACAAACAAAATGTATGACAATTTAACGTTATCGGTTTAGGTTTCAAGAGTAATATTTTTGAATCTGACTTTGATACAGCTAGTCTCTTAATAGTTACTTTATTTCAGTTATATGTCCAGAACTATCTTATATATCTACAGGAATGTCTCAGTTAGTTATCTAATAATAATGGTTAGTTAGTGAAGGAATAGAATGATTGCAACCCAAAGATTGTATGGGTCCATGAAATGTAGAGTAGCTCTATTACCATTGCAATGTCCAATGAAGCACCAATAAGCTATAATTTTAAAGACATTTCCTCAAAAGTTTCAAATCATTCATAAGTGTACCGTATTTCTACTGCTTTACGGTTCCATTCAGCTTGCAGCCTTAAAGATCTGGTTACCACCAGATTATGTGACGTAAATAGCAATTTGATTTCATATTATCTGGACTCTCATTGGTTAAATGAGCATAAAATGTTGGACTGTTATCTATTCTGTGTTTTTACTGTTTTTATTTAAGTATTTTACTGTTTTGATTGTAAGTGTCGCCAGGAGTTTCCACATTTTGTGAAAGTGAACATTGGTATATGGGTAACATAATATCGTTCTTGTATTTATGTTATGTAACTTTTCATATTTGCGACATCATTTGTGCGAGCTTTGAAATGTTGTTGATCTAGTAATTGAACGAGGGAAGCGAGGTCTCCAAGTTAACTTTGACGAATAGGAATTTGTATGTATGTATGTATGTATGTCGAACCGTTGATTCAATCTTCATGAAATATCCCGCAAAGCTACACTACAACATGGATTATTGGACAGAAAGACATCCCAACATTTATACCCCGGCATCCCAACTGAAATACTTTGTTAACTTCACCACCAAAATAAGAAATTATTAGCGCATTACTGCGGCTAGTTCAGTATTTCGTCCTACAACCCTTTTGTCCCGATGGGATGAATCACTGTCGGCTTTGGTGGGCTCTTACAAAAGAGTCCTAGACTACAGGAGTCTGTGCGTCCCTTCTCTTTGCACCAATGTTTACGAAAATCTAACTTCAACCTCTTTTCCCACTCGCGAAATGATATTACTTCAGATCTGCTACATAGCTGATAGGACAGGTATGACTTCGCTTTCTAACCGTGGAGGGGTAAATCCTATCCAACGCTTTTAGAAACGCAGCTTATTGAAAAAGGTAGTGTTTTTCGAACAATTTCTTGATCTGTCTAAGAGATATAACACGGTGTGCTACTCTCTAAGTTAGGAAATATTTCCTAACTTAGAGACTCTAGCACGCCGTTTCCGTTTTGAGAATAAGCCATTGATTATGAAGTTATGGGAAAGTCATGGTAATATAGTATGATAGATTTTTATAAATGTTTTTTTTTAATGTGTTTCTTAATAGTTTTTTAATAGTTTTATTTTACGTAGGGAAAACAACTTAACAACTCCGTCCAAATCCGACTTTTTACACAATCTTGACTAAGCACTGCCAAGCCTTCCTTCATTTACGCTTACAACTTTCAATTATTATTGTAAATGCGCCCAGCTGCGGGGCCTCTAGGACAAAAGTTGTCTTTGCAAGCCATTTTTGCTCCTCCGGATCTAAGGTTCCCCGGTTCTCCAATTGACGGATACGTCAAGGAGGAACTCATTACTAATCACTGTATTTGCTAACTACAACAAAATATAACTAGTTAGCTTACTACTTTATGAAACAGCTCCAAGTCGAGAGTCCAAATATTCTAGTCCACTGCCAGTTGGTAGCTCCAATATCCAATATGTAACCTAGGTAAGCATATCTTCGCTGCTTGAGCTGCTCTGCCGAAGTAGCTGCGGCGCCATCCCTACTCTGTCTCAGAAAGTTGTTACGGTGGCAGAGTGTCGACACAAGTAGCGTCCCACTATAGAAGTCGTCCCAACTTCCAGGGAATAAAGGTCATACCGTCAGACCTTTTACCATCGGCACGTCCGATGCACCGTCCGTCGCGTAGGCGAACAAGCTGTGCGGGGAGTGGCAGTACGAGTGCGCGTCCGGGGGGTAGCCGTCGTCGGAATCCATGTCCACCTTTTGCGGGTAGTAGTCGTACGCGGGCTGCACAGGGGTCATGGTGGCGAGCACGGCGTGCGCATTATTATTTTTTACTTTTATTGTATTTTAACTGTAACATTAGAGCAGCCTAGAGTCCTTACCAAGCTCTCATGATTTGGAATTCAATTGGAAGGCCTGCACGTACCGCCAATCTACATAAAAACGGCGTGGCGTAGACACGTATATACATATTCAACAGTTTCGTGCTATTGCATAATTTCCCGTTTTAGCGGCAACAATATTGAACAGTTGTTACTTCAAATCAAAGGGGGTTTCTGGAATAAAATATGTCTTGAAGTTTAAATGATAATTATTTATGTTCACGCTTAATTAATTTAATTGGTTTTCGCCGTCAGTTAAATTATTTAGTTTGTGTTTCGGGCCCCATATCATCCAGTCTATCAAATTATGGTCTTACCTTAGCAGAGTACCTAATGAAATATTTATTTAGAAAATAGCAAAAGTAGCAAATGTAGATTAAATACTAATCAAAAACATGTTTGTTTTTTAATTGTGTTTTCTTCGAGTTGTGAGCTACCTTGAAACTTTCAGCCGGATAGCTAATGGGGAAGTGCTCAAAATGTTGACCAGGAACGACAGACAGACAAACAAGAAAGTGACTTAATAAAAACGAGTTAAAAATAGAATCATAAGTTGTGATCTTTTTAAGCTTTTTTTCTAAATAAATATTACATTTTCGAAGTATTCAAACCATTTAACATATTAGAAAATAGCTTGCCTCTCTAGTACAGTTTAGTTTCGTTGGGACAAATGACAGAAATCTTAGCATAATAAAACTTGCAGATATTGTTAATAGAATCAGGCGTTCGTTTATGGAAATTCATATAATAAATCATCGAAGAAAAAATATACATTGAAACTGAACAGTTGAGTACAAAACCAAGTTTATAGCTGCAAATAGCTTATAATGAAGCAATAAGTACGAAAAAGTCGATACAAAGAAGATAACATAAAAAATGGTCTTAGGTACAATAAGCTACTGAACAAAAATATAACATTTTGAAACATCGTGTCTGTCTGTTTGTCTGTATGTTTGTTCACGCATCACGTAAAAACAACTGGACTGATTGCGATGCGGTTACTTGGTATCTCATGCCGAGCAATCGATAAAAACTTCTTCACAGCTGAAGGAATTTTGATCATATGTTGGTATATTCTGATTTTAGGTCTTGGAATAGTACATAGGGTACTTTTAACCTAGAGAAATGACCACGCGTGCAAAGCCGCGGGTACAGCTAGTACCATAATAAAACTGTAACTGAGCCAAATCTGTACAATAAATATTGTTTGAAAATTATAATTGAGAATAGCTGCATAATCGATATGTAGGCCAAAACTTTTTTTTCTTTCTCTTTGAATACGCTTCACACTGAAATTACCGAAAGGATTTTGATGCAATTGTGCACAATCATAGCTAACGTTATGGATTAACATTTAAAATACTTGTGATTCCGAAAAACTGAAGGGTTCCCGCAGGAAAGGGGTTGAAAGTTATGTAAAAAAACACGTATCACGCTGAAATTAATTGACAGATTTTGATGCAATAAGACACAGTTAAAATTTATACTGTGGGTTAATATCTGGGATACTTTTTATCCCAAAACACTAAAGAGTTTCTGTGGGATTGGGGTTATGATATATAAGTTATGTAAAAATATTATTTCACCAGTCGATTGTGTTGGTGAAACGGATTAAATCTTGACAAGAATTGGCATATGTCAAAACAAAGATACAATTAAGATACTTTTTATCCCGAAAAATAAAGGGTTCCTGCGGGGTAGGGGTTGAAATTTATGTAACAGTATTATTGCACTAATCGAGCGACACGGATCAAATCTTAAAAATAAATCAATAAACAAATATATAAATAAATAAATGTAAAATAAATATATTCGGGACATTTCCACACCAATTACCTAGCCCCAAACTAGGATACCCTGTGCTATGGGCACTAGATAACGGATAAACATACATAGATAAGAATATTACATCCATGACTCGGAAACAAACATTTCTGCTCATCACACAAATGATTGCACCGATATATCTAGTTAATTTTTAGGGTTCCGTACCTAAAGCATTTTTTTTATGTAGTCCTTTTTATTTATGCTGTGCCTAAAGAGTACAAACAGGGTTGAATCTTTTGATTCGTTAGAAGCGCGAGAGGAAAACGTTATCTATATAGACCCTAAGCTATATTTGTCATTAACCTTTTGGTGACTACAAAAGTTCAATACAAAAGGTTTATTTAAGGAAACCACAAGAAAAAATAATAACGCGCGAGTGAAGCCACGGGCAAAAGCTAGTAATAAATAAATATTAATATTCGGTATGATTCACATCAATTACCTAGCCCCAAACTAGGAAGTAGGATACCCTGTACTATGGGCACTAGACAACGGATAAACATACACAGATACAAGATAGTGCCTTTCAAAACGAGCTGAGATATAAACTGACCTAATGATGCAGTAATAAGAATAATAATTTTAGTGTTCAAGTTTTCGTGAGTTTGACTCATTATTAATTTATGATAGTATCCGGCTAAAATTCGATTATGCAGATATTTACATTTTCGTCAAAACAATGTGTGAATTAGGGTTTTCAGTAAAAAACTGTAATTCACGTCCTCGTAGTTCCTGATACAGAAAATCTATATACAATGAGTTAAGAAACCTCGCTCAAGGGACACTTAGCATTTATATGATTCTGAAATCAACTTATCATCATCATCGTCAGCTTGTTTTGTCACTTGTCCACTGCTGGACGTAGGCCTCTCCTAATGCACGCAACAGAGCTTGGTCTAAAGCTCTCCGCATTGAGTTTCTACCAGTCGCTTTTCGCAGCTCGTCACTCAACCTAATTTATACGATCCAAGTCCGAGGAGCTTGTACCTAATCTTCCAACTTCTAACTAGATCTTTTTGACAGCAAACTTTAAATATATTAATATATTTATTTTTATATAGTCTAACAGACTAACAAACAAATGACAAAAACAGTCATAAACTTCAGATGTTTTCAAAGTCAAGAAACCAGAAACAAGCAATTATTGCCCAACATTTCTTAAAAGCATCCCTACAAAGTAGAGTTTTCCTTAACCTTACATATTCAATTAAAGTCAACTTCAAAGTCTGCATGATGCTGTACAGGCAATTTGTGTCTAACGGTGGTTACACATCGTACATCTAGGTATTATAATGATAATACGAACTATGTCCAATTTTCTTGGAAACTCTTAAACATTTTATGCTGATATGAACACTTTACTACGATATTATAAAAAGTGGTAAACTACTGATGTTGTTAAGCTGTTTAATTTTTATTGAAGGGTCCATGGAAATGTTTTTTATTGAAACTTGAGTCTTACAAAGAATAAATGGAATTAATATTTAACTAAAACTTAATATTAGTACAAAGTTTAATAATACGTTGAGTTTTAGCTTTGTTATTACTAATTAGCGTCTACTTATATTAAAGTACTAGTTGATGCCCGCGGCTTCGCACGTTTGGTCATTTATATAGGTAAAAAGTACTATACCAAGACCTGAAATACCAATATACCATCATTTGATCAAAATTCCTTCAGCCGCCAATTTTTTTTATCGATTGCTTTGCTTCTAATGATTGGATACTAACTACACCAGTTTTCAAGTCGAAACCTACAGTGAAGACAGCATCGCAATCGGTTCAGTAGTTTTACGTGATGCGCGAACAAATATACAGACATACTAACAAACAAACAAACAGAAAGATACGATTTAAAAAAATGTTACATTCTTGTTCAGTAGGTTATTATAAGTACCCCAGAGCTTTTTTTGTAATTATCTTCTTTGTAGAGACCATTTCGTTCCTATTGCTTTCTTATAAGTATACAGAAAGATAGGTACAAGTTGTAAACTACGGTTGCATATGAAGTTTTCTCTTCTTCTAGCGAATGTTTTCCCCGCATATCATTTCAACAAAATTGGCTAGCTTCCTGAATTATTTTAAAAAAGCAGCCAATTACGCTAATATAACATTTTAGGCATAAAAAGTGTTGAGATCACGAGTAACAAATGGTCAGTTCCGGATAATATTATACATAAAAAATGTTTTTTTTTAAGGTTTTATTTAACTTCACGTGTATGTATAGATGTATTTAGTCCTGGAATCTAGCAATTCAAATTTCGAGCACTTCCCGATTAGCTATCTGGCTGAAACTGTCAGGGTAGGTTACAAACCGACGACAAAGCAAAAAAAAAAGGAAAAAATATATAACAAAAACAAAGAAAAAAAGTGAAAATGAAAAAATATGCAACCATTAAAAAATATATACATTTAATTATACTTTTTAACGGTTTATTGCCTTCATTACCTAAAAACTACAAAATACAAATAACTAACTACTACTTATAAAACATTCTGACAGCTACAAGCCATTACTGGCTTACATGCAGCCCAAATGATAGAACTCGATTGACGGACAACTAAAAACATTCTAATAGCACCAATATATATTATATTCATCCACTCAGTATACGTACTACATAGCTCGAAGGCTTTCAAAACTTTTGGCACTCAGTAAAATCCACTGAATAACTAATTGTAGGTACAAAGTAAACTGCCAAATCTCAGATTTATCTCGTCACGTATAGATCGCAAAAAAAAACATGGCCGATGCACGTTCGCAGTGTTTGTTGCATGCGAAATAACTGATGTCCTTTAAATTCAAATTCCAAAAAGTTCGTTGACTTTATGAATAGGTACTTACATATTAGTATTATTATGAGCCTGATATGTCCCACTGCTGGGCAAAAGCCTCCCATTCCTCCTTCCACTTTTCTCGGTTTCAAGCCCTCTGGTACCAGTACTTCGCAAATGTGTCTAGCTCATGAGTACGTAAATACAATTTATTACTATGCTAGCTGTACCCGAGGCTTTGCCCGCATGGTCATTTCACTGGGTTCCAAATAACCTATGTGTTATTCCAGGAAAGTACCTATAATCATTTCTTCAAAGTTTATCCAGACGTCAAATAGTTTTTTATCGATTGCTTGGCTTGTACTAATTGTACTGAGATGCCAAGTACACCAGTTATTAAGTCAAACCCTGAGCTATCCAACAATGAAAACCGCATCGCAATCTGTTGAGTAGTTTTTACGTGGTTCGCGCACCACAACAACAGACAGATATACACCATTTAAAAATATGTTATTTTATTGTTCAGTAGCATATTTAAGGTTACCTAGATATTTTTTTATAAATTATCTCCTTTATACAGTCTTTTTGTTGCATATGCATTTATTTATCATAAATCGAGCTCATGGCACATTACGCGACTTTTCTCGGTTTCTCATAGTTTCGCATTTGGCCATATAGTCCTATTTAAAAAAACCAGCCTGTATATACCATTGACTTACCTATTTAAAGTAAGTATCTGGCAAGATAAAATCGAATAAAATCTATAGAGGCATGAAACATTTATTAAAATAAATCCATAGGTCTTCTTAGACCTATGAAACTATGATCACCTATGATGACCTATGATCTATGGCTCAGATTTTTCAGGGCTCTTGCCCTGAAAAATCTGAGTGATAAAAATGATCTAAATGAAGAAAGAGTTTTTTTCGCGTTATGCTGATTAAATTAAAAAGATGTTGTTCTCTGTTGGCTTCATGTCGACTTCTACTTCCAAATACTCTTTTCACGTCATCATTCACTCCACATGCCAGAACCAACAAAACATTTGTTTTTTAGCTGATGACACTCTCACTTAGTTCAAACAAACCCGCTGCGAATATCATCGGCAAAACCTCCTGTCGCTACAATCTGAGATAGAGCGCATCAACTCCACGCCGTGCACTCTAGTCGCAGCTTTGCATACGAACTTTTTTATTTTTATAATAATAATTTCAATTGTTGAGAGCAAGCGGCATACAATGGAGCCGTGTGCGCGCATCAAGGTATGCTAATCCATATGTTTAATGCATACTTTTATGAGCCAACTGTCTTCGAGTTGAGTCTTTACGGCATTTAAAAAAGACACCAACCGTCGCCAAATAACTTTTCATTATATATCCAGCAGTCTAATATGAAGTCACTTAAAAAATGTACTCTAATTTGCGTATGTTCATTTATTTTCATTTGGGTAAAGTTTTGTAATCAGAACTTTTACAAGCATTCATGTTAGTTATGTATGATATGACACATATTACTGTACTGTTTGAAATAGTTCAGCGATATTTGTTGCTGACTGTACTGTATCTTGTTAACCACATAGGTGAACCATGAAGGAATTTGACCAAGTTTTTAAGGGCCCTGAAAGTATTTTCTAATAAAAAAATATAATAAATAAAATCAGGCCATTTCTAATCCTGCAACCAAGATGTTTCAACCAAAATGCCTATCTTAGTCACAATATTTAAAACATCGACAATAAAGACGGAGAACAAAGTGAAATATTACAATCAATAGGTATGTGTGTGTGTACCTATTTACAGAAAGTACGTTTCACTTACGCTTTGATGTGTTGCTTCTGCCTTAACAAAAAACGTCTACTCGACTTCAAACATGCTGAGGTGGTTACCTGAAACAAAAAAATAATAATTAAAGACTAATTTGTTTCAAAGTTTCAATTCAAGATTTTGTCTTGACAAATTTTGAATAATCATCATCATCTACAGTCTTTTTCATCGCACTAAATGCCTGTTTTTAATTGTCTCGATCCTTTTCCAAAATGATTAAGGTTCTTTTAGATTAGTAATGAGTCCCTCACCAGAGAGGTACCGTGCCTCAAATGAGGGGTCCTTCATGAGTAACTCGGGAGCTCAAACGAGGTCCTCCCTCATCCTCGTTACCATTACTACTTTAGATATCGTTAGCCCATCGCGATAATGTTTCAAATACATCTGGTGGCTCTGGTCCTCACGGTAAAACCACCGGATGCGCATTAACAATTAAAACACTGTATCTACAATTCATATTAGGCGACGGCTAATTAATCCTCGTGTCGGCGTGCACTGCTAAATACAGTGCCTTTGTGCAGTGCCAACTTTAAGTTCATGCCGGGCGTGGTGAAAAATTAATACATAAGTTGGTGTGGTTTATTCATTTGGACATCTCGTGACTAATTACTTTTGTCGTACCAAAATACTATGTTTAAGGCATATCGGATAAGAGGGTAAATAAAATAATACTAGCTGCGCTTGCGGATTCATCCGCGTCGACCATGACGTAATGTATCCTATGGTATACAGATTATATAGTATCTATATCAAATGACACCTTTATTTAGCTGTTACAGAGGTGAGTGGTAATAAAAACACATACATTATTACACATATAATTTTGAATGAAAATTTTGTTTGGAATTAGATAATAATTACATTTTATTCGAAAGTGTGGAAATAAAGTGGAAGGGATTTTTTGTTACAATACCATTATTTAATACATTAAAATGAAGCGTTGGATTGCAAATTAATTTTATGACGTGTCGAAGGTATTGTTGTTTTTAGACAGTCCCCCAGAACAATTAAACATAACTACATAGTGTCATGCTTAAGTCTTACTACTCGAGTGAAACTCATCTGCAAATCAAATCAACAACCACGCAGCCGCGGGGAGGTGCCTCAGAATTACAGCAATAACGGTGCGTTGAGCGGATGTCAACACTCCACGTGCCACCCTCGCTTCTTCCCATTTCAGAATTGGCAAATATATAAAACTTGATGACCCAGACCTATCTAAGTTACTCCTATCGCAATCTTCAAAGACACAAACCATCCTTCACCATAATCAATGTCACCTAATCATTCCATCGCTACCTTTAAGCCCTACTTATACAACACGCCGCGCATTCTTCCTCCACAACTGCCACTAACTCAGGAACAGCTTGTTAAAAAGCTTGCACTAGCCAACAGCTCGCCAATGATTGCCCATGATTGCTGCTCCGTCACGAGCATCCCTAATAACAATAATATCCATATTTCGTATAAGGCGGGCTGAACGCGAATTAGGATGCGGCTATGAGATAAGCGATAACAACCTATTGTTTCTTTTGTATTTAGGTAGGTAATTTTATTTTATAGCCTTCCCATGAAAATAATAAAACAGTCACTAGGACGTTGCATTCGTCTTTGGTTTAACAACGTCCGGAATAGTCATGATCATGGAAGTGTCACTATACCATCTCCTACCCGTCAACTCATGCATATGTTTCGACACATCATGTAGTCATCACAAATAAAGCGGCGATTGACGGATTTCCGTTGAATGGCGAGTGTTTTTTATATAACTGGTCAGGCTTTATTTAAATAGTAATTTTACATTGCAACCAAAGCACAAATCGTTTATATTTATGTGCAAGTAAAAAATTACTGAGCGATGGTGGCCTAACGGTTGTATAGTGCAATTTAGAATCCAACGATACCGGGTTCAAAACCTAGGCTCCGCACCAATGACTTTTCTGAGTTATGTGCGGTTTTCCATCGCTCCATGCTTCGGAGGGCACGTTAAGCTGTCGGTCCCGGCTGTTATTGATTAATAGCAGTCGTTAAGCCACGTCAGAGGCCCTCGGGCGGCTTGACTATCTCTGACACCAGAGGCCAGCACTATCTCATACGACAAACAAACAAACAACTGACGAAAGACCGTAACGTGAGAGACAGGACCGTAAGGGCAGGTACTTTAACCGTTATAGTTACATGAAAACGTTCCTTTGAGACAATCCATAACTTTTTGAGATATTCTGTACTGCATACATAGATTTTTGAAAAAAAATACAGTCAGCAAGATAATGGTCACTTTACACAAAAACTTTATTTGATACCATTCGATCCTGTTTCTTGTAATGATTAAAAGTGTCGACTGAGGTTTAGGTACTAAAAATGACAGAAACTGCGAAAAACTTTTTCCATACATTTTTTATGAAATTATCTTAACCGTTGCAGCTAAAGTAAGATCCGTTCCGGTCCGCTAGAGACTTTTGATCCTTATAAGAAACATAAAAAAAAAAAGATTTTCTTGCTGACTACATTTTTTCCAAATTTGTGAATGCAGTTCAAAATATCTCAATAAGTTATGGTTGGTCTCCTAGTAATGTTTTCCTGTAACTATAACCATTAAGGTATCTGCAGTTACTATCCCGTCTCAAAAATCCACTCTGTAAATGACGATTTAAACGAATTATTGTCTTCCGAGCTGCTTTGAATTGACTGAAGTTATCTTTTATTTATTTTTACAATATATTTAAAAAAAATACTGATTAAAATTGTTCTCACGAATCCAAAGTTTTATGACATCACTACCCCAGATAACAGAATAACTACATTTAAATAAATATTTTGACGCGCTTCCATTGCCGCATGTCTAAGGAATTGTATAGCAAAAGATCAGCAAAAATAATTTAAAAATTGTTAACTGCACAGGAGCTAACATACTATAGACAATATCCGCAATAAATTATAATTTCTAAAGCTATTCTGATTTTCCACAGAAATTAGCCTTATCATTTAAATTTAATAGAAAACAAACTTAGTCATAAATCATGGAGTGCATAACCGCGCCAAAACTGTCAGAGCAGTCATATTTACGATCCGTGTAACATTCACTCGAGTCATTATTCAACTAATCACTTGTAGCTCTGACATAATTCGCAATTCTAATGCATAATTACGGTACCTACTATAAACAGTGAAAGTTGCACTAGCTAGCTTTATCTTATTTATCTGGTATAATTTTGTTTAAGTGGAAAACTCTACAGTCAGTTTTTATCCAGAAATTTTGAAGTGGACATGGTATTACTTATTTATTTAATGTAAAATAAATTATCAAAATTTTCGATTGATTATAAATTGATAGGAAATGTGAAGAAAGAAAATACATTGACAAAAGATTTAACCCGCCAATTGTGACTTGAAATTTGACTTACATCTTTGGTGACGCCAGTACTACGCACTGAGGTTTTAAATCTAAGATTTTCCTATTATGAAATACACCATGCTACTTTTACTTGGTCACATATTAAAAATACTTTTTTTAGCAATAAAACAAAGATATACCATTATCAGATCTCGTTTATTAATCTTTACACTTATTAACACCAGAAATCTCCATGTTTTTCTATGCCTATTGTAAAATAAGAAAACTTTTTATTACCTACTAAATCACCCTTTTTCAGTGCAAGAACAACGATCTAAAAATAATAATAATAGTTTAAAAAAACTAAAAAAATACGCTTTATATAGAAAACCAAACTAAAAAATAGAAAATAAATTTTAATAGTGTAAATAAGAAAAAAATGTTTTATTTCAAAAAAATCGTGGGGTGCATGGGTCAATTGACCCACATTTATAAATATTTCATTGACAGATATGAGAAGCACTCCACGCTTTTTTTTAAATAAAACATTTTTTTCTTATTTACACTATTAAAAATTATTTTCTATTTTTTAGTTTGGTTTTCTATATAAAGCGTGTTTTTTAGTTTTTTAAACTATTATTATTATTTTTAGATCGTTGTTCTACAAACATACAAACATACAAACATACAACTGAAGCTAATATAAAGCGTATAAAAAGAAAGTAATTTAGCGAATTATCAACAAAAAAAACACCTTTAACCTGCGGACGAATGCGTTTTTGGAGTATTGTATTTTTTTGGAATATGTAATGATTAAAAGTAGTCTGTGACTCCGGTCTTTCGCTCCGGGTTGGAGCCAGAACTCCGAGATGTGCATCCACGTCACCAGCAAGGGTTGATCTAAAGATGGGAGACGCGCATTCCGCGCAATAAGGAAAGTATAAGTAGGTATACGAAATCCCAACTCAATTCGATGGCGGATAAAAAAGTTATACTAATTTGTCGAACCGACCGGGTGGTCTTATTGACACATATTATGTCACAATTGATGAATTAAAGAAAGCCACGGATAAAAGAAATAACGACCGCCAATGCCAGGTTTTGATAAAAATGGAAACATTAGAAAAAAAACATTAAAATAAATGCCTGTTTATTACATAGAATCTTACAGCACCAGCACAATAGGTACTCGAATCAAACATTACCACATCGCACTTAACAATTAAACCTTGTCCTCTAATGCGAAACCAATGTCGCCCGTTCCCTGGCCACACCGCTAAACTTTGTCGGCGCGCCGATTATCATACAATGCTTACTTGCAATGCAGCCCTGGTGACAGATACGCGTTTCCTGTACCGAAATGGGTGGCGGCCATTTTGTTGTGGTTTTTCACAAAATGGCGGAGCAAAGGTGCATAACGTAATTAGTTGGTTTGTAAGGGAAATGAAATTCACTAAGTAATCATCTCCTAATCACTAATATGTCTTTTAAGAGCGTGATGGCTGCAGGGCTTACATATAATTCAGTAGAGAAAGATTTCTATTATTAGTGTCTTCGTCTTAGCTAAAAAAAAGAAAAGCTAAATTAAGTTAAGCCATTTTGCCGCCGCACTAAGGCAAAATTGAGGGTGCGAGGTCAGGAGAGTTTCGTTATTTCGGAGACCCAAATATATACGATGATCAGGATAAACCTGTCAGTCGGCGGCAGAGGAATTAGGGGATGGAAGACCACAGCGACCGAAAAAGTAATGTTTAATCCGGACGACACGCAGTAATCCGCCTGGTCCCAGTTGTTCGGACAATTGAGGCCTTATTGTGACAATTTAATATGTATTTTATTACAATTTGCCACTTTCGAGAGATATCTAATTTCATGGATGTTACACTTTTTATCTGGAATAAAAGCTGGAATTGATGGTAGAGTTTGACTAAATCCATCGTATTTTTGTGATAAATTATGCTACACAATTATATAATGTG
Source organism: Alsophila aescularia (assembly GCA_946251855.1). Classification (NCBI taxonomy): domain Eukaryota; kingdom Metazoa; phylum Arthropoda; class Insecta; order Lepidoptera; family Geometridae; genus Alsophila; species Alsophila aescularia. The sequence goes on along the minus strand of OX276383.1, from coordinate 47,699,392 downwards.
AATAAAAACTAATTTGAAATTGATAGTTTTAAGGGTTAAGTTTAGTAGTTTAGTTAAATTAAAACATGACTATACGTATATATAGTGTGTGTGTGTGTGTGTAGTGGGATGGTCACATTTCCTGAAGAACTGATAACCGTTGGGGTAGACAAGTTCTCGAGTGGAGACCACGTGTAAGCAAACGTAGTGTAGGAAGCCCTGTGGCCAGGTGGAGTGACAACGTGCGAAAAGTGGCTGGATGAAAATGGTCGAGGAGAGCTGAAGACTGAGCTTAGTGCACGCGCATTAAAAGAGGCCTACGTCCAGCATTGTACAAATATAGGCTGATGATGATGATGATGATGATAATGAAACCAACAAAAGTATACCTACTTCGTACCAGTCATCAAAATAATACAGAAATATATTTTACTTTTGAGAAAAGCTATATATTTGAGTTGACTGACTTTTCTGTCTCTAATTCTCAACATCCAACAAATGTACATACATCATAATGTTACATCAGTTTTGACTCTATAGACGGTAATCATTTCAAGGAAACAAAGGTACTGTTTATTTAATTTCATAACCACCATTCGATTCCACCTGAGATCTCCGTATCTCCCCTTACCTACTAATGATACAACACCAAGGTTGCGTGGCCGCTGCACACACCATACTTGTTATGAGGCGCGCGTCCTAACATTATGTTATACGTGATTCCTGTGCTCCGTGACTGGATGTTACGTCAGCCTGCCCGACCATGCGTTCACGTTTTAACGGATAGCAGAATAACAGACCTATGGACATGTTGACGGAAATACTAGCAGGGTTATGATGGAAAACCATAAATGGAGGTACATTTTAATTGATTTCATTTTGTTTTTTTTAATCGCTTCTGTCTGTCTGTCTGTTTATGTCTATGCGATGTAGTTATCACTGTTGGATAGCTTAGGGTTTGAGTTAAAAACTGGTGTACTTTTATCTCAATCCGATGAGTTAAAGCCGAGCAATCGATAACAATGATTTGTCGTCTGAACGAAGTTTGATGGTTATAATGGTACTTTTCGCTCATTGTACCTATTGTTTATGTAATTTGTTTGTAATTGTGTGACAATAACGTGTTGTTGTATTGTACTTTTGGTTTTGGAATAATACTGAGGAACCTTATATCCCAGAAAAATGAGCACGCAGGCAAAGCCGCAGGCACAGCTAGTCTGAAATAAAGCATAAAGCCACTCTGGCTAGCAATTACATTCCAGTTTAAAACACTCCTAAAACAACCTCATTGTTTATCTTTGATGAAAATTACAGAAGAGTTGAAGTTCCCAAAAAAGCTTTGGTTAAAATTGTATCTATTGGAATTTTATCTGGTATCAATAATTGTCGATTTGACAAGTGTATATAATATACACTTCCGTTTTTGTCTATAACATTTCCTTTAGGTCCGTGAAATAAAAACAAATTTCCTAACATCACAAAGGAGAAGATAGAGGAGGTATCAACCCTCAGCAACGACCAATAGGACATACATTTTACAAATAGACTTGCAAAAGAGTGAGATTCTCTATTTTTTTAGTGTTCGATCACTCATATCCCCAATATTTCTAATCAGATTTTCAGGATACTTTATATTTGAAATTGTAGAACTTAGTGTGATCCCATAACTATAAAATTCATATTTTGTTTTTATCGAAATGTTCGAAAGGTTTTTTTATGTCTTTTCTACGATTTCTTTGTCAATTGCGATTTTGAATATTTTTTTTATTTGGATTGTCTTTCAAGTTAAAATTAGTTATTATTAAGTTATTAGTTAGTTATATTTTTTTTAATTATTAGTTAATCCATTTGAAGTCGATTGTGCAGCACTTGTAGTAAATCCATTTTAATGTTTCTATTTCGATTCAAAGAACTATCGAGGTGTCCGTTATAATGCGAAACAATAGGCACCCTACAACATGCAACTCCAAGTTATAATATTCGACACGGGTTATTAACCAAACTAGGCGGAAACCCGCGAAGACGTTTGTCCCGCTCGCACCATTGTTGCCCGCCTAATTTACGATCAGGAAGTCTGTTTGCAGAAGCGAGAAATTGTAGGGTGATAGGTAATCACTGGCTTGGACGCCCTAATAGTGAAAATGTATAGACAGTAAGGAACCTTCCTGTGTAATATATGAGAGATATCTTTGAGCAAAGTGAAGAGCGTCTAATCTGTACTAAACTGGAGCAGCAAAGAGATATTTATGCCGCATGAGTGACTGTGATTGCGCGTCCGTCACTGCACTGCGCTTGTTCGTTACCTTAAGCAAAGTAAAAATATACTACAGGTTTCAAAGTCTTACGCCCAATTTAAAACATTGCTTTTCACGCCGGAACACACCAATGTTTGCACACAATTATTTGGCGGTCAAACTGGCAAAGGTGTGGTGCTTCCCTAGGTGGAATCTTACAGAGCATGAAAAAGTTTTGAAAAGGTGCTGTTATCTATTTCTGTTCTAATTCTCTTGGCTAGTTTACATAGCACGTTGGAGATCAGAAGGCGTGGTCTTATAATTAAGCTGGAACCAAACAGTTTAACATGATATTGCTTATGCATACATTACATGATGCATAGGTAATTTTCCTTGTTCACAAGTTTAATGGCAACTTTGTAATGAGCGTTGCAGCGTTTCCAAGTATTGGGTGCCACCATGGATCGGCAAGGTTTGTACCAGCTCAACTACAATAATCTATGGTTTCTTTTCTTATCGCTACTTTATTCTGTGACGCTACCTCACTTTTACCGAACAATTTAAACAAGAGAACTTTGAAAATTGAAAGACGCACATCATATTTATGCCTTAATTTTTTTATCTTAAGTATAAAGGCAGGTTTATACGAGCCCAGTAATGTGATAGTACAGTAAGTCAGTCCAGCGCTGAGTTGCAACTGGGTTTGTGTAGACACTAGTTTCAATCCAGGCCAGTGCTGACTTCGCACCATCAAGTCAGTCCAGTTGACTAACCTACCCGTCTATTTTCAGGCTCAGTAGCTCCCATACCACGCCACTCAAGTCAGTACAGTGCGCTGTGCGACTGGCATTGTCTGTACGCGTTCTGGCAGTCGCTGCCAGTTTGTTGTTTAGTGTCCATGCAACGTTTTGACGCAAACATAAATTAAGTGAAAATAAAACTATGAAATTTGTGCAGTTGATTAAAGAACATGTATGTTTGTGGAACATTAATAGTTCCTCTTACAAAAACAAACAAATGCGCACGTCAGCACTAAACATAATTGCAGGTAGCATAGAAATAAATAATTTTGGAATAGAGGAAGTCAAAGCCAAAATAAAAAGTGTAAGGGGAGTAAGTTTCAATAATATTTCATTTTATCTTATTGTACTGAACTCATTGTCACCACAGTCTTACAGTAACGACCGCTAGTGTCAATAATCCACAGAAAATTGTCTTTTTGCCGATCTGCATGAACCCAGTGACTGGGTCCAAAATTTCGATTCACAGTCCAGTCACTGCCATCGTATAAACCAGACTTAACGTAACTTATTAAAATAAACGTTACTTCTGAAGCAGTGTTACGTATAACTATTATAGGTTTATGTATAATTATTATGGATTTATTATATGTTTATGAAACCCAAGTTAAGTTTTATAAAAATAATTTAGAATAGATAGGTTAAAATATCCACCGAGAGTATAACAGGATTGCCTAAAAATTTTTGAATATGGATGGCTAGATGAGATATATAAGTCAGGAGTCAGGCATTTATTTGTTTCACGTATGAGGTAGTACTAGCCTCTGGTGACAGAGTTTGTCAGACCCTCCAAGGGCTTCTGACATGGCTTAACGACTGCTATTAATTCGTAACATTCGGTACCGACAGCTTAACGTGCTCTCCAAAGCTCGGAGAGATGAAAAACCGCACATAACTTAGAAATGTCATTGGAGGAGCCTAGGACCGAACCCGGTATCGTTATATTCTAATTTGCACTGTTGATCCGTTAGGCTACCACCGCATACAATTGTCACCGATAGTTCTTGTGGGTTTGTTCTGTTGGATATAGTTGTATTACACCTACATTGTACCTACTTAGATTGTCTACTGTTTTATTTAACAGTGTCCATTTGATATTCAGAATTTCCTTGTCCATTTCTACCTTTATGTTGCATGTTCAAACAAGGACGTCGTGTTCAAAAATTATAAGACACATGTTCATCAAGGCGCTTGCAGCTGGAAGTATATCTTCTATGAAACTGGCTTTGGCTGTAAAACTCTATTGTAAGTGACATTCAATAAGCACTTAAAGCGTAAGATAGATAGAGATGGGTTGAGGTTTCAATGGATTTCTTGTATGTCACGGTGACGCGTATTCATAGAGATAAAAGGTTTAAATCATTGGTGATTTAAATACCTATTTTTAATTGAACGTTATTCTACTTATGTGCTCGATTGCTTAAGGAATTCGCAAGTAAGCGTAAAGAGATGATAATAAAACTGATAATCAGCTTCACGTTTACTTACTATTCATATCATATCATCTTTATTCATAACAAATTTAATGTAATGTCATATTACAAAAAAAAAGTTATTTGTATACATAATATCGCTGTAAAATATAATTTCTTGCAAATCAATCTAGCGAGAGCCACATAAAATGGTTGTTAAAGAACGAAATATATGTTATCTTATGTTTCATCATCATCAGCTTATATCTGTCCACTGCTGGTCACTCCTCTCCTAATGCACGCCACTGAGCTTGGCCTTCAGCTCTCCTCATCCTATTTCTACCATCTTACCTTATCTATACTTATTAAGAATCAATCGTGTATATTTATCATAAAATTTGGCATAACCACATTAAAAAAAACACAATACACCTAAGTTAACTGGAACATAATGCTTTCTAGTATTAAGTTCGCCTATGTTTGTCAGTACAGAATCTTATATAATTACAACAAATAATATAAAATTTCTTCAAATATCCATTCCAGTGCAATGTTATTTCGTATTTAGATGTTTTATGCGGACTCTCGCATAATTATCGCAAAACAGTCTTGAGTTGTATACAGACATGTTTGAGTTATAAAACCTGTAACTGTTATTCCTACTGCCTCTGGGATTTATTGGTATTCGGGTAAACGAAGTTATCTATGTGAAGGGGATATACAATATGGTTGTTGTTCATGAAAAGGCTGTATAGTCCCTATACTGCGTACATTTACTATGCATAGGAAGTGACCTCTGTGACATGTAAGTCTTGTAACTAACTTAAGGTGCAATTTCACAAGCACTTGTGAATTTCAGTTTGCAAATTGATCTGGGTGTATTTAGGTTAGGTTTTTTATTAAGACTCTTTGCCTATAAAGGCACAGTAACCACCAAATTGATTCCAAATTCTTCCTTCCCCTCTTTCAGGCTTATAGATTTTAATAGCGCAAATAGATGAGACGATTTATTTAACACATGGAAACTGTGAACATAATCTGAGTCTTATTCTCGTCCAATGTGACCAAGAAAAGCATTCAATTCAACATCCTCATTCAGTATCTTCCGTCATTTTCCAACTCTTAGAAAAGTTAGAGACGGAGCGATTTCTATCGAGTGTGACATCGTCTGCAAATATTCCATACGTGCAGCCGTTTCATAAATATCACGCTTTGCCCCATGGGAACTGAGCAGGGTCGTGACAGATGGACGGACAATATTATGTATTATTTTAAATTTCCGTTATGTTTGAAAAATATCTGTAGCTTGAAATCAGGTAGTAACTGGTAGACATTTTGTTATTGCTACTTGTATTACTTTAGAAGATTTTTCAGTAGCATTAGCGACAGTGTGTGTGTGCAAGGACAACCCCTAAATTGAACCGCGCGACCAATGTTTCTAGGATTCAGATTTTTGCGCAATAGACGTTTAATGTCGAATTATTATTACCCTCAAGCTGTAGGTCCTTGCTAATAATTAAGCCATTTCAGAGGCCCTCGGGCGGGCTGAAAAACTCTGTCACCAGAAGCCAGCATTACCTCACACGACAAGCAAGCATTATTTTTGTCGAAACAAACTGGCGAAATATGTAAGTCCGTACTGCTAAGGTACTGCAACAGTGGTATTTTTTTCCAAAGGTAGACTGTTTTGTAGAAAACTTGTCAATAATATGAAATTGGTTTTAATTTAAATGATATACGTTACAATGTTGATTCAACCATAACGAATAACGAAAACATAACGAATTCGACATTAATGTATGTATATTTAAGTAAAATCGGGGCCCTACTTCGAATCGGAAGTGAATGCGCCATTGACATAGCAGAGTTATCAAGTGCGAAGTGGCCAAATGCTACAAAGGAAAACACTATGCATTCATGCAACTTCTGCCACTTTCAAATAAAAATACATAAACACTGTATTAAAATATTACGAATGTTTCTCCACGCTCTTAGCTTTCTACACGTATTAAACCTCATATAAGAATATCAAATAACCCAGCAGTGGATGTATTATTATTGCTGTAATCATAATGAATAGGCTGAAACATCAAAGTCAATACGGAAATAGTCCACTTTCGTGCCGTTTCTATGGCTCACAATTCCATGTTATTAAGAACTGAGATTATATATTATCATAGTCCCACACTGAGATCGGTTATTAAAATAATTTTCTTTGGAGATAGAGAGGAAATAGTTTCTAAGTACCAGAATAATTTGTCGCATAATAGTAATTTGGGTTTCGGTAATAGATCGCTTTCATCGATATGACCGTTTATAGTCATTTGATAGTCTCCTTTCTTTCACATCATCAATAGTGATTTCTTGTCATGTAGTTTTTTTACTATTACTAGCTCTGCCCACACATCACATGCTCTGCTCTGCTCTGCTCTGCTTGCTATCTCTGTGATATTGCCCACGTGGTCATTTTTCTGTGATAAAAGCATCCCATGTGTTAATCCAGAATCAAAAGTACCAATATCTTCAAACTTCATTCAGACGTCAAATGGTGTTTTATCGATTTTCCGACTTCTACTCATCGGGTTGAGATACTAAGTATAACAGTTCTTAAGTCATACTCTAATTTATCTAACAATAGGTCCAGTAGTTTATACGTGATGCGCGAACAAACAAACAGACACAATTTAAAATAAGATTCGATTATAAATCCTAAACTATAATTATCCTGGTCAGGAACAGATAATTCCATAGAACTGTATACATTAGAAACGGGATATTTACCATGGGTACTATTTTTATTGAGCTCCCGATATTTCGGCACTGCAAGTAACAATAACAACAGTATCCATGGTAAATATCCTAATGTTTATAGTTCTATTGTTTGTAACCATGTTAGTTTTAAGTTAAGTCCATGCTTTTCCAACTCATCTATTCACGTCTACCTCTCAAGCGTTCTCGATAAACATTCTTTAGCAGCAATATACCAGCAGACCCGTTTGAAGCTGCATTGTGAGACAAAATATTAAATTTTAGCTCTAGCATTTCCTTTACCATATCTCGTGGACGACACGGATCTCACGGTGTTTACGATCACGACCATATTTTTGCAGATTATGAAGGTTAGATGTAACTATAGTAAGAATTTAAGAAGTTTGTTGTGTATGTGAAAATATATTTAACTCATACAAAATAAGATAAATTCCTAGTACTCAAATAATATGGGTATGACTTCCCAGACTCTTAAAAGTTACTCTACGTAGAATAGCTACCTTAGGATTCAGAAATTTTACTGAGTAAACAATAGGATGTGCCATGGATAACTTGCAATTTAAACTACAGGGTTGCAGGCAGACGTATCATCTTAAAAATGAACTGTTCCTTCCTTCTTTCTTTTAAAATAAGTAGCTGAACTAGAACTGAACTATATCCTGAATCGCATGTTTAGCATACGCAACACCGCCAAACAACTATTCCCTCACATATCAACTTTCACATCATAAAACCGATCAATCAATCACTTAATTCCAATTCCATCAATACCGATAAGAACTTGTTTCAATTTAATAATCTCCATCTTTGTTGATATTTATTTTGGAAGTGGGAGCCGCCGTTTAGCCATTATTGCCTCAAAATTGATACTCAGTATGCTAATTTTGAAATCTTCGATTAAATTAGTATCGGCCAACGGATTTCGTATGAATGCTGATAAGCAAATGATTGGTAAAATCTTGTCAAAAGCGGTATGTCGAGAATCCCGTGCGTTGATGACACATTCCTCTGCTTTTGAATATTCAATCGGTGACCTTTTATTTCCTGGGATATTCATATCTTCTTCTAACTTTTATAAAATTTAAATATGAATCTTTTGAAATTAAAATTCAAATAAACGAGAATAGATATCGAAGTTTCTTCTTGTTTGCAAAAGATCCATTTATCATAACGTCTTTCACATTTTGATAAATGCTCAATTTGCAACTGCCACCTTATTGTAGAACTGTAATTAATCCAGCTTTTTATTTATATGTGAATGTAGGGGTTATTTTGAAGCCTTTTCATTTAATCTGTTTACCACTTTATAGCGACAGCAAATTGGTTATTTCCTTTTCTTTGATCCCATGAAGAATGCAATTCCTTGGATTTTCCTTCTTTCCTGAACGCTACAAACACAGTTTTAAGGTTAGAGTGAACAGGTCTTCTAGATCTACGTTTTCAACACTCAGCCATATCGCGTACTTTCGAGTTAGTGCTCAAAAGCAGACTTATTTGGGATTAAAAAGACACATCTGTTAGTTAATCGTAAATCCAAGTGACGACACAAACAACAACAATGCTAACATAGAACAAAACCAACACAAACTAACTGAATGAATGCACGATCCAGAGCGTATGACGGATTGATGACTTGATGAAAGCAGGTTAACGAGCATAGCTTGTAATTTGCGCTTGATTGTTTCGAGCTCGTGAGACTTGCAACTTGTGCTAGTTTGTGAGGGCTGGGCTGTTGATGTGGTTAGATTAGACGTTTCGAATTTGTTTAGATATAAGATACTAGTGTTACCGCCCGTGACTTCGTCCGCGCGGACTTCAGTTTATCGCAAAAAAAAGCATCCTACGTTCTTCTAGGATATTAAAAACCAATGCAAAGGTAACCAACGCACCAACGCTCTGGATGTTTATTGACAGACTTGTTATTTCGTTTCCTTGGAAATCGTTCCTTACTACAAGTAATCAATATTTCTCAGTTTTCCCGTGGAAACTTAAAATTTCTCTATCTCTATCTCCATACCAAATTTCATCAAAATCCATCCAGCCGTTATAGCGTGAAAGCTGCCCAAACAAACAAACAAACAAACAGACAATGTTTCACTTTTATATATTGGTATGGATACCTACCTAACAGAGGTAGGTACACAATTAATGTTATCATAAGATAAATTTGATAGTATGTTTGTTTGTCGTATGAGATAGTGCTGGCGTCTGGTGTTAAAGTTTGTCAGGGCCTCTGAAATGGCTTCATTAATCAATAAGAGCCGGTACCGATAGCTTAACGTGTCCTCCGAAGCATGGAGCGACGGAAAACCGCACATAACTTAGAAAAGTCATTAGTGCGGAGGAGCCTAGGACCGAAACCGGTATCGTTGGATTCTAAGTTGCACTATTGAACCGTTAGGCTACTATCGCTCTAATTTGATTGTCGTATGAGATAGATGTCGTTAGTGTAATGACAATGTGTTTATTAGGTACCTATCTACCTACTTGATAAGCTTAAATGTTTCTACATTTGTATGTGGAGTACTTTTTAGGGTTGTATGTATGTACATGTAGATGTATGTTATATACTTATTACCGCTACATATGTGTATAATAAAATATATTGATAAAACATATTTTTGAGTTTTTCCATACATGTAAAGTGAAGTACAAAAAAAACCTGTACCCCATAGAGTGGCAACTCGCTAAATAGGCAGTCATTTTTTCTATTTGGTTCCGTTAACAAAATATTTGGCTCCAAAGTGATCTATTTGCTTGAGTTGCTGGTCCACCCGTCTGTCCGTCCGCTGATTCACTATGTTAGAAGTGAATATGCAACAGACTCGATTTCATGAAAACAAGTAAAAATCAAATATTAGCATAAAAGCACCACGCAATGGTAAAGCAATTCAGTCATTCTCATATAGACCACACGTTGCTCGAGTTTCACAAGTAGATAACAACCCAAAGGAGATTATTATGACAACCAACAATAAGGATGAAATACTACCAAACCAACACAAATAAACCAACAAACTTAAACTAAACAACCTTTATTCTCTAAGACATAAAATTGAAACTGGTCTAGCAGAGAGTTGCAGGAGCGAAAAGGAAAAAAGTATACCATTGGCTGCCTAGACCAGTGAATGATGTAAGTTATAAGTTACAGTAAGTAAAATGACAGGTTAAGTTAGTATTGTGCTACTGATTGTTAAGTGGTATGTTGATAAGAGATTAAGAGGATGGTGATGGTCAATAAGTTACTTAATACTTGGTAGAAAGATGTTGTTAATAGACTAATTTTGCCGATCAAGTGTTGTGTAGAAATTTAATGTACTCGTATCCAACCTTTTCTGACAGAGAACTTGTGAAAATATTAATAAGAAGCATTTTTTATGGAGCTTTGTAGAAAAGTCTCAACTTTAATCTAATTAATAATATACATACTTTGAGATGCATGACAAAAATCTTACCAGGTTCAATACCTAAAAGATTAGCAAAGTCCAGCGAATGTTGGTTATCAAGACTACATTAACCGGTTGCGTACCTAATACCACGACTGACTATCGTTAGCTATTACATTGTTATTCTATTGTTATAAAAATGCCCGGTACTAGGCAGAATACCGTGATCTAGCTGTCTGTAAATCCAATCATTACATTGTTTCAACTCATCTCAGGGCTAAATGGTTGAAACGCGAATCGACACTAGGAGAAGAAAAATATATAACAAAACTTTAAAAAACTACTGATGGGAATAATAGGAAAGTTGACTTAAGAGTTTGAGGTAATGGTGGACACAAATTAGTTTTCAGCCAAGAAAAAGACAACAACAGAAGAATATCTGGTCAAGTCATTATCAATCTTGGAGCAATCATCCTCATTAAGTCAAAACAATTCTCAGACCTCAAACTTCATAGGAAATGTTAATGGCATCACGCTTTGACAAAGGTTGTATCGATAACCACAACCCCGTTAAATTACACATAATAACCCCTCGGAAACCCTTCGGAAAACACATAAAAACCAATTTTAATCCGGTGCCCACGGAAAAAAACATTTATTTCTGACGATTGTCGGTCGCAATGATTACTTCGCAGACGCCCGTCGGTTTCCGCCACCAACATTCATTCCTACACGAACACAGAGCGACACAGAACCTGACACCGTGTCGACTATGGCTACAGACATGAATTGAGATGATGTTGAAGTTGCTACAAGATGCACACCACCGACAAATGGAATACGAGCTAATGACAGTCCGGGCTGCGGTTAGTCCATCATTAACTCCGTCTCGCTCGCACTCCGCAAATTAAAGCGAGAGGTGTAATCAGAGATCAGGCTCTACGTGATCTCCATTACACTCTTGATGCGTTTTGGATTCTTTTGTTGTTTAATATTTTTTGGTTTTTAGATTAGTTGAGCGCGGTTTCGCCGCAATTTGGATTGTTTCTAGAATGACTCGCGCAATTGTTCTGGAGTAGGATATTTTTATGTTTCGCGTGCGCGCGCGGTAAGCAACTGATTATGAGAAATTAAATTTAGAGTGAAACTAATAAAAATATCTCATTTTACAACAACTTTACCTAACTGTGCCTTTATATGATGCACGTAAATCAATGCCACGAGTAAATCATTTTACAAAACTAATTAGAATCGAACACAGCAATAGATTTCCATTGGGACCCCTAAAAGGAAATGCAATCCTAAAGAGGTATTATTAACAAAGATTTTTATTTGTATATTCTGCCTATTCACACGGTGCGTTTTGCTTCCACATTTGAATTTATCATTAGTAGGTACCGTTAGGGAGTGGAGTCTGTTCTCCAATAAATAACCTGAAATTTTTCACGCCCGAAGGGAATATTTGTGTTACTTTTAAGTAAACGCGTACTATCGACATAGACGACATAGTAGACGACATATCCAATAAAATAGTCATCATGATCAGCCTATATTTGTCCACTGCGAGACGTAGGCCTCTCCTAATGCACGCCACTGAGCTCAGCTTTTAGCTCTCCTCATCCATTTTCTTCCAGCCACTCTTCGCAGGTCGTCACTCCACCTGGCCATAGGGCGTCCTACACTACATTTGCCTAAACATCGTCTCCATTCGAGAACCCGTCTATCGTCTATCGGTTATCGTATTTTCGGGAAATATGACCAGCCCACTGCAAACTTTAGCTTGCTTATCCTTAAGCGCGTCACAGACGACTAAGATACGATAATATTTTATCTTAAGATACAATATCGCTGGCTATACAATTTATATGAACCATCACAAAGGCGAAGATAATATATATTTGCATCTTACAGTATCTTAAGATATCGAGCAATATGGAATTTATTAAAAGATGTCATCTTAAGATACGAAATATATCGTAAAAGATACAAAATATATATTAATATACTATCTTAAGATACAAAATATATCGTAATATGTTCTACAGGTTGCTCTGTTTTGTATTCGTGACGGTTTTTTTTAACCCCTGAACAAAGAGATGGGTGTTATAAGGTTAGGGTGTGTATCAGTATGTGTGTGTATGTGTGTGTTTGTTTGAGTGTTTGTGTGTGCGCGGTGTGTGTGTGTGTTTGTGTCTACGAATGGACCGATTTTAATGCGTTTTTTTCTGTTCGTAAGCGGATATGATCGAGATGGTTCTTAGATATATGGGGAGAGGGAGGGGGAAGGTGAGAAAGAAAAGGGGGGTGAAAATCATAGCTTCCAAACAAATGGACATATTTAGCTGTGGTTTTTTTATGTTTGAAAGCTAGGGTAAACAAGATGATTCATAGCTATAATTTGAGGATGGAGGGAGGAGGGCGGGGGAAGGGGGGGGGGAAGTGGTGCGAATCGTAGCTTTCGAACGAATGGACAGATTTAGCTGCGGTTTTTTATGTTTGAAAGCTGAGGTAAACGAGATGGTTCTGTACAAATGCTCTCGCGCATGTTCGTATTTTGTTTCACTAAATCTTCCTTTAATCAAATTATGAATTTCGAGAAAAGTTTCCTTTGACTTATTAAAATAAGTTGTTTTTTTTTGTAGAAACATCTGCGTAAAGATTAAATACACCGCGGCTTTTTCTAAATTTAATGTGTTTTTCTATACAATTTGCATATCAAATTCAAAATCAGAATCGTCGTCTAATGAGCTATCTAATAAATCTAATAGTGAAACCGTACTACTCATTTTTTATCATATGTATATAGAAAGCGGTGAAGAAATACGTGTGGCACCTAGGACGGCCAGCGAGCGAATGAATATTTTCAATATATTATCGTATCTTAGCCGTGTGTGATAATACCCTAAGATGCTATAATTTTATATCGTAACATAAAATATTATAGTATCTTAATCGTCTGTGACGCCCTTTAGAGTATAATATTACGTAGTCAAATGAAAAGCTATGAATATAAAAGCCTAGTTTGCAAACATGCCAATATAAACAATATATGTCATAACGTGTTTTGTGTCTTAATAATTTAAAGAAGCACAAAGCTTCTACAGCCTACAATTACCAACCTACTGATTCCTTTGTATGCAAATAAATGGCATTGGATTTTGCCATCAAACGCAAGTACCAAATATTAATAATGGCTGGAATCATGACTTGAATCCTTGAGAAAAACCCCATGTATTGTGTCGCATGACAATTGAACTTATACCAAATGCTTATACCTAAAGTTTTTCAAATTCCTTTGCACTACGTTAGTAGAATATTAAGAGGGTTATAAACTCGGCTAGTACAGTTTTTTTCGTATGGCTGAGAATGTCTCCTTATGTCATGGTATTCCCAAATCTATGGGCATTTTCTGCTAGGTAAGTTAATTGTTTTATTTATAATTTTGGAAATAAACAATAATTTAAAATATCCAGGCCTGTTTTTTATCAGTTAAGGTGTGTGGTCCACGACATGAGTTTCACTACGTCTAGTTGAATGACAATATATGGATAGTTATATTTTTTGGCTTCTAATTGCAATCAGATCCGATTTAAAACTTTATTGGCGGCTATATTATCGTTTACCTACTGATTATTTTTAATCTTAAGTTTCATTTGTAAATCTACGAGTAATATTTTAACCGTATTTATTCCTTATAAATTTGGGTTCAGATCTTGAGTCAAGTATTGAACCCAAACCCAAATATTTACATCGTATAGTGTTTTAACCGCGAATAAAGTTTTAATCTAACCTGACTGCAATCTTAGTCCCAAATAAATAAATTAACTTTAGTCATAAGCGCCATCTAGTGAAACTCATGTCATGGACCATCCACCTTAAATTATTATTCAAGAGATGTTCGTGCGATTTCGGAAAACGAACCTATATTAATTTCTCTCAAATTATAGCTCCGATTCACATTATAGTGGTATGGGTTAGTACCTCGGACACCACTGTTAATGGTTCTGCATACCATTGCATCTAACCACACCCGTTGACCCGTCTGAAGGTAGTGGTTGCCTTAATACAATATTCCAGACAAATGGGGAGTTTTAGGGTGGTCAAGGGATAATGATCACGTGTTGTCAACCTTATGAAATATTATAGAAAAACGCTAGAAATAGATAGGTAAGTAGGTACCTACTATGATTTTAGAATGTGTAAGCAACAGCAGTTTTTATTGACTTTGCCGGTAAAGAACTCCCTTACCCGTCCAATGTGTTGTTAGCGAGAATCTATTGTTTTAATTGTTAAAGTGATCGCGCGACTGGTTTAACGTAGACACCAAAAGTTTAATCATAATTAGAAAAGATATAAATACACGATTTGTTATAAAACTATCAGAATTAAATAAAAAGAATGACTATTAAAACGTACTTTGCCTATATCCTGAAAAATATATAAAAATACTAAACTTAGAATAGAATAATCACAAAGGAAAATAAAAATTGTATGAGAAGGTACAATACAATACAATACAATAACTCTTTATTGAACACATTACAATAAAAAAACAACATAACAGTATTTATATATAAAATGTAATGTTGTACAATAGGCGGCCTTATCGCTATTTGCAATTTCTTACAGGCAACCTTTGGATGGACAGGAATATAAAATAAACATTGCGGTCAGTGATGGAGACTTACTTTGGAACAAAAAAGTTAATAGATAAATAACAACTATATAACTTAATATTTGTATACATACTTACATAATGTGTTATCATAAATTTTGTTAAACACATAAATACTATAATTAAATAATATAACATATATATTGGCAAATTTATAATATAATATACATCCAGGTATGTCACAAATAGGCCCAAACTCAGCATAATGCTGGCTGTTAACCAGCGCTGAGCTTCCGTTGGAGACGGCAGGTGAAGTCACGCTCACACACAGTACAGCTGCATAACAAAGAATAAAAAAAAAAGAAAAAACAACAAGAAAAAACAATATCAAGTAAAAATAAACTACAGTACAACCAAACTAATGTACGAACAATTAATAAGGTCTCAATTACCTACGCCATAATAACAACTAAATTAAACAACATATTATTAAAAAATCATAACATAACAAGTTAAAGAAATTATAAACATGTACTTTATATATTCTGTGATTAAGGTAAATGATAAGCGAACTCACATAGACTGAAATAGCATCTCAAATCCGAGAAGATTTGTGATCCGTGAAGGACGCGCTATCAAATAACCCCCTAGTAAAATACCTCAAGTTCACATACTTCATTGCACCCCAAGGAAAAAAGCACATCCTCACCCCACACCCTATAAAAACCGCGTGGCGTGGGTCTAATTAAGAGGGGTGGGATTATTAAAATAATTACGCGCCGCCCCGCGTCCAATGAGCGCGCGCGGACATGCGGTACCCAATTAGACACCAGTCGGGATGCATGCGCGCGACACGGCTTTTTGCGCGGCAAAACGTCATGGCGGGAGCAATGGCGGCGCGCGGGAAAATGCTTTTTGGCCATAGATTTTACACGCTTTAATAACACGCAAGCAAAATCTGAACTCTATACAACAGATACATGTACATAAACACACACACGCAGACACATTTCCATTGTCGTGCTTCATGCATCACCAACAATGATAGAGAGATATACGCAGATTGTAGCGCAACTGAGATAACAATAATTGTCACTGCTAACACGTGCTACACTAACGCCACTCCGATTGTGACTTAGGCTTATTGCGTGCGTTAACGTAGATCTACCTACCGATTTTTAATGAGATCTATGTTTTTGGCGGCAAGAAATGTCTACTGCGGAAAGTCAGAATTATAGCTCTTACTCAAAAAAAACATGAATAAATAAAAATTTAATCAGCCGACTACGGCGAAGCAAGGGAAGGGTAATGAGTTCAACAATCAATTTGTGTATGTGGATGTTCCACCACAGCATCGCCCTTATTGGTCCGATTTTGACAAGAGAGGTATTTATCAATTCGTCTTCGTTTATAAAGAGTCATATTAAAGGCTATTTTTTTGTATCATTATTATCATCAACAGCCTGGTCCACAGCTGGACATAGGCCTCTCCTAATGCGCGCCAGCTACTTTGCGTAAATCGTCACTCCATCTGGCCGGAGGGCGTCCTACACTACGTGTGCCTATACGTGGTCTCTACTGAAGAACTCGTCTACCCCACCGGTTATCGGTTCTTCGACTAATGTGACTGGGCCGTTGCCACTTCAGTTTCCTAATTCTTTGAGCTACGTCGGTGACTTTCGTTCTCTGCCGAATCACCTCGTTTCGGATGCGATCCTTTAGAGAAACCCCGAGTATAGCCCTTTCCATAGCTCGCTAAGCGACCTGAAATTTGTGGACCAGTCTCACAGTCAGTGTTTATGTTTCGGCTCCGTATGTCATCTCCACTGGTCAAATAGACTTGCCTCTTACTTATTTTACATATGCCTTGTTGTGTAGGTATAAAGAATAAGCTATACTAGGCAGGCATAATAGAATAGATAAGCACATTGAAATATAATTACGAATGGACATCAGCATGTTTCTGTAATGTAATAAATACCAAATTTCATTCAGCCGTCAAATAGCTTTTCATCGATTGCTCGGCTTCTACTCATTAGATTGAGATACCAAGTAGACTAGTTTTAAGTGATATCCAACAGAGAAAACTGCATAACTTTCTCTGTTGGCGTGCGCCTTCTGCGTCACGCATTGCGGCGGAGCGCTTTTGCGCCCGCCCCACCGTCCGGTGACGCTGTAGAGGTCAGTTATAGACCAACAGCACATATCCTTTCTAAAAAAAAAAAAAACGGTCTGTTAGTTTTTTTGTGATATAAAATAGACAGACAAAAAGAAAGACA
This sequence comes from Alsophila aescularia, assembly GCA_946251855.1. Lineage (NCBI taxonomy): Eukaryota > Metazoa > Arthropoda > Insecta > Lepidoptera > Geometridae > Alsophila > Alsophila aescularia. The sequence continues at coordinate 47,681,918 of OX276383.1, read as the reverse complement.
CGATTTAAAAAAAAGTTATATGAATAATGTTATGTATCCTCGACAATTTTTTTTATTCTCTTCATTGTACAGACTTTTTGGTACTAACTGGCTTTATTAGTATGGGTAGAAGATAGATAGGTCATTCGTAACTATTAAGAATACATTATTAAGGATGAATGATTTTCCGACGCGTCTTTATGAACGGTCGCTTGTCGTTTTGCATGAATATGTACATTGAGACATAGTCGCGGCGCACCCATCAGGCTAACATAGCCTCTCTACTCTAATCAAAATATGTTTCTTCTCTATGAAGAGAAGAGTTAAGTTAAATCTGTCTTTCAGATCTCATAGGTAGGTACTACAATTTATATATGTGCTTACTCTGTAAGCCCTGTTAAAGTACTTTAATATTATCGCCAATCATGAACGTCAAGAATAACGAGAGGAATCGTCTCCACCGATATCCTTTCAACATCTTATCGATAACAGTCTCATCGGATCGCTCAATCGGTGGTCACTGTCAACCGTCTATCGATGGGACATTTACAAAACAAACCGTTTTCAACCTTAATCCAAAGGATTAAGTATTTTTTTTGACTCAACTGAAGCAGACTGCGAAGGACTGGCTAGTTAGATCAGATTTAAGCTCTTTTGAATCGTAACTTAACGTATTAAAGTTGTTTTTTCAGCGTGGTTAGATGATGGTATAGTTGTTAAAGCATGGTTATAGTTTTAAGGCTTAATTAGCATCATGTTAATGTCATATCAACGCCTTCAATGAATTATTCTCGGAAAAAATATGACTCGGATAAAGCAGGTTCAAACCTTACACTTGCGTGTTGCTTCGTTTTTTATATCTCATTCGGATGGATATGATCGATAAGTCTAAGTTAATTCGAAATATTGTTAAGAGCGTGATGAATGGCGGTTTTTTGCGGCTGGCTAGTAATCATTTTGACGGTTAGTCACATAGGAGCACCTCTAAATCTATCATCTATTTGGCAGTTGTTTAGGCATTCTAATAATAGAGAAAACATAAGAGTTGTGATTACGAAATAATTGTTTAAAAAAAACAACCTGCGAAAAGCGGCCTGAAGAAAATGGATGGAGCTGAAGACCGAGCTCAGTGGTGTGCTTAGGAGAGGCCTAAGTCCAGCAGTGGACAGATATAACTCTAACGATGATGATGATGCTAAAAAAATACAGTTTCAAATAAATTTACAAAAAACTTCTGAACCAATTTTAGATGAAATTTATGTTTCAGTAACATATCAAACACAAAAGAATCGGTTCAGAAATCTTAGAGATATGATTAAAAATATTTACGAAAATGAAAACAAAAAAAATATTAACATGGAAGTTGTTTAAAAAGACGCTCAAACAAGAAGTCGATTAATGATTGAGTGTTGATCGGTTGAATGCAAACTATACTTTAAACTTTATAACTATACTAGAGATCGCTTTTAGCGATAAGGCCGCCCATTGTGACACTTCTGCTATTGTTCCTTTATTTTGTTAATTTTCTTTGTGGTGTGTACAATAAATAATTTATCTATCTATCTATAATCGTAACGAGATTTCCAAGCCATTTTTAAGTCCACGCGAACGAAGTCGCTTCTAACAGCCCTGCTCTATGATAAAGATCATAAAAGCCAAGAAACCATAACCTTATAAGCTTTTAATATTTTCATTCATTAGCATTCTTGATTGAGAAACTATTCCAGAAACAATTTTCTGATAAGTATCCTGGGTATAAACTTATGATGTTGTCATTTATTGGCAGAGTACTTGCTGGTATACATACTATTCGTTAATCTGCGGTTGTGTTTAAGGAGCCAGATAGACGTTTTATTACTTGTACTATTATTTATTCTGCGGTTTTATCCCGTAATAACTATCCCGGATCTAAGTTTAAACGTTCTAAGATTTTAATGTTACCCGTTTCGTAATCTCAGTGTGACATTATAACTGGTTTGTTATAAGCTATAATTATTATTCTTACAATACAATGCACTGGGCCGTCGTTTTAAAATATCTTAAACTAGCACTTTCCCGCGGCTTTACCCGCGTGCAAATGTTATGAATCGGGTTCATCGTGTTTAAAAAAACGAATTACGCATATACATGGTTCAAATCGTGAGTAGTGTTGAGTTTATACACAAGTCCAAGAGAAAAAGCTCTTTTAGATTTTCGTATTTTTTGGCCAAGTATTATTTCCTAATTGTTCTTTGCCAAAAAAACTTATTCTTATCCGTACATTAAAAAAACTGAATGACCAATGTCTCAGGGTGTGGTGAATACCGTATATTACAGCCGTTTAGAACTTTGCAATATTAAGAAAAGTAAGTAGCAGGGAAAATCAACAAAATTTACAAATATTTCTCGTGTTAGGCTTTGTCCAAAATAAAAGGGAAAAAACAAATAAAACAATTTATTATTTTAATTTCTCTCTCTCTCATCTCAGTCGGGAATACTTGTCAGAGTGATCGGCTACATGGTAGGTCTTCAACGTCGACGTTCTCCTTGAACAACTGTTTTTAAACTTTTTTGTAAAATTAGTTTTTTTTAATTAGTTCACTAAATATTCGCACCAAAAACGCATGGTCACGTGACAGGCTTAGAGTTTAACTTCAGACTAAACGACCTACTAAAGTAACTATGTATTATCAATGCTTAACTAAAAAGAATACCAACTAAATTAACCAAAAACAGAACTACAGATATTGTGACGTCACACATGACATAAACATTGGTGTTCAGTAAATTGAAATAAAATAGGAATTACAAACCATGCCATGCTCATACTCGTAACTACCTATCCATACTTACTTATTATGAAACAGTAACAAAAAGTCTGTACAATGAAGATAGTGAAAGATGGACTAGGGAACTTAAAATAAGTTACTGAACAAGAACATAATATTTTTTGAATGGTGTCTATGTGTGTCTGTTTGCATATCATTTAAAAATTACAGGACCGATTGCGATGCAGTTTTCACTTTTGGATAGCTTGGTTGACTTAAAAACTACTTGGTATCTCAATCCGATTAGTAAAAGCTGAGTAATCGGTAGAAAATATGTGACGGCTGAATGAAATTAGGTATATTGTACCTTTAACGTACTTTTGGTCTTGTACTTGTATGTCAGAAAAATTACCACGCGTCCAAAGCACTGGGACAGCTGGTTGATTAATAAATTTGTTAGGTGACTCTAACATTTCACATTTATGATAGTGACTCTGTACCTATTAGTATTATCAATGTACAGAACTGTCTAAACGTTACTCAAAGTAAGACGTTAGTAACGCGATATAATGTTTATCTCCAATAACTTGGCTTCCATGTCCTGAGTATGGCAAGGAACGCCGCCGCTATCTGAAACATTTACTAAGAGATCGATTAAGGCTTAATACAGTCATGGATATGCTATATTAGAAAGTATGATCAGCGTGCTTCGATTGGCTACCTGTTTTTATATCAGGATGTAAAAACGACCATTGATGATAACGACCATCACATTTATAAGTTTTAGGGCTCCATATACGTATGGTCCAAACGGAAACCTATTGTTATGACAACGCTGTCTATCTATCTTTCCGCCTGTCACAAGTTTGTAGAGCAACTAGGCAGCATCAAACCAGAATAAATGGAATAGTCAAATAAACTTTAAAAATAACGGGCTAATATAAGTGGTTAGTGGAAATTTTGAGGGCTACTAAAAAAACACTTATATATTTATATACATATTTTTTTTGTATATATTGTAAGTATATATATATATGAATAAATATATAAGTGCTGTTTCTGGCCTCCAAGCCTTGTCTTTTATTTCATTTATATTTTACGGTAGTTCAACTTAGGTGGGGTTTGGTAAACGTGGTAACCATTTTTCATTTGTCTGACTTACAGTTTTGGCGGAAGTAAGCTACATAATTATTATTTTTAAATTGTTCATTTTAAATATGGATTCCCCAAAGTAACGCCTGAATCTATCAACTATTACAAACTATGAGTTATATTATTTACTAGTTGCGCCCGCGTCAATTTTTTCTGGGGACAGGTATTCTGTGCAATTCCAGGATAAAAAGTACCTATAAAGTACAACGTACCAGTTCAGCCGTCATTTCTTTTTAAAGTTTCCTCAGCTTCTATGCATCGGATTGAGATTACACCAGTTTTTAAGTGAAAACCGCATTTCAATGGGTCAAAGTGCCAAGCAACACAACAAGTGTCAAGTTACAAGAATAAGTGGCATTAAATCTGATAGTAATTGGATAAGCTCGATACTGAAAGTCAACTGTGTATATTAAAATCTACTCATTACAGCCTTCACAATTGAAAATTTCTGAGATATTACACGCTTAACGGTACTTCGGAGGGCACGTTTAGCTGTTGGTCCCGGCTGTTATTGATTAATATCAGTCGTTAAGCCATGTTGGAAGCCCTCAGATGGCCTGACAAACTCTGACACCAGAGGCCAGTACTTCCACATACGGCAAGTAAGATGGCGGCGTGTGAGACACTAATTTCTTATTCACGGATATATGGATTTGCCATAAAGAAAACTTGTTAAATCTATTTGTGAAATCTATAAACAGTTTCCCCACGTATGTAAAGTTAGAATTCCTTCAAATTGCTATGCGAGGGCCCATTTGAGTATTAAACAATTACAACTTTACGTATAGTGGAGACAACGTATTCATTTTATTTATGAGAGAGCGAGCATAGTGTTCACGAGGTTTTTGTTATTGAACACTGGCATTTAGTTGATATACTGATGATAATAACATATTTTCTCGGAGATTTTAGGTACACATACTACTTAAAGATCTGCAATTAAATTTGAGTGACTATACATATTCAAAAACTTATTGAACAGCTGTGAAGCTTCATTGATTTTCAGCTATGACATTATGATTGATTTATTATTGTTTGCCTCTACGAGGTCACTTACTAAAAGCCAAACAACCTACCATAAATGGATACTAATAAAATGAGTTAATGCTAAATTTATACATATAATAAAGCAGTAAGTACTATTAAAAAGATGGTCTAGGATACTTAAAATATGCTACCTACTGAAAAATAATATAACATTGTAAAAACTCACGTCTGTCTGTTTGTCTGTATGTTTGTTCGCGCATCATATAAAACTACCGGACTGAATACGATGCAATTTTCACTGTTGGATAGCTTAGAGTTTGACTTAAGAACTGGGGTATGATTAGGTGCCGAACAATCGACAAAAACTATTTGACGGCTGAACGAATTTTGAAGAAATTTAGTATAATATTGTACTTAGGTACCTTTGGTCCTGAAATAACACGAATGGGCTACTTTTAAATGAAATGACCACACGGAATAATCACCAAAAAAATTGCACCAACTTTAACACAATGACGTGGAACGAAACATGAGATTAATCATTTCAGAATTTAAAGAAAAAACAGTCAAATCCAATAAAATGAATCATTATTCAATCACAATAGAAAAGTCTTACTAATGTAACCCTGGCCTTATTTAATATATCCAAGACACTAAAACGTAAAGTTGAGGTTCTAACACTTGGTTTTCAAATTTTGTCGCAAAGGGGCGTTACCGTCGCCGTAAAAAAGTCGTAAAAGTACAGATGGCCGCTTATGGGCTTAGAAATACATACGACTGTTAAAGATGTACTTATTCAGATTTTGTAGGTAGAAGTTACTTTGTAGATTTAAGAGATAGGCCATTGGACGACACGAATCTATCGGACCTGCTAAAGTAAAGGTGTCACGTATTATACGAGTACATACACGATGTAGGAATGCAGCATTTATTTATTCAAAGTGTCATCATGGGATCACATCATCATCAACAGCCAGAAGAAATCACAGCAGAACAAAGGCAGTTAACTGCTGTTACTATCATGAAGGTGGGTTCACCATAATCACAACGATTGGTAGACATCTTGGTGGTAACAGTAGTATTTGATAGTATATAAGGGTGGGTTCACCTTAATCACAAAAGACTTGGTGATCGCTGTACTATATGATAGTACAAAAGAAAAACACGGGAGAGAAGAGGTGGAGAAGAGGTCCTATAATTATTCCGGGCACCAAACAACCAAAACTATTAGAATAGTAATAAAGGTATCAAGAATGTTAACTCGTAAGGGAAGCACCCAAGATATGCCGATCCGCTGTTAAAAACAAGCTTCACACACACATGTATACCATGTTATTCCGATCGCCTACCACATGGCAGGTGATCATGACCTTGTAAGTCGTGTTAATACTGTCAAGTTCTCAAGAAAAGTATAAAACAATACACTTTCTTGTGATCAAATTGTGTATTAACCACAAAACACTACACATTATCTACTCACGCACACTTACGCAGCCACCATTTGCTTTCACTCGTTTGTTTGGCGGCGTGGAATCCGTTTTTTGTTATAACATTTTTGGAAGATGGTGGCCTAACGGTTCTGTAGTGCAATTTAAAATCCAACGATACCGGGTTCAAAACCTAGGCTACGCACCAATGACTTTTCTACGTTACGTTTTCTACGTTTTCTACGTTTTTTGACGTTATGTGCGGTTTTCCATCGCTCCGAGCTTCGGAGGTCACGTTAAGCTGTCGGTCCCGGCTGTTATTGATTAATAGCAGTCGTTAAGCCATGTCAGAGGTCCTCGGGCGGCTTGATAAACTCTGACATCAGAGGCCAGCACTACCTCATACGACAAACAAACAAACAACAAACATTGGAAGATATTCGAATGTATGCTGTCATATCATCTATAATTATCTCCTGATGGTACGTGATGATGAAGATTCAGGATACAAGAAAAAAGGAGAGGAGTTCGATTCGTTTGGTAATGTTTATTCAAAAGGCTCTGAATTCGAAAAACCCTATTATGGTAGGTAAACAGCGATCAACCGGTCTTTGTAGTGTTTTAGGGGGAGGTCGATATTCAGGAATGGACCGCTACTGGCCGACGATGATGATGAATTACTTAATTTAATTCATACCAATCATCGTCATCACCAGCATAGAGCATTTGTGCATCACAAATTCTACAAATTCTACCCAGGCAACAGTAAGTATCAAGTTTTTTTAGGTTTTCGAAAATGTCTTCACACTTCCGTGCTGTATAATTTAAAGTTCAATTAAAAATATTTTCTGACTTTTATGGCTTACGTGGTCGAAATTTGGGAAACAAAAACACTGGGACACGATGGGGACACGTTTTACACGTTATCACTTTCTGAATTCATAAACGCCGACGAGCAAGAACGTGTTGCTTTTTGATTACTTTAAATGAAAATTATTGCAGCAGAAAATATATTTTATTTACATAAATTAAAGCAGTAAGGAACAAAAAGTCGGTACAATGAAGATAATTTAAAATTGGTCTTGGAGACTTGAAATAAGTCTACACGAATATAATATTAAAATTTGTCTATCTGTATGTTTTCGCAACACGCAAAAACTACTGGACTATTCAACTGCTGTTTACACTATTAGATAACCTAGAATTTGAATTGACAATATGGGGTACCTAAGTTCCTATTTATATTTCATGCAATGTTTTTCAGAGAGGTTTGATCCACATGACTGACCCTATCGATCAGTACCATAAAAATACAGAATACTATTTTTTCAGATTTGCGGTTGGTTCGATTCTCGACTGAGTTTAAAAAAGCGTAGTCGATCGTACTCGTAGTATTGCGTACTTTTAAAAACAAGAAAATGTTTTTTTTGAGTAAAATTTGTTATCTTCAATATTGAAGGTACTTTCCCATCAGGACCCGTCCAAACTTTCCATTCTGTATTTTGATTCTAATGAAAGAAATTAAAGTTCTAATTTCAAACCTATTTACAATAGTGGCATTGTCCCGTTAATATAAAAACAAACCTTTATAAAATCAAGATGACTATATCAGACACTTTCACAAACATATTATGACTTTTTCGCAGGAAACGTTAGATTCACATCAGGGTATTTACATAAGGGTATGCGCTCACGTATAAATCCACCGTTTGCAACGTCAACAGCGCAGCGGGCGAACAGTGTAGGCGCTGGCTAACAACCCGTGGAATTAAAAGTGATCGCTTCGCATTGTCATTTGCAAAAGTTGAGGGGTTAGTGTTCTGTTTGGTTACGAGTTGAGATAACCTATTGTTATGAACGCAAGTCAAGTTGTTTAGGTACGTCTGCATTGCATGTATTTATTCTATAAGTTACGTGGCATTACTAAACTTGTTTCTTTAGTTACTTGGTTAACTTTCGCATTAATTATAGATTTTATGATCTAACTGTTCTCTTCTAATGACTGCCCACTATCTTGATTGTAGCTCCAACTAGCCGGAGCGTCTTACATTACGTTTGCTGATATGCGGTCTCCACTTCAAATCTCGACTATCCATAAATATATCTATAAAGCCGAAGATCTGGCTCACGGGGGCGGGGTAGAGGCCTATGTCCAGCGGTGGGCGACATGCTGTTGATAAACCCAGATGATCTTAGACTACGTACAGGATTTGTGAATAAGAATCTTAATAGTGCGACTTGTCATAATCAATTTATAGGTAAAATGATATCTTATATGTCAATCATATTAAAGGCACAATGGTTCTAATTAAATTATAGTAATCTTGAACATAAAAAAACCTACAAAAAACAAGTCATATAAACAGTAAGTACAATAAAATTACAATTGTATGCCAATAAAAAAATTACCAAGGTCACATCATAATATTTAGCTTGTGTTAACGTTTTTTAAATGAACACAGCTAAGTATTGGGCTTGTATGTTTTAATTATATAGCTATACCTAGATATTTTAACATATATTTTTATTGACTTAATAGTGAGATAATGTGTAAACATCCAACTCGGATGGGAAGCGTTCGGGAAATTACGCCATATCTTCTCGTCGCAGATACCGCAGAGCCTCAAAACGACAGTTTATAATCAGTGCGTGTTGCCAGTGATGACATACGGCACTGAGACGTGGTCGCTAACTATTGGTCTCATACACAATCTCAAAGGTTGAAGTGGCAATGGGCAGGCCATATAGTTCGCAGAACCGACAACCGCTGGGGAATAAAGGTTTTCAAATGGCCACCATACAAGCAAGCAAAGTGTGCAAGGTCCACTCGATGGACCGACGAAATTGTAGCCATCGCAGGAAGTCGGTGGATGGAGGTGGCACAAGATCGCTCGTCATGGCGCTCTTTGGGGGAGACCTATGTTCAGCAGTGGACTTCTAAATGCTGAAACGTGTTTCATAGATTAACGATTATTGCGCATTACATTTCGTAATCAAATTAAACCTATCCGCCATTACTATAAAAAACTTATGTAGAAACAAACCAAGCAGTTAGTAAGAAGTTTGCGAGCCATGTCGCACCTAGCGGCCCACGGGCCACGCAATAACATAAACTCGACAGATGAATCACTGCCTGTTTGTACAGCGATCGCATGTTGCTTGTCTGTCATAAACCGGGCCAGGCAGGGGGCATGATAAGCACATTTGCATATTCTAGCTAGAGTGATGCAAGTGGGGAAGATAAAAATGTTTATGTTTGAAGGGAACCGTTTTTCTTGCCGTGCACTGTATTTTTGCTCGGTATTTTAGATTTTGAAGCTGGTTCGATTGTATTCTAATTTGTGTCTTCGTTCATATATCCAAGATCGAAGCTTGCAGTGTCAAACTCTGTGAACTAATAGGAATGAGAGCGAAGCAGTTATGAGTATTTGTAGAGAGTCATTTTTGTAGCAATGTCGATAGAAATCACAGTGCCACTGTGCTTTAGGAAGATTCAAAAATATTTATTAATATAAAAAAAACACGACTGCCTTGCCAAAAACGATTTTAAGCCACTAAATTATATATTTTTGGAATGTGCTTATCAAGGAATTTAATTTGATACCGATCGATATGGCAAAATTTAATGTTTTTTTTTTTGCATATTCAAATAGATCCATGCTACCATAATGTTTTTTTATTTAAATATTATAGTCTAAGGATTCTAACGATACCCCATACATCCAAATCTGTCCAGGCATTTAAAAGTTATGGTGAAATAAAGAAACTCACATACAAATATACATGAACCTTGAAAACATTACACTCCTTTTTTGGGCAGTCGTGTAAAAATAAGGCCTGCTTAATCAATGCGGTACTGAAATATTACATTACAAAGCATTATATTAAAGCGACAGACAAAACAAGCAGACAGAATGGCCAACTAATTGAAAAGCAGTCTCAATAGCTATCACAATATCAGGGCTTTGTCGATGCGTTGACTATCTGCATCTACGACTCTATGATAATCTTCTGCTAGAACTATTATTTATTCTAGTTGTTGCTAGTTACCGTTACCACTTACAGCTCTTACAAATCAGCATAAGCGTCAGTGAAGTCCGCATGTTGCCACCACCTTACTGTCGCATGCCAAAGGTCGCCGTTAGCAAATTGCTGCGTAAATCGGAACGTAACGCGATCGTTACGATTATTATCCGAGTTGACATGTACCATCAATGGTGTAATGTTTATTGATAGTGAAGGGGAAGGTGAAGCAGTCTTGGTCTCGACAGCTTGTAGGTTTAAGACAGAGCTTTAATGTTTTTGGAAAGTTATATCGACATATTTTTGGTCTAAGTATTATATTCATATTTTTTTGCTTTACCTAATGGCTGAAAGCGCCAAAGATAAATACAAAATCATTGTAGAAACACCATCTCTTGCTGTGTGAGGTATTCAACGATTAGCCCCCCATTCCTATAAAAATGAAGCAAGTCGTTTTTCCAACGTCTCGTTACTTTTTGACGTTTTTTGTATGGAGTTTATGTTAAACCTGACGGACTGTAAACGAAAACGTTTCGTTTTAAGATATAGGAACCTTAGGTTGTTGAAGAGATTTTAGGTTGTTGATGAGAGAAATTTATTTGTGACTTCATTTGTGTATGTAATATACCAAGAGGCTTACAAAACTGCAACTATTCTACTATTATAGTACTTCCAACACTACGTGCCACTGACGAAAGCTGCTATCCGTTATGAAAGATAAGCATTAAAAGTGTACGATCACAACCTCTCTGATATTTCTGATATTATGAATAATGCTTCCAAAGGATAATCTTGGAAAAGCCAGAGACTGTTACTTCCTAGAGTGGCATGCTTTAGATTGGTAAGGTCATATGCTTTGAAAAGATTACTGTTCAGAATTGTATTGAATACTTAAAAGTAATGTGATTACAATGATTATTAACCCCTAAACTGAGGGCTGTTATAAGTTTAGGGTGTGTATGTCTGTCTGTGGCATCGTAGCTCCTAAACCAATAGACCGATTTTGATGCGGTTTTTTCTGTTTGAAAACTGATGTGATCGAGATGGTACTTAGCTATAATAGGGTGCAAAGGAGGAGTGAGGATCGTAGCTCCCAAACGAATAGACTGATTTTGATGCGCTAATTTTAACTTTACAAATAATTTTTACCCGCGGAATGTGTAATTTTCTCTCGCGCTGTCAACATTATTTCCAAACAACGGCTTTATTGTAAAGCTTAGTTGAGAAAGGTTCATTTGACGTACTTAAGGTCCATGGTACACTGGTATTACAAGTATTTATTATCTATAATCCCTCATAAAGACTTCATTTAACCCACTTTGGACGCGAGTGCGTAAACGGTACATGGTAAATCGCGGTAATATGTATGAGGAATTTTGATGCTAGTACTTATGAGGTCAGGATAAAGGACGTAAAATAAAATGGCCCTGGCACGAAAGAGACGAATTATGAGTAGTTAGACTTACTTAGTTAGATACATTGTAATATTGTAACCACTTCAAATATTGAACGAAAACATTGTAGAGAAAAAAAGTACCTACATTATTAACATTAAATAATTCATATTGCCATCCATAAACCTTACCAAGTATTATTGGTGGATTATAAATTAAATAATCATGGTGCATTAGATGGAGTACATCCATCCATTCTAGGCATCCGCAAGGTAGATCGCATACCAAATGCCGATATAAGTCGTCGTACCAATGTTGAAGATGCGAACGAATTGCCAGGCTAAAGTGGAAATGGGCAGGACATTTGGCAAGACGGAAGGAAAACAGATGGACAAAGGCAGTCACCGAATGGTACCTGCCAAAGAGATGGGCTGAAATCTTGAGGTAAACCACCAGCCCGATGGTCAGACGATATTGTGAGGTACGCTGGAGGCCAATAGATGAGGGTAGCACAGGACCGGAAAGACTAGAGTGAATAAAAGGAAGCCTATTATAAGCAGTGGGTGGATACGGACCGATTAGATAGATAGGTAGATAGACAGTGCATAGATTACATACTAAGAAAAAAACAGATTTTCAAATATATTTTTATAGTATAATTACTCCTAAATCGTTTCCTATGAATGAAATGGTAGCTTAGCTATTTACTAGTGCAAGTTGGAACCCAGATATAGGTATAAGGTTCGGTCCTAGGCTCCGCAAAAATGTATTTTTTAAGTTATGTGCGGTTTTACATCGTTCCGTGCTTCGGAGGGCACGTTAAGTTGTCTGTCCTGACTGTTATTGATTAATAGCAGTCGTTAAGCCTTGTCAGAAGCCATGGATTGACCTAACAAACTCTGACACCAGAGGCCAGTACCATCTCATGCGACAAACAGACATCCTTTTTATGCTACTAACGCTCTGGGTCCTGAGGATTTCCCGCGTGGTAATTTTTCTGGTATATACAAATATTCTGTGTTGGTCTCTACAACATTTTATCAAATTTGAATTTGCCGTTTTCACAGGAGTGAAAGCGCTCCAAACAAATAAAACGACTCTTCTATATATTAGTGAGGAAGGAAGTAAAGATTATTCTTCGCTACCGTTCCTTGTACTCGCATCATTTTGCATGAAGCTTAATACGTTACCATAGCACTGGTCCTTTTTGTTTTTTACCTGAAATAAAAAGAGAAATAACTATTAGAATTGATAGTAAAAATAAAAATATAAGCACACAGAATCAACCGTATTCATTGTGTTTAATTAAACTTCAAAACAAAATTGCCGACTAACCCGCCGACGACAATGTCGTATCATAGGCTGTGTCAGCAAGTTAGTTGGCGATTTCGTGCGTAAACGTTCATTATATATCACTGCAGTCTTACTAACACAGTACCCACTATCAAATCACTTTTTTGCGTAAACGTCCATTATAGATCACTGCAGTCTTACTAACACAGTACCCACTATCAAATCACTTTTTTGCGTAAACGTCCATTATAGATCACTGCAGTCTTACTAACACAGTACCCACTATCAAATCACTTTTGTGCGTAAACTTCTATTATAGATCACTGCAGTCTTACTAACACAGTACCCACTATCAAATCACTTTTGTGCGTAAACGTCCATTATAGATTACTGCAGTCTTACTAACACAGTACTCACTATAAAATCACTTTTGTTCGTACACGTCCATTATAGATCACTGCAGTCTTACTAACACAGTACCCACTATCAAATCACTTTTGTGCGTAAACTTCTATTATAGATCACTGCAGTCTTACTAACACAGTACCCACTATCAAATCACTTTTGTGCGTAAACGTCCATTATAGATTACTGCAGTCTTACTAACACAGTACTCACTATAAAATCACTTTTGTTCGTACACGTCCATTATAGATCACTGCAGTCTTACTAACACAGTACCCACTATCAAATCACTTTTGTGCGTAAACGTCCATTATAGATCACTGCAGTCTTACTAACACAGTACCCACTATCAAATCTCTTTTGTGCGTAAACTTCTATTATAGATCTCTGCAGCCTTACTAAAACAGTACCCACTATGAAATCACTTTTTTGCTAACCACTCGTATCCTAATACATGAATCAGAAATACTAGGAGCTCTATTATGTACACTGCACTTTTTAACCGACTTTAAAAATAAGGAGGTGTTCATTCTAAGTGATTCCGTTCAGATACTATCACCAAATTGAAGTTTTTAAACTAACATGGTAAAAAACACTTAAGTCAACATTAGAAACGGGATTAATAGACTTGGAAGTGATTTGTGAACAGTGATAACATTGATAATAACAAAAAACGAGCACGCAAGAGGGTAGACCGTTTTATCTGCTTCTACAAAAATTATACCCACCCGCATTTATAAAAGTTACTCCGTGATCGTGGCGCTTGCAACAGTGCTGAAATATCTAAGACATATTTTTAAATAATGTTGACTCTAGCATCAACGAAATCCCTGGAACTTACTTAATTTCTTATTATTTTAATTACTTTATTTACTTATTTGTGCCTTACTTTTTTATATTATTATTAATGAATTGTAAAATGTGACTTGCCTTGTGTAACTTTCTTTGTTATATGGCCAATAAATTATTCTATTCTATTCTATTCTATTCTACTTTTTATTATTCCTTTTCTTACTTTATGCAACATACGATACGGATTGTGTACTATGTGGCGATAATAAGAATCTAAGCTACAAAATTATGTAAAACCTACACTCTAGTAAGCGAGGCTACGTTTAGAACGGTAGTAAACAATACACCGTCGCAGGCGCAGGTAGGAGCCACAAGCCCACCGCGCCTGATTACACGAATTAACGGAATTGCATCCATCCTCTGGCGCGACGGAAAAATGGCGTCTTTATTATTATGTGGAGGGTGAGCTGATTGCGTTGTGAAGTTTCAAGTAGTATGATAAGCAACTCAATTTATTTTACAACTGTAAAGCAAATTTCAAAAAAATGCTTTCATTTTATAACTGCAAAATTACTGATCAAGTTCCATTTGAATATATTCATAACAAATCCAGTGGTTGAATTACGCTTACTGGCGTTCGCAAATATACACACACAGAAATGATGGAGTAAGATGGAGAAAGAGATATAGTAAGTACGTCTGCAGCCACACATGTTGTTATTTACTACTAGCTGCACCCCGCGGTTTTACCCGCGAGGATTATGATAATGAAAATTATTCTATATATTCCAGGACCTAAAGTATCTATATACCAAATTTCATCAAAATCCGTTGAGCCGTTTAAGCATGAAGACCGGACATACATACACACAAACTTTCGCATTTTTAATGTTAACAGGATATTTCTTACTTTTCAGACGGATGTAGGTATTCAAAGCTTTAGATTTCGTAGGAATAAAAGCAGAATGCTAAATAGTTTTGTGATACGTTAATAATTAATTTTAACAAATACGTGAACAACCGACTTCAAACGGTCGTACTTCGCGAACGCTCGAACCAAATTTTTCTTATTATTAAAACTGGAACTGGAACTGGTAAAAAAACTACAGAGCCGGTTCACAAATCACGGAGTTCTGAGGTAACAAATATTAAAAAAAAACATAAGGGGCGAAATGAGAACCTCCTCCTTTTTTGAAGTCGGTTAAAAAATTAAGTAGTAAACCTTGATTTTTAAAATATATTTTGTAAATGTTTTGTTTAAAACTGACATGGTTACAAACACTAGAAGTATAAACTTTAAAAACGGGATATTTACCACGGATACTATTTATATTGAGTTCCCGATATTTCAGCACTTGTTGCAAGCGCCATGATCACGGATAACGGAAGTAACTGCAGGTGGAATAGTTTTTAAGGGCAGACAAAATGGTCTACCCTCTTTCTCACTCTTTTCTTTCGCGCGACACCAGTACTATTGTTCACACATTCGTTAGTAACTCGATCGCGACACATAACACTGACAGTATCACCTCGCGTGTTAGGGACGACATTTCTTCGGTTTTAACCAACATAACATATATATTTACCCATAGTACATACATACACACAAACTTTTTTTTGTCCTAGTTTGGGGCTAGGTAATTGGTGTGGAATTGTCCCGAATATATTATTATTATTATTATAGACATACCAGTGGATTCCAGACACTCGATAGTTTAAACCCATCCTCACGATTGAATTTACTTCAGTTATCCGTAATCATGGCGCTTGCAACAGTGCCGAAATATCGGGAACTCAATACAAATAGTATTAATGGTAAATGTCCCGTTTGTAATGTGTATACTTCTCTTCTACTTAGGGTATAAGCTACCCTAAAATAAAACATAGCATAAAAAAAATCCGCGAAAAAACTGGAAAATGTTGATTATTCACTGTAAGGAGCGGTTGCCATCACAGAATGGCCTGTGGTTGCCATGGAAACGAAATAACAAGTCTGCCAAAAAACATCAAGAGCATTGGGTGCTATACCTACTTTTGCATTGGTTTTTAATATCCTAGAAGAAAATAGCATGCTTTTTTTGCGATAAACAGTAGTCCGCGCGGACGAAGTCGCGGGCGGGAAAACTAGTATATTTATAAAATCTATTGACGTTACACTTTATACACACACTTTCTTTTTATTATTATCAATTATTATTAGCTTTTTATTATGCCACGACTTAATTTATGGGAACCCAATATGCCACTATCATACAACTTTCATTATGCCATAAAAGCCAATTATTTCAAGTGTGATATTAAGTAATATAATAACGTACAAAATAAACAGCTAATGGATTTCGTCTATCGTAAAAATAATATGAAAACAAAACCTCTTCAGTCTGTCATTTAGTGGCCATAAAAATTATAATTTAACACTAGATGATGTACCTTCGTTAGTTCACTTTGGAATAGGCTTAAATCACTCATGCTTAAACATTTGACATTAATTTTAATTGGATAATAAATTTTAATCAATTCGCGTAAATTTGGTCATAATAATAAATTTTAAAAAGTAATATTATGTTGGTTATTTGGCGCACCTATAATGTTCTTGGGAAAGAAAACAATGTTATAGCTGTTTGCATTACTGCAGCTAAATAAAGCTTTATAATACAACATAATAAAGACTTATTGTTTTTTTAATTTAAATGAATTGTCGCTGATAGAACACATCGTATCGGTAACTCCACACTCCAAAAACACAAACAACACTAAAAATATTGAAACAAAATTGTCACTTATTTACTTTAGCTTAAATCTGCCAACTTACATAACATGTTGGCTTCTTTAGATGTCGGACAAGCCAAAGTACCATTTAAAAGGCCAACGTCACAGAATACATTATAGCCAACGTGTATGTCTACTAAAATACGATATCCTAATTGTTTCGTTCCTTCAAAATAAGTTGTACATCTTCGACTACCCCGCATTCATTACAATTTAACGACGACACTTGTTTCATTAGAAATGCAAACTTGTTTAATGGAATGTATCCTGAGCTTAATCTAAGAGAGGTCTTAGAATTTCTATTCATTAAAATATTGTCTATCCACGGGTTTTTTTTCTGAACGGTTGAGCAGTAGTACCATGTGAGTGATTTTAAATGCAAAGGCACGTGATTTAAAAAACTTTGGACTTGTATCAATGACTTAATGAGTTATGTGCTGTTCCGATGCAACAAAACGAAGAAGAAAAAACATCGTGAAGAAACCGAGAACGTCATAAGTACATGTAATACCCTTCAGCCCACACTGGGCCAGCATTGTGGATTATGGCCCATATCTTGCGGTGAGTCAAGACCTGCGTCCCGGCCCAGCTGTGGGAACGTAATGGACTGATGATGGTGAGGTTTTTCTTTTACTCAATAAGAATACATATATACTAGCTGCCCCTTTTGACTATGATGATGGATGATGATGATGATGATTATGATGAAAATATCCTGTGTGTTATCTTAAGTATATTTATACCAAGTATCATCAAAATCCGTTAAGCTGGTTCAGCGTGAAGAAGTAACAAACTCTCTCACAAACTTTCGCATTGTTAATATTAGTGCGTGCATCCAAGGTTTAAAATTGTTAAACTAATTGTCAGATAAGCATACAATAAGTACCAAATGTTGTCTCCACTGAGCATATTTTCTATACAATCAGCATTTCAATGAGTATAAAAGACAATATTGCCGTATAGTGCCAAAGCACCATTGTTTGATTTAAATTTACATCAAAATGGTATAGAAATCATTGGTCCATACTTTATTGCTACGAGTACCTGCCTGATCAATGTTAAATACATTTACTTGCATTATACTGTGCACTGCACTTACCTTATTGCTTTGTACCGCACTGGAAGTAAAGAGCAAGAAGATTTCAAAAATAGACGGAGTCTACAACTACAAATCGAAAGTGAAGCACCTGAGATATACCGATTCCGCTCGAACGTACAAGCTCACGCACTTATACCGTGGCCACTATATTGCAACAAGATGTCAACCTTGTCAGTCTCGTGTTTATATTGTCAATTTCTCATGAAAAATCAAAAACAATACAGTCTATTGTAATGAAATCGTGTATCAAACACAAACTATCCACTCACGCACGAATACGCAACCCCATTTGCTTCACTTCACACTTTGCTAGGCAAAGACGCCGTCATTTTTTAAACCTTCTTTCTGTATAAATCATATTTCGTAGATGAAAAAGGCTTACTAATATTTGTCTTAGTGTATTTATGTTATAAAAAAAATTATACGACATTTAATTTCCCAAAACGCCCTCACATGATGACAGTTTGGATATAATAACGAATTGCGAAGACTTGATGAAAAGTGACGGTGTACCCTAAATCTGATACGCTCCCAAATAAGCCACGTAATCACTCCTCGCATGAACAAATTGCGAAGGTGTGGCCTTACACTATAAACAGTAAGTCAACTACGCCCAAAGATTATTATAGATCACCTTTTTGTTCTTCCTCTTCTTCATGGACCACCTACAAATCTTGTGATTGTTAGCAGTCAGCTCAGCTTTGCTTATATTTTAGGCTAGGCGAAACAACAAGGCGCATGGAACTCGCAAGTCACATTACTGAAACCTTGTCGGATGCATTCTTTTACTGCGACCTTTTGTAGCTATTTTTACCGTAAGTTTAGAAGATCGTATCCATCGTAAGTGACCCAGATATGCAAACCGCTCCTTGATATTTTGCAAAACCTTGCAATTCTGGCCCATTCGGCGTAGAAATTCTTCATTGACTCTTGAGTCAGATTGACATCGTGCGTCTCAAGATCATAATAATAAACAGAGCTATTGGTTACTCGACGTATTCGCGGCGGGACGTGGTAGGTGCGCATTTATTTTTATTTTGTTGCAATTGCCCAAAATTGAGTATTTTTACACGACTGCCCAAAAAAGGAGTGTAATGTTTTTGGGGTTCATGTATGTATGTGTTCTTTATTCCACCATAACTTTTAATTGCCGGAACAGATTTGAATGTGTGTGGTACCGTTAGAATTCTTACATCATCCCGAGTGTCACTAGCTATAATATTAAAAGTTCATTTTTTTGGCAAGGCCGTCCTGTTTTTTCACTTATCTTGATGATTTACTTGTTATAAAAATTGATATATTTCATATAGATAGGTATCTCAAAAACGATGTACTTCCAGACATACATTAGGGGGCTTAAATTTGTTGTATATTAGCAACCAATCTACCACCTCCTGCCGACAATACGTCGAGTTACCAGTAGCCCTATAGATACTGAGCCCTTACTAGGATTCCCGTTTTCGATGGAATCTTTAAGTTCCATACTGTTTATATAAAGCGATGCGGTGAATGTTCAAATAACATATTATTTTTTATCTGTGACAGTAATCTCTAAAAATATTGTAATAATTATATAATCTGTGATATGGGGTCGCTGCATGGTCACAGCAGTTATTGCAATCTGTCACTCAGTTTGACAGCAAAACACTTTATATTTTTTTATGCGATTACTTTGAATATCATCATGTAATTATTTATAATATGGTATTTTACGAATAAACAATAAAGTAAAAACGTGATTAAACAAATTAGGATAGTAATTATCATCATTATTAAAATGAAATATCAAAACTATAATTAGCTATATGGCAAATTAATCACATGAAGTCACTACCTATCGTATCCAAACCAATTTATTTTTAAAACTGGCTGAGTTTTGTTGCTTTTCGAGTCATTACAAAAACACAATATCTCATAAAATAGCCTTTTCGCAGAGCCAGAATAAAAAACATATTAATCTTTTATGTAATAGCTCCATATTTATGTGGATAGCAATAAATAAACCGGTTTTTGATGGAACTATGCCTACGAAAACGGTCAATAAAAAATTGGTAGATTAAATTTGAGAGTTAAAGAGAGCAAAAATGATGGAAATGGTTAAGTACTTATTACTTTTGGATTCTGAAAAAAATGCGATGCTTTGCTAACTTGGCATTCAAACTATCTTTGTGAAATGCGATGCTTTGATAACTTGGCATTCAAAGTATCATTGTAAAATGCGATGCTTTGCTAACTTGGCATTCAAACTATCATTGTAAAATGCGATGCTTTGCAACTTGGCATTCAAACTATCATTGTAAAATGCAATGCTTTGCTAACTTGGCATTCAAACTATCATTGTAAAATGCGATGCTTTGCTAACTTGGCATTCAAATTATCATTGTAAAATGCAATGCTTTGCTAACTTGGCATTCAAACTATCATTGTAAAATGCGATGCTTTGCTAACTTGCCATTCAAACTATCATTGTAAAATGTGATGCTTTGCTAACTTGGAATTCAAACTATCATTGTAAAATGCGATGCTTTGCTAACTTTGAATTCAAACTATCATTGTAAAATGCGATGCTTTGCTAACTTGGAATTCAAACTATCATTGTAAAATGTGATGCTTTGCTAACTTGGAATTCAAACTATCATTGTAAAATGCGATGCTTTGCTAACTTGGAATTCAAACTATCATTGTAAAATGCGATGCTTTGCTAACTTGGCATTCAAACTATCTTTGTAAAATAGTTTTGTATGGATTGCTCGGAGTCTACTCATCGGATTAAGTTACCAAATACACCAGTTTTTAAGTTTAACCCTAAGCTATCCAACAATAAAAACTGCATAATAATCGGTCCAGTAGTTAGTACATGATGCGTGCACAGACAAACAGACACAATTTTTAAAAACGTTATATTCTTGTTCAATAACTTATTTTAAGTCCCGCCTAGACCATAATTTAAACTATCTTCATTGTATTGGTAGCGACTGATTTATTATAAATAAATAAATAAATAAATATATTCGGGACATTTCCACACCAATTACCTAGCCCCAAACTAGGATACCCTGTGCTATGGGCACTAGATAACGGATAAACATACATAGATAAGAATATAACATCCATGACTCGAAAATAAACATTTCTGCTCATCACACAAATGATTGCACCTTGCAGGATTCGAACCCGCGACCGTTCGATTTCGTACCTAGGATCTCTAGCCACGAGACCAACCGGTCGTCAATTATATGTATAGAATAGGTATGTAGGTAAGTTTTTTTTATGTTTGGTTATACTTTACTACACTTATAACAAGAAAGATCATTGTTTTCATTATCAGCTTAACCAAACCCTTAAACACACAGTTCAAATCCCTTTACATACAAAAAAGTGTGTTGATGTCTCGAGATCTTTACAACAGAGAAGCAGCAGATAACACATTTGCGCCGCCCCGTGATACTGTACGTTATACGCCGAGATAGAGCTATGTACGCACAGAATATAATAGAGAGGTAAAAAGAATATAAAAAAAGGAATTCCTTGAAAATTAATAAATGCTTAGGAAAGTGTATGAGTATTAACAGTTTGTTCCCTCTAAATTCATGATAAATAAAGGTGTCATTTTTGTATGGCCAAGCAAGTAGTTTAATCAAAAGTCCTCAACACAGACACAACACAGTTATTGCAGAAATAACTACCATGAAACATTGCTTATAAAAAAAAAACATTTAAATTGGTTCATCCGTATAAGGCACAGATCATCAGACAGAGGCTTCAAACGTACAACTGCCCCGGTTTGATGTGGTAAAAATAACGCACAGTAAGTTAAAAACTCAAGATAACTGTCACTTGCTCCATTTTTTAAAAATCTCATCGCAATCGCACCCACATCTTATTATAAGGACAGAAATTTATCCGCTCTACACTCTCCAAGCTCTGTGCAAAGTTCAACGCTCGTACGGAATGCCACATCTCGCGCTACATAGAAACATAATTAGTGTTCTCATCTCTGCCTCAAAATATCTACTACAACACTGTGTTTCGTTTACATTGAGTGTTGTGTTCAGGACATATGTGTTTTTTTTATGCCGAATAGGTAAAAAATAGACCGCAGATATTATAAGTGTTGACAAGCCAAGAAAATATGTTAATCACAATAAAAGTTAAATATCGTGTAATTCAATGTGAGGCTTTCATGCCCAACTTAGCCTTCTACATAATTCTTCTACTATTATTCCATTTTTTTATGGTGACAATAAAGCGTTTATGAATCTACCTTTGTTAGATATCGCTTTGTGACAAAGCAATGAGTAAATGAGTCATTGATTTAGCGTTTGCTGAAACAATGTATCTATATAGAAACAAATATTAAATCGCCTCTTTGTCAGAATTTTAAGAATTGAGACACTCCATCTGCAAATGGACTTAATATTCATGAAGCGATTTAGAAGTTCAACCTTTGTCGGTTCTGGGTTTCCCGATGGATATAATTTATTAGCGTCAAATTGCAAGTATTTCAACTCAAAGTAGGTACTATAATATACGCCAAACGATCACATATTCTAGGCAAGCATGATCCACGTTTGCCGCCTCGTCATTTCATTCTTTAAAAATATACGTAGAAAGCTACTTCTCTACCAACTGCTGCCAACACCCATCTCGTTCCCTTTACTTTAACAAGATCATCGACCAACCGCGCCGCACGCTGGCTGGCCACCTAGACAGATCCTGATACTAAAAATACCATTTAGGGCAGTTAGGATTCCCTGTATCTAAAGAATTATGAACAACATTGTCACACCTAGTCACTGTATCTATTGCTGCGTCAGCAAACAACTTTAAAAAGTATCCAAATTAACCCCGCAATGTACTAGCAACAAAGATGTAACACCGCTGTTCCGTCAAACAGTCGAAACGCTCGATCACTAACCGCCACCATTTATTAAGGTGACAACTGTTCCCCAATTAATTCACACAATTTTTATAACAAATATTTTGAACAGCGCAGTAATTAAGGATCTGCGTAGACGTAATTATGTAAATAAGCCGTTTATCAGTATTTTTTTGATACCATCGATAAGTTCTTGTGAATTTAGGAGACTGTCAAAATAGTTGCGAAATTTTAGTCACCGCCAAAGGGCAAAAAGCTTTATATGGATTAGATCTAACAGTAATTAACACTATTTAATGTGCTGAATTAATTATTCCATATTTTTTATCAATTAGTATGACATAACTATTTGTCATGGAACCATAAAAGCTTCAGGTATAAAGAAAATTAATTAATCATATATGGCAAGATAAATATCGAACGCAAACCTATTAATAAATTGAATTCATTAATTCTTTCAAGTTTTATATACGATTTTATTTCGTATTTTTTTTATTATTTTTTTATTTATTATTTTATAGTTTCGTCAAAGTAGGCCTACGAAAATGAAGTATCTACTTATTCAGTTCACTAAGAAAAAAAACTTACTGGAAACAGTTAACACTTCATATTTTTTAAACTACTTGAAAGATTTTGATCAAACTTGAACTATTCTCTAAGTTGAAAGGTACCAAAACTATTACAAAAAATAACTACTGCAATCAGACTTGTAGTTTCTGAGAAATACGTGTACAAACATACATACAAACATTCATTCGTCAATATTGGTATATTTGTTCAGATCTAACGTATATGCATATTAAGAATTTTGGACATTATCACATTTATACATGTTGGTACATATGCTTACACACCCATATAGACTTACATATATGAACATTACGCATTTTCAACAATATTACATATCAACTTGAGAATGTCCTTTTTTAAATCGATTTAAAATACAGACCATGGCAAGCGCTCGTTGAAGTCTTTTTTTTTGTAGGAAAGAAGCAAACTTCGTATTAAAAGGAATAAGAAGTTTTTATTCTTTTTTGATCTTTTCTTGCCACATGTACTTAAGTTTTGTCTTTGTGACAAGGGAAATATGTTTTTCTGACAGATAAAATATGCGCTGGGAATGCCACAAAGTTACGTACGTGTACTTCAACGAATTAGTCAACTTATACTTTGCTCACATCATCATCATCATCATCAGCCTATACTTGTTTACTGCTGGACGTAAGCTTCTTCTAATGCACACCACAGAGCTTGGTATTTAGCTCTCCTCATCCTTTTTCTGCCAGCCGCTTTTCGCAGGTCATCAGTCCACCTGACCACAGGGCGTCACTACGATTGCATAAACGTGGTCTCCGCTCGAGAACTCGTCTACTCCAACGGTTATCAGTTATTCGAGAAATGTTACCAGCCCACTGCCACTTTAGCTTGCTTATCCAAAGAGCTATGTCGGATACAATCTTGTCCTTACATCACCTTGCGTATACCACTAAGCCACCGTATCGTAAATGAAGTTGACATTATACCATCAGCCAAAGATCATTGAAGTATTTTTATATACAGTCAATAAAACATTAGTCCACATTGGGTGGCATACCACATAATTTCTGACCCATGTCCATTTACCGATTTTTCCTTACAAAATTAAAGTGACTGCCAAAAATAATTTATCAACATAAATCCCTGCCAATTATTCACGCTTATGACAAATGGGACTGAGCAGGGATATATATTTCACGGATTTGTGATTTGCCATACTGCATTGAGTTTGCATTTCGGTTCATACTTATCCCTGACCCGAAGTGTAATGTATGTATCGACGAGTTTATTACGAGTCATACACATTTTTACATTTATGGCTCGGTTGCTTTATTATGATGTATAACGGATTGTATTAAAATGAATAAATTTGTTTCCAGCAACTCGTATGTAGCTAAATTGACAGGATTTCTGAATTATGTTGGTCATAAAGTCAATTAGACCTATTAAAAGTCAATCAACTTCGTTTCTGCAGGTCTGCGGCATGCAGAGACCGGGGAAATTAGTTAAACTGACAACCCTCAGAGCCCAAGAGCAAGCCCCTTTTATCTCGCTCGTTCCAGGATATGGCCCATTCATAATCACGTGACGTAGGCCTCTCCTAAAGCGCGCCTCTGAGTCGATCTTCAGCTCTCTGCATCCAATTTCCGCCAGCCGCTTTTCGCAGGTGCTCACTCCACCTGTCCACAGACCGTCCTATGCTACGTTTGCCTAAACGTGTTCTCCACTTGAGAGCTCGTCTACTCCAACGGTTGTCAATTCTTCGGGAAAGAAATGTATGGCCCATTAACTTCATTGAAGTATATATAAATCACCAATGTTTTTAACGCTTGTTTAACTTTGGTAGAGTGTTATTTTCTCAATATTATCTTTAGGAAAACTCTTAGGTATGATCATCTTCATTATCATCATAAACAGCCTGTATTACTTAGTACACTGCAACACGTAAGTATTCATAATATTTTCGTAATCCATGAGTAGAAGACAAATAAAATTATATAGTAATCTGTGGGCCGGGTGCTATGTTGCCACGGGCCTCTACGCCCGTCTTCGGCGCGTGATCGGCAAACCCCGGAATAGTACATGAGCGTGAACTCCTGCGCAAGTGATTTATAGTACCCATCTTTTTGTATAGTGCTTCGGTCGAGTTACATTGTGTGAAAGTGAAACTAGAAGTAAAAGCGAATTTTTGGAATTCCGCTGGAGCGTACGGAGAGTAACTTCAAAATACGAGTATATTAAATTGGATAATATTTGAAATGTACATATAATCTTAGAAATAATTAAAGGACAAATATTTATCCAAATCAAAGTTCAAAATGTTTAACATCAAGAACCTACAAGCATATATTCCGTCGCAAAAGATAACCTTCACATCCACGCTGAACTATTATAATTTTACTCATGAAATTGATCCAAAGTTGTCTAGTTTTCAACCCTTCAAGTGGTTTCTAGTATGCGACAGACGAGAGTGCGTGATTGACGTACCAATCTGTACATGAGACCACAGCACGTTGATATTCATTCAAATCGCCTTATTTATTGCACGAGCGACCTGTAGAATACACATTAGGCCTATAAACATAACTGCTTTTGTTCTACCTTAAAGTGAAATAAAAACAGGTCTAGGTAGTCCCATAAAAATTAGATCAAAACTAGGTATATTTAAGCCAGAAAGAGCCAAGCTCCCTATGGCCAGGTGGAGTGACGACCTGCAAAAGTGTCTGGAAGAAAATGGATGAGGAGAGCTGAAGATCGAGCTCTGTGGCGTGCATTAGGAGAGGCCTACGCCCAGCAGTGGACAGATATAGGCTGATGATGACGATGAAAAAGGAAGAGCATCTGAAAGTTTTTTGTCTATAATGAGGACAAACTCAATTTAACTTATTTTGTCATTACTCCAGGGTTTTCAAACAATTTCTATCATGGATTTTTAAGTTAACATACAGCACACAGTAACAGCGCCAATAATAGCTTTTATTGTAGTCCCATAAAAATTAGATCAGAACTAGTATCAGTAGTATAGTAATAGTTCTCGTAGTAAATTTCATTAATATTCGATAAAAAAAAAACATTTTAAGCTATCTCATGTATCTGGTGGTTTGATGTTGGTCAACATATTACACTGAACCACAGTGTGTGTCCTAACAAACTAATTAAAACAGAAACAAAATACATTTCGTATATTTTGTTGTTTCCCCAGTGTGTTCAAGTCAAGAGTGAATAGGTATCTACTAGGCAAGCGTGCTACACCTTCGACCACATCATCGCTTTCCATCAGGTGAGATCGTGGTCAAACGATTGCCTAGTACGTAATAAAAAAATGTACCTGTAACAGTTGATTTATTTATTTTAAAAAGGATCAAAGAGAATAATTTTGTAACTAACGTCAAATTCAAATTCAAATTCAAATTGTTTATTGCATTCCATAATGTACAAATAAGGTGGTAAACATAACTAATAAAGTAACAGATCATTATGGACCCTGTTGGGCACAGCAACCAGAAGAGAGCAGGAGTTACAAACCTACATTAGTTTCTTTACACAGTTACACTTCTTTACACTTTAACAGTTCAATTAAAGTTAAAATAAATTTAGATTCCTACTTTAATTAAGTATATGTTTAATATTGTTTGTTGTCGTCTGCGAAATAGACTAATTATTTATATATAGGTGGATAGCATTGCTCTTAATAATAACACCTAAAGTTACTATGTTGTCGTAAGTTATTTTTTTTTAACTTACTGCTATTACATATGCTAGAAAACAAATAAAGAACGCCAATTTGTTCGTAAGGTTAGAAGTTAAAGCTTAGAGGGTTAGATAACAAGATATAAGTTCAAAACGAAGACCCGGGTCTGGTTAAAATAGCCTAAGACACTCTTGCGATGAAGACGAATCGATTGACACCTCGCTTGTCAAAATCGGACCAAGATCTTAGTTTTTTACACATAACCCTTCCTTTCCTTACCTTCGCCGTAGTCGGATAAAAAAAATGCCACTGGACCTGAAGACGAATCGATTGACACCACGCTTGAAAAAATGGAACCAATAGGAGCGACGCTATGGTGGAACATCCACATAACCACATACTCGTACATAGATACATACATGCAAACATACATAGACTGTTAAACTCATTACCCTTCCTTTGCTATACTGTAGACGGGTAAAAAGTAAAAAATATGTATTCATATATATATATATATATGATATATATATATATATATGATTATATATATATATATATACATGATATTGCTTATTTTTTTGCCTAAATGTATACTAGACAAAACACATATACTCCTATTTCCTTTCACTAAGAAACTCATTGGCAAGCAGCCGCTGCAACTGGCTACCGTTTTAACAACTAAACTATTAAATCCTGACAAAAAAAAACGAAAAGACATCTACACGTCCAACAAGAAGGTTTGAAAAGGTCCGATTCAACAATCACAATAATCACAAATTTTATACAAGCCCGAACCTATCACAAACACAAAGCAGTAATTATCACAGGTTACATATTACATTACAGGTTACATTACAAGTTACAAGTAACGGGACTTGTAGCACTCAATTAATCTTACAATCGACTACTTAGGAGACGACAGATTAGGTTACAGTTATTAAAGAAATCTAACACAACAGTAGGATAACTTGGTATCTGCAAGTTGCCGCATCTCGACATTTTACCCGACTACAAAAAAGTAGGGTTATGATTTTAACAGCGTATGTATGTTTGTAACAGTGCCTAAACTACTTAACCGTTTTCTTAGGTACCAACCGTTAAATTTTCCTTGATTTTCCGAGTGACATAATCAAGATTTTCTTTTTCTAAAAAAAGCAATACCGATTCCTTGGTACTTCAAAAAGGGCTAAAATATATAAATCATCGGATTCCAGCATGATTTGTATGAACTTGTAGAACAATAAAGGACCAACTCAAAAATATATAACACTACCGACTCGCCCTGGCATCGCAGTGATTGATAGATAAGGGTGTCTCTAAATATTTCTTCATACAACATTTCGATTCTGCCTGTGTTTTGTTTGACTAATCTGAACAAAAAACGATTATTGTGACTTAACTAGTTAGACATTAGCCTCACAGACTTTTTTGAGGGTAATAATTAGTATTATAAACATGTAGTTACATAATTTTATGTATCATAAATCGTTTTCACAGCGCTCGCCAAATAATGACTTATATAAGCAAATTTTTGATACCTTGGGTTACATTTTTGCAATTTACACTAGAATCTATTTTTTTGATAATAAAATATAGCCCATGTTACTCGCCAATAATGTAGCTTTCTATACCTAATTATTTTTGAGTTTATCCATTACAGATAAACAAACATACAAAAAATCAAATCTGTTCTCGTTATAATATTTGTGTAGATGTAGCAATGTAGTGTAATGTAGAACAATATTTTCATTTCAAAAAGTGCTCACGAAACTTGCAATATTTTTGCCGTAAAACCCGACGTTTTAGTTAAACTTTGACTTTCAAAATTAGGCATTACAATTAAATACATTAGGCTTCAATTTATTCTCAGCACTGTCACATAATATTTTCCAATTTATCCAATGGCAGAAGTGAAAAGAGCTCTGTCGGAGTACACTACAAGTTAGATGGCTGAATTAAAATTATAATTCGTAGCGCTTGTGATGCGACGGTCATGACAATAAATCTAGGAAATCCGATTATTCCTAACTAAACCTATTGAAACAAAATTCACAGTGGCTAGAAGTAGCCACCGCTACAAGAATGTTTTAAATAACTAGCTTAAAAGCTAAAAAAAACATGCCTTCCCTGCCAAAAATGAACTTATGCCGATACATTATTAGTCAGAATGTGCTTATGTGCTTCTTCAATTTGATACCTATATTGTAAAATTCGGAGTTTTTGTTTGCCTTTGAAATTGGAGCCATACTGCAGCCATATTGAATTTAATTAAAAAGAAGGCTTTGTTACTCGGGGGGATGTAAGGATTCTAACGAATCCCCATACGTCTAAATCTGTTCAGGCATTTAAAAGTTATAGTCGAATAAAGAAACTCACATACATACAAACCTACATGAATCCTAAAAATATTTTACTCCGTTTTTTGGGCAGTCGTGTAAAAAGGCGGATTTTACACCGCCAAATCAAAGTGAAGCACCCAAGATATTCTAATCGCCTCCTGCACAAGCCTCAAGCACACATTTACACCATTAAATGCCAATCGACCGCTACGTCACAGCAAGACATCGTCGTCCGTGTTAGTCCTTGTTAGTTTTGTTAATTCAGTCAAGCTCTTACAAAAATCAAAAACATGCAGTTTTTGTGTCGAAACTCATGCAAACTCACACAGCCGCATATCTTACACCGCATATAGAAACCCTCGAAACATTTTCTACTGCATCTTCTAATACTGTGGTCGCGTGCGTGAGCCTTCACACAGAGGACTCGTATATTGGACTGTCACTCACACTGACGGTACGATTAATGAATTACTGATTTACCTTTAACTTCTAATAGTGTTAGAAGCATAGTTTAGAATGTCCACTTCCACATCATCATCAACATCAGCCTATATGTAGACGTGCGGTGGGACGTAGGCCTCTCCTAATGCACGCCACTAAGCTCGGTTTTAAACTCTCCTCGTACATTTTCTGCCGGCTGATTTCACAGGTCGTCACTCCTGGCTACAAGACGTCCTACGATACGTGTGCCTAATAGACGTGGTCTCCACTCGAAAACTCATCTACCCCAACGGTTATCGGTTGTTCGGGAAATGTGACCATTCCACTGCCACTTTTGCGTCAGATTAAGGGAGAAAAATTTCACTTAACCTAACCACGGTTTATTGTATGGTAGGATTGGTGAATATAAAATATGTTTATGTAGTGTAATGTATTTTGTGTGTAGGTCCTGTTTATTTTAGTATGTATTATTATTATTAGTATATATGTTTATATGTATGTATTTTTATATTATATATATATTTATTTTATTTTATATGTTGTACTTATGGTGTTTATAAGTAATATTT
Organism: Alsophila aescularia; assembly: GCA_946251855.1. Classification (NCBI taxonomy): domain Eukaryota; kingdom Metazoa; phylum Arthropoda; class Insecta; order Lepidoptera; family Geometridae; genus Alsophila; species Alsophila aescularia. The sequence continues at coordinate 47,651,395 of OX276383.1, read as the reverse complement.
TATCGTATTTATATTCTAAAAATATAAATTTATTCTGTTCAGTAAATGTATACTTGCATATGCACACTATCGTTAATTAATGTTCATGTTCTCGCTTTCTAATCTAAGGTTGCCTGGAAGAGATCGCTGCTTAGTGATAAGGCCGCCGATTGTACTATTTTAAGTTCATGTTAATGTGCCATATTTTAAGTTTCTTTAGTGCAATAAAGAGTTATCTATCTATCTATCTATCTATCTATATTCTATTAGGGCAACATTCTTCAATATTTTCTATAAAACAAAAAAAATGTGTCTAATTTAATCATTGCACATATCAAAATGTCATGTAGAGGTTCTAAATGTACCTATATTAATTATTTATATCACAATAGCATCCCCTGTTTTAACCGATGCGTGTTTATGTTTATTTTTAAAGAAGTCATGTCTTTTATATAAAGTATATATTTATTGAATCAGGCATCTAAACCGCAATGTAAGTAAAAATAAACATTTAAAAATCATAAATATAAACTTTGATAGAAAGTTAATAATAAAGTGATGGTGACCTAATGGTTCTATAGTGCAATTTAGAATCCAACGATACCGGGTTAAACACCTAGGCTCCGCACCAATAACTTTTTGAAGTTATGTGCGGTTTTCCATCGCTCCGTGCTTCGGAGGGCACGTTAAGCTGTAGGTCCCGGCTGTGATTGATTAATAGCAGTCGTTAAGCCATGTCAGAGGCCCTCGGGCGGCTTGACAAACTCTAACATCAGAGGCCAGCACTACCTCATACGACAAACAAACAAACAATAATAAAGTATTAATGTAGCTTTCTGTACCTAATTATTTTTGAGTTTCTCACATAACTGCATGGTCGATAAACACCCAATACAATCGATTAAAATTATAATATTCAAAATTACTTAAACATTCATCGCGTATTCTCTTTTCCACGCACACATACACAAACAATCGCGCTTACATTCGATCTCTGGTCATAAAAACCTCATAAAAAAATCTTAAGACAATTTTTATGTTTCCAAATATATATATATAGGCAGGGGCTATGTGTTGTTTAAGAGACATATCGAATTTAATGGGTCTGATTTATTCAATTTGAGTGCTTTTATTGCTTTATAATAGGTGTGCTCAGATGGCACAATATGATAGTATACTTTATACACTAATTTATAGTGACCACTGTTTTGCTAATGTTATGATTAAAATTATCTTGAAATGCGAAACCAAATGACTTTGCTGCTGTTGGAATGCCACCAAGATGTTTCATGTATGCAGTATCTTGATTCCAGATTTCTAGGGTATGTATAATTAAAAAAAATATACATATTTATATAACTGACATGACATACCTAACTAGGATAACCTGTTTTCCATCACTGGAGATGATACAAATTTAGTAATATAAAGTAGAGTCACAAAGTAGTATTTAGGAGGGACTACATAGAGCGATGTTGCCTAGAGTAGTATTTAGGAGGGACTACATAGAGCGATGTTGCCTAGAGTAGTATTTAGGAGGGACTACATAGAGCGATGTTGCCTAGAGTAGTATTTAGGAGGGACTACATAGAGCGATGTTGCCTAGAGTAGTATTTAGGAGGGACTACATAGAGCGATGTTGCCTAGCGTAGTATTTAGGAGGGACTACATAGAGCGATGTTGCCTAGAGTAGTATTTAGGAGGGACTACATAGAGCGATGTTGCCTAGCGTAGTATTTAGGAGGGACTACATAGAGCGATGTTGCCTAGAGTAGTATTTAGGAGGGACTACATAGAGCGATGTTGCCTAGAGTAGTATTTAGGAGGGACTACATAGAGCGATGTTGCCTAGAGTAGTATTTAGGAGGGACTACATAGAGCGATGTTGCCTAGAGTAGTATTTAGGAGGGACTACATAGAGCGATGTTGCCTAGAGTAGTATTTAGGAGGGACTACATAGAGCGATGTTGCCTAGAGTAGTATTTAGGAGGGACTACATAGAGCGATGTTGCCTAGAGTAGTAGTTTTAATTAGACAAACCAAACTGAAAGGTCGAGATGTGAATAAATAATTCTACCAGCTCTTTGATTTAGTTTAATGTAATTTTAGTTCAGCGGTAATTCAAATAATGAAATAGAGCAAGATAATTTTTACATCTAGAATTTATTAACGAAAATGTTTCATAATGTATTGAATATTAGGCAGTTAATATGGTAGGTATAATCTTTGTAGGTTGAATCTTATATATGTTTTCGTTTATTTTGGCAAACCATAATAATATATTCACAAATATATTGATCTCTAAAACAGTTCAGTTCACTGAACTAAGAGAGTGAACCACATCATTTTTTCGAAGCAGTATTCTTATCTCGCTTAAGGTAACAACCCAAAAACTGTCAATATAATTTGTTTTATTAAAAATCCGTCTTTTAAGACATGGCATTCTAAAGAAAAGCATCAAAACGCTGCCGCACATGGAAACTTACAAACTCAGTGTCACGTCTTAGCTGGAGGACCAAAAGTCACATTCACACGTTTAAACTTCTGGGTGGATCTACAATTTACTTACTGTCAAGCTAAACGTCCTGAGTTGCTCTTGACATAAGGAGGGCTTGGCAGGCATTCTTGGTGATCGCTGGTTCTCACAGCAACTTGTAATGCACATGTTATTTTGTAGGTACTAATTATATTTTTGTGTATATTATTTGTTGTGCCAATTAAAACTATTTTCCTTCTTTCTAGCTGTGTCGGGCTACACACAGCTTACTACAAAACTGAGCGATGGATAAAATAATATGTTAAATTTGTCTTTTTTTACGTACGACAAAGTAAGGGGAGGGAAATGAGTTTTTTGAGTTTATACATACAGTCTATGTATATGGGTATGTGGATGTTCCACCATAGCGCCGCCCCTATTGCTCCGATTTTGACAACCAAGGTATCAATCGATCCGCCTTCAGGTATAGAGTGGCTATTTTCTTTACCCGACTGCGAAGAAAAGGGAGGGTTATGTGTACAAACTAAAAACTTGGTTAGACTTTGACAAGCGAGGTATCAGTCGATTCGTCTTCATCGCAAGAGTGTCATATGCTATTTATTAGCCGACTGTAATCGGGTTTTAGGTTTAGAACTGATTTTGTTGTTTGTTAAAATGATTTTGCTAATGATAATAATAGAATAACCTAACCTACCTGCCTCAGTAATTTAGCATCTTTCCTCCACTAAAATTATTAATAAGAACCCAAGTGAAGGCTCACCCGATCATTTGCCATGTATCAACAGTTTTACTACTTAGATGTCGTAAAAACATCCATAAACGTCCGGATTTATATATAAACTTTACTATTCAAAACGACTTTAGGTATATGAATATACTTAAAGCTTTTACAATGAAAACAAAGACGAGACACTTCTTTATTTTATTTTTCAAAAGATTGAACAGAAAATTATGTCGCTTTATCCGGAAGAATTTTGTAAAAGTTACTCAGACTAATTATAGAGACATCAAATTATGTAACCTTTACTAGTAACCCCTTGAGATAATTAGAATACGCCGAACGCATTTCCTTTTTTTATTTTAGTAGTAACAGGGTTAGTTAGCATAGGGGTCAATAGTTTGGGATACGTTATTAAAATTATTATATTAATATAATAATTTTATTAATAATATTATTAATATTATTATATTAATATAATAATTTTATTATTAATATACATAAAGCATAGCGGACTAAACATTTTGCAAAATTAGCTACTAATTTAATCTTTCATCTTTTTATATGTACGTGTATTTCTGCAAAGTAACGCCCGAGTCTATTAACTAGGTATATAAAGAAAGAAAGAAAGAAAAATCGACAACACTATATAAAACTATATGAAGAACTGTTTACATAAAATTATAGAAACAAAAGAACATAATATATTTTTAATCAAGTTCTAAGTAAAAACATTGCACTCGTTTTTTTGGGCAATCATGTAAAATAATGGCAAATACTCGACCTAGACCAAGGTAAATAACTTTCTATTAATTTTTATGGTGTATTTTAATAGAAGGACTCCTTCACCTCAAAACCAAGAACCACGTATGATTTAGGCTTAAAAGCCGATTGCAGAAAAAAACGAGGAAAAAAGTGTTCCGAGTCTGCGGTATACTTAAATTACCATAAGGTCAACTTTTATGTAGGTGATAAAGCGATATGTATGTACAAAATTGTCGACTTGGTATATCTATATCTTTTATCTATTCTATCTTTATACTCTATACTTACAATAAAGCAATAAGAACGAAAAAGTCTGTACAAAAGAGGATAATTAAAAAAAGAGATCTATGGTACTTGAAATAACCTACTGAACAAGAATATAAAATATTTTAAAATCGTGTGTGTCTGTTTGTTTGTTACTTTGACTGTATGTTTGTTCGCGTAAAACGTAAAAACTACTGGAGGGATTGCTATGCGGTTTTCACTGTTGGATAGCTTAGTGTTTGACTTAAGAACTGGGGTACTTGGTATCTCAATCCGATGAGTAGAAGCCGAGCAATCGATAAAAATAATTTTGATGGCTGAAGGAATTTTGATCAAATGTTCGTATATTGGTATTTTAGGTCTTGGAATAGTACAGAGTACTTTAACCTAGAGAAATGACCGCGCTTGCGAAGCCGCGGGTACCTAGTACTTATAATAAAGCAATAGGAACGAAAAAGTCTTTACGAGGCTGAACGAGTCTTGAAGAAAAGTAATTTAGTGTACTTTATAGGTACTTTTGACCCTATTCCAGGTCCATGGATTAGGGCCAAAAGTACCTATTCCATACACATATACTTTTAAATAAAAATTACCTCGCGGACAAAGCCGCGGGTACAGCTAGTTGGTTATTAAACCGGGTCCAGGTAACTTTTTTTTTTTTTTTGTTTCGGTCTAGGCAATTGTTTGACCACGATCTCACCTGATGGAAAGCGATGATGTGGTTGAAGGTGTAGCACGCTTGCCTAGTAGATACCTATTCACTCTTGACTTGAACACGCCGGGGTTATAATTTACCGGAAACACTGACGAGGGAAGGGCATTCCACTCCTTTGCAGGTCTTATAATAAATGAAGAAGCGTAACGCTTCGTTCTTGTGCGAGGTATTTCAACCATGAAAGGGTGGCGCTTTGCTGATCGCCTAGTCGTACGGTGATGGAAAGGTGATGAGGGAATCAGGTTGTGCAGTTCTTGTACACACTCTCCATAGTGCAATCTGTAGAATACCGCCAGGCTTGCTACCTCACGTCGATGCGCCAGACTTTTAAGCTTACTTTTTACCAGAGTGTCATCCCCAATGAGCTTGATAGCACGTCTCTCAATTGAATCCAAAGACTCGAGCTGATACTTGGCAGAACCGTCCCAGAGGTGGCAGCAGTACTCCATACAAGATCGGACCTGTGCTTGATAAAGATTCAAACGCTGTCCCGGTGTGAAGTACCTACCGCCTAACCTTAGACAAAATAACAAGTTTTTTTGCAGCTACCTTGGCTTTGGATTCAATATAATACCCAAAATTCAGATTTGATGTGAGTTCGACACCCAAAAGCTCCAAATGGTCCCCTATTGGTATTGTTACACTTTGGAAAGACGGAGATCGGTTTAGAGGACTCTCGTGTTTGTTTTCTCTTTTAGCAGAAAACAAACACGCCTGCGTTTTAGTAGCATTAAATTTAACCAGGTTAGCATCGCCACAATCAGACGGCTTAGCGGCTTCTAAGGCTAAATTTAAACGGTCTACCATAGCCTCTCTCTGAAACTGGACAGCGTCACAGCTGGCTTGAGCATTGGAAGTGTATCTCTCAACTACAGTACTGTCATCAGCATACCCAAAGGTACCGGGCTTCAGAAGGTATTAATGTGCAGTAAAAGCAGTGTAGCCGAGAGAACCGATCCCTGAGGTACACCGGCATTGATAGCCATTTGATCAGACGAGCAGCCCTCTAAGACTACTCGAATAGATCGTTACCTCAAGAAATCAACTATCCAATTGCATAAGCCAACAGGTAAACCATATGAGGGAAGCTTGTTTAAAAGGCCATCGTGCCAGACCCGATCAAATGCCTTCGATATGTCAAGGGAGACGGCAAGCGCCTCACCATGCATCTCTATGGCTTCGCTCAGTACGTGAGTGGCATACGCGAGAAGATCCCCAGTAGACCGGTTTCGGCGAAATCCGTATTGCCGGTCACTGAGAAGATCATTGTCTTCAAGGTATGCCAAGAGCCTAATGTTTATGACACGCTCCATACACTTACAGAGTAAGGAGGTTATCGAGATGGGACGATAATTGGCCGGATCAGCACGACTACCCTTTTTTGGTACTGGTTGTACATTGGCAAGCTTCCAGCTCTTCGGAACTTTACCTGAGCGAAGAGAGAGGCGGTACAAACGCGTTAAGATGGGAGACAATTCGGGCGCACAGTTTTTCAACACAATCGCTGGAATACCATCAGGACCACTGGCTTTGTTCACATCTAGAGCTCGAAGCGTTCCTCCTTATGGCGAATGCGAATTTCGGGCATAAAAACCCCGCAATGAGGAAGGCAGGAAGGTGTCTTGCCAGAAGCATCTAGATGTGAGGCTTCTGCAAAAAGAGAAGCAAATAAATAATAAATAAATAAAATACTTTTTGATCAAACTAAACCCTATTTGAAAAATAATAAATCGTTATCTACTTAAACCTATCAACGTGATCAAAATGAAACCTTTCAATCAAAAACAGCAAAACTTTGTGCTACGTAATTCATTTGTACCAATTAAACTGTACTGAATGACAGATTGGGCCCGGTTTCACCGACACCGACTAACCCATAGGATATCATGGGGGTATCGAATTGATAATGGCCGACGGTTTAGTGCGTGAGTTAGTCGAAGTTTGATTGATATCTGGTTTGGTTAAGGGGAAGATAGTTTGTGCTATGATTCTGGATAAACATAGTTTTGTGTGAATTGAGAACTTGTGTATGAATAGTGACATTGCATGGTTGAAGTTCTCATAGCTCACAGTTAAATACTTTAGAAAAATATGCCTGGCCAGTCTAGCTATTAAAACTTTTGTTATTAGACTATATTTTTTTTAGACTATTAAGTCCTTTGTTTTTAGCCTAAGTTATGCGTGTAAGGCTAAAGTCTATTTTTTTGTGCATTCGATAGTAAATTTAACCATAAGACCAAAACGAAATGTAGCTTGCCAAATTTTTAGTTAATAATAGTTTTATAAATTTAAATAAATAATTATTCATTATTGGTTCTCTCACTAACTAAAGTAAAAATCCAAATGCCTTCCCCTTAACGCCAGATAAGAAACATCAAAAATAATTTGGTTATAAAAAAATCAATCGGTTAAGTTACCGTTAACCATTGATTGGCGGTCGAATTAGAGATTCTGTTTCCCATGAAACAACTGTTTGAATACAACAAAATGAACAAAAATGTTCAAGTAAATGCCATGACTAAAACGTTAATTTCTATTTGTTCATTGTCCAGAAATACCTATGTTGATACTAATTATGAGATTTCTTATTGTTTCCTGTCGACCGTGAAATGGAAGAAGTATTGAATTTTGGAAACAATTATGGTTTTACGGACGTGCGTGTTGTTTTGTTGGTTACAGACGATTATTTGTCGATTCTTCGTGAGAGTGAATGATATCTGAGACATGATCGATACGCTTAAGATTCTAGTTTGAGAAAGAGAATAATTTAACATATTTACTTATCCAAAGCTGTCTGTTACATAACATTAAGCTTAGGTATAGGTTTATAAGATTCCAATTGATCTAGGCAACAATCAGAATCCTTGGCACACAAGACATAGGCAAAGACAAAAATTAAACAAAAATGGGTTCCACACCGCCATATCAAAAGTAAAACACTCTAGGTATGCCGACCCGCTTGTACGCACAAGCCTCGCGCACACACTAACACCATGTTATGCCAATCGGTCGCTACATCGCAGCAATATCTCGACATTGTTAGTCGTATTAATTATGTCATGTTCTCACGGATAATCAAAAGCAATACAGTCTTTTGTTTTGAAATATGTGTCAACCACGAAACACCACAAATCATCCACTCACGCACCCACACGCAGCCGCCATTTGCTTCACTCGTTATTTTGGCAGTGTAGAATCCGTTTTTTTTTTAAATTTCTTGGGCGTAGCCTGATTAAGGCCCACAGGCAATTTCTGTTTTATTACCCAGAACCTATTTTAAGTCGTTATGCCTCGTCAAAAACCCTTGGGCAGCCTGAAACTCCAACATCAGAGTGCTGACTACCTGATTCGAGTTATACATTAAACATATAACTAGGTTAAGTAATGCAAAAGATTTCTACCACAATCTTGTGTGGCAATAAACGCTTCTTGATTTTTAAACTAAGCATATTACTTTTTTCAATAATGTTCACATAGCTAAGTACTTTACCCGCACGCTCGTTTCTACGGGAAAAGGAACCTTTGTCAAAGAATATACTATAGAACTACCTACGTCCTATGTGTTTTTTGCAGGACCGAGAGTGCCTATAAAGTACAATATACTACATTTCATCAAAATTTGCTCAGCCATTTATCCATTGTTCGGCTTCTACCAGTCTAAACAGTGAAAATTTCATTTCAAACGGTCCAGTAGTTTTTACGTGATGCGCGAACATACAGACAGACACCATTTTTTTATATGTTCTTGTTCAGTAGGTAATTTTAAGTCCCCTTTTTTACCCGACTGAGGAGGGTTATGGATTTGAGTTGTTTGTATGTTTGTTTGTTGTTCGTTTCTTAGGCGCATCCTACAGCCTAAACTAGAATATAATTTGATAAATGAGGTATTAGGTAGATTCGTATTAATCACGAAAGTGAAGTGTCAAGAAAACGAATATGGCGGCTTATAGCTGCCATGTTGTATTTCCGACAGAATAAAAACGAGACCAAAACGTATCGATTGAGGTCTCATAATGAAGGTATTTAAAAGACCATTAAAAAAAATTACCTAAACAGTAGCAATTGTCTTTCAAGCTTCTTACAAAAAATTTAATATTTTTGTTTATTCAAGTTTTGTAGGTACTATAGTCCAATGTTGCAATTCCAACTATGAAAGTAAAGTAAAATGTCTCGTCTATTCCCGTTGTCCCCCACTGGTTGTCCCCCATTGGTGGACATTGAAAGTAGCGTTGTCTCCCAGTGGGGACAACGCAAAAACTCGAGCATAATGTTTGCACCGTGCGTTCCGCGAAGATAATATTGAAAGATAGATTGATTAAGATTGGTGGAAGATAAGAAGTTCAAATGTGCATCCAAAACTCTTTTTTAAGGAATATTAATTTATTTATAATAGAAAAATAAAAAAATAGTTACAATAAATAAAAATTATTATTAATTAGTAAATTATTAGTTAATTATAATTAGTTGCAATAAATAAAAAAATAAGTTTAAATCAACATTATTAACTGTTCTAAGCAAATATTTACATTCAAGAATACTTATTGAAACGGATGCAATGACGTAATTTACGATTGGGTGAATTGATTGAATTACGATTACTCTGCTCAAACATTCTGCTCATAAAAGCGACAAGCTTAAAAAACTGATTTCGTTTTTTTTTCTAACAATAAAAATAAAATCTAACTATCAACTTTTTTCTGCTCAAACGTAGGCAAAGTCATAAATATCTTTACATATTAGATGAGAATTAAATACGTATTTTTTGCGTACCTACGTTTAAATGGGTATGTATGTTATATTCTTTGTGTTTATATCTCCTAATTACAATTTATAATTGATTAGATAACGTCACCGTTCCTGGTTTTGCATACCTGGAACAAAATGAAACAAAAATGAAATCATAGACTTTAACAAGTATTGATTTATTTGGGTCGGTAAAATTTGACGAAGTTCAAAAATCCGGACTACAGAGTATCTAAGTGAACTGAAAACTTATTTGTGTAGTTATTTAGTGCTAGTGATACTCTTGAGGTGAAAAGTGAGAACTTTTAGTGAAGACACAGTACTAGATTTTTGGGTAGACGAAACGATTGATATTGACAGTTCAAATCGGTTCAACAGGGGTGACGATACGGTGGAACAATAATACAAACAAACATACATAGACTGACAAATACACAGCTCTTCCTTTGCTTCGCTGTAATCATGGAAAACACAAGGACTGATATTTAAGTCCTAGAGCAAGCGTCGCGGAAAATTCCCAATCCATAATGGTACTACCATAATTCTACCAGAAACAATCCCTAACCCTAAAGGCGTGACTTCCACAGTCCCAGCGTCCCAAATATGGGCCGGTGTTGCCCACACGAGGCCCATTTAGTGACAATTAAAGCTACCACGGTGGCTGGCCAGATCACGAACACTATTTGCATGTGTGTTAACCCCTTTAGTAGGACTTGTCGACTGCGGAAGCCTTAATTGGTGGCAACTTCAATCGAATTCAATTGAGTAGCTGCAGAAAGTGACTTACTTATAATGAATGTGACTCACCGGGGATACCAAAGGAGCAGTCTAAAGTGACGAGTAGATATTCTAACCTTTGATTACTATTGTCCACAGTACGTTTTTTTATTTTTTTTTGAAGACGTAACTAATGTTTAGCTTCATTTTTTACAAAGGCTCTATAAAATTTTGTAATTAGAATTGATTGCTTGCTTGTCGCATGAAGAAGTGCTGGCCTCTGGTGTCACAGTTTGTTAGGCCACCCTAGAGCCTCTGCCATGGCTTAAGTTCTAATATGATAATATTCTTACAGGCCCCAAAAGGGCACAAGGCTAGACTGTGGTATATGGTAACGTTCAGTTCTTCATACCTATAAAGTAGTGCCGTGATCGACTGAAAGACAACTCACAGCCTAAATCAATACCTAGATATTGGAAATTTGGAGGAAATATTCTTTGAGTACCATATTAGGGGTGCATCACATATCATCCTTAAGGGGTGGATTTTTTTGAAATTTCTTCCCTAAGGAAGTTAACGGGGTGGCAAAGTTTGAACGTGGGGAAAGCCGCGGGGTGCAGCTAGTATTTCATAAATTTCTCTGTAAGATTATTTTATTTCGCCTACAGTAGGTTAATTATTATTATACTATAATACAACCCAAGATAAAAAGTTAAGATAAGAAACCATGTATTCCGACATACACTGTAAAACAGAAATCAAGATGGCAACTTAACTAAAACTTAAATATTCTATGATAAAACTAACAGCTAAGCGTCAAGAGAGATTGTTACCTTTCAGTAAAGGAAATAAACCCACTAAAATATGGATTCCTGATGTGAATCCGTGAGTCAAACTACCATCATAATTATGTATATTACCCAGAAATACATACATACGTACAGCCCAAAACCGTTTCGTCATTTGATGATTCGAGTCAAATCCTGCCAATCAAAAGTCGGCTTTTACTATTGACAGTTAAAGTCGAATTTTAACTGGAAGTCGTTGAAACTCACCATTGGCCGTAAAATTATGACTTTTTTCTTCTCTCGAGCTTTTTATAAGGTCGGAATAGTAGTAATGGTCTCGGAGTAATTTTGAGAGGGAGATGGGGTAATTATGGTTCTCGGTGTGTCATTGTCGGTACCTCGCAACTTCTAATTCAGATGCCCAAATTGAAATAAAAAGGTCGTGATGATGTGGTAGCTAACACTGGCCCGGGGACGTATGGGAAGGTTGATTTTGCATTAATCGATGCTCGTGGAATTTTGGTAATAACCATGGAATTCTAACCCATTTGCATATTGTCTAAAATGACTGTATGAGTGATTATTTATCTATTCTATATTTACTTATAAAATAGTAACATAATAATTGCACAGGCCAAACGACTAATGCTATGAACTTGAAATTTAGTCAAGAGATTCCTAACATATTGAATTATCATAGGGTAAGAAGCGATTTTGCGAAATTCATCCCCTAAGGGTTTAAAAAGATTGTTAAACATTTGTAAGAAACTTCTTATTGTTATACATAGACACATAAAACTTGGCTAAAAGTATTTTCAAACAAACCTAAGAATATTGTATGTCATTATATTTCAAAAATATTTAAATGGGGTGAAAATATATATATATATAAGTTAAAGTAGCAAAAATCGATTAATCCACGTATCTCCAAAAGAGTTCAAGTAACAGATTAAAAAAAATTGTATAGACGTTCTTTAGCAAACAAAGTACATTCAGTATTTTCTAAATTTAGATGCTAATTGGGTGAAAAAGGCATTTTTTTTTTCCAAGGAACCTTTTCTCTATTTCTAAAAATAATAGTTTAAAAAAACTAAAAAACACGCTTTATTTAGAAAACTAAACTAAAAAATAGAAAATAAATTTTAATAGTGTAAATAAGAAAAAAATGTTTTATTAAAAAACGTGGGGTGCGTGGGTCAATAGTTATAAATATTTCATTGACAGATATGAGAAGAAGGATTATCATTTCGATAATATCTTAAAAAGCACCCCACGCTTTTTTTTTTTTTTTCTTATTTACACTACACTACACTATTAAAATTTATTTTCTACTTTTTAGTTTGGTTTATTTATAAGAGCGCTTTTTTTTCGAATTATTGCATTGTCATCGGTCTTTGACAGGTGTGCAAAATTTGAATGAACTCTGACCGTTTAAAGTGGGTCAAAATAGTGTCCAAAGGAGTCGATTACAAACATACAAACATACAAGTGAAGCTAATGTAAAGCGTATAAAAAGTATCTCTGTCAAATATATAATATGTTTCATAATTATATCTTTGATACGAGTATATGCAATAATCTAGAGTTCCTTTCAAAATCTGTAATTCAGGAAATGCGTAGCAGCAATTTCCTGTGTAAATTTCAACTTCTACTGCTAACAGACCGCCTGCTAATCGATAACCCATGGGGAATCCCATCCATCCCACCACCATCCACCCATCTTCATGGGGAAGGGAAGGGCCATCTTTAGAAGTTGACATTATCGGGCTGATGATATGACGATACAAAAATCTATGTTTTAATTGACATTCCTTATCCATCAAAAAGTGTAGGATTATTTAATTTTCAAATAAAAGTTTGTAACACAAAATAGTAACAGTAAAAGAAACGTCAAAATAACATATATCTTCCGCATAAAATATATCACGGGAATTTCAAAGATTACTCTTTGATGATGAAACTATTTTTAAACTAACGCCCAGAGCTTAGCCCCGTGTTTTTTATCAAGCCCACGGTCATAAAAGATTGAGTAATGACCGACATCTTCGTAAACTTAGCTTGGTGCTGACCGATGTGTATTAACATTCCTATGAATAAGTGATGTACAGAGACTGATTATTCAGCTTTAGACCTGAAAGAGCGCATAACCTTATTGATATACCTAACTGCCTAATATAATATTGATAAAAAATTATAAACCCACTGATCAAAAACAAAATTTATTTTTCATACTTTTTATAATCGATTGACACTATTTTTACCTGACTGCGAAGGATTATGTGTTTGTGTTGTATGAATATTTGTTTGTACGATTCTTTGGCGCGTCCTACAGCCTAAACGGCTTGATGGATTTTGATAAATGAGGACTCGTCTTTATCACGAGAGTGTTATAGAATATACGAAGTGTCAAGAAAACTAATTTAGCGGCTTATAGCTGCCATATTGTCTTTTCGATGGAACAAAAACATACCAATACCTATAGAGTGAGTTATCAAAATGAAGGTCTCTAAAAGACCATTCCAAAAATATATAAGGGAAACTAAAAAGTTTAAAAACATTACATTCCTTTTTTTAGCAGTCGTGTAAAAAGAAGGGTCCACTACGGTGTTTTTTTAAAAAAGGGTGAACGCGGCTGGCAAAGTTTGCACACGGGTGAAAGCTGCGAGCGCAGCTAGTAAAGTAAATCTCTATAGATTTAGAGCATTAAAGTTAGAAATTAAATTTAAATTTAGTTCATTAAAAATAAAGTCAAGCCATATTTACGTGACAGTAATTTAAAGTAAAGTCAAGCAATAATTATGTGACAGATCTAGGAAGGCATTTCTTTAATTGTGTAAAATAAATAGTGCAGAAAATTGACTATTAGAGACTTTAACGGCGTGTAATTTCTCTTCACAAAATTTTATGATACAAGATGATAGACTGGACTGATTTCTTCTGGCTAAGCGCTGATTCTACGCACATTAACATGGACCAACAAATGAGTGGACGGTTGTAAATGCACAAAATGACGGGTCCAAATGACGCTTTAATAACAGCTTGCATGACACGCAATGCTCGAATTGAGGTGCTTGAAATTATACGGAAGCATGTCACCAGTGATGAAGAGCATCTATGCAATAAATATACTATGTACATTAATCCGCTACTTTAATAATTGTACGTCATTAAAAATAAATATTAAGGAATTTAAAATTTTGTACACTTATGTATGTATTTGAAACAATGTAGATGAATTTAATGTACCTATTTTATAAAACTCTGTCGTACAGTTTAAAAATACTGAAATTTAAGTAAAAAAACCTTACCTTACATTCTTCAGTGTGGGAATAACTACAACTAAAGCTGTGACTAAAGTGACATAAAGTACTTAATAATATAACTATTACAGTTCCAGGCTAGAAAAAGGAGGCGAGGTGTACTGGTTTCCTAAACCATGAAAAAATACTTGAGCTCAGCAGTGCAACAGCATAATATATTATTTTATCTACACTCATATCGTAAAATCTAGATTAAGAACTCAAAAATGGTGGCATAATGATTTAATACATTACCCACGGCACGTCACTAATAAGAAAAAAAATATTATAACACGGTTTTTTGAACTAAGCAGTGTTATAATATATATTTTTTCCCATTAAAGCACCGCGTTGACTCCGGACCTCAAGAGTTTTGCGCCATTTATATGGCGGCGCGTGTTAGACCGTATGCTTAATGTGCGCCAATTCGCTATGGACTGGATTTTGGCGCCATAATTAACTTAACATTAGTACCTAACTAATTTAATGTGTTTTTCTTCATAAAAAGTTTTATCTTGATTAAAAATGTCCAACAGCAGTGTTAGTGAGGAGAATTTGACTCCACCTGATATCACGGAAACAGGAACGAACATGACGAACGAACTTTTACCAGAAAAATCATAAAAAATGTTACGACATATTTTTTCTTCCTTAAATGTAAGTTCCTATTGCATGATTGTAGATAAAGTAATGTATGAAACGGCACATAACTAGTTATTAAAACAATAGAGTTACTATTAAAGAACTCTCCTACGGCTCGTTTCTTAAACTCACTCTCGTGGTTTAATTTAATGCCCCTTATTATGCAACCGTTTCATAAACTACTATTATTTTATTATTGTACACTAAAGTTAAAAAAAACGTGGATATTAACATAAAGAAATGCATAACATAACATAACATAAGAAGTTAAATGCATACCGTAACGCACCGCGTCAAGATATCTGCGTGGAATTGTTTGCCGAACGATTCCACAACGTGACGCGTTGCGTATGTGAATGGTCTTGCGAATAATGGCTCAGTAAGAACACGCAAAACGTATTGCATTTTTCTGATAATGTTAGACTAGTAATCATTTCAGCTTTAATTAAAATCTAAAAAGCACCTCCACCTGTTCTCTGCATCTGCCCACAGCTCTTGGAAATGTCACAATGTCATCCACCACTCGAAGGTCTCGTGAACAAAATTGCTCCAAAATTGCTACCTTTGTTCCTGAGACGTATAATTACACGAGGATTTGAGGAAAATTATAGTTGGATTAGGTTTCCTCGTAATAATTTGTTTTTGTCGGTTTCGGACAAAAAATCGTCGATTCGTCATTCTGGCTTGTGTGGGGTGGGGTTTAGGTCTGCAAGGTTCTTTTGATATTTGATATTTATTGGCATATATTTTTTCTTTCTCTGTTACTTAAAAAATAATTGCACGAGGACTACGAATGCATAGACTCGAGAAAAGATAATCAAGAATTATAATCTTCAAGTCCTCAATGAATAGGTATTATAGGCAAGCTTCATCTTATCTAAAGCATTATCAATTAACATCAGTGCGATCATATTTAACTGCATCGGTGATTATTTAGATAATCATGGTAGACATCATTATTAATTTTACATCCTACGAGACATGCGCGTATAGCTAGCGGCACGTAAGTCTAGCGATGAACGAAACATGGCTGGGATCTTGGCACAGTCAGTTTTCGGGATAAAAGTATTCAACATTTTAACAGCAGCCCAAATGGTCCAGTCCATTACCAGTTGGCAGCGTACTCAACACGCTGGCGGCATTGCCCCTCTGAATTGCAATGCTAACTCGATGAAGCAAATAGGTACCAAATAGGCATTTCGGTCAGCCGTCGCATCGACCAAGCGCTCAGATAGGAAAGCACGATGAGCTCCTGGTCCCAGGTCCCTATGTCTCAATGCCAGCAGGCTTATATATAACCACTAACGAGGTCAGCACACTTTGGCCAGTTTGAGCTGCTCTGTTTCTCATTTTTAATCGACTTCCAAAAGGAGGTTCTAAATCCTACTATTTTTATTTTTTATGAGCCTGTCTTTGGGATTCCTGAACCGATTTGGACTCCTTGCTCACAATAATTTAATTGTACTTAGTAGTGCGAGCCTTCATTTTTCAACGGGCAGCGGAGGCTTCGTAGCTGCTAGTCTTCATACGTACACGTTTCCTTCAGCTATATTCAGCAAACTTAGGTTTTGAAATGAAATATATTTAGTTTAGTATATATAACAGGTGTATTCTGTTTCTTTAAAAGTTAGGTCCAAGAACACAGACTTGAGCGAATCCATGACAATTTAAGAATGACAGGTTATTTGTATTTAGAATGAATAATGAACTATCAAAATGAAAAGAAATGGATTATGAAAGAATTAAGATATCAAAAGAGTATTATTATGAAAGAGGTTTGGACCTCGTCACAGGGTAGTCCTTCTTTGTGATCCCATATTTCTACATTTCTTAAAAGTTGGTGCAGTACATAGTTTTAAAATAAATTTGAATTAGATTTTTGATTATTTAGTCACGATTTGTATCGATCACCACCAACACCGCGTCTGTCTGTGTATCTTTAATAATCAATCAACATTGTCTGTCACTTTTTACCCGAATGAGAAGTGTTATGTGTTTGGGTTGTATGTATGTTTGCTGGTATGTTTGTTACAGCCTAAAAAGCTTAAAATTTCGATAAATGGGGTATCATTGGATTTGTCTTAATTTAATCACGAGAGTGCTATAGGATATATGAAGTGTCAAGAAAACTAATATGGCGGCATACAGCTGCCATATTGTATTTACGACGGAACTAAATATTACTAAAACCTGTCGAGTGAGATATCAAAATAAAGGGCTTTAAAAGATCATTCCAAAAATATATAATTCTTTAACCTAAACGGTAGCAATTGTCTCTCAAGCTTCTTACAAAATTTTCAAATATAGATTAGTCAAGTTATGTAAGTATTATAGTCCAATGGTGCAACTATTAAAGTATAGTAAAATATGTTAGTAATTAGGAAACATTAAATTTATTTACTACAAGCTTTCCCGCCCGCGACTTCGTCCGCGCGGACTACTGCTTATCGCGAAAAAAGCATCCTATATTCTTCTATATGTAACCAATACAAAAAATGATATAGCACCAATGCTCTTGAAGTTTTTTGACAGACTTATCATTTCATTTCCATGGCAACCATTACTTACAGCGTGAAATCAACACTTTCCAGTTTTCCCGTGAAAACTTACAATTTCCGGGATAAAAATTATCCTATGTTTTATTCTAGGGTATAAGCTATCTCCATTCCAAATTTCATTAACATCCGTTCAGCTGTTATTGCGTGAAAGCCCCCCCAAACAAACAAACAAACATACAAACAAACAGCCAACGTTTCACTTTTATATATTGATATGGATGGTATGGATTACTTTTGCGGGCAGTCAGCTCGCATCGCATTGTGTCCGTCCGCAATCGCGGCTTAAAAGCAATAACCCGACATAGCACATGAATTGTTTAAAATGTTATTCAATAGACACACACACAGTCGGGTTTTAGTATTTTTATCATTATACTTGTTAACTTATTATTTACCCCATGTTCACTACAAGAATACAACATCCTTTCAAAAATTTACTAGACAAATATGGCCACCCGATTTTTTCCACCTTCATTATTGTTCATTATTTGGTCAGGTTCATTACCTGGCCAGATCCCGTGCGTTAGGTCGTAATGATACGAACCCAAATTATAAGGCCGGGCCTGGGGCCTATTAACATACCTAGCCGTGTGCCGATGTATCATTTGCTTTTGAGAATGAAGGCTGTGAACGGTTCTGAGTGATGGCTGAGAGAGAGGGTTATGGCTTTTTGGATTATACAGGTGAAGCAGAAGTAATGACCCTGTTTGTAAAATTTGTTGCTTGACCTGTGGAGGGGGTAGGAAGTTGGGCGGGTTCTCAATGTGAGTGATGCATATCAGTTTCAATTGACGCCTAATTTTGTACGGGTGAGCATAGCGATTCTCTGTGCGCACTCTTAAAAAATGTTGCCTTTCTTTCATCGCCACGCAGAGAGCTCTTCGCGTACTTCTACATTTCATTCTGGGGCGTTAATAAACAGAATTTTCCGTACTGGGCTGACAGTAACCCGAGACAACTTCACAATAGACCACATTACTCACCTAAGGCTACATCTAGCGCTTTTGGGTGTTGACCTCACATCGAATTTCAATTTCGGTTCTTACATTGAATCGAAAGCCAAGCCAGCTGCAAAGGAACTTGGTATTATGTCTAAGGCCTAATCTTTATCAAGCACAGTTCCGATCTTATATGGAGTAATGTTGCCACCTCTATGACGGTTCTGCCAACTGCCAAGTATCAGCTTGAGCCTTCGGATTCAAATGAGAGACGTGTTATGAGGCTCATTAGGGATGACACTTTGGTAAAGAGTAAGCTTGAAAGTCTGGCGCATCGACGTAAGGTCGCAAGCTTGTTGGTATTCTACAGATTGCACTATGGAGAGTGTGCACAAGAACTGCACAATCTTATTTCTCCATCACCATTTCCATTTCAATCACAGTACGACTAGACGATCGGCAAAGCGCCATCCTTTTATGGTTGAAATACCGCGCACAACAACGAAACGTTACGCTTCTTCATTTATTATAAGAACTGCAAAGGAGTGGAATGCTCTGCCCTGTCAGTGTTTCCGGTAAAATATAACCCAGGTGTGTCAAGTCATGAGTGAATAGGTATCTACTAGGCAAGCGCGCTACATCTTCGACCACATCATCGTTTTCCATCAGGTAAGATTGTGGTGAAACGATTGCGATTAGTACGAAATAAAAAAATAAAAAAGTTGTCAAAGTGACAGGTGTGAATCCCAGGGTACAATAAAAAGGGGATTTTGAAAATTTATTGGTGGCAAAAGTCGCATTTACACTAATAGCACTTGTCGCATTTGCTCAGTGAGCAAGACCTCGCGAGTTATTTTTCATTATTTTCCACCCTCCCACACCTCCGACTTAAGTAACAACACCTTAAGTGGTAGCTTTTTCGCGCGCGAGCAATTTAGTAGATAAGGATAACAAAAAAGTTTTGTGACATTTTTGAACCCCCATATCTACACCATTTTGATGCCACCATTTTTAAAGTGGTACACCAATAAATAGTAAGCCAAAGAAATCGGCCTACGCTACATCGTAGTACGGAATTAGAGATAGTATATCAAACAAACATTCATGGAGGCCACAACGAATTACTTTTTCAATTTATAACGACGCAAATAGCGTCCCTCGGGGCGTTGGAGTATGAACTGTCGATTTTCTTAATTGAATCAATTTTAATTTTATAGTTGCGGGATCGTTGAAATCATAAATATATAAAAAATATCATCATCATCATCATGTCAGCCTTTAGAAGTCCACTGCTGAACATAGGCCTCCCCCAAAGAGCGCCATGACGAGCGATCCTGTGCCACCTCCATCCATCGACTTCCTGCGATGGCTACAATGTTGTCGGTCCATCGTGTGATCACGGCAAAGGAGAAATGAAATGCATGATGCCTCTTACATATCAAAATGAAAAATCTAAAGCTTGTTTGCGTCTTTTTGATGGATAGAAATTACGAATTAAAAAAGGACGGTGGTGAAAACAATACAATAAATCATGCAAAATAAAAATGAATATACCTACATACATATTTAATAAACTACACAAACCATACTTACTTACATGTCACATGCAAATAATGTAATGATTGGAAAAATATATGTGTTAAGTACATACAAATAATGGAATGATAAAAAAATGTTACACATATAATGTTTCTAGTAGCTAAATTAGTGTCGACACTTAACGCGTTAACCTATTCATTATTTTTTAACCAATCATGAAATTATGTTAACATACGTCAACACAATAATATTAATATCAGAATATATCCTGATATCATGTTGGTGGATTGAACTTTAAAATAACTAAGTAGACTGTACTTGAACAAAATCGCATGCATGTGTGCAGCGTACGGATGTAGCGTGCACACAAGCACGAATGCGGCGGGCGCGCGCGGGATGCGGTGGGTTAGTGGGAGGGTGTGCCCCGGCCTCTCACCTCTCCAAAGCCCGCTTACACCTAAAATTTGCTATTGCGAAGCGCCTTGCGCCTAATTTCTCAGCCGCCATAAAAATTGGTTCCTACTCTACACAACTCCACAACGAATCAAAACCAATTGTGTCGGTAACTCGACGGGTACAATGGCACCAGCCCAATAAGGCTGTAATTGGAAATTCTAGGGTACCCGCCATTACAGGGCGCGTTTCCATGTACCGGCTACTCTAATGCGACATAGACACGAGCGGGATCTATTTATCCCATTCCCGGCACCATTTAGGGGTTGCGGATTTAGGGTTAACGGGATCCGAGTAGTGTGAATTAATTTGTAGAAATTTAAATATCCGTTAGTTGGGCACTGGAATTGGATAATTTGTTATTAATTGCACCTATTGCTTACATAAGACTTCAAAGTAGGTATTTTTTTAAAACACTTGACAACCTCCTTATTTCTCCACAAAAAGTTCGATAAAATTTAAGAGGAAACAGGCCTAAGAATTCAACCCTGACTGTGATTATTTTAGATGTTTGTATGCTAAATCCAACTCTTAATTAAATTTGACCCCACCACGTTTGGTTTTAGCGACATTATTATTTAGTAAATAAAGACTTTTCGTTACCTACCCATACACCTGTTCTTGCTCAAGATGAACCATGCCTGTTTCGTCACCTGAAGCTTAAACATAAAAGACATCTATATATAACATTTAAACACAATTTACCAACACTGTTTGTTGCGGTATTCAAAAGTGAAGATTTCTAACAAATTAGTCAAAAACGTGACTTAAGAGAAAATCAGACTACATATTCAGAAAATTTACTGTCATATTCAACACTAGCTGTGTTCGCGGGTTTGCCCGCGTGTTCACTTTTGAGGGATACAATCGTGAATATAATTATGTTATTCCAGGATCAAAAGTATCTGTAAGGTACGTTATACCAAAAATTCAGCCGTCAAATAATATTACTTACGTTCTTAACAGTTTTATTGATTGAAATTTTAAGTCAAACCCCAAGCTGTCCAACAGAAAAAACCGCATTTCAATCGCTCCAGTAGTTTTCACATGATGTGCGAGCAGATATGTTCTTGTTCAGTATAGCTTATTGAAAATCCACTAGTTTTTTAAATTATCTACTTTGCACAAACTTCTTGTTACCGACTGCTTTATTATAAGTTTACATAGATATATAGAGATAAATTGCTTTTTACCGCATTTTTATTAACTCGCTTTCTTGTGTGTATGTTTAATTGACTGTTCAACTTAGCTAAAAGCCGAGCTATCGATAAAAATCGATTTGACGGATGAACACATTTTGCTGAAAAGTATATGCCAGAAGAGTATTATTGTACTTTATAGGTACTTTTGGTACTTGAGCCAGTCATATTTTCGAATCATAAAGTGTTGTTTAAATAAATTTACTGTGGATAATAAAAGATGTAAAGGTATCATACACCTAATACACAGAACTGGTCGTGTAATCAAAAACATCGGTAACATTAAAACCTCGCTTAACTTTGTAACGATCGAGCAAAAGCTTTTTTATTGCTAAAACGTATTTTAATACTGAGAAACAGTTAAGGGACATGTCTCTCGACATTATGATACAAAATCGCAGTTATTTTATGTCAGTTTATCAAAAGACGCGAAATTGTTGATTCAGTTTCGTCGAAATTCAGTTCAGTTGATTATGTGTCATTAGACGTTCTTATGAGATAACTAGCTGTGGCCCGTGGTTATACCCGAGTGGATGATAATGATTATCAAAAGTATACTGTGTATAAGCTATCACTATACCAAATTTCATCAAAATCCGGTGAGCCGTTTCATCGTGAAAAAGTAACAAAATACAATGAGACACAACACACACACAAACACACACGCACCCACACACACCCACGCGCGCTAACTCCTGGCACATTTCAATAAAAAAACAGTTTTTTTTTTTTTTTTTAATCCTCATCCGTACGTACAATTACGAACTCAACAAAAAAACGAATCGGTCCAGCCATTCTCGAGACTAATGCTCGGCAATTGATTTATATATAGATAGATAGATTGTACCTTCCTTATGTATAGTAAATGTATGTTTTCCATGAAAATAAGTACTATAAATCTGAGATGATGTTTATCTCAAATACCTACGTGATTCAATTAGCTGCTGATATCATCCTATATTTAATTGTAATAAATATAGAAGTGCTAGGTAACTTTCCACTTTTCTGTTCAATCATTATTATTAAGATCGGTGTATCTAACAAGATGGTTGATAACTTTATGTTGAAGCACTGGTATACCAGTGCTTCTTTCTATCTTCTTCTACCATAACTATGCTCATATATGAGCATAGTTATGCCAAGTTATGTGTTACGTGCGCTGCACACTTGTACTGCGCAGCATTGTACGCAGCATTGTACTACATGTAAGTACTTTTTCTTTTTATTACGGACTAGGCAACCGATTGACGTCGATCTCACCTGATGGGAAGCGATGATGTGGTTGAAGGTGTAGCACGCTGGCCGAGTAGATATCTATTCACTCTAGACTTGAACACACCTGGGTTTATCGGGAACACTGACGAGGGCAGAGGGTTCCACTCCTTCGCAGTTCTTATAATCAACGATGAAGCGTAACGCTTCATTCTTGTACGTGGTATTTCTACTATAAAAGCACTTTGCCGATCGTCTGGTAGTACAATAATGGAAAGGTGATGCAGAAATCAGATTGTGCAGTTCTTGGGCACACTTTACATTGTTTAATCAGTAGAATACTGAAAGGCTTCCGATCTCACGTCGATGCGCCAAGCTTTGAAGGCTACTCTTTACTAAGCGATATTTGCGTATTTGGAAAGCTCTCATTATCAATTTTAAGGCCATTAGAAAATCCCTTGCTCGCTGTGTAAAGGAAATGTAATACGAAAATGGGTAAGCAATCATTATTCATCACGTATAGCTTCATACAATTTCATATAAATACTCTAAGCCAATTAAAGCCAAACAATAAAATCAATCATTATTCAGAAACCACAAGTCTTGTAAAACCTTGAGATTTCTTCAGCCATTCTCAATACACCTGGAAATCAACATTAAGATGGCTAGCCGCCACTTATTCTACTGAACATTATAATTTGTATATATTTAGCTACTGGACGTCTGACTAGCAACCTGGACGTCAAAAGAGCCGACTAATAGCATCATTTCCTAGATACCACTCGTTTTTGTTAGGTCGCATCTCTCTATCGACTGGTGCTATAATTATATTGACCAAGACAGTACCTTACATTACGCTGTTTGCTTGGACGTTGCGTTTCGCCGTATCGTGTACGATTAAAGCACGGCCACGATAGAAGAAGAAATCGTGCAATGACCCCTCACTACTTATTTCTATCGCACGCGCATAAATTTGTATTGCCGTCGCACTCGTATAAGTAGTGAGGGGTCATTGAACGAATTTATTCCTCTTTTTCAGCCATTCTTTAGTGGTGCAGTTGATACGAAGATAGCGTAAACAAAATGGCAAAACTTTCTAATACATCAATGAACAAGGGCGGCGGCAAACAATTTTGAGTAAAAAATGCTTACTTTGTATCCGGAGTATTGCTTCCTGCGTATAATACAAAAAAACTGATTGTGTTATTTTGTTATCAACAAGGGGCAAGAGAAGACACTTTTTATTAATGGCTTGTGATTCAACGATCCAGAACTGAAAAGAAATGAAGAAATACGAAATAATTTTAGGTAAATAAAATGTTTTAACTTGTTATCATACAAAAACACACATTAACGCCTTGCTTAAGCTTCAGCGTGGTGACGGTATACGTGCGCGTAAACACCTCAAAGCATTTTATCTATAAATCACATACTGTCTTGTACTATACCTACTTCTAAGTCCAGACGAGTGCAATCTGTCAATGCGGTTAACATAAAAAAATATAACGTCGCATTGCGGTAATAGTTCGGTTTTTGTTATTAGGACAATTTGTATTTGAATTATTGAAAATCGATTTAGATAAACCCAGGACAATCGAGAGGTAAATGTTTTCTTTTGTGCGGTTTCAGACGTTATTATTGTATATTCAAAGGCTGTGTTATTTGATCATATTGTTTGTGTTGTTGCAGAGGAAACATTTATATTACCTCAGTTTAATAATAATCATATGGAATACATACTTTTTCATATAAACTGACTTTTCTGGTATTTGGTTTATCATGTTAGTTACGAGTTTCCTGTATATATTTAATCGATTGTCATGAAAGCGGAATTTCATAGAAACTTCTCGTAAAAACGAATAAAACCTACCTCACATAATTCACTGCCAGGCTTCTAATGTCTCATAACTGAAATCTTTCAAAACCGTTACCAATTTCATACAACATTAAAATAGACTCAATTTAACGATTGAGTGTTCTGAGGAATACTATTTACGCATGCACGTTTACAAGGAATCCATTAAGGATCAATCTGTGGCATAAAAGGTTGAATTCAGAAGTCTTTGCTGCAGACATAAAAGTTAGATTTATAACAGTGCTAGCCTATGCTGGTGCTTGCTATGAACTAACAGGTGCAGTATAGTTACAAACAGTAGCTGCACTTCAACGAAACAAATGAGAAAGGTTTTGACTGAGGGTCGGACAAGAATGCGGCAGCCCGCCATCAGTGAGTTTCGTTCTAGTTAAGTTAGTTTCTAGTTAACGACACGTCTCCCAACAACTGAAAGAGAAAAAAGCAGTGCTATGCGGACAAGTCGGGCTCAACCTTTACGCGACGTCAACTTAATGTCAAAATTAGTTTAGGCACTGGCAATTCTGAGACTTTGACAGAAGATTGACAGCAACAGCTGCAAACCATCATCCATTGGTGATCCGACAGAGAACCAAAGTTAGCGACATAGCTCAAAGAGTTAGCAAGCTGAAGTGGTAATGGCCTGCTCACATATCTCGAAGAACCACGCAACTGTTTGGGTAAACGAATTAGACGGCGTTATGGAAAACGTGGTGTAGGAAGGGCCCGTGCCGCGCCCAACGGCCAGTTGGAATGACGACTGGCGAAAAACAGCTGGCAATAAGGAGAGCTGAAGATCAGGCGTTCAACCAACCCTTCACTAGGAGAGGCCCACGCCCAGCAATGGATGAATATTATAGGCTGATGATGATGATTACGACACATAGGTACGTAGATGGCGGCAGCGGGAACCACGGACCTCATTGTCAAATTCATTATTGTTACGAAAATACATAAACGATGTCATACTATTTTAGATCTAAAATTGTATGACATCGTTTATGTATTTACGATACATCATCACAAGTCTTTTGTATCTACAAGTGATGATTATTAATGATGACAGGTTACATCTGTTCTAGCTTTGAACAACGGTATTACGTCACTTATAATTTCGATTAAAAGTCCGTTATGGGACGACAGACAGTCGATGCGTGAGTAAAATGAGACAGTAGGTATATGTCCTCCTTAAGATAAGATACATTTCAATATGATGGCTGAAGATGCTTATTCTCGACAATCTCGAATAATGGATGACAAATTTCCACCAAACTAACAGAAATCTACAAAATAGGGAAAAACATTACGAAAATAAGTTTGAAGTTAAATTATAGTCGTGTCAAACTAAGAAGTCACTTAAGTCATAAGCATGCCTATGAGGTTCCATAGTTATTGACAGACAACCAGAAAACAATATTTTACGGACACTGTTTTTCTTTCCAATAGAGAAGCGACGTTCTCTTTAGCTCCGATATCACAGAATACTTAATAATACTACGCGATATTGTACTTAACTATTTTTTCCAGTTTTGTCTTGAACATAGACAACTGCATTTTTTTAATCTGTACTTAAAATATAGCAATAAGAAGTAAAAAGTCTTTACAAAGAAGATAATTAAAAAAAGGTCTAGGGTACTTAAATTAAGCTACTGAACAATAATATAACATATTTTTTAATCGTGTCTGTCTGTCTGTTTGTTTGTTTGTTTGTCTGTTTGTGGATCTGTTTGTTCACGCATCACGTAAGAACTACTGGTACGACTGTTTGACTTAAAAACTGGGGTACTTGGTATCTCAATCAGATGAGTAGAAGCCGAGCGATCGATAAAAACTTTATGACGGCTGAAGAAACTTTGGTCAAATGTTATATATTGCTATTTTAGGTCCTGAAATAACCACAATAGAAATAACCACGCGCGCGAAACTGCGGGTACAGATAGTTATTAATATCACAGCTTGCACTAACAGTAATAAATATTGATTGAACTGAATATTACTACGTAGACATCTGCATATATGTCTACGTAGTAAAATCTGCCAATACCTTGTTGACATAAATATAATATTTAAAAAATGCTCTTATTTTGTACCATAGATAAACTTAGTACCTAAACCTACCTTAGAATTTGACATATTTCTCAGCCTCTTTATGTCAGCGTTATAAAAGCTCTTTGTTAAAAACGAATAATCCAGGCTTAGATACAAGGTTTATTCAGTCTGAAGAAATAAAAATATGGCCTAGAGAAAGTAAGCGTAATTCAACTTCCTTAAAATATGTCAAACTATAGAGTTTGACATATTTTAAGGAAGTTGAATTCCGCTAATAATAATAGCGATACTTATAGAAGTATCGCTACTATTAGTTATGCGGAGATTCTCTCCGCGTATCTCCTTTCAATTTGAATAACATATTTATGCAAGAAATATTGTTCTTTATTAACATCTATCAAAATTTGCGGTGAAATGCGTATTGTAAAATCTCTTCCAACCATCTTCCACTTTGTTCAATTAGACATACGTTCATATGCATATGGTATATAGCGTTGGTATAACAAAAACATTAATAGCGATTATTAAATACAAAATCTTCATACATTGATAGCAGTACGTTATGACATACACAAATGGCGATAACTTTACTTTATCGATATGAAAGTTGTGTCATATCCCATCACTTTCAGCAAACGTCATAAGTGACATGGTAATATGGACAGATTGTAGCAACTAGTAACATGAAAGGTTGAAAACACAACTTGAAGTACTTGATCGAAAACAAATCTACAGTTATTTAAAGACAAGTATCGTGAAAATGTTATATTTACATAATAAATTGCACCTTTTTTTTTCTGGTGTTCCTTGCTCAACACAATCGTAACATCTACGTTTCTGCGCTTGCTGATTATAAACATTATGTACGATATTTGTATTGACATTGAGACACATAATCTGGCTGCTAATCTAGCGACCATACTACTACTGATGCTGTCATGACACTGGTGAGCTGTCATGAGTAGCTGATGCCATAAAAGCGTGCTCGCTTTCAAAGCTCTTCGAGCGTTTCGACTCATGACTCCAAGAAATTTTACACTTGCAATTAGGTGAGTTTTTCCCGCATTTCTTTGAACTATATATATTTTTATTGGTTAGCACATAAAATGTTTGTAAAGGAGTTATAATGTGTGAAAAATAGACTCTTCAATTGCGATGATCTGAATTCTGAATAGAAGGTACACTTTTCTAAAGAGAGAATATTGATTAATAGCACGTTAATTTAAGTTGGGTATAAAAATGATTACATCTAAAAGGTTTTTTCAAATACAAATAGTAGACGAATAGGTACTTATTTATCATTTAAAATTACTCTTATAAAATTCTACAAAAGTACCTGTTTTATGGCTTGACATGACCTATTGCACAACGGTTTTTTTTGACACACAGGAAGAGAACAATATTATTTATTTATTTATTTTATGTAATTTGCCCAAAATCACAATTCGCAAAGTTACAAAGATAAGATTAATAGTACGTTTATTTAAATCGCCTTTTTTTAAATTACTACAACCTCCATGCCATAAGTACATTTACAAAAAAGAAGTGTACAACATGTGTATCTTAATTTATAATATGCTACCGGAGGATATAAAGCTCTTGCAGGGCAATGTATCTGTAATTTCTATATTTTTAATTCTTTGTGGTGTGTTGATATTTTTTTTGCATTTGATGTGAATGACTTTTTATTTTATTGTAATATTTTGAATGATATTTTGTGTTTTTAATATAATGTTTTTTTTAAATATTTGCTTGCTTGCAGGCTGAATACAATAAGGCTGAATATAATAGGATGGTATTCTTGCAAATAAATAATTGATTTGATTTGATACAAAACGTTATTCCGCAGTTACAAAAGTCAGATTATTTACTTTTCCGTATGTTTTTTTTCGTATCTATCATTATTTTTAATTTGGAATTACTAAAGAGTGACACATTTCATTGAACCAGATTGACACTTTGAGCACTGAACCCCTGCTTTGAGTAAATCAAGATAAACATAATATAAAAAGTGTACTAGGCAAGCGTGCTACACCTTCGACCACATCATCGCTTTCCATCAGGTGAGATAGTGATCAAACAATTGCCACAACAAAAAATGAATTAAAAAAACATACTTTTAAAGCAAATTCAAATCCATAGTGTCAAGCCTACGAATAATAATTATTCGTAGGTTCGAGCAAAGCTTTGAATAAAAAGATGAAGGGAAATTACACAACTCTGACTAATACTATAAAAACGAAAACATGTGAGTTTTTCCATTAACTTGTTTTAAGAATTGATGGTGAAATTTGATGCAATTGAAATTGCAAATGAATTCTCAACTATACCCTGAATAAAGTCCAATAATAAGAAGCAAATGTTTTTTTACCATATAAACCAATTGGACATCCCATATGCCATTAGCTATTAGGCTGAAGTAGCCCGTGTTCTCCCACTGCAGGTTGGCAGCGTACCCAACATTAAAAAGGAGTACATTATCAAACATTTCAAATTAGAACCGTTACGTTTCGTCATTTGGCTACTAAACCGTAACAAACGTTATTCCAATTCAACACAAACACTTCAATCTAACCCTCAGCAATGTCATCAACCAGCCAATTCATCAGCACAATCCGTGCACAGTACGCTGTGACATTTGGCTGCAATCGGCTAGTGCATCT
The DNA here is from genome assembly GCA_946251855.1 of Alsophila aescularia. Classification (NCBI taxonomy): domain Eukaryota; kingdom Metazoa; phylum Arthropoda; class Insecta; order Lepidoptera; family Geometridae; genus Alsophila; species Alsophila aescularia. The sequence goes on along the minus strand of OX276383.1, from coordinate 47,621,805 downwards.
ACTGAATACATTAGACTTAATAAAGCGAACTCGGCGCTTTTCATTAGGGCTCCCGGACTATCTGATGGGGCAGACAGAAGGCCTGCAGCGCGGTACATGGTACAGGGTTGCCAATTAGTCGAACCGAAATTTTGTTTGATAGTTGTTTGGGTTGTTTGTAGATGCTGACGGTACACGTATAGAATAGTTCGTTTTTAGGGTTCCGTAGTCAAACAAGGAACCCTTGTAGTTTCGTCATGATCGTCTGTCTGTCCATCTGTATTTCACAGTCGCAGCAATTTTATGTTCAGATACTATTAGCACTACAAGGTTGAAATTTGGCACATGTAGGCTACATACCGCTCTACGTAAGTGTTTAAAAACTATGAAAATGTGAATTGTTTTTCATAGGTTAGACGTGAAAAGTGAAAAGGTTTAAAAAAAGTTTGAGCAGAGTATGGTTGAACCTGGCTACGGAACCCTAGTCTATGCGTGTCCGACACTCACTTGGCTGTTTTTTTTTTATTTTGCCTCGTTATCATCAGCCTACATCCTTTCACTGCTGGACGTAGGCCTCTCCTAATGCACGTCACTGACCTCGGTCTTCAGCTCTCCTTATCCATTTTCCTCCAGCCGCTTTTCGCAGGTCGTCACTCCATCTATCCACAGGGCATCCTACACTACTTTTGCCTAAACGTCGTGTCCACTTGAGAACGAGCCTACTCCAACGGTTATCGGTTCTTCGAGAAATGTGACCAGCCCACTGCCACTTTAGCTTGCTTATCCTTAGAGCTATGTCGGTCACCTTGGTTCTCCGTTGGATATCTTCATTACGAATCTCGTCCATCAGATTCAGTTCAGTTAACTCGTAGTTCAGATTAGGTTAGTTTAAAAAAAACAACGACCAGAGCTAAATTTGTCAACCGACAGCCCTAATTATTTACCTGGAATAGTCCAGGAGACAGATCGACGAGTAGTTTTCTCACTAATTAGACTAATGAGTTTTTTTGGCTGTTGACGTTTTTTGCTAATTGGAGCTGGGTTTAGCAGCTCGTTTGTTTCGGCTATCTTGGTTTAGGTATCGGGAGGTGGCGACTGCTCTGTGCTGCAGGGACCAACGTTTATAAAATAGAAGCTTTAAACACAAAGCTTTAATAGTTCACCAGTTTGATTAAACTTTGTTTGCCTCAAACTGCACCGAAAACTCGCAATGTGGCGTTTTTAACATCATATTTTTTATTTATAATTTATAACTCTAACACTACCTAGAATTACTCAAACAAATATTGTTATAATATACTTATCCTTTTTATATCTTATCCCATATAACCTGCATATCTCACTCTGAAATGTATACTCCCATATTTCAAGATCTCTTCGATCGATTACACTCATATAAATAATGATTGTTGTTAGCTACCTATGCACCAATTTTTTGAAGATCGTATCAGCAGCGGTACGAAAGTCATCGTTGAACCAACAATATATACTTCCGATTCTACTTAACAAAGTTCTTTCTTCTACATATTCACTCGGTCAATACATTAAAAGCAAAATACGCGCAGAAGGAAATAGAAAAGGCTCCAAAATTAACTAAACATTTGAACTGATAAAAATCCAGTACAACAATACCATTTCTTTAGAGTTCCACCTCATCTTTACGTTGTACATAAATTATGTTATCGACACAATTTTAAAAACTTCATACAACTTCAGTCGCCACACAAATAAAGTACAGTCAGCAAAACTGTTGACAGATGTTATTGTTATTAACAAAACCTGACTACGTTCCGAATACGTGTAATTGCATCAGGATTCCGTATAATACTTAACACAAGTAAGAATCGTGACTTTTTACCTGCGTATTTGGTAGTATCATAATTTCTTGTCGAGGCTTGTGTTCCTTTCATTTTTTTGCGCTTAAGCCGCGCGGTGTTTTTTCGATACTCGCGCAGATAATTCGAGTGACCGCCAAGCCGCCATTCGGAATAATGCTGTTAGGGTTGACACTTTTTGATTCAAACTAGGGCTAGAAATTAAAAAGCGCTATTGCCAATATTCGTATCGTGCCCTATCACAGTGTCAGTTGACAGTTCAATATTTAAGTATCTCTTGTAAAACGAAGGCAGCTGTATATCAAATGAGAGTTGCACAAAGAGCCAACGAGCGTGACATGCTCAGCATCAAATTACAAGACCGAGATCGCAACACGGAAATAAGATGCCGTACAAAGGTCAAAGACGTCGGAGAGTCGATTTTCGAACTCAAATGGTGTTGGGCAGGACACGTGGTTAGGCAGAGTGAAAGCAGGTGGAACAAAACGTTGGCAGAGTGGTGGCTGAGACAGAAGCGTCGGTCGTCCAGGGGGTGAGATGGGTCGACGACATAGTAAAGATCGTGGGTCGGACATCGGTGCGCATAGCACAGGATCGAGATGGGTGGCGTACAAAGAGAGAGGCCTATGCTCGCATTGGGCGGACACGGGCTAAAAATGATGTCGATTATGATGACTGGTAAAACAGTATCACAATATTGTAAAATGTATAATGTAGTATAATGCTACATGTGCTTAAACGTTCTTGTTATGTTATCGTAATTAATAATAAAAAAGGCATTTTTTTAATGCATTGAATTGAATGAAACTCATGCTTTGACTCCTCGAATACCTGATAATTGTTGTTCAAATTCTTTATCACTTAGTTGCCTTTCTGAATGGGACCAATCGTTACAAATCTTATATTCTCTATAATTTAATTATATATAATATTATAAAGAGGTAAAGTTTGTGAGTTTGTGAGGTTGTAGGGAGTAATCTCTGAATCTACTGAACCGATTTTGAAAATTATTTTACTAGTAGACAGCCACGTTATTTGTGAGTGTCATAGGTCATATATTAAAATGACCACGCGTGCGAAACCGCGGTCATCAGCTAGTTATAAATAATGTCAATTGAATAGTGTCCTACGATAAGATAAAAAAATCCTAGGCGTGGCAACCCTCGCTTGCTGACGGTACTTCCACAGGTTGTGTAAGAGAATTATTTTATTATTTCTCCACTTTTTCTCGCAAGTCCAGTTACGTCCAGTAATGGGGTGTGATGAGGCATCTTTACGGATTCACTCGCGTTCTCTGTTTGTATTGTGTTAGAGATGTAACAAAGACACAATGGGATGTAATTGAAAATGTGACGTCACTGACAATCAACTTTTTTGGTTGTCTACCGCACGTAAGCTCCAATTTCGACGGTTACAGAGAAATCTGTGACGATAGAGGTCGCATGATACTATAATTCGGGATTCTAAATAGATTCTGTAAGATTAAAGATAGACTAGTTAGATTTTTACTGTATTTATAAGATTCCCAAATAATACCTGAAACTTGTTCTAAACTACCATGGATGATTATTTATAATGTCCATTTTTTTATATTTTTTTACTCATATCAACGGGATTTCTGAACCATTTTAGATGGTTTTTTTTTAAAAAGGTTATTACCTGTTGGTCTATAACTGACCTGTACAGCGTCACCGCGGACACAGCGTACGGTGGGGTGGGCGCAAAAGCGCTCCTCCGCAATTCGTGACGCAGAAGGCGTACGCCAAAGTTAAGTTTTGGCTACTTGCTCAAGGGCACCCAGGGGGCTTGGACAGTTGCCATTGATTACGGGGAGTATCAAACTAAACTTTTGCTCCAATGGACCGTTAAAACTACGGGTTTTCACTGTTGGATATAAAAAAGTTTGTATCTCAATTCAAAGATTAGAAGCCGAGCAATCGATAAAAAACTATTTGCCATCCAATTTTATGAAATTAGGCATATTGGTACTTTTGGAATAACACAAGGAATAACAGTAGGATCCTTATATCCTAGAAAAAATACTACGCGGGCAAAGCCGTGGGCACAGCTAGTACCTAATGTTTGTCTTGAACCTGTCGGTCATCAGTGGCCCGTATACCAGCTTGTTTAACGTACGTGTTAGTGCTGGCCTCTGGTGTCAGAGTTTGTCAGGCCACCCGAGGGTCTCTGACATGGCTTAAGACCAGGCTCTGCTTTTTCATAATATGCTGGGCCAACCACAAACCTGATAAATGTGAAACTCAACATACATGTTTTTGAGATCTTTATCTCTCTAAGACTAAGACAAAAACATGATTAACAGAATTTCATACGATACATTTTCTTTCCAAAAATTATGTAATGTTCAGTAATATTTACAGTTTTCTACTCAATGGCTTAATTTTTATGTCAAAAATAAATCTAACAGCAAGAAAATATAGTTTATCGTCCAAACGTTTAGATAAAAAAAAACTAACTGAATTATTAGCCTGCCAATAAAATAAATTACTTTTGAGACATACGTCATTTAGTTCCGAGCTAAATTGTGTGTTCAAACAGCGCTCGCGATATTCAACCTAGTTACGCAGGCACTTCAGTGCTTATTGCGGGTAACAGGTGGCAGAGTGTAGGCGAGGTGGCAGGGGAGTGGGGAGTGAGAAAATGTAACCTTAACTACATTACTACAGCTATTAATGAATAACAGCTGGGACCGACAGCTTAACGTGTCCTCCAAACCACGGAGACATGGAAAACCGCACATAACTTAGAAAAGTTATTGGTGCGGAGCCTAGGATCGAATCCAGTATCGTTGGATTCTAAGTTGCACTATTAAACCGTTAGGCTACCATCGCTCTATCTCATCATCGTATATCAGTGGCCAGTCGTTAATATATTGCTGAAACTGTGAAACCTTTAAAAAAAAAAAACCTCTATTGGCGGTCCTAACTTTAAACAGTGGTCTCTTCCAGATAAGCTCTGAAATTAAAGCATTATTACCATCCGTATAAGTAATTTAATTGTAATTCAGCACAAAAGAGTCGGTGGAATTTATTTGGGCTTGTACCACAGAATAAATAATAGTACCTCGGTTGTACTTTACATTGTTGCACTCATTAAAATTTATCGTGGGGTGAGACCAAAACGAAAAACATCTTATCGGAACAAGCCTGCTTAATCCTGATTCCTGATACATTAATAACCTTTTTTCGCCAATTGGTTTTCTTTTGTTGGCATTTTTGTATCTTTTTTGTAATATCTTTGGTAAACACTTAGTTTGAAAAAACTTGTTATCGTCTTTGTAATAGATAAAACTCCATGACCCAAAGATCCTCTCCACGGAACGTCACTACTACTCCAGGATTATACGTAAAGCGGTTGAAATTATAAAGTATGCCAATTTCAACCGAGAGGATGGTTTCAAGTTGGCTACATCCTGGAATCCCGTGATAAGTAAGTGTCGCGGTTTATGTCAGAAGAAATCTGCAGATGTCGATACTGTTGTGTGTCGTGACAATTCTGAATATTGCAAAACCATATGCGGGTAGTTGGAGACAACGCTAGCCCTTTTCGACGCTGACACCCGCTACTTCAGTCTTGTCGTGACCACGATCAATGCAACTTGATCAAGCTTGCTTGCTGATTGCTTGTCTCCAGCGCAATTAAGTCCCGTTTAAATAAATAACCATAGATAAAATAGAATAAAAATAGATCATCTACTGGAACAAATCCACTGTTGAACCCCCTTATATGAAGTAATGCTATAGCCACTATGATTGGCAGGTGACAGTGATCGCAGTAGGTGTGATACCTACAACAGACACCATTGCCTGAATGCCTCTGTACTGGTCCTCACAGCAACCGCGAAGAAAGGGTGGATCTATTATTACGCCGAGCCGCACTTTGTTACACGACTGTCCATAAAAGGAGTGTATTTTTTTCAGGGTTCATATATGTATGTTTGTATGTATTTATGTATGTGAGTTTATTTTTTCCACCATAAATTTTAAATGCCTGAACAGATTTGGATGTATGTCTTTAGAATTCTTACATAATCCCGAGTAACATGCTGTTTTTTTTTAAATCTATTTGTGCCTTTATGTATCCATCATCAAATGCGATAAAAATAACTTCGTATTTTACAATATGGGAATCAAATTGAAGGAATTGATGAGCATATTCCAACAATATATAATTTATTGATATAACTCAAAGCTTGTCCCTAAAAAGAAAATATATAAAAATAAATATGAAGAATAAAAAAGAAACACGGCTGCCCTGCCAAAAACGAAAAAACGAAGGGCAAGTTTTTTTTTCATTTTATTGTAATAGTCAAATATCAAATGAATCCTTCAAATAAATTCTAAATCGAATCATATAATCACTGGTTTTGTTCTGAATGGCAGACTCAGTAGTGAGCATAACGTGGGCTGGACTTACTCCATCATTGTCCTTTCATTTCCGACCCATTAAAAATAAAAAAGTCTAAGAGCCTGCATCACATCAGTCTATGTCACGTTACAGGTTGCCGAATTACAATACCGTCCATTGTGAAGTCGAGTCCATGCCGAAAATTCCCGAATAAATGCCGAATCCTACCGACCTGTCACCTCCGCTTGTCTTTTGAAACGATACCGCATTGTCTTTGGTACACTTGAAAAGGTTTTGACACTGGAATTGTAGCTTTATCTCAAGCAGTATATAAGTTATAATTTAGTTAACAGCAACGTAAGCTCAAGTTTGAGAGCATTTTGGCAACTGAAAATCGATCTTAAATATAAAGCTTTAAGGTTTATTTTCCCTTGTGAGGTTTTCGGTTTAGTTGAAATGCAGTATTTATGCAGTATACCGGACTTTCGTCCGTTGACAGCGACTATTTATTGCACGTTGCCGAAAATCGACTGAATGAATTAATGGGTTTAATTCGTTTGATTTAGTGTAGAATAAAACTTATTTTTGTGGAATTCTTTTGAGCTTTGGGAGAAAAGTAGCATGATTCATTGTAAGTAATTAAATGAAGCTGCGCCCTAAGTAAGATAAGATCGACAAAGAAAGTATTAAAAGTTAACGCAATATCGGTCAAGGCTAATTTTTTTTAATGAGCTTAGTTTGTTGCGTGTTGTATATTATAAAAGCTTTTTATTGCTTTTCACAATCATGTCAAGAAACCAATGTTTAAAACTAGCTAGACTAATGCTAATGCACTGTAACATTTAGCTTTAGCAATACAACTTCAAACATAGTTGTGTCACTAATGTAACTATCAGTCATCGACCTCCGACTCAAAGCAACTCACTCACATTCCCTTACACCACCAAACTTCAATTAACCCTGCAAACAAACAGTTTTCCCGAAAAATCACGAACATTCACCGGTAGCTCAGTGGGTACCAGATAGCCCCAGGTCAGCAGATACCATCGCATTCGGGTCGGGACATTCTGTTCTGCTGCTACGTTAATTTGTGCGCCCGGTTAATTGACGCCATTTTGAAAGGTATTTTTTACTCTATGGATGATAGACATTTGAAAATCTTCTGTTTACTCTATGGTTGATGGAAAGTAATCCAAATGTTGCCTTGTTAGAAGATATTGCTATTAACAATAAGGCCGTGCTTTGTGCCTGTTTTTTTAGTTTTCGTAGTACCTATATCTACAGATATTTTGTAAACATAGATGTATTTTAATTATAATCTAATCTTTACTCTTGGCTGTATATAAAACTACTCGAATCTTTTTTCAACGGTTGACAGACAATTTTAAACTACTCTTTATTCTGTAGTTGATAAACTCTTTGAAATCTGTGTTTTCTATGGACATATATTTTGACAGCTCTGACTATAATTTAGAAAATAATATAGCAGAAGTTATGCTGTATTAGGTGAGTGATGGTAGCAAACTTAGCGGTTTTCTAGTGCGACTTAGAATCCAATGATACCGGGTTTGGTCCTATATAGGCTCCGCGCCAATGACTTTTCTAAGTTATGTACGGTTTTACATCGGTCAGTGCTTTGGAGGGCACATTAATCGGTCGGTCCCGGTTGTTATTGATAAATAGCAGTCGTTAGGCCAAGTCAGAAGCCTTCGGGCGGCCTGACAAACTCTGACACCAGAGGCCAGTGCTACCTCACACACGACAAGCAACAATGTTAATTACATTATTACCTTACTACGAAACAAAATTCAAAGGAATGACAAAGTTTAAAAATGCTAATTAGCCTGTATTTAACGTACTACTTACATTAAGCTTATGTACCTACTTTATTGAAAAGGATAAAACGAATCGAAGAGATTGGAAGCTTCTTAAATCGTATTTCTAACGATAGGTATATCTTGGTATATATAGGTTACCTATTGCTTAATAGGTAAACGATAGGTGTTACAACCAAACGGAAAAACTTTAATAAATATTATAATAAAAATAATATGGTTTTATTTAACAATAGCTATTATAATAACTTTCACAAATTATTCCAGCGTGGATGATTCACAAAGACCACGATTCGTAATCCCACCGCGACGCTGACGCGCAGCAAATTTGTTTTAGTATTCCTCGAAAATAGTAATTAAGATCATGCAAAGCAAATCTTTATTATGGTATATTATACCTAGCGCGGCAGGTTTGGGGTCAACGCCCCTGCCGCTAACTCGTGGGTGCGCACCACATTTCATAATGCATTTTTTAACTAACCGCGGCGAAGATACGACTATCCGATAAACTTCTTGATATCCAATGATTTAAATAAAACTAATGACTGTTTTTTTTATTTATAATTAACATATTTTCACTACACTGGGATGCAACAAGGTCGAATAGTTTTCTGCCTTTGCATGATAAAACAAAAAAAAAAGTTTATGATAGGAATTTATTTTGCAGTTAGGCACGAGTTGAGCTAAATTACTCCAAAGTTCGGAATTTAAACTCAGTAGGAATAAAATGCGCTTTCTTTCTAATGGTTCTCTTTCCATTCTCAAGGACACGCAGTAGGTCGTAATAAATTTTATATTTTTGCCGTTGAATCAATTACATTGAGTCCATTTTTAAATACAACGATAGCATTCTAATATGTAATAACTATAAAATTATTCCAATACAAAACTACTTGGCGAAAGGCAGACCGTATCGCGTACAGACTGAATCTTAATACTATTTATGGCTTCAATGGATTATCGGCTTTATACAAATTCATTTGAGCGTATAATTCCTTGAGCAAGCCAGGGAGCTGGAAGAACGACATGTTATGGGAAATTGAGATTTATGCTATTGATTCAGCGTTGTATATTGAATGTTTAGGTGGTAAAGAACGAGGTATCAAGTTTCGTTCTCACTTCGTCAGGTGTCGCTGGCGGCGCGGCATTGTTTTGCTCACTTTTGTCCTACGGAGTGTGAACCCGACAAAAACTTAGTGGGAGGAAGCGAGCGGCGTTCAGAATAGGCTATACTTTTTTAGTTTTTTTGAGTGTAGTGCATTTGTGGAATATGAAAAGGCATGCGTTGAATGTTTGGGGGTCGATTCCTGTATGCTGATTTCGCTTTTTTTGTGTCTGGCAAAAGTGGATGGGTTTTTTGGATTTCGCGACGTATGCACAATGCACATCGAATATAGTTTGTCGCGAAACGTAACCGGGAGCTCTGAATGAACCATGTTATGCTTAACTTTACTATTGTATTCATAGGCTGTTGTTGTGCTTGTAGAAAATAAAGCTTCTCATAATACAATAAACGAAAAATTTCTACGAAAACATCGATTACCCGAAATACCTATTGGTTTTTCGACATTAGATAAGCGATCTGCATTTTTGACACTAGGACTGAGTTATGAGTTACCTACTGAATAGCTTGGGGGGAGCAGTAGGAGAATGTTACATCTCCTGAACTCGCTAAGACAATTACGACCAAGAAGCTGCGTTGAACAAAGTGTGTCATCTGTGAGTACACCTCACAGATGAGTTTTTTACATGTCATCGTTTAATTGGTGCAACCAGACTATTCCGCAAAATTATTTGGAGCGAAGTGTTACTAATTGAAAATGTTGTTATTTGGTTTTGTTTGTTTAACAAAATTTCAGGGTAATGCTAGAATTAAAATAAATTTCATGGAAAATGAAAGTTATTGATCAATATGACTTCCTCTGCCATGGCTATTGTCTTCCGACAAAGGCATCGTACGCTGCAGTAGGGTATTGTGGGATTCGGTCCCATTCCCGACGAAGCGCTGCTATCAGCGTATCCACACTTTCTTAAAGCGCTGGAGCTCTCAAATAATGGTTACTCTTGATTTTCCATACAAAATTAAAAAGCTCAATACACCGCGGTCATCACTTGCGGTTGTTTGCAAACATGAAAGCAATCTTGCGTTCTACAGAATTTTCCGCGCTGTCATTAGTAGTTTAAATATTGCAGCAATATAAATTTGATGGATGACTTAACTCTGTAGATTTCAACTTCAATTGTTTATTGAATTCCATAATGTAAGCCAGCACATATTAACCCACCCCCTATTATATCTAAGAACCATTGTGACAATTGGCTGAAACATAGCTTGATGGATGACACCGTTCCTTGCGAGACGTCAAACTTCAACATAAAACCAAATGAATTGACAGCTTATTGCGGGCCTCCGTGCGGATGATGGCTTGGTGCAGTCTGTGGTCGAGGAGTGGAGAGGAAGAGCATCAAACCATCCATCTACGAGTACTTCCGTCAAAAAGCGACAGTTGGTATACCTTGGAAGAGTGGTATTTCTCTCGAGGCAGTTGGCACCCTTGGGAGCGCCAGCCATGAAGAATTTTGCCGCCTGTAGAATGGCGCCAGCAAGGCAACCTGTTCTTCAACATTTTTTGGTTCAGTTGTTCATGAGATTTAGAATCAGCCAGATTGGCATATGTTTAGGAACGGTAATGTGTGGCTTCTATGGAATTGTGTAAAGCTAAGTATTTTATGTAGAACTAAGTGTGTTTTAAATTGTTTTTTGGTTCTTAAAGTGAAATAATAATAAGTTGCTAAGTTTTAATAATATTGTGTCTGTGGTCATCCTTTGGAAGTTACTTGATTGAGATTTAAGATTTGTATTGTAATTACATGTGCAAAATGTGGAAAATATAAGTAATGGTTGGATTTACTGGTTAATGATTATTTTCTATCCTAATGAGTATAACACCATCTCGATCAAAACAGCTCTCAAACTCAAAAACAGCATATATAACGGTGAACCCCCTCATCCCCATGATAGTGAAGAACCATGTCAATCACAACAACTTTACAACTAAAAAACGCATCATAATCGATCCATTCGTTTGGGAGCTTCAATCCCGACCCTTCACTGTTATAGATAAGAGCCATCTCGATCACATGAGCTTTCAAACCAAAAAACCGCATCAAAATCGGTCTATTAATTTGGGATCTACGAAGCCACAGAAAGATACACACATATTACACACCCTAAACTTATACAAAACCCTCTCATACGCGTTCTGGGACTAAAAAGATGGATTAATTAAAATTACAGATCATGGACCCTACCGGGCTCAGCAACTAGAAGAAGAAGAGGACTTGTGCTGTCGAGTTTTATAGTTCTGGCTTGTATCAGTTCCTTCATGTTTCAATATGCTCGGGGTCTCTCTGAAGGATTAAATCCGAAACGAGTTTATCCGACAGAGAACCAAAGTCACCGACATAGCTCAAAGGAGTAGCAATCTGAAGTGACAATGGGCTGGCCACATTTCTCAAAGGACGGACAACCGCTGGGGTAGATGTGTCCTCGAGTGGAGATTGCGTCTTGGCAAACGTAGTGTAGGACGCCCACAGGGCAGTTGAATTGACCTGCGGAAGGCAGCCGGCAGAGACTGGATGAGAAGAGCCGAAGATCAGTTTCTATGGCGTTCATTGGGAGAGGCCTATGTCTAGCTGTGATGATGATGATGGTTCTATATCATGTGGGAACTATTCGATGTATCGAGGCACAGATCGAGGGTCCGTCACGAGGTATTACGTCATCGATCATCTCCATCCGGAGATGTTATCCGACCCGGCGGCGATAGCGCGTTGTTAAATGGGACCTATTGTGACAGTTTTACTTTGGGCATTGCATTAGTCGGGATATAGGGTACCGATGGCAGAAAAGGACGAACATTTTATGTACCTAAAATGTATTATAAAAAGATTGACACGAGTCAGAAAGTTGGGTATTTCTTTGTCTTACCTATGCTAGATTCAACTCTGAATGGGCACGTGGCATGTGACTTAGAGTTATTATAACTAATTTATTGATATGGTCTATTTAACATACTTTTGTTTCTCCTTGTTCGTGAGATTTTAGCTTTTTGACTTGTACAAGTGCTTTATTATGATGCCTGCCTACTTACAGTAAATATATTTGAGCCTTGAGTATTCAAAACGAACTTTTAATTACTTGAGAACAGTACTAAGGTTGTCTGAAACTATATTCTGATATTTATATTTTGTATCATGTATAATTTTTTGGTGTGCAATATAATGTATTTGTATTGTATTGCGCTGCTGGGCCCCAATTCTACTAAAACAATTGTAATGACAATTGTCAACAATTTTCGTAAAATTTTCGAGTAGAAGCGAAAAATTTGTGAAAATTTTTGAATTTTGAGTTTTTCTTTTATTGAAATATTTTATTTTGAAAATTTTCCAAATTTTTTCGTCTGGGCTCCAATTCTACTACAAAAATTGTAATGACAATTATCAACAACTTTCGCAAAATTTTCGCTTTTACCTCTTAAAAGTATTAGAAGCGAAAAATTGGTGTTTTTTTTTTAATTTTGAGTTTCACTTTTTTTGATATATTTTATTTTGAAAATTTTCCAAAAAAAATCTTTTCTACCACTTTTAAGAGGTAAAAGCGAAAATTTTGCGAAAATTGTTGACAATTGTCATTACAATTGTTTTAGTAGAATTGGAGCCCTGGTCTCCTGTTTGTTTGTCGTGCGAGGTAGGGCTGGGCTCTAGTGTCAGCGTGTGTTAGGCCACCCGAGGGCCTCTGACATGGCTTAAATTTTAGTAGTCTCTTGTTATTGTATTTTTATCAACTATTATTGAAAAAAACTAACAGGCAAAGTGACTAAAAGGTATATTTCGGAGTGATAAAATACAATTATAACTCATTTCAATGTTCTAATAATAATGAGTACCTACCTACATCTTTCAGACAAAAAACATACATCATACATACATTTTACATCTACATTTTTGTGCAAAGAGTTAGCTTTCTGTATTAAATGTATTAAACATAACAGAATCTGTTATGTCTAAAGCGAACAAGAAAACTGAGTTTTTCAGCAACTAATTTATTAGTAGTAGTAGTTAATATTATTAGTGGAATCTCAAGCAATCCAGTGCTTTTACTAGTTTTATTAAATGTTTTCTGTCCGTACACCAAAACCGACGTTCAAGTTTTAATCCGCGTCCCGTGTAAGTATTTCAACACGGTCTTACACCACGATCAACGATCTCGTCAAACTAGCTGCATCTACTATCCTACCTCTCTATCTAACCCACTGAGATTAGACCAAGCTAGAGAGGGATGGATACTGAGATATCCCGGAATCAATCGCTATAATACTGTGTAGTGATCAGGGCAGTACATAAAGTTGAAAGATTTTTTGACTTGATTGACGAAGCCACGAACAGTGATTGAATTTTAAGATTGATGTATTAAATAGTCGTTTGCACCTTCTGCACGCTCTGGACAATCTACCCTCTCTAGATCTCTATAATCTAAAGATATTTATAATACTTTTAAGTTGGTGTGAGTACTGAACCTTATAAAAGCTCTATTTAGATTGGGATACAAGATTGGGGTGTACACGTCAGAAATAGAAACGAACTCCGTCTTCGTCAAACGATTGCCTAGTCCGACATAAAAAGCGATTTTCAGAGTGCTCTTATAAGCCACTAGATTTCCCGCCAGCGACTTCGTCCGCGCGGGCTACTGTTTATCGCAAAAAAAAAGCATCCTATGTTCTTCTAGAATATTAAAAACTAATGCAAAAGTAGGTATAGCACCAATACTCTTGAAGTTTTTTGACAGACTTGTTATTTCGTTTCCATGGCAACCGATGCGTACAGTCTACGTTTACAGCCAGTAATCAACATTTTCCTGTTTTATTCTAGGATATAAGCTATCTCTATTTCAAATTTCATCAAAATCCATCCAGCCGTTATCGCTTGAAAGCTCCGCAAACAAACAACCAGACAACGTTTCACTTTTATATATTGGTATGGATATTGATTTCATGTATACCTAGCGGCACGTAAATCTAGCGATGAACGAAACGTGGCGGGGATCTTGGCACAGTCTAAGTTTATATAATTTGTTAAAATGTTGAATACTTTGTATCCCGAAAACTGACTGTGCCAAGATCCCCGCCACGTTTCGTTTACCGCTAGACGTGCCGCTAGCTATACCATTGTCGAAGCATTAATGATCAGGTTGGCCCTATTTTACACCAATATTGGAAGTCTTATTTTAAATATGAAGTGTCTATGTTTCATACGAAACTAAGGTACTGTCCCACAACGTTGCTATGATCTCATTAGCATCGAAAGAATAGGTGTGGAATAATGCATTCATCGACGACCATTTTGGAGCACTGTGGTAGGTAACTCCTCTCACTGGAGTGTTGACTCTTATCTTTATAGGAAAATTGATATAAATTGACGGCGGACGGAAATAAATGAATTTCTTTGAAGGAGCAAAAGGGTCTCGTTGTTTTAGAAAGCCGAAGTACCTTTAACTTAGTTTTATCATGAGTTCCATGACTAGGCTTTTACATTGTCAGGACTAGAGATCACCGAGAGGGCCTTGGTTGAACCAAATTTTTGAGTTAACTGTAGTTTAACTCTATTTCAAATATTGGTGAACTCCTCCTCAGAAGACTACAGAAAAGACAAAATATCATCAAATACTTACGTGTTTGTTTTCATTCATTCCTTTTTCTGCTACAGTTTCTTTACATACCTGAAACAAAAAAAATAATATTATTGTTATGTATATATTATGTATATTTATAATAATGCAGTAAGTAACAAAAATTCTGTACAAAAATATAATAAAAAATAGTCTAGGCTCTTTAAAATAAGTTACTGAACAAGAATATAACATTAAAAAATTGTGTCGGTTTGTCTGTTCATGCATCACGTAAAAACTTCTAGACCTTTTGCGATGTGGTTTTCACTGTTGGTTAGCTTAGGGTTTGACTTTACTGGCATACTTGGTATCTCAATCCGTCAATATCTATCGAAAGCATCTATCAACCCGCGATCGAGCCTAAATAGCGAGCAGACAACGAAAACTGTCAAAATTCTTATGCAATCGACCTGGGTT
This sequence comes from Alsophila aescularia, assembly GCA_946251855.1. Taxonomy (NCBI): domain Eukaryota; kingdom Metazoa; phylum Arthropoda; class Insecta; order Lepidoptera; family Geometridae; genus Alsophila; species Alsophila aescularia. The sequence continues at coordinate 47,606,644 of OX276383.1, read as the reverse complement.
ATTGCAGTTCAATAGCTAGCAGACTTGGGGCCGGCAGAGAGCCAGCTCAATGACTGACAATGACGATGATGACCCTTTAGAAAAATTACTATATCTCTCAGATTGCGGCGCCCATTCCCTCTCATTTTAATTATGCAGTAGTTAACTGTGATCATTTAATCGTTCCTAAGAGTTGTTTCTTAACATCATCACTAATTAGTTGAGTTTTATATCAGGAAACTGTTACTGATTGCCCAATAAACTGACTCCATCATAAGTTTATTATTAGAAAGCTTTTAGAGCACGGTTAATACTTGATTGATGGAATTTTTGTTTGCCGCTGTCTAATGGCTTCATATGGAAGCTAGGTGCACACCAGCAGTGCCTCTGGTGTTGAAGATGCTTGTATGCATCGGTGACCACTTACAAACAGCTGGCGCCTGCAGATTTCCATTCTCAAACCAAACAAAGATAATAAGGAGTCAACTTATTCCATATTATTCTCTACAACAAAACCTCGAAATACAAATATAATTTCTGAACTATGACACCTCTTTTTTGAGTATGCTCGATGGTACTGTCCTTTTCATACAAATGTACTCACGTAGTTTGTCACGTAGCCTATAAATAGTACCGTGACGTAACTATTGGCTGACTGACCGACAACACATCCAGTGGATCTATGGATTGGTAATTTGGAGGAAATATTCCTTGAATGTGTAGTATTTATTAGTCCACAAATTGAAGGTCGCTCCGCGAGCTATGGAGGGAGCTATGCTTGGAGTTTCTCTGAAGGACAAGATTCGTAATGAAGATACCCGACGGAGAACCAAGGTGACCGACATAGTAGACCAAGTGTAGACCACGTTTAGGCCGAATGCAATGGCAATGTCAGGCAGCCCGAGGGCCACTGACATGACTTAACGCCTGCTATTAAACAATAACAGCCGGGACCGACAGCTTAACGTGCCCTCCGAAGCACCGAGCGATGGAAAACCGCACATAACTCAACTTCAAGTTGGATCGATTCTAAACTTTTAGATAGAACGGCCCACATACCGATGAGGGCTAAAATTATTATTCAAAATTTAGAGACAATAATGTGTAAGATGCTTTTGCCCAAATGAGTTACTCCTGAGTCCTGCCTAATGTCAATCATGGCAACATTTTCATCCAAATTTAGTTAACTGATCATTCAAAAACTAATCTAGATTGAACGAAGCTAGATTTAAAACAAATTTATTGTAAAGAAATAATCAATCAGAAAACAATTACAGCTCATTCAATACAGAGCCTGCAGTTTTGACATATAGTTAATGATTGCTTTACAACCGAAATCGGTACATTCCGATGACAATCGTTTGCTTTTACAATAATTGACAAAATCTATCTATTATCATCGGTATCTGTACTGACATTGATCATGATTGATATCGATATTAAGCAGAGACTACTAAATATCGTCATAATCAGACTTTGCGACCGATTTCAGTTGTAAAGCAATCGTTGTCGGTGTCGAGACTGCAGGGCCTGGAGAGTAAAACTTTTTTAATTTTGTGGCTTATACTTAACACAAATTTTTACTCTCTAGTATTGAATGAGCTGTTAATTATTTTCTGATTGATTATTTCTGTACAAAATTTGTTTTCGATCTAACTTCGTTCGATCTAGATTAGTTTTTGAATCGTCAGTTACTTGATTGACATTACGCAGGCGTTACATTTCGGCAAGCATCTGACACATGACATCTGTTTACAAACATTATCTAATAGTATCTACTTGATGAATACATGAATAAAGTCACATTGAATTAGTTCTCTAGATTCCAAGAGGGATTATCTGTCTATTAAGTGTAATCAGATGACTTCTTTGATTAAAGACGTCTTTACTTGTAATGAAATGCGCTGAACAGGGTATAATCGCAGTTTTAATAGTGACACTACAATGTCATAGACAAACTTGAAGCACCCATCTTGCAAACAAATATGTACTCTATCTTTAAAGAGCTAAGGTTTTAAAATGCAGAGTATATTCGCCATATAAATTACATGAGATCTAACCTACAGCAGGAATGTAGAAGCTCGTCGTATTTTTTTGTCAAAACAGGGAAAATTATAGTCTACGATTTTCTATCGTAAAGTTGGAGTATATTAGATTATTTTATACACTTTGCAAGTACTTACTTCAAGTTTTTTTATATTTCCTTGCATCCACCCTTTCTATACCGCATACCGTAAAATATTACAAGTATAGGTGCAAATCCAGATATTAAAAATAACGTTTTTACTCTCGTATTTAATGTTGTTTTTTTTTAAGTTGAATCGAGGACTAAAACTATTCTAAAAAAAATGGTCTAGGCGACTTAAAATAAGTTACTAAACAAGTTTTTTTGTTGGTTATTGTGTGACTGTTTGCTTGTTCGCGCATCACGTAAAAATAACTGGCCTGATTGTGATGTGGTTTTCACTGTTGGATAGCTTAGGGTTTTACTTTACTGGTATACTTGATATCTCAATCCGATGAGTAGAAGTCGAGCAATAGATGAGAACACATTTGACGTCTGAACGAAGTTTGATGATATTGATTTTTAGTTATATCCCAGACAAAAGACAACGTGGGCAAAGTCGCACAGCCAGTTGGAAAATATAATGTTATTTTATGATTTTTCTTCTATTGTTGCATTTTTATTGTACCTAGATGCAAAGTGCACACAGAAGATTCAATTTATAATAGACCATAAGGGGAACTCAACAAAAAAAAATACACGGAAACCCTTCAGGAAAGTAGAGTTTTACCGAGCAATAAAATATTTTAAGTCGTGATCGTATCGTGCGCAGAAAACGAACGAACGTAACTTGAAGTAGCATCGGAAAAACTTTTAGGAGTAGGCTTGGAAAACTCAACCTTTTTGTAAAATAGTCTTCGTAGAGGAGATTTTAAGATTGAATTTAGCCCAAAGGTAGTAAAGGTTATTTAATATAGCCTTGTTGAACGCCGCGCGGCGCCCTGGGAGTGCAAAGAACGTGCGTTTTTCAATTAAGAACAAATCGAACGAAAATGTTCTGATTCAAATTGAATCTGTAGCGGCAACTATATATAATATATATATTTGTACATAGCTTTACTTACTACCTACTAAATAATTAATTTAATTGTTTGCTCAAAGCCCCAAAAGGCGCAAAAATAGGACCATCGCTAGTGATACCCGCCAGGCACGAGGCCAGTTTACGAATCAGTATAATGAGTCAGTTCTGTCACTGGCCTTTCACTGGCTTTGTGTATGAGAATCACTTATAGACTCTTACTCACTAAACTGTCTTCAAATGTACTCGAGGCCAATGAAAGGCCAGTGAGTGAGCTGACTCTCTGAACTGACTCGAAAACTGGGCTCATATCCGGCGAGCATCATTTTACTATGAGTCTTTTGGGGTCGAGACGATATGTAATCTATTTTTTATCTTAAAAGATCTATCGGGGACCTGGTCGAAGCAACACATGAACGTTTTCATGCTGGCCTTTATTTGGCCCAAAAACATTAAACCATTGCCATACAACTTGGCAATGCTGACAGAATTTCGGGAACTATGCCTTCTAAGCAATAGCAGGCCAGTCGCACTCCACAACAAGTACAAATATTATACCTACACTTTGCGGCCGCAATATTGGTACTCATAATTAAGAAAAGAATAAAATTTGACAAAAACTTTACGTAAGTAGGTACTTTATCGTAAGCACACGGCGCGCGACTCATCGAGCGCACGCTCGACACTTTACTGAATTAACCGCAATATTGCGGCCGCAAAGTGTAGGTATAATATTTGTACTTGTTGCGGAGTGCGACTGGCCTGCCTGGGCCCTGTTTCATAAAACTTACAATTGTAGTTTACTATTACAATTTAGTGTACACTGAAGTTTATCTTCTAGCAAAAATCATATTTACACGTAACACTCTAACATATGCATCAATGTACACTAAATTGTAATGGTAAACTATAATTGTAAGTTTTATGAAACAGGGCCCTGCACGCAATGGGTGACCACCTTCTAGGTAAATATAATTGAAAGATCGCAGCGCTGTGCGAGTTAAATTGCACTTTATTGAATTTTAGCGAGAATTGCTATGTATTTAAATGACTTTACTCAGTTATCCTTCTGTACTTGTACTATTATTTATTCTGTGGCAATAGGTTTAATTTTAGGTTAACATGACACCTAATTGTTTTTATGTAGATTTTATTGTATTTTTATGAGATAAAAAGAAAAAAGAAGGATTTAATATAACCATAATGTGATCACTAGGAATGTAAGTATACTTTCCTATATAAAAAAATACATCAATATCGAATTAAAAATCTTAGATAATGACGTCTCAAAAAAATATGTTTAAGATCCTCCTTATTCTTGAAGTCTGTTAATAAATGTGATCATTTTTACACGCATCGAAACATATTCTTTCGTACAAGACAACTTAATTACATAACCACTCTTTCGGTAGTCGGGTAAATATCCATTCTCAGAGACCACTCTTGTCAACTGTGAATGAAAGCTATTCATTACCACTGCGCATATGTATGATTACTATTCGCTTCTTAAAATAAATTTGAATATAAAGTCTACATTAAGAGCTTCGATGACATTTTTATTAACACGAAATCAACATAAAACGTGGTGTCTCCAAACCAAATTAATAAAACGCTTTTGTTTGCTAAACGAAATAAAAGATTCGCGGATGGAATAGCATAGTTTACATTAATTAATTAATGATTAAAACCTGTCATTTGATTTTGTGTAGGACACGGCTACTTTATGGCGAGAGGGAAATACAAGTTTTTTCAAACTATTCTATGGGTTCCGTACAGGAAGTTTTTATTAATTGAATAAAAAATAAATATAGATAAAAGGCTATTTTTCCGTTACCACCTTCCAGCTCAATCATCAGACCAAGTCGAGCATTATTATTGTATTGTCAACAGAATGTCATACTCATAGATAAACTCTTTTTGCTTATTGTACCTAATACTTGTATAGAGATTATGCTAGCGCGACGGGCGCGCCGCGAAGTAACAAGCGGCTTTTGTAAAGACGCGTTGGGAAATCATCGGTATATCCCATAATAAGGTATTCTTAAGAGTTGCAAATAGCTTTTAAAATAGTAATAAACGTGAAGGACTATGAGTTGGACTAGTGGCTAGTTATCCTAACTATTATAAAACGGTCGCTTCGAATCCTGCAAGGTACAATCATTTGTGTTTCCGAGTATAGATGTAAAGCCGGTTTAAAACGAAATCAACTTGTTTGAAACATTTATTTTCGTTTAAAACGTTTTAAATTAAAAAAATTGGTTTAGAATGGGTTTTTTTTAATAAAAGCGCTGTGTTCACTGCGTCATCGAATTTCCCATACAATGGAGTACCAGACTGTATATTTTCATGTTCGTCAGTTTTTTTCTACCCATTATCAATCTATACGAACTATATTTATTCACACGAAATTTGCCATTTCTATGTTAAGAACGAGACGAGCAAGTAAATTATTTTAATTCAAAACTTGTCAGCGTCGCGTCGTTTATCTTTCGACATGGATAACATATAATAATAATTATGGTTAAACCTACGTACATTTATTAAGTAACTATAACCTTTGTTATTTTCCCATCGGCCCCATTGATGGGGACGTTAATGGGGCAGTTGGGAATATATCATTTAGAACAGCAAATTGTTGAATAATTAATAAGTAAAATGAATGAATAAAATGCAAGCTGCTTTTTATCCGCGTAGTCGGGTAACCGTTTATAACTATTTATTTCAGGTTTTAAACCGTTGATTATAGTTTTAAACGGTTGTTTTACAACTATATTTCCAAGTCATAGATGTATCTATGTATGTTTATCCGTTATCTAGTGCCCATAGTACAGGGTATCCTAGTTTGGAGCTAGGTAATTGGTGTGAATTGTCCTGAATATATATATTAATATATAATTATATATTTGTGCATCAACTAAGACAATGCATCGTTCGAATATGCAACAGGCGATGCAGGTTTCATACAAAAACTGGTAAGCAGTCTTCCAATTATTTCCCTCTTTGATGGACATACTTTTGCTAAGTTTGAAATGGAAATGAATGCTACAAGTGGATGAAATTCAGTTCCTTAGATTCCATTACATAGTTATAGAGTTATATGCATAAGGAAAGCATGTTAAAAATACCGTTTACTTAAATTTGTCCCTTATTATTAAACGTAAACCATTAAAATTTAAAAAACACCCTGTCACGAGGCGGTCCCAGGGTTTGGGCTTGCTCCACCAGCCCAGGGACCAAGCCTCAGTGGACAACAGAATTACAGGAACAACAGGTGCATAGACTTTTTCGTGGTGCTACAATATGGATGAAAACGACCACTTACGAAGGTATTATTTTATGTATTTTAAAGAGTCCAGTTGTAATAATCTTATTATTGGTATTTTATAACAATTTCGGGTTTGCTAAAAATCCATATATTGGAATGACAGGTTATTATTTTGAATGAATAATGAACTATCAAAATGAAAAGAAATGGATTATGAAAGAATTTAGATATCAAAATAGTATTATTATGAAAGAGGTTTGGACCTCGTCACAACCCATGTTTCTCTTATTATTAATCGTCATAAAAAAAGGAAATAATTTATAACCGTTGATATCACATTTTTTATAATTATTAACGGTAATAGGGGGGATTTTGAGATTCGTTTCCTGTGTCCAGGAACTTGTCTATCGATTATTTCCAGCGCGGATTTTATACTTCCATTCACGGGTCCCTAAAACAAGTCATATTTAATGGGACCTAGTTCTTATCTCTTCGTCTAGACCACGTTTAAGTTGACAAATATAAAACGAGGTTTTTTGGTTTGAGTGACAATAAGAGATATGGCATAGTGCTACTTAATGTAAAATGTCAGTGATTTGGAAAAAAATACGATGACATTTAAATTGGCACGCCCTCGACGTAATTTCAATTTTGTTTCACATTAGGAACCCTATTTTTTTAAGTGCCAGTTGATTTCGACCTTGCCAAGTGGAATACCGGCCGGAAATGGCTGTGCATAAAAAAAATTAAGTACACCTTTTTTAGCTTCCATTTTCAGCAAAATCATCAAAATATTGTTGAATGACTTTTAAAAAGGACGAAGTACTGCTTCATTGTATAAAAAAAAAAGGAAATGTATCTGCATTGGAATAGTGATGTTTCTGTGAGTCGCTGTACGAAAAGTCCAATTCCAATACTTACCGATCCAATTCCGATTTGATTCAAAAGTGGCCCAAATGGAATAAGTAGGGTCACTCATGAATAAACTTTAAAAGTTAACAATTTATGGAGCAAGTGCGTAGACTTTTCAATAACAAAACATTGTAATACAATAACATGCCGTCTTCCTACGACAACAACAATACATTCCAGCCATAATTAAAAGAATGCGTATCCTACATCAGCAACATATTTACAAAATACATTAACACTACTGCCACAGTGGCCGGACCAAATCGGGAATGCTACCGGACGCGTAGTATCAAACTGTATTCGAGAACTCGAGAAAAAGTGTTGCTAGTCGACGAGATATACATTTACATTATCATTATGTTATGTGATGGTGACAGGTTGTCGTTAGTAATAGGCGTAGCGAGAGAGTGCGGGTGGTAGAAAGAATAAAACTGAATTACTAGATCATTATTTAAAAAATAAATAAAAATAATGAACAAAGAAATGTAGGTCGTAATGCTTTTGAAACCAATATATAAAACTGAAACGTTGTCTGTTTGTTTGTTTGGGAAGCTTCAAAACGGCTGATCCAATTTTGATGAAACTTTGTAAATAGGTACTGTACAGTATAGATATTAATATAGGATACTTTTCATCCAGTAAATGGTAAGTTTCCAAGGAAATAAAATAATAAGAAGTCTTTCAAAAAGCATCAAGACTAAGAGCGTTGGTGCTATACTTTTGTATTGGTTTTTAATATCTTAGAAGAACATAGGATGCTTTTTTTCACGATAATCTGTAGTCCGTGCGGAAGAAATCGCGGGCGAAAGCTAGTATTTTATAAATCTTAAAAAAGCATCTCTATATTTTTTTAAATAAAAATAATTATTAACTGGTTCTACTGCTATGAAATAACTGGACAAAAGTATCGCATTATCTGTATAAAAATAAGTAACTCATTTATTGTTTTTCTTGCGTCACAAACCAGCCCTCAGAGAAAAAACAATTGGGTGTACGATTAAAGTATCTAAAACATAACTATTGTCAATATTTTCATCAGTTCCATACGAAGAAACAAAACTTTCACACTCAGTATAATGCCCGTATCATACATTGTAAAGACTATAAAGCATACATTTCTAAACGTCTCTTTAACAAGAAGTCGAGTGTTTATTTATAACCACGCACTTACTCTATCCACACCCGACGCACAAACATTCAATGGGACTTATTTCAATAGGCGCCAACAATATCAAACTTAACAAGACCGTGTATATACCATTTTCTCTTAACAAAATGAATAAGCCACAGGTCTGGTTACGTTGGTTTGGTAGTTGACACTTTGGAGGTTGTCGCCTGCGACCCTACTATGACCTAGCCCTTATAAGCCGTAGGCTTTCACTTTGGTTTGGATTTTCAATGCTATTTACCATATTTTTAAAAGGCGAGTAGTGAAGAAACATGGTTTTTCGTTTTTGTTGTCTTATTGTTACAAATTTATTTGACTGTGTTCACATACATAATATGTGTGGTAGAATAGGGTGCGAGGCTTTGCGAAGGAACTCTGCAAGTAGATGTTACAAATAACAATAGCCTGTTGTGCTTTGTTACACCGTGGCTTTTTTATTTATTGTATTATCCTTCGAGTGTTTTCAGCCTTGTCTTTTGCAAAATATAAGAATAATTATTTTCATACGAGAAACTGTACTAGCTGAGGCTAGCATTCTGACTTAGTTTTGTTAAATAAATGGTATAGTACACGTATCACAATTAATTCATCAAAAATCTCACCCCGCTCACTATTTTCCTCTTAAAAATTCACCCCATAAAGTATACATGCCATTTAAATGGCAACACACGCATTGTCGCGTTTGCACAGAGCATCGGGCGTTGCTGATAGTCTAGTGAGAAATAGTGCGCGGAACGTGGACCGCCCCAACGTGTATTGTGTAGAGCTAGCCACCGCTAGAAAGGATTTGCAGATGTGAGATTAGACTGCCACTTATCATGTAGCAGACCTTACGAGCAAGAGACCTTCTACCAGCACTTTGTCAGTTCTTCCCACATTAAACTAAACAAGCAATTTTTGTTACAAGTGACAGCGGCTTCATCGAAATAAGATACCATCTATCTACGTTTCAAGCCAGAATAAAGCTTGCATTTTAGTGTTTGCACCCAGCAAGTATTATAAACTTCTGCTATATGCAGACAAAATATATATTTTTGGCAATAGCTCGTTGTCTCTTTCATGCGATTTCAATTTGAAAGTAGACAAATGTCTGTCACAGGAGAATTTCCAGTCGTTCACCTGATGGTAATAATCAAGCCTTCCATGCCGATTTCAGTTTTAGTCGTCTCTCTAATCTTTGTACTCCATTTCTACCATCAAAGCACTCTGAGGTACTGCAAGTGCTCACCCAGGGCAATGTATTGTAACGTAGGCGTCCAAATACAAGGTTTTGTCCTTTAAACGACACCATTGTAACTATATTGCGGTCGATGCGATCTGAATGTTTTGAGATCTCTGGATTATCTGGGGAAGGGTGCGAGTGCGTGCGTTGGTACTTTGTACACACGGTCGTGGAGGAGTGTGAGCAAAAATGTTTATAAGAGTGCTAAATTATCGATTATCATGTATATATACATTCTCGAGGCAATGTAATTGATCCCTAAAACAGAATTTACAGATTTTTTTGTGTGAACAACACATGAATTTAAAAATAAACTACTACATGCACTTTTGCTTCCGCTTTTACCATGGTACTTTACCATCGTAGATCACAAATCAGGCGAGATGGTAATCAAACGAAAACCTATTGATAATTTTAGAAAAACTAGGCATTTTATATGTCGTGGCGATATCATAGAATTAATCATTTCATGATATGGTTGGCCTGGCCACATCATGAAAAAGTTATATTTCATGAAATTATCGGCACATCATGAAATGGTTTGATTAGATGAATGAATAATCAGCGTTTAGCGATATGAACAGCTAAACGCACTAAACGCACTGCTACTTCATGATATGGTCAAACATTAGTGCTCATATCGTAAAATAGAAGGTGAGGGCGGAAACCCGACTTGGCTGTGATAGGTTAGAAGGCGATGGTGGTAGCGAAGCCATACGCCTTTGTCTTCATGTTTTTTTTTTAGTCCTGAAAACTTATCTATTTGAACACCTTTGGTATAATGAAAACCTTAAATTAATGATCTATAATTATATGGCCAAACGTGGATTGAAATATCATTAAACGTTAATGTTTCAACAATATGGTGAGTTTTATCTGGCTATTTTATGAAATATGTAACCATTTCATGATATTATCGACCACAATTCATGAAGTTATCAATTCTATGATATGTCTTACACCATATAAAACTGATAGACAGCAATGTATGAAATAGACATCGAGAACAATTTATTAGTACTAGGACGTGAGAGATAGAGGCTTGTATTTATTTCGCTTATCAATTCATTAATGACTATTTTTATTTATTCTATGGCTCCACCGAAAATTCATTCATTCGTCAGCCGGTGTTTCTCTTTTTAGAGCACCAATCTTCCATTACCAACAAATCCGCCAACAAGCTAGCAGTCCCACGTCCCTTATAATCCATCCACGCGAATATTACCTCCGGGATGTGTTCCGGAGTAACAAGCACCGTGGTACCATGCTATATCCTTTATTTAACGACGTATTTGTTCTAAATGTCTGTGGGACCCAACGCCATTATACTTTTGTCATTCCCGGCACGAATTCTACAGAATCTAAAACAATTGAATATCAGGATTCATGCCTATGGAATTATTTCATGAAGTTCATGATTTTTTGTAAGAGATTCCTTTGATTTTTCTTATACATGCTTGGAAAATGGTTTGTTGTTATTTATTTTGACAGTGGTCAAATGCTAGAAACATTTGGAGGCCCAAATCAAAGAAAAAAAAATAACAAGAAAGTGTTTTCTATGATAATCGTTAACTTTTATCTAGCGTAAATTCTGTAGCTATCCGTGTATGTCGCTTCAATGAAAAAATATCTAACTTTTGTTAAACAAACTTGTAGGCACAAGAGAATGTAGTTTAAATTTATTTCCTGGTCGTTAGACTTAACAACCTGCCTGTACATGTTAATGTAAGAGGGTAATACTATACATTGAACCTTTAAAAAAATCGATACCAAAAATGGTCTAACTAGCATGTGGCCCATCGGGACACTTCGCGCCCTCACCACAGAATTTATTTATTTATTTAACTATTTATTTATATAACAAAAACCACAGCTCTTGATGCAACTTAAATATAACTTATGATAATACAAAAAGCCAAAAATAGTTTTACATTTTACGAGTTAATAAACAATAGTCACTTCACAATTACACACAGTCTTGTTGAATTTCGCGACGTGCAATTAGAATTATTACCAGGTGACCGGGGTGAATCGAGATAGTCATTCCGCGGATTTATGGTAATTAGGAACAGTAAAGCAATGGGACTCATACAGCTTTTTTTGCTTACAACATCTAAATAAAAAGGCTCAAAATAACTACAACATTTTTTTTGTTAATTTGAGAAAATTTGAGAATATATATATAAACTGTCATTTAATAGTAATAATTATTATTATTAGGGCCTCTGTGGTCTGTTTTTGACAGGCCACTCGAGTGCCTCTGACATGGCTTAACGACTGCTATTAATCAATACCAGCTGGGATCGACAGCTTAGTAAAATAATAATAAAGAAGCTATCTAAGGATTGCCTTCTGGTCACAATAGAACACTATTGCAGTCATAAAACTTGTAAATTAAGTTATTGGGCGTAAAAACATTAATAATCTATATGTAGCCGATATAATTACAAAATAATTTTAAAAAAGAGGAATAAATCAATTTATTGTTTCTTTTAATTCCTCTATCTCTATTCTCAAACCTGGCAATTCTACGTGTCCGGTTGTCCCAATATAAATCTGTCACCGCGAGGTAACTATCCCCATTTTGAGTTATGCAGCGAGCAGGACTAACAAGGTGTACCTAGTTATACGCGTTACCTTTCTCGGTGAAGATGAACATGTTTTTTTGGTTAGGATTGTCGGCGCTCTCGTGATTGGATGCAGAGTGCTGACAAACCCGTGAAGTAAGCCATTAGATAACTCTTTCAAACCTTAAAATTTATATAAATATCTCAGTTACATGTATTTTTTTATCATTTTTTTACAGTATCGAGAATTTTGGTTAAGTGTATTTTATAAAATGCAGTCCTTCAGTGCATACAATTATTAGATATGTCATTAACAAATTGTCAATATTGCCAAATTATCTCTGCGTTAGCCATTAAAAAACACGTCAACTTTTATGCAAACATTTTAAACATAAAATAAATCAAAATACTACCCATAAAGTATCGATATCAGGAACCACAATCAACAAATTTTAATAACTGATGGCTTCAAAACAATACAATCGACGAATTCTCAGCTTTAATTTTCCAATAAAAATGCCATTCCTATACATAAATAATGATAATAAACAAACCAACTCATCGGTGGTCGGCCGCACGCCTACACGTATTAACGGTTTGTACAAATTTCAACACTGGTTCTGGCCACGTGGTCAGTAATTGTAGCGTGACCATTACTGGAACGTTTACCTCAAAATAATTAATTATATTTTAGTTGATAGAAAATTCGAAATAAAAGGAGAAAACCTAACACTGGCAAATCACACTAATATAATAATGGCGAAAGTTTGTTTGTTTGTGTGTAAGATTGTGTGTGAGTGTGTGTCTAAGTTTGTTACTCTTTTACGCTTAAACGGATAAACGGATTTGGATGAAATTTGCTATGTAGATAATTTATGACCTGGAATAGCACATAAGGTACTAGGTAAGGTTTCATCATCATCCATCATCAGATAACAAAGTGACAGGTGTCAAAGTGACAGATGTCAAAGTGACAGGTGTCAAAGTGACAGGTGTCAAAGTGACAGGTGTCAAAGTGACAGGTGTCAAAGTGACAGGTGTCAAAGTGACAGGTGTCAAAGTGACAGGTGTCAAAGTGACAGGTGTCAAAGTGACAGGTGTCAAAGTGACAGGTGTCAAAGTAACAGGTGTCAGCGGGTGAAACCGCGGGGAGCAGCTAGCTAGCCCTCAGAAACCATACATTTTTAAAAAGATTAAAAAGTAGTCATGTGTCAAATGACATCAAAATCCGTTCAGCCGTTTAAGCGTGAAGAAGTAATAAGTACACACCCACACACACATACACACACACCCTTACATACATACATACACATTTTCGCCTTTATAACATTTTTGCGGGCGGTCAGCTCGTATTCAATAATTTTGTTCGCAGTCGGGTTTTTGTATTTTTATACTAATTTTACTTGTTTTTATTTTACTTTAATAGTTGCAATTGCAACATTAAACTATAGTATTTACATTAACTTAAATAATTTAAATTGTAATTTTAATATTAATTATTAAATGATGTCAATTTGTCATCCTTTCAAACTTGGCAACAAATAATTACAGTACGAAATGATATGACCCCTAAACTTGTTAAGCAAGTGCATAGATACCTTCTAATGGAAACTTCACTGTGCGGTTCTTCAGAGAAGTAAGCCTTAACGGAACCTATAAGGTGGTATGATAGTTGTCATTGTATCTTAAAGCAGCTTGTCCATCCGTGCAAAAGTGCATTTATTTTAAAATGTAGGCGTAAATGACCTTGCGAGTCATTGTACTACAAATTTATTATTCATGATTTTCCGCATAAACCAAGTTTATTTTTGACCGGCTCGTGAGACGCCCATTCCTACAATGAACACTAACTCATGTGCTCGTACCGTTAGCTAGTAAATTTTAACCACCGTTTAACTGTAGACTACATTGATACCAATAGTTTTCTTATGCACCTCTGAAAGTTTGAAGTTACCTCTGTGTATAATTTTACGACAAATGGATGAACACGGTCTTGCGAAATTCTTCAGCGGTTGTTAGGAATTGTTAAGTTCTCTTGAATTTGTGGATCGAGGTGACAATATTTATAATGACTACGATTACAATACCGATAATTGAGTGACAATTGTAGTGAATATCATATTTTATTTCATTGTATATACAGGGTGTAAAACTGATTTCCTCAAATAAAACGATGAAACAGTAAAAATATTTTGATTGTATGCCGGTACGACTTTTCATGTAAAACCGCTCAATATCACCAAACATAACTAAAGGGTGTCTTCCAAATAATTTGATCGTTGCGTAACGGAATTTCATCCAGAATAAATAAAAACAAATAAACATTTCACGTCACTACAAAACGTTGCGTAGTGGATGTGACGTATAATGCCAGTAATGAAACAAACTCCAAAATGCAGCTGTTTAAATATGATTTTACTAAATATTACATTGAATTCAGTTTCTATATGTTTGTAATTTCTACCCCTGAAAGTCAAACAATCAATATTTACATCATAGAATCAGGTTCGTAGCGTAAACCAGTTTTTTATATTATTTTGAAACTCGGAACTACTCGGATCCTTCCAAATAATATACAACTCTTAGACAAGAAATAACTTGAATATTTTTAGTTCGAAACTGCAAAAGGAGCGTGGGACACTAACAAATCTCTTTTCTATCGCATATTGCCAATATTTAAACAAAATAAACAAATTTAAGTACATTTGGATATGTAGATAATATTTTTTTTAGTTATTCTGTTGTTTTGAGATTTAAAAAAACATGTTTTATTATCAATACCCTGCAGAATTAGCTCGAAAGTCATGGGTAAGACATGTAATTTTTGAGTAAACATATTATTTGCACAACACTCTACGATATAATTTGCATTCAGTTTTAGGATTAAATCATGTGGCACTCTGGCTACCACAAATCCTACAAGATAACTTTTCTGGCTCAAATATTTTTTTTATTAATTAAGAGGAACTATATAGCTTACTTCCGCCAAACTTTAAGTGAAACTAATGATAAATGGAAATACAATATCCATACCAATATATAAAAGTGAAACGTAGTTTGTTTGTTTCTTTGTTTGTTTATTTGGGGAGCGTTCACGCGATAACGGCTGGACGGATTTTGATGAAATTTGGAATGGAGATAGCTTATACCCTAGAATAAACATAGGATACTTTTATCCCGGAAAATTGCAAGTTTTCACGAGAAAACTGAGAAAATGTTGATTACTCGCTGTAAGAAACGGTTGCTATGGAAACGAAATAACATGTAGGTATGTCAAAAACATGAAGATCTGGAGCTATATCTACTTTTGCATTGGTTTTTAATATCCTATAAGAACATAGGATGTTTTTTTTCGCGATAGACAGTAGTCCGGCTGGACGAAGTCGCAGGCGGGAAAGCTAGTATACAATAACATATATATATAAACCTCTATTCAAATTTCCACATACCAATGTTTGTACAGCAATACGACACGTGTTTCACCTCTGCACAAGGCATCTGGAGAAGCGAAATGTATATTTTCATGGTTTTAGTTTGAACCTCACACGCTAGATGGCGATAGCGTCGTAAGAGCCATTCCTGCATCGCGCAAACGCTTGTGTATTGTGAATCGGCAGTGGTCTCGGCAAACTTCGTTTTAATTGTGCTCACCTGCACTCCGGACTGGTTGTTTTATTTGTAGCTTCGTGTACAACATCCTCAGGAGATGTTGGGGTTCATATATTGGGTAGGATGTAAAATAGGTATAGATAAGGCCAGTTAGTAGGATTTTATTATTTTACATTTGTTAATTTTTGATAAACGTTTAGTTAACGTGGGTTGTTTATATATTTTATATTATTTTTACATTTATGATTAATTTTACTTAAAGTTTGGCAGAAGTAAGCTAAATAGGTTTTTATTCGTTCATTTTAAATATAAATTTCCACAAAGTAACGCCTGAGTCTTTCAAGTAGTATTATAATATTTGAAAGGTTCTAAATTTTTGTTAAACGTTTGGTTAACGTGGGTTGTTTATATATTTTATATTATTTTTACATTTATGATTAATTTGACTTACAGTTTGGCAGAAGTATGCTAAATAGGTTTTTATTCGTTCATTTTAAATATAGATTTCCACAAAGTAACGCCTGAGTCTTTCAACTAGTATTATAATATTTGAAACGATCTAAATTTTCTTCTTGAGATCAGTCATATCGAGGGATCGCGCTTATGTTTTCTTTGTGGAAATAAAAGGTCCGAGTATTTACTCCCTGAAGAACGTAATAGCTAATGATTTTGTAAGAGAGCGATGCCATTCTAGCCCATAAGAAACCCTTGCTTTGACAACATCGCTATATAAAACGTACCTACCAACTGTAGCGTTACATTCTACGTTACACATTTCCGGAAACATAAGCCAGCATAATAATTAAGAGCTATCTGTAACATTCCTTCACTTCATCGTTTACTGCTCGCTGTCGCTAAATCCATTACAGGGCGCACGCGGCTCGCCGGGTTTTATGCATTCATATTTCCACGTTTATTTGGTATTGCCAATTAGAGAGGTCGTAAAATCGAGCGCGTCATTACAGGAGGTCCTTTTATAACGCGCGAACACACGGCGCCGGATTGCAGCCGAGCGCGTTGTGAATTGCGGCCGCGAATTGCTGAGAACTCCCATTGCCAGCATCTATGAAAGAGACCTTTGAAATAGGCATTTATTGAATTCCCGATATTAAAATGATGTTGAAAGGTTTAATGGTTTTTATTGGCGAGATATTCAGTGGCGCATTGAAAAGGTTCTTGCTGTGATTCTATATAACATGTAGTTGAGTAAAAGTTTTTTTTTATAGCTGGTATACTTTTTCCAGCAGAAAAATCTTGGGTTTTGTTTAAATATACCATGAAAATCAGTTCTTATTCGTCGGTGTTCGTACGGCAAAATATTCAAGCATGTGTTTCATAATGTTTTTGGCTCCCCGAAAGTAATTACACGATCTCATTCAAAAATCTGAGGCATTGTTATGTCCGAATGCACTTTCAACTCGAGTAACGATTTTACAGTTGCTTTTAATTACGTTTATGATTGATTTACGATTATATCTTTTCACGCTTTTGCCCCTTAAGTGCAGAGGTTAAACGGATACGGAGAATTCGATTTATTTACTCTGGCCGTCAGCAAAATTACATCGTTATACGTATTATTTAATACTGGTATTTATCGACGACTCTGTCTGTAGCCCGAAGTAAGAGCAAAACAGGTAAAAATATATTTTAGTTAAAGCCAAATAGCAAGCCATCCCGCAGTGGCCTATTTCATCCCCACTGCGGGACTACGGTACATAAGCATTCACTCAGAAATTGCAAAAATCTTACAAGAAATCAGTAAAACTACTGGACGTTCAATTATTTAAATCATCACTTGCCTTAGTAATAAATTGGTTACGTCGAAATATGCCTCTTTCGCGAAATGTCCCGCTCACGAAATGTCCCGTTCGCAAAATTTATCAATATTGATATCGCGAGGGATCAATATTGTAAAATTATAATATTGATCCTTCCAAATATTTTTGAATTTGCAATCAAAGGTTAACCTTAGGTTTGACCTCTCCAGAAAAAAATGTTGTGGAAAAGTTAAAACTTTTGATTGCAACTTTTCAAGAAGATAAACATGATACTGTCATTAATAGTTTCTAAACAGTCACATAGGTTAAACATTTCTATCGCGGAGCTGTCCTTAAAATATTTATGGTTGGTAATAAATTATTTTTTTAATTGATAATAAATTATAAAAATTAATGCTACTTTATATTACGTAAAGGGACTGCTTTTATTTGTTTCCGATAAATAATTGGGATCTTAACAGAACGCAAATACAAATATTTCCTTATATGGAAATAGAAAAATAGTGGCCATGCGGTAACATGTGCACTTTTCAATCCAACAACACCGAGCTCAATCATCTGTTACCATCGCTCCGTGCATAGAGGGTCACGTTTAACCGCCGATCTCGGTAGCTAACAATAAATATCAGTCATTAAGCACATCAGGCCCTTGGGCGGCCTGACAAACTCTGTCACTAGAGGATGACACTGACTCATTTGACATACATACGTACATACATTGAAATTCTTCGGCAAACCCATAAAAAAGCCTCAAATAAGTCGTAGCCTCTCAAAAGCTTGACAAAGAGATTTATGAGCAATCTGTCAAATATTAATAGTATTTCTTTAACGGGCAAGAATTTAAAAGACGCATTTGTTTGCCTTTCCGATTATCTTGAAGCGAATTATTTAACGGTAAACTCATACAAGAGGTTATTATGTTTTGCGATTTTAATTGCCTCAATATCTGAGCTACATATTTTTTTGTTTGTATCAAATTTTAGATACAAGTACAAATAAAAAATGTATATAACCCCCGACCCCCTATTATAACTAAAGACAACTGAAGACTAACTCGATCAAATCAGCTTTCAAACATAAAAAATCGCATCAAAATCGGTCCATTCGTGTGGGAGCTACGATACCATAGACACGGTTACAGTGATTGTTACACACCCCTTGAAACACTCTTCTCTTTTGGATTTCGGGGGTTAAACATGATTCTGTACCAACAACGAAAGCAAAAAATTTGGAAGAAAATACATTTCATTGTTTTTTATATTTTTTTGTGACTAGCTGCTGTATGGTATCAAATACAAAAATACCGGTTAACCAAAATCACTAAACAGTAAAGTTTAGTAAGTTCTTGGTAAGTTAAAAGTGACACATTGGACTGCTTCTCATCTCGTGCCATCTCCTATAAGCCAGCAGTGGTCAATCTTAATAGCCAGAAGTTAATCTAACCGTATCGAGCGAATCGCTACCGGTTTCTCCTCTAGCTAAACCATTAAAATGACATCTACTTTTAGATTAATAACGCCGAGGTCGGCGATCAAGAACTGAGTCATGAGGCCTGATTTCCAAGGATTCTAAATAAATTGGTATTTTTATTTACTTAGGCCTCATCACAATATGAATAACAGAAGAAGCCTCAAGCAAACGTATTATTGCAACATTGTACCTACTTGTAGCTCGAACCTAATTGGCTTAGACTGATGCAACCAGAGGAAGGCATTTTGAAATTTAAACAAGAATTCGTTTTAATAACTTTTGTAGCTTCAGAGAACAATCCCAGAAAAGTTAATTTGAGCTTAAAGGTTATGGAATATAGCATAATTAATTGCTTCAACAATTAACTAAGTCATTCCGTGAACTCAAACCTCTACTATTTTTCTTTTATTTTTTTATTTCGGTCTAGGCAATCGTTTATCATTACATTCATATCATCATTATTTTCGTTAATCGTTACTATCGCATATTTCGTTATCTCAATGCCATATAATATCCAAAGATATTATTACTATACTACTTTATTTACTTATTTGCCCAATTTTCTATAGTGAAAGATTTAAACAAATATATTAGAGACATTTCTACACCATTTACCTAGCCCCAAACTAGGATTCCCTGTACTATGGGCACTAGATAACGGATAAACATACATAGATAAGAATATTAATCCATGACTCGGAAACAAACATTTCTGCTCATCATACAAATGATTGCACCTTGCAGGATTCAACCCGCGACCGTTCGATTTCGTACCTAGGCCACTAGAAAAACCGGTCGTCAACTCATTATCATATTCCGCAAGGTTCAATGGTAGGCATCATACTGTACTGCACATTTTCCGCAAGGTTCAATGCTAAAAAATCATTATAAAATGGAAAGTCACGACAAGATAATATTCCTTATAACTTAAATATTGATCTTTAAATAGCCACTTTTCCTCTTCCTCCAACTTTGATGGACCTACTCAACTTGTTACGCTTAACTATCTTTATTTATTTCCACCTCCCGACCACCCTTCTTTTACTTTCATTCAATTTACCGATTGTGACGTTAAGAGAGGCATTGCTTCAATTTCATCTAACGCGGTTGGTAGTGATAGCATTAGTCGTAAGATGATCCTACCCATACTTGATGAAGTCATCCCTGTTATCCGATACATCCTCAATTTTTCTATATCCAGTGGTACATTCCCATCTTTATGGAAAGAAGCCCTAATAACTCCTCTCCCCAAAAAGTCTAATCCTTCTTCTTTCTCAGAATTTCGCCCTATCTCCATTCTTTCTTTTTTATCAAAAGTGCTCGAGCGCCTTGTTCATCAGCAAATGTCTTCCTTTCTTAACAGAAACTCTCTCCTTAATAATTTCCAATCTGGTTTCCGTCCTGGGCATAGCACTATCTACGCATTAGTTAAAATTACTGACAACATCCGATATGGCATGGGTAACGGAAAACTGTCTGTTTTATCACTATTTGACTTCAGTAACGCTTTTACCAACGTTGATTTCGACATTCTTCTTAACGTATCTCCAACGGCTATTGATTGGTTTCGTAGTTACCTGTATGGTCGCCGGCAGCGTGTTTGCATTGATGATAACTTATCATCCTGGTGTTGTACATCTGCTGGCGTTCCTCAGGGCGGCGTATTATCTCCTTTACTTTTTGCTATTTTCATTAATTCAATTTCTCACCAAATATCGTCTTCCTACCATCTCTATGTAGATGATTTGCAAATTTATACACAAGCTCCATTAGATCAGTTGCATACAGCTATTGAAACAATCAATTATGACCTCAAACGTATTTCAGACTGGAGTAAATCATATGGTCTTAGTGTAAATCCTTTAAAGACCCAAGTTATTGTAATCGGTAGTTCAAGGCTAATATCTAAGATTGACTGGTTTCATCTCCCACAAGTTTTTTTCGATGGCACACATATCAAAATAAGTGAAACTGTTAAAAACTTGGGTGTGTTTATTGATAGACAACTATCTTGGGGACCTCAGTTAAGTGAAGTAAGCCGTAAAGTTTATGCGTCAGCGAGTTCACTTAGAAGACTGCGCAATTTTCTTACCACTACCACCAAACTTGCTCTAGCACAGTCTCTTCTGCTGCCTTTACTGGACTACGCCAACGCCTGCTATTTGGACTTAACCGAAGAACAGCTAAATAAGCTAGAGCGCTTACAAAACTTTTGCATTCGGTTTGTTTTTGGCTTACGCAAGTATGACCATGTATCTGATTTTCGCACAAAGCTCAAATGGTTACCAATCCGACGTCGCCGGGATACTCATGCCCTCTCTCTTCTGTACAGTGTCCTATTTAATCCATCGACCCCTCCCTATCTCAAAGAGCGATTTGAGTTCCTTCATCTTTCCCATTCCCGTATTCTTCGTTCCACCAATACTCTGCAGTTGAAAGTGCCTCACCAATCTACGATGTGTTATCACAACTCTTTTACTAAACGGGCTGTAAGACTGTGGAATGCTTTGCCCATCAATATTAGAAAAGCTAAGTCGATAGCTGTCTTCAAAGACATGGTGAAGAAGCACTACTTATCATAAAGCTGGATACTATGTTATTCATACATAATTTATACACTATTACTTTGTGAAAATGCTATTTATTTATGTATATTTATATATTATATTATAAATTTGCCAATATATATGTTATATTATTTAATTATAGTAAATATATTTATGTGTTTAAGAAAATTTATGATAACACATATGTAAGTATGTATACAAATATTAAGTTATATAGTTGTTTTTATTTATCTATTAACTTTTTTGTTCCAAAGTAAGTCTCCATCACTGACCGCAATGTTTATTTTATATTCCTGTCCATCCAAAGGTTGCCTGTAAGAAATTGCAAATAGCGACAAGGCCGCCTATTGTACAACATTAGATTTTATTTATGATTACTGTTATGTTGTTTTTTTATTGTAATGTGTTCAATAAAGAGATTGTATTGTATAAAATTCATAATAAAAATAACCAATAACCAGAATTCAATGGAATATACCTAGCTTCTTATATCTTAGATCTGCAGTTACAATTACAATCTCATCAACAAGATTCATTCCCTACCTAGTAGGTAAACGGCTGATTCCACTGGTAGAAACCTAAAAGTGAGAAAATTTACTGCATTTTGAGAAGCTATTCTGCTCATCACGCCGAAGATCCTCATCAGATCTTCACCAATTTTTTATGAGGCTAACTTAAAATTACTACCTTTCAAATGAAAAAAGAATGATCGAAATCGGATTGAATATGGCGGAGATATTGTGTAGCCCCCTTTTTACCCTTTTTTGGAAGAAGATCGGGTATTTTTTAATGGGGGGGCATTCAAAAATACCCGATGACTAAAAAATTTAAAAAAAATCGCTTATCCTGTATACCAAGTTTTGTCTAGTTTTGTCGGTTGAGAAATGCGACCTGCGGAGGAGAACAGCCGGAAATCCGGGCAGACATCCGGACATACGAAAGAATTTTTGCCGAAGCTGAAACAGAGATTACTCGCGCTTCGCGCTCGCTCGGTCTAAAGTGATATCTGAAAGTTTGTCTGTCTCGATGATCAGTTGAAAGAGTTTGGATGATAGATATAGCTTTCTTGAATACACAGGTAATATTTGAACTTCAAATGAATTGTTTTATTTTTACCCGACTACGACGATGCAAGGGAAGGGTAATAGTAACACTAGAGTTTAACAGTGTATTATGTATGTATGTTTGTATGTATATATGTATGTAATCTATGTATGTGGGTATGTGTATGTTCCACCATAGCGTCGCCCCGATTGGTCAAATTTTGACAAGGGAGGTGTCAATCGATTCGACTTCGGGTAGTGTCATAGGCTATTTTGTACCCGACCATAGTCGAGTTTTAGTTTTTGAAATTAAGTCTTGTTCCTTGTATTTCCGAGACTTTAAACCGATTTTGGTGATAACTTTCCTTGGAATGTAGAATGATTAAAAGGTTTGCCACACACACAATCTGCATTTGAGGAAGATAAATGAAAGATATATTTTTTCTGGCTAACGCATGTACAGACGATTTAAAAAGGCAAACTTTCAGAGCGGTCACAAAAATTGGTTCAGTTCTGTTTTTTCAATGAATCCAGAGAAATAGAATATTTCCCACAGGGAATAGGAAAAACTGTCAGCTGATCTGTTACGTCCTCATATCCTTTCGGTAATAGGTACCTGATTGAGTTTCGTGCTTTGGATATTTTACGTAATAATTATTGTTTAATCTAAGCCCATGCGAACAAAGCCTAGTGTACAGAATAAATAGTAGAACGCCGCTTCTGTTGATGTTTTAGTGTGCAAAGCTCAACAATCGCGAGTATTTAAATTTGAAATTCCGGAATCTATCCAAACTGCGGATTCGAATGTAAGATCTTCCACGGAGATTCCCGCGGCAGGGGTCCAGAGTTGGGCCACGTAAAAAGAGGTAGCGAGCGCGATCCTTATACATAATAACTTAAACCTTGGCATAGATTAAGTAATTAAAGGAATAGTCAATATTATCAAATATAAAAATCCGGTTTTTTACAAAATTTACGATGTGATTTTTATGGTATTCGATTAATTTATATTGTGAAATAGCAATTTAATGCCTTCAATGATATTAATTATCGATAAAATTGATCGTTAAATCTCATCTGCCTGTTGTACATAAATCCAGAAAATTGTTATTTCAATATAAAAGTAAAAAAAGGATGTACTGAAATTTTTCCTATCTCCAATCTAAACAAAGGCTTCCCTCATTGCAATTTATTTATAGTATAACATTGATGAGAATAATAACAATTACATATTATTTATTTAACTGCACATGTCCTTACTTACAATAACAGTTTAAATTTGCAGTTGACAAGGAAAGGGCGGATTGCACTGAGTAATGAATTTTGTTGGTGAGATTGTAATAATTGTAACTGCAGTTGCGAATAACTTATAAGCTATAAGAGGCTAGATACGTTTCATTAAATTCTCGTAATTGTTTATTAATATTATTCATTTTATAATGGTTATTTATGGCATTGTGATATAAAACATTATAGGAAGGCATAGAATACTATGCTGATATTATTATTATGATAATTATTATCCATTGTATAAATACTAGGATTACGTACTGTTTGTATAAGTTTTATTTAACAGTTACTAATTAAATTTAAAATAATTTATTTTTTTATTAATTTATTTACTAGCTGTGCTCCGCGGCTTTTCACGCGTACATATTTTGCCCTCTGCCCCTCCCCCTCCTCATCCCTGTTCTCTCTAAAACATATACCAACAACTCCCGATTCCAGTCGCCCACAACCCCCCCTCCATTTTTCAAGATATCATCAAAAAAGCCGTTGCATACAAAATGTTTGAGAAAATAAATTTTCAAAATGATTATTTTTGTTAATTTTTCCGATGTTTTAGATTAGTTATTCTGCTATTCGGGGCGGAGAAAAATTCAACCAAAAAAGATTATAAAAACATGGTCCAACCGTTATTGAGTTATAAATGGTGTAACTAACCCGACTTTGTTTTATATATTTAGAGATTACTATTAAATATTTAGACTCATTCAGAAAATATGTTGCCTTATCGTTTTTTACATAAAAAAGCCACCTCTACTTCCGTTCCGCCTTTCCTACCGCGCCGCGCCGCCGATTCGCTGGCTCCAATGTAACGGTCCATTCGATTTATGACGTCGCAGATCCGCCGGCGACGAGCGCGCTAATTGGTGCGTGTTTGCGGACCGTCGGTCTGCACACACAATCAAACACACACTCACTCAGGAGTAATACTGCTGATAAGAGTTTGAGAGTACGGTACGTTTCTGTGCTTGCGTAAACTTTGGCTTGAAGGCTTGGCGTTGTATTCATTCTACACCGTAGAAATAGATTCGTCCGTTCGTAGATTCTGCGGGATGAAAGCCTTTTATCACCCCGTAGAGTCTACGGGATAGTAAGAGTTTCAATGGGGAAGAGGTCCAGAATGGATATTGGGTTTCCGTGTTTTACCTACCCATTAGTAAAGGGTTATACTTATTCCAGAAACCTCCATTGACTTGCCCAATTAACTAGTATTATTTATTCTGTGCCATCAGGCTTAATTGGTTTGTTTTCGTTTTGCCAAATCTTTGATTGGAATACCAACTTCTAATGGCAAGTAATAAATACGTGTTTCACATTCACACAGCCGTCGATGGACAAGGAATCACTCGTTTTTGTCCATCGCTGTATAGAGACGTTAGAGTGTAATGGGCTAGCTGGCCATGATTATCGTTCTTTTGCCGCGTAGCTCGAGATGCCTTTGATTTAATAAGAGGCTGGTTTCTAGTAAATACGGCTGTGTTTAAATGGATAGGACTGATAATCTTTTTTATCCGTTACTATTAGACCATTACATCACATTGCGCATGCGTGAACTGCATGACTGCTGTTCTGAATCCAAGGGTTTCGGGCAATTGTTGAGAGTTTTCATATAAACTTGTACATTGACGAACTAGAAATCGCTGATTTGCAGTATTTTTTGCAGTAGTTAGATATATAAACTATTTAAGGATCACACCACACAGTCCACTTAATTTTCTCTTTAAATGAAGCCCAAATCCACTATCGCAAGTGAGGTATCTACGCTATCCTACATTTCCAACGCATATCACATCTTACATCATCAATAATCTATCTATCATAGATATACTAAAGCATTATCATTATTGTCAGTATATAATTTTTGGTACTTACACCAAAAATTATATACTGACAATAATGATAATTAAAATAAAAAAACACTGGGCCGATTGCAATGCGGTTTTCACTGGTGTACCTACTTGGTATCTTAATTCGATGAGACGAAGCCGAATAATACTATATTTGACGTCTGAACGAAGTTTGATGAAATGTGGTATCTTGGTACTTTTTGTTCTGTTTTGGTTGGTTCTGTTTTGTATTGTATCATCAGCTGCCTCCCCCATAGAACAGAACGCCACACTGAGTGGTTGCTCTCTGTTCATAAGGGAGGTAATGTCATAATCATGGGATCAAGGCAGGTAATGGCGCCTTGGCTAACAAACGCAAATCATAGTACAATTCTGTTTTCCTAACTAAGGTGGTAAAATTTGTTCAAACACCGCAAAGAACTTACATAGTGATGCTGTCAGCTAACGTTCAAATTACTTCTTGACGTATCTTAGGGACTATTTTAATTAAAGTTAAATGTTGATTCTCGAAGGTACTAGATATTATAAATATCAATGGAGCAAGATATTGGAGCATTTTGTCTTAAATCTAGCAACACCTATATTAGAATTCCTGCAGCGTTTCCGAGAACCGTTGCGTTGGTTTGCGGTTTCCAGTTTCGTAAACTTATATTGTGTGGGTAAGAAATGCAGTATTATTATTATCAGTTTGTTTTCATAGGGAATTTTCATCATTTCTTCAGCACAAAGTCAATCGGGTATTGGATATTTTAACTCCCGGCGCAACTCCTCGGTGAAGCTGGACCGATTTTAATGCTATTTTTATTTGAGTGCTGGAATTGGAGAGATAGAAAATAGCTTGTTTCTTACTTGGAAAAAACAGTGCAGCCGGTTTTGCTTTCCATCAGGTTTATTAGTTCGTCGTATGAGGTAGTGCTAGCCACTAATGTCAGAGTTTGTCAAGCCGCCCGAGGGCCTCTGACATGGCTTAACGACTGCTATTAATCAATAACAGTCGGGACCGACAGCTTAACGTGCCCTCCAAAGCACGGAGCGATGGAAAACCGCACATAACTTAGAAAAGTCATTGGTGTGGAGCCTAGGTTTTGAACCTGGTATCGTTGGATTCTAAATTGCACTACAGAACCAGGCGAATCCATCAGGTGAGATTGTGGTAAAACGATTGCCTAATCTGAAATAAATACATATATATATATATATATATATATATATATATATATATATAAACTTTAGCATCAACAAACCTTGAAGAAGAATTTTGAATATTAGAAGTAGTATACGAACCATGTTTTTTTAGTTGTCTGCCTGTATTATTTTATTAATTTTTTCTTTAGCACACAAATACAATGTACAAGAAGGGCTTAATGCTAACTAGAATTTTCTACCAGTCAATTATTGTCGTTTCTTTAAAAACGATTAATGAAAGCGATAAATAACAATGAACGAGTAATAAAAAGACAATACTTTATAAAGTGCTTATTCAAACTGCTCTTCAAGTAGACAAAAACCCCCAAACGAAAGCGTATAAACTGTAATGTGCCGACCGCCATACCACTTCTCAGAATCCGCAAACAAAGAGCAGTTAAGCCTCCACAGATAATATTAGAAAACTTAATTTGTGGTTGAACGAAATGTGGTTCAACTTAATTATATATGCAAATGCAAGACAATGACGTATTAAAACACATTCGATCTTCGTTGGATGGTAAAAATGGTTGTTTAATGGATTCTCGAGCGGAGAGCGGCAATTTACGGCTGTGTTTAATTAGTAGGATTTCTTAAGTTAGACATTTTCCGAGAAGATGGGTCCTAGGGGCTACTCATGCGGTGAGAACTTCTCAAATGTTAACAATTAGTTGTATAAAACAAGCGGCTTTTAAGCTATCGTAATTAACTTCAAGGTGTCTGTCGGTTTTACGACATCAAAATGGTATGGTATAATCGCTTATTGGCTCTGGGCAATACCCCGTAATAGTGATTCCTCCTCGCAGTGAACAGCCATTTCTATGTACAATTGTACAGTTCAAACTTCAATGAAGTTCTCTGCCACTGTAAAAGTTTTTTTTGTTGTAAATTCTACTCTTTATATATTCTGTGGCTTTGTGCGCTATCTCCTTAAAGTACGGACCGGGCTGTTTTTGGAGCCCACTGTTTATTCTTTTGGCTACGTCAACTCTTTTTTGTATTTAATTATTTTTGTATGTATTCAAATAGAGTGCTTTTTTCTTTGTTTTTGTTCTATGAAAAAAGTAAAGGAATACTCTAAAATAGAAATATACTTCAGGCTTATTTTATTTCTTTCACGTGTACGTTTCTACAACTAAATGGATCTGTAAAAACTTTTTTTATACGCTTTATATTAGCTTAACTTGTATGTTTGTATGTTGCATTCAAATTTTGCACACCTGTCAAAGACCGATGACAATGAAAAATTCGAAAAAAAAAAAAAAAAAAAAAGTAGTAAATAAATAATAGTTTAAAAAATCTAAAAAACACGCTTTATAAAGAAAACCAAACTAAAAAATAGAAAATAAATTTTAATAGTGTAAATAAGAAACCCACGCTTTTTTATATAAAACATTTTTTCTTATTTACACTATTAAAATTTATTTTCTATTATTTAGTTTGGTTTTCTTTATAAAGCGTGTTTTTTAGTTTTTAAAACTATTATTTATTTGTACTGATAACATGTTATCAGTACAAACCTACAAGGAAACAAATTAAAACAAAAACATACGTTACCTATCTATTCTGGCTTATGTTAACTCCACACCACAGAATACACGTAACAGTGGTACAGCCGTGGTACAGCCCACGTTAATATACGCCTAAATGAAGGCTATTTAGCACGAGTTACGAGGACGAACCGGTTCTGGAATTTTCGGTATCGGCGTGTTTTTATCGAAAAGACTCACTACGTAGTGCTTTCACTCTCTACACGCTGGACAGTGTACGAAAGTTTGTATCCAGAAGGTCTACGATTCGATAAACGATAAAACGGTGACAATGGGCGTAATTCCACTATTAAATGATGGCACTTTTCAACTGGCCGGGCCGGCTGCCGTGCTGGCCGTGCAAATTACGAAATAGGTACAAAGCAAGACAAAAAAAAAAAGAAGGTCTATGGTGAAAGGCACTTTATAAGAATGTACGGAAAAATATTTCTGGCATATTTAAAAACTAGTTTAAAAGCCAAAAAAACACGCCTGCTTTGCCAAAAAAGAACTTATGCCAATAAATAATATACTGTTAGAGTGTGCTTATCAAGGCCTTCAATTTGATACCCATACTGTAAAACAATAAGTTTTTTTTGCATTTGAAAATGGAGCCACACTAAAGACAAATAGATTTTCTCAAAAAAAAAAATGTTACTCGGGGGATGTAGGATTCTAACGATACCCCATACGTCTAAATCTGTTCAGGCATTTAAAAGTTATGGTGGAATAAAGAAACTCACATACATACATACATACATACATACATATGAATCCTAAAAACATTACACTCCTTTTTTTGGGCAGTCGTGTAAAATAAAAAACGGTTTGATTTAGGAAGTTACTTTGAGAATATTTTCCTGGTGTGAAAAAGAGTTGATTGAGGTTAACTTGTTTGTTTCTAGGCTGTACTTTTTTGTAAATCCAAAAATGCCTTCTTTTTTTTTCTTCAAAATGGACCCGATGTTGCTAAAAAAATGGACCCGATGTTGCTAAAAAAATGGACCCGATGTTGCTAAAACAATGGACCCGATGTTGCTAAAAAAATGGACCCGATGTTGCTAAAAAAATGAACCCGATGTTGCTAAAACAATGGACCCGATGTTGCTAAAAAAATGGACCCGATATTGCTAAAAAAAACTACTACGGAAAATGTACCTCCAATTATTTTGCCAAACCCGGTATAATGTATTTTTAAAAGCTTTTATTTATCTTGCAATGTTTGTATGTTGTCTGTATGTATGTATGTTTGTTTAGGTTAAAACCTGCAAGTTGAATTAGAACCACTTCGTCTTATCCTACGAAGTTGAATTTTTAAATTTACTTATTTCCCCTTAACAGGATCAGACTTTTCCCTGAAGAAACTAAACGAGTCGATATATTTCATAGTGAATGACGGCAAAACTAAGCTGAGGCTAAGGTTTCATTATCATTGCAGAGCACTGCTAATTTAATTTCGTACATATCATTTCATTTTCATACCTACAAAGAAGGCTATCAGCCGGACTCTTCACACAACCCGATCCGACCGCAAGGCCCGATCGGCATCACACAACACAATTGTTAGGGGCCACAAACGGCCTCCTAAATTGTTTCAATATCCCAGAGAAGGCGAAGGCACAATGTTGCTTTAATTTGAGCCATTCCTGTTTAGGGTTGCTAGCTAGAACATTTATAACTAGTGGCTCTGTGAGCTGTAGACCTCGCGAGTCTGTCTTTGCATAGCTTAAAACTGAATAAAGTTTTAAGTGTCTGAAATGTGTTTTTTACGTTTTCAACCATATCTCCGACATTTTGAACAATGTCGGAAAACTGTATTGACAAAAAAACATATCATTATCGAACCTGCAAACAAAATTTCACGAGACTGGGTTGAGAAATGAAATGGGAGAATAGCCGGACATCCACCGGACATACGAAAGCATTTTTGCCCAAGCTGAAACGGAGATGTTTCGCTCGCGCTTTGCGCTCGCTCGGTCAATAAAGTTTTCAGAGTAGTGACTGGATGACTTTGGTGATTTTTCGACATTTTTTGAGTTCATTTATTTCTTATATAACATTTATAAGTTTACTAGTTATCACCCGCGATTTCGTCCGCGCGGACTTCAGTTTATCTCGATAAAAGTATCCTATGTGTTATTCCAGGGTATAAGCTATCTCCATTCCAAATTTAATCAAAATCCATTCAACCGTTATCGCGTTAAAACTCTCCAAATAACCAAACAGACAACGTTTCACTTTTATATATTGGTGTGGATTGATTCAATTGTTCTTTGCGGAAATCCATACATAAAATTAACGAAGATAAAATATGTAGCTTACTTCCGCTAATAGCTATACGAACTAGTTTGGCGGAAGTAAGCTACATATGTTTTCTTCGTTAATTTTAAACATTTATAACACTACTAACTAACATTTATTTAGTTACCTCTGTAGGAAAAAAAACATGTTAAATGAAGGTGCTAATTGAACGTGTACCAAAGACAACTGTCCCGAAGAATAATTCACGGAATCGATCGATAGAATTCTGAACTTGGGAATTACCTTCAACACAGAAACTGCTGATGTGAGCATTATGAGAATCAATACAGTCACTTTTTTTGTCGTTTTGCGGGATATTATTAATATTATAATATAAAAATAGTGTTTTAAATAATGGCAGCCCTAACAGTTGGTTCCGAAACGATTCAAATTGTATTGTGTGTGAAATTGAGAAAATTACAAAGTTATACGTTTCGTTACAAAGTTATATTTCTGAAACTCTTACCTACCTGCTCTTCCAATTGTTTTTAGTGAATCAATTTCTCTTACATATTATGTTAGCTTAGAAATGTCTAATCCCAAGTAACGGGATGATACGCAAGCGCAGCCACCTCCAATTAGTTACACAATTCAAAACTGTTTTACATAAATACGATACGATGATAGCACAGGATTGCAATACGCAACGCATCGCGCATGTTAAACTAAAGGGTTGGGCCATGCTTCATCTGCAAAAGTCGATTAATATATCGATAAAGCACGATTACAGTCATGCTGTGTAGATTCTCTACGACCGAGCTAATCGTATTAAATACGTATCAAGCCAAAACGTTCGGAAGCATGAGAATAACAAAATCATATTAGTTTATGTAAATAAGACCTGTTCTAGTCATAGATTACAGAATTATCAGTTGCCGCCTCTGTACAAATGTAAAGAACACGCAATGGACTGTTTTATGGCAATAAACTTTATAATTAATATGATATTAAGGGAAGCTACTCCGATAGTCGACAGAGATAATACGAGTTTTAAATTTATCTAAATATAAAAATAGCAACGCAGCTTGGACTTGGATATTTCTTTTTATTTCAATTCATTTACCTCCACAATCTGATTATTTAGTATTAGTAAAAAATATAAAGACCATGGTTGGCCAGTAGTAACACGTGTGCCTTGCAATCCAATGACACCGGGTTCTCTCCTCGACCCGGAAGCAATGACTTTTGTAATGATGTGCATATTTTCCATCGCTTGGGCTCGTTTAGGCTTCGGTCCCTGTTGCGGACAATCGATAGAAGTCGTTAGACCCTTGAGCGGCCTGAAAAACTCTGACACCAGAGGTCAGCACTAATCTCTTTCGACATACATAAGAACAAACATTCTGAAAAAAGTTTACTGACAATTTTAATAAGTTCCTGTCTGATAGATGACTAATGAGCATAGTGTAATGAAAGACGCAAATACGATTACATTCGTGTGTAATAAACGATCTATTCATTAGATCACAAAAATAAAAAGTTTGAATAAAAACTCTTAACACCCGTCAGTGGTGAATAAACACCAATTAAAATGAACTAGTGTTGCGCCTATCGGTATAGTATCGATAAAAAATCGCTCGGTGCTCCTCATTCTGACATAATACGAGGCGACTGCCGTGAAGGCATTACTGAGTTTCCCTTTTAAGAGGCGGCTTATAGT
The DNA here is from genome assembly GCA_946251855.1 of Alsophila aescularia. Taxonomy (NCBI): domain Eukaryota; kingdom Metazoa; phylum Arthropoda; class Insecta; order Lepidoptera; family Geometridae; genus Alsophila; species Alsophila aescularia. The sequence goes on along the minus strand of OX276383.1, from coordinate 47,574,172 downwards.
GTCAGGTTACCGGGCCTGGATAAAAAAACACTCTAGATTAGCAATTACTGTATACGTACCGCGAAACGGGATAAACGGATGCCTCCCAGGATAAAATCGAGATGCTAAAAGCAGACGTAATTATCCGTGAACTTAAATAGGCAAATGGAGAACGGTCGGTATTTTGAAGCGGTAATAATCATTTCATTTTTATGATATCGTATGTTACTTTTGTATTAATTTGAGACGGTGTGCGATAGCTTTTTATTTGCACTGGAAATTATAGAGTAGGTTTCAGTACAATTATAATGACGATTGAAATGTAAGGTTACCAGCAGCAACCAGTGTGGATTTTATTGGTAAGCTTTTTAGCAGTGAAAATATTGTATAATAAATATTTATAGCTTTTGTAACAAAGTCAATGTTTACATGCGTTTTGTGTGTGACATTTTTGGCGGATGTAAAATTAAATAACTTTATTGAAAATCGATTTGCATATTATATTTTTAGTATCACGTTTTGGGAACGTGTTTAGATGTGGACAAGCTGAACCATTCTTATAAAATCATCACATAAATAACAACAAAAGCGTTTTTTATAATTCATATTGATTGGCGCGTAAACGTGTTATTTTTCTTACAAAACGTCATCTTTTATATCTAAATTATGTATTTAACATCTGTTTTTGCATTTTTTATTACCAAGTTTTCGATTTTTATGATTTACCTACTCGTTTGGTGGTCAAACGAATATCTCATAAGAATAAGTCGAAAATCATAATGTAGACTAAAATTTAATTCACATTAGAAACAATGTTATTGCTTATTATAAATTTGTAAAAATCTTGAATCAAACTTAACTTCCTGCAAAGTACAATCACAATCTAGGTTATAACAACATGTTGAGCAATATAAAACTGTATCTACAAAAAGGTGTTCGCGACCTGTCACACATTACAGCCTCACTCGTGAGCGTGACGACAAACATCGGGGCGTGGCTGGAACTTCTATCGATATAATAACTAGATCACAATTTATTGCACAACACAATGACATCTGTAAAGTATTGGTAGGTAATAATGCACAACATTTGAGAACGAACTTTTTGATCAATTTTGATGTTTTTTTATGAGTCCACATTGAAAGTATACCCTTCCAAATGCACACTAAAGATCTACTCAAGCATCATTTTTATGCTGTCTGTGCACAATAAACGTCTTTCTATTTTCTTCGAATTTGAGTGGCCCACAAAAAAGCTTTAAGTCGAATTGGGAACCTCCTTCCTTTGGAAGACGGTGAAAGGTTTGTGACGATAGATTGTTTATGCAGGATAACAACACGTTGCGGCTCTTCCTGTAGCTAAAAATATACAGGAAATAGTCTTCTATTAGTATTTTTTTATCCAAATCCACTTCTGTATTGGTTGACTACAAACACTGGAGCTGTATCAGGGTCAAAGATCTTTGTTCAATACTGTATAAAAAAACGATCGTCATGCTTAAATAATGGTCATAATTAAAGAAAGCCCACTCTCAACCGCAGAGCCACTCTTAGAACAAGAACATCTAAATACCTCATCAACGAAAACTAGACTCATTAATTAACCAAATCAAATATGCCATCAACAGAAACTCATCGCGGGCAAAAAAAAAACAATAAAATTTTACGATACAGACGTCCATTTAAATATATATGGGTACGGTGAAAACGCATATTTGCGTTCACTGTCTGGGTACAATTTGAAGGATTGGCTCAGGCATGCAGAAGGTTAATCTCAAGCGACTCCTACGTAAATGAACACTAGACCACTACTGTAACTGATGAATATTAATGATTTGAATGTATAAATGTTTTAATTTTTCTGTGCTACTTTTGAGTGTTAAGAGAACTTAAAATAAGCTACTGAACAAGGATATAACATTTTTAAATCATTTCTATCTGTTTGTCTGTTTGCGCATCACGTAACAACTACTGGACCGATTACGATGCGGACCTCTGTTGGATAGCTTCGGGTTTGACTTAAAAACTGAGGTACTAAGTATCTTATTCCGATGCGGCTGCGTATGCTGAGCTGAGTGAGTGCATAATTCGTGGTGTTTTGTGGTTGATAAACAATTTCATTACAAAATACTGCATTGTTTATAACTTTTCGTGAGAACTTGACTGAATTAGCATGACTAACAAAGTCGAGAGCTTGCAGCGATGTGGTGGCCAACCGGCATAATATGGTTTATGTATGTGTGTGCTTGGGCTTGTACGTACGAGCGGATTGCAATAACTTGGGTGCTTCACTTTCGATGCGGCGGTGTGGAATTTATAATTGCATTAAAATCAGTTCGGTAATTTAATCATGCCTAATTAGCATATGAAAACCGAATTACCCGACCGTCGTTAAATCTTACCATAATAGTTAGCACATTCCTTCTCCGACACTGTTTTGTTCAGCTGCCTACTCAATAATTCATATTTCAAAACGTGTTAAGACTCACATTATCACTTCAACAGCTTAGAACAAACAAACAAACACACTGACATACATTGCTATTCCGAAAACGTACAAGAATTTATTTTTTGTGTCGCTTTTCGGTGCATTAAAACTTTTATTATAAAACAGTGCGGTACCAAATCTTTGGACTGATTCATAATGAGCTCTCTGAATGATGTATTTCGGACACACTGAATGGAATGTAGGGGTCTTATTGTGTTGGATATTATGGTAGAAAGTATCAATAGAATAGCTAATAAAACCTTGTTGACACAATTGGTCTCATATTATATCTATGAGATGTATAGTGGAACGCCTTGTTATGTTAACACTCAAGTATGAGATATTGTCTTCCAGAAACTGGCGAGGTACACAGCTTGATGTGGGTCTGTACAACTATAAAAATATATATTTTTCTGAAGCGATATAAATTCTCAATACGCGTGGTACCTGTGGTGACCAAAACTCAGTACATAAACCGTCTTATGTGCGCGCGCATGTTCTGAGCCTATTATGAGTAATAGCGTACCAGAATACCATTAAATACCATCTAACATATTTGTATGGACCCTGGAATACCTAAACTGCCGCCATTTTGAAAGAAATTCGATTTCTTGGCCATAATTGAAACTAAAGTCAATTAATAGAAAAAATTAAGATTTCTATTAAAAAAACGATGCCCTACGTGATATTGCCCGATGCCCGATGACTGATGCCCGATGACCTTCTGAGATATTTGGATTCATTATTTTTCGTTAAATTTAACGATATATATATTAATTTGTAGTACAACTGTTGGAAAGCGCAGGTTAAAATAGTTGTCTGTGATATTAAGTTCATCAGACAATTATATGACAGTAGTACAAGTCCGTCTTCAGGATCTGAGCACGAATTCTATCCAGGTGCAAAAAGGGGTGAGACAGGGAGACGTTATTTCTCCGAAACTGTTCACCTCTGCACTGGAAGATATATTCAAGCTTCTGAACTGGAACGGATATGGTGTTAACATCAATGGCGAATACATCACTCACCTTCGATTTGCCGATAATATAGTCATCAAGACCTAAGCACAATGCTCAGTGACCTCAATATTTTTCCCCAACAGGTGGGTCTTAAAATGAACATGGGTAAGACGAACATCATGTCAAATGCCCATGTCGTACCCATGCCGGTTTATGTTGGGAACGATATTATCGAAGCTGTTGATCACTATGTCTACTTAGGTCAGACGATCCAACTGGGTAGATCCAACTTCGACAAAGAGGTCAACCGACGAATCCAACTCGGATGGGCAGCGTTCGGGAAATTACGCCATATCTTCTCGTCGCAGATACCGCAGAGCCTCAAGACGAAAGTTTATATACAATGTCTCATAGTTGCGCAGCGTGCAATGGAGAGAGCTATGCACGGTGTTTCACCACGTGATAGAATCCGAAATGTGGAAATCCGTAGAAGAATCAAGGTTACCGACATAGCTCTCAGAGTTTGCAAGTTGAAGTGGCAATGGGCAGGCGAACTATATTCGCAGAACCGACTACCGCTGGGGAATAAAGGTTCTCAAATGGCGGCCACGAACAAGCAAGCGAAGTGTGGGGAGACCCCCCATACGATGGACCGACGACATTGTAGCCATCGCAGGAAGTCGGTGGATGGAGGTGGCACAAGATCGCTCGTCATGGCGCTCTTTGTGGGAGGCCTATGTTCAGCAGTGGACTTCTAAGGGCTGACATGATGATGAGTACAAGACGGAAAACAAGATAACCGAATGTGTTCCTAACGCCTGTAAAAGTCAAAAAAAAAAAACACACTCAAACATCAAATTAAGATTTCTATTAAAAACACGATGCCCTACGTGATATAGAGTATACCGTGATATAGAGTACCGTGAGTGTATCGTGATATAGAGTGGCTCTCTGGCATTTTTTATCCAAAAGGTTTTAAGTTATATTTATGACCAAGAAATCTTTTTTTCTAAATGACGGATGTTTAGATATGCCAATAAGGTTACATGGTTAAGGTTTCAGAGGTGAAGAGAGGTTGGCCAGTTTTCATCATCGAACCAAATAAGTGCAGTAATGTTTTGGATTTAATAACATTATCCTTGAGTGTAAATTATTTTAATTTCAGTACCATCCAGTAATTAGTATTTACGCAAGTGTGGGACAGTTGGGCTTATTTGGGGTTACTCGCGGGATTTATGTATGCATAAGTTTGACCTTGTATCAGAATACAGATCTCAACTAAAATGGATACCTTAACCGAAGGCGTTGTGGATCCCTAGTTGTTATTTTTAACCCCCAAACTTCAACGAGACTTCAACGAGGGGTATTATAAGTTTAGGGTGTGTATCTGTGTGTATCTCTGTGGTGTCGTAGCTCCCAAATGAAAGAACCGATTTTGATGCGGTTTTTTCTGTTTAAAAGCTGATGTGATCAAGATGCCTCAAAGCTATATTAGGGGGGGGGTGAGGGGGGTGAGGGGGGGGGGGGGGGTATGTTTTATGTGTAGGTATTGTTACATTTTATTATTTAGTGTATTTATTTATTTAAGTATTGATACGAACCAACATTTATACCTGTACTAGCAGTGGCCGCGGTTTTCCCTGCGTGATCATTTCATTTAAAAGTAGCCCATACGTGTTATTCCAGAAACAAAGGTACCGGTAAAATATAACCCAGGTGTGTTCAAGTCAAGAATAAATAGGTATCTACTAGGCAAGCGTGCTACACCTTCGACCACATCATCGCTTTTCATCAGGTGAGATCATGGTCAAACGATTGTCCAGTCCGTAATAAAAAATAAAAAACCTGTAAGGTACAATAAACGGGTTCTACATTTTAAGATTCGTCCAGCCGTCAAATATTTTTATCGATTGCTCGGCTTCCACTCATCGGATTGAGATACCATGTACACCAGTTTTTAAGTCAAACCCTAGGCTATGCAACAGTGAAAAACTTGAGCCGCCACAGATAACAAATAGCAAAAACCCTCGTAGTATGGAGCCAAACCGGTGCTTTTGTGGGATAATGATAATATTATAACATTGTTTAGTTCTAAAAACAGTATAATAATGGGTTTTTTCTTACTTTTCGTGCCGTGCGTAATGTATGTCATTATGCCACCATTTTGAGTTCATAATCTGCATTTTACGATACGAGTGTAGATAAAGAATATAAGGCTATATATTTCGTATCGATATCAATACGAAAAATATAATTAAAAAGTAATAAATCATAAGCGACAGTAAAACCATAATGTACATTATTATTTCGACTCCTACACTATTTCATAAAATTATAATGTCGATGAAAAATTAGCTAGATAAATTTTATCGCAATTTAAGCCATAAAAAGATATTATTATCCATTAATGGAAATAAAGACGCTCTGGACTTCTGTATAAGGCCATAAAGCTTTGTTATAAGGTCGCATATGGTTTGTGGAGGGAAAGGTCACGCTTGGCCAAGTACCATTCCAGATAATATCGTCGATGAAAGAAAAAGAAACCAATACGTTTCTGCTGTAGGCCGGCGCGGGCGGCGGCTCTTATTATCGCAAATATCGAAATTGCAATCACGTAAGCTTTATCGATAAAATGTAATAGTTTATTTGTCAACAGCACTTAGGGGACATGTCCTTGATATGAGTCTATCTTTGCGATCTCTCTATTGTCTGTGCTACGCTTCTATTTTAAGTTATGACTTTCGAATTTAATATAAAATCGACACAGACGCGTAGCTCTTTTTACCCGACTACGGCGAAGCAAGGGAAGGGTAATGAGTGTAACAGTGTATTATGTATGTATATATGTGGATGTTCCACCATAGCGTCGCCCCTATTGGTCCGATTTTGACAAGCAAGGTGTCAATCTATTCATCTTCAGGTATAGGGTGTCCTAAGGCTGTTTATTTTATCAGACTACGGCGAAGCAAAGGAAGAGGTATGTGTTCAAACTAAAAACTTGGTCCAATTTTGACAAGCGAGGTCTCAATCGATTCGTCTTCATCGCAAGAGTGACATAGGCTATTTTTACACGACTGCCCAAAAAAAGGAGTGTTATGTTTTTAGCATTCATGTATGTTTGTATGTATGTAAGCTTATTTATTCTACCACGAGCTGTACCCGTGGCTTCGCACGCGTAGTCTTTTCTTCAGGTTCAAATTACCATAATGTGCTATTCCAGGACCAATATACCAACATTTGATCAACATTTCTTTAGCCGTCAATGTTACTTCCAGTTTTACAATATGGGTATCAAATTGAAGGCCTTGATAAGCACATTCCAACAGTATATCATTTAATGGCATAAATTCTTTTTTGAAAGGACAGGCGTTTTTTTTTTTAGCTTTTTATCTAATTATTTACCCGACCGTAGTCGGGTTTTAGTTTTTGAACATCTGTCTTGTTACAGAAACTGAGCTAGATAGCGTGAAGATATTTTGGATGTGATTTGAGATTGATTATTGTATATAAGTAGGTTGCTTAAGCATGTACATAATTTTATTTGATACTTGCTGTGCCCGTGGCTTTGCCCGCGTGGTCTTTTTCCGCGTTTAAAAATATAAAATACCGATTGAAAAGTATGATTTGTTTTGTCAAATAGTTTGTAATTTATTGTTCGGCTTCTACTCATAGCATCGAGATTCTAAGTTCATCGGATTTTAAGTCAAATCGACAGTGAAAACAATGGTTCCAGCACTTTTTAGGTGATGTCCGTACAAACAAACAGACAGAAAAAATCATCAAATAGTTTGTAATTTATTGTTCGGCTTCTACCCATAGCATCAAGATTCTAAGTTCATCGGATTTTAAGTCAAATCGACAGTGAAAACAATGGTTCCAGCACTTTTTAGGTGATGTCCGTACAAATTAACAGACAGAAAAAATCGTCAAATAGTTTGTAATTTATTGTTCGGCTTCTACTCATAGCATCGAGATTCTAAGTTCATCGGATTTTAAGTCAAATCGACAGTGAAAACAATGGTGCCAGCGCTTTTTAGGTGATGTCCGTACAAACAAACAGACAGAAAAAATCGTCAAATAGTTTGTAATTTATTGTTCGGCTTCTACTCATAGCATCGAGATTCTAAGTTCATCGGATTTTAAGTCAAATCGACAGTGAAAACAATGGTTCCAGCACTTTTTAGGTGATGTCCGTACAAACAAACAGACAGAAAAAATCGTCAAATAGTTTGTAATTTATTGTTCGGCTTCTACTCATAGCATCGAGATTCTAAGTTCATCGGATTTTAAGTCAAATCGACAGTGAAAACAGTGGTTCCAGCACTTTTTATGTGATGTCCGTACAAACAAACAGACAGAAAAAATCGTCAAATAGTTTGTAATTTATTGTTCGGCTTCTACTCATAGCATCGAGATTCTAAGTTCATCGGATTTTAAGTCAAATCGAAAGTGAAAACAATGGTTCCAGCGCTTTTTAGGTGATGTCCGTACAAACAAACGGACAGAAAAAATCGTCAAATAGTTTGTAATTTATTGTTCGGCTTCTACTCATAGCATCGAGATTCTAAGTTCATCGGATTTTAAGTCAAATCGACAGTGAAAACAATGGTTCCAGCACTTTTTAGGTGATGTCCGTACAAACAAACAGACAGAAAAAATCGTCAAATAGTTTGTAATTTATTGTTCGGCTTCTACTCATAGCATCAAGATTCTAAGTTCATCGGATTTTAAGTCAAATCGAAAGTGAAATCAATGGTTCCAGCGCTTTTTAGGTGATGTCCGTACAAACAAACGGACAGAAAAAATCGTCAAATAGTTTGTAATTTATTGTTCGGCTTCTACTCATAGCATCGAGATTCTAAGTTCATCGGATTTTAAGTCAAATCGACAGTGAAAATAATGGTTCCAGCACTTTTTAGGTGATGTCCGTACAAACAAACAGACAGAAAAAAACGATTTATAACAAACATATTAAGTCCCCAATATGATATATTTTTATTTAACTTGCAATGTTTGCATACACTCAATGTTTGCATACATACAGGGAAACTCTGGTTTCCAATAGATTTGACCCTATGACCCACTACCCAAAAAATTTAAGCATTTTCCAGATATATAACTATAAATTTAAAAAAAACTAATTTTTTGTTATAATTTGAACTCTTTTTTTTCAGTTTCCATGATCCAATTTTATACTGGTTTTAAGTAGGAGGTATGCCAGTTCATAAAAAATAATAACTTAACTTGAAACAACTGCTATCAGTTTAAAGTGGATGCTCGATAACTATTGAAATGTACAATATAAGTATAATCATAAGAAACGGGATATTTACATATTTTTTTTTAAATATATTTAAATGTAGTTCTTTTTTACTAAGTGTTCCCAACATTGAAGCACATTAATAAAAAAAAACAAATAACTTCTACATACATTCACCTATCCAAAAAGGTTTTTTTTTTTTTTTTAGGAATGACTAATGCTGTTGGCCTTATCGGCCTCTACAGCTTGAGCCGGACTTGGGGGCGGGCGCTTACAAGCACTCCGCCGCAATGCGTGACGCAGAAGGCGCACGCCAAAGTTAAAATTTAGACGACCCACACGAGGGTACCCAGGGGGTACGGCCCTTGGCTTGGACGGCCGTCTGATTACGGGGGTAACGAACTAAACACCCCTGGATCGCTACCGTTAAGTAGTGATCGAGGGGGCCCTGAACAATGGCTAGGTGCCCTTTGATTGATTTTTATAACTGACCGCCGATTCGTAATACATCTTCGAGAAGAATCGGCAAGAAACTCGAAAGCGAATAATATCTGACTATGTGTTATGGGACCTTCGACCTCGCCGGCGAGGTCAGTGTCTGTTTCTAAGTGTGTTGATACCCCCTGGTGGGTTGCCAGAGGTGGTCGGATTGGTCCAAAAAAAAGGTATAGTAAGTGCTAGTTTAAAATAACAGACCTTCGATTTCAATCATTAGCTGTTTTTACCTGCCACCTCGGAACAATGAAGGGATGAACCAAGGAACTGTTAGATCAGGTGATTTACTAAAAGCTAGATTGACAGATATCCAGGTCAGGTTCACGATAAGACCGCCCATTGTACCTATAATCTAAGTGTTTTCCTGTCTGTATTTTTTTAATTTCTTGGTGTCGCTGTCTATCCCTAGTCTCGCAGTTTAGATAAGTAGTATCAGAATCAGGGTTTGAGGATCGCAGTATGAAATCATCATAGTATTGTAATATCATTGGGATGAATTTCGTGTGATAGTTTCGTGAGAATCGGCTAAGAAGAACTTATTAGTTGACAAATATGTCGAAAGATTTGATACAAACTAAAAAGAAGCTAAGAAAATTAAATCGTTTAAAAACTCAAAATATTTATCGACATCGATTAATAATAGTTTAATAGTTCCGGAGAATTAAGGACATACAAGATTAAAATTGATAATCGACTGAAGGGGCCCACATTAAATATAAATGGCTTATTTAAACCAATTATTAATATCAAATTTATTATGATATATATCGTAGTAATATCTGTCAGTACAAACCAATAAACTTACATCGGTTGTATATAAAGTACCTACCTATTTTTAATTCGTTCGCATTATTGCAAAAGTATTTTCTTTAACTATTATTACAAAATACTAGTAGTAACCGCTCAGATGTTCGGTTTTAATAGAAGCTTTGATAATTTCGCGGCTTATTAGCAAATAATACACATTAAAACGTGTATATACGAGTTTAATAAAGAGCAACTTGAATACACGCCTGTATTTTTATTAGGTTCTCGAGGACAGACGAAATTCGTTGCATTTTTTAGTATATTATGTGAATTATTTAAAGTATTCGCCATTTGTGGAGCAGGTATGGAAGCCGTTTCCATTGATTCTTTTATTTTTCTGTCTTTAATAAGTTCTTTAAGCAATTACGGAGTATAATTGACTCGATGATATGCAAAACATGACGCGCGCACACATCTACCTACATTCTTTCGATTGTATCAGTTGGGAAGGAAAAAAGTTCTTGGAAATAATACGTGTTGTACAACATTTTGACGTCTGCTTTGAGGCCAATATATATTTAATATATTTTAGGCAATTATTTATATGTTGTTTTTATATAATTTGACTGCAGTTATCCATACATAGAATTTTGACAGTAAATCCAGAGACGTGGGTCACCCAATAAATAAAATGAATTCTTATTGTTACCTATGCCGCAGCGTAATATATCACAAAAATAATTACCTTTTCCGTTCTCAAAGACTCAAAACAAAAAAATCCTAACAAAGAAGCGAGTCATCGTTGAAACCCGTATAGAATACACAATGAACACATTTTTTTATTCTTCTCTACTGTCATAATAGCTTTTCTGTAGACTAACGAGAAATTATACCGTAAATTTTACCTTACTGATGATATCGGCCTTACCTGCAAATAATAAAGTCATTTTTAGTAAAACACATAATTATATAATGAAGACAAAATGTTACAATAGGAATTACTTATGCGTAATTTTGGTTAGAATCTAATATAAAAGCAAGTTAGTAAATAGTAATAATAAAGCAGAAAGTAACAATAGATAAAATGGAGAGACTAAAATACGCTGCCAGACAATAATAAAACATAAAAAATGGAGTCTGTGTGTCATCACACATTACATTAAAATTACTGGGCCGATTGAAATGCGATTTTCACTGTTGAATAACATAAAAACTTAAATAGATCTGATGCACTTTGCATCTCAATACGATTTGTAGAAGCCAAGGCTGAACGAATTTTGATGTACCTTAAATAAGCCCTGGAATAACTCTATACCTTTAAATTTAACCGGGGATTGCAGCTAGTTAACAATATATTACCAAGAACGGACGCTTTTGGAAACAAAATGTTCATATATTATCAAAAAATGAAAATTAACACTTATAATTTTTCACTTATTTTTTTTGCAGCACGTCGCTGCTCATATCATTAATTCACGTTCATATATAAAAAAGAAGCGCTTAACATAAAAGGTATTTTTTGAAATCATGAGGACTACTTACGTTACGTTCACTTACAAAGCCCTGCACAGAAATGACGTCAACCCTCAGTAAAGTTGCAGACATCACATCCTACATTCTCTCATAACCCCTAGAAGACGCTGGAGTGAGCACACGAACTAAGATGAACGTGGATGATAAATTCACCAGATACGGCTTACGGAGAACCGCTGGCAGGCGGTTAATGGTAAAAGAGCAAGCGGGAGCGGAAATAAAAGAGATGTTCGGAAAATGCATGAAAGCTGGTACTGAAATAATTTTAGATTCTAAACAATAGATTATATATTTGTGGAGAAAGGCAACATTATTCCGATAATGACTAGCAAATGAAAACAAAAAAAATGCCTCCATTTTTTTTAATTTTAGTTTTGTTTTTCGTTTGGTAGAAAGAATAAACTTACCACACCAGGTAATTTACCTCTGGCAACTCTGATTTGACACTACTGACGACAGTGACATTCAACACGGCATAATGTATATAAATCTGGCACTGACAGCCGATGTATGACAGATAACAGGACCTTAATAATTTTTTTCTACAGGCTTCACACGGGTTCTTTTTTTTGACATTGCGTTAAGAACGTTTTGTTATTTTATTATTATTTATATTCACATGGTATAATATAATAATTGAAATATCAAAACATATAAAGTTTTGTTCAACTTTATATGTAACTAAATATTTTGTCTTTTGTTTATGAAATGGTGGCTCAGTAAAATATAAATAATATATATTTATGTAGCCCAGTAAATAAGCTTTTAAATGAGGTATATATCATAGCTGCTGGAATTTTCTCGGAATAAAGTACCACTTCTGACCATCTCCTTTAACAACTTTTCACCAAATATATCAGATTGGCGCAAGGTTTTGCAACCAAGTTCTGGGTGGCATTGCTATGAGCTGGCGAGCACTTACCATCAGGGAGCAACCTGCTCACCTCGTTGCGCAACTGTACAAAACAAAATTAAGCGGATCCACAGCTGGGTAGATTCTCATCTATTTCCTTTCTTCCTTTCATGAGAAAGTGCCTGGATTTTTGCAATCAATGTTTCACCTACTTCCACTGAAGCTATCGGGCTGAAATTTGGCACACACGTTTGGTTCTCGTGACAATGCACGGTTAGTTAAACGCCGCCATTTTTAATCCAATATGGTGGACGTTACATACTGGTGATTTATAATTTCCATAGTAACCCCTATGATATGCGTATAAAATGAACGGACTTTATGAGCGAACTACAATAATAAACTGGTGACATTACACGCCTATGTTTTTTTTATATAGACTTAATAAAATCTTTTATTTGACTTGCAATATGTTAGTTTGATTAGGTGGAATCTTGCGATCTGAATTAGAACCACTTCCTCTTTTAATCCTTCCTTCCAATTTTTACATGTTTGTTCAGTTCCAATGACAATGCATTACTCGTATTATGGTAAGCTTGATCTCGATCGATATTCAGGATTAGCTTCAGATAAAGGAACTCTTCAACGTTCAACAGCAAAGATACAAAATTTTGTGTACGCATTTTATCATGATAGAAAGTTTTAAGTTTTACCATGACATGGTTGCTGCACTCAGGATTGGGTCCTGGCTAGGGAACTCCTCAATGGTTAGCAGCACATACACGAAATGTTGTATGCGTTTTTAATTATGATAGCCGTTTCTAAGTTTCACTATGACATCATGGCTACTGCATAAAAAAAGTGTTTTTTTATTATTTTTTTAAATTAACTTTTTTTGTTTATAGAGCCTCTTTCTAAAGAGAACTTCGTGCCGCGGGTGCAAATATATCTTCTTAATTTCATTACGTAGGTATGTAGCAGTTACTAAAACTTTTAAATATTAACTTTTGAATGCTTTTATAAATTAACTAACTTATTATTAACTATTAATTTATTCGTGCTTCGGGGGCCATGTTAAGTTGTCGGTCACGGCTGTTATTGATTAATAGTAGTCGTTAAGCCATGTCAGAGTCCCTCGGGCGGCCTGACAAACTCTGACACCAGAGACCAGCACTACTTCATACGACAAACAAATAAACAAATGACAATTTATTGTGCTTATTTTTTAATTTTAAAGTTTGGTATACAATGGAGCTGTACCAAATTATTTAGCTCTAAATGCTGTTCCATTTTCAACACATTACAGTAGTGGCAGCTAAATTTATGGTTGTGATGTGAACGATTGCGCAGGTACAACTGTGTGGATAAATCATCATAAAGTAAGAGCGAGATAGAATATTCGAAAAACGTAAGCAATTGAGCGAGGCAGTTATTCAAAATTCAAAATATGTTTATTTCAGACGGCAAAAATACAATGCTGTCTTCACTTTGAACATTGGGATTGAGCCTGAAAAATAGCAGTTTGCGCAGTGACTTCCGAGCGACAAACATTCGCTGCGACTACTATACCCGCTTCCTCTCATTACTCAGGGCTGTCAAAAGCATTGTCTCAATAAAAATACTTTAGTGGCACGATGCGACGTCCCGAGGCATTTTGTCGAAACGTAACTAAACTGAATATACGTGGTGCGGCGTACGGACGTGGGATGGTTTTTGATATCCTAAAAACTGAGTTTTTACAACCTACGATGAACCTACACAATTTAGACAGAATAGTGGCCAAAGAACCATTGGAGGTCATCCGGCAGTAAGATGGTATATTACAGAGTTAAGGCGCGAGAGCACATTGGATGCGATTAGCACAGAGACGTAGAAAGAAGCTTATGCCAAGTAATGAGGCCTGCAGTTTGTGGGAAAAGGCGATGAAGATACACTTCAAATTAAAAACCCTATTCAATACAAGCATATCCATACAAGCGAGTGTGATCTAAAAATATTTCATCTCCATTTTACATGTATGGAAAAGTACCAAAGTAGCAAATTAATGATTTTTTATTATTTCATAATTGAGATCTACAAGTTTATAACTGCTACGGTGCATAGCTCTAGAAGTTAATGACGCTTTAACAGACTGGAACGGACGGACGGATGGCAAAACAGATGGACAGACGGACTGACTAGACGATCTTATCCTTTTAAGGGTTCCTTAAAGATTAAACTGTACGAAACCCTAACTAGAAACTTATTTGATCTACTGGCTATGCCCGCGGCTTTGCCCGCGTGGTTAATTTTTTGGGACATAAGGACCACAAATGTGTTATTCGAGAACCAAATGTACCAATATCATCAACCTTCGTTTAGATGTCAAATGTTTTTTTTATTGATTGCTCGACTTCTCATTGGATTGAGATACCAAATACATTACATATTAAGTCAATCCCTAACTATCCAACAGTGAAACCCACATCGCAATCAGTCTAGCCGTTTTTATGTGATGCGCTAAAAAAAGACAGATAGACACCATCTTTGAAAATGTTATATTTTTGTTCAGTACCTTATTTTTAGTCCCTATGCTATTTTACTCACTGCTTTATTATAAGTATAGAAGATTACTCACTGAATGTAAATACAGATTGGAATCACCCAACTGTTTACCCAGCCACTGAAAATTAAAGCACCGTTCAACGGAAGCCATCATTTAGAGCTTCGAAATTAGACGATTTCTCTAATTAGCTACATTCTCCCTACTTTAAACTGTAATGCCAACATCATAAAAGATGTAAGCCGGCTTAGGGCCTAAGACAATGACGCCACGGGCCTCGGACGGCTTTAAAACAGTGTATATTGGTTACGGCCCGGAGTGGAGTGTGCTTAGACCATGGAGTGTAAATGGGTAAGTAAACAGAGAACGCTACTGTTGGTGATGCGCATTTTTTGAGATTCTTGTGGCCCTCGGCGATGTGTAAAATTAAACCTTGTCGGTGACCGTCATTAGTTTCAGTTCCAAAAATAAGTTATTTTAAACTACCCTTAATAGGTTACAAACGAGGAGGTTTAAAAAACATACATGGATACAACTGGATCTGTCGGTAAGTAGGTACTAGATTAAAAATAATCGTGTGAAACAAACTACATTAAACATCAAACGTTTTGTTAAGTTTTACCATGACACGGTGCTACACTCAGGGTTGGGTCCTATGGATCTCCTCAGCGGTTAACAACACATACACGAAATGTTGTATACGCATTAAAATGTGATAGTCCGTTCTAAGTTTCACCATTACATGGCTAATGCTTTTTTTAACCTTTTGTTAAGTTACCTGCCCGTGTCCCCTCGCACCCGCGTCGCTATATAACAATATTTATCTACGACTTACTTATTTCCGTTCATACCTACCATGTATGTATGTAAACTAATAATATTTTATGATAGGAATGAGCTTCAAAGCCTGCGTTTAATTAAGGGAAGTATTTCACCAATAGCACAATATTTTTTTGAAACTCTCCCCTCGCTTTATTACTTCTAAAACCTCCTATTATCTTTGGGTTCCTAAAAGTGTGAATTAGTTGAACAAACCGTCGCCTCCGACATTTAGTTCCAGACTGCAGAGCAACCACTAACAATTAACACTTAGTTTTTTACATTTACTTTTTAGATACGGGACACTGTCCTCTAGGAAGTTACAGTGTTTTTAAATAAAATGATTTAATTGTTGAATGCAACTGGAATGCTGATATAAACAAACAGAACTTAAGAGCTACGATTTTAGTATAAATAATTACTTTAATACCATGATACTACGCCATGATGACTAATTAGTTAAACTTCCCAACAACTTTGCTACAACAATACCCTGAAAGATAACTATAATTTATGTTAAGGATTGTAGGTTTATCTTCCTAATCAGAATTCTACACTCACAGTTATTCAGAATACTCTATGATAAAGAAAGCTCGAGAAACAATTCATCCCTATTCCTGCATTCTGGTTTCGCACCGCTGCTCGGCATCGTGAAAATGCTCATCCACATCTTGTGGACTTCTGGAATTCGACGTAAAGGTTTTTATCGTTTAAGATCAATTCGTTTGAGCATACTCCAGTCTTTTAATAAATACAAATTTACAAAGAGGTCTGAAAGCTTTGCAATTATTTCAGCCAGAGACAAAATAAAGAGCACCAAATCCTCCGTCAGGTCGGGACATCCGCGCGCGCATGCGTCACGCAACTCGGAGGCGGCGCGAGGAATTCAGAGTCGGGCCGAGTTCTCGGCTCGTAGCCTGTCGACGCCATCTGGGTGACAGGGATGTAACAGTGTCGATAGTTTTGATTTGTGACAAATCGATATTTGAGATCAGTTCCTACTTATAAGGTACCACACTGATATTAAATATTTTTAGTAAATTTCTGCCTTATCATAATCATCATAACTGTCAGCCCGAATCAGTCCACTGTTGGACATATAGGCCTCTCTAAAAGCACGCCATTAAACCCGATCTTCAGCTCTTCTTTTCCAAGCGCCGCCAGCCATCTTGCGTATGTCGTAGCTCCACCTAGCTGAAGGGCGTCCTACATTACGTTTGCCGAGTCGCGGTCTCTACTCAAAAATACGTCTACCCCAACGTTATTCGGCAAATATGACCAGCCCACTGCCACTTCAGCTTGCTCATCCTATGGGCTATGTCGATAACTTTGGTTCTCTGTCGGATCACCTCGTTCCGGATTCGATCTCTTAAAGAAACTCCGAGCGTAGCCCTTTCCATAGCCCGCTGAATGACTTTGAATTGGTAAACTAGTCGTACCGTGACAGTCCACGTCTCAGCTCCGTAAGTCATAGCAGGTAGGACGCACTGGTTGAAGACTTTAGTTTTCAGGCATTGGGGAATTGGTGACGAAAAGACTCTACGAAGTTTACCAAATGCTGCCCAGCCCAGCTGTATTCTACTACAGGCATCTCTCTCTCAAAGTTGTTTTACACAACTTCAGCGTTTGCTCAAGGTAAACATACTCTTTAACAAATTCAAGAGAAGATCCGTGAACATCAATCGGTTCCGGAAAGACATGTTCATTGAACATCATCTTTGTTTTATCCAAATTTATCCGGAGACCAATGCGTTACGATGAATCGGCTAGGCCGTTCAGCATTTGATGTAAGTCCTGCAACGATTCTGACTTAATGACTATGTCATCCGCAAAACTTAAGTGTACATCTCACTCGCCGTTTACGTTTACGCCACGTCCGTTCCAGTCCAGAGTCTTAAACATATCCTCCAATGCATTTGTGAACAATTTCGGGAACATAACGTACCCTTGTCTCACTCCTCTATGCAGGAGGATTTGCTTAGTCTGCTGATCCAGTATTTGAACGGTAATTGTTGCGGCGTCATACAGGCATATCAACGCTTAAATATATCGCCAGTCAACTTGGCATCGCTGCAGGGACTCCAGGACAGACCAGGTCTCAATGGAGTCAAAGGCCTTCTCATAGGCCACAAACGCTAGGAGCTGATTTTAATCTTCGGTTTTCTGTATATATTGCCGTACTTTGTGAATGTGGTCTATGGTGCCGTATCCTCTTCGAATCTTAGCTTGCTCCGTTGGTTGAAATTTGTCAAATCTACGAGCGAGTCGATTCGTGATAACTCTTGAAAACGGCTTATAGACATGGCTCAAGAGTGAAATGGCCCTTTTTGAAGTGGAAGTGGCGGGTCAGGGTGGCCCTGGAATCCAAGGTATTGGGTTCTAGTCTGGATGCCTACGGCGTGTATAAATGTTCATAAAAATCTTCAACTTCCACAAGAATCTCTGGATTCATAACTACTACATCCCCACTACATTTGGTCAGCTCCGCCAGATAGCTCCGACCCAGCTTTAGAACGAAGACTTTGCTTGATCGCTTCTTTGCTCGATTTTGCTCAATCGCTTCTTCTATAGAGCTTGTATTTTAGCTTCGGAGGTCTCGTCTCTCCAGCTTAGTGAGTTCTGAGTTGGGCTGAGTTCTGTAGCCTGTCAACGCAATTTGGGTGCCAGGGATAGGCTGGTGTCGATAACGTAATGTTAATTGTCAATATTTGTGACATATCGACTTGGAAGATAGTATCAAATTAGCCTCCTCAAGCGTGCTGAATTTTATGACTGACAGCTACCAACTACTAAGTGAAAACATGCAAAAACTTTGTATTAGGATTAATTATTCTGAAAATAACGTTTATAAAGTTAAACTATCGATAACATACAACATCACTATCAAAAAGCGCGGCAACATCGCCATCCTCCCTCTTTCTTACACGCCCATCACTATTCTTCCTTCCTGCTCTCGCCGACTACCTTATTTAAATAAGACTGTGCGCAGCGCAGACGCAAGAGCAAAATCGCATTCGAAATTCAACTTTATCCTTTTAAATTTAGAGTTGAGGTGATGTTTTTTGAGTGCTATAAAAATAGAAAAAGGTTTAGTGGCAGGTTATCCCGCGTTCTACCCTCTGCTGGAAGATGCTTGAGTTAGAAGTGAGTTGGGCCGGAAATATGGTCTATATTTTTGATAGCCTTGACCCGTCGTTTTATAGGTCGGAATCCGAAGGCTGGTCTTGGGATCTAGATTTTATTTATTCTGAATTTGAATCTGTAGTAAACAAGACCGGTTGATATAAAGTGGTTACCTTTACTAATACATTGTCTACCAACACAGGTATTTCAAAAAATTGTTTTGCTATAAATATGAATACCTATCTAATACTCGTACTAACACAAACTAACTGTTTAATCTACCTACGCTATTTTGTCCAAAATCAGTTATTGGCTGAATACTTTTAAGACCCGATTTTTGCCGAAAACGGTTTTACGGTACAATAAAATTTTTGCTAGTCGGTGTAGCTAGGAGGTAAACTTATACAACAATATATTATTATTGTGTTTTATCTCATAAAAACACTATAGACAATTGCCATAAGTGCCAAGGAAACGTTAAAGTTCAAGATATTTATACTTAACAAAAGATAACTTAATGTAAACAAACGACACGGTAGCACAAAGAAAAATCACCACCCATCCTGCTCACAGTAACTTACACGTTGCTTAAACATTACCTGTGCATAATTCACGCACGCCCACTTACTTAAAACCAAGCGCAGATGACACGGAACAAATGGATCGCGATCCTTCAACTTAACTTTATCATAACTTAGTGTCGTATTAATAGTGCGTTCTAGAGATACGTACGTTTTGCATAGTATGAGTATATTTCAGACGATGGGCAATATTTGCATTGTTGTTCTTTTCCAAACATTATGTTATAGTTCAGCTAAAATTTAATTGCAATTGGTTAAGTCATTCAAAAAGCAATAACAAAACACGGACAGATAGACATACCTGCTTTCTAGTGAATAATTTAGTAAAGACATTAATATATTTATTACTACTACAGGTAAAGCTGTAATATAAAGTCAATTACACGCCAAGAAATAAAACTTTAAATTAACTTAAACCTAACTTAGACAAGAACAGTTAGCAGTAACTTAACACTAAGCTGTGGTTAGAAGTAAACGATTCGACGCCTGAGAGTAACTTGAGGTGGTGTTAGTAGGTTAGGGGAAATTTAGAACAATCAGTCAGATGAAATGACAAACCGATGATGTCGGTTACACTCTCAAGAAGAATTACTAAGTTATAAAAAGCGATAAGTGAAGTAGGGTAAATATTAAGTATAGAAAAAATTGCTCGATATTGCCTACATTAAAAAATATTGTTCAAATATTTCAAGTCACATGCAAAACAGGTCAATTATGAAAGTCTTTTTATAACTCTAAAAGATACGGACTTTGTTACTTACGCAGTAAAATTTTGGACACATTTTGGGAAATTTTACAAAATAAATTGCGTTATGTGGCATATCTATTTAAGGATTTTTAACACGATGAAAGGTAAGTATATGTGTATAATCGTCTAATAACAGTCAACGCTGTAACAGGTCGTTATAACCAACCTTGTTAAAAATCGATTGAAAATGGCATGTATTTACAATCACTGACACTTCCAGACTAGATAACAAATTGGTTATACAAAATTTAACCAACAAATGCCCCTACTGAAAACTATCAACAAGCTATCTGTAGTTTCCTCTATCTCATCAGCCGGTCATTAATCTCGAATCATGTGAATCCAGAACCACCATCCGATGTCACTATCTAAACAGTAGAGAGCGTCATCAATCCGTGGTGACGCACTTAACGTTTGCAGGTAGCGTTTACACGACTCGATAACGCACGAGGTCGGACGATATTCCAAGTGCAAGATACTGCACAAAACTGTTGGAAACCTATGTGCTGTTATGTCAAAAACTTCAGAATTGGAGTTGTTCAGTCTACTAGTTATAAACAGCAGTAAAAAACTGCTGAATATCGGCCTCTTCATAATCATACTAATATTATAAAAGTGAAGTTTGTTTGTGTCCACTGCTGGATGTAGGTCTGTCCTTATTCTCGCTACTGAGCTCAGTCTTCAGCTTTCCTTACCCCTATTACCTGACATCCCTTTGCAAGATTGAATCTTCACAGCATCCGCGGGATAGGAAGGGATGTTTATATTATTATTCTATACTACAAGGTTTGTTTGTTTTTCGTATGATGTAGTGCTGGCCTCTGATGTCAGAGTTTGTCAGGCCGCCTGAGGGCCTCTGACATGGCTTAACGACTGCTATTAATCAATAACAGCCGGGACCGACAGCTTAACGTGCCCTCCGAAGCACGGAGCGATGGAAAACCGCACATAACTCAGAAAAGTCATTGGTGCCTAGGTTTTGAACCCGGTATCGTTGGATTCTAAATTGCACTATAGAACCGTTAGGCCACCATCGCTATACTACAAGGTGAGTAGAGCTGAAATATTTATTTAATTATTGTACTTAGTCAAGTGGTTGTCAATTAAGGCTCACCTACTTATACAAAGGTATGTAATTGCGTGTATCAAAAACGAAAAACATTAAAACAAACTTTGTACCTAGATATATCAAATCTTTTTTTAGATTTATTTATTAAATCAGAATAAGTACTTACAGCTGTTTTAAATTCAGAAGACAAAACCAAAACTAACAATATTTTATTTGTTTTTAGTCGTCAAAAATAGTTTTCAACATATCGGTAAGACTATCCATTAATATAACGTTCAAATCTGAGTTCTCGTACTTAACTACGTCTGTA
This sequence comes from Alsophila aescularia, assembly GCA_946251855.1. Classification (NCBI taxonomy): domain Eukaryota; kingdom Metazoa; phylum Arthropoda; class Insecta; order Lepidoptera; family Geometridae; genus Alsophila; species Alsophila aescularia. The sequence goes on along the minus strand of OX276383.1, from coordinate 47,552,667 downwards.
TTGGATTTCACTGGTTATGAATATCTAATTATTCAGTTATGAGGTTTGAAGAAATGCTGACTTTTTTTTTTTGTTTTTTTTTCAGGATAATAATTCTTGTCGTATTTGTTCATAATTGACACGAATGTGAAGATAGTCAAGCAGTTTTGTCTAGGTACAGCAATAAACGACTATAATCTGAGTATCCTAGTACAAACGAAATAAAGACACGACATCTAAACAATTTTCGAAGAGGAGAATTGACAAACAACCCTTTCAAGTTTTCACAACAATAAATCGTTCTAAAGATATCGCATCGTCAAAACGCTCCCTTAGATGTTAGCCCACTGCGCATTACTCAGCTTAGAACCCGCTAACTGCTATTTATTGATGCGAAATACCTTAACTTAGTGCTTCAAAGTGAGGCACAGTGAAATACAGCTTGATTTAACATTCGTGATGGCTACAAATGCATTTCTAAGTTATCAAGTATACATTATTACAAAAACAACTTCAGGGAAATAAAGTCTAGCTTCAGTGTCGAAGGAAGTATACATAATAAGTTGGTATTGTGGCTATCGGACAAATGGAGCGACATATCGCGGAACATGTCCCTAGACAACTACGTTGTGTCTTCCATGAAAATATCATGTTATCTCAACTAAAAGTACTTTAAAATCCGTATTTACACCACCTAGCGCAGAAAATAAACATCTCTCTCGACAACCGGAAATTGTAATAGCAAATTCTTCAGTGGAATTGTCAAGTTACTCCTAAGTTAATGCCAAGTTAGCTCAGTGAAGTTAGAGTGGGTGGTGGTATAATTTCACAAATGCAAGTGATTGTATAAACCTTAGTTTGGTTGGTATTTGATTAAAATATTTCAATTTAACTTGTTTTATTACTATGTCATGAGCAGGTCAGTTAATTTAAGGTAAGCGCCAATTGCAGTATGAATGACTAATGAGTCCCGAATCCTGGTGTCAGATTTTGTCAGGCCACCCAACGGCCTGTGTTGTTTGTTTGTCATATAAGGTAATGCTGGCCTCTGTTGTCAGAGTTTTCAGGCCGCCCGAGGGCTCTGACAAGGCTTTACGAATGCTTTTAATTATTAACCACCTGTACTGTAGGCTTAATGTGTTCTCCGAAACACGGCGCGATTACTAATTTGAACTTTAAACATATTAGAAGTCACTTGGTGCTGCTGTGGATCGAACCTTATGTCGTTGGATTCGCTATCGTCACTATGAAGATATCTGAAGATATCTACAGAAACTTTGTATCAAGAACCTGAGGTAGCACACTACTGATTGGCGTATGAATTGCTGGCAAAATAGTAAACTTGCAGTGTTTGTTTGGTTAATTCAACTGAGCTGCCAATAGATGGCGTTACCGTCCCCGTAAGACAGATTTAGAAACTAACGGAAATATTTGGATGGCGGTGTAGACTGTAGAGGTCACGGTAGCCGAGTTGGTTAAAGGCATATGCCACGCAGAGGCACGGATGATGCGGGTTCAAATCCCGTCCGCGATCCAATTTTTTTCTTTAAAAAATTGTTAGATTATTACGTTCTAGCAAGAAGCAGGTTTTCACGCTAAAATCATCAAAAAAATTGAAAACTTAAGGTTAATTCAAAAGTAGGCTCTTAGCCTATGCGTAATAATAAATCTCTCATAGCTAATTAATGTCACACCACATAATAAATAAACGTACAAGTAGTCACACTCCAAATTATTCCTTCAGTTTCTAATTAACTTTACCTATAATTTTCCAAATTAATATTAAGCAGGTTGTTGCTACAACCAACACATAGTAAAGCAATAAAATCATTTAATAAATTAATATTAAGCAGGTTGTTGCTACAACCAACACATATTAAAGAAATCATTCAATAAATTTTCATTTTGACCTACTATTCCATTACATAATGTACTAGCTTTCGGCCGCGTCGTCGTCCGCGCAGACTACAGTTTATCGCGATAAACAAACAGATAACGTTTCACTTTTATATATTGGTGTGAATTTTCAACAAGTCATTGGTAATATTTTACACAATGTATCTACTGCCAAGAACGTTTAAAAAAGACGGAGTTTCCACGAAAAATCGTGAGGCTGAAAACGAAACGAAAGTGAAGCACCCATGACATGCCGATCCGCTCATACGCACTAGCCTCACGCACACACTTACTCCATGTTATGCCGATCGGCCGCCACAGCGCAGCGAGATCTCGACCTTTTAGTGAGCTTCAAGCTTTTTATGATACTTTTTATTGGCCCAAAAGGTTGGCCTTTAAGAAACCTTACTATCCGCGATTCAGTCAAGTGTGAGTTCTCGAAACAACGCGTCTGATGAATTATTAATGCGGACCCAAACTTGCGGCCGCGCGCTCGGTTACTGCCGACTTTAATAGTATTGTATTACTACTACGTTACAGTGCTGGCCAAAAATTATGTGCACTAAACAAAAAACTAAAAAGAATAGACAAGCTGTAAATAAATAGATGAACTCTTTTTTTCTTGAAACAGTTAACTGCGCCTCGCGGTTTTATCTACGTGCTAACTTTGGCACCTCCGTTCACCTCCTTAAAGATAGAATTTCAAAAAATCCTTTGACACTCAAGTTATATAAGTTATTGTAAGTTATATATTGTTTATCCGTTATCTAGTGCCCATAGCACAGGGTATCCTAGTTTGGGGCTAGATAATTGGTGTGGAAATGTCCCGAATATATTATTATTATAATTATTATATTTCCTCCAAATTTCAAATCTCTAAGTATATTATTACCACGTTTTTATTAAGTCACTTTCTTATTTGCCTGTCGTTCCGGGTGAAATCTAGCAACTCAAATTTTGAGCACTTCCCGATTAGCTATCCGGCTGAAACTTTCAGGGTAGCTCACAACTCGATAACACTGAATTTTGGGAAAAAAATGTTTTTTTGAAAAGTTATTTAATCTACATTTGCTGCTTGTTATTGGATCATTTTAATACATGTGCTAGATAATTTTAAATGACAATAACAGCCAGAGTTTTGTTACACATTGTAAATAAACCTACACAGATCAAAAAATAAACCTTACACATTCAAGACTTCATCAAATAAATCCTTTTTTACAAGTTGACCTCTGATAACATAGATTCTCGTTACCACCTATTAAAAGTGTTGTAAAATCACAACTTATTTGCCGATGACATACTTAATATTTAATGCAAGAACGATTTTCCAGTACCGTTTGTTGGTAGGGATATAACTTATAATCTAAGTCAGTCCTTGCATTCTGCGGCTGCAGTGGACACGAAACGGCTCGAACAATATATTATGTCGTTACGTAGAAATAAGTTTCTCTTCCGCTATTCAGTTTGATATGTTTACGATAAGTAATTTGAATTTCCTTCATATTTACATAGAATCCTTTTTGCTAACATGTTTTTTTTTTGGGTAGAAGTTATTGCCACAGATTAAATATTAGTGGCCCAGTAAGCTGTATACATCGCGAGTCTGCTTTTGCATACCTTAAAAATGAATAAATGTTCAACTTAAAACAAAAAGGTGCTAGACATTTGTTAATATGGGGCACTACCGCTATTATGTTAAGCTTATTGATGTTTTGATCCATTTCATTATACGATTATTATCGATTTGCATTGTCCAACAGTTTGATTTTACTGTCGATGTCAAAGTTTTTTCTAGTTAATGTAGGGGGGAGCACGACCCGACGCTGTCCAAGCTTTTGATGTGACACAGGAAATTTGCGTGTTTTTTTTTCATTATTTTTCACCCCCTTACATCCCCGACCCCTTGAAGTTTATGCGTTTTCACAAGGGTAACAAAAAAGTTTTATGACATATTTGAACATTTTTCGAAATGGCTGATATATGTTTTTTTTACCTTTTCAACAACCACAACATAACACAGCAATTTAGAAAAAATTCAACAATCAGAATCGACAAAAACTAATATACGAGTACCTATAATTATCGAACCTGCTCACAATATTTCACGAGAATCGGTTGAGAAATGCGACCTGTAGAGGAGAACAGCTGGAGATCCGCTGGACATACGAAAGCATTTTTGCCCAAGCTGAAACGGAGACGCTTCGCTCGCACTTCACGCTCGCTCGGTCAATAAGTTAACTTATTAAATTTTTGTTGAACAGCTGGTTTTCCGGGTCATGGTAGAAATATAGAGAAACAACTCTTTTCGAAAGAGCTTGCGTTTAAAAAAAAATTTGATGTTCTGGGTTATGCTGGTTACCTTCCGATATTTTATTTCACCGTTTCTTGAGCAATATCATAGAACAGGCTATGGCTGTTTTCTATTCGAAGTTCATTAACAGCAACCAAAACAAAAGCTTATTAAAAGAAGTTGAACTACATTTTTAAATACACCTGTAGATGTAAATCAATATTTTTGTCTGGAGTTGTAAAACGATGGTCAGTTTAGGACAAAAAGTTGGGTCCAAAACCTAAACGTGTAAAAATGAATGGCGCAGAGCTAGTGTAAGCCGAGTTGCCGATCGAGTTGGCGATGTTCTCGGTGGTCTGGGACCGAGGAATAAAGTCTTTGGAGACGGGGTAATGGGCGAATTTATTAAGGTCTTTTTACAGGTCTCATCATGCTTGATATCAAATGAGAAGCTCGCGGAGTTACACCAGCCAAAAGAGGGAGAAAAAAACTGTACCGATCCAGCTCAGTTTGACAACCTCGCACAAAAAGGTTCAAGTAACATCAACAGCACGCGGGCAAAGCCGCGGGCACAGCACAGCATTCATAACTCACTAATCCATCAGTCTTAATACACTTTAGCACTTATCTATCTACAATACTAAAATGCGGACTTACCTGAAGAAGCGGATTGTTTAAATATAACGGCTACTCCACACGATCTCAAAAGGTACTGTTAAATGCTAGAAGATATAATGAACCATGCTCAATATTGAAACCTCCACACAGTGGACGAGGGCGCAAAAGATGGTAACTGTAAAGCATGGACGCGGTATCGGCGGCCACGGGGCACAATAGCCGCTGGACTGCCGGAGTATGTTGGACATTCGCAGTTGCGTTCTTATGCGCAATGCCCGCGCTGTTAGGGTTGTCAATGCTAATTAGGAGAGTATGTGTATATTTAAACTAAACATTTATTATTGGCTTCATTACTTTTTATAAGAGAAGATAGCGAAGAGAGGAAGCTTATACTTAATAGTAAGTGGACATGCCTTTTACTAAAAATATTTAAATCAATAATATCAGGTATTTTTTTAAGTACAGTCAATATTTATGACAATTTTTTGTCACATCGTGGTAATTTATATTGTTGAGTATACGGACCTACAATTTTAAAATTATGGGCTTCAATTTAATAATGAGAGCAACCTCATTAATACCCAGCAGTGTCTGTTTAAACCATTAACTAGCCTGGCCCTGTGGTTTCACCTGCGTGGATGATGATGAAGATGAAAAAAAAACATCGTTCGAAACTCTTTTGTTTACCCGTAACGTGCCATGAGGCCTGCCTATGGAGAGAAGCACGTGTTAGGCGTATTTTATTTATTCTTGAATTTCAAATAAAACATCGAATATCCCATACAAAAAAACGGTCCGTTTTTCTGAAATTTCAAGTTTTCCTTGCAACTGATTTGGACTATGTCGAAAATTAAAAAAGAAAGAATAAGCCAAATCAGTCTAGCCGTTCTCAAGTTATGCGATTACCAACGAACAGCATTTCATTTTATAATGTAGATTACCAAGATAACCGTACCGTCAGGTGGCGTCAGGAAAGCGCCACTCATATTTTAATCTATAAAAATATGTTAACTTGAAATCTTTTGCTAATTACTGAACACATTGTAATTTATTTTTCGCTGTTCCTTTAGGATTCAACAAAAAAATTAAGAGCTAAAAACAATACTGCAATTTTTCCTGTTCGTTCCGTGAAACCCTACACCAATAACTGTACGACATCCAGCTCTATTACATATATCGCTATTTATGAGGTCTTACTAATGTTCTTAGTAGCACGCACAGTGCTCGCTGGACGACTACTATGTGGTCGGAGACAGCCATTAATCGCCCGATTGTCGGCATGTCGGCATAGTTATAGCTATTATGATATGTGCGATCGTCATCATCAGTTTCCCGATATCATTGTTATCTGAATCCATTATCCAACACATAATATAAAACCAAATTAGCTGTGCGTACCTGACTTATCAATGTGTTTAAATCTAAAAGAAATAAGTTAATTATAAACATATAAAAAAAGCTTTTATGCTGTAGGTGAAACTTAAAACGGGCTATCACAATTAAATGCATATACAACATTTTGTATCTGTGCTGCTAACCATTGATGAGTTCCCTAGTCAGGTCCTAACCCTGAGTGCAGCAACCAAGTCATGGTATAACTTAAAACTATAATAAAATGCGTACACAAAATTTAGTGTCTGTTAACTGTTGAAGAGTTTCTTTATCTGGAGCTAATCCTGGGTGTCCATTGAGGTCATGCTTACCATAAAAATGCTTTGTCATCGGAACTGAACCAAAATGTGAAATTTCAACTTCATAGTATAAGAGGGAAGTGGTTCTAATTCAGCTTGCAATATTTTACATAAAAAAACATACATACAAACATTGCAAGTTAAATAAAAGCTTTTAAAATATCAATTGGCGTTCTGATTCAACTTTTCAAGTGGAATTTCATGAAAAATCGTTCAAAATAACGGTCTAAGTTCAGATTCTATAACTTTGTGTTGTGTTCCTTATCCCTCAATGAAGCAATAAATTTAGCCTATCCAATTAATTTGACATCATCAAAAAGCTGAGCCCATTACTATCAATCTGTGCAATCTACATAGACAATTTACACGTTAATTATAAGGTTGTGTACACGCGGCGTAATGACGGCGACAACGCCGTAACTGTAAACTTTGGTTCGCGATCCCTATCCGAACTATGCGCTCTTCCTTACTAGAGGTTACTGCCAGCATTATTTTGTTTGCATACACCTGTTTATAATGTGCCCGTGGCTTTGTCCATGTGTTCAATTCTTTAAAAGTAGACCATACGTTTTATTCCAGGACCAAAAGTACCTATTGAGTACAATATACTATTACATTATTCAAAATTCGTTCAGCCGTCAAAAACCTTTTTATCGATTGCTCGGCTTTTACTCATCGGATTGAGATACCAAGAACTCCAGTTTTTAAGTCAAATTCTAAGCTATCCAACTGTAAGAAACGCATCGCAATCGGTCTAGTAGGTTTTAAGTTATGCGTTCACAAACATACAAACAAACAAACAGACAGACACGGTTTTGTTAAATGTTATATTCTTCGGAGCAATACGTGAAAGAAAAAGAAAAGTCCAAGCATTGCCATACAACGTGGCGCCATTTTGGGAAAATTGACAGCTGGTAGCGGGTTGTTAGACTAGGTTTTGGTTAGCATCTCTTATCTGTATATTCACTGATTTTTTGTTAATAAAAACCCCAATTATGTTTTAAATTCTAAACCCGTTGAAAATTATATGAGTCACAGTTACCTATATGATTACGAAAAACATAAGATCTCTTTCATATTGATTACCTAATCAAGTCCAACTTAACGTCAAAGCGGCCTAACTAACTCCCAACACAATCTAACTTGATCTACGAAGCATAAACTTTAACGGGTAGATAATTAAAAACGCACAGTGAATAGCGCACTAAATAACGTGGCATTGTGCGCGTGGGCACTAAACAGCGCAGCTCGTTGTCAACGCTTCCGCAGTATTGAGCGCGCGGCCTTAACTTACTAAACACTAATCTAGAATAATCTAGATACGTGAGCTATGCGAAGACATTTAGATGTGCTCTGGGGCTTAGTGGTTGTGTGAGAACTTTCATTTACTGTAATGTAACTCCTTTGAACTGTCCGTTATTTTTAGGGTTCCAAACCTCGAAATGAGAAAATGAACCCTTATATGTATGTTCGTCCATCGGCTTTCAAGACCCCTTTTTCAGGAAAGCATGGAGGTATATCAAGTTGAAATTAATATCAAATATTCAGGTCTGCAATCCCTTGGAGCTGTGACTGTGTGAAACTTCTAAGTCAACGCAATCAAAAAATACGGCCGTTTATTTCGACATTTTCGACAATCGCACAGAAATCAAAATCTAACGGGTAATTCTAGTTGACCTAGAATTATGAAATTTGGCAAGAAGCAATTTCTTATAACACAAGTAGAGGGGAAAATCAGAAAACAGTAAATTTAAATTTACAGCACATTTATTTATATATATATATATATATATATATATATATATATATATTGTATACTATTGTAGTAGTATTTATATATGACATACATACATATATATATATATATATATATATATATGTATGTCATATATAAATACTTGTAGGTGTACCCCCACTTGCACTTGTTCGGTTTTAGTAACTAGTCGAGTAAGTAGCTCGCTTGATGGTAAGCGTCACGCCTACCCATAACAGTTGCAGTGCCACCAGGACCTTGGTTGTAAAATCTCGCGCGTCCCTGAGACATAGATTTTAAATTTCTTTGTTATTTCGCTGGAAATAGTGCCCTTCAAACCGAAACACAGAAATATTTACATACCTACTGCTGCTTGACCTGACAAAGGTATGGTACTTACCCAGGCGGACTCTTGCGTAAGAGGCCTGACTACAAAAGTTGATATTTTCATCCTAAAGTGGTTTGAGGAAGAGTTAACAAGACATAAGTTCAACAACTAAAACCCGATGAAGACAATCGATTGATATTTACCTCGCTTCTCAAAATTGGACTAAGTTTTTAATTTGAACACATAACCCTTCATTTGCTTCGGCGTAGTCGGGTAAAAGTAGCCTATGACACTCTATGAATGAAGACGAATCGATATACCTCGCTTGTCAAAATCGGTCCAAGTTTTTAGTTTGAACACATAATCTTTCCTTTGCGTTACCTGAAGACGAATCGCTTGAAACCTAGCTTGTCAAAATCGGATCAATAACGGTGTAACATCCCACATACGGTGTAACATAAATACATACATACATACTCGTATATACATAGACTATTAAACTCATTATCCTTCCCTGGCTTTCCTGGCTGGTCGGGTAAAAAGACACCGACGACGTATGGAAGCGGTAGCGGGCTAGATGGAGGGAGTATACAAGTTCCTGATGAGTTTTAGAATGGTTCGCCACTAACACCACCCTGTGCCGCGTTAATGGAAGCGGTAGCGGGCTAGATGGAGGGAGTATACAAGTTCCTGATGAGTTTTAGAATAGTTCGCCACTAACACCACCCTGTGCCGCGTTAATGGAAGTGGTAGCGGGCTAGATGGAGGGAGTATACAAGTCCCTGATGAGTTTTAGAATAGTTCGCCACTGACACCACCCTGTGCCGCGTTAATGGAAGCGGTAGCGGGCTAGATGGAGGGAGTACACAAGTTCCTGATCAGTTTTAGAATAGTTCGCCACTGACACCACCCTGTGCCGCGTTAATGGAAGCGGTAGCGGGCTAGATGGAGGGAGTATACAAGTTCCTGATGAGTTTTAGAATGGTTCGCCACTGACACCACCCTGTGCCGCGTTAATGGAAGCGGTAGGGGGCTAGATGGAGGGAGTATACAAGTTCCTGATGAGTTTTAGAATGGTTCGCCACTGACACCACCCTGTGCCGCGTTAATGGAAGCGGTAGCGGGCTAGATGGAGGGAGTATACAAGTTCCTGATGAGTTTTAGAATGGTTCGCCACTGACACCACCCTGTGCCGCGTTAATGCAAGCGGTAGGGGGCTAGATGGAGGGAGTATACAAGTTCCTGATGAGTTTTAGAATGGTTCGCCACTGACACCACCCTGTGCCGCGTTAATGGAAGCGGTAGCGGGCTAGATGGAGGGAGTATACAAGTTCCTGATGAGTTTTAGAATGGTTCGCCACTGACACCACCCTGTGCCACGTTAATCTATTTGTGTCACATAATTACGAGAATAATTACCCGTAAGTATGAAAAGTACTGATTTAAAATAAATGTACTTTATGTGTTCTACTTTTGAATCGACTTCACAAAATAAGGAGGTTATATGTTCGACTGTATGTATTTTTTTATGTATGTTCACCGATTTATCCACTAATAGTGGACCAATATAATAAAAAAATAAAAATTGATATAGTGGACCAGCATTTCTAGGTTGGTCCCTTATAAATTGTATCAAAATTGGATAAGTAGTTTTTTTTAAGTTATTTGTTAATCCATTTGACGTCGATTTTTGTACCATGGTATTGGTATTTCAAAGATTTCAGCTTGCAGGTAAATTATTTAATTACTAGCTGTGCCCGCGGGTTTGTCCGCGTTGTCATTTCTCTGGGTTAAAAGTACCTTACGTGTATTCCAGGACCTAAAATACCAATATACCAAACGATTTCTCGACTTCTGCTCATCGGATTGAGATAGGAAGTAGACCAGATTTTAAGTCAAAACATAAGCTATCCAACAGTGAAAAGGGCATTTTAATCGGTTCAGCAGTTTTTATGTGATGCGGGAACAAACATCCAGACAGACAGACAGACTTGACTTTAGTTATTCTTGTTCTGTAGCTCAGTTTAAATCATTAAGGCCATTTTTTTAGATTAGTTATTTACAGCCTCTAAGGACTAGGATATATTTAGGAATAATACCATTTCACGATCACATAAGAATACATAGATCCTGATCACAAACTAGGATCTCATGTATTTAGGAATTATATCATGTCGTGTATTTAGGAATAATATCATGTCACGATCACATAAGCATACATAGATCCTGATTACTAACTAAGATCTCGTGTGTTTAGGAATAATATCATGTCACGATCACATAAGCATACATAGATCCTGATTACTAACTAGGATCTCGTGTGTTTAGGAATAATATCATGTCACGATCACATAAGCATACATAGATCCTGATCACTAACTAAGATCTCGTGTGTTTAGGAATAATATCATGTCACGATCACATAAGCATACATAGATTCTGATCACTAACTAGGATGTCGTGTATTTAGGAATAATATCATGTCACGATCACATAAGCATACATAGATTCTGATCACTAACTAGGATGTCGTGTATTTAGGAATAATATCATGTCACGATCACATAAGCATACATAGATCCTGATCACTAACTTGGATCTCGTGTATTTGGGAATCAAGAACTTGGAGGACCACTTGCGACACAAATACCCCAACTTAGAATAACTGTTATTCACACAAATATTGGCCCTGCGTAGGAGTCGAACCTGCACCACAGAATAAATAATAGTCCTACACTTTCACGCTTCGCAGTATGCTCATCAACAACTACGCCACGATAACACAAAAACTGAGACACTAAAAAGCACGAAAATTTATTACTGACAGGCATAAAATACAGTGTCGACATTTTTATAGAGATACAAATCATTTTTACCACAATCAAAATACAAAAGAGTGAAATTAAAAGATAATTTATATATTTTAAAATGATAGAGTAACTTAGTCTTACAAATAATGTCTGTAAGAGATTGCTGTAAGCGATAAGGCCACCGATTGTGTTACCGAAATTTATATATTTTTTAGGTTATATGATATACAATTAACGATTTACTTTTCAGTGGTATGCAATAAAAAGTTACTTATCTATCTAAGAATTAATACATAGAATATATATTTAATTCCATAGATTATAAAAAATGAAAAGAAACGTAACAAAATGTATATACATATACAGGTGTAGGTATAATATGTTGCTTAAAATGTCTATCCTTTATGGAGTAAACTCAATAAACGGTAAAAATAGATGAGAGAATTTTCATCCCTACCTTTTCTAAATCACATTAAAGTTTATACACAATCTGGAGCACACAACCTATTACAGTTTATAACGCTTCATCTCGGATCACGATCCAATATTAATAAAATAATATTTTCACTAAAACATGTTAGAAATCACACTTGGCTTACTGCTTCGCCGCCACTGTGACAGGCGACGGAGCCTGCTTTCGAAACTGTGGACATAGGACATGAAAATTGCATTAAGTAAATACGTTTTGGAATTAAATTGTATTTAATGTCTGTTGGTATTTTATTTGGTTGATACAGAAATTTATTTAATTTTATTTGGTTTTGGGTGGTATGTACCTTAACCTTTTCCTTGACGCTCACACCATACTTAGCCATTACACCATTTGCCGACAGAATACTCTATAGTTGACCAGAATAGTAATTTTCTGCTGCTTCAGTAATGTTAATGACAGAAACGCACAGGACACAAAGTATGTTCCTTGATCAAACGCATTACAGTTAACTGTCTGTAAGGCTTAGTCTTAACAAAATTAATGCATATTAATGGATCTCGCTGTAAATATATTGTAAAAACATTATCTCGGATCATAAGATAGCCAGTGAGAGCCAGCTTTCTAGGCTGCGAGTGTCGGCGGCTTCATTTACTATCGACCGATCAGAATGAAGGAACGAGCTGCAGTTCGCACATCGATGTTCGTCACCCTTCCGCAATTGCGGCTTTTTGATCAGACCATAGTTGAAACCAAATTAAACAGATCCCTCTACACTTTATAGATTGGTTTCTGCGACCCCCTGGGAGAAAACCTAGAAGTGGTAGTTGGCATATATTCTCATGTATTAGCTAGAAATACAAGCAAGGCTTGCTTAGTAACTTCGACTGTGGAGATCTTTTTGCCCGACTATACGTAAAGGAGGGTTATGATTTATTGTATATTTATTTGTCTGTTCCCTCAGCTTTTAAGCTACAAGGCACTGTGAGTAGCAAAAGTCATATATTTGGAACGAAATATATAATACTTCTAGTCAAGTCAATAGCTAGTAGTAGTCCTTTAGTATATTAAATAGTTTTTTTTTCACCTGAGGAAAACACGATTACACTATATTTTCACGATCCAACTCAAGGTTTGTTCATAATTATTTAATTAATCTAAAATAGACTTCCGACTGCATCACCTATCTCCCGCTCAAGTTCACCTGGACGAGCAGGACAAAAAATTTAAAATTTGAGTTTTCGACTTCTAAAGTATCGTATATGTCTTAATTTTCCGGGTGACATATGCTAGTTTACTATAAGCTTTTATTTAACTTGCAATGTTTGTATGACTGTATCTATGTATGTATGTGTTTGTCTAGGTCAAATCTTGCAAGCTGAGTTAGAACCACTTCCTCTTATCCTACGGAGTTGATTTTTTACATGTTGATTCAGTTCCGATGACAAGGGGTTTTAATGGCTGAATCCAGGATTAGCTCCAGGTAAAGGAACTCTTCAACGGTCAACAGCACAGACACTAATTTTGTGTAGGTATTTTATTATGATAGCCGGTGTTACTTAAGTTTTACCATGACATGGTTGCTGCACTCAGAGTTGGCTCCTGACTAGGGAACTCATCAACGGTTAACAGCACAGGCACGAAATAATGTATACGCATTTAATTGTGATAGCCCGTTCTAAGTTTCACCATGATACGGCTACTGCATAAAAACTTTTTCTTCAAATGTTTTTAAATAAACTTATATTTCAAAAAAGTTCTTTCACGTTTCACACTGTCTTTAAATCATACCGTGCACAATCTTGTGACAATGTTTATTTTTAAACATGTAAGTGTGTCAAAAGTCACAACATACAATTGCTGTCATGCGACAGCAATTACCACGAGCTGTAGAGAGGAGCCTATTACTTTTTCTAGTGAATTCGCACGGTTTATCACTAATATCATGCAAGCCCGCCATCTTTGTCGTGGGAACATTAATTTGTCTTTGAAAGAAATGATTAAGATCTGCCAGTTTTAAAAACACAATACTAGCAGCTCTGTGAGCTGGAGACCTCGCGCGTCATGGCTTAAAACGGAATAAATGTTCACAGCGCACCTTAAAAGAAAAAAAAAGAAAAAATACTCAACCACAAAAAAAACATATATTTATCGAACCTTCTCACGAAATTTCACAAGAATCGGTTGAGAAATGCGACCTGTAGAGGAGAACAACTGGAAATACAAAATATCAATATTCAATATATATTTTTTATACAAAATATCATCAAAATTAGATCAGATAGACTTTTATTTATTTCAGTTACTTTTACGATTAGTAGGAAATGCGGGATTAGTAGGAATTCGGATAGCAATGTATCATGTTTGTGCTACATTGCTATCCGACTAGCTACTTTCATCAGTTTATAGCACGTTTGACGTAAAATTGAGTTATGATGTGCTTCCGAATGAACACTTGCCTAGTAAACTCTTGCTCATCAAGCACTCAACTTAATTCACTCTTCGCAAATACCTACATGTCGTTCGATGAGAAAGGCGCTTGACAAGAACTGGCTTAGTTGAGTATACATATCATAGCATAGATCGTCTTTTAGTGACAACATAGCATCATTTTCATCACTGGAACCGATATTCCCGCGAGCCCAAGTCATTAAATGTTGATTCGTTTCGAGTATCTGCTTGTGCTAGACAAGCTGAAACATTATTGTAAGCAGTTACACAAAATCTCCATAGTAACATCACCGCATTACACTACATAATTACACAAATACCTACAGCGGTGTTGGACGCGGTCGTGGTGACAATCACTAGGTACATAACAAGTTATTTTATTTCCTTACCTAATTGAAAATATTGTTTTTAATAACTACAATATAAGTTCAATAACTAAAACCAGAGTACGGTCGGGTAAAAATAGCCTATAACACTTGCGATGAAGAATAATCGATTGATAACTCGCTTGTCAATATCGGACCAATAGAGGCGACGCTATGGATATGTGATGTTCCACATACCCATAGCGTCGCCCACATACATACAAAGACTGTTAAACTCATTACCATTCCCTTGCTTCGCCGTACTCGGGTAAAAACGTGGCAAAGGTTACGTCACTATACCTAATAGAACAACTGCGAAGTATTACTTTTTTGAGCTTTGATGTCACAACATGAAAAACCGCTACAAAATTGGTCCATTCGTTTGGGAACTATCACTCTCACCCTCCCCCTCCCTCCCTTTTCCCCATTATAACTAAGAACCATCTCGATCACATCAGCTTTCAACAAAAAATCGCATCAAAATCGGTCTATTCGTTTGCGAGCTACGATGCCACAGACAGACACACGGATACATAAACATCCTAAACTTAAAACACCCCTCTCTTTCGTCAGTGGTTAATAATATTCAAAAATACTTTTTCTCTATTTCATGTTTCTGCAAAATCATTAAGTGACAGCACAATTTATGAATGACCCGAAAATGTAAAAATACCTTCCTTTTTAAACCTATTTGTATGGATTGCTACCGCTTTGGTCTGTTATCAGCTTTACAAATCCATTATTCTATTACCAACCCAGATGTTGCAATAGCCCCAGAGTAATCATTTACGATCAGATAAGATATGTAAGCTTACCATAGCAGATAGAGAAACTTCTCTGTCTACGCTTACTATACTCAGACCATAGACCTAGTTGCCTGAGCTTAACAGGCTGGGTTTAATAAACATTTTTACTCAAAGCTTCTTTTATTTTACGCGTTCCTATAAAAAAATACATTGCTTTATGTTTTCACCGTGCCATTCCATGCACTAATCGTTAGCGATTAACTTTATGCGTTTAGGAAATGGACAAGTTCACGGTCACTTGTTTTTCTTTCGACTGCGTCCGTCTAAAGAAAGTTTAAAAACATTTTAAATACAGACCACCCAATACAATGTTTTGACTAAGTACTCGTAGTGTTAAATTTTTCATATTTTTATTACAAAGTATGTACGTTTTTATGCAGAAACGTGGGCGTTTATTCGCTATGCCAAACGCAATTCTTTGTAGAAAACGTGTGACGTCATTACGACAATGCACGAACAATTCAACGAAGATATCGTAACGCGACGCTTTACGTATCTGCACGGTCATTAGCTGTGCCAAACGCAATTCTTTGTAGAAAACGTATGACGCCATTACGACAATGCACGAACAATTCAACGCTTTACGTGTCTGCACGGTCATTACCTATGCCAAAAACAATTCCTTGCAAAAAACGTGTGACGTCATTATGACTATGCACGAACAATTCAATGCTTTACGTATCTGCACGGTCATTACCTATGCCAAAAACAATTCGTTGCAGAAAACGTGTGACATCATTCCGACAATGCACGAACAAAATTAACGAAGATATAAGTGCAGACACGTTCTTAGCTTATAAGGGTCCTGGTGGTTAAAATTCGTGATATCAAAAATGTCGGTGCCTTTGAAATGTGGTGCTGGAGATGGATGCTAAAGATATTATCGACAGCCATAGGAACAAATGACTCCATTCGCCAAGAACTCAGGATCACCAAACGTCTTTCCTCTGTATGCCGGGAACAACCGGTATGTTTCCCCGGGCATATAATACTGTCCCAGAGGCATGACTTAGAGAAACTACTGATTGTGGAGAAGACGTGACTTAGGGACCAAGCGCCGGTGCGATGGTCATATAGCATAAACAAGGCAACAGGAGAATCTCTATAGGCTATCAATGCTTTGCGGAGGATCGAGAGAAGTGAAGACAATTTGCACGTAATCACGATCCTCCTCAATGAGGCAACGACGAATAAGAAGAAGAACATGTTTTTATGTTCTAAACCTCGGAAGTGGTTACATATGAGCTGTTTGGTGTTGAGACATTGGCACTGTAGAGACCGGGAGCACAACGAGTTTTCAAAAATCTATATAAACGCCTGATCGATAGGACGCGTGGCCAAAATGCTGGAATGATGCTTGGCTCATCGAATGGGCATTGCAACTCAACGTAACAATGCCGCCAGAATCTTGGGTACCCTGCCAACTGGTAGTGAGCCACAACACTTGGACTACCTATAAGATGGGTTGTCCCGGATGGACGTAGTGGTTAGTTAGTTTATTCTGTAGTAAATTTTTTTACTTGATTGTTTTGTTGCAGTTTATAATAAGTAAGTAATTAATAGTTAAGATTGCCACACAACATATTATACTCACGTTTCATAAAGAAGACATAAGTCCAAAAACTAAAACCCAACTACAGTTGGGTAAAAAAGTTGCCTATGAAGTGTCAAACGATGAAGACGAATCGACTGATTTCCGCTTGTCAAAATCGGACCAAGAGAGGCGATGCTATGGTCGAACATTTACATACATAGACTGTTAAACTTCCCTTGCTTCGCCGTAGTCGGGTAAAAATACACATGTAAACCAAACTTTGTAGACAGTTTTACGCTGTGCCTACAAGTTTCAAGGTGTTTATTTTTACAAAACAATAAATCCACACGAAACTGTAACGAGTTTCAGTTTAGTTTACAGCCATATATTCAACATTTCTGAATCTGAACGCATATGAATGTATATTTTTTATTTATTTAAAAGTGTAATTATTTTTTTCAGTGTAGACCAATCATACTTAAAAATTGGTTCAGTATGTTATTTTTTCAGTTAATTTCTATTTGAAGTCTATTTTTTTAAATCTAATATATTATTTAACCTATTTTGTTTGTGTTGACCACCAACTCATCTAGTTGTTTATTTGTCGTATGAGGTATTGTGATAAACAGCGATGTCCACCAATATTCAAGACAATCCTTAGGAAAATTGAAAAATCCTTTAAACATATAAAGCCCTTACTGTACAAATATAATCTTCAATAGACCCGCCTTCGTTTATTAGTTTAGTACAAAAATAGCCCAATGAGAGTCCTTCTAGTAAAGTAGGTACTTAAGGAGTGGACACTTGTCGGCATCCCTTTGATATTTATAACGCTTATGAACCGCACCTGCGCTAGCGTATCTGTATTAATACGCTCTGAAGATTCAAGCATTTATGGTTTAGCATTAGCGTTCGTTAGTGGTGGTTTTATGCTAAAATTATAGCTACTTAATGCTTCATGTATCTACAACATAGCATTAAACGTTTTAATTTTACTGCTGCCATCAAGTTCTCTAAGGAGCATTATACTATAGTATGCGTTAATTAACTAACTAATACTGCCCGTTGCTGCTTGTCTTACTTTTCTCCATCCTAAAATGGTCTGGAAGAGGTCTCTCAAACCGATAAAACCGATGATTGTTATGAGAGCTTATCTGCAACCGATATGTAATCGCTAAAATATCCTTGGTCATATTTGGCATTCGTTATTTCCATGATCGATCAAATGTTTTTTGTTCAACTGGTTGACAAAATTAACAGGTCTTTGTACTGATGGCAAGCGCCGTATCTGCTCGTGACAATATTACAGTGCTACCCAGAACTAGAATGGTAAAAATTAAGCGAATCACTGCACCCTGAACCCTGCACTCTGCTCTCTGCACCCTTCTCTCGTCACCCTGAGATATGAGCTTTTAATCCTCATTTTGCACAAGTATAACAATTGAAAGGTAAGGAATAGGCAGTAATAACCAAATCTATCTATATAAACAAAACGTAAGTTCAAAAACTGAAACCTGACTACGGTCGGGTATAAAATAGCCTATGATACTCTTGCGATGATGACAAATCGATTGACACCTCGCTTGTCAAAATCGGACCAATAGGAGCGACGCTATGGTGGTAACATCCACATAAAGGTAAAGGTAAGGTTGTCTGGAAGAGATCGCTTTTTAGCGATAAGACCGCCCATTGTCCCATATATTTTGTATAAATGTTTTAGTTATTTTTGTTCTTTGTGGTGTACAATAAAGAGTTATCTATCTGTCTATCTATCTACCCATATACATACGAGTATATACATGGTACGTACATATGCTGTTACACTCATTACCCTTCCCTTGTTTCTCCGTACTCGGGTAGTAAAAATGGGATGCTGTTCATTGCTACAAAAATCTAAAGTTTGTCACACATTTATGAATGTTTAAAAAGTACTTTTTATAGCACACTTTATAAAATGTGTAACATATGATTACGGGTTTCTAATTAAAAATATTTAAAAAAAACTATTCAGTGATTTGTTTTGTCCTCCATAGTGTGTAATCTTCCTTTATTTTGTACTAGCTGTGCCCACGGCTTCGCGCGCGTGTTCATTTCTCTTGGTTAAAAGTACTCTTTGTGCTATTCCAAGACCAATATACATATACCGACATTTGATCAAAACGCCTACAGATGTCAAAAAGTTTTTATCGATTGCTCGGCTTCTATTCATCGGATTGAGTTATCAAGTACCCCAGTTTTTAAGTCAAACCATAATCTATCCAACTGTGAATATTTCATCGCAATCAGTCCAGTAGTTTTACGTGATGCACGAACAAACACACAGACAAACAGACGGACACGATTTAAAAAAGTGTTATTTTCTTGATCAGTAGCTTATTCTTAGTACCCTGTATTTCTATATATATATATATATTCTTAGTAGCTTATTATATAAACGAAAAAGTCTTTATAAAGACTTTTTCGTTTATATTCAAAAAAAAATGTTTTTTTTTAATTATCTTCTTTATAATGACTTTTTCGTTTATATTGTTTTATTATAAGATATACAAGACATTACTACAAACTACAACACTGCTTTTATGTTTAATAGCAATTATACTGCAAAACTTAATTACAATTTGTTCCCCATTTCAGAAAAAAAGTCTATCTGCAATCACAATCGGCTGCTCATCAGACAGAAGCATAAAAATGTTCCTCGCTGTAACGAAGCTATAAAATGTTCCTCGCTGTAACGAAGCTATATAATGTTCCTCGCTGTAACGAAGCTGTAAATTGTTCCTCGCTGTAACGAAGCTATAAATTTACTACCTTTCATCAACTGTTATTTATTCTGTGCTTTTACAGAAAAAGAAACTGATTCACAATTTTGTTTTGTTATGAATATGGAGTTTAATTTACGGATTCGTTATTTTTCAATTGGATGTACGAAACTTTGGATAATTTCGGATTAGTACACCGCGCGCAACTGCCTATATATCGGAACAGGAAAAATAAGAAGCCAGTCCTTTCAAACTTTATTACCCGACTACAGCGAAGTAAGGGAAGGACAATGAGTTTAATATTCTATGTTCGTACTCGTATGTGCATCGCCCCTATTGGTCCGATTTTGACAAGCGAGGTGACAATCGTTCCGTCTTTAGGTATAGAGTGTCATACTATTTTACGGCGATGCAAAGGAAGGGTTATGTGTTTAAACTTAAAAATTGGCCCGATTTTGACAAGCCATATATCAATCGATTCGTCTTCGCAAGAGTGTCATAAGCAAATTTTCACCCGACCGTAGTCGGGTTTTAGTTTTAAAACATATGGCTTGTTTAAAAAATGCTCTCGCCGAGCACCGTTCTTATTTATATGACCTCCACTATATGTTTGGCTTTGTACTGCCATGTGTCATGTCAACATACAATAAAAAGTAATAAGGAGAATTTTTTGAGCTTTTATATGTCAGATATAAATCTCATGCACGCTTTTGTGTGATATTGATAGCACGTAGTGAAATGACCACTGATCATCAAGTAGGCCGATTGATACCCGAAAATTATCCGTTTTATTTTTGTCTATTTATAATATATTATGTTTTTCTCCCTATTCATTAGTTGTTAAGTTTTGACTAGTAAAAGTGCTGTTATTTTGCCTATTTACAATAAAATACTTACTTTACTTTGACTTTGGCTTTGATTATATTCATCCATCATCAATGCCTATATTTTGCTAATGAAACCTTTTTGTACAAGTAAATCCCTTCCGCAAAGAACACTTTCGTACAACAATGTGCACTAGAAAAGCCGGTTCGTCTCTCATTACTCGTGCATTCCCAGACAAAAACTGCTCTATCATCGATATACGTTCGCCTCTATAATGATTTATTGCTCTACGGATATTGTAGAGAAAAATATGGCTCTGTAGAGAAACCTGTAGGCCTCTTGTCTAGGTTCGCTGGATTGATTTGTACTGATTGAGTAGGTTTAATCGATTCTGAGAAAATTTATTCCTATTCCCATCTGTGAAAAGTTGTTTCAATTGATACAGGTGAGCTGTAGTTTGAAAGCAATTACAGTTAGGTCCATTAAAAAGAAAATAATCTACTAATAAAAATGTAAATTAAAAAATAATACCCATATAGTCCAATTTATTCAACCATGGTTAAACAAATTACTTAATAATGCTGAGGACCACGGCCGTACTCTACACTAATATTATAAAGAGGAAAGATTAGATTGTTTGTATGTTTGTTTGTTTGTAATGGATAAACTAAAAAATACTAAACCGATTTTTAAAATTCTTTCACCTATAGAAGCTACATTATCAGCGGGTAACATGGGTAATATTTTATTTTTCAAAAAGTAGAGATCTCTACGAAAATAGCAATAATGTAACCCAAGCTATCAAAAATACTGAACGGAATGACGTTGCCATGAAAGCGAAAAATAATGTCAGGTTGGCATAGAAACGAAATAATAACAAGTCTGTCAAGGACTAGAGTAATAATGCAGTTGTCTTTGGTCAAAAAGCACCACGATCGTTGCTGCCAAAGATTTTGAATTATGTTTACTGTTTTTTTTTTAAGTTCCTACAGATTATAAAAATGCTAAAAGTAATAAAAATGCCGCGATGTGAGCGCTACCTGTGCGAAGCCGGGACGAGTCACATTATAATCATGAAGAAATAAGTACATCTGGTTGATAGGATCAGTCGGCATTGCGATATTAATTTCGGCTAAAAGTTTCCTAATCTTTGACAAAAATCTTTGTATCATTATAATAGCAGACAGTCAATATTATCTACATTTTCACAACTACGCCATTATGGTTTAAATGGTTGTGTGCAACTATAAACCATACCCTGCATAGACGAGGGAGTTAATATTTATTTTAGTTAGAGACAACAGAGTAAAGTATAATATACACCTAAAATTACACAGGAACAACAAATCCATATAAATACAGTATATTAGGTTTGTTGATCGTTACGTTAGGTAGGTTACGTAATGGTTAGCTACGAACCCTAAACTGAAAGACTGTCTTAGTGACCACACGACAGGAGCAGTTTTTTTTTTAAAACTAAAAAAGAGGTAAAATCATTTTTAGTTTTAACTTTTTGAGTTAGGTTTATTTATAAGAAATAAATATTTTTGGAATGGTATTTTATAAACCTTCATTTTGATTCCGCTCCGCCGGAAATACAAAGAGGCAGCTTTGAGCCGCCATATATATATATATATATATATATATATATATATATGTTCTTGATACATCATAAATCCTATGTCACTTTCATGATTAAGACAAATCCAATACCTCATTTATCAAAACCCATCGAGCCGTTTAGGCTGTAGGACGTGCCAAAGAAACATACATACAGTCCATAAGATAACCCTCCGCAGTCAGTTAAAAATAATTGAAAATAGGGGGAAGGCTGGCAAATCTGCGTAATAAATTCAATACCTCCATATCCGTTGACTCCAGTACCTCGGATGTGGCATAAATACTAGCCTTCAACAACTTTCCACAGTAAACAGTCGGAGAATGCATAGTTTAATTGTGGAGAAAAGTTAATAACAGGGCACCGCAAATGGTATCTGACAAGGAAACAGGGTTGTTAATACTTTGAGAATGTGCCACGAAGTATTGAGGAGGTGATATGAGCACAGTTGTAGTTAAATGTGATAATTTTACTGATCAAATTGATTGGCATTTTAATAAAAAGTGGTCTCGTGTTTTAGGACTTTTCATTTACATACTCGTATAGTGAAAACATATTATGTAAACTAATATAATCCAGGTGAGTTCAAGTCAAGAGTGAATACGTATCTACTAGGCAAACGTGCTACATCTTCGACTTCATCATGTGAGATTGTCTAGTCCGTAAAAAAAAACAGAGGCCAGCATTACCTTATACAACAATCAAACAAACATGTAAACTAAATGGCAAATTGTCAATACAACCGAGACGTCCCCATATTCTTAAGGTTTCATTAAATATATTCAATACGCTATGAATTTCCGTCAAAAATTACATTATCACTACCGAGAATATCAGGGATTCTCTTGTTTCTGACGTTAACGTAAATATTAAATAAGCCATTTCATTTATATCACGTACTATAATATCAAACTAATTTAGTAATTTTCCTAATTGTCTTTTTATCTTTCAAAATATAGAGAACAATATTATAATTATTTAATATTGCCACACTACCGACCCTTATTAGCAATTTACTTCTTTCCATCCTAAGGTTGTCTGGAAGAGATCGCTATGAGCGATAAGACCGCCCATTGTACCTATTGTTTATGTTATTTCTATTTTGTAATTTGTTTAACTGTGTGTCAATAAAGTGTTATTGTATTGTATTGTAATATTACGTACGGTAAAAATTAAACTTTGCTCTGCCAAAATCTCACTTAAAGTTAACAATTCTAAAATAATATAAGATTTGAAGCTGTCATGGTCACTAATGTACCATCAATTACATGGTATATGAAGTTTCTAATGATAATTCTAATATGTCTGTAGAATGGGAAATACACGATGGACTAAAACAGTAACGGAGTGAATACCGAGAGATGACACCAAGAGTTCAGTTCGACCGAGCTTAGTGACGTGCATTAGGAGAGGCCTGCGTCCAGCAGTGGAATGAAATAATAGGCTGATGATGATGATGATGATGATGATGATGGTAATGAAACAAAACTAAGCATAAATACATAAAACATGTAGATATATAAATAGGTAAAAACACACCATACATCAATCCAGTAAAATTACATATATAGAATATATCATGTTAGTTTAGGAGGATACATAATTATTTACTTGTAAAATATGATAAGTAGTAGAAATAAGGCTTAACTTAATTAAGAAATGAAATGATAATTCTAATTCAGCTGTCACAATGCCTCATTTTACTTTTTCACGATCTACGTTTGATCACATGCCTCGAAGTGCCTTGAAGTAGGAACTATAGCCCGCCACAGAAACCTCGGGTTCGATGGAAGATTCTCAGGGCGACAGAGACACATTTACGACATTTACTCGTTCAGTACGCGCGACGTATATTGTCTTCCCTGAACACATGTGTCTTAATTTTCGCGTACATTCTTTGTAAAGAGAAAGGGACGAGAACGAGACTTGTCAAGCTTTAAATTATTTATTGAAATTGTACGTTGATTCTTGCACAAGTAAATAATGTATCTTTATTACTCTACTGTTTCTTCGGAAATATGCCCTTTAGTGTAGGAAGTACCATGAACTACGGCAAAGTTTTTTTTAATGTCGCATTTGTTACATAACTAATATTAATATTATGTATCTATGATATTCAAAAAATTTAATTGTTAGTGTTATTGGGTATTTGGTTAATTATATCATATACTAGCTGCTGCCCCGCACAACTAGCCCCGCAGCTTACTCGTTTGCCAAATTTGCTACAACCTTTCACCCCATTAGAAATGTAATTTAAAAAATAAAAACGAATTCGCCTCACAGTAGTCGCATAAGATGTGTAACATCTGATTCAAGCTCTGTTTTAACATCGCTGTTCAAGCTCTGTTTTACCATCGCTTGGTTCAACCTCTGTTTTTACCCGACTGAGGAGGGTTATGTGTTTGTGTTGTATATATATGTTTGTTTGTTTGCATGTTTTTACGTTTCTTAGGCGCGTCCTACAGCCTACACTGATTGATGGATTTTAACAAATGAGGTATCATTGGATCCGTCATGACCACGAGAGTGCTATAGGATATATGATGTGACATGAAAACCAATATGGCGGCATACAGCTGCCATATTGTATTTCCGACGAAACAAAATATGACCAAAAACTATCGAATAAGTTATCAAAATACAGGTGTTTAAAAGACCATTTCAAAAATATAATATAATTCTTATAACTAAACAACAGCAATTTTCTTTTAAGCCTCTTACAAAATTTTCTATTTTAGTTTATTCGTTGACGTAATTACTATAGTCTAATGTTGCAATTGCAACTATTAAATTAAAGAGAAAAAAATAAGTAAAAATTAAACATTAAATATATATAAATACTAGCTGCACCCCGCGGTTTCACCCGCGTCCCACACGAACCATACATGTATCCGGGATAAAAAGTAGCCTATGTGTTAATCCAGGTTATAAGCTACTCCGGTACCAAATTTCATCCATTCAGCCATTTTAGCTTGAAGAATTAACAAACATACACACACACCTTTATAGAGGGACAAACATTCGTCTTTATAAGATTAGAGATTATTTTTGCGGTCGCACGGTCAGCTCGTATTCAATACTTTTGTTCGCAGTCAGGTATTTTGTATTATTATAATAATTTCATTTGTATCATAAATGCTAGCACCACGCGGTCATTGCTCAACTGTTTCACTGTAACAGTTGACCAATGAGTGTGCGGCACATTGTTTCACTTTTCACGAAATTACTCCCATAGATTTCAGGAAAGCGAGACGATAGATGTTACACATCAAAAATCCTACCACAATGCACCGATACTCAAAGAATATTTCCTCCAAAATTCAAATATCAATTGTCTGTCAGTCAATAGGTATGTCAAGGTACTGGTTTACAGGTGTAACTTTATTATTATAACGAGATGAGCATATCATTTGAATGATGGTTAGTGCCACGCTTGCCAAACAATTGAAACTTTAGGAATTTCCCTACAACAACAACAGAACACACATACATTTTTTAACATCAGTTCTCAATCGTATACCATAACTAAATTCCTAGATAAAAAGATGTATCTGTTCCGGCGCATATCATAAAGGTATAAACGAACGATGGGTAACACCGACACCCGTGAGATATAAAAACCTACCCCTTTGTCCTAAGATCACGTATTAACACGCCTGAAACTTAAAAGGTACAGTCAGCAACAAAACGTTGATATAAAATGGATAGCTATAAAAAACAAACAGGAAAATTTACTGAAATAGTTATTCAGTTTGTAAAGCTATTAATCATTAATTATCACATATATTTAACCAAGGAAGTTATACGTACTTGTTGACGTAAGTACATATAACTTCCTTGCGTTTAACAAACCATTTCGAAAACTTTTAAAAATAACTAATCAGATATTCGAAATTTTAGTTGGAGTATATAATGTTATAATTGATAGATTCAGGCGTTACTTTGCGGAAATCCATATTTAAAATGAACAAAATAAAAATATGTAGCTTACTTCCGCCAAAACTGTGAGTCAGACAAATGATAAATGGTAAAATTAACACAAGTAAAACCCCACGCTAAACAAAACCCTACCCAAAATTGAACTAATGAAAAATATAAATTAAATGAAAGCTAAGGCCTGGAGGCCAGAAAAAACACTTATATACAAATAATATATATAAATATATATACACAATAAAAAATCCCCAAGCTAAACAAACCCTACCCAAATACAACTCTCACTCTGTCTGAGTTGACTCTCAGTCCAGCACTCGACGAGTCAACATCACCCGAAGATGCCTCGTGCAGAGGCGAAACAGGTGTCGTATTGATGTCAGACGTTTGGTATTTGGATCGAGGTATATGTTTTTATTTTGGTTTTATATTATATGTATATGAATATATAAGTGTTTCTATACTTGTATTTGGGTAGGGTTTGTTTAGCTTGGGGTTTTTTATTGTGTATATATATTTATATATATTATTTGTATATAAGTGTTTTTTTCTGGCCTCCAGGCCTTCGCTTTCATTTCATTTAAATTTTTCATTATTTCAATTTTGGGTAAGGTTTTGTTTAGCGTGGGGTTTCACTTGTGTTAATTTTACCATTTATCATTTGTCTGACTTACAGTTTTAGCGGAAGTAAGCTACATATTTTTATTTTGTTCATTTTGTATATAATGTTATTTCCTTCTTAAGAAACCTTATAATATTGCCTTATTTAAGGTCATGTTTTGATCTAACCTTGGATTTATTGGAAGAAATGGTTGCTTAGATAAGTCCCCAATTGTTTTATACGAGTCTTTTTTTTTCAGGACAACTCCCCATTTTCGGCTTCGTATTTTTTCAGTAGTGGTACCTTCTTAAATAAAAATTTCATGATTCCATGGTTGAATTAGCCTTTGGCTACATATATTCAGCCAATCACAGGCTAAGTTTTGTATTATTGCGCCAATCCACTGAGGAATGAATGGAATTATAGAACGACGGGAAAAAAAAATTCGCGGTATTTTGCACAGTGACGTCACGTGGTCGGACGCGTTTGTATACACAGACTTTTACATAAGGTTCAAAATGGAATAACCGGTTAATTTCGTTTTTGATATATAGTGTTACCTATCTATTTAAATAGCTACATGCATGAAACTTTTTAACTTAAATTTTCCTACGCAACTGTACATTTCTAAATGTAGCTCTACCTTTGAGGCGAATTGAAAACAATCCAAACCAAAATACAGCCAGCACGGGTACAAAAGGATCCCAGACCATGACAAACTATGATAAGATGGTCGCAAAAAAAAGTTCTCGTCAGTCGTTTTAGAATATGCGCGAAATGGTACAGCGATGATGATGTGATTTTTTGAATCAATTTTTTATCGAGTGATTTCTGAATCGATTTTTTATCGATTCTAGATGAATTCGTATTCAATTTAGCGTCTGCATCGTTTAGTTATGGAGCACGATAGGTGTAAGCTGTTTTTTGTGGGAATAAAAACCACAGAAAAGAAGATAGACCGAATTTAGGTTGTGTTATTCTACAACGCTATAATAAACGATGTCAGAAGGCAATTTGAATTGGTTTCTATACCTACAAATTGATACGGAACTTTTCAATATTCAGAGCGATGGTAGCTAAGCGGTTTTCTAGAGCGACTTAGAATCCAGTGATACCGGGTTCTGTCCGTGGCGGAGCTTAGGACCGAACCCGGTATCGCTCCGCACCAACGATCTTTTTTAGTTATGTGCTGTTTTCCATCGCTCCATGCTTCGAAGGGCACGTTAAACAGTCGGCCCCAGCTGTTATTGAAAAATAGCAGTCGTTAAGCCCCTTACTCTGCCTGACAAACTCTGACACCAGAGGCGAGCACTACCTCATACGTCAAGCAAGCTATATTTACGTGTGTACTTACGTTCACTGTACAATGCTCCACATGTGGAACACGTACATCTATGATACGTCATCATTATCATCATCATCAGCCCGAGCTCTTCCACTGCTGGACATAGGCCTCTCCCAATGAACCCCACAGAGCCCGATCTTCGTTTCGTCTCATCCAGTTTCTGCCGACGGCCTTTCGCAGGTCGTCACTCCAGCTGGCTGGTGGCCGTCCTACACTATGTTTGCCAAAACGCAACACACGTTTGCTATGATACGTGTGTGCTCCATACTATGGGGCACTGATCCATATAACTTTTAAGCCTTTCGTAATATTGCACATGTGATTTGTACCATTTCTTATGATTTACACGTGTGACCTACAAGATTCCTACAAAATTGTGTTTGAACATTACAAAATTTAGACCGACTCAGTGTACGTGTTCACAAATGTTGTTACTGCTTTTGTAATCATTTGTCTAAGACCATTTATGTCTATTAGTGTTTGATTATCCTGTATTTTGAATAGGAATACCTAACGTAAGCGTAAGGAGGAAAATGTATGACTATAAACGCAGAGACGCTTCTGGTTTTTTACCACCACCTAAATAAGTTACATAGAAAAATGGGTCATTACCGCTCGCCCGCAAGGGCACAAAGCCTCAACCCAAATTACCACACACACATACACACATAACACACGCACACGCAACGTCAAAACATCATCCTTCATGCACGTTCAAAACAAAAATGGGCTACGGACTTGACGATTTTATAATAATACCGAGGGGAAGCGACCTATACCTTATAACTACTAAAAAAAGTTTATTCTCCTATCCGTCGGTCCTACGCCCATCCACGTACTTTTATTACGGTCTTTTCGACCGCCTGCAACGAAAAATCGACTCTAACATCTTCTAATCATGATATATTCTGTGTTAAGCTGAAAGTGGAAGGTAATCTTTGAGCTTCATCAATTATCGTCAGTCAGAGTTAATTACTTTTATAGAGCGGCCAAAGATTTTTTAATAGCAAAGTAGAGTTTGGTCTCGATGGCCAGTTTAGGCCTGATTGTTTCTCGGAATTTCTCGGTTATTCACGATAGCGAACATTTAAGTCTTTGGAAATGAGTGCTTAGATGTCGGCCTTTGGTTTTATTGGGCAGGGGTTGATCGCTCAAGGGTTGAATGGGGTGAGATCGAATAAGCCCGTAGCTGAAAATCATTTTCGTCGTTTTAAAAGATCTATGTGACGATTTATGTGTAGAACTACAGTTAGAAGAAAATTTGAGATACAAGTATAACGAGGAAGTATTATTACTCGTATAATAATATGATACATCTACGTTATATTTCAGAACCACTCACGTAAGTAGTACACGATATTTCATTATTTTATTATCAATAAGTATGTTTGGTATGATTATATCTGTATGTTTAGCTATAGTAAATCCTCATAATGGGACCCCATTGTATACCACCAACCCTGGAAGGTTTTATTCTGCGTTATTTCTCCCCACTCTAAGCAAGTCCGGATGTTTTTTTTTATTAGTAAACTGCTTTCTTTTTTTTATTTTGTTATTTATTTAAAATAAAATAAATAATAATAATAAGATAGATAGATAGATAGATAAACTCTAGCCTCATTATTCTAGCCTCTATTTATCATTAGTCTAACTTTCAGTTTGGTTTCCGCATAGAACACCGGTGTCTATCAACTACATATAATAATTAAGTATTGTAATGCGCATTAAATCTGTCAGAACTGACTGAATCATCGGTAGAACAGAAACAGTTTTGATCTGCTTTTGAGCTTAGTAGTT
The DNA here is from genome assembly GCA_946251855.1 of Alsophila aescularia. Taxonomy (NCBI): domain Eukaryota; kingdom Metazoa; phylum Arthropoda; class Insecta; order Lepidoptera; family Geometridae; genus Alsophila; species Alsophila aescularia. Next base: position 47,522,835 of record OX276383.1, on the reverse strand, counting down.
CGCACATCAAGTCATTGACCACATATCCACTTTTTAAAATTTTGAACCAGTAAAAGTACGACCCGGTGGTGACGATTACGAGCATCGTACCGACAAATAGACCAAAAAAACAGAATACTACGAATATAGTCCTCAACGAAATCGTTATAACGACGCATCCGTAATGAAAATAGCTTTAACCAACATCTCGACAAAAATAAAAAATAAACACCCAATATTAAACATCATAAAACTCGAGAAAATAATTTGCATTACATTGTAAATAGATTTTTATTAGTGTTAATGATCAGAGAGCTCAAAGAACCGCGTATTAAGGCTTGTAAACACATAAAGTTGGTTGGCGATTGTTGGTAATACGGATAATGATGGAAGCCAATATTTGTAAAATAGTAAATATTTATATATGCGGTTGGATGACTCGCTAATGATCACGGATTCTTTTAAAGCTAGCTTTTACATTTATATTCACCTACTATTGCGCCCCACGGTTTACCCGCCTAGATGTTGATGATTGTGAGAAATATCCTATATTTCAGAACCTAAACATTCTATAAAATTCAAAATCCGTTGAGCCATTTCAGCGTTTTCAGCTTATTCATTAGTAGCATTCTCACTACATGCGCGTTTACGTTTTCAGCTTATTCATTAGTAGCATTCTCACTACATGCGCGTTTAGTTTTCAGCTTATTCATTAGTAGCATTCTCACTACATGCGCGTTTAGTTTTCAGCTTATACATTAGTAGCATTCTCACTACATGCGCGTTTACGTTTTCAGCTTATTCATTAGTAGCATTCTCACTACATGCGCGTTTACGTTTTCAGCTTATACATTAGTAGCATTCTCACTACATGCGCGTTTACGTTTTCAGCTTATTCATTTGTAGCATTCTCACTACATGCGCGTTTACGTTTTCAGCTTATACATTAGTAGCATTCTCACTACATGCGCGTTTACGTTTTCAGCTTATTCATTAGTAGCATTCTCACTACATGCGCGTTTAGTTTTCAGCTTATTCATTAGTAGCATTCTCACTACATGCGCGTTTAGTTTTCAGCTTATACATTAGTAGCATTCTCACTACATGCGCGTTTACGTTTTCAGCTTATTCATTAGTAGCATTCTCACTACATGCGCGTTTACGTTTTCAGCTTATTCATTAGTAGCATTCTCACTACATGCGCGTTTAGTTTTCAGCTTATTCATTAGTAGCATTCTCACTACATGTGCGTTTATGCTAGACGACACAATATTTTTTTAGTATCCATTTTTTTGTTTTTATTAAATCTTAATACCATTTTGACCAACTTCGACGTTTCAATCTACTCATGACCACGTTCAATTCAAATCGACATCAATTAAATACACGTATGTTTAACTCAAAACTTTTCTTTAAACCCTAAAATTAGCTTATTGCTTTCTGAAGCAACTACAGAGAAAAAACCGTAAAAACCTGTACTAGAACTATGTAATAATCTCTTTTACCTGACTACAGCGAAGCAAGGGAAAGGTAATGAGTTTCACACTCTACGTATGTTTATATCTATATATGTGCTTATGTGGATGTTCCACCATAGTGTCGCCCCTTTCGGACCGATTTTGACAAACGGTATCAATCGATTCGTCTGCATCGCAAGAGTGTCATAGGCTATTCTTTACCCGACCGTAGTCGGGTTTTAGTTTTTGAACTTATATCTTGTTGTAAAAACTAAACGTAAGCAACTGCCAAACAACTATTGAAGACTAATTAGCGAATTGGAACGTAAGAAAATTTATGACATTCGCTGCAAGCCTGCAACCAATGAACATGATGCACGGTCACCGCGCACGCATGCGTTCCGTTCATGCCTATATTTATGGGGTAGCCACCATAACTTACCATCACAGCTCTTACTCCATTCATGGGTATTAAATTTATACGAAAGAACCAAAGTGCATTATTCATATTATTGGTTTTAGTTTATGGATAATGATGGACTTGTAGCTGAAATCTAGCAAAGTATTTTTAGCTGTTAAGCAATGACAAGCGTCAAAAATATACTGAAATTAATATTTGGTTCTAGTAACAGAAAATAAATCTACGTTATGGCATCCACCAGATAATTTTGTCGAGTCTAAATTTAAAAGAAGCAATTCATGATAGAAGACTAATAGCCTCATTTTAAATCATCATCATTTCAGACTTTAGCAGTCCACTGCTGAAGATAAGCCTCCCCCAAAGAGCGCCACGACAAACGGTCTTGTCGCGCCTCCATCCACCGACTCCTTGCGATGGCTACAATGTCGTCCGTCCATCGTGTGGGGGGTCTCCCTACACTCTCTTGCTTGTTCACATTTTAAATAAGTAATTTAATAAACGTTTCAAAAAAGGTTATATGCAGTAGGCATGTCATGGTGAAACTAAGAATCTTGATAGCCCCAACATTAAATGCGTATACAACATTTTGTATCTGTGTTGTTAACCGTTGAATATTCGTTGAAGAGTTCCCTAGTCAGGACAGGACCCAACCCTGAGTGCAGCAACAATGCCATAGTAAATTTTAAAACCGGCTATCATAATAAAATGCGTACACAAAATGTTGTGTCTGTGCTGTTAAACGTTGAAGAGTTCCTTTATCTGGAGCTAATCCTGGATGTCGATTCAGATCATGTTTACCATAAAAATTCAACTTCGTATGATAAGAGGAAATGGTACTTATTCAGCTTGCAAGATTTGACCTAAACAAACATACATACATATGTACATAACATACAGACATACATATAAACATTGGAAGTTAACAATTAACATATTAAACTTTTAAAAAAATATTAAAAGCAGGAGTCATAATGTCCTCTGTCATATTTTTTTTACGACATATTTTTTAAAGGCCTCAAATTTTATTTATATAAAATTGGTAAAATTTGTACACATAACATATATACATATATAACATTATGTATATATGTTATGTTATATACTTATAACATAACATATATACACTTATAACATTTATCATAACATACATAAGTAAAAATAACAGCTTCAAACAGTCCCTAACAGCTGATTCTTTACGAAAAGCTCACTAAAGAAGCCTTTGCTATAAATGTAGCTCGATCAATGACATCACAACGTACCATTCTTGTATGATACGGATACACCTTTACGACTATTCTGAATTGTTACTCAAAACTTCCAAAGGAAATTGACAATGATACTGAGAAAAAATGCGTCTGGCGCCAATGTTCTCACCGTACCTGCTATTGAACCAGTGGCTCTCAACATTCTTGAAGCTTCCCTTTTTTACAGTCCACAGATAGTCAACTTTATTTAAACTCTACTTAATTTAACCGACATAAGAAAAATTACCATGCGGCTGATGCTATAATTATGTTTTTCTGGGTTATATATCCCCAGCACATAGTAATAATTTAGTTAATTTATAATAAATATAATATCCTGATGTCCTTTTAGAATAATATTGGCGAGATTTACTTATTTCGGGTACTCATTAATTAACTAAAAATATGGAAGGCAATAAAGTTAATTCAAAATGTCATAAAAGAGCCTATCTATGTCATTAAAATATAATTATGTACTGTATTAAAACATATATAAAACATTCAACGCTAAACTTAAGCACAGGTAGCTGTTTTAAATTCATACACATTATATTTAATTACTAATCACGAAGTATCCAATGCTTTTTACCTAAAAACTGACACTGATTGATATTTATACGCATATTCGAGTCCTAATGAATCAATTTTCCTATATTTTATATCACACGAATATCATTTGACGAATCTAAAATCATAAAAAAACAATTAAATTCAATAATTAATTCATTTTGTCTAAGTAACTAGTTCTTAGAGGCAGTAAAAATTAGCAATGAGTGGAAGTCAAGAGAACGATTTTATCTGATACCGTCTAATGAGTTTTTTTAATATCAGCACTTGCAAATCAAATGCCACCGGAAAGATCAAAGGAATAATAAAACATTTTAGTGTAATAGTTTCCGTGGCTGTGAGCAAGTACGCATGACGCAGAGAGGTGTTAAAAGTATTTTTCATTCTGTGTGATGTTTAATGCTAAGGCAATAAATTATGTTTTTTATTGAAATAATTAAGTCCTAAGAGAATTCCATTTTAAATTCGACGATAAATTTTCAATTAAACTATAAACGTCTAGAACAATCAGTTTATAGCTGCAACTGTGAATTACGTATTAAACGTTTTGTAAAGCGCCATTTGGAGTAATTATAAGTGAAATAAATAAAGATGGTGGCAAGTTTCAATATTAACTTCTAAAAGGCTGTGACGATGTGAAACCTCTTTCATAAATTATTTATTCTTTCATAATCCATTTCATTCCATTTGATAGTTTGTCATTATTAAATCTAAATTCAAATAACTTTTTATTCCCATATTGTCATTGGATTAGCAAAACTGCAATTTTACGAAATAATATGTTATAAAATACCTTAATAAGTTTATTACATCTGGAGTCCTTTAAATATATATGATAGTACTTTCGTTCGTGATTGTTTTAATCCGTATCGTTGAATTACGAAAAGTCTGTGATAATAACAATACTAGAGCCCCTGAGAGAAGACTGAATAGAATAGTCGAGTGCAAGATCTCTGTTTATCAACATCTCCGTGTGCTCCTATTGTTCCTGTACTTTTGTGCCCACTGAGGTTTGGTCCCTGGGCTAGTGGAACAAACCCTAGGACCGTCTCGTGAAAAGGCGAACAGCAAAATCAAATTCAAATATATCCCAATGATCTCAGACTATAAAATCAAAAGCATCTATACTTATAATAAAGCAATAAGTACGAAAAAGAAGGTGCAAAGAAGATAATAACAAAAATGCTCTAGGGTACTTAAAATAAGCTACTGAAGTTTTTTTTTTTAAATCGAGTCTTTTTGTCTGTATGTTTGTTCGCGCGTCACGTAAAAACTATTGGACCAAGTGCAATGCAATATTCACTGTTGGATAGCTTAGGGTTTGACTTAAAAACTGGGGTACTTGGTATCTCAATCCGATGAGTGGATGCTGAGCAATCGATACAAACTTTTTGACGGCTATAGGAATTTTGATCAAATGTATAAAAAAAACTTAAATGTATATTTGTATTTTAGGTCTTGGAATAGCACATAGAGTACTTTTAACCTAGAGAGATGACCAAGCATATAAAGGCGCGGGAATAATAGTTTATTCATAAATAGGCAAAATAATAGCTCTTTTCTCTTTTTTTTTTCAGTCCAAGTATAATAATATCATCGCAGTCTAGTTGTCTATACCAGATCTGAATCTGAAAGAAAAATCTAACTCGAAGTTTATGGTTTATAAAAATCTATAATATAACAAACCAGCTGCGTCCCACGGCTTAACTTGCGTGGATAGTGGACAAAAATTCTATGTGCTATTTCAGGCCTTTAAGTAACTACATGGCAAATTTCATCAAAATCCGTTAAGTTGTTACTGATCAGTAACAAACACACAATATACTTTCGAATTTATAATACTTAGAAGAAATCGAATTTACCAATTTTAGTCAATAATTATCATTCTTTAAAACTAAAATAAAATACTTAAAGTTTGAGAGCCACTGATCCATCAACCGCTCGGACGTTCTACCTGTCTTCTATGCCCTATACCCAAATTGTGGCCCTATAATTGCCATTATTACGTCCCTCTACCTGACTCTACCTCGCTATATAACCATAACTATTCTACCTTGCTCTGTAACTATGGCTCTACCTTACTCTATAACTATCGCATACCGACATACAAAAACTTCTTTGATTGCTGGAAATTGTCAGTTGCGTGTAGAGAAATGTAGAGATGCAAGGGCTTTTTAAGTGCTCTAGATTACGGGCAATGATATATGGGGAGAGTATGAAATATCAAGTTTTATGTGCTTTTATGTAGAGATCAAGTATTACAATCAAAATAATGTAGAATATTTGGCTGTTTGGTAGTAAATTGAAATATATAAATGTGCTCGTTAGAATGTGAAGAAAGCAATTTAATGCTTGTGTAAACCAAATAGTTTATGGACCTAGCAGCTGACACTGACTAGACTCTCGAGTATTTGCCCTCGTAGACAATTTAGACGATCAATTGGACGAATGGTTAGTGACCTTGACTACGAAGTCAACGGACAGTCGCGGGTTCGAATCCCGCTAGGTGCAATCATTTTTGTGATGAGCAGAAATGTTTGTTTCCGAGTTATGAATGTAATATTTGTACCTATGTATGTTTATTCGATTTCTAGTACCCATAGATGGTAAATCGCCGAAAATAATTCGTTTTATGTGTTCAATCAGGTGATTGAACACATATCCGGGATTTCTAAACTAAATTTGATTATTTTTTATTCAAAAGGATTCTAGTCTGATCCTACAAAAACTTCATCAAAACTGGTGCAGCAGTTTTTTAGTAAATCCATTTGAAGTTATTTTTTTTTAGTTTAAGGAATTAGTATAATACGTTTTAGTAGATAAGTTTAGTCCAAATCTCACAAGCAAATAATGTTGACGACGTCCTACCCAGCTGAAATTTTGTACAACCTATAAGAGATACTTATGAACTGATGATGAAGTCAGAAGTGATAGTACAGTTGAAAATTCCAAATTAATTAAAAAAAAATTGTTATTGCAGAAAAATATATTTTATCATTATGTGACACAGTAATTGAGCTCATTATGCTCTGTTTATAGCGAGTACCTACTTTTTATGCATCTTTGCACAGGCTTGTTCTGAAAAGTATATTTTATATAACTTATCTGAATATGAGCTTACAAACAAATTATTAGATAATAACGTACCGAAAATATGTCTACTTTGCTTGAATAATTGCCATCAGATCATACCTGTGAATAAAACAAAAAATATTAGCACATTAATAATTAATTAATATTAAAGAGAGACAGCAAGATCGCTGATCATGGTGCTCTTTGGGGGAGGCCTATGTTCAGCAGTGGACTTCTAAAGGCTGACATGATGATGATGAATATTAAAGAAACGCAAGCCAAATTAACTTAGAATCAAGCTTTCCTACATTAAATATAATACCACAACATAACTCCAATTTATACAACATCAACAGTCGGACATAATTCCACCAATTTAAGAGGACAGCTAATTTTCATTGTTCAAATCAACATGACACTTCTGTGATTTTCCCAGCATGTCTTTGCCACCAAAGTTCTTTGGAAGTTTGAATAGAGGGGCTGTATTTTCGGTACACTTATTGGTAAGCAATAGCGAGAAGCGGAGCGGATAACACAACAATAAAATTTTGGAGAAAAAAAAAACTTTAGTTTCATTTACCCTTCTTAAAGGCAGATTAGACAGATTTTAGAACTCGTTATTGTACAAGAAAGAATTACATAAAAATAAATATAAAAGTCTTAATTAAGAACATTTGGCGGCCTTATCAATAAGCAGCGATCTCTTCCAGGCAACCATAGGCTGAATAGAGACACTAAGGATGGTAGTGTGCAGAATTATAAATATCTCCTACTTATATAATGTACAAAACAAATAACTCAAATAATTTAGTACCATATTACATGCCTAAATATTTAATATACATAAATAATTTAATTTGTGCATGTGGCAAGTCTTTTAATTAATCCATATCAATAAAAAGCCCTAAGTCTCTAAAAATGCATTCATCCACAGGTTAACCAACTTCAACAAGGAAGTTCAAGTTCTCACATCGACTGGTTTGTTTTGTTTTGTAAATCCCGGACATAATGTCCAGGATTTATGAACCGATTTGATTGCCTATTATTTTGTTAGAAAGTGTAGATATTCAGTGTAGCCCCATAAAAAATTCATCAAAATGGCTGTATTATTTATAAATTAATACATTTTAAGTGACTCTATTTGTTCTTTTATTTAATTTACTTCATTATCTTCAGGATATCTGTACAGATTTCAATCTATTTGTTCGTTGCGAGATTAGACATCACGTAAAATTTCATAAAATTTAAATTTGTTCAGTAGGTTGATTAAATATATTTTTTACATTCCCTTAGTTTAGCTAAAACAAATCATTCCCCGCTTTCGTGCATCGCTCCGCTACGTACCGAAAATGCAACCTCGAAATTGGGAACCATTGTCGCTGTAACTATGGTAACCAATGCCGTGGTAGCATTGGTGTACATTGTCCATAGTAACGATGGAAGGCAGCCATGATTAACGACGTGGCATTCTTATGTAGAAAATGACCAAATAGGGCTATTATTTTATACTTAGTTTGATGGGGAATGATTTTGTACCAAGTTGAAAAAGAGAAAGGTGTTCGAAGAAATATATGTTTACATTATTAGTGCTTAAGCCTATCTCCATTATATGATTCTTTGAACCAAAAAAAACTACTACTGCATCAATTTTCATGAAACTTTTATGAGACCACATCGGATGTCCAACTTTCAAGTCATTAAAATCGGTCCAGAAATCTCGGAAATATAATACGATATCGTCATTAACACAACATTTGCCAATACTTTTTTTCATTAGCACAAGGTGAAGATACCCTATTGTCCTCGGTGTATGTTGCTGGTCTGTTTTTTATTGTCCTGTCGTGTATGATTGTTTGTTAATATTTTCTCATTTCACGTTTTTTTATTAAATTCTCAATATCATAAAAAAATTACGCATCGAATTAAGAACCTCCTCTATTGTAAAGTTGTCTAAAAGAAAGCAAGTTCTGATTCAATCAAGTTGTGACGATGTGAAACCTCTTTCATAAATTCTTAATTCTTTCATAATCCATTTCATTCCATTTTATAGTTTGTCTATGTTAATTCTAAGTTCAAATAACCTGTCATTCCACATTGTCATTCATGCATTTGGCTCATGTCCATCTTTTTACAAAATATCTGATAAAAAGTGGTAAATAAATTATTATTTTATCTACCTATATCACGCAGTTTTAGTTACTGCTTAAATACCACCTACCTAAAATAGCGGCCAATAGAATGCCCAACAAAATGCTGACTTCTAGCTTGGGGCGTGTTCGTGTTCAGTAAGGAAGGACCAGCTCGACTAGCAGAGTCCTGCAAGCGTTGCTGATAGGCCAGCTATCTCTGTACAAGGTCATCTTCTGCTACAACGTGTCCACGAAGGTGAAGCCGCTGTTTATGATCATCTCTAAGTGCTCCTAATTGTTTCTGTTCTTTTATATTGTCCACTGAGGTTTGGTCCCTGGGCTAGTGGAACAAACCCAAAGCCTAGGACCGCCTCGTGACAAAGTCTACTATTTACTTAGCTCCTACGCAAAATGTAAATAAGTTAAAAGTTCTTTCTCATGATGCACACTATTTAGATGTCGAATTTCTCAAGATAGGTTCCGTCATTTAGTCGTGAAAAAAATAACAAACAGAAAGCATTACCTACTTTTTGCATTTATAATGCATTAGTGTGAAAGTGTAACAATGTACTTCAATCATAGAATAAATAGTAGATGCTACAATAGTGATTGAAATATAAAAGCATTTGTCAAACATTTTAAACTTTTTGAAAAAGAGTGGAATCGTATAGCAGGCGTATTACGAACAATTATTTACGAGTCCAAGTACAGAACCTTCATATTTGCGTCTTAAAACAAATTTCACTCAATGAATAATATCTAAATGAATTGCTATGCTAAAGAAACAGGCCAATCACCGTGTAAACCATTAGCTGACGCATTATAAGTATTAGACATCCATGACTTCTGACCTTAAGGATTCTGAATCAGACCCGAACAAATCCCTCGTATTGTCTGTCAATCTCCTGACGAACAACTTTATTGATACAGGACCAGTCTAACCTGACCCGATAATTACTAAAAAAGTAGAACAGACATAGCTCAGGTCAAATTGGGAATCAAAATATAACCAATATCAAGCGAGCTCTGATTACCTTGTTATATAACAAGTAACTAGTTCAGTCTATATTGGACGTTTTAGTTCTTGGAATAATCTCCATTATAAATTGAGCTATAAAACCTTTCGTGCAACTTGAATATAGAGGTCAAATTAAATTAGTATATTATGATACAAGTAAAGTATTGATATGTAATTACATGCAAATTCACGATCGTCAGGAATGAGGTTTTATTGTTCAAATCTTATTGTGGAATCGTAAATCGTAAATACCTGATCTGTTTGTGCATGTTTTTTTTATATAGGCTAGCCTTTAACCACTCCTTGCAAAGACCAGTTGTATTTTTAACTAGCTGTGCCACCGGCTTTGCCCGCGTAGTCATTTATCTGGGTTAAAAGTAACCTATGTGATATTTATTCTAGGACCAAACGTACCTAAATGGACAAATTACTAATTTTTTTGCTCGGCTTCTAATAATGGGATTAAGATACCAAGTACCCTAGTTTTTAAGCCAAACCCTAAGCTAACCAAAAGTGAAAACTGCATCGCAATCGGACCAGAACAAAGAGACCAACAGACATCGTTTAAAAAAAGGTTATATTCTTGTTCAATACCATATTGTATATCCCCAGGAACTATTTTTTCTTCATTGTACACACTTTTAATTACTGCTTTATGTAGATTTGACTGGATTGTAGAATAAGAGCCAGAATGATCATTAAAACAAATTCAATTGGATTTAGGTACTATAAAATTACTGAACCAATTTTCATGAAATTTGTATAGAACCAGCCTGGAGACAATACATTTTGAAATAAAAAGAAACATTAAAATCTGTTCAGAAATTCCAAATAAAGTGTCTTACAATTTTTTTTCTTACTTCTACCCTATATGAAACGTGTAGAAGAAAAAGAACGGCTATATACTCCATCGAGTGGGGTAACGTTGATTAGGTATTTTGAACAATGAGGTTCCTTTGACAGTTATTTTTCTATTTGGTTCCGTTTACGAATTTTTAGCTCATAAGGGACCTCTTTGCTTTAGTTGCATGTCCCCTAAATCATAAAGTATATAACTAAAATATTTAAAAAAAAAACTAGATTATTAACGCTTAATACAAATTTATTAACAAAATTATCATGGCTATGTAGGGTCTACTAAGGGTACGAGATATAGCCAACCAAGATAAGGATCCTATTTTGCCCACGTCAACTCTGAACGAATTCGTATAACGTAATAACTACTGGACCGATTGCATTGCGGTTTTCACACTAGGTAGTTTAGGCTCCTGGCTTCCATGCACTTAGTCTATGCGCGTGCAACACGCACTTGGCCGCTTTTTTAATATGGAATTCCGCAAAGTAACGCCTGTGTCTATCAGGACCTCCTCTACTTTGAAGTCCGTTAAAAATCATCCCAGGATGTGTTATACAGTCTCATGCTATTTAATAGTTTATTATAAGTTTAGCCTAATGGATGATATCTGGTTTTTAGTCTTTGATGTCGCCGATGCCGTCGCAATTCTATAGCCGTTTTATTGGCGATAAAATTTGAAAATGTTACTTGGTTAATAACTTTTAAATTATGTGAACGACATTTGCAATTTTAAGACTGTGACATAATTAATAGTCAATTCCAGTCAACGCTCAGAGAAATTACTACTACTAACATATTCATTAGTTTTTTTTTTAAACTGATTTGACTCAACATGAATACACTATTTTTGACATTTTACTTATCGTAAAGTCTCATACTTACAAATTAGATACAAGATTTAAAAAAAAAAACAAAATTAGAGCAAAGGAGGATGCCAGCTTTCGGCTTCCAAGACTTTTAAATGTTAAATGCCGCGGATACGAAATCTATCCACATTATTGACTATATAAAATAATTTAATTCATTCTTATTATAACAATAACATTATGGAACTGTTATTAAAATAAAAACATTTAATATGAATAGAAATGACCGGAAATAGCTGTGCAAGACTTTTAATAGTTAAATGCTGCGAATACGAAATCTATCCACATTATTGACCATATAAAATAATGTAATTAATTCTTATTTAAACAATAACTTTCGGGAACAGTTATTAAAAAAAAAGGAATTAAAATGGATAGAAATGACCGGAAATTGCTATGAATTGATACTAATTACGAATCATAGTCTACACTATAACTCGTAATTAGTGCAAATAAACTATTAATAAATCGATAAACTAAATCGATTTAAAAATAATCTACAGGCTATCTTAGTTTATTCTAATAGAAATCATTTCAGTATATTATTTTATGATATTAGAAATAAACAACAATAGACCCATACGTATATTTTTATCCTGCTTATAAGTTAATTCATTAGTTGTTGTATAAATGTTTCAGTGGTTTAGGTACCAAGCTCATGACAAGAGCCGGAAGGTCCAGGGTTCTCTCAGATTGAGTACCTAAGCCTACTACTATAGCTGGTATAGGTAGGTAAACGTACTTTATAAATGATATTAAACATGATCGTAAAGTGTGTACCTACATAATATATCAGTTTAATATTAGATTTCAATAATTATCTTGGCTATATTATTTTCTTGACCATAAACCGTGTCATAATCTAACGAAAGTCACATAACCACAAAAGTTAACTTTATTTTCTAATAACTTATTTTTGAATAGTTCCCAGAAATTACTATTAATACACAAAAGCTTTTAACATAATGCTTTAAAAATAAAAATACTGTTCAGTTGTGTCCGCGATAATTTTACATCGAGCATAAGTCACTTCGGAGATCTGGCATAGTCCTTTAGGTTTCAATTGGGATTTCGTGTGCTTTCTTCATAGCGCGCGCGCCCCCCGCCGTTAGACCAACCCGCGCTGGTGGTGGTTGTTTGTTAGTTTTGGCACCATCCCGGTGTCTGTCCGGATCACAGAGTACAGGAGCATTTTATTTGTTTATATTGTTTTTTGTAGTTCCTAGCGTTATAAAAACTAACAAAGGCTAATTTAGTTATAAAAAGTACGATTGTTAAAAGTTTTGATATTTTACAATAAGCGTTAGAAAAACTTGGTAATTTCAAGTGTTTTAAGTACTTAAGTGTAATTAATAAACGAAATGTGATTAAGTAAGTATATATCTTTGTTTCATTGCGCAGGACGTCTGGCTTAAGAGCGATGGTGGCCTAATGATTCTATAGTGCAATTTAGAATCCAACGATACCGGGTTCAAAACCTAGCGGTTTTCCATCGTTCCGTGCTACGGAAGGCACGTTAAGCTGTCGGTCCCGGCTGTTATTGATTAATAGCAGTCGTTAAGCCATGTCAGAGGCCCTCGGGTGGCTTGACAAACTCTGACATCAGAGGCCAGCACTACCTCATACGATTAACAAATAAACATTGCGTAGGATTGCAACATAGTAGTCGATCCTGGAGGAGTAGAGTAGCTGTTTACTTTGCTTATCTCGATCCAGCGTGGTTAAGCCCACAGCTACTGTCAGAACTTAGGGTCGCCATAATTCTAACAGTAGCTGTGGGATGTCTGGCAAAGAGAAATACCATCAGATGTGTTCGAAACTGTAGTCTGAATAATTTCAACTAATTTACGTGAAAGACCTTGTTGTTTTATAATCTTTCCACTATGTATTTTTAATTATGTTTTTTCCCATTTGAGCTCTCTGTTGGATTTGAATTGTCAACGAAACTAGGTAGGTATATAAAATATAACTTTTTTTATTATTGATTTTAGCAGTATAAAGGCCCGCTTAGCGTAAACATATATAATAATTTTCTAATGGAAAAGTTTGGATCACGGACGAGATTCGAACTCGCATACAGTGTCTCTGCGTGGCACATGCCTCTACCGATTCGGCTACCGTGACCTGTGCATCGCCATCCAAATTTTTCCACTAGCTTCTTGAGCCCGTCTTATGGGGACGGTAACGCCATCTATTGGTAGTATTTCGAATTAACCAACCAAACACTGCTAATATTGATTAACTTCATGTCTGAAAGATAACGCCTCCCAAATCAATTTTTTATGATTTTAGCAGTTAAAGCCTGCCATTAGAAAATTAATATATATATTGACACTATAAAAGATTATCAATGTCTGCTAGCGTTTCACATAATTGAAACCGTAGAACGAAAAAATATTGCTATGCACGGATTTCTATACAAAATTTTCATGCACACGGAATTTTATTAGCAACTGTAGTGCACACGTAGCAGCTATTTTTTCTTGTTGCATTAGCGTTTAGAATACTGAATTGCTAAATCTACTCGACACTCCTCTACCGATACATACTTACATTTTTAAGTCGCATTTTAAACCCAGTATTTTCCCCGAAATAAATATCATTTCCCATAAGCACTTTTTGTTGTCTGGCGGAAGTAAGCTACATATTTTCTCCATATTTTTTTTCAATTTTATCCTGTTTTTTAAACAATGGCCACTCTTGACTACTTAACGCTCTTGACAACTTAACTGTCTTAAAACCAATTCGTCACAATTCAACCTAGTTTCAACTTTCTCGCCTAAAATATAAAATATAAAGCCAACTGCACATAATAAAACACAATATTGTAATCAGAACCTGATATGATAATCTTTATTATGATGTCAATACCATTATTGTGCGACTTGTTGTCAAAGTGGATTTGGGTCTGTAGATTAAGAATTATTCATCTATCTTGGAAACAAATTTTTATATTTAATAAGGACCAAGATTTTAGAGCAAGAAGTCGTATTAAAAGGCGCAGGAGTTTCATAAAAACTACTGAACCTAGCTCTGGTGATCCTGGAGAGCAAGGCTCAGATTGTGGCAAGATCGTCATGCACCACCCAGTGACTTTGTTACTCCTGCAGAAAAACTCCCAGCTGGCCATGAACTCCCATAGCCAGTATGGAAATAACTAAACCGGCTACGAAACCAAGTGGGCCGCTGCAGGAGTAAAATGTGCAAGTGGGGGTATGCACCAATTTCAAACACCCAACGTGTACGTGGAGAACCCACACAAACAATGCTACACCTGATGTCTTGCCCTTCGAGCCCTCTACACCTGCACTCTGAAGCCACAGACAGTGCGGTAAATATGGCAACCTTCAGGGGCAAACTAATTTAATTCTAGTGTTAAGAGGTTGGTTCACCGAAAAGAAGAAAGTAAAAATCCAAGTCTCAACGATGATGGGTACGATTCACAATTCTGGCAATGTGGAGGACAACATTCAGCATCAGATAGCCGCAGCATAGCTAAAATGGCGAGAAGTGACTGGTTGCAGTAGTGTTGTTTTAATTCATGTACGAACCAAAGGACCTTCTATTACCTATTAGTTTAATTAAAGGCGTCTATTAGTACACGGGTACTGGTAAATTTTCTTCTCAAAGTTTCCAAAAGATGGGTAATAACTTCAAGTCCCTCCAAGGAAGACCATTCACACAGTATAGCGTATACATCCAACCTTTCCAGACCGGATTCGCGCAACCCCATATAAAACAGACGGTACAGGTTGTATTGAAATATCGCCATAGATCCGCGATATTTCCACATGGACAGCTAACCTTATTAGCATTCCGCGGCTTAAGCCCCGCTCTAATCGCGGCATCTGAGTAGCCGTCATCGATAGCAGGTCTGTTACTCGATCGTAACGTCAGTCACCAATAAAAAAAATGGTATCTTAAACCACCAATAAAAATATGTCAAAGGTAGCGATAATACTACCCATTGTGAGATGTATTATGTGTAGTAATATATTTTTAGTTACAATAAAGTGATATATAATTATGTATCATCACATCAACATCGATGGTAGGTACATTGAAATTCTGAAGTTATATATTTACATACGATAAAACCGATAACTTGGGTTTTCTATGCAATTAGAAAAACCAATTCTTTTTTTAGAGATGTAGAAATAGGAACTGCAAGTTTGACTGCTATTCTAAAATCAAAAACAGCCACGCGGATAATTTTCGGAGTTCAGTTACTCAGTCTAATGTCAGTCACAATATAAAAAGTATCATAACCAGTTGCATAACGCGCGCGCACGCGCTTTTATGCGCTCAGTACTGCGCAATTTTAGATATATCGCCACCCGATGATCTACTGAACATAGACGTTAACATCGACGGTAAAATTACATTCTAACTTGGTTTTACTACACGAGTACAAAAACCTAACCTTCTATTTTTTTAAAGACTTGACATGGAATTGTCAACAGTAAGTTCAACTGCTATAACTAGGGCCAAACAGAGCCACGCAGCCAATTTTCGTGCGTAAACCCGCGGTAAGGGCTTCCCTCCCAGACTTGTCAGTAATTTATTTTAATTAACAGCGCGTCGGCCCGCGACGTGGGCGACGTGATTGAGGGCCGACACTGCGACAAAAACGACGAGCGCGGCAGCGAGACCGCGCCCTAACGAGCGATACAGTTCTAGCTCTAATCTGTGATTCGTAAGGGGTGATGGGCACTGAATGTTTATAAAGATCGCAATCTTGAAGAGAGAATCTGTTTTTATTTTGTGGGGTCTTATAAGATAAGAAAATATTTATCGTAACATACTGTACACAGAAACCAACAGAAGAGCAAACAAAACTAGCAAATAAGCGAACCAAAGATCGCTGCCATGACAGATAGGCTCAGCAAATAGCTTTGAAATATCCTCAGTATTGATTTTCAGCTCAGACCATTGACGCATGGACATTAAATACATTTAAAATATATAATCTATATCTATACTTATAATCTATACTTATAGAGAAGAAAATGAAAAAAAAATGGTCTAGGTTACTTTAAATAAGCTAGTGAACAAGAATATAACATTTATTTAAATGGTGTCGGGTTTGTCTGTATGTTTGTTCCCGCATCACGTAAAAAATACTGTACCGATGGCGATGCGGTGTCACTGTTGGATAGCTTAAGGTTTGACTTAAAAACTGGGGTTCTTGGTACCTCAATCCGATGATTAGATATTATAGTAATCGATAAAAACTATTTGACGGCCGAAGGAATTTCGATCAATTGTTGGTATATTGGTATTTAAGATCTTGGAATGGTACATAGATTACTATTAACATAGGTAAATGTCCACGCGTGCGAAGCCGCGGGCACAGCTAGTTAAAGTACACAAAATATAGTAAATAAAATATTAGTTTACTAATATAAATAATATATAATATTCATTATTATAAATGAAAAACTAAATGTTAACAAACACTTGTATGTGTTAAACAGAAACTAAAAAATCACATCCCATCCTTATCCTTGTATTTTGCTATGAGGGTAGGCATAGCAAGAAAGAAAAGACTACGTACGTCCTTCTGTTGATATTTTTAAACTTTCGCGAATTAAAATTATGCTTATAAGACAGTGCTGGTTGAGACCTGAGGACATCTCTCCTCAGACCTGACTCAGTTTTAAAGGCCTCCTCTCGACGCAACTTAATCGAAGGTCCAAAATGCTCATGGGCAATTTTCCACTATTAGGCGGTTTTCTACCAGCCCTGGCATGGTATCAGCACTTCGGTGTGAAAACAAGTCCGCCATCTTGGTTTAGAAAAATTACGTCTTTTCCCCACTTCCCAACCTTTCTCCCACTTTCTCCCACCCTTCCCTCTTTCTTCCTACCCTTCTCTTATATCCCCCCTACCTTCCTACACTTCCTCACTCTTTTCACTTTCTCCCCTTTCTCCCACTCTGTCCCCTTCCTTTCCTTCAGTCTTTCCCAACTTCGCACCACTTGCCCCACTTTCTGCACCCTTCCCCGACATCCCCCACCATTCGTCCCTCACTTTCCCCCACCTTCCCTCACTTCCCAAACCTTCCCCCACATCCCCCCACGTTGCAGTGCAGTTAGGTTTTCTTGCTGAATCGCTTTGTTGGGATCGTGATATTCATGATTGAATCGGAATGGTGGTTGAGAGTAAGCCAGCTGTATGAGTTATGGTCTTAAATTTAGAAAGATAATCGTTTTTGGGCAAAAAATATATACATTATTATAATCCAATGTACTCGTGACATTCAATTGGTTTCCGAGGTTGTTTTCTATACATTTTGAAAATATGAAGCACACTTCTTCATACAGTCTTTGTAAAGCAATTTAAAATAAACTAACCACTGATGCGATGGCTACCCGTTCAAACACACTGACCAATGATGCGATGGCTACCCGTTCGAATACACTGACCACTGACGCGATGGATACCCGTTCGAATACACTGACCACTGACGCGATAGCTACCCGTTCCAATACACTGACCACTAACGCGATGGCTACCCGTTCAAATACACTGACCACTAACGCGATGGCTACCCGTTAAAATACACTGACCACAGACGCGATGGCTACCTGTTCAAATACACTGACCACTAACGCGATGGCAACCCGTTCAAAGTCAAATGACAGCTTCAAATTTGTATGCACTATAGTAGTACATGTTTCCACGATTACGTATCGTGAAGCGGCATTAACTTTTACAACAATTTAACAAAATGTCTTCACCATCAATATCAAAGCTTTGACATAACCATCCGTATCACTACCAATCGCATCATCTATCTACCACATTATCATACAGCCCAGATTGTCCTCCTCCAGGTCCAGATGTCTTACATTCCAGTAATAATTCCGTCAAACTCAGCAACATATCAAAACAGATCTCTGCATTTTGCTGTCACGAACGTGAGTCTTAGCTGAGAAACTTATGGATTCAGGAATATACGGAATTCTTATATGGGGTTATTGAGACAGTGATTGAAAGTAGACCTTAGAAATCTAGGTCTTCTTCCAGAGAATAACAAACAGTACCTACTTAGTTTCTACAACTCGAAATCGTTTTTTTTTACTAATTTACTCGACAATCGTTTGACCAGGATCATAGGTTAAGATGAGGTTGAAGGTATGGAACAGTGTATGAAGTTTCTTTGTACGATGTACCTGGGATTTTAAAACTAGCATTCTTAGCAAGATTCTTATTTATTTTAAAAAATAGTCGATGTTTATTAGACAGTTAGCTCATAGTTCACTTTGTTAGTTCGGCTCACCAGCAAAGTTGAACTACTGATAGTTAGGGCTTTTTAGGACGACGACGGCATGGCACCGGCGATGACTGAAATATGAAAATCTGCTGTGACACGAAAGCAGCCGGCAAGTGGAAAATCGTTGTCATGTTTTCATATCGTCGTGCCATCGCCGCCCAATAGTGGAAAACGCCCTGGCTAGCCGCCAGTTAGTGAAGCGCATACATATGAACATTGCTGTATAACACGGTAGCACAAGTGCACAATATACTATGACCCAGATAAGTCGCCGTTCACTGCACCTAGCACACAATAGTTATTGTCAGTTAAGTTACCACCCTCGACTGTCTACAAGCCAAGCTCCTTTCAGGCAGCAGTTCTTGAGGATTGTGGAACCTGCTGACCAACGGCAGATACTTTGCTGTCACAGGCTCACAGGCTGTAGGCAGGTGCCGCGGCCACTCGCGCCCGTGGCTGTCGTACCCCGCTTCTTGTATGCCTGTGACTGCGTGTAAACAATTCGTTTACTTACTTCTGGCCAAATCACTACAAGGATCATTACCGTTTTTGTCTTTATGAACTTACCACCTACGTCACTTATCACCTGGTGATAGTGGTCATAAGCAAAGCAATAAAATGGTATACCTGTTAATAAAAGAAAATGTTGAGCAAAAAACAACATTATCTGTATTTAGATATGGAATAGGTCCAAGACACAGACTAGCCGCCAGTCACCACATCTGGCACAGATGAATTTTCAGTTAGTAGGGCGCTGAGCAAACAGCAAAAAGGCATGGACAATGCAGTGGTGGATGGTAAAAGCTGTATTTATGATTTCATGGTATCGCGGCCCGTCATCGCTTGTTCGCCCGGATTGACGCGATGGTATGTAGTAGGAGTAGATGTTTGGATGTGCTATCTTGCCATTCCTTTTCCATTTACCCAAGCATTTAGGTGAGTCCCTGCGCTTCTTGCTTGATAAAGAGCGACACAGGCGGGCCTCCCTAGTGTGTCCTCGAGTGAACGTAGGCCTCTCCTAATGAACGCTTCTCATCTTCGGCTCTCCTCATCCAGTTCCTACCAGCCGTGTTTAGCAAGTTGTCACTCAACCTGGCCGGCGGCGTCCTATATTGTCTATACACAGTTTCCACTCTAGCACTCGTTTACCCCAACGGTTGTCAATGGTTGTCGGTTCTTCGAGAGATGACTGAGGCTAGCCCATTGCCACTTCAGCTTGCTAATTCTCTAAGCTATATCGGTAACTTTAGTTTTCTGTCGGATCACCTCATTTCGGATCCCTAGTTGCTTAAGTACAACTGACTAAAAAGGTGCAGGATACATATTAATCCGTGTGTTAATCCATTGCAATAAATATTAATCAATTCTGGGACCAAATTTCATCAAAATTCATTCAACCGTCAAATAGTTTTTTATCGACTTATACTCGTACTCGGTGCGATGAGATGCAAAGTTGGTATTAGGCTTTAGATATTAAGTCAAATCCTATTTCAAACATAAATAATTACATAAAATACTATCGTTGTGACTTGTTTCAAGTTATTACATTTTTTTATTCCAAAAATAAAGCCTACTCAATGCCTACTCCATGCTTCTAAGCTCTGCCTTGATTTACATATTAGGCGCGCGGGCGGAGCCGGGCGAGCGAGCTAGTAGACAGACGTACCGCATAGTTTTATATCGTTTTACATTGTAATATGGTAATTGTATTCTATACTTCAGACGGATTGATATAGTGACAACATTTAGAGATTGGGCGATGATTGTGATGAAAAGAGGATACACAATACTAAACAGTGACAAAATTTAGATAACTGTATTTGATTTTTGTGTAAATATATGATTAGTTTAAATAATAATATTTAAAATTTGCTTGACAGTTATCACAAAGTAGCGTAACCAACATGATGGCAGCATTACAATGACCAAAATGTTGGAGACCAGCACTACATTATACGACAAGCAAGCAACTGTCCCAATGTTTCAACATGATTTGAAGTCCCTTGGAATATTTAAAGTCTAAACTCTTTAGTAGAGACTTTCATGTTTCATTTCAAGGTACACCAGCTCTACCATTGGAGTTGCAAATGCAAATTCTAGCCGGAGCGTGCCTCTTGTCAGATACAAATAGTACATTTTGTAGCTCTACGTACTTTATGTAGAGACGTAGAGTATGTAGAGTTAGGCACTTTCTAATAGTTGTGTGTCAAGATCTCCTTAAATAATTAGCTTCTTACTGAAATATGTGCGTAGCAGACAAGACAAAAACAACCTCAAAGAAAGTTTAGTCCATTCACTGCTACTTACAAATAAATATTTATACAAAAAAACTACAAATGGTTTTACAAAAATACAGTAAATTTTATTCAAATTTAGATAGTATTATCACCTTGGAAATCTATCTTTTACAAATTAAAAAGAATCATGTAAATCGATTTAGAAATCCCTGAGATTTGAGGCAACAAAACATACACAAAAAAACATATGAAATGAAAACTCCCTCCTCGTTAAAGTTTCGTAGAATAACTGTATAATAATCATCATCATCATCATCTTCAGCCCATTTCCGCCCACTGCAGGGCATAAGCCTCCTCCCTCTTACGCCATCCATCCCGGTTTTGAGCCAATCTTGGCCAGATCTTTCCGACCAATTTTTCGATGTCATCGACCAATCGTGACAAAGGTCTTCCGCGGCTGCGTTGCCCTGTACGTGGCCACCATTCTGTCAGAGACCTACTCCAACTACCGTCATCACATTTTGCTAAGTATCCTGCCCATCGCCACTTGAGTTTAATTATAGGGGATCCGATGTCTTCCATCTTGGTTCTCCTTCAGATCTCCGTATTTCGAACTCTGTCTTTTAACGTGATGCCTAACATGGAGCGCTCCATGGCCCGCTGTGATACTCGCATCTTGTGCATAGTTTCCTCAGTGAGCGTCCATGTTTTGGCACCATACGTAATTGTGGGCAAGACACATTGGTTGTGAAGACGGGTCTTCAGGCATTGCGGCATTTTTCGGTCCCTGAGAACGTCGTCAAGTTTTCCGAACGCAGGGCTGCGTTCGGAAATGCGTCTGAAGCTGAAGTCAGCTGAATGCGTCTGCTGATCTCCTTGTGCCTATGCTCTCTACCAAAAGTTAAACAGTGCCCAAGATAAACGTAATTAGTGAACACCTCCAACGTCTCACTCCCAACCTTAATAGTTGGAAGTGACACCCCTGAGATATTTGTCATCACTTTCGTCTTGTACATGTTCACCTTCAGGCCAACTCCAGGAGAAGCATAGTATAGATCTTCCAGCATCACTTGGAGATCTGACGCTGTTACACTGATCAGAATCAGGTCATCGGCAAAACGGAGATGGGACAAGTGGACACCATTAATTAAGACGCCTTTATCCTCTCAGTTGAGTAACTTAAGGACGTCCTCCAAGACTGCGGTAAAAAGCTTGGGCGAGATGGTGTAGGGACACCATCTCGCCCAAGCTTTTTACCGCAGTCTCACGTGCATCTGTGCTTGCATCGACGCAGATTCATACAGGTTTCGGAGGACATCGAACACACCGTGCACCGTGCATGGACATACCGTGCATCTATTTGGCAGCGATGGAGAGAATGGAACACGGCCAGTGCTCCACGCTATCAACAGCCTTTTCGTAATCTACGAAAGCAAAGCACAGGGGCCGGTTGAATTCGTCACACTTCTCCATCAGCTGCTTCACGGTATGGATGTGATCGATAGTGGAATATCCGCTCCGAAAACCTGCTTGTTCGACAGGCTGGCATTCATCGAGTTGGCGGGTGGGTAAATCTATGGCACAAAACTTTGGCAAAGACTTTATAAATTTGAGAGAGGAGGCTTATGGGTCTATAGTTGGATAGCTTTGTGCTATCCCCCTTTTTGTGCAAAATGGTGACTATGTCGTTTTTCTATGCATTTGGCGTATGTCCACTTGCAAGTACTTTGTTAAATAGTTTTACCAGGACCCCTAAAACTGGCTTCCCACCAGCCCTTATTAGCTCAACTGTCACTCCGTCTTCGCCAGGTGACTTTTCAGACTTCATTCGACTGAGTGCCCATTCTATCTCTTCAAGAAGAATTTCTGGTAAGTCATCGGCAAACCGACATTCTACAGGTTTGGCTCTTAGACCTTCTTCCACTGAGTCTTTAGGTCCTGTTCTGGTGGAAGCATAAAGGTCCTTGTAAAATTCTTCAACAACCTCAAGGATTTCATCTCGATTATTAGTTTTAACTCCATGTTTATTTGTAAGTGATGTTATTAGAAATAAAAATAATAATATAATAAGTATAATAATGAAATGCAAAAATAATAAAGCAATGAGATTATAAAACGATCTACATACAGACTGGTGCAGAAGTAATAACCCGGTTTGGATCAAACTGGGGCTGCTAATAAACAGAATTTTCGTTACTGGGCTCATGGCAGTAACCAAAGGCAACTTCACAACAGACCACTTCACTCACCTAAAGTGACTGTGTGGTGTCGCAGATTTGGGATCATGGGATCAAAACTGCAGAAATAGACTACATCATAGTATTGCTGCCGAAACCGCCATCTTGCTGAAGTGGTAATAAAAATTGAATGAAAAAAAAGGGATTATATACAGATCATAAGAAAAAAGTATCTAAGTTTATTCGTTATTTTTATACCTCCTCAAAACCAGGTCATTACTTCTGCCCCATCCTGTAGAATAGAACAGAATAAAATATAAAACTCTTCTCTGTAGACTATCCACAGAGAAAAACAACAATAATCTTTACAACGTCATTATTATTAGTACAAATAGATTAATTATTTAATTGCTTAGCGATTTATTTTATGTACATTCTACGACTAAATTTAATTCTTCTAGAGACTAACAAGTATGGAAACGGTTAAATACAAAACCGTGCCTAGCTAAGTCGGATACAGCAGTTCTATAAATTCGGGTAATCAGTGACCTACGCTGGCAGACCGAGCGGCGCGGGCGCAGGATTTAGTTGACTGCCTCTTAGTTATTTGTGATTTACGAGTGAATTACTGCCTGTTTTGAATGTATCTCTCTATTTATAAGTACGAGTTTACACGCACAGTATGAAAAGGAATATATAAGGTAATTTACAGTGGTAATTAAATCACTGTTATTCTGACTGAATGTATTTTATTACGAGGTAAATCCGTCGGAGGGTTGTTGATATATGGAGTCCAAAAAGGGGGTAAGCATAAGTCACTTTGAAAATTGATTCGATTATGTTAAGTGGGATATCAAATGATAGGGATTTGGTTGTATGTTTCAATAAATATATTTTTTTTAGTTTTAGTTTTCGAGTTATGAATCAAACTTTGCTTGCTTGCTTGCTTGTCATATGAGGTAGCGATGGCCTCTGATGTCAGTGATTGTCAGGCCACCTGGGGGCCTGATGTGATGAAATCAGTACATCACTAAGTCTCAACTCGGGGCGAGAGAGTAGTAGAACAACAGAATAAATAATAGTACAAGATAGAACGACGGTGGCCAAATTATGTATTAGTGCGCATTAGAATCTTACGATACCGGGGTCTTTCCTCGACAGTGAATTTTCTTAAATCTTTTTGTAAATTTCTGTCGCTCCGTGATTCGGAGGGTACGTTAAGCTTTAAGTCCCGGCTGTTATTGATTAATAGCAGACGTTAATGCCGTGACAGGGCCCTCGGGTAACCTGACAATTCTGACACCAGAGGCTATGACAAGCTCTGAAACAAAATCTAGCTCTACTTCGTACGACAAGAAAGCAAGTTCAGGGCGAAGCACACATACATTTTAACCACAAAATAGTATCAAATAACTCTTAGCAAAAACAGAATACATTGTAGGCAAAAGTGCATAAGTACCAGTATTAAGTAAGTAAGTAAGTACATAAGCCTCGAATAGCGTTTGCCACCAAGAACGTAAGACGTAAATTAAACATTACGCTTTACCCAAACAATTTTTGCCTTTTACCTAAACACCGTCTCGAATAATATTTAAACAAGGAACAAGTTTGTTAAACAAAGCCGAACGGTCAATATGAACACCTTGCTTGCCAATCCATAAATGTGTCCATTTCATACTAGCTGCGATCTATGGCTTCACTCACTGATGACTATTTGTCTGCGGCATCTGCGTTTTTCGTGATATTAAACCTTACTAAAGTCCGTACTAAAACAGCACAACCGGAACACTATTGTAGGGCAACGACTGCTTGTATGTCTGTCAATCCGTCAGTCCGTTAGCCTTTTATGTGGGTGTCATAAAGGGAAAGGAGAACCAACATATTTTTTTCTAGGCTTGCACGGTATCGTTGAAAAAAGTTTTTGAAATAAAACACAAATATATTTATCATTTATTTATTTACAATATTAAGCGTAAAATTTTTGGACGGAGGCAACAAGGCTGCCAAGCTCAAGTGAGATTGGGTGGGTCAAGTAAGCCGTATAATCCTAACCGGTGGACTAAGGTCATCACATAAAATGTGAACGCCTGAAGATGGATGACGCCGCCGAAGCCGGTACAGGAAGAGGTGGCGAGATGACCTAGATGCGTACTATGAGGGCTAGTACGAGGTGACATAGAACCGAGACTCTTGGAAGGATTTGGGGAGACATTTGGCCAGCAGTGGAACTGTCTAGGTTAGAAAAAATATAAACAAATACTTGAATGCCCTTCAAAGTCAGCTTTTCTGTACCTATTTTTCAGCAATACATTGCAACTGTTCCAAAAATATATAGTATTTAAAATTTCCATACAAAAGAAAAAATTAAAAAATTGCGACAACCCTAAATGTTTGTTATCACGTCGCACAAAAAGTTAGGTAAGTAAATACTCTGCAGATTCAGTTTGCTAGGCCTCTCCTCGATTGCGCGCTGGTGGAAATACCCCGTTGAGTGTAGATTGATCACCAGCCGCGAGCAGATGTGGGTCAAGCCAGCCTATTGTCTTTCAGCACGCTGTTAAATTATAGCTGAAGAAAACACTGAAGGTTTAAAAACGTCAATTTTGTAACACTTGAAACTGATCACAAATCTAAATATCTATTATGGCATTTCAATATGGTCGGAATGTCCCGAGTCTGCCGCGGGGGACGTGCTCGGCGTAGCAGTGACGGAACTTGTTCGGCTGCCGCTTGGACAAGTCGCGGTACTCACGGTCCTCCCTCTCGCGGGCGTATAACCTCTCTATGTCACCTTCAGGGAACTCCAAAAGCCTCGAGCGACTAAACGCCCGCTGCCTGTCGCTCAAATGCCTCCTCCTCTCTTCAATCACGGGCTCTGTAATCTCATCCTCGTCGATACGACGATCCAAATCGACGGTCTTCGGACGTTCGGTTCAGAGAGTTTACCGAACGTGAACTCGTATCTGTTAGGCTTCGGTTCTATTCCGTTCAAGTAATCTCCCGCGCCGTATTCGAACCGTTTCACTTCATCCCGTTTTCTCCCGACTCGTGGAAGAAAAGATTCACTTTTTACAAAACAATATATATTCCATTCGACGTATTTTTACTTTGACGTTTGACTGGCCATTGTTTGTCAAACAGACTACAGTCCGACCAACTTATCTGTAAAATAACAAAAAAAGGAACTACAGCCGCCACGAATGAGGTTCACATTTTCTGTATTGTTCTGTTCTTTTATTGGTCTACTTATCGATTGACTAGAACATTCACGCCACCATTCAGTTCACAGATAAGTTGGTAGTACTGTACCACAAAATATCTAATAAAAATCATAGAAACATTATTCAATAAACATTGGTTTTCCCATCAAAAGATTATTATTTCTGTTGTTTATGGTGTTCTTTAAAGAGTCTTTATTTCGATTCTAGATATATAGAGTAGAGTAGAGTACTAGAGTATTTCATTTCGTTTCGTATTTAATCAATGAATAAAATTACCTACTAGAAACAAGTTTGTTAAACAAAGCCAGCTGTTCAATACGAACACCTTGCTTGCTAAAATTAATCATAATTTATATTTTAGTGGTAGGCTCGAGGTAGGCAATGCTCAACCTTGGACCAGTCTTGCTAATAAACAATGATTTGTCTGGAATTGGTAGAGCAGGTTCTTTAAATGATTTTAGTTATATATTATTGTAAATGTAATTTTAGTGATAATTGAACTTGGGAAAGAGTTCTTGGACAAATGAGAAGAGAGTAACAAAAATTTTCGTAATGAAGTGCGGAGTTTCCTCCATTACGTAGTACAGTCACAAGCAATAGCATTTATACATTGTGTCAAATATAAGTATACATTTTTACCAACGTGATGCAAGTACAGTGTGGATCAATAAGATGTAAACATTGAGCCAAATATAAGTATACATTATTTTTACTAACTTGATGCAAGTACAGTGTGGATCAATAAGATGTAAACATTGAGCCAAATATAAGTATACATTATTTTTACTAACTTGATGCAAGTACAGTATGGATCAATAAGATGTAAACATTGAGCCAAATATAAGTATACATTATTTTTACTAACTTGATGCAAGTACAGTGTGGATCAATAAGATGTAAACATTGAGCCAAATATAAGTATACATTATTTTTACTAACTTGATGCAAGTACAGTGTGGATCAATAAGATGTAAACATTGAGCCAAATATAAGTATACATTATTTTTACTAACTTGATGCAAGTACAGTGTGGATCAATAAGATGTAAACATTGAGCCAAATATAAGTACACATTATTTTTACTAACTTGATGCAAGTACAGTGTGGATCAATAAGATGTAAACATTGAGCCAAATATAAGTATACATTATTTTTACTAACTTGATGCAAGTACAGTGTGGATCAATAAGATGTAAACATTGAACCAAATATAAGTATACATTTTTATTTTTACCCACAAACATGATGCAAAATGTACATTTGTATTTTACACAATGTTAACTTCTTATTGATCGTGGCTGTAGATTGTAGCTCAGTTGTATCAAATCTATTCACAAAATGCGCCCTTATTAGTAAACATAAAAATGTAGATGGAAAAAAAACGTCACGTAAACGTCAAGGTAAATAAATATTAAATAAAAAAAATAAAAATAAAATTTCAATTTCAAATAAAATTTCCGTTTAAATATTCCATATGTCCGAATCGCGAAAGTTTAACAGTTACAATGTAGATGGATATATAAAAATGTTTATACTCATTCCGTATAACTAAGATGGCTATAGGGGATACTCAAGAGAAACCGTCGAGAAGGTACAAACAGCCGTCAATACCGTCTTCGATTGGATTAAAAAATGGCGAATAAGACTTAACCAATCAAAATCAACTCATGTAGAATTAAAAACAAATAATCATCCGGTATTCATAAATGGTGGACACATTTTACGAAAATACGGCCAACTATCTTGGTATGATATTAGACGCAAAGCTTCGCTGGAAGGCCCATGTCAAAAAAAACGTGATGAAATGGAGCTTCGCTACACAAAAATGTATTGGCTTCTGGGAAAACATTGTTCGTTGTCAGTTCATAATCATAATAAAACACTATTATACAAGCAAGTCCTCATGCCAATATGGACTTACAGTATTCAGCTATGGGGTTGTACCAAACCAAGCAATATACAGATTCCAAAAACAAAGTACTTAGAGGCATCGTAAATACACCGTGGTACATTAGAAGTACCGACCTCCCTCGGGACCTGAAGGTGGATCCCGTTACTAACGTTATTAAAATTTCGCCGAAGCTCGCGAACGAAGACTTCATCATCATGTGAACGTCCATCCAGCTCCTCCACAACACGGACATCGTGAGTAGACTTAAACAAACAAAACCCTTTGAGTTAGTTTAGTGAAGTGATAGTGTTATAATAATAATAATAAAATGTATTTATTGCAAACAAACAAACAAAAACAATCAACACAATCAAAAAAAATAGATATTCCACGATAACATGACTCGCGACAATTAGTAACATTAAATTTACCGTGCCGCGCATCATGTTAGCATGCACATCTGATGTTTTTTTTACAATAATGAGCTTGTTTGACAATTGGGGTATGCTCCGCACTGTACTGCGCAGACTAAGAGTCTACGCAGGGCTGGTTTTCAGCATACCCCGTTGCTTGAACTCTGGTGTTAGTCAAGCGCAAATAAAGTGTTAAGCGAGCAGTAATCAAAAAATAATAAATATTCATTTATATTATATTATTATATATATTAAAAAACATAATTGCAAAACAGCACTTATGATGGACTTTACAAAATTAATTTACTAAAGGCCGTAAGCTCTGTGATTCAAAAAGTTTCACCATTGACTACAATATGCGAGAGATGAGTGTAAGGGGATGGGGGTCGGTGTGTATGTGTATAAGTGTGTAATTGTAGTATAGTGAATGCAAACTTAAAGGACACAAGAACAAAGTGCCTTCCAAATAGAGATATTGTTAGTATTTTACTCTACTTGCTTAGGTTATAGTTAAATAACTTATTAGTCTTTAAGCTAGATTTTAATTTTAATGAGTTCATCACAAAAGCGTGGTAAATAATAAGCAAATAATATATATTCCGTATATATTTAATAATCTGTGAGTTTGTTACGTATGTCATTTACTTTATCTGATCCTAATTTTTCAAGCATCCAATAATGCCACAATGGTTCATATTGATCCAACATGTGAGTGGTGAAACCGATCTTTATGTTTTTTGGTCCTCTTAAAAAATTGCGAGTTTCATTCTAACGGTTTTATTCAGGATCGTCAGTCATTATTTTTCTTACTAATATTTTCTCGACAGTCTATACCTAGTCATTAGACACATAAATGACTAGCGCAACAACTAAGGGCAACAAATGCACGCTTGGCCTGTGGATATATGTACTTACATATCCACATGAAGAATCGCAATTTCATAATCTACGGCAGGGTCCTTATTTGCTATAGGCTTGCGTTCGGCCACATAACGTAACGAGTCGCGTTACGAAATCTTCTTGGAATTGTTCGTGAATATTCGTGAACTTTCGTAATGATAATTGTGACATTTGAAAAAAACATAAAGAATGAACAAATATGGAAAAAATACATCCCCGTAGAGTTTCTTGGTGCTCTCTTCTCTAACGGGCGTATTTCCGAAGCACCGGTAGAGTCAGAAGGGTATTTCCTTTTCCAGTGTGAGATTTAACTCTGTTGGCACATGAAAGGGAAATTTCCTTTTCAAACTCAAAGAATACTTAGTTTATCTAAATTTGGATTGATTTGATCTTTTTATAATATTTTATGTATATCTCTTTGTTCGGGAGATGTTAATTTTGACTTGTAAAAGTGCTATTATTTTTGCCTATTTACAATAAAATACTTTGACTTTGATATCACACGTTTTCTGGAAGGAATTTCGTGTGCCGTAGGCCGTAGCGAATAAGCAACCTGTGGACGCGAGGAATTCGCGTTTTAGGTCTTACGTTTAAATATAATCAGATTAATTTAACATAATATTATACCATGTCTAAGGTTCCAAGTCAGGCCGTAGCAAATTCAACAAATTTATCACCAAAGTACTTGTGTTACCTACACAAACACACGTTTACATCAAGGACGTTCCACATAGCACTAAATTCCATGTAACACAATTTCAACAGCATTAAGTTTAAGTGTCACTTGTTTGTCTTATAAATGGTCGATCATTTGTTTCCTAAGTTTATGTGTCTTAATCACAGTGGCAAGTACGGAAATTCCGAATGAAATCGTTGCTCCGCATCTGCATCCGACTCCGCAAGTTTTCAAGCAGAGGTTAATGGATGTTTTGTTTGCAATAGAAGATATTAATAAAAAATACATTAATTGTGTGAAAACTATTTGTTTAAATGATTTGGTAATTACAAGGCTGATATTTCATAAAAGAAGCTTGCAGTTCTATATTTTGTTCCTGGCCTAAGATTGTTAAGATTCTTTTAATAAGAGAAGATTTTGATTTTTACTTGAAGTTCTGTAATGGATTTTAATGTATTTTTCCTCTTTCGTTAAATACCCGCATCCGCAGAGGACAAGCACAAACCACCGTATCCACCTCCGCATCAGTTAATATGTCGCTGCTACAAACCAGTCTAAATAATTTCAGCAACGATATTATGAAATCTATATTCTGAATTAAGTTATGAGGGCTCTGGTTTACAAATTAAAGATATTATTTTGGTGTAAAGTCACCTGCCATGATCTGCAATTTCATAGCCTTAAATGTTAGTGTACAATATAATTTTGTATATAATTTAGACAATTTCTCAGACCAGATCAATTTATCAGCTCAGATTTCACACAAACAGATATCAATTTGTGTTTTCAGAGACAACTTCTGCCGTTACCAATTTTAGTCGTTGAATTATTATTATCTCAACAATAGCCGAAATTATAAAACTACCCAATTACTCAATGTTTTACTGTCCTATATTCGCCAAAAGGGAGACACGTTTAGACCAAGACACTAATATCACACTCGGTATACCTAGATTCGCCCCAAAACACAAACCAACTCCACAGAAGTATATGTATTTAATTTATCTATTGATTTCATCGCCATCATCAACATCCTGTATTGGTCCACTGCGGACATAGGCCTCTCTCAAGGTGCGCCACTGAATCCGATCAACGACTCTTCTCATGCAATGACTATCAGCTACCTTGCGTAGATAGTGGCTCCATTTCGCTGGAGCTGGAGAACGTCCTGCATCTACGTTTACTGATTCACAGACCCCTTAAAGAACTCGTTTACCCCAATGGTTATCGTATCGGTTCTAAGACAAATGTGAAGAGCCCCTTGCTACTTCGTCATCAGCCTATACTTGTCCACTGCTGGACGTAGGCCTCTCCTAACAAACGCCACTGAGCTCGGTCTTCAGCTTTCTGCATCCAGTTTCTGTCAGCCGCTTTTCGCAGTTTGTCACTCCACCTGGCCACAGGGCATCCAACACTACGTTTGCCTAAGCGCGGTATGCACTAGAGAACACGTCTACCCCGTTTTCGGTTCTTCGGGAAATGAGACCAGCCCACTGCCACTTCAGCTAGCTATCGATTTCCAATCACACTCTCTGAACAGGAGACAGACAGCCAAACAGATACGAACACACGAATTTGCTCGTAGCTACAACAATTACAGTGTTTCGTAACTGTTTGTGTCATAAATATAATTTGTCAGTTGGCAGTGGGCCGTGCGTTTAATCTGACGCACAAGGCCATGAGATTGGAAGTCCTGTTTACTATGCTGTTTCATGAGTGCATTCTTGGTGTTCAATTGTTCTATAGTAACTAGAGATCTAAAATTGTACTTCCAGCAGACTTATGGTTTCAGAATGAAAAGGAAGTAACGGTAATAATTTCTGAAACAATAACTTTAGAGGCGGGTTTTCTTTAAGCTTAGTGAGCTCAGCGTACAGCTTAAATCTCATCAGGCTAGGCGAATCCTATTCACAATTCAATATAAGTAGGTACTTATATAAATTAGCTACCTATATTTATAATAAAGCAGTAAGTAACAAAAAGTCTGTACATAGAAAATAATTAAATGAAATTTTCTAGGGGATTTAAAGTAAGCTATTGATCAAGTTTTTTTTTTAAATATTGTGTCTGATGTTCGCGCATCACGAAACCTACTGGACTGATTGAAATTCGGTTTTCATTGCTGGATAGCTTAGGTTTTGAATTAAAATCTGGTGAAATTCATATCTAAATCTGATGACTAGAACTGTAGAATCAGAGCAATCATTAAAAATCTTTTTGACGGAACTTTGATCTAATTACACGACTGCTCAAAAAAGGAGTGTAAGGTCCTTGAATAACCCAGAGAAATGACTGCGAGCGCAAAGCCGCGGGCACAGCTTGTACATAATATACAAGTAAATGACATACTTGCCTACCAAATCTTAACATTAAAGTATGAATTTCCCCCGCCTTAACATTGTCAGATAAGGTTAATACAGCAGTCGGCTTCCTAATTGCTATCTCTAAATTGTTAGTTGCCTAATAGCTGTTTTCATTAATAAGGCTATTATTGTCTCAGGTTTCTTTGAACGGAATGTGCCGAGCGATATAGAATGGATACCGCAAGTCGATCGTATAACCCGTGCCAAAATGTTGGACCTAATTATTTGTTGTGCGTCTATTTCAGTTTGTTTTAGACTTAATTTTTAATATTTTTTATTTCTGGTAATACATATAATTTTACATTTCAAATATTAAAAAAAAACCTAAACCAAAAAACTAAACTAATAATCTAAAAATAATTGGTGTTCATGTGGCATGGTTCCAAGAACGCTAGCTGCATTTCCGCGTTGAATATTCTCTGTGCGAGAAATGAGCTAGCCCTCTTGTCACCAGCAACGTCGATAACGTCGATAAGACTTAATTAAAATAAATTCTTTGATTCAAAATTTTTACTTCAATAAAACTACTAAATATAAACGTACATATTGAACCGCTATGGTTTTCACACGAGTATGCATATATGTTGTGTGTGTATATGTGTTAGTATGTATGTTTGTTACTACTCAGAGCTGGAACGGCTGAACCGATCTTGATTTAACTTATTGGTTTACAGATTAGGTACTGGAACCTAAGATACTTTTTACCCGACTGAGCGGAGGGTATTGTGTAAACCAGCCTATGTATGTATGTATGTATGTCTGTTCCTTTGTGGCACTATAGACAAAACGCGTTGACCGATTTTGATGATTCATACGTCAATCGATTTGTCTTCATTTTACGAGTGCTACTAAAGACATGACAGTAATCAAAATTCAATATGGCGACAACCAGACGCCATATTGTGAAAAAAAGAAGAAAACATACGATCTATATTAAGTGGGGGGGTATCATTGAATAGGTATTTGAAAATTATCATTGAGGTTTCTTTAATAATTTTGCATTTGAAATTACCATTTAGGATCTATAACGATTTAAAGTTGGTTAGCAACCATTCTCACTTAAATTTTTCTCTCTATTTAGTGTGGTTCGCAGTCGGGTTTTTGTAAAGGTGCTTGACCGTGCTTGTTATCCCGTAAAAATGACGACGCGAGCAAAGCCGCCGGCACAGGTAGTAAATAATATAAAAAACATTACCATTCTAACAGTTCGGGCAATAAAATAATTAAAAGAATTAGCTAACGGTGCATAACATCCTAAGGCCTGCGGGTCCGGCAGGTTAGCCTAATAAGGCACAGACCGGTGTCTCATGCAACGGAGATTGCATCAAAGATGGCAGATAGAGACCTGGTCCATCTTACTATAATATTATATCCAATGGCCTACATTACCATACTACATTATTATAATCTAACCAATTCAAGAATTGTTTAGATTATAATAATTATATATTGTTTGTAAATATGCATTATTGCCTCATCATCACCATTATCAGCCCGCAACAGTCCACTACTGGACATAGACCTCTCCCAAAGCACGCCACTGAGCCCGATTTTCGGCTCTTGTTTTCCAACCGCCGCTCCGCCAGCCATCTTGCGTATGTCGTCGTTCGCTCAAGCACCAAATGGGACACCAAGAAAAATGGCGACCAACGATCGTCTTATCTCTAAGTTGGATTTCGTGGATATCAACAATGGAAGGAAAAGCTACAAAAAACGAATAGAATATTGAAATAAAGTTCATGTTTCTTTTTCCATTTGTATTATGTTTTCTATTTTGTTCTTCTTACGTTTCATTATACCCCTTCCATTGCTGATCGTGCGTTGGGTAACCCCTTTTGATCATCTATATTCAACACTAGCTTACCCGCCCGCGACTTCGTCCGCGTGGACTACAGTTTATCGCGAAAAAAGCATCCTTCGTTCTTCTAGGATATTAAAAGCCAATGCAAAAGTAGACATAGATTTATTGGTTATGGCCTCTGTGGCTTGTTGTTGGTATACCATCAACTACTTACTCTGTGGCACCAACGCTCTTGATGATTTTTGACAGACTTGTTATTTCGGTGCATGGCAACCGTTCCTTACAGCGAGTATTCAACATGTTCCAGTTATCCCGTGGAAACTTCCACGGAATTCGTGGAATTTTCCGGGGTATAAGCTATATCCATTCTAAATTTCATCAAAATCCATCTAGCGGTTATCGCGTGAAAGCTCCCCCATACAAACAAACAAACAAACAAACAAACAAACAGACAACGTTTCACTTTTATATATTGGTATAGATTAGTCGAGAAGTTAACATTCATATAGCGTCGGTAAAATCTGCGACAAAGACTTGCAATCGATAATCCATAAAAATAAATTTAAAAAATTATAAACCGACTTCAAATCGTAAAAAACTAAAAATAAAGAATTTATTCAAAAATTTTGAGGTCTGTGCTACGCCCAAACTGACTAAAATAAATAGGCACGGCATTTACCTGACACAGACCTCAAAAAAAAATATTATTCGTTTCTCTTTACACGATTTGAATTGGGTACATATTCTTTTTCATATAGACTAACATATATGAAAATAGCTTTGCCCGCAAAAAAAATATATATTCTTGTTCAGTAGCGTATTTTAAGTAGGTACCTAAAAAGTTAAAAAAATCCTATAAAGTTTTGAGTTTTGTACATACTTTTTCATACATATTGCTTTATTATAAGTATAGATTACACATTTTAAATAATATTACATACATACACATCAACTTTAGAACCTACTTTTTTCTGAAGTCGGTTAATAAACCGTTATTCCCGTCGATAAATATTGAAATCAACAACAGGTAAGTAAGTGTTTTGTTGTTTATTAAAAGGCTACGGTGAATGAACGATCAGCCGCGATTGAGCCAGCCAGAGGTCAGCGCGATAGTGATCTACCGCCGACGGTAACTGGTAATGGTAACCACCAGGGAGCAATAATATCTGTAATTAATTATGTTCTTCAGAACGCCACCTGAAGCTCACTTGTGCGATCGAGTGGCGCAATACTTTTTGTTATAAGGTTAGGAACTAGTGGCTCTGTGAGCTGTAGACTTTGCGCGTGCAAACTTTTTTGCAAACAATCTAGCGGTACACAGTAGCGCCATCTAGTTACTTTATTGTAACACTAACATTAACATTTTTTTTTTTTTAAATCATGTCTTTCTGATTGTCTGTTTGTTTGTCTGTATGTTTGTTCGCGCATCACGTAAAAACTACTGAACCGATTGCGATGCGGTTTTCACTGTTGTATAACTTAGGGTTTGACTTAAAATTAAAAGACTGGTGTCCTTGGTACGTATCTTAATCCAATGAGTAGAAGTCGAGCAATTTGTATATTGGTATTTTAGGTCTTGGAATAGTACATACATTACTTTTAACCTAGAGAAATGACCACGCGTGCGCAGCCACGGGCATCAGCTAGTTATGCATATATTTATTTATACACATTATATTATATAAACGCATATCTACCTTTATTTATAATTTGTATTTATTGTTTTGGATAGATTATATATTACATTAAACATTAGTCTTGTTTTTATTAAGTAAACCTCGTATCACCCCCTCAGGGGGGGTCGTGCCAGAATACCAGCACTGAGTGTAGTAGACACTCGGAATTATGCTGAGGCGTGACCGCACTTATATTTTAGCTGTTTTTGGTATTTTTTCTGTTTTTGTGTGTCAAATAAATGTTTTATCTTTCATTATTTTCTTTCTTTCTTTATCTGAAGCTAATTCTGGATGTCGATTCAGGTCATGTTCATAAAAAAATGCAGTGTGTCCTTTAATCATGAATTTATATTTGTAGAGTTCTTAAATACAGTGCACCCGTATGTAAGTTAAGTTAGTTAAACTAACTAATAATTACTGTTAATTAGTTTAACTAACAGTAATTATTCACAACTTATAATATAAACACAGAATAAATAAAGTCACTACGAAGTCAGGCAGGAAAGCCATTGGACATGCTTCGAAAGGAAATTGCCAAGTTAATGGTCTTCCATTAAGATATAGCATTCAAATAGACTCCTCAAGTCTATTTGAATGCTATATCGTAAAGAAAAGGGATCTAAAGTTAACTTCCGAGTATCGACCAAAGGTAGAACCAGATCAAGGCGGAGTACATGGTGCTTATTCAGAATGCCAACCGTAATACCTTGCAGAAAACGTGTGACGTCATTACGAAAATGCACGAACGACTCCACGAAGATATCGCAACGCGACGCGTTACGTCTCTGCGCGGTCATAGCGAGCGGGCCCAGGGCCCTATTTCATAAAGCGACAAATCATAATAAACCTACAAATGCCAGTCGAATACGCAAAACCTGCGTTTCATATAACAAAAACGACATTTCTATAGTTTGACTGACAATTGTCGGTTTGATTGACATTTGTCAGTGTACTATAGTTTTATGAAATAGGGCCCAGGACAACGGATTGTACATTTTCCTAGGTATCTATATAGTACTGAATTTTATCAAAATTCATTCAGCTGTACAATACTTTTATCAATTTCTCGGCTTCTACTCATCGCATCGAGATTCTAAGTTCATGATTTTAAATCAAATCTCAAGCTTTCAAGGCGGGTCACCGCAGACACAAAAGTCGCATTAAGTCGCAAATATCTGTACAGTCTTGCTTTTTTGGGGTGTTGATAGGATAGGTACCAGTAGAGTAAAACTAAATTTGGAGCTTGGAAAGACCTGTGCTAAGAGCGTGGTGCTCGAAAAACATCGTCATTTTCGAACGATATTCAGATTTTGGCTTATAAAACTTCTTAAAAAGGTGCTTACCACTCAAAAGTTATCCATAATACTTATAAAGCAGACAAAATTTTCTATATTTTGAACCCAACATTAGCTCTGTTGGCCCAAATCATAATGATCAATCATCTGTTGGCCCAATCTGTTGGCCGAGATACAGTACTTCAAACAATGGGTATTTTCCCTAAAAAGTTCGAAACTGTAGTATAGTAGTAGTAGCCGCCTCCCAGAATATCAGCTACACCAAGTAACTCAAACCGCATTGCAATCGGTCCAGAAGTTTTTACGTGATACCCGAACAAACAAACAGACTGACACGAGATAAAAATATGTTGTATTCCTGTTCAATAGCTTATTTTTTAACCATTTTTTTTAATTATCTTCTTTGTGCTTACTTTTTGGTACTTCCTGCTTTATTATAAGTTTAGTATAGATAAAACAAAGAATATGCCTACATAGTAAGCATATTCAAGCTTACTATGTAGGCATATAGCAAGGTACATTTCTCTTAAGTCTCATTTGCATTCATTCAAAGAGGTCCGTGTTTTGTTATTTTGATAAAAAAGAACTGGAACAAGGATGATTAGGCCAAAATATAATCCAAGTTCCTGGATAGACAGGTTCTTGTCACTGCTGTTGGTAACTTGATATTGAAACTACAAAAGCCGGAACTACTTGAACTACCAATGAACTAAAGCAATGAAACTAAAACTACCGTATTCCTCTCAGAACTACCACCCGAACAGCTCCAAACCAGTTCATTGAAAAACAACTGTGTGTTAATGTCCTAGCGCGTTTCCATCAACAGTTTTCAATATACGTCCGCATTGTGCGGAGGTACATCAAATACCTTAATCTATGGGATCCACTATTCAACCATAAAAAACAATATCATGTCGAATCGACGAACATGGCCCTTAATTACAGACATTCTAGCTTCCTCTCTTCGAAAACAAACTTTAAGTGTGAGGGATTGAGTTTAAATTTGCAGGGGAATGAAGTGTCCATAATAAGCTTTCTAAAAAAATGACTTGGCCGGCGTAAGGAGGAATGTGGCCCTCTCGTGAGCCGTCGAAATGTTCAGCTAATGCTTTGGTGTTATGAAAATTTAGGGAAAATATTTTTATTGTCATTTTGACGGTTTTTGATTGCTTTTGCTCATTCAAGGAAGCTTTAAAGGTCGAAGTATCTATCATGCGTTCGTTTTTCTTTGACAAAATTCTGGAGTTCAGTAGTTCTTAAACTTGTTGGTTCCAAAAGATTTTGAGCGGACGAACGCATCAAAATCTGCGTATAATTATTTGTTGTCAGTGGTGAGGAGTAGTGCAATCCCGCAGTGAAACTTTAATCCCGGTATTTACGAGACTGATCTGATGTTTCCTTGTCCCGCGGGATCCGGGTGTTTGCGGGATCTTGCGGGATACCAATTGTCCCAATGGGAAAACTCAAACATTACAAGATGAATTAAAAGGGATAATCAAATTATTTATTAAGGTTCAAAATTGAACAAATTTTACAATGCTCTGCAGTATTATACATAATCACATAAGTGGGTTAGATAATTAACTAATTCGGCATTATTGTTTTTGGAAATAATTGCGCTAAAAACATAATATTGTGTAAATAATAGTTTCATCCGACAAACGACTCCTAACTTTACATGCCAAGTAGGTACCCAGCAGCGGAAAATCGCTCAGTTCCACGCTGCTGGTATAATTATTAACAAAGAGTTGCCGGTGAATTTAGAATTGGAACTGACATATAGGTATATAAAAGTACTGAGGGTATCTTTGTTTTGTTAGAAAGCCCTTCCAAATCAGGTAGTCAAATCAAACAAAATCGCTTGCGCGGGATTTTCGGGATCCCGTTAATCCCGGTATTGCATTCCCTAGTGCAGAGTTTTGAACCGGGTTCTGCTGAATTATAAAGCGCACATTTCACCTCTCGCCCGCCACAACTCCGGAAATCAATGTAACTAACGTACATGGTCATACTTATTTTTCCCAACAACATCCCGTGGTTAAACCAACAACTTAAACAACTATGGTAATCCACGTTCTGTGACGGATTCCTATCATTAGATATCTTATTAACGGTTTCTTTAGACAAATTAAGACGATCATTATCTATTGACCCACATATTAACGTTAATTCGAATGTACCCATACCTACCTAAAGTCAACAAAACTGAAGAGATCATGTTAGAACTTTGTCGCAGCATGACACTTTTATCTTATGTTTGATGTACCATTGAAAAAGTGCTAAAACTGTGCTGTGACACGGTTCTAGCATATTCATTAACTTTGGTTCTAGTATAGCTTACATTGCTGTTATCTGTACAGAACTGCTCATTAACCTAAAAATTAAGGAAATTGCTATAAGCGGCGTTAAAGTTTGCGTCCGCTCATTAAAGTGTCTTACGAATAGTGAAATTTAATGCTAATATTTATTAAAATAAAATATGTAAATAAGGGTTATAAAATTTAGAAACATGTGACATCTATCAATCCGCTACACCAAATAGTTACGCGTTCGGGAAGTGTTCGCACTTCCATACCAGTGTATTTTTTATTAATAAAATTAATTATTTTAATGTAACTTTAAATTTGAAGTAGGTACTAATAGTTACATTATTTTAAGTACCTATCTAATTGGTTTGGAAGAACGAAAACATCTTGACTTATTATTCTTGGATGAATAGAGTTTACTTTTTAATTCAGCTCAGCTTAAATTTAAGTAAATGGCTATACCAATGATCTTCATGTTTTACACGAATAATATAATACCATTTGAAATAATGTTATTTCGGTAAATAAATCTTACTGGCTGTATGCACAAACCGTATCAAGCATAAAAAAGTATACACCTGTGATCATCTTTTTTTATTTTGATACGCTGGACCGTATTCTGCCAGTATCGTGTGTTTATCAAGAAACTTGATTTTAGTTCCTACTTTGCCGCCAAAATCTCATTAATCCAAGCTGTAATTTTAGTGCCATCATGGCATTTAAATGTTGTCGCTCCCAAAACTGGACGGCATCGAACGATACCTGCAGAGATTGAATGACGGAAAGTTATGTACCATTACTGTAGACACCTTACCAGATACAGTTATAATGTACTAAATGCCTGTTAAAATGATGTGTTTTTTACCCCCGAACTCTAAAAGTGTTATAAGTTTAGATTTAGTTTACTTTTCATCATCATAATCCACGCGGGTAAAACTGCGGGCCGCAGCTAGTCCATACCAATATATGAAAGTGAAACGTTCTCTGTTTGTTTGTTTGTTTATTTATTTGTTTGTTTGGAGAGCTTTCACGCGATAACGGCTGATCGGATTTTGATGAAATTTGGAATGAAGATAGCTTATACCCTGAAATAAAACATAGGATACTTTTTATCCCGGAAAATTGAAAGTTTTCGGGAAAACTGGAAAAATGTGAATTACTCGCTATAAGAAACGGTTGCCTTGGAAACGAAATAACAATGATGTCAAAAAACATCAAGAGAGTTGGTGCTATACCAACTTTTGCATTGGTTTTTAATATCCTATAAGAACATAGGATGTTTATTTTCGCGATAAACAGTAGGTAGTCCGCGCGGACAAAGTCGCGGATAGGAAAGCTAGTACATTCTAAAGGCTTTTTATCACAATGCAAAGGTCTAAAGGGAGCGTGCTTTGAGACCCCACCTCAGTAATAACTTCACAAATACCTACCTCAGTAGCTAAAGGTAATATGTTTAATATGGTTTTGAAGTTTGTAAATGTTATGAATCATTAGTAACAATTGCAACACGTAAAACACAGAGCCTCTTCAAATAAATTTCGGTAAAATCGAGCATAGAAATCTAATTTCATACTAAATATTTATCGCCGTAATAAATCTAGAGGCATACTGGGAACTAAGCCGTTAGAAAAACTAGTCTGCACGGAACCGGGGCCCCCGCAGAGATGTCGCCCTACGTGCGCTTTTTGTTCTGGCAACCCATCTAAAGCCGCGAATGTTTATTTATGAAAGTTCAAGCATAACATCTAATGACGACAATGGCAGTACTGGGCGTTATAGATGGCGCTCAAATAGGGCATGGCTAAAGGAAGTGCATCCAAATCATTACAAAATGAAATGTAGCTGTCGGAAGATTAATTATTTTAGTTTGTCACATACAATTGTTTGTTTTGTTTTGAAAAGATCTTTATTGAACCTAAATAAGTATTACAATAATTACGAGACATAGTCAAGTAAACTGCCAAATCGACAATCTGTAGAAACAATGTTGCCAGTTTAAAAATCAAAACTCATAAAATATACCCTTTACTTATTTAGCGTAATTTCGAATGACTCGGCAGGGTAACATCACCTTTATAAAGTCTTACAAAATGAATATGATAATTTATTCTCGTTACGACATGTTATTATACAAAAAGCGTTTCATTTTAGACATATAAGAGTGGGTTAGTTAATATGCGCCCTTTGTACACTGCATTGCACATTTTTAGCGTTCTATAAATTCGGCTCAGTTAGTAAGTTTTAGATATATTTTATACGTGTAATTAATACACACACAAATAGTGGTAGTTTAAAATGCAACCAAAGAGATCGGAATCATCTCCCATCTCCCGATCCTCATCATTAGAAAGAGCTTTTTAAGATAGCTTAATATGTACTCAAAAGCTATCTTTGAGCTCCAATATCTCAGAAAAACGACTCTTTTTCTTTGTATTGAAGTCTTCAATAAATTTATTAAGGTTTAATTAGTGGCCGCGATTCTTCACTCACTTCACTTGTGGATAGTAAAATGTAAGGACCGCATTTGTACAAACATGGAGATCCGACGAAAATGCAATATTAAAGTATAAGTAACTGGCTAAAAGTAGCAATATGGCGTACATCAACCTAGAACTCCTATCTTTGAGCTCCAATGTCACAAAACGTGACACTTTCGGTTACTAGTGTGCTGACATTGTGTTTATAGATTTATTAATTGGTAGTATGCCAGACTCTACAGTAAAATTTTAGAACCCTCGATTGATCCGAAATATTCCATGCACTGGGACCTCACTCGCTATGACTATTCACGCATTTAACGCGTCGCGTTACGATATCTTCGTGGAATCGTTAGGCAATTGTCGTAATGACGTCAAGGAATTTCGTGTGTCTCCTTACGTACAAATTTTTCTATAGTAAATCAATGCGATATATATAACTATAGGTAATAAATTAAATTGGTTTTATTTCCCAAAAATAAAAAAATGAGTACTTATGCAAGATTGAAACAAAGTTGCAAACGTGACTTTTCGGTCTCATGATAAATTTGTGTAAGTAACGTTTTATTAAAGTAATCCACTTTACGTAATTGAGGAGTGAAGAGGAGTATTTCTGGTCTGCCTTTCAGCCAGTGGCCCTCATAAGCTTGAAGCATAAAAAGTAATAGCCTACTTATTGTTTACTAGATTCTATACTGACTGTATGATCAAACCATGCAAAGTTAAAAGAAAAGTAAAAAAGTTTAACTCAGATTCTCCATTACTCAACTTGAGCAGTCAACTATGTAATACTAGCTGCGCCTTGCGGTTGTAATCCATACCAATATATAAAAGTGAAACGTTGTCTGTTTGTTTGTTTGGGGAGCTTTCACTCGATAACGGCTGGAGGGATTTTCATGAAATTTAGAAAGGAGATAGCTTATACCCTGGAATAATACATAGGATAATGTTTATTAAAATTGTAAGTTTCCACGGGAAAACTAGAAAATGTTGATTAGTCACAGCAAGGAACGGCTGACATCACAGAATGGTGGGAGGTTGCCATGGAAACGAAATAACAAGTCTGTCAAAAAACATCAAGAGCATTCGTGCTATACCTACTTTTGCATTGGTTTTTAATATCCTAGAAAAAAATTGAATACTTTTTTTTCGCAGTGAATCGCAAAAAAAATCTTCCAATTTTAGTCCGCGCGGACGAAGTCACTGGCGGGAAAGCTATTGATGAAGTACCTAGATGATTAGGATTAATAGTACCTATCCTATGTGTTATTCAAGAATCTAAGGTCCTGGTCTCTCTATTTATCGAATTTCACAAAAAAATGTACAGCCGT
Source organism: Alsophila aescularia (assembly GCA_946251855.1). Taxonomy (NCBI): domain Eukaryota; kingdom Metazoa; phylum Arthropoda; class Insecta; order Lepidoptera; family Geometridae; genus Alsophila; species Alsophila aescularia. The sequence continues at coordinate 47,479,183 of OX276383.1, read as the reverse complement.
TTCAGCGTGAAGAAGTACCAAACGTACACACACAGCCCAAACTTTAGCATTTATAATATTATTTAGTGTGAAGTGTGTAATGTGATTACTGTGATAGTGTGATTGACATTGCAGCTTTTAGCTAAAGTAATATATTCCAACTAGCTGTACCCGCGGCCTTGCCCGCGTGGTCAATTCATTTATAATATTATTTAGTGTGAAGTGTGTAATGCGATTACTGTGATAGTGTGATTGACATTGCAGCTTTTAGCTAAAGTAATATATTCCAACTAGCTGTACCCGCGGCCTTGCCCGCGTGGTCAATTCATTTATAATATTATTTAGTGTGAAGTGTGTAATATGATTACTGTGATAGTGTGATTGACATTGCAGCTTTTAGCTAAAGTAATATATTCCAACTAGCTGTACCCGCGGCCTTGCCCGCGAGGTCAATTCATTTAAGAGTAGCCCATACGTGTTATTCCAGAACCAAAAATATTTTTTTTAGAAAGGATATGTGCTGTTGGTCTATAGCTGACCTCTACAGCGTCACCGGACGGTGGGGCGGGCGCAAAAACGCTTGCTAGGCATCCAATAATCGGATTTAGATACCAAGTACCCCAGATTTTAAGTCAAACACTAAGCTATCCAACAGTGAAAACTGCATTGCAATTGGTATAGTATTGTAACAAGCATACAAACAGACAGAACGATTTTTAAAGTGTTATATTATTGTTCAATAGGTTATTTTAAGTAGCCTACACCATTTTAATTATTATCTTCTTTGTACAGGCGTTTTCGTACTTATGGCTTTATTATAAGTATAAATGTACACACCTTTTAGATTTTGTTTCCTAAAACACCAGCCACCAAACTAAACCTTGCACTATTTACAAACCCATTTGAAAATCGGACAAGGGTAAACCCGCAGGCTAATGCTTATCACTTACAAACGGATTATATGTGCCACAATAAAAAAAAGTTTAGCCGCCCGTGGGCGGGATTCACAGAATTAATAATACCTTAGGAATTAGCTTAAACCTGCTCCGTACTAAATCTGACCAAAAAAAGGTCAAGTGCAAAGTTTAAAATATATTTTTCAAGCTAGCAACATTATCCCTAATTCTTATTGACAGCATCGCCTGCGTCTTGTCGTTCAGAATTTATCTTATTTGGGTCACTTAAGAGGCCAACGATCTTGAAATTAATCCTTTTATTTTTAAATCGTCGGATGTTTCATTTGCATTTTTATCAATGCTATAATCTAAGAGGGGAGGGCAACAATTCTGTGAAATATTCTTCGATGAAATGCTGAAATGCATGGAGGTGATAGATATTAATCTACAGAAAAAAACATCTCCGCGATATCAAATAATGGTGACGTGTTAGCGGTTTTAAAACTATTGCATTCTAAATAATTGTATTTATGAGTAATCGATTCTTAGATTTACAATTCAATCCTCAATTCCCGTTAAATTTCGCATAGAAAACAATAAATTATGGTTATTGAATAACGTTGCTCTGAGTGATAAATTTTTACGACACCAATTCTTGTTTTAACTGCTCTCGGATGATTCGCCACGATTTATGAGATGCAAAATTGAAACCTTTTATTTACCAGTTTCCGTTTTACAATCGTACATCACTATTTCGCACGTGATCGCTCGAGAAAAAACAACATGATAATTTCTCGGTCTGTCCGAAATCGATTGCACGTAACATTGACGTTGTTACTCGATTGACTCAATTCTCGTTTTTTCGAACGATTCGTTTTGTTTCATTATCTGTTGTGTGATTGTTGGTTGCGTTGGACCGATGCGAAATTTATGATTTAATTGCTGCTTGCGAGTTTTTACGGGTTCAATGCACTCGCTTATTACATGTTTAAATGTGTACGTGTGATACTGAGATTTCATCGAATGCTAGTCAACCGTGTAGTTAAAGTTTATACGTTAACTACACGGTTGACTAGTATCGTATTATATCGTATTGACGTATTATTACGATATCGTGCTTGGATTAGTCTCTTGGCCATCTTCATGGGAAAAGTTGACTAAAAAGTTGAATAATTATTCAGTAGCAATGATTCTTTTGATTTTTAAATTCACATTTACATTTGAAATCAATTTAGATGAAAATTTTGGATTGAACAGTATTTTTTTCATGTACCTTCCTATAGCAATCATAACAGAAGAGATTTTATATGATGGTAGAGTATTAATATATATTCAACCGTGAGTTAACCAACGAATAAAAATAACAATAAACATAACACTCGAAACAAAATAGTTGTAATTTAATACAGCGCAGCGCATTTATTATAATGGCCGGCCAATAAAATACCTACATGAAACACCAAATGTGCTATCACACCGTGAATAAGGCGCAACTCGGCGGACATTATCGTAACACGATAGTAGAGGAACATAACTAACGAGCCCCGGTTCTATTCCAGGCGATAAAACTCAGCGAAACAATATCAACTCGATACCGAATATCGAGTGAGTTAATGCTCGCCGCACCCGCGCCCGCTGCCGATAAATCGAGAATGCCGATATAAATGTGCGCATCACTAGTAATTTTTGCCATAGATTAAGTTACAAAAAGAGGTAGGCTTTGTGCTATTTGAGCGAAAATTGGACAAAGTGACAGAGTCCACAAAAACACATCGGTGAGAATTATTGAAAAGGCGAGCTTGACCTGCAATTGGATTTCACGATGAGGTATGTATAGTTTTCCTAAAAAATAATGTCTGGTACATTATCTGAACAATTATTTAAATAAATAATAGTTTAAAAAACAAAAAAACACGTTTTTTTAAATAAAACATTTTTTCTTATTTACACTATTAAAATTTATTTTCTATTTTTTAGTTTGGTTTTCTATATAAAGTGTGTTTTTTAGGTTTTTTTAACTATTATTTATTTTCTACTTTTTAGTATAGTTTTTTTTTTTTTGAAATTATGTATTGTCATCGGTCTTTGATAGGTGTCCAAAATTTCAATGAAATCTGACTGTTTAAAGTGGGTCAAAGTAGCGTCCAAAGGAGTCGGCTACAAACATACAAACAAACATACAAGTGAAGCTAATATAAAGCGTATAAAAAAGCCTTAAATGGATTTCGCCGTCATTTTCCACATATTTTATTTTAATAGCATGCAGCCGAGTAGTGTCTGTAAATTTCATCAAAATTGGCTGAGCAGTATTTATTTTGTTCAATGAATTATTATTTTTTATTGGCCTTGCGGACCCTTACCCGTTTTCATATTAGGCTGACCAATGACTTTTCTAAGTTATGTGCGGTTTTCCATCACTCCGTGCTTCGGAGGCCACGTTAAGCTGTTGTTCCAGGCTGTTATTTATTAATAACAGTCGTTAAGCCATGTCAGAGGCCCTCGGGCGGTCTGACAAACTGACACCAGAGGCCAGCACTACCTCATACGCCAAACAAACAACCCCGTTTTCGTTTGTACCATATTTCTTGGGACACCCAGTGTAGTTAGGTATTTTCAAATAGAAATATTATCCTTAAACCCATTCCACCTAGACATCTGAAGTAATATTATATATAGGCACATAAAACTCGGAACCGTCATAAAAGACGACACGAAATGAAAAGCGACGTAAATACGCCGTAAATCTGTATGAGAAACGACAATATCCTGAATCAATATATTTTAGCATTTCCACGTCTCAAAATCTATTAATACTGGATGTACTACTATCGTAAATACATCCAGTATTTACGATTAGTACTGTACTTTCAATATTTAATATCCTTATTCCGCGAAAAACATTATATTTTAAATCGAAACAGCTTCGAAATTACTGAACTGATAGATCGGTAGAATTTTAATATCGTTCAGACAGCGCCGGGCGTGAAATTATATGCAATCAAGAAATGGTTAAAGCTACAGGTACTAGTAGTGGTTGTAGGTTGACATGTTCACGAAGTGTTCATGCTATAATTTTGAAAATTTTAATTAAGTTTCATTAATGTTGCCAGCAAGGAAAACTTTATAAAGTTGGCGTATAACGTAATCCTATTAAGTTTATAATGGGTAGGTAGAATTAAAATAGGAACTATGTGCGCAGGGCTGCCTCATTCTCATTACGGGCGACGAGACGGTAGGCCTTCGTTCGCCATCCATTCCATCATTAAGGTCCAGTGAATGCAGACAGCCCTATAATTTCCCCCGTCCCGGCTCCCCGTGTAGCGTCCCTCTCGCACCCACGTAAACGCCCCGGCTTTATTAAAAGAAGACGTCGAAACGAAATGAGTTTCGTCGAAAACCACTCTACTTACCCGTGCATTTTGTGTGCAGGGGCTTTAATGTTTGGTCGGTAATAAACACGTGTTCAGTTCCTTTTAGTTTTGCAGTTAGTGAAAATCATTTATTTCAATCAGCACTGAAATGCTCTAATCCAATAAAGCACAGATACATAAAATCTTACACAACACATAACTTTATTTTTGAAAGGCCTTCGTACAATGCTTTAGATAATAATGCGTAATCATTAGAATATACTTACTAAAAAATACTTAAAATTTTGATTGTTGTCCTTACTAATCACAAAAAATATTGACAATTAAGATTTAAAATACATCCCGATGCTCAAACTAACACAATTTATGAATTTGTCTAGTGAATTAAAATCAAGTTTGTTTCGTTATATCAAAGCAAAACCAGGAATCAGTATCAGAAGTAGTATCAGGACGGTAGTATAGGCAAATTAACCGGCCTCAGAACGACGTGTCCCACTCATTAGCATACTCTATTATATGCCCCCTACTTGAAGCCGCATAAATGGCAAAATCATGCGTCTCGGTATTTCACAAAAGGTCATCGATGAATAAATTAACTATTTGCCTGATAAAAACTATTCAATTGGATTGCTTTTGTTGCATTTGAGTACCGCGGCTTGCTAAATAAGCTTATATCTGATAATTATCTCCAATGTATTGTGCAGGTTAACATCGTTTCATTTAAATAAACGGCTGTGAGCATTCATTAGTTCACAATAAATTACCTTTATAAGTTTAATTTGCCTTAACTATCGGCGTTGAGGACAAAAATATTGTCTTGCATTCTGTCTGTATTTGCGGTTATTGATGAATGCAATTTTTCGTCTTTTTTTCTAAATGTCTTAGTTCTACCTACGCAAAATTCCACGTTGTCTGAATACTCACCTGTTCAATCAATGTGTGTCCACGATGATTTATGGTGACGAGACGTGGAGTCTCGCACTTAAGGCTATGCGCCCAAGATCAGAGTTGTACACAGAACCAAGGAGAGCAGGATCCATGTACAAGCAGCTCCAACAAATCCAGACAAGAACTAAATTTCGGAACGTCTCGGAACCTATAGTTATGAAACTTAAATAGAGCTGGGCTGGATACATTGCTGCAGGCGAAGTGACCATAGATTGAGTAGGGGAGGTGACAGAGCGGTGAATGGGAATAGAGACAGGGCAACGAAGCGTCGCATCGGTCACCCGGCAACGAGACGGGTCGACGATATTATAGAGTCGAACCTGTATCCAATAAGGCTGAGGCAAATGCCATGCTTAAAGATGCCTTTACCTAGCATTGAGTGGAACTACGAAAAAAGGCTGTGGATGATGATGAAGATAATATTTTTAAAACCAAAACTAGCGATGGACAACCAAATGGCCTCGATATCTATATAGGCTATTGCAATATTTCTGAAGTTAAATTCAAAATATGATTAGTGATGTAAAACATCATTAATTATAAGTTGCCAGTATTAAAAAGAAAACAAAATTAAAAATAAATGTATGTTCAACCCATCTCATAGATAGCGCTGAAGCTCATAAAATAGTTTGTAATAAAACTGATATGCGCGTAACACTCGATCAGGTTATCCGGCGGTATACAGAGTTAATTTCACTGCACTGTTAATTTCTGTTTGGGAATTTATACAGAAACGATTACATTTTGAGTGAATCGAAGCGCAAATTATTTTAATGCGGTTGAAACATAGCGGCCGGGGCAAAAAAACCGTTATTACGAGGTAAGCTATCGACTGGAATCGTAACCAATCGTTTACATGTATATGAAGTCGAAATAAATGTTGGTGCGGTCAGCGGGAGCGACTGATGTTGTTCGTTTTATTGCGGAGGTATTTATGTTAGGTGCTGATTTGAATTTGTTAGTATCGAACTGGTATGATAGTTTTAGAAGCAAATTTTTCGATTTTACTTCTACACCTACACTAATATTATAAAGCGATAAGGTTTGATTTTTTGTATGTTTGTAATGGATAAACTCAAAAAATACTGAGCCGCATTTAAAAATTATTTTACTTATACAAAGCTACGAGTACATTATCAGCAATTGGGATGTATCTTATTTTTCAAAAGAAAAAGTTCCTTACGGAAATTGCAATAATATAACCCAAGGCATCAAAAAATTGCCTATAAAAGTCATTATATGATTAAACATGAAAATAATGTAAAAACATGTTTATAGTACTAATCATTAACCACAAAAAAAGTCCGCGAGTCTATATGTCTAACTAATGTAGTTAAGTCACAATAACAGTTTTTTGTTAAAACACCGGTAGAATCAAATTTTTGTATAAAGTAATACTTATAGAAACCCTTATCTACCCGTGCGAAGACGGGGCGAGTCGCTAGTATGATATAAAATTTACAACTACATAATTTAGATACTAAACAAATTATTCAAAATAGAATTTGAAACATAATACATATTATCCTAGAACGCATAGATCTAGCTTAAATGAGATAGATCTATGCTTGAACGAATAATTTGGTTAAAATTTAAAAACTTTCTTCCAAAAATTGTTTATTAAATAACCTGCTTGTAATGTTCAAAACAAAAGTAATGATGTCATCTAAGTATCATCTCGATTCAGTTCTTCATTATAATGATACTCCTAATCAGAACCTCATATATGCGGGTACGGAGAATGCCATCGCAACAACATTAGAGCACAAGGGTGCTCTAATGGTTGAGGGGGTGATGGCAGGTACATAAGTATTACTCGTAACTGGGTGCTGCTTGTGGGGACTGGTCTAGCCTGTTTTCTTATTAGTCATTTGTATTTTTATCAGTTTGTTTATTGTGGGACGTCTAATTGGCACTTCCATCTTTTGTATTTGACATTTACATGTGTTTGACCAAGCGGACGCGAGCGAAGCGTCTCCGTTTCAGCTTGGCCAAAAATTATTTCGTTTGTGTTTCCGGATGTTCGACTGTTCTCCTCTACTGGTCGCATTTCTCAACCGATCTAGACGAAACTTGGTATACAGGATAAACGAATTTTTAAAATTTTTTAGTCGTCGTTTTTGATTGGCGAAGTACTTCCCCCAAAAAAGGGCTAAAAGGGGGCTACTGAATATCTCCGCCTCATTACAGTCAATTTCGATGGTTCTTTTTTTATTTGAAAGGTAACTTAAGGTGACTTTAACTTGATCTCATAAAAATTTGGTGAAGATCTGATGAGGATCTTCGGAATATATAGCAGATTAGCTCCTCAAATGCTCAATTTTAGGTTTCCACCAGTGGAATCAGCCCTTTATCTAAGTAGAGATTGATGGAGCACTTTGGTTATTAATGTTAGTTTTATAATAAGATAAGTAGATGGCGCTACTGTGCACTAGATTGTTTGCAAAAAAGGTTTGTGCTTGCGAGGTCTAGAGTTAACAGAGCTACTAGTATTATAATTTCTGTCATATATATATATATATATATTGAAGTTTTCACCTTATTGGAGAAAACTCAATTTATGACAACTCTATATTTTTTAAATGACAGAAATTATAAAAATACACATGTAAATGTCAATGACATCCCCATAGAGTAGAAGCAAGAAGGGTATTTCCTTTTCCTGAGCGAGATTCATCTCTGAGTCGGTACATGAAAAGGAAGCATACTTAGTTTACCGTGGTTTACGAAGCTTTATTGATTTGATCCATTTGTTAATGTTTTTCTGTTTGTTCATGCTGTTAAGTAATGACTTTTGAAGTGCTATTATTTTGCATATTTACAATAAATACTTTGATTTTGCACAAACTCACAGTTTGTAGCGCCCGACATCCGTTCACAAAGAGTGAATAGAGCTCTGACACTCTTCTGCACCTATTTCTTCCAAACGAACCTAAAAAGCGTCTCACCAAATCCAACTTACAACAAAACCGAATTAAAATTGTCTATCCGTTTGGGAGCTACGATGTCACAGACAGACAAAAGCTTCAAACTTATAACACCCCTCTTTTTGCGTTGGATAATTATGTAAGTAAGTATGCCTAAAATACCTAAAGTTTTTTTTTACTATACTTGAACAGAGACAGTGACCTCTACCGCTACACGCCCCAAGCAGTAGGTCGTATTCAAGGCACCCTGCTGATTCGGATCGCGATAATTTTTTTAGTAATCGATTCTTCATTCGAGTATCACATCACTAAGCGCTACGATGAAAGATCGAAACAAAAACAACACGCCACATAAAAAAACGCAGTAAATTTTCGCATGAATGTAATTTAACACTTTATTGATAAAATTGAGGATTATTCATGTTCACACGCAAAACAAATATCATTTTTAAATCCACGTCTATAAAATGTGAACCAGAGCGCAGTATACATATTGTCCATACTGTGACCAGAGCGCAAGGTAAATGGGTCGTATAAATCGCGACAGCATGATTGTTTTGCCGATAGCAATCGTGTTTGTAATGACCTAGCTATCTATCTCAATATCTCGCTCTACTAAATTTACCACTATTGTAGAGCGAGTTATAGATAATAATGTTTCTAAAAACCTATTTATGCGAAATTCTATCCCCAAAAACTAATAAACTCCTCCTACTCTATCTCCTCCTTTTCTATCTCCTAATTTCGACCGCATCTTTTTTGGCTGGCGTTAGTACTATATTTGATGCACATTGTGTTAAATTGATTCTTTAAATATGTGAGATATATAAATATACATTATGTTGTATTTATATGTATTGTTTAAATATATGTAATGTATTATTTGATAAAATATGAATTATTATATTGTAATAAGTATGTATGTTAATTTACTATATTATTACGCCACCGACTGAAAGCTATTTAATCTCTGATCTTCTCCATACTATGGCTGTCTGGAAGAGATCGTTATTTAGTGATAAGACCGCCTATTGTACTCTTTATAAGGATATACCTTATTTGTATATTATTTTTGGTGTGCAATAAAGTGTATTTATATTGTATTGTACGTGTTTCAGTAACTAGCTGCGTCCCGTGGCTTAGCCCGCGTGTAGACATTGCCACATCAAAATTGGTTCATGTACTAAATCAATGTAAAGGTTTTTCATTGAAGAATTATTTATCAAAATTATCATAGAGGAACGTGATCGACTCAAGGAAGTTCTATGTACTTACGAACAACTGGAATGATATCTCTTTGATACAAAAGTGGTCGTAAGGAAACGTTCACGAAAGCGGGAAGTCTCTTTCTCTCTCGTACAACGTTTCACATTTTTCGCATAAACTATAAAATAAACTTGATGTCATCTGAGATTGGCACTAAATAAGAAAGAGAAAACAAGGGCTAAAGCTCAACTTCCTTGTCTTTTTTTATTTTTAAATCGTTTTCAAAGTAAAATAATCGATACCCCGCTTTTACTTTGAAGAAATCGTTCCAGTTGTACGTCAGTACATAGAACTTCCTTGGATCGTTTAGACTCACAGAGTAATAATTATGCAGTTGTCTATGGCTAGACTAGACACACCTATTAAAAGAACTTTTTTCAACATGGCCGCCGAGTTTTCCCGCCAACCCGAGAGAGCGCAACCAAGGACAGCCACGTGTGAAGGGACGTAGTAGTTAACTGATGAGTTCAGTCTAAGATTTAATAGGGATGCTCTTTTAGTTTCAAAGATAAGTGTGGACATTTTACGGTCCTTTTAGTAATAAAATAGAATTGATGTTGCAGGTACTAATATAAAACGTTTTGTAAGAGAGGCATTTAATTATTTAGATTTCTTATTTTTTGGACTTAGGTACTAGTCAGTAGGCACAATAAAAAACTTGTAAAAGAGAGATTATTTAACTTCAACTTAACTTTTTAACTCAGTACCTCATATCTCCAGAATTACTGAACCGATTTATATCATTGTTTTGTTTCTTCATTAAAATTGGTTCAGTAATATATTAGTAAAATTAAATCCATTTGAAGTCGAATCTTATTTTATAGAAACTATTTTTTCTAAATGTAATATTATCTTTATGTCTTAGTTGTATGAGGTAGTCTAACATGTATTGTTTTAAAACGGCGTCTAAAGTTTGCAATAGAAGTAATTTAAGCAAATTGTGTATTTCGATAGTTTTTTTCTCCTTTTAAAGTACTTGGTAATTTTCTACATCACTATTAGTCATTCAAACCGCGTCACCGGAAAATGATCAGGAAATCCAACATCAGTATCAACATCTATTAACCATGTAGTACGTTCGATAGCTCAATTAAAAGGATACCTACCTACTTTTCCCATAGCCCTACGCAGGAGCCCGCAAAAAGCAAACCAACCTATGTATACTGTGGGAATGCATTCAGTAATGCAATCTTTTTGCTTCATTTTAACCGGCCAGGTAAAATGTAAGCAAGGAGCGGCACACAGATCTGATGTCTCTGGCAACACTGTGAGTGCCCTCACTGAGAGGTGACGTAGAAAAGCATAGGGTTTGCAATGGCTATAGGACATTTCTTATGTATAATGTGTATCCACACCAATATATAAAAATGAAACGGTGTCTGTTAGTTTGCTTGGGGAGCTTTCAAGCCAAAATAGCTGATCTGATTTTGAAACTTTGTAAATAGGAACTGTACAATATAGAGACCAACATAGGATACCTACTTATTATCCCGGAAAATTGTAAGTTGTCACGGGAAAACTGGAAAATGTCGATTACTCGCTGTAAGAAACGGTCGCCGTGGAAACGAAATAATACCAAGTATGTCAAAAAGTATCAAAAGCGTTGGTGCTTGCTATACTTTTGCATTGGTTTTTAATATCCTAGAAGAACATAGGAGGGATCGTTTTTGTGGGGGGGGAGAAGTATGGGGAGGGTAGGAGGGGCATAATTTGTACGCGTGCAAAGCCGCCGGGCCCAGCTAGTAAAGTATATATATAAAAAGTGGCCATTCTCATATTCAGACACATACATACATACATATAATTCACGTGTCATGTTATGTTGAAAACTATTATGTATGCCTATTTAATAGTAAATGTATTGAAACTTAAATACCTACCATTATTGATAATTATATTGTAATGTAATTAATTAATCTGAAGATGCACAACAAAAACTTACTTTAACGTAAATACAAATACCTATGAATATGCATAGGTACAAGTCGGCTAATTACAGAAAAGAATTTAACTTACGTACATGCGATACAAGATGGTAAAATGTGTAGGCAAAAAACTTGTAATGGTGACATTTTTCACTTTTGCTGTCTCGTAACTTTAACCTAATTACTGAGATAAGTACTAATATGGCAACACATTACAAATCCCCTTAATCCTTTAATAAGTAATGTATTTAGTGAACAAACCGTTTGTTGAATAAAATATTAAAGATAATCTATAACAATATAACTTCTAATAATCATCAAACGCAAGCTAATCTAATATACAACACCTTGTCGCCACATTACTACGCTATCTATAATGTATGTATGTGTTTAATGTAGGTATATTTAAAACATACCTTTTTATACCCTCATGGTGGAATATAATGATTCTAATTTTTAGTCCATAAGTTTATGGATTACCACGGATGTCATATTGGTTAAAAAAAAATATTATTTCAAGCGGAGAATCGAGACGAATTCAAAATGAACGATACCTCATCATAAGTTGAAACCGTCGAAGCTGTGAGGGAACTGACGATGAACTTTTCATAAGTTGAAACCGTCGAAGCTGTGAGGGAACTGACGATGAACTTTTCATAAGTTGAAACCGTCGAAGCTGTGAGGGAACTGACGATGAACTTTTCATAAGTTGAAACCGTCGAAGCTGTGAGGGAACTGACGATGAACTTTTCATAAGTTGAAACCGTCGAAGCTGTGAGGGAACTGACGATGAACTTTTCATAAGTTGAAACCGTCGAAGCTGTGAGGGAACTGACGATGAACTTTTCATAAGTTGAAACCGTCGAAGCTGTGAGGGAACTGACGATGAACTTTTCATAAGTTGAAACCGTCGAAGCTATGAGGGAACTGACGATGAACTTTTCATAAGCTGCTAAAATCACAAACCTGCTTCTTCATAGTAAGCTAAACATATTTTTTTTACGTACTAACTTTATTGGCTCAATACGCGCCGATTCAGCGCGTGATCAAAACTCAGTACAAAAACTGGTTTATGATGCGCGCGCATGTACTGAGTGAGACTAAACCTAACAACATAGGTACTAATTTGCGTAGATATTCTTTGAACAATTCTAACCGCTCTGCTCATCACTCCGCTGTCACTACTACCCCACCCCAACCCATCCTCCAGCGATTGCTGTCATAAAAAATGTTTTTAATTATTATTGAAGCAATACTCGCAATAAACGTTCACAAATAGTCCTGCTACTCAATATTAACATGAATATGCGTTTAAAGATTATTTTCTAGAAAATCCAGCGAAATGCCCACACACAGGCTTCTCTCACGGGCTTTTATATTGGCAATTTTCTATAAAATTAATTACTAGTGCACAATTTTAAGACAGACTAGACGGGTAATGAAACTCGGGATAGGGCTATAATTTTTTATAGATATATAATTTTGGAAAAATGATATTTAATATTAATTGTGTTTATTACAATTTAATCCTACAATTTATGTTTTCGTACATAGCTCTGAAGAACAAAAAACAATAATTATACACTTCTTAGGTTTCAAATATAATTTCGAGAATTTTAGAAAAACTAAGATAAAAAATCTTAGTTTTTCTAACATAACCGATTGCATTGCTTTAACGGTTTCCCCTAAGATAAGCTAGAATAAAAGCATGAATTTACAATACCTATTGATTTCACATAACGTTATTAACGCATCTAACAATGTTACGATTCGACGCGTTCGCGTGTTACTGCGTGCATCGTGTAACAGAGGATGGTATAAGAAGAGAAAATTTCAGTGAAATTGAAAGCACATTACGAAACGATTAACAGTTCGTTGAGTATGTAAGAAAAAAACCTAACGTTTATGCAATATCACAGTTGATTGAGTCGAAGACGAACCATTAAGGAATTTTATTCAACTCGTAAAACTAGTCAAGTAAACATGCAATCTAGCAACACTGAAAATAAATTTGGCACTTACCAAAATGAATAATATTAGGTAGGTACTTACATAATATTAAGTCCATCACGTTTTTAATGTTGATGTTCATCCTGAGAGACATTCATTTGCAGGTTTGAAATCATAAATTAATTCTGTTACAATAATTAGCGGAATCGCGTGACACTTGGCCATAAAGGAACTTGTCCTCTGGGCGTTTAGAATCTATCTAGCTGTTTTCTCGTCTAATATATTGTTCAGATAGCTTCATTATTATAACGACTGAGTGAATTATCATAATGTTGATTCTTTATTAGAGAATGATTTAGCAACAGGTTGGGAATAAGATTACCAGCATAGGTACGATTAAAAAACGCGTATCCTCTTTCTTAAAAATCATCGCATTACAAGCTCAACTACGCCGCCGCCTAGTGAAATTCCGTTAACATGAGACATTGTAAGAGCCATACAAAAATAACTTATACAGATGTAGTTACATTGCCTATAAAATTCCTGCATTACTTTAAGTACCATTATTACGTATTCAAAAAGGATGATATCTAAAAAAGTTGGCGGCAGCCTACATACTAATGTAGCACTACTTACAAATTATAAGCATCACCGAGGAGGTTTTATAGCAAAAATTACAAATCGATGCGCCGCACGCTACTACGCGGTAACCATGACAACGCGACGAATCCAAGATGGCCGCCACGTTATCAATGCCCGTATTACGTAGCTCTTAAACTACAATTTCAATCCAAATTAATTATATATTTTATCGGGATTACTTTTGTTTGAATTGGGATTACGCAATTGTCTTGGACCACTTTCAGGCCTTTTCAATCGATAGTTAATTAAGAAAATATATAATTAAAATCTTATTGCAACCGATAGCACAGGACTTACGTGGTCCGGTCGCAGGGATGTGTTTAAGTCATTTATCTAGTTTAGAATTTAAACAGACCAAACGTCAAACAACCCGTTCAATCAAACACACTGTGACGAAGTAAATATATATGTCCATGCCGTGACGCGAAAACCGACTAAAATTTAATCTGCTCTGTTTACGGATGTCCGGTGGTTTAAGTTTTCACCTGGCTAGGATAAATTTTAGCGACCTTTTGGAGGTTGCTAAATTTTAGTCTGCTGTCATTTGCTGTTTGTCATTTGATTCGCAGTTAAATTCAGTTTGTTGGTTGTTTTATTTGTAAATACTATCTATAGTTATAATAAAGCATTAACAAAAAGTATGTACAAACAATGTAATAAATAAAAGGTCTTGGAGATCTATAATAAGCTACTGAACAAGAATTTGAAGTTGTCAATTTAATTTAAGAGCTAAACCTATGACTCCGTTCAGCGAAACTTCGCTAGTTAATTTTTATCCGCTGGAAATTTCGTCGTCTTACTAAATAGGTACGCATCCCAGGGTATTGAAAACCCCGTGAATCCCGCTACCGGAGTAGTGGTGGCAGCAGTAGGGATTACTATCGATTTAGCGATAATCGACTATTGAGATGAATCGATTCTAGTATAAAAGCTATCTTATCGTGCTAAATAACAGAAGCTTAAGCTATTTATTGCCCAGTTCTGAATGACAAGCAACTGACTGCTTTGTAGCTACTAGCTACAGTTAGATTGCGGAAATACTTTGACGTCTTTAGATAAATCTAAGTATATTTTCAATTACAATTTTACTATAATATAAAAATGTGTCATGTCATGCATTCATTCTGAACATTGTATTGTGATAGATTTATATTTTGCACAATATCTACCGAAATGTTTCTTGTATGTCAAAACGTCATGCGTCTCTTAAAAAGCGGCAAATTAGCTTGAATCTCTTAACGTCGAATCAATGACTCCTGTAGTGACTTTTATCGTTTACTAGCTGTGCCCGCAGCTTTGCCCGCGTGCTCATTTCTCTCGTCTAGGATTACCCTATGTATTATTACAGGACCTAAAATACCAATACTCAAAATTCCTTCAGCCGTTACTTCGTTTTTTGTCTCCTGCTCAACAGATTGAGATACCAAGTACACTAGTTTTAAATTTAAGTTTAAACCTAAACTATTCAACAGTGAACACCACATCACAATCATTCCAACCGTTTTTACTTTGTGTGCGAACAGACAAACAGACAGACAGACACGATTTTTAAAACCGTTTTAATCTTGTTCCGTAGGTTAATTTAAGTCCCCTAAACATTTGTTCTTATTATCTTCATAAATACTTGTTGGTACTTGCTGTTTTATTTAAAGTATTGATAAATTAAAAATGAACCAACTAAGAAACACATAGAATTGAGTCACAAACACA
This sequence comes from Alsophila aescularia, assembly GCA_946251855.1. Classification (NCBI taxonomy): domain Eukaryota; kingdom Metazoa; phylum Arthropoda; class Insecta; order Lepidoptera; family Geometridae; genus Alsophila; species Alsophila aescularia. The sequence continues at coordinate 47,463,569 of OX276383.1, read as the reverse complement.
AGAGCCCGCTAAATCGTGCGCTTGTGACACGACGTAGCTAGGCAGGTGACGAAAAGTCATTCAATTCATTGTTTATGGATTTCGAATAACGAAACCTGTGAACGAATTGAATCTAAACAGTTGTCTTGTTGAAAAGGTTTAACTGACATTTTGAGATTGATGACTCAATTCACGTCAATTCGATTTTTATTATATGTAGTCTGTTTCGACCCTAACATAGGTTAACATGACCACGATTCGATATTAGATAAGGATCGTTGACTCAATATCAGAAATCTAATCGATTGTTGTGCAAGCCAAAACAGTAATTGATCTCACTCACGCCAATGCGAAAAAATCTTTACTTTTTATTCAAAATAGGAATGGTGCTTCATTTTGTAACAGTAACACGTTACGTTCGAAGTTCAAAAGTCCATAGCGTAGATCAAAGCTCATTGGTCTCTGTTCTTGCATAGTTTATACGCAGGCCGCGGGCGCGGGCGAGTTCCTTTGCGCCCGCGCATACACTGTTTAATTTTCAATTTAGATCGCAATTTCCGATATGCTCGCCACACGCCCAAACTGGCATCACTTGGTAAGATAGATTTATGTATGGAGTTGTAAAGAGTGTTGCCATATAATGTTTACCCGGTAAGTGTTGTATCTTTGCTACTTATATATTGCTTGACAAATTGAATAGTTTGCAATCTGTTTATTCGTTATAATATAAGCAGTAGGTAGGTTAATAGAATTACCTAAGATACTTATTTATTGAACATAAACCGTTTAATTTTTTGTCTATGTTCAACTTCAACGAAAGTTAAGACATATTTTATTATTTCAATTCAATTTAAATGATTATCAACACAAATTAAGGAGATAGAAAATGTATGCAAATTCGTATTTTTTTGCCAGTATTCACTATCTCATTATCAGGTAGCTTTTTTACTTATGGCATCCCTGTTTTAACTGTAGACAGAGAGTATATTAAAAGAAATTAACTCATGTAAGTTACGAGCCTCGGCAAGATAAGAGTTAATGAAACTACGGCGTTTTTTCAACAAATTCGACAATAAAGAGAGAGATAACTGGAATTGATCTGTCTCAGTGAGTGATTGGTTCCACTAGATAGGTACTTGTTTACAAGGGTTTTTTCGTAAACGAATTTACGAACGATATTAATGAGTATTTTTTAAAGAAATTTAAAATTTCGAGTATAATCTCCGGTTTGGAAAATCTTTTTAAAACTTTGCATATTATGGCACGATAAATTAATAACTATTAAATAAGGCATATAGTGAGTTTATATTGATAACAATAAAATAAAATTCGTAATGCGAATATGTCTTGATGTAGCGCTGGTGTTAAAAATACAACAGATAGGTACCACATATTAAGGTGCTTTAGCATCTATAAATCGCAAGACCATAACATTATCATAAGATCTACAATTATTATCCAAGTTTATTGGTTGTTAGATATTCTCGCAATCTCGCATTTTCCAGCGAAATAAGACACCTACCGCGGCCCGCCACAGCTGGTAGATATAAGGCAACGCCTGACCGAGATCTCCTTACAAGGAGTCGTAACAAAGCTAAAGGATAGAATCGTCAGTCGATACAATGTGTTTACATCCTGACATTTAACCAGCTCCAGCAGAATGCCATCCGCGGCTCCTACTACTATAATTGAAACCAATCTGGCAAATTGCTCACGCGATTTCCTACTTTCTCTCAACACGACGATTCTACCTGACGCCAATCATTGCTTCCCAATATTAAAATCAACCTTACCACCCCACACACAGCATAAAGAATAAACTTTATTAAGAGGTTATAATCGTGAAATATATGTAATAGTTATCAATCGGTTAGTTTACGATTAAAAGATTCAAATTCTAATTTACATACATATTGATCCTTTCAATAAGGTTTTGGTTTTGATAATTTACATCGCGACGAAAATTATAATCAGGTTATAAATATGTTTTATAGTTCAGATTAAAGACAGTCTAGGTGGAAGTGTTAATGCAAGCGATTATAGAACTCACCTTTAAAATACAGCTGCCGACGGATTCGCTCTCGGACACCGACACGTTGTAGAAGGACTGGTCGAAGATCGGCTCGTTGTCGTTCACGTCAAGCACTGTCACCACTAGATTCGCCGTTGAAGACAGCGGAGGATTGCCACGATCTGTTGCGACCACTTTTAGTTGCGGCATGGGGTTAGTTTCACAGTCGACACGCGCGCGGGTCGTCACCAGCCCCGAGCGTTCGTCGATCGCGAACCAATCGGACTGCGGTGTCGGAAGCAGAGAGTATCTGATGTCGGAGTTGTCTCCCTCATCTGCGTCGGAAGCCGACACCTGCACCACCGGGGTGCCCGGCACCGCTGCCTCGGGGACGCTCGCTTTGTACTCGGATTCAGTGAAAGCGGGAGCATTGTCATTCACGTCAGTGACTCGCAGGCTGATGATGCGCGACGCGTGCAATGGAGGCGAGCCCTTGTCCGTAGCCACTACGTTCAGCGTGTACGTAGAGCGAGACTCGCGATCCAACGGCAGCGCGACGACTACCAAGTAAATAATGTTGTCGTGAGTGCGCAGGTCGAAATGGCCATCGCCACCACTCAACGTAACGTTCACGTTCGAATATTCAGTCTTGGAGTCTGGGTCGTGCACCGATATCCTGGCCACGAACTCGTCGAGTTGTGCCGATTCTGATATTTTGGGAGTAGCGTCATCGCTCAGGAAGATGACGTCTATGGTGGGCTGGTTATCGTTCACGTCCGTCACGTGGATCGACACGAAAGCTGTCGTCTCTAAAGGCTGCGCGCCTTTGTCCCTAGCCACAACCACGAGCTCATGCAACTCTTTCGTCTCGAAATCCAATGCCTTGTTCACGGTAATTTCTCCCGTGTCCGGGTCTATTTTAAACATGTTCTCTTTGTCACTCTGTCGCCTGTTTATCGAGTACTCGATAAAGCCATTTTCTCCCAAATCGGAGTCCATCGCGGAAACTTTCAGCACGGTCGTCCCGACTGTAGCGTTTTCTGGAATATTCGCCGAATACACACTCTCCGCGAAAACCGGTGGGTTGTCATTAACATCTAAAATTATTATATTCACAGTCATAGTCCCTCTTAAAGGAGGAGTACCGCCGTCCAGTGCTTCTATGACCAACTCATAGTGATCAGTGGTCTCTCTATCCAGGAAACCGTTTATCTGAAGGTCCAAATACAGAACACCGTCTCTTTCCCTATGCGAGGATAGTCTAAACGCATTGTCAGTGTTCCCCGATACTATATTGTACCTCTGAGTGTTGAATATTCCCAGATCCTGGTCTTTTGCAGGATTGAGTTTCCTCTTAACATCCCTGGGAGTGTTTTCGGAAAATTCTACATTCATGATCGGGGTGGGAAAAGTGGGGGCATTATCGTTTTCGTCCGAGACTCTGACCACTACACGGATGTTGTCCCCGCTGGCTGGGATGGCGACTAAGGCGTAATGGTCTCTGTGTTCGCGGTCTAATGGAGACCTCGTGCGGATTTCACCGGTATGAGGGTCTATCCTTAGGTCTTCGTTGACAGCGCTGCCAGGTACGGGGACTATCGTGTATGGCGGGGCGGCGTCCGGGAGCTCATCTCCCAGATGTCCAACGAGGGTGTCGGCGCGTGCATTCTCTCGCACCGTGAACTCGCGCACGTGTTCCGGCGCCGCCACCGCGGCTAGCGCGAGCCATGCCAGCGCGCGCCACATCGCGACTCGACACATCACCGCACGCACATTGTCACTCGCTCCTGGAAACAGAGAAGTCAAAGTTAATTACTTCGTCAGGTCATTAAAGTGTCATTTTTATAGTCTTTATGAAGAAAACTGAGAAAGAAACGTGTGAGGGTTATGGATGAGCAAGCATAGTAAATATTTTGTCCAAACTGACTGAATCTGAAGTTATATTGTGTCCTTCTAAGTCTGGGGAAGCTGTTGGCATAAGAAATATATACTTTATTTAATTAATAGGCCGGTGTAGAAACCATTGCTTTACCTAGAGTCTATAGTCCTTCCTCCGAGACAAATGCTAATTGCAGGCTGATGTAATGCGTGTGTGAAAAGCTATCTGCTGTCAAACGTCTGTCGATGTAGTCGTAATAGTAAATAGTTTAACACAGCGTGATGAGATAAATCTTTTGTTAAAATAATTACCCGCATAGGTCATAACGTCGTAACTTGTTCTAATAATATTTTATTGCTTCAGACAAAAGGATCAGTAATGAAATATGTGCACTTCTAATAATTAATGTTATTTTGAAAATTGTTGAAGATATGATGGGAAGAGAGAGCACTCATCATGCAAATATTACGGTCAAGACAGGTACCAAGAGAATCTCAATCGCATCTCAATAAAATCGCTGTAATCTAGCCCTAAGTCAAAGAAACTAATATAGCAAACCAAAATAATATAGCACGAAGGGTCACAGTTTTATATTGCAGCACAGTCTAGTGAGCCTTCTATATTATAGAGGTTTTAAAGTTCTGCGAGATACCACATTTTGCTAAAATCGGTCCATAACTCAGAACTACACAGAGCATTAATACATGCAGTATGGAGCAGTGCCAAACATTCACAATCATAGCCGTACCTATTTAATAGGTAAGTATTACCTATTTGTTACAAGAAGTGTAGTTACGTCGAATTTATTCACTAAGATAGTTACTATTAGGTGCAAATAAGATAGTTACTATTAGGTGCAAATAAGATAAACTCAAGTATATTGAAAAAATACGTTTCGCCTCAATAATCTTAAAAAAAGAGCACTATATGATACGTATAGCTGTTTGTTTTGATTCAATTATGATTTAGGTAAAGATTTTATAGAATTTCTCAATTTCACTGAATATAATAGCAATAAATTATCATTAGCCAAATAATGATTTACATTTTATAGACATTATCTAATAATATACAGTCAAGTGATCAAATGATAAGCGTAGAGTAGGAACCAAAAGTACAAGCGAAGATTCCTATTTCCTTACAGTTGCTTTACTGAATTCAACAGACCGGTCAACGTCCTGTCTTATATCGCGCCGAACACTGCCCAGTGAAATAAACCCCGTCCTTATTTCAAGTTAGTTATAGGCATCTAAAAATTCCTTTTTCAATACTACAAAGGACTCGTCATAAAAAGTTACATGGCTCACCATACATATTCAAGCTCGCATATTTAAACGCTCGGGACACTGACACGAAATGTGCAAAATGCTGGCAAAAACCCTGGGTTTCTGGAAACTAGATGTAAGATGATACTATTGAGTAATGTATGTTGTGAATTAAGCCTTATTAGATTAGTTATTATCATCTAATTGAAGCCATTTTAATACTTTTATGACTTTTTTGTTACCTATAAAGAAACTCTAGTTATTTTGGAAACACAGTGAAATGTAGTTAAGTATATACAGTCAAAGTCTTGATTTATTTGCAAGCTCGACTGTACGTGTACAGTCGAGCATATATATGACAAAATAGAAGAATTATTAATTTGCACTTGTTTGTTTGTTGTATGAGGTAGTGCTTACCTCTGGTGTCAGAGTTTGTCAGACCGCCCGAGGGCCTGACATGGCTTAACGACTGCTATTAATCAATAACAGCCGGGACCGACGGCAAAGATTTGTAATGTTTGCACATGAAACTTTAACGAAAATATTGATTGTTCAAATGTTATGAGGATTATGTACAATATCTACCATTAATAGTTCTCATTCAAAAACTTCGTCTGGAGAACCAGTAAGAAATTCTTAAATTATTAACATTGCAATAATTAAAATGCAATAAATGTTTTTACAAATGTGTGAAAAATCGCACCTTAGTCTTAAATAAGCTACTGATACAGTATTAACGGTTATTTTGGAGGCATTTTATTATATTTATTATTCAACGAAACTCTACTGTTTATGAATTGTATGCGTCAACAAGTGTCCACATGTTTTGTGAAAAAAGTGTCAACTAGTCTAGAAAACTACTTTTTTAATCTTAAAGATTTAATAGTGTTCTATTCTTGGAAGATAATCTCTTTTTTTTCTTTGCGTAAGCGGATTGGGTTATTATATTTGTCATTTGTAAATGTAGTTTATAAATAGATTAAAATAAAAAGTGATTAACCTAACACCACTTTTGTTTCAGCAGATTATTTGATAAATATTTTTTCTAGAAAATTTTAATAAAAAAATATACATTACTACTTCATGTTTAGTATCTTTTATTATTTTACGTGAGTAGATAACCGTTTATTCTATTCGTAGATTTGTATGCCTATTTTCTGGTTGGTTTTTCTTTCGCGTTTATAATGTTAGTGTGATAGTTGGTACAAGACTTATACAATTAAATTAGTTAAGTTAGTTAACACTCCAACTTATTTAATATTTCATCTACAATCATATCGTTAAATCCAGATAATAAACTCAAAAATGGTAACAACAGTGTTAGTGAGGAGAATTTGACTCCACCTGACATCACGGAACAGCAACGAACATGACGAACGAGCTTTTACCAGCAAAATTTAGAAAGTTTTAGAACAATTTTTGTTTTCATTATAGTATGTTCCTATTGCATGAGTGTAGATAAAGAAGTGTATGAAACGGTATTAAAACACTCGAGTGATACTATTAAAAACTCGCCTATGACCTGTTTTTTAAACTTACTCTTGTGTTTTAATAACCCACCGCAACCGTTTCATAAATTACTAGTATTAGCTTCTATTTCGATAAAGTATGTTTTACCATTAGCTCCTTCTTCTTCTTCTTTCTAATAAGAAATAAGAATTCAAGAGCCCAGCTCTTATTGGTGTAATAATTTCCAGCGTTTCCTATCTTCGACAAAGCTTTGACTTCCTTACGACATGAGCTTACCTATTAATAATGTGTTTAATAGTAACTGTCTGTGGATGTGTGATATTTGGTACTTGATAGCTTTCTCCCTATAGTAAAAATATGAATGTAAAAGTCATTTTAACAATAGGTAATCTATGATACCAAATTATATTGAAATTTTAAAGTTAATTGTATTCCTTATTGTATGAAAAAATATACAAATCCTTATGGATGAAGTGCTTGCTGTGCTGTTTCTGTGCTGGGCACAAGCTGAGAGAACAACACTTATATTGTACTAGCTTTCCCGCCCGCAACTTCGATCGCGCGGACTACTGTGTATCGCGAAATAAGCATCTTATGTTCTTCTAGGATATTAAAAACTAATGCAAAAGTAGGTACAGCACCAATGCTCTTGAAGTTTATTGACAGACTTGTTATTTCGTTTCCATGGCAACCGTTCCTTACAGCGAGTAATCAACATTTTCCCCTTGAAAACTTTCAATTATCCGGTATAAAAAGTATCCTATGTTTTATTCTAGGGTATAAACTATTTCCATTCCAAATTTCATCATCAGTCGTTATCGCATGAAAGCTCCCCAAACAAACAAACAAACAGACAACGTTTCACTTTTATATATTGGTATGGATTAATACATAGTTAAATTAGTTTTGAGTAAAATTTTAAAATTTTTAGTTAATAGGTTTAGTGTTGTGATTTCTTCGCACAGAGGGCTTTACTGTTCTACAAAACCTCCGGAAGTTAAACCTCTCCCTTATTATATTATCTTCAAAGCAAATATTCTTATAACTTACAAAAATATCTCCCTGATAAGTGCCTTTTTTACTTACTAGTTTCCTTCTCTACCATTTTTTTATAATTATTTCTGCTTGGATAACAATTTCGTTATACTGGCAACACAAGTGCGCCTTTGTTGGGAGGGAGCCAGTTTTTCTTCTGGCAGGTAATATCAGCAGGTAGATGAACCTTTTGATAGAGTTTAGACATTTTTATTTTTGCTTTCGGTTTATTAATTTAGTGAGGATGGAGTGTTATACAAGTATAGAGGATCATTCACACAAAAATGTACCTACATAATTGTAAGATAACTAATATATTTAAGTGCAAATCAACACACTGACATGACATCTTACCTACAAAATACAATGATAAATGTTATCTAGATAATATTAATTTCAATTTGATTTATATGTTTTTTTTAATGTAATCTTAGCCCCCTAGTAATAGAAATAGGTAAAGTGACTACTTAGTATTAGTACGTACTACTATTATTTATTCTGTGGTATTCGTTCAAAACAGTATTGAAAGAAGTGTAATTGGAGTCAAGAGAAGAGACAAAGTAAGATTAAAAGAAGTAAAAAGTACAACTAAATTTAAAGGTGCACAAACAGTATGTCAAACACTAAAATGGCGATGGACAGGACATATGTTAAGAGAAGAAAAGGGGAAAGTGACCAAATTAATAACAGAATAGAAACAAAATAGTACCCAAGAGATGGTAAAAGGAGCTTAGGACGCCAAATGAAACGTTGGGAAGATAGCTTTAAAAGAGTAGCTGGTCCAAAGTGGATTCGCATGGCGAGAGACAGAAAGATATGGAATTCTTTAGAGGAGGCCTTTGTCGAAGGACAAGCTGTGTCTAAAAATGCGCCGACCGTCGGCAATTAAATAAATTAAGTTAAGTTACTTAATGTTATTAGTATTTTAGATATCATACATATTTTAAAGAAAACATGGTACAACAATAAAGGCTTATTATTATGATATTAGTTATTTTGTAGTAATTGTAGTAGAGGTATGCTTAATTATTGCAACATCGGCGCATCAACGAAATACAGTAACGTAGAAAAAACTACAAAATTAATTAAGAAAACGACCACCAGGCTCTTGGAAGGCCACGAGGACGGCGGCGCGGGCTAAAGCTAGTAAACACATTTGTGAATATACCTATCTCATGATCGTGTGTTAAGATCGCGGTTGTTCGCACAACCCAATCGTAAAACTGAATGTTTAGTGTCTGCCCACTGGGCAATATGGAGTACTTACCTATTTCTACCGGCTGTATTGTATTGAGATAGTGAGTAAAATTATTTAGTTTTATGACTTGACTACTCAATAGCTCATTGCTTCGACGATATGATATATTCACCGTGTTTTGTTTTGAGTTTCTAATCTTTCGAAACTTTTCAAAGTATATCCTATGTGGGAATTAACTTTTCCATACAAACACAAAAACTAGCAGCCGTGCCCGCGGTTTAATCCGGGTAGTCATTTTTCTGGAATAAAAATAAACTGTATATGTTATTCCTGGACCAAAAGTAACTTTAAGGTACAATGTACCAAATTTTGTTCAGCCTAGTTTTATATCGATTGCTCGGCTTCTACTCATCGGATTCAGATACCAAATGAATATGATATGAATTTTTAAGTCAAACCCTAAGATATTTAAGTATCCATCAGTGAAAGCCGCATCGCAATCGATTCAGTTGTTTTTACGTTATGCGCGAAAAAACAGACACCATTTTTTTAAATGTTTTTTTTTCTGTTGCTTATTTTAAGTCCCCTTAGAACTAGACCATTTTTTTTTATTATCTTCATCTATCTTCATTGTGCAGTCTTTTTGTTACTTCCGGCTTTATTATAACAATTTATTATTTTATTCTACTTATAATATACTAGCTGTACCCGCGGCTTCGCACGCGTGGTCATTTCTCTAGGTTAAAAGTACTACGTACTATTCCAAGACCTAAAATACTTTGATTAAAATTCCTTCAGCCGTCAAATACATGTTTATCAATTGCTCGGCTCCTACTCATCGGATTGAGATACCAAGTACCTTAGTTTTTAAGTCAAACTCTAAACTTTTCAACTCATTGTTGCAAACTGCATCAGAATTGGTCCAGCAGTTATTACGTGAAGCGCGAACAAACAAACATACAGATACGATTTTTAAAACGTGATTTTCTTGTTCAGTGGCTTATTTTATGTACCCTAGACTTATTTTTAAAATAATGTTTTTAGGCTGGATTCGACCAAACATGAAGTTGCCCGAGTGTAACTAACCGTAGCATAATTTTACTCTTTGGACTTACTCTCAGATAAAATCATTTGCGTTTTTCCACCGCAAATGTAGAGTTGCCAATACACCCAGTATTGTAACTCTAGAATTAATGAATGATAAGGTAAAGAACATGCTAGCCAACTAAAATCGAAAGACAATTGTTTCTCAAGCGAAAAGTAAGTACATTATCATACTTGACAAAAAGCTTCGTCCCATAGTTTCACACAATTACCTTAGGTAAAGAATTAATTACAAAAAGCCTTAATAAGTGTCGGGGCATAAAAACCGGGGGTTTCTAAACAAATTAGCGTCAAAAATGCCGCGTATTCGGGCAGTTGAGAAATTTGAAATTTTGGATGTCGACACCGACTATGCGGCCCAGAATGAGTTATACCCGCCGAGCCCGGCTAGACGGGATTCCTGTACAGTTGTGCTCTTTTTTTGGACTTGGCGAAAGTCCCGGTAAGTTTGATGTTTTGAAGGAAAGAGTTTCGTATTCATACAGGAGAGTAGTGGTCAATTTAATAGTTTAGAATTTGTGTTCTTTCAAGGAAGGAACGTAGAAAAATATATCCATACCAATATATAAAAGTGAAACGTTGTCTGTTTGTTTATGGAGTTTTAACGCGAGAACGCCTGGATGGATGTTGATAAAATTTGGAATGGAGATAGCTTATGGAATAAAACATAGGATAATTTTTATCCCGGAAAATGGTAAATTTCCAAGGGAAACTGGAAAAGAAGAACAAGGATGTTTTTTTTCGCGCTAAACTGTAGTCCGCGCGGACGACGTTGCGGACGGGAAAGCTAGTGTAGGTATAAAGCTTGGACTGGGATTTATCTTTATGTTCGTTTAGGAACTAAATAAGGAAAGTAGATAATATTTCTTTGGATTTGATCAATTTGAATGAGATATAAAGAGTATTAGTTTAATATCTTAAAGAGTTCCAAAACTCTTTTGTCTGTGCGAGCTTCCTTCAAATTGCACAATTTTTTTTTAACATACTTTCATCGTAGACCTTTTTTCAGTGATATTAATACATACAACCATGCCAAACCTAAACGACTCTAGCAAACCCAACAAAACCACTTCAAATTGACTTTAAAGTTTATAATATCACAGATTATCACATTACAAGCTTAACAAACCGTCGGTGCATATTACGAATATTACCATATTGAGGTTTAGCTCTCGTCAGGGAACAATGCACGTTTGTGCCGGCTGCTTTGCATTCAATGTGTTATCGAAGAGTGGGGTATCAACGCCGATACGCGCCGCAGCGGCCGGAGAGTTTGTACTTCAAGGTAAGTACTATATTTTTGGTATCTTCAGAGATTATATGCTTGTTCCTTTTGTGATTATACTGGTTTCTTTTGTGTGGTAGCATTTTTGGGTACTTCGTTCAATGAAGTTGGTACCTACTGTATTAATAGACTTTTAAAAGAAGGTTCTCATTTGGGATGTTTTGGTTTGTATTTTTAATATATATTTTTACTATATATATATATATATATATATATGTATCGTACTGCATAATTATACTATATTTTTAAACTGATTTAATAATAATTAATTGTGCGTAGGAATAGTTATGGTCTATCAGAATGATTACTTGATTTATGTTGTGTGAAGTCTTTTTGGTGTCTTCTACTGAAGCGTGGTTTTCGTATTAAGAACATTTCTGGACTAAAGTTACAAATATCCCCTTCGCAGGGGATTGTAAAAAATATATAATATTAATAATAAATGGTTAAGGGGATTTCTATAGTTTTTGTCCAATAATCCCCTTCCACCGAGCAAAGAAGACGCAATGGGGATTTCTGGACAAAAAGTCCAAAAATCCCCTTCGCAGAGGATTGTCGAAGGGGATTGATGGAATAAGCCCTATGTTTTGGATGTCTTCCAACACCAAGGAACGAATCAGAATCAGAATTATTTATTCACAAGAATGTAGTAATTAAGTAGATGGTAATAACAAGGATAGATTATAGTTATTTGACTTGTGCAAAATATAAGCCTATTCATATTTTTGGTATATTATTATTAATTGTATTTAGGTATATACCTGCGTTAACAGCAGGCAAGATCTTGGTATATATATATATATATATATATAAGATGAAGACAATCCTTGTTTGTTGGTTTGCAAAATGATTTGATGTATCCTCATATATATATGTATATTTGTATGTATATATAACTCAGCCACGCGAGGATACAACAAACAAGGATCGTCTTCATCTTTATTTATACTTATAATAAAGCAATAAGAATGAAAAAGAAAGTACAAGGTTTTTTTTTAAATTGTCTATGGTACTTAAAATAAGCTACTAAAGAAGTTTTTTTTTTATCGTGTATCTCTGTTTGTCTGTGCATCAGGTAAAAACTACTGGACCGATTGCAATGCGGTTTCTTGGGGTATGACTTAAAAACTGTGTACTTGGTATTTCAATCCAATAGATGCCGAGCAATGGATTTAAACTATTTGACGGCTAAAGGAATTTCGATAAAATGTTGGTATATTGGTATTTTAGGTCTTGGAACATCACATAGAGTACTTTTAACCTAGAGAAAGGACTACGCGTGCGAAGCCGCGGGCACCAGCTAGTTTCCTTCATATTCATGTAAACTTGGTGTTACTCATAAATAATAATGAAGTAGTACGTCCAATTATTTTTTAAATTAATATATTTTATTGATTTGATAAATTTACATGAAGATTTACATAGACTAGCAACAGTGTCGTAGGAACCACACATATTTCACTTGCTCCAAAAAACAGATACTAATGTAACAACTAAAAAAACATTTCAGATTGTCTTAATGAAACTTTAAAAGCGTTATTATATTTCTCACACGGTATCGTACTTAGTTTCTAGTATATTAATTGTTTTCTGTATACTTTTTTGTATGGTTTTTGGTCAATTTGAGTGGCTCTTGTGTTACAATAAATTAAGTAATGAAAACTTCATAAACCAAAGAAAACCTTCAATCTGTGGTAGTTGGGTCATTTAACTGGGTTACAATAACCTAATTGTTATTCCAGGCACAAAAGTACAATATAATACATTTCTTCAAAGTTCCTTCAACCATTTAATAGTTTTTTATCGATTGCTCAGCTTATTTTAACCTGATTGATATACAAGGTCCACCAGATGTTATGTCAAGCCCTATGCTATCCAACAGTGAAAAGCGCATTTTTATATCGGTCCTGTAGCTTTTACGTGATGCTCAAACATACAGACAGACACAATATTTTTAATGTCATATTCTTGTTTTGTAGCTTATTTTAAGTTCTCAAGACTATTATATTTTAATTATATACAGTCGTTTTGCTAATAATAATATATATATATATATATATATATATATATATATATTATATATATATTGAAAGCTATCATGTAACATATTATGCTTAATTTTGACATTGTTATTTACCTATTTGCTATTTCTTGACTTTATTTTTGTTCTATTTTTTTTTAATTTACTAATAATACTGTATTAATGACATTGTAACAATATTAGAATTTAAGAAATTATTATTATGAGGTTTTTGTTCTATGTTTACATTTAAATATATTTGCACACCTTACGGTAAAAATGTGGCGTTCTGCTTATAATTAGTGAAACATCTTTGTATACCTACCCATATTTATGCAAATAAACAATTTGATTTGATTTGATTTGAAAGAATAGATTTCAGCAGTACGAACTTCGATGATTTCCGGCAAAGACACGTTAGTTTAAAATATTTTGCCATTTCAAAATGGGATCTATGAGAGAAATAAGTCTCAATAGATCCAGTATGGATCTTAGCACTGGATCTAACGAGAATGATCCTAATTATTGATTGAAAGAAAGTATTGTCTAATTGCTGTGTATGAGGAAGCTACGCGATGGATGTGAAAAAGGTTAATTAATCATGTATTTTCCATTTAAATACTTCGTTAGCTTAGCTAACTTTCATGTGTCCGCATTTATGTCCATGTCAACTTTTTCTGTCAACTGCTGCGGTGTAAAGAGTTTTCCGGATTTCCTTGTTTGTTACTGGTTGTTGATATAAGCCTACTTACTTTTTCTTCATTATTTTTAAATACTTTTAGTAGGTACATACATCTTCTAATTTTTGTTAGAATCCTGCACTTGGTTTTATGACATATATTTTTCAAACGTCCGCATATTTTTATATCTTAAATTATTTTCGTTACCTAATTATTTTAGTGGAGATTATGCTGATATCTAAATTTCCTGCAAAATTAAGCAATCTATTGTATGTAGTTTTCAATGTATTTGTGAAAAGAAACTATTTAAAATTGGGTAAAATGGTCTCTTAGATTAGCTCTACCATGTCGCTACATTGTACTATTATTTATTCTGTGCTACAGCTTAAAATATTTTTTATTTCTAACTCTTAGCATGTCCTACATTTGCTCTACGGTCATTATAAATGCCTAGCACTAGTTGCATTTTGCATGGAATCTGAACCTCTTTTAATTACAGGTAAGTAAATCCAATTATAATATCTAGCTCGATATCTCTGTCCAAAAAATTATGTTTCTTTTTTAACAGTGTAGCCAGTTTTAATCTATTCCCTAATCATAAAATTATAACAAGGGCCATTATTTTCCCCATATCTAAAACATTTATTATGATCGATGGTGCAGTAAACGATATGTATCATCAATTTCTATAAAAATCAAGAAATGTGTAGAATCGCCTAGAGCTGCGAACGCTCCATGAATTTAGAAAAAGCCGGTTCATCTACGGGCTTTAGCCATAACCGTGTAGCAACCTGTTTTGGCCTTTAATATCTACCGCATATCAAAAAGTAATTAAGAAGAGCACAGATATTAAAGTCCGGGTGCCGTCGGGCCGTTCAACTAGTGGGTATGCGGTGCGCCGGTGAGTTTGAATAGGTACAGTACGACCGAGCCTACGCTACGCTTTCAACCAGCTTTAACTGAACTTACAACTTCTCTGTAAGTAAACACCTATCTAGTTCTGTAACTATGTCGAGTCTATTTCTATGCTATTCGAATTCGGAACGCAACTCATTCCTAAATCTTTAACTTAAACTAAGTCGTCCAGATCTCTCCAAATGAAGCCTAAGCAGTGGTTTAGTGAAAAAACGTGGACCAACCTCCAAAATCCTTTCAACACAACACAATTTCGTTCACAAACATAATCAATTCGTGTTTTTCATACGAGAAAAGAACACCTTAACTGGTAAAGCACTGAATTCGTTTTTGTAACACACTGGAATGGGTAAAAGGAACACTTCACTGCAATCCGGAATGCACTGTTTAGGGTTTAGGAAGAGGTTTGAGGTATAAACGTGTGTTTTTGTGGCACATGCGCTTGCGCCGTGCAGCCGCGTCGGAGGCTGAGTCGGTACTGGAGGCCGAGGGCTGAGAGGGGCGTCTCCCCACGGAACAGGTTGGCTCGCATACCGTTCGACCGCCAATTCTGCATCTCCAGAGGAACGCCGCTGTTGCCTTTCGACGATTGATACGCGATTGAAGTGCAATAATAAAAGATAAATATGGGTTAATGATGTTGTATTGTGGTACGGGACTTATTGTAATCGAGTGATGTCGTTTTGCAGTACCTACAGTTGATTTTTCAATCTTACACGGCACGTTTCCTTGATGATATTAAAATGATTAATTCTGTGTGTGAATACTTAAATGTGTTCAATTATATAATATTTTTGAGATACCTGCCCGTACTAGGTATGTTTTTTAATTAAACATAGAGAAAAAACTCTGCTTTTACACGACTGACCAAAAAAGGAGTGTAATTTTTGAGGGTTGATGAATGTATGTGAGTTTCTTTATTTCACCATAACTTTTAAATGCCTGAACGTATTTGGATGTATGGGGTATCGTTAAAATCCTTACACATCCCGACATAGGCATTGTTTTTTAATGTCCTTTTTTGGCATGGCTATCGTTTTATTCTTTTACTTTGATGATTTACTTGTTAAAGATTGTGGACCATATCTTTAAAGATACGGAACCCTAAAAATGACATCCCTCATGATGTACACTATTTCCTTGTCATCAATATCGATTCAGCCGTTTTAGTCGCAAAAGGTAACAGAGTATAGACGGATTATAATATTGTAGTGTAGAAGATCTATAGGTACCTACACCAAAATTCATATAAGTAACTTAAGAACTTAACTAACTACTAACACTTTCAAGTACTAAGGTAACTTTAAAAAGATTTTATTTAGCCAGGTAAGTATATAGTATACTTATCTGGCTAAATAATTTTTTTAGGTAAAGTTACCTTAGTACTTGAAAGTGTTAGTAGTTAGTAGTTAGTTAAGTTCTTAAGTTACTTATATGAATTTTGGTGTAGGTACCTATAGATCTTCTACACTACAATATTATAATCCGTCTATACTCTGTTACCTTTTGCGACTAATACGGCTGAATCGATATTGATCACAAGGAAATAGTGTACATCATGAGGGATGTCATTTTTAGGGTTCCGTACCTCAAAAGGAAAAAGGAACCCTTATAGGATCACTTTGTTGTCCATCCGTCAGTCTGTCTGTCAAGACCTTTTTCTCAGGAACGCGTGGAGGTATCAAGTTGAAATCCCTAGGAGCTGTAAAAAAACAATTTCTAAATCAACGCAATCAAAAGATACCGCGTTTATGCCGCAAATTTTGTAATTTTCGACACTCACAAGGGAATCAAAATCTATAGAGTACTTCCCGTTGGCCTAGAATAATGAAATTTGCCAAGAAGCAATGTCTTATAGCACAAATAAAAGGAAAAATCCTAAAGCCGTAAATTTGTAGTAACATAAAAAAAACCCGTGATAGACGAACTATTTACATACTACTAGTTTGTCCGGAATCCTCAGTACACGAGACCAAATCGCACTTTGCCGGCTTTTTATAGTATTTTTTTGAGTTACTTACTTACTATTAAGTTTGAAGCATTCGCTGATTTAAACGGGATGGTTCTCAGTTACGATTATTTGATTATAGTCGCACAAAGCTTTTGAACTCGCCTGCCTGTGAGTTATTCAAATGCTGCATCAAAATATATCTGACTTATCGAGGCGAGGTATTTAAGTCAAATAAGTCTTTAAATCTTAATTTTCATGCAATTTGAAATAAGTACCTACCTACATTTTATAAGTTACTGTGCTGTATCTGTAAGTGGGTTGTAGTTAAGTTATGAGGGGGGAATGAGTTTTCTTTTTTAAATAAAGCACCCAGCTCTCAAGTGGGCTGTCATACGAACAGGTATATGTAAGTAAATTAAAAAAAACTCTTTATTCAATTTTAGGCCTTATCTTCTAAGTGATAAGTATGTCAAAATGACACCAAAATTGTTTCTTAGTTCGGAAGGAACAAATACTATAAATAAATCTCTACTTATAATAAAGTTGTAGGTAAGTACCAAAAAGTGTGCAATGCAAAAAATGGTTCAGGGCAAATAGTTCTCCTTCCCTGCCAAAAAATAACTTATCCCAATAAATTATATACTGTTGGAATTTGCTTATCAAGGCTTTCAATTTGGTACCTATATTAGAAAATTTGAAGTTTTTTTTTCGCATTTGAAAATTGAGGCATACGAATGAAATTTTGTCATAAAAATATTGAATAATATTACTCGGGGGGAATTAAGGACTTTAACGATACCCCTAAGTCTGTCCAGGCATTTAAAAGTTATGGTGGAATAAAGAAACTTACATAAATACAAACAAAGAAACATACAGGAATCCTAAAAACACACCAACAGAAATGACCACGCGGACAAAGCCGCAGCTAGTATAAAATATAGCCAGATGAACGAGGGAGTGCTATGCCTATTATCTAACCAGATAGCAAATGGCTACGCACGGAGCTACGGACATGAACGTAGAAATCATCGCTTCATAGAAAAGACATCAACGTGCGCGCTCGCGTATATAGCGATCTGTAGGATGTGACTGACGGTGATCAAGAAATTCCCACTGTTTTTTTTTTAGTTAGAACTTCCCACCTTCTGTGTATAGTATTCGATATAGTTTTAGGGAATTATGGAATACTAGTGACTCGCCCCGGCTTCACACGAGTAGCGCTCACTGCGCGGCATATTTCTTACTTTTAGCATTCTTATACCCATCGTAACTTCTAAGAAAAACGCCAGTAACCGTAATTCAATATCTTTGGCAGCAACGGTGGTGGTGCTTTTTGACAGACTTGTTATTATTTCGTTTCGACGGTAACAGACATTCCGTTCCTTACAGCAAGTAATCGTCATTTTTATCTGCAAATGTTTGATATCTTTGCTCAAAGAGAATATAATCACTACCTTTGGTTACATTATTGCAATATGTGTATGGATCTCTAATATTTTGAAAAATAAAATACAGCCTATGTATAATGTATCTTTCTATAGGTGAAAGAATTTTTAAAATAGCTTCAGTATTTTTTGAGTTTATCCATTACATGAAATCTTTCCTCTTTAGTGTAGATATATTTTCCAGAAATCCCTACTAAGATTTTGGTCCTCTAAAACACCTTGTTTATCTACATCAACTGATGACGTTAAAATTATTGTGTTTTAAGCCCCGTCGTCACCCTCCGTATTGCCTACGCGGTTCCGTGTTCTATTCTGAAGATTGGACTGCACAGTTCTGGCTTTGAGCTTGCGCGAGCTACAGTGATACAGTTCTAACGCACATCTCTTACCTGTGTAAAGTGGTTTGTACCTACATGTATGCGTGCAGGCATAGACGGTGCATAGATATGCATTACATATATCAAAAAACATGAATAGTCAAAGAAACTTCGTTATAATGTAAAAATATCGAACTATCCAACAACTAACTATCCATCTCGAGGGCATACATTTTTTTTCTTTTATTTAGGGGGCCACCCGAAAATCTTTCTTTTTTTTATAAACACCTGTGCAACTGTTATAAATACCCATACATGTGCCTAATTTAAAGCTCGTAGGAATAATATGGCAGACAGATGACGGACATAGAGAAACTATGCGTTCTTTGTTTAACTACGGAACTCGAAGCACCTGCGAAGGTGTTGGTTCATTTTTAATCCCCTACGAAAGAGAGGGGTGTTATAAATTTAGGGTGTGTTTGTCTGAATTTGAAATTTGTGCATGTCATGTACTTAAAAAGTGGGTGGGGCTAATTTTTCTGACGAAAATGGAATCTCCCTTTAGTATAGTGTGAAGTCGGATGACAGCTGCCTAAACTACGAATAGTTTCAGATAAATCCGTGTACTATGTATTTTTTGACATTGCCTGTCATTTTTGTCATCAGCAGTCAATACTGGGGCCCGTTCACTTATACGTTCGTACACTCGAAATCGTTTTTCGGCGTCGTCGGGCGTTCGCCTGGGTCATCCGAAAAATATTAGGGGAGGGGAGGAATAGTATGAAACTGACACTTGACAGTTGTCAGTTCTATGTGGACGTCCAAAGTCGTTCACTAAAGTGCGTCACAGACGACTAAGATACTGGGGCCCGTTCACTTATACATTCGAGGACGCACGGATCACCCGCGCGTACACTCGAAATCGTTCACGGCGTCGTCGGGCGTTCGCCTGGGTCATCCGAAAAATAGTAGGGGAGGGGAGGAATAGTATGAAACTGACACTTTACAGTTGTCAGTTCTATGTGGACGTCCAAAGTCGTTCACTATCTCCGGATGATCGAGCGATAATCTCACGGATGATTCGAGCGTGTAAGTGAACACAGCCCTGGATGTTTTGACGATTGACAGCTGCTGTCACCTGTCAATTTGACAACTGTCATATGAAATGAAAATCTCGATGAGATTTATCACTTCTGTACAGAAACAACAACAATCGTTTCAAAGTTATAGCCCTTTTAAATTTGACAGCTGTCATCCAAAACGAAGATATCGATGATTTCTATCACTTCTGTAAGTAAACTACTAGACTACGATCATATGTTTCAGAGTTATAGCCCTGTTAAGTTTGACAGCTGTCATCCAAAACGAAGATATCGATGACATCTATCACTTCTGTAAACAAACTACTAAGGTTGTCTGGAAGAGATTGCTCTTAGCGATAAGACCGCCCATTGTGCCGTATTTTAAAATTGAATTTGTTCCTTATATAGACAAATTGGACGGAACCGAGATTTTATTAAAATAAACAACAAATTAAATTTGAAGTTGATTTTATTGGTCTTACTTTTGACCATACAATTCAAGCGACGATAAAATAATGACAATTTGTACTTAATAACTTCCTTATATAACTTCTATAAATGCGTAGGCGATTTCTAGTACATTCTTCATTGTAATAAACAACTAAGTAGTTAAATTTCTCATACAATATCGAGAAAAACATCTAAGTACATAAATGCTTATTCAGCTATGCGCAATTAAATCAAATCAACATGTAGAGTACCTCTACCTCTACTGCGCATTATTCATAGAAAAACAACATAAGTACAAAAAGTGCTTACTCGGTACTTTCACCATCAAAGGAAGTACCTACTTGTAAGATTAAATATGTCGCAATTGGACTTCGGTAAACAACGGTGGGTTTTTGGTACATATAACTATATGGTGTAATAAAGTGTTTATTATTATTTATTATTATTACTAGTCAAGGATCAATAGTTTCTGAGTTATAGCCATTTTAAATTTGACAGTTGTCATACAAAATGAAGATATCGATGATATCTATCACTTCTGTAAATAAACTACTAGTCTTCTCTTCACTTCCCCCAACTTGCCTTCCTTCCTTACACGACCTTCCCCATTCCCATCCCCACCTTTGCTCACCTCCCTCCAACCTTTCCTCACTTTCCCCCAACCTTTACTCACTTTCCCCCCTTCCCCCAACCTTTCCTCACTTTCCCCCCTTCCCCCAACCTTTCATCACTTCCCCCCTTCCCCCAACCTTTCCTCACTTTCCCCACACCTTTCTTCACTTTCCCCCCGCTCTTTCCGCACACAAATGTCTGCTCGGTGACCCTCTTTTTCTTATTCTACATCCAGGTCCAAGTCACATGTCTACTTTTTTCTTCTTCTCCATCTCATACCTATATAAAACCGTAATATTCAAAGTTCTATCAGAAGTACAATTTCTATGCCAACCTGAACTTTTGTTCGGCCGCCATTTTTAAATCTTTTTAAACTATTGAATTTTATGAATGGTTCATATCCGTTCCATTCGTTACGTAATTGCCGTCTCATTCACGTCATTTCCGTCTCATGCCCACTTTTAGCACAGTACATATATAGTCCTTACGGATTATTAACCACACCCGGAGGGAAAGGACGCTAAATACTGGCGATAGCAAATTTTACTCAAAGGAAACATTCCTTTATTTTTAGAAAGAACTAAATCTGCATTCAAAAGTTTTCGTAAACTCGCTTGCCACACTCGGGAATCGAACCGGCTTTAACCGAAAAATTAACACCCTGTACTCTTATGGCATCAATCGATAGGGTCAATCATAAGAACCAAATCTCTCTAACAAACATTACAAATAAAATAAAATAAAATCTTAACTTATTTTAATTGAACGATAAAAAAAAGGGTAAAATAACTAATTAGTTGCTCGAAATGAGCTCCATTTTATTGGATACGCGAGTTTGTTCTTTTAATAAATAGAAGAGAAATTATCTAATAATGAGTACAACTCTATTCGAGTAATCCTAGAAGGCTGCTCGTCTGATCAAATGGCTATCAATACCGGTGTACCTCAGGGATCGGTTCTCTCAGCTACACTGTTTTTACTGCACATTAAAACCTTCTTAAGCCTTTGGGAATGCAGATGACAGTACTGTAGTTGAGACATACATTTTCAATGCTCAAGCCAGCTGCGACGCTGTCCAGTTTCAGAGAGAGGCTATGGTAGACCGTTTGAATTTAGCCTTAGAAGCCTTGTCCAATTGGGGCGATGCTAACCTGATTAGGTTTAGTGCCACTAAAACGCAGGCGTGTTTTTTCTGTGCTAAAAAGAGATCCTTTCAACCGATCTCCGTCTTTCCACACACGAGACGCCTTGTTAAATTTAGTTGTTTATGTTAAATTCTGTTCTTATCCTTCAATTATGTTAGTGTTGAAAGTAGTTTTTGGTGAACGTTGTTATTTGTGAACGTGTTGGACGATCCCACCAGCAATATAAGAAATGTAGCTGCGACGCTGGGTTACGGTTGGAAAGCGATGATGTGGTCGAAGGTGTAGCACGCTTGCCTAGTAGATACCTATTCACTCTTGATCAAGTCAACCTGGGTTATAATTTACCGGAAACACTGACGAGGGCAAGGCATTCCACTCCTTCGAAGTTCTTATAATAAATGAAGAAGCGTAACGCTTCGTTCTTGCTATTTCAACCATAAAAGGGTGGTTTACGGTAATGGAAATGTGATGGGGGAATCAGATTGTGCAGTTCTTGTGCACACTCTCCATAGTCGGCGTGATGAGTAGTATGCAGTACATTTCTCACTTTTAGGTTTCTACCAGTGGAATCAGCCCTTTACCTATTAGGTAGGGCAATCCCTAATCCCTAATCTCCATCAATATGGAGCACCTTGGTTATTAATGTTAGTTTTACAATAAGGTAACTAACTAGATGGCGCTACTGTGCACCGCTGGATTGTTTGCAAAAAAGTTTGTACGCGCGAGGCCTACAGCTCACAGAGCCACTAAGTAGTTATAAATTTTGTTATTATTTATAATAAGTTTTGTTCGAATTATCCTCCCTCACATTATAACAATAATAAATGTTTCCTTACGTAGCCAATCGACTATCTGTCTGACATTTATTTAGTATTTTTTCAAAAAATAGAAAATGTAGAATTCTACTGAGAGAATTTCTGTAGAGGTCGCATTTCTCAACCGATCTAGACAAAACTTGGTATACAGAGTAAACTATTTTTTTGAATTTTTAGTCGTGTGCGATTTTTGATTGGAGGAGTACTTCCCCCAAAAAAAAGGGTAAAAAGGGGCTACTGAATATATCCGCCTTATTAAATCCGATTTCTATGGATCTTTTTTTATTTGAAAAGAATAAGCAGGGTTCGCCGATATAGATAGATAGATAACTCTTTATGGTACACCACATAGAACAAAAATACAATAATAACTAAAACATTTATACAAAATATATATGGGAAATATATATATCAGCGGATATATATCATGATATATATCACGATATATATCAATTGATTATTTCCTGTCTTCTGAACTAAAAATTTTGGAGATTAATGTTTACCCAGGCAACACGTAGCGAAAAACTACAATTCAGAATAATTTAGATTGTTTCCCAAAATGGCAACCTCAATTAAAGGTGGGGAAATCCCCTTTAACTTACCAGTACGGGTAGCTTTTTATTGAAATTCAAACCTTAACTTCATATCATATAAGGTTTATTTTACGAGGTATTAAAAAAAAGGGGATTCAAAAATTCCTGTCAAATTTTTAAGTTTTTAATTCCCCTACAGAATGAAATTCGCTTCTTTTTCTTAGCCTGGATATATATCCGATATACATATATAAAAAAAAAGTTTTTTTCTAACCCTGGGTAATTTTAAAGTTAGTAACTTTAAAGTTAGTC
Source organism: Alsophila aescularia (assembly GCA_946251855.1). NCBI lineage: Eukaryota > Metazoa > Arthropoda > Insecta > Lepidoptera > Geometridae > Alsophila > Alsophila aescularia. Next base: position 47,440,066 of record OX276383.1, on the reverse strand, counting down.
TCATAAAATTTTGGTGAAGATCGGATGAGGATCTTCTTCTTTTATTTTTACCACTGTCTAGGCAATCGGTTGACCACGATGTCACCTGATGGAAAGCGATGATGTGGTCGAAGGTGTAGCACGCTTGCCTAGTAGATACCTATTCACTCTTAATCAAGTCAACCTGCGTTATAATTTACCGGAAACACTGACGAGGGCAAGGCATTCCACTCCTTCGAAGTTCTTATAATAAATGAAGAAGCGTAACGCTTCGTTCTTGGTATTTCAACCATAAAAGGGTGGTGTACGGTAATGGAAAGGTGATGGGGGAATCAGATTGTGCAGTTCTTGTGCACACTCTCCATAGTCGGCGTGATGAGCAGAATAGCTCCTCAAAATGCAGTACATTTCTCACTTAGTTTGATTCTCACTTTTAGGTTTCTACCAGTGGAATCAGCCCTATTAGGTAGGGATTGATGGAGCACCTTGGTTATTAATGTTAGTTTTACAATAAGGTAACTAGATGGCGCTACTGTGCACCGCTAGATTGTTTGCAAAAAAGTTTGTACGCGCGAGGCCTACAGCTCACAGAGCCACTAAGTAGTTATAAATTTTGTTATTATTTATAATAAGTTTTGTTCGAATTATCCTCCCTCACATTATAACAACAATAAATGTTTCCTTACGTAGCCAATCGACTATCTGTGTGTCATTTTTTTTGTATTTTTTCAAAAAATAGAAAATGTAGAATTCTAGATGAATCATGAAAAAAGAGACAGGAGATTGACTTTTTGCCTGTCCAAGATGCCATAAAAAGGTTTTTATATGCTTGCTACTAATTACTAGTTCGTTGCCATTAATTTTGTTAGGATGCCTGAAATGGCTATGTTAGCCGGTATCGGTTATTTTATTATATGGAGTTTGAATGCATATGGCATACTGTTTGAATGGGCATGAACCAGAGAAGTTTTAAGAGCTTTGGAAAAACAGAAACGCTCTTATTTTTTTAAACGGGTTTCAAAGTTAATCTATGAGTTTTTTTTCTCTTCTCTACACTTTGTTACCTCATAATTATTTTATTTCTCATTTCCTATTTTAAATATTCATTTTAGTAGAAAAGGCTTACACTAAATATACAATAAACTTACTTTCTAAAAAAAAAAATTATGTCAGCAAAACGACCAAATTTCGGAAAATAACAAATAATAACTTTAAAATAGCCAGGAGGCAGGAGCCTAACTGGACCACCATAACGTTGCAAATGCACAGTCTACCTGCCCCCCATACCGTATGACACATGCACGTTCCGCCGAACAACCTGTATATTATATTTATACCTAACTGTGCCCACGGCTTATACACCTACTGCATATTTTCCTGGGATAAAAATAACTAGAATGTATAAAATTCCAAATCGCATCAAAATTCCTTCAGCCATCAAAAGATTTTAAACTGCTCGGCTTTACTCTTGGGATTGAGAGAAGCCGAGTAATCGATACTAAACTATTTGACGGCTGAACAAATTTTTATGAAATGTTGTAGGGGAGACCGGGGACAATAGTAACGGTGGGTTAAAAGTAACAAACGCTCCGTAGCCTTGTCCAATGACCGTTACCTTGACCGCCCCTCGTGCATGCGTTTAGTCTCCGCGCCCGCACGCGGTAAGGTTGTGTTAGTGGACGTATCGTGATTTTTTGCACCAAAAGTTAGTTTTTTGTTGTTTATTCACTTAGTTTACGTAGAATTAAGATGCCACTTGAGCATAAAAAGCGGTTATAACCGGTATTCCAGTAGTAGCTACGTTGCTTTGGCGCGTGTTATGCTCAGGTGGTTAACAATATGACTATTAGTTCGTTGATTAACTTAAGATTGTCCTTAGCATGTTATAACTTGTTTTCGTGTAAACTTAACGTGTTACAATATGCATATTATTTGGCATCAAAACATCAAAAACGGGGTCGGGTAAAAAGTAACATCTCATGACAGGACAAAAGTAACGTGTTACTATTGTCCCCGTAGAATGATAATATGAGTTTGATGTTATTAAACTTTTTTTTAATATATTTTTTTATCAGAATGCCACGGCAGCGGATTAGAAAAACTGATAGAGGCACCACTAGCACAGAAGCCTATAAAAAGCAGCAGATGAACATTTTAAAGGCAATACAAAGTTAAGAGCAGTAGCAAGAAAATATGGTGTTTGTCATGTCACATTAAATATATATATTCAAAAACGTAAAGCAGGAAATACTAATGCAAAAGTTGGCTACCGTTGCGTCAACTGCGTTTTCACTTCAGATGAGGAATTAGTTTTACGGGACTACATCATTTTATGTTCCGTGTCTATTTTGGATTGATCCCAACAGAAGTGCGCAAACTGGCCTACGAATTGCCCATAATATATGAGAAGACATATCCAGAGCAGTGGAACGACACTCATATTGCGGGTAAGGAACAGCTAGCTGGATTTTTGAAAAGACACTCAAGCCTGTCCCTGAGAAGTCTGAGGGAAGGTGCGATCGGATCTGCTGGAGCAGGGAATGCAAGCGGATGGATGCAGAAAGATGAGTTTTTGCTGTTCTTCAAAAGACAAGCAAAAATGTCTGCTTCTGCTTGACAATCACGCATCCCATATATCTATTAAAGCACTGGATATTTGTCAAACAAATGGGATCGTGTTGTTGTCTTTTCCGCCGCACTGTTACCTATTACCTACCTACTAATAATCAAGATTGATTTTCGACTGAATAGAAACATAGATCTCAAGTTAATATTACATAAGAAGTTTATTATTTTTGTACTAGGTATAACTTTGAAATGAATAATTTGATTTAACGTTGTTTTTTTATTGTTACTGTAACATAGGGGAGAACTTATATGGTGTTACTTTCGACCCACGCCCTGACCATGGGATAGAAGGTAACAATCTCCATTTTTTTTGGCAGCTTTGTAATTTTCGGAAACCATGACATATTATAATGTAGATTTATAGACCATAAAAGAAAGTTTAATATGGCTATAATTATTTTATCACAAATGTTATTACTTACGAGAAATCTGGCATGGAATACAAACTGTTACTTTTGTCCCCCGTCTCCCCTACTTTAATTTTACTTATAACCCAGAGAAATGAAAACGCGGGCAAAGCCCCCGGCACCGCTAGTACTTCAAATAAAGCATTAACTAACAAAAAGTATCTACAAAGAAGATAATTAACAAAACATAAGTACAGAATAAATACCTATAAGTATAAGTTCAAAAACTAAAACCCGACTACGGTCGGGTAAACAGCTTATGACACTCTTGCGATGAAGACGAATCGATTGATACCTCGCTTGTCAAAATCGGTCCTACACGGGCGATGCTATGGTGGAACGTCCACACACATACATACCTAAATAAACTGTTAAACTCATTACCCCTCCATTGATTCACTATACTCTGGTAAAAAAATAGTCTTGAAACTGTGTGTCTGTCAGTCTGGATGTTTGTTCACGCAACACGTAAAACATACTGGACCGATTAAAATCTGGTGTACTTACATTGTATCTCAATCCGATAGGAAGAAGCCGAGCAATCTGAATAACTATTTGATGGCTGAATTAATTTTGATGAAATGTAGTATGTTGTACTTTATAGGTACTTTTGGTTCTGGAGTTGCACATAATTATTTTAATTCTCATTGTGTTAATGAATAACATCTCTCCTAAAAACATGCTTGTAAAATTAACCCTTAATAATGCAATATACCATACAAGACCACATATTGTGTCATCATCATCATCAGTAACACTTTCGTAAGTTCACAGCAAGATACTTAGAGAGACCACATTTATTTGACCAGTTTTTTTATATACAAAAAAAAACGTAAAAGGGTAATTATGTAGGTAGTTATTGCCTCTACATTGTAAATAAACAAAATCCTGATTTTCATAAACTTTATTCTATAAAACTCTTGGCGCCTGCTTAAGGGTAAAGACAATCCATGTAGTTTTCTTTAGTTTTCAAATAAGTATACATGTAAGTAGTCAAACGTGTTTATGCAAATAAATTCGTCTTATCTGCAACATTGTGGTGCACCTGCCCCCCCCCCTCCTGCCCCTGCGCCCCCCCCCCTGCCTTATGAGCTTAGTGTCCCAGGTTAGAATACTTTTTTTTTCAAAACATTTATGTGATAAGACTGAAGAGCTTGTTTGGTCTCGGGTCTTGGATGTTTGCAGTATGTTGATTTGCGTCCATGTCACGCGCAACATACAGAATCCTAGATCAAGGGGGGCACGGTGTGTAAAAATTACTTTTATTTTGCTTGTTGTGCAAGAAGTATCTACATCATTAAATGACTTAAAACAAGTGGGCGTTTCCTCGTGGCATAACTAGGCAGCTGATTCGGCCACGAGGAATATTTTTTCCTCTTGTCCTAACTGCTTGTCATTAGGTTTGTATGTAAACTAGCAGAGAACAAGGCAACATAGCTCAGAGAATAAGCAAGCTGAAGTGGCAATGGGATGGTTACTTTTGTTGTAGAACTAAAATCCAACGAGTTAGAAGAGTTCTAGAGTAACCGCAAATCAAACGTAGTAAGTCTAATATCAAACGTCAATGTAGAAGTTTTTATTTTTTAATTCATTCTAATTACCTAACCCCAAAGTAAGATGCCCTGTAGGTACTTACTGTGGGTACTAGACAGCCGATAAACATACATAGATATGAATATTACATGCATGACTCGGAAACAAACATTTCTGCTCATCGCACAAATGATTGCACCTAGCGGGATTCGAACCCGCAACCGTTGGTTGACTTCATAGTCTCTAACCACTCGGCCAACCGGTGGAACGGTGGAGTGAAGGACGTCGACAATGGAGCAGCAATCTGCAGTTAGCCAGCAGGCATCATAATTGATTGAATGAGAAGAGCCAAAGATCGGGCTCAGTAGGTAGCGCATCTTGGGAGAGGCCTATGCCCAGCAGAGGACAAATACATGTGTGGTAATGAAGTAGGTTTCTTTCTTAGAAACAATTAGCATACTCGACTGCCGACTATGACTATACTCGTCATCGTTATCTATGGAGGATGTCAGCTACGAGTTAAGTCATACAATACAATACACTTTATTGTAATTACCAGTTAGAAAACAAATACATTGGTGTCGATTCTGACCACCAATTAAAACTAACTAAATTTGACAGCTCTAAAATTGTTGCTGTCGCTTTTGTTTCCAAAAGGTTTGAAAGTGAAAGCAATAATTTTAGAGCTGCCAAATTTCGTTTTAGGTTTAGTTGGTGCACCCAGAATAGACACTATTGTAATTGAATTAAAACTATGGTAGTACAATGGGCTAATACAATGTACAATGGTACATAGTGCTTTAAGGAGACATAGTATGAAACTACGTACCATGGCGTACCATGCATGACTTTGTTTTTTGGGTTGGCGCCTGTAATCAATAAAAAATACAAAAAAGTAGTAGGACTATAATATCAACCTTTTAAGAAATAGCACTTTGAACAAGTTTATTTCAACTTTATTTAGACATATTGATCATGTAGTTCGACGTTTCAGACCTATGATAACATCTTTTGTACAAATTTAAATGAAATAACATGAGAAATTAATCACATTTATTTAATTTTAGCATGTAAAAAGAATCATCAATAATAAATCATTTTCGAAAAAGATAAATAAAGATCAATAAAATGTGGTTTCTGTATGGTAAACTTTAAAGCAGTTAGTAACCAAAGTACTGGATTTCCAAGTTTAGATATGCGTAGGCTGGTTGGTTTTAGTAGTAATTTAGGAAGCCTAATTTTTTAAGGTTGCCAATGAGTTAAATTGTACCGATATAATTGTATGATGGCAAACAATTTCAGGATAAAAAAACACTAGTCAATGGGTTAAGTGTATCTATAGCATCTGGAATAAATTGGTCATACACCAAGATATTAAACACAACATCATATTATTTGTTTAATTTGTTGTACCCTTGTTAAAGTCAAAACAGCGTAACAGAAATTAAGAAAACAAAATTTTTTGTACCACTGTCGGCTATCGGTAGCCCTTACGGGATATTTGAGGTTATTTTTGCAAATTTCGCAAAAAATTATAAAAGCAAAATTAATTTAAATTTTTTTTTTTTCTGTTTTTTGGTTCATTTACCTTCCTCAAATACAAATTTTGTGTATGGCAAATTTTTTATCATTGTTTATTTCAAAAATAGCCTCAGAACTCCAAAAACACACTCGACAACAGGTTAAATCCATACATCATGGGCACCACTTCAATGAATCACTATTATAACTCTATTTTCTTGAATATGCATTGTCATAATCATTTATAGCCTAAGAGGTACATTAGGCCAGACTAATGGCTTATCCTTGTCACAATCAGCCATGAATTGACTCTGCATGTGCATCTCCAGAGCTGCAATGCGCTGCCACTTTGATCCATATAATTTCTTGTACTCTTCCTTATTGTCAGTAGGGTTGTCTGGACAAGCTTCCAGTTTTCTCATCGGCATTTCTTCTTCCAGCTGCCGTAATCTCTCACGTTCTAGTCGCAACTTTCTGAATTCAGTGTTACCTTTGAGGAACTGTATAAATTCCTCGCTAATTTCCATATTTTCGTCTTCCTCTTCTTCTGCCCCATCTGTTTCATCTTCTGCCTCGTCTTCATCTTCGACGTCTTCTTCTGTGTCACTTTTCACACTCATGACTTCGTTATCATGATTCCTTTCCTTGTTTTGTGAAACTTTGCCGGTCGCGTGGTACTGTCGAAGTATATCACATAGAACCTTGTTTTCATATTGTAACGTTCTCGCTTTTGACTTCCAATAAGCCAACTCATGCTTCAACTGCCATGTTGCTGCCATGGTGAAGTTTGAAGCCCACGAAGACATGGTGTTCGCGAAACGTTGCTTTTCTTTTTTCAAAGCTTGCTTTTTTACTTTATATTTCTGTGCCCTCTTCTTGCGTTTACGGCGGGCAGATTTCAGTGAAGCAGACGTAGACGGAGTATTTAATAGGGATGCTGCCGATAAACCACTATTTGTTGGCTCTTTTTCGGGTAGCTGGAAAAACATAGCTGCTGCTCCAGCTTCTCCAAAGGAAATACCTTCACTTCACTTACATACACCATTAATTTTCCTATTTAGCTTTTGTTGTTCATGTTCAAAAATAAATGAACTCCACAAGTTCCACAACATTTAATCATTTGACATTAATGCAGTGTTGTTATCGTCAAAATCCTAATTATCTGCCGTATGTCATAGCCTGGGTGCCGTATTTAAATTATTTTTTACTAAATTGCCGTATTTCACAAATTATTTTGTAAAGGTACATATTTTTCTAGTGTAAGTGATTGAAAGTATAAAAAGTATCAAAAAATAATGTTTGCAGTTTCCTTGGTTTTCAATCAGTCGTCTATTTAGTAGAGTTTTATTTACAGTAGAAGTTATTAATTTATATCACATTTTGGTCTATGTTGTTAAATTGACTGAAATTCTTTCACATTCTGCATTACTGTGTTCTCAAGAGTTCTGCAGTCTGTTTATATCATGGATCTTTTCCCAAAATCATATGTCAAAAATTTCTTAACATCGGGTGTCTCAATTCTCAATTCTCAATTTTTTTGTAAATCATTTTCAGTTTTCACTTTTGGTGTTAATTTTTGGGTCATTGGCATCATTGGTCATTTCTTATCAAGGTGAAAGGGATGGCTCGATACAAAGACACTTTATATGTACGCAGGATTTCCCCGGCTGTGTTATAAAAGTTATACATGCGTTTTGTTTTATTCACCACACAAGTGAAAATAAAGTTTCATGTCACCTGCATCCAATTGCCATATTTTGTGATATGGTAATGAAGGGCCGTAATTGCCGTAATTTCTTAAAAATTTACATGGTTTGCCGTATATTATGGCAATTGCCGTATCAATAACAACACTGCATTAATGCTGTGGTTTAAATTGCACTGTCAGCGCGCACAAAGTCGGATTAAAATGAGCATTGATTATCCACGTCGGACACATGACGTCAGGATTGACGTCATTTTGTGCTGTGGTTTGAATTGCACTTACAGTGCTGAGACTGCAAACACTGCTAACGATAGGCAGTCAGGCGAAACAGCCTAATAAAAAACTGTTCATAACTGTTGTATCAAACGTGAGCTAATTTCTATTGCGGCTATCTTTTCTACTTCTCTATATGCATGACCTTCTTGCACGCCTTCGCTATGAATATGTGTTCTGTGGTTTAACTTTGTTTACAAAATTATTAGGCAAGTTGCTTTTTTGATAATTACCGTCTGTTGATATATTTAATGCTTTGAAGGTGTTTGTTTCTACATTAAATAAATAATAGTGTGATTCAGTTTGAAAGTTTTCTATGCAATGAGCTATAAAACTTGCGAAATTTGTGGATTGCGATCTGTTAGAGCGATGGGTCAAAAACGAAAATTTATGGCTAAATTTTCACTGAATAAAGATAAGTAAGTGGTAAATCTATTCGGTAATCTATTAGGTACAAGAAAATAATGATTTTTCTTTCGTAATAATCAACAAAATAACATAGCCTTGCTAGCACTAGTGCGGTGCCGGTGTTATCGATATTTTTTCTAACCCGTTATTCGACATTTGGTTCCTAATCTTATTCTAAGTCCTTCTGCATTCCACGCTATATAATAGTAAACGTAGTAAAAGCATAAATTTAGCATACCTAATGTCGCGTAGCCTAAAACCGCTAAATCTTCTAATTTTCATTAAAAAACTTATTTTCAGGTGCAAAAACTGGACACAAATGAACGATAAAGAGGATTTGACATACATACCGATCGAAAAGCTGCATGAATGAAATATTTCTGTGGCAAACATTTTCGAAACACCGACTACAAAACGAAACAACTCAATTTAAAAAAAAATTGCTACTCCTTAACTGCTATTAATCACGGACCACTGCTAGTTTGTAATATTAAGTAAGGAGTAAGGAAGATTAGACATTATTTTAAAGGAAAAAGACACAAATTGTGTTGTGTACTATATAATGTATTATTTTCGTATGTAATAAAAACCACATGCTTAGAAAATAACATATTATTATTATAAACCCCATATAAATTAAAATAGTCCTAGTACGTTTTTTCTTTTTCTCAAAATATCGATATCCATAAAAATGTGCTATGTTTCCAGACATCCTTTTCTATTTGTCATGTTGGCTAACATGCTCGCTATAGAGTGTTATTACCTATTGTCATTAGTTTTGTTATGTTGCACTTATTCTCAGCGCACGTTTTAAAAATTCACAACATCCGTTCCAATATACGTCAGTCCCGACTCTTCTTACGTAGTATTTATATACTCTTTGACGATAGGTTTAAATTGTTGGTCAACATGTATGTGCACGCTAACAAATTAAACCGCCGATTGCATGCATATGTCATTTGAGTCAGCTGTTCTGTAGTTTGTGAGGTGTACTGTCCTGTCGTTTTGTTTCCAATTGTTTTGTTTCTAGTGTCATCAAACAGAATTTAATCACTACGTTTTATTCTCAATTCGTTGCTCATTTCATAAAAAAAGTTATCTTGAGTTCGTACGCTTCTGATAAAAAACTATGGAGGAAACTATATTAATGGAACTCATAAAAACTGACGAAGAAGACGACAGTATCGCAACCACTAATGCCTTGCGATAGAGTCGAATTTGCTATGAAAAAAGTGATAATCCGATTGTAGCCAAGTTATGTAATTGGGCCACTGGGGCCCGACCACATAACTTAGCTTCAATCGGATTGTCAGTATCGATACCACTAATGCCTTGCGATAGAGTCGAAATTGCTATGAAAAAAGTGATAATCCGATTGTAACCGAGTTATGTAATCGGGCCCCAGCGGCCTGACCACAGAACTTGGCTTCAATCAGATTGACACTTTTTTCATAGCAAAATCGACTCTATTGCAAGGCACTAATGAATTTGACGGCTTGTAACCGATATGATCAACATTACGTAATCACACTGCTGCTAAAGAACAACTGCTGATAGCAATTTGGATCATGGCAACTCCAGATAGTTACAGGTTTAAGGCCCGTATTATTAGATCGCTCTTGGTTGAGCTCTCAAGTGCGATATCAACTGATACACTCTCAAGTTGTGATCAGCATCTTAAGATCGTCGCTGATTAATGCTTCGATGTAGTTGAATTAAATTAAATGCGATTATATTAAACGTAATGTTTATTTTCTACATAATTATCATAACCTTCCTTTAGTTTTTTTGTAGAAAGGATGTAAGCCATAATATTTGTCTATATTTTCAAAGTTACAATATCTATTAAAGAACTTAACGCAATTCATCAATGAATGACTATAATTTATGAAAATAAAAGTTCGTTTATTGGTGGCCATGCAGTATTTCCAACGCGTATCCTTTGGTTACGATTTCGGATCTTTTTAGACTTCAGCGAGTCCTCACCAGGTTCTGATATCTACCAAATCTTCGGATCTTTTCGCAATCATGCCAAATAAATTTGTTTATTCCTTCTTTGTTTATTATTAGAGGAATATAAAAATATTCTTAGAATGATGGTTAATATAATTATAATTATCAACTTCTGACATAATATTTTCGAAATCCTTGATTCTAGCAACTGGCAATCACGCTCTCAAGTCACGGATCGACTGCACTCAGCATTCTGCATCTCAAAGCGCATCTCAAGTGCGCCCTTGAGAGTCGAGATTGATTTATTATTAAAAACTAACTCAGCTGAAATGCATCTCAATCAACAGCTTAAGATGTGTTTATTAATTAGATTCGCATCTTGAGATCGCTCTAAAGAGCGCTCTTGGAGTTGAGATCGCCTTATTAATACGGCCCTAAATCATGTATAAACAATGCATGAGTGTGAGTGCTCTGCAGAATTAACTTAGTTTTAATCTTAATCTATTTCCAGATTAGTCTGTGAGAAATTTGGCGTGGACAAAGCCACAGCTATTAGTTCAGTACACCGCGTGTCAGAAGCTCTGTATCGCATCGCCCCAAAATTTATTAAATGGCCCAAAGGCGAGGAAGCAAAGGAAGTGATGGACGATTTCGAAAAGTTCAGTGCATTTTCGAAAATTGTGGGTGCGATAGATGGGACACAAATAAAAATAAATCCACCTAAAGATGACAAAGAATCCTATATTAATCGTAAAGGATATGCATCTGTTCAAGTACAGGTAAAGTTAACATAATTTATTTAGTATTATCATTCATTATTTATTATGTTTATACAAACAATGATGAAATATCCTATACACAAGAGCAAAAAACCCTTTGAATTTGAATCTCAAGTGGCCTCATTTTTGTGCTTTATTGTAATAACTGATTGATATCTTCTTGTTTTTAGGCTGTGTGCAGCAGGAATCTGTTATTCACTAGTGCGTTTGCTGGGAACACAGGAAGCGTTCACGTCGCTAGAGTGTTCCGGTTATCCCCAGTACAAAACTATTTAGCAAAACCAGAGTACTTCCCAGACGATTCCCACTTAGTGGCTGATGCTGCATAATGGGATTCATCCAAATATTATGGTCCCTTTTAAAGATAACGGTCATCTTTCAATAAGACAGATAAATTTTAATTTCTGTTTATCATCAGCCAGTATTTCTATCGAAAGAGCTTTTGGGACGTTGAAAACAAGATGGAGGAGACTCCGAGTGCCTGCCAATGGTAAAAATTGATAAAATTCCAGAATTTATAATTGCAATATGTGTTTTGCATAACATGTGCATTCTCAAACATGACTTTATTGTAGTGGCAAAAAAAACTTCGAGACACAAGACGAGGTGTACTAACACCACAAAAAGCAAGAACTATAGGGTCTGAAAAGCGTATGCAAATTGTAAATTAAGAAATAATTAGTTCCATTTTATCATATTTTACTAAGGCAAAGGCCATCAAAAATAGCAGCTAAAATGTATTTCATCTAAAAATGCATATTTTTACTACCACACATATTTTGTTACCACTCAAATAATAACCCTTCAGAATAGTAATATAACAAAATACAGTTGTTGCAGTGTGTGGCCTTTTGAGATTTGTTTAGTAAAACTAGCTGCTCTACCCTTCGGCTCCACGCATAGTTTTCCCATTACCCCACTTTGTATTTTCCCGGGGAAGAGTAGCCTATGTCCATCTGGAATAGTGTATGTAGTAGTAGTTCCAAAGATCTCCGGTCACAAATAAACTTTAACTCTTTATAATATTAGTGTAGAAGTATTGTGATGAATATTATAGCTGCCTTTTGTGATGGCCTATATTCGGCAGGATTAACAAACATTCGTATCCAGCTAAAATGCCGAATATTCTACAGCTGCTGTCTGAAGTGGTGAAATAACATAATTCTATAAACTTTTCAACGTAAGCATAGTATGGTACCTTATCTTATCATCGATTATACTGCTTTCTTTTCTTAATCAAATATTGTAATGGAATAAATAAAAGGGGTAGGTTTGTATTGCATTCATCATTTCTTTATTCAAACATTAAAAAAACATTAAAAAAATAGGTCATAATAATCATATTAATAATTAGCAAGCCTAAGTTAAAAACACAGTCTTTTAAATTAGAGGTACTAGCTGCGACACACGGTTTTGACCGTGTGGATATTTTACTCTGATAATTATCCTGTGTTATCCTAGGACTAAAAGTACCCATAAAGTAATACCAAAAAATACACATCAAAATTTGTTCAGTCTAATTAAGTACCAAATGCTCTTAGCTTCAAGTTTTGATGCAATAAAACTAGCTTAAATCATCACAGGTTTTGGAAATAAATGTTTATATTTTATTATTAGCACACTTTTATTGCCTCTTACCTTTTACCAACGGTACCTCTAACAACATCTATCAAATCATAAAATGCCTTTAAAGGTCATAATGACATTAACAATTAAATTAAAAATATTAGATAAATTCAAATGTTACAATAACAACATATAAAAATATTTAAAATTAGCACAACATATTGCTTTACCATGAGTTATAAGATAGGTTGTACTTTTATTTTGGTGACAGAAAACATTTGGTGAAAAATAATTAAATTATTAGTCTAAGTACCAAATGCTCTAACTGCCGCACTCATATTTGTCAAGTAACACTAATCAAGCATTAAATAGTCAAAATCTATACAAAAGAAGTGATTTAATGTTTGTTTGTTTGTCGTATGAGGTAGTTCTTTCCTCAGATGTCAGAGTTTGTCAAGCCGCCCGAGGGCCTCTGACATGGCTTGACGACTGCTAATAATCAATAACAGCCGGGACCGACAGCTTAACGTGCCCTCCGAAGCACAGAGCGATGGAAAACCGCATATAACTTAGAAAAGTCATTGGTGCGGAGACTAGGTTTTGTAGCCGGTATCTTTGGTAGAATCCAAACTTGCACTATAGAACCATTAGGCCACCATAGCTCTATTTAATGCTTAATTATCGTGAATTGATAATAATTAAATCAAACCTAAAACTAAAAAAATATATCAGTTAAGTTTAACTGTTACAATCAACATATAACATTATTTAAAATCGGGTACGGACCCGTGCTCCACCTAAGTTCTCCACCTGGGTGAAGCATGAAGTACTTAATGTCCTCAACCAAACTAAATGGCCTTTAGGCCATTTAGTTTGGTTGAGGACATGCCTTGCGATAGAGTCGAAATTGCTATGAAAAAAGTGATAATCCGATTGTAACCAAGTTCTGTAATTGGGCCACAGATGACAGGTCTTAAAAAGGGTCGATTTTAAACATGAACTGACGGAAGGAAATACTAACATAAAAATCCGGATAAATGCGAGATGAACTCTTGTGGACAGTGAGAAATAAAGTTATATTATGATGAGTATATTATTTTACAATATTGAGAGATTTACCATGTTATCCTAACGGCCCAGCACTGGATCGGCACCGTAGGTATCGTCGAGGCTGTCAACCATAGATAATACTCTAAATGCTGTCAACCCAACTACGCCACGCGCCGGGACGAGACAACGCAGCGCGGCGACGCGACGTAACACGCCGAGTATAAGGCTGGCTGACATATGGCTGGGTGACGGCTAGGCGTCCATCCAGCTACGTCTGTCACGAGGCGGTCCCAGGCTTTGGGTTTGTTCCACTAGCCCAGGGACCAAGCCTCAGTGGACAATATGCAAGGTCATATAGTGAACCCGTACATATACCTGCGTTCGAGATGATGATTTGGCGTTGTGGGCAGTTTCGAAATGTACATTTTTAACAATCCGTTTTCTTTGAACATTTTCAACACTTTTGTCATTTTTGCAACTTTTGACACTACCGATCCTTTCCAAACTGAATGAAAAACGACCCTATCCCTGACGAAATAATGTCGATTTTCCTATGTCAACATGTCATCGAAACTTGCAAAACGAACGGTGATCGAATACGTTCAGAACGATAATTTCGCCCACAAATGGCCAAAACGAACTCGAACAACAATTGTGATCATATTTAGCGTTTTTAACAGTTATTTACGCCAATAAAATCCTGGTTCCTGGTTGGTGGTTTGGGTTCGAATCCTGCAAGGTGCAATCATTTGTGTGATGAGCAGAAATATTTGTTTCCGAGTCATGGATTCTTATCTATGTATGTTTATCCGTTATCTAGTGCCCATAGCACAGGGTATCCTAGTTTGGGGCTAGATAATTGGTGTGGAAATGTCCCGAATATATTATTATATATTATATATATATATTGTTACAATAGAAACGGCCCAATACAGTACATAATAATTATATAGTCCTACAGACAACGTACCGTAGACGCGAGTATGTACCCAACGTACAGACAGTGGTGTATTGAGGATTAAACAGCTGAATTTATGCTCGCGGTGCGGGGGCCGGGAGGCAGGGGTCTCAGCGTGGTTTTGAAAAGAAGGACAAGAGCGAGTACCGCGCATTAGGTATCTTAACGTAAAAATGCGAGAAAGAGAGAACGTGCTGTACAGGGAGGTTGCCAAAACCACAATGCAAATAGATTGCATCAAAGAGTATAAAATAGTAATATAGGTATATCTATACTTATAATAAACCAATAAGTACCTACGTACGAGAAATACTGTAGAAAAAAGATCATTACAAAAATGGTCTAGGGTACTTAAAACTGAACAAGAAAATAACAACTGGTCGGAGTATTTCAGATTTCTATTTCGTGAGTTTTTAGCCGTTTTATTTATATTTAAGAAAATTACATTTTTTTTAAAATCTGACGTTAAGTCTGACTGTTTGTTTGTTCGCGCATCACGTAAAAACTTCTGGACCGATGGCGATATTGTTGGATAGCTTAGGGTTTGACTTAAAAACTGATGATTAGAAGCCGAGCAATCGATAAAAACTTTTGACAACTGAAAGAATTTTGATCAAATGTTGGCATATTGGTCTTGGAATAGTACATAAAGTACTTTGATCTAGAGAAATGACCACGCATGCGAAGCCGCAGGACAGCTAGTATATATAACAGAATTGAAATCATTAGTCCAATCTTTTTGACGCCCTTTGGATTGGGATCTGAAAAAAAACTTAATTTTTCTACCAAACCTTCGACAACGCATCCACTCTGTTTAAATGTCAAACATTTGTGAATATTTGCATATATTTGCTTTTTCTTTTCTTCGGTTGTGCTTGCCTGTTTCTCTCCATCAGCGGGTCTACTGGCCAAACAACCTGCCCTGGCAAAATAGCCCCTATATATTGCAGTGTGTATGGATGTTTGAATGACTCTAAAAACGCCAGTACCTTTGGTCCGTAGACATCAAACTCGAAAACAATGCTTCTATACACTACTGTCCGTAAGGACTATGTAATATTTAAGTACTGCTGGCCTATTACGATGGTTTGCGAGCAGCGCTGCTGCCGCTGAACTCGTGTCAAAGTCATAATTTCGCAATGCAAAATGAAGGCTTTAACAGGAGTTCAGCGGCAGCAGCGCTGCTCGCAAAACAGATATTACAATACGCTGATGATATCGCTCTCTATATATTTGCTAAAACTGTAGAGGAAGCTTCTTCTTGTTTTTGAGGTCAGTGTGGATCAAAGCGTGAGAATATTATACACAGGGGACGACACGTGTTATGGTGGTTCTGTGTGGAGCGTCTTCAATGAAAGATGAAATATCTTTATTCTACTTTATTGCTCAGAATAAAGATAGATACACAAGTGGTGTTAGTTGTTATTATTTAAATATAACTTTACAATAATCAATTTATAATTGGATACAACTCGGAGCAAGCTCACCATGTTGGGATACCAGTGGCCCAATTACAGAACTTGGTTACAATCGGATTATCACTTTTTTCATAGCAATTTCGACTCTATCGCAAGGCATTAGTGGTTGCGATATTGAGAATTCGATTGAAGCCAAGTTATGTGGTCGGGCCGCAGAGATAAGAGAGAGAGAGAGACGAACGTCAAACTGACAGCAACAACGAAACGTCAGATCAGTGTCAAGTAATAGTGAAGTTGGGGGGGTTTTTTGCAAAAATTCAAAATGTTGTGTTGTAGTTTGATTTTATTCTCAATCTTGTGTTTCTTCGAGTATTGATGTGTAATGTTGGTGGAATATTAACCATTAGGTGTTCGTTAACATGCACAAGTGTAGGCAAAATAATCAAACGCAGATATAACTGGCATTTTGTGAATTTTCCAAATCTCCCTCGGAAGTTTTAGTAAATGTTACCATTTTACTGATTCGTGACTTTGACTTGACAATTAATGACTGTGACGTGACATAAATATAAAATATTAAACTTGACATTGGCGAGATTGCTAGTAGGCCAGTGCCTCCGCAGAAGCCATATAATAAAAAAAATAAAAAAATAGTGAAGTTGCCAGAGAAATAATAATATTGTAGGTTGTAGGGATTAGAACATAATTTCAACACTTCTCGCCTTAATTCTGCACTTTTTCATCTAAATGGTCGGCTGAATTTTCATGGCCTTTCATTATCAGCTTTAGTGTTGCGTTGGTGTTCACAAAAAAAAGGATAATACCCCAAAATGAGCCGTTAGTAGATAATGGCTGTGTTCACCTTCACGCTCGAATCATCCGTGCGATTATCGCTCGATCATCCGGAGATCGTGAACGACTTTGGACGTCCACATACAACTGACAACTGTCAAGTGTCAGTTTCATACTATTCCTCCCCTCCACTACTATTTTTCGGATGACCCAGGCGAACGCCCGGACGACGCCGTGAACGATTTCGAGTGTACGCGCGGGTGATCCGTGCGTCCTCGAACGTTTATGTGAACAGGCCCAATGAGATAATCCCACAAAAAAAATGCGTTAAATTCCTAGCCATCTGGTTTGATTCCCGAATGAATGGCGTCATTCATTCAGACTACATTTACAGAAAAGAATAACAATATTCTCTGTTCACTCTCAGGAGTTTGGTGGGGATCCCATCCATATACCCAAAAACTCCTCTATAATGCGATAATCTGTAGTCATATGGACTATGGTTCATTCCTGTTAGATCCGCAGCCCGATTCCATAACTTGGCTTCAATCGAATTCTCAGTATCGCAACCACTAATGCCTTGCGATAGAGTCGAATTTGCTATGAAAAAAGTGATAATCCGATTGTAGCCAAGTTATGGAATTGGGCCACTGTGGCCCAATTACAGCAGCCCGATTCCATAACTAGGCTTCAATCGAATTCTCAGTATCGCAACCACTAATGCCTTGCGATAGAGTCGAATTTGCTATGAAAAAAGTGATAATCCGATTGTAGCCAAGTTATGGAATTGGGCCACAGAACAGCGTCAGCGTTCATTAATGTTTAAATAAAATTACTCGCATACTTATACCACATATTTCTTTTCAATTAGACTATTAAACACAACTGTACTTACTGGTAGTTGGAGCACGAGAACGTGTAAGTAACTCAATGCTTCACCCAGGTGGAGAACCTAGGCGGAGCACGGGTCTTCTTAACCATTTCAACGTACTCAACAAAACTCAGGGCCCCGACCACAGAACTTGGCTTCAATCGGATTGTCAATATCGCTATCACTAATGCCTTGCGATAGAGTCGAAATTGCTATGAAAAAAGTGATAATCCGATTGTAGCCAAGTTCTGTAATTGGGCCACTGCAGTGCGATGACGGTTTCAAGCCGTCAAATTCAATAATGCTTTGCGATAGAGTCAATTTTGCTATGAAAAACGTGACAATCTGATTGAAGCCAAGTTCTGTGGTCGGGCCCCACAATAATTATAAGTGCAATGAAGTCGTCTCCTATTAACGCGATGCAAGTGGAATGTGTCCTCATCTGATACGTCAGTTGATTTCAGACCGATTTTTCTATAAGTTAGTTCAAAATTCCTGCCATTTACTTATCCCTAAACTCAATCGCCTATCATCCATAGTCAACTCGCAAGGATTCCAATCCTTATTTAAAAAAAAAGAAGCTTTGTTTTTATGCCATCGACTAGGAATTAACATTGAACTAGCCTGGATCCCCGGTCACTGATATCTCTAGTAATGATACTGTGGATTCTTGCGCACGGCAAGCTATTCATATTGGGTCCGCTGATCATTTCAAAATCCTGTCATGATCTTTGTACTACAGTTAATCCACAAATGTCGAAGGACCAAGCCTTAGGGCCTAAGGAATTGTAAATCACTAAAAATATCAAGGGTATTCTATGGCGATATTCAATCAGAAATCGCCATGGGGGGGGGGGGGGGGGGGTAAAGGAGAGGTGCCTGGTACCCCTCCCCCACGCAGTTAGTTTATGAGATATTTCAGTTTCAGTTTATAAAAATCGGATGTTGAAGGCGACCAAGCAGCCGTAACAATTTATTAAAAATCGAATAACTTTTAATTTTTTATTTTATTTACGGCAACCAAACAGTTTATTTTTAATAAACATAAAACTGAAATATCTCTGAAGCGATATAGGAAGCGAGTCCGCGGGGGGGGGGGGGGGGGGGGGGATACCATGGCCATAGGATTATTACACATGGCATGGGATACCCTCTACCTCCCCCACTCCCACCCCCCCCCCCCCCCAACTCCTGCCTCTCGATTCTAAATAAATCAAGCAAAATAAAAATGAAAATACCTACATACATATTTAATAAACTACATAAACCATACTTACTTACGTGTCAATTTGATTGAAAAAAAATAATGTGTTAAGTACATATACAAATAATGCTACTAGTAGCTAAATTAGCGTCGACACTTAACGCTTTAACCTATTCATTATTTTTTAACTAATCATGAAATTATGTTAACACTTAACATACGTCAACACAATAATATTAATATCGGAATATATGCTGTTATGATAATGGTGAATTGTATTCGTTGGTAACAAACAACTTAAAATAACTAATTATACTGTACTTGAACAGATTCGCATGCATGTGTGCAGCGTACGGATGTAGCGTGCACACAAGCATAAATATGACGGGCGCGCGTGGGATGCGGTGGGCTAGCGGGAGAGTGTGCCCCGGCCTCTCACCTCTCCAAGTCCCGCTTACACCTAAAATTAGCTATTGCGCAGAGCCTTGCGCCCGGTGTGACCATATTTAGCAGGTTCCTGCGATTTCAGCAGGATTTGACTCTCATTTTAGCTCCTAGCAGGTTTTTTAGCATTTTATTGAAATCTAGCATAATTTAGCAGAATCCAATGATGCATCCAATAATAGCATCCAATAATAGCAATAATCTGGCAGGATTTATTGAACGCGTTTCAAAATGCCCCAAAAGTGAACACAGTACGCTCAAGCATTTATATTTGAGTTTATTGGCTTCTGGAAGCAGCTCTGCCAAACCAACAGATACCGAAAATTTCTGAAGACAAATTGAAACAATGAATTTTATTTAATTTAAATGGTAATGGTAATAGTGTTGGTAAACCCAACATTGTGAATCTTGCGGCCGCCAAAAATATGTTAACATTATCTCTTAACTCATCATCATTATATACAGAATTTGCTAAGGACAGTGATAGTGATGAGTGAATTGTGTTGTAAATAGAAATGAACTGGCCAAGTGCGAGTTGGGCCGCGCACTGAGGGTTCCTTACCACACCACTTTTATTTTTCTTATTATAGTTTTACTTTAGAGTGTGTAATCATGCCAAGTTTGACTTTTACGCTTGTACTTATCACCGCTTAGAGCAAAGACAAAATACGTAATAAGTACTTTTGTTGTATAGGGATCCCCCTTTTTTATTATTATTATTTCTTAATTAATCCGCCATAACATTACAGTCATATTCTATAAACATTTTAATATCTATTACAGTTCAAAAGATCATCGTTATCAGTTCCCGCTGCTGGGACACGGGCCTTGAGAGAGAGAGAATGGGCCATAATCCGTCAGATTGTAAAGCACAACATGATACCATTCGGATACTATTTTCTCCAAAGATCGGTTCAAAAGATACAGTCGTTAAAAGGTAGGACGGACAAACAGACAGACAGCGTAGGCTTAAAAATATTATAGTTGACCGTTGACACTCTTTGGGTACGGAACCCTAATAAAAATGACATTCTAATCGTACAAATTGGCATTTTTTTCATATTTTCTAATGTTTAAGCAATATCTGTGAAAGCAGTAATTTAGCATTATATGAAAAATGTCTAGCATGTTTTAGCAGTTTTTGTCATTCAGGCTAGCAGAATTTGACAGTTGCGCCTAACTTCTCAGCCGCCATAAAAATTAGTTCCTACTCTATTCTCCCTTATTTTTCGGAATACGTGACATTGGATTAGAGGAATTGTGGAATGGCAACTCTACAAATTGACCTACACCACAGGCTACATTAGTACACTACAATAAACACTACAAATGCCATAAAACAAGAACTGAAGTGAAGTGATTTGTTTTCTTTGATTCAGTATTTCTGCAATTTCTTATAGATTTCAGAAGAAATGAAATACAAGGATTGCTGCCGAACATGCCTGGATAATGCTATAGATATGCGTAATATGAATTCAGGCATAATTATCGCTGGGAATGAAGTTCGTTTACTAGACATTTTAGAGAATTTCTATGATTACAAGGTAAATTTATCTCTCGTTCTTTAATCTTTATTTAATATTTTTCGATGATTTATCGACAAAATATATTAATTATCATGTAACAAGTCACAGATATACAGTGAATCCTGTCGAATTACGCGTATGATAAATCATCGCTCTATTTTGTTTTAGGTAACTACACAAGATCCCTCATATCCCGAGAACATCTGCATCAACTGCGTCCACCAGCTAACAATCACATACTCCTTCAAGCAACTCATAGACTCAAGTATTAACACACTTACCACCTGTACGAACCAAATTGAATCCCATAATGACAGCTATGATTATAACTATGAATCTGATGATGATAAACCTATACTAAAACTCAAGCTTAAAAAACGTGACTTCAAACCAATGCACAAACAGAAAGAAGAAACAAAGAGTTTGTTCTGCGTTGAATGCAAAGATGAATTTGAATCTGCATTGTTGTTAAGAGAGCACTGTAGGAACAACCACCCTGTCAAATGTCCCATAGGAAGGGACTGTGAGTATTGCGAGGAGAAATTTGAAGACTTCCGCTCATTAGTACTTCATAGAAAACTTCATTTGAGACCTTTGTTGTGCGAGCAATGCTGGGATGGTTTCTTTACTGAAGTTGAACTGAAATCTCATTTATGTCAGCCAAGTCTGTACAAAGAAAGAAAGAAGCCTGAGAGAGTCTTACGTCAATGTGACCAGTGTGGCAAGTCATACCCTCCAGGCTACATAAGAATACACATGCTTACACACAGCAGTGAACGAATGTACAGCTGCAAATTCTGTCCAAAGAAGTTCAAAGTGCCAGGAGGGCTGCACTCACACATCCAGTGGAATCACAAAAGGTTGCGAAACCACAAATGTGAAGTTTGCAATGCCACATTCATATCATCAAGCTCTCGTAGCACACACATACGTAAAAATCACTTGAAGGAAAAGAAATATGCTTGTGACAGCTGCGGTAAAAGGTTTTTCTCAAAATCAGAGTTGCAGAGGCATTCATTGACACACACTGGAGTGAAGAATTTCCATTGTAATATGTGTGACAAGTCTTACCAAACCAGATATGGCTTGAACTGTCATCTGAAGTCACATTATTCATGAGTGAATTCTGTTTTTCTTACCAATGGTTCTGAGAAATTTCTATAGAGATCTCAAAATAAGCAGTGGTTCTTATCCAAATGTATTTTGGTTCTTTTTTGCTGGTTGGTGAGAACCCTGCTCTGTTGTCATACTTTGATTTTTAAATCCTATTGACCAGCAATATACTAGAACTTTAGGCATTGCTAGTTCAAGAGAAGTTTACCATTAGGTACTTATTTCTTGGTTATGTTTAAATAGTAATTTTATTTTGTTCCACATAGGTATTCAATGTTGATCTCATTTAATTTAGAACTCTTATTATATTATGGTAATTATTAATGATTATTGTTTTATTTAGTGAAGTGGCTAACTGGTGTAAAAAATAAAAATAATAATATGTACAGTACATGGCGATAAATAATGCACATTGGCCTTTGGAAAGAGACAATTGGCTGTTTACAACGATTTCCGAACACTGACGACCATGCATTAATCACCGTATTTAATAAATGTAATTTCAACGTCATTTCATATCAAATAAATACTGCACTTTATGGAGATTATTAGTTTATGTCAAATTTATGACATGTAAACTTTAAATATCTATAGAGAGCTGTTGCAACCACTAGAAAAATTATAGTATAGTAGATTGTATTACTAGGGGGCAAAATAATATTTTGACGGCGAGGGCGCCATTTTGAATCCAGAGCGGAGTAGATTTTTAAGTAGAATCCTGAACTTAGCGAGGGATTCAATATACTTCGCCCGAGGAAAAATAATTTTACGTCAGAGTGATACACTTTACTTTTCATCCCCGTCTATGAGAAATATAAATAAAAGGCACTTTAAGATACTTTACAACTCATATTAGTTATTTAAAAGGATATTAAATAGACTAAAAATAAACTAGGTAATTAATAACACTTAACTAAAAAATACATATATTTACTTTGTACTTCTTTGATATAAACGTCCTTCAGACAGTCTCTTCAGATATTGTGTCCTAAATTTTGTGTAATCTCGATTTGAAAGTCATTATTGGTACTGGCCGCCAACATGTAAAGGTTGCTTAGATTTGGGTAATTCTTGAAAATAGGCACAGGTTTCCGAAAAATACTTCGCTTCTTTTGCATTTTCCCACTCGATAAAATTGTTACACATACGTTTTTTTTAATGCAAGTTTATTCGGCTTATTTTTACTTTAAAAAGTTATTTGACCGCGTCCCCAATGATGTCATGGTCAGCAAACTAAATTCTCTGCGATAGGATTTACGCCTAAGTTACTGCAACTGTTTTCTAGCTATTTTTCCAATCGTCTGCAATATGTACAACTTTCTGGGTACCGATCTGATGCTTATATGACATGTTCTGGTGTAAGTCAGGGCACAGAATAAATAATAGTACAAGTAGCACGTTGGGACCGACCCAGTTTGTTATCATGATTAATGACCTGCTGAAGGTCGTCAGGGCGGCTGAGTTTCTGATGTTTGCCGATGACCTAAACCTGTATTTGGGTGTAGGTTGTGTGGAAGACTGTGAGGCGCTTCAGAGGGATATCGATAGTGTGGTAAAATGGAGTGAATTTAACCATTTGGAATTTAACAGCTCGAAATACAAAATCATTACATTACCCGGTCGCGTGCGTCTCTTTAGTATAATTATCACATTTCCGATGTCAATTTGGAGCGTGTCACACAAATCCGCGATTGGGGAGTGACATTAGATGGAGAACTAACCTTTAATCAGCATATTTTAGAAATTTGTAAAAACTTTCAAGTCTCTCGGTTTCGTCATGAGACAGGCGTACAGATTCCGCGACAGAAATGCCATAATCACATTATACTACGTATTTGTACGCAGTAGATTAGAGTATAATTGCTTAGTATGGGATCCGCATGCGCAGAAATATAAAATTATGTTAGAACGTGTCCAGCGGAAATTAGCCCGATTTTTATACAAAAAAATATATGGATACTACCTTTTTCTATATCCGTCCCTGTTCGTCGCCGGAATGGTAGGTGTCAACACGTTGGAGTTGAGACGTAAGTGTGCATTGTTAATGCACTATTACCTTCTGCTCAACAAGAAAGTTGATAACCCTGCTGCTCTGGCTCGCTGCTAATTGTTTGCGCCAGACCGGCTGCAGTGGCGGCGCGCGTGGTGCCTGCTTGAGGCACCGCCGGTGCGCACGCAAACAGCTAAATATGCTCCCACTGCCCAGGCCATACATTTGCTCAATGACCTGATTGCGCAGGAACCAGAAATTGATATCTTTTGTACAAAATTTAACCACTTTTTGAACCATGGTATCACTTTCTTATCTAATTAATATATGTACTTACTAGTTTTTATTATATGCATAATCATTCTGTTTGACTTGTTGCGCGCTTTGGTGAATACTGTAAGCGCAGTGAGTAATTCAATAATAAATAAATAAATTTTCCAGGGATTTAGTTGGTCATATCACATTTATTGCGTAGTATTTTCAGGTGTAAGTAGGTAGGTAGTATTAAACTTTCGCTAATCTTGCATTTTCGTAAAATTATTTAATTTTTGCACTGTCAATATTCCTTGTTTCCGTTGCAATAATATCGTAATTCGCGCGCTTTA
This sequence comes from Alsophila aescularia, assembly GCA_946251855.1. NCBI lineage: Eukaryota > Metazoa > Arthropoda > Insecta > Lepidoptera > Geometridae > Alsophila > Alsophila aescularia. The sequence continues at coordinate 47,415,343 of OX276383.1, read as the reverse complement.
TTTTTTTTTCTCGTTTCGTTACGTTTAAATGATTAAGATAGATACATTAACTCTTTATTGGACACCACAAGCACAACAAGAAATTATATCTAAAAATAAAGTATAACAATGAGTGTCACAAGGGGCACTTTTTTAGGGGTGTTCTTTTTTGAAATACAGACAGCGCGCCTTGCGATGCAATGAACAAAAAAAAAATGAGCTCATTGCTCAACCGTGTCGTGAACCAGCAACCCTTCATCTGATCTATACTAAATTTTCGGCCTAGTACCTTAGGTCTGCATGGCTCTACGGAACATCGTTCAACTCCCGATATTCAGTAGTGGAGTTCAATTCCCAACTGTAGTGTTTACATTTTACACATAAAAAAAATGGCTTATAACTTGAATATGGCCGAGATGAGGCGGAAAGAGCCGACGAGCCACGAGCGCTCGCGTCGTGGAACTGACACTGACACGCGCCAACATCAAAAATTCACGTTCCAAATTCAGAACTCATTACTGCCCTCTCTGAAAGTCTTAAACAGAAGGACCTACATGCTTCCTCTTTTCGAGTAACCAATCAGCGTTTTTCGAATAGATGGGATGAAAAAACAATTATGTATTATTTTGTAAATGAATAGATTTAATGTTGGGGGGTTTAAACAACTCTATATTAAATATTTTCAGCTAAATGCGACCGTACTCTATTGCACCTGTATAACGACTGACAAACAAAGAATATAACTGACAAACGTCACACCCACACAGCAGTACACAGTAGGGTGTGACAACGCTCTACCTTGTACTATTATTTATTCTGTGGCTCTACGAAGCTGAAATTAGCCGAGTCTCTTTCCAAAGACCGATGTGCATTATTTATCGCCGGGTACTGTACTTACCTACATTGTGAACCAACATATTTTGTTATAATTGAACAAAAAACACATTATATATATTTTTTTATTATAAAGAAATGTGTTTCAAATAACAAAAACAATTCCAATAAACATTTAATAGTGATAAATGAACTATTTTAGAACTGAAGCAAATTATTCAACACTAAAATAAGTCAGCTTCATAAACATTATAACAATTTAGTGCTTTGCTTAGAATAGAACAACATTGAAGTGTCGCTTTTATTAGGTCATTCCCACATGCCGCCGCTGGCGGCGCACCTTTTCGGAATATTTACAAGGCTTGCTATTACTCCTAGTTTAAGTAATCCGCGCGCATTTAATTCTGATTAACATATCCACTCTCCACATATGATTCTACTGGATCCATTGTCGAGATGATGTGGAAAATTGGTGCCGCAAATGCACTAGTTGTGCAGCTGTAAAAGGACCCTACACACGCAGCAGAGGGGCATTAAAGCTGTATAACGTCGGGGCTCCATGGGAACGAATAGCGCTTGACATTGCGGGACCGTTCCCTGTGAGTGACAGTGGGAAAAATATTTCATGGTCGTCATGGATTACTTCACTAAGTGGCCGGAGGTATTCGCCATTCCAAACCAAGAAGCTACTACAGTGGCAGATAAATTGGTTCACGAAGTCTTCTGTCGTTTTGGAGTACCCCTTGAAATTCACAGCGATCAAGGGCGGAATTTTGAGTCACAAGTGTTCCAGGAGACTTGCAGAGTAATGGGTACACATAAAACCAGAACAACTTCCTATCACCCACAATCTGATGGAATGGTAGAACGAATCAACCAGACCTTGGAGAGAGAGATACCTTGGATACCTTGGAGATGGAACCTTGACTTGACACTGTAAATAACATTTATAAACTCATTTTCTGACAGTTTTTCAAGAATGACAACTGACTACGTAAGTTGGTAGTTTGCTCGAAGATGGCTATAATGTTTCAAAGCGGTTAAATTACACTTAGGGCCGATTTTTCAATGCTCCGATAGCATTTCGACTCATAGCAGACAGAATTTTGGCTATATTTAACAAACAACTCACTTAACTGAAGAATAAATTTATCTACCCGTTAACCATCACCGTACGAGTAAACGATCGGCAAAGCGCCACCCTTTTATGGTAGAAATACCTCGCACAAGAACGAAGCGTTACGCTTCTTCATTTATTAGAAGAACTGCAAAGAAGTGGAATGCCTCGCCCTCGTCAGTGTTTCCGTTAAAATATAACCTAGGTGTGTTCAAGGGTGAACACACCTAGTGTGAGTGAGTTTTCCATCATGTCAAACGATTGTCTAGTCCATAAAACAACTCCAACCTAGTGCCATTCTGAATACGCGCGGGTAATACCAGTATGATAAAACAGCACACCATATTCAATAAGTTATATTGTGTAAACATTAATTTTTAAATATTTATGTAGCCGACTTTACAATTTATTGCTTGACAACTTTTTGACTCCAGAAAATAGTTGGTCAAAATAACAAAACAGCTGAATGTGCATCTATACTTTTTATTATAGTAATGGAAAAAAGTTACACAAATTTACAAATATTTACAATAATGTAAGTCCAAAATTAATGTAACAAATAAATTGACATAGTTTTCAGTTGCATTCTTACTCTGCAAAATATAGCACCTTCACAATTAAGTAATATGTATATCTAAATCTTTGTAGCAAGTATTGCTAGTGGAGATTTTTATAACGTTTCGGTGGGTAGGCCTAGTAACCATTTATACAGTAAATTTATGGATGTCTAACCCCGTCCTGTGGGTTGTTTACAGTTACGGTTTTACTTGTATTTTCTATTCATAAAGAGGCATAATTGTGCAATTCAGATATAAATTTACTGCTATGTTAAATGAAAAGATTTTCAAATTAAAGTGTAGATTTGATTAAAATTATAGTAAGTTTATATTATATTAACCAAGAGTCACAACAATAGAGAACTAAAAAACAAAAGCATACTGGTTGTGGCAACCACTTTATTTATTTAGGCGGTAACAAACAACAAAACCAAAAAAGATTTGATATAATAATGTAGGCGTATTTCACATAGTTCAAACAGTTTAGAACTAATTTTCTCGCATCCCCAGCCTCTCCTTTATAGCATATAAAAATACAAAATATATCACATTCTCAGTCCAATTCTACACAATACTGACAGTACCAATTCTACACAATACTGACAGTACCAATGAATATTATATTTGTATGTGAGTGGCAAGATATATGGCACATTCGATAACAAAGGCGATTCATGATATCATGTTTTTATTAATTTCGATATTTGGCTTATTTTGGATATGGATGTGTGGACATTTTTTTATGAATAAATAAAGTTTACTTCATATGTGTAATATTCTTGAATTTAAAATAAAGCGTGATTCGTGAAGCTGTTGTATGCTAAATCAATATCCGAAACTATCTGGAATTATTATTTCTGATAAATATAATTTGTATATTCATAATGAATATTTGTATATTCATAATATTATTTGTATATTCATAATGAATATACATTTCCGTATCCGAAAGTACCGGATATCCGAAATGAAAATTCTTTATCAGAAATAGTAGTAATAACGGAGCTCCGTAACCGAAACTATCGGATATCCGAAACATAAATCTATTCGTAACCGTAACCGAATCCGGATATAAAAGTTTCGCATAATTTCCGATAGGGGCGGGCAACTAATAATGTTACATTATTTTATTATAATTTTGTTAGGTACTATTGCATTTTTAAGAGATAACACTTAAAATTGAGTATCTATCATAGTAATTACTTAAACGACTGATTGTAGTACCAAATGATAACTTGTAATATCCGTAACAGAAACTATCCGAAATAATATAATATTATTTCTACATCCGTATCCGTATCCAGATCCGAAATTTCACATCCATGACAAACATCCCTAGTTAATACATAATGTATTAAAATGACAAATAAAACCAATGAATTTAGTTTTGTACAAAATTTTAAAAAGCCTCATTTAATCCCAGAAATAATTTGAGTGTGCCATATTTTTTGAAATGCAGTTTTTTTGACTATGTTCTTTAATTGGGGTTAATAGCAAGAGATTTGAAACGGTTTCAGAAGGCCTAGCCAGCGAAATTAATTTTACAGTGCGACGAGCGGCAGTGCAGTGCCAAATAGAACTTTCAAGTTCTGGGCAGCATTGCAATTGTTATTAGCAGGTGCGCTTACCACCAGTGGAACGACCATCACGTCTATTAACTTAGTTGTATATAAAAAAAGTCCGTGGACCAATTTGGTTGTGTCCATTTATTTCCAAAGTACCATATCCCTTGCCGCCATAAGACCAATTCATATTTTTCTCGTTAGGCGAGCAACGCCCAAACAGTTTTCGTTACTACAGATATCTGTAATCCGTTATATTCGAGTGTATCCTGAAAGGGAAAAAATATCATTATTTCATAGTTAGCAGAAATATTCATAAAATTATATTGCTAAGTGATAAGATAGGACCTAAACACTACACGAAAAAAACGTTTTTACAATGTACTTCTACAAACTAATTAATCTGTTTTTTTTTTCTGATAATATTTAATCATGTAACATTCAAAATATCTACAGTAGTAGTATTTGTCCAATTACAAAGCCCATGCCTTTTTAAGAATACAAAACTAATTAAATAAATATGTCAATTTTTTTCCAAAGATAGTTTTTCACAGGTGGGCTCCCAATGAGTCACACCGAATCGTGTCACAGTGTGACACAGTGACTCGTTGGGAATTTTCTTCCTATCGAGTCACACTGTTACTTGTTGCAAACTTTTCAACCCCAAATAAAGGGACGGGTGTAATAAGTTTTAGGGTGTGTAATCCGTGCGTGTCTGTCTGTGGCATCGTAGCTCCCAAACGAATGGACCGATTTTGATGCGCTTTTTTCTGTTTGAAAGCTGATGTGATTGACATGGTTCTTAGCTATATGGGGGAAGGGGGTAAGAATCGTATATACCAAACGAATGGACCGATTTTGATGCGCTTTTTTCTGTTTGAAAGCTGATGTGATTGACATGGTTCTTAGCTATATGGGGGAAGGGGGTAAGAATCGTATATACCAAACGAATGGACCGATTTAGATGTGGTTTTTTGTATTTATAAGCTGAGGTACTCGAGATGGTTCTTAGCTATAATGGGGAGGTGAGAATCGTAGCTCCCAAACGAATGACCGATTTTTAAGCGTTTTTTTATGTTTGAATGGTGAAGTGAACAAGATGGTTCTTAGCTATATAGGGGGGTTGAGAAAAGGGAGTGTGAATCGTAGCTTACAAACGAATGGACCGATTTACCTACCTGCAGTTTTTTATGTTTGAAAGTTGATGTGAATTGAGAAGCTTCTTATCTTAGCTATGATCGGGGGGTCGCGCCGTGGGCGTTATTTTTTTTAATTTGGGCTGGTTTTCCAGGAGAGCCCAGTGTAACAGTGTGACACTCGTTTACAGTGTGGTTAGTTCAAACCGTGCGTTTTATTTATAAACCCCTTTCAGTAATATAATACCAGTGTAACAGTGTGACACTCGTTTACGGTGTGGTTAGTTCAAATCGTGCGTTTTATTTATAAACCCCTTTCAGTAATATAATACAGTTACACTATTATTATTATTACTTAAATCTTATTCGAGTAATTGTTTACAAATCTTTCACTCGTCGAGGCTGTTCACAATCCCCTGATAAATATACTAACGGCTGAATAAGTAATATGATGAATTATATAAAAAGTTTTTAAAGCTACTGGACAGATTGCGATGCGGTTTTCATTTTTGGATAGCTCAGGGTTTGACTTAAAAACTGGGGTACTTGGTATCTCAATCCGATGAGTAGAAGCCGAGCAATCTATAAAAACCCTTTGACGGCTGAAGGACTTTTGATCAAATGTTGGTATATTGGTATTTTAGGTCTTGGAATAGCACATAGAGTACTTTTAATAAAGAATTGACCACACGAGCGAAGCCGCGGGCACAGCTAGTTGTTTATACAATTCATTACAACCATATTAAGTGCTCCTTAACATGTTTCTAGCTTTCAAATGTGCCAGATAGTATTTTTATCAGGGTTTGGTGAAATTGGGTCATTATTTGCGAACATAGCGTGCATATGTAATTATTTACATAGAAAAATGCGAACCAAGCAAAAGTATGTACCAGTTAGCCTAGAATATATTGCAGACTTGAATTTTTTTGTGAAGTGGGAAAATGTATGTACCAGTTAGCCTAGAATATATTGCTGACTTGAATTCTTTTGTGAGTGGGAAAATGTATGTACCAGTTAGCCTAGAATATATTGCTGCCTTGAATTCTTTTGTGAAGTGTGAAAATGTATCTACCAGTTAGCCTAGAATATATTGCTGACTTGAATTCTTTTGTGAAGTGGGAAAATGTATGTACCAGTTAGCCTAGAATATATTGCTGACTTGAATTCTTTTGTGAAGTGTGAAAATGTATGTACCAGTTAGCCTAGAATATATTGCTGACTTGAATTCTTTTGTGAAGTGTGAAAATGTATGTACCAGTTAGCCTAGAATATATTGCTGACTTGAATTCTTTTGTGAAGTGGGAAAATGTATGTACCAGTTAGCCTAGAATATATTGCAGACTTGTTTTTTTTTGTGAAGTGGGAAAATGAATGTACCAGTTAGCCTAGAATATATTGCTGACTTGAATTCTTTTGTGAAGTGGGAAAATGCCCTTGAAATATATAATTTGCACAATACTGCAACTGACTAAAGCAAAAGAGCTCAACCACAGATAAAAATGCAATCTAATCAATTAATAAACACGCCTTTACTGCATTACTAACTATTTACTTTAGTTATTCACAACTACATACAAACATCTACACTACACTCCAATCACCGTGCCTCAGAAATTCATATCTAATCCTGTCTGATACATAACTTCGACTTCATCTTCACTGTACGCGTCTTTAACTTCCTCGTTTGTCGTACCATTCGATTGCTGCACCGTTTTCGATGCGGTCGCTTCCGAGTCGCTGTCTGAGTGTGTCGAGGTGGATATGTTGAGCGTAGGAAGGCCGAGGATCACTCGGATTTGATCTGTGAGATGTGGTGCGGAGACAATTTGGTGGTATATGCCTTCTGCCGTGCTGAGTATTCTGTCAACGTCTAAGCACATAGACAGGTCGTTTACGTGCTGGAAAATATACATACAAGATTAGAAACAATGGAAATGACTAATTAAATATATTATAGTTACTAAATTGAATTGCGACATAACGACCACAGCATTCATGGCGACGTATGACGTCACTATTGCACAAAGGTGTACAAAAAGGCAAGCCACACAGGACCAAAAAACCGCGATTCCAAAAGGGATTTTAGAGGGGATGGAAGTGCGAAGCCGCGTTTGCGACTTGCACTTGGTGTGCGAGACACGTTCGCGAGCGTTCCGCACTCCCCTTGGGAAAGGCCACCGGATGTGGTTCAAACTATAGTTGGAATAATTCAACTGCTACACCTAACTTCAGTTTATTGTCTTTTAAATGAAAACCACGTTAATAATATCGTAAACTGTGGTCTTCAGGAGGTACTGACCTTCCACCGACTGGAAATAGAAGCATTTCGCTAGATTTATAACGCGAACAGCCAAAGAATGCAAAACCTGACCAGCATCTTTATTCACCCAACCTGGGTGTCTTCAAGTCTAGAGCCTATATTCAGCCGCATCACCACTTGGCATCAGTTTTTTGCTTGCCTATCATGCAAAAAATAATTGTCTAAATCTTAGATTACTTATACAATTCTGTAAAACAGATAAGTGGGTCATATTTGAACATAAAATATACCACTTACTTTTAATATCTCAGTGAATCCGTAATCTCTACTGATCAGCAAGTCCTTCTCGGCGTCAAGAATGGCAACACACACGAGCAGGTGGAAATTGCTGCATGGCAACCCTGTCCACAGCACCTCCCATAGCCTGGAATCAATTAATGAGTCTTGGTTATCTAATTATAAGATTAAAAGCAAAAACTCACGCAGATTGAGAAAAGCATGGAATGTTATTAATAGACCTAATTGACATTAGGTAAACTCAAGTATGCTTTGAGTTAGAAAACGAAATTTCCTTTTCATGCGCCGAACCGCGAGCGTGTTGAACCTGGCACAGGAAAAGGAAATAAGTTTCTGGCTCTACCGGTGCTTCAGAAATACGCCCGTTATAGAAGAGAACATCAAGAAACTCTATGGGATGTAATTATTCCCATTTAAAAGGTTTTATTTTACTTACAATGTTTTTACGTGTAATTTTGCAAGCTGAATTAGAACCACTTCCTCTTATCATACTTTTACATGTTGGTGCAGCTCCGATGACAATGCATTTTTTATGGTAAGCATGACCTGAATCCAAGATTAGCTCCAGATAAAAGAACTCCTCAACGGTTAACATCACAGACACGAAATGTTGTATACTCATTTAATTGTGATGGCCCGTTATAAGTTTCACCATGACAACCATGCTTGTAACCCCTTTATTCCGGTTACTCAGTACATGTTTTGGCGATATATCGCCACCCGATAATCAACCGGATAAAGGTTTTTTAAAAAATATTTTTTACTTAACTTGTAGCGTGTCAAATCATGACTCCGAAGGAGTTTTGTTATGATCCCGATTAAATAAAATATATTGGGTACAACGCCATCTGGCGAGGAGGGGCGTCTTCTCTCCGAGATCGCAAATAATGCCGGCGTTAGCAAGACCTATTGGTAGAAGCGCCATCTATTGGATAAAGGTGCGTTTTCTCCTCAAGCGGAATCCAGTCTCCAAGTTTGGTAAGAAACGCCGAACGACCGTTCGCTGCGCCACTTACTTCGATGAAGGATCAATGAAAGCGTTTCTTTATTGAAGATTGAATGATGATTTCGCCTTTCTAAAAATCAATGGATAATGGTTGAACCTGCCTCTGCAAGTAGAAGGGCAAAGTTTTCATCTCATAACTCAAAATGCTTGAAATGGTAAATCCACGCAGCGACAGCTAGTGTCGAGAGACATGAACTGGAAGGACGATGCGGAAACCTCTATCGGGAAGTAGTACAACTTTTGATGATACCATTACAATAAACGTTTCAGGAATTATTTCGGGCCCTGGATAGCTTCAAACAAAGGGCAAAATATTTGGAAAATCCGGAATAAGTCGTATCTTTGAGTTGGCGAACAAATCAGAAATACAGAGGGCAGCGATTCATATGTCGAAAATAATTTACACATACAAATCGCTTGCGATGGTCACACCATGGAATGTTTTGACAGGTTGAGTAGAACACAAAAAACTTCCAGTTTATTTGTTTTTTTTTTATATGGATTTGAGATGGTAAACAACTTAATCTCGGCGGAACTTGACTGGAAAGTACCAGAGCTTGCTGGAGGACAGTGACCTGTATAGCTAGGCCGACAGGGTCAGGTTTGCGATGCAAGATGCAGTGTTGTTTCCAGAGGCTTCTGGAAAACCGGATGTAGTTTCGGGCTGCAGTTTTGCTGCTCGTCGTAAAAACCAGAGTCCTTATATATACAAAAAGGCCTGCTGGGAGCATTTCCACAGGACAGTGGTTAGTTGGTTTCACATAGTTGGCACCTGATTGAGATCGGCGCAGGTGAGGTAATTTGTTTGTTCCTGGATTCAAGTAGATTCTGTGCGAAATCGACATTCTCTTACGGGATTTAATCAGGCAGCTGAAGTCACGCAGTCTTTTGTGTGGACAAAACGACCGAGATACCCAGTCCAGAACGAAGCGCGGAAACCGCGACTACTTAGTAACCGGCGAAATAAGTATACGAGTGCAAAATCCAGGTTAGTGAGATATCCCGTGATTCAAGGGTTGTTCTAACGAAATATATGTTTTGATTTTGCGCCGCGACCATCTAAGGCGGGCACCTTGAGACACCATTTAAACACACAGGAACGTGGGTTTCAGGAAGTAGTCGAGCATCGACGGACGGCCGCTGCCGTCACCACTGCGAGCTGCTGTGCGCCGATCTCCGAGGGTCACCAGCCGATCTCCAACGCACCATCTGTCCCGTGGAAGACACCGATCGTGAGAGACACCAGACACCGACTGTGGGAGACGCAGAAACCGTTCGAGAGGAGCGGAAGGCACCGTTCGTGGAGAGCAGGAGGAGCTGAACGAGTGGAGTAAAGGATGCGATCCGCGGCAGCACGCGAGTCGACAGTACGGCGACCCGGGAATCTTCCAGGTTGGTCCGTTCCAAATGATTTCGAGTCAGCGAGCTGCGGTAGTGAGCTAAGCCTTCGCCTTATTGTGTGTTAGGATACAGTTTGAAAGATACTTTCTGTTTCAAAGATTCACATCCCTCTGGGAAACACAACCTTACACACACACTCCTGTTTGCACAAGTACTCTTCTAATTTTGAACGTTCTAAGGCTTAGACAACAGTATTCCGTTGCGTTGTGACCAACTTATGATGAACTGCTGACCACTCTATCTAAGTTTTCTATTAGCCTAGGTGTCTGCAGTTCTAATGTTAATTCATATCGTACAGGCCGAATTTATGTTCTATTTATGTATGGGAAAATAATCATATTTGAGTATTTAAATCCTATTATAAGTATTAGCTGTGTAGATCATATTTTTGATGCAGAACAAACTTAGTTAAGTGAAAAAATACTTCTTTTAGAATTCCTCAGTAAAGGGGAAAGAACCAAGCTTTGACAACATAACGGTAATAAAGCCTTTTGTTATTGAATTAACCATCTTGTTTTAATTACCTCGCCTTTACCTAAGAAGGAGGTCCGTTTCCTTAGCCGGGCAACGGTCTTTCAAACTTATGGACAATACTTTTTTGCATGTGTCAGAAATTATAATAATAACACACTTGTATATTCGCCTTCACACACGCTCACACACACTCCTACTCATCCCTCACCTCATGATGTCTCTGTGCGAGAACTCCCGCTTGAGCCAGACGAGCAGCCAGCGGAAGCAGAAGTACATGTTGCCGGAGTCCTTGGCGGCCAGGTGAGCCGCCAGCGAGGGCAGCGCGAACGTCACCAGCTGCTGCAGGCTCGACAGCTGCTGCTTCATGCCCGCCTGGTCCATGTCGAAGTTGGACGCCTGGGGACAAGCGATCAGGTTGTTACACTTGTCGCTGGTTTCAAGGTTTGTCAGGGCGCCCAAGGGCCTCTTACGTGCTGTATCGACTGCTGTCAGCCGGGACCGAAAGCTTCAAGGAGAATAAGAAGAAAATCGTTTATTCAATACCAGATTTAAAAGACTATATGAAGAACTGTTTACATAAAATTAACGTAACAACATAATAGATGAACTTATATAACAGTAAAGATAATATAAATCAGGACAAAGTGTTGAATAGGTCATGCCTCAGCATAATGCATAATTTTCCTGGTATTGAAGCTATCCATTCATAGGCGGTGACCGCTGGCTATGAGTATTAGGTGGGCCGCTTCCTTTGCCACCCGATAACATATAAATCAAAATGAAATGGTTTTATCAAGAATGTTTAAAAAATAAGGCATACATAGCAAATGGGGGCTGCGCATATGTATGTGAGTGGATAATTTGTGGAGTTTTCACAATTTCCTTAGAAAAGACTGAGCATTGTTTTGATTTTTCGCGAGATCTTGTTGTGATGTGGCGGCAGATCGACATAACATGGTGTAAATGTGTGCGTACGAGCGGTCGTATCTTGGGTGCTTCACTCTCGATTTGGCAGAGTAGAATCCTTTTTTTTTTAACGTTATTGGGTTTTATATTACATATTGTTACGAGCTGGGGTTCGGATAAAATTAATGTATGCCAATTACACCAAAATTAACACCTTTATTCGAAAAACCACAAAAAGAAATTTAACCAACAATTAACACTCAAACACTTTTTAACTCGACTGTACACACTGATTAATTATCACTGAATATTCGCTACGAATCACTTTGATCGTTTCGTTGTGAATAGTCACAGTATTGAAAGTCAATATTGTGTCAGGTAATCGATGCGCGCCCTATTTACACCGCGACGGAAATTTCCAGAAGGTACACGTATGTACTAGCAGTAGTCGGTAGATATTTGAACTTTCAAGGTCGGCGGCGCCTTTGAAGTTGCCGCGCCGCACCGCACCCGTAGGTATCTAAGGCCGGCAGCGCCTTTGATGTTGCTGCGCCCGTAGGTATACACCTACCGCTCGCTCTGGAAACTTCTGTAGGTACCTAAGCTCCACTGGTGTGTTCCAGAAGGTTCCTGTAGATGTAGGTATTGCGTCATCCGACCGCGGCTGCTGACTGTTTTTCTAAGAATCGACCGGCGTAACAATATTTTGATAATGTACTATAACGCTATATCAGCAGATGTCAAGTAGCAAGTTTTATTTTGATAATGTACTATAACGCTATATCAGCAGATAGTCAAGTAGCAAGATTTATTTTGATAATGTACTATAACGCTATATCAGAACATAGTCAAGTAGCAAGATTTATTTCGATAATGTACTATAACGCTATATCAGCAGATAGTCAAGTAGCAAGATTTATTTTGATAATGTACTATAACGCTATATCAGCAGATAGTCAAATCGCAAGATTTATTTTGATAATGTACTATAACGCTATATCAGCAGATAGTCAAGTAGCAAGATTTATTTTGATAATGTACTATAACGCTATATCAGCAGATAGTCAAGTAGCAAGATTTAAAGCAAACAAAAAAAATAAACACACTGATATTATAAATGTAGCCACTGTCGTAAACAGGGCAATCAGAGCTTATAAAATGCATTAAAACCGTTTAGCGACATCTATCTTTATATTTAGAAGTGTTTGTGTGTGTGTTTTTCTCCTCACGCTCAAACGACTGAACGGATTTGGATGAAATTTGGTACCAGGATAGTTTATATTCTGGATTAACACATAGGCTACTTTTCATCATCATCATCCATCATCATAATCCACGCAGGTGAAACCGCGGGGCGCAGCTAGTACTATAATAAAGAAGTAAGAAAACGTCAGTACTAATAAAAAGAATGGTCCAGGATAAAAAACCTACTGAACAAAAATATTACGTTTAAATGGTGTCTGTCTGTATGTTCACGCATAACGTAAAAACTGCTGGACCGAATGAAATGTGGTTTTCAATGTTGGACAGCTTAGGTTTTCTATCCGATGGGTAGAAGTCGAGCAATGATAAAAAAATATGATCGAATTTTGGTAAAATGTAGTTTATTGTATTTTATAGGCACTTTTGGTTCTGGAATAACACATATTTCGTGTTGTGTTACTTTTGGTTCTGGAATAACACATACTCGTGTTATGTTACTTTTGGTTCTGGAATAACACATACTCGTGTTATGTTACTTTTGGTTCTGGAATAGCACATACTCGTGTTATGTTACTTTTAGTTCTGGAATAACACATACTCGTGTTATGTTACTTTTGGTTCTGGAATAACACATACTCGTGTTATGTTACTTTTAGTTCTGGAATAACACATACTCGTGTTATGTTACTTTTGGTTCTGGAATAACACATACTCGTGTTATGTTACTTTTGGTTCTGGAATAATACATATTTCGTGTTGTGTTACTTTTGTAAAATAATATTCAATTATACATACAAGTTAAGCTACATCAATCATATCTTAAGTGTCCGGCGGACGGTGAATTTTCCATACGAACGTAATACCAAAATAATTTGTAATTGTAGCGTATTTCCACAGAGTTATGCTATTATTCGCATTCGAATAGTGTTTATCTAGGTTCCCAACTGTATTTTGTTATTAAAATACTTACCTGAAACGAAATATAAACAAAATACAGTTGGGAACCTAGATAAACACTATCCGAATGCGAATAATATCATAACACTTTGGAAGTATATTCCAATAAAAAAAATATTATGGTATTACGTTTGTAAGGAAAAATCTTAACTTAAAATAGGACAAAAACGCTATGCCCAGAGCGGACCGATGACAGAATGTACCCGAAGTCGAACTTACACACTTCTGTGAGCAGGATGTCTTGTATACTCACAATCTTGTCCATGAACCCCACGAAGCACCAGAAGCTGTCAACCTCGTGCTGCAGCAGCAGCAGCAGCGGCGCGAGGATGTCGCTCATGCCCTGCACGTACCCAAGGTCGAAGTTGTACATCACGTACGTGAGCAGGATGTCTTGGAGGATCACCAGGTTGGGGTTATTGTCGCCCGCGTAGAACGCGTGCGTTCTGCAAGCATCACATTCTGATTTATATCGACTTCCAACCCTCAGATTCTATCGACAGATTTTGTAAGTAAAATAACCAATTGATTTTACCAGGTTCATAAATTTTCGTGGATCGGTTTATACTGTGGAGTGTCTGGAATCCTGTGATACTTTAATGAGAAAACTGAAGAAAAGTATCAACAAAAAGTGTAAAAAAAAAAAAAAAAAAAAAAGTGTAAAAGTGTAAAAGTATCGAGGTGTCATGTATCGGGATAGAGAAAAGAATGTTCATTTCTACATCGGACTAAGGGTCTCGGCTCATGAAGACCTTTTCTCAAAATGAGCAAAACGGGGGTAAACTTTAAAATCCAGGCGCAGGTTTTTGGGAGAAAGGGGGATAGTCCGTGGTAACACAAACATGCAAATCAAAATGTCAATAAAATACGCTCCCTTTCATGCACACAATTATTTTAAATTAGTTATCGTCCGCGCGGACTTCAGTTGATCGCGAAAAACAGCATCCTATGTTCTTCTAGGAAATAAAACCAATGCAAAATTAAAGCACCAACGCTCTTGGTGCTGTTTGACAGACTTGTTATTATTACGTTTCCATGGCAACCGCTTCTTACAGCGAGTAATAAACATTTTCCAGTTTTCCCGCGGAAACTTACCATTTCCGAGATAATAAGTATCCTATGTTTTATTCCAGGGTAACAAATGCTCTTTTTAAAAAACTATTAACTTTCTTTAATAAAAAAAAGTTTAAGCGTATACCTAATATCATAAGATTTCACAATAATTTAAGGGGTGGAAAGTGCTTTCCCCCAAAACACCAATTCTATCAAAAACTGTACTGCTAAAAGTCACTCTCTCGATCGCTCGTATTGGGGATCGGGGGGAGATGAGATAGTAATACATTTTCTCAATACCGATTTTGCGAAGGTTACGTCAAACGACTCTTTTCTTATGTAGTATTATTACAAAGACCTCATCAACACAATATCAGTTCTTTATGTTCTCTTCTCAAAATGTTCATAACTCAAAATTACTGGTACCTGTCGGTTCTGTTGACATTCTCCTGCACCAGACACTTCCCGTCGCTGTACTCCGCGAACCTCGCCTCCTGTCCCTCGCTCATGGATCGCCACTGCAGCTTCATGGAGAAGTACTTCTCGGCCTTCTTCAACTAGTAAATGACTGGTACCTGTCGGTTCTGTTGACATCCTTCTCCACCAGACTCTTCCTGTCTCTGTACTCCGCGAACCTCGCCTCCTGTCCCTCGCTCATGGACCGCCACTGCAGCTTCATGGAGAAGTACTCCTCGGTCTTCCTCCGCTGGAGAGCCTTCAGCTCGGAGTGGGACATGTGCCACGGGTGGTAGGCCAGCAGGTACTTCCATACTTGGGGTCTGATCGAGTGTGCTACGCCCTGGGAAAATATCAATCAATATTTATAGCGATGGTAGCCTAGCGGTATACTGGTCCGCGTAAGAATCCAACAATACCGGGTTTAATCCTCGGCTCTGCACCTATGTTTTTCTTATTTATGTGCGGATTACCATCGCTCCGTTCTTCGGAGGGCACGATAAGCTGTCGGTCCCGGCTGTTATTTATTAATAGCAGTCGTTAAGCCATGTCGGCGGCCCTCGGGCGGCCTGACAAACTCTGACACTAGAGGCCAGCACTACCTCATACGACAAGCGAGCAAGCAAACACACGAATACATGACTGAACCGATTTTGCTGAAATTTGGTATGGGGATAGTTCGAACCCTGGGGAAGAACATAGGCTACTTTTTATTAATATAAACTTTAGTAGACGAAGTCACGGGAAAATGACAAAGTAACTCTGTCAATCTGTCTATTAACTTTTCACGACTAAACAGCTGAGCCGATCGTGATGAAAGAGCGTGTGACCTTATTGGCATAATAACCTACACATCTGCCATTTTGAAAAAAGTTCAATTCCATGGCCATAAATGAAAACAGTTTTATTCGATAGGAAATTAATATACAAAACAAAAAGTGTTCTATAAAAAAATTGTATAAGTAGTTATACTTTCTGAGATATTTGGAATTGGAAATCTTTTTTTTTTGTAATTTGCAATCTCTGTTGCTTTATCGTTTTTCTGTCTTTGACAGGGAATCACCGTAATATAAAAATGTCTGATTTCACAGACAACTATTCTAATCTACTCCATTCCATAGTTGCACTATAAAATAACATATCGTGAAGTTTGATGAGAAAATTGAAATTTTTGAACACAATTATCTCAGAAAGTATATCACTTTTTTTATGGCACACATTTTGTTTCTTATAATTTTCCCTATCGACTGACCATAATTCCAATTATAGCCAGGAAATAAAGGTTTTTCAATATGGCGAAGGTTCCATACAAAAATGTTACATGGTCTTTGACTACGAAATAGTGTCCATCATGTTGCGGACGTTTTTACACCGGAAAAAAGTCCACGCGGGCAATGCCGAAGTTAGCAAGTGTAGTAAGTAACTTACCCCTCTGAATATAAGCTGTTTGACCCCTTCTATTTCAGTAACTCTTCCATCGGGGTCTTGTAAGCCTTCCCACTTCTCGGTCGACAGTGGTGTCCCTCTGAAAATGAACAAAGACTTTTTATATTACGAAGAGCAACAGACATATAGACAATGCAATTTTAAGGTTACCAATATAATATAGCTTTGACTAGTGGAAAGAAATTTAAAAAATATTGATTTTCTTCCTCCTATAGAATAAATGATTGGGAGAAATGGAAAAAAAACAGCCAAACGGATCGAGGGTTCCATACATAATTCTTTAATTTTCGCTTTTTGGGTTTTGTCCTTTACTTGTGCTATAAGACATTGCTTCTTGCCAAATTTTATGATTCTAGGTCAACGGGCATCCCCGTAGAGTTTCTTGGTGCTCTCTTCTCTAACGGGCGTAATTCCGAAGCACCGGTAGAGTCAGAAGGGTATTTCCTTTTCTAGTGTGAGATTTAACTCTGTTGGCACATGAAAGGGAAATTTCCTGTTCAAACTCAACGCTTACTTTCTTTACTTAATTTTATTGATTTGATCTATTTATAATATTTCATTTTTTCTCCTTTTTTGGGGGTATGTCATAGTGATATTATTATGCCTATATATACTTATTGACCGAGCGAGTGCGAAGCACGAGCGAAGCGTCTCCGCTTCAGCTTGGGCAAAAATGCTTTCGTATGTCCTTCCGGATGACTGTTCTCCTCTACAGGTCGCATTTCTCAACCGATCTAGAATATCGATTCAGACCGAACTCATTTGGGGGAGTACTTCCCCCAAAACAGGGTAAAAGGCCTTATTCCGATTTCGATAGATCTTTTTTATTTGAAAGGTAGTAGTAACTTTAAGTTAGTCTCATAAAAAATTGGTGAAGCACTGATGAGGTTCATCGGCGTGATGACTAGAATAGCTCCTCAAAATGCATTAAATTTCTCACGTTTAGGTTTCTACCAGTAGAATCAGCCCTTTACCTATTAGGTAGGAATTGATGGAGCACCTTGGTTAATTGATGTTAGTTGTACAATAAGTTAACTAGATGGCGCTACTGTGCACCGCTAAATTGTTTGCAAAGAAGTTTGTACGCGCGAGTTCTACAGCTCACAGAGCCACTAGTAATAAAGTTTGTACGCGCGAGTGCTACAGCTCACAGAGCCACTAGTAATAAAGTTTGTACGCGCGAGTTCTACAGCTCACAGAGCCACTAGTAATAAAGTTTGTACGCGCGAGTTCTACAGCTCACAGAGCCACTAGTAATAAAGTTTGTACGCGCGAGTTCTACAGCTCACAGAGCCACTAGTAATAAAGTTTGTACACGCGAGTTCTACAGCTCACAGAGCCACTAGTAATAAAGTTTGTACGCGCGAGTTCTACAGCTCACAGAGCTACTAGTAATAAAGTTTGTACGCGCGAGTTCTACAGCTCACAGAGCCACTAGTAATAAAGTTTGTACGCGCGAGTTCTACAGCTCACAGAGCCACTAGTAATAAAGTTTGTACGCGCGAGTTCTACAGCTCACAGAGCCACTAGTAATAAAGTTTGTACGCGCGAGTTCTACAGCTCACAGAGCCACTAGTAATAAAGCAACAACTACGAAAAAGTCAGTACAAAGAAGATAATAAAAAAAGGCTATTGAACTAAGTTTTTTGTAGTCCTGTCTTTCTGTTTATTCGCGCATCCCGTAAAAACTACTGAAACTATTGCGATGCGGTTTTCACTGTTGGATAGCTTAGGGTATGACTTAAAAACTGGGGTACTTGGTATTTTAATACCAAGATAATTAGATGCCGAGCAATTGATTAGAAACGAATTTTGAAGAAATGTTATTTTTCTGTATTTTTTATTTTCAAAGCTTTTATTTAACTAGTAATAAAGCAATAACTCAATGAATTGAATGGTGAATTTTTAGTTTTAACTAGTAATATAGCAATAACTCAATGAATTGAATGGTGAATTTTTAGTTTTAACTAGTAATAAAGCAATAACTCAATGAATTGAATGGTGAATTTTTAGTTTTAACTAGTAATATAGCAATGACTCAATGAATTGACTGGTGAATTTTTAGTTTTAACTAGTAATAAAGCAATAACTCAATGAATTGAATGGTGAATTTTTAGTTTTAACTAGTAATATAGCAATAACTCAATGAATTGAATGGTGAATTTTTAGTTTTAACTAGTAATAAAGCAATAACTCAATGAATTGAATGGTGAATTTTTAGTTTTAACTAGTAATAAAGCAATAACTCAATGAATTGAATGGTGAATTTTTAGTTTTAACTAGTATTAAAGCAATAACTCAATGAATTGAATGGTGAATTTTTAGTTTTAACTAGTAATAAAGCAATAACTCAATGAATTGAATGGTGAATTTTTAAGTGGGCGTGGATGGCTAAATCAGAAATTATGAGGGATAGTGAAAAGTACTCAAAAACTAAAACTGCATCTTTGGATTTTTGTAAAATCAATATTCCTAGCCAGGAATCGAACACGTTGATTTTGAAAAGAAATACACACTGTATTATTACACCATTCGATAGTGTCGCTAATAAGGATCGAATTCTGAGAAGAAATATATACGGCAAACTTAAGGAAAGAGCTCATTTTTAACGAAAGTACTTTTTATTGTTCTTACTTCACCTACCTATTCAAACCTTAACTAATTAATTGTTCAAAATGATGGCCATTGTTTTCAATACATAGCTCGATTCGACACGGATTCTCAAGGATTGTACTGCATTCAGCATTACAATATTATTGATTCCATTTAGAATATTTTCAAAGTTCGTTTCAAGTCATCAATTGCAATAAACGTGTCTTTGTAGATTTCGTTTTTTTATACGCTTTATATTAGCTTCACTTGTATGTTTGTTTGTATGTTTGTAACCGACTCCTTTGGACGCTATTTTGACCCAGTTTAAACGGTCAGATTTCATTCAAATTTTGCACACCTGTCAAAGACCGATGACAATGCAATAATTCGAAAATAAAAAAAAAAACTAAATAGTAGAAAATGGTAGCGATTTGGACATCCCCTAACCTAAACTTAATTTCTTCAAATGTAATTTAAACCTTGCTGGCTTCGTAACAAGGTATTTTTCCCCTGGCTTAAACTATCACTAAAGCCTCACTCACTAAATTATCGTCAGCGTAAAATCAACTTTGTTTCCACGCGGCGAGAGTCCCGATTTGTCCAAACGCTGTCTCAGAACGTGTCCGAATTTATCCAAACGCTGTTAGACAGCGTGTTAAAAACCCGTTTTGATTACGTTATTTTATGCGGTGCAGCTTAAATTAACGTAAGTTTAGAATAGGTGCTAGGGGCAAAAAGACCTTGTTACAAAGTCGACAAGGTTTGAATTGCATTTGAAGGAATTTAGTCTAGTTTAGTTTAAGGTGCAAAATGTCTGAATTGCTGCCAATAAATAATAGTTTTAGTTAGTAGTTTTAGTTTAGTTTAAAAAAAAACTAAAAAACACGCTTTATATAGAAAACCAAACTAAAAAATAGAAAATAAATTTTAATAGTGTAAATAAGAAAAAAAAGTTTTATTTAAAAAACGCGTGCGGTGCTTCTCATATCTGCCAATGAAATATTTATAGCTATTGACCCATGCACCCCACGTGTTTTTTTGCAATAAATCTTTTTTTTCTTATTTACACTATTAAAATTTATTATCTATTTTTTAATTTGGTTTTCTATATAAAGCGACTTTATTAGTTTTTTTAAACTATTATTTATTACATACCCACAGAGGACATAATCTAAGGGGGTAAGATCCGGTGGCCTCGCTGGCCACGGCACAGGACCATGCGTTGCAATAAAATTTTCACCAAACTATGGTACTATGGGCTGGGGCTCCATCTTATTGGAAGAATAATTGGTCGGTTTGGGCCAAAGGCAAATTATCCAGCTCTTCAAACAGTTCATTTAAAATGTCGACATATTTAAAGTAGATAAATTCCATCAAAAATTTTAAAATAAAATATCGCACCAATAATTAAATAAAAAACGCAGTTGGCGATGCCCTTCGGTTATCCGTAAAGTTGTGCGTGACCATTAATGGTTGTTTTCGGTTGTACAAACCATTATTGGAAAAAATTGTTTCGTCAGAGAATAGAATATTGCATAAAAATGTCCATCGTTATTAATTATGATTAACTAGTTGCAAAAATCAAGACGTCTTGAATTATCTCCTGCA
The DNA here is from genome assembly GCA_946251855.1 of Alsophila aescularia. NCBI lineage: Eukaryota > Metazoa > Arthropoda > Insecta > Lepidoptera > Geometridae > Alsophila > Alsophila aescularia. Next base: position 47,394,499 of record OX276383.1, on the reverse strand, counting down.
TGTAAGTTTTGCACAATGCCTCCGGAGCGACAACATTTATAACATTTATAGTAGTATTTTTGAGAACTTTACATATCGTAGATTGAGACACTATAATGTTTCAGCTGCATTGCGGGTGGAATTAGTGGGGAATGACTCAAAATATGTCAAATTTGCTATTTCTAAATCTACATTACAAATACGTTTTCTTTTGATAAACCTACCTCCTTGTTTAAGGTTGTTAACTATTTTTTGAAGATACTTAAAAGTAGGGACATCACGCTGAGGATATTTGTTTCGGTACCATACCAAAGCGCGAGTGGCACTTCTCCCATTGAAAATATGCCTCAATTAGATCAAATCGTTCATCATTGGTTAAAACCATCTTCAAATTGGAGAATTGAAGTTAAGTATAGGAATTACTTTTTATAAATTATTCAACAAAATACGAAACAGTACGCAAACAGTTTGTAATACAAGTAATCAACGAAACGTCGAATAAAATCTAAATTAATGGCGCCAATTTATAGTAGGCGCAGCGAAAGTATGTGTCTCGGAAGTTATCTGCTGCGTAAACTACTATTTTTCAGGCGCAATCCTAATGTTGAAGGTGAAGGCAGCATTGTATAACTGCCTCGCTTACTCGCTTACGTTTTTCGCATATTCTATCTCGCTTTTACTTCATGCTATTTTATCCCCACAGCAGTACCTGCGCAATCGTCACAGAGCCTAAGTTCACAAACATATACATTGGCTGCGACTACTGTACTTACTCTACGTTTTAATTTCAATTGTTTACATTTTTTTATTTTACTGCGGCATTTAACCGCGAAGAGATAATAAATGTTTGAAATTAGAACATAATGTTGTGAAGATGGCCGCGCTGCGGGTCTGTGTTGAGAAAAATATTGATCATAACTTCGGACAAGGTACAGGTAATGCAGGTATGAATTAAAGCATTACCTTAAAATATGAATCAGTTTATTAAACATTTTCCTTAAGCTTGCCGTATGTTAAAAAAAAAGAGATTGCTATATAGCAATAAGGCCGCCCATTGTACCTTTCATTTCATGAGTTTATCCTATATATTACCTTCTTCTTGGTGTGCAATAAAGTATTATTGTATTGTATTGTTGTATGTCATTTCTTCTCAGAATTCGATCCTTATTAGCGACACTCTCGAATGGTGTAATAATACAGTGTTTTTTTTTCAAAATCAACGTGTTCGATTCCTGGCTAGGAATATTGATTTTTCAAAAATCCAAAGATGCAGTTTTAGTTTTTATAAAAATCGGGCCCGAGACTCCTTTGAGTACTTTTCGCTATTCCTCATAGTTTCTGATTTAGCCATCCACACCCTTTGGAAAAATTCAACCTGTATATCTATATAATGTATGTATCTATGTATTTTGTCTGTCCTGGAATCTTGCAATTAAAAATTTCGAGCACTTCCCGATTGGCTTATCCGGCTGAAACTTTCAGGGTAGCTCACAACACGACGACAAAGAAAAAAAAAGTAAAAAGTGAAAATGCAATTAAAAAACGAGAAAAAATAAACTTTAAAACGTAATAAGTGAAAATGAAAAATAAAGAAGAAAATTTTACATAATATGGGTACTTTGGTCCTGAAATAACATTATGGACTACTTTTAAATGATCTGACCAAGCGGGCAAATCTGCGGGCACACCTAGTTAATAAATTATAATAAAATACTTTGCCTATGGATGTGTGTGTGGGTACCTGGGTATGCAGGGCCTGGGCGGTAGCGTCGGCTTGACACTGATGACCTCGTACTCGTCGTTTCTGGTGGTGGTGGTGGCGTCCTCCATGCCGTTCATGCTCCTCGTGAGCAAGTCCGCCACTTCCTCAGACACGTCCCGTTTGCCGTTCAACGAGTCGGCGCCGTAGAACACTGCAAACGGACACTGTTTGTCAAGTGTTAGTCCAGTTTGCCGGCAAATGTACCCGAGAACAGCGAAGAAAGGGAAGGGTAATGAGTTAAACAGTCGATGTATGTGGATGTTCCATAATAGCGTCGCCTCTATTGGTCCGATTTTGACAAGCGAGGTATCAATCGATTCGTCGTCATCACAAGTGTCAGTTGCTGTTTTTACCCGACCGTAGTCGGGTTTTAGTTTTTGAACTTGTAGCTTGTTCTGATCGGAAATGAATCGAGATAATATAACGGTGTGACATTCAAGAAATAATTTTGTTAGAACTCATTAGTACAGTCAGCAACAAAACAAAAATAAATTTCGAAAAGTTTAGTCACTTTTTCGCCGACTTCACATTAATTCATATTATTGATTAGTTGCGCCCGCGGCTTCGCCCGCGTGGTCATTTTTCCGGGATACAAGTATTTGGTATCTATGGTAACTAGTATCACACAAGTATTTAGTATCTACATATATGCAATATTTAATCTAAATAGGTCCAGTCGTTATCGCGTGAAAGCGCCCCAAACAAACAGCCCAAATAGACAATGTTTTACTTTTATTGTATTGTATTCTACTTTTATATATAAGTAACGAAGGGATTTATTTCCAGCTTTAAAATTTTGTATTAAGTGTACAATAAGTGACTTGTAACATAAGTGACTTGTAACATAAGTGACTTGTAACATAAGACCCTGGAGGGCAACAGAATATTTGTAACGTTACATTATCACACGTACCTATTAAAGTTCCAAATCCACATCAAACATTTAGGTATGTTTGTTTCTCATAATTGTTTGTTGGAACAAAAAGTCTGTACATAGATATTTTTTTTAAATGGTCTATTGGGCTTAAAATAATTTACAGAAGCTTTGTTTTTTTAAACATGTTTGTTAGTTAGTTTGTTCGCGCATCACGTAAAAACTACTGGATCGATTGCGATGCGGTTTTCACTGTTGGATAGAAAAGAAAGAAAAAGAAAGAAAATAAATTTATTCAACACACACAAAAATAAAAGACATACGCAGCCAGGATAACGAAGGCAAACTATGTACACGTATTATTGGTTGTGTAATACTGGTCGGACACTTTTTGTACGGGCGATAATGTACAGCCAATAAAACGTGTACATCACAGACTAAAATATAGAAATGTCATAGTCAAAGCCTCAACGTAAGGAGACGTTAGAAAACGACTCGTTTCATTTTTATAGGAATGGGGGGTTAGTGTGATGAAGTAATGCTTTCCAAAGCTTTCCTTCATCATTATGTTAGTTGAGGATAAGTAAAGTTTCTTACCTATATCAGTGACTTTAGAAAACGCCGTCATCGTTGTCTCATACGGCCTCTGCTTAAAATTGGACACTAGGTTCCACACGACATCGGTAGTATTCTCCTGAAATATGTCCAGCTCTGCAAACGATCTGTTCAACACCTGCGACTCAGAATTAGGCTCCATCACCATATACGTGTTCCTGTCGTGTCTCGTTTTAGCGGTCTTCACGTGGTTCTTTAAATGGGAGACGAAGATTTCCGCATTCCCGTGTTGGAAGTAGAACGTGGTCTGCCAGACGCCGGCTTTGGTAGAGAACTGCATCTGCTGGTTGTTTCTGGTGATCCGGAAGGTTTTGAGCTCGTCGGTTGGTATTTTGATGATGCGGGCGCGAGCTGTTTGGTAGTCTGATGTCAAGTTGCCGCTGAGGGTGCGCTGGCGGCGACCTAAGGAGAATAAAACCATGGAAAGACTATGGAAATAGAGAAAAAAAACAAAGAGGTTCAAAAGATATTACTTCCATTCCATCATCAATCATCATCATCAACCCATATTCGTCCACAGCTCGACGAAGGCCTCTCCTTGTGAACGCCATGCACTGAGCCCGATCTTCGGCTCACCTTATTCGGCCGTCTTACGCAAGTCATCACTCCACATCGCTTGGTGGGCGTTCTACACTAAGTTTACCTAAACGCGATCTTCACTCCGGAACTCGTTTACCTCAACACCTGTCTGTTCTTCGAGTTATGTGACCGGCCCATTGCCACTTGAGCTTGCTAATTCTTTGAGCTAAGTATGTCGGTTACCTTTGTTCTCCGGCGGATCTCCTCATTTCGGATTATTATCATTATTTCTATTACTTCCGCTGAACAGTAAGACTTAATTACCTAGTTAGTTTAATTACTTAATTGTTACGACATTTTTGTGTAAGTTGTATTCATATTAGCTATTTTTATTTTTAATTACTCGTATCTCTGTCACGTGAAACTTTAGAACATTATACTCCAGAATGTTTTTTGTTCGTGTATGTACCCTCTATCCATATACAGGTTTAAATGTGCGCAGCAAAGTTGAAAAAAAAAACAAGATGACGGACTGACCACTATGCCAAAAACTCAAAGCTGATCCCCTTCACAAAACCTTTAGAAAACTGGCTCAGCTGAGCTACATGAGATTTTCGTAATAACCATCATACTCGTAGAAGGGACGGCAGAAGGGAAGACAGGTAGAGGCAGACTTGGAAGAAAATTTACCGATCAGATAAAGGAGAAGACAAATATCATGTCATGTTGTATAGGGAAGTCAAAGCTTTGGCCGAGAATAGGAAACGCTGGATATTACTCCACCGATAAGAGCTGGGCTCTTAAATACAGCCTGTATTAAATACAGGCTCAGTAGTCGGGTGACTCGGGAAGAACGGTCTACAGATAACTAACTAAATAGGATGGCGCGTCTTCTTCTTATTCATGAGCCCAGCTCTTATCTTATCGGAGTAATATCCAGCGTTCCCTATTCTCGGCCAAAGCTTTGACTTCCATAGACAACATGACATGACATTTGTCTTCTCCTTTATCTGATCGGTAAATTTTCTTCCAAGTCTGCCTCTACCTGTCTTCCCTTCTGTCGTCCCTTCTACGAGTATGATGGTTCTTATGAAATTGTCATGTTGTATAAGGTGGCCCAACTTGTTTCCTGTTCTCCTTTCTGTGATCTCTATTTAGGATGGTGCAGTGATCCAAAATGGGTCTTGGCCTCCGATAACAAGAATCGCCACCTATGTCTGTTCTATGCCACCTCCTGCCTCCAAAATGAGTCTTGGCCTCCGATAATAAGAATCGCCACCTAAGTCTGTTCTACGCCACTTCCTGCCTCCAAAATGAGTCTTGGCATCCAATAATAAGAATCGCCACCTAAGTCTGTTCTACGTCACCTCCTGCCAGTCCTCAACCTGGCGCTCAGCCGATTGGACGGACGTCCGTCGGTCACTAGGCCGTCACAAGTACGCACGTTTCACAGCCCGATTTCTCCTATTCTTTCGATATGACCAAACCAGCGAAGCCTATGGGCTTTTATCTCGCTGATAATATTCGTTCGGCCATCAGTTCTTCTATCTTACTATTTTTCCTTCTCCATATACCGTCCTCTGTAAGTACAGGACCCAAGCTTTTTTAGCACTTCTTGATGTGTAAACATCTAATGGCACGGTACGGGGATAACGCCGACTCTTGGCGTGGCGATCAAGGGGCGCGGAGACGACGCGTCGCCTTTGTTTTAGTTTTTTTTTTATGTTTACACATCTGCCAGGCATCCCGCGACGGCTCATAAATATTTTTTCTCAATATCAAGCGTCAATCAGTTTATTTTCTTCACTTTCTCACAGCCGGTCATCAACATTGGTGTAATGGTTTTGTATATGCGGATTTTGGTACACTTGCTGAGAAGCCTAGACACCACCACTGGCGGCTAGGTATAGGGGCGACCTAATGTCGAAAAAAATAACACGCGTTTGTGTTCCTTCAGACACTGTAGATTTAGTGAGTGGGCGAACATTTGGCCACGCTAAACATGGCGAGAGATGAAGTCCTGACACAAATGGCGACTGGAGAAGTATATGAAAATTAATCATCCCGATTAAGCAACGGGACATTACGGGCAAAAGCTAGTAAATTTATATATTTTATCTCAGTATTGGAGTTTGAAAGGGCCGGCTGGTGCTACACGGCCTGGGGCGGCCGAAACTGCTAGTCCGCCTCTGTGGACAGCAATACCTTGTGCGAGCTGAACTACAACGGAGGGTATTTTGTATACAGATATCTATCTTTTCTTCCCAGGTCGCCGGACAGAAAATGAAATATGTAGTAGATAAAAACACAGACAGAACTAAAATACTTGGGCTCCTGCACAAACTTTGCGACTTGCCTAATTTGATTCGTAGAAGCAATTATGTTCGTCGAAACATCTTTAACCTTTGTCAATGTCGTTTGACCATTAACTTGACCCAAAGGATCAAATAAAGATGGTTGCCCGAGTTCTGATGATAGGACCTAATTATTATTAAAACCAAAAAACTCGACTTCGTATGGATTTACTAAAACTACTGAACCAATTCTCATTAAAATAAGGGACCACTTCAGAGAACGACCCGTTCAGGTAAAACTGATCATCCAAAACTACACAGAAGTTGGGTTGTTCACATAAAACATGCGCGCCGAGTTGAGAACCTCCTCAATTTTGAAGTCGGTTTATAACCAGCCCTACCAGTACCAGTATTTTTATGTTGCGTAAGGAAATGTCTTGTAGTGGAGGTTTTATTCAATGTTTTCCTTATGTTATGTTTGTTACCAATTTGATCAGGAGGTGTGTCTATTATCTTTCTAAATTATTTTGAGAAGCCACTTGTATCTACTATCTAATAAATATTTAATATCTCAACATGTGTACTAAAAGAACAAAGATATAAAAACACACAAGACGTTCTATTTTACTTATAAGGTTGAATTCGTAGATATAAAAAAAAAACTCTAGAATTAGGTACCCTCATTTTGTAAGGGTCCATGAACTTTCTACCCTAGCTACAATATTGTACAGTACAATAATAAACACAGTTTTCTAACTGACCGAGCGAGATCCCCATATCAACATTGTCAAATCGGTGATTGTTTGTTAAATATGTATGCGTTGTTAAATATTTATGTACCTACCCATATGTATGTTTGTTCAACGATAGCTTCCGAATCGTTCATCCGACCATGATATAGGTAGTATGGTAGATAGATGGTTACAATAAAATAATGTTTATCTACATTCATATCCGTAGTCAGGATCAGAGCACGAATTCTATCCACGTGCAAAAAGGGGTGAGACAGGGAGACGTTATTTCTCCGAAACTGTTCACCTCTGCACTGAAAGATATATTCAAGCTTCTGAACTGGAACGTATATGGTATTAACATCAATGGCGAATACATCACTCACCTTCGATTTGCTGATGATATAGTCATCATGACAGAAACCCTGGAAGACCTAAGCACAATGCTCAGTGACCTCAATATTGTTTCCCAACAGGTGGGTCTTAAAATGAACATGGGCAAGACGAACATCGTGTCAAATGCCCATGTCGTACCCGTGCCGGTTTATGTTGGGAACGATATTATCGAAGCTGTTGATCACTATGTCTACTTGGGTCAGATGATCCAACTGGGTAGATCAAACTTCGATAAAGAGGTCAAGCGACGAATCCAACTCGGATGTGCACCGTTCGGGAAATTATGCCATATCTTCTCGTCGCAGATACCGCAGAGTCTCAAGACGAAAGTTTATAATCAGTGCGTGTTGCCAGTGATGACATACGGCACTGAGACGTGGTCGCTAACTATTGGTCTCATACACAAGCTCAGAGTTGCGCAGCGCGCAATGGAGAGAGCTATGCTCGGTGTTTCACTACGTGATAGAATCCGAAATGAGGAACTCCGTAGAAGAACGAAGGTTACCGACATAGCTCTCAGAGTTTGCAAGTTGAAGTGGCAATGGGCAGGCCATATAAGTCGCAGAACCAACAACCGTTGGGGAATAAAGGTTCTCGAATGGCGACCACGAACAAGCAAGCGAAGTGTGGGGAGACCCCCCACACGATGGACCGACGACATTGTAGCCATCGCAGGAAGTCGGTGGATGGAGGTGGCACAAGATCGCTCGTCATAGCGCTCTTTGGGGGAGGTCTATGTTCAGTAGTGGACTTCTAAGGGCTGACATGATAATAATTGATATTTAAAGTGGCAGTGTACATAAGTTTGAATCCGGATCTCTACACTAACCACGGCTCTGTACATTCGTACTGCACGCGCAATAGAGACAAGCAATCCATACCAATATATAAAAGTGAAACGTTGTCTGTTTGTTTGTTTTTGTTTGTTTGTTCGGGGAACTTTCACGCGTGGACTTCTAAAACCTGACATGATGATGATGATGACACTCATATCGTAAAATCCGAATTATGATCTCAAAAATGGTGGCATAATGATATACATTACGCACGGCACGTCTCTAATAAGAAAAAAAAAACAATGTTCATTTATATATTTTCCCCATAAAAGCACTGGTTTGGCTCCGCACTACGAGGGTTTTCGGCATTTAGTATATATGGTGGCGCGTGTTAGACCATATGCGCGCGAATTCGGATTGGATTTAGTCGCCATAATTTACTTTACATTAGTACTTAACCAATTTAATGTGTAAAATACGGATTATGATCTCCAAAATGGTGGCATAATGATATACATTACACACGTTACAATATTTTGACTGTATATTTTTCATTAAAAGTAAGTTCCTATTGCATGAGTGTAAATAAAGTAGTGTATGAAACGGCCACATAACTAGGTATTAAAACACTCGAGTGATACTCGACTCGTTTCTTAAACTCACTCTCGTGTTTTTATGATGATATTTTCTGGATTTTGCTGGTAAAAAATCGCTCGTCATGTTCGTTGCTGTTCCGTGATGTCAGGTGGAGTCAAATTCTCCTAACGAATACTATTTTCACATGTTTAACACATTTTTGTCAGATTTTTAATCAGGATAAAACATTTAATCAACAAAAAAAAAACACATTAAATTGGTTAGGTACTAATGTAAAGTAAATTATGGCGACTAAATCCAATCCCAATTCGCGCGCATATGGTCTAACACGCGCCACCATATATAATAAATGCCGAAAACCCTCGTAATGTGGAGCCAAACCAGTGCTTTTATGTGGGAAAAGATATATATGCACATTGTTTTTTTTTCTTATTAGAGACGTGCCGTGCGTAATGTACATCATTATGTCACCATTTTTGAGTTCATAATCCGGATTTTACGATATGAGTGTAGATAAAAAATCAAACAATAATGGGTTCCATCATCGGCTCCGCCACCAATGACTTTTATAAGTCCGGATTTCCATCGCTCCATGCTTCAGAAGGCACTTTTTTCATATTTTTTTCGAAAGGATAAATACTGTTGGTCTCTACCGACGTCTTCACGTCTTCTACATTCACCGGACTGAGGGGCGGGAGCGAAAGCGCTCTGCCGCCGCAATGGGTGACGCAGAAGGCGCACTCCAGATTAAATTTTGGCGACCGCTCAAGAGCACCCAGAGATACGAATCACGGCTTGGTCGGTCGCCTAGATTACGGGGATCGGACTAAACACCCCTGGATCGCTAGTGTTAGTAGTAATCCAGGGGGCCCGATAAAATGACTAGGAGCCATTTGATTAATTAAACTTGACCACCGATTCGGAATACAACCTCCGAGAAGAATTTGGCAAAAAACTCGAAGGCGAATAACTGGGCTTATTGATTATTTAATAATAACGCGAGCTTCGACCGCACCGGCTAGGTCAGTGTCTGTGTCTAAGTGTGTGATCCCTGACGGGTTGTCAGAGAAGGTAGGATTGGACAGAAGGCACCGTTAAGCGATCGATCCCGGCTGTTATAAATTAAAAGCAGTCGTTCATTAAGCCATGTCAGAAGCCCTGGGGTGACTGATAAACTATCACATTAGAGACAATACGACAAGCAAGTAAGCAATAACCTCTAATTTGTGATTTTCAAGTAATCTTACCAATAGTATTGACCACGGCCCATTCCTGGTCTTGAGTGTCAGAGTCAATAGTGATCAGGTCATTTGGCCGCCACTCGATGCACTTGGTGTTGTCAGGGTTCTGCACGATGCAGAGCATCCCGATGGAGTTGAGGTCCGAGACTGGGCGTCCAAGGCAGGCCTTGAGGAGCACTCCATCTTGGGTGAACAAGTCCTGGAAATGGAAGGTCCATTCAAAACACTTGAAGTTTCCAAACCTGAATTATCATTGTATAGAATGCTAATCTCCAATCCATACCACACTAATATTTTAGAAGTAAAGGTAACTCTTGTCTGTTTTTTATCTTTACACGAAAAAACAGCTGAAATTATTTAGATGGGGTCTGATGTATCTTTGAGTGGAAATCACGAAATTACGCAAAGTGACAGGGGCAGGGTTGGCAGAAGTTGGAAAAGAAGAGCCAAAGATTGACCTCAGTCAAAACACATCATTGGAATGTTAACTTGAATCGTGTTTGGTACAGGCTAGGCTCCAGCACATTAACATAAATTAACTAGTTGCTCTGTGAGCTGTAGACCTCGCGCGTACAAACTTTTTTGCAAACAATCTAGCGGTGCACAGTAGCGCCATCTATTAACCTTATTGTACAACTAACATTAATAACCAAGGTGCTCCATCAATCCTTACCTAGTAGGCAAAGGGCTGATTCCACCGGTAGAAACCTAAAAGTGATCAATTTACTGCATTTTGAGGAGCTATTCTGCTCATCATGCTGAAGATCCTCATCAGTTCTTCACCAAAATTTTATGAGACCAATTTAAAGTTACTACCTTTCAAATAAAAAAAGAACCATCGAAATCGGATTTAATAAGGCGGAGACATTCAGTACACTTTCCCTTTTTTGGGGGAAAGACCCCCCCAATCAAAAATCTCCAACGACTAAAGAATTATAAAAATTAGCGTAAACTGCTGTATACCAAGTTTCGTCTTGATCGATTGAGAAATGCGACCTGTAGAGGAGAACAGCCGGACAGCCATCGGGACATATAAAAGAATTTTTGCTGAAACGGACACGCTTCGCTTGAGCTTCGCGATCGCTCGATCAATTAAAGTAGTGCACACGAGAACTGCGCGTCGCCCACGCTTCGAGAATCGTAATCTTGTGACTTGTCTCTTTACCCGACTGCGGAGGGTTAAGTTTTTGGGCTGTATGTATGTTTGTATAAATAAATACATTCGGGACAATTCACAACAATTACCTAGCCCAAAACTAGGATACTCATGGGCACTAGATAATGGATAAACATACATAGATACAAATATTACATCCAGGACTCGGAAAACAACATTTCTGCTCATTACTCAAATTATTGCACCTTGCGGGATTCGAACCCGCAACCTTTGTTTGACTTCGCAGTCAGGGTCATTACCCATTCGGCCAACCGCTCCTCAACTATTGTTATTGTTATTTTTTATTGTTATTGTTATTTTTATTAGTCAACAAGTTATTGTCAATATTTGTTTTATTATCTTTGTTGTCTGTTATTATCATTCTTGTATTATAATTTTTTAACTTAAATTGTAATGAACAAAATTGATTTGCCTAGTGTAAATGTCTCTGTCATAAGGCCAATGAAACATTCTATTCTAAGTCTCATACCCAATACCCAGTAATTTCACTAGTAACATTTGCTTTAAGTCATAAGTCATAAGTATTTTATTAATAAACATCAGTTTACATGTCAACAACATCCAAGTATGTATACAAATATGTATAATTATACAAAATAATAATAATAATAATATACCACAAATCGAATCTAAAAAATAGGTACATGTCAATAATATAAATTAATTAAAAAAATATGTCAAAATAGAAAGATAAATGATCATCAATTCTTATTGTTTACACTACTTTTTTTAAATTCGTCAAAGCTATAGAAAGTTTGCTCAATAAGCCATCTTTTTAATTCGTCAAAGCTATAGAAAGTTTGCTCAATAAGCCTGCTTTTAAAGCAACTCATGCTGAGGGCCCCCGTTACATTGCCCGGTAGGCGGTTATATACAGTCGGTCCCATAACGTGTGTCAATTTGCTTGACTTCTTCATAGAACGCGGGATACCAACAAGCTTGGCAGCATTACGTGTTTTGTACGCGTGCACGTCACTATGGGTTTTATACAGGTCGGGAGAATTTCTTACATACACTGCCACCTGGAAAATAACAATGGCAGGTATTTTAAGAATCCCAAGCTTTTTAAAATGGGGTCTAGCGGAGGTATCTTGCGGCACTCGTACAATGGCTTTTACAGCACGCTTTTGCATTCGGAAGGCACGCTCCCAATCCGAAGCGCGCCCCCAAAGTTCAGCACCATACTGCAATACAGAGTGTACCGTGAAGTGTGTCTTTTTTACGTTTAATACCAGGCCATTCGCCCGAAACCACTTAGAGAGATTAGAAGCCGTGACATTCAGCATCTCCTCAAGCCGATCTACGGTGGCCGCAGTTACTATCGCAGCCACGTCATCGGCATACAAGTGAAAGGGCCGTTGCCCGGCTAAGGAAACGGACCTCCTTCTCAGGTAAAGGCGAGGTATTAAAACAAGATGGTAAATTCAATAACAAAGGGCTTTATTACAAAAAATAGAAAAAAGACACACATGAGTTATCAAATATTGGTACTCTCCCCTTTATTGAGGAATTCAAAAAGAAATATTTTACACTTAACTTAGTTTGTTCTGCATCAAAATAATTCTAAACAGCAAGATCTTATAATAGGAAATACTACTAACTTAATACTCAAAACTCAAAATTCTCAAATGTGATTACAATTTCCTCAAACATATAAATTATAGTACATAACTTCGGCCTGTATGATATGAATTTACAATAGAATAGGCTAGTAAAAACTTAGAGTCTGTGCTCAGCAGTTGATCCTATATTTGTCACAACGCAACGGAATAATCTTGTCTTTGCCTTAGAATGTTCTAAATTAAAAGAGAACTTGTGCAAACAGAGTGTGTGTGGGTAAGATTGTGTTTCCCATAGGGATATTAAACTCTAAAACAGAAAGTGAAACAGAAAGTATCTTTCAACAGTATATTAACACATTAGAAGGCGAAGGCTTCCCTCACTAGCGTAGCTCGCTGACTCAAAATGATTTGGAGTGGACCAACCTGGAAGCTTCCTGGGACGCCGTACCGTCGTCTCGCGTGCCGCCGCGGAACGCCTCCTTACTCCACTCGATCAGCTCCTACTGCTTCTCCACGAAACGGTGCCTTCCGCTGCACTCGAACGGTTTCAGTGTCTCCCACGATCGGTGCCTGGTGTCTTCTACTGGACAGGTGGTGCGTTGGAGACCTTCTGGAGTCCCTCGTAGACCGGCTTCTTCCACGAACGGTGGTGAGCCCCGGGTGATCGCGCACAGCAGCTCGCAGTGGTGACGACAACAGCCGTCCGTAGATGCACGATTTTAACCTGAAACCCACGTTCCCTTGTGTTCAAATGTGTCTCGAGATGCCCGCCTTAGATAGAACGCGGTTCTTAGTTTACGCGGTGCAAAATCAAAACAGATATTTTGTTAGTACAATACTGAAATCACGGGAAATCCCACTAACCTGGCTTTTGCACTCGAATACTTATTTCGCCTGTAACAGAGCAGCTTCGTTCTGGACTGCGTGCCTCGGTCGTTTTGTTCACACAAGAGAACTGCGTGCTCTATTGCTGCTTGCGCCGACCTCAATCACGTGCCAACTATGTAAACTTAATGACGTCTGATTTCAAAATCCAATCCACAGGCTTCTCTCTTGTATATATACGAACTTTGGTTTGCACTTCGAGTAGCATTCTACTCTGACATCGAACTTCCGCTTGTCTAGAACAGTCCAGAAACAACTCTGCCACTTGCATCATAAAGTAGACCTTGTCGGCCTAGCTATACAGGTCACTGTCCTCCAGCCAGTTCTGGCATATTCCAATCAGCATCCGGTGTTTACTTCAAAAACTTCATATAGAAAAAAGAATCTCTCCGGAACTTTCATGTGATTTCGCCATTATGTCAAAACATTCCATGGTGTGACCATCGCAAGCGATTTCTAGATGTAAATTATTTTCGACATATGAATCGCTGCCCTCTGAATTTACGATTTGTTAGCCAACTTAAAGATGCGACCTAATCTGGATTTTTAAACAACCTGTTCCTCGTCCAAAGTTATCCAGAGCCCGAAATATTGCTGGAACGTCAATTTATAATAGCAACACTCAAAAAGCCCTGCTACTTGCCGTCAGAGGGCTCCGCATTGTTTACACCTTCCTTCTAGTTCACGCCTCTTGTCGCTAGCTGTCGCTGCGTGGATTAACCTTAAATTTTATCTATTTTTGGACAGTAGATGAAAACTTTTCCCTTTCACTCGCAGAGGCAAATTCAACCATTATTTCTTGATTCTTAGATAGGCGAAATTATCAATCTGTCTTCAACAAGAAAAGCTTTCATTATTCCTTCAACGAAGGAAGTGGCGCGCGCGTGGTGGAGTTCGGCGTTTTTTACAAACTCGGCGTCTGGCTTTCAGATACGGAGAAAACACAACTTTATCTAATAGAAAAAACGCTGCTCCTCGCCAGATGGCGTTGTACCCAATACATTCTATTTAATCGGGATCTATAACAAAAATCTAACTTGGAGTCATGATTTAACATGTTACACAAGAGGATGTCTGCACATTTCACGGCGTCAGGAAGATCATTAAGCAGGAGAGAAAACATTATGTACGCCCATTGTACACTTCTTCTGCTATTGTTCCTTTATTTTTTGTTGATTTTCTTTGTGGTGTGTGCAATAAAGAATTTATCTATCTATCTATCTATCTATCTATGTTCGAGACCGACGAGCCCTGTGCAACTCCCATTGCTGCTGATAATGGATCTGACTTGTTAGAGCCATCCCCTGCATCAACGATCTGGGAGCGGCCCCGCATCATGCTCGTAAGCACATCATATGCTCTCCCTTCTATCCCGTAGTGTTGCAGTTTCACAGCAAGCACATCGTGGTCTGCCACATCGAAGGCTTTTGATAAGTCGCAGCACAGGACAGCGACTTGCTGCCTGCGCTCGCGTGCAGCCATCACCTGGCGAATTACTTCGCGGGTTAGAGAGGTCGTGGATCGTCCTTCACGATATGCGTACTGGTGAACCCAGAGGGCATTTGTCTCTGTCAAAAAAGCCATCACCTGGAACTCAACCCGTTCTCAAACACTTTTGCGATGGCTGGGATGATGGACACTGGTCGGTACCCATCCATGTCGTCTCGTTTGCCTTTTCCTTTAAATATTGGAGAAACATTCGAAATTTTCAAAGGGGTCGGATAGGATCCGTCTCCAAGGCACATGTTAAATAACATTGCTAACACAGTGGAGAGAGGCACGATTGCCATTCTAAGGAGCGCCATAGACAGCCCATATATGTCCTTTGACGGTTTCGGAGGTATACGCGTTGTCACTATTCGGAAAACCTCATCAGCTATGAACGGCAAGAGTCTGAGTGACCGGTCAGAGGGTGAGCGCGCTGCCGCCAAGGTAATACGCACCCTAGCAATATCAGCCTTAGGCGCACCACACGCTGCTGCTGCATTTAGAAACCGTGCATTTATTGCATTAACAGCATCCTTAACAGAATTAAAGGGATTATTATGTCTGGGTGTGTTATTTTTTCCCCTCTCTTTGTTTACAACTCCCCACATTGCCTTTGACGCGTTGCTGCTATGCTGTATTATATTTGTGTAATACTGAGATTTTTTGTTCATTATAAGCATGTCATATTTTTTGTTGAGGTCGTCAATAATTGTTTGAATAATTGTTTCATTTGGTAATTTATAATTTAATTTAATTAATAACGTCGGGAGATATCCACGACGAGTCAGTTTTTTTAATTGGTTTTCGTTTAATTGGAAAACATATATCATATTTGTTAACAATCACATTCGTCACCGCTAACGCGAAAATCTCAACGCTCTGATTGCGTTTGCCAACTTCCTGCCAATCCACGCTGTCTATGGACGCAACAAAATTAGAGCGGTTATTCTGCGAGAAGTCCCTGGTAAGGCGGGTGAGGGGCTCAGCAGTGCGATTACGTAAGGTTGATCATGACGGTTTTGAGCCATCAAATTCAATAATGCTTTGCGATAGAGTCGATTTTGCTATGAAAAAAGTGACAATCTGATTGAAGCCAAGTTCTGTGGTCGGGCCCCTGGTGCTCGTTGAGCACATGTTATTAACACATTAGCACATGTTTAACCTATGGACGAGTGCGTTTTTGGAGTTCTGAGGCTATTTTTTAAATAAAGAATGATTAAAAGATTTGCCATACACAAAATTTGTATTTGAGGAAGGTAAATGAACCAAAAAACAGAAAAAAAATTTTTTTTCTCAATTTTGCTTTAATAATTTTTTGCAAAATTTGCAAAAATAACCTCAAATATCTCGTACGGGCTACCGATAGCCGACAGGTTAAAACCAGAACAGTAATGTTTGCTCTCACCAGAACAGTAAAGTCAGAGAGTTTGAATATCTGGCAATGTTATGGATGTCTTGGCGATATCATAGAATTTATCATTTCATGAAATGGTTGGCCACATCATGAAAGTTCTATTTCATGAAATCACATCATGAAATGGTTTGGGCAGATGAATGAATGATCAGCGTTTGACGATATGAACAGCTAAACGCACGGCTACTTCATGATATGATCACACATTAGTGATCATATCGTAAAATAGAAGGCAAGGGTGGAAGCCAGACTTAGCCGTGATATGTTAGAAGGCGAAGGCAGGAGCGAAGCATAGAAAGCCTTCGTATTTGTGATTTTTAGTCTTTAAATTCTATCTGTCAAAATTACCTTTGGTATCATGAAACTCTACATTAATTATTTTAAGCATATGGCCAAACGTGGATTGAAATATCATCAAACATTGATGTTGAAATTATGAAAATATCAACCATATCATGAAGTTATCAATTCTGTGATATGAATACGACATGGACAACTCCAGGCGAAATCTTGCAGAACAGGCCTACCACTAACCTAAATAGTAATAATACTCAGTACAAATTGTTGTTTGTGCTCATCTTTCAGGATTAGACTACTGTCTACTCCTGAAAGATGAGCAGGGGTAGGTTATTTATCAAGCCTTCAGGCTTCTTACATCCATACAGACATCTGCAAATAAAATTTAAAAGAGGCAATCAAACGTTAGATTCTTGACTTTGAAATATAGGATGCAGTTCGCCAGGTACTAGCTGATCCCGTCAAAGGAGAAATGAAATGAATGATGCCTCGGACTGTATCACTTATACTTCAAGAATCCAAAGCTTGTTTGAGTCTTTTTAAATTTATTCACAGTAGTTTTTTTTTAATATTATTAATTTTTTAACTCTAAACTCGAAAAGATAAGTTTAGGGTCTGTGTATGTTTCCTTCTGGCATCGTAGCTTCCAAACAAATGGACCAATTTTGATCCAGTTTTATTCTGTTCAAAAGCTGATCGAGATGCTTCTAAGCTATAATTGGGAAGTCTACATACATAAATTAAGTTTACACGTATGTAAACTTAATTTATGTATGTAGACTTCCCAATTATTTAATTTGTGCTTGTATTTTAAACTTTTTAGTTTCCCTTACATATTTTTGAAATGGTTTTTAACCCTAATTGGATTGAAGGAGTATACATCCCACAAGATTTTTCGAGGTCCTAAGCCTTCAAAAGTTTCATGAATGTCCAATTTTAAAAACAAAAAATATATGTTTCTTCCCCAAGGGAAAACATTTAACGGCACACACCTGATTTTTAATCTGTAGACAGTAGAATATCAGTGTTTGTTTGACACTGATATTGCCAAATAACAGTATGAATGGATTAAATAAATCCATGCCATATGTTTTTGTATTTTCACATGGAGTTTCAGTAACAACCGCGATCCGCAATCCAACGCGATCGGTAGGAGGATGTTTCCCACATTGTTTTTGTATATAAAAACGGAAAATATTATGAAAAATATAATGTTTTTATCTTACTCCTTTATAAAATCCCACTATGTTTATATAACCCGGTAAGCCCCCCCCCCCAGGCCACTCCCAATTAAGGGTTAAATAACTTAATTTTGACACCTCACTTAATAGGTTTTGGTAATTTTTTATACAAAATAAATACAAAATAGCAGCTGTAAGCCGCCATGTTAGTTTTCTTGACACTTTATATATCCTACGCCACTATCATGATTAAGAGGAATCCAATGATACCTCATTTATCAAAATCAATCAAGCCGTTAGGCTATAGGATGCGCCAAAGGAACATATAAAAATAGGCCAATTACATAAAAGTCCACAGTCCTGTAAAAATTCAGTAGTATTCATAGAGTTTATTGATGTACGTACAGCAGTATCTCATATTTGCTGTTAATTGCTAGTGGGTGGCATTGTAAAGAATGCTGAGAGATTTCCTGATTGTGAGAATAATTGTAGACACAATAGATTTTAATTTTTGGCGGACAAACATTAGAACAATTAAAACAATTAGCAGGGGAATATTATTAGAACAATCAGGGGCAATGCTACAGTTCTACAAGCAATTCAAAAGAACACACTACACTCCTCGGGGCTAACTATCCAGTGCCAACTATATTCTGGAAGAGGTCAGTAAACAAACCTCAAAAACGTTTATCATAAATAGGCAAAATAATATAGCTTTTTACAAGTTAAAAACCAAAACGTCTCATGAAGGAGAAGAAATTAAATTCTAAGCAATCTTGATATGTAATCTCCAATGGATAAAGATGAAGTGGCAAGGAGAGGCTCAGACATGTGCCCATTAATAAGAAAACATAATTCAGTAAGTTTTCAAAAGTAAACGCAGACAGAATGCTGTATACCTAGTGGCACGTAAAACTAGCGGTGAACGAAACGTGACGGGGATCTTGGCACAGTCAAAGTTTATATAATGTGTTAAATTGTTGAATACTTTTATCCCGAAAACTGACTGTGCCAAGATCCCCGCCACGTTTCGTCAACCGCTAGACTTACTTGCCACTAGCTATACAAACTAGTTACTTGGTGGTTGGGCTTCTTTTCCGCAACTCGGCCCCTTTTGCGTGCCAAACAAACTAGTTATTAGAGATAAGTTTAAATAGATTTGTTAATGCCACCACGGTGGCATTTTTGCAGTTTGTGTAAAAGCCCATTAAAAGTAAAAAAAAAGTTTCACACTGTTAACCGCTTGCTTGATATTTAAGAATGTTCAAAAAGGATCAGTGCATACTTGTGAAATCAAGTATGTGCATTGTAAATGCAATTGTAGGCAATTGTTTGATCATTAATTAGGTAGCTACCTATTCCATAGTCGGTCATGACTTCGCTAAAAATAATGTAGCGTGTGTAAAAATTATCATAATGATATAGTAGGTACTAGCTTTTGCCCGCGACTTTGTCCATGCGGGCTTCAGTTTATCGCTAAATAGTCTCTGTTCCCAAGGTTAAAACTAATTCTATTCCAAATTTCATCAAGTTCGGTTCAGCCATTTAGTCGTGAAAATGTAACAAACAGACCAGAGTTACGTTCGCTTTTATATGGATGGTTTGGATTTAGGTAGAGACGGCCTACATACTTACTGTCAGTGTTACTCACTCGAAACAATATGACGCAATAAAAAGACTAACCCTGTTTACAAAATAAACAACTGTAGGTACAGTAATGATCACGTACAAAGGTCACGCAGTTACAACGAAACATGAACAAAACAAAGAGACGATACAACTAATGAACTCACTTTACATTGATCGGGTATATCTTCCACTGAACTCGAAGACATGTCGTCATAAGGCACTAAAGCACGAACAAAAGGTTTTCCTTAATTAATGGAGGATATTTCGTAAATTTACACCATTTTTTTCAAGGATTCTGTCCATAGAAAAATAAATAAATAAATAGGCGCATGCGAAGTTTGCGAAGAGCAATCAAATCAGAGGAATTTAGGGATGCCAGCTAAGTTTTATTTCTCCCATTTATTACGATGGGTGAATTCCGAGACGCGCTAAAATCAATAAAATCGATATTATCGCGGTAAAACGCGTACCGAGTCACCGTGAGCACGACAACAATATCCCTTGTGACGTCACGGATTACGTCATTACATCCGGCATTTTGCGATTACACCGACCAGATATCACCGTGAGCGCTACTGTCAAAGTGACAGACTGACGGTTGTTTGCAAAGAAAACTGTTGTTTGAATTCAGTTGTGTGTGATTTTCGTACAGTTTTCCAAATATTACTACAGACAGACGATTTTGCCCACGAGTAATACTTTGTATTTTGAGGTTATGTTGTTGTGATCTTGTAATCACGCTCACGAGCGTTCCGAATCAACTGCAGCACTCAACTGTCATGAGCGCGATATCTGAATCGGAACGCAAATTAGCACTGTGATCGCTCACATCGATATTATCGTGCATCGGAATGCATCCATAGTGCCAAAGTCGGACCAAGCGGGGTTAGGGGTTCTTCGATTCCTTTTCGTGAGCTTCAATTTAATTTGTAGCTCTATGGTGACAAACTTAGAACAACCAACCAGGAAAAGGTTTACAATATTATAGGCGATAGTATCTGTAAAATTGAAAAACTGCACACTTATTGGTCCATCAGCTAGCAAATATTATGTTTTAGTCCATCGTTTTCTAGTTCTATGAACTTTCAACATTATTTATAAATAAATTAATGCGTTTATCATAACAATAACACTTTAAACAATTAGCCTTGTCTACCATCTGGTGAAATGAGAAGTTCTATAAACAAACGGCCCTCTGAAGTGGTCATAAATCTTTTTGT
Organism: Alsophila aescularia; assembly: GCA_946251855.1. Classification (NCBI taxonomy): domain Eukaryota; kingdom Metazoa; phylum Arthropoda; class Insecta; order Lepidoptera; family Geometridae; genus Alsophila; species Alsophila aescularia. Next base: position 47,373,862 of record OX276383.1, on the reverse strand, counting down.
TTAATGTTAGGCCCTCGAAGGTCCTTTTTTAGTGACGCAGCTCGTGCAAGGATAAAAGTGAAGGCGTTTGGGAGGCACGGTAGGGTTAGTGCTCTATTATAAATATAGATATTATTTACGAATAAAACAACCAATAAATTGAATCTAACCGCGTACCAAATGACAAACATCCTGTCAGATAGTCTGCTGTCAGATTGACATAGAATTTAGGATAAATTTTAGCAACCATTTGAGGTTAGAGGTGCTATTTTTTTTAGAAACCTCTGTGGATCGCTAAAGTTTATTCTAGCCAGGTGAAAATATAATACCAGCGGACGCCCGTGAAAGAGTCAGATAAAATTTTAGTCAGTTTAATTTTCACCCCATGGCATGCTTGAACAGGGTGTGTGACGTTTAGTCATTTTAAATTGTATACTGAATAATTGTCTTAAACGCACCCTAGGGTAAGTAAATACTTAGTACTATTATTGACTGAGCGACCGCGAAGCGCGAGGGAAGCTTCTCCATTCGAGCTTTTGCAAAAATGCTTTCGTATGTCCGTCCGGATCTTTGTTTTCTTCTACAGGTCGCATTTCTCAACCGATTTAGAAGAAACTGGGTATACGAATTTTTATAATTTACGATTTTACGTGTTATTTTATTTCCCCCAAATATGGACAAAAGGGGGGCTACCGAATATCTCCACCTTATTAGATCCGATTTCGATGGTTCTTTTTTTATTTGAAAGGTAGTAACTTTAAATTGGTCCCATATAAATTTGGTGAACATCATAGCTTCTCAAAATGTAATAAATTTCTAATTTTTAGGTTTCTACCAGTTGGAATCAGCTTTTACCTACCTGATTGGTCGGTATCCGATGTAGGTGCCTATTAAGCCAAATGAACGTCTGTTAAAGCCGCAACAGACGCTCTGACATAGCTGACACGACCAAGAACCCAAGTGAATGATTTTTCATTATGATTATGTTTATTTTTATACATATTTTTATATTTTTTAAGTTTAGTTGTAGTTATATTAAATGTAGCAGAGTTTATCTGGAAAAAAGTTGTCTAGCAACACTGATTTTAGAAATGCCAGTTTCACTACCACAGACTAAAGACATACGTTCCGTTCAACGTAGACTGCAGTTTGAGTTTCGGCATACGAATAATCATATGCTCGGATTAGCAAAAGGGCGTTTTATGCAGTTTCGAAATTTAGAGCTTGATTAACTGTTAATTTCACGGATTAGGAAAAAACAAGTGGAAGTGAAGCCCGCGTGGCCATTTCATTTAAAAGTATACGTGTTATTCCAGGACCAAAAGTACCTATAAAGTACAATATAGGTACTACATATCTTCAAATGTCGTTCAGCCGTCAAATAGTATTTTATCGATTGCTCGGCATCTAATCATCAGATTACGATAAGTACCCCAAGTTTTTAAGTCAAACCCTAGGCTAGCCAACAGTGAACACCGCATCACCATCGGTTCTGTAGTTTTTACGTGATGCGCGGACAAACATACAGACAAACAGAAAGATATATTTTATTATAATCTTTGTACAGACTTTTTCTTACTTAATGCTTTACAAGCTGATGCCCACGGCTTCGCCCGCGTTGTAATTTCTCTTGGTTTTGAGTACTCTAAGTACTATTCCATCCATACATACTATTTCATCAATACTCCTTCAGCCGCCAAAACGTTTTTATCGAAAAACCCGGCTTCTACTGATCGGATTGAGATACGAAGTACTCCAGTTCTTAAGTCAAAACGTAAGCTATCCAACAGTGAAAACCGCATCGCAATCGGTCTCGTAGTTTTTACGTGATGCGCGAACAAACATACAAACTAACAGACAAACAGACAGACTTGATTTAAAAAATGTTATATTCTTGTTCAGTAGCTTATTTTAAGTACCTACCCTAGACCATTTTTGAAAGTTTTCTTCTTTATACAGACCATTTCGTTTCCTTTGCTTTATTATAAGTATAGATAGATAGAAAATATACACATATCGTGGTACTACAACGTTATTGTAGTACATGGCGTAGTATTATTAGGTATTCTGTGACCCAGGGAACGAATTGCTCGTCTTGCCCAAAGAATTTATAAATACTACGTAAGAGTCTTGCCATTCACATTAACTATCTAAACTCAGAATAAAGCAATATATATATGAAAAAGGAAGAATATATACAAAGAAGATAGTAAAAAAATGGTATAAGGTACTTAAAATAAGCTACTGAACAAGAATAAAACATTTTTTTAAATCGTGTATGTCTGTATGTTTGTTCGCGCATCACGTAAAAACTACTGAACCGTTTGGGATGCGATTATCACGGTTGGATAGCTTAAGGTTTGACTTAAAAACTTAGGATACTTGGTATCTCAATCCGATAAGTAGAAGTCGAATAATCGATAAAATAGTTTTTGCAGGCTGAAGGAATTTTAATCAAATGTTGGTATTTAGGTATTTTAGATCTTGGCATATCACATAGATAACTTTTAACCTAGAAAAATGACCACGCTTGCGAAGCCGCAGACACAGCTTGTAAACAAATATTTCCTTCTTTCTAGTTAAAACTTTCTCAACGTACCTATATCCGGAAGAGCAAGCATGGCGGTGCATTTTGCTACTGCGATCATCCAAACGTTGCAGATGATCCTCGGCCTCCTCTCGCCCTACACGGGAACTTCGCAGTTCTACCCGAAACCTGCGACGGTCCACGGTAAGCTATTCCACGGACAATGGATTAAGTAAAGCCAATTCTAGCAATTTTATTTGATTGAAAGATTTGGCAATCACCAAGCATGAGGATGCGATTTTACTGTTAGACTAGGTACTTATTTACTGTGTTACAGATTTGTCTAAAAAAACAATTGTCTCGCATAAAGGAATACATCCCATAATGCAACGCGGCCCCGTCCTTCGTCCCGGGTCGCCCGCGTACTGCTCTAACTAGATACATCCTCGAAAGCGAAACCCAAAGTTCTTCTGCTGCGTAATTTTGGTGGTATGGATTTGGAATGCTTGCGCAAGGATGCTCAGGAGTTGGACTGGTCAGCTGTCTTGGATGGAGTATCAATTGATGACAAAGTTGAGGGTTTCAATCGTACTTTGACAAAATTATAAGATGTACATGCACCTATCCGACCTGTCAAGTTAAAACATCTCCCTGCACCTTGGCTTACAAGTGAGTTAAGATCTTTAATGCACAAAAAGTTAGTGGCCAAGGCCAAGCTTAGATGTTGCCCAACCGAGTACAATAAAGAAAAACACATTGAACGCCGAAATCACTGCAACAGAGTTTGTAGGAATGCACAGCGCCGACATTTCCATGACTCAGTAGAAAATGAAGACCCCGCTAAACCCCTATCTTGCGAGAACCCATTAATTTTTCGGGATATAAAGTATCCTATGTCCTACCTCGTTGTACGAACTCAAATCACATCAAGTTTCATTTAAATTCATCCAGTAGTTCCGGCGGCGTGATGCGCAGCCAAGATACAGACAGACAGACATACAGACAAAAATGAAAAAACATGCAGTTTAGGCATTCATTAACAAATACATAATCACTTAAAAAAAAAACACAACATCTTTAATGTACAGAATTAGGACCAATATCCCGCAGGAACCCTTTATTTTTTCTGGGCAATAAGTATCCATAATGTTCACCCATCTAATGAACTATGTCTGTGCCAAGTTGCAACAACATCCGTCCAATAGTTTCAGCGTGCTACGTATTCTATTAAATAATTTTCCACCCCTATCCTGCAGGAACCCCTTAATTTTTCGGGATGAAAAGTATCCAATGCCCTACCTCGAAGTATGAACTCAAATCATACCAAATTTAATTTGAATTCATTGAGAATATTCGGCGTGATGCACTGCCAAGGTACAGGCAGACAGAAGGGCATACAGATAGCCTAACAAAAATTAAAAAAATACCGTTTTGGCTTTAGTATTGTATATAGAACGGCATCCAATAAAAATTACAAATTATCTTCAGTTTATTGAATTTGGGACATTATCCCGAAGGAACTCTTTATTTTTTCGAGATAAAAATTATCCTAAATTTTTACCCATTATATAAACTATGACTGTGTTAGGTTGCAACAAAATCCATCCAGTAGTTTCAGCGTGATACGTGTTCTTTTAAATAACTTTCAACGCCTATCCTGCGGGAACCCTTAAATTTTTATGGATTAAAAGTATCCTATGTCCTACCTCGTAGTATGAACTCAAATCATACCAAGTTTCATTTAAATTCATTCAGTAGTTTCGGCGTGATGCCTAGCCAACATTCAGACAGACAGACAGACAAAAATGAAAAAAAAAACTGTTTTGGTTTCAGTATCGAATATAGAGCACCCTCCAACAAAAAAGAACAAAATATCTTCAATGTACAGAATTGGACTCGTTACAGTTTTATTATAAGTATAGATTAACTTTTTTGTTCCAAAGTAAGTCTCCATCACTGACCGCAATGTTTATTTTATATTCCTGTCCATCCAAAGGTTGCCTGTAAGAAATTGCAAATAGCGATAAGGCCGCCTATTGTACAACATTAGATTTTATATATTATTACTGTTATGTTGTTTTTTATTGTAATATATTCAATAAAGAGTTATTGTATTGTATTGTATCCTCATACTTAGTAATTGTCAAGTCTGCATGACATTACTACCTTCAATAGGTACATAAGTTTCCTTCCTATACCTCTGAAAGTTCAAACCGTATCGGCTTACATCTGATCACATAGTTAAATATTTAAACGGGACTTGAAAGACAATTTTAAAATTTTATTTACCGCAAATTTTCAGCGCGATTATAAGATTCACGAAAGTTTAAAAGTTACAATCACAGCTGATCGTTCATATCGTCCATCCAAAGGGCACTTCTTCTCTTGTCCCTGCCCCTGGTCTGCCAGCCTGCCACCAACCAACCCCCTCTGTCAGAATCTTATCACCCAGCAATGTGGCCCATCCGGTACCACTTAGATAAGTCTTACTTTAAACATAGGAGGGGCAGGGCTCTCACAATATAAATGTGAAGTATTACAATTTTGTACGCATTTGCGAGATTGTTACAATGCTAACTCGGTAGGTACCTAACTATTTGACCGGCGATGCACTGTGAAGCGATCCGAAGACCCGATGCGCGGGAAAAAAGATATTATCTTCGAATAATATGTACGTAAATCATAAAATGATTTATGATTTACGTCATAAAAACTATGCTTAGCTTAGATTAAAATTAGTGCCTATCTACGATTTACCCAAAAACTAGGTAGGTATGTATTTTTTCAAGACCAAGAGGGACTTCACATTAATACCTATTAAAAATTGAAAGTTTGTATGTATGTTTGTTATACGCTCAAACGTCTGGGCCTGGATTCTGTATGACCACTCACGCCAATTCCACGCGATTTCCACGCCGATTCCACGCTGCCTGCGTGGAATCACGAACAAATTCCACGCAGGCGGCGTGGAATTGGCGTCATAAAATTAGAGAATTAGGCCCCTGAACTGATTTAGGTGAAATATGGTACCAGTATAGCTTATATAAGCTACTTTTCATCATCATCGTCATCAACCACGCGGGTAAAACCGCGGGGCGTTGCTAGTAGTGTTATAATGTAAAGTTAAATGTATTTGCTACTCGTATAAATAATTAGTTGTACTTGATTGGACATCGATAGTTCAAGTAAGACACAGGTCTTACTTGAATCAAGCCAAGTTTGGCACATAACTGTAGGTAGTGTAAACCAAAAACAAGGCCTATTCGTCTGGTTTTGACTGCACTGAAGCTGGTTAATTTGGCCATCTAATGTGTTTTATTTTTATCATCACAAGACGGGCAGAGCTTCGACTTCATCGTGGTGGGTGCGGGCTCGGCGGGCTGCGTGCTCGCTAACCGACTCTCCGAGGTGCGGAACTGGACCGTGCTGCTCGTTGAAGCTGGAGATTACCCGTCCATTGCTGCAGATGTAAGTAGACCTGAGAATGCTCTTCATATCAGATCCATACCTACTTGCCTAACTAGTTGTTTGCGTGGTCGAAACTTAACTATATACGTAACACAAAAAATAATAGAACAATCTACATATTTAAAAAAAACACGCCTGCCCTGCCAAAAAAGAACTTATACCAATAAATTATAAATTGTTGGAATGTCACCCATATTGTAAAATTCGAAGAAACAGTTTACGTTTTCGCATTTGTATTTGGAGTCATACTGAAGTAAAACAGTTTTTTTTTTCAAAAATATATAGCCTTTGTTATTCGGGTTGATGTAAGTATTCTAAAGATAACCCACACATCCAAATTTGTTGAGGAATTTAAAAGTTATGGTGGAATAATGAATCTTACATACTTACAAACATTCATGAACCCTTAAAACATTACACTCCTTTTTTGGGGTGTCGTGTAAAAACCCTACCTAACATGCTTTTGCGGCATCTCACAAAGCAATAGATTAATACTTAATTGTTTTTGGTCTTCCATGAATCTTATAACTCATTCCATTTCCCACGAAAGACACATAATAAGTAATTAAGGAACTTAATATAATTGAACTACCTTCCTGTTTTTTCACAGGCACCTGGTTTTTTTACGTTATTAGACACGTCACCAGCAGACTGGAACTACACCTCAGAGAATGATGGGTACAGTGCACAAGCACATAAGAAACACAACATCCACGAGACCAGAGGAAAGATAGTGGGAGGGTCCAGCGTCGCAAACTACATGGTTTACGTCAGAGGAAACAAGGTGGATTTCGAGAGCTGGGTCGCGCAGGGCAACGAGGGTTGGGACTGGAGCAACGTCACATATTACTACAAAAAAAGCGAGCGTCTAAACGACAGTGTTTTGTTGCAAGGAAGTTCCGCACACTTACATGGCACAGATGGATACCTCGGCGTCACTAGACCGTTCTTTGAGAAAGAGACGAAGCCGTACTTCGAAGCTTTTAAGGAAAGGGGCCATGAGATTTTGTCAGACACGAATGGCTATCAACAGCTTGGGTATTCCCCTTATCAGTACACAATCGATAACGGACTTCGTCAAAGCACAGCTGCATCCTTCATCAGGCCCATTAAGGACCGTCCAAATTTACATATTCTGACTAAAACTCTTGCGAGAAAAGTGATCATTGATAACAAACAAGCTGTAGGCGTTGAAGTCAAACTGCCGAGTGGAGCAGTTGTACGTCTCATGGCCTCAAAAGAAATCATTTTATCAGCAGGTGCTATTAATAGTCCGCATTTGCTGATGCTTTCGGGTGTAGGACCGAGGAAACATTTGGAGGAAATGAACATCCCAGTTGTTCTAGACTCTCCAAAGGTCGGTCAAAACTTGCAAGATCATTACTTAGCTCCTTTTGTAATGTACGGTAAAAAGGATAAAACACAGAGAAACTGTAAGACTAATCCTGTCGTAGACAGTTTCGGCTTCCCCGGGCCAAGCCTTGTCGGGCATGTTGCTCTAAATAAAAGTCAAACCTACCCTGATTATCAAGCAAACGTCTTACCATTTCCAGCAGGAGCCTTTAAGCCAACGATATTTTGCTCTCATGTAATGAAACTGGACGACGAAATCTGCGAAGCCGTAGCTTTAGCAGGCCACTCGAGGGAAATCATAGTCGTCCATCTAGTCCACTTACATCCGAAATCCAGAGGTTTGATAAAGTTGAAGAGTAGCAACCCGGAAGATAAGACACTTATTTATTTGAGATACTTCGCAGATCCGTCGGATTTAGACAAACATGTGTCGTACGTTGAGGACTTTCTGAAAGTGCTGAACACTACATATTTTAGGAGTATGAATTCATCAGTAGTAGACATGAAGGTCAGGCAGTGTAAGAATCTCGAGTTTGGCAGTCGAGAGTACTGGAAATGTTTTGTTCTGAATACAGTGACGACTCAGTTCCACGTATCTGGTACGTGCGCGATGGGCCCTGAAGGGGCAGGTGTGGTGGATGCTGGGCTCCGAGTGAGGGGCCTGCAGGGACTGCGAGTGGTAGACGGTAGCGTTATACCTACCATCACTAGCGGAAACACAAACGCACCAATCATAATGATCGCTGAGAAAGCAGCTGATATGATCAAGAATGACCATGGAGTTTTCTGTCGTTAGATTTTTATTGCAGTCATTTCTTGTAATAAGTTATTATTTTGATAATCTAATAAATATTTACTATTTAAATAACAAAACTGGACGGTTGTTGTAAGGTTGTCTGGAAGAGATCGCTTTTTAGCGATAGGACCGCCTATTGTAAAATGATATTTCATAAGTTTTAGTCAATTTGTTTCTGTATTATTTTTTTGTGTACAATATAGAGTTATCTACTCATCCATCAAAAACATTTTTTTACCACGTTTTTATTAAGTCACTTTCTTGTTTGCTCTCTGTATGTCTGTTGTTCCGGGTGGAATCTTGTAACTCCAATTTCGAGCACTTCCCGATTAGTTCGTTTCTTACCATTGGTCCACCTACGTTGTTCACCTAGGTGTTCCACAGGTACCTTTTTGTACCCGTACTTTACCCAATGGATAAACCACGGGTAAATATATAAAATGTAGTGCAATTGAATCAACCAATAGGTGAACCACGGGTAAATATATAAAATGAAGTGCCTTTGATTCACCCAATAGGTGAACCACGGGTAAATATATAAAATGGTGTGCCATTGAATGAACCAATAGGTGAACCACGGGTAAATATAAAAAATGTCGTGCTCTTGATTCACCCAATAGGTGAACCACGGGTAAATATATAAAATGGTGTTCCATTGAATGAACCAATAGGTGAATCACGGGTAAATATATAAAATGTAGTGCCCAATAGGTGAACCACGGGTAAATTATTAAACAACATTTAGATCAAACGTATTGAATGAACCAATAGGTGAACCACGGGTAAATATATAAAATGTCGTGCCCTTGATTCAACCAATAGGTGAACCACGGGTAAATATATAAAATGGTGTTCCATTGAATGAACCAATAGGTGAATCACGGGTAAATATATAAAATGTAGTGCCCAATAGGTGAACCACGGGTAAATTATTAAACAACATTTAGATCAAACGTTTTACGTAAGGACACAGAATAAATAACAGTAAGTACTTATAATAAAATACTCTACTTTTGTACTCTTCTTGTAAGAAACAAATCGTAGTACAATTAAAAACGTAGCTTCTCTAATGCACAGCCTATATTCCTTGTTTACTAATTGCATTTGGATATCCATAATATTAGTGCCTTTCATTTTAAATTAGTATTTTTCGTTTTTTTTGCTGTCTTTCGGTACAAAATAAAATATAAACATTTCAATCACAGAATTCTCTTTCAATGTTATTTTAGTGTTTGTTTATTGACACGAGAAGTCAGATTAGATTTATTTATTTATTAACTTCGATTTAGATATTTTTTTTTATGTGCCCAGTCAATGTAAAGGAGATTTATAGGAAAAAAATAAACTTCTAAAAAAAAGTAAAAACTGACTTCAAAATGAATAAAATAATCTTTTGGAAAACAGTTAACTATGTGCCGTTTATTTGGATACATTTAAGAAAATTGGACACCGACTTCCTTAACTGTTTCCCACAAGAGATTATTTCATTCTTTTTGAAGTCGGTTTTTACTTTTTTATTTCTCTGTTTTGATTGGCGTAAACAATACATGAATATGCGATTACAGCACTCGCATCGCAAGTGAGTTGCTGTTATCCATTGAGGAGTTCCTTTGTATCTCCGAAGGTCTTCATCAGATCTTTACCAAATTATATATATGGGACCAAATGATATATCTATACCTAAAGCACATCCTATTCTATAAAACAATACTTCAAAATCAACCCATATTTGACCGAGATATCGCGTCATAAGGTGGGTGAAAGTTAATAGAATTAACTCATACCCTAATTTTCCACCCTAGGTAGAATAATTTCATGAAATTTAAAGGGGACTACCCTTGAAATCGATTCACAATTGCTGTAACATACAGACAAAAAAACATACGGGTCGAATTGAGAACCTCCTCTTGATGTTGGTTAACAAGATCAATCATATTGCACTTAACGATTAGTATTTAATTAGAGGTGTTTACTAACGTAGTATCTAATGAATGTCATGAATACATTGCTAAGTAATTAAGAATTAAGTAAGAGGGACATGGGCGTGAACCATGGGTGTTCTACGGGTACATTGAATTATCCATAGTGCACCTGGGTGGATCACTTGTACAAAAAGGTACCCGTAAATACCTACCTATGTGAACCACGTATGTGAACCACAGGTCAGAAACGCGATTAGGTATTTGGCTGAAAATTTCAGGGTACCTAGCTCACAACTCCATAACAATGGATTCTGAAAAAAACCCAGAAAATAAACGTTTTTGTTAGATTCGTTTTCTAACCTACTTTTGCGTTTATTTCATTGCAATACGTGCACTTCTATGTACTGTCATAGAAGTGCAAGTGTGTTATAACGCATATTCTGTGAAGTACGGAGTGCCGTACTTCACAGAATATGCGTTATAAAAAGGCAAGGCAGTGCCTTATTCCGATGATTAGATGCCGAGCAATCGATAAAAAACTATTTGACGGCTGAACGAGTTTTGAAGAAATGTAGTATAATACTGTAATTTGTAGGTTTGGTCCTGGTCCTCCTGGTTTTCTGGGCCTGGACCAAACCTACAACTGGTCTGGTGGTGGTTTGGCTTTTGGTCCAGGAATAAAACGTGTGGGCTACTTTTAAATGAAATGACTACGCGAGCAAAGCCGCGGGCACAGCTAGAACTTAATAAAATTATTATGTGACGCACGATTAACGTTTCTAAATACTTGTAGGGTAGGTACCTCTAATTTCCTCAGGTACACTGTACCCTGTAAATTTATGTATGTTAATATATGTATAAATATCAGTAGGTGCATAAACACTATATTTAGACCCCTCTCCAGATGAATATTTATATATTGATGTCTTGATACAACAGAGAAACATCAATGATTTCTTGCTGTGACAAAGGTCTTCTTTCAAGGATTTAACAAAGATAATAGTAATTATGTATGAATTAATTAATTCGAAACCTCAAACGGAAACAAAAAAATATACCTAATAAGCCGAATAAAACATTAGCTACCTATCTGCAGCTACAACAAAATAAGTTGTAAAGTCAGTGTTTTTCAAACTTTTAAAGGCCGGGAACTGAAAGTGATTTTCAATTTCCACCATCTATGCTCCTAATTCCACAACATCAAGCCTATACAACGGTACGACTAACGCACCTATCTCTGACAAAAAGATGCTCAAAGACCAATAAAACACATGCGTATTCCTTGCACGTTTCAAAGTTAGCAGAAATTAAGTATGTAGGTACCTACGCATTTGAAAATAAATCCTTTTTACAGGACTGCCCAAAGGAGTGTAATGTTTTTAGGATTCATGTATGTTTAAATGTGTGTATGTATGTAAGTATGTTTGTATGTATGTTGTATGTTTGTATGTTGTATGTATGTATGTATGTATGTATGTATGTATGTATGTATGCATGTATGTATGTGAGTTTCTTTATTCCACCATAACTTTTAAATGCCTACACAGATTTTCATGTATGGGGTATCGTTAGAATTCTTACATCATCCCTATATATATATATATATTTTTAAGTTATATATTTAAACGGAACTTAATCGCGCTGAAAACTTAATTTTCATTTACCTCGACGTTTCGATCAAGTTCCTTTGATCGTACTCACGAGAAGACTGAAGTAGCGGGTGTAAGCGTCGAGAAGGGCGAGCGTTGTGTCCAACTACCCGCATCTGGTTTTGTAAAAATTCAGAATTTTCCCGAAACACAACACTAACGACATCTGCAGATTTCTTTTGGCATAAACCGAAGACAGACAATACATTTAACAAACACATTTACATTTTAAGTAAACCATAACACAATACATTTTAAGTAAACCATAACGGTCAAGTTATTGAAGGGGCAAGTAAGGTGTCGTTTTTAGGATTAGTATTAGACAACGAATTAAACTGGAAGCAGCACATAGATAAAATTTGTAAAAAAATAAATAGTTATGTTTATGTATTAAATCGTTTACGAAAAACCTCTAACAAAAAGACATCTTTAGTAGCATACCATGGATACATAGGTTCACCTTTAAAGTATGGACTAATAATTTGGGGACGTAGTACTGATTTCTCAAGAGCATTTGTCGCTCAAAAAAAAAGCATAAGAGCTGTTTGTGGAGCAGCTCCTTTAGACTCGTGCAGACCGCTTTTCAAGCAATTAAATGTATTGCCGCTGCCGAGTCAGTATATTTATGACATTTCTTGTTTTGTTAAACAGTATAGTGATATGTACACCAAAGCACACGAGCTGTATCCTCGAAATACAAGGAATAGAGAGAGATTAGTGAATAGTTATGCTCACAAAACTGCACTTTACGCAAAATCTAGTTATGCAATGTCAATACAAATATTCAACAAATTACCACAACATTTTAAAACAATGACATTATCTAAATTGAAAAAAGAGCTAAAGGTCTGGTTGCTGGATCACTGTTTTTATTCTATTAATGATTATTTAACATACAAATAACTTAATTTAATTTATTGGTTCCTATTATTTGTTGCATGATGCATGGAAAAATTAAATAGTTAAATTTAAATAAATGTCAAATTGTTATTACCTAATATAAGTTTTTGCATGCTATTTTATTGGCAAAATGTGTAAGATCGAATTTAATAATTACCTAACATCTGATATGTACTCCATTTTATGCAAATAAATTATTCTTATTCTTATTCTTAACATAAAAATTAAGTTTTCAGCGCAATGAAGTCCCGTTTAAATATATGTCTATGTGTTCGAATCGCGAAAGTTTAAATGTTACAATATATTTTTTTATTCAAGATGGCGGCAGTATTTTTAAAAGAGAAAGATAATTCTTTTATATTTACAATATGGACATCAAATTGAAGGGCTTTATGAGCACATTCCAAAAATGTATAATTTATTGCCATAACTTAATACATGTCACTAAAAAGTATTAAAAAAAACACGACTGCCCTGCCAAAAAGTTAAAAACAAGAGATAAATAAAATTGTCATTGCAGTCTGTGGAACACATTTAATCTTTTTGTTTTATTTAATTAACTATATAACTATTAATATTAGTTAAAAATATTATCCTATTCGTTTAAAGATGGCTTTTGCACTAACTATCGTCCGCGTCGTTTTTATCATTAAAGATCTCGTGACCCCCAGTTCATAGATCATAGATGGACTCCAGTTTAAAAAACACTGAAACACTACACAATCAAGTCGACTAGCATCTATGTTAGTTTTTAATTTGGTTTTTTGATTAATTACAGTAGATTTGTACGCAAGATGATATTTACCTAGTATCGAACTGGAAGCTTATAGAGGTGCACGTAATTATTAACTGCAGATAGTAATCCGTAAGATAATTATCTAGTAGCTTAGACATGTCTGTGGTTCAGTTTGTTCTGTCGACCGTTCAGACGCTTCAAGCCCTTTTTGGAATAACCTCATCTGTAACGGGCACTTCTCAGTTTTACCCAAACCCTACATCAGTTTACGGTAAGTTATAAAGCATTCATCAGACTAGCTGATTTTGTATTGTACCTTACTTAAATAAGTAGGTAGGTAATTGCAGTACCACTTTTTTATGAAACAGAGGCATGCGTAGAGGTCAAACGCATGGTCACACCAGGGCGCTTATTCACTATGCCGCATGAAATTCCTTGCCGAAAACGTGTGACGTCAGTACGCAATTACCGTACGATTCCACGCAGATATCTTAACGCGGCGCGTAACGTGTCTTATTGGCAATAGAGAATAATGGCCCTGGGCGCTTCGAGCGTTCCGCGTTCGCGTTTTGCTGTATTATTATAAACAGACAGCATTCGTTCTTCGCTCTTTTGGCTAGAGATCCTACTACGAAATCAAACGGTCGTGGGTTTGAATCCCGCAAGATGTAATCATTTGTGTGAAGAACAGAAATGATTGTTTCCGACTCATGGATTTAATATTTGTATCTATGTATGTTTATCCGTTATCTAGTGCCCATAGTACAGGGTATCCTATTTTGGGCTAGGTAATTGGTGGGAATTGTCCCGAATATATTATTATTATACGAAAAACGCGAACGCGGAACGTTCAAACGCGTCACCGCTTTCTATCTGATAGGACCCTTAATCGCTATACCACACGAAATTCCTTGCAGAAAACGTGTGTCGTCAGCACGACAATTGCCGGAAGATTCCACGAAGATATCGTAACGCGACGCGTTACGTGCGTGAATGGTCATAGCGAATAAAGGCCCAGGGACCAGGGCCTGCAGTCTTAATTGACATAGATAGCGATTGCTTTACAATCGTTAGCCCTGACAATATTATTGTCAAAAGACACACATTATTACACAGATGACATTTCATGACATAAGAACAAATTATTTTTAATCAATAAAATATGCTTTGGGCATGAAAAGGAAGAACTCAGAGTTGAATCTCGCACCGGAAATGGAAATACCCTTCTGACTATACCGGTGCTTCGGAAATACGCCCGTTATTGAAGAGAGTACCAAGAAACTCTACGGGGATGTCATTTTCTCCAGTGTTATCAATTCTTTTTTTTTATAAATGTTTGAAATTTTAGAAATACACTTGTAAATGTCAAATACAAAAGATAAATAAAAGTGACAATGAGATGTCACACACTAATCAAATTGATTAAAAAATACTAATTACTAATAAGAAACCAGACTGGACCAGTCCCCAGAAACAGCACCCGTTCACGAGTATGACTTGTGTACCAGCCATCACCCCTAAACCATTTTAGAGGGAACACAGAGCCACCGCAAGTCAAGACATCATAGTGAGCATGACCATAAGTCTAGTATCTGTGAACCCTTACTTTCTAAATAAGTTGTATGAAACGTCATGAGATATCTCAAAAAGCACTCCAAACATTTGAACATATTGAACATTTTCACTTAAATCATCATGGAGCTATTTTGACATTAATACAAGTAATCATTTACATTTTACATTGTAATATGATTCATATATGAGATTAACTTTAGCAAATGTTTTAAACCTATGCATAGATAATTGATCAATGCCGCTAAGCAACTTATTCTAAAATCATATACCTTAAGTTCCCTATAAATGGGACGACCGGTTGGTCTCGTGGCTAGAGATCCCAGGTACGAAATCGAACGGTCGCGGGTTCGAGTCCTGCAAGGTGCAATCATTTGTGTGATGAGCAGAAATGTTTTTTCCGAGTCATGGATGTAATATTCTTATCTATGTATGTTTATCCGTTATCTAGTGCCCATAGCACAGGGTATCCTAGTTTGGGGCTAGATAATTGGTGTGGAAAACTAAAAAAAAAAAAAAAAAAAACCCACAAAAGCTTAAGACTGGGAATATGAAATATAGGCAGGGTGAGCTATCAATCTCTTTGGACTAGGAGCTCCTATAATTATGATAGAACTTCACTTAAGGTAAGTTTGTTTAATCAATAATTATATTCGAACCTAGATTGATATATAAATACATGTAGACCTGGAGAGATAACGGTTATACCATCAATGCAGAAGTTGGTACCTACAGAGTACTATCTTAATACAAATTAATTTGTGATGATAAAATTAAGAATTTAATTAACGTCAATAAACAATTAAACTTAGAACTAAATGAGGTCCGTTTTCACAATTATTTTTGCATAACTGTCTTGCTTTAGTTGTATTATAGTTGATTTATCACTGTGATGTCAAAGCTATACGAGCGTTTAAATATTTGATCGACAGTATCAACGTATACTTGTACTTGAATTTAATTCACTTTCCCGTAGTTATATTATCCCGAAAACGATGTCACTTATTGTTTATAGTATTTATCAAAAGTTTATCACTATTTTTTAGTCCAACACTTGGGTGAAATATTTTAATTATTTTATTGAAACGGAGCTCACTGAGACAAATGTTCAACGCGCCGCTGCCGCTCGAGTCCTCGAGAGTAGAATGTCTAGTCTTAGCAAAGATATTTCAGTAAAATTTCACTTTATAACCACACGGGCTGCAATGTTGTGGCCTTCTAGGAGGTCAAAACTGGACACGAGTCGAATTAATGGCCGGCGGATAGCTCTATCCATTCTGATTCTACATCCATGCTTCCCACAGATAGAGAAAGAGAGAGAGTGTGTGAGAGAGAGAGAGAGAGAGAGAGAGAGAACCATACGGGCCAGAATCACCACACTGGTTGAATCTGGCCCTGTCCGGGTTGGTGTATGTCATGTCACATCCTCAAACGTTCTGGGACATGCTTGGTTTCTTTCACCGATTTGGAGCGATGTTTTCTAAATCCGCTAAATAAGACACTAGCTGCACCCCATTGCTTTGCCCCCGTAAGCAAACTTTGTAACTTCCCGTTCACCTCCCTAACCTAACCTAACCACAGAATAAATAAGAGTACAAGTACAGAAGGATAACTGAGTAAAGTCACTTAAATACATAGCAACTCTCGCTACAACGCAATAAAGTGCAATTTAACTCGCACAGCGCTGCGATCTTTCAATTATATTTACCTAGAAGGCGCTCACCCATCATGTGCAGGCTAGAATGTACCGTATCACAACGTGCGAGAGCTTCCATTGCTCTAACCGTTTCAGAATCGCTCTGTCACTTTTTCACTCGGCAGGGTTGTATCAAGACTAGGAACACAATAACTAGGACTAACAACTAACTAGACATAATAACTAGGTACTTGCACTAGTAATTATTCTGTGATATGATATAACTTAGATATTGTAACCGACTAAACAATTATGTAAAAATGTATTATTTTTTACTTATTATTATAAATGTTGATAGTTCTATTAACTAAATATAATGACATTCTTATCAGAATAGACCTAGTACCTCATTATTTAATTATAACTTAATAGGTATTGCACTTTGATGCATCAAAGGTACCTTTCTGAATTCCATGCTTAATAATGAATGATCAAGAGATGGCTACCTACGTAATAAAATGTCAGTATGTATGTATTTTACGAGACTTGTCAGACCGAATGCTATGCAGTACATTCTAGGTTTCTTCTTGGTACTCATAATTAAGAAAAGAATAAAATTTGACAAAAACTTTACGTAAGTAGGTACTTTATCGCTAAGCACACGGCGCGCGACTCATCGAGCGCACGCTTGACACTACTGAATTAACCGCAATATTGCGGCCGCAAAGTGTAGGTATAATAATTGTAGGTACTTGTTGCGGAGTGCGACTGGCCTGACCTAACCCAGTCAGTCCTTGACCATCCAACGTTGAGGTCAGAGACTTTCGTGGCTCTCTAAGAGTGTCTTGGTGCGACCAGCCCCTCTAAGAGACTTGTTCTTTGCGAGTCTTCCTCGTTGGGAGGCTTCTTCGTTCTGAGACTTGGATGGAGTTTCAAAAATAAACCCTTCTTAATTGCATTTAAGTTATCAAATTATTTTGAAGTCACCACAATATGGCCAAACGTGTTTCAGTTACTGATTTATCGATTGATTGATATATTGATTTACAGCTTCTTGCCACCATGACAAAATTTTAGTGTTCCTCAAGAAATCAGAGGTGGCGCATCACGCTTCTTTTTTTAAAATATATTGTTATTGTCTTTTCAGTTTATTTTAGTGAAATGAAACTGTTGGAATATTTAGACGTTCCCTGTTTTTTAAGAAAATATGATTTAGTGTGATAAGTAGGCATTCAAAGTTCTCTTAAAGAGCGTTATCTTACCATAAAAGCATCACTTGTAGCCATTATGCGCCTTTTTAGAGATATATATATGAGCAAAAAATATTTATGTGTAACTGATGATATATGGATCTTGCAAAAGTGTGGTACTTAAGGAATATTGCTTCCAAATCTCTAGATCTACCTGTTCAGGCTGTGCGTTGTCTGGTCTGTCTGCCAGTATATGTCACGGTACTAAATATAGTAGATTGGTGCAGGGTCGAGGTTTAGAACCGTGTACTGATGAATTGTTAAGCGCATAGTTAGTTACCACTCAGCCTCCACCACTTTTACCGTAGAGACACCGACTGCGCTCATGTTGTCATTTTTCCTTTCTGCACAGCATACCTACTTATTTACTTAGTTTTCTGGAAGGGATGGATCGCTTTGAGAAAATAAGACTTGTATTTAAAACTGAGATCTGGTTATCTCTTTAACTCTTTTGTGATTATCCAGACGGGCAGAGCTTCGACTTCATCGTGGTAGGTGGAGGGTCGGCGGGTTGCGTGCTCGCCAACCGACTCACTGAGGTGCGGAACTGGAGCGTGCTGATTGTTGAGGCTGGAGATTACCCGCCCCTGACTTCAGATGTAAGTTAGTCAAACAAATTCAAAATAATTTAAAATTTTGTTGTAGGATTCCTGCGAGAATCAGTATGTAATGTATGTATATGTCATGACCATATCGTAGACCTGATCATTTCATGAAATTGTTGGCCACATCATGAAATAGTTTGGTAAGATGAATAAATAATCAGTGTTTGACGATATGAAAAGCTAATCGTACGGCTACTTCATGATATGGTCAAACATTAGTGATCATATCGGAAAATTGTTATAATAACCACCAATAAAGGCGCTAGGCGGAAGCCAAACTTGGCCGTTATTGAAGTTAGAAGGCGATTGCGGGAGAGAAGCGTAGCTAGCAATGGTATGCTGCCTACCCGCCTCGTCACTCTGCCCTATAAAAATCACAAATGTATCTTGTAATCAAGAAATAGACTGCAAATGGAATAACCTAAAAATACTAAACCAACTTTTATGAGAGATACAATTACCGACCGGACCGGAAATAATCATATAAGGGAAAAATAAATGTAAAAAAAAAAAACAAATTAAATGAATACATGTTTAATTGAGAATCTTACAGATTACTATAAAAATTGTATGGTTGTAAGAAAAGTTTATATTTTTCAGGTCCCGGGCTATTTTACTTTGGTGGCCAACTCACAAGCTGACTGGAACTACACTTTAGAGAATGACTTCAGTTCTCAAGATAAGAAGAAACATAGGGCTTACCAAACTAGCGGCAAGATGCTGGGGGGCAGCAGCGGTGCAAACTACATGTTATACGTGAGGGGAAACAAGGCGGACTATGACACCTGGGCTGCGATGGGCAATGAAGGTTGGGATTGGGATAACGTCACCCACTACTTTCAAAAAAGTGAACAACTCAACGATGCTGCCTTACTAAGTGAAAGTTCTGGAATTTTACATGGCACTGAAGGATACCTCAGGGTAACACGACCCCTTTTCAAAGAGACAGACCCATATTTTGAAGCTATGAAAGAAAATGGTCATGATATATACAGCGACACAAATGGATTTGGACAACTCGGGTACTCTCCACCTCAATATACAATCGATAATGGCATTCGTCAAAGTACAGCTGTAGCTTACATCAGACCGATCAAAGATCGCTCCAATTTATATATCCAGTTGAATACTTTTGCAACAAAAGTGATCATCAACGAAGAGTATGAAGCCACAGGCATCGAAGCCAAACTTCCTGATGGAAACATCGTGAGACTAAATGCGAATCAAGAAGTAATTCTATCAGCGGGCGCTATTAGAAGCCCTCAACTTTTGATGCTATCGGGAATAGGACCAAATATACAATTAGAAAAAATTAATACACCTACAGTAGTAAACTCTCCTAACGTTGGACAAAATCTACAAAACCACTACGTTGTCACCATATTAATGACTGGAAAAATAGATCTATCTCCGAAGGGAAATGCAAATCCAGTCGCTGATAGCTTTCGATATCCCGGCCCAACACTCATAGGACACGTGGCTCTCAATAAAACCCAGAAGTACCCTGATTACCAGTCATATATCATACCATTACCTTCTGAGAATCTTCCACCAACAATTTTATGCTCACACGCATTCAAGTTGCACGACAAAATCTGTGAAGCTATGGCAAAAGGCAGTCTTGAAAGAGAAGTCACGCTGAATTTACTTGGTCTCATGCATCCGAAGTCAACTGGGGCCATAGAATTGAACAGTAATGATCCTGAAGATATTCCTCTCATCAAAATGGGGTATTTCAGTGATGCTTCAGATATAGAAACCTTTGCGTTATCCGTTGAAGATTTTCTTACGGTGCGGAATACATCCTACTATAGAAGTATTGAATCTGAGGTTGTTAATCCAAGAGTTCACCAGTGTGAGGATTTGGAATTTGACAGTCATGAGTATTGGAGGTGTTTTGTGTTGAATACAGCGACGACTATGTCCCACTTATCCGGGACGTGCGCTATGGGGAGCGTGGTGGACGCACGGCTGCGCGTGCGCGGCGTGTCTGCGCTGCGGGTTGTGGACGCTAGTGTGATGCCCTACATCACCAGTGGGAACACTAACGCGCCCACTATTATGATCGCAGAGAAGGCATCTGACTTGATTAAGAGCGATCATGGATTTCACTGACTAAAGCATGTTCTGCTTATTTGTGTTTCACGGCTTAGGTAGCTTAACATTTGTGTGATAAATTTACTAGCAAAATGAACGAAATGGACTGGAATGGAATGGACGAAATGTTTGGACTGCTGTTTATTTTTCACATCCCACTGTTAAAAGTTAAATACTGATTGCCCCGATAAAACATTAGTACGATAAGCACAAAGGGCTCTATAAAGTTCAGGCAATAAACTAAGTATGTTTTTTTTGTTACAGAAAAACGTTTGGTTTGAACTTTCTTTTTACAGGTACAATGCGGCTTTTTACTCGACTGCCCAACTTTTAAATAACGTTTAAAATCATAACTTTTAAATGCCTGAACAGATTTAGACGTATGGGATATCGTTAGAATCCTTACATCCCCCCGAGTAACATAGGCTATATATTTTTTTGAAAACCTTCAATATGGAGGCAGTATGGCTCCATTTCCAAATTTGAAAAAACAAGGCAAGGCAGTCGTGTTTTTTTAGCTTTTAAGCTAGTTATTAGTCGAACTTTTGAAAAGAAAAAAAAAACAAAAAGTTTTCTAGTATACGCAGCGCAGGTACGCAAAAACCACTACTGGGATGGCTGTTATTCCGACGGGTTCTGAAAAATCGTCCTATCTGAACTAAAATTACACAAAATACATGTGATTAGGGGCCATTAATTAATTACGTAAGGACGATTTTGACGGTTTTTTTTGTAGTCATAAAATGCATAAAAACCGACTATGTAGCGCCAGCTATAAGATTTTTTAGACCCCTCACCCCTTCCCCTTCTTACGTAAGATTTTATCTAGTTTTCCTAAATATTTAAATGTTATTAGAAAAGGATCAGGTACAGCAATACTCTAAGCTTAACATAAAGCTTTTTTTTAACGATCATTATCTAGTAAATAATATGTTTCAAAAAATATACCTATAGATTGACTTCTTATTTAAATATACCTATAGATTGACTTCTTATTTAAATATACCTATAGATTGACTTCTTATTTTAAATATACCTATAGATTGACTTCTTATTTAAAATATACCTATAGATTGACTTCTTATTTAAAATATACCTATAGATTGACTTCTTATTTAAAATATACCTATAGATTGACTTCTTATTTAAATATACCTATAGATTGACTTCTTATTTAAAATGTTAGATAAAAACACTAAAAAGAATAAAATAATTACAGTTGAACCAGAAAAATATCACTTATTCTAGATTAAAAATATAATACCAATACTAAAATACCTATAACTTGAGATAAGAAAGAGTTTTTTGAATTCGGTGCCAAACCGAGCCCTAATTTTGAATACGGTCACAGTATAAATAATAGTACAAGGTACGGTTGAACTTATTTAAAAATTATATGTTTTAAATTGCCAATTTAAAGTTTAATCACACTGATATTATAAATCAGAGAAGTGTAGGTACATATTATTTGCAATGCAATGTATGAAATTAATATAGCTGAGAAGTAAAGAGTAGTAAGCCAATAAAGTTTGAACTCATACAACATCAAACATTCAAATGCATCAAACCACACTGACTCAATTGAAGACATTTTGCATCCTGAAGTGTTTTCTTATATGGAACTATCAGTAAATTAAGTAATAATAGAGTCTTTGAGAAAAGATGATTCTACAGTCATGGAGGAAAACGAGTCTAAAGTGTGAAAATAGTGAAAAAGTTACCTGTTTTATGTATAACTGTCTGTACCCACGGCTTCGCACGCGTGGCCTTTTCTTTAGGTTCAAAGTACCATAATGTGCTATTCCAGGACCAATATACTGTTACGCCGGTCGATTCTTAGAAAAACAGTAGGTACTAAAATAACGCAATACCTACATTTAAAGGAACATTCTGGAACACACTATTAGAGCGTAGGTACCTACAAAAGTTTTCAGAGTGCGCGGTAGGTATATACCTACGGGCGCGGCGACATCAAAGGTGCCGCCGGCCTTAAGTACCTACAGGCGCGGCGCGGCGCGGCAACTCAAAGGCGCCGCCGGCCTTGAAAGTTCTAATACCTACCGACTACTGTTAGTACATACGAGTAGTTACGAGTACCTTCTCGAAACGTACGTCGCGGTATAAATAGAGCGCGCATCGACTGCCTGGGACAGTACTGATTTGACTGACTAAACAAAACAATCAAAGTGATTCAAAGCGAGTATTCAGTGATAATTGATAAGAGTGTACAGTCAAGTTAAAGAGTGTTTCAGCGTTATTTGTTGGATTAATTTCTTTTTGTGGTTTATCGAATAAATGTGTTAATTTTTGGTGTTATTAGCGTACATTAATTTTATCCGAACCCCAGCTCGTAACAATATCAACATTTGAACAAAATTTCTATAGCCGTCCAAAATACTTTAATCAATTGCTCGGCTTCTAATTCACCAGATTGAGATACCAAATGACACCAGTTATTCAATTGAACCCTAAGCTAGCTATCAATGAAAACCGCATTGCAATTGGTCCAATAGTTTTTACGTGATGCGTGAGCAAACAAACATACAGACAAACAGACAGAGCGAAACGATTAAAAATAATATTATATTCGTGTTCAATAAGCTTTAAGCACCCAAGAGCAGCTTTTTATTTATCTTCTTTTCACAGCCTTTTTCGTACTTATTGCTTTTTTATAAGTATAGATATATGACTGTGACAGTTTGCATCAAAAATCCGTCTAGTAGTTTCAGCGTGATACGTGTTCTTTTTAATAACTTTCAACCCCTATATTGCGGAAACCCTTTACTTTTTCGGGATGAAAAGTATCCTATGTCCTACCTCGTAGTATGAACTCAAATCATACCAAGTATCATTTGAATTCATTCAGTAGTTTCTGAGCGATGTGCGGTCAAGATACGGACAAAAATAAAATGTACAAACCATCCAAATAATATTATTTATTACTTAAATATTCCAATCCTACCTCGTAGTATGAACTCAGAAAAACAGAAGACAAAGAATTCTAAGATTTCGTCGCTCACGGATAGAGAGCCATTTAAGTTTGGATCTGTACTCAGACACGTGATCATACTTTCTGAGGCCATAGATGAAACGAATACAGTTATTAAGAAGGCGGTCAAGTTTGTTAAGAAGGTCTTCAGTTAGGTCTAAGGAACATACATCGGCATAATCTAGAATGGGAAGGAGAAGCGAGTTTACTAATGTAATATTGGTATGAGCGGGGAGTTTTTTTTTTAAGGCGTATGATTGAATGAAATGAAGCAAAGAACTTACGAGAAATTTCATTAACATATAGAGACCAACTAAGGTTTGAGTCAATTATGACGTCCAAGTCTTTAACTGTCGAAGAAAAAGGACTATTATTTTGATTGGCTTGCAGATTTAATATTAGTGATGCATCAGAGCGGTGATAGTCTCGGTTCAATAGTGCAACTTAGAATCCAACAATACTGGGTTCGGTCCTAGGCTCCGCACCAATTACTTTTCTAAGTAATGTGCGGATTTCTATTGCTATTTGTTATAATAATATGATTAATAGTAGTTGCCAAGCCATGTTAGAGGCCCTTGGGTGGCCTGGCAAACTCTGACACCAGCGGCCAGCACTACCTCATATGACAAGTTAAACATCAGTTAGTTGAATACATATAACATCGAAATTGGATATACATCTTTCTATTGGATACATAGATACAGAATCCTCAAGGGCACTGATACTTCAAATTTAGTGCCTATAGCATATTTGTACACCCTTTCTATAGCTAGCAGAATACTTTTGCCTTTCTCACCCTCTTTTCTCGAATGCCTCCCTCCCCCCCCCCCCCCCTCAATATAGCTAAAAACCATCTCGATTCCATCAGTTTTCAAACATAAAAAACCGCATCAAAATCGGTCCATTTCATTATCGAATATAGAGGAAAAAGTTTTCATTATCGAATATAGAGGAAACTCAAAAAAAAAAAACACAATATCTTTAATGTACAGAATTTGGACCCATATCCCGCAGGAACCCTTAATTTTTTCGGTTTTCGCTTTATTTCTTCTACCTAGAATATCAACTAGAATAACTACTAGAATAGATAGAACTAGAATATCTGTTTATCTTGAGCTTCGGTATGGAACACAAATGAAATAACATAAAACTATAGGAACCTACGTAATAAAAAAATATCAATATCTAACTACATAACTAGGACCTATTATTATAGGTATTACAATTTATTACCTTTTAATATCCTTTGGAAGCGTAAATAATGACAATTCGTCATTTCTATCACTATTCAAACAGCCGAATGCTATGCAGTACTTTCTAGCTTTCTTCTTGGTACTCATAATAAAACACGAATAAAGTTTGTCAATAACTTTACGTAAGTAGGTGCTCTATCGCTAAGTACAAGGCGCGCGACTCATCGAGCGCACGCTTGACACTCGACTGAACGGACCCGAATATTGGGTCCTTGAATTTATTTGTACTTGTTGCGGAGTGCGACCGCCCTGGCAGAAGTAGCGTCGATGAAGTCACTACAAATAGAAATAACGAGCGATATACAACTAAGGCTAAGACAGAACGGGACAGAGCTATTTATCTTGCATCCCTTACGCGTAACCTTTTTTTGTCTGTCACAAAGTTGACTGAACAACAATTGCAAGCCTCGACCAACATCTTAAGAGGCTCTTGCTGGATGGTTGGATTAAGGGTGACATGCAGAATGCAGTACTCCTTGACATGGCGCGTATTGTCAAGAGGTTTCTCACTCTGCAGCCCTAGCCACCGGTAGTTTGAGCCCTGCTCCGCTGCCAGTGGTACCCTAGGTTTAAAGGTTTTTATAATATTTTTATAGAAATATTGTACAAAATTGTAATATAAGATATCAAATAGATAAAGTGAAATAATAATAATGAAAATGAATACAACATTTTCCTATTATTAGAGTTCTGAGTGTAGTATTCACACAATTTTAATAGGCAATTTTACTTATGTTATGTTTCTTATCCTTTGTTATACCACTTACCTTTTATGTTATGGTCCTATATATACTTATAATAAAACTGTGACGGGTCCAATTCTGTACATTAAAGATATTATGAAATTTTCTTTTGGAGGGTACTATATATATATTCTATATTCTATATTCGATACCGAAGCCAAAACTGTACTTTTTTTCATTTTTGTCTGTCTGTCTGTCTGTGTGTCTGTCTGTCTGTCTGTCTGTGTGTCTGTCTGTCTGTATGTCTGTCTGTCTGTCTGTCTGTCTGCTGTCACGCCGAAACTACTGAATGAATTTAAATGAAACTTGGTATGATTTGAGTTCATACCACGAGGTAGGACATAGGATACTTTACATCCCGAAAAATTAATGGGTTCTCGCAAGATAGGGGTTGAATATTATTTAAAAGAACACGTATCATGCTGAAACTAATGGACGGGTTTTGATGCAACTCGGCACCGTCTTAAGTTATATGATAAGTTAAAATTGAGGATACGTTTCGTCCCGAAAAATTAAAGGGCATCTGCGGGATATGGATCCAAAGTTATGTTAATATTTAAGTTATAAATAATATTTTTTGGATGGTTCTCTATATTCGATACTGAAACCAAAACTGTTTTACTTTCTATTTTTGTCCGTCTGTCTGTCTGTTTGTCCGTATCTTGACCGCGCATCGCACAGAAACTACTGAATGAATTCAATGAAACTTGGTATGATTTGAGTTCATACTACGAGGTAGGACATTGTATACTTTTCATCCCGAAAAATTAAAGGGTTTCCGCAATATTGGGTTTGAAAGTTATTAAAAAGAACACGTATCACGCTGAAACTACTAGACGGGTTTTTTGATGCACATTGACAAAGTCAAATATCTATACTTATAATAAAGCAACAGGTACGAAAAAGGCTGCAAAAAGAAGATAAATAAAAAATATTTTTGGGTGCCTAAAAAGGGTATTGAACAAGCATAAAAAAAAATGTATGTTTGTTTGTTCACGCATTACGTAAAAACTATTGGACCGATTGCAATGCGGTTTTCATTGTTAGATAGCTTAGGGTTTGATTTAAAAACTGGTGTAATTGGTATCTCAATCCGGTGAGTTAGAAGCCGAGCAATTGATAAAAGTATTTTTGACGGCTGAAGAAATTTTGATCAAATGTTGATATATTGGTCCTGGAATAGCACATTATGGTACTTTGAACCTAAAGAAAAGAGCACGCGTGTGAAGCCGTGGGTACAGCTAGTAATAAATAAATACGTAATATTCATTATTGTGCTTAATTCATTTACATTCCCTATCATCTGTTGACAATATTACATTGTGTCGTACGATTTAGTTCCGTAAGGGGTAATTTTAGTTATGGCAGCACCTAAGACAAAACTATTGCTATCTAAAAGGGGCACGCGGAGAATACTTCTACCAGTGTAAATATTCTAAGGTATTTACAATATTGTTTTTTTTGTAGCGGGGTCACACTCAACCAACGTATTGTATTCTCTTTGGCACCAAAGCTCGTTTCTTTTTGACAGACTTGTTATTATTTCGTTTTCATCGCAAACGTTCCTTACAGCGAGTCATCGACATTTTACAGAATAAAAGATTACGATTTTCCGGGATAAAAGTACTCTATGTTTTATTCTAGGATATAAGCTATCTCCAATCAAATTTCATCAAAATTCTTCTAACCGTTATTGCGTTAAAACTCTCCAAACACACAAACAAACAGACAACGTTTAATTTTTATATATTGGTTACTATGTAGATAATAGATAGTGGTTGTGACGATAGTGATTGTGTGACGCACTGTTTTAACGTACGTTACCTAAGCTGTACTTATTTTGCAGTTAGAGAAAACACAATAATAATTGCACAGGTATTAGGGTACACCTATGTAAATAAAATGTACACATTATACATAAAAACTGATATAGAACCTTGTCCCAATGATTAAGTAGAATGATAATATCTGAAATAACAAAGGAACACCATTGTTTTCTTACTGCGACAAAGGCCTTCTTACAAGTGTTAACAATAATAATAATATTTATGTATTGACTAGCGACCCGCCCTGGCTTCGCACGGGTTGGTAAGGGTTTCTTTAAATTCTAAATTAGATATTTAGAATTTTTTACATTATACAATCAGATGTCAGACCCGGCTGTTATTGATTAATAGCACTGCAGTCGTTAAGTCTTGTCAGAGGAACTCGCGGGTGGACTGCAAAACAAAGTGCCTTTTATGAGAAGTGCCTTTTATGAGAAGTGCACGTTATGAGAAGTGCACTTTCTGCGCCTAACCCAATCCCCCGCATGTAGTAAGCAAATAAAGTAAATACAAATTGTTTTATAAAGACCGGTCAATTTTTATTTTCCATATTTAACATGACCTTTCATATCAATTGGGCATTTTTCAAACTGTCCTGGCATAATAAAGCAGTAAGTAACAAAAAGTCTGTTCAAAGAAGATTATTTAAATAAAAAGTCTAGGGTACTTAAAGTAAAAAGTAAGTAAGTAGTAAAAACTTGTTCATTAGAACCAGTTTTTTTTAAATCGTGAGTTTGTTCGCGCCTAGCGTTAAATTAGGTTATGCCTTAACACTGGTGTACTTGGTATCTCATGCCAATGAATAGAAGTGGATCAATCATTCATCGCCAAGTAAGTCTGTTACTAGGTAGAGATTAAATATAAATAAAACGGCTAAAAACTCACGAAATAGAAGATAACACTCCCAGATGAAGGACTTCAAAATAGTCCGAAACTGGCCGGAGTATTTCCGATTTTCTATGTCGTGAGTTTTTAGCCGATTTATTTATATTTAATATGAATTTCACTGGCGTTAGTTTTCAAAATCAAATAGGTAGAGATTATCTCGACCAGGAAAGGACATGGCCAGTTTCTGCCTAGAATGTACTTTGACTGTAGGTAATTGTTAAAATTCACAAAAATAAAATAAAAGTTATGGCTTGTGTTATGTTTCTCTAGAACTCCAGGGTTTAAAGCTGCTAATAAAAGTAATTAAATTGTTCTATCTGAAAATGAACGACATTTTGAATGTCTTACGTTCCGTTCAACGAAATGTATGTACGATGATAAATAAACTTCTATATGACAAATGTATCAATAATTAAAGTGAATGCACATAATGTTTATTCAAAATGCATTTTGTATATTGCAACATTTTTCTATTTCATTATTTGTTTGTTATTTCATTAATACAAATAATACAATACGATTTTGCACTTTCACTTAGCAAAAACGGACTACGAGAAATGTCAGACATCTGTGATATCACAAAATGTCATGTCACTTGTGAATGCGATATCCATTGGTTCCGATGCACTTGCATTCGTGTGTACTGTACCATTTAATTCTGATCTCGTTATTGCATTCTACAACCGACGACCTTGGCCTTCTCCCGGACTAATTTCTTCGACAAATTCGAGATATTATTATTTACTATTCGAGAGTGATTAGGTATCTAATAGGCAAGCGTGCTACAGCTTCGACCACATCATACTCCGTAATAAAAAAAATTAAAAAAAAAAACCCCTTGTTATTACGGTCTCAGTTTTGCTCACGTTTTGGATAAATATTTATACAATTGATTTGATTATGAGGTGTATCAACTGCAGCACCTCCACACGTTTGCAAAGGCATAATAATGCGTTCTCACTATCAACGCATTTTTTGATGATACTTACACGATGGCTATCAATTGAGGTAAGCATGTGAAAATGAATTTTAATTGGGTTATATAAAGATTGTGTCTAATAATAGTTATTTTTCAATGATACACTCTATAGTTCAAAAGATTTTCTCAAAACAAATTCAAATGGAGTGCCTGATAGGTTTTTGTGACCAAAAGCGCCTGTATAGTTATTTAAAAAGCGTTTCAGTTAGTAAAAAAGCACCTTGTCATCTTTAAAGCTAGAAATTCTTGAGAGATATTGCTTATTTGCAATTAGTAATAGAGTAATCTTGAACACGAATAACTTTAAATTATTGATGTACATTAACTTTTAATAATTAGGCAGAGAGCGCTAGCAAAACGGGCCGTGTCCTTTTAATAATACCTACCTACGAACTTCATGTACTTAAAACAATCAAATCTGAACCAAACCAACCAACAAATATAATTAAAAACCAAAAATAGTTTCGATAAATTACCCTCTGGCCGTTGTTCTTTGCCTTGCCTGTCAGTCTATCTGCAGCTTCGGCAGTTTCATTATATATTTTTTATTTTATTACTTCAAAAATTAACATAACATTGGACCCCTATCCCGCAGGAACTCTTTATTTTTCGGGATAAAAGTATCCTCAATTTTCAAGCATTATACGAGTATAAACTATGACTGTGCCAAGTTGCATCAAAATCCGTCCTGTAGTTTCAGCGTGATACGGTTTCTTTTAAAACAACTTTCATCCAATATCCTGCGGGAACCCTTTAATTTTTTGGGATGAAAAGTATCCGATGTCTTACTTCGTAGTATGAACTAAAATTATACCAAGTTTCAGTTGAATTCATTCAGTAGTCTCGGCCGTGATGCGCAGCCGAGATAAAGACAGACAAAAATTAAAAGAATAATGTTTTGGCTTCAGTATCTAAAATAAAGAGCCCTCAAAAAAATATTCAAAATATCTTCAATGTACAGAATTAAACCTGTTACAGTTTTATTATAAGTAAACATAGTAAATATTTGTGCACTCACAGACAAACAGGCAGACTCGTTTGGTGACTTTCTTTTATAATAATTATTATTATTATATTGTGTGATAGTAATAACAATTAGTAAACAATATCTGTGTAAACAAAAAATTACACATACAAAGCCGATTATTTAACGTTACAAATCATATAAAACATACAGCCCCAACATAAAATAGTTGTTTTTTTAAATCGATTGTATTAAGTCCACTGACTATTACTTTATTTTCATTTTATAGTTTTTTGACCAATTCTCTACCGTAGATTTATACGAAAATATATCACGACACTAATTATCGTATCTAAACATGAACCTTTACGTGGTGCACGAGAAATAAACTAAGAACAAATTATCAACTAAATTTAACAGAAGTAGGTACCTATCAAGGATGTATTTGGTGCAGTATGTTCTATCCATCATCCGGACTCTTCAAGCTCTTTTAGGAATATCCTCAGCTATAACAGGAACTCATCTGTTTTACCCAAAGCCTGCATCTGTTTACGGTAAGATTTTATTTATGTTTAAAAGCTTTTATTTCGCTTGCAATGTTTTTAAATTTAGGTCAAAGCTTGCTAGCTGAATTAGAATAACTTCCTCTTATCCTAAGGAGTACATTTTGTACATGTGGGTTCAGATCCGATGTCTATGCATTTTTATTGTAAGCATGACTGGTGGTACGACTGGGATACTAAACGCTTGAACCGACATTCAGGTTTAGCTCCAGATAAAGGAACTGTTCAGCGGTCAACAGCACAGATACGAAATATTATGTTGTTTTTTTTATGATAGTTGGTTTTAAGTTTCACTATGACATGGTTGCTGCACTCAGAGTTGGATCTGACTAGGGAACTCCTCAACGGCTATGCATCCTTGGTTTTGATCTACGTATAATAATAATCGTAGGTTTTGATCTACGTATAATAATAATCGTAGGTTTTGATCAACGTATAATAATAATCGTAGGTTTTGATCTACGTATAATGATAATCGTAGGTTTTGATCTACGTATAATAATAATCGTAGGTTTTGAACTTGACCTTATAGACTAGTTGATAGTTTTTAGAACCCATCCTAGCCTGATATTGTACTTACTTAGGGCCTTAGTACTGTATAAGGTCTTAAGTACAATACCAAATAATAGAAAACACTATCATTTATTCTGTGCCCTTACTATAATCGCAATATTATGTCATCGTAATGCAAATTTTTAGGGTTCCTTACCTAAAGGGTACTAACGGAGCCCTATTACTAACTAAGCCTACGTCTTTCCGTCTGTCAGTCCTACCTTAGAAGAAACCTAGTAAACCTAGCAGATGCTCGTTCATTCTCGACTTGAAGACATCCAGATCCTGGTAGTTCAACTGAAATAGGGTTTGCTTCCAAATCAAATCGATGACTTTGCCGTTTCGTTTACCCATACATCATCTTAACTACTTATTTAGCAGGGACGAGGTTTTGAACCGGGTGCGGCTGGATTGTGAAGCGCACTTTATTCCGCTCGGCAGCACCACTCAATTATACTCTTATCGCAGAGCGAGGTAGCGTAACGGTTCAATGGTGCCACATAGAATCCAACGATACCGGATTCAGTCCTAGGCTCAGTATTGGTGCGGACCAATGACTTTTATAAGTTATGTGCGGTTTTCACCGCTCCGTGCTTCAGAGAGCACGTTAAGCTGTCGGTCCCGGATGGTATTGATTAATAGCAGTCGTAAAGCCACAATTAGCCAAATTATTTGGATTTCTGTGCCATATCAGAGGCCCTCGGGCGGCCTGACAAACGCTGACACCAGAATCCAGCACTACCTCATACGACAAATTAACATCGTAGCTGTGCTCATGTCTCATGTTGGAATTTTCCTTGTTTCTGCACAGAATCAACATAGCTTTTTGGTTGTCTGTTTGAGATAAGACTGTACTTAAAAACTGAGATCAGGTTATCTGTTTAACTCTTTGGTGATGATTACCCAGACGGGCAGAGCTTCGACTTCATCGTGGTGGGCGGAGGAACGGCGGGCTGCGTGCTCGCCAACCGACTCACCGAGGTGGGGTGCTGGACCGTGCTGCTTGTTGAGGCTGGAGGTTTTCCGGCCCTGACTTCGGATGTAAGTTCAGCAAATTCAATATAATGTCAAATTTAGGTAGGATAGAATTCTTGCTTGTGTCCGCATTATCTATTACGCTCAAGAAGCGTAAATAAAAAAACAGTACCTATATAGCTCAGTACAAGAGCGCGCGCGTATACCGGTTTTTGTTGAGTATTGGTTACCACAGGTACCTACCACGCGAAGTTATTGAGCCTATATTTACTTTGTATATGTGAATATCGAATGAAACCTCTGGTGTAACATTAACGTGCCTACCGAAGCAAAGAGAAATTCTCATTTATCACAGATTAGTCATTCATGCGGGCGGAGCCGAGTATTCAACCCGTGTCGTTGGATTCAAGCGCTTATATTACCTACACTGCCTACTTAAGTGACGTGTTACCCTGTAGGCATAGGCATGTGGAATGGAGCTGCCTCTCCGTCACGACACTGCTGTATACAAATCAAGAAATTGACTGCAAATGTATTTGCTAATAAACTATGGAACCAATTTTGATGATAATATATATAATATAATATATATATATATATATATATAAGGCCTACCTACACTTTCAAAATATACAGAAACTAGCTGCACCCCGCGCCCGCTGAATAATATTACCAGCCTGGACAATGATTGGATGACGCAGTAGAAGAGATATGTATGAAGACATCTCTTCAGCTCTTCACAAGACCACGAAGGCGCATGTGAAATTGTCTTGTGGGATTTCAACTCACAGAATAGCAGCGAATTAAGGGTTGGTTCAACACGGTTATGGAAGCAGAAACCACAGGCAAATGCCTGTCAACTTTTTAGAGAGAGAGAGAGAGAGAGTTCTTCTTAATGGATTCGTTCTTATGAAACAGCCCCAAAGGAAGTGGACGTTGCAGAATTGCTGAGATGAAAAAACGAGATTGACTTTAGGTACCATGACGGATAGAAGGCACATATTCAGAGATGTATCAGTGGTCAACAGATTAAATACCGTTAGTGAGCACCGACTACTATACGAGGCTCCCTTAGTATCAACTTTAAGCTGGAAAGATCCAGTCTGATAAAGTCTACACCGACTTAACCTGTGGACGAGTGCGTTTTTACAGTTCTTGGCAAACCGTCGTGGAATCTGGAAACCGCAAATGATGTCGACGAGGCATTACAACAAGTGGTAGACCAGGTAGGAAGGTGACGTCAGTGACCTATTAAGGTGTTTGCATTAGCGACTTTCCTTGTTTACGTCAATTTAACATAATAAACGTTACAGACTATTATGACATGTCTTAATGTTTCTGACGAATGAAAAACGTCTCAAAATACCTTATAAATAAGTCACTTGGTCAAGTCCTTTTAACGTCACAGACGTAGCGGTACAATAGTACGTAAAAAACGGCATTTTTGGGGGAATAGACGTCATTGTGTTCATAAATATGTGTCATGAATAACGTATTTTTTAAGTCACAGCCCAATATGATACGTCTAAATGAAGTAAAGTGTCTAACATAAGAAAAACGTCTCAAATACCCTAAAAAAAGTCGTCAATAGACACGTCATTTAAACGTCACAGACGCAGCGGTCCCATAGGACGTACAAAAGACGTCTTTAAGAAAAAAAACGTAATTACCTTTGTAAGGGTGTTAAATAATACGAGAGACGTTTGCCATATTAATTCTTTATTTTCGTTTCACTTCATCCTATTTATTTTATAGACTATCCCTTTCGCTCTATTCCAATTTTAGTTATTCTTTCTCTCATTCAATCTTTTTCAGCTAGACATCCCTTTCACTACGTTCCACTTGTTAACAAATATATAGACTGTAAGAAGACAGATAGACATTTTTTACAAAAAGACATTTTTTACAAAAAGACATTTTTTACAAAAAATAACGTGTGTTTTTATTATTTTTCTATCTTTAAAACTGACCGACATATAAAAGTGCAAAGTTAACATATTCGGTCTAAGCCGCGGACCGAGCGCGATATCGTCGAAGACGTCACGGGCCCCATCACCGCGCGAGCGACTCGGGGATTCAAAACATTTACCCGAATGTGAACGTTCGCGCGCTGAACTACTTTGTTTATTTTAAACAAGAAACAATTAAAACAACATGAGTCCATCTATTAAATATTTTATTGTGCCTCAGTGTAAAAATATGTCCACAAAAACACCCGAAAAGTTGTTTTTTTACGTTCCTAAGAATCCGAAATCAGAAAAAAATAAACAAATGCGATGAGAAGAGCACATCCATTTGCACCGAAAACGATAGCATATTGTTGTGATCATTTCGATGTAATACTAACTAATAAGTACCTAGTAGGTATTTGGTTATTGCTAGTAATATGCTTTTTAGTAAGTATGTAGGTACTCGACTCCTAGTGTCTAAGCACTTAATTTTGAAACTAACGATTTATTGAACCTTTCCAAGGTTAATGATCTCTATAATTTCAAGCAGAAACAATAATGATAAGTATAAAAAAACAGTGTAAATAAACAGCTACGTGGATAGTTCGCGCTAAATCATTGCGACCTGTTTTTTTTAGTAATTATTGAAAAGATCTGATGTTATCAGAATCATATTGGTAGTATAGGATTTAATTTCTTTTAATAAAAGTAACAGGTAATTTAAAAAACCATAAATGTGGCACCGGGCCCATTACAAACCACTCAAAAGTTTTAGATAATGCAACGAGAATATTCCCAGAAGCATGTCAGGGCACGGACAAAGCAGCTAGCATACACCTAGATAAAAAGATGTATGAGCTGGTTACAGAAGACAATGCTTCAGAGGACATTTACAATGTTTTCACCGATGGTGCGAAAAACAAGACGGGGCTTGGTTGTGGTTTATACTCTCCGGAGCTAAGAATCGCACAATCGAAAGTCCTTAACAAAACCACATCAGTATTTCAGGAAGAAGCTATGGGACTACTGTTAGCGGCAAGAGCAATATCTATGATCAATGCACCTTCACCTGGTACAAATAGTGACTGTGAACTCCTTACTTTCATCACAGATAGTGCAGCCATCATCTATGCACTAAAGAAACCTATAACTAGGTCGAGGGTTGTATCAGAATGTATCAGAATGTCATGAGGCTCTACAAAACTTAACTGAAAGGTATAAAATTAAAGTCAAATGGACGAAAAGCCACGGCTCATGTCCAGGAAATACCAAGGCAGACATGCTCGCC
This sequence comes from Alsophila aescularia, assembly GCA_946251855.1. Lineage (NCBI taxonomy): Eukaryota > Metazoa > Arthropoda > Insecta > Lepidoptera > Geometridae > Alsophila > Alsophila aescularia. The sequence continues at coordinate 47,338,403 of OX276383.1, read as the reverse complement.
AACGAAGGAGCTAAGAAACATATCGGAGAAGATGCGGTAAAGCTCTGTAAACCCACCGCAATGGAAGTAAGAAACCTACTTGTTCAATACACAGAGAGAGAGAGAGAGCATAAAAATTGGTGGATTGCAGAAATGCAAAAGTTACGTTTCCATCCCTAAACAGGAAAATCACCAACAATCTGCTAAGGCTGACTAGGCAAGACCTTCGTCTCATGGTAGGTCTCATCGTGATGAGACCTCATGATGACCCGTGGATTATTGCAACCTAAACTACCACCTGCATAAAACTGGAGCCACAGATAGTCATCTGTGCCGTGGATGTATCCAGGGGGAGGAGACTGTGGAGCATGAGCTTTTGCTTTGTGAAGCCACGGAAGAGATAAGACTAAAAACTGGACTTTTACAACAGGGAAAAGTGGATTCAAAGGCTCAACGAAATTCTAACTCCAATATTAGTAATTTAACACCATCTACAGCGACATCACTGGAACAGCTGTGCCAGCGACGTAAAGCCGTGCTCCAGTACATATAGGAGCTTGGGTGGCTTGGGTAGAGGCTGGCAGTGGGAAATGCACAATACACCCCAAGCGGGACGTCAGTGCAGGCCACATGTGACTAGAATGCTGGGCACTTATTCACTATGCCGCATGAAATTCCTTGCCGAAAACGTGTGACGTCAGTACGGCAATTGCCGTACGATTCCACGCAGATATCTTAACGCGGCGCGTAACGTGTCTTATTGGCAATAGAGAATAATGGCCCTGGCTACTACTTAGGCCAAAAAAAATGTATTGCAATACAGCGTGTCAACGCAGCCAGCATTCTGGACACTTTCCCCTCCTCCGATTGACTTTCAGATAGTTTTGTGTAAATAGTTAAGTTTATTTTATTTATATTTTAAAATCAACTTTTGTTGTTTATACGTTTTATCCTGTAAATAATGATAAAAACTTAGAAAAAAAATTTGCTCAATGTAAAGACCCTTTTATTCAGCAAATATGTCAAATATTGCAAAAACTACCAACTACACAACATTCAAAGCAGATTAACGACTCATTTAAAGTACAAGACAATATTTTGATACATATAAACAAAGAAAAGTTACAAAACAATAAAAAAAAAGTTGTTCCACAAAGCCTAGGATCAAATATAATTAATATAGCACATGATGAAAACGGGCATTTAAAATTTGAAACAACACTAAACAATGTAAAAAGTAAGTACTAATGGAAAACAATGAGACAAGACATAAAAAACGTGAACAAAGTCATGTATAACTTGTGCAAAAGTAAACAGACGTACAGAATTAGCTTAAATATGGTGAAATGGGACAGCGACCCGTACCAGAAACTCCAATGCAAATAATATCATCAGACCATATTGTGAGGAAATGCATAGGTACATACTTGTACACATAGATCATGCCACAAGATATATATTTGCAAAGCCCACATGTTCTCTCTCATTAAAAGATGCTATCTAGATAGTAGAAAATGATATAATTTATATGTATGGACTTTGATATACATATCCGATGGAGCGACATGTTTTATAAGTCCAGTAAAGTTTTTAATAATAATAATAAATTTATTTTTATTGCAACAAAAAAATATGTCTAGATACATAGTTATGCTTTGCAAATTCATTTAAATATTCCATAATTATACATTTAAATTATGTCTAGATACATAGTTATGCTTTGCAAATTCATTTAAATATTTCATAATTATACATTTAAATTATGTCTAGATACATAGTTATGCTTTGCAAATTCATTTAAATATTTCATAATTATACATTTAAATTATGTCTAGATACATAGTTATGCTTTGCAAATTCATTTAAATATTTCATAATTATACATTTAAATTATGTCTAGATACATAGTTATGCTTTGCAAATTCATTTAAATATTTCATAATTATACATTTAAATTATGTCTAGATACATAGTTATGCTTTGCAAATTCATTTAAATATTTCATAATTATACATTTAAATTATGTCTAGATACATAGTTATGCTTTGCAAATTCATTTAAATATTTCATAATTATACATTTAAATTATGTCTAGATACATAGTTATGCTTTGCAAATTCATTTAAATATTTCATAATTATACATTTAAATTATGTCTAGATACATAGTTATGCTTTGCAAATTCATTTAAATATTTCATAATTATACATTTAAATTATGTCTAGATACATAGTTATGCTTTGCAAATTCATTTAAATATTTCATAATTATACATTTAAATTATGTCTAGATACATAGTTATGCTTTGCAAATTCATTTAAATATTTCATAATTATACATTTAAATTATGTCTAGATACATAGTTATGCTTTGCAAATTCATTTAAATATTTCATAATTATACATTTAAATTATGTCTAGATACATAGTTATGCTTTGCAAATTCATTTAAATATTTCATAATTATACATTTAAATTATGTCTAGATACATAGTTATGCTTTGCAAATTCATTTAAATATTTCATAATTATACATTTAAATTATGTCTAGATACATAGTTATGCTTTGCAAATTCATTTAAATATTTCATAATTATACATTTAAATTATGTCTAGATACATAGTTATGCTTTGCAAATTCATTTAAATATTTCATAATTATACATTTAAATTATGTCTAGATACATAGTTATGCTTTGCAAATTCATTTAAATATTTCATAATTATACATTTAAATTATGTCTAGATACATAGTTATGCTTTGCAAATTCATTTAAATATTTCATAATTATACATTTAAATTATGTCTAGATACATAGTTATGCTTTGCAAATTCATTTAAATATTTCATAATTATACATTTAAATTATGTCTAGATACATAGTTATGCTTTGCAAATTCATTTAAATATTTCATAATTATACATTTAAATTATGTCTAGATACATAGTTATGCTTTGCAAATTCATTTAAATATTTCATAATTATACATTTAAATTATGTCTAGATACATAGTTATGCTTTGCAAATTCATTTAAATATTTCATAATTATACATTTAAATTATGTCTAGATACATAGTTATGCTTTGCAAATTCATTTAAATATTTCATAATTATACATTTAAATTATGTCTAGATACATAGTTATGCTTTGCAAATTCATTTAAATATTTCATAATTATACATTTAAATTATGTCTAGATACATAGTTATGCTTTGCAAATTCATTTAAATATTTCATAATTATACATTTAAATTATGTCTAGATACATAGTTATGCTTTGCAAATTCATTTAAATATTTCATAATTATACATTTAAATTATGTCTAGATACATAGTTATGCTTTGCAAATTCATTTAAATATTTCATAATTATACATTTAAATTATGTCTAGATACATAGTTATGCTTTGCAAATTCATTTAAATATTTCATAATTATACATTTAAATTATGTCTAGATACATAGTTATGCTTTGCAAATTCATTTAAATATTTCATAATTATACATTTAAATTATGTCTAGATACATAGTTATGCTTTGCAAATTCATTTAAATATTTCATAATTATACATTTAAATTATGTCTAGATACATAGTTATGCTTTGCAAATTCATTTAAATATTTCATAATTATACATTTAAATTATGTCTAGATACATAGTTATGCTTTGCAAATTCATTTAAATATTTCATAATTATACATTTAAATTATGTCTAGATACATAGTTATGCTTTGCAAATTCATTTAAATATTTCATAATTATACATTTAAATTATGTCTAGATACATAGTTATGCTTTGCAAATTCATTTAAATATTTCATAATTATACATTTAAATTATGTCTAGATACATAGTTATGCTTTGCAAATTCATTTAAATATTTCATAATTATACATTTAAATTATGTCTAGATACATAGTTATGCTTTGCAAATTCATTTAAATATTTCATAATTATACATTTAAATTATGTCTAGATACATAGTTATGCTTTGCAAATTCATTTAAATATTTCATAATTATACATTTAAATTATGTCTAGATACATAGTTATGCTTTGCAAATTCATTTAAATATTTCATAATTATACATTTAAATTATGTCTAGATACATAGTTATGCTTTGCAAATTCATTTAAATATTTCATAATTATACATTTAAATTATGTCTAGATACATAGTTATGCTTTGCAAATTCATTTAAATATTTCATAATTATACATTTAAATTATGTCTAGATACATAGTTATGCTTTGCAAATTCATTTAAATATTTCATAATTATACATTTAAATTATGTCTAGATACATAGTTATGCTTTGCAAATTCATTTAAATATTTCATAATTATACATTTAAATTATGTCTAGATACATAGTTATGCTTTGCAAATTCATTTAAATATTTCATAATTATACATTTAAATTATGTCTAGATACATAGTTATGCTTTGCAAATTCATTTAAATATTTCATAATTATACATTTAAATTATGTCTAGATACATAGTTATGCTTTGCAAATTCATTTAAATATTTCATAATTATACATTTAAATTATGTCTAGATACATAGTTATGCTTTGCAAATTCATTTAAATATTTCATAATTATACATTTAAATTATGTCTAGATACATAGTTATGCTTTGCAAATTCATTTAAATATTTCATAATTATACATTTAAATTATGTCTAGATACATAGTTATGCTTTGCAAATTCATTTAAATATTTCATAATTATACATTTAAATTATGTCTAGATACATAGTTATGCTTTGCAAATTCATTTAAATATTTCATAATTATACATTTAAATTATGTCTAGATACATAGTTATGCTTTGCAAATTCATTTAAATATTTCATAATTATACATTTAAATTATGTCTAGATACATAGTTATGCTTTGCAAATTCATTTAAATATTTCATAATTATACATTTAAATTATGTCTAGATACATAGTTATGCTTTGCAAATTCATTTAAATATTTCATAATTATACATTTAAATTATGTCTAGATACATAGTTATGCTTTGCAAATTCATTTAAATATTTCATAATTATACATTTAAATTATGTCTAGATACATAGTTATGCTTTGCAAATTCATTTAAATATTTCATAATTATACATTTAAATTATGTCTAGATACATAGTTATGCTTTGCAAATTCATTTAAATATTTCATAATTATACATTTAAATTATGTCTAGATACATAGTTATGCTTTGCAAATTCATTTAAATATTTCATAATTATACATTTAAATTATGTCTAGATACATAGTTATGCTTTGCAAATTCATTTAAATATTTCATAATTATACATTTAAATTATGTCTAGATACATAGTTATGCTTTGCAAATTCATTTAAATATTTCATAATTATACATTTAAATTATGTCTAGATACATAGTTATGCTTTGCAAATTCATTTAAATATTTCATAATTATACATTTAAATTATGTCTAGATACATAGTTATGCTTTGCAAATTCATTTAAATATTTCATAATTATACATTTAAATTATGTCTAGATACATAGTTATGCTTTGCAAATTCATTTAAATATTTCATAATTATACATTTAAATTATGTCTAGATACATAGTTATGCTTTGCAAATTCATTTAAATATTTCATAATTATACATTTAAATTATGTCTAGATACATAGTTATGCTTTGCAAATTCATTTAAATATTTCATAATTATACATTTAAATTATGTCTAGATACATAGTTATGCTTTGCAAATTCATTTAAATATTTCATAATTATACATTTAAATTATGTCTAGATACATAGTTATGCTTTGCAAATTCATTTAAATATTTCATAATTATACATTTAAATTATGTCTAGATACATAGTTATGCTTTGCAAATTCATTTAAATATTTCATAATTATACATTTAAATTATGTCTAGATACATAGTTATGCTTTGCAAATTCATTTAAATATTTCATAATTATACATTTAAATTATGTCTAGATACATAGTTATGCTTTGCAAATTCATTTAAATATTTCATAATTATACATTTAAATTATGTCTAGATACATAGTTATGCTTTGCAAATTCATTTAAATATTTCATAATTATACATTTAAATTATGTCTAGATACATAGTTATGCTTTGCAAATTCATTTAAATATTTCATAATTATACATTTAAATTATGTCTAGATACATAGTTATGCTTTGCAAATTCATTTAAATATTTCATAATTATACATTTAAATTATGTCTAGATACATAGTTATGCTTTGCAAATTCATTTAAATATTTCATAATTATACATTTAAATTATGTCTAGATACATAGTTATGCTTTGCAAATTCATTTAAATATTTCATAATTATACATTTAAATTGATTCGCTAGCTACCGCGTAATGGATTAGTTGAAAGGGTAAATGCTACAATAATGTCAACACTTACAAAGTATGCATTAGAAAATTAAGAAGAATGGGATAAATTATTATCAAAAGCAGTATTGGCTACAAACACTTCAGTCTAGAAAACAACAAAATACTCACCCTTTTATTTATTACTAGCTGTAACCGCGGCTTCGCACGCGTGGTCTTTTGTGACCTAAAATACCAATATACCAACATTTGATCAAAATTCCTTCAGTCGTCAAAAAGTTTTTTATCTATTGCTCGGGTTCTACTCATCGGATTGAGATACCAAGTACCCCAAATTTAAGCCTAACCCTTCCAACAGTGAAAACCGCATCGCAAAAACTAGTGGACCGATTGGTCCACTAGTTTTTACGTGATGCGTGAACAAACATACAGCCAAACAAACAGACAATCAGACAGACTCGATTTAAGAAAATGTTATATTCTTGTTCAGTACCTTATTTTAAGTACCCTAGACTAGACCATTTTTATTAATTATTTTCTCTGTACAGACTTTATCGTACCTATTACTTTATAAAGTATAGATTTGGATTTCAATCCAGAATACCCAGTGAAGTAAAATTTGATATAATTTTTGAAGATGTAGAACGAAGCCATCAACTATATTTTTTAACAAAAGCAAGAAATAGTGGTTTATGAAACGGTTGCATAATGAGGGGAATTAAAACACGAGAGTGGGTTTAAAAAAACGAACGGTAGGCGAGTTTTTTAAAAGTATCACTCGAGTGTTTTGATACCTAGTAATGTGCCGTTTCATACTCTACTTTATCTACACTTATGCAATAGGAACTTACATTTAATGGAGAAAAAAAAACGTTAAATTTTCTTGATTTTTCTGGAAAAGCTCGTTCCTCGTGTTCGTTGCTGGTTCCGTGATATCAGGCGGAGTCAAATTCTCCGCACTAACACTGCTGTTGGACATTTTTAATCAAGATAAAGCTTTTTATCAAGAAAAACACATTAAATTAGTTAGGTACTAATGTAAAGTAAACTATGGCGCCAAAATCCAAATCATAGCGAATTGGCGCGCATACGGTCTAATACGCGCCGCCATAGATAATAAATGGCGAAAACTCTCGTTGTGCGGAGCCAACACAGTGCTCTAATGGGAAACAATATATATTATAACACTGTTTAGTTCAAAAAACAGTGTTATAATTTATTTATTTTTCTTATTAGAGACGTGCTGTGCGTAATGTAATCGTATATCATTATGCCACCATTTTCGAGTTCATAATCTGGATTTTACGATATGTGTGTAGATAAACAAGCATTATCTATCTATCTATCTATCTATATTTATAATAAAACTGTAACAGGTCCAATTCTGTACATTGAAGATATTTTGTAAATTTTATTTGGAGGCTGTTCTATTTTCGATACTCAAGCAAAAACGGTTATTTATTTATTTATTGTATGTCTTTCTGTCTGTCTGTATCTTGGCCTCGCAACACGCCGAAACTACTGAATGATTTCAAATGAAACTTGGCTTGATTTGAGATCATACTACGAGGTTGGACATAGGACATTTTTCACCCCTAAAAATTAAAGGGTTCCCGCAGTATAGGGGTTGAAAGTTATTTAAAAGAACACTTACCACGCTGAAACTACTAGACGGATTTTGATGCAACTTAGTACTCTCATAGTTTATATGAGTTAAAATTGAGAAAACTTTTTATCCCGAAAAAATAAACCGTTCCGGCGGGATAGAGGTCCATAGTTCTGTTAATTTTGAAGTGATAAATAATATTTTTTTGGAGGATACTCTCTATTCGATTCTGAATCCAAAACTGTTTTTTTTTTCATTTTTGTCCGTTTGTCTGTGTGTCTGTCTGTCTGTATCTAGACTAGACCGTGCATCACGCCAAAACTACTGAATGAATTCAAATGAAACTTAGAGTGATTTGAGTTCATACTACGAAGTAGAACATTCGATACTTTTAATATATCTAGCGTGGTTCCCTTGGGAAAAGGGATGACAGTCAAAATGTGTACTTAGTTGTAATTAGTTAACGCGTAGTCATTCATTGTTTCTTTGTTAGAAAGGAGGTACGTACTTTAAAGATTGTCATGTATGTATTTCAAGGTTATCGGTTTTGTAGTTCAGAAATTAAAAACAGCACAACTCTTACAATGATGTCCAAACAATTTGAAACCCGAAATGTACAGGAACGTTTGATCGTACGGCACATCTTATGCTGGCCTTCGCACTTTATCACATTCGATTAATGAATATAGGCCGGTCACTGTAGACACAAAAATCGCGTTATCTGATTTGTGTTATAACTTTTAGAAAGTGCTTCCGACGGAAAAGTTATTTATTACACTTCTAAAAAAGACAAAATTTACTATAATTTGAGCTCAACCACAGCTCCTTTACTTTATGAAAAACCCGAGATGCAGTACTTCAAACATGGGCCATTTTCCCTAAAAAGTTGGAAATTGTAGTTTTAGTCACCTTCCGAGCAGAATATTGATACTAAATTTACGAGGGAAGTCATAAATAAAAGTTGTAGAACAGTTATTTAACTTTAATATAAGCACAAGCAAAATTTTGTAGGACCAAAAGTTCTCCTGTAAACTGGACAAAACAAAAAATTACTTGGACTTCCACAAATTGCCGTGTTTTTAACAACTTTTCACCGCCGGATACGTAAAGGTGCTGTTCGAAGGCGATAAATGATTACCGGAAGTCCTTGGAGATACACTGCTAACGAAACAATCCGTGTAAAGGGTAAGAAATAGCTAATCAGATACGAGCTAGCGTGGCGTAGAGTCTGAACTAAGTAAATAACTAACCCACATCGTTCTACTAAACAGACTAGTATTGAACAATAGCAACCAATCAGGGAGGATGCCGTCGTCGGCAAGGTTCAAATCAGGTAAAAAAACCGGTCAACCCAGGTTATTCACAATCAGTTCACACTGATTGTGAATAACCTGGGTTGACCGGTTTTTTTTGTTGCACATCCTGTGGCAGATAATATAAAATTTTATTATGTTGTTATAGTAAAAATATCGACTTTTATACTTTTTTTGGTTAGCTTATGAAACGAGGAAGTTTATTAGTAATTTGTACAATTTGTACCATATATTCACATAGTAAATAGTTCATTTTTTCATATAGTATTCTTTTAAACTAAATGACGTATTTTTAAAAGTAACGTTATAGCAATCAATATATATAAAATTGTTGTAGTCATAGTGGTCACATTTTAATCATTTTTATGTAGGTATTTAATTGCTTATAAAGCTTAGCTACTAATTCACCAACAAATAAAAAAAACTTGAATGACATTCAATCTGCCATTTATTTTTTTATTTTGTCACAAACGCCCAAACAAGGTATATTTCGAAAAACTGCTTAATTTCAAATATCTTATAACCTATTTATTCACTTATTAGGCCATACATTAATTAGGGCTTAAATTTGTTGCACATTGTACCTCTACCGTCCTGTCGGGAAAACGTCGAGTTACCAATAACCCTGTATATTGTTGCATGATCTGATTTTTATTATTTTTTCAGGTACCGGATTATGTTATGCTGGCGGCCAACTCGCAAGCTGACTGGAACTACACTTCAGAGAATGACAACTTCAGTTCTGAAGATGTGAAGGAACAACGAGTGCACCAAACTAGCGGCAAGATGCTGGGTGGCAGCAGCGGTTTAAACTACATGTTCAACGTCAGGGGAAACAAGGTGGACTATGACACCTGGGCTGCGATGGGCAATGATGGCTGGGGTTGGGATAACGTCATCTACTATTTTAAAAAAAGTGAGCATATCAAGGACGCTGCCTTATTAAGTGAAAGTTCTGGAATTTTACATGGCACTGAAGGATACCTCAGGGTAACACGACCCCTTTTCGAACAGACAGACCCATATTTTGAAGCTATGAAAGAAAATGGCCACGACATAAACACCGACACAAATGGATTTGAGCAACTCGGGTACTCTCCACCTCAGTATACAATAGACAATGGCATTCGTCAAAGTACAGCTGTAGCTTACATCAGACCGATTAAAGATCGCTGCAATTTATATATTCAGTTAAACACTCTAGCAACAAAAGTCATCATCAATGAAGAACTTCAAGCCACAGGCGTCGAAGTCAAACTTCCTGATGGAAAAATAGTGAGACTAAATGCGAATAAGGAAGTAATTCTATCAGCGGGCGCTATTAGAAGCCCACAACTTCTGATGCTGTCGGGAATAGGACCAAAAGAACAATTAGAACAAATTAACACAGCTACAGTAGTAAACTCTCCTAACGTTGGACAAAATCTGCATAACCACTACGTTGTCAACTTATTAATGGCAGGAAAAAAACTATCCCCAAAAGAAAATGATAATCTAGTCGCTGATAGTTTTCGATTTCCCGGCCCAATACTCATGGGTTATGTGGCTCTCAATAAAACCCAGAAGTACCCTGATTACCAGACCTATATTCTGCCATTCACTTCTAAGAATCTTTTCCCAACAATTGTATGCACCCACACATTCAAGTTTGAAGACGAAATCTGTGAAGCTATGGCAAAAGCTAGTCTTGAAAGAGAAGTCACGCTGAATGTAATTTGTCTCATGCATCCGAAGTCCACTGGCTCGATAGAATTGAAAAGTAATGACCCTGAAGAGATTCCTCTCATGAAAACGGGATTTTTCAGTGATGCTTCAGATATAGAAACCTTTGCGTTATCCGTTGAAGATTTTCTTACGGTGCGGAATACTTCTTACTATAGAAGTATGAAATATGAGGTTGTTAATCCGAGAGTTCACCAGTGTGAGGATTTGGAGTTTGGTAGTCATGAGTATTGGAGGTGTTTTGTGTTAAGTACAGCGACGTCTGAGTTCCATGTAGCTGGGACGTGCTCTATGGGGAGCGTGGTGGACGCACGGCTGCGCGTGCTCGGCGTGACTGCGCTGCGGGTTGTGGACGCCAGTGTGATGCCCACCACCCTCAGTGGGAACCCTAATACGCCTATTATTATGATCGCAGAGAAGGCATCTGACTTGATTAAGCACGATCATGGATTTCACTTCTGTTAAATAATAGCATTTTCTCCTTTTCTCCTTTTTTGTTTTTACGTTCATACATTTTTTCCAAAATTATAGTTGCACAGAATAAATAACTATTATTTATTTGTAATTTCAAATATTTTTAACATAATGCTGTTTATTTTTCACTTCCCATCTTATAAATAAATATACTATTTTCCCCGATCAAATAGATAACAATAATAGGTGTTATTTTATTCTATTAGTTTTATATTTAAATCTATATTTTATTAAATAAACTAGCTGTACCCGCGGCTTCGCACGCGTGCTCTTTTCTTTAGGTTCAAAGTACCATAATGTGCTATTCCAGGACCAATATATCAACATTTGATCAAAATTTCTTCAGCCGTCAAAAATACTTTTATCAATTGCTCGGCTTCTAACTCACCGGATTGAGATACCAATTACACCAGTTTTTAAATCAAACCCTAAGCTATCTAACAATGAAAACCGCATTGAAATCGGTCCAGTAGTTTTTACGTGATGCGTGAACTAACAAACATATAGACAAACAGACAGAAAGACACGATTAAAAAAAGTTATATTCCTGTTCAATACCTTTTTCAAGCACCAAAGACCACTTTATTTCTTCTTCTTTGTACAGCCTTTTTCGTGCTTATTGCTTTATTATAAGTATAGATATATGACTGTGTCAATTTGCATCAAAAAATACGTCCAGTATTTCAGCGTGAGAAGTATTAGTTTCAGCGTGAGAAGTATTCTTTTAAATAATTTTCAACCTATATCTTGTGGAAATCCTTAATTTTTTCGGGATGAAATGTATCCAATGTCCTACCTCGTAGTATGAATTCAAATTATACCAAGTTTCATTTGAATACATTCGTTAATTTCGGTGCAATGCGCGGTCAAAATACGGTCAAACGGACAAACAGACAATAATAAAAAGTAAAACAGTTTTGGGTTCGGTATCAAATATAGAGAACCATCCAAACATATTATTTATTACTTCAATATTAACATAACTTTGAACCTATATCCCGAAAAAAACCCTTTACTTTTTCGGGATAAAACGAACCACCATTCAACCCATCATACGAGTATAACTTAAGACGGTGCCAAGTTGCATCAAACCCCGTCCATTAGTTTCAGCGTGGTACGTGTTTTAAATAAGTTTCAACCCCTATCCTGCGAGAACCCATTAATTTTTCGGGATATAAAGTATCCTATGTCTTACCTCGTAGTATGAACTCAAATCATACCAAGTTTTATTTGAATCATTCTGTAGTTCCAGCGGCATGATGCGCGGTCAAGATATAGACAGACAGACGGACAAAAATGAAAAAAAAAACACGCAGTTTAGGCTTCATTATCGAATAAAAAGTCACCTCCAAAAAAAAAACAATATCTTTAATATCCAGAATTTGGACCCATATCCCGTAGAAACCCTTTATTTTTCGGGGCAATAAGTATCCATAATTTTCACCCATCTTATAAACTATGAACGATTTGGCTTTAGTATTGAATATAGAACGGCCTCCAATAAAAATGACAAAATATCTTCAATTTACAGAATTTTTGACTTTATCCCGCAGGAACTCTTTAATTTTTCGGGATTAAAAGTATCCTATGTCGTACCTCGTAGTATGAACTCAAATCATACCAAGTTTCATTTAAATTCATTCAGTAGTTTCGGCGTGATGCCTAGCCAAGATACAGACAGAAAGACAAAAATTAAAAAAAAAATGTTTTGGCTTTAGCATCGAATATAGAGCACCCTCCAACAAAAAAAAAACTAAATATCTTCAATGTACAGAATTGGACTCGTTACAGTTTTATTATAAGTATATAGATAATTTTTTTTTTCAATATATTACAATACCTTTCAGATTTATTTTATAACAAATTTCATGCACTTTTAGTAATTACATTTCATTCTTATTTTAATATGATAGGATTTCATGCACTTTTAATCATTAATAATAATATATAATTAAATAATATAAATTAGATTTATGTTTAACTTAATCATTCTAATCTTCGACATCGGTAACTTTATTATCAGTTTGCCGTTTGTTATAGGCCTCCCCTAGAATTTTCCATCTATCTATATTTGTGGCTTCCTTTTGCCATGTTGTTCCAGCTACCTTCCTAATATCATCCTCCCATATTGTTTTTTGCCTTCCTTTCTTTCTTTTCCCATCCCGAGGATACCATTCAGTAACATCTTTTGTCCATTTTTCCTTATTATTTCTTATCATACGGCCTACCCAGTTCCATTTAAGCTTTTTCACTGTGTAAGTGACTTGCTTCTTATGTTTTTAAACCTTGTCTCTTAGCTTGAAGTTTAGAATGCTCCTCTCCATTTGGTTGTGGCACACTCTGAGTGCTCCACTCTGTTTGCTAGTGAGGACCCAGGTTTGTGCTCCATAGGTTAAACTTGGCAGTATGCAAGAGTTGAACACTATAGTCTTATCTTTAAAGGGCATATGTGGATTCATCATAACTTCCTTTAGTGACCAGAATATTTTCCAAGCTTTATATATTGTGATGTTAATTTCTTTTTGCATTTGATTTTCCGGTGCAATGATATGTCCTCAATATGTATATTCATCGACATATTCTATTTGATTAGAGTCTAACAGAATAGGTGTTTTTGTATTGTTTGTCTTTAGTTTTGTTTTGTCTAGATTAATTGTTAGACCCAACTTTCTGCTTTCTCTGTCTAATTGCGTTAACATTGTTTTTAAGCCTTCTTGGTTTTCGTTAAGCAGAATTAGGTCGTCTACGAACCTAAGGTGGTTGAGCTTTTTGCCATTTACATTTATCCCATACTCATCCCAGTTAATTTTACGAAATATATGTTCTAGTACAGACGCGAATAGTTTTGGTGAAAGGGGGTCACCTTGCCGTACTCCCTTTTTTATTTTGAAGGCCTCTCCTTTCCTTTCAGTCTGGATTTTTGCCGTTGATTCCTTGTATATGTTTTTTATTATCCTGATATATTTTAGCTCTACTACTTGTGAGTGTAAAGCGTCCCAAATGTGTGCATGTTTCAGAGAGTAGAATGCCTTACTGTAATCTACGAATGCCAAGTTGGATGTCTTTTTGTATTCATTGCTCTTTTGGATAATTTGTTTGACGATATGAATGTGATCCATTGTTGAAAAATCGCTTCGGAATCCAGCCTGTTCTTTCGGCTGATTTTCGTCCAATTTTGAACTAATTCTGTTCAATATTACCTTTACATTGGAGATCAGGCTGATTGGTCTATAGTTATTTATTTCTGCCCTGTCGCCTTTCTTATGGAGCAATATGATGGTTGACGATGTCCATTGTTGCGGTATTGTTTCTTTAGCCAGAATATCGTTGTATATATTGGTAATAGCATTTATTATATAGTCTAGGCATCCCTTCAAAATTTCGTTTGTTATTCCGTCATCTCCGGGGGCTTTGTAATTTATCTGGGACAGTATTGCGGTTCTTACTTCTGATTCTAATATTGCAAGGGTAACTTATTCATCTTTTTTGTGTGGGTATTGAGTATTTGTGTAGTCTGTATCATCGTATAATTTGCTATAAAATTTTGTTCCTATTTCCATAATTTCGGGTCGTTTTGTTGCTTTCTTATTAGATATCTTGCTTTTGATGGATGAAATCCAGCTAGTATTCTCTCTTAGTTCTTTCAGAGCTTTCTTTATGCCTCCAGATTTTTCAATGTGGTATTGGATAGTTTTGTTTCTAATTTGTTTCCTATGAGTTCTCATTTTTTCATTTATTTGTTTACTTAACTGCGTTATTTGTGTTCTATTTTGTTTCTTATTCCTTAATAAAGTTTTCCTGGTCTCAATAAGATGTCTGGCTTCGTCTCCTATTTTATCTCTCTTGTTTTTTAGGGTATATAGTTTTTTAGATATTTCTTGCAGCGTTTTTTCAATTATATTATATTTTTCTTGAATATTTTCACTCTTGATGTTATTCAGTAAATTATCTTTCAATGTTGTCAACAAGATTTCTGGGACGTTGAGTGGGATTTGACTTGGTGTAATTCCTTTCTTAGTGTACTGTCTACTCTTTTTTATCTCATTTAGGTAGATGGCTCCTCTTAACATTCGATGATTTGTTTTAAAGTTGAACTTATTAATTGTGTTTATATCCTTGAAGAATTTAGGTTTATTTGACAATATGAAATCAATCTCATTTTTCACGTTCCCCGTCTGGAGACATCCACGTCAATTTTTTATTTTTGTTTTTCTTGTATAAACCATTTAATATCCTAAGGTTATGTGCCTGTGCCAGGTGTACTAGTCTTTGCCCGTTATCATTTCTTTTTCCTGTGCTGAATTGGCCTAGTATGTTATTTTCGTTTGTTAATCTTTTACCAATCTGGCCATTGAAATCTCCCATCAGTATGACTGCCTTGTGTGCATCTGCCAGAGTCCTGTCCAGGTCTTCGTAGAAAGTATCCTTTATGTCTTTAGGTACCAGCTCTGTAGGTGCATATACTTGGATTATTGACGTAGTTGCATACCCAGGCAAGTTGATATTTAGTTGTGCAATTCATTCTGATATTCCAATGAAGGACTGTAAATATTCACTGGAGCATTTTTTAATAAGGAAACCGACACCGTGTGTAGGCCTGGTGTGGTTCCTATATGGTAGAATATGTAGTTTTCATGTTGTTCAATCTTTTCTCCCATTCTCCTCACTTCGCTATGGCCAATAATGTCCCACTTTGTAAAACCTAAGGTATATTACAGTTCTTGTAGAGATTTGTCTTTCGAGTTCTTGTAGTGTTCTTAGAGTCCTGGTGTTAAGCGTTGCTAAGCAAATACTATTTCTCTTATCTTTTATGACATTTATTTCTTTTCCGTTGTTTTCGTGTATATTGTCTTGTTCCTGTGTGTGTTGTGTTTTTTGGGAGGGGGCAATCCTAGGGGGTTTTGATCTCTTGCCCCATGGTGACCAGCCTGGTTGGGGCGATTTTCCTTTTCTAGGTGTTCTACGTGTTGTTGATGGGTACCCCAACTCACCTAGTACACCTCCTCAGGCGTCTTTACGAGAACGGAACTGCTACCGTGAAAGCGGATGATTTGTTATCAAGCAACTTTCGACCGGCTGCAGGTGTTCGTCAAGGGTGTATTGTTTATCCCCTGCTGTTTAACATATATACAGAACTCGTTATGAGAATTGCGCTTGAAAACTGGATGGACGGCATTGCGATAGGAGGTCTCAAAATCTCGAACTTGTGATATGCGGATGATACCACATTGTTTGCAACAAGCATTAGCAACATGGAGAATCTGCTTCGCAGGATGGAAACCATCAGCCTTGAGTTTGGACTGAAAATTAACCGAACCAAAACCAAAATGATGATTGTCGACCGTATCCATAACAACTCGCCCGAAGTTACACAATTAGCGAACTATGATGTGGTCCAATCATGTCTACCTTGGTGCGTTGATTACCAATGGCGGTGGATGCGTTGACAAGATCAAGCGGCGTATGGCTATTTCCGCGTGCTGGTCTTTCCTATCTTCCTATATGCTGCGGAGACATGGACCCTTCGAGAAAACGAGAAAAAGCGGGTAGATGCTCTCTAAATGTGGTGCTGGAGAAGAATGCTCGGGGTATCGTGGAGAGAGTTCCGTACCAACCAGTCCATACTCCAAGAACTCTGCATCAAGCAGCGTCTATCAGGCACAGTACAATCTCGCATCCTCACGTTCTTCAGGCACGTGTCACGGCGTGTCCATCGAGCGCCTTGTAGTACAGGACAGGGTAGAGGGCACACGGGCACGAGGGAGATCGCCGATGCGATGGACCGACCAAGTTAAGGCAGCACTGGATGGCCCTCTACACGAATGCACCAGAAGGGCAGCTATTAGGGAAGAGTGGCGTAGGATTGTAAAGTGAGCCACAACCCCCGACGTGACAACCACGACCACTCTGCCAAGAGTGTAGCGACTAAGAAGAAGGTGTTCTTTGCTTGTGGTTGTTTTTTTTTTAGGTTTCCTATGCTTTTGGTTTCGTTGTTTCAGTCAAAGAATGTGATCTAGACCTCATGTATGCGAATGGTTCAGTTCTGTGTAGTTTTGCAGGGGCTACTATATTTTTGTTGTTATCACCTGACACTTGTTGATGTTGTTGTGTGGGTGATAGTGATGTTTCCCTTTTTCTTTTTTCATTCCCTTTTAGTTTTATTACAAACTTTGTTGTTTTTAATGTACAAATAATTTCCCTTTTATTTTTCTCGGTGAAGTTCTTGTTTTAATTCTGTATTTAAGTTGAAACTAATTTACCACAAACTTTACTCGTTACTCTAATGTACGCAATTCGGGTGATAGAAAGACATAGCAATAGCTGCTCGCGCACGTCTCTAAGCGGTGCGCGCCTCTAGTCGCTGACAACTTTATTTGTTTGTTAACCAGCTGCGTAGTATCTCTACCTAGTCTGTGACCAGCTGGTTGGCCGGAAACGAGGAGAGGATTGTAGGAAGCAAAGAAAAGAAAATAAAGAGTCGCGGGAATTAATTAAATGGGGGCGGAGCGTCATTGTTGACAATAGGTGAAAAATTGTAACAATTTTGGTTTTTGATATTAATGGCGTAAATATATGTCTAGACCTGTTTAATATTTTCTGTAGTTTTTTAGCCAAGGAATTATTGGTTAGTGTATTTTATCTATTAAGTAGCTTTCTTTTCCAAGGAAAATATGAATGAGCCTCCTGACCCTGGGGGCGGTATGGATGTAACTAGGCCACCGTCTCCGGCTGCCTATACAATGGTGATGACTACTGAGCAGGTTGAGTCCTCATGTGCTCGAAAGCGCAGAGCGTTAAATAGATAATGTATTAATCCTTCTCGTTCGGTATCACAAGCTACGCTGACAGGTGATGAAGTTGATCTCCAAGCAGGGCAGCGTACTCCTCTAACCTCCTTCTCTGATGCCTCAACGAATATAACAGCTACTTCTCCGCCCCTGCTTCACCAAGTCCCGGCTTCCTTGTCCTCTACACCTGCAATAAAATCACAAGATCTAGGTCAAGCTTTTACACCTGTAGGTCGCCACTTGTATATTCATACAGAACGCGGTCCTTTTACGGTTCATGTTTAAAGATCTCAAAGTTCTGCATCAGACGGTACAACATTACACCCAGTCACCTTTGGCCGTTTCTTGTTTAGCCGATACAGAGAGTTTCAAGGGATTATTGATGGTTCATTAAAAAGTATAGGGCGAAACAGAATATCCTTAGATTTTCATTCCGGAATCGACGCCAACAAATTCATAGAATCTACGACTCTATCTGCAAATAATTATAATGCCCTAATTCCTTCATACAATGTAACACGAATGGGATTAGTACGAGGTATCCCAGCTGACATGTCCCCAGAGATGATAAAAGAAGAGATGAAGGTCCCTCCCAATTGTGGCTCGATTATAAAAGTCCGTCGACTAAATTATAAAGTTATAATCGATGGATCCGTGGCTTGGAAGCCGTCCCAAACGGTGGTTCTAATATTCGATGGCCAAATACTTCCGAACAGAGTGTTTCTTTGTTATAATTCGTTCCCAGTGGCATTGTATAACTTCCCAACTATTCAATGTTTCCAGTGCTGTCGGTATGGTCACACGAAAACTCAATGCCGTTCTAATCCAACATGCTATAAATGTGCGTCCACTCACCTTGGCGAGTCTTGCCGATTAGAGGAGGACAATACAATATGTAATTCATGTAAGGGCAACCATTTTGCCACGAATAACTCTTGCCCGGAGATGCAACGTCAAAAAAATATAAAAGTAGGTATGGCGCAAAGAGCAATTTCTAACTCGGAAGCTTCTAAATTGTTTTCTGTGTCAAAAGTGTCCTACGCCAACATCGCTTCTTCTACGTCTCCTTCTCCCCCTTTTTCCTCTTTTCATATGATCAAAAATAATACTGTGGAACCTCAAAAAGTCGTATACAAAAAGAAGGTAATTCAGAAGCATCATGCCCCTACTTCGGCCGTCGCTAACGGTAACGGTTACGACAGAGTCGCTCATAATAATATTATTAGAGACGATTTATCAGAAGCAGCTCCTAATGGCTGCGCTCTTCAAGCTCAGGACAGAGTAAATATATATAATCCCCCTCTTCAGTCACTCGTTGTTGATCTTCTTATGAAACTTATAAACTCTCTTCTTCCTCCGTCCCTCTCTCTCTAACTTACCGTCCAACGTTGCCCCCACATTAAGTTGCCTCTTATCTTTCTTACAAAATGGATCAAGTTTACAGGATTCTCCAATGGAACCCTAGAAGTATTATTAACAAAAAGTCCGATCTTATTTATCTAGTTAACCATCACAGTCCGGACATCTTGTCGGTCTCAGAAACTTAGCTTAGACCCGATTCCAAATTTAGGTTATCGGGTTTTGTTGATGTTAGAAGAGACCGTCAAGATGGTTTCGGTGGTGTTGCCCTTTTTATTAAAAATAATATTACCTACTCAATTATTTCTTTGCCTTATTATGGTGAAGGAAGCTATTATGCTTAATAATTCAACAGTTATCTCTCTATACATTCCTTTGCCTTCCAAATCTATAATTCGTAATCTTATTGCTGTTTTAAATTCTCTTCCTAAGCCTCTTCTAGTTTTGGGTGATCTGAATTGTCACTCTGTATGGGGTTGTGGTTTGTCGGATTCACCTGGGATCATTTTATTGGACTCCTTAGATCATCTTAATCTCTGTATTTTAAATGATGGTTCCCCGACTAGAAGATCTCGGCCAGATGAATACCCTAGTGCAGTGGGCTTTTCCTTATGTTCTCCAGAACTTGCTTCACTTATGTCTTGGTGTGTCCTTCCTTCTACTTATGGCAGTGACCATTTTCCTATTCTTATAAATATTTCACAAAAATGTCCGCGTACTGCTTCTAGAAATCCTCCTCTTCTTAAATATGCCATAGACAATAATAGTTCAGGGTGGGCCAAATTTAATGAACTCACTGATATAAATTCTCCTAAATTACCTATCATAAATTCTTACAATATAAGATCTTGTTCTGATGCGCTTGTGCACAGTTTGTTAGAGTGTGCTAATGAGTCTTTCCCTATTAAAAAACCTCATTCGAATAAAATTCCATCACCGTGGTAGGATAAAGACTGTACTGAAGCAATTAAATCTCGTAAGGTTGCTGAAGTCACCTTTTGTATGGCTATGACTAGTGAAAATGTCTCTGAATTAAATAAAGTAATCGCAAAATCTAAACGCCTTTTTCATAATAAGAAACATGATAGCTGGAAAGTTTTTTGCACTAGCATTGGTCCCGACACTCCTGCTTCTTTGATATGGAAGAAGATCCATAGGTATCGTCGTTCGTGGTGTCCTCCTTATCGAAGTTGTTGCCCATCCCAGGCTTGGGCTGACTCTTTCATGGACAAATTAGCCCGTCAATATTGCCCTCTTCCTTCGGAACTACCATCTCTTTCTAATCCTTCATCTATTGAAACATTAGACCAAGCGTTTTCTTTAAAAGCGAAGTCACGTTACTCCTTTTTTAAATCGGCATTACATTTTGAAAATGAAATCTCGTCGCAAGTTTCACCTGGCATGCCTGCTTTTTGGTGTCGTAAGTTACCAGGATCCCTCATATTTGTACGACAAGATAAAGTGGTTATCTGATAGCAAGAAATATTCTAGTAGGCATGGCTCTCAACAGTTGTCAATACCGCGGCACCGTACTACGTCTTTCAAAGGTTGCTTCCGCTATGCTGCGACAAAGTGTTGGAATAATCTGCCGCCACCAATCCGGGGGCTAAGAAATTTATACTCTTTTAGGCGTAAACTCAGGCTATATTTAATTGATGAGCAGAGGCAGCATGGCAATTTTAATATAGACATATCGTTTTTGTGATTGTGTTTTGTTTTTATTATTATTATTATTATTTTTCCTTGAAATTCATTTCTTCTCACTTATTAGTTGCACGTAATAGTAGAGGTTATTTCGCTGCTACCCACGTGCGTGGTATTCTTAATAGTCAGCGGTACTCTTACGCAATTTTGACGACACTTTCTTCGTCAGTTATTTGACACCATTCAGAGACTACATTATTTTATTCCTTTGTCGTTGCTATATTTTATATATACGTTTTTATTTATTTATTTATCTATGTTTATTTAAATTACTTATGTGTAATTATTATTATTATTATTATTATTATATATATATATATATATGTATATTTATAAATGTATTCATATTTAATTTCATTTTTTATACTCTCATGTTTATTTTTTCCGCTCCCTCTGGGCTTTAGCTGAAAACCAGCGCTGCGTGCCTTCGGCAAACAGCCTAATGCTGAGTTAAGGCCCATTCATCACCACTTTAATTATCTACTTTTACCTTTTCTTTGTTTTCCTTTTCTATTGTTCCTACTTAATTTTTCTAATTATTTGTATCTTTTATTTTTGTGTGTGTTGAATAAATGTATTTTCTTTCTTTCTTTCTTTTCTTTAAAAGAATTAGAAATAGTTTTCTCTTGTTAATATTTTTTTTGATTCTGGATATGTTCCAGTTACTTGGAAATCTCAATTCATAATCCCTATTCTTAAACCTGATAAAGATCCGGTAGATCCTAATTCTTACCGCCCTATTGCTCTCTCTTCAGTTTTGGCTAAACTTGCTGAACACTTAATAAAGAACCGCCTTGAGTGGTTCCTGGAAAGTCATTAGCTTCTTGCAAAGTCTCAGTATGGCTTTAGAAAGGGCAAAATCACTATGGATAGCCTGGGTATATTTACTACCGATATAAGACTTGCCTTTACTCGGAATTAATCTGTTGTTGGTGCTTTCCTAGATATTTCTGCAGCCTATGATAATGTTCAGCTTCCCTTGTCAAGAATAAGCTTAGTCGGTTGAAAATTCCAGTAAAGATAAGTAATTTTGTAATGAACCTTCTCTCAGAGAGGTACATATTCCTCCACTGTAGTGACCCCTCGATTTCTTCAACTAGAACCATACGGTGGGGATTACCTCAAGGCTCTGTCCTCAGTTCTCTTCTTTATAACGTCTATACATATGATCTAGAATCCTCAATTGGTCTCTGCCGCATTCTTCAATATGCGGATGACATTCTTTTATATAGTACTCATCATAAAATTAATGATGCTAGTAACTGTATTTCCCTTTCCCTTAAATATTTAAATGTTTGGCTACATAAAAATGGCTTGGATCTCTCGCCTTCTAAGAGTAATATCGTTATCTTTTCTCGTAAAATAAATCTTCCTGATATAAACATTACTGTTAATGAGAGCAGAATTCCAGTTGAAGAGTCCGTAAAATTCCTCGGTCTCTTGTTGGACAATAAGTTGTCTGGACGTTTGCATTGTGAATATATTGCAAATAAGTATGAGAGGAATCTGAACATTTTAAGGTGTCTGTCGGGAGTTCATCCTTTTAATCTTAATAACGCTTAATTCGTAGCGTTTTAGATTATGGTACTTTTCTGCTTGATCCTGCTTGCAGGGTTGGCTTAAGAAAACAAGATTTAATACAGTCAAAGTCACTTCGGATTATTGCAGGTGCGATGAAGTCCTCTCCAATCAATGCACTCCAGGTGGAGTGTGTTGATCCTCCTCTCCATCTTCACCGACAATTTCTTTCCAACAGATTCTTCTTTCGTTTTATTCAATTTTCTAATCATCCTCTTATACCCAAGCTTCAACTTCTCTATCAATACGTTATTGGAGATGTAAACACCATCCTCTGTTTCTCAAAAGTTTCATAGTTTATAAATCCCTTAAAGACCCTACATACCGGTCTCCAAAACTCCCAATTTTTAATTTTGATTACGATATTGTTACCTTTCATCCGCAAATAATTTTAGAGTTTGATATCTGCAAAGGTGACCTTTATGCTGATGAGCATTTTCGAGAGATCTTGCACAGGGATTGGCTTGGTTGGCATACAATATTCACAGATGCCTCAAAATTATCGCCAGTTGGATGTGTTGGTTGTGGTGTTTTCCATGCTCAATTCGACATTGTCCAAAAAGTTAAGTGTCCTCCTGAGTCGTCAGTGTTCACTGGTGAATGTTTGGCTATCCTTGAAGCGGTTAAATATATCCTTCTCTTCAAACTTCGTCGTACTATTATCTTCTCAGATTCACGTAGTTCCCTCCAATCTTTGCTTTCTAATCCATTTTCTTCTAAATTTCATCCAATCTTACTTCATATCAAAAAGTCTATTTCTGAATGTCTCCTTAAAGGCTTAGGCGTAGTTCTTGCCTGGGTACCTGGGCATGTTGGTCTCTCTGGTAATGAGCGTGTCGATAGAGTGGCCAAGGAAGCAAATTCTTGTGGCGATAAGATTCCTTTTATAAATTATAGCCTTATTTGCCTATCAAAAAAATATTTATTAAATTCTTGGCGTATAAACTGGAGATCTTCTAGCAAATACAAAGGTTCTGGTTTTGCTAGAATTCAGCCTGACATCCCTAGTAAACCATGGTTTGCACGGTGGCACTTCAGCAAGCTTTTTACATCTTCAATCATTCGTACGAGGCTGGGTCAATGTTGTATCCTTACTCATTTGCAAAACATTCATGTTAAAGATTCTTCAATATGTGAATGTGGTCTTGATGAAGGGGATCTCAATCATATTTTCTTTTCATGTCCGCTACTGAATCATTTCTCATTATTTCAGTCTCTTATTTCACTAGAAGTTTAATTGCCAACTCATATAACAGAACTTTTATCATCTAATAGTCGTAATATTTATGTCTTTAGTTCAATTCCTTTCATTAAATAATCTGAAACTTTAATAAGTATTTGTATATATTGTAGTTTTATAAATTATAGTTCATATGTATTTATATATATTTAATTCATTTATGTAGGTAGTTCTCCTATGTTTGTAAAATTCATCATATTAATCTGGTCTTGTTAACGTTTCTAAATTTCCTGTATTAATAAATTATTTATAAACTTTTTGACGCGAAGCTACATGACTCTGGCAGAAATGTCAAAAAGACAATTGCCACAAAAAAAAAAAAAAAACAGCTGGTTATCACCTGCCGCAAAATTATTTTCACTAAATCTTTGATTTTCTAATCGTTTCTGGAGTGAGATAGTTTAAACGTGCTAGTATATTAAGAATGGCGTGTACTGTTCCCAGTTATTCAAGCCGAGTGAGTGTTTTAACACAGAATAATGTGGATATATCTTTCCATCGGTAAGTCAAACTCATCAATAATGTGCTTTACTAACTAAATTGTAAATTTCAGTTTAAAATTTTACTAACAGTCGGTCAATATCAGCGTATATGGTACTTGATGGTCAACCCACAAAAAAAAGAAGGTCGACACATTACATCTGGCCCCAAACTGGGGATTTATTGGGTACGTGCCGAGATCACAGGTATCTGATTGTCAACCCACAAAAAAAAGAAGGTCTACGCGACACATCAGGCCGCGCCGACTTTGCGTAAACAAACAGTTTTTATGACCACTTCATTGAGCGCTTAGATAAACAAACTGGTGATTTATGGAGCTAAATAGGTACGGCACATATTTCAAGTGTTTATGTTGTGGGTTTCGAAGCAAAATAATTATATAAACACGCTTAGATTTGAATGATTATTGAGGTCAAAAATGTTCAAAATCGAGTGGCAAAATTTACGTCGCTATCGAGTGGTCCGATGATCGATGAAAACAAAAAATGTGACTGTAGCGCATAGAATCAATCGAGCGGATAGTAACACTGCGTTTCCTCCGTTATGTTGGTATTGTGTAAAGTTATCTATGACTTGCTGGTACTTAACACTTGTTCGATAATGTTATGTTTACCAGGTGTTTCACTATATCTTGTAATAATCACAAAGTGATTCTAGTATTGATCACACAAATTTATAACTTATCTTGCCTGCAGTGTGTTCTTGATTAGTATATTTCACTTTTTGGTTGTTTTTATTTCTTTTGCACTGAGTTTGTAATTATTTCTTTTGGAGAGCACTGAACAACGTCCTCACTGTCAGAACGCTGGAACGGGGAAAAAAAACCATACTTACTCAGTAATTAATGGCTTTGTGAGCTATAGACCTCGCGGGTACAAACTTTTTTGCAAAAAATCTAGCGGTGCTCTACTGTGCACCGTATTTTTATAGTTACCTATTTGTACAACTAACATTAATAACAAAGGTGCTCCATCAATCCCTACTCCTACCTACTAGGGTAAAGGGCTGATTCCACTGGTAGAAACTAAAAGTGAGAAATTTACTGCATTTTGAGGAGCTATTCTGCTCATCACGCCAAAGACAGTCATCAGATCTTCACCAAATTTTTATGAGACTCACTTAAAAGTTCATGATCATGTCAGCCTTTAAAAGTTCACTGCTGAACATAGACCTCCCCCAAAGAGCGCCACGACGAACGGTCTTGTGTCGCCTCCATCCACCGACTCCCTGCGATAGCTACAATGTCGTTCGTCCATCGTGTGGGCGGTCTCCCTACACTTCGCTTACTTGTTCTTGGTTGCCATTCCAGAACCTTTATTCCCCAGCGGTTGTCGGCTCTGCAAACTATATGGCCTGCCCATTGCCACTTCAACTTACAAACTCTGAGAGCTATGTCGATAACCTTGGTTCTTCTATGTATATCCTCGTTGCGGATCTTATCACGTAGTGAAACTCCGAGCATAGCTCTCTCCATTGCACACTGCGCGACTTTGAGCTTGTGTATGAAACCAATAGTTAGTAACCACGTCTCATTGCCGAACTGCACGCACTGATTATAAACCAATTCTGTACATAGAAGATAATATGAAAAAAATAATTGGAGTTGCCTCTGTATTCGATACCAGAAGTGGGTTTATTAAAAAATTATACACGATCACACACACAAAGGTATTATTAAACTTCACAAAGTAAACTAAGCACTGTTACAAAATGAAATGGGGGGGAACGGCAGTCGGACGTTCCTGAGTATCAAGAGATACTCAGGAACGTCCGACTGCTTCAACTGCCGACGAAAAAGTGGCGCGCTGCTCCCGCTGCCTCACCATCCTCGCCGACGAAAGGTCTGCCCAGCAAAATAAGTCTTGCGTAAACAAGTCAGCACCAACTGCTAGGCTCCGCCTATAGGCTCCGCCTTTTGGATTAATTTTTCTTACAATATATATATATTTTTGGAGGATACTCTATATTTGATACTGAAGTGAAAACTGTATTTATTTTTTCATTTTTGTCTGTCAGTAGTTTTGGCGTGTCTATATCTTGACCGCGCATGACGCCGAAACTATATATTACTATATACTTATATTACTATATTACTATATACTTATATTACTATATTACTATATACTTATATTACTATATTACTATATACTTATATTACTATATAACTATATATATTATCATTATATTACTTCAAAATTAACATAACTTTAGACCCCTATCCCGCAGGAACCCTTTATTTATTTTGGCTTCATTCATTTGGCATGATACGCGGTCAAGATACAGACAGTCAGAAAGACAGTCTGACTGTCTGTAACTTGACCACGCATCACGCTGAAACTGCTGAATGAATTCACCTGAAACTTGGTATGATTTGAATTCATACTACGAAGTAGGACATGGTAAGCATGGCCTGAATCAAAATGCAGTATTATTAGCTCCAGACAAAGGAACTCTTTAACGGTTAACAGCACAGACACGAAATTTTGTGTACGCAGCTTAATATGATAGCCGGTTTTAAGTTTTACCATGACATGGTTGCTGCACTCAGGATTGGTTCCTGACTAGGGAACTCCTCAACGGTTAACAGCACAGACACGAAATGTTGTACTTATACGCATTTAATTGTGATAACCCGTTTTAAGGGCTTCAGACCAGTTATACCATTGAATTGTACCATTAATGGTACAAATGGTACCACTTTAAGTTGTCCCATTTATACCTGTAACAGTTTCACCATGATATGGCTACTGCATAAAACCTTTTATTTTGAAACGTTTTTTAATTTACTTATTGTCATTTTTGTCTGTCGGTCTGTCTTTCTGTCTGTATCTTGACAGTACATCACGCTGAAACTACTGAATGAATTCAACTGAAACTGGGTATGATTTGAGTTCATACCACGAGGTAGGACATGGGATACTTTCCATCCTAAAAAAATAAAGAGTTCCTGCAGGATATTGGTAGAAATTTATTTAAAAGAACACGATGGTTAATTCAATAACAAAGGGCTTTATTACAAAAAAAATAGAAAAATCACCCTTTACTGAGGAATTCAAAAAGAAGTATTTTTCACTTAACTAAGTTTGTTCTGCATCAAAATATTTCTAAACAGCTAGTTCTTATAATAAGATTCAAATTCTCAAATATGATTACAATTTTCTCAAACATATATATTATAGTACATAAATTTGGCCTGTACGATATGAATTACTCCACTCGTTCAGCTCCTCCTGCTCTCCACGAACGGTGCCTTCCGCTCCTCTCGAACGGTTTCTGCGTCTCCCACGGTCGGTGTCTGGTGTCTCTCTCGATCGGTGTCTTCTACGGGACAGGTGGTGCGTTGACCGGTTGGCGAGCCCGAAGATCGGCTTCTTCCACGAACGGCTGGTGAGCCCCGGGAGATCGGCGCACAGCAGCTTCGCAGTGGTGACGGCAGCGGCCGTCCGTCGATGCTCGACTATAACCTGAAACCTACGTTCCTCTGTGTTTAAATGGCGTCTCGAGGTGCCCGCCTTAGATGGTCGCGGCGCAAAATCAAAACACATATTTCGTTAGAACAATCCTTGAATCACGGGATATCTCACTAACCTGGCTTTTGCACTCGTATACTTATTTCGCCGGTTACCGAGTAGTCACGGTTTCCACACTTCGTTCTGGACTGCGTATCTCGGTCGTTTTGCCCACACAAGAGACTGCGTGTCTTCTGCTGCCTGCGCATTAAAACCCCGTAAGACAAAGTCGGTTACGCACAGAAACCACTAGAATCCAGAAACAAACAATCTCCTCACCTGCGCCGACCTCAATTACGTGCCAACTAAGTGAAACCAACTAATTTACTGTCCGTATTCAAATGCTAATCCAGTACATCAGCGGCTTTTTTTTTGTATATATATACGAACTCTGGCTTTACGTTGAGTAGCAGGCTACTTCGAAATCTTACATCCGGTTTTCCAGAAATGTCTGGAAACTACTCTGCAGCTTGCATCGTAATTCAGACCCTATCGGCCTAGCTATACAGGTCACTGTCTTCCAGCCAGCTCTGGTACATTCCAGTCATCTTCCGGTCTGATAAGGCTCTTTACCATCTCATCTTCATTTAAAAAAAACAAATAATCTGGAACTTTCTGTGTTCTACTCCATATGTCAAAACATTCCATGGTGTGTCCATCGCAAGCGATTTGTATGTGTAAATTATTTTCGACATATGAATTGCTGCTGCCTGAATTACCGATTTGTTAGCCAACTCAAAGATACGACTTATTCCGGATTTTTCAAACATTTTGCCCTTTATTTGAAGCTATCCAGGGTCTGGAATAATTCATATAACGATTATTAAGGGTATCACTCAAGAGTTGTGCTACTTCCCGCATAGGTTTCCGCATAGTTTACACCTTCCTTCCAGTTCATGTCTCTCGACACTAGCTGTCGCTGCGTGGATTTACCATTTTAACCATTTTGAGCCATGAGATGAAAACTTTGCCCTTCCACTTGCAGCGGCAAATTCAAGCATTATCCCTTGATTTTTAGAAAGGCGAAATTTTCATTCATTCTTCAACAAAGAAATGCTTTCATTGTTCCTTATCGAAGGAAGTGGCGCCGCGAACGGTCGTTCGGCGTTTTTTACCAAACTTGGTGTCTGGCTTCCACTTAAGGAGAAAACGCACCTTGATCTAATAGACAAGACGCTCCTCCTCGCCAGATGGCGTTGTACCCAATATATTCTATTTAATCGGGATTTATAACAAAATCTCCCTTGGAGTCATGATTTAACATGCTACAAAACTACTGTATGGAATTTTGATGCAACTTAACACAGTCATAGTTTATATGATGGGTTAAAATTGAGAATACTATTTATCTTAAAAAATAAACCTCTCTGCGGGATAGGGGTTAAATTTATGTTAATTATAATGTAAAAAATACCTTCCTTATCTTAAATACGAAAAAAACTGTACAAAGAAGATAAAAAAAATGGTCTAGGGTACTTAAAATAAGCTACTGAACAAGAATCTATCATTTTAAAAGAAATGTGTCTGTTTGTCTGTATGTTTGTTTGTTCGCGCATCACGTAAAATCTACTGAACCGATTGCGATACAGTTTTCTTTGTTAGATAGCATAAGGTTTGGCTTAAAATCTGGTCACTTAATTGGTATCTCAATCGGATGAGTAGAAGCCAAGCAATCGATAAAAATATTTTTGACGGGGTGGAAGGAGTTTTGATCAAATGTTGGTATATTGATATTTTAGGTCCTAGACTGTACTGCACATAGAGTACTTTTAACTTACAGAAATGACCACGCGTGCGAAGTCGCGGGTACAGCGGTGTTGTAGGTACTTTATTTCCTTTTTTTTTCCTTCTACACTACTTTTACGATTTGAATAAGTAACTGAAATGAACAGTTTTTATGTAGGTTTATTGTACCTACATAAAAACTTTGACTTTTATCTCATTTCTTAAAACAACAGAGGGACTTCAATGTTTCCTCACTACAAAGGGTCTTCTTACATATGTCAATAACAACAGCTATTCATAATTAATTAAAAACGTCATAATTCGTAAACAAAAAAATTACATGAGGAGTGACTTTTCAAAACAGCTTAAATCTGTATATACAGTTTTTTTCAGTAATAAGAAAAATATGAATACTCAATACGAGTATGTATGAAAATTTTACAAAGGTAGAAAATCAAGATAGAAAAGTAATTTGTTTATGAGGTTTTTAGTTTGGAAGTAATAAGCCATTTTGATGCAAACTCTAAGAAATATGGCATGTTGTTTCGGCACTTCTAAGAAATAAACCTGTTTCTTTTGGCACTCTTGTAAGCTAGTCACTTATGTCTGTACATTAACCTATATAGGATGTTGTAATTTTTATTGTAGGTTTCTACTAATATAAGAAAACGATTTGCCAAATGTCAACCGTCGGAAATGAATAGTTTCGAAGATATTAATTGTAGAATTATTGATGGCATTGTATTGAAAAAGTCAACATTTCACACCATGTAATTTAAAAGTAAGTGTGGCCTTATAACGAACTTGAATTCAGAACCGACTTTGTCAACCCCAACACGCCGTGGTCTTGGTCCGTCCTATCCCTAGAGTGTTTTTTAGAGCCCGGAGGCGCGGAGGGAGGCCATTCCCCGCCTGCTGTGACAAAGGCGCAGGCATCGCGCGACTCGTAGCGACTGAGGCTGGTGACTGACCAACAAGCCGAAGGAGCGCAGGGCCTGTGACTTTCTTCCACAAAGGCCAAGAGGGCTGCTTTTCCCGCAGCGCCGGAGATAAGGTGTCCCGTATGCATTTCCGACGAATTACCGCCCCCCCCCCCCCCTTTCCAATACAGTAGTACCTATATATAATGTGCATTAAAAATAAAGCAACCTATCCACCCTCTAATATACAAGCTTAGAAATAAGACTTTTTGACACGTATTATTAAGTTTCCTTAGAAAATGTTCCAGAAATAAGCTGTTTTGAATAATATCACTTATATAATTTTTATGGGCGAGAAATAACGTGAAATAAGCTACTTTGGTGCGGAAACACTTGTACCAATTTTACCAGATAAATAAGTCTTAGCAGCGGACACATAATACGATGTAGATGTGAATAAAGAACAGAAAGGCATTAAAAATAATAAAAAAACATGGAACCCGAAATAGGCCGTTTTGAAAAGTCACTCCTGATAAAAAACTCAAATTATTCACTTTACAACACTTCAAAATCTTCAGACCGAATAAAATACGCTTTTGTTATTTTTTTTGCGATTCAACATAGTTGATTATGTACCTATTTACCTAGAACTGTGTTATTTTTTTTAATACTTTTTTTTAATACTTTTTGTAGTTATTTTTTATTTGGTTTTGACGATTTATATTCAGTACATTTATAGGCAAGATGTTTTATATTATAACCGGAATTTTACCGTGGTGCACGTAAAATAAAAGTAATATAAATAAAACAATGATCATCTGTAGGTAATTAATACACAAGTAGATTCCTATTAAGTAAATAGGTATGTCTGTGGTTCAGTTTGTTCTATCGACCATCCAGGCTCTTCAAGCTCTTTTTGGAATAACCTCATCTATAACTGGCACTTCTCAGTTTTACCCAAAACCTGCATCAGTTTACGGTAAGGTTTTCATTGATTTTGTATAGTTAGTTTTTTTTATCGCTGTCAAGGCAATCGTTTGACCACGATCTCACCTGATGAAAAGCAATGATGTGGTCGAAGGTGTAGCACGTTTACCTATTCACTCTTGACTTGAACACACCGGGGTTTTATTTCATCGGAAACACTGACGAGGGCAGGGCATTCCACTCTTTACAAGTTATTTTAATAAATGAAGAAGCGTAATGCTTCGTTCTTGTGCGAGGTATTTCAATCATAAAAGGGTGGCGCTTTGCCGATCGTCTAGTCGTACGGTAATGGAAAGGTAATAGGGAATCAGATTGTGCAGTTCTTGTGCACACTCTCCATAGTGCAATCTGTAGAGTACAGACAGGCTTGCGACCTCACGTCGATGCGCCAGACTTTGAAGCTTACTCTTTACCAGATTGTCAACTCCAATAAGCCTCATAGCACGTCTCTCAATTGAATCCGAAGCCTCGAGCTGATACTTGGCAGAACTGTCCCAGAGGTGGCAGCAGTACTCCATACAAAATAAACCTATCATCCTACTATCCTAGCAAAGTATGCTGACCAATCTAGTTGATGCTTCTCGACGAACATACAATGGAAGCCAATACTATGGCAGAATTTTGGAAGCTTCGTCAAGTATTCTCGTCATCCATATCACAGTGCCCGAAGACAAAAGTCTTCAATCAGTGCATCCTACCACTCATGACCTACGAATCCGAAACGTGGACTCTCACGGTCAAACTAGTCCACAAATTTAAGGTCGCTCAGAGAGCTATGGAGAGAGACAGCTCTCTTTTTGGTTAGAGTTTCTCTGAAGGACAAGATTCCTAATGAAGATATCCGACGGAGAATCAAGGTAACCGACATAGCTCAAAGGAAAAGCAAGCTAAAGTGGCAGTGGGCTGGTCTTATTTCCCGAAGAACCTATAGCCGTTGGGCGTTTCCTCGGGGCCTAACTAGGTTGCCTAACTGATTTGGCTACGAGGTATAATTTTTCCTCCTGGCCAAACTGCTTGTCATTAATCTATTGACTCAACAAGTATAAAGTACTGCCATGGACAAAGATCATAGAAAGGCCATGGGTTAAGTACAATCAAATGCACAAATGGTCACACTGATTTGTCACACCGGTGTGACCACGAAGAATTATTTTAACTCGTGGTCACACTGCATGGTGCGACATATAAGAAGCTATAAAATATAAGAATCGATAACCAAAAGACCAATTACTTATCGACATAATTATAAGCAATAATTTGGGGTAGAAGAGTTCTCGAGTGGACCACGTTTAAGCAATCGTAGCGTAGGATTCCCTGTGGCCAGGTGGGCTGACTGACGACCTGCGAAAAGGTACGATGCACACAATATGACAATATTGCTTAGTGTAGAGGTCTACGTTAATTCTTACATACACCGCCACTTGGAATTTGTTTAAAGATTCAATATCGCAGGCGACGTAGGGATTACTAGCCTCTTAAAATGTGGTCGAGCCGTTTATCCAGGATATGCGGTTCATGCACTGCAGACCATAGCCATAGTACGCATACAATAGTAGATGGATGACAAGGGAGCAAAATAATATTTTTCGCCCCACTACACAATAATATCACCATTGTTCACCTAAACTTAAGCAGAAAGTACATCAATAAAAACAATGCAGAAATGTACGTATGGAAATCTACACAGCACTGCACTGGTACTGCACAGTTTTTAGTGCGGAAAGTAAGTAGGTTTTTTAGTTACATGATTCATCACACTTCACACCGATATTATAAAGGCGAAAGATTGTATTTGTGTGTGTGTTTGTGTGTGTGTATGTTTGTTACTGTTTCACGCTCAAGCGGATGAACGGATTTTGATGAAATTTAGAATGGACATAGCTTATACCTTGGAATAATACATAGAATACTTTTCATCATCATCATTATCATTTTACTTCGCTCTCAAAAGGCTGAACGGATTTTAATGAAATTTGGAATGGAGATAGCTTATAGCCTGGAATACGATACTTTTCATATCATCATTATCATCATCATCATCATCCATTACGTGGTTAAAACCACGGGCCGTAGCTATTATTGAATGAATGCATTCGTCCAATAAAGATTTAATAATAGAATGTACTAATTTTTATATATGAGCGCGACGGAATTGGCGCGAATTTAAAATTCAATGTGACTGAAAATTCTACTGCTTACATTTAGGTGCACAATTGTGGTAATAGTAGTGGAAAGAAAATCAAATCAACCTCTTATTCTTAGACATTACCTCCAGTTTTCATTACTTAGTTAGATTGGAGCCCTCTAAAACCATCTCATAAGTGATCTCTTTAACTCTTTTGTGATGATTATGCAGATGGGCAGAGCTTCGACTTCATCGTGGTGGGCGGTGGGTCGGCGGGTTGCGTGCTCGCCAACCGACTCACTGAGGTGCGGAACTGGACTGTGCTGCTTGTTGAGGCTGGAGATTACCCGCCCCTGACTTCAGATGTAAGTTAGTCAAACAAATTCAATATACCTAATGTAAAATATAGGTAGGATTCCTGAGAGAGTCTGTAGTATCTATTTATCACCGCATTGCCAAATATGAGTCCCCCGAAAGTTTGAAAGCACTAGGTATATAGTATAAAATGTACCAATACAAAGTATCCAGAGAAGTTATTGAGCATTTGAAATTTATGAACTATCTCTGGATGTCGAGTGCAGTGATATGATAAGTGATAAGTGTAATGATAAGTATAATGTACATATGGCATTATCATGCAATACTATGCAATCTAATCTAAAGTTCTAACAGGGTCTGTGCTTCCTGCCCTTCTCGTTACTCTGTTAGAAATAATTCTTACAATTAAATAAATAAATTGACTGCAGACGGTAGTATCTACTATAAAACGACTGAATGAATTTTATTGTAATTTAAATATTTAGGTATTTACCTACTTTAATAAAATAATTATCCAATTTAAGGAGCACATAATTATGAGTTAAAATTATAATCAAAAAAGAGTTACAAAAGAAATTTCATTTGAATTGAGAATCTCATCTTCTAGAAGACGATTGATAGTAAAACTATTTATTGTTGTAAGAAAATATTTTCTACATTTTATCAGGTACCGGCAGCCAACTCACGAGCAGACTGGAATTACACTTCAGAGAATGACAACTTCAGTTCTCAAGATGTGAAGGAACACAGACTTCACCAAACTAGCGGCAAGATGCTGGGTGGCAGCAGCGGTGCAAACTACATGTTCTACGTGAGGGGAAACAAGGCGGACTATGATACTTGGGCTGCGATGGTTGGGATTGGGATAATGTTACCTACTACTTTAAAAAAAGTGAACACCTCAACGATGCTGCCTTATTAGGCGAAAGTTCTGGAATTTTACATGGCACTGATGGCACCTACGTGTAACACGACCCCTTTTCGAACAGACAGACCCATATTTTGAAGCTATGAAAGAAAATGGTCATGACATATACAGCGACACAAATGGATTTGAGCAACTCGGGTACGCTCCCCCTCAGTATACAATAGACAACGGCATTCGTCAAAGTACAGCTGTAGCTTACATAAGACCGATTAAAGATCGCTCCAATTTATATATCATGATGAATACTCAAGCCAGAAAGGTAATCATCAACGAATAATTTCAAGCCATAGCCAAGCCAAATTCCCTGAGTAACATCGTGACACTAAATGTGAATAAAGAAGTAATTCTATCAGCGGGCGCAATTAGAAGCCCTCAACTTCTGATGCTATCGGGAATAGGGCCGAAAGAACAATTAGAAGAAATTAATTCAACTACAGTGGTAAACTCTCCTAACGTTGGACAAAATCTCCAAAACCACTACGTTACAACCTTATTAATGACAGGTAATAAAAATAAAAACCCGAAGGAAAATGCTAATCCAGTCGCTGATAGCTTTCAATATCCCGGCCCAGTGGTAATGGGTTTCGTTGCTCTCAATAAAACCCAGAAGTACCCTGATTATCAGTCAAATATTTTACCATTCCCTTCTGAGAATTTTCTACCAATAATTATATGCTCACATGCATTCAAGTTGCGCGACGAAATCTGTGAAGCTATGGCAAAAGCTAGTCTTGAAAGAGAAGTCACGCTGAATTTACTTTGTCTCACGCATCCGAATTCCACGGTTCAATAGATTTGAAAAGTAATGACCCTGAAGATATTCCTCTCATTAAAATGGGGTATTTCAGTGATGCTTCAGACATAGAAACCTTTGCGTTATCCGTTGAAGATTTTCTTACGGTGCGGAATACATCTTATTATAGAAGTATTGAATCTGAAGTTGTTAATCCGAGAGTTCAACAGTGTGAGGATTTGGAGTTTGATAGTCATAAGTATTGGAGGTGTTTTGTGTTGAATACAGCGACGACTAGTTCCATGTATCTGGAACGTGCGCTATGGGGAGCGTGGTGGACGCACGGCTGCGCGTGCGCGGCGTGACTGCGCTGCGGGTTGTGGACGCCAGTGTGATGCCCTACATCATCAGTGGGAACACTAATGCGCCCACTATTATGATCGCAGAGAAGGCATCTGACTTGATTAAGCACGATCATGGATTTCACTTCTGTTAAATAATAGCATGTTCTCATTATTTGTTTTTCACTTTCATATATTTTTTACAAAATTATAGTAAGAGAGAATAAATAACTATTATTTATTTGTAAATTCGAAAATTTTATACTTAATGCTGTTTAATTTTCACTTTCCATCTTTTAAATAAAAATACTATTTTCCCCGTTTTTTAATATTTTATTATTGTTATTAAGTAGTTGTTTATTTAAAACTAGATTTGCTTAAATGAATTATGCTGGTCTTCCCCGAGTTTACCTTATGAAAAGTGAGAACTAAAATTTGCTGTAAAATTAAATATCTATGCTTAAGTACTTATAATAAAGCAGTATGTAACGTAGTCTGTACAAAGAAAATAATTAAAAAAATAATGTCTTGGGGACTAAAAATAAGCTACCGTAACAAGACTGTACTGTATATACTGTAAGTAATTTTTTTTTAAAACGTGTCTTTCTGTCTGTTCTTAAAAACTATTAGACCGAATACGATGCTATTCACTGTTGGATAGCTTAGATTTTGATTTAAAAACTGGCGTACTTGTGTAACTCAATCCGACGAGTAGAAGCCGAGCAATCGATAAAAAAATCTATATGACGGCTGAACGAAATTTGATATTTTGTACTTTATAGGTACTACATAGGTTACTTATAACCCAGAAAAATGATCACGCGGGCAATGCCACGGGCACACCTAGTTCTAGAATAAAACCTCGAAACATAATTTTAAACATAGGTATTCGGTAGAACAGCCTAATTTGATTTTAATCTGAATGTAACCACTTTATGAATTGGAACATTTGGAACGTAACTAGGCCTAATTACCCACCTGTAAGTTTTACACACCGCATAAGTGTACTTCATTTATACTTCGATTTGAATAAGTAATTGAAATGAACACAATATACCTACATAATTTTTTTGACCCTTATCTCAATTATGTATTATAATTTCTTAAATCAACAAAGGAACAGCAATGTTTTCTTACTGCAAAAGGTCTACATGTGATAATAACAACTATTAAGGAGTTAATTAAAAACCTCATGATTCGTACACAAAAAATAACATATATAAAGCCAAATTCTTCACTTTACAACACATCAAAATCTGCAGCTTGAACAATACACGCTTTTGTTATTTTTGTGATTCTATATAGTTGACTAAGTACCTACTTACCTAGAACTCTGTTCTTTTCTTTGTACTTTTTTGAACTCTGTTCCTTTTCAGTTGTTTTTGACGAATATTAATTAATATATTTTATCAACTATTGGTAAATATTACACAAGTAGATTCCTATTAAGTTAAAGGTATGTCTGTGGTTCAATTTGTTTTATCGATTGTCCAGGCTCTTCAAGCTCTTTTTGGATTAACCTTATCTATAACGGGCACTTCTCAGTTTTACCCAAACCCTGCATCAGTCAACGGTAAGTTTTTTTGATTGTATTTGATTGATATCGTCCTCCTATCCTTGCACAATATGCTATAGTAGACCAATCTAGTTGATGCTTTTCGACACATCGGTCTCGGAATGAAGATCATATTTAACGATCTTATTGACCCAGAACCTGCTGCAGTCAGTGGTGTGCCTCTTGCAGTTGTGCTACAATATGTTTACCATGGGCATATATTGCAATTAGATATTGGAATAACTTTGAGAAGGAAGCCAATATAAGAATTCAGCTGGGTTGGGCAGCATTCGCAAGCTTCTTCAAGTATTCTCGTCATCCATACCACAGTGCCTGAAGACAAAATTCTTCAATCAGTGCGTCTTAACAGTCATGACCTACGGAGCCAAAAAAGTGGACACTCACGGTCAGATTAGTCCAAATATTTATGTTCGCTATGGAGAGAGCTATGCTTGGAGTTTCTCTGAAGGATGTAATGTTGGGGCTACATGGTAGAATCAAATACTACTCTCGATGATTATTCAAAAAGATAATGTCTTGAACGGCTTGACGTACTACATAAAATTATAAGCTTTTAAAGTAATCTTACAAAAACTTTATCATTTATTAGATTGCTGTATTCGTGTCAATCGGTTTGTGAACGTGTGAAAGTCAAAATCTGCTCGTGTGAGTCTCTTGTTTTATCTCTTCTGCGTTTTGTGTTTTGTATGAGGGTGCGTCATAGACAACTGCATATTACTTCGTACGTAGTTATGTATGTATTAATTTTGTAAAGATTTAACATGCCTGGGTATGGCACCGCCTTCAAAAAACTCTTTCTTATCTTACGTTGTATTTTTGCATTATTATTACGTTGGTAATTTAAAAAAAGTGATACTGGTCTGGCTCAATTGTAATTATTTTATTATTTTTAGTGGTTGTTTACAAAATAACATTTATAGTTAAGTTTTTTTTTATGTTTTTTTTATTGTCTAGAGTATTAAAACAAATAAAATGATATAGAGTCATACGAATTACATAAGTAAGCAAAAAGTAAGGTGTGAGTGCACACATACTTAGCTACTCATATACACACTTCAAGGACAAGATTCATGATGAAGTAATCCGACAGAGAACCAAGGTATTCGACGTAGCTCTAAGGATAAGCAAGCTAAAGTGGCAGTGTGTTGGTATCATTTCCCGAAAAACCGATAAACGTTGGAGTAGAAGAGTTCTCGAGCTGCAAACTTAGCGTAGGATGTCCCGTGGCCAGGTGG
Source organism: Alsophila aescularia (assembly GCA_946251855.1). Lineage (NCBI taxonomy): Eukaryota > Metazoa > Arthropoda > Insecta > Lepidoptera > Geometridae > Alsophila > Alsophila aescularia. The sequence goes on along the minus strand of OX276383.1, from coordinate 47,299,372 downwards.
ACTGACTGATGCCCTGCGAGAAGGTACGATGCACAGAGCTATGCTTAGTGTAGAGGAAGACAATTTTAAGTGGCGGTGTATATAAGGACTAGGTTCATGTTACATACCTACACTGCCATTTGAAATTTGCTTAAAAGTTCAATATCGCTTGCAACGTAGGGATTGCTAGCCTCTAAGATGTGGTTGAGCCGTGGTATCCAGGGTATGCACTTCATGCACTGCAGACCGCAGCCACACGCTTCTGCATTACATACAGAAAGCGCGCTGCCAATCCACGGCTCTTGCCCACAGTTATTAATCTTGTGCCATACACCAGCACTGTACTTCACGTAGTGTAGGTACCTGCGAGATATACCGTCGCGAAGTAGCATGCTTACTGCACAACTACCTGCAAACTCTACGTGCTCCATAGTTTTCCACAGATATTACTAGTGGCTCTGTGAGCTGTAGACCACGCGAGTCTGTCTTTGCATAGCTTAAATCTGAATAAAAATTCACCGAGCAACAAAAAACAAAAAAATATGAGAAAAAAAATCAACGCCAAAATAAGTAAACATGCAAATAAATTTAACGGATCTGAAAAAAATATTAAAAATAAGCCCGGCAGAATCCACACGTGTCGACTGCGCTCGTCGAACATCGCAACCGTACGGGAATCTTCTAGTCTTTCACACATGCACCCGTCGTGCGTCCACGCATTCATATGCAGCCATTAAAAATATACTTCAAATCACTATCAATACGCGGAATCCCGTCTGCAGTATGCGAGATTAACCAAACACGCGACCAATTACACTGATTTTATCTGATTACATATAAATTCCTTATTTCAACAATTGCTACAAGGTTATGGTCGGTCGGCCATTCACCCCCGTTCAAGTCATTACATTTTTTCTCTCCAACCCAGGTAGCAATTTTACGTCATGACGACGTCCATTCACAGTCATTTCCGACGTAAATGACGTCGTAACCGTCATCGCATGGACGTACAAAATGACGACCTAATGTCATAGCCTCACGACGTCTCTGACGACGTTAATAGTACGTCTTGGAAAAGACGTTGGTAGGACGTCTTACAGAACCCTTACATGGACGTCTTACCTAAACGTGATATAGACGTCTTCTAAAGACGTAAGTAGGACGTCTTATTACATGATCATCGGGTGGCGCTATATCTAACATTGCGCAGTACTGAGCGTATACATGCGCGTGCGCGCGTGGCAAGCAACTGATACGTAATATGGCCGTCTTCTAATGTCGTTCAAAAATGACCAACATGCGACGTCGCCTGGACGTCACAGATTGGTCTAATTGCTTATCTATTTTTTGTTTTTTTTTAATGTTATTTTTTGGGTTTTTTTTATTCGGGGGATTCTCTTAGCAATCGGACGTGTACTAGCTAGCTGTTCAAAGGCTCTCTCAGTTTTCTTTTAAATTAAATGACTTAGATTGCACAAAGTAGCCGGTGACGTGGATCGAACCCGGGATGCCACGGCTTGCTTTAGTATTCGAAACCGTTGCACGACCAACTAAGCCACGATGACTTGAATTGACCGGTTGAATTTTGCACATTCTTTCCTCTTACTAAACAAATATTACTAATGCGTAACTGGCTTTTAATTACTGCTTGTGTGCATGTTGCAGCTTACTACTCGTATTTGGAGATTATGGATTCAGTTAGAGGCGAACAAATCTTCTTAAATACAAATAAATAAATTTGAAGTGTCTGTTTGTAATGTCAAAATAAAGGCTTTTTACTATATGCATACGATACACGGTACTCGTAACAAAAATCCATTTTTTTTCTTTCTGTCTGTTTGTTCCCGCTAATCTCTAAAACGGCTACTTTTATTTTCGAAAAATAATTAGGATTTCACGCACAAAAAACCCGTAAAAAAAACCCTTGTGCAAAGCCGCGGTTACATCTAGTAGTAAATAATGAAAAGAAATTAAAATTGTTTCAGTAAAAAGCAGATTTACATGAGTACAATGATAACATGGTTTGTGACGTAAATAAGAAGTTATTCAAAACGTAGTAACTTCTTTTTCTTTAAGACGTATTTTGCACGTCCTATTGGACAGCTGCCTTTTTGACGTTGAAAGGCCATGACTATGTGACGAGTTTTTACGATAAATATGGTACGTCCTGATGCTGACCTTAAGTTGTTGAAACTTCCCCTTTGCAACCATTATAGTACGTCCATTTGCTGATCCAAAATTGACGTCAGCAAAACGTCCAGTTTTCCACTCCTGGCGCGAGTAACTTTAAGTTGACGTTAGTGAAACGTACCCCTGGCGACCAATATATGTAGTACGTCCGTATGCTGACCTAAAATTGACGTTAGTAAAACGTCCACTATACGATAAATATGGTACGTTTTGTAGCTGACCACAAGTTGACGTTATTAAAACGTCCCTTTTGAGACCAATACAGTACGTCTATATGCTGACCCAAAATAGATGTCAGCAAAACGTCCACTTGCCACAAATATGGTACATTCTGGAGCTGACCTTATGTTGACGTTAGTGAAACGTCCCCTTTGCGACCAATTTAGGACGTCCGTATGCTGACCCAAAATTGGCGTTGCTAAAACATCCACTATACGATATATATGGTACGTCCCGTTGCTGATCTTAAGTTGACGTTAGTGAAACGTCCTCTTTGCGACCAATGTAGTACGTCCATATGCTGACCCAAAATTGACGTCAGTAAAACGTCTACTTTGCCATGACTTTAGTACGTCCTGGCGACCATAAATTGACGTTTGTGCAACGTTCCCTTTGTGACCAATATAGTACGTCCACATGCTGACGCATAATTGACGTCTGTATGACATCCACTCTTTAACCTTGACCCTAAAATGACGTCACGATAACGTCTGCTCTTGACGAATAAATGACCGACCTTAAAATGACCTATGGCTGACGTCATCTATACGTTGCTGACGTCAGTTTGCTACCTGGCACGTCAGACGTCATAACGTCAAGCGATCGATTGCCATAACCAAACAACAAAAGGGCCCAGCATACGTTCCGTTTGGACCGACAGACCCAAGTAAGCTGGGTGAAACCAACGATTGGTTTCGAACAATGACTTTATGTATAACCATCCTGCCAACTGTGCCTCAGTGTTCAGATTCCGGATAAACCAGATAAACCATTTATTCATAATTTGTTATAAAAAATATATGTCAGAGTATCACAAATGGTAATTAAATACAAATTACATTAAATCTAGTATTCACATACAAAACAATAAATTAAATGTCAAATAAAGTAATTAATAAGAAAAAAAATAAAGTAAATAAAATACGAGTACCTCATTTACTCGAAGGTACAGTCAAGTATTCGTCAACATTATAAAACGCTTTTTCTGCTCTAGAAGATCGACTGACGACGTCCGCCGTCACCACAGCTGCTGCTTCCGTTACAGTCACGGCGCCGGGGAAGTCGTTCATGAGCAGAGAAATCATAATGTTCGAAACGCCTCCGTCCAGTTGGCTCCCCTAACATGGATCCCCTGGGGGATTCATTTGGATTATTTGTCCACACGGTTCCCCTGGGGGATTCATTTGGATTTTTAGTCCACATGGATCCCCTGGGGGATTCATTTGGATTTTTTGTCCACATGGATCCCCGGTGACAGACTCATGGTCACACAGTTTTGTCACACTGGTGTGAGCACGAGGAATTATTTATACTCGTGGTCACACTGCTTGGTGTGACAACAAGTAAGCTACAAAATATACGACTCCTAGTCACACCGTCTGCAAAACCAAGAGTCCAATTACTTATCGACATAATTATAGGCAACAATTAATTAATTTGTGCCAAAGTGACAGTTTCGGGAAAAGTGAGCAGAGAGTGGGCGAGGGGTGGTGAGATGGGGAAAAGAGTAGTAAAAAAAATAAAAAAATTACTACTAATTAAATAATTATTGTAGTATATAGTTATGTATGGGCGTGTATATATATATACAATATATGTGTATATGTATACATATATTTCATATGTATCTTCCAGTATTTATATGTATGTTTTATTTGAATATTTATTGTATATAAATTATATATGTGTATATCTATTATGTATTTTTATTATTATTATTAATTTTATTAACTACTACTCTATTTTTCGTGATTGGTCCCTCTGGGCTGTGACTGAAAATCAGCGTCAAGTGTCGAAGACGCTTGGCATTATGCTGAGGCATGACCCTTTCAACACTTATATTTATATGTTTAATTTATATGTTAATTTTACTACTTTTTTTATATAAGTGTTGAATAAACGATTTTTCTTTCTTTTTTCTTTTACATCAATGAGATCTATCAATTTTTAAAGAAACTAGTAGTCTACGATTATTAGTTTAAGAGTTATAGCCCTTTTAAGTTTGACAGTTGTCATCCAAAATGAAGATATCGATGAGATCTATCACTTCTGTAAAGAAACTACTAAACGATGAACAATAGTGTCAGTGTTATAGCCCTTTTAAATTTGACAGCTGTCATCTAAAACGAAGACATCGATGAAATCTATCATTTTTTTAAAGAAACTAGTAGTCTACGATTATTTCTTGAGGAGTTATAGCCCTTTTAAGTTTGACAGTTGTCATCCAAAATGAAGATATCGATGAGATCTAACACTTCTGTTAAAAAAATACTAGTCTAAGTTCAATAGTTTCCGAGTTATAGCCCTTTTAAGTTTGACAGCTGTCATCCAAAACGAAGATATCGATGAGATATATCACTTCTGTAAAGAAAATGCTAGTCTAGAATCAATAGTTTCCGAGCTATAGCCCTTCTTTTATTTTTAAAGGTCCACCAAACTAGACGATGCACTTTAGTTTCACAACAACATACAAACTTAGATTATACATACAATAAGTGCACGACCTTCTTCTTTTAAGTTTGACAGCTGTCATCCAAAACGAAGATATCGATGAGATCTATCACTTCTGTAATAAAAATGCTAGTATAGGATAAATAGTTTCAGAGTTATAGCCCTTTTAAGTTTGACAGCTGTCATCCAAAACGACGATATCGATGAGATCTTGACAAGTGTTGACGTATGACTTTGATGTTTGACATCTGTCACCTGTCACTTAGGTACCGAGGGACAATGCCACATGGTTTGTTTCGATATCAACCACTGGGCTGTGTTCACTTACACGCTCGAATCATCCGTGCGATTATCGCTCGATCATCCGGAGTTAGTGAACGACTTTGGACGTCCACATAGAACTGATAACTGTCAAGTGTCAGTTTCATATTCCTCCCCTCCCCTACTATTCTTCGGATGACCCAGGCGTACGTCCGACGACGCCGTGAACGATTTCGAGCGATCGCACGGATGATCCGTGCGTCCTCGAACGTGTAAGTGAACGCGCCCCTGGGGGACAACGGGAATAGACGAGGCAGGTTATATTTTAACCTAGGACTATGAGGAAGCCATTTGTATTTTGATTTAATTTTGTTTTTTATATATGTCCCAGTCCAAATAAATCCCCCAGGGGATCTTACAGTGGTTTTTCTTGGCCAGGGGATCCATGTGGACAAATTATCCAAATGAATCCCCCAGGGGATCAATGTTAGAGGAGCCGAGTGGACGGAGGCTTCGAAACTGAGAAGCCCTGCGCCACACCCATTATTGAAACCGCCGTATCTGCGTTCATGTTGTCATTTTCTCTTTTCAGTACAGTACCTCTAGTTTCTACATAGATTTTTAGTTGTCTGGAAGAGATAAGATTTGACTTAAAAACTGAGATCAGGTTATCTCTTTAACTCTTTTGTGATGATAATGCAGACGGGCAGAGCTTCGACTTCATCGTGGTGGGCGGTGGGACGGCGGGCTGCGTGCTCGCCAACCGACTCACTGAGGTGCGGAACTGGACCGTGCTGCTTGTTGAGGCTGGAGATTACCCGCCCCTGACTTCAGATGTAAGTTATTCAAACAAATTCAATATACCTAATGTAAAATATAGGTAGGATTCCTGCGAGTGTCTGTATAATCTATTAATCACTGCCAAATATTACTCCCACAGAAGTTTGAAAGCACTAGGTATATAAAGTATAAAATATACCGATTCCGTTTATTCCCCATAGCACCACCAAAAAAGTACTGGTGTGTCATGCGGAATCACTATTCCCCGTGACCCAACCCTAGTGATTTTCTGTTTACATTTTATTGAGTATTCTGTGATCCACGATCTCATGTCGGTACCTAATTAGGAAATACAAAACGCTCAATAATAACATGATCAGCTTTTATTATAATTATTGTCTTTGAAAACAGTTAATAGAATTTATGCGTATTTTACAAACCAAAATGCAACGCCAAATGCCTAAAATAAAAATACCTATTACATCACTAATAGACCGGTGTCTTTTTGACGGTGCCATGGGGAAAGAATAACCGATTCGAAGTAGCCATAGAAATTATTGAGGATTTGAAACTTATGAACTATCTCAGGATGTCGAGTGCTGTGCTGATAAGTGCAGTGATAAATGTACTGTACATATTGCATTATTATTCAAGACTATGCAATCTAATCTAAAGTTAGGACAGACACGCGGTCTGTGCTTCCTGCCCTTCTTGTTACTCTATTACGAAATATTTTTTAAAATTATAGAAATAAATTGACTGCAAACGGTAGTAAGTATTTACTAAAAAACGACTGAATCAATTTTATTGTAATTTAAATGTTTACCTAGTTACCTATTTTAATAATGTAGAAAATAATCATACATTTCAGTAATAAGGAACACCAGACCGGAGTGATAATTATATACAACAAGTAAAACTTATTATTAAAAAAAAAAAACAAAAAAACCCGACTTCGAACAAAACTTAGATTCGCAGAGCGGTGCAGGTGTGGGGTGCGAGAGGCACGACGTCAACGTACGCACGAGGTTTAGCTTTTCAACCGCGATAGCGAAGCGCCATGCGAGCTGAGTATATTATTTTTATCCATCGGAGGGCACGTTCTGTTGGTCCCGGCTGTTATTGATTTAATAGTAGTGGGTAAGGACAAATATCTAGATTCGCAGAACAGTGAGCTGTCGCGCCCCACAGCTGCACTGCTCTGCGAACCTAGATATTTGGACACACGACGCAACAAACACGCCACGCTTTTCAGCCGCGATAGCGGAAGGACGCAATGCGATCTATAAAGGACAGAGTTTGTATGTATGTCCTTCACGCTCAAACGATTGTACCGATTTGGATAACATTTGGTACTAAGATAGCTTATATCATGGAACACACACAGTACTTTTTATCATAATCATCATCATCGTCATCTACGTGGTAAAACCGCGGGGCGCAGCTAGTAATACAATAAATTTCACGTTTCTTATTTACTTACATGTTTTACTTTACTTTAATAGTTGCAATTGCAACAATGGACTAATGTACTCACATAACTACAATAATCTAAAATTGAAAATGTTGTAAGCAACTTACAATACAAATGCTACGGGTTTGGTCAAATAATTATATATTTTTGGAATGGTCTTTTAAAGACCTTAATTTTGATACCTCACTCGATAGGTTATGGTCATTTTAGGTTCCATCGGAAATACAATATGACATCTGTAAGCCGCCATATTCGTTTTTTGACACTAGAGATGAATCCAATGATACCTCATTTATCAAAATCCATCAATCCGTTTAGGCTGCAGGATATGCCAAAGATTCCTATAAACAAACAAACAAACAAGCAAACAAACATACATACAACCCAAACCCATAATCCTCCTCAGTCGGGTAAAAAGAGTTACAAAATAAGAAATTACATTTGAATTGAGAATCTCCTCCTTCTAAAACACGATTGAAAAACTATTTATTGTTGTAAGTTTTTCTTTCTTCAGGTACCGGGTTATTTTACGCTGGTGGCCAACTCTCAAGCTGATTGGAATTACACTTCAGAGAATGATAACTTCAGTTCTCAAGATGTGAAGGAACACAGAATTCACGAAACTAGCGGCAAGATGCTGGGTGGTACCAGCGGTGCAAACTACATGTTCTACGTGAGGGGCAACAAGGCGGACTATGACACCTGGGCTGCGATGGGCAATGAAGGTTGGGATTGGGATAACGTCACCCACTACTTTCAAAAAAGTGAACACCTCAACGATGCTGCCTTACTAAGCGAAAGTTCTGGAATTTTACATGGCACTGAAGGATACCTCAGGGTAACACGACCCCTTTTTGAAGAGACAGACCCATATTTTGAAGCTATGAAAGAAAATGGTCATGATATATACAGCGACACAAATGGATTTGAGCAACTCGGGTATTCTCCACCTCAGTATACAATAGACAACGACATTCGTCAAAGTACAGCTGTAGCTTACATCAGACCGATTAAAAATCGCTCCAATTTATATATCCTGATAAATACTCTAGCCAGAAAGGTAATCGTCAATGAAGATAATCAAGCCATAGGCATCGAAGCCAAACTTCCTGACGGAAACATCGTGAGACTAAATGCGAATAAAGAAGTAATTCTATCAGCGGGCGCTATTAGAAGCCCACAACTTCTGATGCTTTCGGGAATAGGAGCAAAAGAACAATTAGAACAAATTAATACACCTACTGTGGTAAACTCTCCGAACGTTGGACAAAATCTACAAAACCACTACGTTGTAACCTTATTAATGAGAGGAAAAAAATATATATCCCCGAAGGAAAATGCTTATCCAGTCGCTGATAGCTTTCAATATCCCGGCCCAGTGGTAATGGGTTTCGTTGCTCTCAATAAAACCCAGAAGTACCCTGATTATCAGTCAAATATTTTACCATTCCCTTCTGAGAATTTTCTACCAATAATTATATGCTCACATGCATTCAAGTTGAGCGACGAAATCTGTGAAGCTATGGCAAAAGCTAGTCTTGAAAGAGAAGTCACGCTGAATTTACTTTGTCTCACGCATCCGAAGTCCACTGGCTCGATAGAATTGAAAAGTAATGACCCTGAAGATATTCCTCTCATCAAAATGGGTTTTTTCAGTGATGCTTCAGATATAGAAACCTTTGCGTTATCCGTTGAAGATTTTCTTACGGTGCGGAATACTTCTTACTATAGAAGTATTGAATATGAGGTAGTTAATCCGAGAGTTCACCAGTGTGAGGATTTGGAGTTTGACAGTCATGAGTATTGGAGGTGTCATGTGTTGAATACAGCGACGACTCAGTACCATGTATCTGGGACGTGCGCTATGGGGAGCGTGGTGGACGCACGGCTGCGCGTGCGCGGCGTGTCTGCGCTGCGGGTTGTGGACGCTAGTGTGATGCCCTACATCACCAGTGGGAACACTAACGCGCCCATTATTATGATCGCAGAGAAGGCATCTGACTTGATTAAGCACGATAATGGATTTAACTGATTAAAGCATGTTCTCATTTTTTGTTTTGAGATACAATTTTTTACTAAATTATAAGAGAGGACTAAAGTTTCGAATATATTGCTGCTGTTCATTTTCCCTAGAACATTTTTCTCGGATAGCCGTTTTATTTTATTTATTTGATTTTATTATATTTGGGGGTTTACAGCTATCGTTACCAAAGAGTCATAAGACAAAATAACTTGGAAAAGCCATTAACAAGCCTCCACAGATAGTAAAGAAGTACATTTGAAGAAGTAAAAAAGAATTGTACAAATACATATGTAGGCAAATAATAAACGTACATAGCCGCTCGTTAAAAAGTTACATGAAAGACACAAGTTTCTTACTTTTATGTCACTAACTTATAGTGCATAGTTATATATTTAAACGGGACTTAATCGCGCTGAAAAGGAAAATTTTATTTACCTCGACGTTTCGATCAAGTTGCATTGTTGAAGTAGCTGGTGTCAGCTTTGAGAAGGGCGATCGTTGTCTCCAACTACCCGGATTTGGTTTTGTAAAAATACAGAATTGTCACGACACACAACACTAACGACATCTGCAGATTTCTTCTGACATAAACAGCGACTTTCTTCTGACATAACAGGCCCAATTACAGAACTTGGCTTCAATCAGATTGTCACTTTTTTCATAGCAAAATCGACTCTATCGCAAAGCATTATTGAATTTCACGGCTTGAAACCGTCATGATCAACATTACGTAATCGCAGTGCGGGGCCCGACCACATAACTTAGCTTCAATCGGATTGTCAGTATCGATATGACTAATGCCTTGCGATAGAGTCGAAATTGCTATGAAAAAAGTGATAATCTGATTGTAACCAAGTTCTGTAATCGGGCTGCAGAGGCCCGACCACATAACTTAGCTTCAATTGGATTGTCAGTATCGATATCACTAATGCCTTGCGATAGAGTCGAAATTGCTATGAAAAAAGTGATAATCCGATTGTAACCAAGTTCTGTAATCGGGCTACAGGACGCAGCCAACTTGAAGCCATCCTCCTAGTTCAAATTGTGATACTTCTTAATTTCAGCCGCTTTACGTACAATCCTGTAGTACCTACCTACCCGTTAAAATATAAGTCCCGTTTAAATATATAACTATGTGTTTGAATCGCGAAAGTTTAAAAGTTACAATTAACTTTGAGTAGTTTGAAATATCAATGTTGTGTTTGATTCTCACTGTGGCTTTTAGCACACAATATAGTGTCGATGACATCTTTGGCCCTATTACAGAACTTGGTTACAATCGAATTATCACTTTTTTCATAGCAATTTCGACTCTATCGCAAGGCATTAGTGATAGCGATATTGACAATCCGATTGAAGCCAAGTTCTATGGTCGGGGTCCTGAGTTTTGTTGAGTACGTTGAAATGGTTAAGAAGACCCGTGCTCCGCCTAGGTTCTCCACCTGGGTGAAGCATTGAGTTACTTACACGTTCTCGTGCTCCAACTACCAGTAAGTACAGTTGTGTTTAATAGTCTAATTGAAAAGAAATATGTGGTATAATTATGCGAGTAATTTTATTTAAACATTAATGAACGCTGACAAGGAATTGGTGCCATTCGTGGTTTTCCAGTCGCAGAACAAATTGTAGGTATGTTTTCAAGTACAAATGCCAAGATTTTGGCGGCAACTACGATAATTGCTGCTTTAGAATGAAACTATTTATTTATTTATATTTTACAATGTAATTGTAAATACAATGACCCTGCTAGAGTTGTCGCGAAAAGCGATTTAAGATCGGAAAAAAATATTGAAACGTTTTTCTTAATAAGTTTCTGTGCTGGCAACATTATAGATTGCCGAACGAATAAATGGAACGTCAAAAAGAAAATACTTTGACTTCCGTAAAAATGAGGGTAAGTCAAGTTTGCCTCGTGGCGTAGACAGACCAAAATGGCGGAGGAAACAGAAAAATAAGGGTTTTAGGAGATCATGACATTATGTCACGTTGTTAACAACATAAGTAGTTAAATTTTTTACTTTATTTTTCCCAGTTTGATTGTTTGATGATTGTGGGACATCTTGTTGTCACTTTTATCTTTTAGATTTGTAAGTAACATAATGTCACAAATTATAATAAAACCTACCTATTATGTTTTATTATAATTTGTGACATTTGGAAAAATATACAAAGAATGAACAACTATGGAAAAATGACATCCCCGTAGTTTCTTTGCGCTCTCTTCTCTAACGGGCGTATTTCCGAAGCACCGGTAGAGTCAGAAGGGTATTTCCTTTTCCAGTGTGAGATTTAACTCTGTTGGCACCTGAAAGGGAAAATTCCTTTCAAACTCAAAGAATACATATTTTACCAAAATTTTATTGATTTGATCTTTTTAACCCCCGACGGGTGTTATAAGTTTAGGGTGTGTATCACTGTGTCACTGTGTGTGTGTGTGTGTGTGTGTGTCTGCTGTGGCATTGTAGCTCCCAAACGAATGGACCGATTTTGATTCGTTTTTTTATGTTTAATAGCTGATGTGATGGAGAAGCTTCTTAGTTACGAATTTTATACTTTTTATTTATTTATGCTTGTTATACAAGCAATTAAAAAAGTATTTTATGTTTTTCTACTTGTTCATGAGATCTATCTACATCTACAGTAACATTATAAAGGGGAAAGATTTGTTTGTTTGTTTGTAATGGATAAACTCAAAAAATACTGAACCGATTTAAAAAATCTTTCACTATAGAAAGCTACATTATTAGCGAGTAACATGGGCAATATTTTATTTTTCAAAAACATAGATTTCCCTACAAAAGTTGCAATAATGTAACCCCAGGTATCAAAAATTTGCGAAAATGACGATTAGGTACCTACTTTGTTTAAGGAGCGTTGCCATGGAAACGAAATAATAACAAGTCTCGAGTACGTGACGTGGTAATGTAGTTGTCTATGGTCAAAAAGTACTGCCACAGAACACCGTTGATAATGAACACCGTTGACAGGCACTCTTGACAATGATTTTGAATTACGCTTACTGGCGTTTTATTTAGAAGTTACAGTTTTAAGTTTAAACTCAATAAAAGCAAGAGATACATACCAAACCGATTTAAAAAAATCCACATCTGGCATAGACGTCTCACGACAAACAAACGGCCGTGCGCCCGACACAGTCCCACCCAGATTTTAAACCAAAGGATGTTGAATTACGCTTACTGGCGAATAAACCTTAACTATAATAAAGAGATAAGATTTGTTGTTTGTAAGTCTGTTTGTTTGTAGTAACAGGACGCACAGTGCAAAATCAGCCAAACTGATGTTTTTGTGATCTTTAATTCGGTATAACTCACGATTTGTACGTGGCGTAGACGTTTCACAACAAGCAAACGGCCGTGCGCCCTGACAGAGCCCCATCCGGGGTTTTAAATAAAAGGAGGTGGAATTACACTTACTTCCTACCCGGTTTTTTTTAAGCCAAAGGAGGTCCGCTTATTGCCGTTAAACCTTAGATAACAGTAAGCGTAGGTAATTCAACCTCCTTGCGTTAAACTGAATAATACTAAAGACAAAATAGTACGTCAATATAACACTTATAAACAAAACATTATAGCAAAGAGAATACAATAGTTTATGGAGGAAGTAAATGTAAGGAATTGTTGTTAGGTTATGTTTGTGTAAATAAAGTATTCAGTGTAAGGAATTGTTGCCATTCCTCCTGTGGACTCTGCGCATTGCAGACGTGCTTGTTTTCATTCCCGTAACAATATATTTCTCATTTATAACAACACTTGGAAGACCGAAGCCGATTCATATACTGGGTGTGTATAACGTCAATGTGGTTATAGAAGCCGACAGAGAAATTATATAAAACATCATTGCAGAGCAAGTACCTATGGCACGTGAAGAATACAAAAATAGTTTGCGTGAGTTTTTTTTCACATATAATTTAACGCTTACTAACACTCCCGGTCGTGTATCACTTTTTAGGCCTAGTGTGCATCAGTGCATTCAGTTGTTTACTAACAATGTCGCTCCAGTGTACTCCGCTTGGTGACAGCGCCGGCAGCTCCCAGACACAGTTAGTGCCACCATACGGTGGCACTAACTGTGTAACTAACTCCAGTACATTACAATTCGGACTCTGCTATACACAAAGACAGTAACTCAGATCTGGGCGATAATTATTTAAATGTCACTAAATATCTAAAGCGTACTTTTGGAGACATAGACCATCACCCAGTTGCATCTATTTCTGAAATTAAATTCATAATTGATGACCTAAAGGAGCAACAAGACAACAAATTTGAGTTGTTGACTAAGGCTCTAAGTACCATCATGGCTCAAAACGAAGGAATCCAAACATTGGTCGCCGGTGTGAAAACCCAGAATGAAGACCTCCTTCTAAAAATTAGCAATCTTGAACAAGAAAATAATGAATATAAAAAGCGGGTGTCTGTTCTGGAAGCTAAGGTTGACTCACTAGAAAAAAAACTCCCGCTCTTCTACCATTGAGATTCGTTCTAAAACAACCCAATTAGAATAAGAAGGAATTAATTAACATTGTTCAAAACCTTGGCTCAGCCCTCGGCCTGGACACTCCAATTCAGGAGTCGGAAATCTTATCGGATCTTTGTCGGAGCTTTATCGCTTCAAGTCTGAGGCCATAGTGGTTGACTTTAGTACCACTTTTCGGAAGGAATCAATAATTTCAAAACTGAAATCTTTTAAATAAGTTAAGACGAGAAAACAAGGAGCCCCTGTTAAATTCTGAGCATATTAAAATACCGGGTCCCTCTCGTGCCGTATATATTTCGGAGTACTTGATAACTAAAGCAAGAAGAGTATTCTATGTAGCGCGTCAAGAACAAAAAAATGGCTGCAGCTAGTCCAGCTGCAAAAGCCTTTGAAAAGTTTTATGTGAAAAAAGAAGAAGGAGATGCACCGATCCGCATTGATGAAGAAACTGAAATATTTAAACTGTTTTTCTGACTACTTTTTGTTTCATAGACCTATTATTTCTTTAGTATTACTTCGTTTTTTATATTGGCGGCTCTTCGTAGCATTTATTATGTAATAATGCATGCTGGATACTTATTGTATTTTTGGTTTTCTTTGTCCGAGAATGGTAAATTCATATACACACTATGTACACTTCACATAAAACTCATACACTTACACCACATTTACTCAACGTTGTCCAAGCGAGTTATAATATTAAATAATCTTGACATGGCACTTTCCGCTATCTATCACTCATCTATCTCTACAGCTCCTACTTTACCAGATCTGGGTTTTTATTTAAAAAATGTATCAACCATGTCACGCATAAGCTGTGACTATCCCAATAATTTTATTTATAGTTAGTATGAATAATATTGAAACTATATATATATATATATATATATATATATATATATAAGTGGTCTGCGATATTGATAATGTACGAGCAAATTTAATTGATAATAATCACACTCTCAATGTCCTTTCTTAAAACATTCGTAGTGTAAACTGTAATATGCCTAACTTTACTACGCTTCTTCAGAGATCCCAGATGTCGTGGGATATACTGGTTCTTGCAGAATGTTGGCTCTCATCGACTAAAAGTATACCGGACCTTGACAATTATAACTACATAACCACTACATCCCACAAAACGCAGAATGAGCTAGTGGTTACACCACTGTAACTTTGTTAACTCTATTGACGTACTTATTTCTAAACTAAATTGTTTTCAAAATTTAATCCTTTGTGTAATGACGTTCTAAAGGAAACGTACAAACGTTACAGAACCTTTATTCCCCAGTGGTTGTCGGTTCTGCGAACTATATGGCCTGCCCATTGCCACTTCAACTTGCAAACTCTGAGAGCTATGTCGGTAACCTTCGTTCTTCTACGGATTTCCTCATTTCTGATTCTATCACGTAGTGAAACACCTAGCATAGCTCTCTCCATTGCACGCTGCGCAACTCTGAGCTTTTGTATGAGACCAATAGTTAGCGACCACGTCTCAGTGCCGTATGTCATCACTGGCAACACGCACTGATTATAAACTTTCGTCTTGAGGCTCTGCGGTATCTGCGACGAGAAGATATGGCGTAATTTTCCGAACGCTGCCCATCCGAGTTGGATTCGTCGGTTGACCTCTTTGTCGAAGTTGGATCTACCCAATTGGATCGTCTGACCCAAGTAGACATAGTGATCAACAGCTTCGATAATATCGTTCCCAACATAAACCGGCATGGGTACGACATGGGCATTTGACAAGATGTTCGTCTTGCCCATGTTCATTTTAAGTTGACCAGACTCAGTGACCTCAATATTGTTGGGAAACAATATTGAGGTCACTGAGCATTGTGCTTAGGTCTTCCAGGGTTTCAGCCATGATGACTATATCATCAGCAAATCGAAGGTAAGTGATGTATTCGCCATTGATGTTAACACCAAATCATTCCACCGTTCCAGTTCAGAAGCTTGAATATTGATTGATTACCGGTACAACACTTCGATGTACCGGTAATCAATCTGGCGCCGCTGTAATAACTGTAGCACTGCCCAGGTCTCGACTGAATCAAAGGCTTTCTCGTAGTCCACAAACGATAGACATAGTGGCCGATTATACTCTTCGGTCTTCTGTATAATCTGCCGGAGCGTATGGATGTGGTCTACGGTGCTAAAGCCTTTCCGGAATCCAGCTTGTTAGGGAGGCTGAAAGTCGTCAAACCTACGAGCGAGACGGTTTGTAACTACTTTCGAAAACAACTTATAGACGTGGCTCAGCAGCGAAATGGGCCTATTTTTTTCCACCACTTATCAATGTAGAGGAGTATCCACTAAACACTAATCAGATTGCTGCGTTCCAGAATATGAAAAAAAATATATCCAAAGCTTCACTTTCTGCTATTGATCCTAAAGAGCCATTCACCGTCGAAACAGATGCATCAGAACACTCTATAGCAGCATCATTGACTCAAAATGGAAGACCTGTTGCATTTTTCTCACGAACACTTAATGAAAGTGAAAGAAAATACCAGTCTATTGAAAAAGAAGCATGTGCTATCATCGAAAGCGTTAAAAAATGGAGACACTTCTTACTTGGATGACAATTTTATTTGTTAACTGACCAGAAATCTGTGGCGTGCATGATGAAAGGACATGCTAGCAAGATAAAAAATGAAAAAATTCAAAGATGGCGCATGGAGCTCGCTAACTATAGAATTGACATTAAATATCGGAGCGGTAAAGAAAACATTATCGCTGATTGTTTATCACGTATAAAAGCAACATGTGCTACAATGGAGATAATTTGATGACACTACACGAGTCTTTGTGTTTCCCTGGACACAGAATAAATAATAGTACAAGTACAGAAGGCTAACTGAGTAAAGTCATTTAAATAAATAGCGACTCTCGCTACAACTCTATAAAGTGCAATTTACTAATTTTTGCTTGAGCTTTCAATTATATTTACCTAGAAGGCGCTCGCCCACCGCGTGCAGGCTAGAATGCACCGTATCACAACGCGCGAGAACTTCCATTGCTCTAACCGTTTCAGAATCACTCTGTCCCTTTTTCGCTCGGTAGGGTTGTATTAAGATATGACTAGGTACTTGTACTACTAATTATTCTGTGATATGTTATGACTTAGATATTGTAACAGAATAAATAAGTAATAATGTATTATGTTATTACTTATTATTATAAATTAAAATAGTTCTATTACATACAATGACATTCTTATCAGAATAGACCTACTACCTCATTTTTACTACTTACCTATCCCGTTTTCAAACCGCCGATAACTTTAGTAAGATACCTACCTACGTGTCGTTGGTTGATTATGATTATATCCTATAGGTATTGCACTTTGCTGAATAAAGGTGCCTGTCTGAATTCCATGCTTTTTAATGAGTGAAAAATAAATTGCTACCTACGTAATAAAAGGTATTAAAAGTAGTTAGGTATTATACTAGACATATATTATATAAATTCCTAATTAGTTGTAGGCTACTTACTAAGTCAGCACAGTAATTCATTTTCCGATCAACAATACCTACTTTAATCATTTGTAAAATTACGTTGATCGATTTAATAAACGACTTTATTTCTGCGCGGAAAAACCTTAAATATGCTTAGCTTCGGTATGGAACACAAATGAAATAACATAAAACTATAGGAACTACGTAATAAAAAAATATCAATATCTAACTACATAACTAGGACCTATTACAGGTATTACAATTTATTACCTTTCAATATCCTTTGGAAGCGTAAATAATGACAATTCGTCATTTCTATCACTATTCAACCAGCCGAATGCTATGCAGTACTTTCTAGCTTTCTTTTTGGTACTCATAATTAAAACACGAATAAAGTTTGTCAATAACTTTACGTAAGTAGGTGCTCTATCGCTAAGTACAAGGCGCGCGACTCATCGAGCGCACGCTTGACACTCGACTGAACGGACCCGAATATTGGGTCCTTGAATTTATTTGTACTTGTTGCGGAGTGCGACCGCCCTGCCCTGGAGTTACACGACTTATGCATTGGAACTTACGACTTACTCAGCGGAAGATATAAAACGTACTGTGACATCTTGCAGAGTGTGTGCTGAAGAAAAGCCGAGATTTAACAGAACCATATCTGGTAATCTGATAAAAGCAACTACCCCTTTTGAACGATTATCTCTAGATTTTAAAGGACCAATACCTTATTCCACCACAAACAAATACATTCTTACAATAATAGATGAATATTCCCATTCGCATATGCCTGTAAAGATACAAGCTCTGATAGTGTGATCAAAAGTCTAACGGATTTATTCTCAACCTTTGGCATGCCTTGTATGATACACACGGATCAGGGAGCAGGATTTATGTCCAGGGAACTAAAGGATTTTTTGAATTCAAAAGGGATCGCGAGCAGTCGTTCTGCACCGTATAATCCTCAATGTAACGGCCAAGAAGAGCATTTGAATGGGACATTATGGCAAACAATACGTCTTGCATTAAAAACAAAGAACATGCCTATAGAGATGTGGGAGAATGTACTAACACAAGCCCTACCCAGCATTCGATCACTGCTTTGTACTGCAACCAATATGACTCCACACGAACGAATGTTTCTCCACCCCAGACGATCTTCCTCGGGACAGTCTCTGCCATCTTGGTTCAAGGATGATAAAGTTCTGTTAATGAAACATGTGCGTAACAAATATGATCCGCTTGTTGAAGAAGTAGAAATGGTTGAACCCTCTCCAATGAGCAGTAGAGTACGGTTAACAAATGGACCAGAAATCATAGTGTCTAATAGACATTTAGCGCCAAGAGGTGAAGGTGCAGAAGTTGAAGAGACCTCGGATTCTGATGTCGAAGAATTTCATGATACTCAGGATTTGACGCTGGTGCCTCCAACGGATCCTCCTCGGCGTTCAGAAAGAAGCAGACGCTTACCAGCACATCTCCGTGATGACTACGAAACATAAGGAGGGAAGAATGATGTAGGTTTTATAGTGCATAGTGTACTTCCTTGTGTATAGCTCTATGGTTTATATTTTATGCTCTTATCAATTGTCATGTCATGTCATGTGGAATAAACCCTTGATTCTACGAACAGGGCTTTTCAATTTACTACACTAAGCTCCTTTGTTTTTTTAATGTAAACCAAATGTGGCTAACTCCTTTAACTTTGAGGGCAAAAGTGTATTTTTGCAAGTTTAAGTTGTTAAAACCTGAATTCTAAACAAATTTTATTATCGTTGCCTAGCTGCACCCGTTGCTTTGCCCGCGTAAAAGAAAGGGTGTTTCAATCCGCAGTCCTTCGACTCATGCAATATCCATATTTACTACCTACAGGAAAAGGAAGTAAAAAAGTAGAAAGGTGTTTGGAACCTTGAATGCGAGACATGATTTGGTGATGTATTTAAGGCGACGGACCCGTGGTCACACCGATTTAATTTTTGAAAGTGTATTCGGTCAAAAGGATACACTGCTATTTAACTGCAAACTCGATGGTGCCGCTTGGATCAGAACCAGGGCGAGCATTTGCTGCTTTTATACAAAGTGCTTATTTAATTTCATTATGACATTTATCAACGTAATTGCTAATAAAATTGTGGCAGGCGTTAGAGTTATTTTTTAAATTGCTTTTTTAAAGGTAATCCTTGAATATTGTTTACGTTTGTAATCTATAATATTTAGGTACATTCTAGGTACTAACTTGTGGTAGGTATTTGGTAAACATACAGTTAGTTTGGTAACTATACGTTCCAAATCAATGGTACACCCGCTGTCCTGACGTTTGGTTGGCGGGTGTACCTTTCTTTTAATAATAACTCCAAATTTTTAGAGGTGCATATAAAATCATTGCAGGTACCATGAGGTACATTGCAGGTACAGTACACACATATTCGAACTGCTGTATTTCGAGACAATAAGTGGTAGGTACACCCGCAGTCCTGACGCTCACTAAGAATCATCTCGATCACATCAGCTTTCGAACAGAAAAAACAGTGCCAAGGCCTTATGGCCTTAGCGTTTGCTGAGTTGGGACTAGGGCATGCAAAACTCGGGTTGTTTAAAAAAACCCGTCTTTTTCGAGTTTTCAATTTAAAAAACTGGGTTTTTCTAGTTTTACGATATTTTCGAGTTTTTCTTTATTTGGGGCTTAAAATAACTATATTAGTGTGTGTAAGTAAAGAAAAGGCTGAAATGTAATTAAAATTTGTATTTACTTTCGTATTCTTATTTTTTAACTTTATCAACAGATCAATCAAGTAACATTTGGTTTATGTAGTACGAGTATTAATAATTGCTCATTTGGTACTAGTAATAATAAAAAAATTGACTGTCCGTAAAGACCTAAACAATAAAGGTTTTCTAAGTGAGTTTTAATTATTTTTTCTGTTTTTGTAAGTATACCTATGACACTAGAAGAAGCATATTTAAGTCCTCTTGATTTTGTGTATATCAGAGTATTGATGTCTTCCTCTCCGATCAATAGCGATACACAGACATCGCATTTATTGCACGCATTAACTTTTTCGTAACTAATCCAGATATTATATATTCTACAACCCTATCTGTGTACGCGTCAGTATCTGTATTTAAAATGCATTCCATATATGCATCATATAAGTCACTGTGATCCTCTGTGATTTCTACAAAACTTTTTTGTCAGTTAGCTCGTTTAAAGCTAGAATAGGATTTTTACTAGAGCAAGTCAATATATTAACTTGTTCCAGTGGAGTACAATTCCCAATGCCATCATCTCTGATCACAAGCAATTTTTTATAAGCCGCACGAAATTGAATGGCATTGGGATTATTATTGAAAC
The DNA here is from genome assembly GCA_946251855.1 of Alsophila aescularia. NCBI lineage: Eukaryota > Metazoa > Arthropoda > Insecta > Lepidoptera > Geometridae > Alsophila > Alsophila aescularia. The sequence continues at coordinate 47,278,682 of OX276383.1, read as the reverse complement.
CACCTCTTGCTCTCACAGCCGAGCAGAAGAGCTCGATATGATCTTGGCTGATCTTGTAGAGTGGTATGTATTTCAGCATGTTAGTGTCTTCCACCAAGTAACTATACAGTGCCAATGCGCTGTTCATGTTTATCAACAATCCAATGAAACCGGTTTTTCTGCGGGACTTGATCAAAAGTTCATCTGAAGGTAATTTTAAACTTGTGAGGTAGTTAGTCGCACCTTCAAATAGAGCTGATATGAAACCAATATTGGCAGGGCACATCGCTTTTTTAAATCTGGGCGGGCATATCCAATGGCTGTTTAACACATCAAACACATCGTTCATAATATTTATAAAATTGACAGTGCCACTACATTCCTCAAATTGTTTTAATTTTAATTCACTGCGGCAATATTCCAGTGCATCTTCTACTGAGTTACTGAACAATTGTGTCGCCAGCTTCACTTTCATCTTTTGTTTGTGATAGAATACATGCGGCTTTTTAATTTTATTTGCAAGATGCAGGCCTTGTTTTTCTTAAAGTTACAGGAATTTTTCTAAAAATTTAAAGTTTACTTTTCGCCCAAATGAGTCAATAAATACTTATAGTTCGCCAAATGCATTACGAATTAATTTTATTGCGTGGCATGTCGATAAAAGCGTAGATGCGAGTGTTACTGCTCTCAAAACTAGTAACATCTTGGTTTCTTAAAATATCGCAGCCAAGGGATGTGAACATGCTGAAATTTGCGGCTGGTCCATCGCATAATTTTAGAGCCGTGCTCATGATAATACATTTTTGCTCGCATGTGAGGGATGTTATTAAAAAATAACCAATAGGTATTTTCCATGAGCCGTTGATAGACGTTAACAGGAGTACTAGGGCTTGACTGGCTTTTTCAACACTATCATTATCTAGGTTGTGGCCATGATCAACTCTACCATAATATTTCTGAGTTCTTGGTTCCGAAGTCAGAGACTTTCTTATGGCCATTTCGTCAAAAACCAAGGATCATATCACAGGGTGTGCACTTCCCTGCACTTTAATTTTTAAAGTTTCAAATTCTTCTTTCGTAAATCCCGGTTCACAATTTACATGTTGATACCATTTACACAAAGTTCTTGTATGAGGTAAGCATGTATTGTAAGTCCGCCTTATATAATTATAGGCCTTGGGGGATAAAAAATGCAATGTTAATGCGAACTTTCTGATTTCTTCTGAGTATTTATTTGGTGCAGGTAAGCCTTTGGACTTATTAATTTGTCTTTTTAAGAAATCTTTTGGTCCTGCCAATTCTTCAATTACAACAGCTTGTTCCATGCTGATACAATTTTTTCTTCGAAGGTCTTCTATGATGTCTTTCAAATTGGCAATTTTTTTTGTTTTTCTTTCGAACCCTTTCGTTGAGGCTTGGTTGAGGCGTTTAATTTTTTGCTGTTGCTTGACACATTTTTCTTTTAAAGCCTCAATTTTTTCAGTTTGTTTATTCTGGAAAACAATGATAACTACTTCAATCATCAAATGGTTTAGTCGACGTCGAAAATGAATTTTTGTCTCATGCTAAATAAAAAAAACATGTTATATTTATATTTTAGCACAAAGATCAGGAAACGTGCTGAGAAATCACTGACAGGTGGGTATTTAAGACATCTGATACATACCTCTTTGTGCACTGTTTCCACAATTCGATGGGGTAACTGCAATGGAGGCATTACAGTAGATGTACAAGAAACATCAGTTTTTTTATGTTTCTCGTTTCACAAAAAAGTTTGTGCTCGCGAGGTCCACAGCTCACAAAGACACTAGTCATAATATAAGTACCTATTTTTTTCAGGCACCCGATAAAAAGCATCACCTAACCAAGTGTCTCTGTGAGCTGTGGACCTCGCGAGCACAAACTTTTTTGCAATCTAGCGGTGCACAGTAGTACCATCTAGTTACCTTATTGAAAACTAACATTAATAACCAAGGTGCTCCATCAATCCCTACCTACTAATTAAAGGGCTGATTTCACTTAAAGAAACCTAAAAGTAGAGAAGTTTACTGCATTTTGTGGAGCTATTCTGCTCATCACGCCGAAGATCCTCATCAGATCTTCACAAAAAAATTGTGAGACTAACGTAAAGTTACTACATCTCAAATAAAAAAATAAAAAAATTGGATCTAATAAGGCGGAGATATTCAATAGCCCCCTTTTTGCGGTAAGTACCCCTCCAATCGAACGTCCCCGACGACTGAAAAAAACAAAAAATTCATTAAATCTGTATAAAAAGTTTTGTCTAGATCGGTTGAGAAATGTGGTCTATAGATGAGAACAGCCGGAGATCCGGGCAGCAGCGCACAGACTGACAAACGAAAGCATTTTTGCCCAAGCTGAAACGGAGACTGTTCGCTCGCTTTAATCAATCATTTTAATACACACTTACCGAAAATACTGTGGGAACAGAGTTGTCATGTAATCTCATTACATCAAGTGTTCTGTTAAAACAGCTTTCTTCAAAGTGAAGTGAACAGAGGTACCATTCTTTATGTCGGGGATTAATATTTTATTCACCAATAGCCTCTAACCATTTTTTCTTTAATCCTTCATTTTTAGGAAACCTAAAAAATGGCAAGTATTTTTATCAATAAATCATTTGGTTAGATCTGATAAGTAACATAAAACAAAAATCAAAATGCTTTATTTTATGATCACAATAAAACTGTGGGATGTTCTCTGGGTGCTGTGAACTACGGACCAGACACGCATAATGATTTATGTTAACATCGCAGAATATACCGATATCGTTTCAGCGGAGGAGCTAGTTTCGGAACTAATACGGCAACGGTACAACACTATTCCACTATGACATACTATTGAAACAATAACGAATGAAATAATATTTAATAAAAAGATCCGCAGCCCGATTACAGAACTTTGTTACAATCGGATTATCACTTTTTTCATAGCAATTTCGACTCTCCCGCAAGGCATTAGTGATATCGATACTGACAATCCGATTGAAGCTAAGTTATGTGGTCGGGCCCCTGTTGTACGGAAATGAACCCAAATATCAATACTTTAGCCATAAATTCATGGTCGCCTATGAGTTTTATCATTGAATGTGTATTATTTAGGTACTATTGCATGAAAACCGGCTACTAACCTGTGCAAAGACAATCGAGGTTGATTTTTATTCTTTTTTGCGCTTAGTGTTCTCGAACGTCAAAATGAGAAATCGGTAGAATTGCCCTCAAAAATCGGTAAATTTGTACATAAAATCGGTATATAGGAAAAAATCCAATTTAATAATTATTATTAAAATTTTAATATATGTTGAAAATTGGTCCTATGTATTTTTGAAGTAAAATATTTACTTACAAAACAGGTGGATTAGGTAAGAATACAAATCAATATTTTTTAGGATCGTGCCAATATTTTTAGGCCATTGCCGCAGACAGTTTTTCATTTTTTAACGGACTACGCCAATGGCCGATTTTTGACAATTAAAATTCACAGTAGTTGACTATTTCAAACCTTATTTGTGCATCACTAATTAATCCACTGACAGATGACAGATTAGTATTGAATAGGGGCCGGCCACATAACTTAGCTTCAATCGGATTTTCAGTATCGATATCACTAATGCCTTGCGATAGAGTCGAAATTGCTATGAAAAAAGTGATAATCCGTATGTAAACCAAGTTTTTTAATCGGGCTGCAGCTGTCTAAAATATCGAATGTTAGTTACTATTAAAAAAAATATGAATAATCTGTGCAAAAATTTAAAAATTTGCAATTGGGGCTAATAATACCCAGCAGAGCTACCTTGTTTCAATCAGATTTTCATTATCACGTGTACTTGATGCGGCTGGCGCGTTAGTCAATATTGCTTTAAAGTGCTGTTTGCAACAAGTCATTTTGGCTTAGGTGGCAGGGCCCCAGAAATCGTGAGAAAATTGATCGATTTCGATATTTCGGTAGGACAGTGCCCAAATCGTAAGAAATACCGAAAAATCGGTAGGTTCGAGACCACTGCTTGCACCACACTTCACAATACAACACACAGGCATGTTAAATTGCTGTTTGCTAACATTTACATGCAGTTTTCGCAAACTCGTCATAATTGTCTCGCAAATCTCAAACATAAAGTAAACAACCAGTTGACAGCAAAACTACCACGAAACTCGCATAGCTTAAATAATGTGAGTGGTCTCTTTTATCAAATACGATTATTGTATTAGAAAGAATGAGACAAAACGATATTTCACATTCTGTATCGTAATTCACTCATATTTGTATAAGCAAATGTAAGTATAGAATAACGCGGCGTCTCCATGTTTTTTCCCTTTCCTAACTCAATGTTAATACCATACTCTTCTTCTTCTTTTTTTATTAGATGGCTTCTGCGGAGGCACTGGCCTACTAGCAATTTCGCCAATGTCAAATGTATTTTATAGTTTAAAGATTGGAATAGATAATAAAAAAACTGACAACGTTTTGACTGTTATAATTTGTTCCACGTTTTAGAGGAAAACTGTGAAAATTGTTCAATTTATGGTATTTTTCACTGAGTTTGAGGGAAAAATAACTTTATGGGTTGGCAGCACTGAACTGACATCAATTCAAGTTGTCATTTGGATTGTAAAGTGTAAAGCCAAGTTTGATTATTTTTACATTAAAATCAAGCAAAACTATGAATTAAACTAAGTTTCTATCTGGCTGGACTAATAATTTTGCGTTTCAGTTTAATATATATAGATTTCCAAGATGACGCATCTTGATGTAAGCTATCAATTCCTACTAATAATTGATAATAATTCTCTGCAATCTTGTATCAATCAAGAATGTTTACAATAGTTTTTTGATGTGTGCATTACATACCTATTGTATTTTATAGTGAATTGATGTTTTAGTTGCAGTATTATTTCATTACGAAACAAGGAAACAGGCTATCTATACCAGATTATAACCTTAGGATTAGTTTTGTTAACTAGAGTTCATAGAATTTGCCTATAATTTAATTTTGACCACTTAGAATACGTTAGAACTAAACTTCTTTCAAATTTAATTAATTCTATCTAGATAAGCATGTCTTAATTGCTCTAATAAATTTCAGGTAAGCAACAGTAGCACAGACAGTAGTTCAGGTTCGACATCAGATTCCAGCAGCAGTGAAAGCTCCTCCTCTAGTTCAGGCTCAGGATCCAGTAGCTCTGACTCTGAATCATCCGCCTCCGACACCCCTGCAACTGCTACTGCTCCACCACCAAAATCCCCATCAAAATCTGAAGAACCTAAAAAAAAAGAGGAGCCAAAGCAACGACGACCATCTAAAGTTAAAATATCATCATCAAGCGAAGATGAAACCCCAATCGCTCTCAGCCCAATACCATTACCACCCCGGAGAAGAATCTCGGCAAAACCAAAAACCACAGTTGCAGCACTCTCTAAAGGCAAAGGGCCTAGACTACCCATTGGAGGAAAGACCAAACCAATCCCTAAAACGATACCCAAATCCAATAAACCAGATGCAGGATCACTAAAAAAGAAAAGCATATTCTCCCCGGAGCACACATCTGAATCAGATACTGAAAGCAAATCATCTATAGATTCACCAAAAAGTAAAAGAAGTTCTCGTAAGTCTAGTGAAGACAAAGACAGCCCACCAATCCAGTTAGATAATGATGATTCCAATTCAAAAGATTCAAATTCAAAAGACTCGAAGGATTCAAAAGACTCGAAGGATTCAAAAGACTCGAAGGATTCAAAAGACTCGAAGGATTCAAAAGACTCGAAGGATTCAAAAGTCTCAAAGGATTCAAAAGACTCTAAAGCCTCAAAAGATTCGAGCCGATCTAAGGATTCTAAAATCTCAAAGGATTCTAAAGACTCCAAGGATTCTAAAGACTCCAAGGATTCTAAAGACTCCAAGGATTCTAAAGACTCTAAGGATTCTAAAGACTCCAAGGATTCTAAAGACTCCAAGGATTCTAAAGACTCCAAGGATTCCAAAGACTCCAAGGATTCTAAAGACTCCAAGGATTCTAAAGCCTCCAAAGATTCTAAAGATTCCACCCATTCTAATCATTCCAAGGATTCAAAATGCTCTAAAGATTCTTCTGCAAATTCTAAAACATCTAAAACCTCTAAAGCCTCTACCATTTCTAAAACCTCATCGAGCTCCTCCAAAGCCTCAATTCACTCGAAGGCCTCAAGTTCTAAAGGGTCACCTTTAATCTCGAAGGGTTCTAATTCTAAAGACAGTGCAAAACGTAAGAATGGTAATAGGCCCAATGGACCTCCTCCAAAGAGAGCTATTGAAGATAAGAGTGCTTCATCCTGTACATCCAGCAATAATTCTTCCATTGAATCTGTTTCGGATTCCGATAGCGACAGTGAACCCACACCTAAGAAAGAACGTGTGAAAACTGGGAAGACAAAACCGCCATCAAATTCTAGTAAAGTAAGTGAAGAAACAAGTTTACAGTAAGTCATTATGAGTCCCTATCAATTTTGGCGCGCTACTACATTAGGTAACTATCGGAGCGCAGTGTGTCTGTGTGCGTTCTAACTATCGCTGACAATAGTAGTGTGCGTTGTTGTACGGTGTGTAGCGGGAACAAATAATCTTGGTCCGTAACCGCTATTATCAACACTCCATCGTTTTTACTTACTAAGTTCCGTAATACTGGATAGACTTTATTGTGATAATGATGTGTTATTTTTGATACCCAAAAAAATATAATTGTAACTAGTACAGCATTACGGCATACAAGGGTGTGGTACGAAAAATTATCAACTGTCCTATACAAAACTTCATTACCTATTCGATCCAAATATATGGGATGGCTGTCTTTTTTTTCGCCATTTCAATTTTGGTCCCATGAGGAAAGTTGTTCAGTTTTATAGTATGACAATCATCATCATCATACTTCACCCTCAAAGGGCTGAACAGATATTGATGAAATTTGGAATGGATAGCTTTTACCCTGGAATAACACATAGGATACTTTTCATCATCGTCATCATCATCCTTTACGCGAGTGAAACCGTGGGGCGCAGCTAGTAATTAATAAATCGTAAAGTGTCACAGCTCAGTAAGTAGCTCAGGGTAAGTGCTCAGTACCACCGATGATAGTAATGGGAAATTGTATTCTCAGTAGTAATAGTATAGTAGTATACCCCTATAAGCAATTTATACTACTTTTTATGGTGGTACTAGTGCAAAATGGTTTATTCCCAGTAGTACCACTGCAAGTATCACCAATGGTACAAATAGATAATTATATTCTTCATTATGACCAAGTAATTTCATTGGTGGACCTAGTAAGATTATTTTTTAGTACCACCGGTGGCACTTCTGAGTACTGAGTATTCTCATTAGTACCCTCTTTAATTAAATAATTTGTTAATTAATAGGGGTAGTAATGAGAATCCTCAGCCGGTGGTACTAAAAAATATTCCCACTAGGTCCACCAATCAAATTACTTGGTCATAGAGGTACTAGTGCGAATGCAATTTCCCATTAGTACCATCGGTTGTAGGTACTCGCATTGGTACTGGGAACAAACCGTAACCCACTTGTACCACCATTTAAATATTTAAATAAATTGCTTATAGGGATAGATAGATAGATAACTCTTTATTGTACACCACATAGAACAAAAATACAATAATAACTAAAACATTTATACAAAATACATGGAACAATGGGCGGTCTTATCGCTGAAAAGCGATCTCTTCCAGACAACCTTTGGATGGAAAGGAATTAATATACGGCAAAGACGGTGGCGCATTATAATATAATAAATAAATAATAAAAACTGAATACAATGAATAAACATATATACACATATATTCCAATATACTTACACATAAAAATGTAAATATATAGTACAGTATATATATATATTTCTCATTAGTACCACTGGTGGTACTAATGAGAAATTGCATTCTCAGTAAATGTAATTTATTATAATGTATATACTATGTATATGGATATATATATATATATATATATATATATATATATATATCCATATACATAGTATATATATATATATTATATATATATATATACTATGTATATGGATATATATATATATATCCATATACATATATATATATATAATATACATAGTATATACATTATAATAAATTACATTTACTGAGAATGCAATTTCTCATTAGTACCACCAGTGGTACTGAGCAGTGGTTCTCCTGGGAACAACCTATAAAACAAGCACAAATCAAATATTTATATAAACCCTTCCCCCCACCCCCATTATACCTAAGAAGCATCTCGAACACATCAGTTTTCAAACATTAAAAACCTCATCAAAATCTTTTCATTCGTTTGGGGTTTGGGAGCTGCGATCCTCACCCCCTTACCCCCCCCCCCCCCCCCCCCCTCCTCATTAAAGTAAGAACCATCTCGTTCACATCAGCTTTCAAGCATAAAAACAACTTCTCTTTGGTCGAGGGTTTAAAATAAATATTCTCATTATGTCTCAAAACTGGTTAGGCCTAGTACAAAATCACGCTCGATTCACGAGTTTCGTCAGGAGCGGCGAACGTCACGGGCGACACAGGTCCGTCGTTAAGAAGCCCTCGGGCGCGACTGAATGCGAGCACATCGGTTTATAAGGCATAATTTGAAGATTTTATTACAATTAAATAAGTTATCAAAAATAAAAAATAAAAATTGAGTTTGGAAGATAAAATACCTCAAATTTTAAAATGTTTAACACTTATTGTTATTTTCAGTAAATTCTGTCGCGTAGACGACGGGTTTGCACATGATTTTATTGGATTTTTTCGGCGTGGAACACATTTCTTTAAAGTACTTACTAATTAAACTTTAAAAAAATAACTTGTACACATACTAATATACCATGTACCCAGTATTTAGGATATTTCTCAGATTGTTATTTTCTACCAGTAAGCTAAGAAAGCAATTGCAAAACCATGTGTTTCGTGCTTAAGTAAAAACGAGTGTTAGATTTTTATTTTTCGTCATTTATATTCAGTAGTTATCAAAATTAAAATTAGTAGCCTTACTAGATAAATAGATGATAAACAACTTTGCATTTAAAAAAAAAACAGATATCTTAAGGTTATTGAGAAATTAGTGCTGAAAAAGTTGGAATTTTCTGTTTTTAGCCCGCAAAATTGATAGGGACTCTTAAAACCCAAGGTTTGTTGGTTGGTTTCATAAGAAGCTACTTATCAGTTTGTTTTTGGCTAAAGTGTGCCATCTAAAGATGACAATACATGATGACCCATGTTGGCCATGTGAAGCCAAATACCAAGAAGTAGACAGCCCACTTGGCCCCTCTGTTACCTTGCCATTGGTTGTCATTGCTCGCCTAGCTGGCTGCAAGGAAAGGCAAGGAATATTTTGTTGAAATTGACAATTGTCAATACATTTACAAACTTATTAAACACAAATATTGAGGGACACTAATATTAGTATTATCATTGGAACTGAGATCGCTTAAGACCACATTACCTAACAAGCACATATTAAAAAAAAAAAACCCCGACCCCCCACCCCTAAGAACTTGAAAAAGCATTTCAATCACATCAGTTTTCAGACATAAAAACCGCACCAAAATCGGTCCATCCGTTTGGGAGCTACGATTCTCACCCCCTTTCCCCCATTATTGCTAAGAACCATCTCGATTACCTCAGCTTTGAAACATAAAAAACCGCAACTAAATAGGTCCATTCATTTGGAAAATACTATTCTCAACCCCAATATAGCCAAGAACCAAAAAACTGCATTGCAATCGATCCTGTAGTTATTACGTGATGTGCGAACAAACATACAGACTAAATAACAAACAGAAAGACACAATTTAAAAAAAAATTATACTCTTGTTCAGTAGCTTATTTAACTTTTCGGGATGAAAAGTATCCAATGTCCTACCTCGTAGTATGAACTCAAATTATGCCAAGTTTCATTTAAATTTATTGAATAGTTTTATCGTGATGCGCGGCTTTGATACAGACAGACAGACAGAAACACAAAAATTAAAAAAAAAACAGTTTTGGCTTCAGTATTGAATATATAACAGCCTCCAAAAAAATATACAAAATATCTTCAATGTACAGAATTTGGATCCCTATTCCGCAGGAACTCTTTATGTTTGCGGGATAAAAAGTATCCTCAATTTTCACTTATCATATAAACTATGACTGTGCCAAGTTGCAACAAAATCCTTCCAGTAGTTTCAGCGTGATACATGTTCTTTTAAATAAATTTCAACGCCTATCCTGCGGGAAACGTTTATTTCTTCGGGATGAAAAGTATCCTATGTCCTACCTCATAGTAAGAACTCAAATCATACCAAGTTTCATTTAAATTCATTGAGTAGTTTCGGCGTGCTGCCTAGCCAAGATACAGACAGAAAGACAAAAATTAAAAAAAACAGTTTTGGCTTCAGTACGGAATACAGAAAAGCCTCCAAAAAAAATTTACTAAATATCTTCAATGTACAGAATTGGACCTGTTACAGTTTTATTATAAGTATAGTTAAAGAAGCCAATAATAAATAGGCGCGAGCATAGCTAGTTATTCCTTGAAGTCCGATTGATGATCTCAATCCGATGAGTACAAGCCGAGCAATCAATAAAAATATTGTTGACGGCTGAAGGAATTTTGATAAAATGTTGGTATATTTGTATTTAAGGTCCTGGAATACAGCACATAGAGTACTATTAACCTAGAGAAATGACCACGCGTGCGAAGCCGCAGGCATCAGCTAGTCCTTTAATATATCTATCTAACTACTCAATGGAACCGCAGTAATTTTTCTTTTTTTTTGTCTTACGAATGGCAACAAATAGTTCGACATTTTTGCGCTCACTTTGCTCACTTACCTATTTTCGCACGCTAAAGAATTCATTATTCATCTCTAATTTTTACCGAAATTTTTCGAGCTCTTTATGCTCACGTTTGTTAAATGATATATTCTGTTTCCTCATTCGTATAATGTAGCGGAAATAGCTAAAAAAAATCGCGCTCGCTTCGCTTGCGCTTTCTTGGTAATATTAGATATTTTGAAAACAGAAGATCGATTGTAAACGTTTCTTTTCATAATTACTCTAATAAAAGCATAAGTAACTTAAAATGTTTGCGCTCGCTTCTCTCGCGCCTTATTGATAACATTGCTTCTTTCACCCTCACAGAAGATCGACCATAAAAATTCGTTTGTTCACATAACTACACTAATAAAAGCATAAGTAGCTCAAAATGTTCACGCTCGCTTCGCTCACGCTTCTTGTTAATATTACATAGAAATTATAAATATGGATCACATAATTATACCGTAAAAGTAATAATATATAATATATGATTTGTAATAATCATGTTTCATTTTTCACCAATAAAAATATCAGAAATGTTTTTGCGTCCCGCTTATGATGGTGTCTATCATTTTGTGATTGAAATTTTATTTTAGATTTTATATTAAAAGAAATGTGTTTGCTATGCTCGCGCTTCTTGATTTGTAATTAATATTTTAAACTGTATATAGGTAAAGAGATAGGTACAAATTATGTTTGTATCTGCTTGTTATAACTATTTACTAGCCTAATTTTAAAAATTGATTTACCATTCAGAGCTACACTACATCCGAGTGGCGTAGGCTACGCGATTGATTTACCATTCAGAGCTACACTACATCCGAGTGGCGTAGGCTACGCGATTGATTTACCATTCAGAGCTACACTACATCCGAGTGGCGTAGGCTACGCGATTGATTTACCATTCAGAGCTACACTACATCCGAGTGGCGTAGGCTACGCGATTGATTTACCATTCAGAGCTACACTACATCCGAGTGGCGTAGGCTACGCGATTGATTTACCATTCAGAGCTACACTACATCCGAGTGGCGTAGGCTACGCGATTGATTTACCATTCAGAGCTACACTACATCCGAGTGGCGTAGGCTACGCGATTGATTTACCATTCAGAGCTACACTACATCCGAGTGGCGTAGGCTACGCGATTGATACCGCGGGAAACAGTATTGTATAATTTTGAAACCCACCCAGGCTGGATATAGGTACCTCTATCCAGCCTGGATATAGGTACCTCAATCCATCCAGGACACCTCAAGTAGTTATAATTAATAAACTCATTGCAAAAAATAACAAAATATAAAGGATAAGAAATGATTAATTATGTAGATAATATTATATTTCATTATTATAAGAAAAAAATAAGAAAAACTTGCTTTAAAATGAATATAGCCAACTATATTCATTTTAAAGCAAGTTCTTCTTTTTTTTTTTCATTTTTTTTTTCAATCAGGGATATTTGGCAGAATGGTCAGCGATAAGTCAGGGTTTTTTTAGAATTTTTAGTGGACACCCTGTTGACCAACATGTAGATGGTTACACTGAGACATTTATTGATGTATCTATACTTATAATAAAGCAATAATAACGAAAAAGACTGTAGAAGAAAGATAATAAAAAATATGGTCTAGGGTACTTAAAATATGCTACTGAACAATAATATAACATTTTTTTAAATCATGTATGTCTGTTTGTTTGAATTTTTGTTCGTACATCACGTAACAAATACTGGACCGATTGCGATGCAGTTTTCACTGTTGGATAGCTTGGGGTTTGACTAAAACTTTTTATCTTAGTCCGATGATTAGATGCCGAGCAATTGATAAAAAACTATTTGACTTCTGAACGAATTTTGAATAATTGTAGTATTTTGTATTTTATAGGTAATTTTGGTCCTGGAATAAAACGTATGAGCTACATTTAATTGAAATGACCACGCGAGTACGCTAGTTGAAAATAAATTACTAGGTCACAGTAAAAAATATATAAGATTGACTGTCAATGTCACTAACATTAGAAATGGGATATTCACCATGTTTTTTAATATTTCGGCGCTGTTGCTGGCAAACAGCTCGTGATCATAGCCTCTAAAAATATATGCTAAATTTCCTGTTTCTAATGATAATACTGATTATACTAAAACATAAAATAAATCAAATACATATACTAGAAAGATTAAAAAAAACACGAGTATTCCAATTAAAAAAAAACTTCAAATAAATAGTTGTAATATTATTAAAACACACGTTTATGTTTTTTTCCATGAAATTGCACCTTTCAATTTCGTTCCTATCTTTTTGCACCATAACCATACTTTTATTACAGGAAACCAGCAAAAGTGGAGACTCCGGTGACTCCGTAGGCACAATGACAAGAAAACTGACCCGATCACTATCGGCCCGTGTCTCAAGAATGGCAACGGCAACACGGACAACACACACAGACACAGATTCTGATATTGACGAGAAGCCCAACACAAATCTTTTTGATAACAAAAGGTATCTATTTCATCTATCTATACTTGTAACTTCCTTGTAAGACCTGTACTTCGAGAGTTCCAGAAGTTGTTAAACTCTGCTCTGATCGATGGGAGAACTCCAAAGGCGGGAACAGAAGTATGGAAGTTTTGTTTTTCAAAAAAGGAGATTAAACGCTTCTTAAACACTACAAGCAGGCCCATCTCGCTTCTGAGCCATATCCATTAGCTATTTTCGAGGGTAGTCTTGAATCGTCTAGCGAGAACACTTGATGAGTTTCAGCCTCCAGAGAAGGCTGAGTTTCGAGGGGGTTACGGAACCATGGACCACATCCACACAGTGCGGCAGGCAATACAGAAGACTTATGAGTATACCAGCCCGTGTCTTGCTTTTATGTACTATGAGAAAGCCTTTGACTCTATCAAAACCTGGGCTGTTCTCGAATCCCTGCAGCGATGCCAAGTTGACTGGCTATCCACATTATCGAGGTGATGAGGTGCTTGTATGATGCCGAGACTTTGTCCGTTCATGTCCAGAAACGGCAGACTAAACCTATCCAGCTGCGCAGGGGAGTGAGACTGGGGGATGTTATATTCCCGAAACTGTTCACTAACGCCCTGGAAGATATGTTTAAGACTCTGGACTGGACAGGAAAGGGCATTAACATAAATGGCGATTACATCTCTCACCTCGCACCAGTTGGGCACAAACTGAGAATATAATGGAATAGTTTTATTTATTTTCTTAATTTAGCCTATATGTTTATGCTAATCGATAGAACTCAACAATCTAACTCGAAATTGTCCCATAACTTTTTTTCTTAAAACGAATACTTAGCGAGAAAATAGACAGTGTTTAAAAACTTTGTATGGAGTGACACCTATAATGCTCTGTTTCTCAGAATCTTGCGCTGTCATCGCCTTGTCACTTCTTAGGTATCATTGTATGGCTGTTCATCTTTCATATGACACTATAAACACATGCATCCACCCGCATTTTCCCCTGATAAATGCCACAGAATATGGGTACTTTTTGTAATACCGCGTAACGAAATTTAAGTTTTTTTTTAACAATTCGCCTTTATTTTTATGCCAATCGATAGAGCTCAATAATATCACTTGAATCTATCATTTTTTATTCTTAAAACGAATATTTAGCGTGAACATAGGCAAAGTTTAAAAATGTTGTTTGGAGTGACACCTATTACGCTCCGTTTCTGAGAATCTTTCGCCATCATTGCCATGTCACTACTTAAGTATAATTATATGGCTGTTCATCTTTCATATGACACAATAAACACATGCATCCCGCATCCATTTATCAGAGGAAAATGGTATCTCAATCTGACGAGTAGAAGCTGAGCAATCAATAAAAAATGTCTGCGGGCACACAACAGCTAGTTCTTACACAAGTTGTGATATTCATAGCTGTTATAGTGACGATGGTTGAACGAAATTTGGTATTTTGTACGTTATAGGGTACTTTGGTCCTGGAATAACATAGATTACTTTTCACCCAAAAAAAAGTTGACCACACAGACAAAACCGCGTGCACAGCTAGTAAATCTATACTTATAATGAAACTGTAACAGGTCCATTTTTGTACATTGATGATATTTAGTTTTTTGGTGCTGTTCTTTATTCGATATTGAAGCAAAAACTTTATTTTTTTCATTTTTGTCTTTATGTCTGTGTATCTTGGCCGCGCATCACGCCGATACTACTGAATGAATTCAAATGAAACTTGGCATGATTTGGTTCATACTACGAGGTAGGACATAGGATACTTTTCATCCCGATAAATTAAAGGGTTCCCGCAGGATAGGGGTTGAAAGTTATTTAAACGAACACGTATCACGCTGTAATTACTGGATGGATTTTGATGCAACTTGGCACAATCATAGTTTATATGATGGTCAAAAATTGAGGATACTTTTTATCACCCAAAAATGAATGGTTCCTGCGGGATAGCGGTATATCATTTAAATTTTGAAGTAATAAGTATCTATACTTGTTTCCGTGGCGGTCTCGGCCTAGAATAGGAGGATTAGGAGGGATCCTAATCCTCCCGTGGATGTCGTTAGAGGCGACTAAGGGAATACACACCGGAAGATGGGCAGCAGCGTCCTCCGAGTACATATTTGTAACACTGCGGTCACCAATCCGCCTGCCAAGCGTTGTGACTATGGCAGAATAACCGAACGGTATATTTGAAGGTCATACAGGTGTACGCCCCACACTCGAAACGCCCGGACGATGATGTGGAGGCTATGTACGACGACATTTCCAATGCCATACATGCCATGAAAACACACTTCACAGTGGTGATGTGGGGCAGTTTGGATTTGGAAAGCGGAACCAAAGGGGTCAGCGATTGGCCGACTTCATGTAGAAGGAGAGACTCTTTATGATGAACTCCTTTTTCTTCAAGAAGCGCCCATCCAGGAAACGGACGTGGCTACACCCCGGCGGTCATAAGCACGAGATAGATTTCATTTTGACGACCAAACGGCATATATTCAATGATGATGTCTCTGATCGACAGGGTTAAGATCACTGCCGAGTGATCACCGCATGGTAAGAGGCTCATTGAATATCAACGTAAAGCGGGAGAGGTCTCGTTTGATGAGATTACTCTTCGCCCAAGTCCTGCCCAAATCCAAAACCCCGAGAGCCTTCAGTCGGAGCTCCAAAATCGCTTCCAAATCCTTACCGAATGCGATACAGTAGACGAACTAAACAACGGGCTGGTGGAAATTGTTCACGCGGTCGGGTCGGAGTACTTTAAGACCCACCGCAAAAATAGAACACAGAAACTCTTTGAGCATACACTCAAACTTATGAGAAGAACGAGGCGAGATGAGGCTGCAGTCTTCAGTGGATATGTCGAGTTACTGCTTGCTTAATAAACAGATCTCCAAGTCGATGCGACACGATTTGCGTTCTTATAATACTAATTGTATTAAGAAAGCAATAGAGCGGAACAAGATCACCAAAGTGTTTGCAAGAGATCTGTCTATTGGGCAAAGCCTGTTGACGAAGCTGAAGACCGACAGTGGCAGCATCGTTTCGTCGAAGCCAAAGATTTTGAGTAAGCTCGAGAAGTTCTACGGGCAATTATACACCTCATCGCGTAGTCCTCCTAGCACAACTAGATAGATAACCTTTTATTGCACCAAATGAAACACTTACAAACAAAAATAAACTTAAAAATATAGTACAATCGGCGGCCTTATCTTAACTAGCGACGCAAGAGCCCGTTTGACCCGACATTATACCGAAGATATCCCGGAAGTCAGCCTATACGAGATCAGAATGGCTCTCAAACACCTAAAGAGCACCAAGGCGCCAGGGGAGGATGGAATAACGACAGAGCTACTGAAAGCGTAACACCGGTACTTAAAGTCCTTCAGAAGCTGTTTTACTCTGTCATCCTCGAAGAGAGAGCCAGAGGCGTGGCATAGGAGCGTAGTGGTGTTGTTCTTTAAGAAAGGTGATAACACCCTCTTGATGAATTATAGGCCCATTTCGCTGCTGAATCACGTCTATAAGTCTATAAGTTTTCGATAGTAATTACAAACCGTCTCGCTCGTAGGTTTGACGACTTTCAGCCTCCCGAACAAGCTGGATTTCGGAAAGGCTTTAGCACCGTAGACCACATCCATACGCTCCGGCAGATTATACAGAAGACCGAAGAGTATAATCGGCCTCTATGTCTAGCGTTTGTGGATTACGAGAAAACCTTTGATTCAGTCGAGACCTGGGCAGTGCTACAGTCATTACAGCGGTGCCAGATTGACTACCGGTACATACGGCATGACTGTCCGTCTTCAAGATCGGACCACGAATTCTATCCAGTTGCAAAAAGGGCTGAGACAGGGAGACGTTATTTCTCCGAAACTGTACACCTCTGCACTGGATGATATATTCAAGCTTCTGAACTGGCGCGGATATGGTGTTAACAGCAACGGCAAATACATCACTCACCTTCGATTTGCTGATGATATAGTTATCATGGCAGAAACCCTGGAAGACCTAAGTACAATGCTCAGTGACCTCAATATTGTTTCCCAACTGGTGGGTCTTAAAATGAACATGGCTAAGACGAACATCATGTCAAATGTCCATGTCGTACCCATGCCGGTTATGTGGGAACGATATTATCGGAGCTGTTGATCACTATGTCTACTTAGGTCAGACGATCCAACTGGGTAGATCCAACTTCGACAAAGAGGTCAACCGACGAATCCAACTCGGATGGGCAGCGTTCGGGAAACTACGCCATATCTTCTCGTCGGAGATATCGCAGAGCCTCAAGACGAAAGTTTATAATCAGTGCGTGTTGCCAGTGATGACATACGGCACAGAGACGTAGTCGCTAACTATTGGTCTCATACACAAGCTCAAAGTCGCACAGCATGCAATGGAGGGAGCTATGCTCGGTGTTTTTTCTACGTGATAGAATCCGAAATGATGAAATCCGTAGAAGAACCAAGGTTACCGACATAGCTCTCAGAGTGCAAGTTGAAGTGGCAATGGGCAGGCCATATAGTTCGCAGAACCGACAATCGCTGAGGAATAAAGGTTCTCGAATTGCGACCACGAACAAGCAAGCGAAGTGTGGGGGGCCACACAATGGACCGACGACATTGTACCCATCGCAGGAAGTCGGTGGATGGAGGTGGCACAGGATCGCTCGTCATGGCGCTCTTTGGGGGAGGCCTATGTTCAGCAGTGGACTTCTAAAGGCTGAAGTGATGATAATTAAAGCAATAAGTTCGAAAACGTCGTATAAAGAAGATAAAAAAATGGTCTAGGGTACTTAAAATAAGCTACTGAACAAAAATATAACATTTATTTAAAACATGTCCGTTTATTTGTCTGTATGTTTGTTCGCGCAACAAGTAAAAACTACTAGGCCGATCTAGATGCTATTATATTTACACTATTATTTAAGCTTAGGGTTTAACTTAAAATCTGGTATAATTGGTATCTCAATCCAAGCAAAAATAAAAATATTTTTGACGGCTGAAGAAATTTTGTTCAAATGTTGGTACATTGCTATTTTAGGTCTTGGAATAGCACATAGAGTACTTTGAACCTGGAGAAATAAACAGGTGTGCGAAGCCGCGGGCACCGTAAATAAAATAAAGTAAAATGTCTTTAATATTTAAAGTACTTGCCTTCCATTTTGCTTAGGTCCTGTATATCTATTTATGGTGATTATGTTGGATTCCAGTAAAGACTATAAGAAGAGCATATTCAAGGGGCGCGGGGTGGTCGGTCGGTCGCCGATAAAGCAGCCTCGCTCGCCCCCGGACCTGAAGCCCCTCGGAGAACGGGACTGCCCCGTGAGGGGGTGCGACTCCAGTGGACATTTAGGTAACAGTTTACATTTAGGGGGACAGTTCATTGGAGCGGAAAGAACTGCGATGGTAAAACTACCTTCGGAAAACGGGGTATTAATGTGATGTGAGGGGGAAATCGCGTGACTACTTTAAAATTATTTAGGAGCTATGTACATAAAAAAAAATTTGCGTTATACGATTTTAACCCTTATTGACATTAATCAGATTTAGTCAGATTTGGGGTTTACTGATTCATTCCCACACCACACTTTACTCCAGCCTCGCGTCACTTTTTCACTTACTTACCCCACACTCCCCTCACATTTGCCAAACTTGCCCCACCCCCCTCATTACCGCCTACCTAAGCACCAAGTACTTCCCAAGTGACACTTGTGGAGCCGAGCTCTGGATCCAAGTGAACGGAGGGATAGAGAAAAATAATTTTAATTTCAGGTAGATTGAAAACGAATAAAAATATCCACGGATCCACCTGTGGACTTAAGAGAAAAAAGTAATATCCACGGATCAACCTGTGGATTTAAGGGGAAAATGAAGTTTCCACGGATCTTGATCTTTTGATCTTTTTAAGAAACAGGATCGATTGGCATCAAAAAAAGTTTTTTGTGTAAAGTTACTATTATCTTGCTGACTGTATTTTTTTTCTCCAGAATCTGTGGATTCAGTTCTGAATATCTCAAAAGGTTATGGAAGGTCTCCTAGGAACGTTTTCTTGTAACTATAACGGTTAAGGTACCTACCCTTACTGTCCCGTCTCAAAAATCCGACCTGTATATTGGTGTGGATAGCTGCGCCCCGCGGTTTCTTCCGCGTAAGGGATGATGATATTCTGTGTGTTAATCCAGGGTATAAGCTATCTCCATTCCCAATTTCATCAAAATCAGTTCAGCCGTTTGAGAGTGAAGTATGATGACGATGAAAAGTATCCTATATAATATTCCAGGGTATAGGCTATCCCCACTGCAAATTTCATAAAATCTGTTCAGCCGTTAAAGAGTGAAATAAGGGATGATGATATTCTATGTGCTATTCCAGGGTATTAAGCTATCTTCATTCCAAATTTCATCAAAATCTGTTTAGCCGTTATCAAGGTTAAAATTCCCCAAACAAACAAACTTTTTCTCTTTTATATATTGGTGTGGATTATGAGTACTAGCTGTGCCCGCAGGTTAAAAGTACTATATGTACTATTCCAAGACCTTAAATACCAATATACCAACAGTTGATCAAAATTCCTTCAGCCGTCAAAAATATTTTTGCTCGGCTTGTACTCATCAGATTGATATACCAAGTACACCAGTTTTTAAGTCAAACCAACCGCATCGCAATCAGTCTATTAGTTATCACGTGATGCGCGAATAAACATACAAACAGAAAAACACGTTTTTTTATATATTCTTTTTCAGTAGCTTATTTGAAGTAGGTACCCTAAACTTTTTTTAAATTATTTTCTTTGTATTGTATTTTTCGTTATAATAAGTATTATCATCATCAGCCTGTGTCAGTCCACTGCTGGACATAGGCCTCTCCCAAAGCACGCCACTGAGCCCGATCTTCGGCTCTTCTCTTCCAACTGCTGCCAGCCACTCTGCATTATATCGTCACTCCAACTAGAGGAGGGCGCCCTATACTAAGTTTACCGAGCCGCGGTTTCCACTCAAGAACACGTTTACACCAACGGTTATCAGTCCTTCGACAGAATGACCAGCACACTGCCACTACAGCTTACTAATCCTGAGGGCTATGTCGATAACTTGATTCTCTGCCCGATTACCTCATTCCGGATGGATACGATCTTTCAGAGAAACCCCGAGCATAGCCCTTTCCATAGCCCGCTGAGCGACCTTAAATTGGTGGACTAGAGTGTCCACGACTCGGCTCCGTATGTCATAACAGGTAGGACACTCTGGTTGAAGACTTTTGTCTTCAAACTTTGCGGTATTGGCGACGAGAAGACTTAACGAAGTTTTGCAAATGCTGCCCAGCCTAGCTGTATTCTTCGGCGGGTCTCTGTGTTGAAGTTGTATTTACCTAGTTGCGAAGTTTGCCCAGATAAACATACTCCTGAACAACTTCGAGAGCAGTTCCGTTAACAGCAATTGGTTCGGGAATAACATGTTCGTTGAACCTTGGTTTTATCCATGTTCATCCGGAGACCAATGCTTTGAGAAGAATCAGCTAGGCTGTCCAACATCTGTTGCAAGTCCTGCAACGTTTCTGCCACAATGACGATGTCATCCGCGAATCTAACACTTGAGATTCGTGGATGACATCGTCATTGTGGCTGACTGGAATTCATCGAATCTCAGCGCAAGACGATTCGTGATGACTCTAGAAAACAGCTTGTAGATATTGTTCAGGTGGGAAATGGGCCGATTGTATTTCAAAAGGGTCTTGTCACCCTTTTTGGAAACCCTCTCCTCTCTACCACTCTCTTACGTCGTGCGAAGGAGTCACGTAATTCTTGTTGTTGTTTTCAGGCGGTAAAGCGGAGCGTCACTTCACGTTTGATGCGTGTCCGGTGTACCACAACGTGACGTCGGCGTCGTGCGTGGCGGCGGGCGAGGAGCGAGCGGCGGCGGGCGCGGCGCGGCGTCGCGCGCTGGTGCAGCTGCAGCAGCGGCCGCGCCAAGTGCCCAGCCTCGACCAGCGCGCCTACCAGCTCAAAGTGAAGGTATGTGTACTGAGTGACGTCACACAACATGATGGCTTTGTCGTGCATGGCGGCGGGAGCGGCGCGGCGTCGCGCGCTGGTGCAGCTGCAGCAGCGGCCGCGCCAAGTGCCCAGCCTTGACCAGCGCGCCTACCAGCTCAAAGTGAAGGTGTGTGTACTGAGTGACGTCACACAACGTGACGGTGGCGTCGTGCATGGCGGCGGGAGCAGCGCGGCGTCGCTCACTGGTGCAGCTGCAGCAGCGGCCGCGCCAAGTGCCCAGGCTCGACCAGCGCGCCTACCAGCTCAAAGTGAAGGTGTGTGTACTGAGTGACGTCACACAACGTGACGGCGTTGTCGTGCATGGCGGCGGGAGCGGCGCGGCGTCGCGCACTGGTGCAGCTGCAGCAGCGGCCGCGCCAAGTGCCCAGCCTCGACCAGCGCGCCTACCAGCTCAAAGTGAAGGTGTGTGTACTGAGTGACGTCACACAACGTGACGGCGGCGTCGTGAATGGCGGCGGGAGCGGCGCGGCATCGCGCGCTGGTGCAGCTGCAGTAGCGGCCGCGCCAAGTGCCCAACCTCGACCAGCGCGCCTACCAGCTCAAAGTGAATGTGTGTGTACTGAGTGACGTCACACAACGTGACGGCGTTGTCGTGCATGGCGGCGGGAGCGGCGCGGCGTCGCGCACTGGTGCAGCTGCAGCAGCGGCCGCGTCAAGTGCCCAGCCTCGACCAGCGCGCCTACCAGCTCAAAGTGAAGGTGTGTGTACTGAGTGACGTCACACGACAAATCAAACATGACGCAGCAGACAACTGAGCGGCCCCCTCGTCAGTCATCATCAATATACTACAGCCTGGGCCAAAAGTATTAGATAGATAGATAGATAGATAGATATATAGATAGATGATAACACTTTATTGCATCAAAATAAACACAAATAAAAAAATAACGTAAAAAGTAGTACAATCGGTTATTATTAGGCACCCATTATTTTCATAAGCTAAGGCTATTTTTTGTAGTCATCTATTTTATTTTACCAGATCCTGGAAAAGTCAAGGACTACCACCCCGCTGCGATTTGAACTTATTGAGATCCGTCGTGGTACTCTCCATTCAGGATTCCACATTAAGAGCACCAGCAAATACGAAGGTGCCGACTAAGCTTTTGTTAGAAATTTTTTAATGATTAGTACTTTTCAAGATATACGTAGTTATAGAGGTGCCC
Source organism: Alsophila aescularia (assembly GCA_946251855.1). Lineage (NCBI taxonomy): Eukaryota > Metazoa > Arthropoda > Insecta > Lepidoptera > Geometridae > Alsophila > Alsophila aescularia. The sequence continues at coordinate 47,256,125 of OX276383.1, read as the reverse complement.
AATAATTTTACTGTTGCGGTAGACGAGTTTTCGAGTGGAGACCACGTTTAGGCCTGCGAAAAGCGGGCGGAAGAAAATAGATGACGAGAGCTGAAGACCGAGATCAGTGGCGTTCACTAGGAGAGGCCTACGTCCAGCAGTGGACAAATATAGGCTGATGATGATGATGATGATGATAATAATTTTGGCGAAGGCTGTTTATCTTCTACAAATCAGGTATTATTTGTGCTTTATTTTTATTCTAACGTGCCTTACATTTGCTTCCAGGACATGCGTTCTAAATGGAAAGGTAGCCAGGAACTGAAGGAGAAGCTAGCGGCGACCGGCAACGACGAACTGACCGAGGAGAGGGAGCCCATCCTGGACGGGTTCGCGCCCGACTACGATCTGAAGCTGTTCAGGGAAGCGCAGGCGCTCGCCGCCATCAAGATCGAGGAGGAGTTGGGAGACCTGCCTTCCGACAGAGGGACGAGGTTAGTAAATCAACACTTGAATAAACTTACCAACACAAAACTTAAATAATTATACAGGGTGTCCCAGGAAGTAGTTGTATATAAGCTGAGGTCCCCAGGTAGAGCACTTTCAGGCGCACCCGAATAACCCCTATGTATTTTTTTTGTTTTTTTCGGAGTTATTCAATTTTTGTTTTTTTTTTTCACCAAACCCAGATTTCGACACAAACTTAGTAATTTTGACCAAACTAACAATAGTATTCAGTTAAATATTCTATGTTGGTAGTCCAGTAGTGACTCTTTTATGAGACACTAACATCATTAGTAATTACTAAAAAAAAAAACATTTGAAAAAAGAATAGCTTCAAATTTTGTTCGAAGCAAAATATCTCTTCAAAGTTTGGAGGTTCGAGGGTGGATTGAAAAGTACTCGGCCTAATACAGATCCATTCAATTATAAAAATCAAATCTACCCACAATATTTAGTTCAGTTCAGACTAGTTAATTGTGTGAAGTTCGAAACGTGTGCGATAATTAGTTGTGATTTTATAAATTTATCAACAAAGCATAATACATACTACATACTTACCGCGCGGACATAATTTCCGCGAATGGAGCAAATCGAGCAGCGTGCCGTGACTAAGTACCTCCATAAGAAAGGGCTATCATCAAAAGCCATCCATGATGATATAGTCAGTACATTAGGGGATTCTGCTCTGTCATATTCATCCGTCACAAATGAATAGCAGAATTTAAGCGTGGTAGAGAGTGTGAAAGATGAACCCCGCTCTGGAAGGCCTTCGACGTCCACTACTGACGAAAATATTAAAAAGTACTTGATTTAATAATGGGAGACCGCAGATTAAAAATTAGATAGACAGCCGAGATTATAGGCATCTCTTATGAACGAACTTGTTTTGTTACTATGGACGAAACATGGGTTCATTACTGTACACCGGAAACAAAACAACAATCAAAACAGTGGAGAAGACCTGGTTCGCCACCCCCTAAAAAGGCTTTGTCGATTTTGTCGGCAAATAAGCTGATGGCTTCAGTATTCTGGGACTCGAAAGGTGTGATTATGATTGATTATCTTGAAAGTGGTCAGACTATAAACTCTGATTACTACTGCACCTTACTACGTCGTTTACGAGAGGAAATAAAAGAAACACGTCGAGGAATGCTCAGAAGAAAAGTCCTGTTTCATCAAGATAACGCCCGTGTTCACACGTGTGTGCAGTCAATGGCTGAAGTCCACAACTGTTACCGCATCCGCCTTATTCACCTGATCTGGCACCATCAGACTTCTTTCTGTTCCCTAACCTATAAAAGCACTTGGGAGGTCAAATATTTTCGACAAACGACGAAGTCAAAGCAGCAGGAGACGCATATTTTGACTAAGAATCAATTTTTCAACGGTCATTTAGACTCTAAATGCTTGGAAAGGGAGGTGGCAAAAGTGCATTGATCTTGATGGTGACTATGTAGAAAAATTAAAATATAACTGATTTAGTATGTGATTATTTTCTTGGTTAGGCCGACTACTTTTGAATCCACCCTAGCACCTAACCCTAAAAACTATTTCAATTCACTGGCAATAAAATACCTCACACTTAAATTGGCCTTAACTTATGGCAACACAGCTTAGTCACTTCAAAGGGGGAAAGGTCGACATTTTATAGTACCGATAAAGTGGGGTGAGGTTGTGTTTAGATGTATGGTATGGGGATGGTGGGGATTGGTCATTTTTTGTTACGTCGGCAGCTATAAACCGCCATATCTGTTTTCTTGACACTTCATATAGCATTCTCGTGATTAAGCCGAATCCAATGATAACTCATTTATTAAAATCCATCAAGCTGTTTAGGCTGTAGGATGCGCCTAAGAAACTTACAAACATACATACAACCCAAAACATAACGACTTTATTGAATTCGTGTAATGCCTCCATTCCCTTCCAGATACGTGGTGATGGGCAAGTTCTTGATGGAGGTGTGGTACCAGTCTCCGTACCCCGGGGCGGCGGCGCGCGTGCCGCGCTTGTTCGTCTGCGAGTTCTGTCTCAACCATCACAAGAGCGCGCTCGGCGCCGCGAGACACAAAGACAAGTGTGTGTGGCGCCACCCGCCGGGGGACGAGGTCAGTATGTGCACTGCACCGAAATGAAATAAGCTACTGAAAAAGTTTTTGATTTGTCTGTTTTTCTGTATGTGTCTTTGAATGCCTCATCCAGGGCTTTCTTAGCATATATATAAAACTTCCGTGAATAATAACCTAACTGATGGTGGAAAACGCACCAAAATCTATTGCGTACGTAGTTTAAAAAGAAAAAGCGTTACAGACAGACGGCGGAAAGCGACTTTGTTTTATATTATGTATTGATATTAGTATTTTAGGTCCAAGAATAACACATAGGTATTGTAACCTAGAAAAATGGCGACGCGGGCAAAACTAGTATTAAATAAATACTTATCACGAGTACATCTTCAAAGAATGTAAAAAAAAATAGCCTATGTTACATGGGATGATGTAAGGATTCTAACGGTACCCCATACATCCAAATCTGTTCAACCATTTAAAAGTTATGGTGGAACAAAGTTACTCACATACATACATACATACATACATACATACATACATACATACATACGTACATGCAGAAAACATTACTGTTTTGGGCAGTCGTGTAAAACAGGAAATAAAATCTTATATTTTGGAATTCGAACCCGTACAATTACTGCTTTTGCGTGGAATTTGATTTAAGACATTTAAGTCCTAAGCTACCGTAACCATTATGTCGCAGTCTGAATAATTATTCCTTCAGTTTCTTACTCACCATATCACGGGGTTGGTAATGCCATCTATTGATTACTAAGGCCCACTTGCACAGCTGTCTTAGCCCTGGGCTAGTGTCTAGCCTGGGCAAAAAAAAATCAGCCATGTTGTCAGCTACTTCAGTAAGTGAATACTTTGCCATCAGTGAAGCTCTTCCTCGATAACAATAATTTTTGGCTGACTACTTAGGCCCACTTGCACGAAAACAGAACAAAGTATCTATCCTACTTGTCTTACCTTACAACACAAACAAGCCCGGGGCTAAGGCAGCTGTGCAATAGGGCCTAACTAACTAACTAGATACTATGTTTTGTTTTCGTGCAAGTGGGCCTTATTGAATAATTAGAAAAGGTTTCAAGTTTAGATACTGTAAAACCTGAAACCTGTATACCTGTGTACCTCAAATTGTAAACATTCACTGTGATCATGAATATGTATGTTAAATGTTTCTTATTGAAATATGATCAACTAGCTGTACCCGCGGCTTTGCCCGTGTGGATTTTTTTCTGTGATATAAGGATCCTGTGTTATTCCAGAACCAAAAGTAATATCATCAAACTTTGTTCAGACTTCTACTCATCGGATTGAGATAATAAGTACACAATTTTTAAGTCAAACCCTAAGCTATCTTACAGTTAAAACCACATCACAATCGGTCTCGTAGTTTTTACGCGATGCGCGAACAAACAGACAGACAGTCACTTTTTTTATATCCTTTTTCAGTAGAAGTATAGACGACATAACCGTGTACCTAAAATAATGTATTTAAATAATGTAATGTATGTATCGTTAATAATGTATTCCCATTTCCCACAGGTGTATAGAAAAGACAGTCTCAGCGTGTGGCAAGTGGACGGACGCAAGCACAAGCAGTATTGCCAGCAACTGTGCCTGCTCGCCAAGTTCTTCCTCGACCACAAGACGTTGTACTACGATGTGGAACCTTTCCTCTTCTACGTGATGACTTGTGCTGACAACGAGGGTTGCCATGTTGTCGGCTACTTCAGTAAGGTAAGTGAATACTCTGCCATCAGTGAAGCTCTTCCTCGACCACAAGATGTTGTACTACGATGTGGAACCCTTCCTATTCTACGTGGTGATGACTTACAACGAGGGATGCCATGTTGTCGGCTACTTCAGTAAGTGAATACTCTGCCATCAGTGAAGCTCTTCCTCGACCACAAGATGTTGTACTACGATGTGGAACCCTTCCTCTTCTACATGGTGATGACTTAAAACGAGGGATGCCATGTTGTCAGCTACTTCAGTAAGTGAATACTCTGCCATCAGTGAAGCTTTTCCTCGATCACAGCACGTTGTACTACGATGTGGAACCCTTCATCTTCTACGTGATGACTTGTGCAGATAACAAGGGTTGCCATGTTGTCGGCTACTTCAGTAAGTGAATACTCTGCCGTCAGTGAAGCTTTTCCTCGATCACAGCACGTTGTACTACGATGTGGAACCCTTCATCTTCTACGTGATGAGGGTTGCCATGCCATGTTGTTGGCTACTTCAGTAAAGTAAGTGAATACTCTGCCATCATTGAAGCTCTTCTATGACAAAAATACATAATTGTTTCTCTTCTAAGTAATGACCGTGTTTTATGTATTTTGAGCGTTCATGGCTCTCTGAAATAGCCGATCTATTTAATCCTCCATCTACGTTAGGTAGTTTAGCATTTTCTAGGCTCAAGATGGGCTTATTTGTTGTTTGATATTTTTTTTGGGAAGGCAAGGTTAAATTTGAACATCATCATCATCAGCCTATACTTGCCCACTGCTGGACGTAGGCCTCTCCTAATGCACGCCACTGAGCTCGGTCTTCAGTTCTCTACTCATCCAATTTCTGCCAGCCGCTTTTCGCAGGTCGCCACTCCACCTGGACATAAGGCGACCTACGCTACGTTTGCGTAGACGTGGTCTCCACACGAGAACTCTTCTACCCCAACAGTTACCCGTTCTTCGAGAAATGTGCCACTTAAGCTTGCTTATCCTTAGAGCTATGTCGGTTACCTTCGTTCTCTGTCGGATATCTGCACTACGAATCTTGTCCTTCAGAGAAACTCCAAGCATAGCCCTCTATAGCTCGCTGAGCGACCTTAAATTTGTGGACTAGTTTGACCGTGAGTGTTCACGTTTCGATTCCGTAGGTCAAAACTGGTTGGACGCACTGATTGAAGACTTTTGAATGAAGGACAATCATATTTAATCAAAAATATTCATGATCAGCGCTTATTTTCCAATAAAAACTTATGTTCAGTGATCAGTTAGTGTATTAGATTCTTATGTTCAGTGATCAGTTAGTCTATCAGATTCTTCCAAATAGACTTGTAATTACAGTCTATAAAAAATGAAACAATCCCATTCTCATAAAAGCTGCCAAGATTAAAAAAGGCCAATTAGCTAGATACCTAATTCGACAAAAGAACTAGGACTAATGCAGGCAATGAAGGCTGGCATGTTTCCCACTCCTTCAGTAAGATGCTTAGTCTGACCTTGGGTCACCATTCTGACAATCTGGACATAGGTCTATCAAAACATGCCACTGAGCCCGATTTTCGGTTCTTATTTTCTTACTACAGCCAGCCATTTTGTGTATAGCGCCCTACACAACACAACGTTAGCCGACTCGCGGTCTCCTCTCAAGAACATGTCTACCCCAACAGTTATCAGTCCTTCGGCAAATATGACCAGTCCACTGCCACTTCAGTGTACTAATCCTATGGGCTTCGTCGATAACTTTGTTTCTCTGTCGGATAACCTCGTTTCGGATACGATTTTTCAGAGAAAGTCGGAGCATTGCCCTTTCTTAGCCCTCTGAGATACTTTAAATTGGTGGACAAGTCATATCATGAGTGTCCACGTCTCGGCTCCGTATGACATAACAGGTAGGATGCACCGGTTAAAGACTATTGAGAATTTGCGGTTTTTGTCAATATTATATTTGTTTGTTCGTTTCTCGTATGAGGTAGTGCTGGCCTCTGATGTCAGAGATTGACAGATCACCCGAGGGCCTCTAACAGGGCTTAACGACTGCTATTTATCAATAACAGCCGGGATCGACAGCTTTACGTGTTTTCCGAGGCAAAGAGTGATGGAAACTCGCACATAACTTAGAAAAGTCATTGGTGCGGAGCCTAGGACCGAACCCGTTGGATTCTAAGTTGCACTATTGAAGGCTACCATCGCTTCATTTTTATAAGCTTTATATTAGCTTCACTTGTATGTTTGTATGTTTGTAACCGACTCCTTTGGACGCTATTTTGACCCACTTTAAGCGGTCAGATTTCATTCAAATTTTGCACACCTGTCAAAGACCGATGACAATGCAGTAACTCGGAAAAAAAACGCTCTTATAAATAAACCAAACTAAAAAGTAGAACATAAATAATAGTTTAAAAAAACTAAAAAACACGCTTTATATAGAAAACCAAACTAAAAAAGAGAACATAAATTTTAATAATTTTGAATTAAGAATAGTGTAAAAAAATCTAATAAATATAAATGAATAATGTTTTATTTAAAAAAAAGCGTGGGGTGCTTTTTAAGATATTATCGAAATGATAATCCTTCTTCTCGTATCTGTCAATTAAATATTTATAACTATTGAACCATGCACCCCACGATTTTTTTGAAATAAAACTTTTTTTTCTTATTTACACTTATTCATTTATATTTATTAGAATTTTTAATTCAAAATTATTAAAAATTATTTTCTATTTTTTATTTTGGTTTTCTATACAAAGCGTGTTTTTTAGTTTTTTTAAACTATTATTTATTATATTGAAATCTCAATATTACATGCCATGTGGTGCTCGGTATCATAATAGGATCACCCCTCCTCATCCCGCGGGTGCTGTGAGAACCAGCAAAGTATGTTCATGGAAATAGGCTGCAACCTGTGTATTATCACCTAACTACGATCACTATACACTACTAAGATTGTACTGTACTTTTAAGTTCAATATTGACGTGATGTAATTTTAGTTTTAAGTGCAATAAAGTGTTATCTATCTATCTATCACCAAGACGGCAAAACCTTTTGGAAGACAAATACAGGTGGGCTACGCCCAGATCCGGACTATCCCATCGCAGCTATCGTACTTCCAGAATACAACCTTCTTCTCGAAGGTTGTATTCCGAATCGGCGGTCAAGTTTATTTATTCAAAGGGCTCCAAGCCAATTTTGTGAAGGCCTCCTGGATCACAACTAACACTAGCGATCCAGCGGTATTGATCCGATCCGATCTAGGCGACGGCCCAAGACGAGGTTCGTACCCCCGGGCTGCCCTTGAGCTATTCGGCAAAGTTTAAAATTTGGCGTGCGCCTTCTGCGCTAGCAATTGTGACAAACACTTGCGCATTAACCCCCCAGCCCGGTGACGCTGTCAAGTTCGGCTTGAGACCAACAGCACATATCATTCCTAAAAAAAGTGGGTTACTGAAAGCTGACGCCATCGCAGTTCTAAAAATGCATTTGTTTTACTACTTTTTTAGTCACTTGCTTGTTTGTCTGTCTGTCGTTCCTGGAGGAATCTTGCAACTCAAATTTCAAGCACCGGCCTATCCGGCTGAAACTTTCAGGGTAGCTCACTACTCGAAGACAATTAAGTCTAAAAAACAAAGGTTTTTTAAACTACATTTTGCTGCTTGTTCAGTACTGTGATAGCAAGCTTTCACCTGTGCCTGTACAGCGAGCAACCGCGCGCGCTCCTGGCGCTCTATGTCACCTGTGCCTGTACAGCGAGCAACCGCGCGCGCTCCTGGCGCTCTATGGATGTTCAGTAGTGTACGTTGAAGTCATGAATTCCAATTCGCGAAAGTTTTAGAAGTATTATTTACCTCTAACAGAACTCTTTATGTTTCTTTGTAAATGGCGTATGAAACTGTATATTGTAATTTAATAGTAACTATTAAAAAATACGCCAAACTGAAAGCCAACAAAACAACCTCTAGTAATAATTGCCCTCTCGAGTTACAAACGCCCGTACTACCATTCAGTCGCGGCGCGTCAGCTGTGGGGTCATCGACCCGCCACCCCACCCCACCCTCTACCGGGTGGGGATGGGGACAGACACGCCTCCGAAATGCACCCCTTGCGTGAGTGAGACCGGCTGTAAATACTGCTAAATGTATGCGGCCGAGCTGGCGCCGCGCCGCCAAATGTCGTGCCTGGGCCCTTAGGGTAGGTTAGGGTCTCGTAGGCTCTAGCATGGTCCAAATCAGCTGTATTCCAGATATCATTGTAGGAGATACATTTGTAATGAGTCAGTCGGTGGTTCCTAAACTAAATGAATAAACCCCTTATGAATGCGGTAGCGTTTTGTTCATACAGACGTATTCCTCGATTTCCTTCCTGGATTCTAGTGCTAGAGCAATCATTTATTACAACACTAAAGAAATCAACCTCTAGCACGCCACTACGTGTTGCTATTTCAGATAAATTAATCTAAAATAGCAACACGTACGTTTTCCAAATAAACTAGGACTGCCTGCAAATATCCTTAAAACTAAGTAAATTATATTAAATTTGACAACTTTTTTCAAAGAAAAGCAAATCGTTCTTGCATAATATAATATCTTTTTAGTTAGTATATTGAAGAAATAAATGATTAAAATCATTTGAAAGTGGAAACAAGGTAATTGCAAACCCCGATTTTGCAGCCCGCATGTCCCCCTAAGAGCCAGTTCCTTTACAAGTAATCTGTACATTTTACAATGGACAACATTTCAAATTTTTAACATTACTAATATTTTTTTCTGTATGAATATTGTAAAATAAGATATACGTGGTTTTTTTTCAATCTAAGCTATCTTCCGAGAAATTAATTATTAAAAAGTAGCGTATTCTAAAATGGCATAACTGCAAGAGTTCGGTGTTATGAACAAGATTAACGAAGCCAAGTTCGAAAACAAAACATGTATATCTCTCAAAGTCAGGCTCTAGACTCTCTCTACGGCTCTAGCGTAGTATTTTTGTTTTCTTTGCAGACAACTGAGTTTTTATTATTCCACCAAACCAGGGCGATCCACTCCGCAACAAGTACAAATATTATACCTAAACTTCGGGGCCGCAATATTGGGGTTCATTCAGTAGAGTGTCAAGCTTGCGCACGATGAGTCGCGCGCCGTGTGCTCAACGATAAAGTACCTACTTACGTAAAGTTTTTGTCAAATTTTATTATTTTCTTAATTATGAATACCAAGGAGAAACCTAGAAGGTACTGGCATAACATTCGGTCTGACAAATCTCGTAAAATACCTACATACTACGTAGGTAGCCATTTCTTTTTTATTCATTATAAAGCATCTAAGTCAGACAGGCACCTTTTATTCATCAAAGTGTAACCTATTATGATATAATCAAATAATGAGGTACTAGGTCTATTCTGATAAGAATGTCATTATATGTAGTTAATAGAACTATCAACATTTATAACAATAAGTAATAAAATAATACATTTTTACATAATTGTTCATTCGGTTACAATATCTAAGTCCTATTATATCACAGAATAATTACTAGTACAAGTACTTAGTCATATCTTGATACAACCCTACCGAGCGTAAAAGTGACAGAGCGATTCTGAAACGATTAGAGCAATGGAAGCTCTCGCGCGTTGTGATACGGTACATTCTAGCCTGCACGCAATGGGTGAGCGCCTTCTAGGTAAATATAATTGAAAGATCGCAGCGCTGTGCGAGTTAAATTGCAGTTTATTGCGTTGTAGCGAGAGGTGCTATGTATTTAAATGACTTTACTCAGTTATCCTTCTGTACTTGTACTATTATTTATTCTGTGACCAAACTCTGCTTGGTCAAGGTTTATTACTTAATTACTTTGTAGCACTAAACATTTTGGAAAAATAATAATAATGATCAGCGTTGCAATATCTCGAAATGGTTTTCTAATTTCATTGCCTTATGAAATATGAAAACTTGTCAATTATCTATGCTTGTGTGCATGTGTCTGATCTGTGTAAGTTTGTTGGTACAATACAAGTTTTAAACTGGCATTCTTAATACTAAGGGCCGGTTACTATATCATAAAACGTACCGTTTATGCTTACTGTCCGTCAGCTTTTGACATAAACGCCATACAAAAAACGTCAAAAAGTAACGAGACGTTAGAAAAAGGACTGGTTTAATTTTTATAGGAATTGGGGGTTAGTCAACATAAGAAATGGGATGCATGGCGCATAGGTATTAGGTACCTTTTACTACGTAGTTACAATGTTTGGTTCATAAGAAACATCGGATCTATTTTGAAGAAAATGATAACGCATTCATGGATTTTCAATAAAAAAATATCAGTATTCACGTATTAAAAAAAGTTTGTCTCAATTAAAACTTTTGCCAGAGACTAAATCAAATAGGAAAAATCAGAAAATAAGTTGAACGTACTTTTTCTGTGAAGTTCCATTCGGCGCACCATTTACGAGGTCCTTGGCACACGCATGTCATGCGAAACAATGTGTTCTTAATTCGAATTGTTTTTCGCGGTGTCTCTTCACAATGTCTTACTGGCAGAATGATTAGTTGTCCGTGTTTGGATACATTGTTCAATAGAGTATGTATGGAAAATTTTAAATATCTATACTTATAATAAAGCAATAAGAACGTCAAAGTCTGTACAAAGAAGGTAATTTAAAAAAATGGTCTAGGGTACTTAAAATAAGCTACTGAACAAGAATATAAAATTTTAAAAAATCGTGTGTCTGTCTGTTTGTTCGCGCATCACGTAAAAACTACTAAACTGATTGTGATGCGGTTTTGACTGTTTGATAGCTTAGGGTTTAACTTAAAAACTGGTGTACTTGCATATCTTAATCCGATGATTAAAAGCAAAAAAAAAAAAAACGATAAAAAAAAATTTGACGGCTGAACGAATTTTAAAGAAATATAGTTTTTGGTCCTGGAACAACACTTATGCGCTGCTTTTATATAAAATAAACACGCGGGCATAGCTAGTCTACAAATATAATACTAAAAAAACGATTCTAATATACAAAACCTGTAAGAATTGGAAAATAGTAACGAAATTGATTTATCTAATTAGTTGGACACAATTCTCTGAAATATCGTTATTCACTTACTTCTAATTGATATATTTCATTAATTAACCTTAGAAGCTATTTATTTCATTAAGTTGACACGATCACGAAATACTCATTTTGACATTGCGAAAACTGCGGCCCCCGAGTATTGCTGAGGGTAATCGTTAGGGCACGACCCGCAGTCACAGAGCAATAAAAACAGTAGGAGAATAGCTATGAGTGATTTTAAGGATCCGTAGTCAAACAACTCTTTGTATGTCACAGCCTTTTTATTCAGACACTATTAACACTACATGATTGAAAGGCACATGTTTAGATATTTATAAACGATATAATAATAAAAAAATGGTGCACACCTAATATAAAAAAAACTCATTGCCGGTAGTTATTCCCTTATAGTGTGCGTGAAGGCAAAGGAAGTGTGGATGGATTGTGTAAGGGAAGACATATTATGTAAGAAGAGAGTGAATACTGAGATGAAGGCTGATGAGAGAAATGGTAGAATAAAGGTAGTACATGTTGTACCGACCCACATAATAGTGGGATAAGGGTGAAGGCAGTCCGGCCTGTTCTTAAGAACTATCCTACTGTACTGTTGACACTATGTCTTAGGTCAGCGTGGAGGTCCTCTTAAGGTTATAAAAAGAAAATAGGCAATATATCGTGACAGATGAACAAAATGAAGAAACAACAATGTCGCCGGAATGTTGATAGATCTTTGTTTGTTGAGACTAAAGTTGTTGTAGAAAGATAGTGGGACAATTATTGTGTTTTATTGTTGTTTATTACAAGTATTTTCGTCTGAGATGTCCACAAATTCATAGTATAGTCATTATCATGTTTTAGACAACTTTGCCTGCTGCAGCGTCTGTATTGGTCCCGTTTTATTACAAGTATTTTCGTCTGAGATGTTCACAAATTCATAGTATAGTCATTATCATGTTTTAGACAACTGTGCCTGCTGCAGCGCCTGTATTGGTCCCGTTTTATTACTAGTATTTTCGTCTGAGATGTTCACAAATTCATAGTATAGCCATTATCATGTTTTAGACAACTGTGCCTGCTGCAGCGCCTGTATTGGTTCCGTTTTATTACAAGTATTTTCGTATGAGATGTTCACAAATTCATAGTATAGTCATTATCATGTTTTAGACAACTGTGCCTGCTGCAGCGCCTGTATTGGTCCCGTTTTCTGAGGAAGTTCTGTTATATTTAGGTCTACTGTGTAAAAAATAAACTCAAACTCTGTTCAGTCGTAGTGCTATTTATTATAATTTATTTTATCACCATTGTTCACAAATATTCTCAGTAAATGATTTGTCTGTCGGACACTAAAACAACATAATAAAATTTACTGTCATTACAAAACAGAAACATACCGTTGAAATTTCGGGATGTACCAACGTCAAATATAGGGTGTTTACCCGTCGAAAATTAAAAGAATGAAGCACCCTTAGCACGCTTGGTATATTGCATTTCAAGTGGCACGTCCGCTTTCATGACGCTTTATTAGTGTGAAAGTACGTACATAACTTATATTTTGATTTCTTAAAGGGCGTACGTAAATTCCCAATGTTCTTCAATAAAAAGGTTGATTAGCCTAGATTTGCGACTAGGTAAAGATATAATCTCGTCCTACCACCTTCCAAATTAAGTCCACAGTTCTAGTAGGAATAAAAGGGTAGTAAAAATTTATAACAAAAGTTTTTTTTATTTGAAAGGTCTCAAAAAAATTTTGGTGAACATCTGATGAAGATCATCGGCGTGATGAGCAGAATAAGCTCCTCAAAATTCACTAAATTGCTCACTTTTAGGTTTCTACCAGTGGAATCAGCCCTTTACCCAATAGGCACTTGCTGGAGCACCTTGGTTATTAATGTTAGTTTTACAATAAGGTAACTAGATGGCTCTACTTTGCATCGCTAGATTGTTTGCAACAAAGTTTGTGCTCCCGAGGTCTACAGCTCACAGAGCCACTAATATTAATTATGTACATAATTCTCTTTGCAATGAATAAATTTAAATTATGATTTATTTTTTATTTATTTTGGCGTCAGTTTATATATTTGAAGTAGGTAATTTAAGATACTGTTGACAAAACTCTGTGTTTGGAATGTCCTAGGCGATTAAATTTATAACCAACCCACGCCTAGACGAAAACCGAAAACAAAATCGATTGATTGTTATCCGAGATATTTGGTGACATTTTAATAATAATGTCGTGAAGGTAGACATCCCGGGTATATATACTTATAATAAAGCAGTAGGTAACAAAAATACAATGAAGATAATTAAAAAAAAAGTCTAGGGGATTTAAAATATGCTGCTGATCAAGGATATACCTTCTTTTTACCAGATTGCGCAACGCAAAGGCAATGTTCAGCCTATGTGTGTCTGTTCTTTGTGGCACTATATAGACCAAACGCATGGACCGATTTTGATGATTATTACGTTAATCTTTTGTCTTAATCTTGCGAGTGCAACTAAAAACATAACATTAAAATCAAAATTCAAGTGGGGTATCATTGAATAGGTATTTGAAAATCATCTTTAGATTGCTTTTATAATTTTTCATTTCGAACTACCATTTAGGATATATTACGATTTAAAGTTGGCAAGCAACTATTCTTACTAATTCTTATAAATATAAACTAAAAATACTGCATCTTATATTTCAAAAACAAAAATCTAAAGCTTGTTCGCCACATTTTAGTTTTGATCGCAGTCGGGTTTTTAATTTTATATATATATTTTAAATGGTGTTTGTCTATGTCTGTTTGAGTTTTAGTTCGTTCGTCACGTTAAAACTACTGGACCGATTGCGACGCGGTTTTCACTTTTGGATAGATTAGGGTTTGACTTAAAATCTTTTGTACTTGATATCTCAATCCGATGACTAGAAGCCGAGGAATCGATAAGGACTAGTTGAGGGTTCAACGAAATTACCTTATAGGTACATTTAATCCTGGAATAAAATATAGGATACTTTTAAGCCAGAAAAATGACCAAGCGGGCAAAGCCGCGGGCGTGTGTGGGTTACAAATAATTAACTTTGTGCGTCGAATCTATACTCTCAAGATTTTCCAATGGATTCTAGAATTACGATCAAACAGGTTATATAGCTAGAGCAGATTCGAGTTATTGTTTTTTTTTAACCTACCAAATTAATCCTCAATAATTAATTATATAGGTTTAATTTCAATTTCTTCAAATATTCGCTGTGACGGCACACCTGTACACGCGGTCAAAAATCGTGTACGCCCGCGCCGCCTTCCGTGGCTTGTAGCGCTACTGCCGTAAACTACGTGACGTAGCTCGTACTCGTGCTACGGCGTAGTAGAGTCGAGTAGCGCAAAGCATATAGCTATAATAGCAAAGCCTACTACGAATAATACAAGCTGCGGTCTACGAATGAACGGAGTCGTAGACGTGCTTAATACTGCTAGATGAATGTAAGTTTTCATAATTCATTTAGTAAGCTTAATGTTCATTGAGGACAGATAACGAACAAAACGAAAGTAATCGAGTGTCAAAAATCAGACTCCGAACAAAACTATAATGAAGCAAAAAAAATGACAATGGTTGCTAACCAACTTTAAATCGTTATAGATCCTAAATAGTCATTCGAAATGAAAAATGATTAGATAAACCTGGAGATGATTTTCAAATATCTAATCAAAGTTACCTTAATGTTACACTTAACATAGTTTGTCGTTTTTTTTTTCTTTTTCATAATAGGCGTCTGGTTGTCGCCTTATTGAATTTTGATTATTGACATGTCTTTAGTGCAATGGCGAAGAAAATTAGTGTCACTCGCAACGTTAAGTCAAATCGATTGACGTAAGAGTCATGAAAATCGGTCCACGCGTTTGGTCTATGTAGTGCCTCAAAGGAACAGACATACATACACTGTTAAACTTAATACCCTCCTCTCAGTCGGCTAAATACAATGTCATGCAAGGTAAAGTACATTATACCCCATACAGGCGTAGTCAAATTGTGTTAGTATTTGTACAATTTTAATAATTGAAACATCTAATTCAGTCCAAATTCATAAATTCAATTACATAATAATATATAATAAGGTATCAATTATTTCATTAAACTTATGTATGATTTGCAAAAACTCTTAAAGTCATAAAAACATTATATGTGTATAACTGATAATTTTTCAATATACTTTATAATTTATTGGAAAGAAGATTTCTGAATATGTTTAGGAAGATGATTGAAGACACGAATACTTGTAACAAAAGCGCGTTTACCATAGATCAGAGTTTTAACAATGGGCTGGTACAATACAAGTCATAGCGTCTCTTCATTTTCTTGTCTTGTAGCGCTGTAGCCGTAAACTACGTGACGCTCGTAGACTTGCTACGGCGTAGTAGAGTTGAGTAGCGGAAAGCATTGTTTGCTACGCGTATTACAAACTACGGCCTATGAATGAACGGTTTACAGCATTACTGTGAAACAGTGGCAAAAGCTTTTCCACTCTTGTTCATTTGTTTGCTTGGCTTTGTTAATCGATCATGTTTTAATAGATATATCGTCTCCCAATTAGTCCAGTGCGCGTCTTTTTGCACTATACCAAGCAAATAATTATGAACAATAATCAAGAATATTTAACTGTAACAGTGTAAATCAAAATTAAACAGGTTACCATTTATTATTCGCAAACGTAAACACAGACTCAACAAGACGTTTCCTTAACGCGTCCGTAACACAAAGTAAACATCAAGGTATTTACCGTTTCCTATCTAATATGAATCCAGTACAAATGTGTGCCCGGTCTAGACAATCACCAACACAGACGCCCTCCCGCAGACAGGGCGGCCCATCGATCGTTAATAACGCCGTAGACCAGCCATACTCAACCTTTTTAATTTACAGACCACATATACATGATAACTGCTATTTATTCGGGTCGCAACATAACATAGATGTTAATAAGATTGAAGCTAAGCTTTCGCCCGCGACTTCGTCCGCGTAGACTACAGTTTATCGAGAAAAAAGCATCCTATGTTCATCGAGGATATTAAAAACCAATGCAAAAGTATAGCACCAACGCTCTTGATGCTTTTTGACAGACTTGTTTTTATTTCGTTTCCACGGCAACATGTATTCCGTTCCTTACAGCGAGTAATTGTCATTTTCTAGCTTTCACGTGGCAACTTACCATTTTCCGGGATAAAACGTGTTCTATGTTGGTCTCTATATTGTACAGTATCTATTTACAAAGTTTTATCAAAATCGGATCAGCCGTTTTGGTGTGAAAGATCCCCAAACAAACAAACAGACAACGATTCAGTTTTATGTATTGGTGTGGATTTATGAGAATGACGTATTACTTAGTTTAGAATAAGATTAGGATTGTAACTGTACCGAGTAATGTAAGAAACGGTTGCCATGGAAACGAAATAACAAGTATATCAAAAAACATCGAGAGCATTGGTGCTATACCTACTTTTGCATTGGTTTTTAATATCCCAGAAAAACATAGGATGCTTATTTTTCACGATAAACAGTAGTCCGCGCCGATGAAGTCGCGGGCGGGAAAGCTAGTAGATTATATATATGATAGCTATTCGAAAGTTTTCGTTGTACAGAGATACGCTATGCCGATTCGCTCAAGATGCTAATATAATCAAATTTCGCACGGCCAAAAATATTTTTATAATAAATCCTTTAAAAAAAAAAGCAGTAACGTGACTTATCTTCTGACTGTCTGACTGACTGACAGACATCGCATATTAAACCGGTGGACATGTATATATTTGAAATTTAAAGGAAATATTCCTTGAGTATCCTGGAAGAGCACTAAGGAAGGATTTTTAAAATCCATCCCTAAGGGGCAGAACGGGTGTGGCAAAGATTGTACGCGGCCGCGGGGCACAGCTAGTTAATTTTTTTAAATGCTTTTACTACCATTCGTGAAATCTCGGCCGGCCCCTGGTTGAGTATGGCTGCCGTAGACTGTAAAATTGGCATCTCACGTATACGTTAAACTAACCCGCGGTCGCTGTAACAGTTTGATGGACGTAGAAACGTTGGGAACGCACACGGAAGTGTTGTCGATGCAGGTTTTGGGCGGGTCAGGTGTGCATTAGCGAGGTTGCCTGTTGGCGTCATCAATAAGCGCTATTGGGAGTATGTTTCCACGGTAAAGTGACATTGTCATGACTAGGCATCGTTAACTTCACGAAATGATGACAGATGATGAAAGTCAAAGATTAACAAGATAATATAACGTATACTTGACAATTAGTACTAAAATGCCCTACTCTTTGAGGCTCCGAGATTTGAGGATTAACAGCTAGACACTTTTTTTTCTTTTATTGCTATCAAATACCGACTTGTCCAATTGACATGTACTTAAATTATTTTTGTTTGTTTAATATTGTCCTCGAATTTGTCATTTTGTTGTTATTTACGTTCTAAAGATATACAGGCAAGAGAAATGATAAATGGATAGATTGAACCTCCTTCAAACAATAATTGATGTTCTTATTCGAGAATACGTAGTCATTTTTAGACAACATGTAAAACAAAACATAAAATAAAGTAAATTAGATTTTAAACGGTCTTCTATTCTCCCATTATTTTTTACATGACTGTACAAAAAAAGGAGTGCAATGTTTTTAGGATTCATGTATGTTTGTATGTATGTGAGTTTCTTTATTCCACCATAACTTTTAAATGCTTGAACAGATTTAGATTTTTATGGTGTATCGTTAGAATCCTCACATCCCCCCCGAGTAAAGCAAGCAATATATTTTTTTGAAAAATGGTTCCAATATCAAAAGCGAATTGATTATTTATCTCGAATTTTACACATGTGTATCAAATTGAAGACCTTGATGAGCAAATTCGAACAATATATAATTTATTGGCATAAATTATTTTTTGGCAGGGCAGGCGTTTTTTTTTTTAGGTTTTTAGTTAGTTATTAGTTTGGCTTATTACCCGTCCTTTAATTACTTACGTTTCTACATTTATTACATGTCCGTAAGTAAAATGGTCTGTGACGAGTTTAGTCTGTTCTATTTTATTAACGTTTCAATGGTCCGTGCCATGAAGGTAACGATGTCTAGTCAGGACTATTCTAAATATTGCTATGCCAAAGACAATGCTCTCATTATAGGATTAATATTGTCTTGATCCGACTGTAACAGATTTGACTCAACTAACCGTTGGTGACGCGGAGACGTTAATTAACGCTAATTAGCATTAAACTCTCACAAAATCCATACAAAAATAATAGTTAATGCTAGTTAAACTAACAAAAAGTCTAAACAATAGAAATAATTAAAAAAATGTGAAAGGGATCTGTTTGTTATGTTAGTGAAGTTCGCGCATCACGTAAAAACTACTGAACAGATTGAAATGCGGTTTTCACTAATGGATAGCTAAGGTTATTCCTTAAAATCTGGTATACTTTGTATCTCAATCCGATGAGTAGAAGCCGAGCAATCGATAAAAAACCATCTGTCGGCTGAACGAAATTTGGTGTTTTGTACTGTATAGGTACTTTTGCTCCTGGATGTAATGGTAACCTCAGGTACTGTCCAAATAATACAGGCGTGCGACTAAACGCAGGACTTAAACCGGCGAGACAGCCGCGGCGGGGTCGATGGCCGCTGCATCCGGCTGCCACCCGGCTGTTCCGGGTGTGAGAACCGGCTCCGCAGTACCCGCACTCTCGCACCGACGGTGTTGTACCTACAGGTGTGACTTTGAAGACAGGTTGGCCGAGTGGCTAGTGACTCTGACTGCGAAGTCAACGGTCCCGGTTTTGAATCCCGCAAGCAAACATTTGTTTGATGTTCGTTTCCGAGTCATGGCAGCGGGCGGTGTTGTACCTATAGGTGTGACTTTGAAGACAGGTTGGCAAGTGACTAGTGACTCTGACTGCGAAGTCAACGGAATCGAATCCCGCAAGCAAACATTTGTGTAATGTTTATATCCGAGTCATGGATGTATATGTTCGTATTTATGCATGTTTATCCGTTATTTAGTACCCATACCATAGTACAGGGATCCTAGTTTGGGGCTAGGTAATTGGTTTGCATTGTCCTGTTAACCCTTAAAACTAAGTAACTATCCTGCCCTACGGCTCCGCTCGTAGTTTTCAGTATACCTTTCGGAAGCTTTACATTTCCCTGGGGAAAAACCCTAATATGTCAATCTGAAATAGTGTAGCTTTCTATGAATAGAAATAATTTTCAGAATCGGATCAGTAGGAACAGATATTACCTCTTACAAACATACATACATACAAACAACTTTTCATTTTTTAAATCTTTTATTTAATTTGCAATGTTTAGTTCAAATCTTGCAAGCTGAATTAGAACCACTTCCTCTTATCCTACGGAGTTGATTTTTTTCATGTTGGTTCAGTTCCGATGACAATGCATTTTTATGATAAGCATGACCTGAGTCTACATCCAGTAGCTCCAAATAAAGGAACTCTTCAAAGGTTACAAGAACAGACATGATTTTTTTTGTACGCATTTTATTATGATAGCCGGATTTAAGTTTTACGATGACATGGTTGCTGCACTCAGGGTTGACTCCTGACTATGGAACTCCTCAACGGTTAACAACACAAACATGAAATGTTGTATACGCATTTAATTGTGATAGCTCGTTCTAAGTTGCACCATGACATGTCTAAGTTGCGGCTACTTGCATAAAAGCTTCTTTTTTTAACGTTTTTTTTGACTAGGCTCCAATATTAAATAATTATATAAAGGGTTTTTTCCATAAATATGTTAAGTCAAACAAACCTGATAATTTGAAACTTAACATATATGTTTTTGAGATCTGTATCTCTCCGTGATCAAGACAAAAACGTGGTTAACAGAATTTCATTCGCTACATTTTGTTATAAAAAATACTTTATTTTCAGTAATATTTTCATTTTTCTACTCAATGGCTCATGTTTTATCTCTACAATAAATCTAACAGCAAGAAAATATAGTTTATTATCCACTGTCAAGACAACATTTACCTAACTAAATGATTAGCCTGCCAATAAAATAAATAACTTTGAGATTTACTTCATTTAGTTCCGAGCTAAATTGTGTGTTCAAACAGCGCTCGCGATATTCGACTTTAGTACTTGTTGCGGGTAACAGGTGGCAGAGTGTACAAGGGAGGGGGGAATGGGAAAATGTATTAATGTATCCTAGCCTTAATTAACTTATTATAATTCAGATTACTGTTCATTTTCATAGGGACAATCGAATCTGAACAGTCGGATTCGATTGTTTGTAATATTTGGCTGTTTAGGAAGAACAGTTGCTCAAAATAATAATAGAGGTTTCTGATAATTGTTATCATATCGTGACATATTTGGCTGTTTAGGAAGAACAGTTGCTCAAAATAATAATAGAGGTTTCTGATAATTGTTATCATATCGTGACATATTAGGCTGTTTAGGAAGAACAGTTGCTCAAAATAATAATAGAGGTTTCTGATAATTGTTATCATATCGTGACATATTTGGCTGTTTAGGAAGAACAGTTGCTCAAAATAATAATAGAGGTTTCTGATAATTGTTATCATATCGTGACATATTAGGCTGTTTAGGAAGAACAGTTGCTCAAAATAATAATAGAGGTTTCTGATAATTGTTATCATATCGTGACATATTTGGCTGTTTAGGAAGAACAGTTGCTCTAAATAATAATAGAGGTTTCTGATAATTGTTATCATATTGTGACATATTTGGCTGTTTAGGAAGAACAGTTGCTCTAAATAATAATAGAGGTTTCTGATAATTGTTATCATATCGTGACATATTTGGCTGTTTAGGAAGAACAGTTGCTCAAAATAATAATATAGGTTTCTGATAATTGTTATCATATCGTGACATATTTGGCTGTTTAGAAAGAACAGTTGCTCTAAATAATAATAGAGGTTTCTGATAATTGTTATAATATCGTGACACAAACAACAGTAGCGTGACAATACGGGCTGTGTAAGCACGCTCTCACTAGACGTCTAGACCACTGTACAAGTGTACACTCCATTACATTATTCTTCAGACAGGGACGTGACGTCGCGATCCACCCACGAACCGCGTGACATACGTCAATGTAAACACGCCCGCTTGACGTCTAGACGTCTGCGCAATAAATCTAACATTATTCGTCCAAACGTGACGATATTCCTGGCGGGCGATAAAGTTCTATGTTAACACCCTGTAGACGTCTAGCCGCTGCTTTGATACATTTAATCGCAACTACATTGTTTCTGTATCCTCCAGTCTCATCCCAACTTGAAGATTGTCCCGGGAGTGGCGCGATAATACCGGAATCCATTAAGATGTTAACCGAATTGAGAAATATAGATTTTAAAAGAAGTGCATATAACAAGCCATTTTATCCGAGACATTTACACGCCTTATCGAAGGCGAGGGTAGATATTAAATTCGAGGATAAAGTGCCTTGTTTTATAAACGAGTTATACACTCTTTATACACACTTCGATAGCGAGGAAATTAAGACCAGGCTCTGCTTTTTAAGGGTTCTTTCCATAAATATGCTGGGTCAACCACAAACCTGATAAATGTGAAACTTAACTTATATGTTTTTGAGATCTTTATCTCTCTAGACAAAAACATGATTAAGAGAATTTCATTCGATACATTTTCTTATCAAAAATTACGTTATTTTCGGTAATATTTTAATTTTTCTACTCAACGGCTTAAGTTTTATCTCTAAAAGAAATGTCACAGCAAGAAAATATAGTTTATTATATAATGTTTAGACAAAATTTACGTAACTAAATGATTAGCCTGCCAATAAAATAAATAACTTTTGAGACATACGTCATTTAGTTCCGAGCTAAATTGTGTGTTCAAACAGCGCTCGCCATATTCAACCTTGTTACGCAGGCACTTCAACGCTTATTGCGGGTAGCGGGTGGCAGAGCGTAGAGTAGGTGGCAGGGGAGTGGGAAAATGTAACCTTGTAGCCTGGCCTTAAATAATGATATCTTATTTAAATGTGCTAAGAAAATACGAGAGCTTCTGCCCAGACACTTTTTTTAAAAAGTTAACACTTTTATGCACTAGGTAGAGCATACATACATACATACTTACATTTTACTTGCATTTTTAGCCCACTTACACAGAGGCCGACCCCATTGTTTAATTTTTGTTGGATTCTAACTCGCCCTAGTATACCGCTATGCTACCATCGCTCTTTCAACCAAAGAGTATACAAATACTACGTACCACTAGGTCTACATTCATCTATACTTAAAATAAATCAGTAAGTACCATCAAGTCTATACAATGATAATTAAAAAAAAACTAATGTACTTAAAATAAGCTACAAAACAAAAATAAAACAAAAAAATGGTTTCTTACTGTGTTCTGTCACGTACCGATTGCGATGCGGTTTTCAATGTTAGATAGCTTAGAGTTTGACATGAAAACTGGTGTACTTAGTGCATCAATCCGATGAGTAGAAGTCGAACAATCGATAAAAAAACCATTTGACATCTGAAAGAACTTGAAGTAACTTATTGGTAGTTTTGGTCCTACTATATCATATAGGTTACGTTTAACCCAGAGAAAGACTACGCGGGCAAAGCCATGGGCACAGCTAGTCTAAAAATAATTTCCTTATTGGCACGTAGACGATATAACACAATCTTGGCAATAAAGCGTCTACGATCTTTTTGTTTACTCAAAATCTATAAGACCGCCTGAATCGTCTCGTCCCATCCTAAAGCTTCTAAGCTCTTTGTGTAGTCTGGACAAATCATTAGCTTTCCGTCTTATCAATAAACTGCAGGGTTTTTTTTGCGGCAAAGCAAAAATGTGACGTTATCGATTTTGTATATATTTTATCAAACTTGTGTTTCTTACAGTTTTAATGTGTAATATTGGGGGTATGACGTGTTCTTTAACGTGCACGAGTGTAGGCAAAGGATACAAATGCTAAAAAACTTCGCGTTCTCCTCAGAACTCCTTGAAGTTTTAGGAAAGCGTCTACCATTTACACGCACATAGGAAAGCGTGGCCACCATCTGAATGTCAAGCTGTCATATGGTCACAGGTGGGTAAACTGTTAAACACAGTAAGCGTAGAATGTACCGATTTGTTTTAAGTCACTCTCACTCACTATACCTAGTCATTTTGTGATTAAAAATATATGAGTAAGCAACACGTAAAATCGTGCAACAAGTTGCTGCTAAGCCGTAGAACATTGGCTGACCAAAAACCGTACCGATCAGTTGTTTAACTTGCTTGCTCTGTCGCAACAAGCACATATCGAAGTACCTTTGGGTTTTATTTTTAACCATTCGGGAACTGTAGACGCACCGCCCCACCCGGTAGCGGCCACGACCCCTGTCTGCAGTTCGATGACCTGATGCTGCAGAGCAGACAGCGCCACCCCTGCAGTCTAGATTTTAAGGCACGCCATGAAAGTATGGACAGTATTTTAGGTCGCTTGATTGTAATGTTCTCAGTGTTGTTTTTGGATTGGAAATTCTCTCCCGAAGCGCGCCTCAGAGCCTGTTCTTTATCTGCTGCCAGCAGCGCCTGAACTGAAGGCTGCCAAACTAGTTCTTTGATACTAACGTCTGGATCATTATCATCATCAGCCTATTATAATCCCACTTCTGAGACACAGACCTTCTCTCAGAGAGAGAGCGAGAGTATGGCCGTAATCCACCACGCTGGTCCATTGCGAGTTGTTGGTGAATGTCACAAATCCTTCAATATTGAGGACATTTGACTACCGATGTTTTCCTTGCCCGTTTTTGAGATATGGGATCAATATCCGCACATACGGTACTATGCAAGTCATTGGTGCAGCGTCGAGGTTTTGAATTGGGTGCCGTAAGATGGTGAAGCGCACATATTAACGCTCAGCCACCACCGCTACGAAACTAGACAAACGTCGGGCTTGCTGCTCGCAAACTTCTACACACTACTAAGCTTTACAGTATTGTCGACTTTGAATTGGTGGAATTAATTTCAGTAATGTATTCGTTTCCCAAGTGAAGACTGCGACTAGCAAACGTGTAGGACGCTAACCGGCTAGATGGAGAGACAACCGGCGAAAGGCGGACGGCAGAAACTGGATGTTTTGTTAGTAAAGAGTGAACACTCTGTGGTGTTCATTGGGAGAGGCCTATGTCTAGTTGTCCACAGCATAGCAGAGCTACTCATGATGATTCGGTTCATGATTAACACTCAATTTGCCATAGATACGGCTCTCATCACAAAGCAGCGATGCGTTGCTAATGCCCGGTTTCTGGGGCTTTTATCGAGAATTTATCTATTCAATAGCTGAAATCCGACTAAATCTGATAAATGATTCAAGTTATTTTTTGTATTGTAGGTACATAGCTCCAAAATCATTTAAAAGGTATCACACGATTTTGACCCTTATTGGGATTAATCAGGTTTAGTCGGATTTCAGCTATCGAATAGATAAACTCTGATAAAAACCTCAGAAAGCGGGTATAAGTCCACCTAAGCTAAGTGTAACTAATATGATATGAAACTAATATTTAAACTTTCACGATTCGAACAAATAGTTAAATATTTAAACGGGACTTAATCGCGCTGAAAACTTAATATTTAAATACTTATATATGATATGAAACGTAGCTGAATATCGACCAGCAAACGTGCCTCACGACTTAACCTTAGTTTCAAAAAAGTAATGTATTTTTCACCTCACAAGCTCGGAAAGATTCTGATTGTCATTCGAAATCTGAGTGCAAAATTGCATTTTACCCGCTAGCGTGGAAAGTGTTTTTAAAATTCGAACCTTTCTATTCAATAATTTTCTATACCGACAATCCACTGAAAATACTTTATTACTAATTTATATTATATTATATTATTATCCGATTCGATTCTACTATACTTGACTCTATTCGTCTCTATTCGCCTCTTTTCATTTTCAATTATATTCTACCCTGTTCTAATCTATCCTACTCTGTTCTACTCTATTCTACACTTTTCTATTCTTTTCTACACTGTTCTACTATGTTCTACTCTGTTCTACTGTATTCTAGTCTATGCTACTCTGTTCTACTCTGTTCTACTATATTCTACTCTGTTATACTCTGTTATACTCTGTTCTACTCTGTTCTACTCTATTCTACTCTGTTCTACTCTATTCTACTCTGTTCTACTCTTTCTACTCTGATCTACTCTGTTCTACTGTATTCTACTCTATTTTACTGTGTTCTATTCTTTTCTACACTGTTCTACTATGTTCTACTCTGTTCTACTGTATTCTAGTCTATGCTACTCTATTCTACTCTGTTCTACTATATTCTACTCTGTTATACTCTGTTATACTCTGTTCTACTCTATTCTACTCTGTTCTACTCTATTCTACTCTGTTCTACTCTGTTCTACTCTGTTTTACTCTGTTCTACTCTTTCTACTCTGATCTACTCTGTTCTACTGTATTCTACTCTATTTTACTGTGTTCTACTCTGTTGTACTGTGTTCTACTCTGTTCTACTCTGTTCTACTCTATTCTACTCTATTCTATTCGACACTATTCGACTTTTTTCGAATCTATTCTATTCGATTCTGTTGGACTCTATTCTATTATGTTTAAACATCTGCCAGGCATCCCGCGACGGCCTATTTTTTATTATTATGATTATAAACACTAATTTAATATATTATTTTAGCTGTTTTTCTTGCATTTTCCTCGCTGTAGTGAGGTGAAAAGTTTTGTGTTGCGCTCGGCAGCAAAGTTATTTGGCGTCTCGTACTTTTGAAACCCTCGCTACGCTCAGGATTCAATACAAGTACTCTCGCCAAAAAAACACTTTGCAGCCTTGCATAACAAATAACTATTGTTCATGCTCTCATTAAAAGTAACCTCAAACAATCTCTGTAGCGAACATAGACCCGCTAGCACTGCTGTCATAGCCCCGGGCTTGTGTCTAGTCTGGGCAAAAAAATTAAGACAAGTAGGATAGAGAGACATACGCACACAGTAGCGCGTAAGAGATAACGGTATTTTTTTGGACTAACTAGATACATTGTTTTGTTTTCGTGCAAGTGGGCCTTAGATTCCTCCCACATCACATCATCAGCTGGTTAAAGGTCCAGTGCTGAACATCCACAGGTTGCTCACTGTTGGCCTATTTTGCCACAATCAGCGCTATTAACAGTAGTTTGGTGATAATACAAAGGACAAGCAAAAATTATAAATTTATATAACCCCCGACCTCCCCCATTATAGCTAAGAACCATCTCGATCACATGAGCTTTCAAAAAGAAAACAACCGCATCAAAATTAGACCAATAGTTTGTGAGCTATGATGCCACAGACACACATACACACCCTAAACCTATAACAACGTTAGTAACGTTCGGGGTTAAAAATTATGCTGACAATTTCCTGAAATCCCTTTACTGCAGAATGCGAATGGGTACGTGGTCATATTATCACACCGGACACCACAATACACAAGTCCTCCCGTATCTAGGAAACTGAAGTACTGCCGGGAATCTTTAAGGAGTACCTTAGTTGTAAAGTTTGGTTTAAATGTGCATTAGTTAGAAGGTAGTGAGGGGGGGGGGCTCCCCAGACGGCGCGCGCGTCTCAGTCGCGATTGTCTGGATCTAATTGAGTGTCAATTCGAACAGGTTTATTGTACAGTTCTTCTTTGTATAGTTAATATTAAAAGGTGGCATCTATCTGTACTTATAATAAAACAATATGCAACAAAAATACTGTACAATGAATATACTATAAAAAAAGGTCTAGGGGACAAAATAAGATACTCGTAGATAGATAATACTTTATTGCCCCTAAAAAGATATTATAACACATAATAAAAAATACTTTAAAATTAGTGCAATGGGCGTTCTTATCGCTAAGAGCGATCTCTTCCAGACAACCTTTGGATTGACACTAATGGAAGAACTGCGAAGGCGGTGCATTGAAATAACATTCTATTACATAGATCCATACCAATATAGAAAAGTGAAACGTTGTCTGTTTGTTTGGGGAGCTTTCACGCGATAACGGCTGGACGGATTTTGATGAAATTTAAAATGGAGATACCTAAACACTGGAATAACACATCAAACACTTTTAATCCCGGAAAATTCAGTTTCGTCGGGAAAACTGGAAAATGTTGATTACTTTTACTGTAAGGAACGGTTGCCATCACAGAATGATTTGTGGTTGCCATGGAAACGAAATAACAAGTCTGTCAAACAACATCAAGACCATTGGTGCTATACCTACTTTTGCATTGGTTTTTAATATCCTAGAAGAAAAAAGGATGCTTTTTTTCGCGATAAACAGTAGTGCGCGCGTACGAAGTCGCGGGCGGGAATAATAGTACTTTTATAAAATACAATAAATCAATAACTATTTATACGATAAACTAATACATGTTATTACAATAAACTAATACATATTTATATTGCTAATTAGGTTTAAATACATACGTTTACGTAGCAGTGCTTAGATTGGAGAAATAGTAATTCTTTACCATATCTTCTATCTATCTATTACTATAATAAAACTGTAATTGGGCTAAATCTGTACATTAAATATTTTTTGAAAATTTTAATTGAGATAAACTTCAAAATCGATATGGAGTGGAAAAAGGTATTTTTTTTATTTTTTGTTTGTCTGTCTGTCTGTCTGTCTCTTTGAACACGCATCACGCTGAAACTACCAGACGGATTTTGATACAACTTGGCACAATCATAGCTGATGTTATGGATTAATATTTAGAATACTTTTTATCCCGAAAAAATAAAGGTTTTTTAAGGGATAAGGGTCCAAAGTTTATGTTAAATTAAAGTAATAAAACATCCGTTTAAAGAACGGTACCAAATTTCATTGTCCGCGTCACGTAATGAGTGGCCAAGCGGTGACACGCGTGAAAGTCCATGCGGAGGGGGAGGGTGAGAATCGTAGCTTCCAAACGAATGGTTTGATTTAGGTGCGGTTTTTTATGATTGAAAGCTGAGGTAATCGAGATGGTTCTTAGATATTAGAGAACGAGTATAGCACAATGGAGTATCCTACTTCCTTAGCACGGGCGTAAGTATTTTTATTGTAGGACCTCTACACAAGAGAGCGTAGTATCTGTACTTATAATAAAGCAATAAGAACAAAAAAGACACTACATAATTTACCAGCATCAACAACTCCAGCGCATAAACCAAACGAATCAAATTTCTGCCTCCGATTTAACTAGATAGCGCTGATTGTCCTTAAAACACGCAAGCATTTCTAAAACTAATATGGCGACTTACAGCTGCCGTATTGTGTTTCCGACGGAACAAAAAATGACCACAATACCTATCGAGTGAGGTTTCAAAATGAAGATCTTTAAAAGACCATTCCAAAATATATAATTCTTATTAGCATTTGTCTTTCAAGCTTCTTACAAAATTTTCTATTTTAGACTATTCAAGTTATGTAAGTACTATAGTCCAAAGTAAAGTATGTAGGTAAAGTAAATAAGAAACGTTAAATTTAATTTAAATGTATATATAATATATATTTTTGTCGTGCCTCCCGCGCACCACAGCTGCACCGCTCTTCGAGTCTACGTAGCTCGTGAGTTGTTTAAAATTTTATTCAGTAGTTTTATCCAAAATCGGGTTTTAATAATTGTTACACGTTTATTAAATTGCTTGGCTCCTGCTCATCGGATTGAGATACCAAGTACACCAGTTTATAACTCAAAACCTAAACTATCCAACAGTGAAAATCGCATCGCAATCGGACCAGTAGTTTTAACGTGAAGCGCGAACAGACAGACATTGAAAGTGTGGTACAAGTTTGGAAGGCCAGTGTTACGGGTTATTTATTCTGTGGCGTGGCAGCGCCATGCCTTTGAGCCGTCCACATCAATACAAATTTACTGTGTACTGTAAATTATTTATTCTGTGGACTGTGCCAATCCCCCATTGACTGGGTTTCTAGCAAGTTGCAAGAAGATGTTAATACGTCTTCGGAAGCTTTCAGTTTACCAGTCGCCAGCGCATCTAATATCTATGTTGTGACCATAGATTAGATTAACCATTTTACGTTATAGTACATTACTGCCGCGGTCTGTAATGACTGCGTTGCTGGCAGCGATGATGATGGTCGAGAGCGTAGCTAAGTTAAGTTCGAGGCCATCACAGCGCGGTCAGCATTGCAGCCCTTGATGGCCAAGCTGGAATAATAATGCCTTTATAGCGCGGACAGCAAGGGCTGCAATGATGGCCAAGCTTGAAGGCCGAGAACTTAACTAAGCAAAGCTCGAGGCCATCATAGCGTGGCCAGCAGGGCAGTCATAGCGGACCAAGGCTTGTATAGTGCTTTACTCAAACAATGTGAGGAATTTAAATAAAACCAGCTTAGTATAATAAGAATTTACTCAAACAATGCAACAACGAAAACAACAACGACAAAGACGACAGCAACAACGACCGCAACAACTGAAACAGAAACAGAAACATAAACCGAAACAGAAACAGCAACAGAAACAGAAACAACAACAATCACGATCACATCAGCTTTCAAACAGAAAAAGAAAAACATCACAATCTGTCCATTCGTCTGGGACCAGCAGCCCGATTACAGAACTTGGTAACAATCGGATTATCACTTTTTTCATTGCAATTTCGACTCTATCGCAAGGCATTAGTGA
Organism: Alsophila aescularia; assembly: GCA_946251855.1. Classification (NCBI taxonomy): domain Eukaryota; kingdom Metazoa; phylum Arthropoda; class Insecta; order Lepidoptera; family Geometridae; genus Alsophila; species Alsophila aescularia. The sequence continues at coordinate 47,226,110 of OX276383.1, read as the reverse complement.
TATCGATACTGACAATCCGATTGAAGCTAAGTTATGTGGTCGGGCTACAACGCCTCTCCTTTCGCGTTCGGGGTTAACGAACCCACGGAATAAATAATAGTGCTACGACAAAAGACGACAATAATGGATTTTCAAAGGAAATTGCTGGCCGCAAAACACGACAGTAATGAAATTCCATACAACTTTGCTGGCGCCTATTCAAGCAGCGCGGCAAGGTCGACTTTGCCTAAAGAAGGTTGTCGAAATAATGACCACATTACTAGTATTGTTTGAGTAAAATAGATTTCTTAATGAGCTATAAAAATAAATTTATATAGAAAACTTGTTGATCGAGAATAATTTTATGCCTAGACTAGCTGTGCCCGCGTGGGTTTTTTTCTGTGATATAAGGATCCTATGTGTTATTCCAGAACCAAACATCATCAAACTATGTTCAGACGAGAAATGTTTTTTTATCAATTGCTCGGCTTCTCATCGGATTTAGATACCGAGTACACTAGTTTTTAGGTCAAACCATAAGCTATCCAACAGTAAAAACCTCATCGCAATTGGTCAAGCAGTTTTTATGTGTTGCTCGATCAGACAAACAGACAGACAACTTCTTTATTTTTTTATTGTTCTATTGCTTATTTTAAGTCCTCTAGCTCATATTTTTAATTATCTTCATTGTATAGACTTTTTGTCACACACTGCTTTATTATTATATAAAGTACAGATTATCATAACATTAGCCGGGTTTAAGACCGACCATGACCTATGATTGCTACTCGTTTATGGTCACATAATAGTCGTATAAAATAAATAAAAATATTAACATACTCGTAGATAAATTATTTGCTGTCTCATTCACACGCTTTAGGCAACAGAGACTGGTATCTCTTTCTAATTTTTATATTATTATATTTGTAGAGTCTCAAGGTGATGTTTCTTTTGTCGCAGGAAAAGAACTCGTTCCAGAACTACAACGTGTCCTGTATTCTGACACTGCCGCCGTATCAGCGGCAAGGCTATGGACGACTGCTTATAGATTTTAGTGAGTACCCCTTTCGTAATGAAGAAATCCGACTGAGAACCAAGGTAACCGAAATAGCTCAAAGGATAAGCAAGCTAAAGTGGCAGTGGGCTGGTCACATTTCCCGAACAACCGATAACCGTTGGGGCAGACGAGTTCTCGAGCGGAGACCACGTTTAGGCAAACGTAGTGTAGAAGCTATCCCACAGTGAAAACTGCTTTACTATCGGCTCAGTAACACACACATTAGTTTAATGCGAACAGACAAACAGACAGACACGATTTTAAAATACGTTTTATCTTGTTCAGTAGCTTATTTAAGTCCACTTAACCGTTTTTTTATTATCTTCGTTGTACAGACTTTTTGGTACTTGCTGCTTTATTATATGTATAGAAGATAGATAGATATTACTATCCATACATAACCCGCGCCGTGGTATTTGTCTGGGTTATTATTTCGTATTATACCTATTATCTAAGTTAATACATTTTTTTTCTTTTTTTGTTCATTTTCTCTAGGCATGACTGTATAAAGTACTGCAGGTTCAATTTCCACCAACCAACCAACCAATGTTACAAGGTTTTTGTGCAAATTCAGTATTTGTTCCATGTCTAAATATTGTGACACAATTTCCTCGTTGATTTTCTACCTTTTTTAGGCTTTGATAATAAGCTGTCAATTATTGAAAAAAAAAAAAATTATATCGTCCGGAAAGTTCATTATTATAAGCTAAGGTAGTAGCTATGGAAAAGCAAGCTAAAGTGGCAGTGGGGTGGTCACTTTTCCCGAAGAACCGATAACGGACGAGTTCTCGAGCGGAGACCACGTTTGGGCAAACGCAGTGTAGGACGTCCTGTGGCCAGGTGGAGTACGACCTGCGAAAAGCGGCTGGAAGAAAATGGATGAGGAGAGCTGATGACCGAGCTCAGTGGCGTGCATTAGGGGAGGCCTACGTCCAGCAGTGGACAAGTATAGGCTGGTGATGATGATTAGTGCCTACCCCTTTTCATATGATCACCGTCACTATATTGATATTGATCATTGGCGTGCCATTCAACCCCATCTTCGGCACTTCGCATCAATTTGCCGCTAGTAAAAAAATACTTTTATGAAACAGTTAACCCAGTAACCAGCTAGACTTGCCCTACAAATGGTGGAGTAGAAGATGATTTGTTGCTTAAATAGGAGATCTTTACAAAAAAAAATAGTTAAAAAAAAACACGCTTTATGTAGAAAACCAAACTAAAAAAAAGAAAATAAATTTTAATAGTGTAAATAAGAAAAAATGTTTTATTTCAATAAAATCGTGGAGTGCATGGGTCAATAGTTATAAATATTTCATTGACAGATATGAGAAGAAGGATTATCATTTCGATAATATCTTAAAAAGCATCCTACGCTTTTTTTTTAATAAAACATTTTTTTCTTATTTACACTATTAAAATTTATTTTCTATTTTTTAGTTTGGTTTTCTATATAAAGCGTGTTTTTTTTTTTTTTTCGAATTATTGCATTGTCATCGGTCTTTGACAGGTGTGCAAAATTTGAATGTAATCTGACCGTTTAAAGTGGGTCAAAATAGCGTCCAAAGGAGCCGGTTACAAACATACAAACATACAAGTGAAGCTAATATAAAGCGTATAAAAACGACCTCGTGGGGTGGGAGCGTTAGCCGCCATCTTGAATTGAACAGTCCAAAATCAGTTTTTTTCTGAATAGATCTTTAACAGCTTAATGTCAAAATAATCTATGAAGAAAAGTATAAAGAACTCACAGTTCTGTAAGTCTCCTATGTAAAAAGTCACAAGAAGCGAAAAACACATCTTTACTTAAAGTCCTATGCAGGAAAAACATAGCTGAATATACAAACTTGATATTTGGAGAGTATGTTTACAAAAGGGTCACAAGTACACCAAAAGATGAATTTTGAAAAAAACTCATTTCAAGGCTTAAAAAGGGGGTAAAAGTTTTAACCAAATACTTATTTTGAAGACACTGACTTTAACAACAAATGCGGATTTCATTTTTTTTAAACCACGTTCTCCAAATGGCATTAGACAATCCAAATTTTGAATGTAAGCTCCCGAAATTAAATAAACTTACACTTGTTTCAGGATTTTTCATTCGCAACTTTTTGAAGAAAAAAAACTGACTGAAAATTTCGTAACCCTAAAAATTTTAAAATATCTATCCTACGAGAACCCACTCGAAGGGCTACAAAAAATATTTAAACTCGTTTTTTCTTACTGATGCAATGTAATCTGTAAACTTTATTTTTTGGTCGTTAAATTGATTTATTATCAGAGGAACATATAATCTACAGGCTGTCCAGTGGCAGATTTCAAAGTTCGAAAAATTGTAAAAAAAAACTACACGTCTAATACAAAGTATGTTTATAGTAATTTAAAGACAACAAATGCGGATTTTATTTTTTTAAAACCACGTTCTCCAAATGGCGGCCATCGAGCCTGACACAGTCTTCGAGTCTGTTACGCATGTTTTCAAAAACGCGTTTACAGAGCGACTGGGGAATCCTGCTGATTTCGGCTCGAATATTTTCTTGAAGTTGTGTCACAGTGCTCGGATTTGTTTTGTAAACAACAGATTTTAAGTATCCCCATAAGAAAAAGTCACATGGGCTTAAATCTGGTGACCTGGGTGGCCACGGTATGGTGCCGTTTCGGGATATGTTTTTTTCTGGAAATAACTGCCGCACTGCATTCATGGACACATTAGCAGTATGAGCTGTGGCCCCGTCATGCTGGAACCACTTGTTTTGGTTGAAGTTTGGACTATTCTGTAGTTCCAGTCTAAAAAAGACATTTATCATCTCCGTATATCTCTCCGAATTCACAGTTACAGTTTGGCCACGTTGGTTTTCAAAGAAATAAGGCCCTATGATGGCAGATGCAGACAATGCACATCAGACTGTAACTTAAGGTTTATGTAAAGGCTCTTGATGCATTTGTCTTGGGTTGCAGAAATCCCAGTAATGGAAATATTGCTTATTCACATATCCTCCGAGGTGAAAGTGGGCTTCATCACTAAAGAATATGTTACCCATCCGAGTAGCAGTACGAAATCTCAACAACATCACCTCCGCGTAGTTTTTCTTAATGCAAAGTCAGAATCATGTAAATCTTGAATGATTTGAATTTTATACGGATGGAACTTGAGTTTTTTTTGCATTATAACCTGTAAAGTTAATTTCGTAATTCCCAATATCGATGAACGTGCACGAACTGATAAACGGGGATTTTCACTGACAGAAACCATAACACGTTCAACATTTTCGTCCGTGGCTACTGTTGGTATAGGTCCTGGTCTAGGTATATTTAATGTTGATCCTGTAGCTCTGAACTTTGCTGCCCATGACTGAATGAGGTTGATCGATGGTCCATCACGTAATCGACGAATATCGTAACGATTATTAAATCGACGGCGTGCTTTAGACAGCGAAAAACCACTCGAAATGTACGCCTCGACGCCAAAAGCGCGGTGCTCTCCACTCCACTGCTCCATGGCTACTAAAAAATCCGCAGCGCTTGCGCTTTCAATGACGCCCCCCGCACCCCTCTCACGAATTGCGTTCAGAAACTATGTTTGTTCAAACTTTGAAATCTGCCACTGGACATCCTGTATATATATTTTATTTCTTCATATAATCGCAACAAGTACAAGTGATGGTGACTGGGCGGTAACATAGTGTAGTTTCAATCTAGTGACACCGGGTTCGATCCCCGGCCAATGTATATAACAAGTTCAATGGCCCTTGGGCCGCCTGACAAACTCTGATACCAGAGGTCGGCACCTGATTCAGCATATGTACTTACTAACTAAACTTATAAATGCCAGCGATCTAGAAGTATTTTTATTGGTAGTTTTATTTTTTTATACGATGATTCTTCCGTCTTCACAAATTTTCGGGCGATGGTGTTATGGAATATGTTACCTACCTAATATTCAGCGGACTTGTAGGTGATTCTTAGATTCATCCATACACAAGCACAAATTAAATATTTATATAACCCCCGACCCCCCACCACCCATTATTAGCTAAGAAGCATTTCGATCACACCAGTTTTCAAACATAAAACACATCAAAATCGGTCCATTCGTTTGGGAGCTACGATTCTCACTCTCCCCTCCCCCCTCCCCTTTCCCTCTTCACCCCGTCATAGCTAAGACCCATCTCGTTTACCCCAGCTTTCAAACATAAAAAACCGCAGCTAAATCAGTCCATTCGTTTGGAAGCTACGATTCTCATCCCCTTTTCGCACCTCCTCCCTCTCCCCCTTATCCCCCCTATATCTAAGAACCATCTCGATCACATCAGCTTTCAAACAGAAAAAAAAACGCATCAAAATCTGTCCATTCATTTGGGAGCTACGATGCCACAGACACACAAACACACGTACGCACACACGCACGCACACACGCACGTACACACACACACACACACACACACACACACACACTCACTCACTCACTGACTCACTCACTCACTCACTCACTCACACACCCACAGACAGAGAGAGAGAGAGAGAGAGAGAGAGACAGAGAGAGAGAGAGAGAGAGAGAGAGAGAGATACACACCCTAAACTTATAACACCCGTCTCTTTGTTCGGGGGTTAAAAATACACTTGTAAATGAGCGCGCACCTCTTTAACATCACCCGCGGGGTTTGCTTGAAAATCATCGTCCGGAGGCTAGCACTGGTTAGTTAGTTGTTGTTGTTATGTGTAGTTGTATGTGTTGTTGTTTGTAGTTTTTTTTTAGTATAACTTTGTTTTTTTTGTGTAGTGTTTTGTGCCAATAAATGATTTATCTTTATTGAAACCAAGAATGTTTAAAAGAAAAGACGGATTCAACACATCCAAATCGAAAGTGAAGCACCCAAGATATGCCGATCCGCTCGTACGCACAAGCCTCACGCGAACACACCATGTTATGCCGATCGTGCTTGTCAGTCGTGTTAATTCAGTCAAGGTCTCTCGAAAAATCTAAAACAATACAGTATTTTGTGACGAAATTGTGTATCAACCAAAAACACCAAAAAGTATCAACTCACGCACACATACGCAGCCGCCGTTAGCTAAGCTTCACTCGTTTGTTTGGCGGCGTGGACTCCGTTAAACCTTCTTGTTATAAACTACACTAAGGCGAAATCAAAAGGTTATATTCATTTTCGTCCTTTACGCACACGAAACCGTCACTAATCCCTCCTGATTTGTCCAAATCGCGAGCCATTCCTCACCTGCGCGGTCAACATCATAAAGTGGGGGGTTTGTTATGTGCGCCCCCCCACCCCCTGCCGCCCCCTCCGTAGGGGCCGAAGGGGCGGCGGAGTCGACGACCGGCGCCGATCGATGGCTGCAGTATGGATCGGTCTGCCGTCTAGACCGACCCGCGCGCCCCTTAGGGGCGACAATGGAGACGCGAGGGATTCTGATGGAGTAGGAACCTTAATTATTTGTTTTACGTGTAAATTTGACGATTGACGCTTCAAGTTGTTTTAATTTGAATATTAATTGGGTTTGAATATGAAGATGGTCTTTTTAGACGTCCTTGGCGTGGGGGTTGAGGTTGAGGAATAAATTGAGGCCTGAATTTTCGAACGGCGTTAAGGTAATCTGTGGTAAAGCTCGCTTCAATCGGTTTAATAGAGACTAGCTCTGCCCTACGACTCCGCACGTAGTTTTCCCGTTATAAAAATTAGATTTAAAAAAAAAAATACAAAAAAAACAGTACTAAAAAATGAAGTAAAATAAAAAATACTAAAAAGTGGGTTAAAAGTAGCATATGTCCATCTGGAATAGTGTAGCTTTCTATCAGTGAAATAATGTTTTAATCGGTTATTTTTTGAGTTTATCTATTACTTACAAAAAAAAACAATGTTTTCTCTTTATAAATATTAGTATAGACAAGTAATAAATGTGGCTTATTATTATAAGCTAAGGTAGCTAAGGAAACACAAGCTAAAGTGGCAGTGGGCTGGTGACATTTTCCAAAGAACCGATAACAGACGAATTCTCGAGCGGAGACCACGTTTGGGCATACGTAGTGTAGGACGCCCTGTGGCCAGGTGGAGTGACGACATACTTGGATGAGAAGAGTCGAAGATTAGGGTCTGTGGCGTTCAATGTCAAAGTCTAAAGTATTTTATTGTAAATAGGCAAAATAATCGCTTCGGACCAGTTATACCATTAAATTATACCATTAATGGTACAAGACCCATTTATACCTGTAATGTACCTGTATGTGGTGGCCCTTGTTAATACCAGTTATACATTGGTATAACTGGTTATATATGGTTTATACCATAATGTAATTGTCTCATTAGACAATTATATGTAATTACAACTACATTAGTATAACATCTACGACATGGGGAGCCTCTCCACAGGTACTCCAAATATCAGGTCTCTCGCTAAGCTTCTCTGCGGGGGAGTACGCATGCCCAGTGTGGCATCGTTCTGCCCACGTAAGGAAAGTGGACGATGCGCTCAATGAGACCTGTCGCATTGTGACAGGTTGTCTGAAACCAACCCCCCTGACACTCCTGTACCTTCTATCAGGAATCGCTCCACCCAGTGTCCGCAGTGATTCTACTGCAGCCATTGAGAAATATAAACAAGAAGAAGATAACAGGCATCCATTACATAATGTTCAACCTTCCCCCAACAGACTTAAAAGCCGACACAGTTTCCTGAGAACAGTAACGCCTGTTGCTCCAAGCGAACTAAAAGTTGCCCGACTTAACCTGTGGACCACAAGGCATAAACCACCTGATGATTTCATAACACCAATGGAGGGGTTACCACCTGGTTATGAACAATCTTGGTCAGTGTGGAAAACCTTAAACAGACTCCGTACACAGGTTGGACGCTGCAGGAGCAACCTATGCAGGTGGGGCATGATTGGCCAGTCAAGAATGCAGTGCGACTGCGGTGCACCCGTGCAAACCATGCCTCACTTGCTGGAGTGTCCTTCATGACCCTACCGCTGCACACTGCAGGAACTTTGTCAGTGCACTGGTAATGCCATAGACTTCGCCGCTTACTGGTCCAAGTGGATATAAAATTAAATTTAAAAAAAAATGTACTGTCGACACGAAGAAGAAGAAGAAGAAGAAGATGGTATAAATAAATGGTCTTATCCCATCTATATTACAACAACAAACAACAACAATAACAATTGTAAAACTAGTATAAGTTCCTAGTTTTAAGTGTAATTTAGCTGCTAATATATCTTGTTTTTTTTTTTTTGGGAATAAATATTATTATTATTATTATTATTATTATTATTCTTAATGGTATAAGTGAGATAGGTTGAGACCATTTATACCATTGGATTTTACCATAATTGTAATATAACTACTTTGTGGATTTTATTCTCGTGCACACTTATTTTTTTACGTTTAATTTTAATAATCAAATAAAAATGTTATTTAATTGGTAAATAACCTTAATAAACAAAAAATAGAAAGAGATGAGACTTTCTTACCCGGTAGCCGCACAAACAAAAGCAGCAAAAAAGTAGTTTTATTGCATTAATGGTATAATTCAATGGTATAAATGTAAAGGTGGGACAAGTAAAGATCATTTATACCATGATGTAATTGTATAATGGTATAACTGGTATTAACTAGTACCACCTGTACATTACAGGTATAAATGGGAAAACAGTACCATTTGTACCATTAATGGTATAATTCAATAGTATAACTGGTCCGAAATGAAAATAATAGCACTTTTACAAATCAAAATTAGCATCTCATGAACAAGTAGGAATACATAAATATTAGAGTTGAGTTAATTGGAACAGGCTATGTCCAACAGTGGACAAACAGGCTGATGAAGATGGTGAACGGTAATATGTGCGCAACCCAACGTCACCGAGTTAGATTCTCGGGCCCGCACCCGAGACTTGGCACGGTAAGCCAAAGTCCCAGTAGTATTGAAAGCAGCCCTTAAGACACTTCAGACGCCTTTGCGCATCATCATTAGCCTATATTTGTCCACTGCTGGACAAATATAGGCTAATGATCATCACCTGGCCACAAGGCATCCTACACTACGTTTGCCTAATCGTAGTCTCCACTCGAGGTCTTGTCTTCACAAACGGTTATCGGTTCTTTGGGAAATATGTCCAGCCCATTGTCACTTCAGCTTGCTTATCCTTAGAGCTATGTCGGTTACCTAAAATATCTGTCGGATTATTACGAATCTTGTCCATCAGAGAAACTCCGAGCATAGCTCGCTGAGCGACCTTAAATTTGTGGACTAACCTCACCGTGAGTCGTTTTGTGCTCCGTATGACTAGTAAGACGCACTAATTGAAGACTTTTGTCTTGTGGCACTGTGGTATGCCTTTTGCGCGGTCTGACAAAATCTAACATAGAGGTCAGCACTTCCTCAAACGACATACAGACAACAAAAACAAATAAAGAACTACACATTTGTGTAACTACCTACAGTAGGTATCTATATTTGTTGAAATTTACCCCCACAACGCTGAAAGTGGTATTTAAATGGTAATTTTCTCACGGCCCTAACGAGCTGGAAGTTCCTTTACTATTTTATTTCATTTCCATATGCGGATGTTTGTACCGGTAGAGGCTTTCTCTGTTGAGGCAGGTTGTGGCAACCGTGCATTTACAGGCTTTGTATGATAATGAGATTATCGCCTCGCTAGCACCTGTTCTATAGGCGCGTATGAATTTGTTTCTTTTGTGAGAACTACGGTCATAGACTTGTACTAGGCATCCTGCACTCTACCTGCATACGCGAGTTAATAACCTACAGTGCGCTGCGCCCCGGCGCCACAAATCAGGCGAGGCCGCCGCGCGCTTGTATTCAGACGCTTAGCGTGTCGCTTGTTTGAACTCTCGCTAGTAATGGCATAAATAATAATATTTTTTTGTGGTACAAACTAACGGAATCCGCTTGCGAAGTCGCGGGCAAAACATAGCACACCTATAAATATGTACTATAGATTTTTTTAAATCCATTCAGTAGACAGTTCTACTGAACTAACTTCAACTAACTTCTACTAACTTTATAATGTTAGTGTGATTATGATTTATCACATACTACCATTATAAAGTTATTCTAGAACTGTCTACTGAATGGATTTAAAAAAACTATATGGATATATATATAGGTGTGCTATGTCTTGCCTGAGACTTCGCAAGCGGATTCCGTTAGTTTGTACCTAGATAGGTATCTACGTAGTTTTTTTATGTGGCGTTTGACCACTAGATTTATATTAACCGACTTCAATAAAAAGTAGGTTATCAAGTTAATGTGTATGATGTATGTAATATTTTTGAAAATGCAAAATATTCATATAATATGTTAGTCTATATGAGTGTCTGAACAAATATTTAAAATTTCGCAAAGTATGTATGTAAGTATGTATGATTTTCCATGTATTTCACGGAAACTATAATTCCGATTGCAATAATTATTTTTGTAATGGTTTCACTATCTTAAAACTAAGGTAATAATTTCATCAAAATTCGTTCAATATTTTAAAATATATGGACTGTTAACTGTTTCCAGTATAGACTAGCTGCGCCCGCAGCTTTGCCCGCGTGCAATCTTCGCCGTTCCCGTTTACCCCTTAGAGATGTAATTTCGAAAAATCCGTCTTTAGTGTATCTCTAAGATACTGAAAAGGAACATATCATCCATATTTCGAATCTCTATTTCCACTAGTTTAGGCTGTGCGTTGTCTGTCAGTCAGTCAGTAGGTAGGTTACGGTACTGTTTTATAGACTTAGACCAACAGCGTCCCGCGGCTTTGCCTGTGTGGACATTATTCAGAGGGTAAAAGTAAAAAAATGATTGTCTATCCAAATGATGCACTCTACCTTGTCAAATTTCATCAAGTTCGTAGTAGCGCTTAGTGGTAACAAACATACATACAGACTTTCTCAATTATAATATTAATATAATTATTATTTAGATTCAAGTTAAATCAATACTATTTATGTAATTTTTGACTATGATTTTCACTATACTTATAACTTTTGTTTATGGATTTGATTCTACTTTTTTAGGTTTCACTTGTTTGTTTGTTGTAAGAGGTAGAGCTGGCCTTTGGTATCAGAGTTTGTCAGGCCGCCCGAGGGCCTCTGACATGGCTTAACGACTGCTATTGAGACCAGACTCTGCTTTTTAAGCGTTTTTTCCATAAATATGCTGGGTCAACCACAAACCCGATAAATGTGAAACTTAACATATATGTTTTTGGATCTTTATCTCTCTAAGACTAAAATATGAATAACAGAATTTCATTCGATACATATTCTTATAAAAAATTACGTTATTTTCGGTAATATTTACATTTTTCCACTCAATGGCTTAAGTTTTATCTCTAAAATAAATCTCACAGCAAGAAAATATAGTTAATTATTTTATTGGCTTGCCAAGAAAATAAATATTTTTTGAGACTTACTTAATTTAGTTCCGAGCTAAATTGATAGATAGATAGATAGATAGATAACTCTTTATTGTACACCACATAGAACAAAAAATACAATAATAACTAAAACATTTATACAAAATAAATGGGACAATGGGCGGTCTTATCGCTAAAAATTGTTAATAGCTTTCGCGATATTCAACCTTGTTACGCAGGCACTTCAGGGTAGCAGGTGGCAGAGTGCAGGGGAGGTGGCAGGGGAGTGGGAAAATGTAACCTTGGAGCCTGGCCTTAATCAATAAGAACCGGGACCGACAGCTTAACGCGCCCTCCGAAGCACGGAACGATGGAAAACCGCACATAACTTAGAAGTCATTGGTTCGGAGCCTAGGACCGAACCCGCTATCGTTGGATGCTAAATTGCACTATTGGACCGTTAGGCTACCATCACTCTTTTGTTCCACTGAGATCCACCGATGGGTTAAACATTTTAAACAAACTTTTATGTGGGTTCTAAGCCTGGTGAACCGATGAGGTAATCTAAACAGCAGGTTGTCACGTCACCTGTCTCGTGGCGCCCTACACTACGTTTGCATAAACGAGCGAGTTAAGCATTGCATAAATACATTTTCATCGTACCTATGTAAACGAATTCTTTAAAATATAATGTTACCTCCCACCAGGTTACCTCCTAACAAAAGTGGAAGGTAAGGTCGGTTCTCCGGAAACACCTCTATCTGACTTGGGGCTGATCTCCTACCGGTCATACTGGAAGGAGGCGCTCCTCAAGAGACTGTGCTCGGCTCCAGGCTCCACCCTCTGCATCAGAGATCTCAGCAAGGACCTGGCGATATCGTCCTCAGACATCGTATCGACACTTCAGGAGCGAGGGCTCATGAAGTATTGGAAGGGGAAGCATATTGTGCTCAAGAAACAGGTACGGGTTTGTGATTTCTTCTCTGTGATCCTGGACAAAAACTTCACTATTAACCCTCGGCTCGGTTGATCTTTAGCAAGTTCAGGCTGAAAAGGATTGTATAGCCAAGTCATTATTTCACTCTTATGAGGTCATGCGTATGATTTAAGTGTTTTTGACCGATGCGTCGTGATCTGGACTCAAGTCACGACGGACGTCAATAAAGTTGACCACAGAGTTATCTACACTGAATGAATTAGTACCAATATACAAAAAGTACCAATTCGCTAAACGACTCATTCGACAAAGAACAAATTTTATTAGTGAATTGAGTGCACGATAAGTCATACAATTACCTCATTTGACATTCAATATAAATTATTCATCACATCATGTAGTCTGGAATTGAGCAGTAGTGTTTCGTGGTCTAATCCATCGTTTTTCCATCAGGAGGTCCTAGAAGAGGTTTCAAGACGAGCGGCGCGGGCGCAGTGCGTGGACCCCGCGGGACTGCGCTGGTGGGGCGGGAGCCCCGCACCGCCGCGCTGACGTCGCGCCCCCTCCGCGCATTGCCTCCGCCCCGATCGCGCGCATCTCACGCGCCGCGTTATAGAAGCACGACCGCACAGCCGCTCCACTCACTCTCTCTTCTAACGCACAATCAGGACACTGAATGAACAACATGAACAATATGAACCGTGGTTGAACAATTTAGCCTTTTTTATGTGTGAAATTAAGTTTTTAGGGAACACTGTGCGCTGCTTAAGATAAGCGCGTCTGCTCAGTCGCTCTGTCTTCGAACGGTCAATCTGGATTCTGGACACGGTGAGTGAGCATCTTGAACATTGTGAACCGCGGATGAGACTTTGATATTTGTTTTGCGCTTATATAAAATGAAAGTGGGCTTATTGTCGAAGTAAAGTACAGGTTTCATTGGAATACTTTTGTATTATCAGTAGATGGCATATAGTCAATAGATGAAAAAGTCGAGAATTGATTTAAAGAGTAAAATGAAAAGGCCTTGAGTGTTGTAATAAGTACAAGACAAAGAAACTACGTAGAGAGTAGTTCAACGCTAGATCAATAAAAATAATGATCAACAGCCATCGAAGTTTCTACTGCTGTGTTTCGAGCTGCTCTTAAGAGAGTAAAGTAATATCACATCACAATAGCCCCAGTGGGGATGGGTGAATATCACATTGTCCTGAGTTAGTTTTAAGCCTCAAGTGTTATTTGCCACACGATGTTTTTTTCAACATCGGCAAATTCACAAATAAGTTATTAAATATTATTAAGTCTATAAAATTAATGATGAAGATCTTTATGAAATGTGCATGAGTTGTAAAAGCAAAGCAATGAAATTATGCTTTTACAGAAAGAAATGAAATGCTGTCCGGTGATAGAGAAAAATCCATGTTTTTAGGCTAATCATGACGGTTAAAACACTTTATGTAGCCCAAACTGAAACTAATCAGAAATGTAGGTCAGAAGCAGATGATCTCATTGGTAAAGTTGGAACACAATACATGAATCATTAATGACGATGAAAAAATATCTCACCCATCTTTAAAACCACGCATAGGAAATGACATCGAAACAAATTAATGAAAATTAATTAGAATAATACAACCGTACGCAGACTAAAAAATTACTGAATAATAAGACTATTAGAATAAATCGATGCAAGCTCATAAGCTCTGCTTTTCATGTTGTAAAATTAATAAACTAATCTACCTCAAAGCTGCCGCAAGGAGTTGGTGCTCCCTAGAGAGAGAAAATACGTAGAAGAATAAAGAAAATATATTGTAGAAGTGTAGTTAGTACATGACTGAAGTGAGTTACAAATTAATTGTACTTGGTGACGAATTGAATGCTAAAGTCCAACGTGAAAAATCGTTTTTCTTCGAGGCGACACGATACCGACACGATGACGATAATTTAAATGCCGATAACGATACGACTCTGCCCGTATTCTTGTACAGACCAACACGAATAGTACCTATTATCATGTTTTGTGTAGGGTACAGGCAGCTGTCGGCATGGAGGCGGTATTACGAGATAGTGTAAACAACTTGTAAATGGTATAAAATATTAATTCCGTAATGTCAAATTCGGTGGTGTCATCTAGCTGGAAAACGCCAACACGTTGAACAATTAGAACATTAGTGAACAATGTAGACATTAATAAACAATGTGGACGTTAGTGAACAATTTGGACACCAGCGGATGGATAAGTTGCAATAATATTAGTTAAAAGACGTGTGAATGTGAAGTGATAGATCGTTTTTGATGAACCACTGGGATTGTCACAAAAAAGTACAAGTCATGCCCTGCTGTAAATAAAGAAGCTTCTCATCCTATATTTGCTCTGCAAGTATATATTCCGTGTCATTCCGTGGTTGTGGAACTGTTTTCTGTTGTTTCTAACGCCTTGTCAAGGCTGGAATTACTGTTACGTTGATGTCGATTGCTCTCATGTTTTTAGAGTACCGTAAATCCAAATAAAAAAATTGAACCCTCATAGGATCACTAGAGTGTCTGTCTGTCTGGTACGATCTTAGTGAAAACACGCTTGCCTAAAAGAATTATGGCAAGAACAGAATAGTGGAATTAATAAAACGATCTTCTCTTGATAGACTTATTTATTTACTAGCTTTTGCCCGCGACTTTGTCCGCGTGGAATACAATTTGTCGCAAATTAAAGTATGCTATATCCTTCCCTAGGGTTCAAACTATCTCCATACCAAATTTCATTAAGATCGGTTCAGATGTTTGGTCGAGAAAAGATAACAAACATACGGACAAAGAGACCGTTTTACTTTCGTTTTAATATTACACCCGGTTTCTGAAACGCAAGAAAAGATAACAAACATACAGACAGAAAGACAGATTTACTTTCGTTTTAATATTACACCCGGTTTCTGAAACGCAAGAAAAGATAACAAACATACAGACAGAAAGACAGATTTACTTTCGTTTTAATATTACACCCGGTTTCTGAAACGCAAGAAAAGATAACAAACATACAGACAGAAAGACAGATTTACTTTCGTTTTAATATTACACCCGGTTTCTGAAACGCAAGAAAAGATAACAAACATACAGACAGAAAGACAGATTTACTTTCGTTTTAATATTACACCCGGTTTCTGAAACGCAAGAAAAGATAACAAACATACAGACAGAAAGACAGATTTACTTTCGTTTTAATATTACACCCGGTGTCTGAAACGCAAGTTGAAAGCAAGTGAAAAATTTAATCAGCAACCTATTAAATTATTGTTTAACGCATTTTAAAGTAAAGTAAAAAAGTATTTATTGGTATTAAAAAAATATGCAATACATTGGCATATTTTTGTGAGATAGCAATACATTTACTAAATACCTACTTTGCGAAAATTACGTCACCAGACTATCCTCTTAACAGACTGTCAAATGTGACCACCTGTTGACTGATTATTGATGTGACTCGCGTTTCAGAAACCAGGTATTAATATGAAAGTATGGATATATATTCACCAACATTATGTGCATCATAATCATAACATTATAATTAAAACTTACAAATAATACTATTTACAATCGTCATCACAGGTGACGAAACTGATATATAAAAAACTTAAAAAATGTAGCATTTTAAAGTCTTATTTAAATATAATAACAACATTGTACAACTTTTTCTTCTCAAAGCATCGTCCTTAAACGCGACAAGGTTATTTAACAGCGTTTATTCCCAGTGAATTCTTGTTTTCTTACTACACGTATTACTATCTGATGTTATCGTAACAGTATTTCTGGTCTAAAGGCAGAACTATGTATTGGGCCTTCCATTATATATCAATCCAATATTTTATTAATCTACAGTGCTCGGCAATGTATTAAAACACACGCACAAATAGTGGAAACAACGCACACATCTATACAGTCAATTATTAATAGAATAATAATGATAATGTGTTATTATTCTTATAAAGAGATAATGAATACATTTTTATTGAAGAAATTAATTAATTAAATAAAGTTAAGCACAATTAACATCGAAATTTACAAAAATACAATGAAAAATCTGAATTTCTCTTTTATTTATTATATATTATTTATGTGTCCACTTTGCGTGATTGAATGTCTGTGTTGCTAGGAAGCACTGTAGAATATATACAAACAAAACAAACTTAACTATATTGATAAAAAATACACTACAAAATAGGCCTGTTTAGTATTTAACAATGGTAACGATTCGGTCATCCCTTGGACTAAACTTAATTTCTTCAAATATAATTTGAACCTTGGCTTCGTAACAAGGGTTTTTTTCCCTGGCATCTAAACCTCACTCACTTAACTATCACTAAAGCCTGTCAGCGTAAAATCAACTTTGTTTCCACGCGGCGAGAGTCCCGATTTATCCAAACTCTGTCTCAGAACGTGTCAAAATTTATCCAAACGCTTTTAGACAGCGTGTTAGAAACCTGTTTTAATTACTTTATTATAAGCGGTGCAGCTTAAATTGACGTAAGTTTAGAATAGATGCCAGGGGCAAAAAGACCTTGTTACAAAGTCGACAAGGTTTAAAATACATTTGAAGAAATGTAGTCTGGTTTAGTTTAAAGAGTAAAATGACCAAATTGCTGCCATCAGCATAGTTTTCTAATTTATTAGATAGCAATTAAATAATAATAAAAACAATCATTTTTTTTTTTAATTTAAGTAAACATTTATTTTATCGATATCTAATCGAATTAAGCAATATTGATTTGTAAATAAAGTTTATTTGTACATACTGAATTTATTATAATTTTATTTAAAATTTATGTACTTAACATTTTATTACAAATACAAAATAGAGATTCTAATGTTATTATTATTTAAGTTACTGATTTGCGTTTATGCAATAAATAAATAGATATTGTTTTGACGTTGCTCGTTTTAAATAATGATTTTGATAGTACTTTTATAGTTTACAAGCTTTTACCTTGTTGTTTTTCATTTTTGGTTTGGTGTGTATAAATTCTTGCAAACTGATAATGGTCTACTGCCTCAGCAGTGCAATTCCCTAAGCCAATGCGACTTGTTGCAATCAGATTTTCAAAGCAATATCAAGTGCACGTGTTAATGAAAATCTGATTGCAACAACATAGGTAATGGCCCCGCTGGATCTAGCAAATTGAAATTTAGTACAAGTTAAAAAGACCAGTTTTGTTAAAATAACGGGTCAACCAACATTTTAACTAAAAAAAACAAGACCATAAATTCTTTTTTGGTTTACTCTTGTGTCAATTATTTAAAATTGAGGGAGAAATATAATTAAATCACATAGTGTGTTGGCGATCATTGTAACAAGTCAGACAATTCAATAAATTCGTATTTAAATTGAGTTATTAATAGCATGGCTGGGTGAGTGAAATAAAAATTACAATGAGCGAAACGAGTTTTTTAATGGAGACCACTTAATCTCGTCGGATTACATTACACTGCTCAACAATTTTTGCTGTACATACACGTCCCATACGTCCCGCACGTAATCGTGGGCCTGTAGATCGAGGGAAAACCTCATATGCCGCGCAAATGAATGAAACTCGAGCAATGTCGAACCATACAATTATTGGCATGTTATTGTGCAAAAAGGTCTAATATAATAATGCGAGACAAACAATGGATTCTAAATTATTGATAGATAAAAGTACCTTTATATTAGCTATTTGTATTGTAAATATATTTTTATTATTTTGGACCGTTGAATTATTTTAATATTAAATATGGTGTTATAAAATACTAATATATTTTATTCAGAAACCCTTATTGTTTGGATTAGACGGTTATCCCCCGTGACACTACTGCTTAGCACTACCAGTAGTGCTATAGCCATTTTCTCTCCCATGATACTAATCTGAAGTAAGTAGTGTCATAGAAAATTTGATCTCCGGTAGCACTACCAGGGATCTAGTAATTTAAGATATACAGGTAGGTAAATGGATATCTTTCGATTTCTCAATGTTAATCTTCAATCTCTTATTAGTTTCTGTTCTCCTGGTACCTACTTTGTACAATTTGGATTGTTAGTATTTATATTCATTAGTGTTACTGGTAATGTCTTCGGGTAATTTTAATATATACGTACCTAACATACATGTTACGTGTAGTGTGTTACGTGCGTTTCGTAAAGCACTACAGATAGTGCCAAGCAGTAGTGTCACGGTGGATAAACGGGATTAGACGATTATTTACATTGGTTGAGAGGTCGTCGATGGATGAAATTGTCCACACAAACCAATTGCGATATAATGATACTCTCTGATACAAACGGACAACAATTCAACCTGACCTAAACTAAGGAGAGGGAAGGTACCGTGGACTTTGCCTACCGCTGGGCCACATTTCATTTCAAATGAAATGAAATTAGCACTGTGATCGCAAATGAAATGAAATTAGAAATAAACGTAACATGGTGTTGTTTCATGCTGGCGTGACGCTTACCATCAAACACACTACCTGCACGTCTTTTACACTCCTTGGATAAAGACCGGGTGGAGTGCGATTGTGGCGCCCCATCCAAACTATTGCGTACTAAACACGTATAACCTACTGTTGTTACTGTAGCCACAGAATAAATAATAGTACAATTTGTAGCGTAGATTCTATGACACTATGGGTGTATTCCGATTCACGATAATATCGTAGTGAGCGATCACAGTGCTAATTTGCGTTCCGATTCAGATATCGCTCTCACGGCAGTTGAGTGCTGCAGTTGATTCGGAACGCTCGTAAGCGTGATTACAAGATCACAACAACATAACCTGAAAATTTGCTCAAAATACAAAGTATTACTCGTGGGGAAAGTAGTATAACAAAAAATATGACAATTGTCTGTAGTAATATTTGGAAAAATATATAAAAATCACACACAACTGAATTCAAACAACAGTTTTCTTTGCAAACAACTGTCAGACTGTCACTTTGACAGTAGCGCTCACGGTGATATCGGTTTGTGGCATGGTCGGTGTAATCGCAAAATGGCGGATGTAATGACGTAATCCGTGACGTCACAAGGGATATCGTTGTTGCGCTCACGATGACTCGGTACGCGTTTTAGCGCGATAATATCGATTTTATCGATATTTGCGCGTCTCGGAATGCACCCTATATGTTGTCTAGGAAGACTTTTGATAAAAAACAATGTATTATTTTTCTCATTTGTCCGGTTCGTGTCTCGGCTCAGGAAAACGACTATAAAAATATTTTAATAAAGTAAGTGTGTATTTTATTACATAACAGGCCCAAAAAAAAGGAGTGTAATGTTATCAGGGTTCATGTATGTTTGTATTTGCGTTTATGTATGCCACCATAACTTTTAAATGTATGAACTGATTTTGATGTATAGGGTATCGTTAGAATCGTTAGGTACATCATCCCGAGTAACATAGGTAAAAAGCTTTTTGAAAAAAAAAATGGCGGCAGTATAGCTCCAAATTCAAATGCGCAAAAAAGAAACCTTAGATTTTTACAATAAAATATATGGGTATCAAATTGAAGCCTTGATGAGCACATTCCAACTATACATATTAATCTATTGAAGCCTTGATGAGCACATTCCAACTATACATATTAATCTATTGAAGCCTTGATGAGCACATTCCAACTATACATATTAATCTATTGAAGCCTTGATGAGCACATTCCAACTATACATATTAATCTATTGAAGCCTTGATGAGCACATTCCAACTATACATATTAATCTATTGACATAAGTTTTTTTTGGCAAAGCAGACGTGTTTTTAAATTTATGGCTTGTTCAAATAAAATAATGTCTCCACAGATCTCAGTCTTGGTCTGTCCAAGACTGTCCAAATCATCGAAACTAGTATTTGTTATTGTTTGGGGAGTGACCTCGCCTAGTACTTTATCAGTCGCCATTAGCAGTTAGCGCTCCTACGTACGTTTTATCACATAATTGGCGTGACGTCATCGTCAGCACGGGCCGTCGACCTCCGCCGCCAAGTTTTTGGATTTTAGTCCATTTTGCCGAACAACCATCGCCGACCTTGGTTGTGAATGTTGCCAACCAATTTAAATGATATGACATTCGGTCGAGCTATTTCGCGCTGCGCGTATTTTAGGTAGTTTTATGATTGTCTGTGATTAGGGTCTGTGGCGTTCAATGTCAAAGTCTAAAGTATTTTATTGTAAATAGGCAAAATAATCGCTTCGGACCAGTTATACCATTAAATTATACCATTAATGGTACAAGACCCATTTATACCTGTATGTGGTGGCCCTTGTTAATACCAGTTATACATTGGTATAACTGGTTATATATGGTTTATACCATAATGTAATTGTCTCATTAGACAATTATATGTAATTACAACTACATTAGTATAACATCTACGACATGGGGAGCCTCTCCACAGGTACTCCAAATATCAGGTCTCTCGCTAAGCTTCTCTGCGGGGGAGTACGCATGCCCAGTGTGGCATCGTTCTGCCCACGTAAGGAAAGTGGACGATGCGCTCAATGAGACCTGTCGCATTGTGACAGGTTGTCTGAAACCAACCCCCCTGACACTCCTGTACCTTCTATCAGGAATCGCTCCACCCAGTGTCCGCAGTGATTCTACTGCAGCCATTGAGAAATATAAACAAGAAGAAGATAACAGGCATCCATTACATAATGTTCAACCTTCCCCCAACAGACTTAAAAGCCGACACAGTTTCCTGAGAACAGTAACGCCTGTTGCTCCAAGCGAACTAAAAGTTGCCCGACTTAACCTGTGGACCACAAGGCATAAACCACCTGATGATTTCATAACACCAATGGAGAGGTTACCACCTGGTTATGAACAATCTTGGTCAGTGTGGAAAACCTTAAACAGACTCCGTACACAGGTTGGACGCTGCAGGAGCAACCTATGCAGGTGGGGCATGATTGACCAGTCAAGAATGCAGTGCGACTGCGGTGCACCCGTGCAAACCATGCCTCACTTGCTGGAGTGTCCTTCATGACCCTACCGCTGCACACTGCAGGAACTTTGTCAGTGCACTGATAATGCCATAGACTTCGCCGCTTACTGGTCCAAGTAGATATAAAATTAAATTTAAAAAAAAATGTACTGTCGACACGAAGAAGAAGAAGATGGTATAAATAAATGGTCTTATCCCATCTATATTCTTAATGGTATAAGTGAGATAGGTTGAGACCATTTATACCATTGGATTTTACCATAATTGTAATATAACTACTTTGTGGATTTTATTCTCGTGCACACTTATTTTTTTACGTTTAATTTTAATAATCAAATAAAAATGTTATTTAATTGGTAAATAACCTTAATAAACAAAAAATAGAAAGAGATGAGACTTTCTTACCCGGTAGCCGCACAAACAAAAGCAGCAAAAAAGTAGTTTTATTGCATTAATGGTATAATTCAATGGTATAAATGTAAAGGTGGGACAAGTAAAGATCATTTATACCATGATGTAATTGTATAATGGTATAACTGGTATTAACTAGTACCACCTGTACATTATAGGTATAAATGGGAAAACAGTACCATTTGTACCATTAATGGTATAATTCAATAGTATAACTGGTCCGAAATGAAAATAATAGCACTTTTACAAATCAAAATTAGCATCTCATGATCAAGTAGAAATACATAAATATTAGAGTTGAGTTAATTGGAACAGGCTATGTCCAACAGTGGACAAACAGGCTGATGAAGATGGTGAACGGTAATATGTGCGCAACCCAACGTCACCGAGTTAGATTCTCGGGCCCGCACCCGAGACTTGGCACGGTAAGCCAAAGTCCCAGTAGTATTGAAAGCAGCCCTTAAGACACTTCAGACGCCTTTGCGCATCATCATTAGCCTATATTTGTCCACTGCTGGACAAATATAGGCTAATGATCATCACCTGGCCACAAGGCATCCTACACTACGTTTGCCTAATCGTAGTCTCCACTCGAGGTCTTGTCTTCACAAACGGTTATCGGTTCTTTGGGAAATATGTCCAGCCCATTGTCACTTGAGCTTGCTTATCCTTAGAGCTATGTCGGTTACCTAAAATATCTGTCGGATTATTACGAATCTTGTCCATCAGAGAAACTCCGAGCATAGCTCGCTGAGCGACCTTAAATTTGTGGACTAACCTCACCGTGAGTCATTTTGTGCTCCGTATGACTAGTAAGACGCACTAATTGAAGACTTTTGTCTTGTGGCACTGTGGTATGCCTTTTGCGCGGTCTGACAAAATCTAACATAGAGGTCAGCACTTCCTCAAACGACATACAGACAACAAAAACAAATAAAGAACTACACATTTGTGTAACTACCTACAGTAGGTATCTATATTTGTTGAAATTTACCCCCACAACGCTGAAAGTGGTATTTAAATGGTAATTTTCTCACGGCCCTAACGAGCTGGAAGTTCCTTTACTATTTTATTTCATTTCCATATGCGGATGTTTGTACCGGTAGAGGCTTTCTCTGTTGAGGCAGGTTGTGGCAACCGTGCATTTACAGGCTTTGTATGATAATGAGATTATCGCCTCGCTAGCACCTGTTCTATAGGCGCGTATGAATTTGTTTCTTTTGTGAGAACTACGGTCATAGACTTGTACTAGGCATCCTGCACTCTACCTGCATACGCGAATTAATAACCTACAGTGCGCTGCGCCCCGGCGCCACAAATCAGGCGAGGCCGCCGCGCGCTTGTATTCAGACGCTTAGCGTGTCGCTTGTTTGAACTCTCGCTAGTAATGGCAAAAATAATAATATTTTTTTGTGGTACAAACTAACGGAATCCGCTTGCGAAGTCGCGGGCAAAACATAGCACACCTATAAATATGTACTATAGATTTTTTTAAATCCATTCAGTAGACAGTTCTACTGAACTAACTTCAACTAACTTCTACTAACTTTATAATGTTAGTGTGATTATGATTTATCACATACTAACATTATAAAGTTATTCTAGAACTGTCTACTGAATGGATTTAAAAAAACTATATAGATATATATATAGGTGTGCTATGTTTTGCCCGCGACTTCGCAAGCGGATTCCGTTAGTTTGTACCTAGATAGGTATCTACGTTGTTTTTTTATGTGGCGTTTGACCACTAGATTTATATTAACCGACTTCAATAAAAAGTAGGTTATCAAGTTAATGTGTATGATGTATGTAATATTTTTGAAAATGCAAAATATTCATATAATATGTTAGTCTATATGAGTGTCTGAACAAATATTTAAAATTTCGCAAAGTATGTATGTAAGTATGTATGATTTTCCATGTATTTCACGGAAACTATAATTCCGATTGCAATAATTATTTTTGTAATGGTTTCACTATCTTAAAACTAAGGTAATAATTTCATCAAAATTCGTTCAATATTTTAAAATATATGGACTGTTAACTGTTTCCAGTATAGACTAGCTGCGCCCGCAGCTTTGCCCGCGTGCAATCTTCGCCGTTCCCGTTTACCCCTTAGAGATGTAATTTCGAAAAATCCGTCTTTAGTGTATCTCTAAGATACTGAAAAGGAACATATCATCCATATTTCGAATCTCTATTTCCACTAGTTTAGGCTGTGCGTTGTCTGTCAGTCAGTCAGTAGGTAGGTTACGGTACTGTTTTATAGACTTAGACCAACAGCGTCCCGCGGCTTTGCCTGTGTGGACATTATTCAGAGGGTAAAAGTAAAAAAATGATTGTCTATCCAAATGATGCACTCTACCTTGTCAAATTTCATCAAGTTCGTAGTAGCGCTTAGTGGTAACAAACATACATACAGACTTTCTCAATTATAATATTAATATAATTATTATTTAGATTCAAGTTAAATCAATACTATTTATGTAATTTTTGACTATGATTTTCACTATACTTATAACTTTTGTTTATGGATTTGATTCTACTTTTTTAGGTTTCACTTGTTTGTTTGTTGTAAGAGGTAGAGCTGGCCTTTGGTATCAGAGTTTGTCAGGCCGCCCGAGGGCCTCTGACATGGCTTAACGACTGCTATTGAGACCAGACTCTGCTTTTTAAGCGTTTTTTCCATAAATATGCTGGGTCAACCACAAACCCGATAAATGTGAAACTTAACATATATGTTTTTGGATCTTTATCTCTCTAAGACTAAAATATGAATAACAGAATTTCATTCGATACATATTCTTATAAAAAATTACGTTATTTTCGGTAATATTTACATTTTTCCACTCAATGGCTTAAGTTTTATCTCTAAAATAAATCTCACAGCAAGAAAATATAGTTAATTATTTTATTGGCTTGCCAAGAAAATAAATATTTTTTGAGACTTACTTAATTTAGTTCCGAGCTAAATTGATAGATAGATAGATAGATAACTCTTTATTGTACACCACATAGAACAAAAAATACAATAATAACTAAAACATTTATACAAAATAAATGGGACAATGGGCGGTCTTATCGCTAAAAATTGTTAATAGCTTTCGCGATATTCAACCTTGTTACGCAGGCACTTCAGGGTAGCAGGTGGCAGAGTGCAGGGGAGGTGGCAGGGGAGTGGGAAAATGTAACCTTGGAGCCTGGCCTTAATCAATAAGAACCGGGACCGACAGCTTAACGCGCCCTCCGAAGCACGGAACGATGGAAAACCGCACATAACTTAGAAGTCATTGGTTCGGAGCCTAGGACCGAACCCGCTATCGTTGGATGCTAAATTGCACTATTGGACCGTTAGGCTACCATCACTCTTTTGTTCCACTGAGATCCACCCATGGGTTAAACATTTTAAACAAACTTTTATGTGGGTTCTAAGCCTGGTGAACCGATGAGGTAATCTAAACAGCAGGTTGTCACGTCACCTGTCTCGTGGCGCCCTACACTACGTTTGCATAAACGAGCGAGTTAAGCATTGCATAAATACATTTTCATCGTACCTATGTAAACGAATTCTTTAAAATATAATGTTACCTCCCACCAGGTTACCTCCTAACAAAAGTGGAAGGTAAGGTCGGTTCTCCAGAAACACCTCTATCTGACTTGGGGCTGATCTCCTACCGGTCATACTGGAAGGAGGCGCTCCTCAAGAGACTGTGCTCGGCTCCAGGCTCCACCCTCTGCATCAGAGATCTCAGCAAGGACCTGGCGATATCGTCCTCAGACATCGTATCGACACTTCAGGAGCGAGGGCTCATGAAGTATTGGAAGGGGAAGCATATTGTGCTCAAGAAACAGGTACGGGTTTGTGATTTCTTCTCTGTGATCCTGGACAAAAACTTCACTATTAACCCTCGGCTCGGTTGATCTTTAGCAAGTTCAGGCTGAAAAGGATTGTATAGCCAAGTCATGATTTCACTCTTATGAGGTCATGCGTATGATTTAAGTGTTTTTGACCGATGCGTCGTGATCTGGACTCAAGTCACGACGGACGTCAATAAAGTTGACCACAGAGTTATCTACACTGAATGAATTAGTACCAATATACAAAAAGTACCAATTCGCTAAACGACTCATTCGACAAAGAACAAATTTTATTAGTGAATTGAGTGCACGATAAGTCATACAATTACCTCATTTGACATTCAATATAAATTATTCATCACATCATGTAGTCTGGAATTGAGCAGTAGTGTTTCGTGGTCTAATCCATCGTTTTTCCATCAGGAGGTCCTAGAAGAGGTTTCAAGACGAGCGGCGCGGGCGCAGTGCGTGGACCCCGCGGGACTGCGCTGGTGGGGCGGGAGCCCCGCACCGCCGCGCTGACGTCGCGCCCCCTCCGCGCATTGCCTCCGCCCCGATCGCGCGCATCTCACGCGCCGCGTTATAGAAGCACGACCGCACAGCCGCTCCACTCACTCTCTCTTCTAACGCACAATCAGGACACTGAATGAACAACATGAACAATATGAACCGTGGTTGAACAATTTAGCCTTTTTTATGTGTGAAATTAAGTTTTTAGGGAACACTGTGCGCTGCTTAAGATAAGCGCGTCTGCTCAGTCGCTCTGTCTTCGAACGGTCAATCTGGATTCTGGACACGGTGAGTGAGCATCTTGAACATTGTGAACCGCGGATGAGACTTTGATATTTGTTTTGCGCTTATATAAAATGAAAGTGGGCTTATTGTCGAAGTAAAGTACAGGTTTCATTGGAATACTTTTGTATTATCAGTAGATGGCATATAGTCAATAGATGAAAAAGTCGAGAATTGATTTATAGAGTAAAATGATAAGGCCTTGAGTGTTGTAATAAGTACAAGACAAATAAACTACGTAGAGAGTAGTTCAACGCTAGATCATTAAAAATAATGATCAACAGCCATCGAAGTTTCTACTGCTGTGTTTCGAGCTGCTCTTAAGAGAGTAAAGTAATATCACATCACAATAGCCCCAGTGGGGATGGGTGAATATCACATTGTCCTGAGTTAGTTTTAAGCCTCAAGTGTTATTTGCCTCACGATGTTTTTTTCAACATCGGCAAATTCACAAATAAGTTATTAAATATTATTAAGTCTATAAAATTAAGAAAAAATGATGAAGATCTTTATGAAATGTGCATGAGTTGTAAAAGCAAAGCAATGAAATTATGCTTTTACAGAAAGAAATGAAATGCTGTCCGGTGATAGAGAAAAATCCATGTTTTTAGGCTAATCATGACGGTTAAAACACTTTATGTAGCCCAAACTGAAACTAATCAGAAATGTAGGTCAGAAGCAGATGATCTCATTGGTAAAGTTGGAACACAATACATGAATCATTAATGACGATGAAAAAATATCTCACCCATCTTTAAAACCACGCATAGGAAATGACATCGAAACAAATTAATGAAAATTAATTAGAATAATACAACCGTACGCAGACTAAAAAATTACTGAATAATAAGACTATTAGAATAAATCGATGCAAGCTCATAAGCTCTGCTTTTCATGTTGTAAAATTAATAAACTAATCTACCTCAAAGCTGCCGCAAGGAGTTGGTGCTCCCTAGAGAGAGAAAATACGTAGAAGAATAAAGAAAATATATTGTAGAAGTGTAGTTAGTACATGACTGAAGTGAGTTACAAATTAATTGTACTTGGTGACGAATTGAATGCTAAAGTCCAACGTGAAAAATCGTTTTTCTTCGAGGCGACACGATACCGACACGATGACGATAATTTAAATGCCGATAACGATACGACTCTGCCCGTATTCTTGTACAGACCAACACGAATAGTACCTATTATCATGTTTTGTGTAGGGTACAGGCAGCTGTCGGCATGGAGGCGGTATTACGAGATAGTGTAAACAACTTGTAAATGGTATAAAATATTAATTCCGTAATGTCAAATTCGGTGGTGTCATCTAGCTGGAAAACGCCAACACGTTGAACAATTAGAACATTAGTGAACAATGTAGACATTAATAAACAATGTGGACGTTAGTGAACAATTTGGACACCAGCGGATGGATAAGTTGCAATAATATTAGTTAAAAGACGTGTGAATGTGAAGTGATAGATCGTTTTTGATGAACCACTGGGATTGTCACAAAAAAGTACAAGTCATGCCCTGCTGTAAATAAAGAAGCTTCTCATCCTATATTTGCTCTGCAAGTATATATTCCGTGTCATTCCGTGGTTGTGGAACTGTTTTCTGTTGTTTCTAACGCCTTGTCAAGGCTGGAATTACTGTTACGTTGATGTCGATTGCTCTCATGTTTTTAGAGTACCGTAAATCCAAATAAAAAAATTGAACCCTCATAGGATCACTAGAGTGTCTGTCTGTCTGGTACGATCTTAGTGAAAACACGCTTGCCTAAAAGAATTATGGCAAGAACAGAATAGTGGAATTAATAAAACGATCTTCTCTTGATAGACTTATTTATTTACTAGCTTTTGCCCGCGACTTTGTCCGCGTGGAATACAATTTGTCGCAAATTAAAGTATGCTATATCCTTCCCTAGGGTTCAAACTATCTCCATACCAAATTTCATTAAGATCGGTTCAGATGTTTGGTCGAGAAAAGATAACAAACATACGGACAAAGAGACCGTTTTACTTTCGTTTTAATATTACACCCGGTTTCTGAAACGCAAGAAAAGATAACAAACATACAGACAGAAAGACAGATTTACTTTCGTTTTAATATTACACCCGGTTTCTGAAACGCAAGAAAAGATAACAAACATACAGACAGAAAGACAGATTTACTTTCGTTTTAATATTACACCCGGTTTCTGAAACGCAAGAAAAGATAACAAACATACAGACAGAAAGACAGATTTACTTTCGTTTTAATATTACACCCGGTTTCTGAAACGCAAGAAAAGATAACAAACATACAGACAGAAAGACAGATTTACTTTCGTTTTAATATTACACCCGGTTTCTGAAACGCAAGAAAAGATAACAAACATACAGACAGAAAGACAGATTTACTTTCGTTTTAATATTACACCCGGTGTCTGAAACGCAAGTTGAAAGCAAGTGAAAAATTTAATCAGCAACCTATTAAATTATTGTTTAACGCATTTTAAAGTAAAGTAAAAAAGTATTTATTGGTATTAAAAAAATATGCAATACATTGGCATATTTTTGTGAGATAGCAATACATTTACTAAATACCTACTTTGCGAAAATTACGTCACCAGACTATCCTCTTAACAGACTGTCAAATGTGACCACCTGTTGACTGATTATTGATGTGACTCGCGTTTCAGAAACCAGGTATTAATATGAAAGTATGGATATATATTCACCAACATTATGTGCATCATAATCATAACATTATAATTAAAACTTACAAATAATACTATTTACAATCGTCATCACAGGTGACGAAACTGATATATAAAAAACTTAAAAAATGTAGCATTTTAAAGTCTTATTTAAATATAATAACAACATTGTACAACTTTTTCTTCTCAAAGCATCGTCCTTAAACGCGACAAGGTTATTTAACAGCGTTTATTCCCAGTGAATTCTTGTTTTCTTACTACACGTATTACTATCTGATGTTATCGTAACAGTATTTCTGGTCTAAAGGCAGAACTATGTATTGGGCCTTCCATTATATATCAATCCAATATTTTATTAATCTACAGTGCTCGGCAATGTATTAAAACACACGCACAAATAGTGGAAACAACGCACACATCTATACAGTCAATTATTAATAGAATAATAATGATAATGTGTTATTATTCTTATAAAGAGATAATGAATACATTTTTATTGAAGAAATTAATTAATTAAATAAAGTTAAGCACAATTAACATCGAAATTTACAAAAATACAATGAAAAATCTGAATTTCTCTTTTATTTATTATATATTATTTATGTGTCCACTTTGCGTGATTGAATGTCTGTGTTGCTAGGAAGCAC
Source organism: Alsophila aescularia (assembly GCA_946251855.1). NCBI lineage: Eukaryota > Metazoa > Arthropoda > Insecta > Lepidoptera > Geometridae > Alsophila > Alsophila aescularia. The sequence goes on along the minus strand of OX276383.1, from coordinate 47,196,399 downwards.
TGTAGAATATATACAAACAAAACAAACTTAACTATATTGATAAAAAATACACTACAAAATAGGCCTGTTTAGTATTTAACAATGGTAACGATTCGGTCATCCCTTGGACTAAACTTAATTTCTTCAAATATAATTTGAACCTTGGCTTCGTAACAAGGGTTTTTTTCCCTGGCATCTAAACCTCACTCACTTAACTATCACTAAAGCCTGTCAGCGTAAAATCAACTTTGTTTCCACGCGGCGAGAGTCCCGATTTATCCAAACTCTGTCTCAGAACGTGTCAAAATTTATCCAAACGCTTTTAGACAGCGTGTTAGAAACCTGTTTTAATTACTTTATTATAAGCGGTGCAGCTTAAATTGACGTAAGTTTAGAATAGATGCCAGGGGCAAAAAGACCTTGTTACAAAGTCGACAAGGTTTAAAATACATTTGAAGAAATGTAGTCTGGTTTAGTTTAAAGAGTAAAATGACCAAATTGCTGCCATCAGCATAGTTTTCTAATTTATTAGATAGCAATTAAATAATAATAAAAACAATCATTTTTTTTTTAATTTAAGTAAACATTTATTTTATCGATATCTAATCGAATTAAGCAATATTGATTTGTAAATAAAGTTTATTTGTACATACTGATTTTATTATAATTTTATTTAAAATTTATGTACTTAACATTTTATTACAAATACAAAATAGAGATTCTAATGTTATTATTATTTAAGTTACTGATTTGCGTTTTTGCAATAAATAAATAGATATTGTTTTGACGTTGCTCGTTTTAAATAATGATTTTGATAGTACTTTTATAGTTTACAAGCTTTTACCTTGTTGTTTTTCATTTTTGGTTTGGTGTGTATAAATTCTTGCAAACTGATAATGGTCTACTGCCTCAGCAGTGCAATTCCCTAAGCCAATGCGACTTGTTGCAATCAGATTTTCAAAGCAATATCAAGTGCACGTGTTAATGAAAATCTGATTGCAACAACATAGGTAATGGCCCCGCTGGATCTAGCAAATTGAAATTTAGTACAAGTTAAAAAGACCAGTTTTGTTAAAATAACGGGTCAACCAACATTTTAACTCAAAAAAACAAGACCATAAATTCTTTTTTGGTTTACTCTTGTGTCAATTATTTAAAATTGAGGGAGAAATATAATTAAATCACATAGTGTGTTGGCGATCATTGTAACAAGTCAGACAATTCAATAAATTCGTATTTAAATTGAGTTATTAATAGCATGGCTGGGTGAGTGAAATAAAAATTACAATGAGCGAAACGAGTTTTTTAATGGAGACCACTTAATCTCGTCGGATTACATTACACTGCTCAACAATTTTTGCTGTACATACACGTCCCATACGTCCCGCACGTAATCGTGGGCCTGTAGATCGAGGGAAAACCTCATATGCCGCGCAAATGAATGAAACTCGAGCAATGTCGAACCATACAATTATTGGCATGTTATTGTGCAAAAAGGTCTAATATAATAATGCGAGACAAACAATGGATTCTAAATTATTGATAGATAAAAGTACCTTTATATTAGCTATTTGTATTGTAAATATATTTTTATTATTTTGGACCGTTGAATTATTTTAATATTAAATATGGTGTTATAAAATACTAATATATTTTATTCAGAAACCCTTATTGTTTGGATTAGACGGTTATCCCCCGTGACACTACTGCTTAGCACTACCAGTAGTGCTATAGCCATTTTCTCTCCCATGATACTAATCTGAAGTAAGTAGTGTCATAGAAAATTTGATCTCCGGTAGCACTACCAGGGATCTAGTAATTTAAGATATACAGGTAGGTAAATGGATATCTTTCGATTTCTCAATGTTAATCTTCAATCTCTTATTAGTTTCTGTTCTCCTGGTACCTACTTTGTACAATTTGGATTGTTAGTATTTATATTCATTAGTGTTACTGGTAATGTCTTCGGGTAATTTTAATATATACGTACCTAACATACATGTTACGTGTAGTGTGTTACGTGCGTTTCGTAAAGCACTACAGATAGTGCCAAGCAGTAGTGTCACGGTGGATAAACGGGATTAGACGATTATTTACATTGGTTGAGAGGTCGTCGATGGATGAAATTGTCCACACAAACCAATTGCGATATAATGATACTCTCTGATACAAACGGACAACAATTCAACCTGACCTAAACTAAGGAGAGGGAAGGTACCGTGGACTTTGCCTACCGCTGGGCCACATTTCATTTCAAATGAAATGAAATTAGCACTGTGATCGCAAATGAAATGAAATTAGAAATAAACGTAACATGGTGTTGTTTCATGCTGGCGTGACGCTTACCATCAAACACACTACCTGCACGTCTTTTACACTCCTTGGATAAAGACCGGGTGGAGTGCGATTGTGGCGCCCCATCCAAACTATTGCGTACTAAACACGTATAACCTACTGTTGTTACTGTAGCCACAGAATAAATAATAGTACAATTTGTAGCGTAGATTCTATGACACTATGGGTGTATTCCGATTCACGATAATATCGTAGTGAGCGATCACAGTGCTAATTTGCGTTCCGATTCAGATATCGCTCTCACGGCAGTTGAGTGCTGCAGTTGATTCGGAACGCTCGTAAGCGTGATTACAAGATCACAACAACATAACCTGAAAATTTGCTCAAAATACAAAGTATTACTCGTGGGGAAAGTAGTATAACAAAAAATATGACAATTGTCTGTAGTAATATTTGGAAAAATATATAAAAATCACACACAACTGAATTCAAACAACAGTTTTCTTTGCAAACAACTGTCAGACTGTCACTTTGACAGTAGCGCTCACGGTGATATCGGTTTGTGGCATGGTCGGTGTAATCGCAAAATGGCGGATGTAATGACGTAATCCGTGACGTCACAAGGGATATCGTTGTTGCGCTCACGATGACTCGGTACGCGTTTTAGCGCGATAATATCGATTTTATCGATATTTGCGCGTCTCGGAATGCACCCTATATGTTGTCTAGGAAGACTTTTGATAAAAAACAATGTATTATTTTTCTCATTTGTCCGGTTCGTGTCTCGGCTCAGGAAAACGACTATAAAAATATTTTAATAAAGTAAGTGTGTATTTTATTACATAACAGGCCCAAAAAAAAGGAGTGTAATGTTATCAGGGTTCATGTATGTTTGTATTTGCGTTTATGTATGCCACCATAACTTTTAAATGTATGAACTGATTTTGATGTATAGGGTATCGTTAGAATCGTTAGGTACATCATCCCGAGTAACATAGGTAAAAAGCTTTTTGAAAAAAAAAATGGCGGCAGTATAGCTCCAAATTCAAATGCGCAAAAAAGAAACCTTAGATTTTTACAATAAAATATATGGGTATCAAATTGAAGCCTTGATGAGCACATTCCAACTATACATATTAATCTATTGAAGCCTTGATGAGCACATTCCAACTATACATATTAATCTATTGAAGCCTTGATGAGCACATTCCAACTATACATATTAATCTATTGAAGCCTTGATGAGCACATTCCAACTATACATATTAATCTATTGAAGCCTTGATGAGCACATTCCAACTATACATATTAATCTATTGACATAAGTTTTTTTTGGCAAAGCAGACGTGTTTTTAAATTTATGGCTTGTTCAAATAAAATAATGTCTCCACAGATCTCAGTCTTGGTCTGTCCAAGACTGTCCAAATCATCGAAACTAGTATTTGTTATTGTTTGGGGAGTGACCTCGCCTAGTACTTTATCAGTCGCCATTAGCAGTTAGCGCTCCTACGTACGTTTTATCACATAATTGGCGTGACGTCATCGTCAGCACGGGCCGTCGACCTCCGCCGCCAAGTTTTTGGATTTTAGTCCATTTTGCCGAACAACCATCGCCGACCTTGGTTGTGAATGTTGCCAACCAATTTAAATGATATGACATTCGGTCGAGCTATTTCGCGCTGCGCGTATTTTAGGTAGTTTTATGATTGTCAGTAAATTGGCCGATGGTTTATTTAAATTGGTGAGTGTAATCTATATCTATAAAACAGTACCGTGAAACCTATTGACTGACAGACAATGCACATCATATACCTGTAGACCTAGATTTGAAATTTGGAGGTTATCTCGTGAGTTTCTTAATAGAGGCTTGTACTATTATTTATTCTGTGATAGAGGTTGCAATAAGGAAGGTTTTTTTACATTCGATCTCTAAGGGGTGATTGAGGGTGGCAAAGTTTGCACGCGGGCAAAGCTGTGGGGCTCAGCTAGTTAGGTATAAAGATTAAAATTCATAAAATCAAACAAATTTAAAACCGATGACCTATTAGTATATAACATAATATGTATGTGTTATAGTTATATCTATTAGTATCTCCTATTTAACAAAAAAAATGAATGAAATTGGACTACGCGTTAATGAGTTACAACGTACACATTTTGACTTTTATCCCCTCTCCCAAGGGAAACATGATGAATTTCGGGATATAAAGTATGAACTCAAATCATGCCAAGTTACATTCAGTAGTTTCAGCGTGATGCTTGGCCAAGATACAGACGGAAAGAAAAAATGAAAAAATAATAATACAGTTTTGGCTTCATTATCGATGATAGAGAGCACTCCAAAAAACTGAATATCTTCAATGTACAGAATTGGACATGTTACGTTTTAAAATAAGTATAAGTAGATTATGTTCTCGTTCAGTTGGCGTTAATGCTAAAATCATAACACAATATTACTCGATACTCTGTAATCACACTAATATTTAAAAGGCGAAAGTTTGTATGTGTGTATGTTTGTTACTCCTTCACGCTCAAACGACTGAACGGATTTTGATGAAATTTTGAATGGAGATAGCGTATAGCCTGGAATAACACATATGATACTTTTCATCATCAACATCATCATCACTCACGCGGGTGAAGCCGCGGGGCGCAACTAGTACTCTATAACACTCTGTCCAAAACTACACGTCGGGGGTTGTCTTTAGTATAGAGTCTGTAACACTCCAACCAAGATATAGGTAAGTACTTAGGTATATCGTGGTTCATGTTTCCTAATATTAGTATTAGAAAACAAACAAATCTTCAAATAATAAAATCTAATTTAATTACCTCCAAATATAAATATAAAATTAACACAGTAAGTGAAGTAACAAGATACACGCCAGCTCACAAAACGAGCATAGTTCAGAAAAAAAACACATGGTAATTGTTATTCAATGTCTGGTCGACGGTCGACCAATAACACTATGTTTATTCCTAACAATAAAGTCCAATCCCTGAGTAATAATGCAGTTGTCTATGAGTACAACATTGACTTGCTAATCATTTCGATAATTACACACACTCAAAGACATGAATAAATGTTAAAGACCTGTACGATTCTCAGAATGATGTACCTACCAATATGTAGGTGTGGGTAGCGGTCTATGTACTTGTATGGACTTTTACGCGTTTCATTGGTGACGTATGTGCGAAGTAACTGATACTATTATGTTTTGTTTGATAAACGTTATAAATTGTTTCCAGCTTATGTACGTGGCGGGGACTTGTTAAATATAGTAAAAGACAAAAGTGCCCGTATGACGTAGGTAACTTCTAAAATTTCAATGAGATTACGCAACTTGTCCCATAATCTAATTATAATACATTTTTCTACACGGTTTCTCTTTGCAAACTGCCATGTCGGTCAAAAGGGTAACAACAATCGTTGCATGGTGATGCTGAGTAAATAAAGACCGGTATGGATCTCAGTTTTATTCAACTGGTAACCATTTCTCATCTATGATTCGGTTATGGGGTGGCAAGGGCGGCTGCCGTAGTGATGTCCCGACTTTTGAGGAAATTTGAGTGTCGGCACCAAAGTTCTGCATTGCCCCACTTTCGATAGTAAACGATTTAAATTTGTCACTTACCGATTAAGAAAATATATAATTAAAATCTCATTGCAACCGATAGCATCAGGACATACGTAGACCGGCCGCATTTTGTCGGCCCGAAGCGAGACCTTGGCGTTTTATTTCATTTACCGTTTTCGTTTGGCCGCGTGCAAATTTTGCCAAACCAGTTCACAGTGAGTTTAGAAAAACGCATATCCATCGTTCGAACAAAAATCCAATAGAAAAAAGCACTCAGTTTATCCCGAATATTTTTTCCCGGCAACTTTTCCAATTTTTCTAAAATAAATTAGCCAATACGGTCTAGCCGTTCTTCTAGCGATGTGGTTATCAACAAGCGGGTGTTGCCGACACCGCGCTCGGCAGACGTCTTCATGGTCTCAGTCGCTGGTGATAATTCACAAAAAAAAAGGCAAACCTGCTGCCCATTTCCTGAACTTTGCGACTTTGTTTTATACATAGTATAAAACGCTTAATCTTTTAAACTTTGCAGTTTTCCCCATCAGTAAGCTAATTTTTCACGGAACTTTTATATATCTACTCGTATACTCGTATGCTGTGCCCGCGTAGTCAATATTCATGTTTTTTTTTGCTCGTGTCCCTAATTTTTTTTCTACAATAATAGTAGCCCATGTTACTCCAGCTAACATCAGCTATCTGTCAGTGAAAGTCCTGTCAAAATGGGTCCAGCCGTTTCGGAGATTTTTATTATTATGGATATGGATAATACAAAACATACCAAAAAAAAAAAAAAAAAACAAACAAATACAAACAAATTCTGCAAATATGCAAGTTTATGTGATTACAAGTGTTACATACTAAATTAATCGTTATTTAAACATTTATCGATGAAAACATTTGTATGAATGAAGCCCCGATTGTTGCCAAAATTGTTAAGCATTTGGCAACTATAGTTGCCAGGCAATTTATTTTTCGATTTATTCAAATTTTATCGAATGTAGGGGCATTTATTTAACCTAGAGTACTAGTAATAACATGTAACAATACAATACTAGATCTTTATATTTTACCTCTAAGCTCTAGATTTTCCATAATTTTAAAACATCACGCGTGATTTTTGAGCAGCGAACCCTTCAAGCCATGCAAAGGTCACACATTCGCGGGACATGCATAATGTAGGTAATGTATTAAATAAACCACGTGTTTAGATGAACACGTGGTTTATTTAATACATCATTCCTTCTATCTAGTGATGGTATTCAATGCATCGTCGTAAACAGAATTTTGGTCGTATATTGAGAGAAAATTCCGGAATTCTAACTCTATTTTTGGGTTCCGTACCTCAAAAGGAAAAAAGGAGCCCTATAGGATCACTTCGTTGTCCATCTGTCTGTCTGTTCGTCAAGACAGCTTTTCTCAGGAACGCGTGTATCAAGTTGAAATTAATATCAAATACTCAGTCTGAAATGCCTTTACAAAAAGTCAACGCATTCAAAAGATACGGCCGTCTATGCCGCATATTGAAACTGCAAGGGAAGCAAAACGTTCACGTTGACCTAGATTTGGCAATAAGCAATGTCTGCTAACACAAATAAAGGGAAAATTCCGAAACAGTTAAATCACATATTAAAAAATATATTACGACTATTTGCGTACCTATAAGTTTGTAGGGAACCCTCGGTGCGCGAGTCTGTTTCGCGCGTCGGAGCGGAGTGAAGGTCGAGTGAGCGAGCTACATTTTACATCTATTTTTTTCTAAGTTAGGTACACCTGTGCGAAGCTAGTTTAGACTAAAAATCAAAAATTGCAAATCCTCAAATGAAATTTCATGTAACCTTTGTTGCATTATAAACCAACCTCTTTCATAATGACAGAACGATTGTGTCATTTTGAAATGTATAACCCAAGCAAAATTTCATTAATGGATTCATATCGTAACATATCTAATTGTCTTCTTTAATTAAAACGAAATTATGGAATTTATTTCGAACTCGTAGTTCGACTTGGTTCAACGCAGGGTGCAATCAAAGTACTTGCTTTGTTGTCTCACTCAATAAACCGTTGAACTCCGTCGCACTGACTCACGGCCATAGAAATAACTAAGTTGGAATCCTACCTACCTATTACAACTATTATGTGGTTAAGCTTGCACTTATCACTGAAGTACCATTTTCGGAAAAGAACTGGATCCATTTAAACGATCGCCATGTCATTTGCTTTCACAGGGTCACCATTAAATAAACTCAAAATGCACACGCGCACGAATAATTTGACAAATACATTTTATTCGAAACTAGCTGTACCCGCGGCTTCGCCCGCGTGGTCATTTCTCTGGGTTAAAAGTAACCTATTTGTTAATCCAGGAACATAAGTATGAACCTGTAAAGTATTAAATACAAAATTTCCTTCAGATAGGTTTTTAAAATTTTATCGTTTCGGCTCGGCTTTTAATCATCGGATTTAGATACCAAGTACATCAGTGTTTAAGTCAAGTCCTAAGCTATTGAAACCTCATCACATCGTATCGCATCGCAGCGATCCAGTAGTTATCACGTGATGCGCGAACAGGCAAACAGACAGACACGATTTTTATAAATGTTATATTCTGGTTCAGCAGCTTACATTGAAAATCTTTTTATTATCTTCATAGTACAGAATTATCTTTTTATTCTTTACAACTCGCCAGATGACAAGCGACGATGTGCCGAAGATGGATCACGCAAATCTACAAAGATCGAGAAAAGGTTTTCTGGGAGAGATAGCTTTTAGCGATAAGGCCGCACTACTGCTATTGTTCCTAAAACTTTGGGTTTTTTTGTGGTGTAGGTATACATAGTGTTTATTCTATCTGTCTTTATATCTCCCTGTGCAGTATCGTCTGACCGTATTTAAGAGGATGCTAAATTTCTTGCCGGATTGCACACTTTACCGGGTACAAGCTGGTCTTTGAGACCTCCATACAGACTTGAGGCACCCATACAGACCCTTGAGTTGTAGCACCAATACAGACCCTTGAGGCACCCATACAGTCCCATGAGGCACCTATACTGACCCTTGAGGCACCCATACAGACCCTTGAGTTGTAGCACCAATACATACCCTTGAGGCACCCATACAGTCCCATGAGGCACCCATACTGAACCTTGAGGCTCCCATACAGACTTCTGAGGAACCCATAAAGACCCTTGGGTCTCCCATACATACCCTTGAGGTACCCATACAGACCCTTGGGGCATCCAGTCATTGATGGCCTACTGATCAGACGAGGAGGCGTCAACGACTAGGTACTCATAACAATCGGCCCCTCAAGAAAAAGTGCTCCAGGGGCTCAGGCCAGTAATAGTTTTAGGCAGACCATTTGCAGGAAGGTTGTTTATCGTGACAAGCCCTACCAAAAGCCTTTGAAATATATCTTCGCCCTATATTTTTGGCTTCTCCCTAAACGTGGGTGGCACACGAGAAGGTCCCTAGTCGACCGGTTTGGGCAAAAAGGTCGAAACCGGCCTCTCTTGTGTTAGAAAACAACAATTTGTAAGATGTCAAAATGTTTAATAAAATATAAAAGTATGTTGATCTATTCCATTTTCCTTCTCAAAATGGAAACAGATTTTGAATGCTTATTTTTATTATAACAATTAAACATAAATATATTCAACCAAATTAAACTCAATTACATTTACACAGATATGCAATCGATAACAAACATTACTTTGGTATGTTGTGTTATGTTTACGAATCTCATGTAACAATTTGGCAAACGAATGATGGTCATTCCATTTTTACCCGACTACAACAAAACAAGGCAAGGGTAATGAGTTTAACAGTATATGTATGTATGTATGTATGTGGGTATGTGGATTTTCCACCATAGAGTCGCCCCTATTGGTTGAATTTTGACAAACGAGGTGTCAAACGATTCGTCTTCAGGTATGGAGTGTTATAGGCAGTATTTCTTACCCGACTACGGAAACGTAATGTAAGGGTTGTGTGTTCAAATTCAAACTAAAAACTTGATCCGATTTTGATCAGCGAGATATCAATCGATTTGTCTTCATCGCAGGAGTGTCATAGGTTATTACTCGACTGTAGTCGGGGTTTAGTTGTGTCGAAGCGAAGAATAAAAGCTAAATAATGTATCTGAAGTTATTTTATTTTACACTTGAAGTTTGAGCACCTGGCATTATTGTAGCAAAGGCAACACCATGCAATGATAAGAGATAATAATTTGTCGGTCGCTTTCATCCCCGCTGACGTACCTAACAGTTGTTGAACAGTCTGTTAACCGATATCAAAATAACGAAATGTCGGTTGAATGTAAAGTCGTAGAGTATTAGTCTTAGTAGAAAGTTAGAAACTATAACTATTGGACTATTTAGTAATTATATCAAAAGTTAGAAATTATAACTATTGGACTACTATAAGTAATTATGTCAAAAGTATAGGCTTTTAGAACTCTTGCACTTGGAATATGATCAATAAGGTAGACAGGGTTTTCTTGTAGAATTCCTAGATGATTTCTTAAAAACCGTGTTGTGTAGGTCCATATTTTGAAGGTGGAATCCGTACATAACTCAAGAACGTAGGAACTAGGGTAGGGAAAATCATTTCAGAGTTGGTAAGTTAGATCAGACAGAACATATTAGCAAAGATAACCAATGACCAAAAACACGCACGACCATAACTCAGTTCAGATATTCCAATCGTTATCTTGCTCACTGGGCTGGTTTTGACATAAGTCTACTCATCCGCGGAGCCTAGCAACAGGACTAAAGGTCTCCGTCCCCCAACCTTAGGGTTAAAAAAAACATCTTAAGGTCGGCCGCGTGCCCTTGGTCGCGACCATTGTCTCTCAATGTGAGCGGGCGGTTGAACCTCAGGGTTCACCCTTCGCCCTTAAGGTGACATAGTCTGTAGATATTTGTAAATATTTTTGCTATATATGTCTCGCCAGGGCTGCGCAGTTGCAAGATAAATATGTCTGGAAAACTGGGAAACAACACTTTCGATTGGTTCAATCATCTATCTATACTTATAATAAAGCAGTAGGTACCAAAGAAACAGTACAATGAAGATAATTAAAAAAAATGGTCTAGGGTACACATGAAGTAGGCTACTGAACAAGAATATATATTTTTTTAAATCGTGTCTGTCTATCTGTTTGTTTGTTCGTGCATCACGTAATAAATACTAGACCGTTAGCGATGCGGTTTTCACTGTTGGATAGCTTAGGGTTTGACTTAAAAACTGTACCTACTTAGTATCTTAATCCGATGATTAGATGCCGAGCAATCGATAAAAAACTATTTGGCGGCTGAACGAATTTTGAAGAAAAGTAGTATGTAGTAGCATAAAGGTACTTTTGATCCTGGTATAATATAACACGTATGGGCTACTCTTAAATGAAATTACTACGCCGGCAAAGCCACGGGTACAGCTAGTAAATGAATAAGGTTATGTTACATTCAAGACCGCGACGCCTCCGTCCACTTGACTCCCCTAACATTGATCCCCTGGGGGATTCATTTGGAACAAACCAACGAAGACCGAGTTCAGTGGTGTGCATTAGAGAGGCCTATGTCCAGCAGTGGATAAATATAAACTGATGATTACGATGATGTTACATTGTCTGATTGACGAAGTTGAGACAAGTGTCATATTTAATCTCTATTTTTATAAAATAGGTACATGCCGACGGTCTTTCTAGTGGTAGGAGGACTTCTTCATCATCAACAGCCTTTATTAGTCCACGGCTGGACATAAGCCTGACTTTCCTGACTTTAAAGTTTACACAACATCCAATAGATGTCCAGCTCAATTCATCATTTATATCTGGGCTTACCACCAACAACAACAACATTGTAATGGCTCCATAGTACCTATCTAACCTTAGATGAAACTTTTATCTTAGGCACCTATGTTGGCCAAACTTTATCACAACTTCGCTAAAAAATATGTCAACCATTGGAACTATTTGTCACAATTTAACTTTCCACTAGGTGAGTTGAAGAAAAACGCGAGCCCAGTTCAAAAAAGTACCGACGAAAACATGATACTGGAGCTACTCACGTACCTGTGTACATACATTCATGTATACACGAGCTACGTACCTGCCACCAGGTTCATTTGTGACGACAGCTCCTATGACGTAAATAAGATGGGCTACGTAGGCCAATGTCCTGAGCTGATAACTCAGAACACGGTGCCTAATCATATGTGTAAACGCATAAACGCGTTATTTTACGGAGATTTAGAGAGTCTGATTTCGTCTTCGGGCCGAAAACGCAGTCTCTTCGAATCTCTTAGAGCCCTTAAAATTGTGGATATGTACTATGTACTTGTTTGTTTTTCATATGAGGTAGTACTGACCTCTGGTGTCAGAGTTTGTCAGGACGCCCGAGGGCCTCTGACATGGCTTAACGACTGCGGGACCAGCGTAACGTACCTTCCGAAGTACTTCTTTATACTGGAACTGATATTCTTTCAATGATGTCAAAAAGGAGGGGGGAGGCCCTTAAAATATCAGCCTCAACATAGAGCGATGGTAGCCTAGCGGTAAACTAGTGCAAGTTATAATAGAATCCAACGATACCAGGTTCGGTCCTTGGCTCCACCTATGACTTTTCTAAGATAGTGCAGTTTTCCATCGCTTCTTGCTGCGGAGGAAACGTTAAACTTTCGATCCCAGCTGTCATTGATTAATAGGAGTGGTAAATACATGTCAGAGGCCCTCGGGCGGCCTGACAACTCTTCAACAGAGGCCAGCACTACCTCATACGATAAGCAAGCATGCATAGAGAAACTCAAATGCAATTGTATTCGCTGAATAAAATGGTTAATAATTTAAAGATTTTAAATTGCATTTCTTTTTTTTTGGTTTTAATTTCTATTTCGCTTTAACATAGCTGTCGTTAAGCAAGCGTTACTAATTAGAGTTAGCTTGCGAGGCAAGAGGTGGCTGATACATTAAACTATTGTTTAGCAGAGCTGTCGTTAAGCAAGCGTTACTAATTAGAGTTAGCTTGCGAGGCAAGAGGTGGCTGATACATTAAACTATTGTTTAGCAGAGCTGTGGTTAAGCAAGCGTTACTAATTAGAGTTAGCTTGCGAGGCAAGAGTTGGCTGATACATTAAACTATTGTTTAGCAGAGCTGTGGTTAAGCAAGCGTTACTAATTAGAGTTAGCTTGCGAGGCAAGAGTTGGCTGATACATTAAACTATTGTTTAGCAGAGCTGTGGTTAAGCAAGCGTTACTAATTAGAGTTAGCTTGCGAGGCAAGAATGGCTGATACATTAAACTATTGTTTAGCAGAGCTGTGGTCACGAGGCGGTCCTAGGTTTTGGGCTTGGTCCACCATCCCAGGGACCAAGCCTCAGTGGACAACACAAAAGGTCAGGATTCAATTAGGAGCACAGGAACAGGAGGAGATGTTTATAAAACATCGGCTTACGAAGGTATTCATATATATATATATATATATATATATATATATATATATTTACAAGTCTCATATATATTTGAAAGAAAATTATTTATGAATTTTATAATATTATTTCGGTTTTTCCAAAAATCAATATTCGAATGACAGGTTATTTGTATTTAGAATAAGAATCAATGATCACCAACTATCAAAAATGAAAAGAAATGGATTATGAAAGATCTAATGAGTATTATTATGAAAGAGGTTTGGACCTCGTCACACTGTGGTTAAGCAAGCGTTACTAATTAGAGTTAGCTTGCGAGGCAATAAGTGGCTGATACATTAAACTATTGTTTAATATCATTGTTTATCTGATTAAGAGACTTTACACTTGATAATCTGAAGATAAGTTGCAGTTATTGGCGCCATGGCGATTGTTTCAGCACGGCGATGCATTTGATTTTAATGATAATTATTTATAATTACAGATAGGTACGAGTAGGTGGATAGGTATCTATCTGTAAAATCTACGTGCATAAAGTTATGAATATCTTCAGCAGTTACGTCGATATAAGTGACCCAGAGATAGCACAGGAAGATCTGAAGCTGGTATAATCTAATCATCCAAGAAGCTGACAATCTAACAGATCTCATTCTTTTAACTAGATCTATGTACTTACCTACTTAATATGTAATCTAACAATCACAAACACCACAAATTATCCACTCAAGCACATATACGTAGCCGCTATTTGCCATGCTTCACTCTTTTTTGGCGGTGTATGTATACACTATCTTTTTTTAAACCTTGCTCAGTGTCACTATTTGCAAAAGATAAACCGCCACGAACTAAAAGCAATGAGAGGCTGCTGAAAAAACCGCGACGCGTTTCGAAACCACGATGTTATTAACGAGATAAGGTTATCGTAGCTAATAACAATGATGAAAATCATGATTCATATCAATCTGAAGTCATTATTTAAAAAATATCCAATGTGTTTAGTTAAATCCTTTTTCCAGTCTTGCTGCGTAAACAAGGCTATCTAAGACTTAAGTACTAATCGAACCTTGAAAACCTATACAAATATAAACCGTTCATACTCCTATATAGTAATGCCTGGAAGAGATTGCTATATAGCAAAAAGGCCGCCCATTGTACCTTTCATTTCATGAGTTTATCCTATATATTACCTTCAATAAAGTGTTGTATTGTATTGTATTGCATTGTATTGTATTGTATTGTATAGCTCATGGTATTCAACTAATGAAGAAACCATGAACAGTCATACCTAAAAGCTCTGACTGACAGTTTGTTAAATGTAAGCTGTTGTGATTTAGGAAATCTATAAAATAATTAGGTCTGTCTTATGATCATCGGCCTACTACGTTTCCACAGCTGGGACACATTAATGGCCTTCGCTCAAGAAGAGAACAAAATATATATGAAAGTGTGTCCAACATGTGGTCCCAGCCCAGTGCAGGCAGACTTGTCTTAGCGACGAGAAACTTGGAAAGTGGAAACCATTTTCGAGTTTTTTATGACTGCGAAAAAATTGTGCGACGCAAGATACGTAAACCTTGTCTACGGTCGAATTACGCGAGCACGACATTGACAGGGCATCGTTCTCCTTCAGCCCAGTTCGGCGAGGACCGAGTGCTCGTAGCCTCCGTCAGCCAAGATCATTCAACGGCCGCGGTGGTGAATGTCACCGTGCGATGACGGCGGGCGGTGGGTGGTGCGGGGCGCGGAGCGGCAGATTCGCGAGGAGGCTTCCGCGGGCGGGGTCAGCGACCGCCCCCCCGCGCCGGCGCGCCGCCAATGTCAGGGCCGGTGCAGCCGCGGTCAGCTGACGTCTGGCGGCGCGCGGGGGACGAGCCGCCGCCGAGGAGCTGCAGTCGCGCCGCGATCCTCTACCGAGACGCACGCGTCTCCCGCGCCTCCGCCCGCGCTATAAATAGGAGCGCGGCGGCGGCGGCGCGCGCTACTCGGGCGCCGGGGCTGTCCTCACGAGTCAGGTACCTGAAGTAGCGCGCGCTGCCGTCGCCGCCGGCACCACCGCCCGCCCTAGAAGACCCCTCGCTGGACCGCCGCACGCCCATTGTACTTCATCAGGTGCTCTGGTGGTCATGGTTCCAGGCGCTTGTTGGAGTACACTTACCGTGTCGGCGGTCGCCGTCCCGCCGGTGTCCTCGTGGTGTCGACACGTGGTGTAGTGCGAGCACGTGGTGGCGGCGTCCCGGCGCTCCCGAGGTGAGTAGCCGCGGAGACAAAGGCTGGTGAGTCACGGCATTCGCCCGGTTGTTGACCGGCGGCACCCTCGCGTCCCCTCCCTGGCACCACACCCTCGCACCTAAAATCGCACACTCCCACCCACACATTTGCATTGGTCATCGAACTCCTGCCGAAAGATCTGAACAAAAGCAGCTCAAACTGGTTTTCGCATATTTTTCGCCGGCAACCGCCGGCGCCGCTGGCGCCGTTTTTCTGTACCTACGATTCTTGTTAGTCTGTCCGTAATCTGTATTCTGCGGGTTGATGACTATTTTCAGCGTAACCGCCGCCACAGTCACTTTAATCGACAGAAATGTCACGGCGCCATACACTATTCACATTGTGTTGAGGCCTCCGCACGCCGAAGATATCTCGATTCGAGAAATGTTGCGAGTACAAATTGTTTTAGGGAAACATTGTGGTATTGCTTGTTCAACAAGGATTTTTATGTTTGTTAGACATAATTTGCGTGACGTCTGGGCGGCGGGCGGCGCGGGCGCGTTGATATTTCCTCCGTCCTCGTCATTACCAAGGTGATTTCGAAACATTATTGCTTTACTTTCGAGTGCGAAACGGCCGCGTGCAAATCGCTCGCGAATTCATTACACCTCCATATTGGACTCTATGTGCCTCGCGATAAAGCCACCGATGCGTGTCGTTTCGTGCAAACATATCTTTGCCGAGATATTAATGCAAACAGCCAATAAAAATACAAGTCTCGGGTGGATGACTCACAGGAATGCGTCTAATTGTCGAAGTGAACGCAAGGAATTGTTCGTGTTAGATTTCAAATTAGAGTGAAACGTTATCGAGTAACTCTGGTACGTGTGATCGTATTTTTTACGACTTGTTTCATATTGTGCCGGAGTCGTTTCACCGAGACAAGCTTGCAAAAGAAAGGTCCGCGTTAATGCTTGGCGTGCACGACACTGCTTACAGTGGCTGCACTGAAAAACGGAATTCTAGATTTCTACTCGTCTTTGAACAAAACAGCAGCAACTTGATTTGCAAGTTGCAACGCTGTTTACACGCGTGGAGTAACTTCAGAAGTTGATGGACAAGTTGCGAAATTGCCAAGTTTGCAAGGATTACCAAGAGTAGGCATAACATAGACATAGTTTATGCAACGATTTATATTCAACTCTGGAGGTTTACTTGGTGGAGTACAATACAAATGGACAATGGTTCGTTTACGCTCAGATTCTTATTGGAATAGGACT
Source organism: Alsophila aescularia (assembly GCA_946251855.1). Lineage (NCBI taxonomy): Eukaryota > Metazoa > Arthropoda > Insecta > Lepidoptera > Geometridae > Alsophila > Alsophila aescularia. The sequence continues at coordinate 47,179,637 of OX276383.1, read as the reverse complement.
CTTATAGAACCCTTTATCTCGGTCCATCTGAATTAATTAGTTACTTCAAGTTAAAAGAGTTTATTATACAGAACTAGAGTTATTGCTGAAACTATTGTCCATAAGTAATTTCCTTGGATTTTCAAAGTTTGAAACTTGAACAGAAGAAGTTTAGAATCCAAGACATCTTTTGAATTTCCATGCCGAAATAAATTTGTAATCGTGAATTTTTGAACCTATGTTATATATAGGTAACTCTCCTCGTGTTTTTTTTATCAGCTTATTTATTTCTCGTACCTTCGTAACTCCTAAGGCATCTTAAGGACGAGGTCGTCAGTCGGTGTTCATTCCGATGCCATTCGGTGGCGGTGAGCAATCGGGTGCACTGACTCGGTGACTCAGCCGCGACGAAGCGCCGATACTCGAAGATATCATCGGGGGCAAATGGTTTTCCTTGAGCTTGGTCTGTTTAGGCGGTCACTTTTGTATTGGAATTAAACCACCGTTTTGTTTAGTTGTGAAATTCATGTTTTTATTTTTATTTGATTAAGTTTCGAGACGAGCAGTTCACTCGCCTGATGGTAAACGTCACGCCTTTCCATAATAATTAAGTTTCGAGACGAGCAGTTCACTCGCCTGATGGTAAACGTGACGCCTTTCCATAATAATTAAGTTTCGAGACGAGCAGTTCACTCGCCTGATGGTAAACGTCACGCCTTTCCATAATAATTAAGTTTCGAGACGAGCAGTTCACTCGCCTGATGGTAAACGTGACGCCTTTCCATAATAATTAAGTTTCGAGACGAGCAGTTCACTCGCCTGATGGTAAACGTCACGCCTTTCCATAATAATTAAGTTTCGAGACGAGCAGTTCACTCGCCTGATGGTAAACGTCACGCCTTTCCATAATAATTAAGTTTCGAGACGAGCAGTTCACTCGCCTGATGGTAAACGTCACGCCTTTCCATAATAATTAAGTTTCGAGACGAGCAGTTCACTCGCCTGATGGTAAACGTCACGCCTTTCCATAATAGTTGCAGTGTCCCCCAAAATTTAGGTACAGTTTTAAAATAGAGGAGAGATTATTATTGTTATTAGATAGATAAATTCTTTATTGCACACACCACAAACAAAATCAACAAAAAAATAAAGGAACAATAGCAGAAGAAGTGTCACAAAGGGCGGCCGTATCGCTAAAAGCGATCTCTTCCAGTCAACCTTATTATTGTTTTTATAAACAAAAAGTCTCGTTAATACATGTAGGTATCTGTATTTCTTTAGCCTATCGTACTCATTCTCTCATGACAATCAGTTTTTTCAGATTCATCAAAAAATTGAACCCACGTTAGATTTTTTTTTAGCTACCTTGTCATAGTTTTATTATGATCATTCGAGAATGACGTCAGTTGTCGAAATGGAACGAAAATGCCTTGACTAATTTCACGTTAAAGATTTCCAGAAGGTTAAGCACAACCGACATCGTTGTATATAATACCTAATGATTTTTGAGTAATATAAGTAGATGTTTCATTAGGAACTAACAAAAAAGTATTACTTAAAATTATAACTATGCTTTTCTAATAGCCTGATGGTTTGTTTCAAATGAAATGAATAATGTCAAAGATTCCAAGGGCCTATGAAATTTTACGGTTAAAATAAGAAACATGTCCCTACCTACTGCCTGTTATTTAGAATATGTACTCGTTCTTTATTGAAAGTACTACTACAGGATATAACATGATTATTCTTGCTCGAAACAATTCCAATAAACCGGTTTGAAATATTGTATTACCTAAAGTATGTACAAATTGTAATAACATATTATTAGCTTGGGTTTGATCAGAAGCCTTTTCAAACCCATGTATTTTTTTGTAAGTATCATATGTGTTATCCCAGGACAAAAATGCCCATAAAGAACAAAAGTTTTATCAAAATTAATCAATAAAAAATTCAGCTATAGCGTGGGCATGTTGGTACAACTGCCAAAGCACGAACAGATAATTATAGAAATAAAGATTACTATGAATTCTAAATATCCATAATGAAGCTAGCTTTTACATTATGTGGCGTTAGCAAGTCAATAGCAATTCAATTTACATTTTTATGGTCTTAGAAGACCTGAATAGAATCTAATTATTCCGAGTTATCAGTAGAATAGCAATTAGGTAAGTTGTTTGGCTATCCAGACTTGGAATTAATGTATATGTAAGTAATTAAAGCATTTTTTAGTTGCAGGTTGCAGATAAATAATTTAATACCCCCCCACTTTCATCACCTTACGTGCCCTTCCACTATCTAGTATTATTACTATCACACTAATATAATAAAGGCGAAAGTTTGTATGTATGCATGCAAGTATGTATGTCTGTGTACTCGTATATTGCTCCTTCACGCTCGAACGGTTGAATGGATTTGGATGAAATTTGCTATGGAGGTAGCTTCCCTGGATTAACACATAGGCTACATTTTATCCCGGAAAAGATGCACGGTTCCTGAGCGACGCGGGTGAAACCGCGAGGCACAGCTAGTAAGTAATAAAGCAGTAACAGACAGTCTGTACAACGAAGATAATAAAAAAAAACGTATATTTGTAATAAAGCAGTAAGTAACAAAAGTCGGTAAAATCAAGATAATTAAAAAAAAAGTTTATTGGACTTAAAATAAGCTACAGAACACAAACAAGTCTGTTTTTAAACCTGTGCTAATCAGTCCAGTAGTTATATTTTATTTGTTATATAAATGGGAAGTTACAATAATACTTGCATCTATCAAATGTATATATATTTATAATTAGGTACAAACATTATTGCCCATACTGAAAATAATGTTGGTAATTAATAAATCATTAATAATTAATTAATCAATAATAATTAATTAATCATTCAAGTCCAGGTGGACATTCGAGTACAGTGAGTTTGGCTACTTCACTTTCTCCCCACTGCAAAGTATATCAAGGATTGCGGGGTTTTCAATTTGAAAGATTGTGGGGAGAAAGAGAATACTTTTTCGATTATTACCCTTCTCCCACTGTCAAATAATATATTCCATAGTGGGGAGAAAGCCCATACATTTTTTTATTTTTCATTTTCTCCCCACCAGCAAAAAGCGGCGTTTTTTATACGCTTTATATTAGCTTCACTTGTATGCTTGTAACCGACTCCTTTGGACGCTATTTTGACCCACTTTAAACGGTCAGACTTCAATCAAATTTTGCACAAAAAAAAAACGCTCTTATAAAAAAAAGCGTGGGGTGCTTTTTAAGATATTATCGAAATGATAATCCTTCTTCTCATATCTGTCAATGAAATATTTATAACTATTGACCCACGCACCCCACGTTTTTTTTGAAATTAAACTTTTTTCTTATTTACACTATTATTATTTTTTTTCTATTTTTTAGTTTGGTTTTCTATATAAAGCGTGTTTTTTTAGTTTTTTTAAACTATTATTTATTTTAAATAAACTAGACTTTGTATCTAAGGTACCGGACGGAGTTCTAAACTATCCATTACCTAATATATTTTTAATAAGTAATGGATAGTTTAGAACTTTGTATCTAAGGTACCGGACGGAGTTCTAAACTATCCATTACCTAATATATTTTTAATAAGTATGGATAGTTTAGAACTTTGTATCTAAGGTACCGGACGGAGTTCTAAACTATCCATTACCTAATACATTTTTAATAAGTATGGATAGTTTAGAACTTTGTATCTAAGGTACCGGACGGAGTTCCAAACTATCCATTACCTAATATATTTTTAATAAGTATGGATAGTTTAGAACTCCGCTCGTTAAAAACTTTTTCATATTGTATCGAATGTTCTCTGTTTTAAACGAAAATAAATATAAATACATAGGTATATTCGGGACAATTCCACACCAATTACCTAGCCCCAAACTAGGATACCCTATACTATGGGCACTAGACAACGGATAAACATACATAAAATAAAATTGTCTGTTTGTAATGTCAAAATAACAGTTTTTGACTAAATGCATACGTGTGTTTTTACGTGATGCGCGAACATATAGACAGACAGATAGACATCATTTAATTAAATGGTATATTTCAGATCAGTCGCTTAAATACCCTAAACTCCTAGACCAATTTGTTTTTAATCGCATGCTCGACGCTGGTAGCTTTAGCGCCAAACCAAGTATTGCGAAATTGGTTATAACCGTAAAACTTCAATATATTTATCTTCGGTGTTCGACTTTTTGTTACTGCTTCATTATAGGTATAGATAAATAACACAAACATTATCAAGCATGTAAGAGAAATAAAAAAAAAACAAAAAAAAGTCGTCATATTCAAATGTTATATTGTAAGCAAACACTTAAAACTAAAAAGAACACTTTTTGAAAAGTAAAAATATAATACCAATTCAAAAATACAACTAGTTATATAGTAGTAGTAGTATAGTATAGTATAGTATAGTATAGTATAGTAGTAGTAGTAGTAGTTAGTTTTTGAAGTCGGTGCCAAACCGAGCACTAATTTTTAATATGGTTGATCTTTTTTAATTAAAATGTTATGCTTTAAATGTCTTGAGGTGGTAATTTAAAGTTTAATAAGCTATTAAAGTATTCTACAAACATTTTATCATTCGCTGGTTTGCTGTGTTCGTGTCAATCGTGAAAGTCAAAATCCGTTCGTTTGTCTGCAGTCTCTTGTTCAGTCTCTTCTTTGTTTCGTAGCGTATGAGGGTGCGTAGTTAGGTAGATATATTGTAGGTAATTATTATTTGTTGTAAGGATATTAAATTCAAATGGTGGCTGGCCAGAATGGATGGTTTGACTTCAAAAAATGGTACCTGGCCAGAATGGATGGTTTGACTTCAAAAACTCTTTCTAACTTAAGTTGTATTTTTGAATTGGTATTACATTTTTACTTCTGAAAAAGTTATAGTGTTCTTGTTCAATTGTAATTATTTTATTCTTTTTAGTGTTTACAAAAGAAAATTTGAATATGAAGTCGAACTAAATAGTTCAACTCACTTTAAGAAGACGTTGGCAAAACCAAAGATGCATTAGGTAGTACTTTTTGTTTATTAATATGAGCGAACATTAACACCTAAACAAATTATTCTCCCAGCAAAAAAATGCTGAACCAATTTTGTTAAAAAAAAACTCCTCGAAAGTTAACGCTACCAAACAAAAAAACATTTACAAAATCAGTCCTCAACTGACGGAGAAATCAGTGTACATAACAAAAAACACATACAATCGAACATAGAACCATCTCCTTTTGTTAAGTCGATTAAAAAGTCATTAAGTACCTACCTACTTAGTAATCATTATCAAAAAAAGGTATTGTAATGAAATCGACAAGGTCTAGTATTTAAAAAATATAAAGAACGAAATCACGGGGATCAGCCTAAAGAATCTGATCTTTGAGCTAAGTAAATTAAAATTAATTACAAACATGACTCGGTCTGTGAGCTAAATAAATTAAAATTTATTACTTACCAACATGACTTCATCCTTGAGCTAAGTAAATTAAAATTATTTACTTACAAACATAACTTGGTCTGTGAGCTAAGTAAATTAAAATTTATTACTTACCAACATGACTTCATCCTTGAGCTAAGTAAATTAAAATTATTTACTTACAAACATAACTTCGTCTGTGAGCTAAGTAAATTAAAATTTATTACTTACGAAAATGTGTTACTTACCAAGCAAGCGAAGTGTGGGGAGACCCCCCACACGATGGACCGACGACATTGTAGCCATCGCAGGAAGTCGGTGGATGGAGGTGGCACAAAATCGCTCGTCATGGCGCTCTTTGGGGGAGGCCTATGTTCAGCAGTGGACTTCTAAAGGCTGACATGATGATGATGACGATGATGATGACTTACCAACATGACTTCTTCCTTGAGCTAAGTAAATTACAATTATTTACTTACAAACATAACTTGGTCTGTGATCTAAGTAAATTAGAATTATTTACTTACCAACATGACTTGGTCTTTGAGCTAAGTAAATTAAAATTATTTACCAACATAACTTGGTCTTTGAGCTAAGTCAATTAAAATTAATTTCTTACCAACATGACTCGGTCTGTGAGCTAGGTAAATTAAAATTAATTTCTCACCAACATAACAGCAGTGTGGCCATAAATGACATTGTACGGCACATTTAATGGTGCTTCCACACTTCAGTAGCTTTGCTCAACATTTCCCGATTTAATTTGTTAAAAACGTCATTGCGTTTTCTTAAAAGTTGCGAATGCCAAGTTAGATTGCGTATCTTTTACAACATGTAATCCATCATTATAATTATAATGTTGTCGTCTAACATCATGACAGATTAAATAGGTGATTATAGTGACTATTGATAAGTGTTGAAATTATATTTTAAACGTTGTTTCTGGTAAAATAATGAGTAAATATTAATCATATTTACCTTTAAAAAAACGAAATTTAATAGAAACAAACTCCAGTCGCTTATGAAATATTGTATGACTTAATAAATATAAATAAATATATTTGGGAGAATCCATCATTATAATTATAATGTTGTCGTCTAACATCGTAACAGATTAAACAGGTGATTATAGTGACTATTGATAAGTGTTGAAATTATATTTTAAATGTTGTTTCTGGTAAAATAATGAGTAAATATTAATCATATTTACCTTTAAAAAAACGAAATTTAATAGAAACAAACTCCAGTCGCTTATGAAATATTGTATAACTTAATAAATATAAATAAATATATTTGGGACAATTCCACACCAATTACCTAGCCCCAAACTAGGATACCCTGTACTATGGGCACTAGATAACGGATAAACATACATAGATACGAATATTACATCCATGACTCGGAAACAAACATTTCTGCTCATCATCACAAATGATTGCACCTTGCAGGGTTCGAACCCGAAAATAAAGGCAAATAAATTTTAATTTCTGCCATTCATGATGCCATGTGAAGTGCATCGATATAATTGTCATGATGAGACCCTAACTACATGAATGTTTATTTGTCCGTGTGGTCGTTCTATGCGCGCGCGCATCGTTCGTCCTTTTGACACAGAATAAATAATATTTGCGTTGAAACTTTGTACGTATAACCGTTTTGTTGGCACTTAATAAATAAAATGTGATATACCAACATAATGTAGGAAATAGTAAAACCGTCGATATTCAGGGTCAAGAATGTTTAAAAAAATACGGATTCAACATCACTAAATCGATAGTGAAGCACCCAATATATGCCGATCCGCTCGTACGCACAAGCCTTACTTACACCACCTTACACCATGTTATGCTGATCGGCTGCCACATCGCAGCAAGACCTCGACCTTGTTATTAGTGTTAATTCCTTCAAGTTCTGTATAAAAATCAAAAAAGATGCAGTATTTTGTGATAAAATTGTGTATGAATCACAAAACACCACAAATTATCCACTCATACGCAAAATCATACGCAGCTGCCATTTGGTATGCTTCTCTCGTTTATTTGGCGGTGTCTACGTATTTTTTAACCCCCGAACTCCAAAAGAGAGGGGTGTTATAAGTTTATGGTGTGTAGAGATATATTTTATGTTTATAGTGTCTTAGGCCCGTATTAATAAATCGCTCTTGGTTGAGCTCTCAAGTGCGATATCAACTGATACACTCTCAAGTTGTGATCAGCATCTTGAGATCGTCGCTGATTAATAAAGACATTTCAAGAGCATCTCAGATCATGTCGCTTTCAAGAGCCGCATCTCAAGATGCTACGTCACGAACCAGAGCTTGAGAGCAAGATTGAATGAACTACGAATGAACGATTTATTTTCTTTATTGAAAGTTCGGTTTTCGCTCAAATAAGATATAGCGTAAGGTTAAAATTTATTACTTCGATGTAACTACATTAAATTAAATTAAATGCGATTATATTAAACGTAATGTTTATTTTCTACATAATTATCATAACCTTACTTTAGTTTTTTTGTAGAAAGGATGTAAGCCATAATATTTGTCTATATTTTCAAAGTTACACTATCTATTAAAGAACTTAACGCAATTCATCAATAAATGACTATAATTTATGAAAATAAAAGTTCGTTTATTGGCCATGCAGTATTTCCAACACGTATCCTTTGGTTACCATTTCGGATCTTTTTAGACTTCAGCAAGTCCTCGCCAGGTTCTGATATCTACCAAATCTTCGGATCTTTTCGCAATCATGCTAAATAAATTTGTTTATTCCCAGAGGAATATAAAAATATTCTTATAATGATGGTTAATATAATTATAATTATCAACTTCTGACATAATATTTTCGAAATCCTTGATTCTAGTAACTGGCAATCACGCTCTCAAGTCACGGATCGACTGCACTCAACATTCTGCATCTCAAAGCGCATCTCAAGTGCGCCCTTAAGAGTCGAGATTGATTTATTATTAAACACTAACTCAGCTGATTACGGCATCTCAATCAACAGCTTAAGATGTGTTTATTAATTAGATTCGCATCTTGAGATCGCTCTAAAGAGCGGTCTTGGAGTTGAGATTGGTTTATTAATACGGCCCTTAGACATGAAACGGATACCTGGCATCTATTCGGTATCCGGCCTAAATTTACTATCCAGCCGGATACTAAGCGAGTATACGGCTGGATTTCGGATTTTAGAAAAAAGTAATTCTGCTCATCACGAAATATCGTATTAGAATCGTACTGTACTAGGGGCAAATTGTGGTAAATATTTTTAGGAATATAAACATCCACAAACTACAACAGCAAGTTTACAATAAAGTCAAGTGATCGTGTTTGCAATCAATTCAACAAGTCCATGAAACATTATCTAAATTCACTCATGAACGAAAAGACCCGAATTCACCCGAGGCCGCCCGACCGTTCGTGCGCCACCAACGCGAGCTTGCTCGTTACGATGCGCCAAACGCACAATGTTAGGCCGGATATCCACCTATCCGGTTTCAAGTTTGGCTGTATATCCGGCATCCGGTATCCGGCTAAACAGCAATCCGTTTCATCTCTAGTATCAGTATGTATCCGTGTGTCTGTCTGTGGCATCGTAATTCCCAAACGAATTTTGTTGCACTGATCTGTTTGAATGCAGATGTAATCGAGATGGTTCTTAGCTATAATGGGGGGAGGGAGGAGAAATCATAACTACCAAATGAATGGACCGATTTTGATGCGGGTTTTTATTTTTGAAAGCTGTCATGATCGAGATGCTCCTTAGCTATAATGGGGGTCGAGGGATATACATTTTTAAATTGTGCTTATTAGTTGAATTTAGGCCTTAACATTCTTGTTATGCCTGGCACAGAAACCTGTCTGTTACCATTAAGCCATAGGCCTATTCGTCAGTCGAATATTTAAAAAAAGATCCCATAGTAGGTTTTGGAAAGAATTATATAACTCCCCGCCTGGTGCCACTGTAATAAAAGTTTAAAAAGCTTCCAAACAAATATCTAACTCCGCGCGTAATTCGTAAAAACGCGAAGACTGAAAAAGTTGTATAGTTATAAAGCTATTTTCTCACAAAACCTATTCAATCAAATAATATAAGCCACTTTTGTTAGCTGCTATTTGACCCGAAAGAATATTTTTACTCAATATTATGAAAGGTATCTTGTTCGCAAAGCTTCTAATTTATTCGTCTGGAATGTTCCACAAAGAAAATACTCGGGACCGAGAGGTTTTAAGCTAGAATGTCTAGAAAATCAATACTAAGGGCAAGTCGGGGGAGGACGTCCTAAGGGCGTCACGTGGAATTTAACAATGTTAAAATGTGTGAGATAAATGTGGTAAATATTGTATGTGAAAATACCAGTTCTCATTTTGCCATTATTGCGTATTCGGGTATTCGTCACAACTCAAGGTAATTTTTTGTGCGTGTATCTAACAAATGTATGATTCGTATAAATTCCACAAAAAATGTATCATTGATCTAGTAAGAAGGGGGAAGATACGGCACACTCCAATATCACGTAAATAAAAGCTGTACTAGATACAACTACAGGAAAACACACCCACACAGCAACATTTGCACTGTCGTGCTTCACGTGCATTACTGTGCATCAGCAACAAAGATATAGCAACTTACGCAGACTGTAGCGCAAAAACGCCACTCATATAGTGACTAAGGAAAGTCAATTGTGTGCGTTGCACCTAATTTATGCGGTCCACACCCGAGGGGCTGCTACCTAATCAGCCCATTTTTAATTAGATCTATGTTTAGGAAAGATATAATGATTTAAAAACGAAACGACTTCTATTGTAACGGTTCAAGATTTTGGATTTTCATGGACTCTCTGATAATACGAAAAAAACTGATAAAATATAAAAAATAGCTTAGGCAGCGAATTTTGTCAACATAATTACTTTTTAAAATTGGTTAATACTTAGTTTCTCTAGCTTTGGATGAACAATTCAAATAAACATAAACACATGGTATTAAAAATACAAATCTCATTAAAAATACCATCGAATATCGAGTTAACCTGGACATGTCCGATTTTTAATTTCCAAAAAAGTAGGAGCTTACTCACTAAACTATTTCACCTTACCACTGGACTCTTCACAATCGGACATTGATAACATTATCAGTTTTACTGAGCAGGTCAGTCGTAAAATCATTATCAGTTGTACTGAGCAGGTCAATCGTAAAATCATTGTCAGTTGTACTGAGCAGGTCAATCGTAAAATCATTATCAGTTGTACTGAGCAGGTCAATCGTAAAATCATTATCAGTTTTACTGAGCAAGTCAATCGTAAAATCATTATCAGTTGTACTGAGCAGGTCAATCGTAAAATACAAATAAAACACTAATATATAAATGGGGCGTAAAAATATGAGTAAATAAATTGAAATTCCAAATTACAATGACAAGCATTTTACTATCGCTGCTATGTCCCGCGGCGTTTCTTGCGAAATGGTTGCCTCGATACAAATGCGGAAGAACTTGCGGACGAATACGTCAATAAATGCCAAACGAGAATTATGGCAGTTTGTTTATTAAGTCGATTTAAATATGATGTATAAATAAATAGGTGTATGGAGTGATTCTAAAGTGCTGATATCTTTTTGATTTTGTTTCATTTTTACTGGGTTTTTTTTTGAGGCAGTCTTCCGTGTAGTTGAGCCTATTTTTGGCTCTAATCTAGCCCCGCATACTCAATTGAATGAAACAAGACATAAGTTCAGAAAACTAAAACCCTTGGCGACTAAGGTCGGTTAAAAATTAGCCTTTAATACACTTGCGATGCACACGAATCGGTTGATACCTCGCATGTCATAATCGGACCAAGTTTTTAGTTTAAACACATATGTAACACTTCCTTTGTTTCGCCATAATCGGGTAAAAAAAGAAGCCTTTGACACTATAAATGGAGAAGATATTGACAAGCGAGGTATCAACCTCGCTTGTCAAAATCAGACCAAGTTTTTAGTTTGAACACATAACCCTTCCTTCCTTCCTCTTTCTATCGCAAGACTGCTTTAAATATTTTTTGGGCTACTTCTTAACCGACCGTAGTCTTGTTTTATTTATGTGCAAACATACACTCCTATTAATTTTACGCGAATAGATCCACAACAACAAATCGATAGGTGGTCAAACCCCACTATCTCGGGGCGTGCGCAAGAGCGATTAATGTTTTGAGAAATTGAGTTATTGCGATAACTCGACGATAACTGGCACTGAGTAAGTAGGTACAGTTTGTCACGTACCAGTAATTTAATAAGCCGTTTTAAAACGCCACTCAATATGTCTGATTGAATGAATTATTAAACCTAATTGTTCACCCGAAAACAGACATCGCCAAAATGAAGTGATCCGACTGAGTACCAAAGTAACAGACAGACGTAGCTGTAAGGATAAGCAAGCTGCAGTGACAGTGGGCTGGTCACATTTCCCGAAGAACCGACACGGCAACCGTTGGGGCAGAAGAGTCTCAAGTGGAGATCGCGCTTAGGCAAACGTAGTGTATGACGCCCTAGAGTGACGACCTGCGAAAAGAGGCTGGCAGAAGCTGGATGCGGAGAGCTGAAGACCGAGCTCAGTGGCGTGCATTAGGAGAGGCCTACGTCCAGCAGTGGACAAGGATAGGCTGATGATGAATTGTTCACACGAAAACAGATATGACGTTGATGTACGATTTATGCACATTTTGGTTAATAACTCCAAAAACTACCTAATTTTGACATTACCAGCCAGTGACTTGAAAGCGAATTGGAAAACGTTCGAATAAACTGGCCTAATTGTGATTATTGACGAAGTACCCATTCCTTTGAAACACCTTGTTTTAATAATTATGTAATGCAGTATTTTTCTTCATTTGATCTCTTGTTATTAGCACTACCCCGCGCCGACCATTCTCATTCCTTTATTTCTCTCCACCCAAAGGTTGACTGGAATACATCACATTCAGAGAGAAGTCCGTCCATTATTGTAAACCGTTGTAAAAAACAAGTTCTATTCTAACCTAACCTATCTCCCAAACAAAATAAGTCCAAAATCAACAAACAGGTTGCTTGTTAACCAAATCAACAAACAGGTTGCTTGTTAACCAAATCACAGACATAACATAAATATCTCACCCAAAAATGCTAAACGAAGCTGATCCGAGCCTATTCGAGTGCCTAGCAACAGTTGAACTTATTCCGAGGACGTCTCGAGGTGAGTAGTAATACAAAAATCCCCTTTAGGAGAGTCGGTCGCCCACCGGAGGTGCCTCACCCTCCGTCTAGGGAGGCCGACCTTCCTCAATGTCCTTGCTGAGGCGGAGGTCAACATTGACAGCAAGACAATACGTAAGTGTTTATGGCTTTGGGAATGATTGTCACAATGCTCTGTTGCTGAGAATCTAAGCGTTAGATTGTGAGGGCTGACTTAAATATTATAACAGTGATTAAGCGTGTAACACTAATGACCTGCTGTGATGGATGGGTCACATAACTCGATGAAACGACAACCGTTGGGGTAAACGTAGTGTTAGGGCACGCGGCGAGGCGGAGTGACGACGAGGTGGACGGACGAATACGGGCTGATGATTATGTTGATGATGAATGACTTGGTTTATGTACTTTATTAACTAACAACTACAATAACTAGCTAACTAGTTACTACATAAAATATTCTGAAAATCCAGCAGCCATTACTGGCTCACAGGTAGCCTATGTTCTAGCCCACTACCAGTTGGCAGCGTACCCAGCATGCTGGCGGCATTGCCGCGCTGAATTGCAATGCTAAATCGATGAGACAAATAGGTAGTGTTGGTAAGTGTCATTTTTATGTACTTAAACATACTGAAAGTTATTTTATGGAACGTTAAATGATTGTTTGAGATATTCTTGGATATTTTTACTCGTACATTGATTTAACATGACAAATCATTATTTAAATCAATAAATCAACTTTAAATTGATTTATGAAAAAAATACTAAATCGATTTTAATGAAACACTGGTCTAAGGAATTGTCCAAATCAGTTCAGAAATCCAGGAGAGTTTAGTGAACATGCATGCAATAACAAAAAAAATACAACTCAAGCATTTACTCCCCGTTCGAAAAAACAATTAACTTTTTGTCAAAGTACGAGTAAAAAAAACGTTTAAACTTATAAAAATAAAACTTCTAGGTATAATTATTATTGAAATGCTAAAATCATCGTCGTACTGTACGATGAATGAAGTATTTTTTTTGTGATGGCTCTGATGTCTTTTGTATGGGAAAAAAGTGCTTTGATTTACTAATATTCTCTAAAGATTTTCGCACAAAGTAACTACTATTTGTATTAATGAGATTTGTATGTATGTACTAAACAATATGTATGTTCAACTTCTCTAAATACCCATTTTGTTGAAGACACTGTGTGTGCGTCACAAGTTTACAACATTGAATTATACACCTGTAACCATAGATCTAGTTAAAGGGGTGGGATACGGCACACTTTAATATCACGAAAACAAAAACTGGACCAAGCTGTGAGGGTTTATTTGTCTGTAGTTGTATATCCCATCATCGTGCTTCATGTGCGTCAACAACAAAGATTGATACCTAACACGTGCTAAATTACTGGTAACTCACAAACGCCTGTCCGATTGTGACAAAAGTCAATTGTGTGCGTTGCCCCTAATTTATGCGGTGCACCCCCGAGGATCTAGTACCTAATCTTCCAACTTTCAATTAGATCTATGCCTGTAACTGTAACCAATTGAATTAATACAAACAGCGTGTAAATTGTAAAAATAATTATTAAATAAAAGCATATTACTACTCTGGAAGCTTTAATATAAAACAAGAAAAATAACTAGAATCGTGTATAAGAATTATTGAAACTGGATATATAAACTATTCGCTATGTACTGGCGAGGTCAACGGTTTCGCGCACGCGCCGTGGCCTCCTGCGTGCCCGGCAACAGCTTTATTATAGCTACGCGCATTATCTAGCTAGACTGAACTAGCCAATAATCGCAGTAATGGCTGGTCCCAAAATTTACGCAACTAGTAATTTTGAAAGTAATTACTAATAATTATCTAAAGTTTTTTTTTATCACGGACGGGATTCGATACCGCATCATCCATGCCTCTGCGCGGCACATGCCTTAACCAATTCGGCTGCTGTGACCACAAAATCTTCGTCCAATTTTCCCCTAAGTTTCTAAATCCGTCTTACGGGAACGGTTCCTTTAGAAAACTATTAGATGTACTTGCTTAAATCATAAACATTTGATGGAAAACTCAAGTTTGTAATAAAAAATTGAATATTTTTACCCGACTACTATATCAAGCAAGGGAAGGATATAGTTTAACAGTCTATGTATGTATGTATGTATGTATGTATGTACATACATACATAGACGTATGCGGCTATGTGGATGTTCCACCATAGCGTCGCTCCTATTTTGACAAGCGAGGTGTCAATCGATTCATTTTCATCGCAAGAGCGTCCTATGCTAATTGTAACGCCCGAACAAAGAGACGGGTGTTATAAGTTTAGGGTGTGTATCACTGCGTGTGTGTGTGTGTGTGTGTGTGTGTGTGTGTGTGTGTGTGTGTGTGTGTGTGTGTGTGTGTGTGTGTGTGTGTGTGTGTGTGTGTGTGAGTGAGTGAGTGAGTGAGTGTGTGTGTGTGTGTGTGTGAGGATTGTAGCTCCCAAATGAATAGACCTATGTTGAAGCGGTTTTTAATGTTTGAAAACTGATGTGATCGAGATGGTTCTTAGCTAAGGTTCTTATAGGGGGGGGAGGGGGTGGGGAATGGGGATGACAACCGTAGCTCTCAAACGGATGGAACTATTTTGATGTGGTTTTTATAATTGAAAACTGATGGGATCGACATGCTTCTTAGCTAACATGTGGGGGTGGGGGGTCGGGGGTTATAATTTTTTTAATTTGTGTTTGTTTACCTTACCGTAGTCGGGTTTTAGTTTTTGAACTTATAACTTGTTATTGATTCATAAAGTATACAGTAGGTACCTACAGGGTTATGTATTGAATAATATCGGCCAAATGGCCTCCACGGCTTCGCTACTCACTCTTGTTATAATTTTCCATCACCGTTCTGCAAAAATGTGACTGAATTTCGTCGACATGACATTCCAGCATTTTGGGCTTATATTGCAAGATATGGACATGTGGTTTCAACAAGACGGTGCCACAAGCCACTTAGCTCGAGAATTAAATTACTGCATGAGACATTTCCCGAGCCCGTTTATCATACCTTTTAACATCGTTACAGTTTTTTGTTTGGGGTGTTTTGAAGTCGTAAGGTTTATGCCTACAAGCCCAAGACGGGGTGGTCTTGGACTTGTAGGCACCTAGGAAATTGAGCGCTATATAAAATAAATTAAGTCACATTTATGCAAAACAGTCACGGAAAATTTCAAACAAAAGAATGTATGTGTCAGCATAGACTTCGAGGCTATATAACCGATATAGTATATCGGTTATACAGGTTCCATTCATAACCCTATACTGTATCCATACCAATATATAAAAGTGAAACGTTGTCTGTTTGTTTGTTTTTTTTGTTTGGGGAGCTTTCACGCGATAACGGCTGGACGGATTTTAATGAAACTTGGAATGGAGACTCTTATACCCTGGAATAAAACATAGCATAGTATTTTTCCAAGGAAAATTGTAAGTTTCTACGGGAACACTGGAAAATTTGGAAAAATGTTAATTACTACTCTGCAAGAAACGGTTGCCATGGAAACAAATAACAAGTATGTCAAAAAAACTCAAGAGTGGTGCTATACCTACTTTTGCATTGGTTTTTAATATCGTAGAAGAACATAGGATGCTTTTTTTCGCGATAAACAGTAGACCGCGCGGACGAAGTCACGGGTGGGACAACTAGTACTATATATGCAAATTTTTAATTTCTTTGTGCTGTTCTATAATGTACCTACGTACTTGTCATAAATAAACTTTTATTCTATTCTATTTTATATAAATCAATAAAAAAAAGTACACTAGTTGAGTTGAGTTTTCTATGAAAATTACTTCTTGCGTAATTCTGGGACAGCCTTTATATATTTCATTATTCGCTGTAGAGTATTTACATTATAGTGCACCCAGACCAATAAATCCTCTCCCTCACGAAGTTGCCTGTAATAGAGCGCTTTTAGCGATAAGGCCGCCGGCCTTATCGCTAAAAGCGCTCTCTCATTGTTACACTTTTTATGTAATATTGTTCCTAACCTTTTGTTAGTTTTTGAGTTGTATAAAGCGTTT
The DNA here is from genome assembly GCA_946251855.1 of Alsophila aescularia. Taxonomy (NCBI): domain Eukaryota; kingdom Metazoa; phylum Arthropoda; class Insecta; order Lepidoptera; family Geometridae; genus Alsophila; species Alsophila aescularia. The sequence continues at coordinate 47,162,952 of OX276383.1, read as the reverse complement.
ATCTATCTATATCTATCTGTATATGGTACGTATAATAAAGCAGGTCATCAATGAACATATTTGAAAAAAAATATGCTCCAGCCAGGATAACTTGAAATAAGCTAGGTACTGAACAAGCGTTATTTTTAATGAAATCATGGTTCGCGTCGCGTAAAATCTACTGGACTTATTGGACTATTGCTGTTTCGTCCGAATGCCTATTTTTAATTTGGTAAATTTGACGCTTTTCTTCCTACACGACATGATTAGCTCAAGAACTGTAGATATCCGGTTTTCACTGTTGGAATTTGACCTAAAATCTATATTAACTTTTAAACTTTCGCGATTCGAACACATAGATAAATATTAAAATCATATAAAAAAAAACTATAATAAAATCATATTTTATCATAGTTAAAATCTATAGTCAAATAATAATAAATACACTGGCCTTCAAAAATTAGTGCTACCGCATCACGTTAAACTACTAAACCGATTGTGATGTGATTTTCATTGTTTGATAGCTTAGGTTTTGACATAAAAACTGGTGTGCTTGGTATCTTAATCCAATGAGTAGGAGCCAAGCAATTTAATAAAAAAAATGGTACTAAAAGTGTGGTACTATGTTAGGAATAAAACTACCGCACCGATTGTGGTGCGATTTTCACTATTGGAGAGCTTAAGGATTGACTTAAATACTGATGTACTCGGTATCTCAATCCGATGAGTAAGAGCCAAGATATTACATGTTTTTTTTTATAAAAAATGTTACTAAGGTTTGAATAAAACTACTGCACCGATTGTGTTGCTATTTTCACCGTTGGATAGCTTAGAGTTTGACCACAGAATAAATAATAGTACAAGTACAGAAGGCTAACTGAGTAAAGTCATTTAAATAAATAGCGACTCTAGCTACAACGCTATAAAGTGCAATTTAACGCGCACGGCGCTGCGAGCTTTCAATTATATTTACCTAGAAGGCGCTCGCCCACCCCGTGCAGGCTAGAATGTACCGTATCACAACGCGCGAGAACTTCCATTGCTCTAACCGTTTCAGAATCGCTCTGTCCCTTTTTCGCTCGGTAGGGTTGTATTAAGATATGACTAGGTACTTGTACTACTAATTATTCTGTGATATGTTATGACTTAGATATTGTAACAGAATAAATAAGTAATAATGTATTATGTTATTACTTATTATTATAAATTAAACTAGTTCTATTACATACAATGACATTCTTATCAGAATAAACCTACTACCTCATTTTTACTACCTACCTATCCCGTTTTCAGAACGCCGATAACTTTAGTGAGATACCTACCTACGTGTCGTTGGTTGATTATGATTATATCCTATAGGTATTGCACTTTGATGAATAAAGGTGCCTGTCTGAATTCCATGCTTTTTAATGAGTGAAAAATAAATTGCTATCTACGTAATTAAAGGTATTAAAAGTAGGTAGGTATTATACGAGACCGTCATCCATCACTGGTACATGAAGACTTGCCACGACTTGCCGAATCTGGGCGCGCGGTGATTGTGACCGTACGACGTGTAGCAATGCGACGCGCGGCTATTATAGTCCGGGAGCAGAGGAGCGATTTTGGCAGTGAAAAATAAATGTAAGTAGGTACTTACCTAGTGTTAGATTGGAAAACTATTATTGTATCCAGATTGAATGTCTATGAAATAATAATAAATGAATAATAAATAATAAAGTATGTGTATATTATAGTAATAGCACAAAATAGATAATAGGATTAGGTACAGGATATTTTTATAATTATTACTTACAAATGTTTAACTTTTATATATTTTTTGATATTTTTCCCGTCGTTTAATTTTCGATTATTGAATCTTAGAGTGGCGTATATGCGTAACCGAATGAACAATTTTAAAAGGTAATTTAAAGGAAACCAGGCACACGGTGTCTCTGGAAATACAGCTTGCAGCAGTTCGTAAAGTTTTGTACCTGGTTTCCCTTGTATTACCTTTTCAAATGTTTTTGTGAAGACGTCTTCCAAATTTTGGATGTACTGGATAAATTCTTTAGGCGGCATTTTCAGTTAGCCATAGAATCCAGATTTTTTGTTGTAGGCTTTATATTTTGTGAAAAAACAAGTTCGTTTCTCCCAAATCTGGAATCGAGTTCAATGCTCCATCAATGTTATGGCATTTGTGTTTACCCATACACTTGAAAAGTAAGTATCCTGAAACATAAGTTAGGGCATTTTCTTCAGGCACACCCATATGGTGATCAGTTTCACCATTTAAGCACACAACTGATATTTCTGCCGATGAAGGGGTAAACAAATTAAACGTTTTCATAACATCCTCGGATTGGAGCAAAATGACATAAATATCCGTCTCGCAGTTAGCATTTGATGAACTTTTCAGCATGTTACATACAAATAACTTTGAAAAAGCTCTTTGAAATTGAATTGGTGTAGGCTCTGTGCAAGAACCGCTTTGCTGCTTAACTGAACCAAAAAAAAATCCAAGCTGTCTTGATTCAATCTTCGAGTGAATATATATTTGAATCCTTCTTTTTTTAAATCTTCATAAAGCATTTGAATGGATTGTATTGATATCTGTGTATTTATGAATGATTTCATGTGAGCCGTATTATTTTTTCCTGTTTTTTATTAATGGCCTTAATTTTTGAAAATATTTCTAAGGTTTCATCGAGTACTTTCTTTTGATAATCACATTTTCTGAAGGCACTTTGATACTTGTTTTTACAATTTATTCTGCTAGAATTTAAAACGTCAAATAAGTTATTCATGGATTCCACAAAATTGGCTGTCGGCCTGGCCTCTACGGAAATAATTCCCAAGTCTATGTAGGTATGAAGAGCAGCAGAAACTGTGCGACTAAATATTTGCACTGCGTATTTCACTCGCATTTTTTTGAAGTTATTTGGATCTATGTGAGCTTCAGTTACTTTAGGGATAAGCCTTAAATTTCTGTCTTTTTGGTGGTCGTAAAGTTCTTTTATGAATTTCCAGCATATTTTTTTGTCATCATAATGAAAGTCACTGGTGATTAGATTATTGCGAATGCACTTGATTAAATGAGGGACGTCGAATATATAAAAGATCTTTTGATCATCATATATGAAGTAAGGTTTATCTACTGTTACATTTTTTATATCTTTTGCGAATTTGTCGAAGTTCGATCCTTGATCAGAAGGAATAGCTTTTACTTTAATTCCTATTGCAAGAAGTTTGGAAATTACTTCCGCCAACCATAAATCAAGCTCGCCATAATGCTTTGCAGATGCTAGCAAAGCATAAGCAATCGGTTGTTTTCATTTTATGTAGATACCTTGAAGCATTATGGTATAAGCATTACTAGCAATTTCTGGTGATATATTTCCATTAATATAGTGAAAACCAATCACTTCATCTGTTTTTGTATTGTAATACAAGTTTCTTTTAAGGGTCATCTCATCCACACAAATTGTGCAGTATTTCGAGGCATCAGGGAGAGATTTAATTTTAAATTCCAAACTTTTGATTACTCGATCATCAAATTTTGGTGGAATATCAATTTTAAATCTATTAATAGTAGCTTTATTTGGTAGTTTTAAAATTGTTTGTAATAATCTGTAAGCATGGGGACTTGCATAGTATAAATTTAGTGCAAAAACTTTGTATTCTAATTCGTATCGATTGCCTTTAAATCTGCTTTTTAATTTGTTCTGCCACTCAATCAACTTATGGAATCTTTTACTGACTTCGTCATCAGCATGCTCGCATGTAATGACTGTATTCTTGCCTTCTAATTCCTTTTGTATTTTTGTTATTTCACGATCTAAACGCCTGCATTTATGTTGAGAACTCCGTAATTCTTCTGAAAGTCTACGTTTCTGAGGAGTTTGAGCTGACAAAAATTTAGATGTCTGTGATTCCTTTTCTGATTGTTCTATAGATTCTGTCTGAATTTCTGCTGAGGCAGTATATGCTTTTTGAAGTTGTGCATTGGATATAATTTTGATTTTAGGTTTGCTTTGTGGTCTGTGCGTTTGTGCGTCTGTGTTAAATAAGTTTTCTTGCGATTGATCAGTTGAAACGTTAACTTAAATTGGAACTGAACCCATTTTAAGGCCCTTTTTTAGCGATGAATCTTTAAAATGTTCCGAGCATACTGAATAACTGTGGGGTTTCAAATTCTCTTTGATTAATAAATCTTCTCTATCAAGTAACGCTAACCACTGCGCCTGAAAATATACAAGAAATCGCAAATTGTATAATAATTATCGAACATCCTTGAAAACGATAATTGAGGACAAAAGGACATTTCTTGGCGTCCATATATACTTAGCCCAAGAACCGACAGTATGCATTTACTTCGACATATTTATGAACTTAAAATAGCATTATTATGATCAGTACTACTAGTAATACTTTCTATTATAATCACTAGAAGTCGAGAATGGTCAACAATTGAAAAACCAGCTTAAAGCAGGTTAAGCACTGTAAATAAATTTTGAGGTTTGCTGCAAAAAATAAGTAGTAGTTATCTACCTAGTAAATAAGAATAGAATAGAAACTCATAGTACTTCATAATAATTTTACGTCAGCTCTCAGACTATATCACTCGTTTGATTTATTTCATGATAGGTAAATTCCTAATTAGTTGTAGGCTACTTACTAAGTCAGCACAGTAATTCATTTTCCGATCAACAATACCTACTATAATCAATTATAAAATTACGTTGATCGATTTAATAAACGACTTTATTTCTGCGCGGAAAAACCTTAAATATGCGTAGCTTCGGTATGGAACACAAATGAAATAACATAAAACTATAGGAACCTACATAATAAGAAAATATCAATATCTAACTACATAACTAGGACCTATTATAGGTATTACAATTTATTACCTTTCAATATCCTTTGGAAACGTAAAGAATGACAATTCGTCATTTCTATCACTATTCAAACAGCCGAATGCTATGCAGTACTTTGTAGCTTTCTTCTTGGTACTCATAATTAAAACACGAATAAAGTTTGTCAATAACTTTACGTAAGTAGGTGCTCTATCGCTAAGTACAAGGCGCGCGACTCATCGAGCGCACGCTTGACACTCGACTGAACGGACCCGAATATTGGGTCCTTGAATTTATTTGTACTTGTTGCGGAGTGCGACCGCCCTGGTTTGACTTAAAAACTCGTGTAATCGGTATCTCACTCAGAACAGTAGGAACCAAACAATTAAATAAAAAACTATTAATTTTTAAATTGTGGTACTAAGTATTGAAGGAAAGTGGCAGCAATTTGGTAATTTTACTCCTTAAACTAAATTTCTTCAAATGTAATTTAAACCTTGTTGGCCTTGTAACAAGGTATTATTGCCCCTGGCATCTATTCTAAACTTACGTCAATTAAAGCTGCACTGCTTAAAATAACGTAATTAAAACAGGTTTTTAACACGCTGTCTAACAGCGTTTGGATAAATTCGGACACGTTCTGAGTCAGCGTTTGGACAAATCGGGACTCTCGCCGCGTGGAAACTAAGTTGATTTTACGCTGACTGGTTTTAGTGATAGTTTAGTGAGTGAGAATTAAGATGCCAGGGGAAAAAATACCATGTTACGAAGCCAACAAGGTTTAAATTACATTTGAAGAAATTAAGTTTAGTTCAGGGGATGCCCGAATCGCTACCAGTGTATTATTATTAACTTCCTATTTACCAAATTTCATGCATATCAAATCAAACGTTCGAAAGCTGTCGTATAACAAAACATAGATACTTACATACGAACGCCTATTCGTCCAAATTGATTTGGAACTCTCAATTCACTCGCTCTATTAAAACAAAATGGCGTCGCTTCTTTGCTACTACGCTGCTGTTAGAAAAAGTAATTTCTAGTTGATACGCTTCCGCATGATGAAATGGCTTTAGAGGCACAGGCTTTACGTTTTTCGTGAAATATATAGGTAGGTTAGCTCTAGGTATTGGAATACCGTCTACTAATAACGCTTAACAGAAAATGAATGGAAAAAGTTTATTGAGATTTATTTTACTATTTGATTGGGCAATAGAGTTGATTGAATTGAGATCAGCATTTTTTTACTACTTTTCCAAATTCCAAAAATGCAGATATTTTTTTCTTCGTAATATACCCAATGTCTCAAGGACGAAAGCTTCTAACTACAAAAGAAAAGGTGTCCAATTATTTTTCCCCAGCCTGTATATTTCTGTTACTAAGTAAGTTTAATAAATATTTTTACAGTAAACTTAATTTTCTTCTTTTTACTTATCATATCATAAATTAAACTAACTAATTACGCACTTAAGCTTGTCCGTGACGAGACTCATTAGTGTTTTATTTTATAAGTGCTAAATCTAGACCGCCTCGTTAGCTCCGCGGCTCCCGCTGAGATGTCTTGGGAGTATTTTAAATATTTTATTCCTTAGGATTTTCGTTTGTATTCTGAAGACGGTTACAAAAAAATCGTCTAGAATTATGCTACTGAACATGAATATAACATTGTTTAGTGGTGTATTCTTGTTTAAGTGCTTAAAACGTTACGTGATCGCACTGCTAGACCGATTGAAATGCAGTTTTCACTGTTGATATTTTAGGCCTTGGAAAGTTGGAATAGTACATACAGTACATTTAACGTAGATAAATGATCACGCGTGCGAAGTCGCGGGTACAGCTAGTTTTCAATAAATACTTTGGAGGTGGCAAAGCTGCGGGCCTCGGCTACAGTTAGCTTTAAAACTGTCATTTTACTCTAATACATAACCTTACGTATAACGTTACCTAATTTGTATTCTTGCATATATTTTTTTAACACCTATTTTCAGACTTCGCTACATAGCGGCATGTTTTGTTTTAACCCGACTACAGCAAAGCCAGGGAATGGTAATGAGTTTGACAGACTATGTATATATGTATGTGTATGTATGTATTTATTTATTTATTTTTATTTTATTAAGGCACAAACAGTTTACAATAATCTGAAAATAAACATACTAGACAAAAAATACATACACCAATGAATATGCCACTTATAGAAACATTATATTACGAGTAAGAACAGAACGGCACTCAAAACCAGATAATAATAAAACCTAAATTTAAAAAATATATATTAAATTCAGAATTTAAAATAAAACAGTACTAATAGACTTTCAATTAAACTACTTAATAAAGAAAAGAAACTATCGAATATTACAGAATTACAAAAGAGATACTTGATTCTTGAAGTTGTTTAGAGATAAGAAGAAAATGTCACAATCCGAAAATTGGTAATTGTGAGACTTACATGCTCTTTGTAAAAAAGCAAAGAAGTGGAAGCAAAGTATGTGGAAGTTTCACCATAGTGTTGCCCATATTGGTTCGATTTAGTTTCACCATAGTGTTGCCCATATTGGTTCGATTTAGTTTCACCATAGTGTTGCCCATATTGGTTCGATTTAGTTTCACCATAGTGTTGCCCATATTGGTTCGATTTAGTTTCACCATAGTGTTGCCCATATTGGTTCGATTTAGACAAGCGATGTATCAATCGATTCGTCTTCATCGCAAGAGTGTCTCGTGCTATTTTACCCGACCGTAGTCGGGTTTTAGTTCTTAAACTTATGTCTTGTTTAAAGTCAAAGTATAGTGGGCTTGTAAAAAATCAAAGAATTTATAAATCACCCACTTGTAATGGTCGTAACCATTAAACGTTACAAAATTAAATGCAGGTATGTAATTCAATATTCTTACTTATAATAAGTATAACTAGTGAGCTGTAGACCTCGCGCGTATAAACTTTTTTGCAAATAATCTAGCGGTGCACAGTAGCGCCATCTAGTTACCTTATTGTAAGACTAACATTAAGAACCAAGGTGCTCCATCAATCCCTACCTATTAGGTAAAGGGCTGATTCCACTGGTAGAAACATAAAAGTGAGAAATTTACTGCAGGAACTCTTTAATTTTTCGGGATGAAAAGTATCCAATGTCCTACCTCAAAGTATGACTATGAAGTCAAATCATAGCAAATTTCAGTTGAATTCAGTGAGTATTTTCGGCGTGATGCGCTGCAAGATACAGACAGACAGACGGATGGACAGACAGACAGACAGGCAAAAATTTCAAATATACAGTTTTTTAGTAGTTAGTATTGAATATAGAACGGCCTCCAAAAAAAAACATAATATCTTAAATTTACAGAATTTGGGACATTATCCCGCAGGAACTCTTTATTTTTTCGGGATAAAAATTATCCTCAATTTTTACCCATTATATAAACTATGACAGTGCCAAGATGCAACAAAATCCGTCCAGTAGTTTCAGCGTGATATGTGTTATTTTAAATAACTTTCAACGCCTATCCTGCTCTTTAATTTTTCGGGATGAAAAGTATCCAATGTCCTACCTCGAAGTATGAACTCAAATCATACTAAGTTTCAATTAAATTCATTCAGTAGTTTCGGCGTGATGCCTAGCCAAGATACAGACAAACAACAATGAAAAAAAAAACAGTTTTGGCTTTAGTATCGAATATAGAGTACTCTCCAAAAGAAAATTTCAAAATATCTTCAATGTACAGAATTGGACCCGTTACAGTTTTATTATAAGTATTGATTATGTGGGATCGGTACCTACATGTACTTTTCTTCAATTTATCGGCCGTCGTCTCTGTATTCATTCCCTTCTTACACAATATGTCATCGATCACACAATCGATCCACACTTATTTGGTCTTCGTGTACGTCCATTTTTAACTCCTCGTTTTATTCTTCTGTGCAATAAGGTTTGTTTGTATTGTTTTGTATTACTTACTACAAATGTCACATTAACTTATTACTAATTAATAACACAATTGTCAACGTTATCTTCGCAAGGAGTTATCTCTGGCGGTTGAGTGCGAGTGTCACGCATGTACGACGGACACGGATCGGACAAAGACCGGACGGACGGCCAAACAGCGCAAGGTCGCAGGTGAACGCCCGTACGTCCGACGGACGGACGGCAGGTATGGCGGGAATTCGGAGCCTCCCGGACATTGGGCAGACTTACAACTTTAGCATTTATAAAGGAAATTTAAAGTTTACTGTCTTATTAGGGCAGACTGATAACCGTCCGTAGCAGCCACCTACTAACCACCGTCGCACTCCATATTAATCTAATTCGAATTGGCGAGCATGTGACGCGGTGTCGCGAATATTTTGATGGTGAGGGTCCACCAAGGCCCGTGCAAATTTTTCCTTTTAAAATTAATTGGTAAATAATATGATTTCGCTAACCAGAAGTCGCTGCTAGAAATCAATTAGTAAACCATTAAACATTATCAATGGTAGCGATTCGGGCATCCCCTTAACTAAACCTAGTAACTATTATTTATTCTGTGCCTCAAGGCTAAAAAGTGAAAGTCCTCGTCAGTGTTGGCTTATGACGACACGACACGGCCAGGGGATTTTTACGCCATGCTTAATTCAACCTCCTTGGGGATTATTGACTCCATAGAGAAGTTTTTTTGTGCTTTCCCACTTCGGCGATTGACGCTTTTGACATGCTTATCAGGTTTCGATATACAGTGCAACGGACAACCAACTGTGAAGTGGCAAATAAAATATCTACAGCCGCCGCGAATGAGGTTTACATTTTCTGTTTTTTCTGCTTTTTGATAGGTCTACTTATCGATTGACTGCAACACTCACGCCACCATTCAGTTCATAGATAAGTTGGTGGCACTGTAAGCACCACGTGTTAGATATGAGAATAGGTAAGTAAATGTTGGTTAAGTTATGCCCAAATAATGAGTGGTCCAATTCGAGTTTCCTATGTTAGCAACACTGTAAATTGGACACCAGTAAATAATGGCACGACATTCAAACGTCAAAGGTTAGTTAACAACAATAAATTTACGATAATGGATCGCTTTACTACAGCTCTACGCGTTAATATTGTTCAGTTGTTCTACAGATATAACAGTTCTGTGAGAACTGTGTATAGACTTTTACGGGAAGAACATGGTCCCTTAATCGTCCTAATACTAAGCGAGCAATACCTATAGTGCAGAAAGACAATATTGCTGTTGTGTGTAATAGTGTGGCCGAGGACCCGGAATTAACATTCGTCGTCGTTCGCTGCATTTGGGCCTTTATAAGGCTCACTTTGGCGCATTTTACAACAGGACTTGCATCTACACCGATTTAAAATCCAGTTAACCCAAGAACTGAAGCCCAGAGACCATAAAAAACGAAGAATGGGCCCTAAGACGAAATTGTTAAGTTGACAATTTTCAATATGTAAACCTTTACACCAAGGAGGTTCGATACACACTGTTATCCGGAGGCCAAATTTCAATACTGAGGTCATTTCAATTTATGAAGCAGGATCTTGGCACTTTTAGACACCACTCGTGTGTCTAAAAGTGCCAAGATACCAGTACATAGAGATTATGCAAAACATTAGCACTTTTATAGTTTGGGAGTTTAAAAATATAAGATGAAATTACAAAATATAAATCATGGTACAAGTAATTTATTTATTAACTACTAAAAAATACAACTAGTACCACAGAATAAATAATAGCACTCTAACAAGTAATAGCGTACAGGTACGAAACATGAAACAGTGGGACAACCCGCATGCCATGGAAGTCCAATTGTTCTTGCCCACTACCGGTTGGCAGCATACCTAAACATGCTGCTGGCATTGCCCCGTTGAACTGCAATGCTAATTTGATAAGCCAATTTCGATTTCTCGGGGTGCTTAAAAATATCTACTTTCCAATACAACATGTTTTTTTTAGTAAAATGTGTGTGTGATGTGGATGTCGTTTTCAAGGTTTCTCGGGATGTGTATAACGAAAATGACATCCATTTTCAAATCCAAGATGGCGGACATGATTTCATTTTAATAAAATTATAGGGGTGTCGTTTTATAGCTTTTCCCGGGTGCTTATTATTAAAATGAGATGATATCGAAGATGGCGGACTTGTCTTTATATAGTGAAATATAAAAAAAAGTAAATGCTTCCCGGGAAATCTTGAAAATGACACCCACATAACTTTACTAAAAAAGACATGTCCGCCATCTTTGCAAGTAACACCTATATCATAGTTACTGAAATAAAACATGTCCGCCATTTAGGATTCTAAAATGGATGTAATGTTTCTTTTGTATTTGTATCGATCTTGCGATGTGAGGTTAGGTTTTACGCAAATATCATACACTATGACTGGCTGTGCTCACTATCCCTAGCACTCTATAGCACATACAAACTGCGTGCATAAATATTTTCGCTAGCGTGTAGTAGTAGGTAGGAGTATCACTAATCTAATTTTTGTATGGAAAGCCTCTGGGACAACCTGTATATAGGAAGTTTACACACTGATGGATCAAAATGGGGTGTGAGATAGAACATCGCTAGGCCTATCGATTTAACCCCCATGTATGTTCAGTGATTTGGAATAGTTTAGGAGTTATGGGATATTTAGTTTTATAGCCCACTTTTTTAAGAAACTGCACTTTTATTTTTTTGTAATATATTTTTTACGTGATTTCACTGCATTAACAGTTTTATTTTTCTAAATGAAATCGCACCGACTCTCCCAGTAAATGTTCATTGGCGTCTGGCGGGAGGATCGAGCATAGAGTGAAATTTTTCACTCATTTAAGTGGAAGTATGTACGAAACATCTATTAGGTATCTGGTTGTACTTATAAAATCTATGACTTACACAAATTTACTTGTGTGTGTAAACCTTAGTGGAGGTTAGGAAGAAAACCTAACATTTCCACATTCGATGTTAAGTGTTTTTTTTTCATTCTAGAAGTGCAGGTGAAAATGGCTAGTAAAACAAAGTTTTCTTATCAAAAATAAGTTTTCCACCGAAAATATATAAAAAATAGAACGAGTTGAAAACCTCACATTTTTTTTACTGTTTCTCACTTGAGCATATAAAGCGGTATTAACCGGTATCCCAGTAGTAGTAGCTACCTACCTTTGTGTCGTTTTATGCGCAGGTGGGCTAACGTCATCTTACTGGAACAGTAGATTTAACTAAAATTTTATAATTCCCATCCAAAAACGACAAGAAAATCATTTTCGAGTTCAAAATCATAACCATTTCCTTTAGAAAAATTAGATCCAGTTCAAAACCACAATTTCCAAATTTTCTACGTGAATTTTCACGTAAATCAAGGAACAGATTTTTGCAATTAATTTTCGCTCATAATAAGATAATTATAATTTATACAGTACCTACTTTTTTATTTATTTACTTGATTCTAGGTTCTCGGACTCAGAAGATGCTCATACTTTTAAAGCTTCTCAAATCCTATCGATTGGCCGAGAAGTGGCACTCAATTTAGAGTGTAGTCACGTTTCAACCAGAAGAGCTTTGTGGAGCACGAGGGGGGAGGGTGGAGCGCACGTGCGAACAATTGTTGTGTAATAGGCAAGGCAATATGCACACACCTGACTAGGTATAATGTCTGTTTAATGGGTTTAGAAGTTTTCGAGATTAGCACATTTATTCATGACATAATGGAGGAAAAGATGTGCTGGTGGATGTCTTAAAAGGCGAGGGATATACTGGCAGTACACTACTGAATGTAATTGGTGTACTCTGCTACTCACTGGTCGAACGAAGGGGTCGCATACCATCTCGAGCCCAGTGTAGATGTTTTATGACCAGTCGCCTGACGTCAATCCTGTTTTTCGTTGGTGAGAAAACCGCCACCAGCCGGTTGGAAAGAGCGATTGTCAGTAATCTGCTTTTCTTCTACAAAGTACCTAAAATTATCACAACAATAATTATCATCCACCTAATACGTAAGCAGTACAATTTTCAGTCATATTGACTTTTAAATTTGCACCAGTTCCGTCGCGCTCATATTAAAAAATAGTACACTCTAACTATGATTTTAACCGGTAAGTATGTATGTATGTGGGTGGGTATATAATATGTATGTATGTTCAGCTGTTCCCTCATAACTTCTTAACTACTCATCACAATTTGACAAATGAGGTATCTTCGGAAGCGTCTTCTTCAATATGACTGAAAATTGTACTGCTCAAATTTAGGTGAACGATTTGATATTACTTTGTGGTGGAAAGAAAAGCAGATTACTGACACTCGCTCAAGTGACTCCTTGCTGCACTTGTAAACACTGTATAAATAAGTTTACAATGAGAAATCACAATATTACTAATCCAAGTCAGTTAAAAGCTAGCCTGATTGCCTGATCAAGCGGTTTAATATAAGTCATTATAATGTACTGCAAATATATTGGTCTTCAATTAGTTCTACAAAAAAGTCCGCAACACCATACCATAATATGTAACTATCACAAAAAGCCCAAAGTAAACGTTTCACAGTAATACAATTTATATATACATGTATGATGCCAATTTTGTAGAGCTCTCGGTTGTATGGGTATTTATCCTTAACAAATAAAATAACACCGCATTCTTTCTCATTTCATGTAGATTAGTTTTGGCTTTTACACCAAATTTTTTTGACGAGTCGTCTGAAAGTTATGACGATGTTTTTGATGAGCGGTTTTCAATTAATTCTGCTTTACCCGTTCTTCGTAACTACTATTACTTTACTCTGTGGTGTAATAGTGCACAAAGGCGGGTGCGGGACTGGCAGACAGACTTTGTAAGTACGAAGAAATGTTTAGATAGACTTTTAGCTACCCGAGCGAAGCTGGGGCGGGTGCTACTATTGTATAACTTCGTATAAATAGAATTTCAGCTTCAGAAACTATCCTAAATAATGTATGACAATGATCATAGTTGTCTCACTGCTTTTCCCAAAAAAACAGAAGATCATGCTCTACAATATTATATGTACTCTACAATGGACTAATATGATTGTAAATTAAATTGTTATCTACATTGGTCAACAGCAGATAATAGTGAGCATACTACCTGCTCCTACAATGTCAACAAAGAACATGACGAACATAAATAACGTAGTTGAGAAAAACAACTACAGGAAAGTCCCTGAGTAGCAAATAAGAGGCCATCATAACGTTTACTGATTAAACTACAAAAAAGTTAATTACATTACATTAAATGTATATACGTAAAAAACGACAAAATTAACGGTAAGAATTCAAATCTAGATTTGCATTAATAAGGTCGATCAAGCTCAGGCGCACAGAAGACGAATCAAATGAAGCTCCGCCACAGCGCAGTCAACAGTTTCTACGTAAACTTTACATACAACGGGCACACATATTAGGGCACATAAATGTTTATGTATCACATTTTTGCATGGCTGCGTGTATTTATAGCAGTGGGCGGCGGGCGCGCGACCTTGTGGCGGAGACGCTCTCGCTACCAGCGGACACGACTCTACTGAATCCTGACTCTAGGCATGACATTTTTTCGACGCTCATCGCATCCTTTTTAACTCAACCAATGAAGCATGACGAGTTAAACCAGCGATGTATGAGGAACACTTTGGTTTAGTGATTCTTGCTTACACATAGTGCGCAGGCGACGGACTCGCGCCTCAGGTCTTGTTCGCCAATTTCGCACACTGATAAGTTCATCGACTCTTCGCAAGGATGTATGAATCAAATGTAATAAAAGCGACGCGGTAGTTTCAGCTTTGTTTAGCGGATTCAAGGACGGTGTGTCATTGTTGTCCGAACAAAGCGGTTGACGGTTTTATTTCGTTTTTTACGCTTTGGAACTAGCTTGTTATTCTATCCTAGTTTTTGTACACTTCTAATTTTAAATTTACGTAACATTTAAAAACCGGACCACATTAGCCGTGTTTAAAAATTGTTGGAGATAACGAATAAACTTATGTCAACTGCTTATTTTTAGGATCCCACTTCCTCACCTTGTTTTCCTCCAATATGACCAATACAATATCCATTTAGTCAAATTGAGCTTTCATCCAGTTTAATTGTTTGTTTTCCTGTTCTATACATCACGTTTCAGTGGATGATGTTTTTGTTAAAGAATACTTCAAATTAAATTCCTTCTTAATGCGAGATGGTCCACACGTGAGCATCGTTCACTTGAAAGTTTTATTTTTATTTTATCGTAATTTATTGGATGCCGCACGATGTTGGCCGACATTTGCATTGTGAGCATCGGTCTCGGTGCACAGTAAAAAACAAGAGTCTTTAATACATGCGTCCGTAAGCAAACAAATTAAATAAAGATTCCAAGATTTTGTCATCAGCCAGTCATCCTATTTTTTTTTTAATTTAGAGGCACACTATGAAACCTGCATGACTTAGGTTAGGTGCCTGTATGGATAGAGGACATAAATAGGGCACCCTTGACAGAGTGGTCGTGGTTGTGCAGATAGATGGTGTAGGTACTCACGGGAGGTGTTTTCCGTCATCGTTCCCCTTGGCAAAGGTAACTGCTCTGTGACTTACCTACTTTGTTATGCCGATATTGTAGTGGTGACTTATATTAATAAAAAAAACTTTCATGTAATTACTTATTTATAACTAGCTGTGCCCGCGGCTTTGCCCGCGTTGTCATTTAATTTAAAAGTAGCCAGGACCAAATTACGTATAAAGTACAAAAAAAAGGTAAAAACATAAATAAATGCAAAAATAATAAAAAAAAAAAACGTTCAGCCGTCAAATAGTTTTTTATCTTTTGCTCGGCATTTAATCATCAGATTAAGATACTAATTTCAAGTCAAACCCACTAGCTATCCAACAGTGAAAACTGCGTTGCCGGTAGTTTTTACGTGATGCGCGAAAAAACAAACAGACAGACATGATTTAAGAATATGTTATATTCTTCTTCTATAGTCTATTTTAAGTATCCCAGACCTATTTATTTTAAATTATCTTCATTGTACAGTTTTTTTGGTACTTACTGCTTTATTATAAGTATAGATATTGAATTGCAAATGTTGCAAATGTAATTGTAATTATTTATTATACTAAGGTATAAAAATAATTATAGAGCTGCACATTTATAACAATATTTTCGGATCAAACTGGTTTTATTTTTTGACCAGTAACTGCCAACCAACTGAGTTTATTTTCCTACAGAATACATTTTAGAGCTGGCTGACCAAAAACATTAATTTTCTGCTAACTACACATTTATAACAATATTTTCGGATCAAACTGGTTTTATTTTTTGATCAGTAACTGCCAACCAACTGAGTTTATTTTCCTACAGAATACATTTTAGAGCTGGATGACCAAAAACATTAATTTTCTGCTAACCGTTTAAGTGTTAGCCTTTCTTTTTATAAGTTGCCCACTGTAGAAATTGTTATAAAAATAAAGAATTTTATAAGAAAAAAAAGTGGTACTGGTAGTGTTAATACTTATCCATAACAGACAAAACACATGTTATTTAAATTAAGTAATAAAAAAATATGTAATAAATTCATTCTCTACAAAATATGTGGTTCAAAAATCACAACAGCTTTAAAACAGAAAAAACCGCATGAAAATCAGTCCATTCGTTTGGGAGCTACCATGCCACAGCCAGACACACACACATACTTATAACACCCCTCTCTTTTCACCTACGGGGATTACAAATAGAATATTAATTCATGAAGTTTATATTAAAAACAAAAGAAACAACATTATTTTCATTTTGGAATGAATTCCTCCACGCTATGAATAAGTTTACTACGTTAATCACAAAAACAAATTTGGAAAGCGCGTCGACAATCTTCTAGGTTTGCAGAACACAGGCGACCAGTCGTCGAAGCGAACGCGGCGATCGTTCTCTCTCTACTTACCTAATTGCCTCATCCATTCGCGCGTGCTAATAATGAATGCTTTCGGTGATCTCGGGAGCGACACGAGCACACGCGAAGTCAAATTTACTGTCGTCATAGCACACATCAATGGCGGACGATGAATTCGTTGTTGTTTGTCCTATTTAGTAGGGTCACCTCATTTAGGGTATTCGTGCTTGAAAACACACGAGCATTGAATCTGTTTTGATATTAGGACAAAACCTAGGAGCTTAAAGTTATAGAGATAATAACATAGTTTGCTATAATATCTACGGATCTACGGCCCTGAATTTAAATAAATGTATACCTACGACAAACATACATACCTACACAGCCACAAAGCTAATTTTGTTTACAAAGAATCTCTACTTAAAATTACCTAGTACTTTTACTTATTCTGTGGCGCAGGCATCGAAATACGATATTCTAGATGCGTGCAATGGTTCGTAAATAAACAGCTTACATTTCAATAAGTATTTAGGTATTTAAGTATTTTTCTTGCATGAGTAACTAGGATTTCTTTTTTTTAATCTAGATTCATGAGAATACCAGCACAGAATAAATAATAGTACTCACCTGTAAGTAGGTAGAACTAGTACTGTTGGTACCTAATTTAGAATTGCTAATATCTACCTTCGATCTCTAATTTGAACAATTCATAATTGTTAAGCTCTACAGCTTGATAAAATATGCTTTTCACTTTCGATAAACCATAATACTATTTTATTTTGCTTCCGTTATTAGTGACAGCAGCTGAAAATTCTGGCGTCAAGCATCTTGGACTTCCTGTACAATATTTTCAAGAAATGGTCGGCTATATCATGAAAAAAAAAACATGAAGTTATCGGTGACATCATGAAATGGTTTGGCAAGATGAGTGAATGATTAGCGTTTGTCGATATGAACAGCTAAACGCTATACTTCATGATATGTTCTTGTACTATTATTAATTCTGTGATATGGTCAAACATTTGTGATGTTATCGTAAAATAGAAGGCGAGGGCGGAAGCCCGACTTGGCTGTGATATTTTAGAAGGCATCGTCTTCTCGTTTTTTTTAATGGTAATAATATGGCCAAACGTGGATTGAAATATCATTAAACGTTTCTACAATATGGTCAGATTAAGCTGGTCATTTCATGAAATATAACCATTTCATGAAATTATCGAACACATCATGAAGTCATCAATTCCACGATATGGCCACGACATATATTCATGCAAACCGACAAGCGACCGCTCGTAAAGACGCGTAGGGAAATCAGCTGTAGGTGTATCCCATAATAAGGTATATTCTGAAGAGTTGCGAATGGCGTTTATACCTTTTAAAAGAGTAATAAACGTGACGAATTTTAGAATTATATAATTTGCGAATTTGTGCGTCAACTACGACAATATATCGTTCGAATATGCAACAGGCGATATTAGGTGTCATACAAAGCTTCTATGAAAGATAGAAATATTGGCAGCCTTACGATCCTCTCCCACTTCGACGACCTATATATATTTGGTAGATTGCAAGATTTCAGTTAGATCCGAACATTAAATGTTCGGATTCTAGCACTTTTAGAAATTTTCGATCATTTTTGAACAGACGTATCTTGATTTTGAAAACTAACGCGAGTGAAATTCATTTTAAATATAAATAAAACGGCTAAAAACTCACGAAATAGAAGATCGGAAATACTCCGACCAGTTTCGGACTATTTTGAAGTCCTTCATCATTTTGTATCTTGTTTTATAATTAACCCAGAACTATGATATTGTAAACACAGAAACATGATTAGTACGAATTCACTCGATAGAAAATAAAATCAAAGGTAACACTACTTTATGCTTAGAACACTGATTGGAAAGAGATCACGTCACTAAATTATATCAAAGATATACCAAGAGAAAGAGCTTATTATGATTGAGAAAATGGCCAGACAATTTTTAATTCAAAGCTTTAGTTTTCCTACAAATAAATGTTACTCCCGAGATGTATCATCTTTCCCGCTCTACTTGATCACGGATGAGAGGGACAAAAAATTCACTGACACCCGGCCTTAAGGCCAGCCTTAACTCCAAGGTTACATTTTCCCACTCCCCACTCCCCTGCCACCTCCCCTGCACTCTGCCACCTGTTACCCGCAATAAGCACTGAAGTGCCTGTGTAACAAGGTTGAATATCGCGAGCGCTGTTTGAACACACAATTTAACTCGGAACTAAATGACGTGTCTCAAAAGTTATTTATTTTATTGGCAGGCAAATAATTTGGTAAATTTTGTCTAAACATTACATGATAAACTATCTTTTCTTGCTGTGAGATTTATTCGAAGATTTCATTTTACTGTGAGATTTTTTCGAAGGACGGACAACCGCTCTCAACCAGTCTCCACTCGAGGATACGTCTACCCCCGTATCGAAGACCGCGTCTTCGCAAACGTAGTGTAGGACGCCCGGCCAGCAGGATTGACGACCTGCGAAAGGCGGCCGGCAGAAACTGGATGAGAGGAGCCGAAGATCGGGCTCTGTGGCGTTCATTGGGAGAGGCATATGTCCAGCAGTGGACGAGCACGGGCTGATGATGATGATGATGATGTGAGATTTATTTGCCGCTGAGTAGAAAAATGAAAATATTACTGAAAATAACGTAATTTTTGATAAGAAAATGTATCGAATGAATTTCTGTTAATCGTTTTTATCTTAGTCTTAGAGAGATAAAGATCTCAAAAACACTGGTCTTAAGCTTGTAAAATACATTTACTCAAACAAGCTTGTAACGTGGTCATTATTTCAACAAGCTTCTTTGGGCAAAGTCGACCTTGCCGCGCTTCTTGAATAGGCGCCAGCAAAGTTGTATGGAATTTCATTACTGTCGTGTTTTGCGGCCAGCAATTTCCTTTGAAAATCCATTATTGTCGTGTTTTTTTAATACTATTATTTATTCTGTGGTTTTGTTAACCACCGAACGCGAACAGAGAGGCGTCGTAGTTCCCAAACGTATGGACCGATATAGATGTTTTTTTTTCTTTTTGAAAGCTGATGTGATCGAGATGGTTCTTAGCTATTATTGTTGTTGTTGTAATTTTTGTTGTTGTATTTTCGTTGTTTTTGTTATTTTGTTGTTATTTATTTTTGTTGTTGTTATTGTTGGAGTATGTTTTTTGTTGTTGTTTATTATTGAGTTTCTTGTTGTTATTGTTGTTGTGGTTTCTGTTCTTGTTCTTGTTGTTTTCGATGTTCTTGTTGATTTTCTTGTTGTTGTTCTTGTTGTTCTTGTTGTTTTCGTTGTTCTTGTTGTTTTTGTTGTTGTTTTTGTTGTTTTTGTTGTTGTTCTTGTTGTTTTTGTTGTTCTTGTAGTTTTGTTGTTGTTTTTGTTGTTGTTCTTGTTGTTTTTGTTGTTGTTGTTCTTGTTGTTTTTGCTGTTCTTGTTTTTTTTGTGGTTTTTGTTGTTTTCCTTGTTGTTTTCCTTGTTGTTTTTAAAGTTATTGCTGTTTTTGTTGTTGTTCTGGTTGTTCTTGTTGTTTTTGTTGTTCATGTTGTTGTTGTCCTTTTTAAATGTTCTTGTTGTTTTGTTGTTGTTGTTGTTTTTGACGTTGATGTTGGTGTTGTTTTGGTTTTTGTTGTTGTTGTTGTTTTAGTGGGTTAAATATTTTTTTCATCAGTTTGCTAGTTTTATTTAAATACCTCGCATTGTTTGAGTAAAGCACTATACAAGCCTTGGTCCGCAATGACTGCCCTGCTGGCCACGCTATGATCGCCTCGAGCTTTGCTTAGTTAAGTTCTCGGCCTTCAACCTTGGCCATCATTGCAGCCCTTGCTGACCGCGCTGTGATGGCCTCGAACTTAGCTTAGCTACGCTCTCGGCCATCATCATCGCTGTCAGCAACGCAGTCATTACAGACCGCGGCAGTAATGTACTAATGCTTAAAATATAACCAAGGTACATTTATACTAGCTACATAATATATATTATTGTTATCTGTATCTAATCTAATAATCTAAATAAACAATACGATCTTTTTTCTCGTAGGTACTCTGCTGAACAAAGGTACGGCCGGAAATCATGGAATGCCGAATGTGGCGATTTAGTCATGGTTCTCAAGGCCTTGACTATGCTATTATTGATTTGCAGCCGATTTCTATATGCTTACTAGTGTTGCCCGCGTGACGATTTTTCTGAGATTTAAGGATTTTAGTAATTCCAGAACCAATATACAAAAAAAGTACCAATATACAAAATTTCATCAAACTTTGTTAAGACGTCAAATTGTTTTTTATCAATTGCTCGGCTTCTAATCATTAGATTGCGATACCAAGTACACCAGTTTTTAAGTCAACCCCAACATTGAAAACCACATCGTAATCGGTCCAGTACTTTTTACGTGTGCGAACAAACAAACAACGACACGATTTAAAAAACATATATATTCTTGTTCAGTAGCTTCAGATTTTCAAGTCAAATTTCTTGGAAAATAAAGTAGTGGCCATGTTACTCACTGATAACGTAGCTTTCTAATAAAATAGTGGCCATGTTACTCACTGATAACGTAGCTTTCTAATAAAATAGTGGCCATGTTACTCACTGATAACGTAGCTTTCTAATAAAATAGTGGCCATGTTACTCACTGATAACGTAGCTTTCTAAAACGTGAAATATGTTTTTTAAATCGGTTCAGTATCTTTTTCTTTTGTCCATTACAAACAAAGATACAAACATACAAACATACAAAAAAACAAATCTTTCCTCTTTATGATATGAGTGTAGACATACGCGTGAAATCGATAGCCTCCTTTTTATACGCTTTATATTAGCTTCACTTGTATGTTTGTATGTTTGTAACCGACTCCTTTGGACGCTATTTTGACCCACTTTAAACGGTCAGATTTCATTCAAATTTTGCACACCTGTCAAAGAACTATGACAATGCAATAATCCGAAAAAAAAAAGTAGAAAATAATAATAGTTTAAAAAAAAACAACACGCTTTATATAGAAAACCAAACTAAAAAATAGAAAATAAATTTTAATAGTGTAAAAAAGAAAAAATATATATTTAAAAAAAAGCGTGGGGTGCTTCTCATATCTGTCAATGAAATATTTATAACTATTGACCCATGCACCCCACGATTTTTTTGAAATAAATCATTTTTTTCTTATTTATTGATCTTCAACAGATGATTAAGTTGTATTTACAGAATAGATCTAGTTAAACCTGAGAAGATACGGCACGATTTAAAAACACTTATACAAAAACTGGATGAGATATAAATAAGGTCAGTTGGGGTTAGTGCGATATACTTTTAACAAAGATGAATTCAACTGCAAATATTTAGGTTTCTTTAGTAGTTTGGCCATCAAATTAAGTATTATATGATAATTTGTTTCCTTGGCAACGAATATATACTTATATAGCTTGTGGAATTTGGACCATTTTTACTAAGATATATATACTTGTTTATAGTAAGTTACTCCACTAGACGCACTTACCCAACCAAATGAGGTAAGAGCGTCAGTTCGATAAAATACTGCTAAAATCTTCGTTATAACATTTTGTTAAAAATTTACCAATAGACATTTGAGCCCTACTAGATTATGCATTCTAACCTTTTCTGCGATCAATATTGGGTTGTTAACAACTTAAAAAAGAAATTAGGGGCAAGTGCGCCACACTTTTCATGACAGGGCTAGAAACCTTTTTTCGAGTAGTGCATGTACTTTGCTATAGTTTTTTTATAATTTTTTTATAATTTTTGCACCAAAACAAAAATTTTTTTTTGGTTGGGAGCACCAAAACATTAGGTATAAAACTAGTTTGAAATCTATTATCGATTCCGAACCTCCCCATAAAAGTTTGTTTTTTCTTTTATCTTGTACGAGAATTGAAAAAGAAAACATCGATTTATTCAGATTTCTTTGGAAGTACAAGTGTAGCATGTTAAATCATGACTCCAACTGAGATTTTGTTATGATTCACGATTAAATAGAATGTATTGGGTACAACGCCATCTGGCGAGGAGCAGCGTCTTCTCTATTAGATCAAGATGAGTTTTCTCCGTAACTGAAAGCCAGACGCCAAGTTTGGAAGAAACGCCGAACTCCACCACGCGCGCGCCACTTTCTTCGATGAAGGAATAATGAAAGCATTTCTTTGTTGAAGACAGATTGATAATTTCGCCTATCTAAGAATCAAGAAATAATGATTGAATTTGCCTCTGCGAGTGGAAGGGAAAAGTTTTCATCTCATGTCTCAAAATAGATAAAATGGTTGGTCCACGCAGCGACAGCTGGCGACAGGAGGCGTGAACTAGAAGGAAGGTGTAAACGATGCGGAGGCCTCTGTCGGGAGGTAGCGGAGCTTTTGAGTGTTGCTATTATAATTGGCGTTCCGGGAATATTTCGGGCTCTGGATAGCTTTGGACGAGGAGCGGAATGTTTAAAATCCGGAATAGGTCGCATCTATAAGTTGGCTAACAAATCGGAAATTCAAAGGGCAGCAATTCATATGTCGAAAATAATTTACATCTACAAATCGCTTGCGATGGTCACACCATAGAATGTTTTGACGTAATGTCTAATTCACATCAAAGTTCCAGAGAGATACTTTTTTTTTGTATGAACTTTTTTGAAGTAAACAACGGAAGCTGATTGGAATGTACCAGAGCTGGCTGGAGGACAGTGACCTGTATAGCTAGGCTGACAAGGTCTGCTTTACGGTGCAAGTGGCAGAGTAGTTTCTAGAGTTTTCTGGATAAGCGGAAGTTCGATTTCGGAGTAGAATGCTACCCAACGTAAAAGCCAGAGATCGTATATATACAAAAGAGAAGCCTGTGGATTTCATTTTTGGAATACGGACGTTGAATTTAGTTTATCTCACATAGTGGCACGTGATTGAGATCGGCGCAGGCAGCGAAGAACACGCAGTCTCAGTTTGTATGGACAAAACAACCGAAACACGCAGTCCAAAACGAGGCTGCTCTGTAACAGGCGAAATAAGTATACGAGTGCAAAAGCCAGGTTAGTGGGATTTCCCGAGATTCAAGTATTGTACTAACGAAATATCTGTTTTGATTTTGCACCGCGACTATCTAAGGCGGGCATCTCGAGACACATTTGAACACAGAGGAACGTGGGTTTCAGGTTAAAATCATGCACCAACGGACGGCTGTTGCCGTCACCACTGCGAGCTGCTGTGCGCGATCTCCCGGGGCTCACCACCGTTCGTGGAAGAAGCCGGTCTTCGAGGGACTCCAGAAGGTCTCCAACGCACCACCTGTCCAGTAGAAGACACCGAACGAGAGAGACACCAGGCACCGATCGTGGGAGACACTGAAACCGTTCGAGAGCAGCGGAAGGCACCGTTCGTGGAGAGCAGGAGGAGCTGAACGAGTGGAGTAAGGAGGCGATCCGCGGCGGCACGCGAGACGACGGTTCGGCGTCCTGGGAAGCTTCCAGGTTGGTCCACTCCATATCATTTTGAGTCAGCGAGCTACGGTAGTGAGGGCAGCCTTCGCCTGCTTGCGTGTTAATATACTGTTGAAAGATACTTTCTGTTTTACAGTTTAATATCCCTCTGGGAAACACAATCTTACACACACACACACACTCCTGTTTGCACAAGTTCTCTTTTAATTTAGAACATTCAAAGGCAAAGACAAGACTATTCCGTTGCGTTGTGACCAATACATGATGAACTGCTGAGCACAGACTCCCTAAGTTTTTACTAGCCTAGGATACTGCAGTACTATTGTAAATTCAGATCGTACAGGCCGAACTTATGTACTATAATATATATGTTTGAGGAAATAACACATTTGAGAATTTTGAGTTTTGAGTATTAAGTTAGTAGTATTTCATATTATAAGATCTTGCTGTTTAGAATTATTTTGATGCAGAACAAACTAAATTAAGTGTAAAATACCATCTTTTTGATTTCCTCAGTAAAAGGGAGAGTACCAAACTTTGATAACTCATGTGTGTTTTTTTTTTCTATTTTTGTAATAAAGCCCTTTGTTATTGAATTTACCATCTTGTTTTAATTCCTCGCCTTTACCTGAGAAGGAGGTCCGTTTTCTTAGCCGGGCAACGGTCCTTTCACAAGTACTTATTTGCAACTGGAAATCGAACGAAGGAACTACATAGTAACAGGTAATGGTTCTTTTAGATTGTTGATGAACATTGAATTACCTAGTTAGGTACTTATGTATCTAAAACAAGAACTGTATCTAAACAAAACCTCTTTCAAAACATTAATATTCTTTGACTTACACTTTAGAATAATAATTTATTCTAAAGTGTAGGTAAGTCTAAAGTAAAGAATAAGAATTTAAAAAACCCCACTATAAAGTAGTACACAAATAAGTATGTATCAAAATATATGAATTTGCATAGCTAGGCACTGCATACAAACCGTAATATGCAAAATGAAGGTTATTATGAACTTACCAAAAAATGTTTGCTATTTCTGACTTGAGGCAAGTGCGTGATAGAGACGCGCTTGCCCCATCAAGGTGTGACGCACTTTCCTCTTTGTATAATTTAAAAGCTATAATTTTCAAATTACAAAAACTCGATATTTCATTAAATATTAGAAAAATAATTACATAAAATGTGAAGAATAACATTTATTAAATAACCTTATCTTAATTGATTCACAGTAAATATCAACAATGTTAAGATTTTTACAGTTTTATGTCATGTTACTCATATCTGAAGCTTAGTTCATATGATACTGGAAACACAATGGCTTTTTATGTTAACCCAAGACGAGACACGCTATCTAGAATTTAATTTTGAAACTAAATTTGTGTCGGGCTTTAAGGAAAGATGTCGTTTTATTGAAATACTCAACTGGTTAGGAACCACCTGAGATTTTGATGGTGGAGGCACTTGCCCCGTAGAGGCACTTACCCCGACTGACCTTACAGGAAAACACACCCACACAGCTACATTCCCACCATGCTTAATGTGCATCAGAGACAACAAACAGAGAGAGAGAGACATAGGCAGACTGTAGCGCGAATAATTGACACTGCTACGCAAACGCTTCTCCGATTGTGACTAATACCAATTATGTGCGTTGCACCTAATTTATGTGGTCCACGCCCGAGGAACTAGTACTAAATCTCCCCACTTTTAATGAGATCTATGATTTGCACTCACTACTGCAAGACGAAGGTCTTCCGCTGTGTACGCCCGGGCTGCTGCTAGTTAGCTGGACGACTACAATCAACCAACTAAGACTAGACTACCTAACTAACTAAAGACTACAGCACAGAATAAATAATAGTGCAGTTTCCTTATTCACTATGAATTAACACACTCTTATGCACATTTTATGTATGTTTTTATCTATGTTTTTTTTTGCAATGTGTGTGTTGAATAAATGTTTTTTCTTCTTCTTTCTTCTTCTATGACCATTCGGCCACGTAACGCACCGCTTGGAATTCGGAACTGTTTATGAATTGTCGTAGTTTGTCGAACGGTTCCACAATGCGAGGCGCACGTGTGTGAGTGTGAGTGGTCATATCATAGCGAATAAGAGCCCAGTTCGAAACTAAATTACAGGTAGTAAGTTAAGGCAAATTGAAATCTGAAGGGAAGTTGAACATAAAGTTAAAGAACAAATAAATCGTGAAACTACCAATAGAAACTATATGACACATCCTCACACATCACACTCAACATACTAATATTTATTATAAATGCGAAAGTTCGTGAGTGTGTGTGTAAATGTCAAGTGAGTGTCGTGAGTGTGTGTGTAAGTCGCGGCCACTGATCAATCATAAAGAGGTGATGCAGCTCGGGAGTCGATTCTAGATCAATTGTATGATTTTGAACACACACACGGGTAGGAGGAAAATTTGCTAGGCAAAAATCTAGAACTTAAATACTACCTGACGGACACAAACTGCATCAAAGTTAACGTGCTCTATTTTATCTTAAAATATCTAGCACACAAAAATGTCAATTAACCTTTTCAAATGCGCCGCTCGTGGCTCGTCGACTCTTTCCGCCGCAGCTCGGCCCTATTCGATGTTTACACATCTGCCAGGCATCCCGCGATGGCTCATAGATCAGCTACAATCATTACCTACCAATATTTCCTTGACAAAATTCTCACGGAGTTGGATGCGCTGTCGAAGCTCCAGACGAAACAAGATTGTTCCAAGCTTTCGTACGAAAGTCCTCCAAACCAGTCGCAAAAAATGTTTCGAGTATCTCCGATCTGACGACGATGTTAGGCATTCGCATTCTATATTTAGCCTGTGTACAAACAAATACTAGGTTAGGTAGGTATACAGGTCACGCTGTTGCCACCTGAACTGGTTATTATCATAATCTATACTTAAGTATGTTAAACCATAATCATGTAGTTTTAGTTGTAAACTTTAACGTAATTATTTTATTATTTATACTATTCACCCGACTGAGCGTAGGGTATCGTGTTTATCAGCCTATGTATGTTTGTTCCTTTGTGGCACAATATAGACCAAACGCGTGGGCCGATTTTGATGATTCTTACGTCAATCGATGTCTTGTCGAAAGTCGACGAACTATGTATAATTGAAAAGGTATTTGAAAATCATCTTTAGGTTTCTTTTATCATTTTTCATTTCAAATTACCTTTTAGGATCTATAACGATCTAAAGTTGGTTAGCAACCATTTTTGCCTCCTTTTAGTTTAGTCTTTTTTGTTTTGATCGCAGTGGGGTTGGTTGCACTTTCGATAATGTCTTGTTTAATGAGCACAGGGCAAAGGCACTTTCATTTCATTTGTATCTTACAAAAGTTCAATTTGGTTAGGGTTTGTTTAGCGTGGGGTTTTACTATTGTTAATTTTACCATTTATCATTTGTCTGACTTACAGTTTTGGCGGAAGTAAGCTACATATTTTTATATTGTTCATTTTAAATATGGATTTCCGCAAAGTAACGCCTGAATCTATCAACTTAGGGGATAATTTAAGTTTAATCAAAATCGGTTTAGTAGGTTAAAAGATATAGACTGTTAACTGATTCCAGCAGGGTTTTCGTCTTAGACGCTTTTTTTGTGCTGATTAAGTACTAACTTCAGTTGTCGCGGCATCGAGACCTCTTATTCTTATTCGAGATGGGGGCGGTAAGGCCTGCACTGACGTCTCGCTTGTTGTGCATTTCCCCCTGCCAGCCTCTACCCAAGCTCCTTTATGTACTGAAGCACGGCTTTCGATCACTGGCACAGCTGTTCCAGAGATGTCGCTGTAGATGGTGTTAAAATATTGGAGTTACTATTTCGTTGAGCCTGTGAATCCATTTTCCCTGTTGTCCAGTTTTTAGTCTTATCACTTCCGTGACTGCAAAAATCAAAAGCATGTGCTCCACAGTCTCCTGTTCCTGCATAAATCAACGGCACAGAGGACTGTCCGTAGCTCCAGTTTTATGCAGGTGGTAGTTTAGGTTGCAATGACCCGTGATAAGACCTACCATGAGACGAAGGTCTTGCCTTAGCAGATTGTTGGTGATTTTCCTGTTAAGGGATGGAAACATAACTTTTGCATTTCTGCAATCCGTTTTCTTGTTCCACCAATTTTTATGCTCCCTCTCTTTGTATTGAACAGGTAGGTTTCTTACTTCCATTGCGGTGGGTTTACAGAGCTTTGCCGCATCTTCGCCGATATGTTTCTTAGCTCCCTCCTTGGCGAGCATGTCTGCTTTGGTATATTTTGGACATGAGCCGTGTCTTTCCGTCCTATTGACTCATGTAGGGTCTCATGACATTTTGATACAACCCTCAATTTAGTTATAGGTTTTGTTAGTGCATAGATGATGGCTGCACTATCTGTGATGAAAGTAAGGAGTTTACAGTCACTGATTGTTTGTTGATTGTGAAGGTACATCAAGCGTAGATATTGCTCTTGCCGCTAACAGCAGTCCCATAGCTTCTGCCTGAAATACTGATGTGGGTTTGTTAAGGGCTTTCGATTGTGCGTTTCCTAGCTTCGAAGAGTAGAAACCACAACCAACCCCCGACTTGTTTTTCATGTTGTGGCCACACGAGAGATCCTCTGAAGTATTGTCTTCTGAAACCAGCTCATACATCTTCTTATCTAGGTGTATGCTAGCTACTTTGTCTGTGTCCTGACATGCTTCTGGAATTATTCTCGTTGCTTTGTCTTATAATTTTGAGTGGTTTGTAACGGGCCAGGTGCCTTTCCTGGCTGGTTTTGACTGGTTTGTAGATTTGATCCTTAGTGCTGAAGCCATCGCCTCCTGCTGGATATGTAAATACAGCGGGGTCAGTCTCAGAATAATGTCTAAAGCGGCTGTTGGAGTCGTTTTCGTGCAGGCGCTGATTAGAGAGCATGCCAATCTTTGGACCTGCTGTAGTTTGGACATTGTGGTCACCAGATTTGTTCTCGGCCACCACACTACATATGTGAGGACCGGTCGTATTATCACAGCATACAACCAGCGGCACAGTTTAGGTATCCTACCCCAGTCCTTACACACTGCTCTGGTGCATTGCCATAAAATGTTTGTTGTCTTTGTATGGTCTAGTTGTTTCTACCGCTTACTATCCAGCCATATGCCAAGATATTTCACTACCTTGCTGAGTGAAAGTTTTGTTCCAAACAGTGTAGGAAGTCGTACACAAGCTGTCTTCATCATCCGAGTGAATAAGACCATCTCTCGACCTCCCAAAGCGCCTTCTGCTTTTTTTCGCATAGGGTTACTTCGAAAAGTCCGGAGATCTTGATATAGCTTGATCGTCTGCATATCCTATGGTTACTATACCATCCTTGATTAATATAGTTCGAGAATTTCGTTCGCCACTACTACCCATAACAGTGGAAATAGCACGCCTCCCTACGGACAGCCTCTCGTGACCACACATCGCGATGATTTGGCAGTCTCTAGACAGCATTATGACCTCGAAGCCGTGACGCCGTTTAATTGAGACCTCGATTAAACTAAAATAAACAAAAGCTTGCGCGTAAGCCTAAGTCAACATTCATTACAATCTATCAAAGATTCATGTTCTGTCCAAGTGTCGATCAATTTTCTTAACGCTGTTATGTGACGCACCCCGCTTATATTTAGCCATTCGGGCACAGAAAAACTAATAGTACAAGATTCGGGTTCGTCGTACTCGGTTAATAGGAGTTAGCAGTTTGCTAGATGGCGGATGCTAGAAGGCGCAGAAGCCTAAACGTTCACTTACTTACACTGACCTTCAAAACTTACCACCTTTTAATGTCTGCCTGTTCGCGCATCACTTTTAAACTACTGAACTGATTGCAATGCGGTTTTCACTGCTGGATAGCTTAGGGTTTGACTTAAAAACTGGTGTACTTGGTATCTCAATCCGATAAGTGGGAGCCAAGCAATTTAATCAATCAATTTAATTTAATTTTAAAAGTGTGGTTTTGAAGGCCAGAGTACTTTCTGAGCGAGTTTATATTAGTACTAGCTGATGCCCGCGTGGTCATTTCTCTTAGGATAAAAGTACTCTATGCAATGTGCTATTCCGCAGGACCTAAAATACCAATACCTATACAGGTATACCAACTCTTGAGCAAAATTCCTTCAGCGGTCAAAAATATTTTTATAGATTGCTCAGCTTCTACTCATTAGATTGAGATACCAAATACCCCCGTTTTTAAGTCGGAACCTAAGCTATCCAACAGTGAAAACCGCATCGCAATTGGCCCAGTAGTTTTTACGTGATGCGTGAACAAACATACAGACAAGCAAACAAACAAACAGACGAACAGACACATACGAAACGAAAATGTTACATTCTTGTTCAGTAGCTTATTTTAAGTACAACCAGACTTTTTTTTTTAAATTGTCTTTATACAGACTATTTCGTTCATATTGCTTTATTATAAGTATGGTTCAATACTACAAAATTAAAGCAGTTGTTATTTTTTACCCGACTACGGCGAAGCTTAAAGGAGAGTTATGATTTTAACCGGTATGTATATATTATGTATGTATGTGGGAATGTATATTGTTCAGCTGTTCCCTCATAACTTCTAAACTTCTCATCATAATTTGTCAAATGAGGAGAAGCGTCTTCATCGTCCGCTGGTTATACGTATAACCAGCGGACGATAAAGACGCTTAGCGTACGCTACGTCACATTAAATTGAATATGGCGCCCTCTTGAGGACATAAAGAATTGTATAATAAAAAATAATAAAACTTTTGTTCCTTATTTGGTATCAAACTAAAGGGCTTAATTAGCACATTTCGTATATATATATATATATATATATATTATAAAATAAACCCCGACTACGGTCGTATTGGACTAAAAAGTCCCAAACAAAAATATTCAAACGTTTTAGAAATTTAAAATTTTAGGTCCGTAGGGGTGCGATATAAATTGGTCAGAATTTAACCAAGTAGGTAAAGCGCACTCCCCCGGCTCAGTTTTTTTCTAAGACGTTTGAATATTCTCGTTTGACTTTTTAGGCCACTAAGATGGTAGCACAGAATAAATAATATGACGGTAGTTCGGTTATAGTTTTTGAACTTGTTTTTTTTATTTACTATTATGTATGTATGTATGTATGTATGTCCGTGAGTTTCTTAATTACACAACTGCCCAAAAAAAGAGTGTAATGTGAAAACATTACACTCTTTTCTTGGTTTATTTATGTGTTAGTGTAGTTATGTATGTGAGTTTCTTTGTTCCACCATAACTTTTAAATGCCTGAACAGATTTGGATGTTAGGGGTATCGTTAGAATCCTTACATCGTCCCGAATGACATAGGCATTTTTTAAGTTTTTTTTTTTTTGTTGGGCAGCCGTGGATTTTGTGATGATTTACTTGTTCTTATTGGTTACTAGCTGCGTCACGAGGCTATACCCGCGTGGGCAACACTTAAAAAAATGTTTCTTCATACAAACTTTTCTAACTCCCTCTTTTTTCGTCTTTATGGATCAAATCAAAATTTCAAACTCAGTCCACCAGCAGTGCGAGCATGGATCTTATCGATCTGTAAAATTCGATAAATTTATCGATTGGTAAACAGTTCTTTTTTTATCAATTTTATCAAAATGCGGTAGAATGGATCTAGCCTCTCGGTAAATTTTATTGGCTCGATAACACGACATGAGTTTAACGATTAAAAAAATGGCAACTCGTGGACTATACCATATATCAGATAGACGACTAATAGTCTAAAAATTATTTTTTGACACAATTTGGCAGATTTTTATTATTTTGAGTTGTTACGGAGAAACTTCTGTCATTTTAAATTCTACCTAACTACCATAAAGTAGTATATTCATTGAACCTAACATAAATTATAACTAGCTATAACTCGTTGCACAATTGCTTGAGACACCTCCCTGACAAGTCTGACAGTGCGCTGTCCTTGTGATATTCCTGGCCGATGCATCGTTGGTGCAACTGCTCTCGGTAAAAAAGCGTACAGCTGATAGAACCTACAACAATGATTATACAGGTAGTTTTTTAGACTGAGTACCTACTAGGTACCATAATAATTAGAGCATTAGATAGAATCACAACAAAAGATAATTTCTGGAAATAGGAAAAACGTAACTAAGTATTTTGGTATTATTATGTAAAGTAGATACTACAACATGCGCAGGCAGTCCATTAGATCGACTCCTTGTCAAACGCCCTCAACATCTTGAATGAGGGCGAGGGCAATTTCCTTATAAATTCTAAAAATAATCTTAAAATGCTATCCTTCCAGATCGAAAGGATCATTGGCATCCCTGAAACTTGCCTCACGATGTTCTGACACCTCCACATTTTGGCTTATAATCCGAAAAGGAATTTACAAAAAAAAGTTTGTCGTGTAACTTTGGAAAGCCGATAAAATTCGATAAATTCGGTAAAATTACCGACATTTTATCGACAACAATTGTCAAAAATAAGATTCATGCTTCCTTTTGTCAATATAAATCTATATATTAAATATGATTTATCGAATTTATGTCGTTGTCGATAAAGTACGTTCCATGCTACCGAACCCGTATTATCGAATATTAACGTAAAATTTGATTTAAAAAAATCGGTAAATTTATCGATCGATAAGATCCATGCTCGCACTGCAGGTTAGGCTGTGCCGTAAAAATTTAATTAGCTAAAACCAAAAGACGAGCGCAGTGCAGTGACGCGCAAGACTTTGCAACCAAATTTCTGGATGGCACTGCAACTTATGGACAGGCGTGACGCTTACCATCAGGCGAGCGACCTGCCCGTCTCGTCATTCAATGTAATAAAAAAAAAGTTGTTTTATCGATTTCTCGGCATCTACTCATCGGATTGAGATACCAAGTACACCATCTTTTTAGTCAACCCTACCTAATAGCTTTATATAGAAAGTAACTGCGCCCGCTGTTTCACCCGCGTGGGGGATGATGACGATGAAAGTATCCTATGTGTTATTATATTCCAGTGTATAAGCTATCTCCATTCCGAATTTCATCAAAATCCGTCCAGCCCTTATCGCGTGAAAGCTCCCCAAAACAAAAAACAGAAGTTTCACTTTTATATATTAGTGGGGATTGAAGCATAGAGAGAGTAGGTACGTTTCGCGACGTCACGTCGGCGCGTGTAACCTAGATATGCGGTAGTCTAGAACGCCAAAAATAGCCGCTTGTTATCTATCTTCAAGATGAATGGTACCTTTAGAATCTGGACACCTCGTTTTGGGTACCTACTGAATGCTTACGAGATTTATCTCAAGTTTGTTATAATAGTTTTGCATACGAATAATTACCATGGATGGTAAACAGACAGATGTGTAGACAGACTATTAAGTAAGTACATTTAACAGCTTAGCAGCAGCACACTCCTATTTCATGCCTTTGGAGTGTGGTCGAAGAGAAGAGGACAGAATTAAAGATATTTAAGCGTGGGAGTACCTCCTGCCTTTAGGAGGTCCGTAGTACCTAATGCCGTCCTCATCCGGGGCTTTCCCATTATCTCGATTTCGTCAAGGCTAACTTCTGGCAGCTCTTCGGTACAGTGGCGCGTAAGAGTGGCCCTGGAATCCTCGATGTCTGGTTCGGGTTGCGACGCGTGCGATGCGTACATTCGGCCATAGAAATCTTTAACTTCCGCGAGAATCTCTGGCTTAGAAACGACAACGATCCCACCTGATTCAACTTCGTCAGATGGGTTTAAGTTTAAGTAGGTAAATATATTTTTGGTGCTATAATGTGTTATCTGTCTATTTACGATCTAAATCAAATCAATCATGTATTTGCAAGAATACATCCTATTACAATTTAAGTAGATCTTATTAATAAATAAATAAATATTTATATGTCATTGCATTTAGCCTGCAAGCAAACTAACAAATATTTAAATTAAATCATTAAATTGACAACACAAAATATAATTGAAAATATTACATTACTATGTAGGACATGTGGGGTTGGACCCCCACATTTCCGACTGGAACCGCATTTTTCTGTCGCACAGAATCGTCGATCACTAGAGCGAGAAACACTGCTGGTAAGCGGCCCTCAACCAAGTTATTATTTATTCTGTGCCTCAACTAGCACTTGGTCGCAGTTCGAACCTAAACTACCTCAGGAACTTGTATGTGTTGACTAAGGATCTTAGTTTCTTGGTCAACTAAGGAACTAACATCCATAGTCTACAAAACAGTGTTCAAACTGTTTCAAAACAGCATAGTTTTCTGACCTCAAAGTCGCGACACTGTATCGTATTGAAAACATTATCTCCTGAACACGCCAGCGCGTTTAGGCATAGGATGCTTTCATAATGATGCCGTGTCGTGACCAGTATTATAATAGGACCACCCCTTCACACCCCACGGGTGCTGTGAGAGCCGGCTAAGAGAATTCAGGCAATGGGCATGCACCTGTGTAAGTATCCTCTTATGTGGACCGCATAAATTGCACGTGCAACGCACACAATAATTATCCTTCTTTGGCCTTAGTCACTATCGGAGGGGCGTTTGTGTAGCACGTGTTAGCACTTAGCTGTGACTCACATTCCCGCTACAGTCTGTGTATGTCTCTGTATCTGTGTTATTGATGTGAGAATGTTGCTGTGTGGGTGTGTTTGCCTGTAGTTGTATCTAGTCCAGTTTTTGTTTACGGGATATTAAAGCGTGCTGTATCCTGCCCTCCTTTAACTAAATCTATGGTATTTAGGTATTTGTCACTACGTGATGAACAACCGTAGATGTGATGCACTGTGTGGCTTGTGAAGTGGTGATTCCAAAGATCAACGACTCGGTCGATGAAGCGCGGTGCGCGGTGGACCGACGCGATCGGATACGTTACTGAATCACTCATTAGTTGCGGAGTTCATTACTCTGTGGCTGCGTATGCGCATGCAGGGGTGCGTGTGACCTGCATCTCTATTTTTTCTGCAAGACTGGGCTTGCGTTCTGTTGCGAACAAAGTGTGTTATTGATTTGCTCACTTCTTCTTTGGAATTAATCTATTTATCTATCTATAAATATATTAAGGCAGTAAGTACCAAAAAGTCTGTCCAATAAAGAAAAAAAAGTTTCTAGGGTACCTACTTAAAATAAGATACAGAAACAAAAAGTTATTTTTTTAAATCGTGTTTTTCTTTTTTTGTCTCAGTTTGTCTGTCAGACTGCATGTTTGTTTGCGCATCACGTAAAAACTACTAGACCCATTGCGATGCGGTTATCACTGTTGGATAGCTTGTGTAAACGCCGAGCAATAGACAAAAAACTATTTGACGGCTGAACGAAATTTGGTATTTTGTACTTTATAGGTACTTTTGGTCCTGGAATAACACATAGTTAATTTTCAAACCAGAGAAATGAGCACGCGGGCAAAGCCATGGACACAGCTAGCAATATCACAATTATGATAAAGCTGTAACAAAATTCTACGGATTGCACTACGGCAATCTTATATGTAAGGCATTCTCCATATTCGCGGATTTACCCCCGTGGTAATTTCTCCTAACAAGAGTGTGCACAAGAACTGCACAATCTGATACCCGCATTATCTTTCCATCACCGTACGACTAGACGATCGGCAAAGCCACCCTTTTATAGTAGAAATATCTCGCACAAGAACGAAGCGTTACGCTTCTTCATTT
Source organism: Alsophila aescularia (assembly GCA_946251855.1). Taxonomy (NCBI): domain Eukaryota; kingdom Metazoa; phylum Arthropoda; class Insecta; order Lepidoptera; family Geometridae; genus Alsophila; species Alsophila aescularia. The sequence continues at coordinate 47,127,183 of OX276383.1, read as the reverse complement.
ATTAGAAGAACTGCAAAGGAATGGAATGCTCTTCCCTCGTTAGAGTTTCCGGTAAAATATAATACATCAGGCTGCATGGTGCATCGTTTGCCAAATCAATATGGCCGATAGGAGGTGTCTTGTGCTCTCTCCTTAGGCCCCAATGAGCACTCTTGGCCCATAAATTTCTGTTTTCTTTTTTTTTATATGTAAAATCCCAAAAGTCAGAATTTAATATTAAATTTATATTTATGTTTTGTATAATGTTGTACACACACGATGGACCGACGACATTGTAGCCATCGCAGGAAGTCGGTGGATGGAGGTGGTACAAGATCGCTCGTCATGGCGCTCTTTGGGGGAGGCCTATGTTCAGCAGTGGACTTCTAAAGGCTGACATGATGAAGATGATAATTTTGTACGGTTCTATCAAAATCGAAATAACTTGCAAGTGTAATTACTGCTTTATTATAAGTATAGATATATGTAGATAGATAGAGGATAAAAACACGTTTTTGTTATTAAATAACACGCGGATAGCAGATAAAAACTATTTTCTTCCCTTGCATAATTGAATATCTTAAAAAAAATATGATAATTATGATTTAAAAATAGTAGGTGTATATTATATACCAAGTTTGTATCTGTCGCCGATTAATTCCTGTGCCTATAAACCAACAGGCAATTCAGATGAATCAGCTCGCAAGTGCGAGGCTCGTGGTCGTGACTCATTTCCGAACGGATTCCTGGCCGCGTTGGTGACGTCACGGGGTGCGCGGGCGCATCGCAACAGGAGTTATTTCTACTGCATTCCATATTTGAATAGCGCGCCGTAATTGGACGGAGATGAAAATGTCGGAATAAATGTAGATAGCGAGACATCGTTAATTTTAAAAACTAGTAACTGCTTCGCTTGTTTACCAGAATACGGCAATGCAAGGGTAGGGTAATGAGTTTAAAAGTGTATGTATATCGACGATTGAAAAGCAATAATGACCAAGCAGCATATTGACAACTTTACACTAAAGAAATTAAAAGTATTTATTCGAAAAAACTACGTTAAAAATCGTTTATTAGTCATTACTTAATTCCAACGAATTTTAAATGCAGTTTAAAGTTTTAATGAACTAGCATTTATATATTATGAATTTTCTCAATACATTATGAAATAATGTCGGTTAGTAATAATTACATCAAAATCACAAACATGTAAAAGTTACTTACCCACAGCAAAATTTTATTAAATAAACAAGTAAAATTAACTAAATCCCCATTAGTTTAAAATTGTGTTTAAAGCAAATTGACGTATCCAGAAGTAACGCATGTTTTACCCATAGGTAAAATGATCTACACTTATATAAAACAGAAAACTTTTCTGGCAGCCAATTTTAATCACAGTACAAATTAAATAAGGTTTTGATTAGTAGATTGTATTACTAGGGAGCAAAATAATATTTTGCCGGCGAGGGCGCCATTTTGAATCCAGAGCGGAGTGAAGAATAATATATTTTCTTAAGTAGAATCCTGAACGAACCTGATACACTCTACTATTCATCCCTCTCTATGAGAAAAAATAATAAAAGGCGCTTGTAGATACTTTACAGCTCATATGTTTATTTACAAGCACAAATTAAAAAAGTACATAACGACCCAACCACCCCCACCCCCTCCCTCACCCTCCACCCCCCATTATAGCTAAGACCCATCTCGTTAACTTCAGCTTTCAAATATGAAAAACCGCAGCTAATTCGGTCTATTCTTTTGAAAGCTACGTCTATTACAACGGTTATCGGTTCTTCGTGAAATGTGACCAGCCTACTGCCACTTTAGCTTGCTTATCCTTAGAGCTATGTCGGTTACCTTGGTTCTCCGTAGGATATCTTCATTGCGAATCATGTCCTTCAGATAATCTCTAAGCATAGCTCACTAAGAGACCTTTTTGTGGACTAGTTTAACCGTGAGTGTAACACGTTTCTGCTCCGTAGGTCATGACATGGTAGGACGCACTGATTGAAGACTTTTGTCTTCAGGCACTGTGGTATGGATAAGGAGAAGACTTGACGAAGCTTGCCGAGTGCTGCCAACCCAGCTGAATACTTCTGTTGGCTTTCTTCTCAAAGTTGTTCTTCCTTAATTACAATATTTGCCCGAGGTAAACATCATCATCATCATCATGTCAGCCTTTAGAAGTCCACTGCTGAACATAGGCCTCCCCCAAAGAGCGCCATGACGAGCGATCTTGTGCCGCCTCCATCCATCGACTTCCTGCGATGGCTACAATGTCGTCGATCATGGCTGCTACCGGTGCCAGGAATTTTGGAGGCGCCGGGGACTGGGGGCCGTCTTTGCGGTGTGTCTATCATATTGGGGGGAGGGGGGGGGGGGGTTGCCACAGTCACACACAGGTGGATTGGTGACCGCAGTGTAACAAATATGTACTCGGAGGACGCTGCTGCCCATCTTTCGGTGTGTATGCCCTTAGTCACTTCTTACGACATCCACGGAGGATTGGGAGGGGTCTTATTCTAAACCAAGACCGCCACGGCCCCGAGGTAAACATATTGTTGGACAACTTCAAGAGGTACACCATGGACTGCAATCGGTTACGGGTCAACAAGATCGTTAAATATGATCTTGGTCTTATCTATATTCATTCCGAGCCCGATGCGTCGAGAAGCATTATCTAGGTTAGTCAGCATACTTTGCAAGTCATTCATCGACTCCGCCACTAAGACGATATCATCGGCAAATCAAACGTGCGGGATATTCTCGCCATTGATATTAATGCCGATTCCTTTCCAATCCAGCGTCTTAAACATATCTTCCGTATTGTGCGGGAATCCTCAGTGCTAGGTTCGGGTCTAGAAGCACGTGAGTCGTACAATCGGCCACAGAAGTCTTCGATCTCAAATAGGATCTCCGGCTTAGAGACGACGGTTGTGCCATTATTAGTCTTGAGCTTCTTCAGATGGGATCTACTCAAATGCTGAATGAAAACTTTTGCTTAATTGCCTTTTCTATCAGGTGTGTATTTGAGTACCGGTGGTCACGTCGCACCAGCTTACGGATCTTCTGATTGAACTCCCCTTTTACGACGGTGTGGCTTGCTGTTGCTCCCGTCATTTGTCCATAAGCCGAAGAGATTTTAGATTTCGTGCCCTTACGTTGCAGCTGACAAAATTTTGTGTCTTCTTCCTTAAGGATTTCCACAACTTTTTGGAGTTCCTCATTCGCGTCATTTGTGGTTTCCAAGGCAGTGGATCGATTTTCCAACTTGAGTTGGAGCTGTTCTGATCGACCAGCAGCTTGGAGTAGGTTAGGTCGGAGCCTAGAATTCACCAGACGGCATCTTTCAAGCTTGTGGTCAATATTTCAGGAGCCTCGGACAAGTCGGTTCACTACCGGTGTTAAACCTACTGATCACAGATATTCCTGAATATGTGCTTATTGTCAATCACGATCGAAGAAGTCAATCTCATTTTTAGTCTCAGTGTCGAGGCTTTGCCAAGTCCACTTCCTCTGGGACTGATATTGATTCATTAAAAAAAGGAGGTAATGAATGCTACGCTAGGAAGCATTTCAGCACGGATCTGTGATTTCATAAATTGCCATAACCATGAGTAAAAAACTGTACAAATCACACACAACACATAAATAAAACAATCATAATAATATCTATAACAGTACCTACAAAATACAACCCCACATCCATCGTTTTTCTCCTAATCATCATCAATCCAAAATAAAAGGCAGCTATACTCAGTCAGTACAACATCCAATAGATTCAATTTCCAGCAACAGCTTGATTTAATTAAAAAACGAGCATTGCTCTCATTGAAAATTAATGCATTGGAGGGTAGAAGAAAAGCGGCGCGTGCGCGCGCTTCCGTCGGCGGCAAAAAGCGCGCGCGCCGCCACTCCGTGACGCGTTTTTCTAAATAATTAATGCAGTTAAACTGTTGCGCGCACGCCACCGGTAACTGAGGAGGTTGCACTTAGCAAGCGATGCATTTCTTTCGTGTTGAAATCTATACTTATCATAAAGCAGTAAGTACCAAATATATATAAATATATATATATATATATATGAATATAATATATATGGAATATATATATATATATATATATATATATTATATATAAGTGAAAACGTTTGTTTGTTTGTTTGGGGAGTGTTAACGCGATAACGGCTGGACTTGGAATGGAGATAGCTTATATCCTGGAATAAAACATAGGATACTTTTTATCCCGGAAAATGGTAAGTTTTCAAGGGAAAACTGGAAAATGTTGATTACTCACTGTAAGAAACGGTGGTCCTGGAAACAAAATAACAAGTCTGTCAGAAAACATCAAGAGCATAGGTGCTATACCTACTTTTGCATTGTTTTTTAATATCCTAGAAGAACATAGGATGCTTTTTTTCACGATAAACAGTAAGTAGTCCGAGCGGGCGATAGCTAGTAATAAATAAGCTACTGAACAAGATAATAACATTTTTTAATATAGTATGTTTGGTCGCGCATTACGTAAAAACTACAGCACCGATTGCGATTGCAGGGTAAACTAGGGTTTGACTTAAAAACTGGTGGTGCACTTGGTATCTCAATCCAATGAGTAGAAGCCGAGAAGTCGGTAAAAAACTATTTGACAGCTGAACGAAATGTGGTATTTTGGGATTAAGACGGAGTACCTAAAAGAACAAAACAAAATACTACATTTCTAGTTTTTTTATCGATTGTTCGACTTCTACTCGTCGGTTTGAGATACCAAGTACACCACCCGTTTGTAAGTCAAACTCTAAGCTATCCAACAGTGAAAACCACATCACAATCAGTCCAGTAGTTTTTACGTGATGCGCGTACAAACAGAGAGAAAGACATGATTTAAAAAAATTATGTATTAAGCTTTTTTATTTTAGTCATAGTACATACTTACTGCCTTAGAACTAGCTGATGCCCACGGCTTCGCACTCGTTGTCATTTCGGTAGGTTAAAAGTACTCTTTGTGATATTCCAAGACCTAAAATACCAATATATACTTACCAACATTTGATTAAAATTCCTTCAGCCGTCAAAAATATGTTTATCGATTGCTCGGCTTCTACTCATCGGATTGAGATATAAAGTACCCCAGTTTTTAATTCACAACCTAAGCTATCCAACAGTAATAACCGCATCGCAATCGGTCCCGTATTTTTTATGTGATGCGCGAACAAACATACAGACAGACAAACAGACAGACACGAATTTTGAAAATGTTATATTCTTGTTCAGTAGCTTATTTTATGTACCCTAGACCATTTCTTTTTAATAATCTTCTTTGTACAGACTTTTTCGTTCCTATTGCTTTATTATAAGTAGGTATAGATAGATAGATAGAAAAATATAGATAAATAGATATAGAGAAATGCATACTACTTTGTTGTGATTTAAGTTTACTTTTATCAGAGTAATGATAATTAGTAAGTTCTGTTTTAGTACTAATTATTAAGTAGCCAGTAGATATTAAACTCTTAAACCCTGTGTTTACAACGATTATAGACGGTCTCTACATTACCTACATATAAACTGTGACAGAACCTAACTTAATACGTAGCTTCATTATTACAGAATAATTTAATGATCCATTATTATTAGTCACTCACACACCCACAGGCACCAATATAATTGACTTACTATGTTTACAAACAAATGTTTCATAATTTTTCCTCATGCAGCATTGGTACCTGTAATAAAATAGTAATGTATTAGTTATTACACAAAACCATAACGAAATTCTACTATTTCTTAAGAACTCACACCACAGATTAAATAATACGAGTATACTCACACTCAGCCAACCAATTCAGGACAAAGTGTTCATGTTTCAGCACCAGCGTGAATGTCGAGTATCCGTGTTAGAGTTGCAGACGTTTTTGTTATTGCGGTGGATTCATAGCATGGGCGTACCCAGTTTTTTCAGGTATGAGGCAGATATAGGTAAATACATTCGATAAGTAATAGGAATCTAAAACTGCTTCTTCTAAAACAAAATGAAGCGTATTTGCCTTAAATACTTATTTTAGATACTTATATCTAAAGCGAACAATAAGCGACTTATATATGCAGTCGGAGGCATGAGTAGAAACGCTGCTCTAGAGACATAATAAAATAATCTAGGTAGGGAATGATTTCTTTAATGACTTATATATGCAGTCGGAGGCATGAGTAGAAACGCTGCTCTAGATACATAATAAAATAATCTAGGTAGGGAATGATTTCTTCAATGACTTATATATGCAGTCGGAGGCATGAGTAGAAACGCTGCTCTAGAGACATAATAAAATAATCTAGGAAGGGAATGATTTCTTCAATGACTTATATATGCAGTCGGAGGCATGAGTAGAAACGCTGCTCTAGAGACATAATAAAATAATCTAGGTAGGGAAAGATTTCTTCAATGATTTATATATGCAGTCGGAGGCATGAGTAGAAACGCTGCTCTAGAGACAAAATAAAATAATCTAGGTAGGGAATGATTTCTTCAATGACTTATATATGCAGTCGGAGGCATGAGTAGAAACGCTGCTCTAGAGACATAATAAAATAATCTAGGTAGGGAATGATTTCTTCAATGACTTATATATGCAGTCGGAGAAATGAGTAGAAACGCTGCTCTAGAGACATAATAAAATAATCTAGGTAGGGAATGATTTCTTCAATGACTTATATATGCAGTCGGAGGCATGAGTAGAAACGCTGCTCTAGAGACATAATAAAATAATCTAGGTAGGGAATGATTTCTTCAATGACTTATATATGCAGTCGGAGAAATGAGTAGAAACGCTGCTCTAGAGACATAATAAAATAATCTAGGTAGGGAATGATTTCTTCAATGATGATGAGGATTGGCACGATGTGTATTCCGATCTGTAGTCCGTGCGTGGCCGTGCTTCGGCTATCAAACTTTCTCTGCACCGGACCGTCCGCAGAGCTGTGAAAAGTGGACCCGGAGATAGTACCGCTCGATATCTTTGTAAAACAAAAGCACACAAATAATAATAATTAAACCCTCCCATAATAGCTTAGGACCATCTCGATCACATCTGGGTGGTTACTCGCTACGCTACACGCAATTGCTTGCAGAAAACCTGTGACGTCATTACGGCAACTGCCGAACGATCAACGAGGACATCGTGACGCGACGCGTTACGTGTCTGCATGGTCATATCGTATAAAGCAATGATGTTATATATAAACTGACGGTTTAAAGGCCCAGATTTCAAACAGAAAACGTAACAAAATCGGTACATACGTTTGGGAGCTACGTTGCAACATTGGACTACTTGAAAAATCTAAATTTGAATTTTTGTATTATGCTTGAAAGACATAATACATAATAGGTAAAATAATTACCTATATATTTTTGGAATGGTCTTTTAAAGACCTTAATTGTGATACCTCACCCGATAGTTTTGGTAAATCTTTTGTTCCGTCGGAAATACAATATGGCAGCTAAAAGCCGCCATATTAGTTTCCTTGACACTTCATATATCCTATAAGACGAATCCAATGATACCTCTTTTATCAAAATCCATGCCTAAGAAACGTACAAAAAAACAAATAAACATACATAGAACCCAAACACATAATCCTCAGCAGTCGGGTAAAAATAACTCAAAGTACAGAAAAATGAGTTTCTTAAATATTCCCATTAACCTACTTTGACCCTGAAAATATACTTAGAGTAGCTGCGCTCCACGGCTTTGCCTGCGCACAAACATTGCCACCCTGTTCACCCCGGTAGGGAAGGAATTTCCTAAAATACCTCCTTTGTGCACCCCCAGGGCACTGAAGGATAGATAGATAGAAAGATTCACTCTAAAAAAGAAGAATGTTTCCTCCGTATTTCAAATCTCTAGGTCCACAGTTTAGGCTGTCAGTCAGACAGTTACGGTTAGGTAGGTTATAGAAGATATATTATCTGAATCGAAATGATGTTCTGTGACTGGACTGCTAGAAGGATGGTAGCTAAAGGATCCTAATGAAGAAGAAAGAATACAGGAGGTGGTGGCCAAATTTAATAGTCTTCAATGACATTGCCACGTCTATTGAGATAATGGGAATACTGATATTTATTCTGTGGAATGGCGCGCAGTGAAGAGAGCACGACCGAATGGACGACAAGATCTTTCGAGCGGCCCAAGTCCTGCTGAAAAGACGAAACAAGTTGAAGAAGGGTCTGCATGAACTCCAACTTGAGCTGCAGTGGAAAGAAGATATCTTGCGCAACTTCCTTCCACTGCAGAAGAGAAATGGTCACTTTTGGTAAGTATACGAGGCCAAGACTTATATATTTCAACAACAATAAAACAAACCTAGTATAATTAATACCTTAGTCACCTAGGTATTAATTTCATTAGTTCGATACTCCCCAAGTTTAGTTCGATACTCCCCAAGTTTAGTTCGATACTCCCCAAGTAATCAATGGCAACTGTCCAAGCCGAGGTTCGTACCCCCTGGGTGCCCTTGAGCAAGTGGCCAAAAACTTAACTTTGGCGTGCGCCTTCTGCGTCACGCATTGCGGCGGAGCGCTTTTGCGCCCGCCCCACCGTCCGGTGACGCTGTAGAGGTCAGTTATAGACCAACAGCACATATCCTTTCTAAAAAAAAAAAAAAAAAAGGCATTAATTTAACGCCTTGAGCATTCGAGCTGAAACTTGTGCTTGGGCACGGTGAAAATCTAGGGCGCACCGGACGCTATATAAGGACATAGAATAGCATCCGGTGCACCCTTTCCAGTTCTATTCCAATCTAGTTTTTAGGATTGTGACAATATCCGAATCCAAGCAAGCAGAATTCTATTTGGAGAGGTGAAACTGTCAGTGCCCAATCAAAAGCTCTTCTGATTCCGAACCAGCTGCCAGCATCATTAACAGAAAGAAACCTGTAGAATCATTTTTACAGATGATTAGTTATGGAAGTTCAGTCACAGAATAAACAATAGTACACGGTTATGTCAACAACATGTAACTGCATACCACCGGACAGGAAGTGTTTTTTTTTTTTTTTTATTACGGACTCGGCAATCGTTTGACCACGATCTCACCTGATGGAAAGCGATGATGTGGTCGAAGGTGTAGCACGCTTGCCTAGTAGATACCTATTCACTCTTGACTTGAACACACCGGGGTTATAATTTACCGGAAAGACTGACGAGGGCAGGGCATTCCACTCCTTTGCAGTTCTTATAATAAATGAAGATGATGTGTTTGCCTTTTAAAATGTATAAAGACCACGTTAGTTTTCATAATAACATGTTGGTAGCTAGATAAGTATTCAACTGATTTTGATATTTATAATATTAACTATAATGTACTAGTAGTTATAGTAACTTTTGACTCACGAATTCTCACCGATTGAGTCTTGAACTCTCCGCGCGGTAGGGCGTAGGTACTATTTTGATAGGCAGTTATCTGAGCAGGGTCGGCGAGTCGACGAACCGGTGACATTGGCGCTCCAAGGTGATCCCTGACTCGATTACCCGCCGCGTGGCGGCTGATTTAGGACTGCTGGATTAACGGGATCGGTAACTATAACTAGGTACGTTCCCTTTTATTATATTCCGTTGAGTGACGAGTCGAGCAAGTAGCTCGCCTGATGGTAAGCGTCACGCCTGGCCATAACAGTTGCAGTGCCACCCAGAACTTGCTATATAATCTTGTGCGTCGCTGCACTGCGCTCGTCACTCTGTGTCATTGCCCAGTAACTTCGCTGGTAACATTACCTTTCTAACTGAAACACAGTAGGTACTGTTTGACGGTTGAATATCTGACAAGGGCGTTGTACTTCCCCAGGCGGACTCTTGCGTAAGAGGCCTACCAAAACAAAAACTTTGGACTAGGGGATTCTACTGTTGTTTATTCTGTGACTGAGGTTCTACGATGGGTCCTACTAAGTCTGCGGCTGGTCAGGCGGCCAACTATGTTCTTAGTTTGTAAATAGATACTCTCATGTATACTAAACTATTTAAGGATTATGGTATAGTAATTATTCAGGGGACTAGATTCTGCTGATGTGCCCTGAGCTAAGCTGTTCCCCGATTCAGGGTTTAAAGCCGAACATCACCCAGCACACATCACAAGGCCTGAAATTCTATAGGTACATACCTACTTACATTTTGTTTTGTTACAGCTAGTGTTTAATCCCTTAAATGAAGTTAGACTGCATTGCTTGCAGTGACCGACCGCTCCAACTGAAAACCACTAGGTATTTAATAGCAATCAGCACGCCTAGGATACCTGCACCGTGCTAATTGCTATCATAGAGAGGTCCATAATGCATCCACTCATAATTGTGGCTCGTATCGTGTAACACGCGAACGCATTTTTTCACAAATGCACCGGACCGAATGACGGCGAAGAAAAACACGGAATGTAGCCGAGAACGGTATCGCGAGCAAAAAAGGCTAGGTCAGCGTCCGCCAGCCGGAATAGGAACGTGGTGCGTGATCTGATGAGTGCCATGGGTTACTTAAAAATCTGTAGGATGAGACGCCGAGATAGGCCCAAGTCTGATAGCTTATGACAAAAAGCATTGCCACTGCGGTAACTGAGTTAACCGACATAGCTCATAGGATAAGCAAGCTAAAGTGGCAGTGAGCTGGTCACATCTCCTGAAGAACCGATAACCGTTGGGGTAGACGAGTTCTCAAGAGGAGATCACGTTTAGGCAAACGTTTCGGACGCCCTGTGGCCAGGTGGAGTGACGATATGCGAAAAGCGGTCGGAAGAAAATGATAGCACATAGACTTCGCTCCGGACACATGCCACTCAACAAGTTCCTATATCCTATGAGGAGGGCAGATTCCCCTAACTGTACATCTTGCGGGGTCCCAGAAGATGTTTACCACCTTCTGGTCGAGTGTGCACGGAGCGAGTCTATGAGAACATATATGATCAACAAGTTTGAACTAAACATACAGGATATCGGTATATTTCTGGTCATCCTGGCTGCACCTACATGCGATGCGGCCAGGGCCCTATATGCTATGATTTACGATATTGTTTGAATGTAGGTACAAATGTAACATATACGGGGCTGACATAGTCACTAAGTGACTAAAGTCCCTTAAAAATTTTGAGTTTAAAAAAAAGAGAAGAAAAAAAAAGAATCTTGTCCTTCAGAGAAACTCCAAGCATAGCTCTCTCCATAGCTCGCTGAGCGACCTTAAATTTGTGGACTAGTTTGACCGTGAGTGTCCAACTGTCCCCGTTTCGGCTCCGTAGGCCATGACTGGTAGGACGCACTGATTGAAGACCTTTGTCTTCAGGCACAGTGGTATAGACGACGAGGAGACTCGACGAAGCTTGCCGAATGCTGCCCAACCCAGCTGAATTCTTTTGTTGGCTTCCTTCTCAAAGTTGTTCTTACCCAATTGCAATATTTGCCCAAGGTAAACATATTGTTGGACAACTTCAAGAGGCACATCATTAACTGCAATCGGTTCCGGGTCAATAAGATCGTTGAACATGATCTTGGTCTTACCTATGTTCATTCCGAGACTGATCCGTCCAGAAGCATCATCTAGGTTGGTCAGCATACTTTGCAGTCTTGTCTTTGCAGCGACTCCACCACTATGACGATATCATCGGCAAATCGTAAGTGTGAGATGCTCTCGCCATCGATATTAATGCCCATTCCGTTCCAATCCAGCGTCTTAAACATATCTTCCAGGGCATTAGTGAACAGTTTCGGGTATTTAACATCCCCCTGTCTCACTCCCCTGCGCAGTTGGATACGTTTAGACTGCTGGTTTTGTACTTAGACACTCACAGTCGCGGCGTCATACAGAAACCTCAGCACTTCAATGTATCGCCAGTCGACTTGACAACGCTGCAAAGACTCCAGAACCCCCCCAGGTTTCAACGGAGTCAAAGGCCTTCTCAAAGTCCACAAAAGCAAGACACAGGGGCTGCTTATACTCTTCAGACTTCTGTATAACCTGCCTCACTGTGTGTATGTGGTCTATGGTGCTAAATTCTCCGTAAAACCCAGCCTGCTCAGGAGGCTGGAATTCGTCAAGTCTTCTTGCGAGACGATTTGAGATGACCCTCGAAAACAACTTATAGACGTCAAGAGTGAAATAGGTCGGTAGTTCTTTAAAAGGGTTTTATCCCCTTTTTTAAAGAAGAGCACTACCAAACACCTGCTCCAAACCTCAAGAGTTCTCCCAATGTTAAAAACGGTGCTAAATAACCCCTGAAGCTCTCGAAGTATGGGTCTCTCCTCTGCTTTCAAGAGCTTCGAAGTTATACCATCCTCACCGGGGGCCAGTCCATTCTTAAGTTGTTTGAGTGCCATCTCATTCTCGTCTAGGTTGACGTTGGGCAGTTCGTCAGTGTAGTGGCGGGTCAGTATTGCGCGGGAATCCTCTGTGCTGGGTTTGGGTCTACAAGCATGCAAGTCGTTTAATCGGCCATAGAAGTCTTCATTATCAGAAAGGATCTCCGGCTTAGAGACAACGGTTGTGCCATTATTGGTCTAGAGCTTCGTCAGATGGTCTCTACTCAATTGCTGGGCGAAGACTTCTGACCTCCGATTTTGCTCAATTGCCTTTTCTATTCGGCGTGTATTTGAGAATCGGAGGTCGCGTCGCACCAGCTAGCTGATCTTTTTATTGAGCTCCCTTTTCTCTGACGGTGTGGCTTGCTGTTGCTCCCGTCTCTCGTCCATAAGCCGAAGAGCCTCATCCGAGATTTTAGATTTCGTGCCCGTACGCTAAAGCTGACACAATCTAGTGGCTTCCTCCCTTAGGATTCTCTCAACATTTTCTGATCCAACAGCGGCCTGGAGCGGGTTGTGTCGGAGCGTAGACTTGCACCAGATGGTATCTTTCAAGCTTGTGGTTGATATTCAAGGAGCCTCGGACAAGTCGGTGATAACTACCGGTAGTAAACCTTGCGATCACTGAGACATCCCTGAATAATATGAGCTTATTGTCCGTCATGATGAAGTCATCTCATTTTTAGTCACACCATCGGGACTTCGCCAAGTCCACTTCCTCTGGGGTTGCTTTTTGAAGAAAAGGTTCATCAAAAAGAACCCCTCTTTTTCCAAAAAGTGAACCCCCCCCTTTGATTTCTGTCTCCATAGCCGTGTGGACCTATTTTCGATTCACTGCAAGTCTGTACTCCCACTTTGGCGTTCACCAAACGACTCCCACGTTACCGGCCTATGTGATTTGGCTACTCTTGTTTTTATGATAGTTATACCGCTACCAGACACCAGAGTTATGCCGGTCGTCAGAGCCACGTTCGTTATCCAGCAGGATGATCGCGTGCAGGTGAAGTTGGCTTGGAGCATTAAGCTTTTTTTTCGCTCCCATACATCCCCATCCCATACATCAGTCTACGTCCAGCAGTGGACAGATATAGACTGATGATGATGATGATGATGATAATTGCCACTGCGATACCTCTGCGATTGGTCTGTCTATAGTGTCAGATTTGGTTGTCTGCTAAATCAAGTACGCGAACGAAGCAAATTAATTGCAGTGTTCCTAGGCTTTCACCTTTATAGTTCAAATCTTAATTTCTCATAACATATTTGTATATTTCTACACCACCGTCCTTGTTATTCAATAATTTCTGTTCATCCAAAGGTTGTCTGGAAGAGATCGCTTTTTATTTCAGAGCCACTAGTCTAAGATAAAGGACCCCAAGTTCGTGCTAGTACGTTATTTCGTTAGTTTTGTTTCTGGCGCAAATAATAATCAATTTAAATGTTATTTATTTAAATTATACATTACTACAATATCTCTATCATTTAAACTGTGTAATAAATCAAGTACCAATATTTTGGCGACTAAACTAATATCATTGCGACTCTCGAAACTCTCAGTCGGCCACTAATAGCTGTGCGGCGTGAGTTTCTTCCTTGATAAGGTTAGCGCTCTTACTTCTTAAGCTTACGGAAAGGCAAAGGTAAATCCATTTGAATAAAACTTTTAATAGGTCTTTTTTGTGTTCCTTAGCCTAAGAAAAAAGTTATATGCACACATAGAATTCCTCTAGTTCGTGTCACTACCGAATCAGCTCCCGATTCAGAACCTTTCGATAACTCAGCTGTCGCTCGATACGGTATTATTTATTACGTGGATTCGGTTTGAAATCGTTCAATTCAATACATTTTTAATTTACAATATCGAATCGAATCTTTCGATATTCGGTTCGTTATCGAAAGGTTCTGAATTGGGGGGCTGGGATATTCTAGATACATTTTTGTTGCTCGTTTATTTATATAATAAATATATATGATATTTACTTTAAAAAAAAAACTCTGTGAGAACTTAAAATTACTTATATTTCAATTTTAATTGCAAAAGCCAACATAGATATTACAAATTATAATAAAATAATACTTTTAGTTAGCAATTTTTTATTTAGTTGCTTGCTGCGCGTACGCACACGCAGTATGCGCGCGAAGTGCGCAAATGTAGCTTTAGCGCCAAAACAAAATTTGCTTAACCTGTATACCAAGTTTAGTCTAGATCGATTGAGAAATGCGACCTGTAGAGGTTCTCCTCTCCTCTCGGCCGGACAGACATCCGGACATACGAATTAAGAATTTTTGATCAAGCTGAAATAGAGACGCTTCACTCGCGTGCGTAAGATAGTGTATCAGAAGTTTTCTTTCCTTCCAGTTTTTTTAATATTTTTTTAATATTTTTTTAATATTTTTTTAATACATTCCCGCCGATCGCCAATACTACGACTTTAAATCTTATAATGTTTTAAATCTGGGAAACATACCCAAAATTATGTATTTTACTTTCTGGTGTATGTAAAAAAAATATGTACCAACACAACTTTTACAGTATTACATAAAATATTTTAGTTTTCATTGCAAATTGACAACCCTAAGTATAGTAACCCAACACACCCCTCAAACATCCCTAGTAACCTCATTCTTGAACCAACTCCCCGCATACTACGACCCAACTCACCTCGTTTCTGTCTCAACTCACCCCATTATACATCCCTACACACCCCAAAAGTTCGATTATTTCAGTTGATATTTTAAAATGCTTCTTATAGATGTAAATTGGATAATGTCAGTTACTTATTTTGTTTTTATTAAGCCTGGATGATATGGCAACTGTTCCCTATAACCTAAAATAACAATCATGCAGTACTTTTGCTATAAAATCAAAGTTAAAACCTGTGAAAAACCAGTGCTTTTTCGGGCTCGACTTTGATGGCATTTTTTTCCATATTCGTTGCATGGATCCTTGGTGCTGCCAGGCACAAAATGCAAAACATTACCAACTATAAAAAAAAAAATGTTGTTGAATCCATAGCTTTAAATTCATACTAGTAAGGTTTGAATTAAATCTGCCTTGACGTCCCTTGTCTCCCCGCAATCCCTTAACACCCCATTTTACGGTATAAGCTTTTTGTAGTTATTTAGTTGGTATAGAATTCTTATAATACGACTTTGAAGGTTACCAAATTTTTTTTAAGGTATATTCGCTTAGGTACGTACTACCAACATATTTTTCTTGAAACTTTTTTTGTATTTATATTATGCAATGGGTAATTTACGTAGTATAAGAATAATCTTAGATAAGATGAAAAATGGTTAATTGACATAATTTTAAATTGTAAGTAATAAAAGTTATATTTACTGTCATTAAGCTGAATCGTCCTTTCACATCTTTTTTAGTGTTCTAAATTATTAAACCCTTTAAAAATTTATGTTTATTAATAATAAATTATCATAATTCACTGTAAAAAGCTGTATCCCGAAACGTCACGAGCTCACGAACTTAGAAGCAGAGCCAAATATAATCACGAAATAGGGTTCAAACAAGAGGTCCACCGATAAATAAATATTTAAATTAAAACTACATAATTCATTCAGCAAATTACTAGCAGATTACCAATATTCATCATACAAAAGCTTTCAATCTGATATCATGTTTAGTAATTTAGTTAAAAAATCTTAAAGTCGTAAGAGCCGTAATATGCCGAAATATGGGGCATTTGCCTTAATGGTTTTAAAATTTCGTTATGTTATTTATGAATTTCCTTACGAAATAGTCCCAAAATGTAACGAAATGACTACCACCTTCTAGGTAGGCTATTAATTTTTAGTTTTTTATTAGATGTCGGGGAATTTTGATTGGGGGGCTACTGAATATCTCCGCCTTATTAAATCCGATTTCGATGGTTCTTTTTTTTTATTTGAAAGGTAACTTTAAAGTTAATCTCATAAAATTTTGGTGAATATCTGATGAGGATCTTCGGCTTGATGAGCAGAATAGCTCTTCAAAATGCAGTAAATTTCTCACTTTTAGGAATCAGCCCTTTATCTACTAGGTAGGGATTGATGGAGCACCTTGGTTATTAATGTTAGTTGTACAATAAGGTAACTAGATGGCGCTACTGTGCACCGTTAGATTTTTTGCAAAAAAGTTTGTACGCGCGAGGTATACAGCTTACAAAGCCACTAAGTTTATTCTGTGTATGTAGTAACATCGTAGTTCATTCCCAATATGATATCTATGTATGTTTATCCGTTATCTAGTGCCCATAGTAAAGGGTATCCTAGTTTGGAGATAGGTAATTGGTGTGGAATTGTCCCGAATATACCTATGTATTTCTATTTATTCTCGTTTAAAACAGAGAACATTCGATACAATATGAGAGAGTTTCTAACGAGCGGAGTTCTAAACTATCCATTACTTATTACAAAAATATTAGGTAATGGATAGTTTAGAACTCCGTCCGGTACCTTAGATACAAAGTCTAGTTTATTTGTAATTAGAACTAGATGTACCCGCGGCTTCGCACGCGTTGCCATTTCTCTAGGTTAAAATAACTCTATTACTATTTCAATATACCAACATTTAAACAAAATTCCTTCAGCCGTCAAAAAGTTTTTATCGATTGCTCGGCTTCTACTCATCAATTAAATTAATTGACATTCAAAGTGCACCAGTTTTTAAGTCAAACCCTAAGCTGTCCAACAGTGAAAACCACATCGCAATTGGTCCAATAGTTTTTACGTGATGCGTGAACAGACTAACAGACAAACAGACAGACAGACACGATTTTAAAAAATGTTTTATTCATTTTCAGTAGCTTATTTTGAGTATACTAGATTAAAAAAAAACTTCCTTTTACACATTTTTTGGTACTTACTGCTTTATTATAAGTATAGATGCCCTTCACTTTTGGGCAGAATAATAAAAATCTGCGTTTTATTACATTATTTTAATCATGCCTATAAAACAGTACCGTGACATACCTACTGACTGACTGACTGACTGACTGACAGACAACGTCCAACCGAAACCGATGGACCTAGCCCTATATTACTATACTCTTTGACCTAGCCGGTAGGTCCCCCTTTTATATTATGTCAAAGTCTGTAAACAGTCTGTGCAAAGATTAAATAACAGTCACTGCGGGCAAATTGGCGCAAAAGTATTGTTGTCGCTGGAGTCGCGTCAAACTTATTTTCCATTCCTTCGTCAATGGCTTGGCGCATTCGTACAAAACGTAACAAAACGGCCTGTGAATATAATTATGTAGCCACTGACAAACAGAACCAAAGACTTATGAAATTATTATATATAGAAGGTTTTCCGTGGTGGTATTCCACCACGGAAAAAGATGAAACCAAGAATGGGGTGTTTCTCTGGGAAAAAAAAAAAAACTTGGAAATAAGATCGATGACACCCTGTTATTATGTGTTATTCAAATATTACATGAATCTATCTATCTAATAACATTAAAATATCAGCACAGTATAGTAGAAAAAGTGACCAGAATATCTTTGATTAAACAAACAAAATTTCAAAAATTTGGTCTAAATTTTAGGTCAAGTTTTATGTTTTTTATTTATTCTACTAAGGTTATTGGAACTTGTTGGCTGTTTTAACGTAGAGTAAAAATATCCCTTAAACGAACAAAACACTCAGATTGGGTAAGGAACGCAGGATTCAATTTAATCGAAAACTGGCTGCCGTAGTAACCAAGTGCATCGGGCGTTACAAAAATTTTGGCATGACTATCGGGCGCGCGGGGATTTGGCAACGTACGTTGCCGCGTGTATACAGGGGTATTTGAAATTTGGAGGAATATTCCTTGAGTATCCTAGAGATGAACTACGGAAGTAACAATAAACCGTAAAACATTCCCCTATCCTGCGGGGGGGGGGGGATCCTTGAATATACCATAAGTATGAAAAGTATCCAATGTCCTACCTCGTAGTATGAACTCAAATCATGCCAAGTTTCATTTGGATTCATTCAATAGTTTCGGTGTGATGCGCTCCCAAGATACAGACAGACAGACAAACAACAGACGAAAATGAAAAAAAAATACAGTTTTGGCTTCAGTAAGAATAATAGAAATCCTCCAAAATAAATTACTAAATATCTTCAAAGTACAGAATTTAGACCCATATCCCGCAGGAACCCTATATTTTTTCGATATAAAATGTATCCTCAATTTTCACTCATCATATAACCTATGACTGCCAAGTTGTATCAAAATCCGTGCAGTAGTTTCAGTGTGATACGCGTTCTTTTAATAACTTTTAATCCTTATCCTGCAGGAACCCTCTAATTTATCGGGGTTGAAAAGTATACAAAGTCCTACCTCGTAGTATGAACTCAAATCATGCCAAGTTTCATTTGAATTGATTTATCAGAACATTTTTGACAGAAAGACAAAAATAAAAAAAATAACAGTTTTGGCTTCAGTATTAAATATTTAACAGCCTGCAAAAAATATTACAAAATGTCTTTAATGTACAGAATTTGGACACCTATCCTGCAGGAAGCCTTTTTTTGGGATGAAAAGCATTCTCAATTTTCACCCGTTATATAAACTATGACTGTGCCATGTTGCCTCAAAATCCGTCCAGTAGTTTCAGCGTGATAAGTATTCGTTAAAATAACTTTCAACCCCTTTCCTGCGGGAACCCTCCAATTTTTCGGGATTAAAAGTATCCTATGTATGCAGACAGAGAGAAAACAGAAAAGAAAAAAAAACAGTTTTGGTTTCAGTACGAATATAGAAGAGCCTCCATTTTTTTTTTACTTAATATCTTCAATGTACAGAATATCAGCGATAGTGGCCTAATGGTTATATAGTGCAATTTAGAATCCAACGATACCGGGTTCAAAACCTAGGCCAATCTGACTAATGAGCGGTTTACCATCGCTCCGTGCTTCGGAGGGCACGTTAAGCTGTCGGTCGCGGCTTTTATTGATTAATAGCAGTCGTTAAGCCATGTCAGAGGTCATCGCGCGGCTTGACAAACT
Organism: Alsophila aescularia; assembly: GCA_946251855.1. Taxonomy (NCBI): domain Eukaryota; kingdom Metazoa; phylum Arthropoda; class Insecta; order Lepidoptera; family Geometridae; genus Alsophila; species Alsophila aescularia. The sequence goes on along the minus strand of OX276383.1, from coordinate 47,107,887 downwards.
CTGACACCAGAGGCCAGCACTATTCTGTACAGAATTGGACCTGTTACAGTTTTATTATTAATATAGATTATCAACCAGTTTTCCACAAGATACAAAAAAAAATACTATTCACCCCGAGTTTGGGGTAAATAGAAACGGTAAAGGGGTGAAAATAAATATTCCAGGGCTATCACAGATTGATATCGACTACAGCAATACGAAACGGTATTTCCCTTGGTAGGTTACCTCATCATCATCATGTCAGCCTTTAGAAGTCCACTGCTGAACATAGGCCTCCCCCAAAGAGCGCCATGACGAGCGATCTTGTGCCACCTCCTTCCACCGACTTCCTGCGATGGCTACAATGTCGTCGGTCCATCGTGTGGGGGGTCTCCCCACACTTCGGTTGCTTGTTCGTGGTCGCCATTCGAGAACCTTTATTCCCCAGCGGTTGTCGGTTCTGCGAACTATATGGCCTGCCCATTGCCACTTCAACTTGCACACTCTGAGAGCTATGTCGGTAACCTTCAATCTTCTACGGATTTCCTCATTTCTGATTCTATCACGTAGTGAAACACCGAGCATAGCTCTCTCCATTGCACGCTGCGCAACTCTGAGCTTTTATATGAGACCAATAGTTAGTGACCACGTCACAGTGCCGTATGTCATCACTGGCAACACGCACTGATTATAAACTTTCGTCATGAGGCTCTGCGGTATCTGCGACGAGAAGATATGGCGTAATTTCCCGAACGCTGCCCATCCGAGTTGGATCGGATCGTCGGTTGACCTCTTTGTCGGAGTTGGATCTACCCAGTTGAATCGTCTGACCCAAGTAGACATAGTGATCAACAGCTTCGATTATATCGTTCCTAACATAAACCGGCATGGGTACGACATGGGCATTTCACATGATGTTCGTCTTGCCCATGTTCATTTTAAGACCCACCTGTTGGGAGACAGTATTGAGATCACTGAGCATTGTGCTTAGGTCTTCCAGGGTTTCAGCCATGATGACTATATGTCACCTGGCAGTTTAGTTATAGAAATAATTATAAGAAGCCTACCTACCTAGCAGTGGCGGTAGGTGCAGAAAAAAGATATAGATAAAATAGTAAACTACCAGTGTAATCTGGAGATAGAAAAAATACTCCGGGAGTGAATAATAGGAGGTGGCGTAGGTTTGATATTGTCCTTCGGCTTGGGACTTAGCTTAGAGGCACGCGTGCGAAGACGTTCCGCGGAGAGATGGTGCGGAAGTTGTGTAGCTGCCAGTAGTAACGCCATAGTGCACAGAGCAGCTCCCGGGAGACAGGTGTCAAAAGACCCGTGGCAGCGTGCTGGTCGGCGATTGTACCTCTAGGTACCAGGAAGAAAAAAAAACCCTGGAATGGCAGAATTAGACGCCTTAGTCCAGTTTCATTAGGTCTGGCTGCCGTACATAACCAGGTCTTCGTTCCTTGGGGTCCACCATGCCGGACGAGGCCTCTTCCAGTTAAGCCCCAAGGAAGTAGATGTGGCAGCCAGTATGGTACATAAGATTGACATTAAAGTAATAAATAAAATGTAAAAAAATATGAACAAATTCAGTAAAATTTTCCGTTATGAAATTTAGAATTTGTACCGGACGATATTGCAATCCAGGTCTGCAATATCAAAAGTCTGGCACGTAAGATGCACAGTAAAGTTATACATAAGATTACAGATAAATGTAAAACAATCAGTTCGTGGATTTACAAGCGTTACATACAATTTTACTAACCAAAATGTTCTGGCCGGATAGCCAGTAGTTTAGAGCAAGAAGCAATTTAGAGGTCACACGATATATGAAACACTTACCCAATATTGGGATTTTTTCACTAGTTAAACAGGAATTTAAAGACAAAGGTTTGTTCACAATTATTTCTAGATGTGAACAAGGATTGTGTTGAAAAACTGTGCGCCCGAATTGTCTCACATCTTAACGCGTTTGTACCGCCTCTCTCTTCACTCAGGTAAAGTTCCGAAGAGCTGGAAGCTTGCCAATGTACAACCAGTACCAAAAAAGGGTAGTCGTGCTGATCCGGCCAATTATCGTCCCATCTCGATAACCTCCTTACTCTGTAAGTGTATGGAGCGTGTCATAAACATTAGGCTCTTGGCATACCTTGAAGACAATGATCTTCTCAGTGACCAGCAATACGGATTTCGCCGAAACCGGTCTACTGGGGATCTTCTCGCGTATGCCACTCACGTACTGAGCGAAGCCATAGAGATGCATGGTGAGGCGCTTGCCGTCTCCCTTGACATATCGAAGGCATTTGATCGGATCTGGCACGATGGCCTTTTAAACAAGCTTCCCTCATATGGTTTACCTGTTGGCTTATGCAGTTGGATAGTTGATTTCTTGAGGGAACGATCTATTCGAGTAGTCTTAGAGGGCTGCTCGTCTGATCAAATGGCTATCAATGCCGGTGTACCTCAGGGATCGGTTCTCTCGGCTACACTGTTTTTACTGCACATTAATGACCTTCTGAAGCCCGGTAGCTTTGGGTATGCTGATGACAGTACTGTAGTTGAGAGATACACTTCCAATGCTCAAGCCAGTTGTGACGCTGTCCAGTTTCAGAGAGAGGCTATGGTAGACCCTTTAAATTTAGCCTTAGAAGCCGTGTCCGATTGGGGCGATGCTAATCTGGTTAAGTTTAATGATACTAAAATGCAAGCGTGTTTGTTTTCTCCTAAATAGAGTCCTCTACACCGATCTCCGTCTTTCCAAAGTGTAACAATACCAATAGGCGACCATTTGGAGCTTTTGGGTGTCGAACTCACATCAAACCTGAATTTTGGGTCTTATATTGAATCCAAAGCCAAGATAGCTGCAAAAAAACTTGGTATTTTGTCTAAGGTTAGGCGGTACTTCACACCGGGACAGCTTTTGAATTTTTATCAAGCACAGGTCCGATCTTGTATGGAGTACTGCTGCCACCTCTGGGACAGTTCTGCCAAGTATCAGCTCGAGTCTTTGGATTCAATTGAGAGACGTGATATCAGGCTCATTGGGGATGACACTCTGGTAAAGAGTAAGCTTCAAAGTCTGGCGCATCGACGTGAGGTAGCAAGCCTGGCGGTATTCTACAGATTGCACTATGGAGAGTGTGCACTAAAACTGCACAACCTGATTCCCCCATCACCTTTCCATCACCGTACGACTAGACGATCAGCAAAGCGCCACCCATTCATGGTTGAAATACTTCGCACAAGAACGAAGCGTTACGCTTCTTCATTTATTATAAGAACTGCAAAGGAGTGGAATGGCCTACCCTCGTCAGTGTTTCCGGTAAATTATAACCCCGTTGTGTTCAAGTCAAGAGTGAATAGGTATCTACTAGACAAGCGTGCTACACCTTCGACCACATTTCCATCAGGTGAGATTGTGGTCAAACGATAGCCCGTAATAAAAAAAAAATAAAAAAAATGCAAATTTAATTAGAAATATTTTCTAGCCAGCATAATTATCGCTTCTATCGGTGCGTTCTGTTATGGTCGCGTTCGTAATCTTTGCGTAGCAACCACCCATTCTGTTTCAATCAGAACCTGTATTACGGTCATTCAATACGGTGCGTTGGAGTAGATATTGCGGTGAAAATTTGTTTGCAACAAGTTGTATTGGATTAGTTAAACTTCTGTTTACGATTGTAGATTACATAACGTGTAGAATGGTCATACTAATTCAACGACAAGAAATACTTAAAATCTTGACAACACAGACATTTTAAGGTAGGTAGGTTTTTTATTCGTATTTCTTTGTTTATTATCGACTGTTTATTTTATTGTGAGAGTGGACTCATTTTGTTGATACTAAGTGAAAACTCGACTAAACGGAATAAAAACAACGTGAGATGAAGTGAGACGTTACATATACATAATCGTTATATTGTTGTATTGTTGGGTCTCTGCCGGGGATTACGTTACATATATCATCAGCAAATCGAAGGTGAGTGATGTATTCGCCATTGATGTTAACACCAAATCCGTTCCAGTTCAGAAGCTTGAATATATCTTCCAGTACAGAGGTGAACAGTTTCAGAGAAATAACGTCTCCCTGTCTCACCCCTTTTTGCAGCTGGATAGAATTCGTGCTCTGTCCTGAAGACGAACTGTCATGGTGGCCTTGCTGTACAAACACATTAACACTTCGATGTACCGGTAATCAATCTGGCACCGCTGTAATGACTGTAGCACTGCCCAGGTCTCGACTGAATCAAAGGCTTTCTCGTAGTCCACAAACATTAGACAAAGTGGCCGATTATACTCTTCGGTCTTCTGTATAATCTGCCGGAGCGTATAGATGTGGTCTACGGTGCTAAAGCCTTTCCGGAATCCAGCTTGTTCGGGAGGCTGAAAGTCGTCAAACTTACGAGCGAGACGGTTTGTAACTACTCTCGAAAACAGCTTATAGACGTGGCTCAGCAGCGAAATAGGCCTATAATTCTTCAAAAGGGTTTTATCACCTTTTTTAAAGAACAAAATCCACTACGCTCCTGTGCCACGCCTCTGGCGTAGTACCATTGAGGATGACTGAGTTAAACAGCTTCTGAAGGACTTTAAGTACCGGTGTTCCACCCGCTTTCAGTAGCTCTGTCGTTATTCCGTCCTCCCCTGGTGCCTTGTTGCTCTTAAGCTGTTTGAGAGCCATTCTCATCTCGTATAGGCTGACGTCCGGGATATCTCCGGTATAATGTCGGGTCAAACGGGCTCTTGCATCGCTAGTCCTGCTAGGAGGACTATGCGATGAGGTGTATAATTGTCCAAATAACTTCTCCAGCTCACTCAAAATCTCTAGCTTTGACGAAACGATGCTGCCACTGTCGGTTTTCAGCTTCTTCAACAGGCTTTGCCCAATAGACAGTTCTCTTGCGAACACTTTGAAGCCCTTGTTCCGCTCTATTGCGTTCTTAATACAAGTGGTATTATAGAAACGCAAATCGTGTCGCATTGACTTGGAGACCTGTTTATTAAGCAAGCTGTAACTCGACATATCCATTGAAGACTGCAGCCTCATCTCGCCTCTTTCTGCCATAAGTTTGAGTGTATGGTCAGAGAGTTTCTGTGTTCTTTTTTTGCGGGGGATCTTAAAGAACTCCGACTCGACCGCATGGACAATTTCCACCAGCCCGTTATTTAGTTCGTCCACTGTATCGCATTCGGTAAGGATTTGGAAGCGATTTTGGAGCTCCAACTGAAAGCTCTCGGGGTTTTGGATTTGGGCATGACTTGGGCGAAGAGTAGACCTCATCAAACGAGACCTCTCCAGCTTTACGTTGATATTCAATGAGCCTCTTACCATGCGGTGATCACTGCCGGTCGTAACCCTGTTGATCACAGAGACATCATTGAATATATACTTATTGGTCGTCAAAATGAAATCTATCTCGTGCTTATGACCGCTGGGGTGCAGCCACGTCCATTTCCTGGAGGAGCGCTTCTTGAAACAGGAGTTCATCATAAAGAGTCCCTCCTTCTCCATGAAGTTGGCCAATCGCTGACCCCTTTGGTTCCGCTGTCCAAATCCAAACTGCCCAACTCAGTTCATCGCCATTCCTCATGCCTTGCCGTGCGTTGAAGTCCCCCATCACCACTGTGAAGTATGTTTTCGGGGCATGTATGGCATTAGAAATGTCATCATACATAGCCTCCACTTCATCGTCAGGGCGTTTCCAGTGTGGGGCGTACACCTGTATGACCTTCAACGAGTACCGTTCGGTAATTCTGAGTATAAGGTATACCACCCTACTCGAAACGCTTTCGATCTTCACAATGTTGTTGATGAGGCACTTGTGGACGAGAAACCCGACACCATGTTGGGACTGCTGGTCGCCCTCCCAGTAATAGAGTAAGTTGCCGGAATTGAGGGTCATCGTATCCTCTCCCTCTCTTTGGACTTCTGGTAACCCTTTAATACCCCAGCGCAACTTACTACTTCTTCTAGCTCTATCAACTTCTCATCGGTCCTCAAGGTGCGTGCGTTATAAGTTGCCAGGTTCAGAGATCGTGGAATTCATAGCTTGGTATTGGTAGCTGGGTCTCTGCCGGGGATTCTTAGCATCCCCTGCTCCGCCGTTACCATGGCTGCTACCAGTGCCAGGAATAACGGAGCCGCCGGGGACTGGGGGCCGTCTTTTTGGTGTGTCTATCATATTGGGGGGGTTTGCCATAGTCACCACGCTTGGCAGGCGGATTGGTGACCGCAGTGTAGCAAATGTGCTCGGAGGACGCTGCTGCCCATCTTCCGGTGTATAATCCCTTAGTCGCCTCTTACGACATCCACGGGAGGATTGGGAGGGGTCTTATTCTAAGCCGAGACCGCCACGGCTCATATGATATATAGATTGATTTATTTAATGTATAATTAAAATTGAAATTCCTAATAACAACGTTAAAACAGACACTTTACTATAACCAAAATGCACACTTTTTCAAGTTAGCTTTCGCTAAGAGCCACAATTTTATCATTCCTATTCCAATGTAAATCTAAATGAGCGAAAAACATCGAAGATCCTACAGCCAAAAATAGCCTTCGTAGTAGTCTTCCTCTTTCTTTTGAATTCATTTCTTGTTATTCTAAACAGAACATTTCAAATTATTAGAAAGATATTACACATATAAAAAAACTACTTTGTACAGATACTTTGTCGCCCTGAGGTGATTCTCGGGCGCGTGAGATTAGCTTTCATACGAGATGAGGTCATGTCTTCTTTACTTCGAAAAAAATATTCGATAGATGGGACGTAATCTCGTATGAAACTAATCTCATGCGCCCGAGAATCACCCCCTGACGTTCGAATATCTTAAAAAAACACATACAAGTATATGTCAGTTCGTATATTTTAAAAAGCACGTACTTAATTATTGTTTATTATTTTTTATTATTGACTAGCAATTTACTGCAAAGACCAGAAGTCTTGAAGTAGACATTGAGCTGTTAGAACCATACAACGTCATTCAATTAATACCTCCAAAAATGAACTAGATGGCATTAGTAGGTAAACGAGCGCCCGTCGCGGTACTCAAGAACTGTAGGTAGATCGAAGCACTTTTTATCACATGAGTGGAGTTTTTGTATTCTACCTACGTATTTTCATTATATCAAGTTGTGTAAAGTAAAAGTGTGGTTTGATTTTGTAATCCCGTAAATAGGCTTCGAACTCATTCATGGTGCCGAAACCAGGGACAATTGAGCGGTTAAGTGAAATAGTGATTGAACTATGAAGTGAAGTGCACTGGATTATTACTGGATTGTTTGGATTGTGGACTTGGTAACCGTGAGTCAAACTGTGTTTATTTCATTGGCTTTATGTTCATATTATGTTATGTAAATCAATCATAATCCAGTGTAACTTAATAACAATTGTAAAATTTACAAAGACTTGAACCAGTGAAATTCGCAAATACTTTGAAATTATTATTCTAAACATAGACATTTCTGTGAAGTAAAAGGAGTTCTAACATTTTCACAATTGGAAAAATAAAGGGGTTATTACATTTTATAATTGGAAAATAACTTGGATTGATGTGAATTAAATATTGGAACTGTTTTTAACTGAATGCTTTCAACATGACTTCCGGAATCAATTCATTACTTCTAAAACAAGATGAACTTTTGAAGTTAATTAATAAGACAAATTTAAATTATTGCAAGTCACCAAAGACGAGAAAAACTTCTTCTTATATTGAGACGAGGACTGAAGCATTAGATTCACTATGGGAGAAGTTTAAAGATAATCACGATGAATTAGTTAGCATAACGGATAAGGCTAAACAAGCTACTTTGGCCTATTTCACAGAAGATATATATGAGCAATGTGAAGAGATATACATAGACTGTAAGTCAAAATTGAAGGATGACCTAAAGGGTTGTTCAACATCGACGTCTTCAGAGTCAACTCCGCAGACAGCGTCTGGGTCACACAGCTGTGAAGTTCGTTTACCACAGATTAATCTGCCCAAATTTGCAGGTGGCAATCCTTTCACGACATGTTCTTGTCATTAATCCATAATAATGCGAGTTTAAGTGCGGTCCAAAAGTTACATTATCTAAAGAGCTGTCTACACGGTGAAGAAGAGTACGTTTTAAAAAATCTCTCTACTACAGAAACAAATTATAACGTAGCTTGGTCGCAACTCATTAGACAGTATAATAACAAAAGGTTCAATACAAATGAAGTTATGAAGCGACTTTTTGCGCAGAAAGTGATGAACTCAGAGTCGTCGAGTGCTATCAAACAACTATTAGATACGACTTGCGCTAGTTTAAAGTCACTGGCAAATTAAAAAATTGAGTCAAGCTCTTGGGATGCCATCATCAATCATCTTGTGGTGACTAAAATGGACCAAGAATCGCGCAAACAGTGGGAGTTTCAACTTAGCCAATCTGATTCCGACGAGCTGCCATTTTGGGAATAGCTTAAAAAGTTTATGGAGACTAGATTCAGGACAATAGAGATGTTAGAAGGAGCCAAGATGACGACGACGAAACCTAAGTCATTTCATTCAGCAGTAGACGAGAAGAAGAAATTTATCGTGTGCGCGATGTGTGATGGTCAACACCCTCTTTATCAATGCAAGCAATTTGCAAAGTATACGCCCAAAGAGAGATCCGAATTTGTTAAGAACAAGGGCCTATGTTTCAATTGTCTTGCACCAAATCACGCTGTAAAGAGGTGCCACCAAACTACAAATTGCCGAAGATGCGGACGACGTCATCATTCACTATTGCACTTAGAGAAGGAGCGAGAAAGAGAAGCTACTCAAGGATACACAAAAAGAGAAACATAAGATTCACAACCACACACACAACCTTGAGAGAAGACAACAATCATATCAAACTTTTCTAAAGACTTTTCACCCTGTGACGTTTTATTAGCGACTGCAGTGGTTAGGGCTAAATCATTGAACAGACCTTCATTTGTAAGTAGAGCGTTAATCGATCAAGGATCACAAGTTATCACGGAAGAAACTGTACAAATTCTGGGACTAAAACGCAAACCAACTAATGGTTTGGTGTCTGGAGTGGGGGATGGTCATACGCGAGTTAAGTATGTTGTATCATTGAATATCGAATCACGCCATCACCCAGGTAAGTCAATCTCAGTAAATGCGTATGTGTTAAGTCCCCTTACATCGATTCTACCATCAAAGGTTGTTCACTCAGCTGATTGGCTTGAGTTAGAAAGGTTGCCATTAGCGGATCCTGGATTTACATCACCGAGTAAAGTCAATGTATTACTCGGAGCTGAAGTTTATGGAGAAATTCTGAGGAGTGGCGTAATCAAAAATCCGTCGAGGAACTTGGTTACTCAGAACACAGTTCTTGGCTGGATTATTTCGGGTAAGGTGTCACTAGATTCAACTTCAGCGAGAAGAGTTATAAGCATGCACACAGAAATCCGGGAAGACGATTTACTAAAACAATTTTGGAAGTTAGAGAAGGAACCTGACATGACTCCGAAGATGCTAACCAAAGAAGAGATAAGATGCGAGGAGATCTTCGATTTAACGACAACGAGAAATAAAGAGGGTCGGTTCGTTGTAAGATTGCCATTCAAATCCGAAGACCCAGAGTGTCAATATGGTCAGTCGATGCAAATTTCCCAAACTAGGCTAATGTCTTTGGAGAAAAAGCTAGCGAAGAACCCGAAACTGAACGAGGACTACGTCAAAGTAATTGACGAGTACAAAGTATTGAACCACATGAAGCTTGTTCCGAAAGCGGATATCGACAATCCTAAGGTTACCTATCTCCCGCACCATTCAGTAGTACGCAAGGACAAGGACACGATGAAAGTTCGCGTAGTATTTGACGCGTCTTGTAAAGGAGTTAACGACGTCGCACTTAACGATGATTTAATGGTCGGACCTCAGTTGCAACAGGACTTATATCATTTACTGTTAAGATGGCGCATTCACCGAATCTGCATCATGGTGATTTGGTCAAGATGTACCGACAAGTTCGCGTTCATGAGAAGAATATCGACTACCAAAGAATACTTTGGAGAGAAAGTCCAGAACTACCGATTAAGCACTATCAATTATTGACACTGACATTCGGAACAGCTTGCGCACCGTATTTGGCTGTCAAGTCGTTACACAAATTAGCCGAGGAGGAAAAGCTGCGATATCCTATTGCAGCGAAGATTACAAAAAGCGATATGTACATGGACGATTTGATGACTGGGTGTGAGGATAATACGGAGGCAATTCACATCTTTGAGGAATTGAAAAAACTAATGCAGTTAATTGCAAAAATGGAGCAGCAATTCTAATGCCTTACTGAACTACATTGATAAAGATCAAAAGAGAGCGAATGAATCAGTACTCATCAAAATGGACAAAACCATCAAAATCTTAGGTCTCACATGGAACCGAGCGGATGATACGTTCGAATATGCAATCAAACTCCCGCCTCTGGTAGAACCAGTGACAAAACGTAAGGTCATTTCAGATATTGCGCGCCTATTTGACCCTTTGGGTTTGGTATCACCGACTATCACGACAGCCAAAGCTTTCATACAAAAACTTTGGTTGTCTGGAATGGAGTGGGATCAGGAGCTACCAGAACTACTTTTGAAGGAATAGATCACGTATCGTGAGGAGCTGCAAGTGCTTTCTTCCTTTTGCGTTCCTAGATGGCTAAATAGCTGCAAGAACGTCAAGCGTCTTGAGCTACAGGGATTTAGCGACGCCTCAAGCATTGCGTTTTCTGCAGTGGTATATGTTAGTGTAGTAGATGAGCAGGGGGACGTACATGTCAACCTCGTCACGTCCAAAACCAAGGTAGCCCCGGTCAAACAAGTCTCTATTCCGCGTTTAGAATTATGTGGCGCTGTATTACTTGCAAAGCTCCTGGTAGATGTGTCGCGAGTGATAGATGTAGCAAAGGAGGACGTGCATGCGTGGACAGATTCGTCTGTTGTCCTTGCATGGTTGAGTACTCATCCCAGCAAGTGGAAAACCTTCGTGGCTAATAGAGTGTCGGAGATTTTAACCATCATGGACAACAGTCAATGGTCACATGTCCGGTCCCAAGATAACCCAGCCGATTGTGCGTCGAGAGGCATTAAGGCAAAGGAATTGGTGGGATTGGAGCTATGGAAGAAGGGTCCTAGTTGGTTGGCAGAGAAAGAGGTGAACTACAGTAAAGGAGATTTTTAAAAGACGACTTTAGAAGAAAAGAAAAGTGAGGCAGCATGCTTAGTTGCAAATGTTATAGAGGAAGTAGAGCCAGAAGAGTTTATAAAGAGATATTCATCCCTAACTAAAATGCTAAGAATTGGGTCATATTGCAGAAGATTTTTGAATCTTAAGGTACCGAGAGATACACGTCAAAGATTTCCAGAGTTTGTAATTGTTAAGGAGATGGATTAGAAAAACTAATAGTTGCAGTTCAAGCAGAATATTTTCAAGAAGAAATAAAGCATGTTAAATCCGGTAATAGTGTCTTGAAAAGAAGCCCACTGCATCTTTGTCCCATATTGGACTCCAATGGAATTCTAAGAGTAAGCAGTCATTTAGACAGATCAGAGTTGAGTTACGATGTGAATCATCCAATAATACTACCTGATAAGAGTCATCTTACCATGTTAGTAATTTCTGATGCCCATCTCAAGACACTACACGGTGGTCCGCAGATTATGTTGTATCACATAAGGAGCAAGTATTTCATAATCAGAGCAAGGATTCAAGTTAAGAAACATTATAGAAGCTGTGCAACTGCTAATAAGACGCAACTCATGGGTCAGATCCCAGAAGCGAGATTAAAGCCGAGTAAACCATTCAAATCAACAGGAGTTGATTATGCCGGGCCAATAAGTATTAGGTTCTCACCCGGTAGAGGTTCAAAAGCATACAAAGGCTATATTTGCCTCTATGTATGCATGGTAACAAAGGCTATTCACTTAGAAGCTGTGTCTGATCTTACGGCCAAGGGGTTTATCGCTGCGTTCAGACGGTTTACAGCCAGGCGTAGCCATTGTAAGGACGTTTTCAGCGACAATGCAACGAATTTTGTCGGCTCTAATAAACAGCTACTCGACATGCTTAACAGTGCCATGACTGCTTGGCCCAATTAAATTATTCAGCTACTAACTCTTGAGTCAACCACCTGGCACTTCATCCCTCCACATTCCCCCAATTTTGGTGGACTGTGGGAGGCTGGAGTGCGTAGTGTAAAAAACCACTTGCGAAAGACAATAGCTGATAGCACTCTAACATTTGAGGAGCTAACTACTGTTCTAACTCAAATTGAAGCGTGTTTAAATTCGCGTCCAATCTCAATTTTGAGTGATAATAATTTATGTGACCATCGGCCATTTTTTGGTAGGCGAACCCTTACATAATGTAACGGATGAAGATCATTGTAACAAAGCTGTAGGATTAGATAGGTGGAGAAATTGTCAGAAAATGGTATGTAGTTTTTGGAAAAAGTGGTCAAAAGAATACCTTGTTAATCTAAATCAAAGATATAAATGGAACCAGAAAGTTGATGAACCTAATGTTAATGATATTGTTGTCATCCGAGAAGATAACATCCCACCGACTAAATGGTTATTAGGTAAAATTATAGAGAAGCATCCAGGTCAAGATATCAACTAGAGTTGTAACCATTAGAACTAAAAATGGACAGTTTAAACGACCTGTGAGCAAAATTAGTGTCCTCACAAAATAATATGTGAAGATTTTGTTAAAGATATTAGTCACGGTGTGTGCATTTAGTTTTTAGTAAAAAGTGAGAAATTGTTATATTTTTCAAGGTTATCGCTAGGCTTTGATTTTGTTGTTCTAGAAGTAAAATAATTTTTTGTTTATTTTAACTTCTAAATAGTAAACTTTGTAATTTTAGTATTTTTTAGAATTCTACGTTGAATTTAGTAAATTTATTCTTTTTGTTAATTGAGATTAGTTATGTTTATTCATAGCGTTAAGGTGCATTATCTATTCATGTATGCTTGTGTATTATTTGTGAGTCACCGCATATTTAAGTGGTTTAGTTTCAGCCATTTACATCATTATCTTTTTTTGTAAAGGACATACTATGTCCTTGGTGGGCGGATTATGTTAGAACCATACAACGTCATTCAATTAATACCTCCAAAAATTAACTAGATGGCATTAGTAGGTAAACGAGCGCCCGTCGCGGTACGCAAGAACTGTAGGTAGATTGCTTCGATCTACCTTTTTATCACATGAGTGGAGTTTTTGTATTCTACCTACGTATTTTCATTATATCAAGTTGTATAAAGTAAAAGTGTGGTTTGATTTTGTGATCCCGTAAATAGGCTTCGAACTCATTCAATTCGAAGCCTATTTACGGGATCACAAAATCAAACCACACTTTTACACTTATCATAACCACTTATCACTTATCTTACCTATAATGGTTCAGAGACATGTACATACATCATAAGGTTTAAGCTCGACAATGCTGTTGAAATCAATAACAAACAAAATCGATTATTTCCTCAATAACAAAATCGATTTATTCCTTACTTCTTACTTCACTATTTTAATTCAATTTTTATAACGGAGAAATTATTTGAATTTATGATGCATACATTTCCTGACTGACGGAATTTCCGCTAATTTCAGTCAAATGATGTTAGAATATTACAATTTTCCACCTGTAATTCCAGATAACTTATCAATAAACGGTATATTTCACAAAAAACATGAAACATAGTCACTCGCCTGTGAAACGATAATTCGTATTTTTACCTGCTTTCAATTACTACGTTCAGTTGAGTAAATACCAAAAGCTACGCGAGCGTCATCTCTTCACATGAAAGAACTAAACTGACAATGCCTAATGGAAAACTGCTCATTCATGAGCCTCTCTGGTTGCTCGACGACCGAAAAGTCTGTTCTCAATCCTCTTCTGTCCCGTTAGTTTACCTCTTAGTCAGCATCTTCAATGCAGCCTTGAGCAATTGTTCCTTCCCCGACGCTTGGAAGAGTGCCGACGTCATCGGCATTCACAAACCAGGCAAAAAGGCATCCAAGCCTTCCAGCTACCGTCCTATCAGTCTCCTCAGCTCTCTGGAGAAGATCTACGAGCAAATCCTTCTGAATCGACTCCGATCCATCGCGAAAATCAAAAAGCTCATACCGGATGAGCAGTTCGGCTTTAGAGCGAGACACTCTTGCCCTCAGCAAGTGCATCGCATCACGGAACACATCCTTAAGGGTTTCAATAGGAAACCAAAACCCCAAACCACGATGGCCGTCTTCCTAGACGTGGCGAAGGCTTTTGACAAGGTCTGGCACGCCGGGCTGATATACAAGCTGTATCAGCTCGGGTTGCCAGATCGTCTTGTGCTCATAGTACAAGACTACCTCACCAGCCGGAGCTTCCGCTATCGTGTCGAGGGCAACCGATCATCCCCCCACCCCATCAGAGCCGGAGTCCCTCAGGGCTCCGTGCTGTCTCCACTTCTGTTCACGCTTTACACAAGCGATTTCCCCCGCATCGCCAAAGTAGAGATCGCTCTCTTTGCGGACGACACCGCGATTTATTCCACCGGATGGAATCCAACTATTCTACAAAGAGACATCCAACGAACGCTCCGAGCGCTCGATGGATGGTTTCGTAAGTGGCGAATAACGATTAATCCCGAGAAGAGCATAGCGATGCGTTTCACTCACGGGGTTAAACGCTATTTCCCAATTAAACAAGTCAGGATCAATGACCGACCCATACCGTGGGAAAAGTCAGTTAAATACTTAGGAGTCACCCTTGACTATCGACTCAACTTCAATGATCACATCCACGCCGTCCACAAAAGGGCGGCATTCTACCTATACCGCCTCGCGTTACTCCTAGGCAGGCGCAGTAAAATGTCTCTTAGAAATAAGTTGACACTCTACAAAACCTGCGTCCGACCGACAATGACATACTCGTCCGTAGCATTTGCTCACGCCTCCCGCATTTCCCTAGAGAAACTTCAGATTTTACAAAATAAATTCGTTCGCGGTGCATTAGATGCCCCCTGGTATCAGAGGAACATCGACCTGCACAGTGATCTCGAGCTTCCCTCGATAGTTCAATATATGAAAAATGCCTCTCGCCGCTACTTTGACGCGGCACTCCATCACCCCAACCCTCTAGTAGTTCAGGCCTCTGACTACACGACACACGCGACAACAGACGCACGGCCCCTTCGTAGACGCCCTAGAGACATCTTGAGCGATCCGGACGATGAAATCGCTGCCGCAGTGCAGGCAGCGATTGATTCGCCCACTCCGTCATCTTCACCATCTTTCAACACAATTAGACACAGACACCGACCTCGCCGGATGCGAGGTCGAAGGTCCCGTAATTAATGTCGACTTTATTCGCCTTCGAGTTTCTTGCCGATTCTTCTCGAAGGTGTATTCCGAATCGAAGAGTGTATTTCCGGTGGTCAGTTATGCAATTCATTTAAAGGGCTCCAACCATTTCATGAGGGCCCCCTCGGTCACTATCTAACGGTAGAGATCGAGGGGTGTTTAGTTCGATACTCCCCAAGTAATCAATGGCAACTGTCCAAGCCGAGGTTCGTACCCCCTGGGTGCCCTTGAGCAAGTGGCCAAAAACTCAACTTTGGCGTGCGCCTTCTGCGTCACGCATTGCGGCGGAGCGCTTTTGCGCCCCACTACAGGTGACGCTGTAGAGGTCAGTTATAGACCAACAGCACATATCCTTTCTAAAAAAAAAAAAAAAAAAAAAAAAAAAACAATCCTCTCTGGTTGCATATATTTTTGTTTTATTTAATAATAATGAATAATTTAACCTTTTTGTTGTATAATAATTATAAAAAGATTGTCTGGCGACCCCCTGAATGTTATATTTTTATGTTTTTTTATAGCAGTTAACGCCTGCTTTGCGTAAATAAATATAATATTTTTTCTAATGGAAAAATGTTGGGTGACGGACGAGATTCGAACTCGCACACTGTGCCTCAGCGCAGCACATGCCTTTACCAATTCGGCCAACGAGACCTATGCGTCGTCAACCAAATCTATCCACTAGTTTTTTTTTAACTCGTCTTATGGGGACGGTATCCCTATCTATTAGTTGTATTACGAAATACCAACCAAACACGGCTAATATTGATTAACTTCGTGTCTGAAAGATAACGCCTCCCAAATCTATATTTTTATGTTTTTTTTATAGCAGTTAACGCCTGCTTTGCGTAAATATATATAATAATTTTTCTAATGGAAAAATTTGGGTCACTGACAAGATTCGAACTCGCACACTGTGCCTCAGCGCAGCACATACCTTTACCAATTCGGCCATCGAGACCTATGCGTCGTCAACCAAATCTATCCACTAGCTTCTTTTTTTGAACCCGTCTTATGGGGACGGTAACGCTATCTATTGGTTGTATTACGAACTACCAAACAAACACGGCTAATATTGATTAAAATCGTCATTATTCTGACACTTCGTTACCCAGCATTGGGCCGCAAATACATATTATTTTAGGTTAGAATGAAAAAAAAAATCTTTGCATCCTCCGGCTGCGACCTTCGTAATTAACAAACAAACAATCAAATCTTTCCTCTTTATAATATTAGTGTAGATGTAGATCAGGCAAAAATTACCCCGCGCGCTTCTTTTCTTTGCCGGCAATATTTTATTTCTTTATTTTATTTTTTTGTAACCTGATCGAGCAGTACAATTATAGAAAAAAAACATACCTTATCGATTTAGATTCAGAAATAAAGTATTTTTTCTTACAATACTCCCATATATTTTTTCTATTATCTTTAAACATTATTTATAAATAAATTGTCGCGTTAATAATAACAGAAACACTTAAATCAATTTTTATGGTCTGCTACCTATTCAAATATGCTATTTCCTAAAGAAACGGATCTTCTGAAGTGGTCATAAACCTTGTTTGTTTATAATACGGGCACACAAACAGATTATTTCTGTCCAAAAATTAATTACCGTGCATCTACTTTTAAATGGTAACAAAATGGAGGCAAATCATGAACTGAGTCGGTATTACACAGCCGGTATTATAATAATGTACAGCCAATAATACGCGTACTAATTTGGCTTCGTAATCCCGGCTGCGTATTATCACCTGGGCTGCGTTCACTTACTACGCTCGAATCATCCGGAGTTAGTGAACGACTTTGGACGTCCACATAGAAATGATAACTGTCAGTTTCATACTATTCCTCCCCTCCCCTACTATTTTTCGGATGACCCAGACGAATACCCGACGACGCCATGAACGATTTCGAGTGATCGCGCGGATGATCCGTGCTTCCTCGAACGTAGTAAGTGAACGCGCCTCTGTATAAAATCAGCTCGGGGTAATATTACACGGCCAATAATATGCTACCAAGTAATGTACACCCTTATATTACGAGGCTAATCCAAGTAATATTGGTCGCGTATTATTGGATGTACATTATTTGGGGTCGCGTACAAGGAAGTTGAAGGAAGTATGAACTTACGTACTAGAATAAATAGTACATAGTACATAAAACTTCCTTGGTTGTATATTATTTGGGGTCGCGAAAAACGAAGTTGAAGAAAGTATGAACTTACGTAATACATTACATTATGTATTTCCTTTTGCAAGTTAATAGCTCTTTCCATCTTTATTTTTTTATCTAAATTTATTTAAAACACAAAAAACTTTGCAAATTATTCTAAGTTCTTAACTAATGCATGCAAAATATTCTAAGTCCCAATTCACAAATTGAAAATATTACAAGTTAAGTTTTACTTTAATTTTGTTCAGAGTTAATTTCTTCAAACACATTAAGTTCAATTTCGCTTGATATATGAGAAAGTACTTACAGTTTGTCCAGGCACTTAACTTGACTTTATTCACTTGCTGTCACTGTCGTGTCGACTGTCAATTTACAACACTGCAACACTTTTGCAGCACTTTTTCTCCACTCCAAATTATTCCGGAATCCGGACTCCGGATATGACTTCAAACTCGCGCTGATATGGATGTTTGCTCAGAATGCTGAGCTTGCCAGCTGACTCTGATGAGCTGGCTCCAATTGCTGAGCTTGTGTTAGGCGCGATTGCTGAGTGAGTGCGCTCTGATGAGTATTCTCGAAGTAGGCGTTGATCGCCGAGCTCACCAGCTAGCTCTAATGAGCTGGTCGAGCAGTTTCCTTCCACCACTGCTCAGCTGCTATGTCCGCGTGGCGGACGAATAGCACCCAAAGCTAGTGCCACGTACTAGAGGTGAAGCGTATATACTAGAGCAGGTGCAGAGATCACGTATATTTTAATACTAGGTGGCACCTAGTCCCATCTACCTAGTTCACCTAGTATCACAATATCATGAACCGCGCGATCTTGCGGTGAAGTACCTACGAAGTACGAAGTTTGTAGTGTACCTATATCAAGTGAGAGAGGTAGCACTCACGAAATTCGGAAGTCTCGCTCGCAGCCCACCGCATGCGGACTGTCGGTTGTGGATGTTCGGCAACCATCGTTTCGTGTCGAAACTCATAAAATATATGCTATCTTTCTCTAACACGCTAATACTGGCAACCTGTCTATATATGCACTGCTCCGATACTTTAGTAAAATACTTTGTAGATTAGGTACGGTACGCGATGGACTTCATGGACTTTGTAGATAAGGTACGATACGGTACGCGATGGACTTCATCTACTAGGTGCATGCATGATACGGACAATCAGTCGAGTACAGTGGCCGTATTACAGAACTTGGCTTCAATCAGATTGTCACTTTGTTCATAGGAAAATCGACTCTATTGCAAAGCATTATTGAATTTGACGGCTTGAAACCGTCATGATCAACATTACGTAATCGCACTGCAGGTGATCGTGGCCGTCGCGTACGCTTTGCTTCGCTTGATACCTCGATAGTTGATGGCGATACGTAACGTCACATTAAACTTCGTGATGTAAACATGACTCCAAAAGGGAGTAACTACCTACCTACCTACTTAATTATTTTATTGTATATAGGTACAAAAAAACACACTACTATTTTAAAGGAGAAAGTGCATGTGTGTATGCGTGTGTGTGTTTGTGTGTATATACATAAGTATATGGTTGTTACTCCGTCACGCTCAAACAGCTGAATAGATTTGGGTGAAATTTGGAATGGAGATAGCTTATACCCTGGCTGAAATAACACATAGGATACTTTTCATCACCACCATCACCATCATTCATATGGGTGAAACCGTGGGGCGTAGCTAGTATAACAATAAAACTATGTTTGTAAAGAGATGAAAAACACAAAATAAAAGAAAAATAAAAATAATGTAAATATACAAATTAACTACCTATAAATATAAAGTAAATGAATTTAAATCTTTTTAAGAGAACCAACACTACCAAAAAGAAACTACTTAAGTTGACAAATTAGGTTAAAAAAAACTTTTAAGTTCTTTTCTAGTCTAGACAAATAAATAAAATTGAAGTGTCTGTTTGTAATGTCAAAATAACAGCTTTTTACTAAATGCTTAAGAAAGTATACTCGTATACGGTACTTTTAACAAAAACTCTTCTTTTTGAATTTTTGTCTGTCTGTCTGTTACTTCCGGCTTATTTCCGAAACGGCTGGACCGATTTTGACGGGACTTTCACTGGCAGATAGCTGATGTTATAAGGAGTAACTTAGGTTACTTTTATTTAAGAATAATAATTAGAGTTCCGCGCAAAAAAAACCCTGTTGTTTTATGACCACGCGGGCAAAGCCGCGGACACAGCTAGTCTTTCTAATTCTCTTCACTTTTACTAAGAAAGAAAAGCCTAGCTAGGGCTGATACATGATAAAAATTATACAGATACACAACACATATGCCACACGTACTTTGATTTGAAGTTTGAAACCCAGACTTTATGCATACTAGGTGGACTAGGTGGAACCGGTATTTTGATCAAGTATCTGAATGGACTAGGAATAGGTGCACCTAGTCTCAAATTTGCCTAGTATAACTCATCTTTACCACGTACTCCTTGTGCAGCGATCTACTGCGAGTACGGGGGAGGTCTAACTACAAAACTATTTTTGACCTTAGTTGACCTAAAGTTGACCTGAGTTGACCTGAGCACGTCCGGCTTCTAAGGACCATGTGCAAAGTAGTGATAACGGGAAGGGTAAATAAAACACCTTGATCACCTTGTGTGCGTATGCGGACTGTAACACGTTTAATTTAGAATTTGCCACACTTATCTCGGTTGCGTGTAACACAGCGTTTGCGTGTTTTAACTTAGTAGCGAATCGACACTATCGCCATCTAGCGAGTTACTTAATAACTTAAGGTTGCAAATAAAATAGATGGCGCTACTTGGTTTGTTACATAGGTTTGAGCTCGAACACAGATTGTCACTTGTTTCAATCAGATTGTCACTTTCTTCATAGTAATTTTCGACTCTATTGCAACCAACGAATAAATAATAGGTTATTTATTCGTAGATTGCAACGCATTAATGAATTTGACGGGTTGAAACCGATATGATTAATATTGCGTAAATAGCACTGCTGCAGCCCGATTACATAACTTAGCTTCAATCGGATTGTCAGTATCGATATCACTAATGCCTTGCGATAGAGTCGAAATTGCTATGAAGAAAGTGATAGTCCGATTGTAACCAAGTTCTGTAATCAGTGGCCCAATTACAGAACTTGGTTACAATCGGATTGTCATTTTTTTCATAGCAAAATCGACTCTATCGCAAAGCATTATTGAATTTGACGGCTTGAAACCGTCATGATCAACATTACGTAATCGCCCTGCTGGAGTTAGTGAACGACTTTGGACGTCCACATAGAACTGACCACTGTACTATTATTTATTCTGTGCAACTGTCAAGTGTCAGTTTCATACTATTCTTTCCCACCCCTACTATTTTTCGGGGTGACTCGTGAGTACGCCTGACGATGCCTTGAACGATTTCGAGTGATCCGTGCGTCCTCAAGCGTTGTAAGGGGGTCGTTCACTTACTACGTTCGAGGACGCACGGATCACCCGCGCGTACACTCGAAATCGTTCACGGCGTCGTCGGAAAATAGTAGGGGAGGAGAGGAATAGTATGAAACTGACACTTGACAGTTGTCAGTTCTATGTGGGTGGACGTCCAAAGTCGTTCACTAACTCCGGCGGCCCGATTACATAACTTGGTTACAATCGGATTATCACTTTTTTCATAGCAATTTCGACTCTATCGCAAGGCATTAGTGGTATCGATACTGACAATCCGATTGAATCTAAGTTATGTGGTCGGGCTCCGACAGCCCGATTACAGAACTTGGTTACAATCGGATTATCAATTTTTTCATAGCAATTTCGACTCTATCGCAAAGCATTATTGAATTTTACGGCTTGAAACCGTCATGATCAACATTACGTAATCGCACTGCTGATGATCGAGCGGTAATCGCACGGATGATTCGAGCGTTTAAGTGAACACAGCCAAGTGAACGCACCCCTCATCTTGACTTGACATGACATTGACTTTCTGACAGTTTACGTGATATCATAACATGGCAGTGTAATATTTATTCTAGATCAAAGTTAAAAAAACATTTGCAAGACTCATCACTTATTAAATTGTGTATCTACTTCGAATATCTCTATATTTTTGCTGTTTTATGTCATTGTGTACAGCAGTTAGCCTAGTCTCATCAAAATAGAACATTTCCATTTAGGTTCATATTTGGTCTGCGCAAATATGACCATATTTCTGAATATCGCAAAAAGCTGAAGTGGTTACCTATTCGCCTTCGCCGGAATGCTCACATCCTTTCTATTCTATTCAATATTTTATTTATTCCTTCTACTCCCTCCTATTTCAAAGAACGTTTTGTGTTCCTGCACATGACCCACTCCCGATGTTTGCGTTCCTCAGAAACTCTTCATCTCAAGACACACACACAGTTCTATGAAAAGTCATTCACAGTAAAAGCTGTGAAACTGGAATGCACTTCCGCTGGATATCAGACGAGCTAAAACATTACCTATATTTAAAAATATGGTAAAGAAAGACTATCTCTCCAATCTAAGCACTGCTACGTAAAAGTATGTATTTATACCTAATTTGTAATATAAATGTGTTATAAATGTTTATTGTAATAACATGTATTAGTTTATCGTATAAATAGTTATTGATTTATTGTATTTTACAAAAGTATCTATGTAATAGAATAATATAATAGAATGTTATTTTAATGCACCACCGTCTACTCCTTGTTCTTCCATTACTGACCATCCAAAGGTTGTCTGGAAGAGATCGCTCTTAGTGATAAGACTGCCCATTGTACTTATTTTAAAGAAATAATTTATGTGTAATAATATCTTTTTAGGTGCAATAAAGTATTATCTATCTATCTCCTTTTAGGTACATAAATATTTTTGTAATTTATGTGTTGTAGACACTGTTAGACAAAGGGTTGTAGATAAAATAATATCATCTATGTTGAATATGATATGATGTTCGTAGTATTGTTTTCTCTTTGATGATGTTGTTTGGTCATTTTGTTGTGATGATATGATAGGTTTGCAAACCATAGATAATACGGAAAAGCAACTAATTTGTTGATATCAGCAATTCTCCAAGCTTGCAACTATGTGGGGAGACAATTTGTGCCACCTGTTCCTATTTTTGAGTATAATCTCTGGGTGAGTTTTCTTGTTTTGATTTCCTCTTTATCTACACTAATATGATAAAGAGGAAAGATTTGATTGTTTGGAAGGATGGTAGAATCTATGTATGTACATATGTACTCAGGGGAGGGGCGGGGGGGAGGGTGGTTGGGAGGAAGGCCATCCGCCTATAAGAGAGGGTGGTGGAAACCCATAAAGTTTAGAGAAAAAGCAAAAAAATATTTTTGAGGTTAAGTATGAAAAACGTAAGTATGACGAAGCTAAAAAAAAATAAACCACGAAGACAAAGGCGGGAGAGAAGTATATACCTACGAACCGAAACTATACAAAAAAAATGCATTCAACTATGAATGATTTGCTAAACATACTTGTAATATTAATTATTTATATCGTACGTTCTTTCATACATAACCTCAAAAAAAAAATGGTTTCCGCCACCCCCCCCCCCCCCTTCAGGGGGAGGGTTATCCTCCCTCCCTCTCTCACCCCCTTCCCTCCCCTAGGTACATATGTACATACATAGATTCTAACGACTATCCGATCGTTAGTTTGTTTGTAATGGATAAAAAAATAAACTTTCACGTAAAGAAAGCTAAATTATCAGCGAGTAATACTACAAGGATTATATTTTTCAAAAAATTAGTTTCCTTTGAAAATTGCAATAATGTAACACAAGGTATTAAATTTTGAAAAAATCTCAAATACTTTGTATCACAAACCAAAGAGAGTGTAAATACTACGTAAGATCACAAACTAAGAAGGATATACGGGTCTTTGTATATGGAACGTTGCCATGGAAATGAAATCAAAAACATCTATAATCATTGACGTAGGAAATGTTCTATGCTAATAATACACAAAATAGTAACCGTAATTCAACTTCCTTGCGTTAAACAGAATAATATTATAGACAAAATGGTATGTGAGTATAAAACCTATAAATGTTCTGTGTAAGAAATTGTTATTCTATTTGTCCAAATAAAGTACCTAATAATTTTATCTTTGTATATATCTACCCGTGCAAAGTCGGGGAGCGTCGCTAGTATTTTATAAATTAGGTCAATATTAAAATAAGCTTTGTGATGTAAGAATATAGCTTCTCTCTACTGTGTTTCTAATCAGACCTTTTTTAGGCTTCAATGTATTCAAAAGCCAAATGAGCAGCAAACTTGGGACTATCTGCTTTTCACGCAAAACTGGCCTCTCACCGTGTGTCTAGATTGGGTTGAGAAAAATCCAAAACACTCCTGTTCTATGCCGGTAACGCCTGACTCTTGGACCATCCATGGCGTATGGCCATCAAAGAGGGGGGAACACATGGGGCCGCAGTTCTGCAATAAAACATGGCTCTTCGATCCAGAAGAAGTGAGGCCTATAGAAGATCGACTTGAAAAGTCCTGGACAAACATTGAAGCTGGTCAGTTTTTTACAATAACCTGTGCTATAGAATTACAATTTACAATTTTCCTGAGTATTAGTAGTATACTAGTGTTAAGCCAAGAGTCCACCCAGGTTACGTTTGCCAGATCATCATCATGTCAGCCTTTATAAGTCCACTGCTGAACATAGGCCTCGCCTAAAGAGTGCCATGATGAGCGATCTTGTGCCGCCTCCATCCATCGACTTCCTGCGATTTGTCAAATATTCAACTGCAAAGTAGTAGTGTGCAAACATCACTGGGATATGGTTCAAAGAGCAATGTTATCAGTGAAGTTACTGTCCATATGAGACTTAAAAACCAATACCTCTGGGTGATGAGCACAGCACAATATTATATGCTGATTGTATTGTTATACAGGTGAGATTTTTAACAGGCATCTCTATGGCAGCAATGATATCCGTAAAATATAGGGCGATGTTCTTAGAAATCCACATGGAGGTTTTTGTAATTATTATAATTGCAATAAATTATTTTATAATAAACAACTTATTTCATACTAAAATTGATTAAATGGATTTATAAAGTTACATGTTTTATTTTTGTAAAGTTGCTTCTCTACTTAATGCGTTTCGACAATAACACAATGCCAAAAACACAAAATGCCAAAATCAAAAGATTTGGCGTTTTGCGTTAGTGAAATAATATTTACGCAAAATACCAAACGTGCATAATGTCAAAAACGTAAAATAATCCTTACGCAAAATACCAAGCGTACATAGTACCAAAAACGTGACATATTATTATAGTCAAGACTTTCATAAACAATTCTATACTTATAATAAAGCAGTAATATCCAAATAATCTGTACAATAAAGATATTAAAAAATATATGATATAAAGTACTTAAAACGAGCCACTGAACAAGAATAATTTATCATATTTTTAAACCGTGTCAGTCTTTTTGTCTGTATGTTTGTTCGCGCATCACGTAAAAACTATTGGAACGATTGCGATGTAGCTTAGGGTTTAACTTAAAAAAAAACTGGTGTACATAGTAACTCAATCTGATGAGTAGAATTTAAGCAATTGATAATAAACATTTGACGTCTGAATGAAGTTTGATGAGTACTTTGGTTCTGGAATATCACAGGATCCTTATATTCCAGAAAAAATATCACTCAGGCAAAGCCGCGGGTGCAGCTTGTACACTATAAAAATAATATTTATGTAACATTAGATTTTCCGCCCGCGAATTCCACGCCGACTACAGTTTGTCGCGAAAAAGGCATCCTTTTGTTCTTATAAGATACTAAAAACAAATGCAAAAGTAGACACTCTTGATGTTTATTGACAGACTTGTTATTTCGTTTCCATGGAAACCGGTCCTTGCAGCGAGTAATCAATATATCTGAGTTTTCCCGTGGAAACTTCCGGAAACAATTTTCCGGGATAAAAAGTATGTGTTTTATTCCAGGGTATAAGCTATCTCCATTCCAAATTTCATCAAAATTCCATCCAGCCGTTATCGCGTGAAAGCTCCCCAAACAGACGTTTCACTTTTATATATTGGTATGGATTACTGAATTCGTTTAAGCAAAACAACACGACAAAAATTGATGGCCGGTAATAGTATATTATAACATAATATAAAACAATAAAAAGAATAACATATTTCAAATCGCATAAAACTTAAAAGAAATAAATACTTAATTCATTTTTTTGAGATCTGTCCTACGCCCCAACCGACTAAAGTAAGTAAGTAGGGGCACATACCTAAAAAAAAAACAATTATTTCTTACTTTTAGGTTTTATACGACTTGAAGTCGGTATTTTTTAATATTTGTTTTATAGCTTGCTTTTTAATTTATTTGAATGAAATGAAATGAAATTGTATCAGACTTGTATTTTGTGAGAAATACGTAGACAACATACGAGTACATACATATATTCGTTTTGAAAATTTTCAACAATATCGCATACATACTCGTATACATCAACATGAGAACCTCCTTGTGTTATATTTTGTTTCTGTTTGTTTTGAAATGTTTGCGACTATTATTTATACACATATTTTTATAAGATATGTCAAAAAAAAATATATTAAAACATATTTATATGATGATAGATAGAGGCATTAGTAGTGCTGCATGGTGTCATTGTAGCCATCTCTAGTTGTGCGTGGTCATAACTGGTGGTCGTTGGCATTTCGCGTATATGCGTTTTGGCGTTTCGTGTAATAGCGTTTTGGCGTTTTTCGTATTTGGCATAATGAGAACTTGGCATTAAGCGTACCATTTGAGGTCTATGGGATTTTGCGTTTTTGGTATATTGCGTCGAAAGGACTTTATGATATTCAACTTTTTTATTTACATACATTATTGTTAGGAAAGAGAAAATCAGAATGTTGATTTTCTTGTAAATGTAGCATCTTTTTTTTTGTTTATCAAGCTCACCAAATACTATTTTAATGTTATTTTTTAATATTGTACCGATTTTAGGAAATAAAACCTGATTTTTGATTGAAATTCAATTCTGTAGGTATCAATAAGTTGTATGAACACAAAAAAAAGTAATCTTACATACAACATTTTTTTTTGTTCTAAAGTAGCAGAGTCCAATATTACCAAAATGTTTATTTCACAAGTTTTGATTTTAGTTAGAGAAAGAAATAAGAAGGTTAAAATTGTCCATTCTCCTAAATTTGTTAGATACAGAAAATAGTTATTTACTTAAACATTACAGGAAAACCTTTACGAAGTTAATGATCTTAAAATAACATGATAAATCTTTCTATATTGTGAGATGCAGAACCCTCTCCACGCGAATTCACACCGCACTTGACCGGTTTTTTTACTTTGTCTAATAATAAGTCGAATGAAACTAACTCGGATGTTTTCTGATTTTTCAGGAAATAATTTGTATGACTTTTGGGCCCACGAATGGAACAAACACGGTACTTGTGCTGCAGAGATCGAACCTTTCAACTCACAGCTCAAATACTTCACTAAGGGCATGGACTGGCTCGATGGGTTCTCCATGTCAAAGGTCCTAGCAGCGAGTGGAATCATGCCATCTGATGAAAAAACTTATAGTTTGGAACAAATCAACAACGCTGTTAAAGTTAAATTGGACGTAGAACCGCAAATCGAATGCCGAGTGGAAAAAGGCGGAAAACAGTATTTAATTGAATTGCGTCTTTGTTTCACGAAGGCTCTTGAACTGATAGATTGCAATGCTGTAAACTATTCGACAATATTTGATTATACAACCGTCTCGAACTGCCATAATATAAACGAAATTATCTATCCTGCAAGTTATAAACCTCCACAAAGGCAATTATTGGAATTATACAAATTAACAACTTTCCTTCAGTGGTTTACACTGTAAATATAATGATTTTGAAGCATTCAGTATGTAATAACTTAGTAATAATAATAATCTGCTTTTATTGGCAAATAACAGAGCAGTTAGTTTTTTATTTTAGCTTTTATTTGTAACGTTACTGTTATCTCTGCACAAATGCTTATTCAGATTTCTATTACAACATTCTCATTTCACTCAGCTGTTTTCCAGGTTGTAGGTAAATCGTAGAGAGACTATACTCTCTCTATGACATAAATAAATGTTATCTATTTTATCCAAAACAGGTGGCGTTTTATTACTTTGTCCATAGAGAGAGAGAGAGTATTTGTCAAATGTATATTGCCCACAGCAGTGCCGGATTAAGCAAGTGCGGGGCCCGTATCATTTTTTTTCTGATTTTCGTTATCGCTCTTGGTTATTGAGTTATTTTCAAAAAGCTGAGACCCTTTTTTTTGTTTATGTTTATTGTTAATAACAAATTAAAATTTTGAATACCAAAAAACATAATGAAATTCTCAAAATTAGATTTCGCATTAAATGAGCTCATATTTTTGCCACAATTCTAACAATTTTTCGCAGGAAACTCACTTCTCGACAAGACTACTCGTGGCCGTGGCTCTCTCTCGCTAAAAAAATGGTCAAAAGTTACCTATGCAAAATATAATTTTATACATATTTTATATATAATTACATATATATTTTTGTACTTTTATTAAAATATATTTTAACATATTTTTTATGGTAATTCGTGATAGATAGATAGATAGATAAATTCTTTATTGCACACACCACAAACAAAATCAACAAAAAATAAAGGAACAATAGCAGAAGAAGTGTACAATGGGCGGCCTTATCGCTAAAAGCGATCTCTTCCAGGCAACCTTCGGATGGAGAGGATTTGTTATAGTTGTGAGGTACGGGGTGCATTATGATATAAAAATACTACTTAGTGAGAAATAGTAAATCAAATTTCTAATTATACTAAAACTATTTTATGATTAATAATAGATATTATTACAATATACATTCAAATATAAATTTCCAATATATACATACTTACATATATAAATAAATATATATTATATGAATACATAAATACCCAAATATAATTATGAGATGATAAAAAACAAAAAAAACTGTAATACAAGCAACATGACAAACGTGATAATAAACATAATATTAGCTAGACTTCCAAGTAAAACTGTAATACAAGCAACATGACAAACGTGATAATAAACATAATATTAGCTAGACTTCCAAGTAAAACTGTAATACAAGCAACACGACAAACGTGATAATAAACATAATATTAGCTAGACTTCCAAGTAAAACTGTAATACAAGCAACATGACAAACGTGATAATAAACATAATATTAGCTAGACTTCCAAGTAAAACCTCTTCACTTGACACTTAAAAACTTCCAAAGATGGCGCACGCCGTATAGAAACAGGCAATTTATTCCACAGACGAACAGCTTCTACCGTGAAAGAACGTCCGTAAAAAGTGCTGCAATGCAAAGGTAGCTTGAGGGTGAGATTTTCGGATGATCTAAGATGGAAGGTGTTGGATGTGTAGAGGAAATCAAAGCGTTCTTTAAGATAGCTCGGGGTAGAAGGATTAAACAAGATATTATAAAGAAGGTTAAGGATATGAGCATTCCGGCGAAGGCGAATGGGTAGCCACTTGAGCTTTGCACGAAAGTGAGAAACATGGTAAAATTTGCGCAAGCCAAATATGAACCTTATAGCAACATTTTGTAAACGCTCAAGCTTATTCAGCTGTTCTTCGGTAAGATCGAGATAGCAGACGTCAGCGTAATCGAGAATGGGAAGCAAAAGAGATTGCGCGAGAACAACCTTAGTGGCAGTAGGCAAGAAATTTCGAAGGCGCCTTAAAGAGGCTGCCGCAGCAAACATTTTGCAGCTAGTAGCTGCTACCTGAGGGCTCCAACTGAGAGATCTGTCCATTATAAGTCCAAGGTTCTTGACTGAATCGCTGTATGGTATAGTAATTCCATCAAAAATTATATTTGGAAGGGTATACACAAAGTAACGTAGTAATGATTACCATTCTACAATTAAAACTATTTTTTTATCTCCATGTGGATAGATATAATAATCTAGTAAAATATAAATAATTTTCAGAATCACTCACTCTCCTAAAGGTGATATCAGACGATTCATTTTTATTTCATTTTCGTCTTTCATTCGGCACCTTTCACTCGAAATGAAACGTCTGAACACAAAATGAAACCAGAGTGCTGAATGAATTCATTAATGAATCGATCCAACTATGTTAGATATTTTCATTCGCATCTTTCACTTCCATTCCGAATGATAGAAAAATGAACTGTCTGAACACAGAGAGAACGTTCACTCGGATTTGGTCATTTTGTCTCGAGTCCTGTAGGTAGGAGACGGACGTCGCTACGCCACATCGCTACTTTAAATATTTTCTCTGAGTTTGCGGTTCAAGTGGAATTATGAAAATACGCTCTTAGTTTTGGAGAAATTTAAAAACTACCAATGCCTTTGGAACCACAAACTTGGTAAATACAAAGACAAAACAATACGGGCAAACGCTAAAAAAAACTCTAATTAGTGGTTATTAGTAGCAATATGATTCAGGATCTTCATCCACTAGTTCCTCAACAATGTATCTCAAACTCCCAATAAATTTCTTCGTGCATCCATAGTCACACCCACCACCATCGACGTTTTCTTTACTTCTTTTTTTGTTAATTACTTGGTTAAATGATCACACATTAAACTAATTCCAAGACGCACGACTTCATTCGACGACATATTGAATGAAAAGAAAAGTGAATGTACATTTCTATTTCATTCCAGCTAAGCCGTGTGAACATGGAATGAAAGAAAGATGAAGCATTCACTCGAGTGAACATTCATTCGAGTGAAACGTCTGATATCACCTTAACTCCTGAGGTTTTAGAATTAAGTATTTTATTGAATTATCCACAACAGTGTGATCGGCAAAAATCAATAATTAACACAGAACTAAAACAAACTTCTTTCATGAATGGCTCACACACATCGTGTTTACACATAGAAAGATTAAAACTTACAAAATAAAATATTCATCAATTTCATAGTGGTTGGTAGCAAAATAACTTTATCACAGAATACAGAAGACTTTTTTTAATTGGCGGATTGTTTGTTACGATACTCAATGGCAATGTCAGGGAATTCCCTGTTAATTTTGCAGTGTTACCAACTTCGATCACAAATAATTTATGGGTGCCTTGTTCAAACTTTTAGAAATATATTAAAATTTATATTTATTAGTGCATTTTTTGATCTACCCATTGGCCGGGTGTCCATTGTAGCGATAAGGGGTATGATACCTATCATTAGTTTAAAAAAGCACGCGTGAGACTCTCGCGTCTTGGAATTTAAACTTCTTTGGTTCTGGAAATAGTTTAGTTTATGCATTTTGTAATAATCTTACTATGTCAGGATTACGAAATGGTTATGAAAAATTCAATTGAAGGAAATCTCTCTTAAAGTAAACTTTTTTTTTTGGTCTTATCTTCTATAACTCAATATACTTATATTCTAGAAAATAAGTTTTTTGTATATGGTTATTGAATTATACTAAAAATAATGTAGACTGCTAATCTTACAAATAAATAGATAATTGTAACACTTTAAATCGAGCCATATCAATTCTGCTACACATCCACACTAAGGGTTGGCTAAGAGTGCTTGCATACGTCAGACTTTTTGTGGAGCTGATTATCGGGCCGACTGAAATTCTACACGTTTATACAAGCAACTTTTTGTAGAACTTGTGCGTTTACCGTATGAAAATTGATGTTAGGAAATAGTCGGTTATCGATTGTCTGCGTGGATTGTCTTAGTAGGAAAAGTTATGTTTCACGTTTTTGTGACATAAAGTAAATTCAATATACCACATCTCAATAAGTTTCACTCAAAAAATTACACTCGGACAGAGATGAGAGGTTTAAATATGTGGGGGCCACCTTTCGCGCGGGGCCCGTAGCATTTGTTACTCTTGCTACGTGGTTAATTCGGCACTGGCCCACAGAGTAATAATGATAGTTATGTTTATTTTTACTTATAGATTTTGTTTATAGAACTTATATACAAAAAGGCCATTGTTTCACAAATAAAGCTTTAATTGTGAAGCTAACTAATAAAAGTTGTAATAAACATTTGAATAAGCGTTTGTGCTTCCGTAGCATATAGGGAATCTATACCTTTACACAAGACTATACTGTTAAATTCGGGTATAGGTACAATAAAAATACCTGTATGTACTGAGGCGCTACGAGTAGGTGGAAGTCCAACTTAGCCGTGATATGTTAGAAGGCGAAGGTGGAAGCGAAGCGTACAGAGCTCCCGCCTTCGTCTTCGTGAGTTCTTTTTTAGTCTTGAAAATCTATCTGTGTTAACAATCCGTTTTTTAGCCTTGAAAATATGAAGATTGCTTCGTTGCGGTCGGGTATGTTTTAAAATACCTAGCCATATCCTAAATCTGAAAGTATACCCGATGTCAGCTCGGCCAGAGACGTCACAAATGTTAGGTAAAGTCTATTCAAATAGAGAATGGACTTGTCCAAAAGGATAACTAACATATACTTACTATTAGTAAACCCTACTATTAACTCGAACGCAGCGCTTGGTCCAACGAGAGCAAAATGCTTGTGTGTATGTTTACACTGCAGCCCGATTCCATAACTTGGCTTCAATCGAATTCTCAGTATCGCAACCACTAATGCCTTGCGATAGAGTCGAATTTTCTATGAAAAAAGTGATAATCCGATTGTAGCCAAGTTATGGAATTGGGCCACTCAGCCCGATTCCATAACTTGGCTTCAATCGAATTCTCAGTATCGCAACCACTAACGCCTTGCGATAGAGTCGAATTTGCTATGAAAAAAGTGATAATCCGATTGTAGCCAAGTTATGGAATTGGGCCACTGTGGCATTAGTGGTTGCGAGACTGAGAATTCAATTGAAGCCAAGTTATGGAATCGGGCTGCTGGTATAAGTATTCTCCGCGTGCCCCTGTTAGATAGCAATAGTTTTGTCTTAGGTGCTGCCATAACTAAAATTACCCCTTACGGAACTAAATCGTACGACACAATGTAATATTTTCAACAGATGATAGGGAATGTAAATAAATTATGCACAATCATGAAAGTTACGTATTTATTTATTATAGGACCATAACATAAAAGGTAAGTGGCATAACAAAGGATAAGAAACATAACATAAGTAATTTCATATAATACACGATTGCCTATTAAAATTGTGTGAATACTAGTCAGAACTAATAGGAAAATCTTGTATTCATTTTCATTATTATTATTATTTTACTTTATTTATTTGATATCTTAGATTACAATTTTTTACAATATTTCTATAAAAATATAATAAAAATCTTTAAACTTAGGGTACAACCGGCACCGGAGCAGGGCTCAAACTACCGGTGACTAGGGCTGCAGAGTGAGGAACCTCCTTACTATACGCGCCGTGTCAAGGAGTACTACCTTCTGCATCTGACCCTTAATCCAACCATCCAGCAAGAGCCTCTTTAAGTTGTTGGTCGAGGCTTGCGATCGTTGTTCATTGCAACATTTGCAATGAAACTTTACGCAACTCTATAAACGCAAGTCAGACTCGCACATAGGCGGTAGTAATTCTTTTTTAATATAAGATGCTATAACCCTTACCACATTTTGTATTTTAGAAACGCTAGTATCTAAAAAAAACTTGATGTTGTTTTGCGGTGCCGACCATTACAGATTGATTTTTGCACTTTGACGTTGAAGGAAATGTCTACGAACAAGACAAAGGATGGGGGGACAACGTCATACATATCTAGAGTAGCGATGGGTTCCTCATACGATTTAAACGAGGAAGGCCTCCCTCATTGCCATACATAACCTCGTTCCTCATACCTCAAATGAGGCGACGTACAAATCGCGCGTTTTGCGTCGCGGCTTTACCGCGCTTTTCACCTCGCCTCATTTGAAGCTAGAGGAACGAGGCCTCAAGGCCCTCAAGCCTCAAATGAGGTGAGGTAAAAAGCGCGAGTGTTGCGGAACATCGCGGTGTTGCCGCTCTGCTCCTCACTCATAAGCTTGTAACAATCTCCTCTCTCGATCGATTCGAGTGGTCAGTGAGGGGCGGGCAGACAGCCTCATTTGTGTAGAGGTGACGGAAAATAATATTTATTACATGAGCAAACGACGCGGCAGCGAGGCGAAAAGCACGAAATATTTGCGCGTATGAAATGAGGAACTGAATGAGGTGATTCAACGCCTTAATACGAGGAACTCCCTCATTTCAAATTTCGAGGACCTCGAACGAGGTAACTCACGAGTGAGTAACTCATCACTAATCTAGAGGCTTCGAAAGAAATAACATGAAATAGTATAAGAAAAACGCGTATTGATTATAAAAATACTTACCAAACAATGATTTTTAGAAATACTAGTTTCTTGACATTCTAGAAATGTCTATTGGCGGTACACATGATTGTAAACTGACTTGTGCCTTCTAATGTTGAAGGAAGTATCTGCAAATAAAAAAGTGAGTGCTGGAAAAGGAACTTATAAACTGTAAATAAATAATAAGTATAATCTACCGTACAGCTGTTTTTCTGAAATACTCAATTCTGTCTTGTTTGCTTGTTGTTTGCAAGTAACCACAACAATAGATTGATTGGTTGCAGCTCTAGGCTCTGATGATTGAGTATACAAACAAAAAACACATATAGTTACCTACTTAATGACAGCACGAATTTTTAATGACTAAGAATTAACTAACTGATAGTGACAATGTGTGATGCAATAATAAAAAAAAAAGTAAGCAACAAGAAAGCACATAAATGTACAGTAGTCGCAGCGGAAGTTATCTGCTAGTAGCTGCGCAAACTGCTATTTTTCAGGGGCAATCCCAATGTTGAATGTGAAGTCAGAATTGTATAACTGCCTCGCTCAATCGATTTAGTTATTCGCATTTTCTATTTCGCTCTTACTTCATGCTGTTTTACCCCCACAGCAGTACCTGTTGCCCAATTCCATAACTTGGCTACAATCGGATTATCACTTTTTTCATAGCAAATTCGACTCTATCGCAAGGCATTAGTGGCTGCGATACTGAGAATTCGATTGAAGCCAAGTTATGGAATCGGGCTGCTGCGCAATCGTTCACAGAGCCTAACTTCACAAACATATAGATATGCTGTGACTACTGTACAAATTCTACCGGAACTGCATCTTCAACGAGCCCTTTATTTTTATTTGTTGTTACTATTTGTGTAGCATCAAAGTGGACTGAGCAAATTCTTGCATATTTACTTGGTACTCAATTTGTTTGGCCTGTTGCATTTATCCATTGTTGTTTTACAATTGTATATATAGGAAACCTGAAATAAAATAATTTTATTTATTATTTTATTACATACTGTAATCATGCCTCTTGTGTTATTTTAATACAAATAATAGAAAAACGTAAAAATTTCGTCCCGATTTCCTTATTCCATACAAAAATACCGTTATAATTAAACACTAATAATATATACCTACTGTATATAGTTTAAATTACATTGAATAATAACATTATTTAAACATACCGCAAATACCTATTAGGCTTATTTTTGATGTTTGATGATACAAACTGCAAAACAAAATCGTTACCCTATAAATTGGGTAAAACTACATGCCATTTTATGGAAACATTCTCCTTGTTACTCTTGGTTATCTTACATTTGATTGCGACTAATTTACTGGAAAAAGGTGACTACGGATTAAAAATCGATACTATTGTGAAGAATATTACATAATTTGAGACGAGCTTGTACACATAATATTAAAAAGTAATACTTACGTGTGGAAGCTAATTCCAGGATTTTTGTATTCACTAGGGCTTTGGCAGGTAGACACACTACACCCAACCATGGTGTAAACTTTTATAACACTAATGGAGTCCGTTTCTCACCCAAAAAATATGCTAAAACTTTAAAAAATACAAAAATACTATTTGCCAACCGATCATTTTTTTTTTTTTTTTTTTTTTTTATTTGTGGCAATTGTCTTTTTGACATTTCTGCCAGAGTCATGTAGCTTCGCGTCAAAAAGTTTATAAATAATTTACTAGTACAGGAAATTTAGAAACGTTAACAAGACCAGATTAATATGATGAATTTTACAAACATAGGAGAACTACATACATAAATGAATTAAATATATATAACTATATATATATATATATATACATATGAACTATAATTTATAAAACTACAATATACACAAATACTTAAAGTTTCAGATTATTTAATGAAAGGAATTGAACTAAAGACATATAAATATTACGACTATTGGATGATAAAAGTTCTGTTATATGAGTTGGCAATGAAACTTCTAGTGAAATAAGAGACTGAAAGAATGAGAAATGATTCAGTAGTGGACATGAAAAGAAAATATGATTGAGATCTCCATCATCAAGACCACACTCACATATTGAAGAATCTTTAACATGAATCTTTTGCAAATGAGTAGGGATACAACAGTGACCCAGCCTCATACGAATGATTGAAGATGTAAAAAGCTTGCTGAAGTGCCACCGTGCAAACCATGGTTTACTAGGGATGTCAGGCTGTCGCTGGTTAACCGCTTCAAGTATAGCCAAACATTCACCGGTGAACACTGACGACTCAGGAGGACACTTAACTTTTTGGACAATGTCGAATTGAGAATGAAAAACACCACAACCAACACATCCAACTGGCGATAATTTTGAGGCATCTGTGAATATTGTATGCCAACCAAGCCAATCCCTGTGCAAGATCTCTCGAAAATGCTCATCAGCATAAAGGTCACCTTTGCAGATATCAAACTCTAAAATTATTTGCGGATGAAAGGTAACAATGTCGTAATCAAAATTAAAAATTGGGAGTTTTGGAGACCGGTATGTAGGGTCTTTAAGGGATTTATAAACTATTAAACTTTTGAGCAACAGAGGATGATGTTTACATCTCCAATAAAGGGAGGTATAAACGTATTGATAGAAAAGTTGAAGCTTGGGTATAAGAGGATGATTAGAAAATTGAATAAAACGAAAGAAGAATCTGTTGGAAAGAAATTGTTGGCGAAGATGGAGAGGAGGATCAACACACTCCACCTGGAGTGCATTGATTGGAGAGGACTTCATCGCACCTGCGATAATCCGAAGTGACTTTGACTGAATTAAATCAAGTTTTCTTAAGCCAACCCTGCAAGCAGGATCAAGCAGAAAAGTACCATAATCTAAAACGCTACGAATTATAGCGTTATATAAAAGTTTAAGATTAAAAGGATGAGCACCCCACCATACTCCCGACAGACACCTTAAAATGTTCAGATTCCTCTCACACTTATTTGCAATATATTCACAATGCAAACGTCCAGACAACTTATTGTCCAACAAGAGACCGAGGAATTTTACGGACTCTTTAACTGGAATTCTGCTCTCATTAACAGTAACGTTTATATCAGGGAGATTTCTTTTACGAGAAAAGATAACGATATTACTCTTAGAAGGCGAGAGATCCAAGCCATTTTTATGAAGCCAAACATTTAAATAATTAAGGGAAAGGGAAATACAGTTACTAGCATCATTAATTTTATGATGAGTACTATATAAAAGAATGTCATCCGCATATTGAAGAATGCGGCAGAGACCAATTGAGGATTCTAGATCATATGTATAGACGTTATAAAGGAGAGGACTGAGGACAGAGCCTTGAGGTAATCCCCGCCATATGGTTCTAGTTGAAGAAATCGAGGGGTCATTACAGTGGAGGAATGTGTATCTCTCTGAAAGAAGGTTCATTAAAAAATTACTTATTTTTACTGGAATTTTCAACCGACTAAGCTTATTCTTGAGAAGGGGAAGCTGAACATTATCATAGGCTGTAGAAATATCTAGGAAAGCACCAACAACAGATTCATTGCGAGTAAAGGCAAGTCTTATATCGGTAGTAAATATACCCAGGCTATCCATAGTGCTTTTGCCCTTTCTAAAGCCATACTGAGACTTTGCAAGAAGCTCATGACTTTCCAGGAACCACTCAAGGCGGTTCTTTATTAAGTGTTCAGCAAGTTTAGCCAAAACTGAAGAGAGAGCAATAGGGCGGTAAGAATTAGGATCTACCGGATCTTTATCAGGTTTAAGAATAGGGATTATGAATTGAGATTTCCAAGTAACAGGAACATATCCAGAATCAAAAATAATATTAACAAGAGATAAATAATAGATATGAAGGCGGACGTTAGCTTTCGAAAGAAAAGAATACGGAATGCCATCCATACCGGGGGCTGAGTCTCTGACTGATTTCAAAACTATTTCTAATTCTTTTAAAGAAAACGGTTGGTCTAAATTGTCAATAGATGAAGGATTAGAAAGAGATGGTAGTTCTGAGGGAAGAG
The DNA here is from genome assembly GCA_946251855.1 of Alsophila aescularia. Lineage (NCBI taxonomy): Eukaryota > Metazoa > Arthropoda > Insecta > Lepidoptera > Geometridae > Alsophila > Alsophila aescularia. Next base: position 47,070,057 of record OX276383.1, on the reverse strand, counting down.
GGCAATATTGAGGGGCTAATTTGTCCATGAAGGAGTCAGCCCAAGCCTGGGATGGGCAACAACTTCGATAAGGAGGACACCACGAACGACGATACCTATGGATCTTCTTCCATATCAAAGAGGTAGGAGTGTCGGGGCCAATGCTAGTGCAAAAAACTTTCCAGCTATCACGTTTCTTATTATGAAAGAGGCGTTTAGATTTTGCGATTACTTTATTTAATTCAGAGAAATTTTCACTAGTCATAGCCATACAAAAGGTGACTTCAGCAACCTTACGAGATTTAATTGCTTCAGTACAGTCTTTATCCCACCACGGAGGAGATGGAATTTTATTCGAATGAGGTTTTTTAATAGGGAAAGACCCATTAGCACACTCTAACAAACTGTGCACAAGCGCATCAGAACAAGATCTTATATTGTAAGAATTTATGACAGGTAATTTAGGAGAATTTATATCAGTGAGTTCATTAAATTTGGCCCACCCTGAACTATTATTGTCTATGGCATATTTAAGAAGAGGAGGATTTCTAGAAGCAGTACGCGGACATTTTTGTGAAATATTTATAAGAATAGGCAAATGGTCACTGCCATAAGTAGAAGGAAGGACACACCAAGACATAAGTGAAGCAAGTTCTGGAGAACATAAGGACAGGTCCACTGCACTAGGGTGTTCATCTGGCCGAGATCTTCTAGTCGGGGAACCGTCATTTAAAATACAGAGATTAAGATGATCTAAGGAGTCCAATAAAAAGATCCCAGGTGAATCCGACAAACCACAACCCCATACAGAGTTATGACAATTCAGATCACCCAAAACTAGAAGAGGCTTAGGAAGAGAATTTAAAACATTAATAAGTTTACGAATTATAGATTTGGAAGGCAAAGGAATGTATAGAGAGATAACTGTTGAATTCTTAAGCTGAACAGCAACCACCTCATATATATATATATAAATATAATATTATATATATAAATATTATATATATATATAATATTATTTTTAATAAAAAGGGCAACACCACCAAAACCATCTTGACGGTCTCTTCTAACATCAACAAAACCCGATAACCTAAATTTGGAATCGGGTCTAAGCCAAGTTTCTGAGACCGACAAGATGTCCGGACTGTGATGGTTAACTAGATAAATAAGATCGGACTTTTTGTTAATAATACTTCTAGGGTTCCATTGGAGAATCCTGTAAACTTGATCCATTTTGTAAGAAAGATAAGAGGCAACTTAAGGTGGGGGCAACGTTGGACGGTAAGTTAGAGAGAGACGGAGCACTGTTTAATAAAGGAAGAAGAGAGTTTATAAGTTTCATAAGAAGATCAACAACGAATGACTGAAGAGGGGCATTATCTATATTTACTCTGTCCTGAGCTTGAAGAGCGCAGCCATTAGGAGCTGCTTCTGATAAATCGTCTCTAATTATATTATTATGAGCGACTCTGTCGTAACCGTTACCGTTAGCGACGGCCGAAGTAGGGGCATGATGCTTCTGAATTACCTTCTTTTTGTATACGACTCTTTGAGGTTCCACAGTATTATTTTTGATCATATGAAAGGAGGGAAAAGGGGGAGAAGGAGACGTAGAAGAAGCGACGTTGGCGTAGGACACTTTTGACACAGAAAACAATTTAGAAGCTTCCGAGTAAGAAATTGCTTTTTGCGCCATAGCTACTTTTATATTTTTTTGACGTTGCATCTCCGGGCAAGAGTTATTCGTGGCAAAATGGTTACCCTTACATGAAATACATATTGCATTGTCCTCCTCTACTCGGCAAGACTCGCCAAGGTGAGTGGACGCACACTTATAGCATGTTGGATTAGAACGGCATTGAGTTTTCGTGTGACCATACCGACAGCACTGGAAACATTGAATAGTTGGGAAGTTATACAATGCCACTGGGAACGAATTATAACAAAGAAACACTCTATTTGGAAGTATTTGGCCATCAAATGTTAGAACCACCGTTTGGGACGGCTTCCAAGCCACGGATCCATCGATTATAACTTTATAATTTAGTCGACGGACTTTTATAATCGAGCCACAATTGGGAGGGACCTTCATCTCTTCTTTTATCATCTCTGGGGACATGTCAGCTGGGATACCTCGTATTAATCCCATTCGTGTTACATTGTATGAAGGAATTAGGGCATTATAGTTATTTGCAGACAGAGTCGGAGATTCTATGAATTTGTTGGCGTCGATTCCGGAATGAAAATCTAAGGATATTCTGTTTCGCCCGATACTTTTTATTGAACCATCAATAATCCCTTGAAACTCTCTGTATCGGCTAAACAAAAAACGGCCGAAGGTGACTGGGTGTAATGTTGTACCGTCTGATGCAGAACTTTGAGATCTTTGGACATGAGCCGTAAAAGGCCCGCGATCTGTATGAATATACAAGTGGCGACCTACAGGTGTAAAAGCTTGACCTAGATCTTGCGATTTTATTGCAGGTGTAGAGGACAAGGAAGCCGGGACTTGGTGAAGCAGGGGAGGAGAAGTAGCTGTTATATTCGTTGAGGCATCAGAGAAGGAGGTTGGAGGAGTACGCTGCCCTGCTTGGAGATCAACTTCATCACCTGTCACCGTAGATTGTGATACCGAACGAGAACGATTAATACATTCTCTATTTAACGCTCTGCGCTTTCGAGCACATGAGGACTCAACCTGCTCAGTAGTCATCACCATTGTATAGGCAGCCGGAGACGGTGGCCTAGTTACATCCATACCGCCCCCAGGGTCAGGAGGCTCATTCATATTTTCCTTGGAAAAGAAAGCTACTTAATAGATAAAATACACTAACCAATAATTCCTTGGGTGAAAAACTACAGAAAATATTAAACAGGTCTAGATATTTACGCGATTAATATCAAAAACCAAAATTGTTACAATTTTTCACCTATTGTCAACAATGACGCTCCGCCCATCGTTTAGCTAAATTCCGATCATTATTAACCGACAGCTCACGTACTTTTTGTCACAAAGTTGACTTTATGACAGTTACGCGTAGGGGATGCAAGATAAAGCCAGGGATCCCAGCAGATGTCCATCCCGCGACACCGTACAGCCAATTTCAGAGGTGCTTTCCGTTACGCGGCGTCCAAGTGTTGGAACAATATACCGCCGCCGATTAGGGGGCTGAAAAATTTAAACATTTTTAGGTTAAAACTAAAAATATATTTAGTGGACGAGCAAAGACGGGATGGTGATATCAATATTGACATGTCTTTCTTGTAATGTAATTTCTTTCCCTAGGTTTCATTCATTATTTCCAGTCGTTTTTTATATCCACTTACCTAATTTTGATTGTCATCATGTCTAATTTCGTTTCTATTTCTACGCACAGTTTAGCTTACCTTTCTTTTTGTTTCTCTCCGGTCACTGTTCCTCACGGTTCAAATCAGCAAAGTGTGTGTGTGTGTTTGTCTCGTCAACATAGTGATGTTCAGCCGATGGTCGTGCCATAGGTCGTGCGCGTTTTAGTAACGAAGCGGACAGCTACTCTGAGATTGGTTGAAATTTCAAGTCAACATCTACTGAAAGTACCTACCTACTGATAATCAAATTGAATGTCTTCCAAAGTTTCAGTTGTTAATTTAAATTTTCCATTATTGATATTAGGTATGTATTTATTGTTTATTCATTTTTATTCATATTTATCGCTTTGTATTTAAAGAACTATATACATATACTATATAATATAATAAATATATATATATATATATAATATATGTATCCTGTAATCTATTGTGCGTCCAATGTGGACCTTTTTGCATCTTATGTGACGTCTACCGGTTTACGACATCCTTAAACGGACGTCAAATAGGAGCCTAAGTGCAATGTTTGCGAAATGACACACTGATACTAGAAATGTCAAAATATGAAAAAAATATTGGACGTCATTTTTCTTCCAGTCTTGCTATACTGCATATTTACGTAGATTTTCGTTGCAAAACAAATGGCGCTGTTGTCAATTTGTGAATACTTTCATTGATAGCCGTGTTTGACTTCCGTACAAACTTTGGAGATGCGACGTTGCCGTACCGTGCGTATACATCAACAATGTCACCGGTGACGACCGTAGCTCTCAAATGGATGAAATATGTTTTATGTTTTAAAACTGATGTGATCGAGATGCTTCCTAGCTATAATGGGAGGGAAGGGGATAATTTTTTTTTTAATTTATGCTTTTTCCTTAAATAATATAGACGTCTGAATTACATAAAATATACTTTCATGTTGAATAATATTTGACTTAAGTTATATTTTTATTCGTGTATATGTGGAAGTGAGGTTATCCGGTTATATCATTTTGCATGATATTTTAACACTTTAAATTTGGTATACAACTGCTTAAATGAGCATAATCTGTTAATCTCGTAAGCAAGCCATAATAATAATTCCTTTTGTATATAAATTACCTTCAAATTGAGTATAAGAAGTCAATTGTAAATATTGACAGATTTTTAAATAGAGGTTTGTTTTTCATATTCTGATCAACAACCTAACATGGTCTTGGATATAAACTCATTTCAATATAAGATTTTACTGTGTGAATTCAAATGAATAGTCATGCTGAGTTTTGGTGCTTCAACTGCGAGTTTAGTATTTATGATCACTATCCTGAAGACGAGTGCTACAATTTTACCTAATATTTACAACATTACTATCTACTAACTTGAGTTCCTTTTGTGAGAGGCTATTTTTATTAAATTTTGTGAAGTTTTATTTGTTTTGAACTTTGTTGATATATAATTATTATTTTCGTTTTAGATATGGACGCTTTATTACTAAAAATATGTATAACGTGCGTTATTTGGCGTCCGTATATTAAAAACTTTTCACGCTTCTGTTTCACTAGCTTGTTATAATTAAATTGTATTACTCATTTACTTAAATAAAACTGTTAAAGTTGATTAATGTACATGACAAGGATTTTGAAATGAGGTCTGTTGGGCATTTACGATATATGGATGCCAGATTATACTATAATATTAACACTGAGTATTATTTGACGTCCATGTCTTCGATAACTATCTGATATCGAAGATATGGACGTCAAATAATAGTTAGTGTTAATATTTGTGGGTAATCTGGCGTCCGTATTACGAAAACACAGAGACACCTGTATTCATAATACGGACGCCAGATTATTGTTTTTTAATTTACTACCTGTCATTTCAAATACCCAATTTGTGTTAATTATGTTTCGTAAACTCTTTACTATATAATTATAAATATCTACCTCACTGAATGAAGAATTGTTAAAAGATGTACTCGTATGTTTAATAAACGTTTTATTTGATTCAATTACATTAATATTTTTTAATATGGCTTATTATAAACAGTTTATAGTATAGCATGGCTAGCCAATCCATGACCAGTCAGGGTCAGGGTTTATTTCCTCAACTGCGAGTCCGTGATGCATCGCGCATGATATAATAGCTAATAAAAAAAGCAACGTCGCATTCTACAAAGGAATTACAATAAGCAGTACATGAATTAAAAATCATGTATATCATAGGAGTTCTGATGAGTTTTAATATGGATAGGAGTCCTTGTTGGTTTCTCCCCGTCTGGCAATATACGAATATTTGTATATCAACATATCGTAAATAGGTAAAAAAATAAATTTTACATGATTTTTGAAATTATTTAATGGACCAATATTCGCTGTCATAGTTTATAAAAATGAACTAAAAGTAGTGGACGTTACAATAATGCGAAATGAAAGGTCGTAAAATCAGTACTGTGATGTACACACACCTAAAAGCACATTTTATGTATGTTTTTTTTGGTAATGTGTGTTGAATAAATGTTTTTTCTTCTTCTTCTTAAAAAAACATGGGATGCCATACATTCCTTACAGTTTATTGAGTTCGCCATCTGGGTTGTTTCGCGTTTTGTCCGATTCTCAATATGTCTGGCATACCTACTGGTTTGGTTTAGTATCACTTTGTCTGGTAGATCAAATGCGATTTAAAGGTTATTTGTCTGGCAGAGCACTTCCGAAATAAAAATTGATTGTTTCTCGTTTGTCTGGTACTCATTTCGTCTGGCATACGAATTGAGAAAATATTATGTTCTTCATCAGGGGTGCGATTTTTGAGTATCACCGAGTGATGAAATATCAGCGAAATGATAATAAGTCGTATTTTTGACTGGGTGAGAAAAAATATCATACGTATGATTTCGTTTTCGAGTGCCTCGTTTTGAAATCACCCGGTAATATATTTGAAATTTCGTTCTTAGTTTCCTAAATTCACCTACTTTTAATGTGTTTTTTTCCTAAAATACGAACAACGAATGAGATAATACTAGCAGCAAGCCTAGTAGCAATACTAAAGATGACTCGTCAGATGAAGATACTGGGACTATAGTTATGCTATGCATGAAGAGGCATTCTCAATGTCCGCTAAGGCTTTCGACGATGTGAGGCTTTTTTTCAGTGGTAATAGGATAAGCGACTTCCCTTCTCTATAGAAACAAAGGTAAGTCAATTAATATTTTATTGTCTTCTCCTATTAGCTAGCACTAGCAGCCAACACCCAGTTGATTCTTACCTGCACACACAGATTACCATAAATACTTACCTAGGTAGGTACCTTCTTATTTACTAGGTTAGGTGGTATCAGTAGGTAGGTACCCACTATACAGGGGTACCCCTATGTTGTATGTTAACCCTATTTTGATAGTTTAGACTAATCTGAGGTCTAGCGCATGTACCTACTTATTTAACTATTCATATATATTTTTTCCAGATGTTAGTGGATAATTATAAAGCCTTGGTAACAAGGGCCAATTCCTGTGCCATAAAATCATTCCGAAGAAAGGTATAATGTCTTCAAAAGTGCCCATGCAATACAATATTGTCAAGGACAGTTACGGAGTGCTCAAATTGAGGAGAAGGCTTCAAAAAATCAAGTTGTTATGCTTCATAACATTAAAAAGAATGTATACCACATCCAGTGGTAGTTGTTTTAGAAGGGGTTGTTGGGAATCTATAGGCAATCTGAGGACTGATGTTCTACACAAGTTGATTTTAGCCTCTATGATGTGACCCTGTGTGTGGAAGACCAGAATCAGTGACTTACCTATCTGCAATCTCTTTGTGCATTGATTGTATGAAATTACAATAAAGAAATAAATCATCATTTGATTTTTAATTTTAATAGTAGGTACTTTGTAGAAACGTAGAATCATATTTATGTCACAATTTGCAAAATAATTGCCATGTGGGCAGCTTCATAATAGGTGCACTCATTCTAACCCCGTCGGTGCTGTGAGTGCATAGGGAATTCAGGAAATGGGCAGCAGCATTTTTCTGTAAGTATCAACATGTACTGCGGTCACCGCGCTGCCTCCAAATGTGGTGATTATGGTAAATCCCCTCCCCTATCATCGGGGAGGCCCATGTTCTGCAGTGGATTGTAGTCAGGTACATTGGTGAATTATTGCTGGTTGCTGGATTTAGACACCTTCAACTAAAACAAGTTTTAAATGTTAAATTATATAGTAGATTTATGTCACTGCAGAAGAGATATGGTAGTCAAGTTGTAATATGTGCACTTTGAAATTCAACAACACTGGGTTTCATACATGCTAAGTGTGCATTTGCCATCAATGCATGCTTCAGAGGGAATGTTAAGCCGTTGTTGGACCCAATCAAGCGTCATTACAGGTCAAAATATTATACAACAACGATGGGCTATAATGTATTTCTACCCTATCTTGCAGTGATGGAGATATGATGACTTCAGAATCTGTCCCTCTACTCCGACAAACTGAAATGACCAACTAGTTATGCAGAATGGAACCCGATGAAGCATTTATTGATGTGGTTGACATCCGCATGTTTTGGAAGATATACGAGTACATGTTTTGAGGGTTTATTGTTTGCTCGCGTCCGTAGGATTCGGCCCTCGATGTCCTACACGTGACCTTCGGGTGGTGCCAAAAGAGCAACCGAATCACCTGGTGGTAGGCTTCGGCCGCCGGCTTTTTATATTACCACCCTCTGGACAAAGTCTTGATGCCAAACGACTTGTCGTGTTCCATCATGATGTTCAGGGAAGCCGTCCGGATGAGTTGTAGGATGCAGTTGTGTTGGAAGGGTGGACCGTGATCGGAATCATGGTGTTTCTGCGTCGAAGGCCTTGCTTTGGAGGGTAGCGGGATCCGAAGCACGGTGTTCTCTGCTGGACGGCCGCAAGTTGTAGGGGGCCCAAGTAGTAGTTTAGCCAGCTACGAAAGCCTGCCCCGCCGCTTGTGAAAAATCCTGAAATGATCCATTGGGCCGGCTAGCGACTGGATGTGAGGAACTGATGAATTATTTCAGGGGGGTTCGGGCGTCCCCGCAGTCTCCACGCAAGTTCTTCAATGGCGTAGTTATGCCTTGACTTCCGTGGGTTAGCCATTCCGACATCTCGTTTGCTATTACTCGTCCAACCTATTCACAACTACTCATCATGAAAAAAGTATAAAGAAGAAATAAGTTAAAACGGCAGATGCACGTCCTCACATTTAAAGTGGATCTTGCGAATATTCGCGGGATTCACTCCAATCTCCAACCGGTCCATTATCATCTGGAGACCTCTAAGCCCCACTTGTTCTTCTTGTCGGAGACGCAGATAGGATGTCCAGCTGATACGGCATACTTGGATTACCCAGGCTATATCTTGGAGCATCTATTTATACCAAATGCCGGCGTTTGTGTATACACCCGTGATGACATTTGCTGTCTGCGTCTCCGAAATCTTGAGCACCCTAACTTCTCGGTGATTTGGGTGCTGGTGGACACGGGCATAGATAATATTATGTATGCTTGTGTGTACCGCTCACACAGCGGAGATCGGGGGGATGACTTTATTGGTAGACTATCTAGGCAAGTGTGGCCCAACAGCGTTACCCATCTGCTCAATTGGTGTTTTTGGGGGATTTTAACGCCCACCACAGGGAGTGGCTTGTCCCATACCAAAGAACCGACCACGCTGGTAGAGAGACGCGGAAGCTTGCTCTGGCGTTAGATCTCTCTCAGCTGGTGCAGGAGCCGACACGGGTACCTGACTGTGACGGTGACACTGCCAACTGTATCGACCTGTTGATGACGACTGAACCAAACCGATACTCCGTATCAGTATCCCCACCTCTTGGTAGCTCTGATCACTGCCTGGTTAAGTCCGTCTCAGTGTATTTCCCCACCTGATCCTAGCCTTAAGGGTATTAGGCGCGTGTGGAGATACAACTCAGCAGATTGGGACGAGACGCGGCAATTCCTTGCATCGTACCCTTGGTGGCAAACATGTTTCACCTCCCAGGACCCGAGCAGACTTGCGCGTCTGCTGTTACAGAGGTAATATGTCAGGCAATGGAATATTTCATTCCATTCAGTGACAAGACTCTTTCCAGCAAAGCTCAGCCTTGGCTTTGATCCAGCTGTGGTCGTGCTGTGGCTCTAAAGCGTGCGGCATATCTAGACTGGGCTGATGCTCGAAAGCGCAAGTCTTCTGATATTCGGGCTATATAAGAAAAGAAAATTTAACGTTGCCGCTAGGACCTGCAAGAAGATACTTAGGAAGGCTCATTTTGATCACGTAAGTCGAATTGGTGCCAAACTGGCATCATACCCCGCGGCTAGCAAAGCTTTTTGGTCCCTGGCCAAGTCGGTCGAAGAAAACTTCTGCCGCCCCTCACTGCCCCATTGCTGAAACCTGATGGATCACTAGCTCACATGGCTGGAGACAAAGCGAATTTATTTGCTTCTTTTTTTGCAGAAGCCTAAAACTAAAACGCAGTATTTTACGACGCTCTAAGTCAAACTTGGAATTATACACTCGCTTGGATATTTCCTCCGCCCTTTTTGATTGCCCGCGTACTGGCGCACCTCAATCAGGCAAACGGTCTCTTTTTTCTGGTGGTTCCGAAGTGGGAAAAGGCATTTTAGCGTCCGGACCTCCGGCGCAGACCTGGGGAAGGTCCCTTTGTCATTCCAAATCTAGAGAATTTTTTGATAGACACGGTAACTTTTCGTCCTCCGCCCCAGATCTCGGAAATTACAATGGAAATTTGGAAATGTGGGGGTGGAGTGAATCCCTAAAAAATTGGTCCCAGGAGCAAATAAATCTTTTAAATTCAAGTTGGCGCACGTCGACTAAAAGCAACTATAGACCTGCATGGCGTAGATGGTGTCAATGGGCGATAGATAACAAGGTAATGTTTACCTCTCCGACGGGATCAGATCTTGCCCGATTTCTTATCGTTTTACATCACAAACATATTTTTTCCAACAGTACTATTGCAGTTCATAGGTCAGTTGTATCAACCTTATGCGACCCAGAAAAAAGTAGGAGTTTAATCTCGCATCCTCTCGTTATGCAGGTCATGAACCCCCTTACTTATAAAAAGTTATGCAATGATTAAGTAATGATTAGAAATACTGCGCAGTACAATATTATACTGCGCGGAATTTTTAATCATTGCATAACTTTTTATAAGTAAGGGGGTAGTCTATAGCAATTATCGATAAACCCAAAGGCGATAAACCACCAATATGGAATATTGACACTCTATCTGCCTGGCTAGGGCTAACTTTCAAGCAGGATGCTAATTTCTACGAATGCTCAAGAAGGACAGCTTGTATTCTTCTTCTTTGCTCTGGTCGAAGGGTCCACGACCTTACTTAGGGTTGGCATCTAAGGAAAAATTCACAAGTCCAAGCACTGGATCCAGTATATTGGGTGAAATATCTCATAGAGTTATCAAAGTCAAGACGAAGTAATACAATACTTAAAAACCTTTTTGTTACGGTTTGTGGTCCACCTAAACCTGCCTCCAGGACATGTATGTCCATGTGTTACATGGATGCAAGCCCAGGAAGTATACGATCAGCAGTTGCTTCAAAGAATTGGATGATGTATGATATTTTGAACCCATTAGATGATATTTTGGCCAGAGGTAACTGGCGCTCAAAAAATACTTTTGAAAAATTTTATAGAAGAAAAATTATTGAAGGTCCTCCTAGACAGGAAGAATCAGTTACCAGATTGTTTACTGTTATTTAATTACCTCCTCAGACTTATGATTAATTAAATAAAAGTTTTGTTAATTACAGTTATCACTTAAGATTTATGATTAATTAATTTATCATTTACAACTTGGGTTATTAAATTTACATTATTGTGATCATAATGGTATTTTTATTCCTTTTAAAATATATTACCTTACCTTATAATTAGGGATTACATACTTATAACATACTTAGCCCATCCTAAAGGTATTATTTAGGAAAAGTAAAAGTGAAATAAGGTTACATATTTTATTAAGAATACATTGTTATACAGATTTTAGCTGATTTATTAAGACAATACCTACGCAACTTATTAATTGTTTCACATTGGCGTCAACACAGTCACCAGGCGATAACAAACAGGTCTCATATTTATAAAGGTTTCGAATAGCGGTACAGAGTTTTAATGACAGCGTTGTACCTAACAATAAAACGCATATTAAAATACTTATCCTATTCGAAACCTTACAGTATATAAGGTGTAACTGCCTGTGGCCCAATTCCATAACTTGGCTACAATCGGATTATCACTTTTTTCATAGCAAATTCGACTCTATCGCAAGGCATTAGTGGTTGCGATACTGAGAATTCGATTGAAGCCAAGTTATGGAATCGGGCTGCTGGTAAATTAAATATGAGACGCAATGAGCCCGAGACGCTTTTTTTTTCTTTTTTTTTTTTTTAGGAATGACTAATGCTGTTAGCCTTATCGGCCTCTACAGCTTGAGCCGGACTTGGGGGCGGGCGCTTACAAGCACTCCCCGCCGCAATGCGTGAAGCAGAAGGCGCACGCCAAAGTTAAAATTTAGACGACCCGCACGAGGGTACCCAGGGGGTACGGCCCTCGGCTTGGACGGCCGATTACGGGGGTAACGAACTAAACACCCCTGGATCGCTAACGTTGAGTAGTGATCGAGGGGGCCCTGAACAATGGCTAAGTGCCCTTTGATTGATTTTTATAACTGACCGCAGCCCGAGACGCGCGCCGCTACGCTTTAAATAGAGTGCGAGCGCTGCCAGTTGTGGTGACAATGACAGTAACAGTTGACGTTTGTAAAAGTTAGATATAATTGTATAGGTACCGCCATGGGACAGAAAACAAAGCGTCATACTCATATTTTAAAAAGGTTTCGAATAGGGTAAGTATTTTAATATGCGTTTTATTGTTAGGTTTGTTTGTTTGTCGTATGAGATAGTGCTGGCCTCTGGTGTCAGAGTTTGTCAAGCCGCCCGAGGGCCTCTGACATGGCTTAACAACTGCTATTAATCAATAACAGCCGGGACCGACAGCTTAACGTGCCCTCCGAAGCACGGAGCAATGGAAAACCGCACATAACTTAGAAAAGTCATTGGTGCGGGGCCAAGGTTTTGAACCCGGTATCGTTGGATTCTAATTTGCACTATAGAACCGTTAGGCCACCATCGCTCTACATCGCTCTATTGTTAGGTAAAACGCTGTCATTATGACAGAAGTCGACAGTTAGGCATTTGTTGTCAACTTTTTTCTCTTAAATTTTATAATTCGAATGTAAATCTTAACCGACCTCATTTAATTCTGTATCAAGTACTGCTGCTGCTGTACTGTACTGCTCATTGATAAATATGACTTTTATTACAAAGTTCCTTTTTCAAGCCTTTGAAAGTCTTCCTTTTAAATGAAAGCAGATTGGGGGTCAGTTGTGATCTAGATTTCTAACAAATATCATATAAATATGATTTATTTTTACTTTAGTAAAAGTGATCTTTTGATATTTTTAAAATCTATGTATAAACTATTAAAATAAATAAAAAAGTGTGCATTTATTAGCAAAAGTGAAAAGTGAGGTGAATTCCCTTGAAATTTATTGAACTATTTTTAAAATATTCCCCCTTGAACTCATAGATTATTGAAGATCTACAAGGCTGCAGTACATCCATTCTCCACCAGCTACGACTTGGGGGGTGACGTCACCGGACCCCGAAGTTCCTTGGAGGAGGAACATCTGTCGAAAACCAAGACGGATTTAATTTGAAGGGAGCTCGTCCGTTGAGATCTGATGTGGAAGTTAAAGTGCCCCTAGGCACCTGATTTACCCGCAGATCTCCGATAATTAATACGGCTCCAGGACCAGATCCACTACATAGCCGAAGACTGAAGTTGGAGATCGAAACTCCTCATCAGACCGAGAGCCTACTCCGAGGCAGTTGAGAACGAGTTGCTGTCCTGCTCTACGAGTTGCTGTTCTCCCCTCCGAGTTGCTGTCCTCATCTCCGAGTTGCTGTCTTCCTCACCGAGTTGCCACCTTACTCTCGAACAGTTCCAGATACTACGCTAGAATAATTTACCCAACGTATTGATATTTGCCTCATAAACATAATTAAATATAGCAAGCCTCTCCTTATAGGATAGGTAGGCCTTCAATTTAATAAATTTAGGGAAATCTGATAGGGAAACTTTGGAGTCCAAAATTCTTTTTCCAAAACCTTTAAGAGTCTGGTCTTAAAATTTATTTCCTTTGACTGATTTGAGTAATTCTATAGATTGCCTCAATTATCTATAGATTATTCAAAATAGTCTCTGATTAATAGAGTACCTAGAGGTAAACCTCCGAATTTCCCTCTGGTTATTCTATAAAGATAACTAGGAGTAATTCTGACATTTTTAAATACCATAAACAGATCTTCAACATATCTTAAAGACCCTCGTGTCCTGTCATTATATTTAATAACAAAGAGTATTATATACATAATATCTTGTCGGGGCTGGTTGTTATTTGGAATATTGTTCAGTCTATGTCTTCAAAATAATTGATCTAGCCCAATTAAATAAAAACACTTGAGTTAAATCGCATAGTAGTTTTAATCACGTTTGTATACAAAGACTTGGCGGAGACGACTACCGACGGAGGGGGGCGCTCGGACAGCCGCTCTACAGTTTTGCTTAATGTGCTAAATATAATATGTCACTACACATTCCACCTCTTTAATTTAAAAAAAAATATTAAGGGTAAATTCCATAAACTTCCAAAATTACATTTTCATAACAATATTTTTTATTTTTTTTTGATTGAAGCTTAAAACATTCAACTTAACTTTAAACAATACGTATGCATCTGAAATATGGGTGGCATCAGTTGTATATCATGTATTATACGGGATTTGCTGACGGTGTCGTTGCGTACGGCGGAGCGGTCGCGGTGGGTGGCGGTGGCGCGCCGGCGCCGGCTATCTGCCCTCGCAACCACGCTGCTATCTGCCCTTTCAGCTTTCTCCAAATCAGTAGTAAAATAATAGTCGCGAACAAACTCAAAATCACTAGTAACATGATGTTTTGATTTGATAAATGCGATTCCATATTTACTGTTCCGTTTTGTGCGATAACGACCTCGCCTTTCTTCTCTTCTTTACTCTGCTCCTTTCCCATATTATCACGACGAAAAACAAACGTTCGTATGGAAAGCGACTGCACAAAATAATGAGTGGAAACGCGGTAACATGAATATGAATATAACCCATATTTCTGCACATACAACCATTTACTTAACATTAAATACGAGTAGTTACATGCTAGAATTACTAATTGCAAAAATGCTAACTAAAGGAGTTTATAAGTATGCGGCTTTGCAAAGATGCCGATTATACTTATAAATACTATGTAGTGTTCGTGCATCTTTTTACAACTAAACTAAATTACGATACATTTGCGATACATTTATACGTTATTCAATATACTACTCGAATTATACATCATTTTGAAAACGGATCGGCGTTCGTACGGCTCGTCCAGATCTAGTTTTCCTGCTGGCTGCACCGGAGGCATCTGTGTTGGTACCGCCGGTAGTGTGGCTCTGTGGTACAGGGCTCGACGAGTCTCTCTCTGCATTAGTTGATGCATTAGATCGTTCCTCCGTGCCTGGGATCTTTAGCGGCACGGGGCTCTGTGAGCCTCTCTGCGAAACGATCTGTTCGCCGTCGTCAGCTAGCAATAGATACGCTGGTTTTAATCTATCTATTGATATACGCGTGGTTTTGCCGTTGATGTTCAGTACGAAAACCTTTTCCCCTCTATTTATTACGGGATATGGGCCGTCATAAGTGGGTTGAAGAGGTTTCCTTACCGCATCATGCCTAACGAATACATAATTTGCCGTTCTTAAATCGGGATGCACGAAAACTGCACGAGAATTGCTATGACTTGACCTTGGAACCGGTTTGTATTTTCTAATCGAATCTCTAATGCGGTCGACTAAAGTCGCGGGATCGCTTACTTGTTTGGTGACGTCAAAAAATTCGCAGGGAATTCTTATTGATTGACCATATACCATTTCTGCTGCGCTTACCCCGCTGTCACGTCTGATAGCTGTTCGCAAACCTAGTAAAACCGTTGGTAACTCGTCTACCCACGACGTACAGTCTAGGCGTGCAGTAAGGGCAACTTTGAGAGAGCGATGCCACCGTTCTATCATTCCATTACTTTGTGGGTGGTACGCGGTGGTGCGAAACTTCTCTACCCCCATGTACTGCATCAGACGAGTAAAAAGCGTACTTTCAAATTGACGACCTTGGTCGCTAGTGATGCGATGACATATACCAAACCGTGCTATCCAGCCGTCATATACTACCTTTGCGACTGTGTTAGCAGTTATATCCTTGACCGGGAAAATCTCGGGCCATCTAGTACATCGGTCTATTATAGTGACTAAGTACTTGTAACCTTCCTTTGTTTCGGGTAATGGGCCTACTATGTCTAAATTGAGGTGTTCAAACCTGGCAGACGGTAGAAACTGTTGTAGGTCGGAAACCGTGTGCCGTTGCACCTTCGAACGTTGACATTGTACACAAGCTTTAGCCCATAAACCTATATTTCGATTCATTCCTGGCCAAAAGAATTTTTGAGTGATCATACTGCGTGTCGTCCGTATACCTGGGTGACTTAGATTATGTACAGCATTAAAGACAATCTTGCGAAATGACTCTGGTACATAAGGTCTGACGTTGCAAGTAGATACCTCGCAATATACCTGTGAATTGCATCCGGGCAAGCTGACACGTTTCAACTGAATGTTACCTGATATGTTATTCGAAGTAACATACTCGTCGTGGGACTGTGCTTCTGCCAATGCTGCATAATCGATGGCTGACGGGCAATATACTGTCTCTACCCTAGATAAGGCATCTGCACATTGGTTATCTGAACCGACTATGAACCTTATGTCCGTGGTAAACTCACTTATAAACATCAGCTGCCGTGTTCGCCGTGGCGTCTCTTTGTCTGTACCTATCTTTTTGAATGCATGTACTAGTGCTTGATGGTCGGTATACACAGTAAGGGTACGACCTTCATGCATGTTCCTAAAAAATTGAATGGCCATGTAAATAGCCAGCAACTCACGATCGTAAGCAGAGTACTTACGTTGAACTGCTGATAGCGCTTTGGAAAAGTATCCCAACGGCTTCCAAGTACCTTGATGCAGCTGCTGCAGTACTGCTCCCACACAGGTGTCAGATGCGTCGGTCATGAGCGCTAATGGGACCCCTGGTAAAGGATGGAACAACATACAAGCATTTTTCAAGCTCTCTTTACATTGTTGGAAAGCATTTTCCGCTAATTCAGTCCATTCAATTTTAGTACTATCATTTTTTTTAACTCCATGCAAATACGCATTTAATACCGACTGATAAGACGCGGCCTGTGGAAGATGAGCGCGGTAAAAATTTAACATTCCCAAAAAACGACGTAGTTGAGCTACTGTCTGTGGTTTCGGGTAATCTTCTATCGCCTGCACCTTATCTTCCAAAGGGCGTATCCCCTCAGTTGATACTTCGTAACCCAAAAAATCTAGTTTATTTTGGCCAAAACAACATTTAGATAGATTGATAGAGATTCCATACTGGGTAAATCGTTCTAAAACTTGAGCTAAGTGCCGTTCGTGGCTGATGACGTCAGAACTGGCTACTAACACATCGTCGATATAACAGTATATAAAATCTAACCCTTGCAGCACCGTGTCGTTCATAAAGCGTTGGAATGTTTGAGCCGCGTTCCTTAGACCAAAAGTCATGCGTGGGAACTCAAACAAACCAAACGGCGTTATGATAGCGGTTTTTTCTACATCATCAGGCCAGATCTCAATAAAATGATATGCACGATTTATGTCTAGACGCGAGTATATAGTCTTATTAGCAAGTACATAGGTAAAATCTTGCAGTCGCGGTATAGGGTAACGATCCGGTTTTGTGATCGCGTTGAGTCGCCGATAATCGCCGCAGGGTCTCAACTCACCATTCTTCTTGGGAACTACATGCAATGGACTGGCCCATGGACTTTTGGAGGGCCTGCAGATTCCCATCTCTTGCATGACGCGGAACTCTTCCTTCACCTTGGCATACCTGTCCGGGTGCAGTGGTCTCGCTCGAGCGTACACTGGTGGGCCGGTGGTCTCTATGTGGTGATATACAGAGTGCTTAGATGGTTCCCTGAAAGAAACTGGTTTGGTTACATCCGGATATTTTTGCAAAAGTTTGGCATACGGATGCGTAATGTCCACTGCGTATATCGGTGAATCACTGTAAGGTACTATTGGCGCGATAACACACAAATTAGTCGTTTTGTCCACTAACTTTTGTTCACTTATGTCTACCAATAGTTTATAGTGTTTTAGAAAATCAGCACCAAGAATAGGCTGTTTCACGTCCGCGATAATGAATGTCCAACGATAAGGTCGTCTCAGCTTGAAATTTAATACCAAAGTCCGAGTACCGTAAGTCCTTATCTCTGAGCCATTCGCTGCATATAGTTTATAGTCCGAAACTGCACTACTTGTAAAAAGTTTTTTTGTTACCGGAATTACCGAAACTTCCGCACCTGTGTCCACTAAAAATTTATGTCCACTAGTTAAGTCTGTTACACAAAGACGGTGACTTTCCGCTATTGTACAGATTACCGCCTCTATCTGTACACGTCCTAGTTTTCCTGGTTTTTCCAGGCGCAGGGCTGAATGCACTTCCTAGCGCGTGTCTTGAAACGGTAATGATAGAAACATAACCAATCCGGGCTCCTTGGATTGCGCGAGTTGCTGCGGGTTCTTGGAGACACACGTGAGGTCCCGCTGCTGTCCCTTTGTCTGGCTCGCCCTCGCTCCAAGTTATTTAGTCTTAGGTTGATTTTTGCAATCTCCGCTAAAACTTTATCTAGGCCATTATTGGAGGTATGCACAACCTCGGCAATTTGCCCAGGCCGAGTTGTCTCCACGATCTTGTCGGCTATGACACTTAAATTCTCTAACTCCAAATTGTCCGTGACCGCCAGCACCGCTCTGGCTGCTTGAGGCATATGACCTTGCCACAATATGCGCAGGGTATCATCGGGTATTTTGCCTCGCGCGAGATCTCTCATCCGGCGTAGCAGTTGGGATGGTTTCTGGTCTCCCAACTCCATTTCTCCGATAAGCTTTTGTATCTGTCTATTCTCGCTCTCTTCATAAATCTGCAACAAGCGGTTTTTCAAAGCTTCGTACTTCCGATCGGGCGGGTTAACGATCAAATCTGTCACTTGAGTTATCGCGTCTTTTGTTAATTTGGATAGTATCACGTTGAATTTTGAGTCGTCCCCAATTTTTTGTGGTGCTAAAATCGCTTCGGTCCGTATAAACCACACTCTGGGCTGATCCTCCCAAAAATCTGGTATTTTCTGAGTAAGCGACAAAGCTGAACAGGTAGTCCCCGGCTGATCCATTTCGTCTACCTTCGGTTGGTGTGGGTCGACCGGTGATTCGAGTGCTGGATTCATTTTGTAACAATAAAATATGAGTCACTGATTTCACAACAAAAATGTTCACTAAAATAAAAAATAAAAGTTTTTGCGTATTCACTATAGTCTGGGGTCACCAATGTCGGGGCTGGTTGTTATTTGGAATATTGTTCAGTCTATGTCTTCAAAATAATTGATCTAGCCCAATTAAATAAAAACACTTGAGTTAAATCGCATAGTAGTTTTAATCACGTTTGTATACAAAGACTTGGCGGAGACGACTACCGACGGAGGGGGGCGCTCGGACAGCCGCTCTACAGTTTTGCTTAATGTGCTAAATATAATATGTCACTACAATCTATTCTTTAATTATTATTTTTTCGTCGTAACGCATACTATACCCAGGTTAAAGTTTCATGCTCATGAGGATTTATGTGGCAAGCAATTGTCGTAGAACGATAAGACTTCATATCCTCTACTAGTGGCCTTAATGTGGAGGTAAGCGTAATTAATAATCTTGCAACTGTAAGATAACGCCTTACCTCTACGGTCCATTAGTCATAGACTAAAGGTTTCTAACTGGAAGTAAGGTAATTCATAATCTTACTTTACCACTACCATCCAGTCCTTCCTTGAGGCACTGTGTCACTCCGCGTGTAGGTATTAAAAACATACCTACCGGGCGGCGGCCATTGCGCAAGGGCCAATCTAGTAGGCTGCCACAAGCGAAAGAAAACACACGCGTGCGCGCTATATTATTATGTTCGACCACGTTCAACTTAATTATTTGATTTGATTGATTCATTATATAATTGCAAGATGGACACAAAACGAAAAAAAGCAAAAAGATACTGTGCAGTATTTAATTGTTTAAATACGGATTGTGATCGAAATTTAACTTTTTTTTGGTTACCTAAAGACGCTGACAGGTAAGGGTAAAATCTATTTTGACTGGATTACATTATGTTCCTATATGAAATGAAACTACTACCGTACTATTCCAATATCCTAAAAGTATTTAAAAGTACAATAAAAAAGACATTTTAGTCGTTTCATTCGAGTTGCATTTCATTTGTCGTACATTTACGAACTTAGACTAAGAGCCCAACGCAAAATATGTTCGGTGATACTATAGATGATACCTATGGAATTCTATTCAACTTAAAGGAAGTTAGCGAATCCATATTGAGAATTTCTTGCTTGGAAATAAATAAATAAATAATTATGATAATAAAATAATATTTTGCAATATTGCAGTAAAACTGTAGGTGCAAGATAAAAAATATTGAGTTAGTTTCGTTGAGCACTATTCACACTAAGCACACATTTAGGTACTAGCTGATACCCGCGGGTTTGCTCCCGCCTTAGTTTTTGATTTTAGAAACTGATATCGGTTTTTAACTGAAGATTAATTTTCATCGATTTAGTAGTTTTCACAAAATTTTAAGATATGCAACCACCGCCAGTAATGACATTGTAATTATAATATAGTATACATATAGTTATAATGTCGAATATCGTTCAAATTCATTCAATATGGTTACCAGACGGAAAAGAAAATTAAAATTATAAAAAAAATATCTTGTGTCGTTCATAATGCCTGTTTTAATTATTTTTTCGTTAAAGTATTAAATTTACAGACACAATTAACCTCAAAATTTATTAATGAATCTATTATAAAATGTGCGCTGAGTGGGATTAGTGCTAAAGGAAACTAACCCAAAATATCATAATCAATTTTATCTCAATATTATTAAAAATAAAAGGCCTTGACTGAATGAAATGTTTTAGGTAGATACCTATTTACTTCAAATAAATGAAATCGTACCTCTAAATTTATAAATAAATAAATATAATGGGACAATCCACAAAGAGCCATCTAGCTCCAAACTACGCAAAGCTTGTACTATGGGTGCTGCTAGACAACTGATATCAATACGTAGATACTTTTTGTATTTTATTGCATTGTGGGTTTCGTCCATTTAAAATGTTTTGTTTGTTTATTTCAGGCGACGTACCTGGTTATTGGCAATAGGTAGAGAAGATTTACTATCTAAAGATAATTTGAAGCACTCAAGTTATTATGTATGTTCGTTGCATTTTGAAAAATCAGCAATTAAAATTGTACAAAAGCTCAATGAATCTTCATTTTTAAAAAACAAACCCAACTTTATCGTAACCTAATCTATCTCAAGAAGGAACATCTCAAACAAATGTTGACAAAACTTACGATGACATTGCAAAACCTTCGTCAAAAGTGAAAATAATATCTGATGTTGTTATTAAAAAAGCTACAACTAAGTCAGTTGTGACTCAAACAGAACTCTCTGGAGTTTTTGCACAGAAACTCAAGTGCAAAAACTCCACGTAAACGTAAACTAAAAGAAGAACTAAAGACGACCAAAACCAAAAATCGACGACTTGAGTGTGAAATAAAAAAAATTGAAAAAGAACTAGAAACTAAAAATTCACCACTTATTGGAAACGATGAACCTGAAGACGAAATCGGCAGAAGATTTATGAAATTGATTAAGTGGCAAAATAAACTAAAAAATAAATTTAAGGGTAATAGATATGACGCAGAATATAAACTCTTTGCTTTAAACTTGCATTACTCAAGTCCACAAACTTACCGATGTTTAGAAACTGTTTTAAAATTACCCAGCAAAAGCACCTTAAACAAGCTAAAAATAAGTATACCTCCAAAATTAGATGAACGAGTTCGAGTAAAATCTTTCCCTGAAAAAGCCAAGTATTGTACGATTTGTATAGACGAAATGACTCTGAAACGAAACTTATACTACGATATTAAAACAGATGAAGTAATAGGTTTTCATAATATTAATGGTAAAGTGACTCCGGAAATTGCCAGCAATGCGTATGTGATAATGCTTCAAGGAATTTACTTTAAATGGAAGCAACCATTAGCATACGCACTACTTGCCAGTGCACGTCATTACGAAGAATTAGATATATGGTTAGAAGAAGTTATTACAAAACTCTCCGGAATTGGAATCGACATAAAAGCTATAACCACTGACCAAGGCTCAAACTTCGACAAATTTGCCAAAGATGTGAAAGGAGTGTCAGCCGAAAAACCATTTTTTATGTATAATGAGAAGAAAATCTATTATATTTTTGACGTGCCACACCTAATCAAATGTTTACGGAATAATTTGTTAACAAGTGACTTCTATTGTGACGGTAAAAGAATATCTTGGGATTTTATGAAACAACTTTACGACGACCAAAAAGACAAAAATACCAAAAATAACTGAGTGTCACATTGAACCCAACAACTTTAAAAAAATGCGAGTGAAGTATGCAGTTCAAATTTTAAGTCATACTGTGTCTGCAGCACTCCACACGTACATCGATTTGGGAAAATTACCAGAAGAAGCCAGATCCACTGCCAACTTTATCGAGTCTATGAACAACCTTTTTGATGTTTTGAATTCTAGTAGGGTGAAAGTTAAAAATAAATTTAAAACTGCCTTCAAACTCACTGACGCCCAAGAAGAAGTTTTGGTTGAAGCTCAAAATATGTTTGCAACGATTAAAGCCATAAATAAAAGAACAGGAAAAGATAACACAAAACATATGAAATCTTTCGTTAATTTTCAAATAAGTATACAGGCAATCAAAATGTTGTTCAGAGACCTAAAAGAAATCGGATTTAAGTATATATTTACGAGAAGACTAAATCAAGATGTCTTGGAGAACTTCTTTGGGTCGATTAGACAGCAAGGTGGCTCTTGCACAGAACCAACGCCGATCCAGTTTCGAAGGGCCTTTTCAAAACTGTTCAACACAACAACACAACTGTTTCAACATGTTAAAAAACTCGCCCGATGCTAATTGTGAACTTGATATATGCCAAATTCTTTTGAAAGCTGAAGACATGATGAAATTGAGAGTCATGAGTGAAAAAAACAATGAGAAATTATGTAGGTCTGCAGTGTATTTGGAGGGTGAATCAGACTACAGAGAAGTAGACTTACCAGAAGAAAATGCATTGACCTATGTCTCGGGATACCCTATGTTTAAATGTATAAATAAGCATAAGTGCGTGAATTTAAGCGAAGTTTTGAAAACTGTTCCTGAGTTGGGGAAAACAAATTTGTTTACCCGTTATAAAGCCTTCAACAAGAATTCTTCATTCTACGGAAGTTTGAAAATGCCCCCAATAGAATTTATAGACTATATACAAAACTTAGAATCAAGTTTCACCCAGAATTTCGAAAAAGTAATTCAAACGAATCCAGGAAAACAACTTTATAATTTATTCAGAACTATTACTGCGCAAGTACCTTGTTCGTGTTTTCCAACTGAATATCTCTTGAAATTGTTTACCAGATTGCGTATATATACGACATTGAAATTTAATAACCGTCATTTTAAAGACTCAAAGAAAGAAATTAAGAAATATGTAAGAGTTAGGCATCTATGATAAAGATCTATTATCGATATACATATTTTTTAATTCCTATTCCGCTCTACCCTAACCTACCCCTACCCAAAGTTTGATCAAAATCGGTTAAGAAACAACCATATTAGAATTTCCTGCCTACCCCCTAAGTGAGGTGGCGTGATTTTCTGCCTATGTGTTATTTTGGGTCTTCAGCTACCAAATTTCATAGTAATCGGTTCAGTAGTATTTGCCTGAAAGAGTAACAAACATCCATCCATCCATACATACATACATACATACATCCATACATACATCTATACATACGTACATACATCCATACACACTCACAAACTTTCGCCTTTATAATATTAGTAGGATTATTTCAAAAGAGATCATTTAAGTAATAAATTAATTTATTAGTGAGGTAAAAATGATACAATTATTATGTTTTGTCCGAAACAAAAACAATTCCAGATATTTTTACACATACATAACATCTATTATTCTTTTGTCTATATAAGTATAATGAACAAAATGTGTTTTATTTTATTACTTCATTAAATTAAATCTTTGGCAATAATCGTATAGCATATACAATTATGCAGCTAGCTCTTAGACTACATGAACGTACTCGGCGCTGCCTGCTGCGCGTTGCCTGCCACAAGTAGGAGTAAACGCTCGTGCTGTGCGCTAGATGGCATAAGTAGTTTCTCGAAGTAAGCAACCCTAGTCCGCGGCTCTTTCAATACGTATAACCATGTATAACTTATTATGAACCGTAGTATAGTGAATTAAGGCCCATATTCCTTCAAAAAGAAATTGGTAGGTATGTAAATGAACACGTGCTCGACTGGACCGCGAGCTAAATTAAATCATATTGTTTATCAGATTGAGTCATATTTCTTTGAAAACCATTGCGAAGTAAAGCTTCTGTAACGGTAGTTACTAGTTATTATTCTGTGCTTGAGGGTTATGTCAACGACCAATGCCCGATATTTCCTCTGAGCATTACGTCACAGCGTAGAGCAAAGAGGTGAGACCTCCTACCTCACTCTAGATAAGCTTTGATTTTACCTCCAAGCGTTAAATCTTAACCGCTCACGTACGTCCGTCAAAAAAAAAACCCCAAGTGCATCAAGCGTTTCCCCCGAGTGCGTCGTGCGTCGATGCACCAAATTTGTAAATTTATGATTTATTTAAATTGTATCGTATCAAGGGCCCTTAATTTAACCTACGGTACTAGTAATATCATGTAGCAACGCAATAAAATGCCATAGTTTATGAAATAGATTCATTCCACTTTAAAAAAAAACGAGGGCTGTTTTATCAGGACTTATAAGTCCTTTTAAAAACTATTTATAAAACCTTTTTTTCTGGTAAATGGCATTAACACTGGCAGGCACAATCTTTCAAATGAAGACTAAAATTCAGCAAAAAAAAAAACAAGTTTAACCATTGTTTAACTGTGATCACTCGTAAATTTTCAACAACTAAGGAAAATCTGAATTTCGTGCCGTTATAAAACATTATTTTATGAAGGGTTGCTTGCAGTGCGGCCACAATAAAAACTGAACTTGATTCTGTTCATGGCACTAACGCACCAACGTTGCAGACTGTTTATAACTGGATAAATGATTTTAAACGTGGTCGGTCAAGCACATCTGATGCTCCACGCTCTGGTCGCCCAATCGAAGTCACTACTGAGGATGTTGTTGAAGAAGTCCATATTATTGTACTCGACGACCGCCGAGTGAAGGTGCGTGAAATAGCTGAGAACACAGGCATCTCCACTGAGCGAGTACATAAAATCCTGCATGAAGATTTGGGTATGACAAAGCTGTCTGCACGTTGGGTGCCATGTTTGTTGACAATCAAGACAATGCCCCAGTTGCACACGTCAGCTATTGCAATGGCCAAAATCCACGAGTTGGGCTTCGAGCTGGTTCCGCATGCTCCGTATTCGCCGGACCTACCTCCGTGCGATTATTACTTATTCCCAAATCTGAAAAGATGGCTTGGAGTGCAAAAATTTTTGACAAATGAGGACTGCATCGCAGGTGTAAACGGCTTTTTTGAAGACCTCGACAAAACGTATTTTTTGGAGGAGATAAAAAATTGGGAACACGCTGGAACAAGTGCTTGGTCCTCAAAGGAGACTATGTTGAGAAATAAAAGTAAATTGTTTAAAAAAATTTTTTTTTTACTTTTTAACACGACTTCTCAAACAGCCCTCGTACCGTGTGACGCACGACACGGAAGATAAAAAATATAACTTTGAAATATTTTTCAAATTCTGCAGACATGCTGTAAGTTTATATGATTACTAGTGTTACTAAATCATTCGTATGAAAAAAGCTTCTTTACTTGCAAAATAATTAAAGAATTAAAGTTTTTAAAATCGTATTTAAAAGTTATCGAATTTAGGGCTGTGTATTTAATCTAGGTTACTAGTAATAACATGTAGCAACACAATTATAACTTTATATTTCACCTCTATGCTCTAGACTTTCAAATAATTTTTAAACAACACTCATGATTTTTGCCCAAATTTATTTTTGATTTTAGTCGATTATTTAAAAAAAACTTATCGATTATGACTTTATTTTTTATCTGTTGGAAAGACACAAATGTAACGGTCTTTAATACAGATAAAAAACCGTAAGGTCGCCGCTGAAGATTTCGAATAAAAAAATATCAAATCCATATATTTTGTCTATTTTTCAACTTCCCGCGTGTATTTATAAATATTTTGATTCGGGATCGTCTAAAATAAATTTTAACACATGTAATGTATTAATCTGTTCTCAGAACACAGTCATTTGTTTATATGTAAGGGTTCTCAAGTGGCCATAAAAACTGTTACGCAAGTGTCGCGGGCCCAGACAGGTGTCCGATTACCGACGCACTTGAGCAAACCTTTTTTTGTACGACGCACTTGACCGGAATAAAAGGTGTAACTATCCGTTTGCTCGCTGGCTACCTAAAACGAAATGTACCTTAATCGCGCTGTGCCTAAATGTCATTTCAAATAATCCTTTGGACTAAGTAGCTATTCGCCTATGTCACTATGGCCCGTATTAATAAATCGCTCTTGGTTGAGCTCTCAAGTGCGATATCAACTGATGCGCTCTCAAGTTGTGATCAGCATCTTAAGATCGTCGTTGATTAATAAAGACATTTCAAGAGCATCTCAGATCATGTCGCATTCAAGAGCCGCATCTCAAGATGCTACGTCACGAACCAGAACTTGAGAGCAAGATTGAATGAACTACGAATGAACGATTTATTTTCTTTAGTGAAACTTCGGTTTATGCTCAAATAAGATATAGCGTAAGGTTAAAATTTATTACTTCGATGTAGTTGAATTAAATTAAAAGCGATTACATTAAACGTAATGTTTATTTTCTACATAATTATCATAACCTTACCTACCTACTTTTGTTTTTTGTAGAAAGGATGTAAGCCATACCTAATATTTGTCTACATTTTCAAAGTAACACTATCTATTAAAGAACTTAACGCAATTCATCAACAAATAACTATAATATAGGAAAATAAATATTCGTTGAATAGCCATGCAGTATTTCCAGCGCGTATCCTTTGATTACGATTTCGGATCTTTTTAGACTTCAGCGAGTCCTCGCCAGGTTCTGATATCTACCAAATCTTCGGATCTTTTCGCAATCTTGCCAAATAAATTTGTTTATTTCCAGAGGAATATAAAAATATTCTTATAATTATAGTTAATATAACTATAATTATCAACTTCTGACATAATATTTTCGAAATCCTTGATTCTAGCAACTGGCAATCACGCTCTCAAGTCACGGATTGACCGCACTCAACATTCTGCATCTCAAAGCACATCGCAAGTGCGCTCTTGAGAGCCGAGATTGATTTATTATTAAACACTAACTCAGCTGATTACGGCATCTCAATCAACATGTTGATATGTTTATTAATTAGATTAGCATCTTGAGATCGCTCTCAGAGTTGAGGTCGGTTTATTAATACGGCCCTATTAGTCTATTTCTTACATTGCCCATTTCCCGACACGACTATTTCGTTATTGGTCTATTTCATAAATTGGCTATTTCGCGATGCGACTATTTCGTTATTGGTATATTTATTAAATTGTCCATTTCGCGATACGACTATCCCACTATTAGCTGCCACGACACGACTGCCCAAAAAAAGAAGTGTATTTTTTTTAGGATTCATGTATGTTTGTGAGTTTCTTTATTCCACCATAAGTTTTAAATGCCTGAACAGATTTAGACGTATAGGGTATCGTTAGTTTTTTTTCTATGATTCAATATGGTGGCAGTTTGGCTCCATTATTAAAGGTGAAAGAAGAATGTTTTCTACGAATTTTACAATATGGGTATCAAATTGACAGCCTTGAAAAGCACATTCCAAAAGTATATAATTTATTGGGTTAAGTTCTTTTTTGGCAGGGCAGGCGTGTTTTTTTAGCTTTTAAGCTAGTTATTTCTCACAAAGGATTTTAGCCTGATTCTCGTTATGTCAAACTAATTCATTAAAACTCCATTAATATCATATTATTTTTTGTCTCATTGAATGCTGGTCGCTACAAACTAAAGTGTTCATATTATAAACTAGATGCGCCCCGCGGCTTAGAACGCGTACAAATTTTGCTCCCCCTTCCCCTTACTCTTCCCCTCCACACCTCACGTGAACATGTTTCAAATAGGCCTATCTTGATGAAATTTGTTATGCATATAGCTGAGACCCTGAGGACGGCCATAGGGTACTTTTTAACCGACTTAAAAAAGTTTTCATGTCCGAATGAATCCGCGGGGCGCAGCTAGTAAACAATAAAGTCGTATTTCACTCGAACTAAAACTCAATGAACTTAGGTCTCACATGGTCTATCTAGCACTTGAACTAAAACTCAAAGGACCTATGTCTCACTGGATCTATATAGCTCTTGAACTACAAATCAATTAACCTAAGTCTCACAGGGTCTATCTCGCTCTTGAACTAAAACTCAATGGACTTATATCTCAATATGCCTACCTCGCATTTGGTTTAGGCACAACGCGATTAAGGCACACTGCGTTTTAGGTACGCAGCGAGCAAACGTAACTATCGACGCGCGACGCACTTGAGCGGATAATATAACGCAAAGAGGTAAAACCTCCCATCTACCTAATCGTTACGTCACTCAACGGCGTAACACGTAGATACCTCCCCTTACTCCCATTTAAGAGAGATCTATCTCTCCCCCTTCCTTAATTCCCATGCGGTACGTGACAGCATTTAAAAGTTAAAAGTTATGGTGGAAGAAAGAAACTCACATACAAACATACATACATACATGAATGCTAAAAGCAATATAGAAGTCGTGTAAAAAAAACAGACGACTTCTCCTCCTTTTAGAAGTCGATTTAAAATAAATTGGTTGTTCTATTCCATAATTTGTAATCATAGTTGTAGTATCCAAAATATTATATATTATATTTATTTATACTTTTTGTTCGGAGCAGCCGTGGCGCCCACAAACGAGTACCTGCCGCCGGGTCATCTATTATTTACCATAAATCCTGTTTAATATATATACTTATAATAAAACTGTAACGGGTCCAATTCTGTACATAGAAGATATTGTTTTATTTGGATGGTACTCTATTTTCGATACTGAAGCCAAAACTGTATTTTTTCATTTTTGTCTGTATGTCTGTCTGTATCTTGGCCACGCATCACACCGCCGGAACTACTGGATGAACTCAATTGAAACTTGGCATGATTTGAGTTCATACTACGAGGTAGGACATAGGATACTTTACATACGTAAATATTAAAGGGTTCTCGCAGGATAGGGATTGAAACTTATTTAAAAGAACACGTACCACGCTGAAACTAATGGACGGGTTCTGTCTGATGCAACTTGGCACTGTCATAGTTTATATGATGGGTTAAAATTGAGGACACGTTTTATCCCGAAAAAGTAAAGGGTTTCTGCGGGATGGGGTCCAAAGTTATGTTAATTTTGAAGTAAAAGTTTTTTTTTGGAGGATTCTGTAAATTCGATACTGAAGCCAAAACTGTTTTTTTTGTGTCTTTATCATCACCGCGCATTGCCCCATATCTACTGAGTGAATTTAAATGAAACTTGGTATGATTTGAGTTCCTACTACGAGGTAGGACATTGGATAATTTTCATCCCGATAGATTTTTTTTGGATGCAAATTGAAATTGACGCAGTCATCTATCTAACAATAGGTACGAGAAAGGCTGTACAAAGAAGATAAATAAAAAAATAGTCTTGGGTACTTAACAAGCTACTGAAAAAGTATAAATAATTTTTGAATCGTGCGTTTCTGTCTGTTTGTCTGTATGTTTGTTCACGCACCACGCAAAAACTACTGGACCGATTGCGATGCGGTTCTCATTGATGGCTTAGGGTTTGATTTAAAAAAGGTGTAATTGGTATCTCAATCCGGTGAATTATTAGCCAAGCAATTGATAAAAATATTATTGACGGCTGAAGAAATTTTGATCAAATGTTGGTATATTGGTCCTGGAATAGCACATTATGGTACTTTGAACCTAAAGAAAAGACCACGCGTGCGAAGCCGCGGGTACAACTAGTATAAAATATCATTGATCACTAAATACACTCAACTGTAAAAATTTAAACAACGTGCTATGTAGACTCGCAGCTGTGTTTGTGTGGGTCGCGGGAGGCACGACGTGAACATATAAATTTAATTTAAATTTAACGTTTCTTATTTACTTATCTACATATTTTACTTCACTTTAATAGTTGCAATTGCAACATTGGACTAGTAGTACTTACATAACTTGAATAGAATAAAATGGATTTTTTTTAGGGAGCTTGAAAGACATTTGCTACTGTTTAGGTAAAAGAATTATATATTTTTGGAAAGGTCTTTTAAATACCTTCATTTTGATACCTCACGCGATGGGTATTGTTAATTTTTTATTCCATCGGAAATACAATAAGGCAGCTGTAAGTCGCCATATTGGTTTTCTTGTCACTTCATATATCCTATAGCACTCAAAATCCATCAAGCCTTTTAGGCTGTAGGATGCGCCTAAGAAACGTACAGGCAAACAAACAATCAAACATATATACAACCCAAATACATTACCCTCCACAGTCGGATAAAATGTACACTAAATACAACAGTACCTACTAAAAACTGACTAGGTATATGAAATCTATTGTACCATGGATAGTCTTATGGTCGGTGTTTGGCATTCATTCTGGTTTCTCTTCAAAGTGCTTTCTTATGTGAATGTTTAATGTATATTTTTGTTCACATTTGAATTCACACAATTTGCACTCATTAGATGGATTCTTTTTGGTGTGTATCTTTTTGTGAAGCCTTATAGATTGAGCACTTGCACATTTATAGTCACACATGTTGCATTTATATTCCTCCTCTCCTGTGTGTATCATTTTGTGTTGTTTTAAATGACCAGCTTGTGCACATTTATAGTCACACATGTCGCACTCATATGGTTTCACTCCGGTGTGTATCAATTTGTGTCGTTTTAAATCACCAGCTCTTGTACATTTATAGTCGCACATGTTGCATTCATATGGTTTTTCTCCTGTGTGTATCATTTTGTGTCGTCTTAAATCACTAGCTCGTGCACTTTTATAGTCACACATGTCGCACTCATATGGTATCTCTCCGGTGTGTAACATTTTGTGTACTTTTAATGAACCAGCTCGTGTACATTTATACTCACACATGTTACATCCATATGGTTTCTCTCCTGTGTGTATCATTTTGTGTTGTTTTAATGAACCAGCTCGCGCACATTTATAGTCACACATGTCGCACTCATATTGTTTCTCACCTGTGTGTATCATTTTGTGTTGTTTTAAATTACTAGCACTTGTAAATTTATAGTCACATATGTTGCATTCATATGGTATCTCTCCTGTGTGTAACATTTTGTGTTGTTTTAATGAGCCAGCCCGTGCACATTTATAGTCACACATGTTGCATTCATATGGTTCCTCTCCTGTGTGTAACATTTTGTGTTGTTTTAATGAACCAGCTCGCCCACATTTATAGTCACACATGTCGCACTCATGTGGTTTCTCAACTGTGTGTATCATTTTATGTTGTTTTAAACTACCAGCTTTTGCAAATTTATAGTCACAGATGTCGCACTCATATGGTTTCTCAACTGTGTGTATCATTTTATGTTGTTTTAAACTACCAGCTCTTGCAAATTTATAGTCATACATGTCGCACTCATATGGTTTCACTCCGGTGTGTATAATTTTGTGTTGTTTTAAATCACAAGCTTGTGCACATTTATAGTCACACATGTCGCACTCACGTGGTTTCTCTCCTGAGTGTATCATCTTATGGTATTTTAATTTATCAGCTTTTATACATTTATAGTCACACATGTCGCACTCATATGGTTTCTCTCCTGTGTATCATCTTGTATTCTTTTATTTTAACAGCTTTTGCACATTTATAGTTACACATGTTGCATTCATATGGTTTCACTCCGGTGGGTAACACTGTGTTGTTTTAAATCACTAGCACTTGTACATTTATGGTCACACATGTTGCATTCATATGGTTTCCCTTCTGTGTGTGTCATTTTGTGTCATATAAATTACCAGATTGTATACATTTAAAGTCACACAGGTCGCATTCATATGGCTTATCACCTGTGTGTATCATATTGTGTTTTTTAAAATCACCATCTGGTTCACATTCATATGGTTTCTCATCGGTGTGTTTTCTTAAATATATTTTTAAATCACTAGCACTTACACACTCTTATCACACATACACATTCATATGATTTCTCGCGAGTGTGCCTAGATATGTTTTTTAAACTACCTGCATGTTCACATTTATAATCACACCTTCACACCTAGTGCATTCATATGGTTTCTTTCTGGTGTGTTTTCTTGTATGTATTTTTATATTACAAGCATATTATGCTGACTTATAGTTACAAATAGCGCATGTGTATTTTTTTGCTCTCTTTAATTTGCTTTTGCTGTTTTAGACTACAGGCACCACAGGTTTGTCATCACACATGTTGCTGTTTAAATGAGTTTGCTTCGGTGAGTGCTCTCGAATGTTGCTGTAGTTGTAGAACTACTTGTTTCAAACACTCCCACACATTACTCGGTTTTGTACAGATGTTGGCTGATTATGTCAACTCTCAGTTGTTTTACTGCAATAAAACAAAAGTCAGAATTTGAGTATAAATAATTGCTAACAATTTTTTTTTTTTTTAAATTAATGGCAATGGCCATTGTAGTCAAATTAACTTTAAATTTCAATAGAACTAAAAAAAATAATACAAATAATAGATAGCTGTTCACTTGAACATAACATTCACTCTAAAGACAAATTTAAACCCACAATTTAACAAATAAAATCTAATTTATACAGATAAAACCGCGTACTAACTATGGAAAGAAAACTATATTGTTTGAAGGAGCACAGATGTATAATAGCATGCCAAATGAATTACAGGAGTGTAACAGCATAAATATGTTTAGGAACAAACTTAAACATTACTTAATTAACTTACCTTAGCACTACCTACCAGCCAGAGGACTATAATTTATAAGTATTTTTAAGTTTTTTTTTGTACCTCATTGTGAATGAACAATAGTTCAAAAGAGAAATAAACTTCTTTAAACCTAAGTGAGCCTTTGCAGCAGCCGTGGCGCCCCCTTCGAGTACCAGCAGCAGAGTTTTTGTTTTTTAAAACTCAACTACGAACAATACTATTCAAAAATATTTGAACAACTCACGTGCGATGTAGACTCGCAGCGCGGTGCAGGTGTGGGGCGCGGGAGGCACACAGTAAATAACTTGCGTGCTATGTAGACTCGTAGTGCGGTGCAGGTGTGGGGCATGGGAGGCACATAGTAAACAACTCGCTTGCTATGTAGACTCGCAGCGCGGTGCAGGTGTGGGGCGCGGGAGGCACACAGTAAACAACTTGCGTGCTATGTAGACTCGTAGTGCGGTGCAGGTGTGGGGCGTGGGAGGCACACAGTAAACAACTCACGTGCTATGAAGACTCGCAGCGCCGTGCAGGTGTGGGGCGCGGGAGGCACACAGTAAACATCTCACGTGCTATGAAGACTCGCAGCGTGGTGCAGGTTTGGGGCGCGGGAGGCACACAGTAAACAACTCACTTGCTATGTAGACTC
The DNA here is from genome assembly GCA_946251855.1 of Alsophila aescularia. NCBI lineage: Eukaryota > Metazoa > Arthropoda > Insecta > Lepidoptera > Geometridae > Alsophila > Alsophila aescularia. Next base: position 47,036,638 of record OX276383.1, on the reverse strand, counting down.
GCAGCGCGGTGCAGGTGTGGGGTGGGGGAGGCAAACAGTAAACAACTCATGTGCTATGTAGACTCGCAGCATGGTGCAGGTGTGGGGCGGGGGAGGCAAATAGTAAACAACTCACATGCTATGTAGACTCGCAGGGCGGTGCAGGTGTGGGGCGCAGGAGGCACACAGTAAACATATACATTTAATTTAAAGTTTCTTATTATGTCAACTCTCCATCCAAAGCTGCAATAAAACAAAAGTAAGAATTTGAGTAAAAATAATTGCTCTATTAAAATATTGTAGTCAAATTACAACGTAAAATATCAGTAGTAAAACTACAAAAAAAAAACTACAAAATCAAGATAATGGATCGGCCAAAGTGAGACTTTGCTGTATCAAAATATTTTTCCCATTTCGGCTTATTAATAAGACAACTGCGAGGTCTAGAATTAATGATCAATAGTTTTATAATACAGAAATAATTTTTTTGAACCAAATTAATGTATCAGGGATGAGATGAACATTGGGCATAACTCCCACCTTACTTGTGGCTTTGGTTTTGAGGCCCTTGGGCTACCCCCAAGCCTGTCCAGCACCCTAACCTACCAGGGGTGCCCTACAAGTATTAAAACAGATATATTTTTTAAGTATAAACTATTATTCAAATTAGATATTTTCATGAAAATAAGCATAGTTTTTAAGACAGATGTCGGAGGGAGAGCCCTATGTTTGTGTGTACAATACACTTGCGGCTGATTATCGCACTTCACAGATGTCAAGCTCAAGTGTTATTATTATGAAACTAACTATTATGGTTTGTGGTAGCAGCAGATAACCTCTCTAATATACGTGAGAAACTTTCTCCCGTTTTGGCCTTTTAAAATGTCTAGTGTTGTCAATAAGCATCTAAAGACAAGTCAGCAGAGCAGCAGGTCGACCGCGGATGAGCGATCGTTATGGTTTTATTTCCGTTTACGTTTACCATTGACGATTACGAATCAAAATTGGTACCGCGTTAGGTAATCGTATTGTAATGGTTTATTGAACGAATGAATAGTTTTCAATCGTCTGCAGGGCGACCGCCGATATGCAAAGTAAACGTAAACGTTATCAATTTGTCATTTTAAAACCATAAACCTCTATATTAGTACTGACTTTCGGCGGGAAACGAAATCGAAACGGGTGTTTTGCTTTCTTCTTCTTCTTCTTTTTTATTGGATGGCTTCTGCGGAGGCACTGGCCTACTAGCAATTTCGCCAATGTCAAGTGTATAGTTTAAAGTAATGTCACGTCACAGTCAATTATTGTCAAAGTCACGAATCAGTAAAATGGTGGACATTTACTGAAACTTCCGAGGGAGATTTGGAAAAATCACAAAATGCCATTTATTTCTGCGTTTGATTCTTTTGCCCGCACTCGTGCACGTTAACGAACACCTAATAGTTAATATTCCACCAATATTACACATTAACACTTGAAGATACACAAGATTGAGAATAAAATCTAACTCTACATCACAACATTTTGAATTTTTTCAAAAAACCCCGGGTGTTTTGCTTTGTTTTATTTCTCAAACTGCAGGGCGACAGGCGACAGCGGATACGCACAGTAAACGTTAACGTTTTCAATTTGTCATTTTAAAACCACAAATTATTAAACGATGATACCATTAGCAAGGCCATAACCAAGAAAGTTAATAACGTTAAGTAGTACCTACTTTCGGCGGGAAACGAAATCGAAACGGGTGTTTAACTTTTTATTATTTTCTAAACTTGTGTATCTTCGAGTGTTAATGTGTAATATTGGTGGAATATTAACTGGAATAATACCGCCAAACTGTCGCCGGTAGCAGTTGGGGAATTATTTTCTCGAACAACCATTGAAATAAACCCTTGCTCAGTCTGTAATTGGCCCTATAATGTTCTTTCGGCAGTTACAATGGGTTGTTGAGATCACGTAAGAGATACACGCCTCTTTCTATGAGCTGCCTTCTGACGCTCCTCCCCTACAGCCCCAAGCAAATAGGCTCTTGCCGCCACTTACGTAGGTAGATGAACTAAAAATGATGTATAGATCACTTTTCATTTAGGTAGTAGATACTAATACTACTAGGTACTTTATTTAATAACTGGGTCTATGTTTAGACTTAACATAATCTAAAACCAATAACATAATCTAAAATGAAAAACATTGACTTCGAATATAAATCACAATCAATGTGTATATTCAAAGTATTAACTTGATAGTATGTAGCATGAAAGGTTGCTCATTAGTCACCGTTTTCAACAATTACCATTACGATTGTTTTCAAAGCCGCGAAGGCGTTCGCGGTACCCTTGTGACATGTTAAATCATGACTCCAAGTCAGATTTTTGTTATAGATCTCGATTAAATAAAGTGTATTGGGTACAACGCCATCTGGCGAGGAGCAGCGTCTTTTCTATTAGATCAAGTTGTGTTTTCTCCGTATCTGAAAAACAGACGCCGAGATTGTAAAAAACGCCGAACTCCACCACGCGTGCGCCACTTTCTTCGTTAAAGGAATAATGAAAGCTTTTCTTGTTGAAGACAGATTGATAATTTCGCCTATCTAAGAATCAAGAAATAATGGTTGAATTTGCCTCTGCGAGTGAAAGGCAAAAGTTTTCATCTACTGTCTCAAAATAGATAAAATGGTTAATCCACGCAGCGACAAGAGGCGTTAACTAGAAGGAAGGTGTAAACGAAGCGGTGGCCTCTGACGGCTAGTAGCAGGGCTTCTGAGTGTTGCTATTATTAATTGACGTTCCAGGAATATTTCGGGCTCTGGATAACTTTGGACAAGGAACGGGTTGTTTAAAAATCCAGAATAGGTCGCATCTTTAAGTTGGCTAACAAATCATAAATTCAGAGGGCAGCGTTTCTTAAGTCGAAAATAATTTAAATCTAGAAATCGCTTGCGATGGTCACACCATGGAAGGTTTTGACATAATGGCGAAATCACATGTAAGTTCCAGAAAGATGTTTTTTTTTATATGAAGTTTTTCGAAGAAAACACCAGAACCTGATCGGAATGTACCAGAACTGGCTGGAGGACAGTGACCTGTATAGCTAGGCCAAGGTCTGCTTTACGAAGCAAACCAAAGTTAGTATATATACAAGAGAGAAGCCTGTGGATTGGATTTTGATTTCGGGCGTAAAACTGGATTTAGTTCACGTAGTTGGCACGTGATTAAGATCGGCCCAGGCAGCAGAAAAACACGCAGTTTCTCTTGTGTCAACAAAACGACCGAGGCACGCTGTCCAGAACGAAGCTGCCCTGTTACAGGCGAAATAAGTATACAAGTGCAAAAGCCAGGTTAGTGTGATTTCCCGTGATTTCAGTATTGTACTAACGAAATATCTGTTTTGATTTTGCACCGCGTCTATCTAAGGCGGGCATCTCGAGACACATTTGAACACAAAGGAACGTGGTTTCCAGGTTAAAATCGTGCATCTACGGTCGGCTATTGTCGTCACCACTGTGAGCTGCTGTGCGCGATCACCCGGGGCTCACCACCGTTCGTGGAAGAATCCGGTCTACGAGGGACTCCAGAAGGACTCCAACGCACCACCTGTCCAGTAGAAGATACCAGGCACCGTTCGTGGTCAAGTAGTAGGAGCTGATCGAGTGGAGTAAGGAGGCGTTCCGCGGCGGTACGCGAGACGACGGTACAGCGTCCCAGGAAGCCTCCAGGTTGGTCCACTCCATATCATTTTGAGTCGGCAAGCTACGGTAGCGAGGGAAGCCTTCGCCTTCTAACGTGTTAATATATTGTTGAAAGATACTTTCTGTCTTACTTTCTGTTTACTTTCTATTTTAGAGTTTGATTTCCCTCTGGGAAACACAATCATACACACACACACTCTGTTTGCACAAGTTCTCTTTTAATATAGAACATTCTAAGGCAAAGACAAGATTATTCCGTTGCGTTGTGACCAATACATGTTAATCAGCTGAGCACAGACTCTCTAAGTTTTACTAGCCTAGGATACAGCTTTTCTATTGTAAATTCATATCATACAGGCCGGAGTTATGTACTAAAATTTATATGTTTGAGGAAATTGTAATCATATTTGAGAATTTTGAGTATTAAGTTAGTAATATTTCCTATTATAAGATCTTGCTGTTTATAATTATTTTGATGCAGAACAAACTAAATTAAGTGTAAAATATTTCTTTTTGAATTCCTCAGTAAAGGGGAGAGTACCAATATTTGATAACTCATGTGTGTCTTTTTTCTATTTTTGTAATAAAGCCCTTTGTTATTGAATTTACGATCTTGTTTTAATTCCTCGCCTTTACCTGAGAAGGAGGTCCGTTTCCTTAGCCGGGCAAACGGTCCTTTTCACCCTTTTGTTGTAACAACTGTCATTTCGTTGGAAATCATTCGTTCAATAGTTTTCCACCAAAAGTTTTTTTCGTAATCGTTTTTCAATGGTAAACGCGACAGTTTGGCGGTACTAAATTAATGGTTTATTGTTTTAAAATGACAAATTGAAAACGTTTACGTTAAGTTTGCGTATCCGCGGTTGCCCTGCTGACCTGAGATTTTCTTGCAACAGCACACTAGTCACTAATGTATAGTACCTACCTACTGTGAAACTTACTTGACAAATTTGAAAATTACAATCTCTCCCGTATAGTCGGAATCATTGTTGTGGCGATATTGTCTGTTTTCGGCAAGTTATTTGAATCAATTCTACAGTGTCGAATAATTCGGCAATTTGAGAGTCAACTGTCTGATGTTATTGTTAACGTAGTGTTTATATACTCTTTGGTTATTGTTCAGCATGGATCAGTGTTGCCAGATGTTTTTGATAAGCGATCGTACGCTAGTAAGGAAAAAAGTCGTATTCCTTAGGGATAAGGAAATAAAATATCGTACATGTTTTTTTAGCTTTATTTTACAAGATTATGTAGTTATACAATTTTTTACTACTAGGTAGGTAAGCTTTGAGATGTTTTTTACGAGTTGAATAAGATTTAAACACGCTAATTTTGGGTGTCAGTTCACAGTCACACACAACACATCTTGCTTTGTACTCATCTTTACCATGTTTCAGCCAGTTTTGTGGGCGTCAATTTTTTCACACTCGGTACGATACTTTTGGGCTCTATGTTTGTCTTTTTGTTCTATTGTTAACTCGTTTCGCCTACCTATAGTAATTCGTCTCCGTCCAATTTTTAATAAATTTAAATTATTTCGCGCACAGGTACTTTTTATCGGCAGCCAGTGAGTAGAGAAAATGAACAAACAAGTAAACTTTCTGAATTATAAATACCGTAATAATTGTTAATTCAGTCTGTTGATTGAATGAACTTTCTTGATGATAAAAGGGTAATCCCTGGCTATTGTGGGGGTTCTTGGTGAGTAGTGATGGACTTAAAAAATCGTACAATTCACGTACGATTTCGGTAATTCGATCGTACACTGGTAAAACGAAGAAAAATCGTATAAATACGATTTAAATCGTACGTCTGGCAACACTGTCATGGATTCAGAGGTGCCGTTTGTAAACAAATAGTACTTTTAAACAAAATCACGACTTACCGTATTGAACAGTATCTATATACTCTTTGGTATTGAATTGATCACAATATTAATAATACAAGCCAAACCACACACTACTTTTTTTTTCTTTTTTTCTTTTCCACGTTCGATGATTTGGCGTCACACTTCTCGTGTATTTGCCTTGCTTTCTATATATTTTTTAATTATTAAAACGAGGAAAACAAAATAACTATTTACAAAATTAACAAATTGGAGAACGGAATATCGGAGAAAGGAAAGGATGGGGCAGAGGAGCAAGGAGAGGATACGTGAGTAATAATAATAGAACATAGTAAAAAATAAAACATATTATACATACATCATGCAAAATTATAATTTTATGTCGTTACCTTCAATAAATGAAGCTAAGACTTTATAATATATAGGAATATAGTTGTAATGGAGTAAACATTGTATATTTGTAGGAAAAGGAATTTCAAGTTTTGCCAGGTCTATGTAAAACGTAGTCTTATCGTACAAGGGGCAGGTAAATATGATGTGGTTAATATCCCCAACATCTCCACATTCACAATTTGGAGAGTCATTAATTCGAATTCGAGCAAGACGTGCCGGACTGCACATGTGACCCAAACGCATACGTATAAGCACGGATGTGGCTTCACTTGAATTTCGGGTTGTATGGTACAATAATATTTTCCTTTTAAGCGGGCGCTACTCTTCCATGCTTCACTCCAAGATTGTTGGAGATGAAGTTTAGGAAGAGCAGCGAGGTCGTGGGTATATTTTTTGAGAGGAAACACGTCTCCACACTCTATCGCCTCATTAGCAAGTTGATCTGCTTTTACGTTGCCTTTAATTCCAGAATGGCTCGGAAACCAGGTAAACGAAACCGAATATCCCTCGCTTATGCAGCTGAAAAGTTTTTCTCGATGCATAACAATTACAGGAGAAATTACAGTATTCCTTTAATATTTAGAAAGGGCTTGTAATGCACTCATGGAGTCAGTGATAATTACAGACTTTTTAAGTTTCATTATAACGATGTATTCTAAGGCTTTATATATTCCGTAGCACTCGGCTGTGAAAATTGAGGTTTGTGAAAGAAATTTTATTTTTTCGACTATGTTATACTGTTGCTGTTGATGAAATAGGCCTACACCAACACAATCACTATCGGAACGTTTCGAAGCATCACTATAAATATGATGCCAATTTTGCCAACGTTCTTCAATTACCGATTTAAAATACGTGTTTGCATATGGATCACTCTTTACAATACCTATGTTATATGTGTAATAAATCCTAATAGTGAGTCAACTTGGGCACTTGACAGGGTCAACGATGAGGTGCAGTGTGAAGAAGAGCGGAGTCCCCCTCCTGTCCGCGACGCCTGCAGCGCGTACCGGCAGGCGTCTATTGAAAACCGGTACAGCGTATTAGGTGTGTCCGGTACACGAAATCGCTTGCACGTGGTTGCCAAAGTACATAATATATCGTATCTTTGGTGTACCACAACGAGGCGTTTTTTTTTTTTTAAGTATGTGTACCACCTATGTGGTTATTAGTTGTGCGTCAATATCCATACCAATATATAAACGTGAAACATTGTCTGTTTGTTTGTGGAGCTTTCTCGCGATAACGGCTGGACGGATTTTGATGAAATTTTGAATGGAGACAGCTTACAACCTAGAATAAAACAAAGAATGCTTTTTATCCCGGAAAATTGAAAGTTTCTGCGCGAAAACTGGAAAATGATGATTACTTACTGTAAAGAACGGTTGCCATAACAGAATGGTCTGTGGTGCCTTGGATACGAAATAACAAGTCTGTCAAAAAACATCAAGAGCATTGTGGTGCTATACCTACTTTTGCATTGGTTTTTAATATCCTAGAAGAAAATAGAATGCTTTTTTTCGCAATAAACAGTAGTCTGCGCGTACAAAGTCGCGGGCGGGAAAACTAGTCGTATAGTGGAGAATTGCGATTTCATAAATTTCCAAAGGACGAGGAAATGTGAGAACTTACCTAAATGTTTGTTTTACCATGGTTGGTTATCATAATCTACAACATTAGGTAGCTATTATAATTGATGTAGGTACCTAGTTAGGTTCTTAGAAATAATTATGTGGGGTAGGTCTTACCTACCTACCTTTTAGAAGTTGAACTATACAATCATATTTATAGAAAGTTCATTTCTGTTTAATTGGGTACGCATGCAGTGGAGAATTGTTTTTTTATTTGGATTTTTGTTTTTGTAGCTAGGTTAGGTATCTAGACAAATTGGACGGAGCCGAGATTTTAATAAAATAAACAACAAATTAAATTTGAAGTTAATTTTATTGGTCTTACTTTTGACCGTACAATTCAAGCGAAGATAAAATAATAACAATTTGTACTTCGTAACTTCCTTATATAACTTTTATAAATGCGTAGGCGATTTCTAGTACATTCTTCATTTGCAATAACAACTAAGTAGTTACATTTCTCATAACTCTAACGAGAAAAACATCTAAGTACATAAATGCTTATTCAGCTATGCGCAATTAAATCAAATCAACATGTAGAGTACCTCTACTGCGCATTATTCATAGAAAAACAACATAAGTACAAAAAGTGCTTAATTGGTACTTTCACAATCTAAGTACCTACTTGTATGACTAAATATGTCGCAATTGGACTTCGGTAAACAACGGTGGGTTTGTGGTACATATAACTTCTCCACCCTGAGTTTGAAAATTATCTGAAAGTTCATTTCTTGAAGTCAGATTATTTTCAATTTTACATAATTTCAAAATCTCATTTTTATATTTTATAATAAAGTATACAATAGTAAAAATCTTTATAATATAAAGTATTAATGTCCATAAACTAACACTTTATTGACCATTTCACTTATTTCACTATATTCACTGTTTTCACTTTTCTTCAAAATATAATTCAGCATTTGTAGATTTTCCATATTTACTCCATCTAAGTTAACAGGTTTCCTTTTGAAATTATTTGTAACTGGAACACTTGGTAAATTTATCAATGGTAGTTTAGGAATATGTAAGTTCATTCCTCTGAACAATTTCTTCCGTAGAGATCTTCAACTTGTATTTTACAATTATCGTCCTCATTTTCACAGGTTTTTGTCAAGTACGTTTGGTAACTTGCAAAAATTATCCATATGTTCATTTCAATTTGTTGAACTTTTATCTCTGAAGTTTCGATTAAAATTGGAGAACACGACGTAATATTCAACGTAAATTTCATTAAATCAGTTATACATTTATCTTGTTCCAATACGACTGCACAACTTTCTTTACAAAGAAATAATTTCTCATCAATCTCGTCGCATGGATTGGAGAGTAATATAATAGAGTTCAAATCCTTCACGAGGATAAAAGGATATTTAGGAAGTATCAAGGATGTAATATTATTAAAAGTATCAAGGATAGGTAAGGGGAATAACTGGTAATATTTGTAAGTGTTTTTGCGTACAATTGGAATTGCCAGTACATATGTAATTTGCCTACCCTTAATATAAGCTTTTATCTCTATATTTTGCTCTATGTTTACTAAATTTTCATAATTAACAGGGAAAATTAACTTATCTGTTCTCTCAATATTTTTTAACAATTCAAATAATTCATTAGTATCAATTATTGATCTATGTAATATCTTATTTTTACTTAATGCGATTGCTGCATCAATCTCATCTAACTTAGAAAGAATTATTTGAAAATTATGAGTTAACAAACTATAAGCATGAGATACTTTATTTTCAAAATCATTTATTTCACTTCTATTCAATGCTTTCTCTATATCAATTAAATTATTCTCAAATTGTATAAAATTATAATAAGAAGTATTAGTAAAATTTACAAAACCATCAACCATTTCTGCAACCAAAGTAACTTTCTTTGAAATAGCATCTTGTTTAGTTTTAATTTGATTAATTAATTCATCATATTTGATTGCGTCATCATTATCCATATTTCCAGTTATCAATTTAATTATTGATCCTAAAGGATTTATAAGTCCTCTTTTAACACGTAAAGTTGGGACTAATTGCTCATACCTCTCTAAAGTTAAGTTTTTAATAAATTCAGTTTGTATTTTATCATCATTAAAATTAATCGTATAATTAACTTTATCTTTTAAATATATGTTTAAATCTTTCAACTTATTTATGTTTAAATATAAATCATCTTTAATTAAGCTTAAGTCTAATACCTTAATTAACTTCCATTTATCATATTCCAAAATTGCATTTCCTTTTTTAACAGGCAATATTCCAGGATTATTTTCAATCCTTTGTAGCTGAATAGCTAGTCCTTGGGTCATCAGTGTCAGGATGACGAATCTGTGGACGTTTAATATCTTTTATTGGAACCTTAGTTTTACGACCATTTATTTTTACAGGGACAGTATTACGTACTATTTCTCCTGTCACTTGTGCTTTTTGATATCTAGGACTATCTTTACTTCGCCTAGTATTAACTCCTTTTATAAAAACTTTATCGCCTACTTTTACATTAAATTTATTTTCTCCGCCTCGTTTTTCTTTAATTCTTTCTTTCTTTTCAACTAACTTTTCCGTTAGATATTTATAAAGATATTTTGTTCTTTGTGCGTGCTCTTTAACTAATTGCTGAGTAAAATATTTATCAAAGTTTACAGCAAACATACTACTTGAATCCGTATGTCCAAATACTACTTCAAATGGTGTTAGATTTGTTGTCGAATGTATCGTTTGATTATATGACAATACTGCATATGTCATTATAGATGCGGCATCAGTAGATTTTTGCTCATATTTAGCAAGTCTATAAATTTCTATAATTGTTGAATGAAACCTTTCAATTAATCCCATTGAATTTGGATTATGTGGCGTTCCTATATGTAAATCTATTTTATAAAAAGATAACATTTCTTTCAGTAAAGTATTATTAAATTCAGAACCTGGGTCTGAACTAATTTTACTTGGTATTCCATAATATGAAAAATATTTTATTAATGCTCTTATTATTTCAGGGGTAGACTTTGTATTTATTTCAATTGCTTGACCTAACTTGCTGAATGCATCAATTATGGTCAAAAATGATTTATTTTCAATGGTAAAAGTATCTATAAATATTTCTTGAAAGGGTTTTATTTGGGTTTGCGTTAATTGCAATTCAGGTTTAATTGGTTTACGATCATATTTCATACGTTTACATAATTGACAAGAATTTATAACGCTTGCAACTGTTTGATCCATATTATTCCAATAATATGTTCTTTTTAAATGTGCCAGTGTTTCTTTTATACCTCTATGACTTGTTTTTCCTTCATGATATTTTAAAATTATTTCACGTTGTTCGTTTTCATCTTCAACATATACTACTCTTAATGTGCATTCAAATAATTTTACTGAATCCTTTTTAAATAAAGTAGTGACAACTGATGCAAAATCTTTTCTGTGTGCTTCTTCTTCAAAATATATAAAATATTTAATTTTAGGTCTTATGTAACCTTTTAAAAATTCTTTTACTAAATTTGTATTATTTACTGGCATATGTACTTCTAAAACTTTCTGTTTATTTCTTGAAATATCTTTTACAGACATTTTATTTAAATTCCACGAGTAAATTAATATTTGATTTGGTTTTGTATTAATTGCTTCATGTAAAATAGGTATGCTTTCCATATCCATATTTTCATGAGAATGTGCTGTTTCAGTACTAGAATTTTCAGGAATATCAGATGCCATAATTGTACTACTATCAAATGAAGGTATTGAATAAGGTGACCTTCTAGAAATACTTAAAGTTTTTTCTGAATCAGAAGATATTGTAATTGGAGAAGTTGATCTTATTTGTTTTCCTTTTTTGGAAATTTTATTTGTTAATTTGTTTTCTTTTTTATCAATATTAACTTTCATTGAGAGATTATCATCATCTCCTAGTGCATTTACTTTTAATCTCGATAAAGCGTCCGCATTTTTATTTTGTTTCCCACTTTTATATGTTATTTCAAAATCAAATTCAGCTAATCGTAATTTCCATCGTGTCAATTTACTATTTGGTTCATTTATTGAATTCAACCATGCTAGTGGTCTATGGTCTGTATAAATATAAAACTTTTTACCATATAAATAAGGTCTAAAATGTTTTGTTGCCCATACAATGGCAAGGAGTTCTTTTTCTATAGTACTATAACGTATTTCTGCACTATTGAGTGTTCTACTTGCATATGCAATAGGTTTATCACTACCAACAGTTCCTTGAGAAAGTACTGCACCGATTGCATAATTTGATGCATCCGTAGTTAAAATAAAAGGTTTTTCAAAATCAGGAAATTGTAAAAGTGGTGCATTGGTTAATAATTCTTTACATTTTTCAAATGACGATACATATTCTTCATTTATTATTACTTTTTGATTTTTCTTTAAACATTTAGTAAGAGGCTTTGTTAACTTCGCAAAGTCTTTTATAAATTTTCTGTAATATCCAACCAATCCTAAAAAGCTTTTAATTTCTGTTTGCGTTTTAGGCAAAGGAAAATTTAATACTGCTTTTATTTTATCATTATTAGGTTTCAAACCATTTTTTGTAATTGAATGTCCAAGATATAAGACTTCTTTTCGCAAAAATTCTGATTTATCAAGTTGAACTTTTAAATTTGTTTTTCTCAACTGTTCAAAAATTTTTTTAAGTTTATTTATATGTTCTTGTAAACTGGATGAGTATATAATTATGTCGTCTAAATAAACAAGACAATGAATACCTTGTAGTCCACGCAGTACATTATCCATTGTTCTTTGGAATGTAGCTGGGGCTGTTTTTAAACCAAAAGGCATTCTTAAAAATTCATAATGTCCAGACTGAGTACTAAAAGCTGTTTTCTGTCTATCATTTTTATCCATTTCAATTTGATGATATCCACTTGCTAAATCTAAAGTTGAAAAATAAGTGGATTTTCCCAATTTATCAAATAAATCTGTTATATTTGGTAGAGGATATTTATCATCCGTAGTTATATCATTTAATCGTCTATAATCAATTACCATTCTATATTTCTTTTTACCAGATGCGTCATCTTTTTTTGGAACTATATGAACTGGAAAATTCCATGGTGAATATGATTCTTGAATTATGTTATCTTTTAATAACTTTTCAACTTGGTTGTTTATTTCATCATTAATTGTTTGAGGTTGCCTATAAGGTCGAATATATATTGGATCCTCATTAGTAGTTCTTATTTTATATTTAACATCATTTGTAAATGAAAGGGGTAATTTTTCACAATAGAATATATCTTTATATTGATTGCATAAATTAAAAATTGCATTTCTTTCTTCTTCATTCATATGATTTAATCTCAGTTTTGTTAGATTTTCTGACAATATTTCGTCTAATTCACAATCTGTTTCCATTTTTTCAACTATATTATTTACTTGTATTTCATCAAAATTAAATTTTTCAACATTAAGAGGTTCATTAAAAATAATTGTATGTAGAGTATTTGTAGTATTTTGTATTATAGTTTCAGCAAATGATTTTTTACAATTTACTATAGCTGATGGCATTCTAACGCCAGGATAAAATTCATGAAAGTTTAAAATTCCTGAGTCTGATATAAGATTTACTGGAACTTTAACTTTCATTTCACATCTAGGAATAAGTTTTATCTCATATGGTGGATTATAATTAATAGGAATTGCAGTTTCAGGTGTTAGAAGAAGTTGATTTTTCATATCAATACTAGCTCCTAACACAGATAATAATTCTGTTCCTATTAAACCGTCGTATCTTCCATCGACTTTATAAATATAAAATTTGTACCAATTATCATTTTTAAATTCATCAGGTAATGGTATAAAAATTACTTCATGATGAGTACTTGTGCCATGTGTACTTACGACTTGAAATGTTTCTTGATATTTGAAATCTTTAAAATATTTTTCTGCTAATTCTGGATTAATAAAAGAACGATTACTCCCTGTGTCAATTAAAAATTTGGAGTTCAGATTTTTAAAATTTATACTTGGTAATTTTAAATAAGAGTTACAATTTAAATTTATAGTTTCTATATCGGAGGATGCTCTTTTGAGGCCCTCATATAAAAATTTTCCTTATTTGGAATAGTCATTTTATTTTTATTTTGATTATCTTCGTTTATTACGTGAAGATGGTTTGGCTTTTGTGGTGCCGTTCTCATTGTTACATCTTTATCATTGAAATCAGTTGTTTTATTTTGAGGAATACCAAAATTAAATTTATGATAGGGTTGTCGTTTGAAAAACCCTGAAGCTTTGTAATTATTTACTTGCGGTTTATTCGCATTACCAAATTTAAAATTATTTTGTGGCACAAAATGATTATTTGGCCTATTTAGAAAAGGCTTATAACCTTGAGGTTGTATAAATTTATTTGGAGGATTATTATTAAATGTTGGCCTTTGTGGGATGCCAAATTTAAATTGATTTTGTTGAGGAATAAAAGCTGGTTTATTCTCAAATGGTTTTTGAGTAATTATTTTTTTATTTTTCATTTGATATTGTGTTTGGAAATTCACCTCTTCCATCACAACACTTAGAGCTTGTTCTAATGTAACACAACTTTTCAGACGCACAAATCGAAGTAAATCTTCAGATAAATTGTACATAAATACATTTAATGCAGTGCTATTATAAATTATAGCCTTGGCTGCTCTAACTCCCGAGTCTTCAATTAAATTCACTTTTGCAATCAAAGAACTTCTCACATTTTGAATACGGTGGCAGAAATCGATGTAGGATTCGTCATTTTTAATTTTAAGACTTTCAAGTTCAATAGCAATACATTGTTCTGACCTTGGGTCGCCAAAATGTTGAGTAAAAAGATTTTTCAATTGTATCCATGTTGTAATATCGCTACGTTCACTTAATAATGAGGCTGCTCTGCCTATAAGTCTACTTGAAATAACATGAAATAAATATAACTCTTGTGCTGCAGTAATTTCGGTTCCACTTAAGCTACGCACATATTCACATTTTGAAATAAATAAATTTAATAATTTTTCATTCCCATCAAATTTAGGAATTAATTTCACAATTTCATTCGTTATAATCCTCATAGGTTCCATTTTAAATTATTATTTAAAATCAATTCAAAATATTAAAATTGAGTATGCGTTTGTACAATATAACACGTATAACACACAAAAATTCAAAATATAATTAAATATAAGCACATAAAAGTTCAATAAAAACACAAAAATCAATAAAGACACATTAAAATCAATAAATTCACATAAAAATCAATTATGACGCATAAAAATCAATAAATTCACATAAAAATCAATTATGACGCATAAGAATCAATAAATTCACATAAAATTCAAATAAAAACGCATAAAATGACAATACATTCACATAAAAATCAATAAAGACACATAAATTCACATAAAAATCAATAAAAACGCATAAAACGTCAAAAAAATTCACATAAAAATCAATAAAAACGCATAAAACGTCAAAAAATTCACATAAAAATCAATAAAAACACATAAAATCAATAAGTTCACATAAAAATCATAAATTCGCATACAATAAATCAAAAATAACAAGTGTATTGGCAATTTTTGTCCAAAAACACTAAGGGTCGAATAGCAGGGCAAGAATACGGAAAGTGAATGATTTTCGACTCACTTAAAACCGCTCGATCCCATGCCTCAGTGATTATTCCACTCGCTGAATTGTTTCTCAACTCCTTTTTCCAATACAGTCGTATTTGTTTGGTTCGAGTATTTTTTTACGTGGATTTGTCAGGAACACACGAAGTTATTCAGGACAGCTGCACCAGATATGTAGGTTGCGCCAGACAAATTATATTTCACAATTTTTGAAGTAAGCGCCGGACAAATTAAATTTCCACGACTTTAAAAAAAAATCCTACCGGCTGCGCCAGACAAATTGGACGGAGCCGAGATTTTAATAAAATAAACAACAAATTAAATTTGAAGTTAATTTTATTGGTCTTACTTTTGACCGTACAATTCAAGCGAAGATAAAATAATAACAATTTGTACTTCGTAACTTCCTTATATAACTTTTATAAATGCGTAGGCGATTTCTAGTAGATTCTTCATTTGCAATAACAACTAAGTAGTTACATTTCTCATAACTCTAACGAGAAAAACATCTAAGTACATAAATGCTTATTCAGCTATGCGCAATTAAATCAAATCAACATGTAGAGTACCTCTACTGCGCATTATTCATAGAAAAACAACATAAGTACAAAAAGTGCTTAATTGGTACTTTCACAATCTAAGTACCTACTTGTATGACTAAATATGTCGCAATTGGACTTCGGTAAACAACGGTGGGTTTGTGGTACATATAACTATCTAGCTATTATATGTGATATTACTTTTGCCACATTCGGAGATTATTCTTTACATTAGCTATCTGATTTCAGAAAAAAATTACCAGCTGCACACGGTCCCAACACCCTTAGTAGTACATATCTACTCGTAGGTAGGTACATACATATAAGACCGTGGTCACCGTGGGATCTCAACTATGGATGCTAGTAAATCAGTAAAATTAGCTACATTCGTTAGTAAAGATTTTATTCCATACTAGCATACCCGCCCGTGACTTCGTCCGCGCGGACTTCAGTTTATCGCGAAAAAAGCATCCTACGTTCTTCTAGGATATTAAAAACTAATGCAAAAGTAGACTTAGACTTCTTGGTTATGGCCTCTGTCGCTTGTTGTTGGTATAGCATCAACTACTTAATCTGTGGCACCAAAGCTCTTGATGATTTTTGACAGACTTGTTATTTCGTTTCCATGGCAACCGTTCCTTACAGCGAGTATTCAACATGTACCAGTTTTCCCGTGGAAACTTCCACGGAATTGGTGGAATTTTCCGGGATAAAAAGTATCCTTTGTTTTATTCTAGGGTATAAGCTATCTCGATTCCTAATTTCATCAATATCCGTCCAGCGGTTATCGCGTGAAAGCTCCCCAAACAAACAAACAGACAACGTTTCACTTTAAAATATTGGTATGGATTATATGTAGGTACCTACCTAGTTTTCAGTAAAATAGGTACAAAACATATCGATACCCTTTCGGATCCTGATATTTTATTAACCCCCGAATAAAGAGACGGGCGTTATAAGTTGTGTGTGTGTGTGTGTGTGTGTGTGTGTGTGTGTGTGTGTGTGTGTTTGTGTGTGTGTGTGGGTGGGTGTGTGTGGGTGTGTGTGTGTGTGCGTGTGTGTGTGTGTGTGTGTGTGTGTGTGTGGTGTGTGGCATTGTAGCTCCTAAACGAATGTACCGATTATGATGCGGTTTTTTTTGTTTGTAAGCTAATGTTATCGAGATGGTTCTTAGCAATATGGAGGTGGGGGGAGGGGTTGAGAAAAGAGGGGCGAGAATCGTATATTCCAAACGAATTAACCTATTTAGCTGCGGTTTTTTATGTTTCCAATCTGAGGTAAACAGGTTGGTTCTTAGCTATAATGGGGGCGGGAGAAATGGGGTGAGGATCGAAGCTTCCAAACAGATGGACCGATTTTGAAGGGGTTTTTAAGTTTGAAAACTAATGTGATCGAAATGTTTCATAGCTATAATAAGGGGGGGGGTTGGGGGTTATATAAATTTTTAATTTGTGCTTGTTCTGTCATACTATCTCATATTTATAAATAAATGCAAAACTTTAGATGTTCCTTTGTTATACAATCAGGGTGAATCGGGCGATGCCACGGGGTGCAGCTATTAAGTATAGAAAGATATATCATGAGGCATATAAACTTTGACATAACATAATATTATTTTGTAAAAAAAGATATTCTATATTTTTTGTGCCAGCCCTAGCATATTTTTAGCTACTAGTCGCTTGTCGGCATTTTGCGCCGCGACAAAGAAGTTGACTCACTAATAAGATTTATTACACAATGTTTCTGCAGCGGAAAATATGTTAGGGGGGGGGGGGGTATGTATGAAATTGCCATTTTATGTGGAAACAAGAAAAAAAAAATATTTGAATAATATCAAAGTTATATAATCATATTACTACTAACACATGTCTGCCGACGTGAAGTTGACATTTATGTTTTTCTGGAAGAATTCAGAGGAACAGCTTCCACGCAATGTTAGAAGTCACTTTCGTCTCCTCGGAACTATTTGTTTCAATTACATTATTATAAGTGTATAATTATACAGAATAATGATTACAATAACCCGGCGCAGTACAAATGTAATCTCAAACTTGCGGGTATTTCTTACGAGGAGCTGAAGGTTCATTTTATGAACCACATAATTAAGTTGGTTTGTAATAGAATTTTGCTATAATTTCAATAACTGGAACCTTGGACAATCTGTAGTTAACTGCAAGGTTTACAGGATTGGAGATAGTTTTGCTCTGTATTTTTACGTACGTAGTGATAATGTTGAAATAATATATTTGTGTTCATTGAAACACCTTTTAAAGATGATACCACATTGTACAAAAATTACAGTTTTTTTTTCAAGTCTCATAATTTACCCGCACCTATTTTTTCTACATAGATTATAAGTAATGCATGAATAATTGACTCTACAAAGGAGAAACAAGTACCACACACGGTGACGCAGTCCTATACAGCACAAGTAGTGAAGTTGACTGAGCTGTTATGACACAAAAAGACTAAAGCCCCAGCAGATGATAAAATGAACAATGAAATCCTTAAGGAAACTAGTACTTACTATCATTGAAATTAAAAATGTGACAAATAACCTCGCAACCGAACAAAACTTAATTAAGACTGACATATTAACTTTGAAAAATAAAACCACTGATACAGAGACAAAGGTTAATTAATACACTTGTATCAGATATTATGCAGTTAAAAGAAACAGTACCTTTTCCCTCTTCAGGTATCAAACTAGAATCTATGATGATAGAAATTAAAGAGAGAGAAGAGAGAAGCAAAAATATTATAATTATTGGAATTCCTGAACTAGTGAATGAAAACAGAGATGATAGAAAGAATCTGGATAAGAAAGAAGTATTAAGATTAACAAAAATTGAAAATACTGAATGCCCGAAACCTGCATATATTACTCGTCTATATGACGGGTTAAAATTGAGGATACTTTTTATCCCGATACAATGAAGGGTTCCTGCGGGATAGGAGTCCAAAGTTATGTTAATTTTGAAATAATAAATAATATATTTTGGAGGGTACTCTGTATTCGATACTGAGGCCAAAACTGTATTCTTTTTTCATTTTTGTCTTTCTGTCTGTCTGTATCTTGACCGCAATCACGCCGAAACTACTAAATGAATACAAATAAAACTTGGTTTGATTCGAGTTCATAATACGTGGTAGGACATTAGATACTTTACATCCCGAAAAATTAGAGGGTTCCTTGCAGCATAGGGGTTTAAAGTTATTTAAAAGAACACGTATCACGCTGAAACTACTGGACGCATTTTCAACTTGGCACAGTCATAGTTTCTAGGATGGGATATTAAGGATATCCCGAAAAAATAAAGGTTTCCTGCGGGATAGGGGTCCAAAAAAAAGTTACGTTAATTTTGAAGTTATAAACAATATTTTTTGGATGGTACTCTATATTCGATACTCAAGCAATAACTGTTTTTTTTTTCATTTATGTTTGTCTGACTGTCTGTATCAAGAGTGCACCGCGCCGTAAGCGTAACTATTGAATGAATTCAAATTAAACTTCGTATGATTTGATTTCGTACTACGAGGTAGGACAATGGATACTTTTAATCCCGATAAATTAAGGAGTTTCTGCAGGATAGGGGTTGAAAGTTATATGTACTCGTATCACGCTGAATCGGATTTTGAAGCAACTTGACAGTCATCGTTTATATGATCGGTTAAAATTGAGGATACTTTTTATCCCGAAAAAATAAAGGGTTTCTGCAGGACAGGGATCCAAAGTTATGTTAATTTTGAAGTAATAAATATGTATCTATAGGTAATTATAATAAAAGAATAACTACGAAAAAGTCAGTAAAGAGATAATTAAAAAATAATGGTCGAAGGTAGGTACTTAAAATAAGCTACTGAAAAAGAATATAACATTTATTAAAATGATGTATGTCAATTTGTTTGTATGTTTGTTTGTTCGAGCATCACATTGAAACTACTGGACCGATTATGATGCGGTTATTGTTGGATAGCTTATGGGTTGACTTAAAAACTGGTGTACTTAGTATCTCAATCCGATAAGTACAAACCGAGCAATGGCTAAAATCTTTTTGACGGTTGAAGGAATTTTGATACCTTCCATAAGGATGGAAAATAATTCAGCATAAGATAGGCGTTAAATGTTTTAGTCAGCAGTACAATGGATTTATGAGATAAATTTGTAATGACATGGTTGGTGATCTGCCCCCCGATTCAGAACCTTTCGATAGCGAACCGAATCGATTCGATTCGATATTGTGAATGATAAATGTATTGAATTTAACGATTTCAATCCAAATCCACAGAATAAATAATATCATATCGATATACAACTGAGTTATCGAAGGGTTCTGAATCGGGGGGCAGGTCAGGACTCTGAACAAATTTGAAACTAAATAATTTGATAAACCGTACCTATCATTGTAATCAATGTTTTGTTAATATGATGGCTGTTCACTTGTGTGTTTTCTCGTATTATGCTCTTTTAGACTACCTGCTTGTCTACATTAATAATCACACACAGTGCATGCATATGGTTTATCTCCAGTGTGTATTCTTATATGTACTTTTAAGTCTCTTGCACTTACATACTAATAATCACACATAAACTAAACACACACACACACACACACCCTTACACACACCCTTACACACACCCTTACACACACCCTTACACACACCCTTACACACACCCTTACACACACCCTTACACACACCCTTACACACACCCTTACACACACCCTTACACACACACACACACACACACACACACACACACATATACACACACCCACACACACCCACACACACCCACACCCACACACACACACACACACACACACACACACACACACACGCTAATGAATTTGACAGCTTGAAACCGATATGATCAACACTGCGTAAAAATAGCACTGCAGGGGTACGTTCATTTACTACGCTCGAATCACCCGTGCTCTTGAAGACAATCAGTCGCCCAATTACAGAACTTGGCTACAACCGGATTATCACTTTTTTCATAGCAATTTCGACTCTACCGCAAGGCATTAGTGATTGCGATATTGAGAATTCGATTGAAGCCAAGTTATGTAATTGGGCCACTGATTGAGGCCAAGTTCTGTGGTCGGGCCCCCGGATGTCAACCATCCTATGACGCATAGCGTGTAATTTAAAATGCTGGACCTCATAGTGATGTGACGTATAAACAACAATTGATCTGATCGAAAGATTTTATCTATGTATCAATTTCATGTTTTCACATTTGATGCTATTCTGCTCATCGCACCTAAGATCCTCATCAGATCTTCACCAAATTTTTACGAGACCAACTTAAATACCAACTTAAAGTCACCTTTCAAGTAATAACTTAAGTTGGTCCCGTAAAAAATCTTAATTCTTATTTTTTGTGTTTGAAATCGGATATAAAAAGGCGGAAATATTCCTTTTTTGGGGGAAGTACCCCCCAATCAAAATATCCCCGACGACTAAAAAATTCGTTAAACCTATATACTTACCAAGTTTTGTCTAGATTGGTTGAGAAATGCGACCTGTAGAGGAAAACAGTCGGACATTTGGACATACAAATGAATTTTTGCCCAAGCCGAAACGGAGACGCTTCGCGCTCGCTTGGTCAGTTCGCAACTACTATGTCTACTTGCTGCGACCCATGGCTTCACATGCATTTTCATCATCATATACTCGTAAATCCCTATAAACCATAAGCCCCCATTAACGCCACAACCAGCGGTTGCTATCAAGAACTTTTATGACTACCTTTCATTAGTGGGTCGGTATGCATCTTTGTGCTCGCAGTAGTTGGTGATAAGATAATACACAACAAAGTGCTACTGCCCATTTCTCATTAGCTGGTTCTCGCAGCACTCTCACTATGAGAAGTGGTGAAGTTCATGATAAAAAATAGTTTATTCATTTTCCTAGATCTAAATCAAAACTATCTACCTACCAAATTTCATGTAAACATAGATAGGTACTTATATCTTACGAATAGGTACCTACTAAAACTTGAAAGAATAATAACAAAAAAAAATGGTATTTTATATATTTTTCAAAACTCTATGGCTTACTAAATAATGGAAAATATTATATTTCATATTTATTGCATAACCTGTTATGTTGCTCTTATCATAGTAACATAGGTATTAAATTGTAAAAGGCCCTCACGAGACAGCTTTTGACCTAGTGTGAGGACCACCAGTAATTCCTTTCCTGTTATATGTACATTATTATTCAATAAGCAGTATTATATTATTACTATTATAAAATAGGCAAAATAATATCGCACTAAAAATAAAGTAAAGTTCGATTATTTTTGACGTGGATACGTCTATGAATTTGCTTCCATAGGGAGGCAATCCAAAAAACTGATTGTTACAAACTCCTTACTACTTAGTCTTTGATTATATATATTGATGTCTGTCATTCATTTTGAGTTGTCATATTAGAAATCTATTTATGAACTAAATACGTGTTTATTTTATTGGCGACGATGATAAAGACGTAACTATGAATAGTGAACAATTTACCCAGTTTCTACACGCCCAACAGGCGCAACAGGAACAAATAACACAAATATTAAAGTTGTTAATGCAAAAAACGACCAACAGCGGCGGCGTGACGAACACCGCCTCCACAACAAAAGCTGACAAAATGGTAATCATAAAAAACTTTAACATGGAAAAATACAACCCAGAGACATGCAGAGTCGATGATTTCATTGATTTCTTCGAGACAAAGTGTGGAATATTTGATATTACCAATGAGCAATTACAGAAAGATCTACTGTTGAATTTTTTAACGCCAGAAATATTCCGCGAGTTGAAAATAGCACTTACACCCAGATTTGACACCAGCACTTACAAGGATATTTGTACCAAACTTTTAGACTTGTACCGCATTAAAAAGACCAGGTACCGTGCTTTAGCAGATTTTTGGAACTGCATAAGGGAGATAACTGAGTCGATGGAGTATTACGCAAACAGACTTAAAAGCCTGAGCCGGGATTGTGGATATCACGATGAACTGTTGGAACGACAGCTACGCGACCGTTTTGCTATAGGACTAAACCATCCAGACCTTGAAACGGATCTGAAACAGAAATGGCCAGACTTACAAGAAACTGAACAAGGAAAATCGAGAGAAGTTACGTTTTCTCAAATTTTTGCAATTGCACAATCACGTGAACAAGCTGAACATGATACCCCAGGTTCGAGTGTCAACCGAATCAGAAAAAAAAACAATACTCGGAAGTCTACTACACAAGACAACAATACAATGCGTAAACTATACTCTAACCAATGCTTAAGATGTGGCAAGAATGACAAACATTACCTCGCCAACTGCCCGGCGAAGAAACACATATGTGACGAATGCAATATAAAAGGACACTTTGAAAATTATTGCATTAAAACCGGACGCGCATTTATTGAAGGAAAGAAAACATCGAATACCTTCAAGCACAAGTTACAGAGGATCACCGACAGTCATACAACTGCTTCACCACATGATTCTATGGAAAGTAGCGATGATGATGGAGAATTAGTTTGCAACATTGCAAGCACCAGTAAGAAAGACTGCAAACAAATCGATGTCTTAATCAATGGCGTAAAATGCACGATGGATTGGGACCCCGGCTCCACCTACTCAATAATCAGTTCCCATTTCTGGAAGAAAATTGGTTCACCAACCTTATCTAATGCACCAAAACTTAAAGCCTACTGCAACTACAAGTTAAAATCAAAAGGCCTTACAGACGTAACTGTCGAAATTGACGGACGCCAATTGTTTTTACCAGTTGTGGTAATGAAAAACGCTAACCCGATGCTTTTTGGTCTTCATTGGAGTGAAATGTTTGAGATGGAATTTCCAAAACCCGTTTACTCAGTCAAACCTACAACACACAACTACACTCAAGCATGTCCTTGATGAACATAGTCAACTTTTCGATGGGAAATTGGGCAAGGTAATAGACTACCAAGTTAACATTCACGTCAAACCAGGGGCTGAACCTGTACACCTCCCAGCAAGACCGATCAAATTCAGCATGAAGAAAAACGTCGAACGGGAATTAGATCGCCTTGTTACCGAAGGCATAATACAAAAAGTAGACCCAAATATTACTCCCATAGAATGGGCTACACCTACTGTTAACGTTGGAAACATTCCCAACGTTGCAATATATTTCGATGATGTCGCCCTGACAAGTAGGAGCTTAGAGGACCACCTACGTACACTTTCTGCAGTATTTGACAGATTACGACAAGCTGGATTGAAAGTCAACTTGAAGAAGTTTCTTACAGAAAGAGATTGAATACCTGGGTCATATAATAGACCAAAATGGAATACGTCCGACGAACACAAAAATTGAAGCTATCACCAAGGCTGTACAACCTTCCAATTCGAAAGAATTACGATCTTTCCTTGGTTTAGTAAACTTTTACGAACGCTTTATTCCTCATCTTCACGGAATATGTGCAGATCTTCATGAACTGACCAGTGGCAGATGGACACGGCGTTGGACTGACCATGAGAGACAAATTTTTGAAGCCACTAAGACATGCATTGCGAATTCAAAGCCATTGATAGCCTTTGACGAAAAACGTCCCCTTTTCTTAGCCTGCGATGCATCGGAGAAAGGCGTAGGAGCAATTTTATTTCACAAAGACAAAAATATTGAACAACCTATCACATTTGCATCAAGGAAACTTCGTCCTGCTGAAAGCAAGTATTCCGTAATATACCGTGAAGCGTTAGCCATTTTATTTGGAATCAAGAAATCTGACCAATATTTACGAGGGACTAAATTTACGTTAGTAACTGATCACAAACCATTAGTGCACATTTTAGGCACTCAACGTAATCTCCCAAAACTAGTTAACAACAGGTTAGTGAGATGGGCTCTATTGATTGGAAGCTACCAATATGACATTTGCTATCGGAAAGGAGAAAACAATATTTTGGCTGACTGCCTTTCTAGACTGCCAAATCCCGAAACCAAACCTTCTCGAACTGAATGTGCCGTTCATAAAATAAGTTCAAAACTTTTAGGTAGTAGAATGGCTGATCTTCATTTATCAGAGAACAATTTGAGTGACAAAACATCAAAGGACCCTATTCTATCACAAGTTTGTCAGTATTTGAAAACTGGTTGGCGTGATCTGGAGTATAACAGAGACATGAGACTTTTCTACAAGAGACGTTTTGAACTGTCCGTCGAAAACAAAATCGTCATGTGGCAAGGCAGAATGGTTATACCTGAAACACTTCGAAGAACGATTCTCACATACCTTCATAGAGGACATCCTGGTATATCTGCGATGAAGGCCCTTTCACGTTTTTATGTTTGGTGGCCATCACTTGACGAAGACATAGAGGCATTTGTAAAAACGTGTACAAGATGCCAAGAAAATCGCCCGTGCAACTCGGAACTTCCAGTTTTCTCTTGGTCCATTCCAGAACAAGTATGGGAGAGAATTCATATCGATTTTGCCGGTCCGTTCGAAGGTACATACTGGCTAATTTTATGTGACGCACTTTCAAAGTGGATAGAAGTGAGACCTATGAAAAATATAACTTCGAGAAGTCATTGCTATGTATTAGATGACATTTTCTGTACATTTGGTCTTCCACGCATGATTGTCTCCGACAATGGACCACAGCTGTCATCTTACGAATTTAAAGAATATTGCAAGAGCCAGGGCATTTTACATGTCACATCATCACCTTATCACCATCGCACAAATGGGCTTGCGGAACGGCTTGTGAGAACTTTTAAGTCTAGAATGGCTACAAATGACGGAAGTCAACTTAAACGTCGCTTGATGGAGTTTTTGTTCACTTATCGGAACTCGCCTCACACCACCACTAGTAAGTCACCCGCCCAGATGATGTTCGGCTGACAATTGAACTGTCTGTTGACGAACATTCGACCTGATAAAAGAAAATCGTTATAGTATCAACAGGTGAAGGCTAATGTTATGTCCTCTGCTCCATCTTACCATCCGGGTGATAAAGTGTACGTCAAGACTCGTCAGGAAAAGACATGGCAGCCTGCGACAGTTGCGAGCCGTAAGCATAGGTACTCATATGTCGTCTCAACACCTGACGGAAAGGAAAAGCGAAGTCATGCAGACCATATCAGGCCTCGAACGTCTTCCGCAGATTTGGCGAGTTCTCCAATGCATAGAACGCCTCACAACAATACTGAACCAACGTGCACACCATCCAGAATTATAACGTTGCCCGTGGCTATACCATCTACATCCATGACGTCCTCTCCCACATCATCCGCATCCACACCATCCATGTCATCTTCTCCGCTCTCTTCATCTACGTTCGTCACACCTGCAACTGTTGCGGTGCCTCCACCCTGTCGTCGCAGTCAGTGTCAAGTACGACCGCCGCGTCGGCTCATAGACGAAATGTAAATGGGGAGGAATGTTACAAACTCCTTACTACTTAGTCTTTGATTATATATATTGATGTCTGTCATTCATTTTGAGTTGTCATATTAGAAATCTATTTATGAACTAAATACGTGTTTATTTTACTGATGATATCAAAATCGGCGGATACAGTTTGGTTTTGCAGCTCCATATCTATCATCGATATCCAAATTTTAATTACACGACTTGATAGCTAACGGATCCAAAAATTCATTAGAGTTACCTCCACTTTCACTACTTCCTGGGACAACATGAATAGGTAACTAAATAAGGCCTATACAGGTGGCCCGTGGTCCTGATCATCGAGCGTTTTTATAAAAGAGCACATAAAAATCTATGGCAGTACGTATATTTTGAAAATCACGTACTTAATTATAGGGACAGAATCTTATGCAATTCACTGCAAAGTTCTAAAGTAGGCAGTCAATCAGAGTTACTTATTATAATCAACGTCATACCTTGTCGTAAAACGCAAGTTTAATTTGATGTTCTTGTCATTACATAATTTACATACTAAAATGGTTCAGAGACATGTACTGATTGATTTACTTATGACACTCACACAAGGCTTACACTCGACAATTCTGTTTAAATCGATAACAGATTAATCTTCAAACAAAATCGATTTATTTCCAGAGTATCAAATCGTCACAACACTATTTTCAAAAATGAATCAAAACTGAAACATGGTGGCTAGCTGCATCATAGCAACAGTAGTGCTATTACGCAGTGTTGATCATATCGGTTTCAAGCCGTCAAATTAATTAGTGCCTTGCTATAGAGTCGTAATTGCTATGAAAAAAGTGACAATCTGATTGAAGCCAAGTTCTGTGGTCGGGCCCCAGCGGCCCGACCACATAACTTGGCTTCAATCGAATTCTCAATATCGCGACCACTAATGCCTTGCGATAGAGTCGAAATTGCTAGGAAAAAAGTGATAATCCGATTGTAACCAAGTTCTGTAATTGGGCCACTAGGGCCCGACCACATAACTCGGATTGTCAGTATCAATATCACTAATGCCTTGCGATAGAGTCGAAATTGCTATGAAAAAAGTGATAAACCGATTGTAACCAAATCCTGTAATCGGGCCGTAGAAACATTTTGTATAAACCTTATAGCCCCTCTAGTTACTCTATGGTTGCGACTGAGTTCGCTGTCCGACTGAACTGACTCACAAATTATAAAGTATTGGAGTCCTTAAATTACACGGCCAGTATTACACGACCAAATAATGTACAGCTAATAATACGCGACCAATTTTACGTGGATTGGCGTCGTAATATCAGGGTGTACATAATTTGGTTGCGTATTATTGGCCGTGTAATATCACCCCGTGCTGATTTTGTACAGACGATAATACACAGCCAGGATTACGAAGCCAAAATATGTACATGTAATAACAGGGTGTGCATTATTGGCTGTGTAATACGGGCTGGACACTTTTTGTACGGGCGATAATGTACAGCCAATATTACGTGTACATCACAGATTAAAATATAGAAATGACATGGTCAAAGCCTCGCTTGCATGTTCCAGTTTCCTTTTACCACAGATTATGAATCGCAATTGGTTCGCGCGCTGCGGGAAGGGCTGCAAAGCTCACCTCCGCAGCTTCGGCTTTTTGGTCGCATTTGGCGACCAGCTTCCGCCGCTCCAGCTCACCCTGGTACCTGCACTTTGTAACAGCGGACGGGGGCTGCACTCCCTCCGCACCTCCGGCTTTTTTAAAACACTCTAGTGTAGGGCAGACAAGACCACGTGGAGTCGGGGTTGGCCGATTCGGTTCTGTGACAGTTTTTTCATCTTGACATTCGCCTACACAAACGAGGCATCAAGGAGTGATTCTAGCTTTGTCTATGGTTGGCTTCGTATTATTGGCCGTGTAATATTGGTCGTACAAAATTGGCACGGGCTGATATTACGTATCCAGTTGTACACGTAATATTGGTCGCGTAGTACTGGCCGTGCATTATCAACCCGACCGATTTTGTACGGGCAATAATACACGGCCAGTATTAGCCGTCCAAATATTACGAATCCATGTACACGTAATATCTGGCCGTGTAATATTGGCTGTACAATACTGGTCGACATTATTTTGGTCGTGTATTATCGTCTCCCAAGTATTGTACAAGAACTGACTGACTTGGGGTGCATTCCGAGACGTGCAAATATCGATAAAATCGATATTATCGCGCTAAAACGCGTACCGAGTCATCGTGAGCGCAACAACGATATCCGTTGTGACGTCACGGATTACGTCATTACATCCGCCATTTTGCGATTACACCGACCATGCCCCAAACCGATATCACCGTGAGCGCTACTGTCAAATTGACAGACTGACGGTTGTTTACAAAGAAAACTGTTGTTTGAATTCAGTAGCCCGATTCCATAACTTGGCTTCAATCGAATTCTCAGTATCGCAACCACTAATGCCTTGCGATAGAGTCGAATTTGCTATGAAAAAAGTGATAATCAGATTGTAGCCAAGTTATGTAATTGGGCCACAGTTGTGTGTGATTTTCGTACAGTTTTCCAAATATTACAACAGACAATTGACCAATTTTTAGACAGACTACTTTGCCCACGAGTAATACTTTGTATTTTGAGCAAATTTTGAGGTTATGTTGTTGTGATCTTGTAATCACGCTCACGAGCGTTCCGAATCAACTGCAGCACTCAACTGCCGTGAGCGCGATATCTGAATCGGAACGCAAATTAGCACTGTGATCGCTCACAGCGATATTATCGTGAATCGGAATGCACCCTTGTTGTGTTGTGTTGTTCTGTCTGTTTCGTAGAGAGACTATCAAGGTCTTTTTGATAATTTTGTTGTGAATAAGTTAAGAATCAGTAGGTATACAAATCATTGCAAAAAAGAAAAAGCAAACATTTATTCCTTAGTTTGTTGATATCAGCAATTCTTCAAGAACACATGCAACCATGTGGGGAGACAATTTGTGCCAACCGCTGTTCCTATTTTTGAGTATAATGTCTGGGTGAGTTTTCATGTCTTGATGCCTTCCACTTATTATAGAAATGAAGTCAATACTAATAAACTTGTGATGTTTATAACAATATAGCTACTCTCTAGTTTCTAATTATACTTTTTTAGGCTACAGTGTATTCAACTGCCAAATGAGCAGCAAACTTGGGATTATCTGCTTTTCACGCAACACTGGCCGCCCACTGTGTGTCTAGACTGGGTTGAGAAGAATCCAAAACACTCCTGTTCTATGCCGGTAACGCCTGATTCTTGGACCATCCATGGCGTATGGCCATCAAAGAAGGGGGGACACATGGGGCCGCAGTTCTGCAATAAAACGTGGCTCTTCGATCCTGAAGAAGTGAGGCCTATAGAAGATCGACTTGAAAAGTCCTGGACAAACATTGAAGCAGGTTAGTTTTTTTATAATCATCTATTCCATAGAATTACAATTTACAATAAATTTGTTGTTTACATAGTTTTGTGTGAATTGATTGATACATATTTGAGTAAATGAAGTTTTGGTATATGGTATCTTTTGTCAAGTTACAAATGATTCCCGAAATGAACAATATATTTTCCTGAGTAATTAGGGCAAGGCCGTAGGCAGAAGCGGATTTTTTATTGCCGAAATTCTTTAGCACCAGCTACCGTTTTATATACGGAAAGCTCAATTTATAATGAATTTTTACTATGGGTAATAGTGCAGTTAAAATTACATATTTTTTAATGTAAACTCGAAACAACATGGAAATTCTATTATATTTATTTGTGTTTGGCGATTTTATTAAGAGAGAAAGTAAAATTAAGTATTTACCAATTAATGTTTTCAATTAAACCATCAAACATTGTAATGTATCTATGTTTCTTTTTATATTGTTAGGACTAATAAACACTTGATAAAGTGTTCATTATTATTATAATGATCACCGAAATAGTTGTATGAACAAATTGTATGTTTGTTAAGAACCAATAAATCCCATTTCGCGACATTATTTTCAGTTCTTTTCAAAATCCATAATTCAGTTGATTATGAGCACGTACCTACCTAAAATGAAAGAAGCCACTGCTGCAATCATACCTATCACGCTAATTGACTGAGAAGTAAATTACTTAACTGTCAATGCCTAAACTTTGATGCCTAGATGTTATTTCTTCTACAAATATAAATGCCATCACTAATTATCTCCAATGCCTAATTCACAGATATGATTGTTGAATTAAAAACTCTTTTACCCCATTCCTATAAAAATGAAACGAGTTGTTTTTCCAACGCCTCGCTACGTTTTTTGTATGGCATTTATGTCAAAATCTGACAGATAGTAAGCGAAAACGGTTCGTTTTAAGATATAGGTACCGGCCATTGTATCTTGATGCGTATTATTATACAATTTATATGGTTATTATGACTACCTGGCTGGACATAATATTTAGTTTTCCTGTTTTTGTCATATGAGGGCTGTCATTATTTTATTAATTTGTATTGAAGTAATTAACATGAATAATGCAGAGCAGCAGATGCAAAAATTCATTATGTTATTAATGACTCACCATACAATGTAGGCAATCTGCTTTTAAGCGAAACTAAAATTATAGTCACCATTTATGTTTTAGTAAGTGCGCTTCTTAGTCTTGTACTATTTATAGTCCCAATGCTTTGTAGCTAATTTGCTTCTTATTCAATTGGTGTGATAGATATAATTGCAGCAGTGGCATCTTTCATTTTTAGGTACTATGCTCATATGCAATGATACAATGATAAATTCAGTTATGTCATAATATGTTTAGTTTATGTAAACATATTATGACATGACATAAGAGTGCATCTTCCTATTTTAAACATAGCTGCCATAGATAGACCTTTATACAGGATAGTAATTGAACTATAGTCCAATTAAAAAAGTGTATATTTTAGAGTTCCACACACCCGAATTAAAAAGAAACGATCCCTTATAGGATCACTTGTGAATATGTCTGTCTGTCCGTCAGTCACAGTCAATTTGCTCCGAATCTACTGGACCAATTAAGTTGAAATTTGGTGCACATACGATTTTCTGTGACCCAAACATGAATGTGTAACATAAATAAATACATTTTGAATATGGGGGCAAAATAGAAAATAAAAACCAAATGTTTTGCATGCCATACTGAAATGAAAGGGCTTGTTGAGAGGGTCTATTTTTTATAATTTTAAAATAAACAGTTTTAAAGTTATCTAACGATTCCAATAAAATGAAACGAGTAATTTTTCTTATGTCTCGTTAATTTTTGTTTGGAGTTTGTGTCAAAAGTTGACGGACAGAAAGGAAAACAGTTCGTTTTAAAATATAGGAACCGGCACTAAGTAAATAGATGAAAATTTAACATATTCATTGAAAATTCTTTACTTATAGATTACAGGAAAACCCATAAAAAGTTTTAAAATAAAATGGTAATATCTATCAATATTTAGAGATAATATTTTCATCATAAACCCCATTGTGTCATTTGTGCAGCCCCCTCCACATGAGTTCAAATTGCAATTGTCCGTTTTTTTTTTTGTTTGTCTAATAATAAATTACATGAAACTAAATCTGACGTTTTCTGGCTTTTCAGGAACTAATTTGTACGACTTGTGGGCCCACGAATGGAACAAACATGGTACTTGTGCGGCAGAGATTGAACCTTTCAATTCACAGATCAAATACTTCACCAAGGGCATGGACTGGCTCGATGGGTTCTCCATGTCAAAGATTCTAGCAGCGAGTGGAATCATGCCGTCTGATGAAAAAACATATACTTTGGAACAAATCAACAACGCTGTTAAAGTTAAATTGGACGTAGAACCGCAAATCGAATGCAGAGTGGAAAAAGGCGGAAAACAGTATTTGTTTGAATTGCGTCTTTGTTTCACGAAGGCTCTTGAACTGATTGATTGCAATGCTGTAAACTATTGGACAATATATGATTATACAACCGTCTCGAACTGCCATAATATAAACGAAATTATCTATCCTGCAAGTTATAAACCTCCACGAAGGCAATTGTTGGAATTGTACAAATTAACAACTTTCCTTCAGTGGTTTACACTGTAAATTCAAGATTTTAAAGCTTTCGGACTGTAATAACTTAATAACAATAATCTGCTTTTATTGGCAATCAACAGAGCAGTTAAAAATTAAATTTTTCAATAGTATCTATTATTTGTAACGTTTCAGTTCTCTCTATTATGAGAGCATATATTTGGCTAGATCCTTTTAACACATTCACTGCTCAAAACACAAAAGTAGTGTTTTTAAAGTACGACGCAATGTGTTTTTAGCTGTAATTTTAGCACTCCGTGGGAGAAGTACTTATTAAAGTCAGCAGTTAATGTGTTATTAAACAGTTAATGTAATTTTGTGGTTTTTGACAGTTCTAAAACGATTTCCGTCTGCAAATTGGACATGGAAGGTAATATTAGGAAGATCTAAAGTTATTTTTGCAAATGTTTAATTATAACCATTAAGATACTATATGCTGGTGCATAAGCCAGAGAAGAAATGCAGTATGAAATATAATTATGATAATTATTTTGTTTTCTACTAGTTATTATATTGAATAATAAACATTTATGTAATCATTGTGTTTACTTGTTGATCATCCGATTGTTTGACACATTTTATGTTGATCTTTGGGAAAATCATAATAATTGCTTGCCTTATTGGCCTTTCTACTACCTTATTTTCGCAATAATTTGCACAATGTTATGATGTTACTACGTTACAAGGTTTAACAACTACGTAAATGCAAGGCATAATGTTTAAGTAAGGACTGTTATCTAATTTTTCACTTAAAATGTATTATAGATACTATATTAACCGTATTTTAAACATAAGTTTCCTATATTGAAATGTCTGTTTACAAATACACCAATATAACGCATAATAAGTAATTAAACAAGTACTTAAAATATCCAGTAAATGAATAACTGTAATGTAGGTATATCTAACTAAAACTCATTGAACTCGCTTGAAAACTCATGTACTTCTGTATAGCGTAATATAATTACACCTATTATAACGTTCTGTAACTAAATTGATTTGATATTGCTGTCTTTATCAGTGTACTAATATCAACAAACTCTGCGACACAGGTCTATACTCTGTCGTTCTTTGTAATATTAAGATTACTAGATTATTATACATTTAAATAAATATTGTTACTATTAATAATGAGTGCAATCAAAATACAGTTTGAAGGATTTTTTTGTGCTTAGCGGTCCTGCTTGCACACTGTTTAGCGGCTCAGTACTGTACTTACTTGCACACTGTTTAGCGGCTCAGTACTGTACTTACTTGCACACTGTTTAGCGGCTCAGTACTGTACTTACTTGCACACTGTTTAGCGGCTCAGTACTGTACTTACTTGCACACTGTTTAGCGGCTCAGTACTGTACTTACTTGCACACTGTTTAGCTGCTCAGTACTGTACTTACTTGCACACGGTTTAGCGGCTCAGTACTGTACTTACTTGCACACGGTTTAGCGGCTCAGTACTGTACTTACTTGCACACTGTTTAGCGGCTCAGTATGTACTTACTTGCACGCTGTTTAGCTGCTCAGTACTGTACTTACTTGCACACGGTTTAGCGGCTCAGTACTGTACTTACTTGCACACTGTTTAGCGGCTCCATACTGTACTTACATGCACACTGTTTAACGGCTCAGTACTGTACTTACTTGCACACTGTTTAGCGGCTCAGTATGTACTTACTTGCGCACTGTTTAGCGGCTCCATACTGTACTTACTTGCACACTGTTTAACGGCTCAGTACTGTACTTACTTGTACACTGTTTAGCGGCTCAGTACTGTACTTACTTGCACACTGTGTAGCGGCTCAGTACTGTACTTATTTGCCTAAAGGGCAGACTAATGACGATAGTACTACCAATTTCATGGTACTAAAATGGTTTGTACAATGTATGGTTCTAAAATGAATTTTATCGCTCATTATATCCACAAGGGATAAAATATTTATTAGATAATTTTAAGGCCGCATTTTTGCAGCGTGTTATTATATAGCATGATGTTTTTTAAAGACGGTTAAAAATTATGTAAAAACAGACTGCTTTTTACGAAAATTATTAACCTGTTGGTATACTAGAAAATGTGTTCTATTTACATTGCCTACATTTTGTGTATTTTGAATGAATTAAACTCAAAAATGGAGATTACTTTGTCGTATTTTTTAATTTGTAATGATACCTACTAGAACATTATAGTTATTCTTCGACTATACTTTACATTATATCTACTTTAAAATACTCTCTCTACTCTCTTTTTTTTCTTACTATTGTGCTACCCTTTAGTCGCAATTTAGTGCTTTGTACCAGCCGGAGTATTGTTGTGTAAAAGTTAAATTACGACTACGATCTTAGTAGACTTAAACACATAATCCTTCCTTTGCTTCGACGTAGTAGGGTAAATAAGTAAATTTAAAAAACATCCGTTGAAGTGTTGAAGAGTTAATAATGAATTGTAATCGGAACTGAACCAAATAATTCAGCTTGTAGTTTTTGACCTAAATAAACATACATACATTCATTGCAAGTTAAATAAAAGCTTTTAAAAATAGCACTCTTGCGATAAAGACGGATCGATTGATACCTCGTTTGTCAAAATCGGACCAATAGGAACGACGATATGGTGGATCTATATTATCTATACTTATAATAAAGCAATAGGAACGAAAAAGTCTGTACAAAGAAGTTTATTAAAAATAAATGTGGTAACGGACGACTAAACTTTTGTGGTAACGGAACACTCGCCAAATCTCTTCTATTTTGTGGAACCCCAGTCCACACCAAATGGGATACGTACGAAAAGTAGTGTCCTCGAAGTCTATTCATCGAATGGTTACATCCTCGAAGGGTCGTTTCTGCGAATGGTAAAAATTGCGAATGTACGTTTGCTCGAATGGTCAAAAACTGCGAAAGGTCGTTTGCTCGAATATTCTAATAAACGAGTTATACTGTCTGCACGTTTTATTCCTGATTTTATTTTTAGCTGTTCTTACCCTGCAAGCTTTAGACTTTATGTACAAAACAAAAAGTACCAGGACAATATATTGCTAGCAGAAGTCAAGATCCAAGTCAAGACTCATTTGGTGGCAATAGAGTCAAAGCAAAGAGAAAATTGGACTTGAGGACGACAAAAGTATTATTTCTTTATTTTTTCTTTGACGCTTTTTTGGGTGGATACCGTGACTTGGCAATCTCGTACGCGTATCTGATCCTCAGTAGTGCCAACAACAACAACAACAACAACAACAACTTTAACGTAGTAGATGTAACGACGTCATCGCTCAACCGCTTCCAGTATTGAAGCACCTAGCGCAAAGGACTCCAGCCGGAGTACTGCGGGGGGCATCTCTTTGTCACCTTGGTCCACTGGGAACTTGTTTTCAGCCGTCAAATAGTTTTTTATCGATTGCTCGGCATCTAATCATCGTAATAAGGCACTGCATTGCCTTTTTATAACGCATATTCTGTGAAGTACGGAGTGCCGTATAACACACTTGCACTTCTATGACACTTCATAGAAGTGCACGTATTGCAATGAAATAAACGCATATAATAAAATATGAAATAAACGCATATAATACAATGTGAAATAAACGCTAGAATAAACGCACCGCGTTCCACTGCAAGGCAGTGCGTACAAGGCCTAAGATACCAAGTACCCCAGTTTTTAAATCAGTCGCAAGGGCTTGAGAGCAGGGCCTGGATTCTGTATGACAAATCACGCCAATTCCACGCCACCTGCGTGGAATTAGGGAAGGTGGGTATTTTTACGCGACCAGGTTTTGGCTTGTAAGTACGCCGCCCTGGTGCGGACCCGCAATACTTGAAGTTACTCACCAACTCGCCCTTTCGCCCCGTCCACACCTACATACTAGGTGGCGGGTTCGGCAAGGCTTCGGCTGAGTTCAGCCGCACTCGGCCAGCCGGGTCACAAGAAGCTAGGTGGCCGATACATAGCTCAAAAAACTTGCAAGGCATCGAAGTTTTTTTAAGCAAACGCAATTGTGCTCTTTATTTACATAAGCGCACGGGTCAATTTCCTATGCAAGTATTTTTTACTTTCAATTCCAGGCTTCCAAGTACTTTTTTCGCAAACACGATTGTGCTCCTTATTTATATGGACACGAAGATCAATTTCCTATGCAAGTATTTTCTACTTTCAAGGCTTCGGTTTACAAAGCACTTGAAAGTATTTTGAACCCTGGTTTTTATAATGAAAGATTCATGACATGAATGAGTTAAATTTATTTTTTTAATTCATAAATTACTATTTTACTATAAATAATTCGCTTAATTTCGCTGCGCTTTTTACAACTGAAGTCGACTTATTCTATCAAAAAACACAAAAAACATCTAAATACGTTTTAAGATCCTTTAGGGACCATAAGGCTACGAATAAATTATTACTTATTCGTAGCCATAAGCTAAAAAAAAGAAGAAAACGTGTTGTTCGAGTTCATTCAACGTTCAAACCACTTCGTAACAAACCGCTTGCGTGTTTTAAGGGTAGACAACGCCATCTAGTTTAAATGAAGTAACTTGTTATCATGAACGTCTTGTTATTGAGTAGAGAAAATTATCTCCGAAGGTAAGGTGGCACAGATTAGAGAGTAATTAAGGTGGTGAGGTAAATTGGATGGGGCATCAAGGGCAGGTCATTATTATGAGGTCCATACGAACAAATTTTAATGCAACGAAACATTGTGTTCTTAGTACAAATTATTTTTTATGATGTTTCACAGAACGACGTACTTACTGGCACTTTAACTGGCTCTTAATAATTACCTTCCCTACCTACCTACTTTTTGAGCTTTTGAACACGATATGAGAATTGATTTGTAAAAATAAAAGTTTTCTATACTTTCTCTGTGAAGAGCAATACATGTACCTACCTCTGTATGTACACATTTCAATACCGACAACTAACCATTTTGCCAGTAAGACATTATGAAGAAACCTCCGATATAATTATATAATTATGTAGGTACGTAGGTAGTACATTATAATATCTCAATGGAAGAAACATAATAAAAAAACGTAGTACATATAATGTATATACATACTCAGAAAACTTGCAACGCTTCTAAGTATTTTTTACGCAAAAGCAATTGTGGTCTTTATTTATGCATACCCACGGATCAATTTCCTATGCAAGTATTTTTTACTTTCATTTCAAGGCTTCAGAGTACTTTTTCACACACGATAGTGCTCCTTTTATATATAGAGACAAAGATCAATTTCCTATGCAAGTATTGTCTACTTTCAAGGCTTCCAAGTACTTTTATTTTGCAATCACGATTGTTCTCCTTATTGATATGACGGCAAAGATCAATTTTCTATGCAAGTATTTTCTACTTTCAAGGTTTTAATCTGTTTCTACAGAAAGCACTTGAAAGTATTTTGAACCCTGGTTTTTCGCCCTGGTGTTTGAAGATGGACGTACTTGAAAGCCCTGGTGCTTGATATTGCGAGTATGACCCATGCCTACGTGGAATTTGTTCGTGATTCCAATTTCCACGCAGGCAGCGAGGAATTGGCGTCTTAAAATTAGAGATTTAGGCCCCTGTAGGTCGTGCTAGTGCTAGTGTGAGCCGAATCCTAAACACCTGATAAATTTGAATTTAGCGGGACCCTTGGTTGCAGGAATGAAATGCTTGCATGTTTCAAGGTCAATCAGCGCCATCTAGTTAAATCGGAGGCAGAACTTTGATGCCTTTTGTTTATTCGCTTGAGTTGTTGATGGTATTGTGCTATCTATACTCGTACCAAACTATACCATCTCGATTACCTCAGATTGCAAACATCAAAAACCGCACCTAAGTCGGACAATTCGTTTGGATAGATCCCATTATATATATATATATATATATATATATATA
Source organism: Alsophila aescularia (assembly GCA_946251855.1). NCBI lineage: Eukaryota > Metazoa > Arthropoda > Insecta > Lepidoptera > Geometridae > Alsophila > Alsophila aescularia. The sequence continues at coordinate 46,998,587 of OX276383.1, read as the reverse complement.
TATATATTGTTTTCAAACAAAACTTGACGGTTTACTTCAGGAAATTACATAAGCCTTAAAAAAATCAAAGAAAATGTAAAAAAAGGCACAAAATATGTAAATGCTTATAAATATTGAGGCAAAAGATTCATAGCAGCGCGTGGATTAGATCCATGTGCCTCTGGGTTGCAGGCCAGACACCGCTTCCACTGTGCCACTCTGACTTGTGGCATAGGAGCCGAATTTACAGTACCGTTTTATAAACGGATGTGCAATTATTATTCCTTCCAAATTAACATAACTTTAGACTCATATCCCACAGGAATCCCGTATTTATTCGTGATTCAAAGTATCATTCATTTTAACACATACCTACTATAAACTTTGAATGTGCCAAGTTACTTCAAAATCCGTACGGTAGTTTCAGCGTGATATGTGTTTTTTTTAAATAACTTTCAACCATTGTTTTTTTCGGGATAAAAAGTACTTATTCTAAATGTTAATCCATAACATAAGCTATGATTGTGCCAAGTTGCATCAAAATCGGTCGGGTAGTTTCAGCGTGATGCGTGTTCAAAGAGACAGACAGACATAAAATAAAAAAAACCTTTTTGCACGCCATATCGATTTAGAAGTTCATCTCAATTAAAATTTTCAAAAAATATTTAATGTGCAGATTTAGCCCAGTTACAGTTTTATTATAGTATAGATAGATTGTTTTATTATTAATTATAGTACGATAGGTATTATGTCCTACAGTTCACACTCACGTCCGGGATAGCATCCAAACTCGACCTGTTTTTTTTTTTATAAATGGAGCAAAGTTAAGACAGCTGTTTTGGCTACTTCAGGGTATTCACTCCCAACACCAATCCAAAACTTTTTTACAGACTTAAACGTGTGTTGCTAATGTGTGGATGAAAATCGAATGTCAATTGTGTGGATGAACCCTGAAGATCTATGAATGCTTCGTAATCCAGGACAGTAAGCACCGCAGGTTGACTTCTGATGATAAATGGATTTTGTACCCATTCAATATCAATTTCACATCCGGAATGTAATCTGACAAAGATTTCAGGAGATTTACCAAGAGACGTAACCGCCGCACCCGCACCGCGGCGCCCGTAGGCTAGGCCGAATTCTCACTACCTACTTACTTATCAGTAATGGGTTCTTCTCATCACATATTTTGCGCTATTTCGGAATATTATTTGTTATTGTGGAACTAGTGTGTATTCGTGTTTGCCTTTCTGTATGTTTGTTCGCGCATCACGTAAAAACTACTGGACCGATTGCGGTGCGGTTTTCACTGCTGGATAGCTTATGTTTGGACTTAAAAACTGGGGTACTTTAAATCTCAATCCGATGAGTAGAACTCGAGCAACCGATAAAAATATTTTTGACGGCTGAAGGAATTTTGATGAAATGTTGGTATTTTAGGTCCTGGAGTAGCACAAAGAGTTCTTTTAACCTACAGAAATGAGCACGCGTGCGAAGCCGCGAGCATCAGCTTGTACAAACATATAGGTAGAGACTGTCAGAGATGTACAAGTATCTGAAATACAGATCACATCTACGAAATACGTATTTCCATCATAAATCTAAAATACTTTTTTTAAAAGCATTTATTACAATTCCTTTGGTATCTTGTATTTCGTAAGTACTATGTTGCTAAAATACTTTTAATAATAATTACCTCTGCAAATGCAAAGAGCCATCTATTGACATTTGATGACATAAGTTTCATAATTCTTGTAATAAAGTAGAGTTTTCTTTCAAAAAATATATTATTCAGATACCATTCCATAAGGTATCTTGTATTTAGTATCTGAAATACTTTTTTAAATAGTATCTTGTATTTTGTATTCCATAGATACTTGACGACCTAGTCTAGTGGTCTAGTGGCTAGAGATCCTAGGTACGCAATCGAACGGTCGCGGGTTCGAATCCTGCAAGGTGCAATCATTTGTGTGATGAGCAGAAATGTTTGTTTCCGAGTCATGGATGTAATATTGTTATCTATGTATGTTTATCCGTAATCTAGTGCCCATATTACAAGGTATCCTAGTTTGGGGCTAGGTAATTAATTGGTGTGGAAATGTCCCGTTTTATTTTTATATGTATTTTAAAGATGTACCTTAGTATCTTGTACATCTCTGGAGACTGTAAAATACATAACCCTTCCTTTACTTTGTCGTATTCGGCTAAAACATGTAGGTACACAAATGTACAAATAAATATACATACAATACAGAGACTATTAAACACATTACACTTCCCTCGCTTCGCCGTAATCGGGTAAAAAAGACTACAAATGTATTTGCTTAAAATCGTCCCGAATAAATGTTTATGCAATTTTATAGACGTGCGGACGTACCCTTTGAAGTAAAATAGAATGTTGCAAATCTTTTAAAATCGGACGATTTCGTCAGTGCAAGCGCAAACCACCAAGTCCGTTGCAGGTTTGAATACCTACGACGCCGCACCACCGTCTAGCTACACAATCGCCAAATTGACGAGCGTACATACTGGCGGCTCTGGCACGACCGCACTCGCCAGCGTGTAGAGGGTGCTTGAGTATAATTGAAAGTGTTCTTCCCGCCACGCTCCCGTCTCTTTCTAAGAGTTTTTCGTTTAGCTAATCGGACACGGTGCTTCTCAATTAAAACGGAGCTGGTTGATTGCTCGAAGCACCAAGCGATGATCTCTCCTCTCTTAGTTGTTTAGATAAAACTGATGTCGTGATGTCCTTAAATAAAATAAGATAAATAGTTATGTAATAACATACATAATTATTTATCAATTCGCAAGCAAGAAGGTTTAAAAAAAGACAAAGTCCACACCTTAAAAAAATGAGTTAAGCAAAATAGATGGCGGCTGCTTATGTGTGCGTGAGTGGATAATTTATGGTTGATACACATTTTTTCTTGTATGATTAACAAAATAATGTAATGTTTTTGATTTTCCGTGAGAACTTGACAGAATTAACATGACTAACAAGGATGATCTGCTCTGATCTTGCTAAAATGTGGCCGCCGATGGTGTACGTGCAAGCGTGAGGCTTGTGCGTACGAGCGGATAGACATATCTTGGGTGCTTCAATTTCGATTTGGCGGCGTGGAATCCGTCTTTTTTTAAACATTATTTTTGGCACAAATTTTAAATTGTGTAGCACTGCCCATGCCCACTCTTGACAGTTCAAGGTTTTTCTTCTTTATCTATAAATTCCCATTTATACAAAAGTAGTCTGATGTGAAAATCAGTTACAGTTACATAATTTTAATTTTGTTTATAATATTTATATTACCTAATAACTAATTTATTCATGTTCGTGTTATAATGTGGAGTACGGAATTAAATCTACTGTTTCTCTCTTGGAGGTATGTTTTGTCTATAATATTCATAATCTATATACCTAATGGTTGTGAATTTATTTGCTAAATCACACTAATATTATAAAGCGAAAGTTTGTACGTAAATAGGTAGGAATAGGAATAACCGACTGATTTGAAACTCGGATTTTTAAGATTGAAAACCCGGGTTTTCGGGGTTTTCGAGTTTTTTCATTCTTGATGGTTTATGTAAAATACTACCACCAGAACATAAAGAATCAAACTTCTCAAAAACTTACTGTTTCCCTATTTCTACTCTATTGAGCGAGTAAATTGAACAGGCTGACCACAATCTATAATCATTATTAGGTTAGAGAGTAATATATTGTTACTTGTAAGGCTTTGGTCTGACCATGCCGGTCGCACTCCGCAACAAGTACAAATATTATACCTACACTTCGAGGGCGCAATATTTGGGTCAGTTCAGTTGAGTGTCAAGCGTGCGCTCGATGAGTCGCGCGCCGTGTGCTTAGCGATAAAGTACCTACCTACTTTATTCGTATTTTAATTATGAATACCAAGAAGAAGCCTAGAAGGTACTGCATAGCATTCGGCTGTTTGAATAGTGATAGAAATTACGACTTGTCATTCTTTACGCTTCCAAAGGATATTGAAAGGTAATAAATTGTAATACCTATAATAGGTCCTAGTTATGTAGTTAGCTATTGATATTTTTTTATTATGTAGGTTCCTATAGTTTTATGTTATTTCATTTGCGTTCCATAACGGAGCTACCCAAATTTAAGGTTTTTCCGCGCAGAAATAAAGTCATTTATTATGTCGCGTCGCGTTGCTACACGTCGTGCGGTCACAATCACCGCACAGATTCGGCAAGTCGTGGCAAGTCTTCATGCACCAGTGATGGATGACAGGTCTCGTATAATACCTATCTAATTTCAATACTTACATACCGACCTTTTATTACAATTCATTTTTCACTCACTATAAAGCTTAGAATTCAGACAGGCACCTTTATTCATCAAAGTGCAATACCTATAGGATATAATCATAATCAACCAACGACACTTAATACGTAGGTAGGTATCTCACTAAACTTATCGGCGTTCTGAAAACGGGATAGGTAGGTAGTAGGTCTATTCTGATAAAAATATCATTGTTGGTAATAGAACTATTATAATTTATAGTAATAAGTAATAACATAATACACATATTTGACGACCGGCTGGTCTCGTGGCTAGTGATCCTAGGTACGTAATCAAACGGTCGCGGGTTCGAATCCTGCAAGGTGAAATCATTTGTGTAATGAGCAGTGTAATGATTTGTGTGATGTTTGTTTCCGAGTCATGGATGTAATATTCGTATCTATGTATATCCGTATGTTTATCCGTTATCTAGTGCACATAGTACAGGGTATCCTAGTTTGGGGCTAGGTAATTGGTGTGGAATTGTCCCGAATATATATTTATTAATACATTATTACTTATTTATTCTGTTACAACATCTAAGTTACAACATATCACAGAATACAACCCTACCGAGCGAAAAAGGGACAGAGCGATTCTGAAACAGTTAGAGCAATGGAAGTTCTCGCGCGTTGTGATATGGTGCATTCTAGCCTGCATGCGATGGGCGAGCGCATTCTAGGTAAATATAATTGAAAGCTCGCAGCACTGTGCGAGTTAAATTGCACTTTATTGCGTTGTAGCGAGAGTCGCTTTGTATTTTTATGACTTCACTCAGTTATCCTTCTGTACTTGTACTATTATTTATTCTGTGGTCTGACGTTGAATGAGTAAAGCGCTGCAAGCCAGCGCTACGAGACTACGGGAGTCATCTGGTAGAGTCGCTTTGTATTTTTATGACTTCACTCAGTTATCCTTCTGTACTTGTACTATTATTTATTCTGTGGTCTGACGTTGAATGAGTAAAGCGCTGCAAGCCAGCGCTACGAGACTACGGGAGTCATCTGGTAACGGCAAATATTAGTGTTCATTTTGTAATCCTAGTTAGTTTTTACTGTCAAAGTAAAAACTTGACTAGGGTCGCAAAATATTAATTAAAATAGTAGAAATGGTGCATATTTGTTATAACGGTCCCTTTACAACTTGACAGAGGATCTTAATAATAAATTTGCCTCATTTCTACTTTGATTTGATTAGGTTTTAGGTACTATGCCAGCGTAGTACCCTCGAGGATGACCGAGTTAAACAGCTTCTGAAGGACTTTCAGTACCGGTGTTCCACCCGCTTTCAGTAGCTCTGTCATTATTCCATCCTCCCTTGGTGCCTTGTTGCTCTTGAGCTGTTTGAGAGTCATTGTGATCTTGTATAGGCTGACGGCCGGGATATCTTCGGTATAATGTCGGGTCAAACGGGTTCTTGCATCTCTAGCCGTGCTAGGTGGACTACGCGATGAGGTGTAGTGTAGTGATCAACAGCTTCGATAATACCGTTCCCAAAATAAACCGGCATGGGTGCGACATGGGCATTTGAACCGATGTTCAACTTACCTTTGTTCATTTTACTCATAAGACCCACCTGTTGGGAAACAATAAACTGGACACTGAGCATTGTGCTTAGGTCTTCCAGGGTTTCTGCCATGATGACTATATCATCAGCAAATTGAAGGTGCGTGATGCATTCGCCATTGAAGTTAACACCATATCTGTTCCAGTTCTGAAGCTTGAATATATCTTCTAGTGCAGAGGTGAACAGTTCGGAGAAATAACGTCTCCCTATCTCACCCCTTTTTGCAATTCAATAGAATTCGTGCTCCGATTTTTATTATTACAGTTTACTATTACAGTTTATTATTATAGTTTTTTTATTATTACTAGTACTAAATGTTACTTTGATTATTAATACTCGTAGTACATAAACCAAATGTTACTTGATTGATCTCTTGGTAAAGCTAAAAAATAAGAACACGAAAGTAAAACATATTTTAATAACCTTTATACGCTTTATATTAGCTTCACTTGTATGTTTGTAACCGACTCCTTTGGACGCTATTTTGACCCACTTTAAACGATCATATTTCATAAAAATTTTGCACACCTGTCAAAGACCGATGACAATGCAATAATTCGAAAAAAAAAAAAACGCTCTTATAAATAAACCAAACTAAAAAGTAGAAAATAAATAATAGTTATAAAACCAAACTAAAAAATAGAAAATAAATTTTAATAGTGTAAATAAGAAAAAAATGTTTTATTTAAAATAAATAATAGTTTAAAAAAAACTAAAAAACTCGTTTTATACAGAAAACCAAATTATAAAATAGAAAATAAATTTTAATAGTGTAAATAAGAAAAAAATATTTTATTTTAAATTTATTTTCTATTTTTTAGTTTGGTTTTCTATATAAAGCGTGTTTTTTAGTTTTTTTAAACTATTATTTATTTCCTACTTTTTAGTTATTTTTTTCAGCCTTTTCTTTACTTACACACACTAATAATATTTCTTTCAAGGCCCAAATAAAGAAAAACTCGAAAACCCCGAAAAACTCGAAAAAAACGGTTTTTAAAATTGAAAACTCGAAAAACCTGGGTTTTGCATGCCCTAGTGAGGAGAATTTGACTCCACCTTACTTCACGGAAACAGCAACAAACACGACGAACGAGCTTTTACCAGAGAAAAAACAAGAAATATTACGGTTTTAAAAGTAAGTTTCTATTCCATGAGTGTAGATAAAGTAGTGTATGAAACGGCACATAACTAGGTATTAAAACACTCGAGTGATACTATTAAAAAACTCGCCTACAACTCGTTTTTTAAACTCACTCTCGTGTTTTAATAACCCTAGATATGCAATTGTTTCATAAATTACTATAATAATGTACATGTTCTAACAAATAAATGATTGAATTGATGTTGCATGTTGTTGTTTCCGCTCAGTCTTCTAGCTGGGACGTGCTGCTGTTTGTCCAGCATTGGGTGCCGACGGTCTGCCGGGTTCACATGGCGGTAGACCCCGCTAACTCGTGCGTTCTGCCCAGCAACCCTCACTCCTGGACCATCCACGGCATCTGGCCCACGAAGGTCGGCACCATGGGCCCCAACACATGTAACGAGACCTGGGAACTGCTGCCCGAGGACATAACATCCATAAAGGATGAGCTGGACGTGTCTTGGGCTAATATTTATGATGGTAGGTAAATGATCAACATTATTGAGAGCGATGGTAGCCTGACAGTTCAATAGTGCAACTTAGAATCCAGTCCAGTCGTAGGCTCCGCACCAATGACTTTTCTGAATTATGTGCGGTTTTTCATCGCTCCGTGCTTCGGAGGGCACATGAAGCTGTCGGTCCCGGCTGGTATTGATTAATGGCAGTCGTTATAGGCCATGGCAGAGGCCCTCGGGCGGCCTGACAATCTCTGACAACCAGAGGCCAGCCACACCTCATAAAAATAAACAAAACAATGATCAACATTGAGCTGACCGCATTTCGGTTGGCTTTTTTTGGATCAGTTCAGAAAAGCTGCAAATACGCGCTGCTCCAATGCTCCTTCACGTTACATTGCATGTTACCTTCATCAGTCTGTACGCTATGACGTATCTATTCGTTATTTTTCAGTGGAATTCAAACATACACTATGGATGCACGAATGGCTCAAGCACGGCACGTGCGCTGTCGATTTGGATGCCTTGAAGAATCCGCTCGGTTACTTCCAGCAGGGTCTACACTGGAGCAGGAAGTACAATATGTCCAGTATATTGGAAAAGGCCGACATTGTGCCGTCCGTTGATAAAACGTATAGATTAGACGAAGTTTATAAGGCGATCCACTCCAGTATAGGCACACAGCCTCGCATTGAATGTGTTATCGAAGACCGGAAGCAATATGTAAAACAATTATGCATTTGCTTTACAAAAGACCTGGAGGTTACGGATTGTGCTTGCCCCGTTACTGAATACGGTATGGTAGAGGACCTACGAATAATAGAGGAAGTTTTTATATTAAGAAACGAAGGTGGTGGTCGGGACACTGAAATTCACGGATTCTATATTACTAATTGCAAAAGCAGTATGGGGATTATCTATCCGACCAGTTACAAACCTTAAGATAGCACAATTTTATAACTAGTGGCTCTGTGAGCTGTAGACCTCGCGCGACGATTTTTTTGCAAACAATCTAGCGGTGCACAGAAGCGCCATCACTAACCAATGTCAAAGTATTTTATTGTAAATAGGCAAAAATAATAGCACTTTTACAAGTCAAAATTAACATCTCTTGAACAAAGAGAAATGCATAAAGTATAATAAAAAGATCAAATCAATCCAAATTTAGATAAACTAAGTATTCTTTGAGTTTGAAAAGAAAATTTCCCTTTCATGTGCCAACAGAGTTAAATCTCACACGGGAAAAGGAAATACCCTTCTGACTCTACCGGTGCTTCGGAAATACGCCCGTTAGAGAAGAGAGCACCAAGAAACTCTACGAGGATGAATTTTTCCCATATTTGTTCATTCTTTATATTTTTTTCAAATGTCACAATTATAACAAAAAATGTAAACTACAAATATAAAAGGTAAAAGTGACAATGACATGTCCCACAAACATCAAACAGTCATACTGGAAAAAATAAGGTAAAAACTTCTAACTCGATAATTATGTTGTATAAAACAACGTGATCTCATGGTATGTCTGAGACATCTCACAAAGTACTTTGAACATTTCATTCACTTAGCGTTAACATCGAAGTTATCACTTATTATTATCATGGAGCTTGGAGACATCAAGCCATGCATTTCTGTCATTAATATAATCATTGACATTGTAATACGCTTTCTTTATGAGATTTACTTTAACAAAAGTTTTAAACCTATGTATTGGTAATTGATCAATGCCGTCAGGTAACTTATTAAAAAATCGTATACAGTTCCCCATATATGAACCACTAACTTTCTTTAACCGAAATCCAGACACTTTTAGTTTATTTTTATTTCTTGTATTAAAATTATGAACATCCCTATTTTTAACAAAGGTATTGATATTCTTCCGAACATACATTATATTTTCATATATATATATTGACAAGCCACTGTAAGAATATTGATCTCTTTAAAACGTTCCCTAAGAGAATCTCGGGATTTCTTTTTTTTTTTTTTTTTTTATTACCGACTAGGCAATCGTTTGACCACGATCTCACCTGATGGAAAGCGATGATGTGGTCGAAGGTGTAGCACGCTTGCCTAGTAGATACCTATTTACTCTTGACTTGAACACACCGGGGTTATAATTTACCGGAAACACTGACGAGGGCAGGGCATTCCACTCCTTTGCAGTTCTTATAATAAATGAAGAAGCGTAACGCTTCGTTCTTGTGCGAGGTATTTCAGAAAGAAGAAAGAAGAAAGGGTGGCGCTTTGCTGATCGTCTAGTCGTACGGTGATGGAAAGGTGATGGGGGAATCAGGTAGTGCAGTTCTTGTGCACACTCTCCATAGTGCAATCTGTAGAATACCGCCAGGCTTGCTACCTCAAGTCGATGCGCCAGACTTTGAAGCTTACTCTTTACCAGAGTGTCATCCCCAATGAGCCTGATAGCACGTCTCTCAATTGAATCCAAAGACTCGAGCTGATACTTGGCAGAACCGTCCCAGAGGTGGCAGCAGTACTCCATACAAGATCGGACCTGTGCTTGATAAAGATTCAAAAGCTGTCCCGGTGTGAAGTACCGCCTAACCTTAGACAAAATACCAAGTTTTTTTGCAGCTACCTTGGCTTTGGATTCAATATAAGACCCAAAATTCAGGTTTGATGTGAGTTCGACACCCAAAAGCTCCAAATGGTGGCCTATTGGTATTGTTACACTTTGGAAAGACGGAGATCGGTGTAGAGGACTCTTTTTAGCAGAAAACAAACACGCTTGCGTTTTAGTAGCATTAAACTTAACCAGGTTAGCATCGCCCCAATCGGACACTGCTTCTAAGGCTAAATTTAAACGGTCTACCATAGCCTCTCTCTGAAACTGGACAGCGTCACAGCTGGCTTGAGCATTGGAAGTGTATCTCTCAACTGCAGTACTGTCATCAGCATACCCAAAGGTACCAGGCTTCAGAAGGTCATTAATGTGCAGTAAAAACAGTGTAGCCGAGAGAACCGATCCCTGAGGTACACCGGCATTGATAGCCATTTGATCAGACGAGCAGCCCTCTAAGACTACTCGAATAGATCGTTCCCTCAAGAAATCAACTATCCAATTGCATAAGCCAACAGGTAAACCATATGAGGGAAGCTTATTTAAAAGGCCATCGTGCCAGACCCGATCAAATGCCTTCGATATGTCAAGGTAGACGGCAAGCGCCTCACCATGCATCTCTATGGCTTCGCTCAGTACGTAAGTGGCATACGCGAGAAGATCCCCAGTAGACTGGTTTCGGCGAAATCCGTATTGCCGGTCACTGAGAAGATCATTGTCTTCAAGGTATGCCAAGAGCCTAATGTTTATGACACGCTCCATACACTTACAGAGTAAGGAGGTCGAATCGAGATGGGACGATAATTGGCCGGATCAGCATGACTACCCTTCTTTGGTACTGGTTGTACATTGGCAAGCTTCCAGCTCTTCGGAACTTTACCTGAGTGAAGAGAGAGGCGGTACAAACGCGTTAAGATGGGAGACAATTCGGGCGCACAGTTTTTCAACACAATAAAATAAATGTTTTTTTTTTTTTGTCATATTGTAAATGGAACGAATTGCTCTCTTCTGTAGCACAAATATTGATTGAATTTCCGCGGCCTTACCCCACAGCAAAATGCCATATGACATAATACTGTGAAAGTAACTAAAATATACTAATCTTGCAGTGGCTATATCGGTAAACTGTCTAATTTTACGTACTGCATAGGCTGCAGAGCTCAATCTACCAGCTAACAACGATATGTGAGGACCCCACTGTAATTTTGAATCTACAGTAATACGCAAAAATGTTGTTGACTACACAAGGTCTACAGGCTCACTATTTATTAAAATACTTGAATTCGTAGGAACCCCTCTGACATTGGGTAGTGAAAATTTGATACATTTAGTTTTCTTAGGATTTAACATTAAATTGTTAGTTGTAAACAAACTAAGAACTAGTGCGATTGCCTTGTTAACGTCGTCAAAATTATTCAAGGATCTGTCAATCTTAAAAATTAGAGAAGTATAATCTGCAAAAAAATTGACGAAATCCTAACACGCGTATCACAGGACACATCACAGTAGGTGAGCGTAGGGAAGCTTTCTTACACTGGGTACGCTCAGTTCAGCACAACAGTTTTGCTGATGACATCCACCGCATCCGTCACAATAAAGACTGCACGGTGCGACTGCAGCGACTACCACCGTATTTAGAAAACGACCTGTTAAGAGTCGCCGGGTGACTGACTAATTCCGCACTGCCTTACGAGGCTCAGCACCCTTTCATTTTACCCTGCTCGTGTCCTTTGGTAGATAGATCGCATTATTGATAATTATCACAAAATCTACTGTCATCCAGGTTCTGACACACTTCACTCACTCCTGCGTCAGCAATTCTGGATACTCTCAGCACGCAAAGTGATACGACATCGCGTTTACAAATGCATACGTTGCTTTCGGTACCGCGCCCAAGGCTCCGTTCATGGCAGACCTACCTGCCGATCGAGTCAACTTACAGCCCGTATTCAGTAAGGTATCAACTGACTTTGCCAGCCCATTCTTGATCAAGTCCAGCACATTACGTAACGTCAGGCTGCTCAAGGGATACTTCTGTGATTTCGTATGTCTCGCCACGAAGGCGATACACTTAGAAGCGTTATCAGAGTTAACCACAGAAGCATTCCTTGCGGCATTACAACGCTTTGTTTCCCGTCGCGGCGTACCTGTCTTAATTCGGTCCGATTGCGGTACAAATTACGTCGGCGGTAGAAATCAGCTTATGTAGATTCAAAACTTTCTCAAATTGAACAATGATAGAATTGCACACACACTCGCGTAACAGTACATAACATGGTGGCCTCCATTAGCTCCATCCTTCGGAGGAATCCATGAAACGGCAGTGAAGTCAACAAAACAACTGCTCTTTCGTTTAATCGGCGAACAACGCCTCAACTTTGAGGAGTTCTCAACACTCCTTGCCCGAATTGAGGCTGTCCTCAACGGCCCATCTGCCCAATCTCATCAGATCCTTCTGACTTCAGTGTCCTGACATCAGGCCACTACCTGATAGGCCGTCCGCTCACTGCCCTACCTGAGCACTCAGTGGAAGGCAAGCCCATTTCAGCCCTTAGGCGCTTCAGATTGATCCAAGCTATCGAAAACCTGGTCCCAAACATACACCATACACTCCAAACCCGATCCAAATGATTCTCTCACATCACGCCCATACGCATCGGAGAACTGGTCCTCATCAAGGAGGACAACCTGCTGCCCCTTCAATGGAAGCTGGGCCGCTATTCAGCACTAACCCCGGACGGGACGGCACCACAAGAGTTGTGGAGATCCAGACTGCCAATGGAGTGATGAAGCGGCCTGTACTCAAATTGGCCAGGTTCCCGCTGTACTGAAGATGCCAGCCCCCCTTTTGGGCCTGGCCCCCCAAGATGATCACGCCAAAGCGTGACGTTAGCAGCAAACGTCTGGAGCTGCACACGGACGAAGTTAATACTCGATGAGTCGGCTCAAGAGCGAGAAGCGAACGAAATACGCGCGCGCGCATCATCATAATTATATACAAATAAACCTAAGTGATCAGTGTGTGTGAAGTGTTATCAACCCATAATCATCAGCTCGCCACATCATCACCGTATCAGCTCGATATCAGCAGACCAAGTGAGTTTCCCATACTAAATTCCGGAAACATATCCCATCTGATCTGCCTTCCGCGGTGACCGTGCGGTGTAACAGCCAGGAGTTAAATTAAGTTGTTGTGATGACCTATACTTATGTTGCCTAGATGTTCTTCTCGTGACTTGGCAAAATATTAACAATAAAAACACAAATAAAATTATTATTTATTTAACTTTGTAGTAATTATTAAATAAAACATTATTTTGTGACACGAAGTTTATTCCATTCACATCGCCTATCACCTCCCATTCACAGTACAAATACAAAAAATTATCAGTTCTCGAGTTACACCGTTTACGCTAGTCCAGATAAATGTTACCTACTGTCCCTTTGACACTATGATGACGGCTGAAGGTACTAAACCTGGAAACAGAAAAATAAAACTGTATTACAATAATCATCCCTTAAGCTACAGTTTTAAAAAAGAATGATTCTTCGCCGCCAGTTCGAGAGTGAAGCAACCAAGGTACGCCGATCCGCTCGTACGCACAACATGGTGAAATGTCTGTACACATTTACACCATGTTGCGCATTTATGCCGATCGGCCGCCACATCGTAGCAAGACCTGGTCCGTGTTAGTCGTTCATTCTAGTTCTAAAGAAAAATAAAAAACAATGCCGTCTTTTGTGATGAAATTGTGTATCAACCACAAGATATCCACTCACACATACTAAATAAGCGCCATTTGCTTGCTTCAATTGGTTTGGCGGTGTGGAATCCTTATCTTTTTACACTTTGAAAAAAATGAATATGGCGGCAGCATGGCTCCATTTTCAAATGCGAAAAAACCTTGAATTTTACTATATTGGTATCTTCGATGGCCTTGATAAGCACATTCCAACAGTATTTTTTTTTTTGGCATAAGTTCTTTTTTGGCAGGCAGGCGTGTTTTTTTAGCTTTAAAGCTAGTTATTAAAAAAAATTGCCCGTTATCTTACTGATTTATTATTGAACTAGCTGTGCCCGCGGCTTCGCTCGCGTGGTCATTCTCGTGGTTAAAAGTACTATATGTGCTATTCCAAGATCTAAAATAAACATTTGATCAAAATTTCTTCCGCCGTTACAAAGTTTTTTATCGATTGCTCGGCTTCTAACCATTGGATTAAGATACCAAGTAGGTACCCCAGTTTTTAGGTGTAATCCTAAGCTACCCAACACTGAAAACTGCATCGCAATATGTCTAATAAGTTTTTACGTGATGCGCGAACAAAACAAACAAACAAACAGAAAGACACGAATTTAAAAAATGTTCTACTCATGGACCATTTTTTTAAATTATCTTCTTTGTATAGATTTACGTTCTTTTTGCCTTATAGCTGTGCCCGCAGCGTTACTCGCGTGGTAGTTTTTCTGGGATATAAGGATCCTATGAGTTATTCCAGTACCAAAAGTACCAATATAGGTACCTAGCTACCTGAGTTAACAACCTTCAGTGGCGATCCGACATGGTCGTGATAGGTTAGAAGACGAAGGCGGGAGCGAAGCGTAGCGAGCACCCGCCCTCGGCCCCCACATTATAGCTAAGAACTATCTTGCTTACCTCAGCTTTGAAACATAAAAACCCGCAGTTAAATTGGTCCATTCGTTTGAAAGATACGATTTTCACCCCCCCCCCCCTTTTCAACTCCTCCCCCCCCCCTTTTCAACTCCTCCCCCCTTCCCTTTTCAACTCCTCCCCCCTCCCATATAGCTAAGAACCATGATGAAACATCTCGATCACATCAGTTTTCAAACAAAAACTGCATCAAAGTCAGTCCATTCGTTTGGGAGCTACAATTCTCACTTCCCCGTTTCCCCCCCCCCTTCCCCACCCATTATAGCAGAACCATCGTGTTTACCTCAGCTTTGAAACATAAAAAACAGCAGCTAAATTGGTCGATTCGTTTGAAAGGTACGATTCTCACCTCTTGTTTCTGGAAACTCCCCCTTATATAGATATAGAAAATATAGAATATAGATAATAATAATATCTACTAACTACAAATAAAATAAACAAACATAATTCAAAACAATCTACCAAATCAACCAACGAATCGCAAAAATCTCGAATGTAAAAATCTTTTAATTATGGAGCAAAACATTTCTACGGCACGTGATTTCGATCCACGTACGTCTGGATTACGCGCCCATGTTTCTGTCCAACTGGGCCAGTGAGTCTCGTAGCAGAATGACGAAATTCGGTACCAGTCTATAAACGGATGATCACTTTAAATTTCACACAACTTTGGACCCATAGGCTGCAGGAAACTTATATTTTTTCGGGATAAAAAGTATTCAACATTTTAACACATTATATAAACTTTGACTGTGCCAAGTTACATCAAAATCCAGTCAGTAGTCAGTAGTCCGTCCAGTAGTTTTAGCTTGATACGTGTTATTTTAAATAACTTTCTATCCCTATCCTGCGGGAACCGTTGATTTTTCCGGGATAAACAGTATCCTAAATGTTAATCAGCTATGATTCTGCCAAGTTGCATCAAAATCCGTCTGGTAGTTTCAGCGTGATGCGTGTTCAAAGAGACAGACAGACAGACAGACAAAAAAAAACAAAAAAACCTTTTTGCACTCCATACCGATTTTGAGTTTATCTCAATCAAAATTTTCAAAAAATATTTAATGTACAGATTTAGCCCAGTTACAGTTTTATTATAGTATAGATAGATAGATATTAAAACTACAGATAGCTCGTATTAAACCATAGCTGGACAGACTTTTTGGCATTTGGCCTCTTGGCAATCGCTCACAGAGCCTAACTTTTGGTTGTGAAGTTAGACTCTGTGAACGATTGCGCAGGTACTGGTTTGGGGATAAAACAGCATGAAGTAAGAGCGCGATAGAACATGTGAAAACCGTAAGCGAGTGAGCGAGGCAGTTATACAACGCTGTCTTTACATTCAAAATTGGGATTGCGCCTGAAAAATAGCAGTTTGCGCAGCGACTTGCAGACAACTTCCGAGACACATACTTTCGCTACGACTACTGTGCGAAACTACAGCCATGGTACAAATATAGAACCGAAGTCTCACCTAAAGCGTCAAGCGGCTGCTCGTAGTCCTCGGGGGTGAAGATCTTCTTGGGGAATGTGGTCATCATCTTGAAGTTGTCGAGCGCGGCGTACTCGGCCGCGTGCAACTGCAGGTACAGTCTGCAAGAGATAGATAGTGGCGGAGGATCAATTTATTATTTGACTAGCGACCCGCTCCGGCTTCACTTAGGTGTAATTTAGAAGAAAAAAGAGCCGAAAATGTAGTTCTCGCACACTCGACCTTCACTCCGCTCCGCGGAATAATAGTTTGACGACATTTTTGTGTTGTGTTGAAAATTATAAAATACGGAAATACCCGTCTTTGGTTTAAATATAGAAAGACCATATAGAATATCGCGCCTTATTTATTTTTTTGTGACTTGTTCGGCTTTCGAATTATCTCTCTTTACAATGCCGAATTTCTTCCGACATTTTTAACAATTATTGTCATATTTGAAAAAATAAGACGAAACAATATCAAACTATACTTATAAACCTTTCTCTTGAATCACTCTTTCTTTTGATGAAAACCGAATTAAAATCCGTTGCGTAGTTTAAAAGATTAAGGCCTAGTTCTAGCACTTTTAGCAATTTTCGATAATTTTTGAACGTCTGTATATTGTTTTATAATTAACCCATAAGTCTAAAATTGGTATCAATTCAAAATTTTATATATCTATATTATCTCGTACTTTGCAAACACAGAAACATGATTAGTATGAATTCACTCGATAGAAAATAAAACCAAAGGTCACTACTTTAAGCTTAGAACATTGATTGGAAAGAGACCCCCGTCACTAAATTATATCAAAGATGTACCAAGAGAAAGAGCTTATTATGATTGAGAAAATGACTAGACACTTTTTAATTCAAAGCTTTTGTTTTCGTACAAATAAATAAAAACCTTAAATTTTACTCCCGAGATGTATCATCTTTCCCGCTCTACTTGATCACGGATGAGAGGGACAAAACTATGGGACTATGTATTGATTAGTATTGTCCATACAAACGTAATACCAAATGTTGTAATGACGTGCATTGTGCAAGCTACACTGAACTAAAAACATCACGTATGTAGATGCTTCAGGAAGCAATCGTTACGTGATCTAAATAAACATAATATAATTGTACCGATCTAGAGCATGCACCGAAATATCTTCATGAGGGCATCTCATAGCAGTAATTGATTCGCAACTTAACATTAACATAAGTAACGGCCTTTGTACATATTTTTATACTTTTAAACAGCGAAACAATTAGTTTAGTTTCATACCTCGATTCGGGGCCAGATCCCACACCAAAATCAAAATAAATAATTGAAATGGAAGCATATTTCCACCATAATATGATATTATTCCTAATTTTAATACGAAATTAAGGCGAAATTTTGCATTTAACTAACGGATACATAAACTGCATCAATGTTCAGGATACATTTCAAATGAATATTTTTAATAAGTATGCAAACTTTTTAGAATTACATAAAGTGTCCGTCACTAACAGCTTGTACGCAGCCCAAAACTTCCCAAACTGTAGTGCTCTCAAGTGCTCTGTAGTGCCCAAATATGGCCATTAGTTCTCGATTACTTTACGAGATATTTCAATTCAAAGGGTGGCCTGCCGGGGTGACGCTGCGTTCAACGCGTCGATGACGACGAGCCGAATCCAGCGAACAGATTTAAATGAAACATAGCTCAGCTTTTAGTTCTCGAAATAATAAACGAATCTTTCAGACAAAATTACAATCGAAGTAGTGGTATATGAGAAAACCATCTTATAAGGGTGGTCAGCCAGGATGACGCTGGCTTCAGCGCGCTAACTCTATATCAACAAAACGAGTGAATGAATATTCTTCAAATTAAGTGGAGCTGCAGTTCTTCTATTTGTGCCCCTTGTGCCCAAAAATCAGTCGTGTAAGTGTAGTTTTTGCTCGTTCGAGGCTCGAAAGGTGGCCTGCTGGGGTGACGCTGGCTCTGGCGCGCCACCCTGAAACTCGACAACGGCTGTGCCTACAGCTTTGAGATGTAAACCTACAAATAGTTCCCGGTAAGATGGTCTTTGTGCCCGAGAATTGGATATCTACCTAACGAACTTTACGAGAAAAAAGCTATCATTACTTTTGCACACCTTATCGTATCGTACCTCCATTAGAAGGTTCTCGAAGCTACAGCTGTCCTTTTCTAACATGAAGTATTTGTCATTGGCATGAATGAAAGCGTATTAGGCACGGATATTACATTTAGCCGGCTAATATTAGATGTACAATCAAGTAAAAATGGATTGCACGAAAGGTGACACTTATCAACATGTGGCTGCGTTTCCAATCTTCACGCGGCCGGGCCCCGGGCATAGGTACCTAGACCTAAGTACAATTTATAATGTTACCAGTAGGTAAATTATTGAAATACTACAGATTTCGGAAGAAATAAAGAACCATTAGAATAAATAATTGAAAATATAAGGTATAAAATTTAAAGTAAATATAGTTATAGCATGTAGACTGATGACCATATTTAAAACTAGCTATACTCGTGGCTTAGCACGCGTGGTCATTTGTCTAGGTTAAAAGTACGCTAAGTACTATTCCAAGACCTAAAATCCCAATATAACAACATTTGATCAAAATTACTTCAGTCGTCAAAAAGATTTTATCGATTGCCCGGCTTCTACTAATCGGATGCCAAGCTCACCAGTTTTTAACTCAAACCATAAGCTATCCAAATATGAAAACCGCATATCAATCGGTCTAGTAGTTTTTACGTGATACGCGAACATATCACGTAAAAACTATATGTTTGTTATATAGACAAGCAATGGAGAAACAGACAGACATGATATTTTAAATGTTATGTATGTTTAATAGCTTATTTTTAATGCCCTAGACCAGCGATTCTTAAAGTGGGTTCTGCGGAGCCTAGGGGTTCCGTGGAAAAGTCACCAGGGTTCCAGATGCCCCCGCAGTACTGTTTCGACTCTGGAAGCGGCTGAGCGAAGACTTCGTTACATCTCTACTACGTCAAAGTCGGCACTACTGAGAACCAGGTAAATGTACGAGTTTGCCAAGTCGCAGTCTCCACTCAAAAAAGGATCAGTGAAAAAATGAAATAACGCTTTTGTTGTCCTCGAGTCCAAGTTACTCTTTGATTTGCCACCAAATGAGTCCTGACATGACGTTGACTCCTGTTAGCAATATATGCTGGCCTGTTACTTTTTGTAGTATTTGTAAATATAATCTAAAAACATGCATTAAAAACAGCTAAAAATATAATCTGGAATAAAATATGCAGACATTATAACTTGTTTATTAGGATGTTCGAACAAACGACCATTCGCAGAAACGACCCGTCGAGGATGTAACCATTCAATGAATAGTCTTCGAGGCTTCGAGGACACTACATTTCGTACGTATCCTATTTGGTGTGGGGTTCCAGAAAATAGAAGGGCTTTAATTAGTGTTCCGTTACCTTAAAAGTGTAGGAACCCCTGCCCTAGACATTTTTTTTATTATCTTTGTACAGACTTTTTCATACTTAAAGCTTTATTTAAGTACTTATAGATATCATCAGCATCAAAATCCGTGCAGTAGTTTCAGCGCGATACGTATTCTTTTAAATAACTTTCAATCTCTATGCTGCGGGAAATATTTCATTTATCGGGATGAAAAGTCCAATGTCCTACCTCGTAGTATGAACTCAAATCATACCCAGTTTCATTCGAATTTATTCAGTAGTTTCGGCGTGATACTTGGCCAGGATACAGACAGAAAAATAATAGTTAAAAAAATTACTTTTTTGGCTTCAGTATTGAATTTATAGCAGCGTCCAAAAATAAATACAAAATTTGGACACCTATCCTGCAGGAACCCTTTATTTTTTTGGAATTGAAATGTGTTCCCAATTTTCACCCATCACATAAACTATGACTGTGCCAAGTTGCATCAAAATACGTCCAGTAGTTTCAGCGTGGTACGTGTTCTTTTAAATAACTTAGAAAAAATAATTATAAAATAATTTTAAATAGCTAATTTATATTACTTCTTATATTAATTAATTTTTCGAGATAAAAAGTATCCTATGTCCTACCTCGTAGTATGAACTTAAATCATACAAGTACAGTTTCAACTGAATTCATTTAGTAGTTTCATGGTGATGCGCAGCCAAGACTCACAGACAAACAGACAAAAATGAAAAAAATAACAACAGTTTTGGCTTCAGTATTGAATATAGAGAACCAACCAAAAAAAAACTTCCAAGTACTGAATTGGTCCCGTCTTTCACTTGGATTTGTGAATATCTCGGTTCCATGTCATAATCTTCACCAGGTTATTCCCAATGGTGGGGATTTTAATAATCTTCAAAAAAGTTATCACGTTTTCCCCCCCAACGTTTAAAACATTTTTTCATGTGGTACAGATATCTTGCGTAACTTTGACAGGTTTTGAGGGGTTTGACCTCAGTTTATATATAAAAACATGGGAAGGCAGACCCGTCCGCTGTAATACAGCGCAGGTACCGGCGAGAACCTGAGCGGTAGAAGCTGGTCGCCGAAGCTGCGGAGGCGAGTGCTTTGTTACGCAAGAGCGGAGGGGCTGCACATCCCGCAGCGCTGGTGCAGCCGCGATTCATAATCTGTGTTAAAGGACACTGGAACGTGCAAACTTTGACCAAGACATTTCTATTTAGTCTGTGGTATACACGGATTATCGGCTGTACATTATCGTCAGTGCAAAAAGTGTCCGGCCCGCCTTAGATTTCCAATAATGCACACCTTGCTAATTCATGTAGCTTCCTTTTCCTGACTGCGAATTATCGCCTGTACAATGATTTTGTACAGCCACGAGCTCAATGCTTGTGGTGATAATGTACAACCAAGTATTGTACACCGTGATAATCCGAGGCCAATTCATGGAAAATTGGTCGCTAGTTATTGGCCGTACAATACAGGGGTCTCTATTTGCTCGTTTTTCGAGTCGAGATACGTGCCGTGGTAAATACCTACCTACCTACCCAGTTCTTTGGATACGTACCGCGTACCGTTGACTATAAATTTGTTACCTGATTTCACGCAGGAGCATAATCACCGTAAGTTCAATATGGCGGCAATAATGACGTCATTTATGACATCACATTCGATATCGTCAGTCTGTCGTTGGCGCGCTTATGCTGAATTGATCCGCTTGTGAGCGCGATAATATTGATTATGGCCTGATTCGGACCGCGCCGAACGTGCAAATGAGGCTTTGACTATGACATTTCTGTTTAATCTGTTATGTACACGGATTAATTGCTGTACATTATCGCCCGAGCGAAAAGTCTCCAACCCGTATTTCACAACCACTAATGCACACCCTGATAACCCACGTACATCAAATGGCTTCTTTTTCTAGCTGCGAATTAACGCCTGTACAAAATTAGCTCGTGTTGATAATGCACAATAAGACCCGTATGGTACTCGCAGACGTAATTAGCCTTTTATGCGCCCGGTGCGAACTGCTATAAATATTTTCTAATCAAAACCGGTACTGATACTAAAATGGATTCTGCGCGCTGTGCCTGGGCACCGCTGGCACCGCCTTAGTTACGGCACTGATGGTACTGTGTATACCCTGATATCCAAGGTCAGTCAACGGAATATTGGACGCCAATTATTGGCTGTGCATTATTGGCCGTACAATAAAGGGCCTCTCTAAATTGGTTATAAGGGGACGGTAACGCCATTTTTGGCAGCTCAGTTAAACTGAACCAAGCCAACACGTGACCATACGACCAACCAACGTGAATAACGTGATCCAAATTTTTCCTTTAAATAATACTATTATGTTTTGGCTAAGTAGGTGTTCATTCTTTATCATAGAACATATAGTTAAATTATACCAAATAAAGTGATATCTAGTAAAACTTTATTTAATATTTTAATACTTTGTATGAATTTTGTCTTGCGAGGACTGTAACGCCATCTATTGGTAGCTCAATTGAATTAAACCAAACCACCAACTACTTACGTGATCAATTTTTTTCCTGTATGAATCATTACATAACAAGTAATGTTCTCGCTTAGTAGGCGTTGATCCTAAAATCATAAAAATAGAATACCAATTAAAGTGATACATACCAATACTTTATTTAAATAAAATTTTACTACTTATCACTTTTGAACGTGGTTGTACACATTGTATTATCCGACCAAAATGGAAATCCAAGCTTCCATTATAAAAAGCAATGGTAGCTTTTTTCTCGTAAAGTTCGTTAGGTAGATATCCAATTCTCGGGCACAAAGACCATCTTACCGGGAACTATTTGTAGGTTTACATCTCAAAGCTGTAGGCACAGCCGTTGTCGAGTTTCTGGGTGGCACGCCAGCGCCAGCGTCACCCCAGCAGGCCACCTTTCGAGCCTCGAACGAGCAAAAACTACTGAACTTACACGACTGATTTTTGGGCACAAGGGGCACAAATAGAAGAACTGCAGCTCCACTTAATTTGAAGAATATTGATTCACTCGTTTTGTTGCTATAGAGTAAGCGCGCTGAAGCAAGACTGACCACCATTATAAGATGGTTTTCTCATAAACCATTACTTCGATTGTAATTTTGTCCGACAGTTTCGCTTATTATTTCGAGAACTAAAAGCTGATACTATCTATGCTATCTATATAAGCTATCTATGTTTCATTTAAATCTGTTCGCTGGATTCGGCTCGTCAACATCGACGCGCTGAACGCAGCGTCACCCCGGCAGGCCACCCTTTGAATTGAAATATCTCGTAAAGTAATCGAGAACTAATGGCCATATTTGGGCACTACAGAGCACTTGAGAGCACTACAGTTTGGGAAGTTTTGGGCTGCATACAAACAAATGGCCGGCTGCAGTGACGGACACTTACATAAATTAAAAAGTGAAGACTGGTCATAAATAATTAAAAAATAAAAATGATTATAGCCGGGAAAAGAAAATTTACGCGTGTTCCCTTTGAGTGTTATTATGGTAAAGTTTCAAATTGATTGTTATTTTTTTTTTTCATTTGCTGATTGAATTATTGTTACCAATAGAATTGTTAGGTAGTCTTTTTATCTCAAGAGTTTCGGTACAATAATTTCTTTATTAAGTTTTTTTTTTTGAGAAATTTTCTTATTTACCACTTAAAAGCGCTAAAAGTGTTTTTTTTTTGGAAATATTCAAGAAATAAAAAAATGGAAAATAAAAAACAAAAAGAGAAAATTTTTGCAAAATTTTCGCTTCCAGCACAGCACTGCCCGAGAGTTGGATATCTACCTAACGAACTTTACGAGAAAAAAGCTACCATTACTTTTTATAATGGAAGCTTGGATTTCCATTTTGGTCGGATAATACAATGTGTACAACCACGTTCAAAAGTGATAAGTAGTAAAATTTTATTTAAATAAAGTATTGGTATGTATCACTTTAATTGGTATTCTATTTTTATGATTTTAGGATCAACGCCTACTAAGCGAGAACATTACTTGTTATGTAATGATTCATATAGGAAAAAATTTGATCACGTAAGTAGTTGGTGGTTTGGTTTAAATCAATTGAGCTACCAATAGATGGCGTTACAGTCCTCGCAAGACAAAATTCATACAAAGTATTAAAATATTAAATAGAAAATAAGAAAATTTCTCCAAAAAAAAACAAGCGATCGACTTGCGTTATCGCGGTTCAATAGCTTACAGAATCGGGGCCCAGGTTTTGGGATTCGAATGAGACGAATCAACGTACGATTCGTCTGTGAAAATTATAGGTCGTCCCTCTTGACGGTATTTCTTATTTTTTTTTAGATTTTCGATGCGCTCTCGATGTATATTGGACGTCTCACTGAGAATTTTTCGGTTGTTTTCAGTCTTTTCCCATCGAAATCCTTAACTATCCTACTGAGGCTTGCTTATGATGCTAGAAAATTAATATCTGCCTGTAATTTTCTTCTTAATATTTGCTTAGAGTGAATATATATAATAATTTACGCTAAGCAGCAATATTGATCTATCAGCAGCACTGGTTGTCCGGTTTTCAATCTAGTATAAGCTTTTAATTGTTGTTTCCAAGATTTGTGCAATGTTATTGTCGCTCCTGCTGTTGCAATTTTTACAAGTTTCTCTCTCTGTCTCTTTTTTTAAAGAAACCATCCACGTAGTAAACCATTTTTCAAACTTGCTTAGATAACACTTTTTTTACGAAACGAATAAGTGATTATTAAACTATATAAACAAAAATATGCGCGACTAGGACTTGAGACGCGTGAACGGGGCGAGACAGAGCGACCAATACAGCACTAGCGCCGGGCGCCCCTCCCATCGCACCTCACTCTTCTTGCTAAACAGACCTAAAAAACTATTTCTGCGCATTTAAGGTCAGTGCTATTAAACCAGGACGGCACCTGTACAGAAGGTTTGTAGAGACTTCTTACAAAAGAAGACGTGGCACCGGCAGAACTCGAGGAACCATCCGTCGTGATGATCGATTTATTGTGTCAACTTCCTTGGGAACTCGTTTCCTCACGTAATAACATCAAAACAGAGCTGAAAACGATGTGCGTGTAGTAAACGCGAGTGCACGAAAAATAAGAAGGAGACTAAGGGTCCTTTTAGACCAGCAAATGGTCCAAAGTTGTCTGCAGCTCACAGACAAGCTCTCTTAAGATTTGCGCGTGAACACCTAAATTGGTATGAAGAGCAATGGGCATCCTTATTATTCACCGACGAGTGTAGGACATGTTTATTTAGTGCTGACGGTCGCAGAAAAGCCTATCGTCGACGTGGGGAGAGATATGATCAAAGTTGCATTGAGGAGCGTGTATGATCTGGGGTGGCATATCGATAAACGGGCGAAAGTAACTTGTGTTCATTGACATGGTTCGTCAAAACGGTAACAGAGGTGGTTTGACTGCACATCGCTGTATAACAGAGATTTTAGAAGATCACGTGGTACCTTCCATGCGATTCATAGACGACAATTTTACTCTAATGCAAGATAATGCCCAACCGCACACCGCTGCACAAGTTCGACAATATTGCGAAGAGGTTGGGGTACGTTACGTACCATGAATTGGCCAGCACGCTGCCCGGACCTTAACCCGATTGAGCACGTTTGGGACAATTTAAGCTGCGAGACAATATGCGTGAAATCCTGTGCCCACAATAGTGGAAATATAATTTCACAAGAATGTGTCAATTTTCCGCAATACCGTTTAATAACCCTATCAGGTCTATGCGGAACCGTTTAGAATCAGTAATAAGAGCATGAGGGCGTAACACACCTTATTAAAAGAAAAAAAGTGTACTTACTTAAACTTTTTTTCACTTGTTAAAACCAACTTTTCAATTAAAGCATATTTTTTTCCTAGTTTGGGGCTAGGTAATTGGTGTGGAAATGTCCCGAATATATTTATATATATTTATTTATTTTTAAACCAATTTTTTATCCATATAATATAGTTTTTGTTAAAAAAAATGAATGGTCGTTTCCAGTAAACATACATAAACTTAAGGATATGATACTACGCTCTTTCAAAGTTAACGAATCTTTTCGTTAACTTTGAAAGAGATTTCTTCCCGATTTGCTATAGTTTTCCGGATAGCAAATCGGGAAGAGATTCCACCCGAAGCGACAGACAAACAAGAAAGTGCCTTAAAAAATACTATAATTTTTTATAACATTAAATAAAATTATTAATAATAAAATAAAATTTATTAACAATATAAATTATAAAAAATTTCATTAATAAAAATGTGGTAGTAAAATATGTATATAGCGCTCGAAGCGCGAGCGAAGCGTCTCCGTTTCAGCTTGGGCAAAAATGCTTGCGTATGCCCGGATGTCTGGTCTCTTCTACAGTTCGCATTTCTCAACCGATCTAGACGAAACTTTAAACTAATGTTTAGTTATTTTTATCATCGGGGATTTTTGATTGACTTCCCCCAAAAAGGGGGCTACTGAATATCTCCGCTTTATTAGATCCGATTTCGATGGTTATTTTTTTATTTGAAAGGTAGTAACTTTGAAATAGTCAAAATGCAGTAAATGGATCACTTTTAGGTTTCTACCAGTGGAATCAGCCCCTTACCTACTAGGTAGGGATTGATGAAGCACCTTGGTTATTAAGGTTATTATTACAATAAGGTGACTAGATGGCGCTACTGTGCACCGCTAGATTGTTTGCAAAAAAGTTTGTACGCGCGAGGTCTACAGCTCACAGAAAATATGTTTAGACATGTAGGTTGTCCGGAAGAGATCGCTCTTCAGCGATATTACTAATATTTATTTAATATTTGTATTATTTTTTGGTGTGCAATAAAGTGTTGTATTGTATTGTAATTACAAACGTTCTATATTTGACTGCTGGCCTAGTGACATCACTTTTACGTTACTTCCTAAGAAATTAATCTCTTTACTAAAGTAACTAAAGCAACCCCTTGTTGATCACTGGCACTGTGACGTCATGACTAAAGTGTGACTAAAAGTGCGTTTTGGCGAAACTAATTTTCAATCTAATTTTACTATAGATAATTATTTACTCAGAATAGAAAAAAAAGAAGTGTTTTATTCTAAATATAGTGCCCGTCGCGTGTTTTGTTAACGCTATTGTTATTGTTTTTAATTGATAAAACGATCAATTGACACGCAATGGTCAACTTAAATAATAAGACAAATCAAAAGTTGACAAATAGCTTAGCATGGCTTTTGTGGTGTTTTGGATGCACAACAGCCATGCAACAAGAGTTGAAGTAGACATTACCTGACAGATGCCAACTGTTCCTTGGCAGAGAATGTGTGCGAGAGTGAGTTCCCATCGGGCAGCCGGATCTGTATCCTGGCCTGGTCGTACGACACCTTCGAGGCTGGCGCTGCGCTGGACGGCGCGGGCGGGGGCGCGGGCGTCGGCGCTGGCATGGCCTCCACCGGACCCGACTTGCCCATTGCCGCTAGTCTGGAGTTTTTTAAACAGGGATTACAATATCAGTCTTATATGATTATTAGTCTTAGTATGACTTTTTTGTAAACTAGCTAAGCCGTGGTAATTTTTCAGGGTTACTCCAGGACCAAAAGTACATATAAAGAACAATATGCTACATTTCATCAAAATTCGCTCAGCCGTCGTCAGTTTTTAAACGGTTTTATTTAGCTTGCCCTGTTTCTTTCATTTGGGTCAAATTTAGTCATTTAAATTTCACCGCTTTCCTTACACACTTTTGGTTCTGATGACAATACAATTATGTATATTCAGTACTAGATGACCCACCCACGACTTCATACGCAAAGACTATTGTTTATCGCGAAAAAAAACACCCTATCTTATTCTAGGATATTAAAAACCAATGCAAAAGTAGGTATAGCACTCAATGCTCTTGATATTTTTTGACAGACTTGTTATTTCTTTTCCATGGCAACCACAGATCATTCTGTGATGGCAACCGTTCCTTACAGTGAGTAATCAATATTTTCCAGTTTTCCCGCGGAAACTTTCAATTTTCCAGGACAAAAAGTAAATGTTTTATTCTCGGGTATAAGCTGTCTCCATTCTAAATTTCATCAAAATCCGTCCAGCCGTTATCGCATGAAAGGTTCCCAAACAAACAGACAAAGTTTCACTTTTATATATTGATATGGATCATAGTAAATCCAAGACGGCCGCCGCCACAAAATGGCGGATTACTCTCTTGTTTTTTTTCAAACCCCTCTTGTTTTGTTTTTAATGAGAAATCAAATGAAAGGGCTTGATAAGTAGAACTCACTTTAGAAATAACTAAATAAAAACTTGTTCCTCGGCTTCTACAGACCGAATAAAAGCGTCTGAATGCTTACAAGAGTGCATTAATAACGTTGAGAAGTGGCTCAAGGAACGGAGGATAAAGAGCAAGTGCCTCGAAATCAGTCCATGTCACCTTCACATTTAAAAAAGAAGATTGTCCAGTTAGGCTTGGAAATCAGACTTTACCTCATAGCTACTCAGTTAAAAATTTGGGCTTGCATCTTGATTGACACCTTACATGGAGAAAGCACCTCCAAATGAAAAGGGAGCAACTAACCCTGAGATACAAAGGGCTGTACTGGCTTCTGGACCGCAACTCAGCACTCTCTGTAGATAACAAGCTACTTGTCTACAAGACTGTACTATAGCCAATATGGACATATGGCATCGAGTTGTGGGGCTTGGCATGCGCCTCAAACATTAATATAATACAGCGCTTCCAAAATAGTCTGTTAAACCATCTCAAATGCACCATGGTTCATTTGAAACAGTGAACTATATGAAATCCGAAAAATGAACACTGTATTCAAGGAGATTGTAAAAACTGCCAAGAAATATAAACAAAATTGGAGAGGCATGCAAACACTTTAGCAGCCCAATTGTTAACACCAAGCTACACTCGTAGACTCAAGAGAAAACACGTCTTGTCACTTGAAAAGGGAACAGTGCAAAATGAGTAATGTTCTCTGTGGAGTACTAACTTAATAAATTAATCACTACAACAAAAATGAGTAATGTTATCTGTGGAGTACTCACTTAATAAATTAATCACTACAACAAAAATGAGTAATGTTATCTGTGGAGTACTCACTTAATAAATTAATCACTACAACAAAAAATCTACTGAAGGCACTGATTGTAGATAAAACATTAAAAAAAAAAAAGTATCCTTTTGAGTGAGGTCTCATTGAACAAGTATTATAAAATTATGAGATATCTGTGTAAGTTCTATTCTATTTGGTTCCATTTACGAAATTATTGGCCCTAAAGAGACTTTTCTTGCTTGAGTTGCATGTTGCTCCAGCTCTACTCTAGGTCATAAAGAATTGAATAAAATAAATTGTAAAAATCTAGAACTCTAGCACATTATACGAATTTACTAACAGAATTATCACCAATATCTAGATAGTCAATAACGATGTATAGCCAACTAAGATAATGCATTTTATATTATTCTGAACAAATTCCATGGTGAGAGAAATAATCCAACCGTAAAAACAACTTTGTTGGCGAATAACTTTAAAACTACTGGACCGATTGCAATGCGTTTTTTACAGTTAGGTAGCTTAGGGTTCTGTCTACGGAACCCTAAGTCTGTGTGTTTCCAACATGCATTTTTAGTCCCTTACACTATTTTTTTAAGTATTAGCTGTGTCCAGCGGCTTTGCCCAGGTGTACAAATTTCCAGGATAAAAAGTATCATATGTTGGTCTCTATGGTGTGGCAACTACATACAACATTTTATTAAATTCGATCCAGCCGTTATAGTGTGAAAACGCCACAAACAAAAAACAGTAAGGGGTCTTACCACACCAAACGATTGATCGTCTATCAATAGTAGCATGAGATCAATCGACAGATATGTACTATATAAACTGTTTTGCTTGATTGGTTGAGTTATATTGTTTCATAATCAATCAACGATTGATTGATTGGTGTGGTAACACCTAATAAGTAGTCACATCAGATACAGTTTGGAAATATGATGACAATGCTGAACAGCATGTCCCTTTTGAAACAATCTATGCATGAACAATCTTACTTTCTAGCCTGCTTATCAGCTTCAATCTGTGCTCTGACCCTGTCCCGTGCTTTCTGGTCTTCAATCTTCTCCCGTCTCCGCTGTTCCACTAACTTCTGCATCTCCTGCTCCTGAAGCCTCAGCTTGGCGTCTTGCATGTCCTTGCCTGACTTAATGCGAAGTCGTTCTCTTTCCAGTGCTTCAGCCTGATAGGAAAGATTTAGAAGAAACAGTGACTATGATTTTGATTAAAATACCTATAGTAACTTTTAAACTTTTGCAATTCAAACACATACTTTAACAACATACTTTAATTAAACAGGACCTTATTGCGCACTATTACTTAAACAACTTTTTTACTTATTTTATGTTTTAAATTATTTAATTAAAATGAATAACGCTCATGATTATTTTCCAATCATGGATTTGATGAACGAATAAGGGACGGGCGGACCTACATGACAAGTCTATGATGGTTCAGCTATTGCCATTGTACAACAGAACTTGCATCAAAACACATCTTCTTCTGCATTTATCATAAGTTGCTTTGTCTTACGGATGAGTGCTTGTTGTAATTATCAATAAACATAATTATATGTATGCTTGACCAACACTTTATTGTTTATTTGGTGATACAAGGACAAGACCTGGAAATATTCAGAAGTGAAGTAGAAATCATCAGTCTGTTTTTATTTGATTATTTTGTTTTAAATATCACTTGCAATGCAATTACAAGTCGTCTGGCTTTTTTTAATTTACTAAGAACTTAAAACTTACCTTTTCCCGTTCTTCTCTCTCCTTCCTCTTGAGCTTCAACCGGTCCTCAAGTAAGGCCAATTGAGCTTTCTTCTCCTCTTCAGTCAAGGGCTTCTTCTCCTCAGTGGACTCCGAGAAGCTGCTGTGATTGGTCTTCGCTGCATGATACTCCACTTCTTCCTGGTTTTTGAACAGTTTACCACACTCGTCGCACTGGAGAGACTTGGCCTCGGGCTCGGCCTCACTTGGCTCAGTCTGAGTCGGCGTTTCGGCCGGTGTTGGCGCGGCAGGCACGGCACTACTCGAAGGTTCAGTCAAGCCGCCAAGAGTTTGCCCCATCGAAGGCCCGAGATCGTCCGCATGCGCCAACAACCACTCCATCGCCGGCTCAACCCCTTTATAATTAGTCACGGCTAAGGCTTTCTCTCTGCAAACAAACAAGCCGGAATATCTTTCATAACCTAAACTTTTTATAAACCATCTCATAGAGATGCTGTACATGAAAATACTCACGCGCGGTCTTTGGAGAAGCCCATTTCGATGAGTATCTGTATTTCTGCCATAGTTATTCTTATTATAATTATCTATCTGCAATCAAAACACCAGAAAACCACAAACTAATCAATTTTCATTCATCATCATTCCACAATTTCGACAAATCAGTAAATCAGCTGTTGTGACAGTTAAGGGGCCCGTTCACATAAACGTTCGAGCACGCACGGATCACCCGCGCGTACACTCGAAATCGTTCACGGCGTCGTCCGGGCGTTCGCCTGGGTCATCCGAAAAATAGTAGTGGAGGGGAGGAATAGTATGAAACTGACACTTGACAGTTGTCAGTTGTATGTGGACGTCCAAAGTGGTTCACTATCTCCGGATGATCGAGCGATAATCGCAATTTTTTCATAGCAAAATCGACTCTATCGCAAAGCATTATTGAATTTCACGGCTTGAAACAGTCATGATCAACATTACGTAATCGCAGTGCTGAGTTAATTGACATTTTTGACAGCAATACTAAACTTTTCCCCTGCGTTCGAGATGATGAGATGGCGTTGTGGGCAATTTCGAAATGTACATTTTTAACAAGCCGTTTTCTTTGAACATTTCCAACACTTTTGTCATTTTTGCAACTTTTGACACTTACGATCCTTTCCAAACTGAATGGAAAACGACTTAAACGACACTGACGCAGGGTAGGTAAGGGATAGTATTAGGGTGCATTCCGGGACGCGCAAAAATCGATATTATCGCGCTAAAACGCGTACCGAGTCATCGTGAGCGCAACAACGATATCCCTTGTGACGTCACGGATTACGTCATTACATCCACCATTTTGCGATTACACTGACCATGCCCCAAACCGATATCACCGTGAGCGCGATATCTGAATCGGAACGCAAATTAGCACTGTGATCGCTCACAGCGATATTATCGTGAAACAGAATGCAGCCTTAGTTTATGACGTGGCTTAAAGAGTTGCTAGGGGGTTATTTTACCCATATTATTGGGTAAAAATGGCACCACCAGCATTAGTTTGATAACCAATGTGACCTGACATAGTAAAAACAAGTACAAACATCGCCATTCTTCACCTTAGTTAAGTAAATGAAATAACTTTAATAATATTAGTTAGCGATGTGCCTATAAAAAAATATTATATTGCATCCGTCCGTCCATAGTCGGCCCCTCACTAGGGCATGCAAAATCGAATGGTTTTCGATTCCGAAATTTGAGATCCGACTCCCTATACTGGACACCTAATTCCGGAATTATCAACCTAATTGGTTTTTGATTTCTAGGAAAAGAAAGATTTTTACTAGTCAAACAATTTGTGATCTATCAGGCTTTTAGTCAATATAAGAATGCCACGGACAATGTGTGGATTTTCTTCTTTTTATGAATACGTTTAATGAAAAAAATACAAGTTGAAACGAAACTAAAGTTTGCAGATAGATTGAACTGTTCCATAATAATACCTAGCCTAGGATTGCTGATTTGTAACAAAATGGGTACTTTTTTTAGTTCACGTCTATAAATCCATAGTCAATTTAATGTGATGTCACATAGCCTAAAACCAGCGGACAATGAAGACGCTTCCAACGATACCTTTTTGATTAAGTAGTTTAGAAATTATGACGGAACAGATGAACATACATATATACATACCTAATACATACCCACATACATGCCGGTTTTAATCATAACCCACCTTTTTGATTCGACGTAGTCGGGTAAAAATAAAATAATATACCGAAGAAGCTACAACCACTTCAATTTGGTGGTGACGGATATATTTGTAAATAATGAAAATATAAATAACTAGCTTATAAGCTAAATGTGTTTATCAAGGCCTTCAATTTGATACCCATATCGTAAAATATGAAGAAAAAATATTTTCTTCGAATTTGAAAATTGAACCATACTTCCGCCATATTGAATGTTTCCAAAAAATGATATAGCCCATGTTACTTGGGGGATGTAAGGATTCTAACGATACCCCATACGTCTAAATCTGTTCAGGCATTTAAAAGTTATGTTGGAATAAAGAAACTCACATACACACAGACATACAGACATACATGAATGCTAAAAACATTACACTCCCTTTTTGGGCAGTCGTGTAAAAATAAGGGGCGCTCATATTAATACAAGACGTGTTTTTTCAACTTTTTTTTTGCTGCCGTATAAATGGTTATACATACAAACGTCAAACTTGGTGTGACTAGAGAGAAACCCCCGACTTTAGCCAGTCGTATGGCCGGTTGTAATTTTTGATTTTCATTTGAGCATTATTTAACATACCAGATTTTCAGTTCACTCATTTTACTAGTACTAGGTTGCTCAATCGCGATTGATTTATCTTCTTATGGAGTCTGAAAAGTACAAAATAAAAATTGAGGTACAAATTTTATCATATTTTATTTTATGATTACATACATACGTACATACATAATCGTATTACATACATTACAATCATATTGTTACAAGCTGGGGTTCAGATAAAATTACACCAAAAATTAACACCTTTGTTTGAAAAACCACAAAAAATAATTTAACTGACAAATAACACTGAAACACTTTTTAAATCGACTGTACACACTAATCAATTATCACTTAATACTAGCTTTGAATCACTATGAGAGTTTCGTTCCGAATGCCAAGTCAAAACTGCGTCAGGTAGCCGATGCGCACCCTATTTATACCGCGACGGAAATTTCCAGAAGGTACTCGTATGTACTAGCAGAAGTCGGTAGTTATTTGAACTTTCAAGGTCGGCGTCTTTGAAGTTGCCGCGCCGCGCCGCACCCGTAGGTACCTAAGGCCGGCGGCGCCTTTGATGTTGCCGCGCCCGTAGGTATATACCTACCGCGCGCTCTGGAACTTCTGTAGGTACCTATGCTCCACTGGTGTGTTCGGTCTCGTGGGGATCGGTAATAATCCTGTTCCAGAAGGTTCCTGTAGATCTAGATATTGCGTCATCCGACCGCGGCTCCTGACTGTTTTTCTAACAATCGACCAGCGTAACAATATTAATATGCACATGATTGTACTATTTATGTAATACGTATGCATGGCTCAGATAGACGACGAACTTATTTGAGGATATCATTGTCATCGAGTCTTCATTGTGAAGAACTTTATCGATATCTTCATTTTGGATGACAGCTGTCAAACTTAAAAGGGATATAACTCTGAAACTAACGATCCTAGACTAGTAGTTTCTTTACATATATGAAAGATCTTATTGATATCTTCATTTTGGATGGCAGCTGTAAAACTTAAAACCGTTATTACTCGGAAACTATTGATCGTTGACTAGTTTTTTCTGTACAGAAGTGATAGATCTCATAGTTATCTTCATTTTGGATGACAGCTGTCAAACTTAAAACTGTTATTACTCGGAAACTATTGATCATTGGCTGTGTTCACATACACGCTCGAGTCATCCGTGCGATTATCGCTCGATCCTCCGGAGATCGTGAACGACTTTGGACGTCCGCATACAACTGACAACTGTCAAGTGTCAGTTTCATACTATTCCTCCCCTCCACTACTATTTTTCGGATGACCCAGGTGAACGCCCGGACGACGCCGTGAACGATTTCAAGTGTACGCGCGGGTGATCCGTGCGTCCTCGAACGTTTATGTGAACAGGCCCATTGACTAGTTGTTTCTTTACATAAGTGATAGATCTCATAGATATCTTCATTTCGGATGACAGCTGTCAAACTTAAAAGGGCTATAACTCTGAAACTAACAATCCTAGACTAGAAGTTTCTTTACAGAAGTGATAGATCTCATAGATATCTTTATTTTGGACGACAGCTGTCAAACTTAAAAGAGCTATAACTCTGAAACTAACGATCCTAGACTAGTAGTTTATTTACAGAAGTGATAGATGTTATTGATATCTTCATTTTGGATGACAGCTGTCAAACTTAAAACTGTTATTACTCGAAAACTATTGATCGTTGACTAGTTGTTTCTTTACAGAAGTGGTAGATCTCATTGATATCTTCATTTTGGATGACAGCTGTCAAATTTAAAGCATCTATTACTCAGAAAATATTGATCGTTACTAGTAGTTTCTTTACAGAAATGATATATTATCTAATTGATATCTACGTTTTGGATGACAGTTGTCAAACTTTAAAGGGCTATAACTCTGAAACTATTTATCTTACTAGTAGTTCCTATACAGAAGGTATAGATCACATAGATGTCTTCGTTTTATATGGCAGCTTTCAAATTGAGAGTTGACAGCTGTCAAACGTCAAACATCAAGTATTGATAGCTGATGCCAAAAATGACAGGCAATGTACATTTTCACGTTGTTTGTATTTATATATCACCTGTCATTTTTTTATATTGCCAGTCATTTTTGTCATCAGCACTAATTTTTAAACTATTTTTTCGCCTATCATTTTCAACAATGATTGTCGTTCCTGACATCAGCTGTCAATACTGGATGTTTTGATGTTTAACTGCTATCACCTGTCAATTTGTCATGTGTCATATGAAACTATGATATCGATGATATTTAACACTTCTGTAAAGAAACTACTAGTCTAGGATCAATAGTTTTAGAGTTATAGCCCTTTTAAGTTTGACAACTGTCATCCAAAATCAAGATATTGATGAGACTATTATGATATCGATAAGATTTATCACTTCTGTAAAGAAACTACTAATCTAGGATCAATAGTTTTAAAGTTATAGCCCATTTTACGTTTGACAGCTGTCATCCAAAATTAGGATATCGATGAGATTTATCACTTCTGTAAATAAACTACTAGTCTAGGATCAATAGTTTCAGAGTTATAGTCCTTTTAAAATTGACAGCTATCACCTAAAATAAAGATATCTATTAGATCTATCACTGCTGTAAAGAAACTATTAGTCTAGGATCAATAGTTTTAGAGTTATAGCCCTTTTAAGTTTGACAACTGTCATTCATAATAAAGATTTGGATGAGATCTATCACTTCTGTAAAGACACTACTAGTCTAGGGTTAATAGTTTCAGAGTTATAGCCATTTTAAGTTTGACAGCTGTCATCCAAAATTAGGATATCGATGAGATTTATCAATTCTGTAAAGAAACTACTAGTCTAAGATTAATAGTTTCAGAGTTATAGTCCTTTTAAGTTTGACAGCTGTCATCCAAAATAAAGATTTGAATGAGATCTATCACTTCTGTAAAGAAACTACTAGTCTAGGGTTAATAGTTTCAAAGTTATAGCCATTTTAAGTTTGACAGCTGTCATCCAAAATTAGGATATCGATGAGATTTATCAATTCTGTAAAGAAACTACTAGTCTAAGATTAATAGTTTCAGAGTTATAGTCCTTTTAAGTTTGACAGCTGTCATCCAAAATAAAGATTTGAATGAGATCTATCACTTCTGTAAAGAAACTACTAGTCTAAGATTAATAGTTTCAGAGTTATAGTCCTTTTAAGTTTGACAGCTGTCATCCAAAATAAAGATTTGAATGAGATCTATCACTTCTGTAAAGAAACTACTAGTCTAGGGTTAATAGTTTCAAAGTTATAGCCATTTTAAGTTTGACAGCTGTCATCCAAAATTAGGATATCGATGAGATTTATCACTTCTGTAAATAAACTACTACTCTAGGATCAATAGTTTTAGAGTTATAGCCCTTTTAAGTTTGACAGCTGTCATCCATAATAAAGATTTGGATGAGATCTATCACTTTTGTAAAGACACTACTATTCTAGGGTTAATAGTTTCAGAGTTATAGCCATTTTAAGTTTGACAGCTGTCATCCAAAATTAGGATATCGATGAGATTTATTACTTCTGTAAAGAAACTACTAGTCTAAGATCAATAGTTTCAGAGTTATAGCCCTTTTACGTTTGACAGCTGTCATCCAAAATAAAGATTTGGATGAGATCTATCACTTCTGTAAAGAAACTACTAGTCTAGGGCTAATAGTTTCAGAGTTATAGCCATTTTACGTTTGACAGCTGTCATCCAAAATTAGGATATCGATGAGATTTATCACTTCTGTAAATAAACTACTAGTCTAGGATCAATAGTTTTAGAGTTATAGCCCTTTTAATTTTGACAGCTGTCATCCAAAAGGAAGATATCTACCGGCAGCCCGATTCCATAACTTGGCTTCAATCGAATTCTCAGTATCGCAGCCACTAATGCCTTGCGATAGAGTCGTATTTGCTATGAAAAAAGTGATAATCCGATTGTAGCCAAGTTATGAAATTGGGCCACAGATCTATCACTTCTGTAAAGAAACTACTAGTCCAGGATCAATAGTTTCAGAGTTATAGCACCTTTTAAGTTTGACAGCTGTCTTCCAACACGAAGATATCACAGAGTATCGAGAAAATATCGATGAAGATGCTGATGAACAAATGCTCTATACATTGCTGTTGAACACAATGGCATCACAAAACCAAACCTTAATATGGTGCCACGACCCATCGCGGTCCCTGTAGTTGACCCCATCTTAGGTTATTCCAACCCACGAGTCTACTAAAATCTCAAGGAAGTCTCAAAGTTCAAAATTAATTAGGTTTAACTTGCAATGGATGAATAGTAACTTCGGAGTATGACACTTAGATGAATCCTTTTTGGGTGAAATTTGTTTGGATCTATAGTTTGTGTGTGCAATGATGCATGTAACAAACGTACTTCGATGTATCAAACATTGTGCCAATTGATGTATAGATAAAATAAGTATTCGATGAGTCGTCATAGATTAAATGAAATTAGGTGAAACGTGTTTTGAAGTAGCGTAGTGAACCCGGTAAAACAGCGTTTTACCGTAAAAATACACAAACCACGAGCGAATCAAACTAACGACAAGCTGTTTGTAGTGAAATTTGTTCTTTGTTTTTTTTTATTATGACCTCGGCAGTTTTAACATATTCAGATTTTATTTATCCCTTTATTAAAGCAGATAAATTAAATTAATTAAAACGGTCCATTTTTTTGTATCTTTAGCTGTAATTTATAATCAACAAAGTAGAAAATACTACCAATAAATTAAATAATTAATGAATTTGTTACAAAATTGACGCACAACTTGCCACAAAAAAGGGAACGCAGAATGTCATACCCGCCAGTAAGCGTATTTCAAAATCTTTGGTCATACCCAAAGAGAATATAATCACTACGTTTTAAGAGGCGGGACCTCCCTACTAGCCAATGAAAAGACTTTGGCAGAAATTTATTGGCATCAAAGCATCCAACATTACTAACATTAAAAGTCAGATGTTAGCCTATCTTGACAATGCTACCAACCTAACAACATAACGGATAGAGTAGTGCTTGTTTGCACGTATTCTTGATTTTATCGATATCGATAAAACATGCATGCCCTCGTCAAGGTTTCATATTAATGAAAGACGGTTCCAATAAGTCCAACGCTGTTTTCTCACAATGCAACAGCGTTGGGTTTATTGGATATCCATTGCAACAGGTAAATGTGGCTCTAATAAAAAACTTTGAAATAAAACACTTTTGAACAACGGAACAATTTATTTATAATACTTTTTACAATGTAAATACGAAAGTGGATTTTGCAAACATAGGTAAGCTTACCTACTAGTGCTTCACTCTGAATTGAGACCATGCGATGTACCTACTCTACCTTTATCTCATGCAATCATATTCATAAATGAATGTATGCAGATCCTCATTTTCTGCATCTGAAAATAAACATGTTGATTAATGATAAGGAAATACAAGAAAAAGTGCCCGTGGTCCACCCAGGTGAACTGAACAGGTGGACCACGACCAATGCCCGGTTATAGGCAGCCTGACCTAGCCTACGATAGCTTTATCGATAGTTAATAGTTATTTGTTATGCAAGGCTGCAAAGTGTTTTTTTGGCGAGAGTACTTGTATTGAAACCTGAGCAAGTGAAGGATTCTAGGATTGAACCACGAGCGAAGCGAGTGGTTCAAATATAGAATCCTGAGCGTAGCGAAGGTTTCAAAAGTACGAGACGCCAAATAACTTTGCTGCCATGCGCAACACAAAACTTTTCACCTCACTACAGCGAGGAGAGTAGAACAGAGTAGAACAGAGTAGAACAGAGTAGAACAGAGTAGAACAGAGTAGAACAGAGTAGAACAGAGTAGAACAGAGTAGAACAGAGTAGAACAGAGTAGAACAGAGTAGAACAGAGTAGAACAGAGTAGAACAGAGTAGAACAGAGTAGAACAGAGTAGAACAGAGTAGTACAGAGTAGAACAGAGTAGAACAGAGTAGAACACAGTAGAACACAGTAGAGTACAGTAGAACACAGTAGAACAGAGTAGAACAGAGTAGAACAGAGTAAAACACAGTAGAAAACAGTAAAACAGAGTAGCACACAGTATAACACAGTAGAACAGGTAGAACATAGTAGAACAGAGTAGAATAGAGTAGAACAGAGTAGAACAGAATTGAAAATGAAAATATACGAATAGAATCGAGTAGAGTGGAGTAGAGACGAGTAGAGTCGAGTAGAGTAGAGTCGAGTAGAGGCGAATAGAGACGAATAGAGTCAAGTAGAGTAGATAGTATAGTCGGATAATAATATAATATAAATACGTAATTAAGTATTTTCAGTGGATTAGCGGTATAGAAAATTATTGAATAGTAGGTTCGATTTTTAAAAACTTTCCACGCTAGCGGGTAAAATGCACTTTTGCACTCAGATTTCGAATGACAAACAAAATCTTTCCGAGCTTGTGAGGTGAAATAGTATTTTCACCTTGCGTATCCCTAGTGTTAAAACAATATGAAAATACAAATGAAAATCATGTAAATTATCATTTATGGTCACGTTGATGGGAGGTAGCACTAAGCAATATTAAAATTAATGCTTACCAGGGCTGATCAATAGGAAATCATGCCATAAATTTCCTTTTTGTTCTGGTTTTCGTAACTGGCGCGAACTCCACATAAAACACATCTTTTGTAGCTTTTTATAGTTGATGGCATTTTAAAATTATCATATAAACCGGTTTAACACTATAAACTAATAATTATTCAAAGAAAATACATAAAATCACGTTATTAACAATAATATGAATAACATTTAAAATTCACTGAACACTAACCTAAATTTTGGATTTTTCTTGACAAATTTCAAACAAAGAATATTTCTTCAGAATCCACATGCCAGAAAGAGAAAGCATGCTGTGCTAGTGGGATGCCAGTACCACAAAGATAATGTACCAAAGAGTATAGTAATATTATCATGATTGGACTCTTTTCGTTCTTTTTGGTTCGTACATTGGGATTTCAGAAACAAATTAACTTCACTTTTCTGCCAAATTCCATACATATGAGCCAAATTTGAGTTTTTTTTTGTGGTTGCGCCGGACTGGTCATACCCAAGGAAGTTCTATGTCCATAGAGAACTTCCTTGGTCATAAAACTGTCACTAACGCCATCTAGCGAGAGATAAATAATGCCAAAATGACACTTGGAAAACTGCTCATTGAGCATTTCAAGATAAAGTTGTATCAAACATAATGCCGAAATTTTTGACGGTGTCACTAAAAGGAATGACTACACAAAATTTTTATGAGACCAATTTAAAGTTACTACCTTTCAAATAAAACAAGAACCATCAAAATCGGATCTAATACGGCGGAGTTATTCAGTAGCCACCTTTTTGCCCCTTTTTGGTGATGTACCCTCAAACTAATCATAAATCCCCAAAGACTAAAAAATATTAAAAAATCGTTTAACCTGAATATCAAGTTTCGTCTAGATCAGTTGAGAAATGCGACCTGTAGAGGAGAACAGAGATCCGGACGGATAGTTATCCGGACATACGAAAGCATTTTTGCCCAAGCTGAAACGGAGACGCTTCGCTCGCGCTTCGCGCTCGCTCGTTCAATGACCACATTTATTGGCGTTCGCGTTGGACATTTGTGGGCGAAATTAACGTTCTGAAATGTTTTCCATCACCGTTCATTTTGTACAAGACACTTAAATTTTACATAGGAAAAGCGACTTTATTCCGTTACTTTATAAGGTCGTTTTTCATTAGGTTTGGAAAGGATCGCTAATGTCAAAAGTTACAAAAATGTTGAAAATGTTAAAAGCGAACGGCTTGTTAGAAATGTACATTTCTAAACTGCCCACAACGCCATCTCATCAAAGGATAATTTTGTTTTTATATACCAGAAAATAACATAGTGAAAGGTTTTTCCCTATAAATCCATTACGTCATAAAATTATCACGATAATTATGGTCTATGCTACAGATATATATATCCTACGTCATTGGAAAATAACGATCAAAGAGACATGTAAGAATCTAATTCTTAGAATGTATTCTCACTCGGAGAAAAATTTCTCTGAGTATTCTCACAATACTTTGACATTGTGCAAAACGATAACAAACTGTTCTTGCGCTTATGTCATGTAAGCCACTAAAATAAACATACTTTTTTTACAGTTTTTTTTATATATAGCTTAGCGAAATTTTCTAAGAAAATTGCTTTTGTATGAAACGTGCATTGATTTTAATGGCGACTATAATACTTTAAAATACGAAGATAGCTGAAATCCACTATGTATTAACAACTGTCTGCTTTCGAACTTAGGCGGATTAAACTTCGCCGCCTTGTTTTCGTTACCTCTCTCTCTGACATTCGTTGCTGTCATGTCAAGTTGTCAACTAGATTAACGACACAAGAAAAAAAACAAGTCTCCGTTTTATAAAATATTGTTTGAATAAATTAGAAAGTTTATTAATTTATTGCCCTGAAACCTTCTTTTTCT
The DNA here is from genome assembly GCA_946251855.1 of Alsophila aescularia. Taxonomy (NCBI): domain Eukaryota; kingdom Metazoa; phylum Arthropoda; class Insecta; order Lepidoptera; family Geometridae; genus Alsophila; species Alsophila aescularia. The sequence goes on along the minus strand of OX276383.1, from coordinate 46,956,879 downwards.
ATTAACATATCGACAAAGCGAGTGAAAACAAAGTGTAAAAGGCAAGTGTAGTGTAGTGGACACTACTCGCAAAGTTGATTGAAGTTAAGCGAATACGAGAGTGCAAACGCACTTCGGTTCGCTTCATGCAACCTCGGCTCGTCTCGGATGACTTCCGATCGTTGTCAGTTTTTGTGCCCGAGTCAAAGGACTCGAAGCGTCCCGAAGTTCTACAACGAAGTGTCTCACTACACTTCTCGGTTCACTTAAGATAAGATAAGATAAGATAAGATAAGATAATCATTTATTGAATAGAAAAATATTGCACAGAAAACCATTACATCTACAGATTGTGAAATAACAATAAAAAAACAAAATTAAATCAATTTAAAAATTAAACTGTCAGAATACATAAATATAACAAAACAAATTGAACCAGTAAATTAAAATATTGATCACATTTTAGTACAGTTAGGTATTATGTAGGTAGACAAGTTGTGTTGACTACGGGCCCCAAACTAGGCAACGCCTGTATCTTGGGAACCCAGACCAACTGTTGCCAAAATTATTAATACGCATGGTCTATACTTGTTCACTTACAACAGTCTTAACAGTTACATTATTAAAAAATAAATAAATAAGGCAGGCATAAAAAATAATAATAATAATAAGGCAGGCAACACAAATAAGAAAACGTAATTAGATTTGGTATAACATATACAAAATTTGCCTATTAGATTAATAATATGAATATATTATATAAAATGAGAAAAAAAAATGTAGGTATCCCACTTATCAATATAGGTTAGTGGAGTATGGATTAGCTATTTAGGATTAATATTAATGTTCTAATGAAAGTATGGAAAATGTATGGGAACAAAACAATTCATGGAAAATATATAAAAATAATATTTTGAAATTTATTCAACATCATTGAATCAAAATTACTGTTGCTGATAAATTGTAACAACATTTAGGAAAACAAACCAATTATTTAATTATTGTCGAGTAGGTGGGTTTACTTCATATGATAGTGATTAAAAATTATTAAAGGTAATGTTAAAAATTATTGTGCCTTGTTTATTCTATTAACATGGTTCTGTTCCGGTGCATTGCAATCATCTACTATTATTTTTTCTTCATTTTGTATAAACGCGTGTAGATATAATAAACAAGAGTGCACATTGCAAAAGCACCTGCCATTCGAATATTGTCCATAACGCATAGCGTGCGGGCGCCGCTGGGCGACTGAGGTCCTCGCGAAGTTGCACGAGTGTGTAGTAGGGCATGCAAACCGGATACCCGATTAACCGAAAAACCCGAATAACCGACTGATTTGAAACTCGGATTTTTAAGATTGAAAACCCCGGTTTATTAGGTATTTGGGAGTAATATATTGTTAATTGTTAGGCTTTGGTCTGACTTTGAATGAGTGAGGCGCTGCGAGCCATCGCTACGAGACTACGAGAGTCATCTGGTAACGGCGGATTTTATTGAACATTTTGTAACCCTAGTTAGTTTTTACTGTCAAAGTAAAAACTTGACTAGGGTCACAAAATGTTAAATGAAATAGTAGAAATGATGCAGATTTATTATAACGGTCCCTTTACAGCTTGACAGAGGACCTTAATAATAAATTTGCACCATTTCTACTTTGATTTGATTAGGAATCGTCTGTCTATTTTTTTTTAAATATTGTCCTTGATAAATAATTATATTTTATTTCAAGTTACTATATAAACATTAAATAAGACTTATTTTATGTGATTTACGATACGAAACACTTTATTGTAACTACGAGTTAGAAAATACACACATAATTATTTGAAAACATTTTATTTTGTTGATTATGTTTTTAAATGCTACTTAATAGTTAATTATAGATAAGGCGTTGCTTAGATTATCTTGTGTGTGTGTGTGTGTGTGTGTGTGTGTGTGTGTTTGTGTGTGTGTTTATGTGTGTGTGTTTGTGTGTGTTTGAAATGTACCTTCTCTTTATCTAAATGTGTTTATCTATGAAAGGGGAAGAAATACGTTATTTCATCATCGTCATAATCATGTCCGCCTTTAAAAGTCCACTGCTGAACATAGGCCTCCCCCAAAGAGCACCATGACGAGCAATCTTGTGCCACCTTCATCAACAACTTCCTGCGATGGGTACAATGTCCGTCGTGTGGGGGGTCTTCATACACTTCGCTTGCTTGTTCGTGGTCACCATTCGAGAACCTTTATTCCCCACCGGTTGTCGGTTCTGCGAACTATATGGCCTGCCCATTGCCACTTCGACTTGGAAACCCTGAGAGCTATGTCGGTAACCTTGGTTCTTCTACGGATTTTCTACTTTCGGCTTCTGTCACGTAGTGAATCTCCAAGCATAGCTCTCTTCATTGCACGCTGCGCGACTTTGAGTTTATGTATGAGATCAATAGTTAGCAACCACGTCTCAGTGCCGTATGTCATCACTGGCAACACGCACTGATTATAAACTTTCGTCTTGAGGCTCTGCGGTATCTGCGACGAGAAGATATGGCGTAATTTTCCGAACGGGCAGCGTTCGGGAAATCCGAGTTGGATTCGTCGGTTGACCTCTTTGTCGAAGTTGAATCTACCCAGTTGGATCGTCTGACCTAAGTAGACATAGTGATCAACAGCTTTGATACTATCGTTCCCAACATAAACCAGCATGGGTACGTCATGGGCATTTGACATGATATACGTCTTGCCCATGTTCATTTTAAGACCCACCTGTTGGGAAACAATATTGAGGTCACTAAGCATTGTGCTTAGGTCTTCCAGGGTATCTGCCATGATGACTATATGATCAGCAAATCGAAAGTGAGTGATGCATTTGCCATTGATGTTAACTCCGTATCCGTTCCAGTTTGGAAGCTTGAATATGTCTTCCTGTGCAGAGGTGAATAGTTTCGAAGAAAAAACTTCTCCCTGTCTCAACCCTCTTTGCAATTCGATAGAATTCGTGCTCCGATCTTGGAGACGGACAATATTGGGCTTGCTGTACAAACACCTCACCACTTCGTTGTATCGGTTTTCAATCTGGCACCGCTGTAATGACTGTAGCACTGCCCAGGTCTCGACTGAATCAAAGGCTTTCTCGTAGTCCACAAACGCTAGACATAGTGGCCGATTATACTCTTCGGTCTTCTGTATAATCTGCCGGAGCGTATAGATGTGGTCTACGGTGCTAAAGCCTTTCCGGAATCCAGCTAGTTTGGGAGGCTGAAAGTCGTCAAACGTACGAGCGAGACGGTTTGTAACAACTTTCGAAAACAGCTTATAGACGAGGCTCGGCAGCGTAATGGGCCTATAATTCTTCAAGAGGGTGTTATCACCTTTCTTGAAGAACAACACCACTATGCTCCTGTACCACGCCTCTGGCGTAGTACCCTCGAGGAAGACGGAGTTAAACAGCCTCTGCTTCTGATTTTAAGTACCGGTGTTCCACCCGCTTTCAGTAGCTCTGTCGTTATTCCATCCTCCCCTGGTGCCTTTTTGCTCTCAAGCTGTTTGAGAGCCATTCTGCTCTTGTATAGGCTGACGGCCGGGATATCTTCGGTATAGTGTCGAGTCAAACGGGCTCTTGCATCGCTAGCCATGCTAGGTGGACTATGCGAGGAGGTGTAGTGAAGTGATCAACAGCTTCGATAATACCGTTCCCAAAATAAACCAGCATGGGTGCGACATGGGCATTTGAACTGATGTTCAACTTACCCATGTTCATTTTAATCGTAAGACCCACCTGTTGGGAAACAATATGGACGTAACTGAGCATTGTGCTTAGGTCTTCCAGAGTTTCTGCCATGATAACTATATCATCAGCAAATCGAAGGTCACTCACCATGCATTCGCCATTGAAGTTAACACCATATCTGTTCCAGTTCAGAAGCGTCTCCCTGTCTCACCCCTTTTTGCAATTCGATAGAATTCGTGCTCCGATTTTGGAGATGAACAGTCTGTTTTTTATTATTACTAGTACCAAATGTTAGTATGATTATTAATACTCGTAGCACATAAACCAAATGTGACTTGATTGATCTCTTTGTAAAGCTAAAATATAAGAACAGGAAAGTAAAACATATTTTAATTAAATTTTAGCCTTTTCTTTACTTACACACACTAATAATAGTTCTTTCAAGGCCTAAATAAAAAAAACTCGAAAAATCCGTAAAACTTGAAAAAACTGGTTTTTAAAATTTAAATTGAGTTTTGCATGCCCTAGTGTGTAGTCACGTACTTAGAACTTCGGTCAACTTCGAACAGTACTTTGTTGAAGCAACTTCGCGAGTAGTGTCGTGCAGGTTTTACACATTAAAAACACGAACAAAACTTCAAAGTTTGTGCAAAATATGCCCGGAAGTGCTATTACGCAGTGTTGATCATATCGTTTTCAAGCTGTCAAATTCATTTGTGCCTTGCGATAGAGTCGAAATTGTTATGAAAAAAGTGACAATCTGATTGAAGCCTAGTTCAGTGGTCGGCGGCTCGATTACAGAACTTGGTTACAATCGGATTGTCAGTATCGATATCACTAATGCCTTGCGATAGAGTCGAAATTGCTATGAAAAAAGTGATAATCCGATTGTAACCAAGTTCTGTAATCGGGCTGCGGGCCCCGGGAGTTCCCAAGCGCAACTTCTAGGGTGCGTTCACTTACTACGCTCGAATCATTCGTGCGAATATCGCTCGATCATCCGGAGTTAGTGAACGATTTTGGGCGTCTACATAGAACTGACAACTGTCAAGCGTCAGTTTCATACTATTCGTTCCCCTCCTACTATTTTTCGGGTGACTCGTGCGTACGCTCGACGACGACGACGATAACGATTTCGAGTGATCGCGCGGGTGATCCTTGCGTCCTCGAGCGTAGTAAGTGAACGCACCCCTAGTACTAAGTACCTAAAGCAAATCATTTTTTATCTGTGTTAATTATTGCAACACAACACACCGCCATGTTATCACGTAAACCTCAGCAGTGCGATTACGTGATGTTGATCATGACGGTTTCAAGCCGTCAAATTCAATAATGCTTTGCGATAGAGTCGATTTTGCTATGAAAAGAGTGACAATATGATTGAAGCCAAGTTCTGTGGTCGGGCCCCAGAGAAATTATAACTGCAGTGCGATTACGTAATGTTGATCATGACGGTTTCAAGCCGTGAAATTCAATAATGCTTTGCGATAGAGTCGATTTTGCTATGAAACAAGTGATAATCCGATTAGTAGTAGCTAAGTTATGTGGTCGGGCCCCTGCAGTGCGATTACGTAATGTTGATCATGACAGTTTCAAGCAGTCAAATTCAATAATGCTTTGCGATAGAGTCGATTTTGCTATGAAAAAAGTGACAATCCGATTGTAGCCAAGTTCTGTAATTGGGCCACTGGGGCCCGACCACAGAACTTGGCTTCAATCAGATTGTCACTTTTTTCATAGCAAAATCGACTCTATCACAAAGCATTATTGAATTTCACGGCTTGAAACCGTCATGATCAACATTACGTAATCGCAGTGCAGTAGCCCGATTCCATAACTTGGCTTCAATCGAATTCTCAGTATCGCAACCACTAATGCCTTGCGATAGAGTCGAATTTGCTATGAAAAAAGTGATAATCCGATTGTAGCCAAGTTCTGTAATAGGGCCACTGCATCCCAATTCCATAACTTGGCTACAATCGGATTATCACTTTTTTCATAGCAAATTCGACTCTATCGCAAGGCATTAGTGGCTGCGATACTGAGAATTCGATTGAAGCCAAGTTATGAAATCGGGCTGCTGGTGTAGGGTAGCAGGGAATTCCCAAGCGCAACTTCTATTACTGAAATGTTTCTGCCAGTTTTCGAGGGAGGCGAGGTGAAACACGTACAGCACACATTTACTAACTCGCGCAAACTCTTACGGAAAGTTGAGGCGTCTTTAGGAACGCACACGCAAATAGAAGCTGCACACAAACACAAAACAAGCACACAATTTTAATAATAAATGACTGTAGTTAATGACTACATCATTGTGTAGTTGCACACTAGCGCAAAAACTAGAGATGGGGTGGTGTAAAATACCGATAAAACGTATGATAAATTATGAATGAAATATCGATTGTTCAATGTTATTATTTTATCTACATACAAGTTGTGCCCGCGGCGTTAACCATGTGGTATTTTTTCTAGGATATAACAATCCTATCCTATTTCAGAACCAAAAGTACCAATAGACCAAATTGCATTAAACTTCGTTCAGACGTTAATTTGATTTTTATCGATTGCTCGGCCTCTACTCTTCGGATTGAGATACCAAGTTTACCAGTTTTAAAGTTAAACCCTAAATTTGCAACAGAAAAAACCGCATCAATCGGTTCAGCAGTTTTTACGTGATGCGTGAACAAACAGACAGTTTTTTTTATATGTATATTTTTGATCAGTTAGCTTGTTTTAAGTCTTTTTGACCATTATTTCTTTTGGTTTTTCCATTTTATTACATACTGTTTTATTATTATTTTTTTAACTGTGCCCATGGTTTTGCTTGAGTAGTATTTTTCTGGGATAAAAGTATCCTGTATGTATAGATAAGTGATGATAGGAGAAATCAAGAAGTAGAAAATATCAACGGTTTTGTCAACTGTTTGAATTACGTCAAATTATAATATTATTAACTGGGATGACTACTCCCAGTTAATATCTTCTAATTCTGATACTTACAGTTTTTTTACAAGTATAGATATGTAGTTGGTTATGACGTGTAAATAGTCTAAACCTTTGATGTACTTGCGTACTGATTGTGCAAAAAAAAAGTTTTTGAAATTCCTATGGAAAACACGTTGTACCTCAAAATGCAGTAAATTAATTATGCCCACTCACCACTTCTGTCATCCAGGCCCACCTACAACTCTCCTAGAGGAATCACTGTAGAGCAGAAGCGTCTCCAAGTCAGGCGGTGTCGTCAGTTACGGTGCTCCAGCCTCCAGGGATGGTATAAAACACGCAGCACTTCCAGCAAGTTCACAGTTCGACACAAACACCCACCACATATCACACTAATATTATAAATGCGAAAGTTTGTATGTTTGCGCGTGTGTGTGTGTGTGTTTGTTGCTCCTTCACGCTCGAACAGCTGCACGGATTTGGATGAAATTTGGTACCAGGATAGCTTATATCCTGGGTTAACTGATGATACTTTTGATCAAAATATAGGGAAAAAATATATAATCGTTTTCTTAAGGACTTGAAAGAAATAGAAAAAAACAAGAAAAAAGTATTTCTAAGTACCAGGAGAGAATAAACACTTAAGAAGTTGCAGATACAAAATTAACAAATAATGTTATTAAAAGTATACCTTCCCCATGAATATTAAATAGTGTCATTATATTTAAAAAATGTATCACAAAGTACCAGGAGAGCAGAAAAACTTAAGAAGTTGGAGATATGACATCACACTAATCACACTAATATTATAAATGCGAACGTTTGTATGTGTGTGTGTATGTGTTTGTTGCTCCTTCACGCTCGAACGGCTGAGCGGATTTGAATCAAATTTGATACGAAGATAGCTTACATCCTAGAAACGTCAATGCCACGTACAATTTGATACGGTCCTGAAAACCTCTCGTTTGCTCTGTGCTGGAGTTCAAAATGTGTATAATCTTTATTTTAGTTCGGACTTTCCAAGTGTTGCAGCCACTTTTGTAAATAGATCCATTTTTTTTTAAATTGTTAGACTTTGCAAACTTTTTCATATTTAATGGATTTTTTTCTCAACGAGATCTTTACCAAAATACCAGAATCAATATGCTTACTAAATCGCGAGTTATACTGAATTAAAAATCACAAAAACATCAATTTCGCTGATTTTGCTCTGTGCGTCCTGCCTCCCCCCGTAATGTTTAATTTTTGTCTTTAGACAAATATTAACATTACATCATCAAGCTGAAAACGGAGAGCATTTTTTTTTGTAATTTGTTTTTGTGACGAAACGGTCAAGTCGCTCGTCTGATGGTAAGCGTCACGCTAGCCCAGAACAGTTGCAGTGCCAGCCTAGAAAAATGACACCTACATTCGATCCCTGGGCCTATAAAGTTACACAGTTATAAAGGCGAAACAATATAGCCCTTTTCGTGACGGTCCACTTTGAAAGCCTGGTATCCCTATGTTTCGGAGTGATTTTATTGACGTTTCATTTCAAAACTCCCACACTGTTCGAAACATTCAATCGCGCATGCGCATAGCGGCTTATGAAAAAATCTATACAAACGTCTCACTAACACAGATAATAAATAACAATTTATGATTAAATTAGTGATTATTTATTGATTAAATTCGTTCATTATTTAAATTTGGGCAACACTAGCGATTAGATTTAGTCCTTGGCAAAATCAAATTAGTCCTGTCACAATTATGTGTTAGTTTAGTGGAAATCAACAACTGATAAAATTTTAAGAATCACTAAAATAAATTAAATTTAGCTTTAGCTTAGTTTAGTTTAGTGAGTTACTCAACAGAATTAGCATCAATATGTACCTTAATAAGTTTATTACATCTGGAGTCCTTTAAATATATACGACTAGCTGACCCGGCGAACTTCGTGCCGCCTTAGAGTCAATAACAGTTTTTAACTTACTATTTGTATGGAGCGGTTTTTTTGATGATATCTCGAGATTTGATTGACTGATTGCGATGAATTAAAAATGTTGGTCCCATCCTCCTCCCCCTGGCCCCGTCCCCTTAAAAACCCCTACCCCTCAATCCCTAAACCCGCCATGTCTCTTTGATAAAAAATTGCAAAAATGTATTAATCATGATAAAACTTCTTAAGAGTTTCTGCTCTGCTGGTACATAGTAATACTTTTTTTTTAAATATAATCACCCCATTTAATGTTCATGGGGAGGTGGTATACACACGTTTAATAACTTTATTTGTCGATTTTGTATTTCCAACTTTGTTTTTCAAATCTTAAAGAAAACGATATATTTATTTTCCTTTTTCGGTATCAAAAGTAGACTATGTGTTAATTCAGGATGTAAGCTATCCTGGTACCAATTCCTGGTAACGGCTATACCCGCGTACAAATTTTGGTCCCACCCTCCTCCCACTGGCCCCATCCCCTTAAAAAAGCACTACCAATAACCCTCAATCCCAACCCCGCCATGTCACTTTGACAAAGAATTTGCAAAAATATATTAATGATGATAAAACTTCTTGTTTCTGCTCTCCTGGTAATTTGAAATATTTTTTTTAATATAATCACACCATTTAATGTTCATGGGGAGGTATACTCACTTTTTATAACTTTATTTGTCAATTTTGTATCTCCAACTTCTTAAGTGTTTCTGCTCTCCTGGTATTATACTTTTTTTGTAAATCACACTATTTAATGTTCATGGGGAGGTATACTCACTTTTAATAACTTTATTTGTCAATTTTGTATCTCCAACTTCATAAGTGTTTCTGCTCTCCTGGTCTTTGAATTTTTTTTTTTTAAATAATTTATCACACCATTTAATGTTCAAGGCGAGTATATTCACTTATAATAAATAACTTTATTTGTCAATTTTGTTTCTCCAACTTCTTAATTGTTTCTGCTCTACTGGTACTTATTTTTTCCCTATTTTGTTCGAACAAACACTAAACCTGACTTTGTTTTTTCGTGTTTTATGTCACATCCCACGGGAACGTGATAAAAAGTATCCTATGTCCTTCTCCTGGTTCTACCTCCCCACCAATTTTCAGCCAAATCAGTTCAGCCGTTCTTCAGTTATAAATAGTGTAACTAACACGACTTTCTTATATATATATATATATATATATATATATATATATATATATATATATATATATATACAGAGATTTGTCAATTTTGTATCTCAAACTTCTTAAGTGTTTCTGCTCTCCTGGTACTTAGAAATAATGTTTGCTTCTTTTTTCCTTTTTTTTCAAGTCCTTAAGAAAACGAAATTTATTTATTATCCCTATTTCTTGATCAAAAGTAGCCTATGTGTTAATCCAGTATATAAGCTACCTCCACACCAAATTTCAGACAAATCAGTTCAGCCGTTCTTCAGTTATAAATAGTGTAACTAACACGACTTTCTTTTATATACATAGATATATAGAATAGTCGAGTGCAAGATCTCTGTTTATGAACATCTCCGTGTGCTCCAATTGTTCCTGTACTTTTATGTTGTTCACAGAGGTTTGGTCCCTGGGCTAGTGGAACAAACCCTAGGACCGCCTCGTGACACTGGCGCCCTCAACGTGTCCTTGCCCGGCTAGCTCAGTTGGTAGAGCATGAGACTCTTAAACTCAGGGTCGTGGGTTCGTGCCCAACGTTGGGCGCCAATTGTGGCCGGAGCCCCCCTAGGGTGTCTACCAGCTCAAAGGGACTCCTGGCTCGCACCACTAAGTTTCCTCTACACCTGTTACTTAATATTGTGAGCTAGGAGTCCTTTTGAGCTGTTAGACACCCTCGGGGGGCTCCGGCCACACCACTATTACCGATAACTCGGAAACTCAAATTCAGTTATTTCCATGCTCTGTTTCAAACTTTTGTGTATCGAGTTTTAGTGATCATGTTAGTTTATCTTTATCTCTTGTGCTCGATTGTTTGTTGGTTGACTGGAACCGATTTTAAATAAAATTAAAGAATTTGTGTTTTTTGGGATGCTTAAATAACTATATATATATAATATATTATTTATTTATTTTAGATAAATTATGTTTAATTCAACATTGAAATTAAAATAATTTAATCAGTACTCTAATTAATAAAAGAGAAAATACCCTTAATATCATGCGTACATTCATTCATTTGTTCCTTGTTGTCACATCACCAGTCCACGTACCAAGAAATTACGTATCGTTATTTCTGTCGTAAGCTTGTAGTAACAAAATGTATTTTACGCTAAATTAATATCTTATTTGTGTAGCAAATTACTTACGAATGATAGGAAACTTTGTCTTTACTTAAATTTGATGTTTCCGATCATCTCGAACACGAAATTACAGCATAAACAACCATTTTTAGGAAGCTCCGTATAGCGACAGGTGTGATCGCGAAATAATAATAATAATAATATTTATTTATTCGCAGAAAGTTACATATTAAACTAAGAAAATTACATTGAGACATGTTCAAAATACTATAAATATTAGCGACGGGCCCCAAAGCTTCTTATATTTTTATTCCATTATTTCACAAACGTAACGAGTAGTTCCGGGTAGGATTAATCAAAGGTACCATAGGTCTAATATTGATATCGACAATTCAACATTTATAGAATCGATACATCCCTAATTCATATATAATTCACTATGTCAGGAGTGTCAACACAATAACCATATAATTAACAGTTTTTGTGAAGGTATGAACTGTCAATGCACGTTTCATACAAAACTGAATTTCATTTTTTAGTTCTGCACTCCCGCCTCTTATTACCATACCATCTTCTTTGTAGTTTGTGCTTACTACTTAGTATTTATATACTCTGTGGTATTTATATACTCTTTTGTGGACACTTGACACGGAGCGGCAAATTCGTTTTATTTCAATAAAACCGAATTAATATTTGCACATTCTGCAGCTGTATTATTTTACTAAATAAATACTTACAAGAGAATCGTAAAATGTCTGTACAACATCAGAAGAAACAAAGACGGAAGAACATTCAAAACAGCGATCCTGGCAAAATACTGGACTTGGTGATGAGTTTAACTGATGATACTTGTGCTCAGTTGCAGATACGAATAAATTCATATGTAAGGACGTTAAAAAACTAATTTAACACCAAGTTGTACACTATAATTTTAGTTCATAAATTAAAATTGTGGGTAACCAAGCGAACATAATGCCAGCAAGCATTATCTTACCACTACAACCAATATATATATCATCATTGACTACAACTTCATTTATGCAAAAAAAAGTATGGTGGGTAAAATTGGATCGGGGGAAGACCGTTGCTTCAAAATTACGGCCTAACTAGACAATATTTCCTGACACTGGTAACACAGTAAGCGATGCCATTTTGTAACATACTACGGTTGATTGCCTGCATGGTGTTGTCTGAGGCGAAAACAAGTGTGCAATTCAAAAAACCGTGATTCGTTAAGTAAGATTACATAATATCTCGATACAGTAGTGAGTATTTCCTAGTTTAATAAGTTTTTCTCATTGATTCTAGTTGTTTTTTAATATTCTAGGTTTATGAAATGTGTATAGAAAAAAATCTAATGTATCCGATCTTTCCCATATTGGGGAATATCAGACTAGGAGAAATTTGATTATACGGGGATAAGACCGACTTACGACACTTAAACAAATCTCTGGCAAAATAAAGAATCGAGGGAATTTTTGTCATAATGTTTTATCACGGTAAGGACCACATTCTATCGCTCTATGAACCCTAGGCTTACCATTAAAGGAATGGTTTTTAAGAGTAGTTACTACGATTATCATTCCCCCTGCAAAATCCGAACTTTCCCTGGTAACAAAAAGAAAAGAGTGCTACTTTGAACTTCATTTTAATCAATAACTACAGATGAAATGGAGCTAAAATAAACGTGTACTTAAAACATAAACAAAATCTAAATATATTAAAATTTCAAAGGTCCTTCAACAACAGCAAAAACCATCCGAACTTACCCCAACATACCTTACACTACGCGTATAGGCTTTATAGGTACCTAGCTACTTACTTACTTCCTTATTTTTACAGCTGATGGAAGAATGCGAATCAGAATTAGTTCTGCAAATTATCGTGAACGGTGATCGCTTGGAGGCGTATATAGAAGCTGTAGGCACTACCATGCTGTCGAGGAAAATTAAGATTTGTGTAAGTTGTAGGTACTTATAGAAATAGTTTTCTAACAGAAACCTCCATGTCCATGTCAGCTTATCGATAAACGGTAGAGATACGAAGATTTGTTTTTAGAAATGTAATCTAGAGGTTTTCAAACATATTAAAACGGCATTAAAGGTTTGAAAGTGAAAGCAATAATTTTAGAGCTGTTAAATTTAGTTTTAAGTTTAGATGGTGCACCCAGAATTGACACCAATGACGTCATTTGCACTTGCTATTATACCGCTACGTCTGTGAGTTAAAATAACGTGATCATGTGACGTCTTTTTAGGGTATTTTGAAACTTTCTTCTTGTGTCAGATACATTACTTTATTTAGACGTGTCCTTTTGGTATGTAACGTCTGTTACGTCAAAAGGACATGCCCATGTGACGTCTTTTAGGTTATTTTGATACGTTTTCATTCGTCAGAAATATTACGTTATTTAGACGTGTCATATTGGTCTGTAACGTCTGTTACGTTAAATTGAAGTTAACAAGAAAGTTCGCATTAAGGTCACCGACGTCACCCTCCTACCTGGGTAACGGCCCCTCGATCATGAAGACGCTTGGCATTATGCTGAGGCATGACCCTTTCAACACTTAGATTTATATGTTTAATTTATATGTTAATTTTACTACTTTTTTATATAAGTGTTGAATAAACGAATTTTCTTTCTTTTTCCTTCTTTCTTTTCGATCTGTAAGACCAGGCCCTAGTCCTACAGTTACAGAACAGTCACAGTTTATTGTTAAAACTGTGATCGGACGCAATATATGACTGTAATTTGTAAATAGGTGTAATGTAATATACGAGTACTATTGTATGTACGAAAATGTCTAAATGTAGTTGTACCATAATAAAACTTTCTTTAAAGTTCAGTGATGGCAACAAAGCAAAGCTTTCGACAGAGTGGACCATAACATTCTAATATCTAAATTATCTGCACTTGGAGTTGGTGGAGGTTTGCTAAAATGGCTTCAAAGTTACCTCTCCCGCAGATATCAAAAGGTTATTGTAAGCGGGTATGAATCAGAAAGCTTTTTTGTGCCTTCAGGGGTGCCCCAGGGATCACACCTAGGTCCTATACTATTCTTAGCTTTTATAAATGATTTGCCAGAGATATTTAACTTTGTAGAATATTCTTTATTTGCCGAAGATTTGAAAATATATCAAAAAATTTACAGTGTGGATGATTGGAAGAAAATGCAAAACGATCTAGATAACTTAAACACTTGGTGTCAAATCAATAAACTTCCGCTTAATTTTAGTAAATGCAAACATATTAAATTTAGTAAAAAATGCAATCTAGTTCAGAGTTATTATTTGTTAGATGGACACGTACTTGAAGAAATTGAAGAAGTGAGGGACCTAGGAGTGATTTTTGATAAAAAAATGTCTTATAAGCCTCATTACGATCACATTATTAAAAAAAGCCAGCAGAGCTCGGGTTCATTTGGCGTAACAGTAGAAAATTTAAAAGCCCTGTTATAAGAACCACCCTGTTTAAGTCGCTTGTTCGTAGTCACTTGGAATATTGCCCTAGCATTTGGAACCCTCATAATGACTGCCATGAGCAGAGAATAGAGAGTATCCAAAAAAGATTTTTACGTTTTATGACTAGGTCGCTGGGCATGAGTTAATTGATTATAGGGACAGATTACAATGTTTTCAGTTCACAAACTTGGCTGATAGATGTCGCTTAGCAGATCTTGCTTTTTCGTATAAACTTTTAAATAGTCACATTAATATTCCCGATATCTTGTCATTGATTGGGTTTGTTGTCGCGCGTTCTGGCTACCGTACTAGTACTTACAAATGTATGTTCATCCAACGGCATAGAACTAAAATGGGCAAGCATAGCCCAATAACAAGAATGCTTAAGACTATGTAACCAACTGTGGTCAGAATGTGGGATAGATATTTTTGACAGTTCTCTTCGAAATTTTAAGAGAAGGGTTGCCGAAACTTAAAGCTACTCGAGGGTCTCATTAGAGATCCTAGTTGTTTTGTTTTAATTTTAATATTATTTCTAAATTTTCCTTATATTTTTTAATTCATTTTTTTTTCTCATTTAGTTAACATATTTTTTTCTTTTTGGTCGAGAGTTGTTTGTAAAAAATATCATTTTTATTTATTCATGCTGTGTTTGCCTCTTATTGGGTTGTTACTTTCACCCTAAAAAATATATGTAATTAGACTAAGTTTATTGTATCAACTTGTTGGTAGGCCAAATGAAAAAAAAAACTGCAATGCGTAATTATTATCGTCGAGAGACGTCATTGCTTGCCACGCGCGCACGCGCATGTATGCGCTCAGTACTGCGCAATGTTAGCTATTGCGCCACCCGATGATCATGTACAAAACAAGCCACCGCTTAGTGTCTGTTTTGCTGTAACGAAAGCAGCCCCCGATTCAGCTGATAAGCCGCAACGTGACCGCTGCGCGATCGTTACCTTTCGGTGAAAAAATAAAAACTGGGGAAATGTGGGCGGATGAAGATTTGGGAAAGTGAGTGAAGGTGAGGGAATGTGAGGGGAGGGTAGTAGAAGTGTACGAATGGTGGGGAATATCGGGGAAGGGTGCGGAAGTGGGGAAGGTGGGGCAGGTGGTGCGAAGTGGGTGAAGACTGAAAAGGAGGGTTGGAGCAGAGTGGAAGAAAGCGGGAAGGTGGTGGAAAAGTGAAAAAGAGTGGAGGAAGGTCTCAGGGCGCGTTTCAAATAGTATTTACTTAATAATATATGTTTTTTGATACTTTGCAGATGTTTAACAAACTGACCGAAACTCTAAAAGGTACCGTCGAGCATACAGATCACGTGACAAACTTTCCACAAGACGTGCAGGCCATTATTATACCAGTAAGTACCGCCTTCCCTCCCCTGGGTCAGATGTCAAAGGTAACGCTAAAAACTATAGTGCTTCCTTGGAAAGATTCACGTGCGTTGGTAATAACTTCCATACCTGATTAATAGGTAGTTTTGATATAACTCTGGAATTTATGCATCGCACTATCTATAGTCACGCCAACTCTATTTCTTATAGGTACTTCTTCGAAATCAACACAGTTCAAGTTGAGTCTCATTCGCTTTCTCCGGATTTGCCTCATTAAAATATCGATCCGATACTTTGTCTGCTCTGACCACTTTCTTCAGTTCAGGACCGTCCACTTAATTCATGACATATTTTTGTCACATTCATCATCATCATTATCTCAGTCTACTGCTGGACATAGGCCTCTCCCAAAGCATGCCACTGAGCCCGATCTCCGGCTCTTCTTTTCCAACGGCAGCCAGCCATTTTGCGTTTGTCGTCGCTCCACTTAGCTGGAGAGCGTCCTATATTACGTTTGCCGAGTTGCGGTCTCCACTCAAGAACCTGTCTACCCCAACGGCTATCGGTCCTTCGGTAAATATGACCAACCCACTGCCACTTCTGCCTGCTAATCCTATGGGCTATGTCGATAACTTTGGTTCTCTGTCGGACCACCTCGTACCGAATCGATCTCTCATAGAAACTCCGATCATAGGCCTTTCCATAGCCCGCTGAGCGACTTTGAATTAGTGAACTAGTCATACCGTAAGAGTCTACGTCTCAGATCCATAAGTCATAACAGGACGCACTGGTTGAAGACTTTAGTTTTCAGGCATAGGGGAACTGGTGACGAAAAGACTCCACGAAGTTTAACAAATGCTGCCGAGCCCAGCTGTATTCTTCTACAGGCATCTATCTCAAAGCTATTTTTATTCAAGTTCAGCGTTTGCCCAAGGTAAACGAACATACTCTTGAACAACTTCAAGAGGAGATCCGTAAATATCAATCGGTTCCGGAAAGACATGTTCATTGAACATAATCTTTGTTTTATCTCAATTCATCCGGAGTCCGATCAATTGAGATGAATTTGCTAGGCCATGTCAAACATGCAGCCCGTGGGCCGCATGCGGCCCACTGAGCATTTTGCTTCGGCCCGAATCAATTTTGTATACAGCCAGATAATACGGCCCGCGAGGGTGTTAAATCCGTTTTTGGAAACGCGTGCTCTTCACTTCACACTTCACTTCAGTCGAGAATAGAACTAGCAGACTAGCAGCCGAGCGTTTGCAAACTGAGCTATTCCGACATACGGTTTTTTGACGAAAAGTAATAGATCAGATGAAGTAGTTGCTGATTCACCATTGACCAATCAGCGCGCGCGGTGCTAGAGTATGTTAACGTTGCTTATTAGCAAGGTGAGATGTCAGATGTTACACATCATATGCGACTACTGTGAGGTGAGCTCGTTTTTGACGTTTAACATCTTTCCTTTCTTTTCTTTGAAGAAAATCTCCCGCAAGATCGCAATTGACGGAGGCACACTTAGACGCAATTTTAAAAGTTATTTCCACCGATAAATTCACGCCACAAATAGACAACTTATTTAAAGACAAAAGATGTCAAATATCTGGCAAAAGAAGTTAATGTTAGTACATTTTTGTGATGTCCTTTTTATTGAAAATTTGATAAATATACTTATCATAGTACTTTTTCGTTAAGTTTCAGTAGTTTGTCTTCTTTATGATTAGGTTTTGCGGCCCATCTATTCTACGGTCTTTATGGTCTTGGCCCACCAGCGACTTTGAGTTTGACACGGCTAAGCAGCAAGCAGAAGTCAGCCTTGATGAAGTCGTACATCACGACTTCATTAAGGCTGACTTCTGGCAGCTCTTCGGTAAAAAGGAGGATCAGGGTAGCCCTGAAATCCTCGATATTGGGTTCTAGTCTGGAACCCAATATATGATGTGATAATTGGGCATAAAAATCTTCAACTTCCGCGAGAATCTCTGGCTTCGAAACAACGACTTCCCCATTAGATTTGGTCAACTTCCTAAGATAGCTCCGACCCAGCTTTTGAACGAAGACTTTCGACTCCCGATTTTGCTCAATCACTACTATTGAGCGTGTAACTTCGAAGGTCTCGTCTCACCAGCTTAGTATTTTGTTTGCTCAAAGCCCGCTGTTCGATGGGATTCAGTCTGCCGATTCTGCAGGCGGCAATACCCGGATGTTTTTTTTATTTCCAAGTACTCACTGGTCCTCCAACACATTGTCATGCATGAGCATGAAAGGGGAAGCCAGGTTTAATACAAACAATTCAGGCTTGTGGCTATCACAAGTGAAAAACCGAGCTGACGCGGCCACCGATCAAACCGTAATAATAGCCGATACAGTACTTCATCGCAAACAATCCTCTATAGATTTAGTAAGGTTTGATCAGTGGCCGCGACTTATCAGTTTTTTAGCTTGTACGAGTAGCTATGCCATATGTTAGAAGCCCTTTGAGCGAATACTTTGTGCAAATGGATGGACAGGACCTCAGGGGCCCAAGTCTGTTAATTTAATAACGCTTCCATGGAATCTCGCTGGCATGTCGATAGCCTAGTTTTACACATTTGGTATTCTGCTAGCTAAATAAGATACATGATCGTTCAGTGATTTTCCATCGAATTGCAATGGTCCCTAGTTGGTATTCGGCTATTCCATGGATAATCAGTGACCTCTCGATAGTTTTTTAAACGGTAGTCTGCTAGTTATTTACACTACACACTACTACTACTTTACTTTTGTACTTTGACATTTGTTTCAATGGTTTTTTTTCATCGAACTACAATTGAGAAGTCATGGAACTAAAGTTACTTTTTAATGGATTTCACAATAGTAGATGGTTATTATTTTCGAATGTATGCATGTTTTATTTTTAATTTGTTTATTCTGATACGAACGGTCCGTTTCGGAATTTTGACTGTTCTAAGGATGGGAAAAAATAATCGATTATTAAAATATGTAATCGATTATTATTTTTAAAATGACCATATTTTGGACCTATTATTGTAATAATTTAATCGATTATTTTGTAAACGTTTTTTTCAATAACGTGCATTTTATTCAGAAAAATCGATTATTTCTGAAAACTTAATCGATTTTTGCATAATCGATTTTGTAAGGGATCACAATATATTTTTTCAGAAAAATTGATTATTTCTGGAAAATTTACCGATTTTTGCATAATCAATTTTTGAAGGGATCCCAATAAATCGATTATGTGAAAAAACGATTTTAGTATCAATTTTATCACATCCCTAGCTGTTCCATAGATCTTAAAGATATATACTATAACGCCTTGCGCCTTGCCGTGGTTGTCAAATTTGACCGTGTGTGTACTATTATTTATTCTGTGCTGTGGCTTAGAGTAGAGAATAGTATTTTAAGTTACACGACAATTCCCCGAAGATATCTTGACGCGGCGCGTAACGTGTCTTAGTGGCAATAGAGAATAATGGCCCTCATATAACACTTTCTTGGATACCTACACCATAGGGCAGCAGAATACTAGTAGGTAGTAGGTATGTAGGTACTCTGAGGGAAAATTCAAATCTCAGGAGCTCTCAAAGAATCTCTCTAGAGACAAAGGTAAGTTAGTTGTTAAGTATAGGTAAGTGTATGTACCTATTTTGTTATATTATTTTTAACTTATTTTTGTAGCACTTCTGTACTATACTTCCAAAAAATACATGATTGTTATATTGCGAAACACTACCAATCTATCTACTTTACAATTTCAACGTCGTGACTTAGGTAGGTAGGTACATCACATCGATTTTTTATTTTGCCAAATGCGACTCAATCGATAAAAGAAACACAAAGTCCAGCGTTTCCGGCTAGTAATTATCAAAAGAACAAGTATTACCTACATCAAAGCTACATACTGAGGCATAAAACCGATATAAAATACCCAGGTGTTGTTATACCCGTATCTTCTTCTTAGTTTGTGGTGTTGTCGGATTACTTTGGTCCGTAATTTCGTTAGCACTGAACGAAATTAAAGAACAAAGGTAGCTGCAGAATCAGAAAAATACGTTCTTTCCATTTATCACATCAATTCAATGTAAATCGATAATCATATTTTCCCAATAAAACCACAGATAAAAACGACCTACGAAAGATAAAACGTCAAACACGGTGGAATATATATATGTCTCATTTTTTTGTTCGTGAGAAAGAGAGATAGAAATATGTAGCGTGAACTTCGTTCAATCCATTGAATCGACAGGCAAGTGAACAGCCATGGAAGCAACCTAAAGTTTTAGCAGAATACCAAATTTGTCATACATGATCATGGACAGTCGCTGGAATGACATTTAGATGTCATTTTATTTAAAATTAGCAGAATCGTGCCCCAGGACGTCTTCAACGTAACTTTCAGCGTCCATGTTGCCTTTTACAAAACCGAGCTCATCTGTCCTTCATAATAACCACCCAAACCATTACTGTATAGAGCCGCTAGTCACCGTTTAGCATTTCCGGGACGACGATACACTTTTATGCTTCTTGTATCAAGCCTAAACCCAAATCGGGAAACATCGGCAAATAAAATTTGATCCCATTAATCCTGGGGCCATGTTACCTACCTGTAGGTACATCAATCGTTTCGACAGGTGCGATTCCCATGGCGTTATAGGTGGGCTGATTGGGCGTCGTGCACGTACTTCCGATTTTGCACGTATGGGCGTAATAATTTGATTTTGGGGCTATAATTATAATGTATATTGGGTAGGTTTTGAGTGAAAATATATTTGGCTCACATCTGAGGCGTGATTTTTGAAATTATTCCCAATCGGGTGCACCCGCGAGCAACAGCTAACAATATTTATATATTTCAAATGTGTTAATTAAGCCCTCTGATTTGACACCCAACATGGCACTGTGATAAAAGAAAATAACTAAAACGAGCAACTTTTGCACCGCGCACTCTCATTGGTTAACTGTGAATCAGCAACCTGATCTATATCTACTTATTTTTCGGCCTGATACCATAAGTTTGGTTGGTGTAACAGAAGACCGTTCGGCTGCAAGTCTTCAATTCCCAACTATTTTAGCTTAAAATATGGTCGAGCTGAGGCGGAAAGTGCCGAAAAGCCACGGGCGAAGCGTCCGTCGCCAGGTCGCTCGATCGCCACGCGTCAGCATTACCCTTGTACCGCGCGAATAGATGTTTACACATTTAAAAAAACATTACTTTATGTCCTCTAGAGGGCGCCATATTAAGCCGCGGGTACAGCTAGTTCATTAATAAAATTTGCAGTTTTCGTAACATGATCATGATGCGTGTTGCTTAGACCTTCTTGATGTGTGTGTTTTCTGTTCCAGCATCTTGCTACGAAAGACAATATCGCCATGAAGCGAGTATTGATGTATCCCATCGGAGACAAGCCATTTTCTTCAATAGTGTGCGTAGTCGTGCCAAAGATATTGGAGGAGAATGTCGCTGTTCTCATACATGAATGCTTTTTGTAGGTCTCTCTTGCGTAGTTATATTAACATCATTAGCATCTTCCGTTTGGCCCCTTTCGCATCCAAAGGTCCCTAAAATACTGCCCTCTGCCACAGAATAAATAATAGTACAAGCCTCTGCTGTAAAGGGGGCAAGCATAATATTTTTTTTATCACAGACATCATTCCTGTAGTGTACTATCGTCTGGAGTAAGTTTTTTTTGTAACTTAAAGAGCGACCAGTCTGTGGCATTTGCATATTCGCTACCCGGTCTATTCCGGACGAGAACATTAATTTCACCTGCTGATGATTTTAGACACTACGACCGTTTAAAGAGCAACCAGTCTGTGGCATTTGTATATACGCTGCCCGTTATATTCCGGACGAGCCCACTAATTTAATGAGTCGGTACCTGCTGTCGATTTTAGACACTACAACCGTTTAAAGAGCAACCAGTCTGTGGCATTTGTATTCGCTACCCGTTCTGTTCTGGACGAGCCCACTAATTTCATGCCCTACTGGCGATTTTAGAGACTACGAAAATTTGATTGTCATATGTAAAGCAACTGAATTACCGAAATTACAGGACCGAATAAATTACAGGAAATGGCCTGCAGCATTTTCCTGCGTATTATCACAAATTACTGCGTTCATCAGGACGCCTGTCAAACGTGGAGATTATGATAGACCCCATCTTCATAATAGAAAAAAGCAAGCAACGGCTGCTCTTTGTGGAATTCTGTGGGAGACCGGTGTACAGCTCGCGAGGCGTAAGCTGAGTTTTGCATTTGTGTGAGTGTACATAGATAGTGTAGGTGTGATAACCGGACTGAGGCGCGGTGCATCCTTTGTTTGGTTTAAACCGGTTTAAACTGTTTTTTGGCAACCGGCCTGAGGCGCGGTGCGTCCCTCGCGCGACGTTAAGTACTGTATACTCACACAAATGCAAAGCTCAGCTTTGGCTTCGCGGCCTGTACAGTCTTGTGCTATTATTTATTCTGTGGTCCAGCTGTGGACATGTGGTTTTATCTGAATATAAAAGTATAATTTCTTATTATTCTTAGGTACAGTTTGTTTAGAAAGGTAATCTGTTTCAGGTTTGCATGGCCCACTGTTAAGAAATCCATCGCACACGAGTATGAATGTTCTTTGAAACAGAAATGTCAACAGCTTTTGCGTGTAGCTCGTAGGTTGTTTACGCAAGTAAGTTCTTTCACATTTCAATAAAAAAGGAGTTAGAAAATATTATCATTAATAAGCCATTCTCATCGTTTGTCCATCATCACTAATTCTAAACATGGCCCTTTACATTTCCACTGCTGGTTTGAATCCAATGATAGCAGGTTCGGTCCTCGCACCAATAACTTTCTAAACTAACTCTAACGACAAGCAAGCAACTACTTATTAAGTGCCAATCGCATCGGCTCTATATTTGCCATTCTTGTACTCACGTTCCGGTTATTTTTAGGTAGCGTCTCTAGAAATCCTACTCCAAATAGCGATGGACCAAGCCAAGCTGCTGACGAGAGCGGAGTATTGCACCGTGATGCTGGTAGACCTTGACACTATGCAACTGACAGACTCTTCAACGTTGAAGGTAACGTGGGTTACGTAACAGGCAGATTGCATTTTATTTTTGCACTGCATCTGGTTCGGCCGTCGCCGACGCCGACGACAAGGTAGTTTTAATGCAAGTTAGTTACTCTTGCAGTAAAACTAACTTGTCGTTGGCAACGAGTCGATAGTCTGTAGTGAGAGCCATGTAGCATCACGACCATTGTGACTGATTAAAATTGTCTTGGTTCGGCTGTGGTTGTACTCCCTTCCTTCTTAAATGGATGAGGGGGTGATGGCTGGTACATAAGTCATACTCGTGAACGGGTGCTGCTTGTGGGGACTGATCCAGCCTGATTTCTTATTAGTCATTTTTATTTTTATTTTTTTTATCTGTTTGATGATTCTGGGACTTTTCATTGGCATTTTTGTATTTTACATTTTACATGTGTTTTATAAAAAAAACAGCAAATTAAAAAAATAAGAAGAAGATTATTGTCAAAAATTTAGAAAATTACATCCTCGAAGAGTTTCTTGGTGCTCTCTTCTCTAAGGGGCATATTTCCGAAACACCGGTAAAGTCTTTCCTTTAGGTATTTCGTTTTCCTGTGCGAGATTCAACTCTGAGTCGGCAAGTGAAATTTCCTTTTCAGACTCAATTCATACTTAGTTTACCAAATATTATTGATTTGATCTATTTATCAAATCTTAAATTTTTATTATTATTGCTCGATTGCATCACTCGGGTGGAGACGGATAAATATATACACGTGCATCCATCTCCGCCAGAATGTAGAGGCGGAAATCGCGCCAAGAGGGTTCCCGCCTCAAAATATATGGTACGATACCCTCGAGCAATCCTGATGACCATAGTACATTGTAGGCTGTTGAACATAGTCTGCCATTACTAAGGTATAATCTGCGTAGCAAACGACAACGGACTCCAGCGGGGAGATCGATTCTCAGGACTGCATCGTATGCAAGGTTCCACAGCAGGGGACACAAAACGGTATGGAGAACTTCACAGGCGGAAGAAAACTTACGCCTGTGAAGGTCTCCATTCCTAGCCGTATATAGATAGCACCCACCTGTCATTCAGATATGCGTCTATGATGTGTTGCAGACAGGAAGGCATACCGTGATAAACCAGTGCCACTCTGATTGCCTCCCAGGGAAGTGAATTGAAGGCGTTGACGATATCCAGGCTCACGGCCAACGCCTTACCACCTCGCGATACGGCATGGTCCGATAGTGTTCGGACGTGAAATATAGCGTCTACTGTCCAGTGCCCCCGTCGAAACCAAACTGATCTTCTGACAGATCGGGGCCTACACGCCACAGGTATGTGCAGAGACGAGACAAAATTATTCTCTGGAATAATTTGCCAGCCTCGTCCAGCAGACAGATTGGGCGATATGTAGAGGAGGAATTTTCAGGCCTGCCATCCTTCTTTAACAAAACCAATCTTACCTTTTTTTAACTCGACGGAAAAACACCAAGGCGAAAGCAGCTGTTAAACAACTGCCTTAGTTTGTCCTCCAGACCAGCCTTCAAAGACAGCACCCAGGCTCGGCCTGGGATACCGTCTGGTCCTGGAGCTGTATTGCGAGCCCTAAGCAGCTTCATGGCTCGATCCAGTTTATTGCCTGATATCTCTAGGTCCTCGGACCAGTTGATCGGATCCAATGGTGATTTGGAAGATTGTGACGATGCCAAACCTCTTTCATCATAATCATACTCATTTGATAGTTTGTCTATATTAATTCTAAAATCAAATAACCTGTCATTCCTACATTGTTATTGATGCATTTGGCTCACGTACATGTTTTTACAAAATATCTGATAAAAAGTGGTAAATAAATTATTTTATCTACCTTTATCTGGCAGTTTAAGTTACTGCTTAAATACCACCAACCTAAAATAACGGCCAATAAAATGCCCACCAAATGCTGACTTCTAGCTAGGGGCGTGTTCTTGTTCAGTAAGGAAGGACTAACTCGACTAGCAGAGTCCTGCAAGCGTTGCTGATAGGCCAGCTATCTCTGTACATAGTCGTCTTCTGCTACAACGTGTCCATGAAGGTGAAGCCGCTGTTTATGAACATCTCTGAGTGCACCTAATTGTTCCTGTTCTTTTATATTGTCCACTGAGGTTTGGTCCCTGGGCTAGTGGAACAAACCCTAGGACCGCCTCGTGTCAAGGTGTATGAATATCTTGGACCCTGGGGAAGAGAGTGTCAACGACGCTCTCCACAAATGTAGGATCCAGCGTATCCGTCAATGGTGGGACGCACGGATGCAATTTACCAAGTACCATCTTGTACGGGGCCCGCATGGATCCGTTTCCGATCCTTCTAGAAGTTCACTCCAAGACACATACACAGTCCTAGCGTCGCCAATGGCGATTTGAAGCACCTTGGTTGCGTCTCGGCAACATAACCAGCCCCCCGATTCAGAACCCTTCGATAACTCAGTAGTCGATCGATATGGTATTATTTCATGTGTGGATTTGGTTTAAAATCTTTCAATCCAATACATTTTTGATTCACAATATCGAAACGAATCGATTCGGTTCGCTATCGAAAGGTTCTGAATCGGGGGGCTGACCTAATCTAACCTAGTCGATACTTGTGACATTGTCAAAATTCCTACTTCCTAAAATACAAGTGTAATAATATGTTAGAATGACAAAGACGCCACAGTGCGCCGGTTCCCGATGAACATCGGCATCGCCGGACAAGTGATCAAGACGGGAAGTCTGGTGAACGCGAGAGTGGCCAAGGAGCACCCCGCCTTCGACGCGAGCATTGATGGATACCCTGGCATACAATCCCAGTAAATCTCTCACCTTATACTTCATAGACTAGTTAGTGTATGCCATACACACATGTACACACATGTACATGTACACATGTTATGTGTTAGTGTGTTATACCATAGAATCAATCATAGATATACTTACTGAGTTGGTGATAAGTTCCAGTCATAACTAAATAAATGATATTCAATCACCATCATCATCAGCCGGAAGCCGGGTGCTGCAAATGGGAGCTGGTCTACATGGAAGGAGTAATTATGGTATACCTACATAGATAAATAAAAAAAAAACGAGCTCACCTTACAGTAGTCGCTTATGATGTGTAACACCTGACACCTCATTTTGTTAATAAGCAACATTAACTATGGAACATAGGTTACATTTTCATTATTTATGGAATAGTTTATACTCTAGCACCGCGCGCACTCATTGGTCACACATTTGACTTTGGACGTTGGTCTTTTGTCTTTTGACGGTGACTGTGCCCTTGCCGTTTGCCCTACACCCTTCTCCCTCTTTCCTTCTCCCCCACCTCCCTTCTCCTCCCTTGTCCATTGTCCCTTGCCCCTTGTCCCTTGTCACAGAATAAATAATAGTACAAATCCTTGTCCCTTGTCCCTTATCACTCCCACAATAGCGTATCCCCGACATCCTGTTACACGGTTACACTGTTACACATTGTTACGATTTTCATAAATCACTTCCATATATTTTAGAAATGCAAGAGGAAAGATGTTATACAACAAAACACGTATTATAAATCTAGACTTAATCTAGAATTCTTGCGTAGTTACGTAATTTGTAATCTTAATCTTATATTAACAAAAACAAGCGCGGACCGTACGCATCCAATGCAGAGAAGATAAGCCCCCCCCCCTAGGACCCAACAACGAGCGGCTGCATCCGGCGGCTCCCTGCAGTCAACGTTCTACTGTGGTTCTACCTCGTAGAGAGCCGTCCTACGCCACAGATAAATAATAGTACTAACATAATAATAGTGCCTATGCTCTAGCGTCCAGTCCGTGGACGCCGCTCGAGAACCTTTCTTCCTCATCGGTTAAAAAAAACCCAGTAAAACCGGAGTAAAATCTCCTTGGCCGGGTCAATATTAAGGTTTTTTTTAACCAAAACCCTCTTTTGTTAGGGCCATAACTATATTAATGGAAAAAATAAAGTATAGTTTAGTTCAAATAAGTTAATTTAATAACATTAAAAAAAGATACTATACAGTACATATGCCATGTCATGTTGAAATTAGAACGCGTTATCACAATTAAACATTTTGTGTCTATGCTGTTAACCGTTGAGGAGTTCCCTTGAGCTAACCCGGAGTGCAGTAGCCATGTCGTGGTCAAACTTCAAACCAGCTAGCATAATATAATAAGTACACAAAATATCGTGTCTGTACTGTTAACCGCTGAAGAGTTCTCTAGCCAGGAGCCAACTCGGAGTGCTGCAGCTATGTGAAATTTCAAACCGGCTATCATAATAAAATGTGTTCCCAAAATTTCGTGACAGTGCTGTTGACCGTTGAAGAGTTCCTTTATCTGGAGTTGTTCCTGGACGTCGATTCAGTTCATGCTTACCATAAAAATGCATTTTCATCAGAACTGAAGCAACATGCAAAAATTCAACTCCGTAAGATAAGAGGAAGTGGTTCTAATTTCGCTTTCAAGATTTGACCTAAACAAACATACATACAAACATTGCAAGTAAATTAAAAGCTTTTGAAAACAGTGCTATATACCTAATTATTTTTTTACTTATTATAGACGTGCCATACGTAAAATATGTCACTATGCCACCATTTTTTTACTTATTATAGACGTGCCATACGTAAAATATGTCACTATGCCACCATTTTTTTACTTATTATAGACGTGCCATACGTAAAATATGTCACTATGCCACCATATTTTACTTATTATAGACGTGCCATACGTAAAATATGTCACTATGCCACCATTTTTTTACTTATTATAGACGTGCCATACGTAAAATATGTCACTATGCCACCATATTTTACTTATTATAGACGTGCCATACGTAAAATATGTCACTATGCCACCATTTTTTTACTTATTATAGACGTGCCATACGTAAAATATGTCACTATGCCACCATTTTTTTACTTATTATAGACGTGCCATACGTAAAATATGTCACTATGCCACCATTTTTTTACTTATTATAGACGTGCCATACGTAAAATATGTCACTATGCCACCATATTTTACTTATTATAGACGTGCCATACGTAAAATATGTCACTATGCCACCATTTTTTTACTTATTATAGACGTGCCATACGTAAAATATGTCACTATGCCACCATATTTTACTTATTATAGACGTGCCATACGTAAAATATGTCACTATGCCACCATTTTTTTACTTATTATAGACGTGCCATACGTAAAATATGTCACTATGCCACCATTTTTGAGTTCATAATCTGGATTTTACGATAATATGATATGTGTAGATAAAAGGCTTTACGCACGGTCAACGACAACATCTTGCCTTGGCAAAACACGTACTATTTCTTCCAGAACCATCCTCTGTTTCCCGATCCGGGAACAAACCGGCATCATCGGCGTGGGGCAGCTGATCAACAAGATCGGGGACCCCTACTTCGATGGTATGGACGAGGAGATGGCACTGGCGTTCAGCATCTACTGCGGAGTCTGCATCATGCACTCGGTGGTGTACCAGAAGATACAGGAGGCGCATATCAGAAACGCGCTGGCTAACGAGCTGGTTATGTACCACATGAAGGTGTGTTGATAGGCATTGACTAATTTTCGTAAATTAATTGATAGGGCGCAGAAGTCTCTATTTAAACAAACAATACATTATTTATGAAGAAATCAAACCAAAATCACTTGGCACTTTTGAGGATTGTTAATTTTAATCGCGCCATAACGACCTTAGGTGTCATGGCGACCGTATGATGTCACTTTTGCCTCCGATCAAAGAAACAAATATGGATAAAGTACTTTAATACTTACTATTATCACAGAATAAATAATAGTACCTATTATTCAAATGCGATCTCTCGACTATTTGTGGTGTTATTTATTCTGTGGTGGTGTGCGTATCGCGTGGTACAAGCCCGTTCGTCACAGTTCGTCATCATAAGATAGCAAGTCAAGCACATGCATTAACCCGTACCGTGTCACTTGCTTGTTCGCTCCACGCTATCATTTACGTGTTACGCACACAAGCGTGTTTCAGCGCGCATATTATGTAGTCGATTAGTTATGTGTGCTGCCCCGGCTCAAAACTATGGATAGCGGCTATTTAGTTTTTATGATCATTAAGTAAGTTACCTTTTTGCCAATTATGTTTTTATTGCAGATACTATAAGAATATGTCGGTATAGTAGGTACAGTTTGTTTTTAAAAATCCGATTCATGAAAATGTAGAGAACAATATAAAGGAATATAGTGATGACCTCCAATCAGGACCTTTCGTAAAAATTAATGCTTTGATACATTGTTCTCGCTTCTCTGCAGATCGTGGAAATCTATAGGAAAATAAATTAACAATGAAAACTTTATTCCACTACCTACTTTGTAGGTAGGAATGAGGTTTTCAGGTCGCAATGAGGTGATCAATGAACAAAAACTGTAAAAAAACTATATAGGTACGTAATATACAAATTAAATCATTGTTTAGAAGTTCCGGTATTTTGTTGACTTAATTGTTGCATCTCAAATTGCCGCCTAAATTTTAAAATTAAAAAACACCGTTTTACTATTTAAGAAACAAAATAAACAGCTGTCCTACCAACGTTTGCCGAGTCGCTGTCTCCACTCGGTTGCGGTTGTTCTTTGGCCTTTTAATGCCTTCTATAAACCTGCTCAAACTAGCCCATAAACATTGCAGGTGGGCCAGTCTGAAGTGCAGCGGGTCCTCGAATGCACAGGTTTCCACAACCATCCCCACTTGACCAGTCTTCACTTTAACCCCCGAGCTTTGCCTCTTCGCGAGCTACCTTGCTATGTCATGAGGATGTTCACAGACACTGGGCTACTTAAGAAGTAAGAAAAACTTGATATAAGTTTATTAATGAACTAGCCTTAGAATAACTAAGAATTCTATGGAACTAGCTGTGCCCGCGCGGTCATTATTAACAGACTTAAAAAAAGTATGTTGATGTGTATGTATGTAATATTGTTGAAAATGTGTAATATTTATTAAAAAATAAATAAAACGCCTAAAAACTCACGAAATAGAAGATCGGAAATACTCCGTCCAGTTTCTGACTATTTTGTTTTTGTGATGTGGGGTCGCGAACCGGACACAACGAGTGCGGTGTGCCTACTATCGAAGTTAACGCAAGTGAGTGACAGTGATGACTCCTCGACGGACAACGAAGTGACTGTGCAAGCCGAACAGAGCCGAGCGCCGCAGTCGCCGCCCGCTTTTCCGCCCGCGCCGCGCACTCGTCGCCAGTTGCTGTGCCAGTTGCGTGTTGCCGTTCGTAGTGTTCGTCGGAGCTTGTCGGCATAACACTCCCAGATGAAGGATTTCAAAATAGTCCGAAACTGGTACGAGTATTTCCGAAATTCTATTACGTGAGTTTTTAGCCGTTTTATTTATAAATTTAGAATGAATTTCACTCGCGTTAGTTTTCAAAAGTCCCCTATATTTTAAGTCCCCTAGATCATATTTTTTATTTATCTTAATTTTACAGACTTTTTACTGCTTTATTATAAGAATAGAAGATAATTAGTAGGTATTTTATAGGGTTGTTATCTAGGTTGTTAAAGAAACGACCTTTTTCCTAAATTGGACTGGCTTTTAGGAATACAACTTGAAAAAAGTCTTAAATGTAATTCTTCAGATTTCTAAAGTGATGCTAAAAGACAATGACTATTTTCCTAGGGCAGGTGGCGCAATTCTTTTTCCGCGCAGCCATCAATAAAACATGGAATTATCAATTTCATGCAGCGAAACAAACAAAACATATTATGCCAAGAATTCCTCTAAACTCAGTCTGTACCGAGATCAAGAGCATTGAAGTTAAGATATTTTGTATGGAAATTGGAGCCTATTTTTTTCACGTGGCCCTCAATAAAACGTAGAATTATCGATTATAGACAGAGTAACAAACAATACATATAATGACAAGTATACCTCTAAACACAGTCCGACCGAACCGAAATAATGAGGTTTACATATTTGTAGGGCAGGTGGTTCATTTCTGTTATTGCGTGGTCATCAATGTAACATAG
Source organism: Alsophila aescularia (assembly GCA_946251855.1). NCBI lineage: Eukaryota > Metazoa > Arthropoda > Insecta > Lepidoptera > Geometridae > Alsophila > Alsophila aescularia. The sequence goes on along the minus strand of OX276383.1, from coordinate 46,926,140 downwards.
AATTATCAATACTTGACAGTGTCAAACAAAATATACTATGACAAGGATACCTCTAAACTCAGTCCGAACCGAGATAATGAGGTTTACATGTTTTTAGGGCAAGCGGCGCATTTCTTATATCGCACGGCCATCAATGAAACCTGGAAATATCAATTCTCGAGAGGGTATCAAACAAAACATACCATGCCAGGTATACCTCTAATCTCAGGTTTACTTATTTGTAAGGCAGGTGGTGCATTTCTTTTATCGCGCGGCTATCAATGAAACATGGAATTATCAGTTCTCGACAGTGTCAAACAAAACATACTATGACAAGTATACCCCTAAACTCAGTCCGAACCGAGATAATGAGTTTGAAGAAAACTGAGGAAAAATTGCACCAATTTTGGTCATGGTCTTTTGAACTGTCTGCCGCTATTGTATTATGTTGTGGTGGTTTGTATTGTATTGTACTCAGGCTGTTTTTTATCTGTCATGTATTTATAATGACAGACCATCTGCAGGTTCAATATCAAAACTCAAAAACTGGCCTGTTTCGTACTATACGTGAAGAAGGGCTACCGAGATGTGCCTTACCACAGCTGGCATCATGGGTTCAACGTAGCACAGTGGGCCTACGCGGCTTTGTTCAACTTCAAGCTCGTCAGCAATGGATACCTGACGTTAGTTCCGCAAGAATTATTTTAACGTTTAGTTGTTGTTTTAGGGCAAAAGATATATTTATATACCGGTATATATATAGCACCGGTGATATATATATATATATTATATATTTATTTAATCTGTGCTTTTGGTGGGAATTGTATTTATCTAAGCTTTTGCTACCTTGGGAAAATTTATAATTGAACCAATAATTGAATATCACCGGTATATATATTATATATTTATATACCGGCATATATATAGCACCGGTGATATATATATATATATATAGCGGGACGGGATTTCTTCTGACATAAACCGTGACGTGAACACTTGCTTATCACGGGATAACAGGTTGCAGCCGACATGAAACCATCCTCTCGGTTGAAATTGGGATACTTTATAATTACAACCGCTTCACATAAAATCCTGGAGTAGTAGTGACGTTCCGTGGAGAGGATCTTCGAGTCGCAGAGTTCAATCCAGTGATTAGGGCCCGATTCGAGCAAATGTTCAGCGACTGCAGATTTATTTATCTGGCGGTTCTTTACAGCTGCAATGTGTTCTTTGATGCTTTCCGCTATAGTACGCTTGGTTGGTTCAATGTAGGAACTGCAATCTATAAATACGCCAGGAGTTTGAAAAGGAATCACATCTTTCGGTGTTCTAACATGCCTTGCTAACTTGGATGAAGGAGTATAAACGGCACCGACTTTGTCCGTCACTCTTTTTACATACGGCCGGGTATCTATCGACATCAGTCCATCGACATCAGTCCTTCTCTTTTTATATCTGCGTCTAGGACGCCAACGTCTGGTCACGTCATATCCGTTTCGTTGAGCACCTCCTGAACATGCGACACTTTGGCATCCAAATGTTCAAGGTCACAGAGGGCATGAGCTCTGTCTAAGAGTGATCTGGCTACTGATTGTAAATGTCGCGGGTGATGATGTGACAGGCGCTGAGGTATCTGTCAGTGTGTGTTGGCTTCCTATAAACAGAATGTGATAACGAGTCATTAGGTCTCACCGACACTCTGACATCCAGGAAAGCTAACGTTTTCTCCACCTCCAGTTCATAGGAAAACTTGATGTTGCCATGGATTGAGTTTAGGTGGCCCAGGAATTATTCCGCCGTCTGTTCCTTTCATGATACAGGAAACATCATACACATAACGCTTCCATACCTTCAACGAAAACGATTGTAGATCTATGGCCTCCTCAAAATGCTCCATCCAATTGTTGGCCAGAACAAGTGCCACTGGACTATCCATAGCGACGTCATCAGTCTGGAGGTAATGTCGTCCACGGTATAGAAAGTAATTTCTCCCTCAACTTTTCCCTTACGATTTCAAGGTACTCTTTTACTGGGACGTTGGTGAAAAAATATTCCACGTCGAAACTCACCGTGTTCTCGTTTAGTTCCAGTTTAAGGTCCTTAATAATCTCGACAGAATGGCGAGAGTCCATCACAAAAGACGCAGTCTTACCGACAAGAGGCTGCAACACTGACGCAACATGCCTCGCTAGACCGTAGGTGGGGGAATCTATCTGACTTACGATAGGACGCAACGGCACGTTGCTCTTATGTATTTTCAGTAAGCCATATAATTTTGGTGGCTGCACTATTTGATTGTACGTGATGTGGTTGAAATTAAAAAGTATCCCAATTTCAACTGAGGGCACAGAATAAATAATAGTACAAGCCGAGGGGATGGTTTCAAGTTGGCTGCATCCTGGAATCCCTTGATAAGCAAGTGTTCACGTCGCGGTTTATGTCAGAAGAAATCTGCAGATGTCGGTAGTGTTGTGTGTCGTGACAATTCTGTTTTTTTTTACAAAACCTAATGCGGGTAGTTGGAGACATCGCTTGCCCTTTTCGACGCTGACACCCGCTACTTCAGTCTTCTCGTGACCACGATCAATGCAACTTGATCGAATCGTCGGTTTATCGGAAAATAAAAATAAAGGCTTCAGCGCGATTAAGTCCCATTTAAATGTATAACTATGTGTTCTAATCGCGAAAGTTTAATAGTACTACGCCAATACAACCTTTCAGTGTCTTTCATTTAGAAACTACCTTTAGAAACCGTACAAGAATGTTTAAGAAAGTACTGATTCTGCACCGCTAAATCGAAAGTGAAGCACCCAACATATGCCGATCCGCTCGTACGCACAAGCCCCACGCACACACACCATGTTATGCCGATCGGCCGCCACAACACAGCAAGATCTCGAACTTATTGTCAATCATGTAAATTCTGTCAAGTTCTCACGAAAAATTAAAAACAGTGCAGTTTTTTTGTAATGAAATTGTGTATCAACCACTAAACATCACAAATTATCCACTCACGCAGCCGCCATTTGCTATGTTTCACAAGTTTGTTTAGCGATATGGATTCCGTCTTGTTATAAACCTTTTTTCCACAAGTTGTCTCTTTTTCTCTTAGTAGGTAGGTACTCCACTTTACAGGGACGCAGGAAGAACTAAGCCAAAAATGTATTTCATTCATTCAGATGTAAACCTACGAATTGCATCTCCGTTTTTGTTGTTATTTTCCAGTGAACTTCAGGCTCTCATCTACCTTGTGGCAGGCTTGATGCACGACATAGACCATCGTGGCACTACCAACAGCTTCCAAATTCATGGACGTTAGTCGCTGTTACGCTAAGTATATTTTACAGTGAACTCAGGCTCCCATCTACCTAGTAGCAGGCTTCATGCACGACATAGACCATCGTGGCACTACCAACAGCTTCCAAATTCATGGACGTTAGTCGCTAATACGTTAAGTATATTTTACAGTGAACTCAGGCTCTCATCTACCTAGTAGCAGGCTTCATGCACGACATAGACCATCGTGGCACTACCAACAGCTTCCAAATTCATGGACGTTAGTCGCTGTTACGCTAAGTATATTTTACAGTGAACTCAGGCTCTCATCTACCTAGTAGCAGGCTTGATGCACGACATAGACCATCGTGGCACTACCAACAGCTTCCAAATTCATGGACGTTAGTCGCTGTTACGCTAAGTATATTTTACAGTGAACTCAGGCTCTCATCTACCTAGTGGCAGGCTTGATGCACGACACAGACCATGAAAGTAGGAGAATCCAAAAATATAATTTAGAATTTTTGGTCACTCCACCTGGCCAACGGTATCACTACGTTCGCCTAATCGTGGTCTCCACAATAAAACTCGCTTAACAGTTGTCGGTTCTTCGAGTTATTATTAGTATTCGAGTTAAGTCGCGGGTGAAAGCTAGAACTTACTTGATAATTCTGAGATCCTACGGATGTTTTTTTTACTTAGGTGCATATATATATATATAGGTTCTAACAAGTTGTCACTCAGGTCATCAGAAAATTTAGCTTTGATGATCCCTCTACATAGAAGCTCTTTTTGTGGCAGTTCATTTACCATCCAAGCAGTTCGCCTATGGAACGCTCTGCCAGTTACTATAAGGCGAGCCCAGTCACTCCCTGTTTTTAAAGTTCAAGTAAAGAAGTTTTATCTCTCTAATTAATATCACTTCTTGCTATTTTGTTGTTATTCTGTTGTGGTTTCACTGTATATAATTTGTATTATGTTTATATATATTTTGTAAATGTATATGTAGTATATGTAATATTATTTTTATTATTGGAATATATGTGTATATATATATATATATATATATTTATTAATATGTTTATTCATTATATTATATTATATTATATTATATTATATTATATTATATTATATTATATTATATTATATTATATTATATTATATTATATTATATTATATTATATTATATTATATTATGTTATGTTATGTTATATTATATTATATTATATTATATTATATTATATTATATTATATTATATTATATTATATTATAATTTAATGTGGTGTACAATAAAGAGTTATCTATCTATATATCTATCTATAGAGTATAGACCATCTAGACCAAATAAAACGTGTCATTTTTCTAGAACAAAATTAGATTAGAGCGGAATCTATTTTACGCCAGTAAAATACCCCATACCATCTCTCTTCGCGCCCTCTTCGACCACATCATCGCTTTCCATCAGGTGAGATCGTGGTCAAAAGATTGCATAGACAGTGATAAAAAAATAATAAGAAAAAGCCTAATTCTAAATCTTTGCATTTTACCACAACAATAGATTCAAATTAGCTTGTGGAAATTTATTTCCACCTTTTTTTTGACGACCGGTTGGTCTAGTGGCTAGAGATCCTAGGTACGAAATCGAACGGTCGCGGTAGCCCCCTTTTCACCCTTTTTTTGGGTTAGTCATCGGGGATTTTTGATTGGGACCCCCCCAATCAAAAATCCCCGACGACTAAAAAATTCTAAAAATTCGCTTAACCTGTACCAAGCCAAGTTTCGTCTAGATCGGTTGAGAAATGCGACCAAGGCCCCGATTCTGTTAACTATTGAACCGCTAACGCAAGGAAATTGCTAGAAAAAAATTGTTCTTAAAAAAAACGAAAGTATTTTTGTCCAAGCTGAAACGGAGACGTTTCGCTCGCGCATCTCGCTCGCTCGTTCAATTAAAGGGAACGAGATATGTACCAAGCTGTCATATTATCTTTATCCACCAAGCTGTCCGTAATCCATAGTGATGGGCTGTGCCCCATATTATCTTTATCCAACAAGCTGTCCGCCGTCCAGCGTGATGGGCTATGGCCCATATTATCTTTATCGACCAAGCTGTCCGTAATCCAGCGTGATGGGCTATGCCCCATATTATCTTTATCCAACAAGCTGTCCGCCGTCCAGCGTGATGGGCTATGTCCCATATTATCTTTATCCAACAAGCTGTCCGCCGTCCAGCGTGATAGGCTATGCCCTATATTATCTTTATCCAACAAGCTGTAAAAAAAATACAAAATACATGAACTGCAGGAAGATAACATCTCACTTCGCTCCCAAGTTGCCGATCTGCGCTTTCAGGTTGGCGATTTGTGCACCCGACTTAACCAGTTCGAGCAACTTTCGCGTGATTGCAACCTGGAAATCCAGTGTGTACCAGAGCACTCATCGGAAAATATCAAAACGGTGGTACGACAACTAGCCACGACAGTGGGCTATTCTCTGCCTGAACACGAACTACTAAACTATCATCGCGTGGCCAAATTGAACAAAGATTCAGTTAGACCACGGTCTATTGTGGTCAAGCTGTCTAGCCCGCTGGTACGAGACTCCCTGATTGCTGCGGTGAAAACGTTTAACAGGACTCACCAAAGCGACAAATTAAATTCATCGCATTTGGGTATTGCTGACGAAGACAGAAAGCCAATCTATACTACGTGTGTGAGCACTTGACTCCGGCAAACAAGCAGCTGCACGCGGCTGCTCGAAAACTAGCTAAAGAAAACAAATTTGACTTTGTGTGGGTGCGGAACGGCAGAGTTTCGTTGTCAAAAATTTGGACTTTCTAAATTCTATATAATTTCATGTTTTCACTGTTAAATTCAAATTTTGTGACTAATTTTAAAATCATATATCAAAATGTTAGGGGCCTTCGGACTAAAACCGATATTGTACTGACCAATGCATTGAAACAAGAGGCTGATGTTGTGCTGTTGACCGAGACATGGCTTAATGACTCAGTTTACGATCACGAAATCCTTGATAATAGGTATGCAATTTTCAGACGTGACCGTGTTTCTACCTGCAGCGGTAAAAATGATGGCGGAGGAGTTCTAATTGCTGTTTTAAAGAAACATGAACCTAATCGTAAGCTGAAGTGGGAGTCAATTGACGAAGATCTCTGGGTTGCCATAAAAATAAGACAAACAACTTCAATGAAATATCTGTGCATTTGTGCATTGTACAACCCTCCTCATGTTTCCTATGATAGACTTGATCGCATTTCTACTAATATAACGCTTGTGATTCAGCATAAGCTTCCTCAAAATTCATTGTTGCTACTTGCGGGAGATTTTAATTTGCCTGGTTTGGTTTGGCAGTTGGACATAAACTCGAACTTAATTCTTCCTTGTTGTACAAGCTTTCTGATCAAGTGTTTGTTGATTTTCTTTCTTTTAATAATCTTCATTAAATTAACCCAGTTTCCAATGCAAATGGACGTACGCTTGACTTAATAATTACTAACGTTGCTAATATTTTCTCGGTAAACTTATGTAATGATCCTTTGGTAGACATAGATACTTACCATCCACCATTGGATATATCAATGAAATTTCACTCTCGCAAACCAGTAAAATACAATAGGTCCGCTTTTTTAGATTTCTCAAGGGCGAAATTATGCTAATATAACAGAAGATATGGACAAAATTATCTGGGGTGACCACTTAAAGGCAGATTACACAGTAGATGAAACCGTTGACGCATTCTATGATCTAATTACCCCCATAATCCTCAATAATACACCGTCAACCATTAGACGAGATAATAGTTATCCATGCTGGTTCAATCGTAGTTTGTTGCGTGCGCTTAGAGAAAAAGCTAAAATTCACAGACGATTTAAAAAATACGGTAATCCCATGGATCACCTAACTTACAAAATGTTACGCAACCGCTGTGATAAAATGATGGTTGACTGTTTATCCAAATTTAAGTCTAACGCTAAGGAGCATATTCAAAATAACCCCAAGTATTTCTAGAAATTTATAAAGTCACTTAGATCTAATAGTAATGAAATCCCGGATGAAATGTTTTTTGAGAACCAAAATGTACAAGGCGGGCAGCAGATCAGCAATTTATTCTCAGAATACTTTCACTCCATCTACATGATAATCTAAACAGCTGTCTTAGATCTCTAAGCTCGTGTAATATATCCAAGAGCGATATTTTATCATCCCTAAAGCTAATAGATATAAATAAAGGCTCTGGACCAGGTACTATCCCATTCCCATTTTTCTTAGGGCTTGCGCCTCCCAATTGACCGAGCCACTACATTTCATCTTTAACAAATCCCTTGCATTCGGTATGTTTCCCACAAAGTTGAAAACTGCCCATATTACCCCTATCCATAAAAAAGGCGACCAGAGTAACATATCTAATTATATGCCTATTTCTATTTTGTCTTCAATGGGGAAAATATTCGAATCTATTGTCCAAAAAAGGTTATATTGCCACTTTAAGCCATTGATATACTCTCATCAACATGGTTTTCTACCAGGGAGATCAACAGCGTCGAACCTCGCTGGATATGTCAATGACATAAATGAAGCATTTGAAAACAAAAAGGAAGTTCACGCAATTTACACAGACTTCTCCAAGGCATTCGACGTGGTTGATCACAGTATCCTTACTCGCAAGCTCGGTCACGCTGGAATATGCGGCTCTCTATTGAGGTGGTGCGAGTCATACCTACGGAATCGATCTTAGTTGGTAATTGTAATTGTGTTGGTTCTCCTGCAAAAACGATGTACGTACAGGCATGTACCCTCAGGCGTACCTCAGGGTTCGCATCTTGGGCCTCTGTTCTTTTTGATTTTTATAAATGACCTGTGTTCTAAAGTAACTTCCAGTTTCAAAATGTTCGCAGATGATTTGAAGGTCTACAGAGTAATACACTCAGTCGATGATATAACTTCGTTGCAAAATGATCTGAATATTATAAGTCTCTGGTGCTTTAAAAACAAGATGATTCTTAACACATGTTTTCACATTAAATTTACGCGAAAAAGAGTTTTAAGCAATGCAATATATTCTATTGACAGTATACCAGTAAGCGAAGTGTCAAGCATGCGTGACCTGGGAGTTATTGTGGATCAAAAGTTAGACTTTCGCAAACATATTGACCATATAGTTAAGAAGGGCGCAAGGGGTTTCGTTACAAGACAGACTAAGACTTTCAAAGATCCAGATTTACCTATTATCCTGTTTAACTGTTACGTACGTAGCTTACTAGAATACTGTAGCCCTATTTGGAGCCCTTCTTACGCAGTTCATATTAATAGGTTAGAGAGACTTCAAAGTTTTTTTTTATACCATCTTACTTATGCCAACAATCGCTGCCGTAGTTTAAACACATATGATTCGAGACTGGAACATTATAAAATGAATCCACTCGACCTTAGGCGTAAGACCGCCGATATTGTGTTCCTCTACAAAATCATTAGTGGCAAAATAGATAGCTCAGACCTTCTGGAAAAGTTTCAGTTTACAATACCTCGCATTGAAAGTCGCCTTTGTAATTTTAAAACTTTTAATCTGCCCTTGTGTCGTACCAACTATAGGCATCATTCGCCTTTGTACCGCTTGTGTTCAAGCTACTTACAACAGTATTTGTCAGGATCTTGACATTTTCGATGCATCTGTCATTACTATTAAACATTACTTTTTCATTCAAAATTGCTAATTTTAATATTAATTAACATAACATCATTAAGTTAATTAACTTTACATAGATATTGCTTGTTGATTATTAGTTTGCACGCTGTGTTCACTTCTAGAAGGCCGTTCAGCCTACCATGTGTATTTTTCTTGTTCTCGTTCTTGTATGTAAGAATATGCTGTAACGTCCAGTTTGTGAACCGAATAAATAAAAAATAAAAAAAAGCTGTCCGCCGTCCAGCGTGATGGGCTATGGCCCATATTATCTCTAAGAGGTAGGGAAATGACGTCCCCAACCCCACTTCTTGTTGAGAATATAGCTGATCTTTTTCTGACTCGTCCGTCGTATTTGAAAGATTGACAAGGAATAATTGGATAAAGGGATGATAATAAATAGGTAGGTACTTACTTATACTTTTTTTTTGAGTCATTCATATAAGTTATCAAACAATTAGAACTTTATTTTTTAACCCCCGAACAAAGAGACGGATGTTAGGATGTGTATTACTGTGTGAGTGTGTGTGTGTGTGTGTGTGTGCGTGTGCGTGCGTGCGTGTGTGTTTGTGTGTGTGTGTGTGTGTGTGTCTGTTGCATCGTAGCTCTCAAATGAATGGACCAATTTTAATGTTTTTTTTTTGGTTTGAAAGCTGATATGATAGAGAAACTTCTTGGTGGAACTAACGTGAGCGTGATTAATTACATATAGATATGTTACGACTGTCACTCACGAATTATTTTGTCGAACAAGACCGGTGACAAGTCCGCTGTTGCTGAGCACGCCCTGATTGAAGAGACTAAGCATTTCTAAGATTTGACAAGGCTTCCATACTAGTGAGTGAAAGATTTTTCGTGCCGCGGAAAGTACGGGAAGCCATTGAAATTAGTCGGCATCCAAACTTCAACAGGGACTGCGGCTGGGTAATACCTTCCACATGGAAACCGGTGCTGAATATAGCTTCCACCGAAAGTGAGCCGTTTGTCCGCGAGGTGGACACTGTCGACAAGTGGTGTGAGGACCCAAAACTCTTTGTGTACGCCAGCTACATCAGTGATGATAGTGCATGCGCGAGTGTGTTTACATCTGGGCTGGGGCTCCGCCCGCATGCAGCACCAGCGCCGTCAGCGCCGCTGACGCAACGGGCTACACGCGCGGCAATCCGCAATTTGCGTCGTGCCCCGCTGCGCAAACTCCTGAAGATGGACGTCTTTAACGTCCGAACACCGGTCGAACTTTTCGACGTAATAACTCATGAGTGACAGTCGTAACATATATAGAGAAGCTTCTTAGCTATAATGGGGGGTGAGGGGTCGGGGATTATATATTATTTTTATTTGTGCTTGTATTCCGTTAAATGACGATGGTAAGCGTCACGCCTGTCCATAACAGTTGCAGTGCCACCCAGAATTTTGGTTGCAAAATCTTGCGTGTCACTGCTCTGCGCTCGTCACTCTGAGATATTGGTTTTTATGTCTCATTGCCCAGTAATTTCGATGGAAACATTGCCCTTCGATTCAAAACTGAAATGTTTACATACTACAGCTTGGCGGTTGAATAGGTGACAAAGGTGTGGTACTTACTTCCCAAGGCGGACTCTTGTGTAAGACGCTTGCCACTACAATAATACATGTAGTTTAAAATCCTTTTGTTATCCAAGAAACTACACTGGCGGCGCTCTATTCGAGCGAAGGTAGCGTGATGGAGCGGCATCACCTCGCCCAAGCCATGTGCATCCTCAACACTGAGGGGTGTGACATTCTCGAGAGTCTGCCCAGGAAGGACTACGATAGGGCCATTATGTTGCTGAGAGACTACATCCTAGCTACGGACCTGGCCAATTATTTCAAGTAAGTATTCATGAAACTGGTTGTTATTATAGCTGAAGAAGTGAGAAGTGTTGTTGACTCTGAGGAGCAACTATAGTTATAATGTTATAGTAGTAGTGTTTTATTGAATGTTGACATCCAAACTCCATACTAATATTACGAAAGCTAAAGTAACTCTCTCTGTATGTTACATTTTTAAGAATAAACGACTGAACCATTCTTGATTAAATTTGTTATGGAGATAGTTTTAACTCTGAGGTAGGTCACTTTTATCACGATAAATTGTAGTCTGCGCGGACGAAGTCGCGGGTAACGATTGTTGAAAATAAAAAATTAACAAAAGGACTTAAGAATAATAAGCGTTTAATTTATATTATAATAATTTATTACTTATATAATAGACAGAAGTAACATAAATCTGTAAGTAACAACTACTGCAACTTATTACTGGCTGCTTCAAGCCAACCCCGGTATCGATGCTATATCCGCTGGCAGGCGTTGCGCCGCCAGTTGTAGGTATAGCCACAGAATAAATAATAGTACAAGTACAGAAGGCTAACTGAGTAAAGTCATTTAAATAAATAGCGACTCTCGCTACAACGCTATAAAGTGCAATTTAACTCGCACGGCGCTGCGAGCTTTCAATTATATTTACCTAGAAGGCGCTCGCCCACCGCGTGCAGGCTAGAATGCACCGCATCACAACGCGCGAGAACTTCCATTGCTCTAACCGTTTCAGAATCGCTCTGTCCCTTTTTCGCTCGGTAGGGTTGTATTAAGATATTATGACTAGGTACTTGTACTACTAATTATTCTGTGATATGTTATGACTTAGATATTGTAACAGAATAAATAAGTAATAATGTATTATGTTATTACTTATTATTATAAATTAAAATAGTTCTATTACATACAATGACATTCTTATCAGAATAGACCTACTACCTCATTTTTACTACCTACCTATCCCGTTTTCAGACCGCCGATAACTTTAGTGAGATACCTACCTACGTGTCGTTGGTTGATAATGATTATATCCTATAGGTATTGCACTTTGATGAATAAAGGTGCCTGTCTGAATTCCATGCTTTTTAATGAGTGAAAAATAAATTGCTACCTACGTAATAAAAGGTATTAAAAGTAGGTAGGTATTATAAGAGACATATATTATATAAATTCCTAATTAGTTGTAGGCTACTTACTAAGTCAGCACAGTAATTCATTTTCCGATCAACAATACCTACTATAATTAATTATAAAATTACGTTGATCGATTTAATAAACGACTTTATTTCTGCGCGGAAAAACCTTAAATATGCGTAGCTTCAGTATGGAACACAAATGAAATAACATAAAACTATAGGAACATACGTAATAAAAAAATATCAATATCTAACTACATAACTAGGACCTATTATAGGTATTACAATTTATTACCTTCCAATATCCTTTGGAAGCGTAAAGAATGACAGTTCGTCATTTCTATCACTATTCAAACAATACTATGCAGTACTTTCTAGCTTTCTTCTTGGTACTCATAATTAAAACACGAATAAAGTTTGTCAATAACTTTACGTAAGTAGGTGCTCTATCGCTAAGTACAAGGCGCGCGACTCATCGAGCGCACGCTTGACACTCGACTGAACGGACCCGAATATTGGGTCCTTGAATTTATTTGTACTTGTTGCGGAGTGCGACCGCCCTGGTATAGCTAGCGGCACGTAAGTCTAGCGGTGAACGAAACGTGGCGGGGATCTTGGCACAGTCAGTTTTCGGGATAAAAGTATTCAACATTTTAACACATTATATAAACTTTGACTGTGTCAAGATCCCCGCCACGTTTCGTTCACCACTAGACTTACCTATTGCAAGCTCCGTAGAAAAACAAAAACAGGAAGCGGACCCCAGGATCCCTCTATAGTCCTGCACCGCACGATTTAAGAACAGAAATAGTTTTCTCTCTAGCGTAACCTCCGTTACCGATAGTGCACCAAAAGCAACAGTCAACCTTTGGCTCAAGACGTACCTACTCTTGTCATACCTTTGTTCCACCCGAAGAAATGCTTACACCTGGCACAGAATAAATAATAGCACCTGGCCACAAGCTGCCTTGGCCGAAGTGGAAGTCTCCAAATAGGTTACGCACTCAGGTTGGCAGATCCTATGCGATTGCGGCGCCCGCGCCATTCAGACAATGCCCCTTGTCACGACCTTAACCGCCACATTGAAATCAACGCCATCTAGTCCAATATCAAGCGAACTAAATCACGCCGATCACAGCTGGTGCATACATCAAAGCCTGCATCACGCAAACGATATCTCACCGGGAATTACAATTCCAACGAGGAAGAGTAACCCCGGGCCAATAACACCTGGCTCGTTCGGAAGTTCTTCCCGTAATGACGGAGGAGCTTCAACGGTGGATACTTAGCTATAACCACAGAATAAATAATAGTACAAGTACCTATGCATCCACTCTTACACCTTTACCTCAACACTTCTTATGTCCCGATACCTGGTACCTCTAGTACGAGTTTTTATGGTTTTCGAATACGAAATGTAGTTTCATTTAGTTCCATACATTTACTGGCAGCGGAAACTTGCAGAAACTTAAATCGCTTGTAAGGTAATCATAGTATTCCAATTCGATTAAAGTTTTCAAGTATTCTTTTCATTTTGGCAGTACGAGTATACTTTGATAAGTTAGCGGTAGTAAAGTTTGTCGTATTCGAACATTTTCAAAGTAATCTAATTCGTAGATAAATATTCGTGAGCGCTTGCGATTTTCCTATTTTATTATGTTTACGAAACGGTATCTTGCGTGGAGGTTAGCCTCGGAGGCTGTAGAAGCTGACCGTTCGTGAAGTGGAGCTTGTATGTGGGTGGAGATTATTTTACACCCAGCCGCACCTATGACACTCACTTTGTGCACCGATATCGGCTCACTAAAGAAGGTTTTGTCTATATCTGTGATACTCTGGGGAAAATACAAATCTCAGGTGCTCTCAAACAATATCTCCAGAAACCAAGGTAAGTTAATAGTACTTTATCTTATTCTGAATTTGTATTTTGAAGCACCTAAATACAACAATACTTCCAAGAAAGCTACATGAAAAGTAGTGCAAAACTCTACCAATCTACCTATTTTACCTCGCTAGCGCTAGCGAGCTCACGAAAACTGTTGTTGTTTTCGTAATGCGCAAACTCGTACTAGGCGTACTGTTCCTATTTGGACTTAGGACCTATACAAGGCTAGCAATTCCGCAATACGGGTGGTGGAATTCTGGTCAGGTAAAATCTAAACAGATTTGCCACCGATTCGCAATGTAAGTAGGTAACTACTGCAACTTGACCAAAATGCTGGCCTTTATTTTGCACAAAGCTTAGCATTGCCATAGAATATGCTGCCAGCATTTTGGGTAGGCGCCTACTGGTAGCGGCTTGTTAGACTAGGTTTAGGTTAGCAAGGTCATTGTTTTCTATGCATTTCATTGTTTTTTTCTGTGAATAAACGTGCCACAACTGCAACTAATAGTATTTTTGTTCCAAGGAATCTAAACGAGTTTCGGATGATCGCGGCCGACTTCCAGAAAGGCAACAAGCTGCACTCAACGGCGCTGATGGCGTTACTGATGAACGGCGCTGATCTCGGCGACCAGCTCAAAGACTGGAGCAGCATCAAGAAAACCGCTGTGAATTTATTTCTCATTCCGTTTTTTCTTTTGCTTCTTTTTAGGGTTTCGTACCTCAAAAGGAACCCCTATAGGATCACTTCGGTGTCCGTCTCTCTATCTGTCTGTCTGTCGATGTCAAGACCTGTTCTCAGGAACGCGTGGTATGAAGTTGAAATGATTATCATATACTCAGGTCTGCAATCCCTTGGGGCTGTGAAAAAAAAACAAATTTCCATGTCAACGCAATCAAAAGATGCGGCCGTTTATGTCGCATATTTTAACACTCGTAAGGGAGTCAAAACCTGTAGGGTACTTTCCTGGGTATCTTAGAATCATGAAATTTGACAAGAAGCAAAGGGCCAATACCGTAAATCGTAAATTTGTGGTTAAATTACTTTAAAAAACGCGGGCATAATCTTCGATACTCCATTCCCGTGATAGACGAATTATTTACATACCTACAAGTTTGTACGGGACCCTCGGTGCGTGGGTACGACTCGCACTTTTCATGCTCCGCCGGCGGCCCCTCCATTTTGAAGTGTATTTTTGATCTCTCGATCGTTTAATCACACTAATATTATAAAAGTGAAAGTAATTCTATCTCTTTGTCCGTCTGTCTGTTTGTTAACTTTTCACTACTAAACGGCTGAACAGGTCTTGATGAAATTTTGGTATAGAGATATTTTAAAACCTGGGAAGGACATAGGATACTTTTTATCGCGATATACTGTAGTCTGCACCGCCGAAGTCGCAGGCAAAACCTGGGTGCTTATTCACTATGCCGCATGAAATTCCTTGCCGAAAACGTGTGACGTCAGTACAGCAATTGCCGTACGATTCCACGCAGATATCTTAACGCGGCGCGTAACGTGTCTTATTGGCAATAGAGAATAATGGCCCAGTATTACATAAAACTTCCTAGGATCGGGCAGTCGAAATTTGTCCAAAGTTAGTATTACATAAACTTCATGGGATCACGTAGTCGAGATTTGTTCAAAAGTTAATAGTATTACAAAAACTTCATAAAATCGGGCAGTCGATAATAGTCTAAAAGCTAGTACTAATCACATTTAAACTTCATAAGATCGGGCAGTCGAGATTTGTCCAAGAGCTAGTACTCCCATACCAATATATAAAAGAGACACGTTGTCTGTTTGTTTGGGGAGCTTTCACGCGATAACGGCTGCACGGATTTTGATGAAATTTGGAATGGAGATAACTTATACCCTGTAATAAAACATAGGATACTTATTATCCCGGACAATTGTAAGTTTCCACGAGAAAATTGGCAAATGTTGATTACTCGCTGTAAGGAACGGTTGCCATGGAAACGAAATTACAAATCTGTCAATAAATACCAACAGAATTGGTGCTATACCTGTGTACTTTTGCATTGGTATTTAATATCCTAGAAGAACATAGGTAGGTTTTTTCGCGATAAACAGTAGTCTGCGCTGACGAAGTCACCGGCGGCAAAGCTAGTACATAAGTTACATAAACTTCATAAGATCGGGCAGTCAAGATTTGTCCAAAAGCTAGTATTACATAAACTTCATAAGATCGGGCAGTCGAGATTTGTCCAAAAGCTAGTAGTATTACATAAACTTCATAAGATCGGGCACTTGAGATTTGTCTAAAAGCTAATATTAATTACGTAAACTTCATAAGATCGGGCACTCGAGATTTGTCTAAAAGCTAGTATTAATTACGTAAACTTCATAAGATCGGGCACTCGAGATTTGTCTAAAAGCTAGTATTAGGTAATTACGTAAACTTCATAAGATCGGGCACTCGAGATTTGTCTAAAAGCAAGTATTAATTACGTAAACTTCATAAGATCGGCCAGTCGAGATTTGTCCAAAAGCTAGTATTACATAAACTTCTAAGATCGGGCACTCGAGATTTGTCTAAAAGCTAGTATTAATTACGTAAACTTCATAAGATCGGGCACTCGAGATTTGTCTAAAAGCTAGTATTAGGTAATTACGTAAACTTCATAAGATCGGCCATTCGAGATTTGTCCAAAAGCTAGTATTACATAAACTTCATAAGATCGGGCAGTCGAGATTTGTCCAAAAGCTAGTATTACATAAACTTCATAAGATCGGGCAGTCGAGATTTGTCTAAAAGCTAGTATTAATTACGTAAACTTCATAAGATCGGGCACTCGAGATTTGTCTAAAAGCTAGTATTAATTACGTAAAATTTATAAGATCGGGCACTCGAGATTTGTCTAAAAGCTAGTATTAATTACGTAAACTTCATAAGATCGGCCAGTCGAGATTTGTCCAAAAGCTAGTATTACATAAACTTCTAAGATCGGGCACTCGAGATTTGTCTAAACGCTAGTATTAATTACGTAAACTTCATAAGATCGGGCACTCGAGATTTGTCTAAAAGCTAGTATAAGGTAATTACGTAAACTTCATAAGATCGGGCACTCGAGATTTGTCTAAAAGCAAGTATTAATTACGTAAACTTCATAAGATCGGCCAGTCGAGATTTGTCCAAAAGCTAGTATTACATAAACTTCTAAGATCGGGCACTCGAGATTTGTCTAAACGCTAGTATTAATTACGTAAACTTCATAAGATCGGGCACTCGAGATTTGTCTAAAAGCTAGTATAAGGTAATTACGTAAACTTCATAAGATCGGCCATTAGAGATTTGTTCAAAAGCTAGTATTACATAAACTTCATAAGATCGGACACTCGAGATTTGTCTAAAAGCTAGTATTAATTACGTAAACTTCATAAGATCGGGCACTCGAGATTTGTCTAAAAGCTAGTATTACATAAACTTCATAAGATCGGGCAGTCGAGATTTGTCCAAAAGCTAGTATTACATAAACTTCTAAGATCGGGCACTCGAGATTTGTCTAAACGCTAGTATTAATTACGTAAACTTCATAAGATCGGCCAGTCGAGATTTGTCCAAAAGCTAGTATTACATAAACTTCTAAGATCGGGCACTCGAGATTTGTCTAAACGCTAGTATTAATTACGTAAACTTCATAAGATCGGGCACTCGAGATTTGTCTAAAAGCTAGTATAAGGTAATTACGTAAACTTCATAAGATCGGGCACTCGAGATTTGTCTAAAAGCAAGTATTAATTACGTAAACTTCATAAGATCGGGCACTCGAGATTTGTCCAAAAGCTAGTATTACATAAACTTCTAAGATCGGGCACTCGAGATTTGTCTAAACGCTAGTATTAATTACGTAAACTTCATAAGATCGGGCACTCGAGATTTGTCTAAAAGCTAGTATAAGGTAATTACGTAAACTTCATAAGATCGGCCATTAGAGATTTGTTCAAAAGCTAGTATTACATAAACTTCATAAGATCGGACACTCGAGATTTGTCTAAAAGCTAGTATTAATTACGTAAACTTCATAAGATCGGGCACTCGAGATTTGTCTAAAAGCTAGTATTACATAAACTTCATAAGATCGGGCAGTCGAGATTTGTCCAAAAGCTAGTATTACATAAACTTCTAAGATCGGGCACTCGAGATTTGTCTAAACGCTAGTATTAATTACGTAAACTTCATAAGATCGGCCAGTCGAGATTTGTCCAAAAGCTAGTATTACATAAACTTCTAAGATCGGGCACTCGAGATTTGTCTAAACGCTAGTATTAATTACGTAAACTTCATAAGATCGGGCACTCGAGATTTGTCTAAAAGCTAGTATAAGGTAATTACGTAAACTTCATAAGATCGGCCATTCGAGATTTGTTCAAAACCTAGTATTACATAAACTTCATAAGATCGGACACTCGAGATTTGTCTAAAAGCTAGTATTAATTACGTAAACTTCATAAGATCGGGCACTCGAGATTTGTCTAAAAGCTAGTATTACGTAAACTTCATAAGATCGGCCAGTCGAGATTTGTCCAAAAGCTAGTATTACATAAACTTCTAAGATCGGGCACTCGAGATTTGTCTAAACGCTAGTATTAATTACGTAACCTTCATAAGATCGGGCACTCGAGATTTGTCTAAAAGCTAGTATAAGGTAATTACGTAAACTTCATAAGATCGGGCACTCGAGATTTGTCTAAAAGCAAGTATTAATTACGTAAACTTCATAAGATCGGCCAGTCGAGATTTGTCCAAAAGCTAGTATTACATAAACTTCTAAGATCGGGCACTCGAGATTTGTCTAAACGCTAGTATTAATTACGTAAACTTCATAAGATCGGGCACTCGAGATTTGTCTAAAAGCTAGTATAAGGTAATTACGTAAACTTCATAAGATCGGCCATTCGAGATTTGTTCAAAAGCTAGTATTACATAAACTTCATAAGATCGGACACTCGAGATTTGTCTAAAAGCTAGTATTAATTACGTAAAATTCATAAGATCGGGCACTCAAGATTTGTTTAAAAGCTAGTGTTAATTACGTAAACTTCATAAAATCGGCCAGTCGAGATTTGTCGAAAAGCTAGTATTACATAAACTTCATAAGATCGGGCAGTCGAGATTTGTCCAAAAACCGCGACTGCCCGATATACATATAGCATATCATGTGCTGTGCTGAATTCATTTCTCGCTCATCTGGTTGCATACGAGTACGTCATCAAATAAGTCTTTATAAGCCAGCAATAGGATGATAGCAAGGTAACCGACATAGCTCTAAGGATAAAAAAGCTAAAGTGGCAGTGGGCTGGTCAGATGTACAAAGAACCGTTGGGGTAGACGAGTTCTCGAGTGGAGACCACGTTTAGGCAAACGTAGTGTAGGACGCCCTGTGGCCACGTGGAGTAACGACCTGCGAAAAGCGGCTGGCAGAATATGGATGAGGGAAGCTGACGACCGGGCACAATGGCGTGGATCAGGAGAAACCTACGTCCAGCAGTGGACAAATATAGGCAGATGAAGGTGTTGAGTAGGATGATAAAGGTTGAGCAGAAGTACAATCACTACAGGACAGATGTAAGGGCGTGTCCTCAAAATGTGTTTAAATTCCCAGGCCGCAGTGCTCACAGAGTTCTTCAAGCAAGGAGACGAGGAGAAGAGCCGCGGCGACCTGCCTCCGTTGATGATGGACAGAGAAAAGTGCTTCATACCGGATCTAGAGATAGAGTTCCTGACCGGAACTTGCGTTCCGCTCTTTGGGTTAGTTTTCGTTCATCCTTCAAGTAAGGATTCTGTCAGACGAACGACACAGAGTAACACGCAGTTGCCCTGTCTGGCTTAGTGCTGTTCGTCTGTAAAACCCGTAAGGGCCACGATGTGTACTTACAAGATGCCACCGTGCGCCGCGCGCTGTCGCTACTCGATTTACACGTGTGATCTTCGTAGCTAGCAATGTATTACTAACAACAATAAGCGACGGCGGCATCGTGTACACGAGCCCTAAGGCAGATCTTCAAGTTTAGTCTTAGTTTAGTCACTTACGAAGGCAGCGAACAAGCAAGGCAGTTTTTAAGGTTCCGGACCTAAAAGGGTTCAAATGGAGCTGTATTATCAAGCCTACGCCAAACGTCTTTTTCTATGTCCTGACCTAACTTTAAGGTGGATGGTCCATGACATGAGTTTCACTAGATGGCGCTAATGACAATATTAGCTTAATTTATTTCTTTGGGTCTTAAATTGCAGTCAGGTTAGATTTAAAACTTTATGATCGGTTAAAACACTAATGTTAATGTTTGATCTATAGTTTTCATTGTCAAATTAATATTTTCAACCGTGTTCGTTCCCTAAAATTTTGGGTTCAATACTTGACTCAAGATCTAAACCCAAATTTTTAAGGAAGTTAAAATATAAGATTTACAATAGAAATTTAAGATTAAATATAATCATTACACGGTAATATAGCCGCCAATAAAGTTTTAAATCGGATCTGATTGCAGTTAAAAGCCAAAAAATGTAATGCATATTGCCAATTAGCGCCATCTAGTTAAAAGGGCTATCTTTCGAACCGCACAAGGTATCCGGTCGTACTAAGGTAGAAACTAACTAAGGTATGAATTTTCATAGAATATGTGTTATTCAGGTGTATCTTAACAAATAACAAAAAAGCGATACATAAACAAGTGAACTTAAAAATGTAAATAACCCTCGACACAAATTATAGCTAAGAACCATCTCGATCATATCAGATTTCAAACAGAAAAAATGCATAAAAATCGGTCAATTTGTTTGGGAGCTACGATGCCACAGACAGTCACATAGAGACACACGTTAAATTTGTAACACCCCTCTCTTTTTTGCTGTCAGGGGTTAAAGATAAGTTCCTGATTCCGTGGTGGTAGGTACGGAACCTTCGGTGCACGAGTCCGACTCGCATTTGACCTAATTTTTGATTATTACTAGCGTTTAGCAACAATTTCACCGAAGCTAAGCGACAACGTGGTCCAAAATAAACACATTAGACCTAGAAAGGGATGGAAGCGGAAGGACTCAACTGGTTTGGAACATAACAATAGACCTAGAAAGGGATGGAAGCGGAAGGACTTAACTGGTTTGGAACATAACAAAAAAAGGCGAGAACAAAATCTCGTCGCTGTAGTTGGAAAACGAAATAACTAACACGTTTTGTGAAATCGACTTTATTGCATTTATATACAGTCTAATTCAAGTTGCATCTTTCTGTGTCACTAAAATTTTGATATCATAATTTATTAAAAAGTTATACGTAATTGAACATTGCAAGTCGCGATAGATGGAAAAATAAAATTAGAAGGATTGAGAAAAAAGTAGCCAAGGAAAAGTAGTAAACTCTGCAATAAACAGCTAACTGAACTCATGCATCACTTCGAGAGCGAATAAAATACATAAAGTTGTTTATTCAGTTTTCCCTCGATACATATTATGCTCCACAAGAAAAATGCAGTTTGTAAAAAACTAAATCAGTTATTTAATTTTTCGTGTGTCATTATTGTTATTTATAGGTACTATTTAAATTAAATAGTACATAACAAAAAACACGTACATTTATTTAATTATCCATGAAAGTTGTCTGACTGTTTACAAGTTAAAGACAATTAGAATAAGGGATTTTGTTCAATTTTATTGAAGCCGCTGAAACATAAATTAAAAGTTATAATTTTTGAAGATTTTAGTGAAATGGCGCGAAATGTGCGCACTTGTTTTAAGCTAGTGAATCATTCAATAGACAGTTTACCTAATCTACTTTTTAGTACAAAACGTAAATACTTCAGTGGGAATTGAACTCCGGTTTTTCATACTAGCGTCCGACTGGTCTCTCGCTAAGCCAACCTGACTAACGGTATTATGACGAAAAGCAATTATAGATCAAATGAAGAGTTGCTGATTAACAGTTGACCAATGAGAGCGCGCGGTGCAAAACGTTGCTCGTTGTTTTAGTTTCATCTTACTAATATAAAGCTGAATGAATTCTATTCTATTATGTTTACACATTTGCCAGGCGTCTCATGTTTAAAGTGTAAACATCTAATGACGTGGTATGGACGTAATGCCGACTGTGACTGTAATGCGTAATGTAACGGTGACTGTGTAATGACAATCGAGCGTCCTGGCACGCGGAGAGGCGGGATTCAATGCATAGTACAACAGAAAAAGAAAAAAAGATACACAGAGGTGAAGTCTGTTATCGACTAGAGGGCATAATCAATAGAATGCAATCGACAAAGAACAACAAAAATATCAGCCCAAACAATGTACACGAATTAAGCTATACAGATATGATAGTCACTGGCTGATCGAAACACCTGTACCGAAAGGAAAAAAGCCAACTGGATTAAAATCAAATGCTTGCGAATTGAGAAATAGATTCCAAGCATAATTCAATTTCGATATGGGTATGACGGTCCATACATGACGATGGACACGTCTTGCAATACTGGACGAGCGACAAGGAGAACAACGCATGGGGATATTGACATTGCCCAAGAGGTACTTACAGTGGCATACGAGCATCCTTTTCCGATTACTGAAGCCAAGAAAAAAGACCTGAATCTTTGTAGAAAGAACATAATACCTGCAGAATTACATGCATGGTAGGCAAGTTTGCCTTCATCAAACACAACGATTGTTAATTTGCAATCCGGAATTGATTCTGAATCGAGTAATTTGTAGCCAGCTTTAGATTATGAGTAAATTGAGAGGTTGACTTCAAAACCAGCATATCCAACTGCGCAGGGGAGTGAGACAGAGGGATGTTATATCCCTGAACTGTTCACTTATAACTGGAAGATATGTTTAAGACTCTGGATTGGAAAGGAATGGGCATTAATATTAGTTTTGAGAATATCTCACACTTACGATTTGCCGTTGATATCGTCCTGATGGCGGTGTCGCTGCAAGACTTACAAAGTATGATGATCAACCTAGATGATGCTTCTCGATGCACCGGTCTCGGAATGAACATAGATAAGAACGTAATCATGTTTAACGATCTTATTGACCCGGAACCGATTGCAGTCAATGGTGTAACTCTTGAAGTTATCCAGCAATATATTTTTTACCTTGGACTTAATGGAAATATTGCAATTAGATACTTTTTTTTGAGATGAAAGCCAGCAGAAGAATTCAGCTGTCCTGGGCAGCATTTGGCAAGCTTCGTTAAGTCTTCTTGTCGTCCAAACCATAGTGCCTGAAGACAAAAGCCTTCAATCAGTCCAGTCAGAACCAGCAAGAAACTTGGACACTCTCGGTTAAACTAGTCTACAAATTTAAGCTCAGCGAGCTATGGAGAGAGCTATGCTTGGAGTTTCTCTGAAGGACAAGATTCGGAATGAATATATCCGACAGAGAACCAAGGCGACCGATATAGCTGTAAGGATAAGCAAGCTAAAGTGGCAGTGGGCTGTTCACATTTCCAGAAGAACCCATAACCGTTGGGGTATACGAGTTTTCAAGTGGAGACCATGTTGAGGCAAATGTAGTGTAGGACGCCCTGTGGCCAGTTGGAGTGACGACCTGCAAAAAGTGTCTGGAAGAAAATGAATGAGGAGAGCTGAAGATCGAGCTCAGTGGCATGCATTAGGAGAAGCTTATTATTTTCCTTCCACACTCTTTATAGAAAGAAATGATTATTTGATGATTTTATTTCAATATACATCCTAGTTTTATTTAAATCTATATCCATGGATAGGGTTTCCATAGTAACATATTAGTAAATAACAGTTCATGTTATAAATTGACTGTTATAGAAAATTAAATAATGGCGCTTATCGCTTGCTTTTTGAACCTCAATTTAGAACATTGACGGAGGAGAACTAAACAACTAACGTGCAAAAATAAATAAGTGTACCAAATATTCAAAACCTTAGCGAGGGAAAAGAAATAGTTACTTTTTAATTATTTTCTTACTAACAAATGAACCAGAATGTTTTATAGTTAAATTCTAAAATAGATACAGTAACAATCTATATAATATCAAAAGATTCACAGTAAAATTGTGTGCAAAAAAAAAAGTTTTCGCCATTTTTGATGCAAAAAAAATGTAAATCGCGTTTTTCTCGCAATTTTGGTTTTGTTAGTTATTTAGTTTTCCAACTACAGCGACATTCAATTATGTAACGAATTGCGAAACGCGGCTAGAAGAAATGAATGAGAAGAGCTGAAGACCAAGCTCAGTGGCGTGCGTCCGGATAGGCCTACGTCCAGCGGAGGACAAGTATAAGCTGATGATGATAACGATGAATTAAGAGACATTCAATATTCCAGATTACTGGGAAAGATAATACTGAAAGCGTCGACTTGCGTCAAAATAATAGAAAACCACGTGGAGAGGTGGGTCGCGGCAAGACCGATCTTTCAAGAGGTATGCTTTCAGTGTCCGTACCAATGATTTTATATTATAATGAGGGAGGTAGATATGCCATATACGCGCTCAAAAGTCGTCTTGTTTCTGCACTCAGTGTTCGTAAGGCAACCCAACTTGCGCGACAACATTCCGACGTGCGCGTTCAAATACTGTTACCTACTCCCTCAATTTTGAACTATTAATGGCAATCCTCTCGTGGCTACTCCTGGTAAATAACGAGATTGAATTGCGTGTTTTTTTTAGCTAATTATGTATTACAATTCCCTTTTTTCTACCGTGCAATATTATTGAATGGTTATCTCGAAGGAAGAGCGCGTTTTCACTACTTTTCAATAATGGCCTTCGCTAAAACTTGAATGGCTTTAAAAATGGTCTGACATAGGGTTAAGGCGCTGAGAATAGCAAAAACTAAATTTTTCGAACGAAATATGTAGGTAATACTTGTACTATTATTTATTCTGTGGCTTAACGTGCCCTCGGAAAACAGCACAAAACTTTGAAAAGTCATTGGTACCGAACCCGGTATCGTTGGATTCTAGGTTGCACTATTGAACCGTTAGGCTACCATCGCTCTTACTGTGACATATGTATACCGTAGGTGCCAGCGACGGCCGGCCTGTCCGTGCTGCTCAGCCCCGAGCTGGACAATCTCATCGAGATCAACTTGAAGGAAAAGGAGGCCGAACGCAGAGGCGCGGGGGAGGGCGGGGTGGTCGCGGACCTAAACCTGGGGCCGCAAGTCAACCCCTAGGCACACACTAGTTTGTGATGTCGACTGAACTCTGTCTTTACTAATTAATCCTCATTTTGTTGTCCCTTATAATCAGCTAGTTTCCTGTAGGTAAATAAATATAGTTTCTTTTATCCAACACAGATGGCGTTGAAATGCTATTACGATGTATCTGTCAAATGCATATTTTTTCATAGTAATGTTTGTTCGTTTTTGTCATTTTTTTGTAGTGTATTGATAAAAAAAGTCATTGTGTTTCACAAATATAGGTTTTATTGTGAAATTATCAATTAAAAGTACGCGTTTGTGCCGTTTCGTAACATGTAAAACACAGACCATACATTTCCAACTGGTGGATCAGTGATCAAGTTCCTTGCAGTTTAAAGAGTACAACGCCATCTGTTATACCACTGAGAACTTCTTTTGAGACCGTTTCTGCAATAACGTTTCAAGGCCGGACGGGTTCCGGCAGCGTATGAAAAATTACGAGCTTTACATCTAATTAAACACGATTGTGCGACAAATATTTCTAAAAAGTAATTTTAATTATTATTGTTGACCCTAACTAGCTTTGATTGATTTCAAAAAGCCTAATTTTGAAGGTATTTTCTTCTAGGGTTTACCCTAAAGTATTTTTTACTTGCAACATTATCAAATTTTTACATAAAATTTTGTGGAGAAAGAGAAATGTTTTACTAGTATTACCGAATATTTTTTGATTAAATATAATAAAATGATTAAATAAAACAAGTACATTTCAATGTCATTAGTTATATTCTATTGTACACCTTATGTGTAAACTACAACTACAAGAAGCAGATCTCTTTGAACCTTACTTTATATCACAAACTAATCTAGGCTCCTACCTATCACAGTACGGAATGATTTTATTTTCTTTGCTAATTATTACATTTAATTAGGGGATTCTGTTGTAACTTCATTTCTAATGTTGGGTGTTCGACCTTGGTCTAAATATTTAAAACATTGGTAATTAACAATATTAGATATTACAAATATATTAACAATAAATTAAAAACACAATAATTACAATGGCTAAGTACATCTATACCATGAAATGTTAAACAATTGTTTCTGTAATTTTAATTTTACTGTAAATATCATAGATATTACAAACCATAGATACGTAGCATATTTAAAGACTACACTATGATTAAGTATTTTTTTCATGTTACATGGATATCACAATGAGTTGATGCTAGAAAAGTTGAAGAATAAAAATTCACTGATATTAAATAAATGTCACAATACTTCTAATAGAAAAATCGTTAACGTCAACTGTTAATTAATGATTCGACTGATCCGATAGTTAATATTTTTAATGTGATGTTTCCCTGATATGTTGACTTTAAGCGGTACAGTATTGCACCTCCACAAGGTAAGTTTTTTAACTCTATGGCATGCTCTATAGCTTTATGGGGTTAGAGATAGGAAGATGTGTTCATAATAAGAAATCCATGTAGTTGTTTTCAAACGTCATGATAAAATCAAGATGTTTATTTTCATGAAGTTTATTTTTTGTTCGTTACCAGCAAAATCCAAACTATATAGGAGACACTCGATTCATATTTTAGTTTTTGTGTGGAACAGTGTTGCCAATTTATATATTAATTCGTTTGTTCCAATTCCTATTTACTTTATATTGTATTTTTGTACCTAATGTGTAATTTTTATTATTGTTAATTTTTTATTTTATGTGACATTTCCGTGCGTGACGTCACCTGCCGTTCCCAACGGAAGACCAGCGCTGGTTGTTATTAACCAGCATTATGCTGAGTTGGGGCCGGCTTATGGCAAAAAAACTTAACTAATTACCTAAGTACTAAATTATTTCTTCAATGTTTTTATTTTGTGTACTTGTTTTTTGCCATAAATAAAGCTATGTCTATGTCTATGTCTAAAACGTTTTTAATACATTTATTCGATTCAAGATAGTTTTAAAAAATAAACCGTTATATGCTGTTTTGGTGCGTTTGAAGACCTCTAGATGGATTTCTAAGAGCATATCTTCCTATCTTTAACTTTACCAAGTAAGAATAGTTTCCACTCTTTATTTATCATATATTAAATCCATTATATAAACAGATTTTGCCAAATAATACATTTGTATGGTGCTTCGAGGACCTAGCCGTATACAGGAAGATATTTGTTCTAGGGATCTGTGATGCCATAGAGATATCTAATGGATGATAAATAGATTTAAAAAAAGTGGAACCTATTGTTACTTGGTGCGGCGTGCACTTGGTGGAGTAAGCTCGTACTGAGTTGCTCTGCGGTGTTAGTGGGATTACGACTGGCTTAACAGTCCGTTTTCCTTGGGTTGCAGCAGGTCTTCAATGAATTCTTGCACCATTTCCTTTAGTTTGGACTTCATGTTTTCTTGTTCACTGGAAAAGAAGAATTTTCGATCTTATTAACAAGTTCCTGAAGCTATTGTGAAGTTTTAATCAACGAAGTGGTAAGAAATCCGAAACCAAGTCGAATCCTGGTAGTCACTTCTTCGTCGCAAAAAACCGGCCATGTTGCGAGTATTGCACTTGAAGATCGTAGAACGGTTAACGCAGAGTGGTATACCACAGTTTGTTTACCATAAGTCATCGCCGAACTTTGAAAATCTAACTCAAAGCGACGCGTCATCCTGCACTACGACAACGCAAGCTCACACAGCGCTCGTCAAACGATGGAGTATTTGAAGCAGGAAAAATTAGAAATTCTTGATTATCCTCCATACAGTCCTGACTGCACTAACGATTTCTTTAGATTTCCTAAAATTAAGAAAAGTCTTCGTGGTCAAAGGTTACAGTCCGGTGAAGAAGCAGTCGACGCTTTCAAGTCAGCCATTTTGAACACCCTCACTTTAGAGTGGAATAAATGTTATAATAACTGGTTTGAGCGAATGGAAAAGTGTATTAAGCTACGTTTGAATACTTTGAAAAACAATAAAAAGTACTATAAGGTTCTAGTTGTGTTTTTTTCTTCAAACGACAAAACTTAAATGCATGCCTCGTATCTTGGGTGTTGTCAGCATCATATGAGTGTTGTCAGCATCACATGAGTGTTGTAAGTGTATCTTGGGTGTTGTCAGCGTCACATGAGTGTTGTAAGTGTATCTTGGGTGTTGTCAGCATCACATGAGTGTTGTAAGTGTATCTTGGGTGTTGTTAGTGTTACCTGAGCGTGTCAGCGCGGCAGACTAGCTCGGTGTAGTACTTGAGCTTGGGCTCGGTGCCGCTGGTGCGCACGGTGACGGCGAGCGCGGCCCGCGTGCGGAACATTACCATCTCACCGTGCGTGTAGTCCTGGTCTAAGCCGGTGCCGAGCACGTCTGGGGAGAGGTACCACGAGTGAGGTTGCAGATAGTGGACAACATGTCCTAACACCTTGCCACGGGATCGTCATCAATAACCAATAATCCTGTATATATATATATTTATGTTTTGTAAATAATCAAAACTGCCGTTAAGGACATACTGTTCTGCACTAGAGTCCTTATGGGTAAGTACAGTGGCTTTAACAGATATTATGACGCCAATAATGTAATTCGTATACATACAATCATATTTTGTCAGTTACTGAAGTGACGGCGCATCGTCGAGATATCAGCATCAAGTCATTCTATTTATCTCAGGGAATAAAAGTGAAGTGGCTTTATTAAAATGAGTTATACATTGCGTGAATGTTATCTTAATAATAAAATATCACTTGATTACATAGTTCAGTTAATATTTGCAGATCAATATGTGTACAAGGTAATATAAAAGTGTAACGACTCACTTAGGTGCGCCTCTCCGTTGCCTTTCTCTGGTATTTGAATGCCGGCTGTGAAGTCCTTTACGTACTCGATCTCTGATGAGCCGACTTTTTTCGGGTACTGTAAACAAATAAGATGGAAATTGAACAGGATTGTTTAATAGGATCTGTTTTTTTTAAATAAAGGAACAGTAAAAATATATCCTTAGTTAGAAAACATCATATTTATTGATCAACTTTAAAAGCAACCTTTACGCATAGCTTTTTAAAACCAGTTGACCAGTTGTGAGTAGTTGGGGGAAAATATGAAGCTTTGCCCTACAAATGGTGGTGTAGAATGGAGGTGTATTGATTTGTATTGCATAAGTATGAGGTTTATATGAAAAAAAAACGACCTCGAGTGGTGGGAGCGTTAGGCGCCATCTTGAATGGAAGGGGCCAAAAATTAGTTTTTTTTATAAATAGTTCTTTAACAGTTAGGTTTTTGGCAAAAATGTCAATGAAATATGTATTTAAAAAAAAGCCTTTATTCCTAGTAAACATTCTAAATTTAGAAAAGTTTATTATTTAATTATTAGATATGTTCGGGCACCCAAATATGGGCGTAGGTCTCCTCTGGAGCGCGAGCTTACAAGATGTAATATTTATTTATTTATTTATATGATACACAAAGTTATAAAAGTTATAAAGATTACAATGCTTAAAGATAACAAGTAATAGTTGAAAAACAATGTATTTTATAATCCAAAAAGAAAAAAAAAATGCATCACTAGATCCTGCACTAGGAAAACCTGTGTCGCAGGAATCTAGTAGTACTTATGAACATAATATTCATAATCATATTATTTATGAGAGTGTGACAAATGAACGATGAATGATGAATGAAATGATGATGTATGAGTGTGAACGATGAGTGTAGTGTATATTAGGGTGTGTGTGTGTGTGTGTGTATGTGTGCGTGTGTGTATATATCAAGTGATAACGTGTTTTTGCATGCCTGCTTATTTGTAAAGGGACATGTACAAGACATGCCAAATATCAAGTCCATTTGTGATTACTGTTGCTCATTCGTACTGTAACTGGGTGTTTGCGAAACCATATTATGCTTCGTAGATACAGGAAACCATAGCTAGATCATAATATGTATGGAATCGAGTAAATCTACGCTAAGAGGGAAGTTGAACTATGCTTTAGGAATTCATAAGTCAAGTCAAATGTCTATAGGTTAAGTTAGTAAATTTAAGCATAATAAGTTGATGAACTAGGTTGTGGTATATCACAATATTTTGGGAATGAAAGAAATTTGGG
The DNA here is from genome assembly GCA_946251855.1 of Alsophila aescularia. Classification (NCBI taxonomy): domain Eukaryota; kingdom Metazoa; phylum Arthropoda; class Insecta; order Lepidoptera; family Geometridae; genus Alsophila; species Alsophila aescularia. The sequence continues at coordinate 46,896,114 of OX276383.1, read as the reverse complement.
CCTGTTTCTCTCCATAGAACCGGCAGGAATGTACTTTTTGTGCCTAGAATTCCCGGGCTGGTTGAGACGAAACAGACCCCTACTGTCATCTGTAACCTTTTATAAAGTTCTCGGTTTCCTCATACCCCACAGTGCTTAGATAGTTGACAATTTTTTGCAAGTACGACGTGAATCGTTTAAAATATGCAACGATCTGTCTAGAGCTTGGTATATATGAACACCTTTATGCAAAAATGACCGGTGCGCAAATGAGGACCTTACTAAAGGGATACTCCATGCATTTCGACGCGGGGATCTTTGAGGTACCGAGACAGTGTTCAGTGCAGTTTTATGGTATCTTAGAGCGGAGGCCACAATGTACAGTTGCCTAACTCTAAGGTGATTAGTGTGTATAATTTGTCAGTAGAATATCTAAATGGTTTCCGATAAGCTACCTTCAAAACTGCACGCTGGGCACGCTCAAGTCTTAGAAGTAAGGTCTTGGCAGCTGATCCCCAACATACAATACCGTAGCTAAGTACGGATTGGCAAAGGGCCAAATAGACTATTCTCAGCGTAGAGTTGTCAGAAACAGCACCAAGCTTTTTAAAAATGTGTAGTAATTTCCAAAGACGACCACACATAGTATAAACTTGGGTAGTCCAGGAAAGTCTTTGGTCGATTTTTATACCTAGATATTTAATATTGTCAACCTCACCTATCACTGGGCAAGTACAAGACCCAGAACTAACACATACAGATTGGTGGATTCGAAGATCAATGGGCTTATCCGGCTTTGACTTTTCTGATATTCGAAATGCCAGACACTTCGTTTTGTTGGTATTAAGCGTGAGAAGCATCATCTCGTTTCACCTTGGCATTGCGCTGGCTGGAACGACTGGAACGACTCGAGGGTTTGCCAGCGACTTTTTACTCAGCATACCCTGCGGCTGCGAGTGGGTCAGAGTCATATTCATTTGGTGTGGGCGTAGAAGCAATTGATGATGGAGGAGTATGCTTCACCGACATCATAAAGTTCCTTGATAAAAGTGAAGGTAGTTCAGAAAATTAGATTTACTCACCACTGACCCACTTACAAAATAGTTAGTGAAATAGCAGTAGATAAGTATCGTACACAAAAGATATCTCAGAAAGTACCAGGCTCCTATGAATATTTAGGTGGTATGTAGCACTGACCGGTAGGTAGCTTCCAGAGGCTGTGGACAGGCTCACGCGTGATTGGTCGTACTTTGAGTATGGCGGCGTATGAGCAGTCGATAAATAATTGAGAAAGCGAAAGAATTCAACACGCCTCTATTCATTTGCTTTGTGGATTTCCGCAAGGCATTTGACACAGTCATATGGGATCGTCTCTGGAAGATACTATCAGAAATGGGCGTACCTTACCATCTTATATTTCTGATAAGGCGATTGTATGTGGATGGTTCAGCCGCGGTACGTGTGGATGACACCCTCTCAGATAAGTTTAAAACTGAGTCTGGAGTCCGACAGGGATGTATTCTGTCCCCACTATTATTCAACACATATACGGAATACATAATGCGGATTCTCCTAGAGGGAAGGAATAGAGGTGTGTCGGTGGGGGGTCTAAACATGGTCTCCAGAACAGCAGTGAATAGCTTTAGAGAGATAGGGTCTCCTTGCTTGACACCCTTTTTAATCTCAAATCAGGGGCCAATTGTTTCCAGTTTTATTTTAGCAGAAGAATTATTGTAGATGTTTTTTAAGATATTAATATATTTTGCTTGAATACCTTTTTCTTCTAAACTTTTCCACAAGTGTGCGTGCGAAATAGAGTCAAAAGCCTTGGTATAATCTACAAAGGCAAGATACATAATTTTGTTATGTTCAATGCATCTTTCTATGCACTGAGTTAGTGTGAATATGTGGTCAGTTATAGAATAATCTTTTCTAAACCCAGCTTGTTCACGCGGCTGCTGCTCATCCAAGTATTTTGTTATTCTGTTAAGTACTACCGACGAGAACAATTTATAAAGTGTTGGCAGAAGACTTATAGGTCGGTAATTGACCATCAGATTGGGATCGCCTTTTTTGTACAGCAGGGTTACGATGGAGTTTGCATTACTTGTGCTGTGATTCTATTAAAGAGTTTTGTTAGATGTGGCACCAGGGGCTCTACCATTGCAATAACAGCATTCGTAGTTATTCCGTCTTCATCTGGGGATTTATTTTTCTTTAGTATCGTTATGGCATGCTCTACTTCAGAGTAAATACTGGAATCTGGATGGAATGGATACTGTTGATTTGTAGCATTCATTAGTATTTTCTGTTTCAATATTTGAAATTTGCATTTTCATCAATGTTTTAGGGAGTCTGTTTCAATTGGTGTGTAGTTGTTATGTTTTTGACTGAAATCTTTCCTATTTTTCTTAAATCATCCGTATATCATAAGTACCTCTTAATATCCTGTGATCGGTGGAAAAGTTTGTTGAAATGGTTTGAATTTTTTTCTTTTGTTTAGCTAATACAAAGTCTATTTCGTTTTTTGTTCTTCCGTCGGGTGATTTCCAAGTCCATTTTCGTTTTTGATTAAACATAGTGTTCATAATAACCAGTCTCTGTTCTTGACAAAAATTCATTAGTCTTTCACCTCTACTATTTCTTTCTCCGTAACCATAAGACCCGCAAACATCATTTTCTTCTTCCTATTTCCTATTCTTGAGTTAAAATCTCCCATTACCAATGTGTCCTTCCCGGTATTTATTAAAGAATGTTGTATGACCTTGTAGAATTTTTCAACCTCGTTATCTTTTACCAACCTCGAATTTTTCATCCTCGTATACTTGAACCACAGTCATAACGGATTTATTGAATTGTAAGTCCAATCGGCCGACTCTATCCGAGTATGTCTTAAAGTCAACTATTCATACACCATTAAAACATATAACTATTTATTGTTTTAATGTGTGATTTAATCAGAAATCCCACACCATTTACTCTGGTTTTATCTCCTCTGTACATAACAAAATAGTTGTCTTTTTCTATTATAGCTTGACCAGTAATTTTAATTTCAGATAAACCAATTATATCGTATTTAATGTTTTTAAGTGCATATTCTAACTCTATCATTCGGTTACTTGATTTTGAGAGCGTATATTGTAGGTACACAACATTAGTGGCAACTTGTTGTTTTCTCTACACTTTATTTGAGTTGGTGATTTTTTCGAATCATTTTTATTTTCATTGGATGGAGGTTTGTGGTCTTGAACTCGCACGGCGACCACCCGTATTGTGAGTTTAGTATTTTGTGTTGTGTTTTCATCTTGAGTATTGAATGCGCATTTGTATTCTGCGCAGCAGCCGATTGGTTTTTGGGTGCCGATTCTAATTGCTATTCTTTTTCTTGATTAAAAGATGAGCTTCTCTTTTCGACTTGGGGTATTTGTTATATAAATGACGAAATGGTCTGGTTGCTGCCTTGACTGGGCTTGAGAGGCTTATTTTGTTATTTAGCTTGTAGAAAATACTGTTTTTAGTTTCTTTGAGGACTGAGTTGGTTTGTTTGTTGGTGTATTTGACCCTGGTTTGTCTTCTTTATATATTTTGATGAAATATGTAAAGAAGACAATATTTGCAACATTTTTTGCATTCGCAGTTGTTATGTAAGTCCCATGGGTAAAAAATAACAAGAAGCGAAAAAAACATCTTTACTAAAAATGGTCCAATGCCAGCCGGTACAACGTGTATTCTTAACAGTTGAATGCCAGCCGGTACAACGTGTATTCTTAACAGTTGAATGTAGACTTAATATTTGGAGAGTATGTTTATAAAGAGTTTGTAACGGTTTTGCTACGAACTGTATTATCTTTTAGATTAACTTTATAATTTGATGACTACAAAAATGTTAACAAATCATCTTAATAGAAACAATAATAATTACAACTACTTTCGCAAACGCACCTCGTCCAAGACTGGTTAAGCGGGGGAAGCAGCGCGGGGAAAGCAAGCGTCGGTCGCCGGGCGATAGCTTCGTGGCCATTTTACCGCCTGTCTGTGTACGTAATAAACATTGCGCACGGAATAAGTCAAGTAGTTTAATCCTCAAGCCAAAGTACTACTTGTTAATAAAGTCTATTTGTTTTAATACTTGATATTAATTGTGAGTGTTGTGTTTTACCCCAATTGGGGTCCACCGCACCGGTAAAAGTACCGCTCGGATAACGCTTGGCCTGTATCTACGCTAGCTTCTTCTTCTGCTTCTACTGCTGCCTTCTTCCTTCTTCTCCGGGCCACTTGCACTACACTACTGGCCACTGCGGCTGCATCTACCGGCTCCAGTGTCCATCTGCACGCGACGCTATCCGGACGGCGATACGCAGGACAGTGATAGTGTTAAGTAAACACGGCTACCCTCTCGGTGTGAACGTAAACCCTGACCCAGTTGCTGATACAATATAGCTATATTATAATTTGTACTACTGTTGTTTTCATTGATCATCAGTAGATATGATATGAGCCATCCAGGTATAGGTGTTTCAAGTTTGTTTTTGTTTTCAAAAATAATTTTGAAATAAAACACATTTCATGGAGTTTAAAAGGGGGTCAAAGTTTTAACAAATATCTCTATTTTAAAGACACTGTTGACATTAGAAAGTCGAAATTTTGAATGTAAGCTCCTGAAATAAAATAAACTTAGATTGTTACAGGAATTTTCATTTTTTTTGGTTTTAACAGGTCAGACTAAGGATCCCTATTTTTTTTAATGAAAAACAGCCACGCATATTATTTATAAAAAAAAACATTTGTAAGTTTATTTTATTTCGGGAGCATACATTCAAAATTTCGACTGTCTAATGTCAACAGTGTCTTCAAAATAGAGGTATTTTGTTAAAACGGCGTGCGGATATGACGCGGCCTGAAGGCGGCCGGCCGCCATCGCATGCTCCGCCCCCTTCCGGTCGCAGCTAGCAAGCGGCCAGTTGTAAAATGTTACAACTGATCGCGTGCATTGCGTTAAATATGGTAAAAATGAAACAAAAAACAGAGTTTATTATGGAAACTGTTAAAAATTATCCAGTACTATTTGATACAACTATTCTGATTAATAAAATCTGGAATAATATCACAGAAATATTTCGTCTGTAAGATGATTAAAACATGCGTACCGAGTACCTATTTCCGATAATTTTCAAATAGGCTAATATTATAATAACTTACACTTGAAGAACCTGAATTGCCTCTCCTTCTCGTCTTCACGCGGCGTGCAAGCATGATAACTATTACATATCAAATGGAGCTGTAGGCCGCCACCGTGATCGCATATGTGTGTTGTGTACTACCTGCGGCCTTAGCCGCCACTGTGGCCGCCACCACAGACGGCGGCTGTCCATGACACCCTTTACTCCAACTGTCGCTACTTTGCCTGGCTATATGTCCTGCCCAACTCCATTTTTCCGACATCCCGAACTTTAGTTCTTCGTCGGATCTCAACATTAAAGATTCGATCTTGAAGTCTAATGCCCTGTGCATGCACCTCTCCACGGCTCTCTGTGCTACTTTGACCTTGTGCGCAGCCTCATGCGTGAGAGTCCACGTCGGCACGTATGTCATGGTCAGCAGGACACATTGATTAAGGTGGCGAGTTTTGAGAGACTAAGGGATTAAGAGTTGTCTTTTAACGGATGAAGATATAATTCACTTCTCCCGTCTGTGATGGATCAAAGTCAAAGAATTTTATTGAAAATAAGATAAATTATAGTACTTTAACGAGTCACAATTGATAAAATTAATATTATAAATATCAATTAATATAAAGTATTATTAATAATTAAATAAATAATAATAATAATTAATAATATTATTAATTATTATTTTATATTAATTAAATTATTATTTATATTAATTATTATTAATTAGTTAATTTTCTTAACGATGTATGTGCATAGTAGATGGCCAAATAAATAAATATCTCATGAACAAGGAGAAATACATAAGATATTATATAAAGATCAAATCAATAAATTGTAGATAAACTTTGAGTTTGAAAGGAAATTTCCCTTTCATGTGCCGACACAGTTAAATCTGACACTGGAAAAGGAAATACCCTTCGGACTCTACCGGTGGTTCGGAAATACGCCCGTTAGAGAAGAGGGCACCAACAAACTCTACGGGGATGTAATTTTTTAAATATTTGTTAATTCTCTACAATTTTTTCAAAATTATAATAAAACTGATGTATATAACAAATATAAAAGATAAGTGACAAAGATCCTCCTAAATTATATATTATTTTTCTGTATGATGGTCGGGTTGTGGCGGATCAACATGCAGGATCAAAGTGCATTCGGTGACGCTAAAAGCAACCTTCGCGCATCATATTAAAATCATTTTTTGCCCTATAGGTGACCATAGCAGTTCTGTAGAAGAGGAAGTTTCGATTGATCGCGTAAGCAAGTATAGACTTTAACTCAAAGAGTAGAAGTTGCTGTTTGCGTACGTCACTTCTCCCGATCCGCGGTTTTGTATGTTTGTTTGTGCGTAATATGGGTAATGCGTAAACTAAAAAAAAAAACTGATTTTTTAAAATACTGTCACTCCTCAATTCCAAATGGACAGAAGCTGTTTTTTTTTGTTTCTACTATATTTAATTTATTTATTTTTGAAATCCAAAGTGGGATGACGTGAAAACTACGGGCGGAGCCGTAGGGGCAGAGTAGCTAGTGAAGTATAATATATATATAGATAGATGAACTCTTTATTGAAACAAAACCTACGAATAAATAATAAGTCAGGAACTCTAATTCAGAACAAATGTTACAATAAAAGTGCCCCTACTTCAAACCAAAACGACGTATAATTCAAAGTACGAATCACTTCCGAGGTTACAAATAGACATTCTTGGTGATTGGTTTAAGTTCAGAACGAAAGCAGGGATTGGTTCACGCGCGTAATGCAATGTCTGCTATGACAGCTGAGTCATAGCGGCGTGGACGATGTTATGCAATAAGTGGACCGGACCAAGTCAGTAATAAAACAATATTACTATACAATGTTTTTTTTTGGCTCACTTTTTACAATTCATTAAATTCTTTGTCCCACGAAATATAATTAATTTATTAAGTTTTTGTCCAGAAGACATTAAAAGAGAATCTTTCTTGGCAATGTAGTGAAGACGGATTCTGAGAAATTTAAAACGGAATGTCCTCCTGTCAGCCTGTGAATTTAGAGCTGAGGTTCAAGTTCAGTAAATTATTTTTATATATTTCCATAAACTGTCAGGCGTTTGGGTTATTGTTGCAACGGCCGTGGTTGCGGATCACTCCAAAAACAACTCAATATGATCTTGGCTTAATATGGTTAAATAAATTTATATATTTGTAACTCTACTAGCCGTGCAAAAAGTAATTTAAAACTTGAAATACATATGAAGAGTCCTAGAAGTCCAGTTTTGGACTGAGTTTTGGTCACTGGTTTCAAAGAGTTAGTATATACTGTTACTCTTTGTCCATTTACTGTTCGAGTTTTTTTTGACTGCACATTGATTTAGAGACCATTAATATATTTTTCGCTTTGATCCAAAACGTCATGTAGTTTTTCTTTTTCTACCACTGAAAAAGGGTGTTTAAACCCGTATCGGTCGGTCTTGAATTTAGTATGTCGAAAAGGTTGTTAAACGTTTCTAAAAAGCTAACAGTTGCATCTGTTTCTTGAAAATCAGGCATGTTTAACTGTTGCGAACCAAACTTAATCGCATCAGCGACACTTTGACTTAAGGTTTGAATCGCTAGTTTCACGTTCATGATATTATTTCGGAAGTATAGATGCCGATTTGACAATTTATTCCCAAAATGCAATCCAACGATATCTTGAACATTTTTCAGTTTCTGCAAATGTGCCCACTCAATTTTTTTTCTTGTTTTTATCTACGAGTGTCTTTTTCCTCTAATGTGTTACGCACAAGTTTCACCATATGAAATGGATCTAATATTACAACTACTGGGTCTCCGGTAGATGGGTGGTCAAAAAACGATTTTGAATTGTTTGTGTCTTCAAAATTGCAACCCAACATCTTAGCCGTAGCGATGTTAGATGCACAGCCATAAAAGATCAAAGTAACTTTTGACTTTTTCCTTTTAATTAAGGGCTAAAACTATATCGTCCGAAAAATCATTCAATGCATTATTTTCTGTAGTATCGCCAAATCCATTTTTCTTCAATTGGGATAAAATATTTTAAGTGAAATATTCTTCATAGTTAATATTTTATTTGGGCGTTGTAGATTTCTGATCTGTGATAGTCGTTATACTGCCAAAATAGTTTTTTTCTTAGTTTTTGCTTTAAAATGTGTGTTTTAGGAGTATTCAGAGCAGATTCAATATCTGACGATGGTATATTTATCAGCGTAACGCATGATCCTCTTTCTTCAAAACTAAAGACTTCGGTTGAAATAAGATTATTTTTTAATTTTGTTTTTCTTGGTTCTTTTTCTTGGTTGGTAAGGTTATTTTCAGGAGAATAACCTTATTGAAGATCAGTTTCAAATCTATGAAAGACTGTCTCTAATTGAAATAGATACACATATACAGCTAAAATAAAAAATCCTATCAAACCTAAATATGAAGTGCAAAAAATAATAGTGAAATCTTACAAGTTTTTGTGCCTTATTCCTTGAGGGTTTGCATTATTTGTTTTTTTTGAGCAACTCAGGTAAATCAAACACTTCAAAATTTCCAGAAGGTGAATTTTCATTAGCTTGAAAAATTAAACGTGCTTTAATTCGATCAAACTATGAACTGTTTTTTTAATGCTATTGTTATTCCCATGAGTCTAAAAAGCCGAACCTATATTACATACCAACTGTAACCATTCATTATTGTTTATTTGCTCATTTTGTTTAGTATTCTCCTAAATATGTTGACGTTTCTTAGGTATGAATCATCTGCGTGAAAAAAATAACAGCTTAATTTCAAAATTTCATCGAGTAGAAATTAAACTTTAGTGCAAAAATTGACTGACTTCATAGTATTGACCATCGCGGTTTGATAATGTATTTGAACATCTTTGAATATAATTATAATTTTGCAACTACTACTAGTGAAAAGTGATCCTGGACATTTTAATCTTGTATGGCTCCTGCACCACTTCACAACACATGCTGGCATGATGATTCTCAGCTGTAGTTCACAATGATAAAATTAAAACGTACGCGAAGATATGACGTGTGCTCGCTTGCATGAAAAATGTACGACTGATGACGCGCTGGACACGACTTTTAAGCCCCACCTACTTGGGCACGACTTTTGTTGGGTCATTTTACTAACGCTGTTACGTTTCCTGACTTATTACTTATTCGTAGAACAAAACAGAGTTCCACAACATGTGGGAATAATGTTGGAGAAGATTTGGGCTTAAAAAAACTTAACAGTTTACTTAAGCAGTTCTGTAGACTGGGGAGTTTCGACTGCACGCGTCATCGAGTATAATCTTAGAGTTAAAGTTGCTTTTGGCATAAGAGTGTCCTTGTTGTAGGTCCACTTACTTCTCCCGGCCCGTGGTAGTTCCGGATCCTCCTGAAGATCTTCTGTATGATATTGGGGTCGTGGCAGATGTAATACGAGTTGTGGGAGACGTGGTACCCGTACTCCAAGTACAGGTCCTGGAGCTGCTGCTTCAGCGATGAGCCCTTGGGGTACAGCTGGGAGGCGAGTGACGCCACCTGAGGGACAAGTCAGTTCTGTCAATTATCATTAAACTAGTTTATCTTGTGTAATCGTTAAGTAAACTGTATTATCCGGAATAAAAATAAATATGTTGTGCGAATCCAGGGCATAAATTGGCGTCAGTTCTGGGTAAACGAAGCCAAAATTAAATTTCATCATGATCATGTCAGCCTTTAGAAGTCCACTGCTGAACATAGGCCTCCCCTAAAGAGCGCCATGACGAGCGATCCTGTGCCACCTCCATCCAACGATGGCTACAATGTCGTCGGTCCATCGTGTGGGGGGTCTCCCCACACTTCGCTTGCTTGTTCGTGGTCGCCATTCGAGAACCTTTATTCCCCATCGGTTGTCGGTTCTGCGAACTATATGGCCTGCCCATTGCCACTTCAACTCTGAGAGCTATTTCGGTAACCTTCGTTCTTCTACGGATTACCTCATTTCTTACACCCGTATTCACAAACGTTGCTATGAGGTCTCACAGTGCTCACGAACGCACAGGGCCCTACAATCCTATTCATAAACGACACTTGAGTGCCGAACACTGCCGAATACTGTGCGTTCACTTGAAGCTGCGCATTCGTAAAGTATTTGTTTTAAGCAACGCATAGTGCCGAGCTGCCAAAAAAGAATGAACATAATATTACACGGAACAATCAGAGCGCAGTATTGGACGCACTGCGTTCTCATAGTAACGAGTCGACTAACAGCCGTATTCACAAACAATACGTGCCTAAGTAAAGCAGCGACACTATGCAAAGTAAGCCATTTCACTATGCGTTCGTCATTGGAGCCTTCTAATTCACAAACGATACTTAGTCGACGCTTTACTATGAGAACGCAGTGCATCCAATACTGTGTTCTGATTGGTCCGTGTAATATTATGTTCATTCTTCTATTTGGCAGATGTGCTGATGACATTATAATCTCTATCTTTACACATAATAAAGCAATAAGAACGAAAAAGTCTGTACAAAGAAGATAATTGAAAAAAAAGTCTAGGATACCTAAAATAAGCTACTGAACAAAGAATATAACATTGTTTAAATTCGTGTCTGTCTGTTTGTTTGTTTGTCTGTTTATCAGTATGTTTGTTCACACATCACGTAAAAACTACTGGACCGATTACGATGCGGTTTTCATTGTTGGATAGCTTAGGTTTTAACTTAAATCCGATGAGAGCAATCGATAAAAAAAAATTGACGGCTGAAGGAATTTTGATCAAATGTTTTGATATTGTAATTTTAGGTCTTGGAATAGTACATATGAGTACTTTTAACCCAGAGAAATGACCACGCGTGCTAAGCCGCGGGTATAGCTAGTGACATATATTTTGTTAATTTGTGGTCGTTATTACTCGAAATTGTTTGCCAACAATTTCAAACAGAATGTTTTTGGTAAAGTTCATGTTTGTTGTACTATAAAATTTCTACATAATATTTTTGTGCGAGGTGAATGTGGCAAGTATCTATGGACATGTCTACATCAGTTATATCTAAGGATTTATCTATTAATATATCAACCGCCAAGTGGTAAGTAGGATTTATAGATAAATACTGATCATAAACCTACACTTTTGAATTCTATTTTCATGCCCCTTCATTACTATTGCAAATAAAACCTAACTTTTTTGGTAGCTCGACACTATGCGTTGCTTAAAACAGCTCGCTAGCTACTTTACGTATGCGCTGCTTCAAGTGAACGCACAGTGTTGTTTGGCACTCAAGTGTCGTTTATGAATAGAATTGTAGGACCCTGTGCGTTCGTGAGCACTGTGAGATCTCATAGTAACGTTTGTGAATACGGGTGTAAGTATCGTTTGTGAATTAACAGGCTCGCAATGACGAACACATAGTGAAATGGCTTACTTCACATACAAACATATTCACAAACAATACTTGCCTAAGTAAAGCAGCGACACTATGCGAAGTAAGACATTTCACTGTGCGTTCGTCGTTGCGAGCCTTCTAATTCACAAACGATACTTAGTCGACTCTTTCATACGAGAACGCAGTGCGTCCAATACTGCGCTCTGATTGGTCCATTTAATATTATGTTAATTCTTTTTTGGCAGCTCGGCACTATGCGTTGCTTATAACAGCTACTTTACGAATGCGCTGCTTCAAGTGAACGGTCAGTATTCGGCAGTGTTCGGCACTCAAGTGTCGTTTATGAATAGGATTGTAGGACCCTGTGCGTTCGTGAGCACTGTGAGACCTCATAGTAACGTTTGTGAATATGGGTGTAAGTGTCACTGCTTTACTTAGGCAAGTATTGTTTGTGAATACGGCTGTGATTCTATCACGTAGAAAATATCTATCACGTAAATTAAATTTAACAGCTTTTAAATTAGCAACTATTAGTGCTGTCAAAAATAATTTTAGTTTAGTTTGGTGCGCTCAGAATCGGCACCACTAAATTATATTTTTATCACACCCATTCAATAGGAAAAATGTCAGGATGAACAACGTAGTGCAATGCTACAAAGATATAGCAATGCTTAGTTTTTGGCGGCAGTTCAATTGATATCGGCAGGGCAGGCTTAGTGCTTGCTCTTCACTTTAGTTGGAAGTTGCAGAACTCGTCGTGGGAAACTCCGGGTTGGAGAACTCATCGTAAGAAAATCGTGGAAGGTAACTGCACCGAGTACTCGTAGTGGGGAAATCATGGTTAGGGATTTCGGGGTTGGGGAACTCAGGGACCACGGGTTTGGGTAACTGCACTGTGCGGATCCCAGGGTTGAAGAACTCGTGGTAAAGAACTCAGAGTTAAGAAGGTCGGGGTAGGGGTACTGCACTGAGGCAAGAAGTGGTGGAGAACTCGGAGTTGGGAACCGCAACGTGGGGAACTCGCAGTGGGGAACTGCATTGTTATGCAACCAGTAGAGCAAGCACGAACTTCTAGTGAGAAAGTATTTGTATCGTAATCGTCATGTGACGTCAGTAATGTCAGACAATTTTTATGAGATTTGTACAGCGCCTCCTATTGTACGTAAAATGAATTAATTGTATGTGTGCACACGCTAGTGTCCACTGGATTTGTTTTGCCGTACTTTCGTTTGTGCTGATTCAATAAAGCGCCTTCACGGACCGTCCATGGAACCAAAATTGACGTAGTCGTATCTCCTGACGTTAGAACTCCATACATTAGAACTGGCAGTCCATAAAAAACATCATAAAATGAATAAAAATCGAACTATTTGTTATCTTTAAAAAATATGTGTGTGTATGTCTGTTACTCCTTCACGCTCAAACGGCTGAACAGATTTAGATGAAATATGGTATCAGGATAGTTTATATCCTGAATTAACACATGGTCTACTTTTCATCATCATCATCCATCATCATAATCCACGCGGGTGCAAAACGCGGGGCCCAGCTAGTTATCAAATAAAAGTATTATGTGAGTAGTTACGTGCACGGCGGCCGATACGGCGTCCTTGTCGGGCACGCGCGGGTCTCACATGTAGCCGATGGCCTCCTCGAACACGAACACGGGACTCTTGTTCTGTTGTAAGTAGTAAGTGAGTAGTTACGTGCACGGCGGCCGACACGGCGTCCTTGTCGGGCACGCGCGGGTCGCACATGTAGCCGATGGCCTCCTCGAACACGAACACGGGACTCTTGTTCTGTTGTAAGTAGTAAGTGAGTAGTTACGTGCACGGCGGCCGACACGGCGTCCTTGTCGGGCACGCGCGGGTCGCACATGTAGCCGATGGCCTCCTCGAACACGAACACGGGACTCTTGTTCTGTTGTAAGTAGTAAGTGAGTAGTTACGTGCACGGCGGCCGACACACCGTCCTTGTCGGGCACGCGCGGGTCGCACATGTAGCCGATGGCCTCCTCGAACGCGAACACGGGACTCTTGTTCTGTTGTAAGTAGTAAGTGAGTAGTTACGTGCACGGCGGCCGACACACCGTCCTTGTCGGGCACGCGCGGGTCGCACATGTAGCCGATGGCCTCCTCGAACGCGAACACGGGACTCTTGTTCTGTTGTAAGTAGTAAGTGAGTAGTTACGTGCACGGCGGCCGACACGCCGTCCTTGTCGGGCACGCGAGGGTCGCACATGTAGCCGATGGCCTCCTCGAACGCGAACAAGGGACTCTTGTTCTGTTGCTGCAGTAGGAGCGTCGTGTTGCCTGCAAGTGGAAAATTCGGTACAAGACTCATTTTACTAAACTCATTGATGTGCAGCAGCCTCTTTTTACACGACTGCGGAGGGTTATGTTATTGGGCTGTATGTATGTTTGGCACGTCCCAGCCTAAAGCCTATAATTTACACGTATTAAGTTGTCAAGTAGTTAACTAAATTTTAACTTAATTTTAAGTGACTTATGCCAGGTTCCTATAATCAACGGTCCGTCATTGTTACTGGTTACCATTGATTTTAAAGCTACCGCTAACGAGGCCTTACATAACGTTACACAATGTTTTTTAGGTGCTTACCAGCGACGAGCGCCCGTAAGTAAGCTCCCTACCCGAGGACGTTCTTGTTTCGCTTTGCGTTTGGTTCAACTGCGAATTATCAAAACATTATTAGAAAAAAAAAAACAATAGTTATTTGTTATGCAAGGCAGCAAAGTGTTTTTTTTTGTATTGAATCCTGAGCGTAGCGAGGGTTTCAAAGGTACGAGACGCAGAATAACTTTGCTGCAGTGCGAAACACACAACTTTTCACCTCACCATTTTCACCTTCAAATACAAGGTGCAAAAAAAAAACAGCTTAAATAATATTATATTAAATTAGTGTTTATAATAATTTAATTTCAAAAAAGTCGTCACGGGACTCCTGGCAGATGTGTAAACATAATAGAATAGAATCGAAGAGAGTTGAATAGAGTCGAGTAGAGACGATTAGAGTCGAGTAGAGTTTGAATAGAGTCGAGTAGAGACGAATAGAGCCTAGTATTCTAGTAAAGTCAAGTAGATTCGAGTAAAGTTGAGTAGAGTCAAATAGAGTCGTGAAGAGACGAGTAGAGACGAATAGAGTCGAGTAGAGACGATTAGAGTTGAGTAGAGTTGAGTAGAGTTGAGTAGAGTTGAGTAGAGTCGAGTAGAGTCGAGTAGAGTCGAGTAGAGTCGAGTAGAGTCGAGTAGAGTCGAGTAGAGTCGAGTAGAGTCGAGTAGAGTCAAGTAGAGTGGAGTAGAGTCGAGTAGAGTCAAATCGAATCGAAAAATAATATTATAAAAATAAGTATTATTGTATTTTCAGTGGAGTGGCGGTATAGAAAATTATTGAATAGAAAGGTTCGAATTTTAAAACTAGCGTTAGCGGGGATAATGCACTTTTGCACTCAGATTTCGAATGACAAACAGAATTTGTACGAGCTTGTGGGTTAAAAAGCAATTATATGTCATTCTATTAATGTTTAGTATCATTGAAATAACTTTATTCCATTAGTTTTCATTTTTTCAGCTAAATTACTACGAAACAAGATTAACTGAACGTTTTCCACCATTACCGGTAAAATTTCACCGATAGCGGTTTCAACTACGCGTAGTGATTTTGACAGTTCACTGACGTTATTTTTTTTTATAGAAACACCTTTCCATGTCATCTCCATGCTTTACGCTTACTGATAGTAGCTGGTAGCCCTCCCATCCGTTAGTAGCTAACCATCGGTAATTTGTCTTACGAGCCGTTTTTTATAGGAACGGTTTTAATTTACGCCTGGAATCTTTAACTGGTAGTTTTTTGGTTATAGGAACCAGGCCTTAGTGCATGTAAACAATGAATTTAGTAATAAGTTGCAAGGTAAAATTTAGTGTGCAAGTAGAATAGAATTATGTCTATTTTTCGGTTAAGTAACCGCGCGCTCCGCACCCCGCGCAACCCCCAGTGGCGTGGCTCGCGACTACAGCACGTTTGGACGGGTACAATTTAGTGAAGCTTTTAATTTGCGCGGAGGCGCGGGTCAAAGTTTACGGTAAAATGTCGAAGTGGACGGAAAATATCAGATTTAAGATTGTATATATTGATATACTAGCTTACCCGCCCGCGAATTCATCCGCGCGGACTACAGTTTATCGCGAAAAAAGCATCCTACTTACGTTCTTCTAGGATATTAAAAACCAATGCAAAAGTAGACTTCGACTTTTTGGTTATGGCTCTTGATGATTTTTGACGGACTTGTTATTTCGTTTCAATGGCAACCGTTCCTTACAGCGAGTATTCAACATGTTCTAGTTTTCCCGTGGAATATCCGTGTTTTTTCGTGTTTAATTTTCCGGGATAAAAAGTATACATGTTTTATTCTAGGGTATAAGCTATCTCCATTCCAAATTTCATCGAAATCCGTCCAGCGGTTATCGCGTGAAAGCTCCCCAAACAAACAGACAACGTTTCACTTTTATATATTGGTATGGATAATAGAAAATCTAATAACCAATTTTGTTTCATGATTTTTTTTATAGCATTTAACGCCTGCTTAGCGTAAAATTAACAAAATATTATTTATTTCTGTTTAATTAAATCATAGTTTTTCTTACTTAGCTATATACCGGAATTATATATGAAAGATTATATACGTAGTACCTGTATATAATCTTTCATATATAATTCCGGTATATAGCTTCGCATACATCGGATAACATCAGACATATACTGGACATAAGAGCTTTACTAAATTATTTGTTTGGATGCGTAAAAACGCTTACTTAAAATTAAGTCACTTAAAATTAAGTTAAAGTTTACTTATCTGCTTGACAACTTCATACGTGTAAATCAGGCTTAAAGCTTTGATGCATTTTGATAAATAATATGTCATAGGATTTTTCTTAATTACGAGAGTGACAGGATGTGATTACGAGAGTGACAGGATGTGATTATGAAGTGACAAGAAAACTAATATGGCGGCTTACAGCTGCTACATTGTATTTCCGACGGAACAAAAAATGTCCAAAACCTATCGAGAGAGGTATCAAAATGAATTACCATTTCAAAAATATACAGGTTGTAACAAAATTACCTATTAACTCTTTCACTGCTGGAAACACATACGTTGTATTTTTGAAAGCGCGACGCCAGTGCGCCTAAACAAGCCCAGCGTGTTTTTAGACCTGATTTTAACCCAGTGACGTCAACGAACAACTTAAGTTTTACGACTTTTGAGATTTAGAAAATGATTCATTATTGTATTTACTTATAAATATATCTCTAGGAACACTGTACTTCAAACCCTAGTAGCACAGAATAAATAATTGTACTACCTAGTAGTCAGCTGGGAAAAAAACAATGGCGGCCTTGACCTTGGTCTTTGTACAAATATGTTTGTCAAGTCTGGTTGACCGACCTCGCGAATCGGAGCCTACTGCGCAGTGGTCAGTCGAAAGTCAAAGTGAAAATGTCGAAATGAACCTGGCGAGCTACTCATACTTCATGCCTCCGACTGCACCTTATATTGATAAAAAAATCGGAGAATTTCAAAATTGGGAGCCATTTGGGGTATATAGGCAGGCTCATGTCTGCATCTTATATTTCGAAATCAATTATCTAAGGCTTGTTTGCCTCCTTTTAGTTTAGTTTTGTCCGCAGTCGGGCTTTTTACGAAGACGACTAACAAAAGTATTAAGAACTTAGATCCGGCTAAAGGCCTTCTTCTAACAGTTGTAACCTACAAGAAAATAAACGAAAAATTGCGGCCAATGATTAAACCTTAATAAACCGATAGAGGACTTCAATGTAAACAAAACATTTTAGAACATTGTCTAGCGTTTTTTCAGTTATTGGACTTCAAAGTTAGCGTTTGTAATCATATTCTTTCTTTGAGCTTCAATATAAACAAACGTGATACTTTAGGATACTGGTTCTAAAATGTTTTGTTTGTATTGAATTCTTCTATCTATGTTCTATGGTTCGCTCAATTATTTTTTTCTCTTGTTAATCCGCCAGTCTCCGTAGTTAAATGTACGGACCCCTATGTACTCACCCATCCACTTGAAACCCGTCAGCGTCTCTACAAACTCCCCCTTCCCCTTGACGATCGCCCGCAGCATCTTAGAGCTGACGATGCTGGCGAGCACGTACACGTCTTCTGGGGGCTGGTCGGGGAACCGCAGGTAGTAGTGGCGCACGAGCCACCAGCCGAGGAGGGCGCCCATCTCGTTACCCGTGAACACTTTCCACGATTTCGAGCTGATGAATATAATAGCAACATTTAGTTTAAACGTGCCAATAGTATAGTACCGACGTACAGAATGGCCACTCTCCGCTCCGCGCTAGCCGCGTCCCCGCACCCCCCGACCGCAGCTCGAGGGCCAATGTAGCGAGTGCATTGCTCGGGCCGCGCGCGCAATCGGACGCACGCGAGCTATCAGTCAGTGAAACAAGAGCAAACGCAAAAATGTCGTATCCAGTACTACACATCATCATCACTTGTTCACTGCTTGACGTAGGCCTCTCCTAATGCACACTACTGAGCTCGGTCTTGAGCTCTCCTCATCCATTTTCTTCCAGCCGCTTTTCGCAGGTCGTCAATCCACCTAGCCACAGGGTGTCATATACTACGTTTACCTAAACGTGGTCTCCACTCGAGAACTCGTCTCCCCAACGGTTATCGGTTCTTCGGGAAATGTGACCAGCCCACTGCCACTTAGGCTTGCTTATCCTTAGAGCTATGTCGGTTACCTTGATCTTGGTAATACTACACGCCCAAATCGAATGGACAAACGGTTTGTGTGAATCCTCGAATTAGAGGGTTGTCTTTTGATTTGGTCGCGTTATGATGATGTTTATGTTTGGTTAAGTCAGTATTACATTATATTTTTTATTTTATTTTCAAAAAATATGACATTTGTCTCATTATATTTCCCATTGCTGGTGTGCGAAAACTTGCTGTGTGTACCAACGTCATATGTTTATACATGAGAGTAGCAGATATTTTCAACGCGCTTGTATGGAGTGTCCGGGGTGTGGTCAATAGGCTAGTTGACTGTTGTGAAAATACGAGTATGAGGTAGCAGAGCTATATACTAGTGCGAATCCAACGATAGCGGGTTCAGTATTCAACCTATGACTTTTCTAAGTGATGTACGGATTTCCATCGCCCCGTACTTCGGAGGACACGTTAAGCTGTCAGTCCTGGCTGTTATTGGTTGATAAAATCGTTAAGCCATGTCAGAAGGCCCTCGGGTGGCCTGACAAACTGTGACACCAGAAGACAAGCACTACCTTATATACGAGAAACAAACATACAACGAGTATATCTCGGATCGTGGTGTACTAGTAAGATTATTTACTAAACGGGCAATTTTTAATACTTTTTATGGTGGGGAACTCGTTTGTGAGGAACTTTGGGGTTTAGTGAACTGCGTCGTGGGGAACTCTGATGTGGGGAGAGGGGAACTCAGGGTGTCTAGAAACGTGGGGAAAAATGCTCACCTTTTGTCATACTCGGCAACGGCAAGTCTATCAGCGTCAGGGTCATTGACCAGCACCAAGGAGATACCCTTCTTCTCCGCGAGCTGCTGGCTGAGCTGCAGACACTGCGGCTCCTCAGGGTTAGGGAACAACACCGTGGGGAACTCGGGGTTGGGGTCTTGCTGCTGGGTCACGCTTGTAGGTGGCTGCAAACGGGGGGAACGTTAGCTCTTCGTGCATCGGGGGAAAGCGTTAGTTTGACGTGTTCAGACGGAGGGAACCCTGGAAATCGTTAAGTTTCCCGGTCACGGGGGAACTCGTTAGTTTCACGTGTGCGGGGGAACTCGTTAGCTTCACGTGTACGGAAGGAACTCGTTAGCTTCACGTGTACGGAAGGAACTCGTTAGCCAGGGGAAATCGTTACGGCTATTAATACCGAAAGATAAGACTACTATTACCACTAGCAAATAAGTACCTAATGTCTTTTAATAGCATACACCTTATCAAACGTAGTACAAGATTACGTAAAGCGTCTACAGATTGGTAGATTACCAACACTAAGCGGTGTACAAACATACAAACAAGAAGTGTGTGTATGTGGGGATTTGACAAAGCCCTTAATTATGGATGAATTAAGTACGGATAGATTATGTCGTAAAAGGTGGCGCCGCGGAGGGCGCCTGTGTCGCAGCGTGTGGGCGGCGTAAATAGTCAGTGCTGAGCAAATATCCGAACACGTGAATGTATTTATTTGAGAAGGTTAATTCTATGAAACATTTACGTATGCAAGAAGGTATAAAAAACCGGAGTCTACTTAGCCAAACAAACGAGTGAAGCATAGCAAATTATCCATTTACGAATGTGTGCGTAAATGGATAATTTGTAGTTGACACACAATTTCATTATAAAAGACTTGTTTTATGAAGCATTATTTTTGATTTTGACAGAATTAACACGACTAAAAAAGGTGGAGATCTTCCTGCGATGTGGCAGCCGATCGACATAACATGGTGTAAGTGGGTGCGTGACTCGTACTTGGATGCTTCACTTTATATTTGTCGGTGTGGACTCCGACATTTTGAACCTTCTTGTAAATATCTGTTAAATGAGGTAGTGCCAACCTCTCGTGTCAAGAGTTTGTCAGGCCGCATAAAAGACTTGGCTTAACGACAGCAATCAAATGTTAGCATCCGGGACCGACTGCTTAAAGAAAGGTTCTGCTGCCTGCTACTTTGTTTCCAGAACGTCAGAATGCAGTTTTCTTGAATATAACTCATGTAGGCTATGGCAGGGCGGTCGCACTCCGCAACAAGTACAAATAAATTCGAGGACCCAATATTCGGGTCCGTTCAGTCGAGTGTCAAGCGTGCGCTCGATGAGTCGCGCGCCTTGTACTGAGCGATAGAGCACCTACTTACGTAAAGTTATTGACAAACTTTATTCGTGTTTTAATTATGAGTATCAAGAAGAAAGCTAGAAAGTACTGCATAGCATTCGGCTGTTTGAAAAGTGATAGAAATGACGAATTGTCATTCTTTACGTTTCCAAAGGATATTGAAAGGTAATAAATTGTAATACCTACAATAGGTCCTAGTTATGTAGTTAGATATTGATATTTTTTTATTACGTAGGTTCCTATAGTTTTATGTTATTTCATTTGTGTTCCATACCGAAGCTACGCATATTTAAGGTTTTTCCGCGCAGAAATAAAGTCGTTTATTAAATCGATCAACGTAATTTTATAATTGATTATAGTAGGTATTGTTGATCGGAAAATGAATTACTGTGCTGACTTAGTAAGTAGCCTACAACTAATTAGGAATTTATATAATATATGTCTCGTATAATACCTACCTACTTTTAATACCTTTTATTACGTAGGTAGCCATTTATTTTTCACTCATTAAAAAGCATGGAATTCAGACAGGCACCTTTATTCATCAAAGTGCAATACCTATAGGATATAATCATAATCAACCAACGACACGTAGGTAGGTATCTCACTAAAGTTATCGGCGGTCTGAAAACGAGATAGGTAGGTAGTAAAAATGAGGAAGTAGGTCTATTCTGATAAGAATGTCATTGTATGTAATAGAACTATTTTAATTTATAATAATAAGTAATAACATAATACATTATTACTTATTTATTCTGTTACAATATCTAAGTCATAACATATCACAGAATAATTAGTAGTACAAGTACCTAGTCATATCTTAACCCTACCGAGCGAAAAAGGGACAGAGCGATTCTGAAACGGTTAGAGCAATGGAAGTTCTCGCGCTTTGTGATACGGTGCATTCTAGCCTGCACGCGGTGGGCGAGCGCCTTCTTGGTAAATATAATTGAAAGCTCGCAGCGCCGTGCGAGTTAAATTGCACTTTATAGCGTTGTAGCGAGAGTCGCTATTTATTTAAATGACTTTACTCAGTTAGCCTTCTGTACTTGTACTATTATTTATTCTGTGGCTATGGTCTCTTACCTTCAAGTTGGCGACCTCAAACGCCTTCAGCACATATTCGAACCCCACGCCATGCATGGCGCTGTACACAGCCTGCACAGTCGCCTGCTTGTTCGCTTCCAGAACGTCAGAATGCAAGCTTTCTCGTATGTATTTCATGTAGGCTGTGGTCGCCTCATGCGTGCAGTCTTGGACGAGCGGGTGCGAGCGGATGTGCGTAATGTTCCAGTGATCCTCCGGTATGCTGGAAGTTAATGCTTTAGTTTTATTTTTAGTTTTTAGTATATAATGATACTAGTTCACGGCTTTGCCCGAGGGACATATTTCCGGGATAAATAAAAATAACAAAATAAAGTCAATAAGTATAGATAGAATACTTTTTTTTTCTTTTGTGATTATATACTAATAGTGTAGACAGTAAACTTACTCCAAACACTGATTGACCTCCTCCAAAATGTTGTCATCATGTGGCGCGATGATCTGCGAGCCGTTACTCCAGTACACTTTGTACCCGTTGTCCTCCTTAGGGTTGTGCGACGCGGTCACCATCACGCCGACCGCCGCGTGGTACTGGATGGTGGCAAACGACACGAGTGGGGTCGGGCACACCGTCGAGAACATGTGCACCGGAATGGCGGACGAGACGAACACCCGCGCGGTGAGTTCGGCGAACCTGTGGAACTTGGACGTGTGAAGGCACGTAGTAGCATACGCCAGAAGTTGTGGCAAACGTGTTTCGTTTAGACAACAGTAGTGTGGGACGCCTCTAGACAGAATCGCGGCAGAGCTGGCCGCTTTGAGAGGGTCACCTATTTTTAGGGTTCCTAAGCTCAAAAGCAATCCTTATCCTTTTTCAAGATAGGTATCAAGTTGAAATTAATATCAAATACTTCAAATCTGCAATCCCTTCGAGATGTGAAAAAAACAAACTTCTAAGTCAACGTAAGTAAAGGGAAAAATTCTATAACCGACAATGTGTTGATAAATATAAGCAAAATTACGGAACCCTCGGTGCGCGAGTCCGACACGTACTTTACTGGTTTTATTTAAATGAAAATTACTCATATTTTTGGAGTGGTTAACAACATGGTAGGAATGTTACCGCGACTATACTATAAGTCGCTCATCTTTAGAGATTTTACAAACAAATATATTCTCATTCTAATTATATCAAAAGCAAGGCGAGGTAGCAAGGCCGAGGAAACTAGAAAGAATTATCCCAAATCCCAAAAGAATTTAAAGAAATCTTAACTTGTTACAAACTTCCCATTAATAGACACATTGCTTTTTATATGCACCATTCCATCTGTAACAAAATTACAATGGCGAATAACGTATTCAACCTGTCAGTTCCAATTTGAGCGTCTGCTTTTATAATAATTGGATCGCACCAGACGATTCAACGATATATCAAACTAGCCGGTACTCGAACTCAATTGTGCGAGCGTCTAACAATTCGCAATTTTAGCAAAATCATACTTAGAGCCGTAGCCTCACCCCATGGATTCGATTTAGGTAATTATATCACAATTACCTTTAATTACCTGCCCCTTTTTTTTTTTTTTTTTTTTTAACAAGAATGTAGTAATTAAGTAGATGGTAATAACAATTATAAAAGTCCAGTACATCCTACCATAACAATGGTGTGCAAACATATCTATACAAAAAAAAATACAACGATAATAAACAAGATTCAATAGTAAAATAATGAAAAAAAAATCAAATTAAATATCAAAATAAAAAAAAATGTCAAATTAAAGTTAATGTCAAATTATATCAAAAATTAAGTCATAGTTGCCAATTAGCAAGCATTAAATCAAGAATTTTAACATTAATTAATCACATTATGTTTCATTATTTTCCTTATATGTCATGTACTCATTGAGATTATAAAAACATTTTTCTGAAAGCCACACAGTCAGTCTTCTTTTAAACATGTTAAGCGTCAGTTCTTTAAATGTGCATGGTAATTTATTATACACCTTGATGGCGTTAATGTAGGCATTTCTTTTAAATATATTTAATCTGCATCGAGGGATATAAAGTTTAAATTTATTTCTTGGAGTGACATTTCTCCTTACTATTTCCGAATGTAAATTGAAGTATAGTGGATGCTGCTTAACAAAAACACACAGCTCTCTAATATACATGCAAACCAATGGTAAAATTCGAAATTTTTTAAACAGTGGTTTGCAGCTGTCCATAAACCAGGCGCCAGAAATAGCTCTCACGCATTTTTTCTGGACTCTAAATGCTTTTCCAATCTCAACCGAGTTACCCCATAACAAGAGACCGTAAGAGAGCACCGAAGACACGTATCCATGGTATGCACTTAGTGCTGCTTCAGTAGATACTGTTTGCCTTAACCTTTTTATCGCAAACACAAACCTGTCCAACTTATCGCAGAGATAGTCAATTTGCGTCTTCCAGTCGCAGTGTCTATCAATTATTAGTCCTAAAAACTTAGTAGAGTCAACCTCCTCTATTTTAACGTTTTTGTAATTTACATTTAGGTTCATATCCCGTTTCCTATAGTTTTGAAATTGTATAAATTTTGTTTTACTAACATTGATTTTTAAATTATTATTACTGAGCCAATTAATTATTTTACTAAGTGCATCATTTATTTCTTGCTCGTATATGTTTATATTTTGACATTTGACAATTAGAGTAGTGTCGTCCGCAAATAATATCGTTTTGTGATGCGTTATGTTAGGAAGATCATTTATGTACATCAAAAATAGAAATGGTCCTAGCACACTTCCTTGTGGAACTCCAAATTTATTTAGTTTAAAGTTTGACCTGCTCGTTACTTTCATATCTTTTTGTACTTTGTCTATTTCTACGCATTGAGAACGATCAGTTAAGTAACTTTTTATCCAATCATTTGCTACTCCCCTAATGCCGTACTTTTCCAATTTATGTAGAAGTAACTTGTGATGAACAAAATCAAAAGCTTTACTCATATCGAGAAAAATAGCCGTTACTGGTGTACTTTCATTAATCGCTTCTGTGATAATCTTTAATAAATTAAAACATGCTAGTGAAGTGCTACTATTTTTCCGGAAACCAAATTGTTCCTCTTTTAATACCTCTTGTCCCGTGACAAAATCATATAACCTCTTCAGCATTACTTTTTCGAAGACCTTAGAAAGAACTGGTATCAATGTAACTGGCCGATAATTGTTCATGTCTGTCTTATCACCTTTCTTGAATAACGGCTTTACAATAGATTTTTTCAAACTCTCTGGAAATGTGCCTTCCTCAAGTGACATATTAATTAGGAAACTCAAAGGTTGACAGATAAATTTTGCACATAATTTAATTATTCTTGTACTTATTTCATCAACTCCTACCGAGTTAGTATTGTTAAGATTGTTTATCAATTTATATATTTCCATTGGATCTGTCGGTTTTAAAAATATTGTATTAGAATTGTTACAGTCTATGCTTTCATTTATATTGTCAGTTTTAAATTTAAAATCATTTTAATTCGTCAAATTAATATAAAAATCATTAAATAATTTACTAATCTCAACTGATTGTATACAACAATTGATTATCGTATAATATAGTATCTATTTCTCTATTTTTGTTATTGTCACCAATATTCTGATTAATAACGTCCCATACGGCCTTGCATTTATTTTTATTTTTAAGTATATATTTTTTATTTTGTAACTGCTGTGATTTATGTAGGCATTGCTTCAGGATTCTTGAATATTTTTTGTATGCATTATTATTATACCTTTTATTAGACCCAATTTGCTTATGTTTTAAATACAAATATCGTTTTTTTACGCAACACTTCCTTAACCCTTTGGTCAACCATATATTTTTATTACTTTTGTTAGTTTTTTTAAAAATAGATATTGGAAAACATAAATTAAAAAACAATGTAAATAGTTCATGAAATTCGTTAAACGCTTCATTCAAACTAGGTTTTTCATAAACTTCTGAAAATGTCATAGCAGAAATGCAACTATAAAATTTATCCATATTTTGTACACTAAAATCTCTAGCTTTCTCGAACCAACTAAGTAACTCATGTTTTTTATTAATTTTTATTGTCAACGTTTGACCTGTTTCATGGTCTGAAAGACCTAAATGGTGAACTTCAGCTCTTATTGGTTTTATATTACTAGCAAAATGGTCAAGGCATGCCAATTGTCTAGTAGGCGACTTAATATGCATTTCTATATTGAAATTTTTTAACAGATTTATTAGATCAAGACATCTCTTACTAGGGTGTAAAGTATCAAAATTCCAATCACCACATAAAATTATTTTTTTGGATCTATTAGATATTTTTAACAACAGTTGCTCTAGTTTTTCCAGAAAAATAAGGATTACTTTTTGGGGTTCTGTAGATACAAATAATGAGTATTTTTTGTGATGTTAATTCAATACCACTACATTCAAAAGTAAAATTACAAGCTAATTCGTTTACATAACTTAGGGCTCTGCAATCCACGTTATTTTTGGTCAATATACAAGAGCCTCCTCGTGTTGAGTTACGAGAAAACGATGAAACCAATCTATATCCAGGTATCTTCAATAATTGTTCTGACCCTTTTTTTATGAAAGTCTCAGTCATGCACGCAATGTCTATTTCTCTATCATTTCGGGAAAATTCTGAAAGAGCAAAAATAATTTCTTCTGCTTTATTCATTGCCCCGGCTATATTCTGATGAAATACGGTAAAATTAGATTCACTTTTAGGAACGAAAAAACGTTTTACTTTTTATTTTAGGCTGTGACGGTTGATCATTTGTCGCTGGTTCTACACTCTTTGAAAAGTAGTAAGGTATGGTTCCCCTTTTAGGGGCATTTATGAGAAATTTGTCTGTAGGGCTCTCCAACTTGTCGTTGGAACAAGATTGAGATTGATTAATTTGAATTGAACCACTGATCATAGCAGCGGGTGAAAATTCACCAACCTTAGATACTGGAAAATACGAAACACAATTAAAAAGCTGTGTATTTAGTGATAAAAAATCTATTTCTACATGCAGCTTAAAACTTAACATTCTAATAAACCTTCTCGGATCAATTTGTGATATTTTTCTACAGTTCATTTCAATAAATTGGCAATTTGTGTAGTTTTTTAGTAATAGTTTTATATTTTTATTTAACAACTGTTCATTTAAGTATGGATTATGTTGAACATCGATAACAAACACATTTTGGTGACGCAAAAGGTAAAGTGAGTTACTCAAATCTGAAAACATTCTGTAGGGATCCTTGTCATTTGAACCAATTGTCAAAATTACGATGTCTTCGCGCTTTAAAGAATTGGCAAGACTTTCACAAGATTTGAGCATCTCGCAGCTTTCTGCCCACGGTTTAATCATGCCAATAATATCGTAGTTATTATCACCTTTATTGGTACGATCATAATCATAACACAGTTGAGAAGCCAAGCCCCGGGCCTGGCCATCACCAACTATGAAAATCTTCTTCTTTCCACTACCTGTGGCGCCATCTAGCGAATGGTTTTTCTCAAAAGTTGTGAGATTAAGTTTAGGCTTTGAGAGTGTTGACTCACCACAGTTCCCCTGTATACCGACGATAGTGGCAAGCTCATTGTGAGCTGAAGTTAATCTTTGAGGTATCTGGATCTGTCGACTTTTTGGTGTATCATTAATACATACTATATTCCTGGAGTTACTTAAAGGCGAAAGGCGAGGTATTTTTATCCGAATATTTGTGAGCTTCTTTATAGTTGGTGTAACAGATCGTCGATAGGGAGTAATAGCTGCTGGAGTACTCGGGAGCGAAGTACTGGAAATATTTTTAAGGAAGTGTATGTGCTTATTTTTCGCTGATAATTCATTTCTGAGGTGAGTACATTCGCTGTTGAGATTAGCTATCTCTTCATGAGCGCTTGCATTTTCATTTCTTAGTTTAGCAATTTCTTGTTGAATATCCCGAAATTCTGCTAGATACGTCCTCGAAGACGCTGGAACACTTATTGTTGACAAGTTCAGTCCATCAGAAAGAGTAGAGCTAAGAAAAGTATCATCTGAAGTCAATTCTGACAGGTCCATGTCCGATTTCCTTCTCATCAGTGGCTTTCTCATGGTTACGTTGTTAGTTTCCATGTTATATGACGTAAACTGGTTACAGCGCCCTCTGCCTTAAAATAGTAGTTAGAGTGTGTGTGCAGGCGCACGTAGACTTATGCGCTTTGGACCAATTCCACAAGATGGTGACACTTTGTATGTAGTATTTAAATTAACGGATTTCAGTTACAATTATTATCAATAAAAATAGTAAAAACCTCTTCAATATCAATAATAACTACTCAATCTACTCACTGAAGTCGTTTTCTTTGTTGTTACTGCAAAATATGAATATTCTATGTGATTCACAGGAAGCCTTGGCAGTGGAACCGGATTGCTTCAATCCTTATTAGTGAAGAGGAAACGAAACACATGAGACGAAATATTGTGGATGTCTGATGGATGGAAAGCAGACGCGCGCACAGCGCTTGATAATTTTAGATTTGGATGGCGCTGGACGTTGATTACAATTCGCCTTGTTTTTTTTCATTAATTGCCTAGTTGTTTTAAAAATAGAGCTGGCCAAAACATGTATTGACTAGAGCATAACATACTGGTGGTAAAGAAAAATGCTACCATTCTTATCGTCAGACAATGTCATCAAAATCAAAGACTTTCTGATTAACTTTTTTTATGAGTAATAATGATTCTAATAATGTACACCAGTATAGTTACTGAACTAAGAATATTGAATTGATGGAAGTTCACGTGTTGCTCATATTATATCACTTTTATCTTGCTAATTGACAAATAGTGCTATTTATGTGTAGTGTATATCCAAATTACGTCATGAGTCTTGGCATCTGTCACGTAACAATACTCCATCACTGACTGAAGTTGCTTCTGTGCCGTGAGATATAATACTTACATTTTACTGTTAAAGCCCGAAGTAGCAACTTTTAATGGTAAAAGACCGAACAGTTTTGTGATCATCGTTCATTTTGAACGTTTTACCACTATTCAATTTAAGATTACCTCAGCGAGACGGTAAATGTTGAAAATGACTTACATAACCTAACAAAAACCAAAATTTACCAGCCGTTACTTGTAAAACCTAGGATGTACTAAATACTATTGGTAAAAGCCCGAAAAAAAATGTTTTTCTTTCGTATGTCAGCAAATCGTAAGATTCAGGTTGAGTCCGTATATTGTTTAATCTTAGGTTTACGATTACTGGTAAAACCTAAGATTAAACAATATAAGGACCTTTACAGTGATATAAACTTACATTTTGTGCATGTTTGTGTAAAGATCATCTAAAACGCGGATTTTAAATGATCTTTACACGGATATCTTTAGTCGGATGGGCTCTAGCGAAGTGTCAGTTACCCCCTAATTAATGAATGATACTTGCGAATAGCTGCTGAGTATCTCTTTGTCATAAATAATCTTTGGACCAAAACGAAAAACCTACATCAAATTTATAAACTGGAAGAAACTATTAAAAGATATTTTTTATGAAATGTATATATATAATCACTCAAATCTGTTGTCTTGTTCAGCGGACAAATTGGCGGCCAAAAGGAATTACAAAATGATATTGTAATCTAGTCTCAGACTACTTCGATCGCACTCATCTGCCAGACATGATGCCGATAAGCTATCTTCACCTCTCCACTATTAGAGTAACAAGATAATATTGTTTAGCTTACATGAACGATTAAAAACAGATCGACGTACATTACATCCTTAGTGCCACTTGGGGGTTACATTATTTGTGGCATTTAATGAATCCTCGCGATCATACCAAGGTCTAAAACATATAGAAGAGTGCTGATACATCTCGGAAAGTTGGAATTTATACCGTACAGAGATGACATTGGGTCCTATTGGCATTGAGCTTGGCCAAATTAGCGTCACCCTAATCGGAGACAGCCTTCAAGGACAAGTTCAAACGCTCAACCTCAGCCTCTATTAAATACTGGATAAATGGATATGTGACCCTCTTTCGTGCACTGGATGTTCTTGTACAACTATACGCTGGCATCGGCCTACCTAACAGTACAGGACTTTAGCAGATCGTTAGTGCATGTATAACAGGAATAACGCCGCATAAAGTGCCGACCCCTGAAGGACCCCGGCATTAATAGCTGTGGCTGGACGAACAACCATCAATATTCACTCGAACCTATCGACGCACGATCCTATATCTAATTACTTAATGCAGTGGGTAGAAACCCTTAAAAAGAGAGCTTGCAAAATAGGGCACTAGCCGGCAAAATATTATTTCGCTCCCTTGTAATACAATCTACTATTTGCAAATTTTTATGTAGATATTCTTTACAGGTTTTGTTATGTATTATTTCTCAAGATTCTAGAATTTGCTCCCAAACTGTACAGTACTGTACCAAACTGGACGGACCAACATTTTCGGGTACCTGGATCTAAATTCTCTTTGCTAGCCCAGGGCGAAATTAAAAGAACAGACTTTGCGGGCCACTCGGACATTGTAAATATACCTTCTAAAGTCTTCTATTTATCATGCCCGGGACCCGACAGCATATTGTTTTGAATTATCGGTTAGTAAAACATGATAAACAAAGCAGTTTCAGTTATCTACTAAAAATTTATTTATCGCCAACTGTAATCTAGATATACCTACGATCGAGTTCAGAGGGGGTCATTGTTTGTATGACGCAAAATGTTATCAGTTTTGATGATAAACAAAATGTTGTATAGAAAACTGCCTTCGCTATATATGTGTGCTTTACTTATTGGAATTCTAGACACCAAGAAATACGTTAAAAAACTATAGAGTAAAAATTAATACATCGCTTGTCAAAATCGTTTTTTTTTTTTAGTTTGAATACATAACCCAACCGTTGCCTTGACGTAGTCTGGTACACTCTGTACATGAAGACGAATTGATTGATACCTCGCTTGACAAAATCGGACCAACTTTTTAGTTTGAACACTTAACCATTACTTTAAATTGCCGTAGTCGCGTAAAAAAATAGCCTATGACACTTTATACCTGAAAACGAACCCATTGACAATCGCTTGTCAAAATCGAACCAATAAGGGCGAGGCGATGGTGGAACATCCACATACCCACATACATACATAGATACATACATACTTACATACATACTCGTACATACATAGACTGTTAAACTTAATTACCCTTCCCTTGCTTTGCTGTAGTCGGGTAAAAACCAATTCTTTCTATGTTTCACAATTAATCGACTACGGAAATCGTTTCGACAGTATGGCGGAATACGTCCGCCATATTGTTTTCATATCATAATAATGATGTAATAATAATAAACACTTTATTACACCGTATAAGGAACAGATACAATAATTTATTTTTAAAATACGGCACAATGGGCGGTCTTATCGCTAAGAGCGATCTCTTCCAGGCAACCTTTGGATGGATAGAAATAATATATGTAGTGTAGTGAGGTAAAGAGATATTTAAGTAGAATATGGCATTAGATCAAAGTCTGTTTTGAATTTACCTTTTGCTGTTGTGTCTGCCGTCGTACCCGATGACAACGCCGTTGTGCAACTGAGTTTGGCCGCAAACCTTCTGTATATAAGAACATAGTCCCTGAAAAAAAGTAACACAATGATATAATCAACTAAAATGCATCGGGACATGGAAAATACAATGTAACTACTAACTGCCTACTTTGTAAGGATATATTTCCTCATACAGGATTACAGGGAAATCTACGTAATCCTTGCATGTGATAAAGGAGCTAAAATGCAACTAATTCAACATTATAATTCTCTAGTTATGTTATGTAGTCTGTAACTTATTTGAAACCTACAAATTGAGATAGGCAACGCTTCCGCTTTGACTTTGGGCGATAAATATGACTCTCCTAACCTGTCCATTCCAAGACTTCCGCTTAACGCCACTTTACAGTCTATGCTGGACGAATCGTTCGAAATTTTCTTCAGTTGAGATCAATAACCATGAAGACAAGGTTATTAGGTTTCAAATAAGTTATATACAATAATAAGTATTTTTTACTTCAGGAAAAAATCCTATATTATGGAGCCTGTAACTTCCTTGAAACCTACACATTGAGTCTATTTTCGCATGGTGGCGTCAACTGGGTATAAAATGCCAACTGTAATTCAAAATATTAAAAAAAAACACTTTAATTCATAGGTAATCCATACCAATATATAAAAGTGACACGTTGTCCGTTTGTTTAGGGAGCTTTTACGCGATAACGGCTAGACGGATTTTGATGAAATTTGGAATAGAGGTAGCTGGAATAAAACATAGGATACTTTTTACGGGAAAAATGGAAACGGAAACACGCTATAAGGAACGGTTGCCATGGAAACGAAATAACAAGTCTGTCAAAAACCATCAAGAGCATTGGCCCTATGTGCTATATCTACTTTTGCATTGGTTTTTATATCCTAGAAGAACATAGGATGGTTTTTTTCGCGATAAACTGTAGTCCACGCGCGGGAAAGCTAGTAAATAATATTTTACATTTCGAATACGAAATAATAAATAGTACATTACTGCCGCGGTCTGTAATGACTGCGTTGCGTAGCGATGATGATAGCCGAGAGCGTAGCTAAGTTCGAGGCCATCACAGCGCGGTCAGCATTGTAGCCCTTGATGGCCAAGCTGGAATGATGGCCGAGACCGAAGGTCGAGTCGGTCGCCTTTATAGCGCGGACAGCAAGGGCTGCAATGATGAGCTGGTATGCTCGGTAATTGAGGTGGCCTTACGGGCCCCGCCTATAAAATTTAATCAACGTGTTCGGAGATCCCCAGTTACCTCAGGCCAAGATATTTTCTAAGAACATATCAGCCACCCAATTCAGGGATCGAATGGAGCCAGATGAGAATACCTGCGTCCTCTAATACAGTTTTAATCCATCCAGATCTTCTCTTGTTGTGACAAATAAATTCGATCTATTCCAAACGAATACTACATTCTAATCAGCCTATATCTGTCCACTGCTGCACGTAGGTCTCTCCTAATGCACGCCACTGAGATCGGTCTTCGGCTCTCCTCATCCATTTTCTTCCAGCCGCTTTTCGCAGATCGCCACTCCACGTGGCCACTGGGTTCTACACTACGTTTGCCTAAACTAGTTTAACCGTGTGTGTCCACGTTTCGGCTCCGTAGGTCATGACTGGTAAGACGCAGTGATTGAAGACTTTTGTCCTCTGCGCAGTTGGATTTGTTATGAATGCCTGGTTTTGTACTTGGACACTCATAGTCGCGGCGTCATACAGAAACCTCAGCACTTCGATGTAGAGTCTACTTGACAACGCTGCAAAGACTCCAAAACCGCCCAGGTTTCAACGGAGTCAAGGCCTTATCATAGTCCACAAAAGCAAGCCACAAGGTCTGGTTATACTCTTCAGACTTCTGTATAACCTGCCTCATTCTGTTTATGTGGTCTATGGTGCTAAATCCTCCACGAAACCCGGCCTGTTCAGGAGGCAGGAATTCGTTCTTGCGAGAGGATTTGATATGACCTTCGAAAACAAATTATAGACGTGGCTCAAGAGTGCGAGAGGTCGGTAGTTCTTTAAAAGGGTTTTATCCCCTTTAGAAGAGTACTTTCAAACTCCTGCTCCACGCCTCTGGAGTTCTCCCAGTGTTAAGAACGATGCTAAGTAATCCCTGAAGCTCCCAAAGTACGGGTTTCCTCCCTGCTGTCAAGAGCTCCGTAGTTATACCATCCTCACCAGGGG
The DNA here is from genome assembly GCA_946251855.1 of Alsophila aescularia. Classification (NCBI taxonomy): domain Eukaryota; kingdom Metazoa; phylum Arthropoda; class Insecta; order Lepidoptera; family Geometridae; genus Alsophila; species Alsophila aescularia. Next base: position 46,862,868 of record OX276383.1, on the reverse strand, counting down.
CCTTTCCATTCTTAAGTTGTTTGAGCGCCATCTCAACCTCGTCTAGGCTGACGTCGGGCAGTTCATCAGTGTAGTGGCGGGGGTCAGTATTACACAGCAATCCTCTGTGCTGGATTCATGCGCAATACTGACCCGTCACTACATTGATGTCTTGAGCTTCGTCAGATGGGATGTACTCTATTGCTGGGCGCAGACTTTTGACCCCCGATTTTGCTCAATTGCCTTTTATATTAGGCGTGTATTTGAGCATCGGAGGTCACGTCGCAGCAGCTTACTGTTTATGATTGAGCAACTTTTTTCTGACGGTGTGGCTTGCTGTTGCTCCCGTCGCTCGTCCATAAGCCGAAGAGCCTCATCCGAGAATTTAGACTTCATGCCCGTACGGACTGCAGCTGACAAAATCTAGTGCTTTCCCTAAGGATTCCCACAACTTTTTGGAGTTCCTCGTCTACGTCATTTGTGGTTTCCAAGGCAGCGAATCGATTTTCCAACTTGAGTTGGAACTGTTCTGATCTAACAGCGGCCTGGAGCAGGTTGGGTCGGAGCGTAGATTTAGACACCAGACGGCATCGTACAAGCTTGTGGTCGATATTCAAGGAGCCTCGGACAGGTCGGTGTTCACTACCGGTATTAAACCTGCTGATCTGAATTGAGACATCCCTGAATACATGCTTATTGTCCGTCACGATGAAGTTAATCTCATTTTTAGGCACAGCTTTGTCTAGTCGACTTCCTCTGGGGTTGCCTTTTAAAGAAAGAATTCAGCAAAAAGAACCCCTCCTTTCCAAAAAGTGGGTTTTTCATTTTCTCTTTTTGCACATTCTAATACCAACGGTATTTATTTTTAATCATATTTATTTTGTATTCCAAACGGATACCAGTTTTTAAAACTGATCCCAAAATAATTTTATAGGTGCATATTAGGTTAGGTGCAGTCAGTACAAATGCTTTTAATTTTTATCTTCAAAGTCTGGATATCATTCCCCAACACACGCCGCGACTGTGAAAATTCTATTAGCTTCTTAATCCAAAAACCGGGGTCAATTTTCTGATCACCTGCAGATAATAATAGACAACCAGATTGCCAGATTTATTTATGACATACTGTATCAGTCTTTGATGCGTACATTGGCCAAAATGTAATTGTATCTTTGTTAATGATACATTCTTCATCTTTTACATATAAATGCGTCAGGTCGTGACTCGTCTGCCTGAAGCTAACAAGAGACTGTTTCACAGATCACCCCCCATAGATACCGCATTACGGGACTTTTGTTCGGATCCTTTCTTTTCACAATTGGCGGAAGGCGCGGGTTGCGGGGGGACACAAAACCAATAGTAGAACTAGCGTTAGAACACAGCAACGTATCGGTGCTCACGGTTCAGACGCTTGGTCGAAGCTGACGCCGTTCTTCGAGGCGGACATTTATATCTAAGCATTTGCATCGATGCATGGTGCGCGGTCGTCGTCTTTCATGCTGTATCTATGGGGGGTAATCTGTGGACTATTTAAACATGCACATTACCTCAAAAACGTACTATGAAAATAAACATAACAAAACTTTAGAAATTAGCGGACTTCTTAATAAACATTATGTTAATGTATAACACCGGCAGTCATCTATCTTTGAAATTCTCGTGTACTTGTTACATGTTATTGTATGATTCCTAACATAACGATGACGCCAGCAATTATGCAACTTTTATTGATCGCCATTAATAAATCAAATAATATTATCACAGTTTACAGTAAAATACATGACAACAACAATGGTCAGTGTTGCGCTCATAGCAAGACTCTATTTGCCTGAAAACTACAATCGTCTAGATGGATTTTTCCTGAAATTCACACTGGCCTTACATTATTTTTTAAAAATTCCCACTGTTTGTGCTATGAAATCCTATTTACTGGAACATGTTTCCAGAAATCCCAACCAAATTGTTTAGTTATCACTTGTTCTACATTATTCTTGTATTAGTTATCCGAGTGCTCAACACTCGGCCACATCTTCGCTAACCGTCAGCCGAGATGTAGGTCTAGCTTAGATCAATGGGATGAAATAAAAATAACTACTTCTAAATCGTGAAACTCACCTGTGCAACCTGCAAAATACCAACATCGTCCTGGCACTTAAATCCGGGCGCCATAGTACAGAACAGTTAAGACATACATACGTACGTCCACGCACAGTTTCCGCGACTAATGTGATGCGGGTGGCGTCACGCGAGCAACACCATGCTTAACAAATTGGGAATTCCCATAGTAGGTACAAAGTACAAACTGCCAATTGCGCGGCCGTGCTTGTGTCGCTCCCATATCGGCATCATTAGTCACTCGAGATAGCACTGTTTTACCTACTGACTAGTGACCCACCCCGGCTTCGCACGTTTTTTTAAAATAAATATTCACTACTACGTGTTATTTTACGCCTATGTTGTTGTTTTCCATTCATAGAATGATCGTTTGACAAGCGAGGGTCCATAACCATTCAACCTACGCTTTGGAGAAAACCAGAACAAAATCTGTTCAGCAGTTTCTGAGATTATCCCGAACAGACGCGATTGGCGACTTTGTTTACGAGTTATTGAGAACATACTACATAATATTTTTACCATTAAAACTGACATACTGCGACGTTATGAAACTAGGTATAATAATTTAACACTATCTGGTTCGAAATTAATAATAGGTTTTCTTCAAAATTTGTTCGTAAAAAATCGACCAAATTACAATAAGTTTTTCTAAGCAATTTCTTGAGTCTGTTTTCAAAATGTGATATTTTGTTCTGCCTTCAAGTATTTTTTATGTACTTTCATAGCTATGATGTATCATGGCTATGAAAGTCTACAAAAATCCCAGAAGACTTTTGAAGTTATATTCTTGTGCAGTAACTTATTTAAAGTACCCTAGACCATTTTTTTTTTATTAACTTTGTACAGACTTTTTGGTACTTACCGTTTTATTAAATGTATAGATGATGCAGTTAAACGATCGCACATACTGAATACATTAAGATACAGAATGTTTAGAGCATGCAGGGCTTACCTGTGCAGTCTGCAGTATGACGACGTCATTCATGCAGTTGAAGCCGGCCGCCATGCGCCCGCGCAGGCCTGCCGTGCCGAACTTCATGCGGGACAGCATGGTCTTCTTCAGCTCCTCCCATCTCTCTGCCGATATGTGGTTCAACACCTCTTGACGAGTTGTCGGGTTCTGAATTCATAAACATTAATGTTAAAACCTGAACTCCCCCTACTATTCAACCCTTTTCAGTGCAGAATCTTAAAAAAAGGTAGAGCACAGAATAATATAGCTGGTTCTTTTCATTATCATCATCATCCTATACTTGTCCACTGCTGGACATAGGCCTCTCCTAATGCACGCCACTGAGATCGGTTTTCAGCTCTCCTCAACCATTTTCTTCCAGCCGCTTTTCGAAGGTTGTCACTCCACCTGGCCACAGGGCATCTTACATTACATTTGTCTAAACATGGTCTCCACTCATGAACTTGGTATTTTTGAACATCTGAATAATAAATCTGATCCTGGACTAATCTTATTCTGATACTTAAAGAAAGACTACCATTGTGTTTCCATTCCAACTATAATATATTAAACCAATTGCTGCACCCCGCGGCTTTTCCTCTGTGGTCATTTTTTTGGTTTAAAGTAAACATCATATCATATTATATCCTGCCTGCACACTGCACTGCACTTCCTTGTTTTATCAAGATGTGTTTATCCATTTATTTGTACAAAAAGGAATAAACATAGGAAGAGACATTCTATTATTAGTGTATAACATAGTTTAATTAAGAAGTATCCTGTTATGACTAATATTTAATAATAGAAACTTTGTTAATCATATTTAAATTAATTTTATATAAATAGGTATTTTAATACATGCCTGGTTTCTCTTATTTATTACCTGCTTTGTTGTCATAGATAATGGATTATATCAAATGTAGAAAATACAGGGAATATTATTGTATGTAGGCAACTTTACAAGACATACACAAATTATCTAATGAAACATGACATTGTATAATAGCAGTTCTGAAGCCGTGTCGGGGCTTGACTAACTCTGGCGGCCTGACAAACTCCGACAGCAGAGACCTACTGCTTACGACAAGCAAGCAAGCTGTTGTTGTGTGTAATTAATGTTTACTAGGGCCGTGTACCTACTCGAACAACATTAATTAATTATAATTAGATACTAAAATAACTCGACGCACTTTCAATGATTACATTTGTCTTTTCAAAATTATTCACTCACAGTTTGACTCACCTCCTCTCTTTAATATGTGAAATTGAACATCAAACTCAGAACTCACCAACCCCACCTAAATATTTTCTCAATACAGGTCTACACTAACAAAAGTTCCTTTTTCAACACATTAGTCAGAATGTGTCGTCAATACCAGTCAGTAAAAATGACTCTTTGACTACAAATCATAGCTCAATTGATATTTTCAATCTACAATTGCCGAAATTCAAAAGGGATGTTTTGGCTATTCTTCATAAACCTTAAATTTGTTTTCAAGACCCAAACATACCTAAATATTTCGTATTCTTAGTTACCTTGTTTAATAAAAACTTTTATTGTATAAAAATAATAATAATTGTGTAATTATAATATACCAACCGCTAAACATTGGGCTTTATGTGTACACATGTTTATGGATATGGTCTAGCTCGAATCTTATAATATTACCTAAGCCACACAGACTTTGTACAGACTTCCCTGGTACAGACTTGCGGTCGCACTCCGCAACTAGTACAAATATTATACCTAAACTTCGGGGCCGCAATATTGCGGTTCATTCAGTAGAGTGTCAAGCGTGCGCTCGATGAATCGCGCGCCGTGTGCTCAACGATAAAGTACCTACTTACGTAAACTTACGTAAAGTTTTTGTCAGATTTTATTCTTTTCTTAATTATGAATACCAAGGAGAAACCTAGAAGGTACTGCATAGCATTCGGTCTGAAAAATGTCGTAAAATACCTACATACCAACATTTTATTACGTAGGTAGCAATTCTTTTTCATTCATTATTAAGCATCGAAGTCAGACAGGCACCTTTTATTCATCAAAGTGTAACCTATTATGATATAATCAAATAATGAGGTACTAGGTCTATTCTGATAAGAATGTCATTATATGTAGTTAATAGAACTATCAACATTTATAACAATAAGTAATAAAATAATGATTGTTTATTTGGTTACAATATCTAAGTCATATTATATCACAGAATAATTACTAGTACAAGTACCTAGTCATATCTTGATACAACCCTACTGAGCGTAAAAGTGACAGAGTGATTCTGAAATGATTAGAGCAATGGAAGCTCTCGCGCATTGTGATACGGTACATTCTAGCCTGCACGCAATGGGTGAGCGCCTTCTAGGTAAATATAATTGAAAGCTCGCAGCGCTGTGCGAGTTAAATTGAACTTTATTGCGTTGTAGCGAGAGTTTCTATGTATTTAAATGACTCTACTCAGTTATCCTTCTGTACTTGTACTATTATTTATTCTGTGTCTGTACAAAGAAGATAAATAGAAAATAAATGGTCTAGGGTACCTTAAATAAGCCACTGAACAAGAATATATTTTTTTTTAAATTTGAGTCTCTCTGTATGTTTGTTCGCACATCACGTAAAAACTACTGAAACGATTGCGATGCCGTTTTCACAGTTGCATATACACATAGTACACATATATACACATATATACACATAGTACACATAGTACACCAGTTTTTAAGTCAAACCCTAAGCGGGTTTGACTTAAAAACTGGTGTACTTGGTATCTCAATCCGATGAGTGGAAGCCGAGCAATCGATAAAAATATTTGTGACGAGTATATTGGTATTTTAGGTCCTGGAATAGCACAGAGTACTTTTAACCTACAGAAATGACCACGCATGCGTAGCCGCGGGCATCAGCTAGTAAATAAATAAATACAATCTGTACTTTGCACTTAAAAAGGTAATCTCGGTTTCACACAAAACACAATACTATAATCGTTGCTTTAAACATTCTAACTTGTACATAACAATGGTGTTGATTCAGGGCAAAATTTTCCACAGGAAAAGAAAACTCCTCAGTCTCAGACCAGTTTTTCCAAAGTACGCCCGTTACAGAAGCTAGCACCAAGAAACTGTACCACCTTCTTGTAATTTATTCGTAGAGAATGAACTATGCCCATTTAGAAATAGAACTTCAAAAAATGCCTCCTTGGTGCACCCTTAGGGTACACATGGAATATTTCCTCAAAAGAGAATACAAGCAAAGTAGCATCTGAGAATATTTTTTGGAGCAAATCAGTAATTTTCGTAAAATCTATCACTTGTAGGTAGAGGATTCGATCCCAGTTTTCGGGATCCCAACCTCTTTTCAATCCCGGAATTTTCGGGATCAGGTTGCCTGATCCTTTTTTTATATACTTTTTGATATTAAACTTACTGTCTACTCACTAAGTTGTTACATGAAAGTCATCTATTTAGTGTTATGTCTGTGATTAAGTCGATGTTAAGAAAGATTTTACATAAAGATTTTCTCTGCTAGTGTAACTTTAAAGACATCTCACTGATTTTTGAAAAAGAATAACTTTATATTTGGGATAGTTATATTAAATCTAGTTAATCTGTCTCTAAGTCTGAATTAGAGTGATTAGATTAGCTAGGTGTATACCGTAAAATACTTCAAATTTTTAGTTTTGATTTGTTGAGAGCTGATATCTAAAAGGTTTTTCTTATTTTTTTTATTAGTAATCCCGAAATCCCGGGATTAGAAATAAGCACCAGGATTGAATTCTCTACTTGTAGGGCACCCCTCGTAGGTTTTGGTGCAATGAATACATATATCCAAATATATGAAACAAAATGCAAAAAGGATAACGTAAAATAAACATATATTTCAGGTTTGGGGTGTCGAGCACCCCACTTTCAGGTGGTGTTCTACTCCCTCCCCCTACCCTCTCTAAGCTCGATGGTAAAGCTTGTACAGTTGAGCCCTTAGGCCACCCCCAAGCCGCAAGTCTATTGTACATTCAAATTAGATATTTTTATGGAAAAATACAATTTGAATGATAAAGTATGGGTCTTTGTACCCCCCTCTTTTGAGGGTAGGTTGCTGCCCCTCTCCTTTACCCCTTAGAATGCGGAGGGGGTGGTATAGCAGCATTGTTATTTATTTATACAATTTAATACTCAACGCTGTAATAGTTATCGTAATTACAGGATTATAATGAGAAATACCTATTTTAAGGGCAAGTCAAGGCCGCCAGTCTTGTGACTGTAAACTTTTATTTTGTGTGCCTAAATAACAGTAACATTTAGTACAACTACCTTATCATGTTCTAGCCAGCTGTTAACAGCAGTCTCCAGTCTCACGTCTCCGCTGTAGAGAGCAGTCATTTCTTCACAGAAAACAGTAACAATCACAGTCCATCGACAGTGTGTAATATTTTTTTGCCGGATCCTATTGAACAGTGGTTGTGATTTGAATGCTTATAGTTGCATTTAGTTTCTGTTGATAAATTTTAATATTGCACGTTAGTTATCGACCGAGTTAGAGTCAGATATCAAAACTTCCTAGTATTTCAAATAAAAATAATCCAATCGTGACCACAGTTTTGAGAATTTAGAGATAGCTTTGACATTGACATTTGTTTGATACATTGACACATACCTACCCTGCAGCCCGATTCCATAACTTGGCTTCAATCGAATTCTCAGTATCGCAACCACTAATGCCTTGCGATAGAGTTGAATTTGCTATGAAAAAAGTGATAATCCGATTGTAGCCAGGTTATGGAATTGGGCCACTGCTGTTCAGCTTCGAACTGTACATTTTTAACAAGCCGTTTTCTTTGAACATTTTCAACACTTTTTGTAATTTTTGTAACTTTTAACACTACCGATCCTTTCCAAACTGAATGAAAAATGACCCTATTCCTAACGTAATAAAGTCAATTTTCCTATGTCAACATGTCATCGAAACTTGCCAAACGAACGGTGATCGAAAATGTTCAGAACGCTAATTTCGCCCACAAATGGCCAAAGGGAACGCCAATTGTGATCATATTTAGCGTTTTTAACAGTTATTGTCGTCAATTGCTACAAAACGAACGGCCCCTATTTTAAACTCTTTGATTGACATGACTCAAATAATCAATCACATTTCCTGCGTTCGAGATTGGGGCAGTTTTGAATGCCATTTTTGCCACTAACGATCTATCAATAACTAATCTATCTAAACCAAACAGAAAACGACCCTATCGTATATGGAATAAAGTCGCTTTTCTGATGACAAATTTAACTGTCATGTCCAAAACGAACGATGATTGAAATCTATCAGCGTTTTTATCAGTTATTTTTGATCATACTGCTTCAACACGAAAGGCCTAGTATCTCTGAAGAAAGGCCTAATAGGTAGTATAATGCTAAGAGTATACAAATACTTGTATTACGTAGGATTACAGATTAGAGCAAATCTGCTTTGAGACTGAGAACGGTAGCTATAGTAGCTTATGGGTAAAAATTTAATAAATGGCTAAATCTAATTCCCGACATTTTTAACTACGCACAACTGATTAATTTTAAAATTAAAAGTTAATAACATTTGTAACATCTTTTTATTAATCATACCAAGTATAAGTGAAAATAAATAACAATTTGTCATTAAAATTTCAAGGCTGAATATGAAAAGTCATATTTCCCGCCGGGCAAAAATTGCATGTTTGCACCTTCACTTCACAATAATTTAATATATTATTGTATTCAACATGAAATCCGAGTTAGTTATAATTATAATATTATTATAGAACACAACACGAAGACTAAAATTTAAGATAATATGTAAATTGATATGTTTTAGAGGTTTTTGTAGCAGCGACTAAACTCCTAGTCATTTTCCTGCCCGAAATTAAAATAAAAAAAATCGCGAATTTAAAAAGTTGCGTATTATGTCCGGTAGGCGGCAGTTAGATGCACACTGAAGCTAGCTGTTGACGACCGTGTGAAGTCCTCCATCTTGTTAGTTTCGCCGCACGCTTCGTCTAGTTACTCGTGTCCTTACATGTTTTTATATATTGTCATTTGTCTGCTTTGTCATTTTAGCGCGATATCACATAATTTAGATCAGAAACTTGAAAGCCAATGGTATTGAGAAAGGTATGTACTATAGAACTGAGTAAATTAACCTAAAATCGTCAATTGAAGTGTTTAGTTGAGGTTATATTAGTGATCATCATTTTCCTGTCGTCATTTGCCTGGCTGGACAACAGCAGGATAGTGACTGCATGACAGGAAAATGATTTTAAATATATTTTTTTTCTTGATACCTGCATAAATGGAAGAGAAAATTGGCTTAATCGACTTCGTCCGCGCGTACTACAGTTTACCGCGAAAAAAGCATCCTATGTTCTTCTATCATATTAAAAACCAATGCAAAAGTAGGTATGGCACCAATGGTCTTGAAGTTTTTTGACAGACTTGTTATTTCGTTTCCATGGCAATCGTTCCTTACAGCGAGTAATCAACATTTTCCAGTTTTCCCGTGAAAACTTTCAATTTTCCGGGTTTAAAAGTATCCTATGTTTTATTCTAGGGTATAAGCTATCTCCATTCCAAATTTTATCAAAATCCGACTAGGCGTAATTGCGTGAAAGCTCCACAAACAAACAAATAGACAATGTTTCACTTTTATATATTGGTATGGATAAGATACAACTGCAACTACATAAAAATATTTATTTACAAACAAAATTAACAGTAGGTAAATAAATAGTTCTTTATTTTGTAGGTCAGAAATGGCCCCTAAGAAAAATAAAAGATCGTGAAGAAATACTGGCACGGAAAAGAAAATTGGAAAAGGAAAGGTATCGACGTTTGAAACAAGACAGAGCAAAGCTATTAGAACTAAAAGAAAAAAAGAAACAGTACTACGAAACGAAGAAAAATAAAGGCAAAATAAAGAGTATTAAAAATTTGCCTCCCAGAGAACAGACACTAAAAAGAAAGCAGTGGAAAAGAAATACTAGCAAGTATAGAAATAAAAAAAGGAATTGACTGAGCAAGCAAAAGCGCATATGATTAATACAACACCACCTGTTTCAAAAGGAGAGATAAATCCAGTTGCGCAACAGAACATAACGGGGTCGTCAGTAAATACACCAGCCTATGATAGGAGAACTATTGTTGGTCGTCAAAGAGCATTCAGAAACAGGATTATGAAAAATAAATTATTGAAAAAAAAATATGATATAATATCGAACTTGAAATTAAAACTTCTGTTTTATCAGAAAAAGCTTTCAAAGGTTATAGTGAAGAAGAATAGTAAAAGTAACAGTCCAATGTTTAAAGTACAAAGAACGATAAAAAATAACAGAACCTCGGAAATAAAAAAAAAGTTATTATTCGCAGAAGTAATGAAAGGGCAGTTATCTGAAAATGTTAAAAAATGAAATCACATAAAGAGAAACAGATATTTGCAAGCGCCATAGTCGGAAATGTAGTCAAAAAGTACAACGTCTTAGTTAAAGAAAAAGTTTTGACACACAAAAGAGTAGCGTCAGTTACACCAAATGACAAAATATTATGCACTAAACGTAAGCCAAGGAAAGATAAAATATCAGAGGAGACCAAAGTAAAAATCATACATTTTCTAGAACAAGACAATCAGTCGTATATGCTCTGGCAAAAAGGAAACTTTAACCAAGAATAAACAAAAAAAAACAAAAAAGATATTTACTTAATTCACTAAAGCAATTGCACACAAAATATAATCGGGAAAATACTCCTGTTTCTCTCACAACATTCTACAAATGTCGACCATTTTGGATCATAAAGCCATCCGTTCACGATCGAGATACATACTTAATTCACTAAAGCAATTGCACACAAAATATAATCGGGAAAATACTCCTGTTTCTCTCACAACATTCTACAAATGTCGACCATTTTGGATCATAAAGCCATCCGTTCACGATCGAGATACATACTTAATTCATTAAAGCAATTGCACACAAAATATAATCGGGAAAATACTCCTGTTTCTCTCACAACATTCTACAAATGTCGACCATTTTGGATCATAAAGCCATCCGTTCACGATCGAGATACATGCCTTTGCATGTTGCACGCTAATTTTGATCTACTTCTTGAAGCACTTCATAAACGTGAAATTGTGGATCATGTAGCAACATTCAATGATTTCCTCAAAACTGTAACCTGTGACAAATACAATGAAGCATGTTTGGCTCGAAAATGTCTTAAATGTAAAACGCGAAAACTAAATTATGCAGAATTTGACAATAGTGTGAAAATAAGCTATACACAATGGGAAAATACAATCAAAGAGATTTATATAAAGAAAACAAAAACATCTAAGCCAGTAAAAATAGTCGCAAAAGTGCAACACAGTGACAATACATACAATGTTGTGATGAAATTGGAAGACTACATCCCAAAATTCATGCAGCACCAGATGAATATCACCCATCAATATGGAGCAATCAAATTTTTAAAAGACAACCTAACTGAAATGGAGGTTCTCATACACGCAGACTTCAGTGAAAATTACTCTACCAAATATAGTTCTGAAATACAGGCATTCCACTTCGGTGGTTCGAGAAACCAGATTTGTTTGCACACCGTCGTAGTGTATTATAAAGACAGAGGTGGCAATATAACATCGCAATGTTTTTGCACATTGTCAGAAATTTTAGATCATGATGCTTCTGCAATATGGCCACATCTGAAGCCTGTTTTGGATTGGATTTCTTCATCATTAGAATCGGTCACTATTTTACATTTTTTGAGTGATGGGCCAGTCACTCAATACCGCAATCGGTATATGTTTTATATCTTAGCCAACAAAGTAAAATTCTTCTTCTCCAAACTGCACATGCTGTCGTGGAACTACAGTGCAGCCGGACACGGCAAAGGAGCACCTGATGGTGTTGGTGCTACATGCAAACAAACGGCTGACATGTTAGTAGCCCAAGGAGAAGACATTGTCGACATTGCTACGTTTTCAAAAGCACTGCAAGACCACTGTGAGAATATCAAGATCTATACAATAACTGAAGATGATTTCGAGCATGTTCATCTATCAGCCGTTGGAAAACCACCTCGTTCTTTTTCAGGAACCTTAAAAGTCCACCAAAAAGTGGGTGAAAGGGATTCATTTAAATTGAACATGAAATCTCTTAGTTGCTTTTGCAAACATATGTTTGAATGTCACCATTACATGCTTGGCTGTCTCGATTTTGTTAAAGATTATGGACAACAGATAGAGGATCAAAGAATTTATTCTAGTTCTGAAACTGAGATGACTGTTGCAGAGGATGCTACAGCTGGAGACAATAAAGAAAATACTTATCCAGATTATGCAAAAGCATAACAGAGAGAGGATCACACAATTTATTCAAGTTTGAGTCTGAGATAACTGTGGCAGAGTACGCTAGAGTCGGTAAAAATAAAGAGAATACCTACCAAGATGTTGCCAATGACTACACGACTGTTTCCAAAAAAAACAGCTAATTTAGCGTCTACATCAGAAATACATGACATGACTAACTTACCATTACCAGGCAATTCTGAAAGAATTTGTTACCGTAACGGAGACTATGTTCTTGTCAAATTCAAAACTAAAAGTACACATTATAGATATGCAGAATTGTGCGTGGGAGAAATGGATGATGAAGACGGAGAGATAAAGATAACATTCTTAAAAATAGCCAGTAATGACGGCAAGCTATTTAAAATTGATGAAAATGCAATATATGACGTACCTTTTGAAGACATCATTGAACGCCTACCACATGGTTGTAGGCGTTCATCTTAAAGGAGAAATAATATTTTATAAATTTAAAAACGTGTCTCTGTATTTGAGCAATAATCTCGCAAACTACGTTTCTTTAATATCTTTATAATATAATTAATAGTTGAAAGATCTCATTTGTTGTGTAACCTTTACCATTTCTTTAAGGATTGTGATTTAAGAGGCTTTGTTTTGTTCCTTTACTAGTACAAGTTAATTGTGTTAGTAGTAGTAGTTGTAGTTGATTGCATTTAATTTACCAATGAACAAGAATGTGAGTGAATGTAGTCATTATCCTGTACCTTGTCATTCGGTTGTCAGTGGAAATCATTTTCCTGTGAGACTGTTCATTTTCCTGGAACAAAACTTTTAAAAATCCTATGTTAAAGCTATAATACCTACATAAGTGTATGAAAAGTGATTTTGTTGTCAATAATAAGTAGTAACTGAATTAATAGCTAATTAATGCATATTTCTTATTTATTTTCCAAAAAAAAAACTGTGTTACATTTTAGCCACTTATCTAATTATTACCCTTATATAAGGGGCCGTTCGTTTTGTAGCAAATGTCGAAACCACACCCTTGACCACAGAACTTGGTTTCAATCAGATTGTCACTTTCTTCATAGCAATTTCGACTCTATCGCAAAGCATTAATGAATTTGACGGATTGAAACCGATATGATCAATATAGCGTAATAGCACTGCTGCTCTATCAAATAAGAGCTTAGATCTTTAAAAATTAATACTTTCATAGCGAGTGGAAAACTTCGTATGCGTAATGCAGAACTCCGTACATTAGAACTGACAGTCCATACAAAACGACATAAAATTCGATTAGCGCCGTTTATCATCACATTTCATACTAATATTATAAATGGGAAAGTTAGTGAGGATGAATGGATGGATGTAGTTTAGGTACACTAAAATACGATTTAAAGAAAAAAAACTACGCGTCTCCGCGAGTTGGAAAGGGTACCAGGGTGTAGCCCTCCATTTCCTTCACCTCCTTCACCCCACCCCCCCAACTCCTTGGTTTTTTCTAAACTTAAAACTGAAATTTTCGGAGCTATTCCATATTTATATTATTACTAGCTTTCCCGCCCGCGACTTTGTCCGCGCAGACTACTGTTTATCGCGAAAAAAACCATACTATGTTCTTCTAGGATATTAAAAACCATTGCAATTTAACATTAAACATAGGTTTAACAGAAATGCTCTTGATGTTTTTTGACAGACTTGTTATTTCGTTTCCATGGCAACCGTTCCTTACAGCGAGTAATCAACACTATCCAGTTTTTCTGTGGAAACTATCAATTTTCCGGGTTTAAAAGTATCCTATGTTTTATTCCAGGGTTTAAGCTGTCTCCATTCTATATTTTATCAAAATCCGTCCAGCCGTTATCGCGTGAAAGCTCCCCAAACAAACAAACAGACAACGATTCACTTTTATATATATTGGTATGGATTTCCATTTATTATTTCTTTTTTTGTTCCTATCTTAAACACTTCTTCAATTCACTTGCAATAAAATACCTCACTCTTACCTAATTGGCTTAAACTTATGGCAACAGCATAAGGTTACTTAAAAGGTGGAAAGGTCGACATATTCATAATACCGATAGTGGGGTGAGATTGTGTTTGGATGTATGAGGATGGGTGGGGATGTTTTTTGGCGACCAGGTGTGAGATAGATAGATGGACTCTTTATTGAAACACCACGATATAGAAATATACAAGTAATACAATGAAATTAGTCTATCAAAAAAATATTACAATTGGCAGTCTTATCGCTTAAAGCGATCTCTTCCAGACAATTAACCGTGCATGGAGAGGAATGATGAATTATTTTAGGGGGTTCGGGCGTCCCCGCAAACTCCGCGCAAGTTCTCCAACGACGTAGTTATGCCTTGACTTCCGTGGTTCTTGACTTCAGGTGCACGTCCTCACACTCAAAATGGATCTTGCGAATATTCGTGGGATTCACACCAATCTCCAACCGGTCCACTATCATCGGGAGACCTCTAAGGAGGGAGGGTGCAAGAGTGGGACGGGTGGGGGACGGGTGGACGATGATGGGGGAAATTTAAAGGATAGAAGGGAAACGCGGGAACAGTTTTGATACTTATTGACATTAATCAGATTAAGTTATACTTGGAAAAATACGTTATAACACAAGGTACATAATAGATCTATTATTACAAAAATTAGCGTCAACCGATTTTGACCCTTATTAATATTAATCAGACTTAGGCAGATTTGTCATTTACTGTGTACATTTAATCAAAATTCGTTAAAAAATAAGGTACTTAGCTCGTATCAATAAGGTTGAAACTTGTGTGACATCTTTTAAATGAGCTTGGAGCTATGTACATTACAAATTTTATTTATTTACTTTACTGTGTTCATTTAGTCAAGATACGTTAAAAAAACAAGGTCATATGGTTGAAAATCTTAAACCACTTTAGCCCACCATCCCCACACTTTACCCCAACCTCCTCTCACTTACCCCCACCCTCCTCTCATGTCAATTCAATCACTTCCCCTCAACTCCTTCCCAACATCCCTCAACTTTCCCCATCCTCTTCCCCATACTACCTGTGACTTGTGACAAGAATCTTGTGATTTGTAACATTAACTTTAACTGCCTTTGACTGACTGACTTCACTATGACATTGACTTTGAACTTTCACTTGCACCACTTTTGGTGCAAGTGACATCCTCCACTTTTCTCCAACTCCCCCACCATTCCATCACTTACCCCTCCCTCCCCTCACATCCCCCACTCTCACCAACCCACCCCTCACATCCTCTTACCCTCCCCTCAACTTCACTATCACTTGTCGGTTTGAAACCTGTCACGTATTAGAGGTTGTTTGGTATAGGAATTGCCAAACGTCGTGGGGGTGTAGGTGAATCGATGTGGAATATCCAAAATTGCTTATAGATATGGACAGTACTCAATTCTCTACGATTTCTATTTACGGAACTTGTGCCTAGAAGTACCGTTAAGACCAAAGAGCATTGGTATACCTACTAATGCCGTATACAGAGAAAGTAGTTAAAATAAGTAGCAGGCTCAAAGTGATGGACTTGAAATGAAAGCAGGCTACAACATTAAAGGTTACTATCATTAGGCTTGTGACACAGTACATAACTATGTATATATTATGTACTGTGCCTGTGATTCAGCTCTTCACGCATCTAACGCCTGCGAAAATAAATATAGCAAGATAGTATTTACTTCTCGATCGCAGCAATGCCATAATGCCACGTATTTTCGGCGAGAGATTTTTAGCTATGTTACATTGACAAGCGAGCAAGTCTGAGAGCATTTTATAAATTCCATTCTGTGACGAGTCGAGCAGGTCGCTCGCCATCAGGAATTGAAATTGAATTATGTGTGACACTTACCATTAGATAAGCGTCACACCTGCCCATAACATTTAGTGCCATCCAGAACTTGTAGCAAAATCTTGCCGGCACTGCACTGCGCTCGTCTCCCAGAGATAGGTATTTGTTTTTAAGAGGATAGTCGTTAAGTAGGTTTTTTTTAAAGAAGTATGATTAGTAGTGCAAAGTAGGTACTTAGTAAATTACTCGTAATTGCTATCTCAACCTCCTCAACCATTCCTCTTCCTCCACCAGAGCTCCTCCCTCCGATCCCCAATACGAGCGATAGTCTGTCGTGAGGTAAACCTCAAACAAAAAAAAAAGTAAAGTAAAAAAAAAAAAAAAAAGTAAGTAGTACAGTAGTACAGTAAAAAGTACAGTTAAAAAAGACACAAAAAAACACAGTAAAAAGTAGTACAGTTTTTGATAGAATTGGTGTTTTGGGGGAAATTACTTTCCACCCCCAATATCGTGAAATCTTTTGACACTAATAAGTGTCAATCGCTTGAATAGAATAATATCTACGCTTACATAATTAAATACGTTTCATTTAATTAATGAAAGCTTTTTGTTTAAAAAAATAAGTATTTTCAATTTGTCATAGATACCTATAGCGCAAAAAAAAGGTGCTTATAACTTGGAAGTAATATAGTTTTTTTTTGTAATTTCCAGACGGTAATCTATAGGTACTTATAACGCAATAAGGACGAAAAAGTCTGTACAAATAAGCTACTGAATAAGAATATTAGATTTTTTAAAAATCGTGTCTGTTTGACTTTATGTTAGTTCGCACATCACTTAAAAACTATCGGGTTTTCACTGTTGATAGCTTAAGGTTTATCCACAGAATAAATAATAGTTGGTTTGACTTAAAAACTGGGGTACTTGGTACTCGTATCTCCGATGATTAGATGCCGAGCAATCGATAAAAAACTATTTGATGGCTGAACGAATTTTGAAGAAATGTAGTATACATTGTACCTTATAGGTACTTTAGGTCATGGAACAACACGTGTGGGCTACTTTGAAATGAAATGACCACGCGGGCAAAGCCGCGGGCACAGCTAGTTAGTTAATAAAACAAACACAAGCAAATAATATTTTGAAATCGGATAAAGTTTTAAACGGGCGCTATAGATGAAGTCTCATTCTCAGTAATATCAATGAAAACATTTTCTTTAAACCGAAACACAGTAATGAAATGATTGCACACTACTGCTTGCCGGTTTTATATCTAACAAAGGTGTGGTACTTCCCCAGAAGAGGCCTACCACTATAAAGTATTTGCCGGGCTATAACCACGAATCCTTCACCTACATCACGTCTGACGTCGCGCTGGCTGGTTTATTAGGAAATGGTCGAGCAATCAGCGTCCAATCATATAATTGTAATTGCAAGCGGAACCGTCCACTACTGCAGGGAGGGGCTTCCTTCTTGACCGTCCGTTTGAGTCATTAATTTATTGTAGTATTGTTAATAAATGACAGGGAGAAGATACCAAATACCATAGTATTGATGACTATCTAGCGATATAGTTATCTACTACATTAATTGTATTAGACTAACTCTACCCGCGCCTTTGCCCGCGCGGTATTTCTCTGGTATAAAAGTATCCTATATGTTATTCCAAGACCAAAAGTAGGTATCTATAAGGTACAATATGACAAATTTCGTTCAGCCGTCAAATAATTTTTTATTTATTGCTCGGCTTCTACTCATCGGATAGAGATACCAAGTACAGCAGTTTTAAGTCAAATCCGATAATGTTATATCATACCAAGTAGGTACCATTATGTTTACGTATAATCTATACCAGCAGTAAGTAAATAGAAGAAAATTTAAATACCTAAAAAATAACAGAACAACTTCGACTAAAATGTTTTAGTCTTTGCGATTATTTACATAAATTGCGTTTTAATTTCATCAAAATCCGTTGAGCCGTTTCAGCGTAAAGAAGTAAAAAAACATACACACACACGCACACAAACTCACAAACTTTCACATATATAATTTTAGTAGGATTATTTTGTATATCTAATGCCCTTACTTGTTCCTCTTGTAACTTTTAAACTTTCGCGATTCGAACACATAGTTAAATATTTAAACGGGACTTAATCGCGCTGAAAACTTAATATTTATTTACCTCGACGTTTCGATCAAGTTGCATTGATCGTGGTCACGAGAAGACATATCGTGGTCTTCTCGAGACCACGATGAATGCAACTTGATCGAAACGTCGAGGTAAATAAATATTAAGTTTTCAGAGCGATTAAGTCCCGTTTAAATATTTAACTATTTGTTCCTCTTGGTTATGGATGCGCTGACATCGGACATACAGGAAGAGCCACCCTGGTGTATGCTGTATGCCAATGACATTGTGCTTGTTGGAGAAGATGGACTTGAGGTACAGAGCAGGCTCTCAGCCTCATTATCTCATAATGGCAACAGAAACTGGAGAACTGTGGGCTGAAGATCAGTAGGACCAAAACGGAACAAATGTTCTGTGATTTCAGGGTCCCTCCAGTGTCTCTTCCATTGCCTTAGACGGTGTGTCTTTACCAGCCAGCTCCGATTTTGGATACTTCGGTTCACTTGTACAAAGCGATTGCGAAATAGACCGGGACGTGATTAAAATAATAAATACGGGATGGATGAAATGGCGACAGGTCACAGGAACAACATGTGATCCACGCATGCATCTTAATCTCCGCATCATTCCGGTTGACATTAAATTCATTTAAGACGGATTTACAAACTAAGCGGAAAATTTGGATGATGTAGTACCTGTCACGGTAGCCAAATTGGTAAAGGCATGTGCCGCGCAGAGGCACGGAATGATGCGGGTTCGAACCCCGTCCGTGATTCAATTTTTTCGTTTAGAAAATTATTAGTTTTGTTTTCGCTAAGCAACCGTTAATGCTAAAATCATATAAACATTATTTTATATACTATAGTATATACCCACAAGACACATCATAATAATAGGTAAATAAGATAGAAGCAGTATTATGTAGACACAACTTAAGTGTACGAAACATGTATACAAATAAACGATCGCTAACGTATATTTGTTGTGATAAACAGAACGTAAGTGAATAATTTCAATGCTTTAGTAAACATGCAAATATCTCACACACGTACGTGTAGGTGACATGTGTGTGTCTGATTTTTCACACTAATATAAGTTTTATGCACTACGTCCATTCGCCTACCAACGTTTCTGATTTAATTAAAATTCCTCCTTATCTGTTTTTACGTAAAAGCACTTTATTTAAGAACTGTTTTTCAATAGACTAACGAACTGCATAAATAATGAACTCGGTGCCAAATACAGTATAGTATATGAGAACATACATAGGACAGCTGGGCGGGCGGGCGTCCGACATAGCATTCGAGTTTGGGCGGGCGGCGACTCTACCGCAAGTACCACAACGCATGCGTAGAGCTGATACGTGTTCAGTTTTGTTTTGTTTTTAAATTAATTAGTATTTAAATAAGTGGAATCAGTGATGGGTGCTGAGGGCCCGAATACTTTAGCTGCCGTTGAGTTTGAAGTTTACGGAAAAGTCCAAGGTAATAACATTATTAATAATGTTTAAAAAATATTACTTAATCAAGTAAAGTTTATTATCATTGCAATAACAGAATTTAAAAGTGATAAATCCTGTAATTATTTATTAATTAATTAAGACAAAACCTTTACACCAAATAGTAACATCCATTAATACTGAACGTAAAAATCTGTAACGTGCGTATATATTACTATATTGAAAATACTAAAATGCTAACTACTTACAATAAATAAATATATTCGGGACAATTAGGCCGAGCATTTTTTCCATTTATTTAATAAAGTAAACGAGAAAAATGTTCTCCATTTGAATGTGGATTTGATCCAAAATCATCGGCTCGAACAACAATTATTCGATTAATTATATGATTAACAGCGTACTTAATTAATAATACAATATTTTATATCAATTGTAAGGCCTTTTTCACTTTATTACTATAACAAGTTAATAATATTTCTTAGTTGTCCTGTAGTTTATTGATATTTCACTAAAAATCGAATGAATATTATTCATCAGCAAACCTAGATGCTGTTATAAACAATTTGTTCCAGTGTTGGTAATGAAATTAATGGTCTTACAAGTCTAGGACATTAATTATCGAGATGCAATCAATGTTTCTGCTGATCGACGATCACGGCGTATAAATAGAAACGCCAGAGCATTTAGGTCGATGTCAGTGAGCTATTTGGACATGAAATCGAGCATTATATACATATACTTTTTATTGTATATAATCTAATAACAATTATTATAATAAAGCAGTAAGTAACAAAAAATATGCTGAAAATAGATAACTTAAACAAAATTGTCTATGGGACTTAAAATAAGATACTGAACAAGAATGAAGAATTTTTTAAATCGTGTCTATTTGTCTGTTTGCACATCACGTAAAAACTACTGGACCGATTGCGATTCGGTTTCACTGCTGGTTAGCTTAGGTTTTGACAATAAAACTGGTGAACTTTTTTTTCCCTTTTTTTACCACTTTCTAGGCAATCGTTTGACCACGATCTCACCTGATGGAAAGCGATGATGTGGTCGAAGGTGTAGCACGCTTGCCTAGTTACCTATTCACTCTTTACTTGAACACACCAGGGTTATATTTTACCGGAAACACTGACGAGGGCAGGGCATTCCACTCCTTAGAAGTTCTTATAATAAATGAAGAAGCGTAACGCTTCGTTCTTGTGCGAGGTATTTCAACCATAAAAGGATGGCGCTTTGCCGATCTTCTAGTCAATGTCTTCTTGTTTTCGTACGGTAATGGAAAGGTCATGCGGGAATCACATTGTGCAGTTCTTGTGCACACTCTCCATAGTGCAATCTGTAGAATACTGACAGGCTTGCGACCTCACCAGACTTGTTTTTTCAATCCGATGAGTAGAGGCCGAGCAAACGATACAAAACTATTTGAAAACTTGTATTCATTTCTATTTTTAGAGCATTTATTCTCTCCTTTAATTAAATGATGAGGTGTGAACATCACCACTTCTTGTTTATGTAAAATTTTCAAATCTGATGTTGATTTACTACTTTATTTTTTTACCTAGTTAGATTTCAGGATCTTCCTTTAGTCATAAAATAAACTTGAACAAATTTGAAATCCGACTTCAAAATGAATAAAGTAATCTTATGTGGGAAACAGTTAAGGAAGTCTGTGCCTTTGATTTGGTTAGATTTAAGAAAATTGCGTACAAACTTTCTTAACTGTTTCCCACATAAGATTATTTTATTAATTTGAAGTCGGTTTTTACTTTTTTTTAAAGTTTATCTTATTTCCCTATTTTGAGTGGCGTGAATACATGAACATGCGATTACACCGCAAGTGATTATTGCTGTTATCCATTGAGGAGTTCCTTTGTATCTCCGAAGGTCTTCATCAGATTTCCACCAAATTATATATATGGGACCTATCCTAGCTTATCCTATTCTAAAAAAAAACTCCAAAATCGACCCACATTTGACGGAGATATCTCGTCATAAGTGAAGTTAATAAAATTAAGTCATCCCCTGATTTTCCACCCATAAAAGTGGAATATTTTCATGAAATTTAAATGATACTACCCCTGAGGCATACCCTATCCATTAAAAAAAAATTTTTGAAATCGATTCACAATTGCCGATCGCGTAACATACAATAGAAAAAAAAACATATTGGTCTAATTAGAACCTCTTCCTGAAGTCGGTTGAAAATACAGCATCTATTTTTTCGTAATGTATTTTTACTTACTTTTAAAAATAAGCAAATGTTTCCTTTGAGTACAATTAGCTACGTTCAGTATTGAGGGTCCCCAGGGCCCGTCCGAACTTTCCACTTTGTATTGCTGGCGATCTTTGATTATGGCATATAAATAATCAAAGCGGGCGATATACAGGATGGAAAGTTGGAACGGGTACTCCGTTACAATAAAACAATGTAACGAATCATTATATTAGGTAATGTGCCGTGTGTACAACAACGCAAATTCATAATGTCTCTCGACGACCTAACCGTAACATACTAATATAATCCTCATCAACTTTTTTTATCATTTTTTTCTTCATTCCTTGCGATGTGGCAGTTGTGGCAGCGACCCAAGGTCGTACTCTTCATAAAGTACCTAGTGAATGACGGCTGACCAGTACGCTCTAAGCGGGATATAATCGTGGTTCAGTGCAGGCCCCATATCGAATAGAAATAAGAACAAAAAAGGAGTGTAATATTTTCAGGGTTCATGTGTGTTTGTATATGTCACGGTTATAGATTGTAAAAATTGATGGATAACAATTTAACGGATCCTAATTGGTTAGATTGTAAACAAACGCAACATCGTCATCGGACATGCTATTCGCTAGCTGATGGACCAATCAGGGTGCAGTTTTACCGCCTGTTAGATTCTCTGTAAAGTGGGAGGTGGTTGTGGGGGCAAATTTATTTACCTACTTCTATGGTATTGTTTTGTATTATTCTTGTATTGTCATTGGTCCTTTATAAGTGTAAAAAGTTTCAGTTCAATCTGAAGTTATGAAGTGGGTATATATCACGTTCAAAAATTCCATTACAAACCATCCAATACATCCATGTGGAACTAATAACAAGGGATAAAAAAAAACTTATGCTCTGCTCGCGCGGCACAATTACTGGTCAGCCGTCATTCACTAGGTACTTTATGTAGAGTACCTTGGGTCGCTGCCATAACTGCCACATCGCAAGGAATGATGAAAAAAATGATAAAAAAGTACGTGCAAGCGCTTTTTCATTTATGAAAATACAAAACTCTGTGAAGGGCAGCACAGAGAAACCTTCTTTACCAGGTAGTAAAATTGGAGGGGGCACGGCAACCCCCAATTTATTTTAGGGGGGCATTTGGCCCCCTCTGACCCCACACCCACGGTCCCTGATACTGTTCTCAATTCTTATCGAGCTTATTTTTCTCGGGACCTATGCCTAGTCTAACAAACAACAGGCAATGTTCCCAAAATGCTGGCAGCATTGCCACAATGTATGGTAAAGCTAAGTCTTTGGGAAAAGTATAGGCCAGCACTTTGGCTTATTTCAGGTTGCAACTTCATCAAGTACTGCAAGGAGATCGCTGAGCAGCTCGGCGTCTGCGGATGGGTGAAGAATTCGAAGAAGGGCACCATCGTGGGCAAACTACAGGGCCACAAGGCAGAGCTGGATCACATGTCAGTATCACAACTATCACATCTTAGAATCTTGCAGGCCCCTATCAAACTTCATCATCATCATCCAGATACATAATCAAAGTCACCATTACTTATACCTACTCACCTACAGTTTATGCGGATGATATAGGTAACTAAAGTAAATGTTTATTTATATGTATTAAAGACTGCACCCCCAGGTTCACCCGCATGCAAACTTTGCCACCTCCGACACCCCTTTAGGAAATTTCAAAACTCTCCATATTGCACACCTAGGATTGACAACTGTCACTTTGAAACCTATCCCAGGTAGCAAACTGATGTCAGCAACGTATAGGTGACGTCAGCCATAGGTAATTTTAAGGTCGGTCATTTATTACTCAGAATGTACCATATTGGTGGCAAAGTTTACGTTTTGCTGACGTCTATTTTGGGTCAGCATTTAGACGTACTGTATTGGTCACAAAAGGCACGTTTTAATAACGTCAACTTGTGGTCAGCAACGGAACGTACCATATTTATCGTATAGTGGACGTTTTAGCAACTTAAATTTTGGGTCAGCATAAGGACGTACTAAATTGGTCGCAAAGGGGAAGTTTCACTTACGGCAACATAAGATCAGCGCCAGAATGTACCATATTTGTGGCAAAATGGACGATTTGCTGACGTCTATTTTGGGTCAGCATATAGACGTACTGTATTGGTCGCAAAAGGAACGTGTAAATAACGTCAACTTGTTGTCAGCAACGGAACGTACCATATTTATCGTACAGTGGACGTTTTACCAACGTCAATTTTGGGTCGGAATATGGAAGTACTATATTGGCCGCCAAGGGTACGTTTCACTAACGTCAACTTAAAGTCAGCACCGGGATTTACCACTATTTGTGGGAAACTGGAAATTTTGCTGACGTCAATTTTGGGTCAGCAAATGGGCGTATTACATTGGTTGCAAAGGGGAATTTTCAACAACGTCAACTTAAGGTCAGCATTGGGACGTACCATATTTATCGTAAAAAGACGTCACTTGGTAATGTCCTTATGACGTAACAGACGTTACTGACCAATATGACACGTCTTAATAACGTAATGTTTCTGACATAAGAAAACGTCTCAAATACTTTAAAAAGCCGTCATATAGACACGTCCTTTCAACGTCAAAAAGGCAGCTGTCCAATAGGACGTGCAAAAGACGTCTTTGAGAAAAAGAAGTTACTACGTTCATAAATATACGTTTTGAATAACTTCTTATTTACTTCACAAACCATATACATAAACCATGTTATCATTGTATTCATGTAAAACTACTCTTTACTGTTTTTTATTAATTTATTTTCATTATTTACTACTAGCTGTACCCGCGAATTTACCCACGTGAAAAGAAAATACGGGTTTTTTGTGCGTGAAACCCTAATTATTTTTCGAAAATAAAAGTAGCCTATGTTACTCCTTGTAACATCAGCTATCTTTCAATGAAAGTCCCGTCAAAATCGGTCCAGCCGTTTCGGAGATTAGCGGGAACAAACAGACAGTCAGAAAGATAAAAAAATGGATTTTTGTTATGAGTACCGCGTATACTTTCATATGCATATAGTAAAAAGCCATTATTTTGACATTACAACAGACACTTCAAATATATTTATTTGTATTTAAGAAGATTTGTTCACCTCGAACTGAAACCATAATCTGTAAATACGAGTAGTAAGCTGCAACATGCACACAAGCAGTAATTAAAAGCCAGTTTAAGCATTAGTAATATTTGTTTAGTAAGAGGAAACAATTTGAAAAATTCAACCAGTCAACTCAAGTAATCGTGGCTTAGTTGGTCGTGCAACGGATTTGAATACCAAAGCACTCCGAGTTCGATCCGCGTTACCGGTTACTTTGTGCAATCTAAGTAATTTAATTTAAAAGAAAATTGAGAGAGCCTTTGAACAGCTAGCTAGTACACGTCCGATCACTAAGAGAATCCCCCAAATAAAAAGGAACCCAAAAAAAAAACAATTTCAACCAAAAATGAAAAAGCAAAAAATAGATAACCAATAGAACAATCTGAGACGTCCAGGTGACGTCGCATGTTGGTAATTTTTTGACGACATTAGAAGACGGCCATATTACGTATCTATAACATGTCCTACTTACATCTTTCGAAGACGTCCATATTACAACGACTTCAGAAGACGTCCTACTAACAACATTAGAAGGCGACCATATTACGTATATATAAAACGTTCTACTTACGTCTTTAGAGGACGTCCATATCACGTTTATGTAAGACATCCATGTAATAGTTCTGTAAGACGTCCTACCAACGTCTTTTCCAAGACGTACTATCAACTTCGTCTAACATGTCGTGGGGTTATGGCATTAGGTCGTCATTTTGTACGGCCGTGCGACGACGGTTACGACGTCATTTACGTCGGAAATGACTGTGAATGGACGTCGTCCTGACGTAAAATTTCTACCTGGGATCAGTTTGACACCTGTCGCTTTGCCACCTATCACTTTGACATTGAAGTGGAAATTCCATACAAAAAATACGTATCTTTTTTCTGATTCGGTTTCAAAAGAAGCTTATGTGTTACCAGGATATAAGCTATCCTGGTACCAAATTTTAACCAAATTCGTTCAGTCATTTGAGCGTGGAGGATTAACAAACACACACACACACACACACACCCTCACACACGCACACACCCCCTCGCACACACAAATATACGCACATACATACAAACTTTTGCCTTCATAATATTAGTGTGATATAATGTGCTACTGATTTTGGTCACGCGTCACATAGATAGGTTTTGAAAAACAATAAAACAACAAAAGAGCGATGCTAGCCTAGCGGTATACTAGTGTGACTACTAGTGTGTAGTGTGTGTGTGTGTACTAGTGTGTACTAGTCCAACGATACCGCGGGATTGGCCCTAGGCTCCGCACCAAAGTTGCGTGTTTTGTGCGTGCGGTTTTCCATCGCTCCGTGCTTTGAAAAGCACGTTAAGCTGAGGTTCCGCAGTCGTTAAGCCATGTCAGAGGCCCTCGGGCTGCCTGACAAACTCTAACACTAGAGACCAGCACTACCTCATACGACAAGCAAGGAAAAACAATGATTTTCCGCCCCAAGATCTCAATGTCTACACACATTTTAATTTTACTACATTTTTGAGAATGTTTCATTCATTTGTTACAGCACCACCTATTTCTCACCGGTTGTTCACCTACCTATCTTACCAACACCTAATATTTACTTCATCATCATCATCATCCACAGCGTTGCTCGTCCCACTGCTTTATAGGCCTCTCTTTTAGTATTCCACTCCCCTCGGTCCTGTGCCAATCGGATCCAGGTTCGCGATCTTAAGGCGAAATGGGCTCCAAATTTGACCATATCCTCACGAATATTTAAAAGTAGACCTTTGAAAACGATTAATTGTTTTTTTTTATGTGTAATAAATGTTCACAAAATACTTTATCCGGATGTGGATAAAGGAAACAACACAACTCAACAACAACACCGAAACACGATTATTTAAATTAGGCTCTATAGAAAAAAAACGTATGTTTTTTGACAAAACACCTGTTTTGACGTTCCCGTCGATGGAATGAATCAACTTCATTCAGTATCTAAGGAAGATAACTTTACAAAAAAATATGTGTGTAATCTCAACAAACATTTAAATACTTCTGTGAAATCAGTTTTTTGAAGAATCGTAACATTATTAAAAAAATAAAAGCTTAACCAGCACCTTGAAGAGCAGGACAACAATTTTGGCTCCCACAGCGCCTTAACAATATCGTCGGCCTATCATGTTACTGGACGACCATCGCTTCGTTTATCAAACTGATTCAATGCTCAATTAACCCTATTTACCGAAATCCCCATGTTTACCAACTAGCATAAAATAAATAACAGTACAAGTACTAGTACTAGGTACTAGGTATTTATATTTTCCATTGATTGATGATTTCAATTAGTCGATAGGTATTAGATTTGGATCGATTCCAACATTTACCGGAGATTCCCGAACAAACAGACCTATTTTAGTCATGTCGTTATCACTTACGGAGTAAACAGAATTAATGAGAGCCAGCCAACTAATCGTGTAGACAGGAAGAGTGTTCAATTAAACGTTCGGCCAATCTTATAAGGGACCTTTGATACCGTACGTAGACATTCTTGAGATGGTCTATACAAATTGTTACAATCATTATTTCATTAAAAAGTAATGTCAATGAAAAGGATAAACCTTTTTTACTTATAACTAGCTGTGCCCGCGGCTTTTCCCGCGTGCTCAGTAGCCCATAATGTTATTCCAGGACTAAAAGCACCTATAAAGTAAAATATATTACATTTCTTCAAAATTCATTCGTCCGTCAAATAGATTTTTATCGATTGCTCGACTTCTAATCATCGGATTAAGATACCAAGTACTCCAGTTTTTAAGTCAAACCTTAAGCTATCCAACCGTGAAAGCCACATTGCAATCAATCCAGTATAGTTCTTTCGAGGTGCGAGCACAAACACACAAACACACAGACAGACTAGATTTAAAAATACGCTATAATTATTATTGTTCAGTAGCCGATTTTCAGTACCAAAGGCCATTTTTTTAAATTATCTTCTCTGTGTTGATGTTTAGGTATACTTACTGCTTTATTTCAATAATATATGGGGTATAATATATAATATATATTATAAAAATAGTTTACTTTTGGTACCAAAAAAGTCTGTACAATGGAGAAAATAGTTATTTTTTTAACTTATATTTTTATATAAATTATTTTGAGGTATATATATATTATTGAAATATACTAATTAAGTCCTTTCATTTGATATCAAACACGGTATCATAGTAATAAATATATATTTTTAGTTCACGTCTTTATGTCCTCTAGAGGGCGCCATATTAAATTTAATGTGACGTCACGTAGCGTATAACCGGCGGACGATGAAGACGATTCCAACAATACTTCAC
This sequence comes from Alsophila aescularia, assembly GCA_946251855.1. Lineage (NCBI taxonomy): Eukaryota > Metazoa > Arthropoda > Insecta > Lepidoptera > Geometridae > Alsophila > Alsophila aescularia. The sequence continues at coordinate 46,834,449 of OX276383.1, read as the reverse complement.
TTGTCAAACTACGATGAGTAGTTTAGAAGTTATGAGGGAACAGCTGCACATACATACATACATACGCACCCACTTAAATACATCCATACCATAAAAGTGAAACGTTGTCTGTTTGTTTGTTTGGGAAACTTTCACGCGATAACGGTAAGACGGATTTTGATGAAATTTAGAATGGAGATAGCTTATACCCTGGAATAAAACATAGGATACTTTTTATCCCGGAAAATTGGAAGTTTCTACGGGAAAACTGGAAAATGTAGATTACTCACTGTAAGGAACGGTTGCCACCACATAATGGTCTGTGGTTGCCATGGAAACGAAATAACAAGTCTGTCAAAAAACGTCAAGAGCATTCGTGCTATACCTACTTTTGCATTGGTTTTTAATATCCTAGAAGAAAATTGGATGCTTTTTTCACGCGTACGAAGTCGCGGGCGGGAAAACTAGTACATAATTTAAAATAATAACGCTCTTTTTTGCTTCGCCGTAGTCGGCTAATAACATTTTTTTTAAATCGTGTCAGTCTTATTGTTTGTTTGTTCATCTGTCAGTCTGTATGTTTGTCTGTCTGTCTGTTTATTCCCGCATCACGTACTTAAAACCCGATTGCTATGTGGTTTTCACTGTTAGATAGCTTAGGTTAAAAACTGATGTACTTGGTATCTCAATCCGATGAGTAAAAGCCGAGCAATCAATAAAAAAAAATTGACGGCTAACGAAATTTGGTATTTTGTATATATGGTTACATGCAAATTATGGTTTGGTATGCACTAAGTTTTGGTCTTGGAATACCACACAGGTAACTTTTAATACAGAGATTGACCACGCGGGCAAAGCCGCGGGCACAGCTAGGTATTTTAATAATCCTAATAAATATTGGTAATTATATCTTATTTCTAATCCTGCGGGTGCTGTGGAAACCAGCAAAGGGAATTTTAGGAAATGGGCATCAGCAGTTTCATGTTAAATTAGAGTTATTGTTTATCGGATAGGCTATCGTTTGACCACTATCTAACCTGATGGAAAGCGATGATGTGGTCGAAGGTGTAGCACGCTAGTAGTTACCTCTTGCGGTGCGGTTTACACTGTTGGATAGCTTAGGCTTTGACTTACAAACTGGTGTACTTGGTATCTCCATCCGATGAGTAGAATCTTTAAAGCCAAGCAATTTAATAAAAAAGGTATTAATTTTAAAAGTGTAGTACTAAGTTTTGAAGGCAGGTAGACTGAGATCTCACAAGATCTCCAAAACCTGGCACTGGAACAGGAAACACCTCTCTGGCTCAACCGTGTATACTTCTCATCTAGTTTTTCACTTTAATTACTATTAATAAAGCCTTTTCCGTATGTACCTACGTACTTTTTATCGGAATAAAAAGTCAGTCAATCTGTAGTTGCGATCCTATTTCCTTTCTCAGGGCTTAAACTAAGTATCTCCTTACCAAATATCATCAAGATTGATTGAGCCATTTAGCCAAGAATAGTAACAGACAGACATACAGAGAAAGAGCTACTTTGTTTTTTTAAATATCAGTATGGATTTTTAGATACGTGCCTCAGAAAATAATGTTTGATTCCAGGATAGAGTGGGTGAGCAGCGTTGGTTCTCCAGGATGTAAGATCGAGAAGTGTGACCTCACCAACTGGGAGTACACGACGAAGCGAGCATTTACTGACTTTAGCATACGATTCTGAACCTTTTTGCTATCTGCTGTAAAATAAACCTATTTTTATACGCATGTAATTATCATTTTGTATTTTTATTCGAGAAGAGTAACAGCCTGGGGTATTTCGGTGATTTATTTTTGAATATCATTGTTTTGTTTGTTCCAAAAGCAAAACAACCACAAAAATACATTGTTAAATAATCAGATCGAGCCTAAAAGTATGCCTTGAGGAACTCGAGAAATGGCTCGCTGAAAAATTGAAACTGTCATTCATAAAATTTTCGTTGTAAGCAGATAAGAAATGGACATAAATGCTTTCTAAAGCACTAATGCCCATTTTCTTCAATCTATGTTACCAATTAGCAGCTGACAGTTTTCTATTTAAATAAGTAAGTAAACAATATATAGTCATATTTAAATAATTTGGTGTACTGTTGTACTATGACCGAACGTAATACATAATTAGTAGTGTGTTATCAAATCAAACGCTTCAATGAAATCTACTTTCCTACAAGCTTCTATTGTTTGTACTATTATTTATTCTGTGCTTCTACTGACATGCTCTCTTAGTAAAAGAACTTTATGATAACGTGATAAAAATTAAAATAGCTTGGCAAGCTATGAGTAAGTGCAGGGACCTTTTAATTTTCTTCCAGTGGTATATAAATAGCTTGTAGGTATAATTTAATAAAGACTCCTTTGTTTTCTAGGGTCTTCACTGGAATGGAATCATTATAATTATTGTTTAATGATAAAGGGCGTCATAATCACTGTTTTATTCATACAAATTGATTGATTAATTGAGTAGGTACCAGTAGTGTAGTCCTTTACATAGCGCGCTCGTTTTTTCATTGAGAAATTGTGATTCTTTTATATGTACAGTAAGGTACATCAAAAAAGGGTGAAATAAGTGCTTACATTTCCTTACAGCATCTGACTAATGTGATCATGTACTAAGTCATATTTATGGTCAACCGTGGTAGAAACAACGAACAAGCAAGCGAAGTGTGGGGAGACTCCCCACACGATGGACCGACGACATTGTAGCCATCGCAGGAAGTCGGTGGATGGAGGTGGCATAAGATCGCTCGTCATGGCGCTCTTTGGGGGAGGCCTATGTTCAGCAGTGGACTTCTAAAGGCTGACACGATGATGACGATGATGATGACGTAGTAGAAAATCATTATATACAAAGTTAAATGAAAAGTTCCTAGCTAGATATTCTCACTGAAGTTTATATATCCCCATAGTAAGATCAGAGGTAGAAAATAAGGGGATATATAAACTTCAGTGAGAATATCTAGCTAGGAACTTATTATTTAACTTTGTGCAACTTAATGATTTTCTACTACGGTTGTCCATAAATATGACAAAGGTGTCTAGACTGGCAACAATCAAGAACATATAAATAAAATACCACCCGTATTGTTCTCTATCGCCGATCGTAAATTGAAACTATCAGTTTAATTCAATAACAGAGTTATCAATAAAACACAAGATAAAATTGCAATAACAGTTTAATTGTACGTCGTCGAGTATAGCTAAGTTACTTAAAACATACTATAACTTACGACTACTTATTTACATTGCTACTTAGATAACTTCGCGTTGATTTGACTTAGATTGTTCGATTCATTTTATCACAAACTGGTGCTTATACACTTAGCTTAGTAGATGTTAAAGTTAGTGATGGTTTTAACCGTTTTTATGAATTTATGAACCACATGAGACATGACTAAATAATGCGGCTTGTCTGTACGTGAGGTCATGATTAGGCTGACTTTTCTTTCTTCACAATGTTGAATCACCTAGTGGTTATGCAATTGTTTTAATATTATCTGGAATGTATCGAAATTAACTTGATAATTCAAAAAGTCATCAAATAATTCATACTATATTATTGTATAATGTCAAATACTGATCTGATATATATTGTTATCCATCGGTATCATACTCTAACTAAACTATACGTTAATCTCTATTATAGTATCTACAGCTGCCTATTCTAAGTTTGTAATCTCTAAGCATTCGACTCTTTCACACATTTCTTTATATACAAAATTATTCGGGACACAGAGACTCTATTTCAGAAGCACCAACAAATGCTAATTGGTGATTGATTAGATCAGTGCAATGACGGCAAAGTCATCAGCTATCAAAAACATTTTACAAAACAATTTGTTTCTGTTAACTTCAAAGTGGGATGTTTCTATTAACTTCAAAGTGGGATGTTTCTATTAACTTCAAAGTGGGATGTTTCTATTAACTTCAAAGTGGGATTCAAGAAGCGAAGTTTCTGTCGTGCGATATCATAGTATTGATCATCTCATGAAATGGTTGGCCACATCATGAAAAAGTTATATTTTATGAAATTATCGGTGACATCATGAGATGGTTTGGCCAGATGAACGAATGATCAGCGTTTGACGATATGAACAGCTAAACGCACGGATTATTCATGATATGGTTAAATGTTAGTGATCATAACTATCGTAAAATAGAAGGTGAGCCAGACTTGGCCGTGATAGGTCAGAAGGCGAAGGCGGGAGTTCGCTACGCTTCACACCCTCCTGTTTTTTTTTAGTCTTTAGAATCTATCTGTTTGAACTCTTTTGGTATCATAAAAACCCTACATTAATGATATGTAGACGACTATTTAAATATCATTAAACGTTGATGTTTCAACAATATGGTCAGTTTTAGCTGGCCATTTCAAAAAATAGAACCATTTCATGAAATTATCGACCATATCATGAAGTTATCAATTCTATGACATGGCTACGACATTTCTATTAACTTTAAAGAGGGATTCGAATAGCGTCAAGAAAAGTTAAGATTCTGATTCTGCTAGAAGTTCCAGCAATCTTCTAATGAGCTACCGAGGAATACTTCTGCAATCTTTGTACATCTCTCCATCGAAGGGATTCTTCTTGGCTCCTGTAATATAGCGCATCCTGGACTAGACTTTCTCCTCCGGCATTTGCAAAGGCACACTCGCATCTTCAGACTTCCTCGAAGCTGCTGCGGCAGTTGCTAAAGCCCTCTTATGTCTCTTCTTAGTTCTCTCCTTGTGGAAATATAGCCGGAGATAGTGGCAAGGGAACACTACGCATTCGCCCGCGGGTTCTTCTGCGTCAATGTAGACCCCTCTAACCAGAACTGAGTTGGAGCAGTTCAGGAGAATGAGGAGTGTTAGACTTATGACGTGTGAACACCAGTTGCTGAGCTTTGGTGTTTCTGTGGACAAGGGTTTATTTATTATTGATTAGGGTTTGATCATTAGCTGATTTGTTTTCAAATTTCCTGACATAACTGTTTATAATTTGTAATCGGGACGATGCCATTCAGAAGTGCAAAATCTTCAGGCGTACACAATTATATGAATAATAAATAGATTAATTATTAATTAATTTCTCTTACATGTAACTTACAGAACAAGACCGACACACGGAAAAACGAAGGTGAACAAGAAGCTCCCTATAGGACACACCCATATTATCACGACATGTCAATTTCTGGGTATTGAGCGAGCATATCGCTTATGAGAAAAATCTTTCTCTGATGGGCCTGTCACGTACATCTCAAGGGACGCTCAGATTTATATCTTCAAAGAGCTTATCTAACCGTGGACATTCTTTAGCCGAACAACCTTGGATATATCTTTTAATTTAACCATCATCAGCTTGAAGACGTTTCAGCGGTAGTGTTTGCTTGTACCCAGCAGTTGCCCGCAATTCTCGCCAAGTCATCTCTTCATGACAAGTTACTAACCAGGGACTACCAAGTAGACATCGAGCAGGATTGCGCCATTTTGCGCCGCTATCAGTAACCGCGTCTTGTAGTTTGGTCTAGCTACACTGTGCACTCACCAGGAAAGAAGTATACATCCAGCAGGCCCCAGACCCCGCGCCACACGTTAACAGTGGCGAAGAAGGACACGAGGTGGTACACGTCTGCCAGCAGTAGCCGCGGCGCGACGCGCAGTCTGGCGGCGGCCCAGCGGACTGGCGCTTGTAGCGCGAAAGTTACCACTACTAACGCGTACCCGACTATCTGTTGGATGAAAAATATACATTAAGTGATGAGATGAGCTGACCTTTCGCGGCACGGTCATAAGTTTTGCAGTGCCACTTGGAACTTTGGACTGTAAAATCTTGCGCGGCACTGCACTGCGCTCTGCGCTCGTCACCCTGAAGGTGTGTGGATAACGCGAGCCAAGCCGAGCCCCACCGGATAGTGTATGTTCGGCTCGGACGCCTACTATGCTACGCGCGCACGGCGCGTGGAACACAATATCTCAGTATAAAACAACGCGTGCTAACGCGAGCCAAGTGTGGCTCGACTCGCGTTATCACGCGTCTTTTTTATGCTCCTTGAGACTCCTTGGTTAACATGAGTCAAACTTATGAATCACGTATCTTGATTTTCTAACCGGAACACGTGTAGTAATGTTTGCGCTACTGTTTGGCGGTTAAATATTATGTCTGCGAAGATATAGGTTGCCAGGTATACTCTTGCAAAAGTATAGGTCGCCAGGCATACTTTTGCAAAGGTTTAGGTTACCAGGCAGACTCTCGCAAAGGTATAGGTTGCCAGGCATAATCCTGCATAAGAGTTGTTATACTTATCCTCAATATCGAAAGGAATGTTCAGTAAGGAATCTGAATAATCTTAAAGTGAACCCTGTACTAAACCTTCTCCGATAACTTTTCCTCAACATATTTTCCACGCAACTTTTCCTCAACAGATTTTTTCGAACCTGCTGTGGCATGTGGATGTCTCTCTTATTGGCACAGTTGCAACCTGTCAAGCATCTGAACATTCTCTTAAAGAGCGTGAGCACCGATCAGTAGTACCGAGAGTAGTGAGACATTTATAAAATGGAATATAGATAACTCTACTTAAATTTAATTTGATGGTCTGCGTTTGAGCGTTGTAGATGAATCAGGATACTTTTTCTAGGGGGCGGGGGCAGAGAGCTGAATGATAGTGTGACTTTTTATAGAACTATAAATAGACGTGTAATGTATAAATATAAATGTACCTAATGTCTGACGTTGAAGTGGATAGGCAACGAAAATATAAAATAATACCTACTTGTGCTCAAGATAATATTAAAAACAGCCTCTCTATCAACAATAATAACACTACTGCAAATATTAACATAAAAAATCTAATCTACACACGTAACCAGTTACCTACTTGCATTATCTACTTCGAAAGACAAACAGATCGACAGACGGTGCCTACGCGCTGACTAGCTCACAAAGTAATATACTAGAGTGCTTGTACTTTACCACAATAAATATTACAATGTTACTAGATTTATCCAAGATAACACTTCACTTTTATAAAGAGACAAGGCACTTGGCCGGCGCCTGTGGTAATCCTGCGCAAACGCTCATAATACATTGTTATCTGTATTATTCTTATTATATTGAACCACAGGCGTCAAAAGTAAAACCCCTAATAAAGGTTTTAGATGTCTTAATTACATACTTAACTTTATTACCTAGATACTAGTAAATAAAATGAAAATAGACATATTTGCGCAAGTGTGGAAAGCTCCATCCATTACAAAGAGATGAGGTAAACTATCACATAGATAATTCTAGAAGAATAGTTTTCTATTATTAACGTACTTACAATGTTTATGTACGAGTATAATAAATACTCATATTGCATTGTTTATGGATTACCAAGGAAGGTTGTTCTGGAAAGCAATTATTAAAATAATTATGATCAAAGAAAGGCAATCACCAAAATGAACGTAGTAATCAATGCCTGAATTATTTACATAGCTAGTATGTATGACAAAGTTGCGGGCAAAAGCTAGTTTTGCCCGCAACTTTGTCCGCGCGGACTACAGTTTATCGGGATAAAAGTAACGTGTGTTCTTCCCCAGGGTTCAAACTATCTCCATACCAAATTTCATTAAGATCGTGAAAAAGTAACAGACAGACAGAGATGCTTTCGCTTTTTAGGGTTCCGTTTTCAAACAGGGAACCCTCTCATCCGTCATCCATCTGTCCGTCAGTCTATCCGTCTATCTGTATGTCACAGCCATTTTAATCATAAATTATTATCATTATGAAGTTAAAATTTGCCCCATATAAGATTTATAAAAAAAAAAGGCTGGCAGAAACTGGATAAGAAGAGCCAAAGATCGGGCTCAGTGGTGTTCATTAGGAGAGCCTCACGTCCAGCAGTGGACAAGTATTGGCTAATGAATGATAGATTTATAACCGCTACGTAGGTGTGTAAAAAATATATCCCAACGGGCAAAAACCAAACTTTTAATTATCCTAAGACCACAATTTTACCAAATTTATAACTAATTTATAAGCGCTTACGAGCACAAGAAAGGGCCTACTTTATAGGTAGGTTTTCACTTATACCATATCTATAGTGCACTGGCCTACTGCAATGTACACCTACAGTAGCCTTGTACAAGTAGCTTATAGAACCAAACAAAATTATTACGCGCTCCGCGATTCCTCTACGAACGTAATCTTTCGTGTATTGTGGGACAAAAAAAATAAAAGTTGAAGACAAATAGTATAAAAGTATTTGTATTCAATTTACTTATATAATATTATGGTCTGCCATTGTGGTGTTATATTATGTTGGTTTTCATTAACTTTACGACATGCTTGCCATTTAGAACGTGTATTTTTCGAAAGTTGTATCATGTTTTCAATTAAAATTTGAAATTAAAAAATTGTTTAAATCAGCTTATTTACATATTTGTATTAGACAATTTAGTGAACCATTGTTTAAGGCTGTTGCCATTATTCAAATCAAGCACTTTGAAATGCGTAACGATGCCATTATGAGAACATTTAGTTTTGAAATGGCACGGATCAAACTCAAAGACAGCATCATCACTCGCCATGTTTTTGTTGCGTGCTGACGTTCATAGCGCTCGTCGCGGCTTGTCGGCATAACACTCCAGATGAAGGACTTCAAAATAGTCCAAAACTGGTCGGAGTATTTCCGATCTTCTATTTCGTGAGTTTTTAGCCGTTTTATTTATATTTAATATTTAACTCATACACTTATAATGAACTTTTTAAATCCAAGTAAGAAGTGTAAATAGTTTCAAGTATCTTTGCTCTAATCTTATGCTCATATAGGACACTTTTACTTACACTAGCCATACCATACAACCTTCTAAGCGCTTACAAGTGAAGTAACCAGAGTAACTATTTCTCAGAATGGTTACTCTTGTTCTTGGTTGTTATTAGAGTATTAAGCTTATTATATCCAAAAAAATAAACTTATAAACGCTTATAAGTTTAAATATACGATTAAACGTTCTTGCAGCCAAACAGCCTCTCGTTATGCTACTACAAATCCTATAGCAAATAACATAATAGGGCTTTAAAAGCGCAATACTCCTATAATACATGCGTGTTAGGATAATTTTGCTTGTTTAGATGTTTTTTTCGAGAGGAACATGAAGTAGAAAAAAACGTTCCTTTAGTTTTTACACTACATGCCGTATAATGTAAAAACGAATGGACCGATTGCAATGCGGTTTTCACATTTGGGTAGTTTGGGGTCCTGGCTACGGAACCTGAAATCTATGCGTGTCCGACAAGCACTTAGGCGTTTTTTTTGTATTAGTAAGGATATGGATATAATATGGAATTATGGATTAGACAATTCATGGTACAGAATTGCTACATAATATGATCCAGTATTAAATATGAGTATATTTACCTAAGTATTTGAATAACATTGTCTTAATAACCTGCGATCGTAGCCTAACGGTTCAATAGTGCAACTTAGAATCCAACATTACCGGGTTCGGTCCTAGGCTCCGCAGCAATGACTTTTATAAGTTATGCGCGGGTTTCCATCACTCCTTGCTTCAGAGGGCACGTTAAGCTGTCGATCCCGGCTGTTATTGATTAATAGCAGTCGTTAAGCCATGTCAGAGGGCTCGGGCAGCTTTAAAAACTCTGATACCAGAGGCCAGCACTACCTTATTCAACAAACAACAAACAAACATTGTCTTCTTAAGAACCAAAATAAAGCAACACAACTAATTGTTTGTGACTCGAAATGCTACAAAACAGCAAAGTTTTCAAAGAGCAACTCACCCACCCTCTATTCTTAGTGTTCTTTAAAATTGAGCATTATCCCACAAGTGCTAGGATTTCCCCATAAAGACAAGAAATAAAAAACTTGCGCTGCATAATTCACAGAATTGAGAACAAAGAGTATTAATTGAATTGAGGGAAACAAGCGCGCAAAACATCTAGATGATTATTTTAATAGATCTGTACATCTAGGAACTGGAACTGATCTCAAAATATATTTGATTACATTATTATTGTCTGCTCAGCTACCACTGATAGGTATGTAAATATTGTTCAATAGTTAATTGAACCGTGGCGGCAGTGATATTACAATCGAGCAAATATTGTAATCTATTGAATGGAATTATAGGAAACTGTTTATTATTATTGACACAAGAAATGCAGGATAAAGAAACTGAGTTGTAAATGGAATGTTATTGATAAAATTTATAGACTGCTCTGAGTCTTCGAAACGAGGTTATCCGACAGAGGACCAAAGTCACCGACATAGACCTAAAGATTAGCAAGCTGAATATAGGCAAAGGGCTGGTCACATTGGGTAGACGCGTCCTCGAGTGGAGACCGCGTCTTGGCAAACGTAGTGTAGGACGCCCACCGGCAAGGTGGAGTGATGACCTGCGCAAGGCGGCTGGCAGAAACTGGCGTCCATTAGGAGAAGTCTATGTCCAGCAGTGGATGATCACAGACTGATCATGATGTAGATACAAAATTATGTTTAAAAAAGAAACCCTCAAGGCTTCTTCTTCGACGCGTGCGACACGGAACTGACGCTGGACGCTCACAGTGGCACTAGTCCACAAATTTTAAATCGCTCAGCTACCTATGGCTAAGCAACACTCAGAGTTTCTCTGCAGGATTAGATCGACGAAGTGATCTGTCAGAGAACCAAAGTCACCGGCATCAATGATGTTATATATAAACTGAGGTAGATACGTAGTACCCCGCTCTGCGTGGGGCAAAGTAAACACAAGCTAATCAGCCAGAGTCGACTTAATCCCAAACAAAGTGGCAACCAACGACGCAACACGTAAATACAAGCGACTCCCGAAACATGAAAAATTAATCAAAAATGCCATCTTGTGTGTTTAGAAAGCGCACTACATACACTGGGACGACTGTTTAAGGCAGGAAGGATGTGTCTTTTCATTTTTAAGTACTGTTTACGGTTTTGAAAATGGAAAATAATACATTTCATTATACCCTAAATCATCTGTTGCTATGTTGCCGCTTCGCCACCTACACGAACGAGACAAGTAGCGGGTAACGTGTAAGAGCGACAGAGAGAACACGATAATGGTGAGTAGCGTTTATAGTTCGTATGATGCTAGGGGATGTTGGAGCTTACCAACGCCTGATAATCGTCAGTCTGCGCTCTGACCCGTAATGGCCACGGCTGACGATCTTCAGCCGGGGAGTCTAGCGGAGTTGCAACCCTATTTGTATTGGATTAGGATTTTTATTGCCAAAAGGAAAAACAAATAGGAAAAAAAACAAACGGTGAAACATCAAACAAGATTATCGGCGAACCCCAAGCTAGCATGAGGCCTGTATCTTGGGGCTCGAGTGCAAATTTACCAGATAAGTTTGTATCATTTAACTAAACTAAAAGAAAATAATTATAAGGAAAATATACAGTGGCAATGCAAAAGACGAAATTGTATAATAATAATAATATTCGGGACAATTCCACACCACACCTAGCCCCATACTAGGATACCATGTAATTTGGGCACTAGATAACGGATAAACATACATAAATACGAATATCAACATCCATGACTCGGAAACAAACATTTCTGCTCATCACACAAATGATTGCACCTTGCAGGAATTGAACCCGCGACCGTTTGATTTCGTTCCTAGGATCTCTAGCCACTAGACCAACCGGCCGTCAAATGGCCGTCTAATTTATTTTGTGTTTAGTGTCCCGCGAGTGGCGATTGCCACAATGTGCTTCAAAGTGCCTTTCGTCACTTTTGGCGGGAAAATGTTAACGTAAGTATATTTTTGATAGTTTAATAGTATCTTTTTCGTTGTTCTTCATTGTTTTAGCTATAAAATGGTATATAACATTATGTAATTTATTCTATAAGCAATTCGCAAAATAAAAAAGGTTTACGCGCGTTTCTCAAGTGTCCGGCGAATACACGGGTGTTCTCCGGGATATATAGAACTACTAGTTTTCCCGCCCGCGACTTCGTCCGCGCGGACTACTGTTTATCGCGAAAAAAAGCATCCTAGTACTTGTTATATATTAAAAACCAATGCAAAAGTAGGTACTTATAGCACCATTCTTGATGTTTTTTGACATACTTGTTATTTCGTTTCCATGGCAACCGCTTCTTACAGCGAGTAATCAAATTTTTTCCAGTTTTCTCGTAGAAACTTTCAATTTTCCGGGATAAAAAGTATCCGATGTTTTATTCCAGAGTATAAGCTATCTCTATTCCAAGTTTCATCAAAAATCCGTCCAGCCGTAATTGCGTGAAAGCTCCCCAAATAAACAAACAAACAAATAAACAAACAAACAGACAACTTTTCACTTTTATATATTGGTATGAATTATTATTAAAATATTTGTTTTTCAAAAATATCATTTTATTTTCATCTTGAATAAACCCTTCCATCCATTTTGCCCCAGTTTACTCTAGCTGCTAGCGCACGTAACTTCACAGGCCATCATCGGCGGTGATTGGCGATCGGCCGCTCTGTGCAACTCACTGTAACTGAGAACATATGTGTATCTCTTTCTCACGACGCGGTTCTGTATATCTCTGTGATCTTTTAACCTCTTCAGTGATGCAAATATAGTTGCTTAAGTTCTATGTAAGTAGCTATAGTACAATTTCGCCGTGTTTTTAGTGTTTTATAATGGGTATGACGTCTCTATTGGTAAAATCTCATTCATCGGCATAGCTCAAAGCATTAGCAAGCTGAAGTGGCAGTGGACCAGCCTAGACAGAAATCAAGCGCGAAGTATACTTAATTATTAGAGAAGCAGGTAAAATGCGTAGTGATTTTTCCGCATTTGGGTCATAATGAGCCGCGCCATTGAGTCAGTGACCAGTTTAGTTCAGCAGTTCAGCACGCAATTGGCGCATCCTCCCGCGGCCGTCTTGTCCCCCAGTTCGGTATTATACAGCATAGGGTCCCCATCGTTTTTAGTAAATATTATTACAAAAAAAGTTCCTTATGTCTATCTATCCATATGTTTTTTTTCTATATACCTACTTTATAATAATAAAGCAGTACTTAGGTATTAAATCTTTTGTAAAATGAAGATATTTAAAAAATATTGGTCTAGAGTACTTAAAATAAGCTAGGCACTGAACAAGAATCTGTCTATCTGTCTATTTGTTTGTCTGTTCGTGCGTACGTAAAATCTATTGGGCCGATTGCGATGCGGTTTTCACTGTTAGATAGCCTTGTGTACTCGGCATCTCAATCCGATAGGAAGAAGTAGAAGCCGAGCAAAGCAATGGAAAAACTAGACGGCTCAATGAATACTAAATACTGAATAGGGATTTCCTGGAAATATGCCAAATAAATAAACAAGCGGGCAAAGCCGTGGGCACAACTAGTCAGGCATAAAAATAAAGAACACGCTGATGAGGCATAAAAATAAGCAATAAATGAGCAAATTTGCTTTGGTGGTGGTGGTGGTGGTAAGTGAAAATACTTATTTTATTCAGGGAATCTTCAAGTTCAACACTAAAAATGAGTGAATATAGATATGTCAGCATGTTTTATCGACAATAGCACTGACAAAGCTTTTGATTTAAGGGATTGAAAGGCTGCGAAACAAAATTTTGTGTGAAACCCGCTTGTTTGCATATTTGAAAGTTTATTACTATTTTTAACAACTATAAGCGCCATTCGACTCATATGAATATACCTATATTGTAGGGCAACCCTACTGTAAAGTAATTTGTATTGTATTGTATTGTGGTTGGACTCCTAAGGTACGGTTCCAAATTCTTTGTTTGAATAGAACAGAACTTCTGAGTGAAGTTATGGAAAACTATTGTTGTATTCCAAACTCACACACACATTAAAAACAAGTGTCCGCTAAAGATAGCAGAGATGGTAAACCTATGTGCGACACTATTCGATTTTACAATGATGCCTCGAGTTAAAGTGACGAATCGTTATTATGATTGACGATCAAACGAAATTAACAGAGAAAGTTGCTTTTGAAACACTTCAAAATCTTTCGAACTGTAAACGGCGAAATTTGGAACGATGCAGCTTGGATATCAATGAAATAGCACGCAGTAGGTATTTCCTCTGACTGTGTGTTCGTGAGTCCATAGTCATCCTTTTTTAGATTTCCGAGAACAGGGAATGCTAGGATATATGTATGGATCGTGACGCGTTGTCATAATTAAACGAAATCATACTTACTTATTTAGTATTAGGCATTAGAGAACCTCTACGAAGGTCTACGAAAACATTGCACAAAATTTATAGATAGATAGATAGATGAACTCTTTATTGAAACACCACAATACAGAAATATACTAATAATAAACTTAATCTAACAAAAAAAACATGTTACAATTGGCAGTCTTATCGCTTAAAGCGATCTCTTCCAGACAACCGTGCATGGAGAGGATTATAACATAAATAAATTACGAACGGTGGTTTTTCTTACAACAACAACATAACTATATCTACTTTAATAGAAATGACAAATAAATACCAAAACATAACAACCATACAGATATATACATATAAATATACATATTATACATACATTATATATATATATAATATATATAAATATACCCATTATACATACATAATCATATATACTTGTTTATGTATATTTTTATTTTATTTTTTTAAATATATACAATGTGTTAAAAAGTAGCTAGTAGTAGTAGTAGTAGTAGTAGTAGTAGTAGTAGTAGTAGTAGTAGTAGTAGTAGTAGTAGTAGTAGTAGTAGTAGTAGTAGTAGTAGTAGTAGTAGTAGTAGTAGTAGTAGTAGTAGTAGTAGTAGTAGTAGTAGTAGTAGTAGTAGTAGTAGTAGTAGTAGTAGTAGTAGTAGTAGTAGTAGTAGTAGTAGTAGTAGTAGTAGTAGTAGTAGTAGTAGTAGTAGTAGTAGTAGTAGTAGTAGTAGTAGTAGTAGTAGTAGTAGTAGTAGTAGTAGTAGTAGTAGTAGTAGTAGTAGTAGTAGTAGTAGTAGTAGTAGTAGTAGTAGTAGTAGTAGTAGTATAATAATACTTACAGAAAGTTATCGAAGATATAAAACAGTATAAGAATACACAACATACTGTTTTTGTCTATATTTCATACAACGTATCTTGTTATTAAGTAAGTATAATTATGTGTATATGTTTTTTGATTTTTGTCGTTAGTGCTGGCCTCTGGTATCTGAGTTAGTCAGGCCGCCCGAGGGCCTCTGAATAACATCTGGGATCGACAGTTTAATGTGCCTTCCGAAGCACGGAGCGATGAATAACCAACCGCACATAGTCATTGGTGCGGAGCTTCGGAACGAACCCGGTATCGTTGGGTTCTAAGTTGCACTATTGAAACGGTAACGCTCAACGCTACAACGGTATGCTCAAATGTATATACGAGTAGGTATCCATACCAATATATAAAAGTGAAACGTTGTCTGTTTGTTTGTTTGTTTGGGGAGCTTTCACGCAATAACGGCAGGACGGATTTTGAAGAAATTTAGAATGGAGACAGTTTATACCATAGGATACGTTTATCCCGGAAAATTGAAAGTTGCCGCAGGAAAACTAGAAAATGTTGATTACTCACTGTAAGGAACGGTTGCCATCACAGAATGGTCTGTGGTTGCCATGGAAACGAAATAAAAAGTCTGTCAAAAAACTATAAATCTGTCTGTAAACATTGGTGCTATACCTACTTTTGCATTGGTTTTTAATATCCTAGAAGGAAATAGGATGCTTTTTTTCGCGATAAACAGTAGTCCACGTGGACGAAGTCGCGGGCGGGAAAATAGTACAATATATTATGTATTAGTGAACTCAGAGTTCAGGCAGCTGCCTATGCTAAGCTAAATACTTATTCTATGCTAATACTTTCTTTTTGTACTGGCAAAATACAAATAGCGTGTATAATGTATATGCAAGCTTAAACCATAACGAAATATAATCGTAGGCCTTCGTAGAGGTTTATTAAAGTGCTACGTCAGCTCTTTCCAAATCAGACTATTTTCGTAGGCGTTCGTAGGGGTTCATATCACACTGCACGTTGCACGTGAAATGACTCTACCACCCGTTTCAGATTATGACTCGATAAGAATCGACATGAAACTTGGCGCACAACTTTTTGATTTGCAGTCCCGAATACTGAACCGTCAAAATCTAATCTAAACCTTGTTGACTGTCTACGAGGTTAGGTGCCGCCTATTGAGTTAATAGAAATTGGCAATTGTCGCCTTGCTTTATCATTCCTCTAACAAGGATTTATTACTTTACACTACCATCTCCTACAATTGCAGAAACTAAGTCACATTGGCAAAACTCGAACCATAATAATCTCTTCAATATCAGCAACAATAGAGGCATTGAGGCAAGCGGGGTAAGTTCGGATGACGAGCGTAAATACGTACGTGAAATGCACCGTTTACTTCATTTACAAGTTCCTGATATGGCTCGATTTAAAAGGCTAATAGGATAATTCCAGGCTATTTATGGAGTCATGACGATAATCCTGAGATGCTGATTTTCCTCGTTAAATAAGTCGCAAGCGGAAGGCGGCCATTTTAAGAGCTCATTTTATAAAGAGGCGGTCGAATGTGATGCTTCCGTGAATTGCTCCTTTGCTCTTGTGAATTGCGTTTGTATTTTTTTTTTTTTTGCGCAAGGCAAATGGGTACGAGAAGTGTTGCATGAATTCGTTCAAATATTAATTGTGAATAAAAGTTAGTTTAAAACTTAAAAATACATTAGTTTTATTTCTTACTTAACTGAAAAATAAGTACTAAATTTCGTAGGAAGAAAACTCTACTAGAAACAGTATACAGACATTTTTTAAACTAGTAAACCGATTTTGATGAAACTTAAAGTATTTCCTAAGCTGAAAGATACACAAACTATTACAAAAAAATATGTAACTTGTAGTTTCTGAGAAAACGTCGACAAAAATACATACATAGATTCACAAACGTACATTTCTTTAGATACCCATAAAGACTACAATATATGAATATTACCCCTTTTTACATGACTGCCCAAAAAAGGAGTATAATGTTTATAGGATTCCTGTATGTTTGTATGTATGTATGTATGTATGTATGTATGTATGTATGTAAGTAGTATGTGAGTTTCTTTATTCTACCATATCTTTTAAATGTCTGAACTGATTTTGATGTATGGGGTATTGTTTGAATCTTGACAACATCCCGAGTAACAGGCTATTTTTTTTAAATTCATTTTGGCGGCAATGATAACTTGTCACTAAAAAGTATTAAAAAAAAAACGCGACTGCCCTGCCAAAAACGAACTAAAAAGTAAAAAAACGGTCCCCCGACTGCAATGTCCATTTTATTTTTCTCTTGTTTTTTACTTTTTAGTTCGTTTTTGGCAGGGCAGTCGTGTTTTTTTTAATAAAGCCGAACTCGAAAAGAGAGGGGTGTTATAAGTTTAGCATGTGTATCCGTGGCATCGTAGCTACCAAGCGAAATGACCGATTAAAATGCGTTTTTCTCTGTTTGAAAGCTGATGTGTTCGAGATGGTTCTTAGTTATAATAGCTGGGGATCGGGGGTTTCATAATTATTTATGTGTGCTTGCTTACAATACATAAACATGAACTTGATAACCTCCTTTTTTGAAGTCGGTTAAAAATTGCGATTTGCACGAACGAAGATTCACGTGGAAGGGATGAACAGCACAATTGTAGAGCTGGTTAAGACTTTTTATACGCTTTATATTAGCTTCACTTGTATGTTTGTTTGTATGTTTGTATGTTTGTAACCGACTCCTTTGGACGCTATTTTGACCCACTTTAAACGGTCAGATTTCATTCAAATTTTGCACACCTGTCAAAGACCGATGACAATGCAATAATTCGAAAAAAAAAACTCTCTTATAAATAAACCAAACTAAAAAATGGAAAATAAATTTTAATAATTTTGAATTAAGAATAGTGTAAAAAATTCTAATAAATATAAATGAATAATATAATTGAATAATGTTTTATTTAAAAAAAAGCGTGGGGTGCTTTTTAAGATATTATCGAAATGATAATCCTTCTTCTCATATCTGTCAATGAAATATTTCTAACTATTGACCCATGTACCCCACAATTTTTTTGAAATAAAACATTTTTTTCTTATTTACACTATTAAAATTTATTTTCTATTTCTTAGTTTGGTTTTCTATATAAAGCGTGTTTTGTAGTTTTTTTAAACTATTTTTTTTTATCACTGTCTTGGCAATCATTTGACCACGATTTCACCTGATGGAAAGCGATGATGTGGTCGAAGGTGTAGCACGCTTGCCTAGTAGATACCTATTCACTCTTGACTTGATGGAAGCTGAACCATTAGTCCCTAAGCAGTAGATGCAGTCGACAGCATGGCATGGACAAGCTGCTCACACGTTTTTACTTTGACATAGTTAAAAGTAAACACACGCTTCACTCACAAACGATATCATAACCCGTCTGTCCTGAATATTTCAGAGCACATATCCCAGCCTGGACTTAGAACACTTAGTTCAAAGACACTTGTAATAAATTTGAGTGTTTTTAACAAACTAGCTTAAAAGATTTAAAAAAACACGCCTGCCCTGCCAAAAAAGAACTTAGGCCAATAAATTATATACTGTTGTGATATATAATTATATAATGTGTTTATCAAGGTCTTCTTGATACCCATATTGTTTTTTTTTTTTTTTTAACCTTTGAAAATGGAGCCATACTGCCGCCATATACATTAAAAAAATAGCCTATGTTACTCGGGAGGATGTAAGAATGCTAACAATACCCTATACGTCAAAATTTGTCCAGGCGTTTAAAAGTTATGGTGGAGTAAAAAAACTCACATACATAAAAAACATACATGAATCCTAAAAACATTACACTCCTTTTTTTGGGCAGTCGTGTAAAAATTGCCTCATTTCTCTTCGATTCTTGTCTTCAAATATGCTACTCATCCTCAGACACTCATATATGGTATAATAAAGCCCAAGATCCCTTCATAAGAAGTGACCAGAGCTGAATATCTTGATAATGACTGCTCCGATGGTCACACCATCCAGCCAACATAAGTTTTCAATTAAAGAAATTGGAATTGCATTGGAATCGGTCAATCGTTTGGGAGCTACGATGCCACAGATATACTTACAGACAGACAAACTTATGGCATCCCTGTTTTTGCACCAGGGGTAGTGAGGGGTGTAAAATAAAGAACTTACCAACGAGCTCCAGCTGGATTTGACCAGGTCCTCAGGGAACAGGAATATGTCGAGCAGAGCCCACGAGCCCCTCCACACGAAGACCACGAGGGACCCTACTACTACCACTGAGAATATGCAGTCCAGGACGTACAGCATCGTCTCTCGGCTGTTCTGTAACAATACGCTATGAGTTACATATAGCTTATAATTATTATTATTGACATAGGAATAAGAGCGGTGCTAGCCTAACAACGGTTCAATAGTGCAACTTAGAATCCAATGATACCGGGTTCGGTCGTAGGATCCACACCTTTTCTAAGTTTTGTGCGGTTTTCCATCGGTCCGTGCTTCGGAAGGCACGTTAAGCTGTAGGTCCCGGCTGTTATTGATTAATTATGTTAATCCATGTCAGAGGCCCTCGGGCGCCCTGACAAACTCTGACACCAGAGTCCAGTACTACTTCATACGACAAACAAACAATAAACAAACATACGTTCATAATTCTACCGCCATAGTTTTTTAGTTCTTTGACCGGCCCGCTACTACGTACTCCAGTTTCCTAACCGTAATCTTTTACTTTTTCTCATGCATTTCAATGATATCTATACTTAAAATAAAGCAGTTCGTACCAAAAAACTGTACATAGAAGCTAATTAAAAAATAGTCCAGGGTACTTAAAATAAACTACCGAACAATATTTTTTTAATCTTCTCTGACTGTTTGTCAGTATGTTTGTTCGCGTATCACGTAAAAACTACTGAACCGATTGCAATGCGATTTTCACTATTGGATAGCTTAGGGTTCGACTTAAAAAGTGGGGTACTTGGTATCTCAATTCGATGAGTACAAGCCGAGCAATTGATAAAAACTTTTTGATGGCTGAAGGATTTTTTATGAAATGGTATATTGGTACTCGTATTTAGGTCTTGGAATATTGAGAAATTTTAACCTAGAGAAATGACCACGCGTGTGAAGCCGCGTGTACAGATAGTTTAAAATGCAGTGTTATATTCAGCTTCCTAGAAAAGTTATTTGTATATTTTTTTCTAAAGTTGCTACGACTTTAAGAAAATCTTTTTTTTAATGCATTATGCTAAGAAAGAGAGTACCAAAATGTTTATTTTCAAGAAGTTGTACCAACTTTCGAAAAATGTGTGTAGCGGAATCGAATTGCATGGAAAATTTTTTTCAATAATCGGATTTTGCTTTGAAGAAAGACAGATAGAACGTACTTAAAATAATTTTTTACTCGTGAAATGTTCGAAAAATGCTAATAGGTATAAAAGGTTCTAAAATCTCGGGTCGTCTATTAAACGATTTTAATGACATTAATTCTGACCCTAGCTTAGACACTTTTCTCCTTTCAACTTCGATTTGACTGATTTTGATGCATTTTATTTGTTTGGCAGAGAATTTTACTGAGACGGTGTCTCGTTAACATTTTGATGATGCAAACAAGAAACAGGCCAAGGGTGGTGTATTAGTTTTCGGCCAGGCCCCGTAACTGTTTGCCCATGACTCTTTGCCAATGACGCTTTTTTGCCATTTTTCTTTTCAAAGAATTGACTATGGCGGCAGGCAGGTTGTTTACCTGCGCAAGCGCAGGTCTAACCATAATAATTCCAGTGCTACTTTTTTAATTCGACTTCCAAAAGGAATTGGATGAAAAGATTCTTAATACAACTGTATATTTTTGAGTGTATGTTCACTCATATCTCGTGGATTTCTGATTTGGATGTAATTCTTTTTTTGAAAGAGTGGCGAAGGAGGAGGAGAGGAGTAACTCTATTTAAATTTCATCAGAAGTAGATCTGCGAATGAGGAGGAGAGGAGTAACTCCATTTAAATTTCTTCAGAAGTAGATTTGTTATATGTTTTAATAAATCCATTTGAAGTCGTTTTTTTATTCGAATTATTAACTTTTATTCGATAGGTATTGATTATTAAATAATGACTTGCTGAAAATGCTGTCATAGAATTATGTCATCCTCTGTAGCATCGATTAGCTTCCTTACCTTGTACAATATTGAGATGCAACGCGGAACTTGGGGTTGCAAAATCGAGGCAAAGCTTAGCATCGTCACCTTCAGACATTGGTTAATTGACGCAAATCAATACAAAGTTTAGCATCGTCACCTTCAGACATTGCTGAATTGTCACAAATCGAGGCAAAGCTCAGCATCGTCACCTTCGGACATTGCTTAATTTTCACAAATCGAGACAAAGCTTTGCATCGTCACCTTCAGACATTGGTTAATTGACGCAAATCGATACAAAGTTTAGCATCGTCACCTTCAGACATTGCTGAATTATCACAAATCGAGGCAAAGCTCAGCATCGTCACCTTCGGACATTGCTTAATTCTCACAAATCGAGACAAAACTTAGCATCGTCACCTTCAGACATTGGTTAATTGGCGCAAATCGATACAAAGTTTAGCATCGTCACCTTCAGACATAGCTGAATTGTCACAAATCGAGGCAAAGCTCAGCATCGTTACCTTCGGACATTGCTTAATTCTCACAAATCGAGACAAAGCTTTGCATCGTCACCTTCAGACATTGGTTAATTGACGCAAATCGATACAAAGTTTAGCATCGTCACCTTCAGACATTGCTGAATTGTCACAAATCGAGGCAAAGCTCAGCATCGTCACCTTCGGACATTGCTTAATTGACGCAAATCAATACAAAGCTTAGCATCGTCACCTTCAGACATTGCTAGCCAGTATAATAATATAGTTTTGCTGGCCTTCAATCAAGAACATAGTAGCTCACCAAGATTTAGAGTAACTGAACCTACGTCGAGACATTGGTTCACTAAGTGTATCAAAAAGTGTGTCTGTATGAACTCGGTAAAATCTCATACAGCTCGATTCACGACATAATTTATGCCACACACAAGAAAGATATGGAAAGAGGCTTCCGCTTGAGGTATTACCGCAGTTTTTTTTCTATACCACTAAATTGATTGATCTATGTCGAGACTCCAGAAATTTAGCAGAACTTCTACCACTAATATAGCCCACCTTTATCTATGTTACGTACGTGCATAAAGATGATTTAGGTTAAATCCACCTGTTATTACTAGCCCAGACAAAATACTGGTGGCATTGAACAATTGCTGATTCATCAGTACCTACAAGTTTTTTTGACCAGGTACTAAAAAACGTCCGATAAAGTGACGTTTAAAGTAAATTTTATTTTATAATAACGTAATTTCCATTATCAAAACTTTGAAATAGAATTCTGAACCAATCATAAATAACTTGATAATAGAAACAAAGATAAAGATGTTCTGGAAATAGAAAGCGTGTAATGAACAGAACAAGAAACAAGGAGTAGGTACCTAAAGACTTTCAAGCGCGCTTTCTTGTTTCTAAAAATATATACGACAAAAGGTTATGTTAGAATAGCTTATAAACAAAAGATTTTAATACAAAAAGAAAGAAAATGATGGATGAAGACAATAGTTATAATCGATGTGGAGTTATAATGCCAGATCCAGAAATACCTCCTCGGGTAATATTATGCTTTAGCAGATAGAACACAAAAATAGACATGAAAAGATAGAAGAAAATAGAAGTGATCTTACGGCAATTAACTAAACCCGGAAACGATAAAATATACTCTCTGTTCTAGCAGTAAGGACATAAAGTGAAAAAGATTATCGAAGATAAGATAAGAATCCCAACTAATGAACACAGTCAAGGGATAAAGATCAATACGAGAAGCAAATAAAACAACGATGGAATAGAAACAGGGACTGGTTAAAAAGGGATACTTTATAACGGTACCAACCGATTCTGAACTAACTAAAGATAGGTAGGTTGGATCTAATGCGCTTCTGTAGTCAGGCATTCATGTTTACATTCACCACGTGGATCATCTTGTTTTAAGTCCGTTATAACTTGGATTTGCAATGACGTTCCTGTTATTCCTATAAAACAGATATAAAAAACATTTAAAAGAAAAGGTAATAGAACTTGGTTTATTTTTACCTGGATGTTTTTTTTTGGTGAAACTAAGAGTTCGATAGACAAATTAGTCAGTTTATTATGTTTCTGAAAAACAAATTCTTATTTTAAGATTTATTTCAAACATTGAAAATCTCGTAGGCGCTGAGATGTGATGAATCAAAGTAAAAGTATTTATTGTAAATAGGTAAAATAATAGCATTTTTACATGTAAAAACTTAACATCTCATGAACAAAGTGTCTCTACCAATACGCATAAACTTAACATCTCATGAACAAAGGGTCTCTACCGATACGCATAAACTTAATATCTCATGAACAAAGGGTCTCTACCGATACGCATAAACTTAATATCTCATGAACAAAGGGTCTCTACCGATAAGCATAAACTTAACATCTCATGAACAAAGGGTCTCTACCGATACGCATAAACTTAATATCTCATGAACAAAGGGTCTCTACCGATACGCATAAACTTAACATCTCATGAACAAAGGGTCTCTACCGATACGCATAAACTTAACATCTCATGAACAAAGGGTCTCTACCGATACGCATAATCTTAACATCTCATGAACAAAGGGTCTCTAACGATACGCATAAACTTAACATCTCATGAACAAAGGGTCTCTACCGATACGCATAAACTTAACATCTCATGAACAAAGGGTCTCTACCGATACGCATAAACTTAACATCTCATGAACAAAGGGTCTCTACCGATACGCATAAAATATAATGTCATAATATAGTGTGCCATAGTTTTACTTATCCTAATAATGTGCAAGTATAATAATAATCTATACTTATAATAAAGCAATTAGAACGAAATAGTCTGTACAAAGAAAATAATTTAAAAAATAGTCTAGGGTACATAAAATAAGCTACTGAACAAGAATATAGTATTTTTAAATCTATCACTTGAAAATAAATTATTTTACGAACCTACCTATGTAAAACAAAAATGTTTGCGGCCTATCCGCACCTTAATCTATTGTCACAGTAAAGTATCTAGATTATATTTTATGCGACTCCATAGTAGTTCAAAATAATATAGCCCAAAAGATCATTATGCCTACCTTAACAGTATGCCAAATACTGTTTATGTAAAATTAATATTAATATCTGTAAAAGTTATGCCTAACTCATTATGCCAAAGTAAATTAGTATTAAAAAAGTTACGCGAAACAAAGGGATACCTGAACAAAGAGATAAACATGTAATTTTAAATAGATCAAATCAATAAAATTAGGTAAATTAAGTATGTTTTGAGTTTGAAAAGGAAATTTCCCTTTCATGTGCCTAGTCAGATTTGAATCTCGCACAGGAAAAGGAAATACCCT
The DNA here is from genome assembly GCA_946251855.1 of Alsophila aescularia. Classification (NCBI taxonomy): domain Eukaryota; kingdom Metazoa; phylum Arthropoda; class Insecta; order Lepidoptera; family Geometridae; genus Alsophila; species Alsophila aescularia. The sequence goes on along the minus strand of OX276383.1, from coordinate 46,809,972 downwards.
TCTGACTCTACCGGTGCTTCGGAAATACGCCCGTTAGAGAAAAAAGCACTAAGAAATCTTACGGGGTTGTCATTTTCTCAATTTTGGCACTTGTTTATCAAAAAAATACTGAACCAGTCCACGCAAGCAGCACCCACCTATCACAAGAATAAACATCTCATATCATCTCATTCCCCGATCATCCTCTCCTATTTCCTATCGCATTCGACGAGCTATAGAACGAAATGAACGGTAACTAACCGTCCTGAACATGGTCGGCACGTCGAAGTAGTCCTGCGGCGCGTCGACGGCGACGGCGAAGGGCGCGGCGCAGATGTTCCTGGTGGCTCGCAGCGCCGCCAGCGACAGCGTCGCCGCCGCCGTCGTGGACAGCAGCGTGCGCGCGCTGTCGCCCGTGCACTCGTTCAGCAGGTTCCAGACGCCGCGCCACGCGCCCACGCACGCCACCCCCGCCACACAAGTGTAGAGCCGCGACGCGACGCAGTACGTGAGCCGCCCTCGGTCCGGGCTCAGCATCTTGCCCAGCCGCGTTTGGAACACGCACAGCAGCAGGTTGCAGGCGAGGCCGAGCGCAGCGCAGACGGCGGCGCTGCTGACGGGCCGCTCCGGCAGCACGTACAGCTCCATGAGGGTCCACGTGGACTTCCAGTAGGAGACGACGGCGGGCGCAACCACCACGGAGGCGAACAGTGTGTCGGCGCACTCGAGCAGCGCGGAGTAGGCGCGCGAGCCGCTCGCGAGCGTGTCGGCGAGACCGGCTGTGCTGCCGCGCATGGCTGCTGACTGAACCGCGAATGCGCTGCCGCACCCGCGCGAGCCCTAATTGCATTATCACCGCGTCCCGCACTCTGACGTCGCCGCGCTCCCGGCTCTCGTACTGCGACGTATCGCACAGATTTACCTTAGGATTTGACTAGATCACTTTTAAGGTCGAGATAGCGAAGAAAACACATGTTGTTTCGTGAGTGTTGTTCTTCCGGCGCAATAAAATTGTATCAGTACCAAGCGGTGTCAACGTTGAGAAAACACTCCGGGAAGGTTTAAGCGCGTCACAGACGACTAAGATACGATAATATTTTATCTTAAGATAAAATATCGCTCGCTATACAATTTAAATGAACCATCACAAACGGCGAAGATAATATATATATGCATCTTACAGTATCTTAAGATATCGAGCGATATGGAATTTATTATGATATGATATATGATATATAATATGATTTATTAAGATGTCATCTTAAGATACGAAATATATCGTAAAAGATACAAAATATATATTAACATACTATCTTAAGATACAAAATATCGTAATATGCTCTACAGGTTGCTGTGTTTTGTATTCGTGACGGTTTTTTTAACCCCTGAACAAAGAGATGGGTGTTATAAGTTTAGGGTGTGTATCAGTGTGTGTATGTGTGTGTGTGTCTGTGGCATCGTAGCTCCCAAACGATAGGACCAATTTTGATGCGGTTTTTTTCTGTTCGAAAGCTGATATGATCGAGATGGTCCATAGATATATGGGGAGAGGGAGGGGGGAGGTGAGAAAGAAAAGGGGGGTGGAAATCGTAGCTTCCAAACAAATGGACCTATTTAGCTGTGGTTTTTTATGTTTGAAAGCTGGGGTAAACAAGATGATTCATAGCTATAATTTGAGGATGGAGGATGGGGGGCGTTAAGGGGGAGTGGTGCGAATCGTAGCTTTCGAACGAATGGAACGATTTAGCTGCGGTTTTTTATGTTTGAAAGCTGAGGTAAACGAGATGGTTCTTAGCATCCTGCAAGTCGTTGTTCTGTACAATAGCTCTCGCGCATGTTCGTATTTTGTTTTACTAAATCTTCCTTAATCAAATTATGAATTTTGAGAAAAGTTTCCTTTGACTTATTAATATAAGTTTTTTTTTTGTAGAAACATCTGCGTAAAGATTAAATACACCGCGGCTTTTTCTAAATTTAATATGATTTTCTATCCAAATTGATCACCTTGTACAGTGCGCTAATGCAATTTGTATATCAAATTCAAAATCAGAATCGTCGTCTGATGAGCTATCTAATAAATCTAATAGTGAAACCGTACTACTCATATTTTATCATTCTGTATATAGAAAGCGGTGAAGAAATACGTGTGGCACCTATTCATTCGCTCGCAGGCCGTCCGGCCTGCGAGCGAATGAATAATTTCAATATATTATCGTATCTTAGCCGTGTGTGATACCCTAAGATGCTATAATATTTTATATGCAGATATCGTAACATCAAATATTATAATATCTTAATCGTCTGTGACGCCCTTTACTCAAGCGGGCCTATCGTCCACAAGGTAACGAGTATCTATATTAGGAAATTGTTTGTGGACCTTTGTACCTTTGTATACGAGTCGATGATGATTGTCAATTTTAAGATGAGATAGTGGAGAATACGGAGTCTTGAAGAAATATGTATAATTGCGTATTCAAGGTTTCGGATTTTCTCGAACATCCGTTATCAATTCGAATGAATGTTCGTCTATCTTTAGTTTCCGTCGCGTCCAACATAGTATGAGAACAATTGAATACAAAATATGGATAGAGTTTAAACAAAATCGGATCTGTAATGGTCTTACGAAACAACGAACAAACAGATTGTTTACGAAACATGTCCCTGTACGTAGTACGAGTTAGCGCAAGGCTCGTAAATGTGACCTTAGAACTAAACTGCGTAATGGTCAGCAAATCAGTAGGGACGGGCCGATTACCCGCTTCCTTCCTAGGCCGGCCAGGAGTTGCCTCGACCTTTGTGTTGTTTACATTCTCAAATGAAATCCGGACAGGTCTAGAGTCTTGACTTGAATAAAATTTGGTGAAAGCCGTTTTTGAAAAAGATATTTTCACAAGAATTGCATAAGTAAGTATAGGACTGTTTGATTGGTGAAACCTTACACCTTTTTAATTCTCACGTTCATGCTGAAAGCTACACGGCACTAGGCTCCAAACCTCAAGTTTATGTAGAGGTTGTAAGGCATCAGGAAGTGCTTGGTGCATGCCGTCAACCCAAATAAACATGTATTCTTCCTAAATGCATCACCTAATTGTGTTAATTCGACACTTAACATTGTCATTCTTCTTCTGCTTGCGGTGCCTCTCCACTAATGGAGATTGGCCGTCAGCTCCGCATATCTCTTTCGGTTTCTCGCCAGTCAAAACAGCTCTTCTACGTTGACGATTCCGGTGCAATCTCGGACACTCTTAAGATCTTTCCCATCATAATAATGCGGAGAAGGCGGTAGTGATCGTGCCTGAGCACATATCCGAGATATCTTCTTTTTTTTCTTCTCTTGATGGTCAGGACAAGTTTGACTTGTGCAAACGTAAGACACGTCGTAAGACGTCTACATTCGTGACCCTGACATCATCATCATTTACAGCCCGTGTCAGTCCACTGCTGGACATAAGCCTCTTCCAAAGCACGCCACTGAGCCCGATCTTCGGCTCTTCTCTTCCAACTGCTGCTAGCCACTTTGCGTATATCGTCGCTCCACCTAACTAGAGGGCGCCCTACACTTCAGCTTACTAATCTTAAGGGCTATGTCGATAACTTTATTTCTCTGCCGGATCATCTTATTCCAGATACGATCTTTCAGAGAAACTCCAAGCATAGCTTTTTCCATAGCTCGCTGAGGGACCTTAAATTGGTGGACTAGTCGTACCGTGAGTGTCTCGGCACCGTATGTTATAACAGGTAGGACACACTGGTTGAAACTTTTGTCTTCAAACTTAGCGGTATTGGCAACGAGAAGACTCGACGAAGTTTCGCAAATGATGCCCAGCCCTGCTCTATTCTTCTGCGGGTCTCTCTCTCGAAGTTGTTTTTGCAGACAAACATACTCCTGAACAACTTCGAGAGCAGTTCCGTTAACAGCAATTGGTGACCATGTGGATCCAACAAATTTTTAGCATGCGACGGTAGAACCACATTTCTACAGCCTCAAGTGTCTTGTGAAGGTCTTAATTGATAGTCCATGCTTCGCAACCATAAAAAAACTATCGGTCAGATGTAACATTGGAGTATCCATACTCGAAAGCGTATGTCCAGTTGCTTGAGGCACAGTATTGTTTCCATCTTATTGAAGGAAGCACGGACAATTTCATATAACATTGTCATAAGTAACACTTTTGTAATATAGTAAACTTTATTTTTAAGTCACGATTTAGTGCTTGCCTAGCGTTAAACCATAATCTTTCTTACCTGGTGAGTGATTATGTGGACTCGCTAAGCCTAGAATTTCAGACCAATTTCTTACTATTGTGACGAGGTCAAAACCTCTTTCATAATAATACTCATTTGATCTCTTAATTCTTTCATAATCCATTTCATTCCAAATGATAGTTTGACATTTTTAATTCAAAATTTAAATAACCTGTCATTCTTAAATTGTCATTGATTCGCTCATGTCTGTGTTTTTTGACCTAACTTTAAAAAAAAACAGAATACACACGTTATATATACTAAACTAAATATATTTCATTTCAAAACCTAAGTTTGCTGAATATAGCTGAAGGAAACGTGTACGTATGAAGACTAGCAGCTACGAAGCCTCCGCTGCCCGTTGAAAAATGAAGGCTCGCACTACTAAGTACAATTAAATTATTGTCCCTTTGAGCTGGTAGACACCCTCGGGGAGGCTCCGGCCACACTATGTTACAAAAGCGTTACTTACCTATGACAATTTAATGTTGCTAATTAACACAATTAGGAGAAGAATTCAGAAAGAGTAAGTCTAAAATATGTTTGCCCGGTACCTTTGGGTATGCAGATGACAGTACTGTAGTTGAGAGATACATTTCCAATGCTCAGGCCAGCTACGACGCTATCCAGCTTCAGAGAGAGGCTGAGGTAGACCGTTTGAATTAAGCTTTTGAAGCCGTGTCTGCTAAAAGAGTCCCCTAAACCAGCTTTTGAATTTTTATCAAGCACAGGTCCGATCTTATTGGGAGTACTGCTGCCACCTCAGGCACGGTTTTGCCAAGTATCAGCTCGAGGCTTTGGATTCAATCGAGACACCGTGCTACGAGATAGATAGATACTACTTTGTTGCACAAAAAAAAAACACTTACAAATAAAATAAACTTAAGGCGGGGTACGTCCCGAAATCATCGAAAAGACGAAAAGCAAAAACAGAGTATGACATAAGTAATGAAACAACTTTTTAAAATATTTTGGATACAAGAGTATAACTAAACAAATAACCTAACATAACTTCCAGAATGGTATCCTTGGAGAAAAATCACGAACTATGACATGAAAATAACTTGTTCCGTCGCTGTTCTCGTTACTTTCAGCGACAGTAACAGTTTTTTATTTTATAACTAGCTGTACTCGCGGCATTGCACGCGTGGCCATTTCTCTAGGTTAAAAGAACTCTATTACTATTCCAAGACCTAAAATACTAACATATCAACATTTAAACAAAATTCCTTCAGCCGACAAAAAGTTTTTATCGATTGCTCGGCTTCTTTTCATCGGGTTGATATAATAAGTACACCATTTTTTAAGTAAACCCTTAGCTATCCAACATTAAAAATCACATCGCAATCGATCCAGTAGTTTTTACGTGATGCGTGAACAGACCAACAGGCAAACAGACAAAAACGAATTTAAAAAATGTTTTAATCATTTTCAGTAGCTTATTTTTAGTACCGTAGATCTTTTTTTTTTAAATGTCTTCCTTTTACAGATTTATTGGTATTTACTACTTTATTATAAGTATAGATGCTCTTCAATTTTGGGCAGATTAATAAAAATATACGTTTTATTATATTATTTTAATCATGCCTATAAAACAGTACCGTGACCTACTGACTGACTGACTGACTGACAGACAACGCCCAGCCTAAACCGGTGGACCTAGGTATTTGAACCTACCTCGTAGTATGAACTCAAATCATGCTAAGTTTCATTTGAATTCATTCAGTAGTTTCAGCGTGATGCGCGTCCAAGATATAGACAGACAGACAGACAACATACAAATACGAAAAATAAAACAGTTTTGGCTTCTGTACGAATAATAATAGAACAGCCACCAAAAAGTATTTAATAAATATCTTAAATGTACAGAATTTGGACCCATCTCCCGCAGGAACCCTTTATTTTTTCGGGATGAAAAGTTTTCTCAATTTTCACCCATTATATAATCTATATATGTGCCAAGCTGCATCAAAATCCATCCAGTAGTTTTAGTGTGATAAGTATTCGTTGAAATAACTTTCAACCCCTATCCTGCAGAAACCCTTTAATTTTATGGGATGAAATGTATCCTATGTCCTACCTCGTAGTATGAACTCATGCCAAGTTTCACTTGAATTCATTTAGTAGTTTTGGCATGATGCGCGTCCAATATTCAGACAGACAGACAGACAGACAGACAGACAGGCAGACAGACAGACAACAAAAAAATAAAATAGTATATAATTAAGTAGGAAAATAGAACAGCCTCTAAAAAAATACAAAAAATCTTCAATGTACAGAATTTGGACCCTTATCCCGCAAGAACCCTTTATATTTTCTGGATAAAAAGTATCTTCTATTTTCACCCATCATAAAAACTATACCTGGGCCAAGGTGCATCAAAATTCATCCAGTAGTTTCAGAGTGGTAAGTGAGTTATTTCAAAATCTTAAATAACCGTGTCCCCTATCCTGCGGGAAACGTTTAATTTTTCGGGATAAAAAGTATCCTATATCCTACCTCGTAGTATGAACTCAAATCATACCAAGTTTCATTTAAATTTATTCAGTAGTTTCAGCGTGATGCCTAGCTAAGATACAGACAGACAGACAAAAATGAAAAAAAAAACAGTTTTGGCTTCAATATGGAATACACTAGGACTTTAGTAATATTTGGTCTGAGGGAATACAGAAAAGCCCCCAATTTTTTTTACAATGTATCTTCAATGTATAGAATTGGACCCGTTACAGTTGATTATAAGTATAGACTATAACCCCCCTAAACCCTATTAAACTAAACAAATAACCGAACACTTTTTTTAATTGGGTTTTATATATTGAGATATCGATGAAGAGCACAAAATTTATCTAAAATCGACTCCTGAGCTACATCACCTCTCCCGCTCACACTGCCCCTGGACGAGCAGGACAAACAATTGTGAGCCCCACTTTATAAAAATAGTACAATCGGCGGCCTTATCGCTGAGCAGCGATCTCTTCCATGTAACCGAGGCTCATTGGGGATGACACTCTGGTACAGAGTAAGCTTCATAGCCTGAGCATCGACGTGATGTCGCAAGTCTGTCGCTATTCACAGATGTCTGGAGTACCGTGTAGCTTGCAGCATGTACGTGAGTATATAAAACACTTGAAAGGGCTTAATTTTCTGCTTGAGTGAGCCTTCTTTGTTATCCTTGTGACTAACTGCTGGTGTGCGCTGTTTTGGCCCTATGAAGTGCTTAGGTCTACCTACTTCACCTGAACTCCTTATGAAGCATCCCATGAATACTACTACTATGCTATGCATGTATGTTAACTCATTTTAGTGTATTAATCAATCGCTTTGTTGACTGGGTGTATCCAACGACAGTGACTCGGAATAATCCGATGCAACGCGAAGTGGAGTAGTTCATAGGATCCGGAATTAGATCGAGCCAATGCACTAAAGTGGACTATAATGACTACTCGCGAGTAAACATGGCGATCTGTCTTGGGAAGTGCCGTGCTTTTGGACGGGATATATATATAAATATCTTAATCTGATAGCTTAATCCGCCGTACAATTAACTGCCTAGCTTGTTTACTAAACGGCGCCATTCAACTAGCGGCCTGACTGATATTCAGCCATTCAATCAAATTTATAAATATTTGTCTGTTTGCAAACTACTATGTTTGATACAATTGAGTCTTTTTTGTCACATGGTCACCCTATTGTATGAATGGCCTAAGCAATCAGCCTGCCAATTCATTAAATGTTGTATTAGACGCTACGGCTGAATATCATTCAGGCAGTTAATTGAATGGCGGAGCTATCGGGCTGCGACATATAAACTGTGTCGGGACACGAGATTCAGAGTATTTCAAACACTTAGGTTACCCCACCCCTATTATTGGGAGCTATTTTACCTTTTTATTTATTTGATTTCGTTCAATCTATATCTATCTATCAATATCTATATATATCTATCTATATCTATTTATCTATATCTATCTATATCTATCTATATCTATCTATATCTATCTATATCTATCTATATCTATCTATATCTATCTATCTATCTATCTAAACTTATAATTAAACTGTAACAGGTCCAATTCTGTAAATTGTTTTTTTTTGTTTTGTACTCGTTATTCAATACTGAAGCTAAAACAGTTTAAAAAAAAAACTTATAGTCTGTATCTTGGCCGCTCATCACGCTGAAAGTACTGAATGAATTCAAATGAAATATGGTATGATTTGAGTTCATATTACGAGGTAGGATAAAGGATACTTTATATCCCGAAAAATTAAAGGGTTCCCGCAGTATAGGGGTTGAAAGTTATTTAAAAGAACAAGTACCACGCTGAAACTACTGGATGGATTTTTGATGCAACTTGGCACGGTCAAAATTCATATGATAGGTTTAAATTTATTAATTACTTTTATCCCAAAAAATAAAGGATTCCTGCGGGATAGAGGTCCAAAGGTCCAAAGCTAGCTAAATGTTTATTTTGAAGTAATAAATAATGTTTTTTGGAGGGTACTCTATATTTGGTACAGAAGCCAAAACTGTATTTTTTCCAATTTTTGTCTGTCTGTCTATCTGTCTGTATCTTTACCACGCAACACGCCGAAACTACTTAATGAATTCAACTGAAACTTGGAATAAATTGAGTTCATGCTACGAAGTAGGTCATTTGATACTTTTCATTCCGAAAAATTAAAGGGTTCCCGCAGGATATTGGTTGAAAGTTATTTACAAGAACACGTATCACGCTGAAACTACTAGACGGATTTTGATGCAACTTAACACATAGTTTATATGACAAATTAAAATTATGGATACTTTTTATCCCGTAAATATAAGGATTTCTGCGGAATAGGGGTCAAAAGTTATGTAAATTTTGAAGTAATAAATAATATTTTTTGGAGGGTACTCTATATTTGATACTAAAGCCAAAACTGTTTTCTTTTTGTCCATCTTTTTGTCTGTATGTCTGTCTGTATCTTGACCGTGCATAGTGCCGAAACTACAGAATGAATTCAACTGAAACTTCGTATGATTTGAGTTTATACTACGAGGTAGGACATTGGATACTTTTCATCCCGAAAAATGTAAGGGTTCCTGCAGGATCATCATCATGTCATCATGTCAGCCTTTAGAAGTCCACTGCTGAACATAGGCCTCCCCCAAAGAGCGCCATGACGACCGATCTTGTACCACCTCCATCCACCGACTTCCTGCGATGGCTACAATGTCGTCGGTCTATCGGTCCCAACCCGGTGTGGGGGGTCTCCCCGCACTTTGCTTGCTTGTTCGTGGTTGCCATTCGAGAACCTTTATTCCCCAATGGTTGTCGGTTCTGCGACTTATATGGCCTGCCCATAGCCACTTCAACTTGCAAACTCTGAGATCTATGTCGGTAATCTTCGTTCTTCTACGGATTTCCTCATTTCGGATTCTATCACGTAGTGAAACACCGAGCATAGCTCTCTCCATTGCACGCTGCGCAACTCTGAGCTTGTGTATGAGAACAATAGTTAGCGACCTCGTCTCAGTGCCGTATGTCATCACTAGCAACACGCACTGATTATAAACTTTCGTCTTGAGGCTCTGCGGTATCTGCGACGAGAAGATATGGCGTAATTTCCCGAACGCTGCCCATCCGAGTTGGATTCGTCGGTTGACCTCTCTGTCGAAGTTGGATCTACCCAGTTGGATCGTCTGACCCAAGTAGACATAGTGATAAACAGCTTCGATAATATCGTTCCCAACATAAACCGGCATGGGTACGACATGGGCATTTGACATGATGTTCGTCTTGCCCATGTTCATTTTAAGACCCACCTGTTGGGAAAAAATCTTGAGGTCACTGAGCATTGTGCTTAGGTCTTCCAGAGTTTCAGCCATGATGACTGTATCATCAGCAAATCGAAGGTGAGTGATGTATTCGCCATTGATGTTAACACCAAATCCGTTCCAATTCAGAAGCTTGAATATATCTTCCAGTGCAGAGATGAACAGTTTTGGAGAAATAATGTCTCTCTGTCCCTGTTTTGCAACTGGATAGAATTCGTTCTCTGATTCTGAAAACGAACTGTCATGGTGACCTTGCTGTACAAACACTTCAACACTTCGATGTACCGGTCATCAATCTGGCACCGCTGTAATGACTGTAGCACTGCCCAGGTCTCGACTAAATCAAAGGATTTCTCGTAGTCCACAAACGCTAGACATAGTAGCCGATTATACTCTTTGGTCTTCTGTATAATCTGCCGGAGCGTATGGATGTGGTCTTCGGTGCAAAAGCCTTTCCGGAATCCAGCTTGTTCGGGAGACTGAAAGTCGTCAAACCTACGAGCGAGACGGTTTGTAACTACTCTCGAAAACAGCATAGAGACGTGGCTCAGCAGGGAAATTGGCCTATAATTATTCAAGATGGTTTTATCACCTTTCTTAAAGAACAAAACCTCCTGTGCCACGCCTTTGGCGTAGTACCCTCGAGAATGACGCAATTAAACAGCTTCTGAAGGACTTCAAGTGCCGGTGTTCCACCCGCTTTCAGTAGCTCTGTCGTTATTCCGTCCTCCCCTGGTGCCTTGTTGCTCTTAAGCTGTTTGAGAGCCATTCTGATCTCGTATAGGCTGACGTCCGGGATATCTTCGGTATAATGTCGGGTCTAGGAGGACTACGCGACGAGGTGTATAATTGTCCATAGAACTTCTCGAGGTCACTCAAAATCTCTGGCTTCGACGAAACGATGCTGCCACTGATGTTTTCGCGCGACGAATTCACGCGATGTTTTCATGTTCGTCAACAGGCTTTGCCCAATAGTAGATCTCTTGCGAATACTTTGGAGCCCTTGTTGCGCTCTATTGCGTTCTTAATACAAGTAGTATTATACAGACGCAAATTATGTCTCATTGACTTGGAGATCTGTTTATTAAGCAAGCTGTAACTTTTGCCATAAGTTTGAGTGTATGCTCAGGGAATTATTTCTGTGTTCTATTTTTGCGGGGGGTCTTAAAGAACTCCGACCCGACCACGTGTACAATTTCCACCAGCCCGTTGTTTAGTTCGCCCACTGTATCGGCTTTGCCCAATAGACAGATCTATTGCGAACACTTTGGAGCCCTTGCCCTTGCCCTTGCCTTTGAGCCGCTCTATTGCGTTCTTAATACAAGTAGTATTATAGGAACGCAAATCGTGTCGCATCGACTTGGAGATCTGTTTATTAAGCAAGCTGTAACTCGACATATCCACTGAAGACTGCTGCCTCATCTCGCCTCGTTCTGCCATAAGTATGAGTGTATGCTCAGAGAGTTTCTGAATTCTTTTTTTGCGGGGGGTCTTAAAGAACTCCGACCCGACCGCGTGGACAATTTCCACCAGCCCGTTATTTAGTTCGTCCACTGTATCGCATTCGGTAAGGATTTGGAAGCGATTTTGGAGCTCCAACTGAAAGCTCTCGGGGTTTTTGATTTGGGCAGGACTTGGGAGAAGAGCAGATCCCATCAAACGAGACCTCTCCAGCTTTACGTTGATATTCAATGAGCCTCTTACCATGCGGTCATCACTGCCGGTCTTAACCCTGTTGATCACAGAGACATCATTTAATATATGCCGATTGGTCGTCAAAATGAAATCTATCTCGTTCTTATGACCACCGGGGTGCAGCCACGTCCATTTCCTGGAGGGTTGATTCTTGAAAACGGAGTTCATCATAAAAGAGTCCCTTTTTATCCCTTTGGTTCCGCTTTTCAAATCCAAACTGGGGCAGTTCATCGCCATTCGTCATACCTAGCCGTGCGTTGAACTCCCCCATCACTACTGTGAAGTGTGTTTTCGGGGCATGTATGGCATTAGAAATGTCGTCATACATAGCCTCCACTTTATCGTCTAGGCGTTTCGTTCAACGAATACGAGTACCATTCGGTAATTCTGAGTATAAAGTATGCCACCCTGATTGAAACGCTTTCGATCTTCCCAATGTTATTGACGACGGACTTGTGGACGAGAAACCCGATACCGTGTTGGGACTGCTGGTCGCCCTCCCGGTAATAGAGTAAGTTGCCGGAATTGAGGGTCATCGTATCCTCTCCCTCTCTTCGGTCTTCTGATAACCCTATAATACCCCAGCGCAACTTACTTACTACTTCTTCCAGTTCTATCAACTTCTCATCGGTCCTCAAGGCGCGTGCGTCATAGAAGCATTCACGCGATAAAGGCTTGACGGATTTTGATGAAATTTAGAATGAATTCAGAATTAAGATAGGTTATACCCTGGAATAAAACATAGGATACTTTTTATCCCGGAAAATTGTAAGTTTCCACGGGAAAACTGGAAAATGTTAAATTATCACTGTAAGGAACGGCTGCCATCACAGAATGGTCTGTGGTTGCCATGGAAACGAGATAACAAGTCTGTCGATAAACATCAAGAGGGTTAGTGCTATACCTACTTTTGCATTGATTTTTAATATCCTAGAAGAACATAGGATGCTTTTTTTCGCGATAAACTGTAGTCCGCGCGGACGAAGTGGCGGGCGGGAAACTAGTATCTAATAATTCTGGGATTTTTTTATTAATCACCGAATAAACTAGTTTGTAGGTTTTTATTTTTTATAACTTTTATTATTTTTCATTTAAACAGTACTTTAACAGTACAGTACAATTGGCTTCTGAGAAAACCTTCTTCCTTGTCAGTTCACAATATGTGTGTGTGTGGGTATATATATATATATATATATATAATCCAATCCTTATTAGCGACACTATCGAATGGTGTAATAATACAATATGTGCTTTTTTTTCCAAAATCAACGTGTTCGATTCCTGCCTAGGAATATTGTTTTTTTCAAAAATCCAAATATGCAGTTTTAGTTTTCATCAAAATCGGGCCCGAGACTCCTTTGAGTACTTTTCGCTAAACCTCATAGTTTCTGATTTAGCCAACCAGTCCCACTTGAAAAATTCACCCTGTATATAGGAAAATAGGAACACAGTAAAATAGGCCTAGGTATTGTGAACATTTTGCGATATTCAGCACGTAAGCAAGTTAACTCGTAAGCGAGATAAATACTATTTCGTATGCACCTAGGAAAAGAAAAACGTAGTGTAGAATCTACGTGCCATCACGTATGACATCTACAGCATACGGGATGGCCGCGTACCTCTTTAGGGAATAAATATGAACATGCAGCCACAGAGAGACTGAAACTCTCTGTGGATGCATGGGTGCTGGTAGAGGTTGGCTCAGGAAAGCCGCGCTTTGTAAAAGGCACAGATTTGCAACGCAAAGCGATCCTGAGCCAGCCTATCGGTAACATCGACAAGGTATTAGTAAAGGTAACATAAAATGTAGATACTAAGAGTGAGAGGAGGCTCACTGGGAGAGACTTCTCTAAAATCGGTCAAGTGTGTTGACTTGCGATAAGTCACACACAGGAATATCTTTAAATGGGACAAATTTTTAGCAACATGCCTAAAGTTTGGGTACCGTCTTCGTACGGGTGCAAAGCCATAAAAATTAGGCTTTCTTCGTGGTACGACCGTAGCAAACTTCTGGGTCGATTTTTTGTGCATGTTTTCGAGCGTGGAAAAATTAGGATGGACAACATAGGGTCTAACATATACTATGGACAAAATAGAATAAATCGCCCAATAGGAGAGCTTTGCGTGTTTTGGGCAAACTATATAAGCATACTCCATACTTCCAAAAATCATCGTGCATTCGTAGAGTTCCCTTTCGCTGTGGCTGTTGAAGACAAGAAGCTCTCCTATAAGTGACCAATATTAAATAGTAGTACTACGAAGTTATATTAAGGCTCCGATAGCCAACATTTGTAACCGGGATAACAAAACCTGAATTCTATTACTATCCTTGTTTTACGAAATATGTGAAGAATATACCATCTAAAGTGTCAACCAGTGCGTTTTAGTTTCATCCTCCTATCCTGAGCTCAACCAAGTCTTATTTTCTCTGCAACTGGGACCCTGCACCTACGTGAGAGTCTGCAACATCATGTGAACGAACGTCGAGGCTATCCAGCTCCTCGACAACACGGACATCGTAAGAAGACATAAACGGACAAAACCATTTGAGTTAGTTTAGTGAAGTGATAGTGTTAATGTAGTATTAATGAGTGCAAACCAAATGAACACAAGAACGAAGTGACTTTTCCTTAAATAGATACAATAAGTAAAGAGTTCTTCAGCTTGCTCTTCTGCTGCCTTTACTCGACTACGCCGACGCCAGCTATTTGGACTTTGGACAACAGCTAAATAAGCTAGAGCGCTTACAAAACTTTTGCATTCGGTTTGTTTTTGGCTTACGCAAGTATGACCATGTATCTGATTTTTGCACAAAGCTCAAATGGTTACCAATCCGACGTCGCCAGGATACTCATGCCCTCTCTCTTCTGTACAGTGTCCTATTTAATCCATCGACCCCTCCCTATCTCAAAGAGCGATTTGAGTTCCTTCATCTTTCCCATTCCCGTATTCTTCGTTCCACCAATACTCTGCAGTTGAAAGTGCCTCACCAATCTACGATGTGTTATCACAACTCTTTTACTAAACGGGCTGTAAGACTGTGGAATGCTTTGCCCATCAATATTAGAAAAGCTAAGTCGATAGCTGTATTCAAAGACATGGTGAAGAAGCACTACTTGTCATAAAGCTGGATACTATGTTATTCATACATAATTTATACACTATTTCTTTGTGAAAATGCTATTTATTTATGTATATTTATAAAAATTTGCCAATATATATGTTATATTATTTAATTATAGAATTTATATTTATGTGTTTAACAAAATTTATGATAACACATATGTAAGTGTGTATAAAAATATTAAGTTATATAGTTCAAATTCAAATTCAAATTATATTTATTTGTAAGAATATTGTGTTAATAAGATGTTCATGGTTAGTAAAGTGCAATATTCTACCGTTTCTGGTGTACAAAGTATTATGCATGCAGGCCATTTAGGTAAGTTCTATAAATTATATAAAATTATGAAGTGTTTTTTTCACGATGATCTGTTTTATTTTATTACTTTAAAATTAAATTAATAAAATAAAACAGTTACAATTATTAAAATGACAAAACATAAAATTAATACTAAAAGAAACATGTCAAAAAAAACTCATTAATAATATAAAACAAACAATTGAATGTCAAAAATATACCTATTTGAATCGTTATGATCCTTACACAATTGACATATTAGGACTTGATTTAAAAAATATTAAAGTTACCTAATTATAATAAATTATTGTCTTACAATTCTATTTGCCCTCCAAAAATTCAGTGACGGTGTAAAACACTTAGACAAAGGTAAGTTTGGTTTTAAACATTTGAAGGGTTAACTCTTTATAGCTGACAGCCAGCTTATTATAAACTCTAATTGCCATGCAATAAACATTGTCACTAAATACTTTTAACCGTTGTTTTGGGACATGCAACTTAAATTTTAATCGATGATTTCTCCTGGCTGCAACATCATTATGTTTATCAAAAAGTGTGTGGTATTGATGAACAAAAACACATATTTCGTATATATATAGAGACGGTAGTGGTAAGATACCTATTGATTGAAATAAAGGTTTGCAACTGTCTAAAAATTTTGCTCCACATAGGGCTCTAACACACTTTTTTTGACCTCTAAAAGCTCTAATCATGTCAACGGAATTACTCCATATTATAATGCCATAACGCAGGATCGAGGAGACGTAGCCGTGGTAAGCGCATAATGCAGCATCCCTAGAAGCAACTTGTCTTACCCGATTAAGGACATAAATAAAACGATCCAATTTACCACATAAGCTGTTAATATGTCCTTTCCAATTACAGTTTTTGTCAAATGTAATACCTAGGAAAATAGTGGAATCAACTTCTTCTACAACAGCTCCGTCATATGTAACATTAAGCTTTACTGGTTTACTATTGTAAGTTTGAAATTGAACCATTTTTGTTTTACCAATGTTAACATTTAAAATATTTTGCTTCAACCAACTTATGACACTATTTAGTGTTTTATTAATATCTTCTTCAAAATTAGCCAGATCCCTACCTTCAACAACTACGGTTGTATCATCTGCGTAAAGGACGCATTTGTGTTTAGTAACATCAGGCAAGTCGTTGATGTACAAGATGAATAAAAGGGGCCCCAAAATACTACCTTGGGGGACTCCACATTTATTCTCTTTAAATTGGGATCTGCTGGTGACTTTGTTAGGGCTGGAAAAACTCGAGATTTCTACGCATTGAAAGTGGAGACTGAGGTAGCTTTCCAGCCATTCTAACGCTTTGCCTCGAATACCATATTTTTCGAGTTTGTGCAGTAATAGTTTATGGTCAACATAATCGAATGCCTTCGACATGTCAAGAAAGATGGAAGCAATGGGAATTTTGTTATTTAAGTATTCTGTGACAAACTTCGTGAGCATAAAACATGCCGAAGCAGTAGAATTATTTTTTCTAAAACCGAATTGTTCAGATTTAAGAATGTCATGTATAGAAATAAAATTATAAATTTTCAAGTGCATCACTTTTTCAAATATCTTTGATAATACAGGAATGAGAGTTATAGGACGGTAGTTATACATGTTGAGCTTATCACCTTTCTTAAATAGTGGCTTTACTAATGAGTACTTTAGATTAGTAGGAAACTCACCATTTGTCAATGATAGATTTACAATGTGACTAAGAGGTTCTGACACAGATACAGCGCATAGTTTCAGCATTTTAGTGTTGATATCATCATATCCAGTAGAGTTTGTGTTTCTAAGACTAAAAATTATTTTAAAATGTCATTTCGTGCAGTTGGGGTCAATTAAATGGTTTTTGTATTATTAGGTATTGCATATAAATACTTAAATTTATGAGCACCTTGCGAGTTATGTGTCGAATTGGTCAAATTAATAAAGAAATTATTAAAATATTCTGCAATCTGATCTGCTTCAATACAAATGTCATTGTTTACTTTAATTGATTCTATTTCTTGAGATAAGTCATTTGATTCTAAATTATTTTTTATGATTTTCCAAGAGGCTTTACATCAATTTTTGGCTTTAGCTATATATTTTGTATTTTCTGATCTCTGGGCGTGAATTACAAAATTTTATTATAGTCCTTATAGAGTTTTTTGGTTTCATATTTATTAGATGATGATAGGCTGTAATTAAGATATAAACTGCGTTTATTAATGGCTGATTTTTTAAGTCCTTCAGTTATCCATTTCCACGATTTTCACTTTAATAACAGGGATGCAAAGATTATAGAAAAGGGATAATAGTTCATGAAAACAATCAAACGCATCAGTTGTTTCTATTTATCTATTAACTTTTTTGTCCCTAAGTAAGTCTCCATCACTGACCGCAATGTTTATTTTATATTCCTGTCCATCCAAAGGTTGCCTGTAAGAAATTGCAAATAGCGATAAGGCCGCCTATTGTACAACATTACATTTTATGTATCATTAATGTTGTTTTTTTATTGTAATGTGTTCAATAAAGAGTTATTGTATTGTATTGTATTGTGTAATTGGACACATTCTTAGTATTTTACTCTACTTAGCAGCTTAGGTTAAAGTAAAATCACTTATTGGTCTTGGTCTTTTTCTTAAGGCTACATTGTAATTTTAATGAAATACCACAAGATCGTGTTACGTCATTACAAAAGAAAGAAAAAAAACAGTACACGAATTTGAGAGATATGGTACGAGAAAATATCGGTATTTTAACACTAATTAATTCAGATTCTTTACAAATCATGATACAATTAAAAAACTATAAACGTAGTTTATTCTGTGATTAATAAAATAAGACCAGAATTATTGGATTTGGTTATGGTTTAGTATACTAGTAAACGTTTCATCCAAAACGCAAATTTGCACGCAAAATCTAAGGCAAAACCTGTATAAGCCGCGCTCCCTTTCCTCTTCAGTTAGGTACTTACAGTTGTGTTGAACCTCGTGGAGAAGATGTAGGTGGGCTCCTTCCCATCCGTGACGAGGAAGTAAGGCGATGCGAGTATGTTGCGGGAGGAGCGCAGCGAGACGATGATGAGATAAAACAGCACAACGAACGCTGCGATCAGCACGGGTCTGTCAAAAACAATCAATTGATGATGTGTAAGTTATGTGCACATGCCATCGCTCAAAAGCGGTGGAGGAAGACATCGTGAAGAAACGATGGAAGAAATCGTGAGGAATCGGTGTAGGAAAATTAAAAATTCAAGGGCATGACATGTTAAATCCACCGACCCGCAGTCAGCAGTGGTATTTTAAGGCCTATACACACTCTCTCTCTCTCTCTCTCTGAGCCTGTGTCTGATGTATAGGTATGTATATGTTTTTTGGTATTTTTTAACTGGTTAAGTTTTCTCGTTATGGAAGTTCATTACTGGTGAAGAAGTCCAATCATTCAATCGTAATTACGCTGAAATTCCTAAACTTTGATCCAGATCTTTATGTAATTTTGAAAGTTAAGTGGGTTTTGTGATATGGAGTGACTGTGCCAAACAGATGTATTTTTTAAACATAGATATCTTTTAATTACTTACAAAATTAAAGAAATAATTAGTTTTCAATACTAAGCATAAAGCAGCTGTGACTTATTTCTTATTGATTATTAACCCCGCACTTGAAAAGAGATAGATAGATGGTTAAATAACGTTTTATTGTATACCACATAGAACAAAAATAACTAAAACATTTATACAACATTTATGGTACAATGGGCGGTTCTAAAAAACGATCTCTTCCAGACAATCTTTGGATGGAGAGGAATTAATATACGGCAAAGACGGTGGTGCATCATAATCATCATCATCATCATCATATCAGCCTTTAGAAGTCCACTGCTGAACATAGGCCTCCCACAAAGAGCGCCATGACGAGCGATCTTGTGCCACCTTCATCCACCGACTTCCTGCGATGGCTACAATGTCGTCGGTCCATCGTGTGGGGGGTCTCCCCACACTTCGCTTGCTTGCTTTGTGCTTGTGTGTGGGTGTGTGGAGTAAGAGATATGTATTATAAATTATAAGTTTAGGGTGTGTATGTATCTGTGTGTATGTCTGTGTCATCGTAGCTCCATTTGAAAGCTGATGTGATCGAGATGGTTCTTAGCTATAATAGGAGGAAAGGGAGAGGTGGTCAGGGGCAATTTTTTTTTTGTTGTGTTGTGTTTATTTACTCGTCTCGTACATCCCTGGGCTGTAAGTCTCACCTGTGTGGGTCCCCCGGCTGAGGCAGTATGGCGACCACGCTTCCGTCAAACAGCCCCCAGCCGCCGCGCCAGTGCATCAGGTTGGCCAGTATGAACACATACGTGTACACGCGGGACAAGATGCGCTCGCGCAGCCACCGGGCGGCCGACGCGCGCCCTCCCGCCGTCGCCGACCTGGATAGCAGGTGTGACCTGGAGGAAGAGATCTTAGCTCAGTGTGTGAGTCAAATGAGGCACCTACGCAACCTGTAGTGCGGCACAGGCCCAACAGAAGACATAAGTTATTCTGTGTTCCTGGTAGTCGCACTATTGCCCGGGCCAAGTCCCCCCTGTGTCAGTCTTTGCACACTCCTTGACGCTAACCCTGATATTGACCTATTTATTGACAACTGGAAAACCATTTTGTCTATTTGTTTGACATATTGTGAAGGTATTTAATTTGACATTGTTTTGTGATTGTTTCTGTGTATTATTTTATTGTAGATAAGGTATCTGGTTTTATGATTTTTTTGACTTTACATGTATGTGGTGTAGGTGACATTTTTAATTAATTAATTGACATTTGCTTTGCCATAAAATTTTTGTTAATTATATTTTATTCATTTGTTGTGTGTAATAATGTGAAATTGGTGTATTTAATGCCGTTTTTTATTACATTTTTTTTTTTTTTTTTTTTTTGTTGTATTAGAGATAGTCTGGCGGCCAAAGAGCCTCTCGAACAGGGCTGGATTGCGCTTATAGGCCGAGTAGGCACGGGGCTAAGACATTTTTAACGAGTCTGTGTTCGTTCAGTCTTATGGATTTAGTGGGTGGGTGAACGATTCTATTATTTGACCACGCTAAATTAAAAAAAAAAAAGAGATGAAGTCCTGATAAAAATTGCTTAAGTACATGTAAGTATGTCAATTTATCATCCCGATTAAGCATGGAGACATAGTTACGGGCAATACCTAGTTAATTAATATATTTTAGCTCAGTATTGGAGGTGAGGAGGGGGCGGCTGGTGCTACACGGCCTAGGGCGGCCAAGATCTGCCTCTGCTCTCGACTGCTATCAATTAGCAACCAGGGCCCCGATTCTGTTACCTATTGAACCGCGATAACGCAAGTCGATCGCATGTTATTTTTTTTTTTAATTTTTCTCTTTTTCCTCCTAAAAGTGCTGGAAGTGAAAATGCTTTTTGTTTTTTTTTGTTGTTTTATTTATATATTTTTTGAAAATTTCCCAAAATTGTTGCTTCTAGCACTTTTATGTAGTAAATGAGAAAAAAACACTAAATTTTTACTTGCGTTATCGCTGTTCAATAGTTTGTCAGGCCGCCCGAGGGCCTCTGACACGACTTAACTACTGCTATTAATAAATAACAGCCGGGACTGACAGCTTAACGTGTCCTCCGAAGCATGGAGCGATGGAAAACCGCACATAATTTAGAAAAATAATTGGAGCGGAGCCTAAACGAACCCGGTACCTTTGGATTCTAAGTTGCACTATTGAACCGTTAAGCTACCATCGCTCTGTGTGTTATTAAAGTTACACTATTGAACCGTTAAGCTACCATCGCTCTGTATGTTATTAAAGTTGCACTATTGAACCGTTAAGCTACCATCGCTCTGTATGTTATTAAAGTTGCACTATTGAACCGTTAAGCTACCATCGCTCTGTATGTTATTAAAAGTAATTGATCGCGCTGAGGATAGAATTCAGTGTGGTTGGATTGCAAAGAGCATATATAACCGCTTGGCCATAATCTCTCTCAAAGATCTTAGATTCTCTGAGCCTGAAAGCGAGCTTCAGATGGGTTGCGGTGCATTAGGTGCATACATGGAGGTTGGAAGTGCTCCAGTCTAGAAGATAACAGTACAAAAAAATGCAACAATGCATATTGATACAAAAATACTATTTTACAATTAATATGAGTCTCTGACTCTTAAAATAGCTAGGTCCTTCCTAGCTACAAGATATCTGTTAACAATTATACTTACTCTTACTCTATTATTGTTACTCTTTATAATATTTCACAGGCTTGCATTTTTCTAGTTTTTTTTAACAAGAGCGCAACTAAAGGTCCTCTTTCAGTACTCAACTACAAAATTTTAATTGCGTAGGAATATTTGCTTGAACGGCAACAGGTCCGTAACAATGTGCTAATCATTAGGGAGCCACAGCGAAGCCTAAAATACAGGATCCCATAAACAACGTCTATACTAGACTCCTCACCTGACGACAGCAAAGCACACGTGCAGTATGACGCCGAGAAGAAATATCTGTGCGAAGGGGAACAGGTCCGGGTGAAGGTCCATGACTCCCCACGTGCCGCGCCACACGCTGATCACCAGGGGAGCCACCACGAAGCTGGTGAACACTGCGTCTCCTGGAAACGTAAAGCACCTACATTTTTCCTAGGGTTGATAAAACTAAAGGAATCTACACAACAACGTCACCGACCTGCTGACACAGCCCGGGGCGGTTTGGTGTCGGCGGTGTTAAGTCAACGCCACGCAAAATCTTCGAAACTACCTATACCCGATCTCAGCTCGGCTAGTGACGTCATAAATATTCGAATGTATACCTTTACGGTATACTTTCGAAGAATACATTTTCTGGATTTTAAAACATACTCGATGCCAACACGGCCTCTGCTCTGACGTCAAGAGTGTTGTATAGGTAATGTATATTTTCGAAATACGCAACGACGTCAGCCCTCACTTTAGTTAGTGCATCACGGATGACCCCGTGGTTGTTTGGACGACCGCACAGCTGTGACAGTTCTGTTAGTACAATATGTCAAACAGTAAACAGTTTGGTTACCAATAAAACAGCCGCAAGAGGGCGCTTTTTATGAGGGATTGTAAGTAAAACATGCACTTCAAGTAAAACTAACAAATTTATAAAGTCAAAAAATATTACAAAGTAAATTGACAGAATTGTTTTCTGTTTTTGAGCTTTTTTCTAAATAATATTAATAATTTTCACTTAATAATAAAAGTGGAATTATTGTGACTGTGATGATTTAAAACATTGGCATCGTCGAGCATTTGGTATTTTGCGATTTTCACACATAATGCCATAATGAGAATTTGGCATTAATCATACCATTCTACGACTTTGGGATTTTACGTTTTTGTATATTGCGTCGAAAGGGTCATAAATGATCAATATCCCATGATACAAAAAACGCAAGATTGTCTGTAGGTATATGTTTATCAGCTTGTTTTCAAACAAAACTTGACAGTTTACTTCAGGAAATTACAGAAGCCTTAAAAATATCAAAGAAAATGTAAAAACGACGCATAAATTATAGAAATGCTTATAAATATTGAGACAAAACATTTATAGAAGCGCGTGAATTCGATCCATGGGCCTCATGGGTTGCAGACCGGACACGCTTCCGCTGCGCCACTCTGCTTTGTGGCATGTACGCCAAATTTACGGTGCCCTTAAATAAACGGATGTACTATTTTTATTCCTTTCAAATTAACAAACAAGAACTTATCCTGAAAGAATCCCTTTTTTTCGTGATAAAAAGTATCATTGATTTTAACACATAATATAAACTTTAACTGTGCCAAGTAATATCAAAATCCGTCCGGAAGTTTCAGCGTGATATGAAAACGTGATAAATAACTTTCAACCCTTATCCTGTGGGTACCATTGTTTTTTTTCGGGATAAAGCGTATTCTAAATGTTAATCGATAATATAAGCTATGATTGTGCCAAGTTGCATAAAAATCCGTGCTGTAGTTTCAGCGTGATGCGTGTTCAAAGAGACAGACAGACAGACAAAAAAAAAAAAACTTTTTGCACTCCATATCGATTTTGAAGTTTATATTAAATATTAAAAAATATTTAATGTACAGATTTAGCACAGTTACAGTTTTATTATAGTAGAGATAGATAGATAAGACAGATAAATACATATATTTCCACCACCACTACCGTCTACTCATTTTTCATATTTTTTAGTTCATTCAGTCTGTAAGAGATTGCTGTAAGCGATAAGAGCGCCGATTGTGTTACCGCAATGTCTATTTTTTTTTATGTTATTTGTTATTCAATGTACGATTTATGCAATAAAGAGTTATCTATCTATCTATATTTATCCACATCATGATACGTGATGAATAATTATATTTACATTTTGTAGGCGATTGTCGGGAATGCTAAATAAGCATATTTCGCGTGCGGCAACGACACCGCCCCTAGCACCGACAGTGCCTCCCAGCCGCCACATATGGCACACTTATAATAGTCGTTGATAATATTGTTTCGTATAAACCTAATAAAAGGTATTAGAGCATTACCCTAAGTGTTTCCAATGAGCACCGCCACTCGCAACACGCATCTCCAACATATCCTCACAAGTAGACTTCATGCTCTCACAAGTGGTGACCCATCGACGTTTTTTAAAAAGTGGGGTGCGTGCTCAAGTTTTATAATAAAAAGTGAACTATAAAGTGCCATGGAGGCGATTCCCCGTTGTAGCAAAGCGGGTTAAAGACTTTGTTGGATGAGCACAGCACGAGTTTGGAATGTCTACACCACCAGTGGAGCCTTCAACGCCCACCAGTGATACGACAGCACGAGTTGCAGAATTGCAGAGTTCGTCGTCGAAGTCCGAGACAAGATAAACCTACGAATTAAGTAGACCTACGCATTACCTACGTGTAGTTTATTGATGTCGATCATGCGCCCTTCGCCAGCAGCAGTTACATTTTATAAGGACACCTATTAGTCACTCGATGATACAATATACCCGGGCTATCTGAGTTAGTCTGGCGCCGGAGGTTAATCAGTTGAAGACTTGGAGAATGCTCAGTCTTGCTATTTTAATGCCGAGGACTGGCAGTCAGAAAATAACTAAACGCTGGGAACGGTTTGCGGGACAGAAAATAAATGCAGAACAGGCATGGTTAAAACTACCTACACAGTCGGACGGACGAACACCAGACAATGAAGATCGCGTTGGAAAGTCGGAATGAACACAAACAAACAGAAAAACACAGAAGACAGAACACAACCAGAAGTTCTTTAAATCATTTAAAAAATCGGAAAGTTTCAGATAACAGGCAAAAGTGTTTTATATTTTTCGAGTTGCTACAATGTTATTTTAAGTTGGCTATGCTAAGCGTTGCGACCTGCGACCTGAATTGTTAACCAATATTTCATAAACATTTAATTTTATCCTTGCCTCTACTGTAGTTCAGATACACCGGGCGCAGCGGTTGACTCGCATCGCAGAGCATGATTAGGTAGACACGACATAATATAAATAAAAGTAGCTCACATAGAATAAGCAAAATGTCGAATTAAATATGCGGTAAAAGTAGACTAGAATCATGTCATAGGTAAACGTCATAGCACCATTAATAGTTAACGTTGCATTATATTTTTTTTGTAGAATAACGGTATACACGGAAGAACCGAAAGATAGTTTCGCATAGAATGTAGTTTTTTGCAGTATCGGTGAAACTGGCTGACCAGCCAGTTAACCAGCGCAAGTAACACACAAGCAGGTATAGGTAAACCTAGGTATAGTATGCATGCAAATAAGTAGAGTCGTGGTTTCTGCAGTAAAGTTAAACCAGGCAGACACGCGGCGAGACTCTCGAGGAGTGGGCGACGATGACCGGCCTTGTGGTTCTTAACCAAGGGACGGTCTACACGTGCGTGCGACCGAATGGGGGATCCAGAGTGGATATTACATTCGCTTCCCTGTCGCACGCATTGTACGGGAGTGGAGAGTGGTGGTGGATGTGGAGGCACTGTCTGATCATCGGTATATCCGATTTGACATTTCCGCATCCCCAGATACCCCGAGTCGTCCTAGGAGGTACACCCCAACGACACCCAGGTGGGCGTTGAAGAGCCTGGACAGAGAAGCGCTAGTGGAGGCTTCTATTGTCCAGGTATGGCAGTCCCCCCCAGAAGGGCCAATAGAGGTCGAGGAGGAGGCGGAATGGTTCCGGGAAGCCATGTCGCAAATCTGCGATGTAGGCATGTCCCGTGCCAAACCGCGGGCTCCTAAGCGTCAAGTGTACTGGTGGTCTCGAGAGTTAGCCGAACTCCGTGCCAGATGCGTGGAGGCGAGACGCCAGTACACCAGGCAGCGTAGGCTGCGACGCAGGGATGAGGAGGCTGAAGGACGGCTGTATGAGACCTACAGGGAGAAGGTTAGGGACTTACAGCTGTCCATCAGCAATGCCAAGAACCAAGCGCGGGAAGAGCTGTTGGAGACTCAACAGTGATCCGTGGGGTCGCCCATATAAGGCGGTCAGGGGAAAATTGCGCCCATGATCACGGAGAGTCTCTCACCTCAGCTTTTGGAGGAAGTGGTGTCCACACTATTCCCGAGCCGACCGGAGCACGTTGCTCCAGCAATGTGATCTTCGGGAACGGTGTCTAGTGTGGATATCGAGGAAGCTGAGGTTCCGGGAGTGTCACGGGGGGAGCTTGGCGCAGCCATTTTGAGGCTTCGCGCAAAAAACAAGGCTCCTGGACCCGATGGCATTCCCGGCAAGGCTTGGGTCTTGGCATTAGATGCGCTGGGGGACCGGTTCCGCAGGCTTCTGGATGCTTGTCTGGAGTCGGGACGGTTCCCTACACAGTGGAAGACGGGCAGACTAGTTCTTTTGAGGAAGGACGGGCGCCCCGCCGAATCTCCCTTCGCCTACTGCCCCATTGTCATGCTGGATGAGGCGGATAAGCTCTTTGAGCGCATTATTGCTCTCCGCCTCATTCGACACCTTGGCGAGGTAGGCCCTGACTTGTCCGACGAACAGTTTGGCTTCCGGGTGGGCCGATCGACGATTGACGCTATTAAGCGTGTCAAGGCCTATTCGGACGACGCGGTGGAGTAGGGTGGAGTGGTGTTGGCTGTGTCTCTAGATATTGCTAATGCCTTCAACACCCTGCCCTGGTCTTGCGTTAGGGAGTCACTGAAGTACCATGACGTGCCCCCCTACCTCTGTCGTATTGTCGAGGCCTACCTCTCCGAGCGGTACATTTCATACCCTGGGCGGCAAGGCCAACTTCACCGGAGGGAGATGTGCGGTGTTCCACAGGGCTCAGTCCTTGGACCGCTTCTGTGGAACATCAGTTACGACTGGGTATTGCGGGGTGATCTCCTCCCGGGCGCAGGCATAATCTGGCCCAGGGGGACAGTTACGAGGAGGCTGCCCGTCTAGCTACATTGTCGGTGACGCAAGTTATCGAGAGGATAGAAATGTTGGGACTCAAAGTGGCGCTCATCAAAACGGAGGCCGTGTGTTTTCACGGTCCCCGGAGGGCTCCACCGCGGGACTCCCACATTTCTATCAGTGACACCCGGGTCGAGGTTGGGTCCGGTATGAAGTACCTGGGACTCTTCCTCGACAGCCGGTGGAACTTTCGTGAGCACTTCATCCGCATGGTACCCCGGTTGATGGGAGCGGCGGCGGCATTGAAGCGGCTGCTGCCTAATCTTGGTGGGCCAAAGGCAAGCACCCGCCTCCTGTACATGGGGGTGGTGAATGGCGGTCCATGGCCTTGTATGGAGCACCCATCTGGGTGGAGGCCCTGACGGAGAAAGTCATCACGCTCTTGAGGAGACCTCAGAGGGTGATGGCTATCGGGGTCATCCGTGGATATCGCACCGTCTCCTACGAGGCGGCGTGCTTGTTTGCGGGTTCCCCACCATGGGATCTGGAGGCCGAGGTTTACGCCAACATGTATGATTGGCGTATGAACCTTCGCCTCCGGGGAGAAACTCCCCCAACAAGGGCGATTGAAGTGTGGAGGTTCCACGCTCGACGATCCTTACTGGGGAAGTGGCAGGAGAGGCTGGCCCAACCCAGGGCTAGCGCAAGGACAGTCAAGGCTTTCCGGCCAGTCTTAAGGGACTGGTTGGACAGGGCTCACGGGTCACTGACCTTCCGGCTAATGCAGGTACTGACCGGGCACGGGTGCTTCGGAAAGTACTTGTACAAAATATCCGGTAGGGAACCGAACCCAAGGTGTCACCACTGCAGCTGTGATGAGGACACGGCGCAGCATACGCTGGAGGAGTGCCCAGCTTGGGTCAGCGAGCGCCGCGACCTGGTCGCTGCGGTGGGGGACGACCTCTCGCTTCCGGCTTTGGTAAAAACCATGGTCGGAAGTGAGAGATCGTGGAATGCTGGTACCGCCTTCTGCGAGGACGTGATGTCGCAGAAGGAAGCTGCGGAGAGGAGAATATTTTCCGAGCTCCCTCTTCGCAGAAGGAGAGCTGGAGATCGGAGTCGTAGGTCTCTCCGCGCCCTCCTCCGACCCCCATAACAGAGGCTTGGGTGGCGGACCCTGGGGTTATCCGCTGCCCACTAGATGCATCGAGGTGGCGCGCGCGGTGTTTCCGCGCGCCTCTCAAAGGACGGAGATGGGGTGGAGAAACTCCCTCTTCACTCCAACGGGCTGGGGTCCTCCTTCTGAGGACCAACGTCGTCGGGGCCGCGGAAGAGTGCTCAAGCGTCCCCGCAGTCCCGACATTAGGCGTCCCGGAGAAACACCGTGGGGTTTTTAGTCGGTAGTGGCAACAATTGCTGCTGAGTCCGACATAACCCGCTCGACTCCCCCAGAAGCGGGCGGGTATGCGTAAAGGCATTTTCCCCACGCCCAAAAAAAAAAAAAGGCAGACAAAGCCGGTTAACCATCGCAAGTGTCACAGGCAGTACAGTATGCCTCAGAGTAATATGTAACCAAATAATTACAGATCCGTGTTGATATATTTTTGTGTATTTTAGTCATTATAGAACGTTTACGATATGTTTATTTTTGTATGTCCTTTGAATTTTGAAAACAGGACCCCGATGTAAACCTAAAAATAAGTTATTATTGAAATGTACTTGGGTTAAAAATAGAATACATGGAAGTTTAAAATGTACCTACTTAGAATTAGAACATTGATAATTGCGAAACATGTTAAGTTACAAAACACTCGGAACATGACACCGAAGGAAGTTCGAACAATAACAAAATTGTCTACCTTTTGTGAAATTTTGAGTTGTTAATCAGCGAAATGTAACTTACGATAAATTGCAACTTGGAACTAAAAATTTATGTATCAATGTGTAGGGTTGTCAACACCCAAAAATGAACTTACTATTATACAGTAATTTTTTGACAAAAAATTTATACTTAGGGGAGGAATATTGTAGGCGATTGTCGGGAATGCTAAATAAGCATATTTCGCGTGCGGCAACGACACCGCCCCTAGCACCGACAGTCGCCTCCCAGCCGCCACATATGGCACACTTATAATAGTCGTTGATAATATTGTTTCGTATAAACCTAATAAAAGGTATTAGAGCATTACCCTAAGTGTTTCCAATGAGCACCCCCACTCGCAACACGCATCTCCAACATATCCTTACAAGTAGACTTCATCCTCTCACACATTTGCATGTTTTTTGATTAAAATAATTAAAATAAATTGTGGCATGTGTCAACTTGTTAGTGTTGTATGTCTTAACCTCCAATTTTATCTGTGCAAAAGATCACAGAGATTTGTTTGTTAGTTTTTACGTGAAAACGTATTACAAAGAGACTGACAATACAACTACTACGGTTTTGTGTGGGCTTATTAAATTCTTACACTACTCTTCACTACAGTTAGAAAGTGAAATCTTTGAAAGTGATTAACACTATACCAGCTGTCAAAATCATATTTATAGTTGTTGATTTTTCTAAAAATCAATATTAGGTAAGTATATTAGGGGTCTACCCAAAACTGAAAACATAGATGACTACGACACAAACAAGTTTGGAGACCTCGGTACCCCTAGTACGAGTTTTTATAGTTTTCGAAAACGAAATGTAGTTTCGTTTAATTCCATACATTTACTGCAGTTCCTGCAAGTTTCCGCTTTTCTGCCAGTAAAAGTATGGAACTAGACGAAACTACATTTCGTTTTTGTAAACTATAAAACTCGTAATAGACCCCCTGGTCTCTATGTTTGCTCGCGCATCACGTAAAAAATACTGGATTGATTGCGATGCCGTTCACTGTTGGAAAGTTTAGAGTTTGACTTAAAAACTGGGGTACTTGGTATCTCAATCCGATGAATTAGATGTCGAGCAATCGATAAAAACTAATTGACGGCTGAATGAATTTTTGTACCTACTTTACTTACTTTACCTATGCACCTATGTACTTTATACTTTTGGTCCTGGAATAACAACTTTTAAATGAACTGACCAGACCACGTGGGCATCAGACCCTGGATACTACATAATACCAGATATCTCATGTATTGATGAGATATCTGGTATTATGTAGTATCCAAATGAGCCCAAACTCGAAGGGGTTCAATCATTTTGTTGTTGAGTTCCTGTGACTACCTTCCGGCTCCATCATCAGACCCTGGATACCATATAAAACCAGAGAACTCATCAAGACAAACCGAATGAGCCCAAAGCGTTTCAAATTAATGTTGTCTTTTAACATCCGAAAATATTAAGGACACAATTTTCACGTAAAAGATTTAAAATGTTATCAGAATTGAGATTAGTCCTGTATACAAGGAATACTATAACTTATTCGAATTGGTATTAATTATTGTTTTTTCAACTGATTAATATGACTAGCAGCAGGTCGTTTAGTATTGACATTACTTAACTTTACGCCTGTAGGATCGTGGTCTATATTATCTATTCCTGAAGCTATTATTAATAGTTTATTATACCTGTACCATAGCTAACTTGGTCGCAGTGGCACTCTGTTTCTTCTTCCTCATCGTGGATGGACTCCAGAGATAAGGCTTTCTCCAAGTTCCGACGAGGCGCCTCGGGGAGCAGCGTCTCGGAACAGTTCGGCGGCATCTGTGTTATAATATAATATCCGTATAAAGCTAGTATAAAGCCTCTGAAGGATTAGGATCTGAGAAGCGGGCAAAGCTAAAAAACCGAAAGTGGTTGAGTTTTGCAGTGTCTTCAAGAAAAACAATGCTGATGATCTATAATATAAGTTCAATAATTATCGTAAACGGAACGCAGGATTCTAGGTATAATAGTAGATTATGCAACAAGGGGATATAGCAGTGTATTACGTCACGGGCGGCATATTGGACCCTGAGCATAACGCGGGCATAGCGAGGGGTCCAATATGCCGCCCGTAACAAAAAAAAGGCTTTATTCCCTAGGTGAATACTCTACTTTTCATACCTTCTGCGAGACAGTAATAAGACAATAATTGGCATAGTCACCACGCGTAGCAGGCGGATTGGTAACAAATATGTACTCCGAGGACGCTGCTACCCATGTTCCAGTGTGTATTCCCTCAGTCGCCACTTACGACATCCACGGGAGGATTGGGAGGGGTCTTATTCTAAGCCGAGACCGCCACGGCAATTATAATTAAAAACACATATTGGTAATGTAAATCATGCTAAAATTATATGTAAGAAATAGTCCAATAGCGACATAGTCGTATCAATAAGACATAGACAATGTAAGAAATAGACTAATAGCAACAAAGACTAGCTATTGAGTCCAAACGTTTATTTGAAATGAAATTTCATTGCGTTTTAGGTACGCAGCGAGCAAACGTACTTTCTGGGTTTTGACGATTTTAAATCGTTTGCTTATATTAATTTATTATAATATTTGCTGATGACAAAGATCATTGATCTTTGCTGATGTCGATGACTCAACGATTTGTTAATGTAGATAATTACCAATGCATTGAACTAAAGTAATTGTGTATTTTCGCAAGCCTGTAAAATAAATTGGTATTTTGTATGATTTGCAAGTTTCTGATAAAGACCCAGATTGACAGGGTTTTAAAGGTATGAAATACCATCATCATTAAAGGATGAACTAATTTTAGCCAATGTTGTTGGTTTTCGATCCTGGCTTCATTTACAAGAGTAATAGGTATAGGTAGGTATATGTATTTTGTTTTTAATGGCAATACAATAATATTTCTACATTTAGAACTCATATCTATTTATTTTTACCTGAGTTTGGCGAAACAAGGAAAGGGTAATGAAATTAACAAGCTACGTAGGGATCTAATCTTAACTTATGATCTATCATTATGTATGAAAAAGTCTATACAAAGATAATTAAACGAAAATATGGTCTACTCTACAATAAGCTACTATACTAGAATAACATTTTTTTAAATCGTGTCTGTCTGTTTGGTTGTTCGCGCATCTCTTTAAGACTACAGACCGATTGCGATGCGGTGTTACTCTGTTGGATAGCTTTTTCCCCCAGTGGTGGACAAAAAGTGGGGGACAACGGGAATAGATGAAACTTTTTGACGGCTGAAGGAATTTTGATCAAATGTTGGAATATTGGTAATTTAAATAATGAAATAGAACATAACTTTTAACCTAGAGAAATGACCTCGCATGCGAAGCCACGGGCACAGCTAGTGTATGTGTATATGTAGATGTTCCACCATAGCGTTGCCTGTATTGGTCCCGACAAGCGAAGTATCAATCGATTTGTCTTCAGTGTCTTGGGCAATTTTTTTTTTTTTGTGCGAAGCAAAGGAAAGGTTATGTGTTCAAATTAAAAACTTGGTGTGATTGTGACAACTTTGCTGCGCACAAGTCGGGTAAAAAAATATTGCCTATGACACTGAAGACTTCATTTATAGTGTCATGGGCTATTTTTTTTACCCGACTACAGCGAAGCATGGGAAGGGTTATGTGTTCAAAATAAAAACTTGATCCGATTTGGACATGCGAGGTATTAATCCATTCGTCTTCATTGCAAGAGTGTCATGGGCTATTTTTTTAACGACTACAACGAAGCATGGGAAGGGCTATATGTTCAAACTAAAAACTTGATCCGATTTTGACATGCGAGGTATTAATCCATTCTTCTTCATTGCAAGAGTGTCATGGGCTATTTTTTTAACGACTACAACGAAGCATGGGAAGGGTTATATGTTCAAACAAAAACTTGATCCGATTTTGACATGCGAGGTATTAATCCATTCGTCTTCATTGCAAGAGTGTCATGGGCTATTTTTTTAACGACTACAACGAAGCATGGGAAGGGCTATATGTTCAAACTAAAAACTTGATCCGATTTTGACATGCGAGGTATTAATCCATTCTTC
This sequence comes from Alsophila aescularia, assembly GCA_946251855.1. NCBI lineage: Eukaryota > Metazoa > Arthropoda > Insecta > Lepidoptera > Geometridae > Alsophila > Alsophila aescularia. Next base: position 46,777,465 of record OX276383.1, on the reverse strand, counting down.
TTCATTGCAAGAGTGTCATGGGCTATTTTTTTAACGACTACAACGAAGCATGGGAAGGGCTATATGTTCAAACTAAAAACTTGATCCGATTTTGACATGCGAGGTATTAATCCATTCTTCTTCATTGCAAGAGTGTCATGGGCTATTTTTTTAACGACTACAACGAAGCATGGGAAGGGCTATATGTTCAAACTAAAAACTTGATCCGATTTTGACATGCGAGGTATTAATCCATTCTTCTTCATTGCAAGAGTGTCATGGGCTATTTTTTTTAACGACTACAACTAAGCATGGGAAGGGTTATATGTTTAAACTAAAAACTTGATCCGATTTTGACATGCGAGGTATTAATCCATTCTTCTTCATTGCAAGAGTGTCATGGGCTATTTTTTTTAACGACTACAACGAAGCATGGGAAGGGTTATATGTTTAAACTAAAAACTTGATCCGATTTTGACATGCGAGGTATTAATCCATTTGTCTTCACACACACGGATAGTTAGTTTAAGTAAGTATATTTTACAAATAAATAACCCTATAAAATATTATTTGTCCTGCGAGAAACATGGCGGTTTTTATTACCCGACTACAGCAAAGCAAGGGAAGGGTAATGAGGCATATGTATCTATGTATGTGGTTATGTGGATGTATAACAATATACATGCACAATAGCACAATAGCGTCGCTCCTATTGGTCCAATTTTGACAAGCGAGGTGGCATTCGATTCGTCTTCAGATACAGAGTATCAAAGGCAATTTTTATTATCTACGGCGAAGCAAAGGAAGGGTTATGTGTAAAAAACTAAAAACTTGCTCCGATATTGACAAGCGAGGTGTCAATCGGTTCGTCTTCATCGCAAGAGTGTCATAGGCTATTTTTTACCCGACCGTATTCGGGTTTTAGTTTTTGAACTTATATCTGGGCCATTATTCTCTATGAACAGTCACATGCGTAACGCGTCGTGCTGTGGAATCGTTCGGAAAAGTACGGCAGTTCTCGAACATGCACAAACAATTCCACGCAGATATCTTAACGCGGCGCGTTACATGGCCGAATGGCAATAGAGAATAAGGGCCCTGGTTTTTGTTTGAAAGCTGATGTGATCGAGATGGTCTTATCATAATGGGGAGGGGCGAAGCGTTTTTTATGTTTTTGAATGCTGATGTGATAGAGATGGTTCTTAGCTATAATGGGTGAAACTTAGAACAGGCTCTCACAATTAAATGCGTATACAACATTTCGTGTCTGTGCTGTTAACCGTTGAGGAGCTCCCTTGTCAGGACCCAACTCTGAATACAGCAACCATGTCATGGCAAAACTTAAAACCGGCTGTCCTAGTAAAATTTGTACGCAAATTTTCGTGTCTGTGCTGTTAACCGTTGAAGAGTTCCTTTTTTTTCCTGATTCCCCCATCACCTTTCCATCACCGTACGACTAGACGATCAGCAAAGCGCCACCCTTTCATGGTTGAAATACCTCGCACAAGAACGAAGCGTTACGCTTCTTCATTTATTATAAGAACTGCAAAGGAGTGGAATGCCCTGCCCTCGTCAGTGTTTCCGGTAAATTATAACCCCGTGTGTTCAAGTCAAGAGTGAATAGGTATCTACTAGGCAAGCGTCACCACACTTCGACCACATCATCGCTTTCCATCAGGTGAGATCGTGGTCAAACGATTGCCTAGTCCGTAATAAAAAAAAAAACTGGAGCTAATCCTGGATGTCGATTCTGGTTGCAACATTTAACCTAAACAGACATACATACATACTTACATACAAACATTGCAAGTTAAATAAAAGCTTTTAAAGAAACATTTGTTAAACGATACTTGATACGTCATCCTACATTGGTGTCAGTACCTATACTGTTTTTAAGCTACTTCACAAAGGGAGACGGTTTTATGTTCGATTGTATGTATTTTTTTTCGTTTTTTTTTATTAATGTCGTTCGATATCTCTGTCAATTGCGGACCGATTTTGAAAATATTGTTTATGTTAGAAAGGGTATACTCTCCAGATAGTCCCATATAAATTGTATAAAAATTGGTTTAGCAGTTTTTCGAGAATAAATAGTTTTTTTTTAGTAAATCTAGTCGATTTTGTGTTTATATTGCCTTGATTTTGTGTTTATATCGCCTCAAATTCCTAATATTTCTAAGCCGATTTAGATGATTGTTGTTTTATTCAAAAGGGTAAACTTTAAGTTTAGTCCCATACAAACTTAATCAAAATTGGTTCAGTAGTTTTATTAGAAAAATAATTTGTTTTATAGTTTATGTTCTCTAATATCTTGGGATTTATGAACCGAATTAGATGATTGTTTTTACTTGAAAAAAAAAAGACCTTTAGTGTGGTACTGTATAAATATCAAAAATGGTTTAGTAGCTTTAAACAAGCTTTAATTCAATTCACTGTGTTATTATGCTTGGGACTACTTTGCAAGTCAATTTTGAACCATTTAACGACGTCCAAAGATGCTGAAGTTTTGCAAATGGGTGTAGTTTTGATGACAATTATGGTAGTTACTATTGAGATGATGGAGCCTTCCGGCTCGGAACAAACGGTAGTCAAAGGAACTTAACAATCAGATGATGGAACCCCTTCGAGTTTGGGCTTATTTGGTTTGTCATGATAGGTTCTCTCGTTTCATGTGGTATCCTAGGTCTGATGATAGAGCCGGAAGATAGTCAAAGGAACTAAACAATCGGATGATGGAACCCCTTCAAGTTGAAGGCGTTCCGCCTTCAACTTTGGGCTCATTTGGTTTATCTTGATGAGTTCTCTGGTTTTATATGGTATTCTTGGTCTGATGATGGGGCCGGAAGGTAGTCAAAGGAACTCAACAAAAAATGATGGAACGTCTTCGACTTTGGGCTCATCTGGTTTATCTTGCTGAGTTCTCTGGTTTTATATGGTATTTAGAGTCTGGTGATGGAGCCGGAAGGTAGTCACAGGAACTTAACAATAAAATGATGGAACCCCTTTAAGTTTGTGCTCATTTGGTTTGTTTTTTGAGTTCTCTAGTGTTATGTGGTAACCAGGGTCTGATGATGGAGCCGGAAGGTAGTCAAAGGAACTCACCAAAAAAATGATGGAACCCTTTCGAGATGGGGCTCATTTGGTTCGTTTTGATGAATTCTCTGGTGTTATGTGGTATCCAGGGTCTGATGATGGAGCCGGAAGGCAGTCATAGGAACTCAAAAATAAAAATAAAGACGGGCAGGCAGTTGTTACATGAAGCGCGGCGCAGAACTAAGCAATGCGGTTTCAGGCACTGCTGGACTAGAAATGGTAAGGTGCTCATCCGCAGAGAAGAAGGGCGATCAGCCATCTCTATACGTAGTCAGGCTGACTTGGATCGTCACCTCAATCCGAGCGAGGCGACCGTGGCTCCGGCGCTGCTGTCAACGGTGGTGGTGCCCACGCCTGTGTTTTGATACAAACGCTGCATTTAAAACAACTTTATATCATTCTTTGCATACTTATTAATGTGTTATTTTCCATACAATTATAAACTGCTTACTAGTTGTTATAAGTTATTTATTATGATTGGATATGGAATGTACAAGTTTTCTTTGCTTAATGAATTTTTATGTTTCTCATGCAAAATACTTTACTACTTGTTTTTGCTGAAACCCTTTGTATACACTTCACACACACACAAACACATTTACGCAATATCTCATCATCTAACACACATACTTAGTCAAATCTTATGCTCACTATTAATAATATCCCCTTCTAAGCTTTTTGAATGTATGTCGTATTGTAGGCACCTCATTGCACTTCCTTATTGTATACTTTTACTTCGTATAATATTATTTTATTCATTATGATGGAAATTATAGATAATTTGCATAAATCGTTTTCTATTAAGTGCTATGAAACGGAAAGCTTAGAACAATGTGGATCTTATTTTACAAAACATCATAAACTAAAAATTATGACATTTAATATTCGAAGTATACAACAGAATTTTGACTTTTTTATGGTAAGACTAAAGCGACTGTAGGTATCATTTGACGTAATCGTCCTTACAGAGTGTTGGATTCATGGTGACATAATCATTACTCGAATTCCCTGCTACAACTCCTACTGCACAAAGAAGAACATAAACAAGTGTGGTGGTGTTACAGCTTATGTTCGGAATATATGGCCCACGCTGGTATCAGAGCCAGATATTCTGGACTGCAATTGTTTAAAGATTTGTTTAGAAAATGAATTTTTGATCCTTGGTTTATATCGCTCTCCCTCTTTTAAGCAAATTGATAATTTCTTATCGTCTCTTAACAATTTTTTAATACAACTTAGAAGTAAATCACGCATCATTTGGGCTGGTGACATAAATTTGGACCTACTCAGTGACCCGTTAAGTGCACAATGTACTGATTACCTTTGTCTTGCTGCAAAACATCAACTATTGCCTGCTATTACTAAGCCCACCCGAGATAGAGCCTGTCTGGACTATATTTTTGTAAGGCAAGGTTTTGAGTATGTTGCTGTTGTGTGCAAAACGGATACCACTGATCACGACATCTCCATGTTAGGAGTTGTCAACTCAAATAAACCTCCTCTACCACAGATTCGTTCTCAACGTCAGACTGACTTTACAGCTGTAGTTGATGACCTAAAAAATATAAATTGGTATGCTGTCACCAGCAAATTGGACGTGAATCTGGCTGTATTTGAGTTTCAGCTAATTCTCACCTCAATTATTTCCAAATATAGCAGTTCTGCTATTATTAGCCGCTCCAGGTTTAGCCTCAAGCTCACTCCTGGTCTTATAAAATGCCAGAAAAATCGCGACATGCTACATTTAAAGGCCAGAAAGAACCCTAATAATAAAATTCTACAATCTACATACAAACGATATTGCAACTACGATTGTGACTAAGGCCAAAGAAGGCCAATTGTGTGCGTTGCACCGAATTTATCCACGCTCTAGGACAAGGGCGGATCCAGCCTTCGTGTCAGGGGGGTCACACTGTCACACTGAACGGGTTCCAAAATTATACAATACTAGCTATTCCCCGCAGTATCAATCGCGTAGCCTATGGCACTCGGGAATAATTTAACTTTGAATCAATTTTCAAAATCAGGCTAGTTGTAATACGTTTGTATTATGTAAACACAATTTTTACCTAAAATTTTGAGCCACTTAGATATATTTGTGTTGTGTTTTGTAGTTATGTGAAAAAAATGAAGTGTATGATCGATCTTCTATCATCGACCAACCAAACAAAGGAAGCGCGAGCAAAGCGAGCGCGAAAATTTTTAGCTACTCATACATTTATTAGTGTAAATAGATGTAAATATATAAAAAAAAAACTGAACGTTTATGATCACATAGAATGTGTACAAAACATAGAATGTGTACGAGCGAATTATGGAGGTCGCTGCCGGAGGATTTATAAAAAACCGAAAAGATTTCTAACAAATTTAATTAATATAAAAGTTACAATTAGTTTATAATATAAAACTAGTCTATGTTCGGACGAAGTGGGTACCGAAGTGAAGCCGCTGAATAGGTAGCTTAGGCTTGAAGGCTTCGGCGGGGCGAAGTGCTGCTGCATCAGCAATCTGCGCAGTCACGTACGCCAAAGGCTTCAACGAGGCAAGGGTGCTGCATCAGCAATCCACGCAAGTCACGTACGCCATCGCTCTATTGAGGTCACAGCGACCGTTTACGTGGAAAGTGCATTCTAGGCAATTTTAGTGTAGGTAGATTGCCTAACACCTCCACCCTCAAATCAGCAACTATTTGAGCACTCTGAGCGAAAATGTTGCTGGCTTTGAAGTATGGCCTTTAAGTTTTTCAGGATCCTCGTCGTTTTCAGGTGAAATCTTATCATCAGATTGGGGTTTAGTCCCATCTCGTTTCGTGCACAGGCTGTATTTCCGAATAATGGTTAAGAAAATAAGTATAGCTGCACAGAAAAGTGTTCCATAAAATGGTATCGTCGTGTGGTACAGTGTGGTGTCCACGTGGTCCATTTGAATTGGTTGCTGCATAATAATTTTTTCTTCAATAGAGTGTAGTCCTTTTAGATTTATTGAGTTCAGTTTTATATGTGGAATTTCGATGTGTTGATTGCTCTCATAATTATTGTTCGGTATTTCGGTTATCAGCAGGGGTTGACCTTTGACTCGATCGTTGATATTGATGATGGTGAATTCTTCAGTGCGTAGAAGACATTTCAGAGGTATGGTGGCGAGATAGCTTCCATGTAGGGTGATAAATTCCTGTCGTTCGCATTGCAGTTCGGTCTTCGTTGGTTTCGGGAAGATAAGAGAGTAGTGTTGGTCGTCTAGCTGCTCCATAGCTTCCTTTTCGAGAGTGACTTTGGTAGGGCGGCATGTCTTATCCAGGGTTTGGTGGATGATGATGTTCTGGATACAGTCCGGATATCCTCTCGGCAGATGGTTGACCTTTTCTTCACACAGGTGCTGGTGGTTGAACTTCGGGCATTCAGCCTCTATGTACATGAAAGTCTTGCCATTGGTTGCAAGGAATGGGTAAGGAGGAACAAAGGTTTGTGAGTTTTTGTTAGGAACTAGGGATAGTTTATAAAAATCAAACTGACTTGGTGAAACAATAGGAATTTTGAAAATGATGACTATCTTATTACCTGCATAATAATAGCCTGATTCTATGATGTTATAATATTCTCTTAGATCCGCCTCTAGTACCTGATCTTGGCTATATACTAACTTTAGTTTACTTATCATATTCCTTAAATTGTCTATACTTAACATGCTATGGTGTGTGCTCGATGCACGTATAAAAGCTAAGATATTTTCTATTCTGTTTAATTCTATGAATAAATCTTCAGCGTTTTCACTGATTATTGCTAATAGCTGAGCAAACTTCGCATATTTAAGAAGGCTGGTGTCAGCATAAGCATTGTTATCTAAAATTAGTTGCAAACTACCGTTAATTCTCTCCTGGTTTTCTGCTATTTTAGTAAGTAGAATTGTATGTTGAGTCATCCAATCTTTGTTAAGACTGATATGATCATTTACTTCGGACACCATCTTATTTTCGTTACTTTCTAATATCCTTATCGCGTCATTACATTTCTCGGGTCCAAATTACCAGTAATGCTTTTGACCAAAGATCCTAGACCGTCTATAAGGCCTCTCTTACTTCTTAAATGGTTGGGCTCTAGTGTGTTAAGTTGATTATTGATTTTGGTTAATTTAGTGAAAAGGTAGTCAATTTGTAGCTCGTATAAGTCAAGTGTATCGTTGCTAAGATGAGTTTCAAAAAGTCTCAGTTGGGAGCCTACCGAGTCAAGTCTATCTTTAATGTTGGTTAAGTCAATAAATTGAAGGAAGGAATGATAGTGCGTAATAAGTCGAGCTTGTCCTAGTTTGAAAGGAATTATACCAGGTCCATTGTCAAGACTTTCAAGTCTTATCTCGTGTCCCAGCGTTAGGTGGATTATTATCAGGAATATCCTGCAACAATTTGGCTGATTTAGGTACACGTTTAAGTCGAGATTTCGCAATGGGTCCTTTCTTTTTAGAAGTATATATGTGAATAGGTAAATCCGCTAAAACTGTGTCTTGAGTGTATCGAGAGGCAAGTTTATTCCTGCTCGCTAAGGGGTTAGTTATGAAGACCTGCTGGTCTGGCTGATATTCGACCTCGGGTTCTCTATTTTTGTTCCTAGTCTCCATTATTTTTGTACGATTTTCTAGAGCCGTTTCGTTTAATTTATCGTAAACTGTTTTCATCTGGTCTCTGTGGGATAGAATGTATTGCTGCATTAAATGTCCAGTCATGTCAATGTCAAAAGGATCTCTAGGATCAAAATGTCCTCGGACTATGTCATAGGGCCTACATTTTGTAAAACTATGTACTGAGCTGTTGTATGCTAGGATGGCATAAGGCATTAAGTTAACTGTTGGTTCGTCCTTCTGTCTCAGTCTTAAGATTCGTAGATGTTCTAACAAGGTTGAATGAAATTTTTCTATAATTCCATTGTCATTAGGGGCATGGGCTAAAGTTTTATGGTGGTTTATCTTATGTAGTCTTATAAATTCAGCTAACATCTGGTTTGTAAATTTGGTCCCATTGTCAGTCACAATTGTTAAGGGCAGGCCATGATGTGTACTGTAATTTAATAGTCCTTGCAGGATACTAACAGCGGTGCCATCACATAGGTGGTAAGCTTGTCCATACTTTGAAAACGCGTCTACAAAGGTTAGATATTTCTCGTTATGTGCTGTGAACAAATCCATGTGTACAATCTCGAGGGGTTTTGTCGCGGGTGGTACGATATTAAATTGTGGTCTGATGGGGTGTCTATCATATTTCATCTGACCACAAACTGTGCATTCATTGATGTACTTTGTTATCTCTTCTTTCATTTTAGGCCAATAGTATCTGTGCGAAAGAGCCAGATAACATTCATTTATTCCTCTATGATTGGTTTTGCCTTCGTGATAGTGCTTAATGATCTCCTGTTGTCTGAGATATTCCTTAACGTCCTCTAGTTCAGTTTTTGCTAAGACCAGATTCATAGCGGAACTCTTAAAGTTATTTTGGATGATTGGGAGGATCGAATACATTCCTAGAGGGGGTGTAATTTTAAGGGCAGTTTTAACCTTTGGGTTAACGTACTCTTTAATAGCATTAACTACATCCTGTTCGAGATTGGACTCTGCTACTTGTATGAATGTGCGGGTGTGTGTATCAAAAGGCTTGGTTGCTGTCGTTCGTCTTTTAATGTCTCCTACTATAGTGAAACATATTTGTCGGTGAAACTTATTCAGGGGTTCGTCAGTAATGGGGACTTCCAGGACGGGATTCTCATTGCTGGTGTGAGCTGTTACTGTAGAGGAGTCTATTTGTGAGGGTGCGTTGTCCGTGGGGTTAGCTATCATTGAGTCTACTTCTTCATTATTAATTTCTATACGGGACAAAGCGTCGGCGTTCGTATTAATTTTTCCTTTCTTGTATACTACAGTGTAGTCATATTCGCTCAACTTGAGCCTCCATCTTGTGAGTCTGGAATTAGGTTCCTTAATGTTCATAATCCATTGAAGGGGCTTCTGGTCTGTGAAGATTTTAAATTTGCGACCGAAAAGGTAGGGTCTAAAATATTTTGTTGCCCATACTATTGCTAACAGCTCCTTTTCAATGGTACTATAATTTATTTCATTTTCATTCAAGGTACGAGATGCGTAGCAAATGGGTTTATCTGAACCTACAAGTCCTTGGCTGAGCACGGCTCCAATTGCCAAGTTAGAAGCGTCTGTGGTTAAGATGAAGTCTTTGGTGAAGTCTGGATATTGCAGAATTGGGTCGTTGGTTAGTAATGTCTTACATTTTTCAAAACAGTCCGTATACTCGGAGTCAAACGTTATCTTATTAGATTTCTTTAGTCATTTAGTCATGGGTTTAGTGATGCGGGCAAAGTCCGGTATAAATTTTCTATAATATCCCAAAAGTCCTAGAAATTGTTTTATCTGCTTGGGGGTCTTTGGAAGAGGATATTTTTTGATAGCTGCAATTTTATCAGGATTCGGTTTAATACCGTCTCTACTGATTATGTGGCCCAAATAGGCGGTTTCCAGCTTCAAAAACTCAGACTTATCCATCTGATTCTAGAGAGCTTACACTTCTATTTAAATCTAGTTCCTTATTTCTACTAACCTGTCTTAAGGAGATAGATTTGTCCGTGTTTCTCCCGGGATAAAAAATCTTGAAGGGAAGGATTTCCAAGGAAGCAACACAATAGGTACAATAATTTCAATGTACTTACAACATTATCCTGTTCGGTTCCACTGAAGTTCTAGTGTGGTCCCCGGCCGCGCGCCTTCCAAAGTTCGGATCTTAGATGAGGTACTTGATAGTACGAGCAGCAACCATGCGGGATCTCTGGATAACGATTTGGGTTTGTACTTTTTCTCGCACGTGCACTGCTTCTAAGATCCTACCGACTGCGCCAATTATGGAGGTCGCTGCCGGAGGATTAAAAAAAAACCGAAAGATTTCTAACAAATTTAATTAATATAAAAGTTACAATTAGTTTATAATATAATACTAGTCTATGTTCGGACGAAGTGGGTACCGAAGTGAAGCCGCTGAATAGGTAGCTTAGGCTTGAAGGCTTCCGCGGGGCGAAGTGCTGCTGCATCAGCAATCTGCGCAGTCACGTACGCCAAAGGCTTCCACGAGGCAAGGGTGCTGCATCAGCAATCTACGCAAGTCACGTACGCCATCGCTCTATTGAGGTCACAGCGACCGTTTACGTGGAAAGTGCATTCTAGGCAATTTTAGTGTAGGTAGATTGCCTAACAAGCGCGAAAATTTTGAGCTATTTCCATTATATTATACGAATGTGGAAACAGAATAATATACCATTTAACAAACGCAAGTGTAGCGTACGCGAAAATGTTCGGTAAAAATTTGGCATTAATTGAATTCCTCAGCTTGCAAAAATAGGTAATAACACAAAGGCGCAAGCAAAGCTAGCGCAAAAATGTTGAACTATTTGTGGTCGTGTGTAAAATGTTTGTTAAAACTGAAGGAAAACAAGATCCGCTTTATCCTTCATTCAACAGGCAATAACAGAACAAAGGTGCGAGTATAGAGAGCGCAAAAATTTTGAATTATTTCTAGTAAGTTTTGTGTTTCATCAAAACATGATAATTATTATAAAGGCGCGAGCGTAGCGAGCGCGGAAATTTTGAGATATTTTTATTAGTGGAACAAATAAACATGATTACAAAACATACGAAAATAACAATTGGAACTAAAAAACTTTTGATTGAAATAAGCCCGGGGGGGGGGGGTGTCATGATCCCATGACCCCCCCCCCCCTGGATCCTGGGAAAATATTTTTAGCAATAATTTTCCCACAATAACACGTCATTTCATTTTTATTTTGTCAAGACTCTCCCCGGCTTAGCATGGATAGAGATCTCACCGCGATATTTTTCTTACTTTTAGCATTTTATACACATCGTAACTTCTAAAAAAAATAAGCTAGTAAGCATAATTCAAAAATTTTGGCAGCAACGACCGTGATGTTTTTTGACCATAGACAACTGCATTATTACTCACGTACTTAGCAGACTTGTTATTGTTTCGTTTTCACGGCAACGTGTCATTATTATTTCGTTTCCATAGCAACGTCATTCCGTTCTGTATTTTTGATACCTTGGGTCACAAATGATTAAGTAACTATTGTGTACGAGTACAAGTCTTGGGTTACATTATTGCAATTTCCATAGGGATCACTATTTTTTTAAAGAAATAAGACTATTACTGCCCATGTTACTCGCTGATAATGTAGCTTTATATAGGTGAAAGATATTTTAAAATCGGTTCAGTATTTTTTGAGTTTATCCATTACAAACAAACATACAAACAATCAAATCTTTCCTCATTATAATATTAGTGTAGAACAAGTGTAGACGTAACGCCCAAATTGGGTATTTTTCAAAATTGCTTAATTTCAAATATCTAATAAACTATTGACTTTCGGCCTATATATTGGAGGGCTTACATTTTTGGCATATTAGCACCCCACTACGTCCTACCGGGAATACGTCGAGTTACTTAAACCCCTGTATACGAGTATATCGAATACTTGATCGCTTAGTTCTAATTAACTAATTAATTATCTTCACTAAGTTCTAAGTCTGGCGCATCGACGTGAGGTAGCAAGCCTGGCGGTATTCTATAGATTGCACTATGGAGAGTGTGTACAAGAACTGCACAACCTGATTCCCCCATCACCTTTCCATCACGGTACGACTAGACGATCATCAAAGCGCCACCCTTTCATGGTTGAAATACCTCGCACAAGAACGAAGCGTTACGCTTCTTCATTTATTATAAGAACTGCAAAGGAGTGGAATGCCCTGCCCTCGTCAGTGTTTCCGGTAAATTATAACCCCGGTGTTCAAGTCAAGAGTGAATAGGTATCTACTAGGCAAGCGTGCTACACCTTCGACCACATCATCGCTTTCCATCAGGTGAGATCGTGGTCAAACGATTGCCTAGTCCGGAATAAAAAAGTAAAATAAAACTGACTCGTTCTAATATCGCTTTTGACTCATCATAAGTCAGAAAAAAACCCTCCCCAATTTAATCAACCCTGAACTTACAACTACTTCGGCGACTTTGTTTGGTTGACGTCGGCATGAGGTCAATACTTTTATCGATCACAACATTTGGGCAACCACCATAGATCTAGTTAAAGGGGGAAGGATACGGCACGCCTTAATATCACGTAAACATAGCTGGACTAGATACAACTACATAAAGGCAAACACCCACACAGCTACATTCCAACTGTCTTGCTTTATGTGTATCAACCACAAAGATAGAGAGACGTACGCAGACTGTAGCGCGAATGAGTCACTGCTAACAAGTGCTACACAGGCGCCAACCCAACTGTGACTAAGGCCAAATGCCAATTGTGTGCGTTGCACCTAATTTATGCGGTCTACGCCGGAGGAGCTGGTAGCTAAACTTCCCACTTTTAATTCACACACCACAATCAGTTTCTACAAAGATTTAATGTTATTTTGAGTATAATACCTTCGACCACTATCTCGCCTGGATGTGCTTGGCGATATTGTGGTTAACCAATAATAGTTATTAGTTATGCAAGTCTGCAAAGTTGTTTATTGGTGCGAGTACTTGTATTGAATGTATTGAAACCTGAGCAAGCGAAGGATTCTAAGATTTAAATATAGAATCCTGAGCTAGTGAGGGTTTCAAAGTTACGAGACCACTACGAAACGCAGAATAACTTTGCTGCCGTGCGAAACACAACTTTTCACCTCACTACAGCGAGGAAAATGCTAGATGCAAGAAAATTAAATTAGTGTTTATAATAATAATAATAACAACAACAATAACGTCAACAACGTCAACAACGACAACAACGACAATAACGACAACAACTACAATAATAATAATCTATAGGTACTTATTGACCGAGCGAGCACGAAGCGCGAGCGAAGCCTCTCTGATTCAGCTTGGGCAAATATTATTTCGTATGCCCGGATGTCTAGACGAAACTTGATATAAGGATTAAGCTTTTTTTTTGCGGATTTGGGCGGTAATTCCCCCAAAAAAGGGTAAAATTAGGGCTACTGAATATCTCCACTTTATTAAATCCGATTTCAATGGTTATTTTGTATTTGAAAGGTAGTAACTTTAAGTTAATCTAATAAAAAATTGGTGAAGATCTGATGAGGATCTTCGGCACTATGAGCAGAATAGCTCAGTACTTTTTTCACTTTTAGGCTTCTACCAGTGTAATCAGCCCTTTACCTACTAGGGTAGGGTTTACCTATTGATGGAGTACCTTGGTTATTAATGTTAGCTGTACAATAAGGTACTCGTAACTACTGTGTACGTCTAGATTTTTTGCAAAAAAAATTGTACGCGTGAGGTCTACAGCTCACAGAGCCATTAGTAATAAAGTTTGTACGCGCGAGGTCTACAGCTCACAGAGCCACTAGTAATAAAGTTTGTACGCGCGAGGTCTACAGCTCACAGAGCCACTAGTAATAAAGTTTGTACACGCGAGTTCTACAGCTCACAGAGCCACTAGTAATAAAGTTTGTACGCGCGAGGTCTACAGTTCACAGAGCCAATAGTAATAAAGTTTGTACGCGCGAGGTCTACAGCTCACAGAGCCACTAGTATTAAAGTTTGTACGCGCGAGGTCTACAGCTCACAGAGCCACTAGTAATAAAGTTTGTACGCGCGAGGTCTACAGCTCACAGAGCCACTAGTAATAAAGTTTGTACGCGCGAGGTCTACAGCTCACAGAGCCACTAGTAATAAAGTTTGTACGCGCGGGGTCTACAGCTCACAGAGCCACTAGTAATAAAGTTTGTACGCGCGAGGTCTACAGCTCACAGAGCCACTAGTAATAAAGTTTGTACACGCGAGGTCTACAGCTCACAGAGCCACTAGTAATAAAGTTTGTACACGCGAGTTCTACAGCTCACAGAGCCACTAGTAATAAAGTTTGTACGCGCGAGTTCTACAGCTCACAGAGCCACTAGTAATAAAGTTTGTACGCGCGAGTTCTACAGCTCACAGAGCCACTAGTAATAAAGTTTGTACGCGTGAGTTCTACAGCTCACAGAGCCACTAGTAATAAAGTTTGTACGCGCGAGTTCTACAGCTCACAGAGCCACTAGTAATAAAGCAAAGACAACGAAAAAGTCTGTATAAAGAAGATAATTTAAAAAAAAATGTTCTAGTGTACCTAAAATAAGTCGGTGTGTCCATTTGTTTGATTGTTAGTTTGTCTGTTCGCACGTAAAAAAACTGGTCCTATTGTGATGCGGTTTTCACTGTTGGATAGCTTAGGGTTTGACTTACAAACTGCGATACTTGATATTTTAATCCGATGAGTAGATACTGAGCAATCGACAAAAATCAATTTGACGGCTGAACGAATATTGACGAAATGTAGTATATTGTACATTATACTCTTAGGTACTTTTGGTCGTGGAATAACACGTACGGACTACTTTTAATTGAAATGGCCACGCGGGCAAAGCCGTGGGTACAGGTAGTTTAAAAAATCTTTCCACGCTAGCGGATAAAATACACTTCTGCACTCAGATCACAGAATACCTAATCTCAGATTTCGAATGAGAAACAGAATCTTTGAAGAGAACAGTAACTTGTCAGACGAAAAAAATATTTTTTGCCAAGTTGCGAGCCCTGCCTCGCTTGTTCAAGGTTAAGTTCTTCAAAGACTATTGCTATTGTGACAAGACTCATTTCATGAACCGCAAAATTTTGTTGATTGGTAATAGAAAATATTTAAATTGTACAAGTTTTAACACATAAAATTACTCGTTTGTCCCCCCTTTCCCAGCATGGAATGGACACCCCTTATTTTTAGATATGTATGTAATTTTAAATATTATTTTAATTTTAGGTCACAGATCTAATGGTCACAGGTCCTGGGGGTATATCTGTGTATCTGCAGACAGACAGACAGCTTTGCACAACAATAAAGTTCTCTTTGGGTACGGAACCTTAAAAAGTACTTTAATACTATTTATTATTAAAGTCACTACATATAAAAGCATCAAAAATAAAGTAAATTGCTTGTGAAATCCTTACCTTGTATGTACCGCGACCTTTATTTCAATTTTAGTACTTAAATCTTCGTTCACTGATGTTTTTTTATCTGTGGTCGCACTAATAAATTAACCAATACATAAACATCTAAACGTTATCATTAACACACTCAACATTGAGGAAAAGTTTTCAGCGGTAGATACCTAATTAATTCAGTAGTCACAAAAAATATACATGATTGCAAAATTAACAAGTTTTCAGAAAGTATTTAATCACACAGAAAGAGGGCCGAAGAGATTTTCCAAGGACCACAGTAGACGTGCTACGCAGTTTTCCGTAGGCACTACTTGGCTCTACGCAGGTCTCGTTCCAAGTGAGACCTACCTAGGCGCGGATACGATGGCCACTGGACCGTAACACCGAATCAATCGGATTTAAATAACGTTCATATTGAAAACTGATTGCTGCTAAATCGAAAGTGATTATTCACGCTACGTCTTTTTCATTCCGCGTCATTTAAATGAGAGGTAATAAGTTATGGTAATGATTTATTAGTGCCTACGCGTTACGCTATCGTCAGTTAAATTTTACTTTACTATTATAATTTTTCGTTGAGTTCACGAGTGATGATGATGATACATCACAAAAGGCAGTATGATATGATATACATGATATCCTTTTTGTTTTAAACAAAGAAGAATGTAACTTACTTGGGTTTATAAAGATAGGTTAGAGGCAGAGGTACAAGATAAGAGCATATTTATGATCGATCTCTATGGTTCTTAAAACGTCCGGTTCCAGGTGCACCAAATTAGCCGATTCCAGATTCCACCAAACAGCTCCAGGTGGTATTTAAAAATATAAATATAAAAATATATTCGGGACAACTCCACACCAATTACCTAGCCCCAAACTAGGATACCCTGTACTATAGGCACTAGATAACGGATATAGAAACACAGATACGAATATTATAGCTATGACTCGGAAACAAACATTTCTGCTGCACATGATTGCACCTTGCAGGATTCGAACCCGCGACCGTTTGATTTCATACCTAGGGTATCTAGCCACTAGACTAAACCAACCGGTCGTCATTTATTCATATACTAGCTGCGCCCCGCGGCTTTTCACGCGTAGAGATTATACCCCTCCCACAACCCTCCTAAAATCGCTACGAACAACCCTCGTCCTTTCCTCACAAAATCCCCTCCATTAATTTTTATATATAAATAAGACATCGAAATCAGTCCATCCGTTCTCGTGATATCATCAAAAAAGCCGTTCCATACCAGAAAATGAATTTTCTCATCATATAAACTATGACTGTGCCAATTTGCATCAAAATCTATCCAGTAGTATCAGAGTGGTAAGTGTTTTTTTTAAATAACTTTCAACCCCTATCCTGCGGGAATCCTGTAACTTATTTGAAACCTACAAATTGATACTTGTCTATTTTCGCATGATGGCGTCAAACTAGGTATAAAATACCAACTGTGATTCAAAAAATAATAATAATAAAGACCACATTAATTCATAGGTAATAAAATATATTCATGTTGCAAAACAAGGTAAGTGTAATCAATATATTACATTTCCAATATGAAATAATAAAATCAACGAATTAAACGCTAGATTTAGCATTACACATGAAAAATTACAAAGGTGTAAAATTATTAGTGAGAGCTGGTATACTTGGTAATTGAGGTGTCCTTACGGGCCGCCTATAAAATTTAATCAACGTGTGCGGAGATGCCCAGTTACCTCGGGCCATGATGTCTTCCAAGGGCATATCTGTCAGCCAATTCAGAGATGCTACGGCTGATCTAATAGAACCAGGTGAGTCTTAAATTCCTGCATCCTCTAATACAGTTTTAATCCATCCAGCAATCACTGTCCGGCTGGCAGCCTTTGGATCTCCTCTTGTAGTGACAAATAAATTCTGGATATCATTCCCCAACAGACGCCGCGGCTGTGAAACTCCCATTAGTTTTTTAATCCAAAAAACGGGGTCAATTTTCTGATTATCTGCAGATAATAATAGCCAACCAGATTGCTTATGATTTACCGTATCAGTCTTTGATCCGTACATTGGCCAAAATGTAATTGAATCTTTGTTAATGATACATTTTTCTTCTTTTACAGATAAGAGGGTCAGGTCGTGGACTCGTCTGCCTGAAGATAACAAGAGCAAAGTAGTACAACGCCGAGATACTTCGAACAAGCTGTCACTGTTAGGTTTAGTCTGCAAGAGCCATTTAACAACTACTTGCGGATTCCACACTGGAGGCTTAGTTATACTCTTAGATGCAGATTTATTTGCTATGCCTTTTAGAGCTTGTCGGACCAATATGTGAGAACTTAGCTTGATCTCTAGATCTGGCTGACAGAAGGATGACACAACAGATTTATGCACGAGAATTGTTCTGTAACTTAAGTTTTCTACTGTATGTAAATAAATCAGATATTTTGATAAACCATGACCTCCATGGATTTTTATTATCTATCCCAGAACTCTTGCACCATGTAAGCCACCGTTTCCAGGCTTGTTTATACGTTTTCAACGTACTAGGTCTCCAGCTAGACTCGATCACACTAATTTCAGAAGGTGACCAATTTCCTAAGAGGTCATCCCACCCTGACATCTCCATGCCTCCAATACTAGGTCGTTTACTTGTAGGGGTGGGCGATTTGTCCTTGTGTCTATCAACACTGACTCTAAGTTCTTGATCGTGAATGGTGGACTCACTGCTCTTTTTTTGAGGTCGGCCCTCCAAAATACGTTTTTCCATCTCGGACATATCACAATGTACATTCCTCGAGATTGGTTCAGCGACGCTAGGATCTTGTACATCAGACAAGGTGGTGGAAAGATCCACGCCAACTTGTATTCCCAGACTCTGCTGAATGCATCGTGATAAATCGCTTGTCGGTCTCTCAGATCCAACGTTACATAATTGGGTACCACATGAGCTCGTCTTGATGCCATCAGGTCTATTTGCGGTGTACCCCACTTGTTGAAAATCAGATGGCAAGCTTGGGGTAAAAGATGCCATTCTGCTATCATTTTGTTCCTGGATAACCCGTCTGCTATACCGTTGAGGGGACCTGGGAGATAACTGGTAACTAGACTTATTCTGTGTATCTCTATTAGGCGGTAAATCAACCGTGTCAGGTGTAACAGACTTGCTGACTTCGTTCCGCCCTGTTTGCGTAAATATGCCAAAGCTGTTTTGTTGTCGCTCTGAATCAAGATGGTCCTGTTCTGGCATTCTTGGGCAACGTTGCCGTATGAAAGTACTTTGTAGATAGCCAGTAGTTCTTTCACGTTCGAGTAGTGATGAAGCTCTTCTGGCATCCAGGATCCTTGAATATGTTGGCCGTTGACACATGCTCCCCAACCGAAGCCTGAAGCATCCGTGACCATGTGGTATGAGACAGGAGCTGTCCAAATTTGGCTCGTCGTGTGCAAATTTTCTAGCCACCAGACTATGTCTTTTCTTGGCGGACAGTGTTAGCGGGACAGCCATAGACATTTTTAGAGCCTGATGGAGGCACGACTGTAGATTTCGGTAATGTAATACGCCGTGATGTACCACGAAACTGGAAAATTGTAGGATGCCCACTAGTTTTTGCAGTTCCAAAAGTGTTAAACTCTTTGATTGTTGAGCTTGGTGTAACCGAGCTCCCAGAGAGAATACTTTTTTGTGTGGTAGACACCTGATGTTTGAGCGGGTGTTCCATAAAATTCCTAGAAACTCTATTTCTTGCAATGGTACTGTGGACGACTTCCCTTTGTTTATTACCCATCCAAGACTTGTCATGAGGTCGATGGCCTGTTTCATATGCTCTCTGAGGGTTTGAGGGCATTGATTCACCAGAAGGTAGTCGTCTAAGTACACTAGCACTCTGATACTTCTCTCTCTGAGCTTTTGGGCCACCCAATTGGATAAAGTGGCGAACGTCCTTGGAGCGCTTGCGAGCCCGAACGGCATACAGGTCATTTGATAGGTTATATCGTTGAAAATGAACCTGAGAAATCGCCGGTGTGGTTTCGCAATTGGTATATGAAAATATGCCTGGTTTAGGTCTATTTTCATCATGAAATTCCCGGGTTGTAAGAATTGGGGCACTTTTTGCATATTTGCCAAACGAAACCTCTTTGGTCTGAGGTATAAATTCAAGGCTTTGAGATTTAAGACCGGTCTTGGAGTGAGGTCTGCTTTTTTTACTGGGAACATGTTTGACAGAAAACCCGCATTCGGTGGTGCCTTCTCGATTACAAAATCTTTGAGCATCTGTCTTATCTCCGCGCCCAAAGTGGGCGTCGTTAATAGGTGAGATTGGTTTTTGTACTCGAGCCTTAGTGGGGGCTTTTCCACAAAGGGGATTCGGTATCCCTGTATTATTTTGAGTATACCAGGTGGAGCCCCCATCGATTGCCAGATATTCAGAAAAAGGTGTAATCGACCAGCTTGAAATTTGTTTGTATAGTCATTGCTTTCGGTTATCCTGATAGTCGTCCCTCGGTCTCTGTAAGGATTTGTTCTTTGCGGCGGAATAGTTTCGCTTGCCGACTTGAGACTTGCCTTTTCCAGAAGCGGGAACTTGCTGGAATTTGTTTTGGTTATATCCACGAAAGGGCACCGTGGGGTCGGTAAACCGCCTAGGTGCTGCCTGGTTGCCCTCGGCAGGCAAATACGGCCGATTATTGTTGTGCAAAATCTGGCTACCCTCGGCAGGTAGATATGGTCTGCGAAAAACTTTAGAGCCACCTCCTAGCTTAGCCACAGCATCGCTAAACTCTTTTGGTTGAAACGAATACTCACTGCTTGGAGGTATTTTCCGCAAGATTGTTTTATTGTACTTGTCTTTAACAGCAGATAAGGCGTTGTCTCTTCGATGTTCAATCACATTTGCTCGCCTACCACAGACGATCTGCAAAAGATCTTTAGAAATCCCATGTATGGGCACGTATTGGAAAATAGTTCACGCACTTTGGTTGAAAGTGAAGCATTCATTAAATGTGTACTATTATTTGAACTCCACTCCAATAGATCTTTCAATGCCATCTGCAAAGCTTCCTTTTGAGCAATAAGCATATTAGTCAGCGCTCCGAATGTCTGATCTAAAGATCTCAAATGGTTAAATTTATTTTCAAAAGCCAAAAGTTCGTCATTCAAGGTCATGTTAGTAAAACCTGGAGTAGAAAGATATTTCTTTTGAACTTCTGTGTAACGGACATTATTCCATTGGTCACTGTCGAGGTGCTGAATTTTTCGCAAATAGATCATCTTCGGCTCTGATGTCCGCTTGACTGATTCAGAAGCCGTTGTATCATTATCCCATTCAAAATCATTATCAGCTTTGGTAGGTTTTATTAGAGCAGATGAAATTGAGGCATCGTCCTTTTCACAGCCAACAAGACCATCGTCCATCAGGTCAACATTATTTGTTGGCCCGGAAACCTCTCGGAAATTTCTTGTCAAAAGGTATTTTAACTCACTAACCTGCTTTTGGAGATAATCAAACCTCCTATCGGACGTATCCTCTATAGTACACACGCGTTTTGGTGACGGCAGTGGGCACGTATCCTCGTCGTCGCCGTCATCATCACTGCTACTGAAAAGACGTCGTGGTCGCTTGTAGTTGATCCTCCGGACTCCACTCGTTCCCGCTACAGGAGAGCCAACACTATGTGATTTTTCGTTACTCATTATCTTTAAAAGTTTTGAGTTGCAATTTATTTTCAAAACAATAAATGTATACGAACGACTTCGTCGTTATTGCACCCAACTAGTCGCAACGAAAAACTAACGCCAACTGAAGAAAATTTCGAACGACTCGTTCGGCATAGACTGCAAAGTGGCGCCAAGAGGAAGTCTTGGAATTGACTAGGTAGGAGAGTCAATTTAGCACCTATAAGTCAAAGCGGAAGCGCTGCCTATCTCAATTTGTAGGTTTCAAATAAGTTACAGGCTACATAATTATTACTTAAGTCGTCCATTATCTACATTTTATCATTTAAATATTCATCAATAGGATAATATAATTGTTTTAACTGGTTCTGTTATTCAATACTAAAGACAAAATTGTATTTTTGTATTTTTTTCTGTCTGTCCGTCCGTCTGTCTGTACCTTGGCAGCGCATCACGCCAAAAATACTCACTGAATTCAAATTAAATTTGGTATGATTTGAGTTCATACTTCGAGGTAGGACATTGGATACTTTTAATCCCGAAAAATTAAAGAGTTCCTGCAGGATAGGGGTGGAAAATTATTTAAAAAAAACCGTAGCACGCTGAAACTATTGGACGGATGTTGATGCAACTTAGCACAGACATAGTTTAAAAGATGGGTGAAAATTTTGGATACTTTTTGTCCCGAAAAATAAAGGGTTCCTGCGGGATATGGGTCCAAATTCAGTACATTAAAGATATTGTGTTGGAGCTTGTGTTGTTTTTTGGAGCTTACTCTATATTCTATAATGAAGCCTAAAGTGTATGTTTTTTTCATTTCCGTCTATATGTCTGTCTGCCTGTATCTTGGCCGCGCATCACGCCGCCGGAACTACTGGATGAATTCAAATAAAACTTGGTATGATTTGAGTTCATACTACGAGGTAGGACATAGAATACATTATATCCCGAAAAAATTATGGGTTCTCGCAGGATAGGAGTTGAAAATTATTGAAAAGAATACGTATCACGCTGAAACTACTAGACGTATTTTTTTATGGTAATTGACACAGTCATATATCTATCTATACTTATAATAAAGCAATATGTACGAAAAAGAAGATAAATAAAGAAATGCTCTTGGGTGCCTAAAAAGGGTATTGAACACGAATATAATATATATTTTAATCGTGTCGCTCTGTCTGTTTGTCTGTATGTTTGTTTGTACACGCATCACTTAAAAACTAATGGACCGATTGCAATGAGGTTTTCAATGTTAGATAGCTTAGGGTTTGATTTAAAAACTGGAGTAATTGGTATCTCAATCTGGCGAGTTAGAAGCCGAGCAATTGATAAAATAAATTTTGATCAAATGTTGGTATATTGGTCCTGGAATAGCACATTATGGTACTTTGAACCTAAAGAAAAATCCACGCGTGCAAAGCCGCGGGTACAGCTAGTAATAAATAAATAAAATGAATGAAATATCTATACCATAATAAAACTGTAACTGGGCTAAATCTGTACATTAAATATTTTTTGAAAATTTTGATTGAGATAAACTTCAAAATCGATATGGAGTGCAAAAAGGTTATTTTTTTATTTATTGTCTGTCTGTCTGTCTGTCTGTCTGTCTGTCTGTCTGTCTGTCTGTCTGTCTGTCTCTTTGAACACGCATCACGCTGAAACTACCAGACTGATTTTGATGAAACTCGGCAGAATCATAGCTGATGTACTGGATTAACATTTAGGATAATTTTTATCCCGGAAAAATTAACGGTTCCCGCAGGATAGGGGTTAAAATAACACGTATCAAGCTAAAACTACTGGAGGGATTTTGATGTAACTTGGCACAGTCGACTAGACTGACTACGACTAGACTGATACCGAATTTCGTCATTCTGCTTTGAGGCTTACTGGCCCAGTTGGACAGATGCATGGGTGCGTAATCCAGACGTACGTGGATCGAAATCACGCGCTGTAGAAATGTTTTGTTCCATAATTAAAAGATTTTTACATTATTTATGCGTTATTTTTTACATTTTTCTTGATATCTATAACTATAATAAAACTGGGCTAAATCTGTACATTAAATATTTTATGAAAATTTTAATTGAGATGAACTTCAAAATCGATTGTTTCTTACATTGAGATATTATAATGTACTACCTACGTACCTACATAATGATATAGTTATATCGGAGGTTTCTTCATAATGTCTTACTGGCAAAATGGTTAGTTGTCGGTATTGAAATGTGTACATACAGAGGTAGATACATGTATTGCTCTTCGCAGAGAAAGTATAGAAACTTTAATTTTTTCAAATCAATCCTCATATCGTGTTGAAAAAGTTCAAATAGTTGGTAGGTAGGGTAGGTAATTATTAAGAGCCAGTTAAAGTGCCAGTAAGTACGTCGTTTTGTGAAACATCATAAAAAATAATTTGTACTGAGAACACAATGTTTCGTTGCATTAAAATTTGATCGTATGGACCTCATAATAATGACCTACCCTTGATGCCCCATCCAATTTACCTCACCACCTTAATTACTCTCTAATCTGTGCCACCTTACCTTCGGAGATAATTTTCTCTACTCATTAACAAGACGTTCATGATAACAAGTTACTTCGTTTAAACTAGATGGCGTTGTCTACCCTTAAAACACGCAAGCGGTTTGTTACGAAGTGGTTTGAACGTTGAATGAACTCAAACAACACGTTTTCTTCTTTTTTTACTTTATGGTCCCTAAAGGCTCTTAAAACGTATTTCGATGCTTTTTGTGTATTTTGATAGAATAAGTCGACTTCAGTTGTAAAACGCGCAGCGAAATTAAGCGAATTATTTATAGTAAAATAGTATTTTTTTAATTAAAAACGTAAATTTAATTCATTCATGTCATGAATCTTTCATTATAAAAACCAGGGTTCAAAATACTTTCAAGTGCTTTGTAAACCGAAGCCTTGAAAGTAGAAAATACTTGCATAGGAAATTGATCTTCGTGTCCATATAAATAAGGACACAATCGTGTTTGCGAAAAAAGTACTTGGAAGCGTGGAATTGAAAGTAAAAAATACTTGCATAGGAAATTGACCCGTGCGCTTATGTAAATAAAGAGCACAATTGCGTTTGCTTAAAAAAACTACGAAGCCTTGCAAGTTTTTTGAGCGATGTATCGGCCACCTAGCTTCTTGTGAACCGGCTGGCCGAGTGCGGCCGATCTCAGCAGAGGCCATGCCGAACCCGCCACCGAGTATGTACATGTAGGTGCGGACGGAGCGAAAGAGCGTAAAATACTTTGAAAGTCTTGCAAGTATTGCGGGTCCGCACCAGGGCGGCGTACTTACAAGCCAAAACCTGGTTTAAAAACCTGGTTGCGTAAATACCCACCTTCCCTAATTCCATGCAGGTGGCGTGGAATTGGCGTGAGTGGTCATACAGAATCCAGGCCCTGCTCTCAAGCCCTTGCGACTGATTTAAAAACTGGGGTACTTGGTATCTTAGGCCTTGCACGCACTGCCTTGCAGTGGAACGCGGTGCGTTTATTCTAGCGTTTATTTCATATTTTATTATATGCGTTCATTTCATTGTAATACGTGCACTTCTATGAAGTGTCATAGAAGTGCAAGTGTGTTATAACGCATATTCTGTGAAGTACGGCACTCCGTACTTCACAGAATATGCGTTATAAAAGGCAAGGCAGTGCCTTATTCCGATGATTAGATGCCGAGCAATCGATAAAAAACTATTTGACGGCTGAACGAATTTTGAAGAAATGTAGTATAATATTGTATTTTGTAGGTTTGGTCCTGGTCCTCCTGGTCCTCTGGACCAAACCTACAACTGATCTGGTGGTGGTTTGGCTTTTGGTCCTGGAATAAAACGTGTGGGCTACTTTTAAATGAAATGACCACGCGGGCAAAGCCGCGGGCACAGCTAGTATAAAATAAATATTCTGATATTGAACATTTTCATTAAACTAAGGTCGATTATAAATATGTAAATTTCTTGCTCATTATATTCTAGCAAAAACTAATGATAGTAATAGATAATGTAATTTAAATGATATTGAAAGTTCTCCTGTCTTCTAATTGCTGCTGTGCCCGACAGGGTCCATAATGATGTTTTTATTTGTATTATATAACATCTAATTAATACGTATGGAATGCAATAAAAATTTGAATTTGAATTTGAACACGCCTCATTGCGCGCTTACTGTAAATTGTGTAAAAGATAACATATTGCAAATTAGATGCAGGTGCTTTCTGTTTCTAAATATTTTATTCATATTTGATAAGAATAGTTACATGCTGTATTTTTTAAATAATTAAATTTCTAGATCAGTCTATAGAATAGAGTTAGAGAATAGTTTTACCTTCACAAATGAAGACACCTCTTTCTCTTCCTCTCCTTTGCTTCCAATATCTTCAGGATGACATTCTTCACGCACCATAACTTTCTGTGCCGACGATATTTCCTCAAGTCTTTGGTTATATTTCACCAAGTCTAATGCAGGTTCGACGCGATGTCTCACACTGAGCAAGCTCATTGTCTGACAGAAACAAATAACAAACGTTATATAAAGTAAGGACGAGACACCCTACAAGTGGTGAGATGAGCTAGATGACCAGAATAGCCAAGTAGGTACAGACTATCTCGGAACATATTGGAGGAAACCTTAATTTGCCTCGTGACAGTTGAAAACAACACGTTCCAGCTAATGTTAACAAATATATGTGCGATGGAGAGGTATACAGACAGTTGCAAACGCTGGTATTTAATTTGGTAAACGCTAGATCAAAGACTTAAGCATCAACAATAAACGAATTTTAACCTAATTCATGGAACCAATTGAAGATTTGGAAGAAATCATTTTAAAAAAAAAAATTTTTTGGTGTTTAAAATAATACTTTGGTTAACTAAGGTAATAACAGGCCCAGTACGTTTTCACGTGATGCGTGAACAGACAAACAGTCAGACAGACAGGCACTATTTAAAAAAATGTTATATTTTTGTAGTAAGCCCCCTAGACACTTTATTTAAATGATCTTTATTGTATAAATATACTTTTTGGTACTTACTGCCAAAAGAATAGAGTTTTTATTTGAAGAAGTTGACGAGTTAGATACGTAGTTCCTGGAGCAGTTTCTCGCGATTAGTGAAATGGAATAAAAATAAACATGTTTTTGTAAACCTTTTGTCAATACACCTCCATTGAAGCACTGACTACAATGTTACATGTTCTATTAGATACGCCAAGAGCTGAAGTGTTTTATAACTTTCTACAAGAGTTTTTGTGTTAGAATAATGGGAAATAAATCCTAATGGTCCATAAAATCCATTATATTATTATCTAATCGGGCATAAAGTTGATAATTTGTGTTTAACGTACAAAAAGTATCATCACTAATGTGTCTCGTGATTAATACATAGTTACATACAGTTATTGAGGTCGAGTAGGTTTATATGTTGAATTTTGAAGTCACATTGCTTGGAAATATTTTTTGAAGGTGTCTAAAGGACGCCTGGGGAAGTACCACACTTTTGGCAGATATTCAATCGCCAAGCAGTAGGTACATTTCTGTTTAGGTTTAAAGGGCAATGTTTCCAGAGAAATTAATGGGAAATGAGACTTGAAAACCAATGTATCAGGGTGCCGCACCCTGCTATGGGAAGCGCTGTTATGGGAAGGAGTGCCGCTTACCACCAATCAACGTAATTAAAAAAAACAATTAAAAATAAAAGTACTGTACATTGAAGATTTATTTATTTATTGTTTTATTTTAATTAATAGTAGACCAATTTACATTAATTTAAAATCAATAGGTACACTTGTATGTTTGCAAAACTACTAGCTTACTATAATTTAATGGCCACTGATATCTAAAATGTAGTATTTTTTAGAATGTTTTTCTGTTTGTTTGTTACCTCATAACTCATAATTACTGGACGGATTTTGATTTGTCTTTAGTACGAGAAATAGCTTTGGTTTGAGCCTGACAAATGAAGTAAGTAATATCACCAGTAGGTACATATTATATTGTAAAGGATATTATTATGTGTTGTGTACTGTGGTAATATGTAAGTAACATCTCAGATATGTAGGTCTAACAATGTTTTATACAGAGAAAAAACTTTTTTATGTTATTTATTATGTTGTTGGTGGTTAAATAGCAGTTTTTCTTAAACGGCTATTTTGACAAGAAAACCTTTAAAATTTTAATCCATGCGGACAAAATCACGGGCAGTAGCTACAATGTAAATGTAAGTGGATTTGAATTCAAACGTCATCTGTAAAGACTAATTTTGGCTGAACCGTTAAGTAATATTCGACCATCTGAACCTAAAATTACCGTGACATACTTACTGACTGACTGAAAGACAAACTGGTGGTGGACCTAGAGATTTGAAATTTGGAGGAAATATTCCTTGAGTACTTTAAGGGTGCACTAAGGAGGGTTTGTTTTTAAATTCTAGTGGTTTTGGCATGTTAGTCGGTTCGATTCCCGGCCGAGGCAAGCAAGTTTTCATAAATCTTTGAATGCAGTCACAATAAATTTAAAAAATAATTGAATGTTTCCTATAAGGAAAATTCGTAGTCATCAAATTTAAGATATTATTTAAGAAATTCCCTCCACCGAATTAGTTATTGAATTAGCTGTCGTAAACAAATGATATAAATGCAAAATACGTGTCTTAACGTGGAGGCGCCGAGGAACGTCTCCACGGGATGCAGTTTTGCGGAAATTGGGATTAGAAAAATATCCCAATGTACCAGGATTATATTCCTGGTGCGGAAGGATTGAATTATAAAATTATGTGACCTTCGCGTTCTGTGGACTGTATTTTGTTATTCATAGAGCGAAATGCGTTGTGGTGACAGATTGGTGACAGGTTAGCAGCCAAGGGCAGATGGTGAAAATAATGTGTGAACCTTATCGATGAACTTCTTTTCTGTCCAAGTCTCCGATGTTGTTGAGAAGGCCTAGCCAGGCCTGCAGCGATCCTGTCTTTGAAGGGTGCAGCTAGCGCTCCGGTATGAAGCGACACACGTGTTCTAATAATGTCACTCAAAACACTGTTTTATTCAGTATTAGTCACCACTATTTTGCGCGTTGGTTTTATAATCCTTTTTCTCACCGTAATAACCGATTCACATATTTATTTAGCGAAGCGAATATTATTTGGTCATTAGACCGTCAGACATCTTTGATATATATGAGCGGCAGGTTGCAGCGTGCAGCGTAACTCGTTGTTACTCGAGCCGCGGTTAGAGCGTCACTGGTTGGCGTTTTCTCTTGAACGCTTCTCACGCGTTGTATTGCGCGCGTGAGACATATATATATATATATATATATATAGTAGGCGTGCGTGCGAAAAGGAAAGGTAAAGGCAAAAGCGAAGGAAGTGGAATGAAAAGGAATATGGCTGTCAAACTGTACACCAAATCACCAACCATTCTGCGTAGATTATAAGCGCGTGTTTTTGAAGTAGCGAAGGTGGAAGGTGTCTCAAAAGAAATGTCATATTTAAAACTATAATTTAAAAAAAGTAAGGAGTTTATTGAAAAAATGTTTATTACATATTATAATACACTGTCTGGGTTTTTTTTAAATGACATCGTCCAAATGTAAACCGTTGCGTTCACGGCATTCGTTTAATCGAGCACTAAAATTGCCTATGACGGCTCGGCAGGTATTCTCCGTGATGGCTGCGATTTCGTGACGGATATTTTCTTTTAATTGTGCCAGGGAAGTCGGTTTGTTGGCGTAAACTTTGGATTTGACATAACCCCACAGGAAAAAGTCCATATGTGTCAAATCGGGACTGCGTGGAGGCCAACTTATGTCACCTGTCCTGGAGATCAATTTGCCAGGAAAAAAATCACGAACTCTTGGCAGAGACCTGTTGGACGTGTGTGAAGTTGCTCCGTCCTGCTGGAACCATGTTCTTTGGTTATAACCAGGAAAGTTTTGCAGCTCAGGCACAAATAAGTTGTCTAACATCTCCACATGACGCTCTGAATTCCCTGTAACTGTGCGTCCCCTTCCATCTTCAAAAAAGTAAGGGCCGAAAATTCCTCGCGCCGACATTGCGGCCCATACGGTGACTTTAGGCGAATGTCTGATGTTTTTGTTTTGGATTGGTTGCACTCCAGTAGCGGCAATTTTGCTTGTTATCATATCCAGTAAGATGAAAATGGGCTTCATCCGAAAACAAGATGTTGGTAAACGGTCAGTCATCTGGTTTACGTAGTCAAGCCCAGCTGACCAGCATCCTGAGGCTTTAATTTTTGTATCAACTGAATTTCGTACGGGTGCAGTTTTAAATCTTTATGCAAAATGTGGCATAATGATGAGCTGTGCACGTTTAAAGCCACAGCACGCTTCCGAATTGAAAGGTTCGGATCGTCCCGAATAGAGTGGGCGACACTGTCTACGTTTTCGACCGTTCTCGAAGATCTTGGACGCGCGGATTTTGGGTTTTCCAGTTTTGAACCGGTCTCTTCAAACTTCTCCACCCATCTTGCAATGAGTCGAGTGGTTGGCGCATCATTCAAGTGACGAATATGTCGAATGCTGCAGAATTTATGCGCTACAGTCTCCCATATACTCGTTTTTTTTAGGAAGTATAAATGCTGTTGGTCTATAACTGACCTCTAATGCGTCACGCAGAAGGCGCACGCTAAAGTTAAGTTTTGGCGACTTGCTCAAGGGCACCCAGGAGGTACGAACCTCGGCTTGGACAGTTGCCATTGATTACGGGGGTCTGACTTAACACCCCTGGATCGCTACTTGGTAGTGATCGAAGGGGCCCTGAGAAATGGCTGGAGCTCTTTGAATTATTTGCATAACTGACCGCCGATTCGGAATACATCTTCGAGAAGAATCGGCAAGAAACTCAAAGGTGAATAAAATCGACTTTAATTATGGGACCTTCGACCTCGCCGGCGAGGTCGGTGTCTGTGTCAAGTGTGTTGTCAGATGGTGAGGACGGGTTAGATGACTCTGTCGCTGCCTTCACTGCGGCAGCGATTTTGTCGACCAGATCGCTTAAGATGTCTCTATGTCGTCTACGGAGGGAACCTCGTTCGTTATCCAGCAGGATGACCACGTGCAAGTGAGGTTTGGATTGGAGCAGTAAGATGTTATTTCGCTCCCTACACACCCCTTATGCCTTACCAATTCGGCTACCGTAAATTATTAGATATGGTCTCGCTTAACAGGCGTTAATCATAAAAAATAGATTTGGGAGGCGTTATCTTTCTGGCACGAAGATAATCAACATTACCCGTGTTTGGTTGGTCAGTGATGTCGCTACCGTCCCCGTAAGACAGGTTAAGAAACAAAGAAAAAATTTGGATGATGATGCAGTGGTCAGTAGCCGAATGGGTTAGTGGCATGTGCCGCGCAGAGGCATGAAAGTATGCGGGTTCGAATCCCGTCCGTGATACAAAAATGTTTCCTTTAGAACATTATTTAAACATGTTATATCTCTATGTAGGTATAAACTTTACATAACACTGGCTAAATGCAATAACCATGCGGAGCCAAACAATAAAAAACATACCTTGTTAAACTCCTCGCTCTGCAGTGCGATTACGTAATGTTGATCATGACGGTTTCAAGCCGTCAAATTCAATAATGCTTTACGATAGAGTCGATTTTGCTATGAAAAAAGTGACAATCTGATTAAAGCCAAGTTCTGTAATCGGGCCGCTGATCCTCACTCAATTTCATTGTGAGCAACAGTTAGCAGACAATGTACTTTCATCTCTTCTTACACGAGCGGTCTGTTTTAATTCATTCAATTATCATTATGTAAAGAAATGCTAATCTTTTTAGTTCATTTTTATAACTTTGTAAGTACTTCTGTTCTTTTATCATTGTTTATCAATTTCTTCAATTGCAGACTAAATAACAATTTTATTGTTTGACGAGTTGCGGGACCACTTCCATGATTACCCAGCGATTACACAACTATTGTCTCAGTGTTATTAATAGTTAACACATGAGACAAAAGTTGTGTAATGTGACTCTTCCATAGTAATGTGAATGTGACTCATCCATATAAATTATTCATTTGACTGCTATTACACCTATGAATTATCAAAAAAATACTGGTTTACTCTTGAAGTCTTTAGTCCCAGTAAATCTATACAATTACAATAAAGCAGTAAGTAACAACAGTTCTGTGCAATGAAAATAGTTAAAAAATAATTGGTCGAAGGGATTTAAAATAAGCTACAATAATTTTACAATACAAGACTATCCTTTTTTATTTCGGAACAAAAATCTTAAAAAAACTGTCGTTAAAACACAATTGCAATAACAGCAGGTACCTAAGTAATTGTTGGATTACTATTATATTGTAACAAATAAACAAAAAAGATCGAATATTCAATGCGAAGTCTCTCTTGGATTCAAAAATATGACGGTGGGCAATGTCAAATTACTTTTTATGAAGCAGTGTTAACAGCTTTGCCCACCATAATATTACCGTTAGGGTTGTCAGTTGTCACCTCAATGTTAAATTAATTAATACTGAGATAAACAGATAGATATTTTGTTTAACATTCATTTCTGAATAAACTACTGTTGGTATAGAAAGCCTACAATTAAAATTATATATTTAATATCACAAATATATTTTACAACTGATTTCAAAATTAACCCTTTTTGTACTGTCTATTTTGTTCCTCTGTGAAGAGTTCAATAACAACCTTATAGTTATTTCGGTTATTATTTCAGAATGAATACTAAGCCTAAGAGCATAAAGAAAAAAGAATAGTAGTAGAATCGAGAAAATATAATGATTATTCAGAAGAAATGTTGGAATTAGCTGTAGACATGTTTAAAAAAACATGATGTCAATTTGGGAGGCAGAAAAAAGGTTCGGGGTTCGACAGACAATCTACACTAATATTATAAAGAGGAAAGATTTGATTGTTTGTTTGTTTGTAATGGATAAACTCAAAAAATACTGACCTGATTTTAAAAATTCTTTTACATATAGAAAGCTAAATTATCAGGAAGTAACACTAGCAGTTTTTTTTTAATTAGAGTTCCCTTCTGTAATTGCAATAATGTAACCCGAGGTATAAAATTTTGCAAAAATTAGTTTACTTTGTCTACGGAACGTTGCCTTGGAAACGAAATCACAGAACATCTAATAATCATTGACATAAGAAATGTTCTATGCTAATAATACACGAAATAATAACAAGTCTGTCGAGTACGTGAGCAATAATGCAGTTGTCTATGGTCAAAAGTACTGCTGCCAATGATTTTGAATTACGCTTACTGGCGTTTTTTACTGGGTATAAAATGCTAAAAGTAAGAAAATTGCAGTGGGGTAAGCGCTACCGATAAACTCAAAAAATAATAACCGATTTTAAAAATTCTAGACATAGCGTTAACGTTTTACGACAAACAAACGGCCGTGCGCTCTGATACAGACCCAATTGGTTGATTAAACCAAAGGAGGTTGAATACGCTTGCTAGCGTTAAACCTTTTAATGAGAAAAGATTTGATTATTGTATGTTTGTTTGTTTGTAGTAGCAGCGTAGTAACATTAGGTGTTCTGTGGTAACAGGACGCAGTGAGCAAAATCAGACAAATTGATGCTTTTGTGATCTTTAATTCGGTATAACTCGCGATTTGTACGTGGCGTAGACGTTTCACGACAAACAAACGGCCGTGCGCCTCGACACAGCCCTATCCAGTTATTTAAACTGAAGGAGGTTGAATAACGCTTACTTCACACCCGGTTTCTTAAACCAAAGGAGGTTGAATTACGCTTACTGGCGTTAAACCTTTTAACAGTAACCGTAATTCAACCTCCTTGCGTTAAACAGAATACTACTATAGACAAAATGGTACGTCAGTATAAAACTTAAAAACAAAACATTATACCTAGCAAATGCAATAATGTTTAAGGAGGAAGCACAAACTAATTAGAGGAGATACGGGATAGGAAGTAATAGCACATAATAAATAATCGGTACATAATAATAAGGAATTGTTGCAAAATATTTGTGCAAATTAAGTATTTAATGTAAGGAATTGTTCTTACGTTATATTTGT
Source organism: Alsophila aescularia (assembly GCA_946251855.1). Taxonomy (NCBI): domain Eukaryota; kingdom Metazoa; phylum Arthropoda; class Insecta; order Lepidoptera; family Geometridae; genus Alsophila; species Alsophila aescularia. Next base: position 46,744,620 of record OX276383.1, on the reverse strand, counting down.
GCAAATAAACATGTTGTGTAAGAAATTATTGTTGTTCTATTTGTCCAAATAAAGATCCTACTAATTTTATCTTTCTATAAATCTGCCCGTGCGAAGCCGGGGCGGGTCGCTAGTATTAAATAAGGCTAAAAACATACCTACATGAAACATGACTGGGTTACAAAAGAAAATCTCTAACAAAAAGGAAGAAAGACTGGCGTTTTAATACGACAGCCCCATGTCGAAAATGGATGTAAAAATATTAGTTTACAAATACTTTATAAATAGTTGCTAATTAGATACTGTTGATTTTGAATGTTAAATTGTTTTTATGCTTGCAAGAGATTAATATTTGAATACGGTCTTCGTAATCGTGAGTACCTACTTCAACTGAGTTTGTTTAAAATAATAATAAAACAATAAAAAGTGACAAACCTAGCTCATTGATTAATCTGTATTAAAAATTCCAAAAAAAAAGTGGTTTTGCCCACTCAATTTTGACAGATAATAAATAACATGCAAATCGTAGACGCGAGTATATAATGCAAATAAATGATTCTGAAAGTTGTAAAAAGTTCTGCATAATTGAGGTTTCTATCTCATAGATAATCATTTTTTGGGATCAATATATATTCTATGTGAAGAACAGTTAATTTAATAATTGCGTAAGTACAATCACGAAATAAAAGTAATTTAAGAATTTAAAATATTCAACATTGAATCAACAAACGAAAGAAAGTAGGGCAATTTTTGTTTTAAACCAGAGAAATTACCATGCACATAGGTACCCAAAAATGTCTTCACTCTGAAATTTCTTTGAAAATTACGTATTAGGTGATTTCAGGATCGTTACTATATGCAAAATTACTTCGACTGAATAGATATATCTATTACTTTATTGTCGAACTAGCTGTGCCCGCGTAGTCATTTCATTTAAAAGTAGCCCATACGTGTTATTCCAGGAACAAAAGTACCTATAGAGTACAACTTACTATATTTCAAATTCGTTTATCCGTCAAAAACTTTTTATCGATTGCTCGGCTTCTACTCATCGGATTGAGATACCTATCCCACAGTTTTTTTTATTACTGTCTAGGCAATGGTTTGACCACACGTGACGGAAAGCGATGATGTGGTCGAAGGTGTACAACGCTTGCCTTTGCTTAAGTCAAAACCTAAGCTAGCCAACTGTAAAAGCCGTATCGCAATCGGTCCAGTTTTTTTTACTTGATGCTCGAGCATACATACAGACAAACAGACAACACGATTTTAAAATCTTTTTTTTAGTACCATAGACTTTTTTTTAATAATCTTCTGTGTACAGACTATTTCGTTCCTATTGCTTTATCTATCTATACTTATAATCAAGCAATAAGAACGAAAAAGTCTGTACACAGAAGATACTTAAAAATAAGGTCTAGGGTACTTAAATAACATACTGAACAAGAATATAACATTTTGAAAATTCTTGTCCGTCTGTTTGTCAGTCTGAATGTTTGTTCGCACATCAAGTAAAAAATACTGGCGCGATTGCGATGCGGTTTACTGTTGGATAGCTTAGGGTTTGACTTAACTGGGGTACTTGGTACCTCAATCCGCTGATTAGAAACCGTGCAATCGATAAAAATAACCTTGACGCCAGAAGGAATTTTGATCAAATGTTGTTATTTTAGGTCCTGGAGTAGCCCATAATATAGAACCTACTTTTAACCTAGAGAAATACCACGCATGCGAAGCCGCGGGCATCAGCTAATTAGAAGTATAAATAAAGACTATTCCATTATCTATACTTATAATAAAACTAACTGGTCCAATCCTGTACATTGAACATATTTTGTTTTTTTATTGGAGGATACTCTGTATTCGATACTGAAGCCAAAACTGTTTTTTTTGTCTGTCTGTCTATATCTTGACCGCGCATCACGCCGAAACTGAATGAATTCAAATGAAACTTGGTAGGATTTGAGTTGACACTACGAGGTAGGACATAGGATACGTTTCATCCCGAAAAATGAAAGGATGCCCGCAGGATAGGGGCTGTAAGTTATTTAAAAGAACACGTATCCCGCTGAAACCACTAAACGGATTTTGATGCAACTTAGCACAATAATAGTTTATAGGATGTGTTAATATTTTAGACACTTTTTATTCCGAAATAATAAAGGATTCCTGCGGGATAGGGGTCCAAAGTTATGTTAATTTTGAAGTAATCAATAATATTTTTTGGAGGGTACTCTGTGTTCGATACTGAAGCAAAAGCAGTTTTCTTACATTTTTGTCCACCTGTCTGTCTATAATCCTGACCGCCCATCACGCCGAAACCCCTTAATGAATTCAACTGAAACTTGGTATGATTTGAGTTCATACTACGGGGTAGGACATTGGATACTTTTCGTCCCGAAAAATTAAAGGGTTCACGTAGGATATTTGTTGAAGTTATTTAAAATAATACGTATCACGCTGAAACTACTGGATGGATTTTGATGCAACTTAACACAGTCATAGTTTATATGATGGGTTAAAATTGAGGATAGCGAAAAAAGAAAGGGTTCCTGCAGGATAGGCGGTCTAAAGTAATGTTAATTTTAAAGTAATAAAAATCTATACTTATAATAAAGCAATAATTACGAAAAAGTCTGTACAAAGAAAATACAAAAAATTAGATCTATGGTAATTAAAATAAGCTACTGAACAAGAACGTAACATTAAAAAAAACGTGTCTATCAATCTGTTTGTCTGTATGTTTGTTCGCGCATCACGTAAAAACTACTGGTCCGATTGCGATTCCGCTTTCACTGTTGGATAGGGTTTGACTTAATAACTAGGGTACTTGGTATTTCAATCCGATGAGTAGAAACCGAGCAATCGTACAAATATTTTTGACGGCTGAAGGAATTTTGATCAAATGTTGGTATATTGGTATTTTAGGTGATGGAATAGCACATAGAGTACTTTTAACCTAGGAAAATGACCATGCGTGCGAAGCCGCGGGTACAGCAAGTCTACAATAAATATGAAGAAAAAAACAGTGATCAAAAAAACATATCGCTATTAAGATATAACTTATTATGGTACATAATTTTACGACTGTGTCTTTATTGTGTTGTCCGTGACAATTTCTTGTTTAACCTTGTACAAGTGTTAATATGGGTGTGAGTGAGCCACCGCCCACGCAAGCTTCATAAAGGTCCGTCTACACAATTTACAACATATTGTTTAAAGAACTTTACTCTAAACTTGGAAAGATGTCTAAGTAAAGATTATAAATATATTCTAGCAAAAGGTCCAATCACTCTAAGGCACAGCAAAAAAAAAAAAGTAATAAAAAATATAAGGAAAATGTAAACATCAGGGCCCTATTTCATAAAACTATAGTACTGACAAATGTCAATCAAACCGACAATTGTCAGTCAAACTATAGAAATGTGGTACATTTTTGTTATATGAAACGCAGGTTTTGCGTATTCGAGTGACATTTGTAGGTTTATTATGATTTTTCGCTTTATGAAATAGGGCCCTGGTAAAAGTTTTTTTTTTTTTTAAGCCGAACATGTGCGTACCTATTGGACTTCAATCACTCGTTTTGCAATCGGTCCAGTATTTATACGTAAGTATATGACAAAAAAGGTACCTGACGAAACGAACTTGACGTAAGGTTCCGCTAAGCATAGTATAAGGTCAGTTGGGGCAAGTGCGGCATTCCGATTGGTGCAGGTGCTTTCCGGACACGGATGTTTCGGAAAATACCTGCACCACATCGCAAGACGGAGGTGACTCCGGTGTGTCACGAGTGTGGGGCACCGGAGGATACGGCGCTTCACACGCTGGAAGCGTGTGCCGCATGGGGCCCGCAGCGGCACACGCTTTCAATGATGATAGGACGGGATCTCTCTCTGCCAAGCGTAGTCAACGCTATGCTTGGCAGCTTGAGATCGTGGCAGGCGATGGTCTCCTTCTGCGAAGCCGTAATGGTGCAGAAGGAGACCGCGGAGCGGGCCCGGGAGACGGACGCTGGAGCGGTCGCGCTCCGGCGCAGGAGACCAGGTGGGAGGAGGAGGCGTTTTGCCCACCTCCTCCCTCCTCCGTAGTGGGGTCACCGGTGGAGTGTCGGGGGACGCTCCACCGGCTTGCACGGCCCCACATGTCTGAGGGGTGACCTTTGTGAGCAAGGTTGCCCCTCCAAGGGCGGAGAGACCCGATAAGGGTCTGCCACTGGGGCAAGATGGTAGAATGCTACCGCGACCCCATCTTGCCCCACCTCGGTGGAGGACGGCTCACGGGGGGGTTTTAGTGGGTGCGAGCCCCACATACCCCCTTCCATCACCCCCGTGGTGGAAGGGAAGTGCGTAGGCATTTCCCCCCCTCAAAAAAAAAAAAAAAAAAAAAAGTGCGGCATAATATTTTCAAAGTTCACTTTGAACTCGAATAGGGTTGATGCTATGACAATGTTTAAATAATTCAGTTTAATACCAAATAGCCCGATTAATAATCTCCATAAGAAACTAAACATTTTGGTAATTTGATAAAATTATTTGGGTATATTTTCATGTCATCATTATCATCAACAACGTCCACTCTTATTTAGTTGGGAAAAAAACAGTAGTTATTTACCAGTAGATGACTATTTTATGGAATTTTAATATTCTTATCAGTTACAGAATAGTTATAATGTAAGACATTATTCGAATCTGTTTCATAGTAACAACGTCCATTATTAAAACGCAAAAATGTGACATGGGGTAAGTGCGGCATATTTTAAAAGGCCAATGGTACTGAACATTTTTTAATGATTAAACTGAATGAACTTTTTTATGGTTTTGGTTATGCTAAATATGTTTCAAAATTTTACAAAATAAAATAAGGTCTGTTTGTTTGTTGGTCGTATGAGGTAGTAGTGCTGGCCTCAGGTGTCAGAGTATGTCAGGCCGCCAAAGGTTCTCTAAAATGGCTTAACGACTGCTATAAATCAACAACAGCCGGAACCGATAGCTTAACGTGCCCTCCGAAGCACGGAGCGGTGGAAAACCGCAAACAACTTAGAAAAGTAATCGGTGAGGAGGCGCCTAGAATCGAACCCGGTATCGTTGGATTCTAAGTTGCACTATTGAACCGTTAGGCTGCTGTAGCTCAGATATAAGTGTTTATATTCTATTATTACTTACCCAACCAAAACAAACTAGTTGCATAACGGCTTTAGAGCCAATCTGATTATGCCTAAAGGTGCTAAGACGTAAGTGCTATAGCGTGCTCTGGAAGCCTAATGTAGCAGCTCTAGAACCATTTTGGGCACAGTTTTATGTAGCCTTTAGTTATATTACAACTGCACAAGGGTAGTAAAATGGCGCCTCAAGAGCTGCAACGGATGATTAACGCTTTTATGATGCTACTTTTGTGAACGAGTGAACGAATTTGAATGAATGTATTGTATGCCAAAATGGTGAAGTGCAATTAATATTGTAATCGGCCATCATTAACATATTATTGTTAAGTAAATAATTCATATGTGCCTTATGATTTTTTTAAACACAATCGGATAAAAACTCTTTCATGTTAATGTGCATATATATGGTGTATTACCAGTAAATGTTTAAGCGCTTTTGAAATAACATCAAAATAGAAGAAATATTTGCTAAATAGTACTGACTTTTTTAAATAAAATGATTTCGTATTTTTATTATGCATATGTATGACAGTTTATTATCTGTAATTGTTCGTTTGTATATTGACAAAAACAAGGTTAATTCAATGAAACTCATCATTGTAATGCCTAAATTTGTCAAGTAAATAAGTCACTTTTCTTGAGAAATGGTGGATTGACTAAGTCTGTACAACGGTGCAAATAGTAGATCTTTAGTTACATTGATTGTTTTTTTGGAACTTGAGTCTGTATTAGAGTATATTATTACCCCTCTTATGGAACTTCTGGTAGAACAAGAGTGGTTATTCGAACTCTTATATAACTGCTGTATATGGCCTACAATTAACTCTCTTATGCAGTTGAGCAGCGTATAACAGTAACAAGAGAAACCCTCATAAAACTTTCAGTGACAAATGCTCTTCCTAACTCTCTATAAAAGGTGTAGGTGGTAAATTGGTTCTAGAATAAACTATCATAAAGACAAGGGTGGTATTTGGTTCCGATACTGCCACTTTTGGTACATTTTGTACCTATAGACATTTGCGGAAGCAGTTATGCAACTTAAAACTGCTTCCTGTACTCTAATGCCGCTATTATACATCTTAAAGTTACAAAATAGGCTGCAATTTCCACTTGTGTGTTGTTTGGTTAACTAGGTGATGCCCGCGGCTTCGCACGCATGGTCATTTCTCTAGGTTATAAGTACTCTTTGTGCTATTCCAGGACCTAAAATACCAATATAAGACCATTTGATCAAAATTCCTTTAGACGTCAATAATATTTTTATCGATTGCTCGGCTTCTACTCATCGGTTTGAGATATAAAGTACCCCAGTTTTTAAGTCAAAACATAAACTATCAACAATGAAAACCGTATTTCAATCGGACCAGTAGTTTTTACGTGATGCGCGAACAAACATACAGACAAACAGAAAGACACGAATTTTTAAAATGTTATATTCTTGTTCAGTAGCTTATTTTATGTATCCTAGACCATTTCTTTTTTAATTATCTTCTTCGTACAGACTTTTTCGTTCCTATTGCTTTATTATAAGCATAGAGTATAGATAGATAAATTATTAAACATTTTCCTCAGTTCAATAGATAGGAGAAAAATTAAATTTGTCATGATCATTTAGTAGTACATACCTATAACATTTCGTAAAGGAAATAAAATCATGAGATAAAGATGTAGGTTGAGACCTCTGATCTGGGGCAAGTGCATCATAGCGCCGCACTTACCCTAGGTATGATAGCCGCACTTTCCCAAACCATACAATTTGAGGTCATGTTTTTCAAATTGGCTTATTAGAATATTTTGCAAGATACAAATGCATGAATACAAACAGAAGCTAAGAATACAAAGAAAACACTTTCGTTTTACAGATCTGTAACTCATTTGAAAAAAACTGAAATTTTGAGTGGGTACAGCAAAGCACTCGTGTCAACTTCAGATCACAGTGAAACATCAGTGTAATTGTCCGGGCACATCAGAAATACTCTCGTGTGCGCTCCACTGACTCCTATACATGTCACCAACAGGAAATGCGATTTTAACAGCGAAAACATCAGAATTACAAGTCATCGGGATTCACTCCGCTGCCAAAATAAGATGGCGTCAAATCATCTTCCACTCGAGTAATGCCATCTGTATTTTCTCTTGGAACTGGTTTAATTTCTCCTATCGTAGATAGATGTCGGTTTTATCAATATATCTGTTAGTTTCTGAGATATCGATGCCAGCCGCACTTCCCCCTTAGCCGCACTTGCCCCAACTGACTTACATCGAACGATCGTTTAATTATCTCGATCTTTTCGCATATATCATCAGACTAGATTTTGGCATTTCGCGTTTTTGGCTTTATGCGTGCTTGGTATTTTGTGTAAGTATTATTACATTAACGCAAAACGCCAAATCTTTTAGTATTGGCGTTTTGCGTTTTTGGCATTATGCGTCAAAACGGTTTTAGAGTAGACGCAGACAGAACTTCGCTTTAACTTGGTCAGCTATATCTCGTAAAGTATAAATTCTAGATAGTTGTGGTAATTTTGTAACTTCGTAATATGTTTATGCGCTAGTACTTACCTAAATTTTAATGAATTTTAGTATTTGGCAGACTGACAGACAGACATGGCGAAACTATAATGGTTCCTTGTTTGACTTCGGAACATTAAAACTGACCAGTTTGGAAGGTTTTTTTAATAATAAATCGTAAAGGTATACTATTTATTATTAAAAAAATATACTATTTATTATTTATTTTAAACCATTGTTATTATAATATACATAGCCCATTCCAAGTTAACTGTATATAACTATGGTTTCAGTGTTGGTGGACCACCTATTGCAGTCTGTTATCCAAAATAACCATTACATTATATTTTGCAGCTCCATCTTCATTGCTTAATCCAAATCGGACTTGGTATAAAATAATGTATACATAATATATTTTATAAGTTTTCATTCTCACCTTGTGATAAGTAATTGGTAATACCATACCTTAAACGAAAGGACATGCCAAACATTTAGGTCTTTTTTGCAGGTCACCAACACTCGATTGAAGGTTAATCAACGATTAAAATTGCTTTATATAGCGGATCATTTCATTTTAATGTAGGTCATTTCATTTTAGGTCGTGCTTCCCATAAATACATACATTAATATTCGAAAATTGTTTAATGTATTTTTGCTAAGTTAACCTTAAAGATTAACCGTTGTTTAACCATCGTTCAACTATTGGTGAACTCCCGAAAAATAACAACAACGTTAATTCACCATTATATAATTGTAACATTAACTACCCTCCACTAACTGGTTCAACAACCGCATACAACTGTAACATGGATATAAACATTTGCCTAACACATAATATTTGCATACTATGCTAATTATTTAGTTGAGGTGACACGACGCAAACTGAAGTAGAGCAAAGTAAACGAGGTCTAGGTATAGATCAAGTTAGTCAGGAGTAGCTCCTCCGATTGAACGATATACAAGTACTGAGGGTGAGGGTAATCTGTCCAGTGTACCGACCGTGTATTTTAAAAACATTGTTGAACCCAGCGCTAAGTGCACGCTTTTTTATTTTTTATTTTAAGCTGATACCACTTCGTGCTACAGCACAAAAACGCTTTGAGCTGTACAATGTTTTCAGAATGAAATCTCCATGCATTTCGCTAGAAATCTTTTTGCAGCGCAGCTCAATACATTATACTGTACATAGATACATAAAGAGATTTATATAAATGTGGTGTGTACACACACCTAACATAAAGGCGATATAGGCGAGGCGAGGGCGGAATCACGACTTGGTCGTGATAGGTTAGAAGGCGAAGGCGGGAGCGAAGCATAGCGAGCGATCCCGAGCGTATTAAGCGCAGTAGCACGCAATGGTGTCAGGTTAAAAATATATATGAGCCATTGCGGGACTCCTGGCTGATGTTTAAACATCGAATATAGGCTAGCTGGGGTGAGGTGGCGCCAAGAGATGGTGTTACCCCCGTACCGCGCCAATAGATGTTTACACATTATGTATGAATAATGTGTAAACATCTATCAAAATAAAAATAGTAGCCGAACTCTGTAAAGGCATGTGCCGCGCAGAGGCACGGAATGGTACAGGTTCGAACCCCGTCCGTGATTCAAATTTATCGATTAGTAAATTATTAAATATGTTCTCGTTATGCAGGCGTTAATGCTAAAATCATATAAACAATCAAAATAAAACACTCTGGCTCCCCTTAGCACTGGGTTCAACAATGCTTTTGGAATACGAGCCCCAGACCCCACAAATGTCGCGTGACATCGTTTTTAAATAAAATAAGAATTATAACACTAAACCCAATCCTTTTAAAAACTATTTTGAATTTCCTACAACCTAAACGCAGCGACATCTGCTGTAACTAATCAGTATTTCATTTAATACATTAGAACAAAAAGTGTACATGGAGGACTTAATGTAAGGAAGTATTTCCTGCCAGTCAACCTGGTCGTGCAAGAAAAATGCTAAGGTTTGTGACTTTATTAGATGATTACAAGTTTACATACTTATAAGTAATGGAATGGGCATCAACATAAACGGCGAGTACATCTCACTAGCAGATGCCTCCCGACTCCGACGATTGGGGTCCGCGTTAACAATGACAAAACAAAATTAATGATAAATCAACACATAACAACGGAACCAATAGTATCTAGTCAGAGGCTTGCCTCTCAAATTTGTGCAGGAGTATGTCTATATAGGACAAACTCTTATGTTGGGTAGAAACAACATCGAGAGGGAAGCTGATAGACGGATTTAGCTGGGCTCGGCAGCATTTGGGAAACTGCGTCATGTCTTTTCGTTGCCCACCCCACAGTGCCTATAAGCGAAAGTCTTTCACCAGTGCGTCCTAACCGAAATTACATAAGGAGTCAAAACGTGGAAACTTACTTTGAGACTCCACAAATCGAGATTTATCTAAGGGATCGCATCAGAAACGAGGTGATCCGACAGAGAACGAAAGTCACCGACTTAGCGCACAGAATTAGCAATCTGAAGTGGCAATGGGCCGGTCACATTAGTCGAAGAACCGATAACCGGTGGGATAGACGAGTTCTTGAGTGGGAACCACGTATAGGCAAACGTAGTGTAGGACGGCCAGATGGAGCGACTATTTACGCAAAGTAGCTGGCAGCAGTTACATGAGAAGAGCCAAAGATCGTGCTCAGTGGCGCGCAGGCTGATGTTGATACTTATATGTATATGTCGTGGCAATATCATAGAATTGATCTTTTCATGAAATGGTTGGCCACATCATGAAAAAGTTATTTTTCATAAAAATATTATCGTTGACATCATGAAATGGTTTGGACAGATGAATGAATGATCAGCGTTGAACAGCTAAACGCACGGCTATTTCATGATATGGTCAAACATTAGTGATCATATCGTAAAATAGAAGGCGAGGGTGAAAGCCTAAATTATAAGGCGAAGGCGGAAGCGAAGCGTAGCGAGCTCTTCGTGTTTTTTGAACACCTTGGTATCATGAAAACCCTACATTAATTATATGGCCAAACATGGATTGAAATATCATTCAACGTTGATGTGTCAACGATATGATCAGTTTTAGCTGGCCATTTCATGAAAAAGAACCATTCCATAATATTATCGACCATTTCATGAAATGATCAATTCTACGATATGACTACGACATATCATCATCATCATTTACAGCCACTACGCTATCCACTGCTGGGTATAGGCCTCCTTTTGCTTTTGCCACGCCTTTCAATCGGATGATAACGTCATCCATGTCTTTCCCTCCACTCTGACGAGATCATCAACCCATCGCGCCGCTGGACGTCCAACCTTCCTCTTGCCAGTTCTTGGTTGTCACTCGGTCAAAGACTTGCTCCACCTGCCATCACCTCGCCTAGCCATGTGTCCTGCCCAATTCCATTTTAGTTCCATGATACTCTTCCTAATGTCTCGAACATTCGTTCGACGTTGGATTTCGACATTAAGAATGTGGTCTTGTAATTTGATGCCGAGCACGGCTCGCTCCATGGCCCTTTGTGAAACTCCTAGTCTGTACACAGCTTCCTTTGAGAGCGTCCATGTCTCGGCACCATACGTCTTGGTGGGTAGGACACACTGGTTATAGAGGCGGGTCTTCAGACATTGTGGAATTGTCTTCGATTTGATGACATCGTCCAGTTTACCGAATGCCGCCCATCCGAGCTGTATCCGTCTGGAGATCTCCTTATTTTGGTGCTCTTTGCCAAAGGATAAACTATGTCCAAGGTACGTGTAATGATCCACCACCTCCAACCTTCCGGTTCCTACTATTAGGGCAGGATTCGTGACGGTGGAGATGTTGGTCATGACTTTCGTTTTGGACACATACATAATTTACAATGTGCTTTAGCATAATTTTATATACATACGTAAAAATGTTGTAATGAAATATATAAAATTGATTCATTAAAAACAAAAACTTTAAACTTTTTTTTTTCATTTACCTACTTATGTGAGAAAACTCTTATAGTATAATTATAAAACAGTAAATAAGTATTGATTAGCCATAATAACATGAAATGTGTCTATTTTTAAACTCCAACGCAAAGAGAGGTGTCATAAGTTTAGGTTGTGTATCTGTGGCATCGTATCTCCCAAACGAATGGACCGATTTTGATGCGTTTTTTCTGTTTGAAAGATAATGTGACCGAGATGATCACGATCACATCAGTCCTTAATAAATTTATTTTTTAAATGTATGCTTGTTAATTATGTACTTATTTCTTTGATACACTCTGTCAAATAAATTTCGGGAATTTTGAAAATAGAATTCTCGCGTAAAATGTATGCGTAAAAATGTATTGCTGTTAGGTTTTCATGTGAAGTTTTGGTGCGATCTTTTATGTAATTGTTTGAACTGTTCTTTTGCTAGACGACTTTGAAAACTTACCATGGTTAAAAATAACGACGAATTCGCTACAAATATTGTGTTGCCAACAAAATATCTTGTGTTGAATCATTGAAAATGTTAGAGATAGCCTACGGTTAGTGGACGTTATCAAAAACAAGAGCAAACAAAGGAACAAAGCAAAAAAATAATTAAAAAAGGCCGAGACACTTCTCGGCCACTTGTCTCGTTCTGGACGACCTTCAACGTCTTCGAATGAAAAAAAAACACAACAAGGTGAAGCAATTTTTTCAATTATTCAACTTTATTATGACCGAACAAGTACCAGATTATTCGCCAGATACGGCCTCCTGCGACTTTTTCTTGTACCCCAAACTTAAGTTACCACTTCGCGGTAGACGTTTTGGGTCCATTGAAATAAAAAGAAAAGTTAAACAGGTTTTGACGAATGAATTATTCGCTGGCGAAAGTGTATTGCGTCTAATGGAGCCTATTTCGAGGGTGGCACAATAAAAGTTAAACAGGTTTTGACGAATGAATTATTCGCTGGCGAAAGTGTATTGCGTCTAATGGAGCCTATTTCGAGGGTGACACAATAAAAGTTAAACAGGTTTTGACGAATGAATTATTCGCTGGCGAAAGTGTATTGCGTCTAATGGAGCCTATTTCGAGGGTGACACAATAAAAGTTAAACAGGTTTTGACAAATGAATTATTCGCTGGCGAAAGTGTATTGCGTCTAATGGAGCCTATTTCGAGGGTGACACAATAAAAGTTAAACAGGTTTTGATGAATGAATTATTCGCTGGCGAAAGTGTATTGCGTCTAATGGAGCCTATTTCGAGGGTGACACAATAAATTTAGACTAATAAACTTTTTTCTTGATTTTCCTGAAACTTATTTGACAGAGAAGTAGATTATGGATTTATTTATCAAGTACTTTTAAAATTGAATTATTTATTTCACAGTTCCTAAATATTGAAATTTTCTATTACAGCTGGAAATAAAATAAAAAACATGACACATTTTCAAAATGAAAGGCACGAGTTAAACGTATTTAGACTTACGATGAAAAGTTTAATAAGAGATTAAAGAATACGATCAACATTAATATTAGACTTACCAACAACGAAACATTTTCTTGGCAAATAACATATTATAGCAACAATAATATTTAAATATAGACATAGATTTTGTATAAGTCCAAATATGTCATTCAAAATTTGCGTTTCTCCCTTCAAAGACTACTCCAGACTTAATATAACAATGTTATTCTGTATAATGTAAACATTAGTACAATCTATGATCGAATATACTAGATACGTACGTTATATCGGTTTAGATGTAGGTGCAATGATAACAATAACCAATACACATCTGCAGCGCTATCATAATATCTCCTATAATATTCCATTCAAACTTTATTTTGTTTAACGTGTTTATTTAAACCTATATCTATTTACTAACATGAAACTTTTAACCTTGAACTTGATAAAACCTTCGATCTCCTGTCACAGGACAAAAACTCGAGACCTATTATGTAATTTGCTATCTTTTCACATAATGCGGAATTCTCCAGAATCTATGAAAAAAATCTATTGTTAGGTACACTTAGAATTACGTGTTCTAAGCTATTTCTTACGGCCTATTAACGTTTTTCTGCTACTTTACAAAGGACTCCGTTTTTTGAGCGAAAAAGACTTGTTTTGTGAGTTATCGTAAAAAGCCGATTGATTTTTAAACTCGAATTTATAATCGCGAAATTTTTGAATTATTTTCATATTCCCTAGTCGATCAGAGCACGTAGATATTGTAGAAGTTAATACAAATATGTAAAATATTTTATTGTCATAAGCTTATAGATTTAATGTAAGCATGTGTATTCCAGTAACATACACCAAATATAGAAAGTAAGCTTTAGACTATTTTAAAAATGCTGTTAAAGTAACAAGTTTAGATTTAAAATTTTAAAACAATGATTGCGCCTATTACACACACACACACATGCGTCTTATACATAGAGTAGCTACTTGAAAATCTTTATATGATAATTATATAAGTAATACCTATGTTTATACATATTTTTTTAATAATTCTCTAGCATTTTCTCTCTTCAATATAACACTTAATGAATATATTAGAACTATGATATTATTTCAAAGCAAACGATATAATTATAAGATTTTCTTACATTTTGAAACCATGGTATACATTTTCATTATAAACAAATCACAGCAAAGCTTTTAATATGTATTCATATTCATAAATGTATCGTAACGAACACTTAACACGAAAAACTGAATTATGTAACTTAATACATGAGCCTTTAGCACATATTTTTGAATAGTTTTTGTGTCAGTACAATATATAGATACATATATATTAATGTTATTTCTTGTACACAACAATAGGGTTATTTAATTGAAATATGATATGACAAATATGTCCGTTACATTTCTTGCAATGTATATGACGCATGCAATTTGTAAAACCCGTCAGTTTATAAAAGGCGATATCTGTTTATAAAAAAAAAAAAACTGCAAATTGCAATTGTCATTTTAAGCAAAAATCTCGTCCTATGTACTACGAGTACTGTTTGACGAAGCTGTTTGTAAACGGACGAGTTATACAAATCAGCGAGGCGTTTTGTAATTTGCCTTCGGCTATTTGCAAACAGACGTTTTTTTTTAAACAGACGACGGTGTTTGTTTATGTACGAGTTAAAAAAATTGCCTGTGACATTGCCGTTTGTAAACTGGCGGGTTTTACAAATTTACTGCGAAATTAATATAACTGTATAGGTAGATAGATAGATAACTCTTTATTGCACAAAAAAAATTTGATGATACAATAATCACGTTTTAACATAAAATATGCAATATTTAATGCAATATGCAATATTTTGTATATGCAATGTTTAATATTCTTTCGTGTATATTTCTTGTAATCTCATGTATATAGTATTCCATTATGTATGCATTAAGGGCAGGTATTCCAAACGTATTTTAAACAGCCAATAAGTGATTAAAATATTATTTCAGTAAGCATAAGGATATTACCTAAAACATAATAAAATTGATATATTTGGCATTTATATTCTACTAAAAATCCAGACCTCAAACATTGCTGTGAACTTTACGAAGTCTATCTTGATTCAAAATGGGACATCATAAACATTTGTCGTGATCAAAATTATCTCAACACTTGACATTGTTCACTTCTTTCACCTCCACATCATTTTCCGTTCCTTTTTAATGAGAAATCAATTCTAATCTAGCTTTATTTTCACCATCTCTGATTCAGTTGTATGTGACATTATGAATTTCTCCTCAAGAGATTGATCAATGAACTTTCTTGACAAGGCTGTAGAAGATCTTGAAGAGGTTTCTGTTCTTGTGCAGCTAGTGCTGACTCCTTCCACTGAAATCCACCATTCTTTAAAATTGTATCAGCTAATCTGATCCAGCTAATGAAGATTAAGCCTGCCTAACATACCAATACACGTTTTGTCGTAAGTCACTCAACCTTCAAAAACCTTCACAACACTTGTGAGCTCAATCCTCCCTGCCCCTACTCAGACTGAACCGGCGATGGAACTTGAACCCCTTCTTCTTCTCCTGCTTTTCGTCCATCGGTTTGTCAGCGAGGTTGTCGGCACTCTTCGCGACTTGAACACTTTTCCTTCTGTTCTTCATGGATTTGACTAGTCTGTAGAACTTGCCCCGCTTCTTGATTGGGTCGTGGGAGTCTGGCGTGTCTTCTTCCACTTCGACGCTAAATTCTGATGATATGTCTCCGAGGTCCTCGACGCTGTGGCTCTCGACCTCCCTAGGGGGAGGCACCCCGAGCCTGGATTTGGATGTGTCGGGCTTCGGCTCTACAGCAGGGGGTGGCGGCGGCGCGTCGGGGTCCACGCACTGAAATGTTTACAATTAATTGATTGTGAAATGAACACAAGAACAAAGTGCCTAGGTACCCCTAAAATAGACAATAAGAACCCTATCTAGTTTTTGTATAAGTAGGTACCTAGTTTTTGTATAAATAGGTACCTAGTTGTTGTATAAGTAGGTACCTAGGTGTTGTATAATACCTAGTTGTTGTATAAGTAGGTACCTATATTTTGTATAAGTAGGTACCTAGTTGTTGTATAAGTAGGTACCTAGTTGTTGTATAGTACTTAGTTGTTGTATAATACCTATTTGTTGTATAAGTAGGTACCTATATTTTGTATAAGTAGGTACCTAGTTATTGTATAGTACCTAGTTGTTGTATGAGTAGGTACCTAGTTGCTGTATAAGTAGGTACCCATTTTTGTATAAGTAGGTACCTAGTTGTTGTATAAGTAGGTACCTAGTTATTTTATAGTACCTAGTTGTTGTATAATTAGGTACCTAGATGTTGTATGAGTAGGTACCTATTTGTTGTATAAGTAGGTACATAGTTTTGTCAGTTCGTCTGCGCGATCATCTTTGATTGGGAAATCTTACGCCCGGTTTCCGAAACGCAAATTAGCGAAAAAATTACTCAACAGTCTGTTAATCCAATGTCAAACGCATTTTGGGTTGCTGAAAATTTCACGTGATGTGACAGCCTGTTAACGCAAATGTCAAATCTACAATTAAACGTCAATTGAAGCAATTTTGGATTTCCGCAAAGCTTTTTCGCATGTCAAAGAGTTTTTTACTTGCAATTAGTTATTGCAAATTTTTGACCAATTAACCTAGACTCATGAAATTACTAGGGATAGAAACCTAAAAGGCGCCCTCGCAGTGAAGAAACTCAACCATAGCCTTAAAAGGCTATGCGATCGCGCCGACTTGTCAGAGCACGACATCTTATTTACGAGAGAGAACGTCCCGAGTTTTTCATTAATAATGACAGTTTGTACAGAGTTTTTTTTTCTTTCCTTATTCTTAGTATACGACTTACGCATCCTATTTTTATTACAATCTAGCCACGAATTAGTTATAAGTAATTTGATTATAACTTAAATACTGGGAATGTGTATCTCTCAAAGTTAGAGCTTCATTTGGTTGAAAGATGGTTTCTAAGTGCTCCGCAAACCGTTTAGCCTTTTGCTCATTGCTAACTGCCCGTTTCGTATGTTCATCTTTAATGGGTACATGAATACTCTTTAAGTTCTTTGTAGCTTTCCATAGAGAGTAATCTGTACTGCGGTCACTGGTTGTTATTTGATCCTCAGTGAAATGATGTCATAATCATTCAACAAAGCACAATAGATATACTAAAATCGGTTGCCATGCGTAAGTACAACACTACATTACATTTCTTGAGTAATTAATTAAACAATACAGAAAATTATAAGAATTGACTTACTACGTTACAAAAAACAAATTATCCGTTTGATTTTTGTTGATTACAAAATTTATAAAATACATTTTGTTATACATAGGTACTACGTTACAAAAAACAAATTATCCGTTTGATTTTTGTTGATTACAAAATTTATAAAATACATTTTGTTATACATAGGTACCTAGGTGCTTTGGTATTGTTAACCAAAGATGGTTATTTTTGTTGTTGCCATGGTATAATAACGTTATTATGTTATCTTCGTTTTTAGTTTAGTCTCCATATCTCAAAAAGAAAAAAGGAACCCTTCTAGGATCACTGCATTTTCCTTCTGTCTGTCTGTTTGTCAAGATTGCGTGGAGGTATCAAGTTGATATGAATATCAAATACTCAAGTTGACAATCCCTTGGAGCTGTGAAAAAACAAAACTCTAAGTCAAAGCTATCAAAAGATGCGGCCGTTTAAGCTGCATATTTTATCACTCGCAAAGGAATCAAAATCTATAGGGACTCGATGATATCAAATCATAAAATTTGGCAAGAAGCAGTGTAAAGTAAAAGTAAAGGGAAACATCCAAAAACCGTAAATGTGTCACAAAAAATATGTCCGGAACCCTCGATGCGCGAGTCCAACTCACACTATGCTGGTTTTTTAAATAGATGGTTTATTTTTATTCCACCAAGCATCTCATCATCAAAAACATCAAAGATCATTCTATTGTCCGCGAATCAATAACTCATCCATCAACTTTATTTTACCTAGCAACCCATTAATTATTTTTCTTATAACGTTCTATTGTATTTAGTAACAATCCAACCATTAATATACGGTATCATAAACAATATTAATCAATAAAAATTAGGCATGACATTTCCCTATTTTTGGGTAAATCATATAAATAATATTCATACGTAAAGGTAAAAATATATACCTTTACGTATGAATATTCTTATGGAACCTTGCTACTCTTATTAAAACAACCCATCATTTACCTTTCTCACAATCAGAACACATACAGTATACATACAGTTAGAACTCAGTTAGAAACAATAAAATCAATACGTGCTGAGAATTGTCCGGATTTCGGAAACTCCGGGATTCCTTGCAAAAAGTTACGGGATTATCGGCTTCAAACTAACTTCGCCCATGTTTGTGTAATGGTACCTACTTAGGGAATTTCCAATCAGAATATTAAGTAGAGCATGAGGTAGCTATGCCTACAACATTGATTAAAAGATACTTTTAGGAATTTTTATGCCAGGGGTGCCAGTATTTGTGAAATAATTAAACTTTCTACAGAAATCGGAACGGATATGATATTTGTTTCAATCAGACTCCCGGACCTTCCGGATAATTTGGATATGGATTATGATTTGTGTTTGATTAGGTATACAATAGTATCTATATATCTGTACTTAAAATAAAGCAGTATTAGAAAACAAAAACTGTGCACATTTTTTTTCCAAAAAACAAGAAAATAATTTAAAAAATTGGACTAGGGAAATTAAAATAGCTACTGAACAATAATATAATATATTTAAAAATGGCGTCTGTCGGTCTGTATATCTGTTTGTTTGTTCGCGCATCACGTGAAAAATACGGAACCGATTGAGATGCGGTTTTCACTGTTGGATAGCTTAGGGTTTGACTTTTATGTAATTGATGTCTCAATCCGATAAGAAGAAGTCGTGCAATCGATAAAAACCCATTTGACGTCAGAACGAAGTTTGATGGTTTTGGTTCAGGCACTTTTGGTTTTGGAATATCACTTTTTTACTTGGAGTAACTTGCAGTACTTAGAACACTGATATTGGTGTCGATTCTGGGTACACCAATTAAACCTAAAACTAAATTTGTCAGCTCTAAAATTATTGCTGTCCCTTTCAAACCTTTTGGAAACGAAAGAGACATCAACAATTTTAGAGCTGACAAATTTAGTTTTAGGTTTAATTGGTGCACCCAGAATCAACACCACTGTCCACCGAAGTGGGAATGTAGGTATCTGCGAATCACATTTTGTATGACACTTACACCCGGGCTGCGTTCACTTACTACGCTCGAATCATCCGTGCGATTATCGCTCGATCATCCGGAGTTAGTGAACTACTTTGGACATCCACATAGAACTGACAACTTTCAAGTGTCAGTTTCATAATATTCCTCCCCTCCCCTACTATTTTTCGGATGATCCGTGATCCGTGCGTCCTCGAATGTAGTAAGTGAACGCGCCTCCGGTTTCCGAAACGGATGTCAAATCAAGAATCAGCCAGCAGCAACGACAATAAGAAATGCCACAGGCTGTCACATTTGACAGTATGTTAACACTCTTCGGATCGTAGAGATAGTACCAAAATAGAGGAGCCCCATGCGTAATCTGAAAAAAGACGGGTGTAGAGTACCAACAATTTTAGGCGTTACCCGCTTTGCAAAATAAATACCCTGGCGAGCAAGAATATTTAACTGCAAATTTATATTCAGCCCAAATTATAAAGTTAGTGTACAAGAGTAAAAAGATAGTCGAATTTTGAGGTTTTGATTGATAGGACTAAATAATTTTCCTGGTAAAAAAAAGGATGTAAATAAAATAAAATATATAATATATTCGGAACAATTCCACATCTATTACGGAGCCCTAAACTAGGATACCCTGTACTACGGGCACTAGATAAAAATACATACGGATAAACATACATACTAGTAGATACGAATATTAACATCCATAACTTCCGAGTTATGGATGTTAATATTCAAAACAAATATCAAACATTTCTGCTCATCACACAAATGATTGCATCTTGCAGGGTTTGAACCCGCGACCGTTTGTTTTCGTATCTAGGGTCTCTAGCCACTAGACCAAAAATGGAATAGTGTAAAGTATACGAAAAATATAGATCACACTAATATTATAAATGTGAAAGTTTGTCGGTGTGTATATGAGAGAGAGAGAGAGAGAGTGAGTTATAGTATGTTTGATACTTCTTCACGCTGAAAGGATTTGGATGACATTTGGTATGAAGGTAGATCATACCCTGGATTAACACATAGGCTACATTATATCCCAACAAAAAAAAACAATTCATGTAACAAATCGGGAAACCACGGGGCGCTGCTAGTGTAATCATGAAGGGCTGACTACACAGTATAGAATTAACTTACTCAATTGTAGGTACAGAACCGATTCGTAAGAACATCTTCTTTTCTGTTTTTCTGAAATATTTTGATTCAAAGATGTTATGAGCATATACAAGAGGAAATTGTTGGAAGCCAGTTAGTGCGACCTGTTACACTGCCCCATAACTCTCTTATAGTTAGAAATTTAGGAAATCTGGAAAAACTAGGAGGATTAAATTAGAAAATTGTCAAAAATAATTATTTTTATACAATTTTATTCCATTTTGTTTAGTAAAATTTTGGTTGATTTTTCACAGACAGCTCCATTTAACCCCAGACTAAGCAATGCCTTTACTATGAGAACTAGATAATCGCTATCAGTGATCTATACCGACATCATCGGTGATTTGACGACCGGTTGGTCTCGTGGCTAGAGATCCTAGGTACGAAATAATCTTATCTATGTATGTTTATCCGTTATCTAGAGCCCATAGCACAGGGTATCCTAGTTTGGGGCTAGATAATTGGTGTGGAAATGTCCCGAATATATTATTATTATTATTATACTTTTTATTTTGTAAACACATACTTATCATATTATATCAAAATACCCACACACAGAACAAACCACAATTATTATTATACGTTAGATACTTAAAATTACCCAGTATTTGAGGGTAAAAAAAATAAAAAAATATGGTATCCCTAAAATCAGATTAACCCTACGAAATGTAGTAGATCCTCCGTTTATGTCCTTACACGTTCCAGCTCACTCAAACCACATCGAGATAGAGCGAGATGGACACAAATGTCAAAATAAAACAAGCCACGCAATTTGTGAGGATAATACTACGAAAATATAACCTTTATAAATAGAAAAATATTAAAAATATCGTCTAAAATCAATTAAATTTTACTATACCAAAAGCGAAGGCAATTATATACGCAAGACCATTTAATAATGTACTCGAAAATCAAAACTTACGTGTGAAACGATATATTTTCATATTTTCGTTCCGTACGGCTTTTACAGCCGTACGGAACGAAAATGTGCATTACTGTGTAATTAATGTGCATTACTGGGTGTATAATAAAAAAAAAGAGACAACTATAGAGCTCTATCCTTGTCTCTTGTTTTTGACATTACATAATACATAAATCAAATTATTTTGATGAAAGGCGTGTTATATGAAGTAAATAAAATAATAAAAATATGTAATAAGGGTTGATGAAGGATTTAAATATGATGTTACATTAATCAATACAGTAGATATTCAATACCCTTCAGTAAAGTGTTCCAGTGGTTAATACTTAGTTAATTGCTCAAAACTGTGCAATTAAGTAATTGCAAGTTAACAACCCTTTGACATCTAGCTTTCCGGAAACCCAAAATGGCTACAATTGACGTTTACCTAATTGGAGATTTGTCATTTGTCACATGAGATTTTCAGCAACCCAAAATGCGTTTGACATTGGATTAACAGACTAATTAGTAATTATTAGTGAGTAATTTTTTCGCTAATTTGCGTTCTAGAAATCGGGTGCTAATGTCGCCTGTTGCATATTTGAACGTATATTGTCTTATTTGACGCACAAATTTGCACTTTATAATTCTGCTATTCTCCTACGTCACGTTTAATGCTATTTTAAAAGCTGTAAATGCCATTCGTATCTCTTATGTGATACGAATGGCGTTTATGGCGTTTATGGCGAATGTGTATGGGATACACGGATGATTTCCCTACGCGTCTTTACGAACGGTCTCTTGTCGCTTTGCATGAATATGTACATAGGGACACAATCGCCTCTCTAATAAAAATGTTCACTATGATATTGTCTATTCTCACATCTTCCAGAGAGATCCTGTAGGAAGGAACTTGCTCGGGGTTGCGCCACGGCTTGTGGTACGGCAGGTCGGTCAGCGCCTTCCACCCCGGGTACCGCCGCGCAGCCGCGTGCAGCTGCTGCACCAGCCGCGGAGCTAGCTGTGCTGTTACCCTGTAACAATATCCAACAGGTGAGGTAAGAACTTGGAGCCGACACTTTTATTACACTGTCTTACGGAGCCGAGACGTGGACACTCACAGTCTTACAGAATTTAACACTACGACTAGTCCACCAATTTAAAGTCGCTCAGCGGGCTATGGAAAGGGTAATATTTCTCGGAAATATCGTATCAAGGAATGAGGTGATCCGGCAGAGAACCAAAGTTATCCTTTAGGATTAGTAAGCCGAAGTGGCAGCTGGTCATATTTGTCGAAGGACCCTTGGGGTAAGCGTGTTCTTGCCTAGAACGGCAAATGCAGTGGAGGCGCGCGTCCTCCTGCTAGGTGGAGTGACGATATGCAAAAGGTGGATAGCGGCAATTGGAAGAGAAGAGCCGAAGATCAGACTCAGTGGACTGCTTCGGGCTGATTATGATGGTGAGGTAAGAATGGTGCCGGCCTTGTGGTACCTGGCATAATTATACCCTTTCTCATCCCGCGGGAGCTGTAAGAATTAGCTAAGGGCATTCAAGAAATAGCAGAAGCATATTTTTATCACCGACTAGTGCGGACATCAAGACGCCCGCTAAGCGCGGGGATTGTGTCAAAAAATCTCTTATAATACAAACAGAAGGCTTTCTATAGGGGAGGACGATGTTCAGCAGTGAAAGGCTGATGATATGATGTGAGGTAAGGTGAGATAGATAGATAGATAAAATATTATACACACCACAAACAAAAATAAAGAAACAATAGTAGAAAAAGTGTTACAATGGGCGGTCTTATCGCTAAAAGCGATCTCTTCCAGGCAACCTTTGGATAGAGTTGATTTGTTACAAGCGTGAAGACGAGGAAAACACACATGAAAAACCTCGCCTACAGTGAAAAATCTGTGCTGAATATTGAGGATCAGAGAATATTCAGCAAAGAGTTTTCACTGTAAACGAGGCTTTTCATGGGTGTTTTCCTCGTCTACAGTGAAACCCCTTTGCCGAATATTGAGGATCTTCGAGATCGCATAATAATTGCAGCAAATGTAATAAGATACTCCTTGCCTAGTAGCGTATTAATAAATAATAGTTTAAAAAAACTAAAAAACACGCTTTATATAGAAAATTAAACTAAAAAATAATGATTTATTTAAAAAAAAAAGCGTGGGGTGCTTCTCATATCTGTCAATGATATATTTATAACTATTGACCCATGCAACCCACGTTTTTTTTGAGGTTAAACATTTTTTTCTTATTTACACTATTATAACTTATTTTCTATATTTTAGTTTGGTTTTCTATATAAAGCGTGTTTTTTAGTTATTTAAACTATTATTTATTTTACACTTTTTTTTTCGAATTATTGCATTGTCATCGGTCTTTGACAGGTGTGCAAAATTTGAATGAAATCTGACCGTTTAAAGTGGGTTAAAATAGCGTCCAAAGGAGTCGGTTACAAACATACAAACATACAAGTGAATCTAATATAAAGCGTATAAAAAGCCACTTATGAAAGAGACGGCGCCTCTGTATCCAAAAATGGGCTTGCATTTTGAAAACCAATTACTTATTATAATTTAAGCAATATGTATAAATAAATCGAAAAATAACTAAACCAATATGATCGTCAAAATATTTGAATAAATAATACAAAAGTACTTTCTGCTTTAAACCATTGTTAGGTATGACATAAAAAAGGTATTTCGAAAATACCTCTCAAAACTAAAATTCTTTTGTATATCTCTAGGCAATTGTGAATTATCGCTATCATGAACACCTGGGCCCCGATTCTGTAAGCTATTGAACCGCGATAACGCAAGTCGATCGCTTGAAATTTTTTGAGAAATTTTCTTATTCACCACTTAAAAGCGCTAGAAGTATATTTTTTTTTGGAAATATTCAAAAAATAAAAAAATGGAAAATAAAAAAACAAAAAAACACTTCTAGCACTTTTAAGTGGTAAATAAGAAAATTTCTCAAAAAATCTCAAGCGATCGACTTTGCGTTATCGCGCTTCAATAGCTTACAGAATCGGGGCCCTGGGCAACTGTATTTATTGTTTTATTAGATGATTTATTCAAACAAAACACTTTGACCCATTTT
The DNA here is from genome assembly GCA_946251855.1 of Alsophila aescularia. Taxonomy (NCBI): domain Eukaryota; kingdom Metazoa; phylum Arthropoda; class Insecta; order Lepidoptera; family Geometridae; genus Alsophila; species Alsophila aescularia. The sequence goes on along the minus strand of OX276383.1, from coordinate 46,720,095 downwards.
TAAAATTCTCCGACATTTAGTTTAATGTCGCATAGTTTGTTACTTTGTTACTAACTACTAAAAAAATATACCGTGGGTTATAATATGTAGTTGTTTTTTAAATATTCTGCAGATTAAATTACTATGTGTTTTTTTGAATAAAATTAGCTTTTTTGTTGAAGAAACTAACACAAATGATCAAATTCCAAAAATAAAAAATCATCAAACCACGCTCCCTTACTCGTTATTCCTCTCCGTGCACGGTGTGGAAGAGATCACTCTGAGCGATAAGACCGCCCCTTGTGACACTCATTGTTATACTTTATTTTTAGATATAATTTCTTGTTGTGCTTGTGGTGTCCAATAAAGAGTATCTATCTATCTATCTATCAAACTTGATTAGTTTTAGACTCCTGATTCAAAAACGTGTGTAGTTTTTTTTTATTTAAATAAACACTATTCTTTGTTACTGTTTTATTTTATTAAACACTATTCTTTGTTACTGTTTTTTTATTTTAATAAACACTATTCTTTGTTACTGTTTTTTTATTTTAATAAACACTATTCTTTGTTACTGTTTTTTTATTATATTAAACACTATTCTTTGTTACTGTTTTCTTATTTTATTAAACACTATTCTTTGTTACTGTTTTTTTATTTTAATAAACACTATTCTTTGTTACTGTTTTTTATTTTAATAAACACTATTCATTGTTACTGTTTTTTTATTTTAATAAACACTATTCTTTGTTACTGTTTTTTTATTTTAATAAACACTATTCATTGTTACTGTTTTTTTTATTTTAATAAACACTATTCTTTGTTACTGTTTTTTTTATTTTAATAAACACTATTCATTGTTACTGTTTTTTATTTTAATAAACACTATTCTTTGTTACTGTTTTTTCAACCTAAAAACAATAAATAAGCTTGATTTCTTGCTAATGGTTTTTTATTATTATTTTTTATGTTTACCTATCCGTCAATTTACAAAAAAATATGAAATAAATAATATCTCGAAAATGGTTGACTTTTGCCCAATGCATTAATGGGTTATTTGATAGTGGACAGTATGTCCTAACACCCTGCTACGGGATCGTGACCGAATGATGATGATGTGATCTTATATGACAGAATACATAAATATATGTAACTATCTGTACCCGCGGCTTCGCACGCGTGGCCTTTTCTCCAGGTTAAAAGTCCTCTATGTGCTATTTCAAGACCTAAAATACCAATATACCAACGTTTGATCAACATTTCTTCAACCGTCAATTTTTTTTTATCTATTGTTTGGCTTTTAGTCATTAGATTGATATATTAATTATACCAGTTTTTAAGTTAAACCCTAAGCTATCCAATAGTGAAAACCGCATCGCAATCGATCCAGTAGTTTTTATGTGATGTGCGAACAAACAAACAGACAGACATGTTTTATATAAATTTTATATTCTTGTTCAGTAGCTTATTTTAAGTACCCTACCTAGACCACATTTTTTTTATCTTCTTTGTACAGACTTTTTCGTATAGATATTTATATCATCAAAATTAACATAACTTTAGACCCCTATCCCGCAGGAATCCTTTATTTTTTCGGGATAAAAAGTATTCTCAATTTTAACTTATCATATAAACTGACTGTGTCAAGTTGCATCAAGATCCTCCTAGTAGTTTCAGCGTGATACGTGTTCTTTTAAATAACTTTCAACCAATATCCTGCGGGAACCCTTTAATATTTTGTGATGAAAAGTATTGATGTCCTACCTCGTAGTATGAACTCAAACCATACCAAGTTTCAGTTGAATTCCTTCAGTAGTTTCGACGTGATGCGCGGTCAAGATACAGACAGACAGACAGACAGCCAGGCAGACAATAAAAACAGTTTTGGCTATAGTACCAAATACAGAACAGACTCAAAATAAACTATGACTGTGCCAAGTTGCACCAAAATCCATCCAGTAGTTACAGCGTGATATTTGTTCTTTTAAATAACTTTTAACCCCTATCCTGCGGGAACACTTTAATTTTTCGGGATTAAAAGTATCCTATGTCCTACCTTGTAGTATGAACTCAGTCACGCGCGGCCAAGATACAGACAGACAGAAAGATAGAAAGACAGAAAGACAAAAATGAAAAAAAAAAACAGTTTTTGCTTGAGTTTTTCTTTCAGTTTTTGCGAGTTGAAAACTAGCGTTGCGAGACTAGGTACTGTCCTCGCAGCATTTATGCTGAACTTGCTCCTTTTGTGCACAGCAGATGCATTAATGTTTATTTAGTTAAGTACTTTATTTGTATACCTTGAATATGTATCTTGTTTGTGCACAATAAACGTCTTTTCTTTCTTTTCTTTTTTTATCGAATATAGAAAAGCCTCCAAAAAAAACAATATCTTCAATGTACAGAATCGGAACTGTTACAGTTTTACTATGTATAGATTTTAGACATGATAAAAAAGAAACAGGCAACAAAAGAACGAAAAGAAAAAAATCAAACATGACTAACGTGTAAATATAATATTAGCTAACGTACAAATAAAACCTGTCCACTTGACATATAAAAACTTCCAAAGATGGCGCACGCCATATAGAACTGGCAATTTGTTCCACAGACGAACAGCTTCGACCGTGAAAGAAAGTCCGTAAAAAGTGCTGCAATTCAATGGTAGCTTGAGAGTGGGATTTCCCGATTATCTAAGATGGAAGGTGTTGGAATGTGTACAGGAAATCAAAGTGTTCCTTAAGATATCTCGAGGTATAGCGATTAAACAAGATGTTATATAGGTTAAGGATATGAGCATTTCGGCGAAGGCGAATGGGTAGTCACTTGAGCTTTGCACGAAAGTGAGAAACATGGTATTTAAGCCAGCCAAATATGAACATTTTGTAAACGCTCAAGCTTATTCAGCTGTCCTTCTGGTAAGTTTGTAAAATGGGGTAGTGCCCATTCTATCTCTGTGTCAGAGTATGTCAGGCTCCCAACGGCCTTTATATCATTAGCAACCGGGACCGAAGTCTTAACTTGCCTTCCGAAGCAAAGAGCGATGGCAAAAACGTAATTTCTAACGTTTATTGACCGAGACTTAGCTAAACGGTGAACAAATTGGTGAGCCGCAAGGTCTCAGAAGATTTGAAAGGCAAGGTTACCTGTTGACGAGCCAGGCCGGCAGGGCGCCGCGAGGGTCGGAGCGTGACACGTAGCCCAGCCAGCTGCCGGCGCCCGCCCTGCTCCGCACCACGAAGCCTGTCAGCAGCGACATGGCCCTGAAATGACAGAAGACATAATGTCAAAGCCCAACTTGTCGGTGTTTGTAATTTCTTCTGGATTTGTGTTCTTTCATAAATCATTCTAGCTACGCCCCGCAGCTTTGACCGCGTGCAAATTTTACCATCCCCATTCAACCCTTTAAAATGCGAATATTCAAAATTTATTTCTTAGTGCTCCCCTACGAATGGAAGCTACCCTGAAAATATCACGAACAAAATGTTTACGATTATGCAGATAACAATAGGTAAATTTGTTAATCTGGGTCCTGGTGGATGCAATTCTTATAAGATTTTACAAAAAGGTAAATACTTAGAAAAAACGAAAGCCTTTTATATTTTCCAGTTAAAACTTACCTGAAGACTTCTTATAGTGTAAGATTTCAATTAAAAAAACAGCACCTAACTTAATAAAGGTACGAAAAATAAGCAATAAAAAAAATACATTTCTCAGAAGGAGGAGGGGAGATCTATCCCTCCCCCTCTCAGAAAGAGGGAATCTACTCCCTCCCCCAAGAATTGTAGGAAGCTTAGTACAGTTGAGCCCTATTCTTAAACATTAATGTATTTTTTTAATTAGCTACATCTGTAAAACCATCAAGAATTGTCATGATCACCCCACTTGAACGAAGTATCTCGTAAATACTATGCATCACTCCACTATATATTACTCCATTTTAAAAACTTTCTTCCAATCAGTACTAAAATATCGCTTGTAAACACCCTTCTATTGCCAATCATCGGTTACGCGGAGATTGGCTACCTCGATCTTACGGAAGATCTTCTCAATAAACTTGATCGATTGCTCAACACCTGCATTCGTTTTATATTTGGTGTGTAGTACGATCATATTTCTGATTATTGAGCAAAGCTTAAGTGGCTCCAAATCCGTGAGAGAAGAAATGCTAGAATTCTCGGCTTACTGTACTCGATATTTAATGATACCAGATCTCCAATTTATTTAAAACACTCGTTTATTTTCTTTTCTGATACCCATGACCTTAACCTACGATCGAATGATTCCCTCCGCCTGTGTATCCCCAAACATACCACATCCTTTGTTGGCAACTCCTTTGGAGTAGTTGCTGTACAGCTGTGGAACCAACTACCCGTTAAGGCCCAGAATGGTCGCGCGGAGATTTCAATTTTCACCCCCACTTCCCCGCGTGCATTAATCGCGATAAGCGAAAAACGGTGTTCTGAGTCCACAAGCTCCCTCTATTTACAATTAAGAAACTACTTTATATTCTCAAAACCTATACGTAGTAAACCGCCATCTGTCACGAGAACTCGGTTCGCAACACAGGTTTTTATGACACAGTATAATTAACTACAGTACAGCAGATCAGCAGAAGCACAGTAGTATCGTATGGTAGTAAAGGTTTGATAAATTGATATATAGGCAAATTTACGACTGACTAGCTAGTGACTATTTAATGACAGGTGGTAGAAGATTTTTGCAGGATGATTTAGTAGGAATAGATCTGTTTATATTAGTATACAATATGTAATAATATTAGGTGACAATATTAAACACTAGCTGATGCCCGTGGCTTCGCACGCGTGGTAATTTTAATATAAACCTATGACACTCAAAAATAACGTAGCTTTATATTGGCAAAAATAATTTTCCAAATCGGTTGAGTAGTTCCAGAAGTTACCCCCTACAACCTCACAAACACACAAACTTTACTTTTTTATAATAGTATATAGTATAGATTAGTATAGAAGTATAGATGTATATAGGTATTATAATAATTAACCATTTATACTATAAGACTTACTTTGAAATTACAAAAAAAAACTATTCCATACATATTGCAATGTCAATTAGATTAAAATGAATGAAACAGTAGTTTTTTTTTGTGACCAAAGAGCTGGTCTCATAATAAAAGAATTGTTGGTGTACGGCAAGTATTCGGTACTGAGATGTGGCTACCTTCATTAGCAAATAGAAAGTAGTAAGAAGTTGGAGCTGGTGGTAACTCATAGTGGCAGGTGGTAAACAATGGTTATATGAGTTGGTGGGAGGAGATGTTGGTTGCTTTGTATTTGTGGTTTGTAGCTCTGGTTAATAGCAAAGAAGATGAACTAATTTATTGTAAGTATATCAAAATAATAAAATAAAAAATATTTAAAGAATAGGCACAAAGTCAAAGTATTTTATTGTAAATAGGCAAAATAATAGCGCTTTTATAATTCAAAATTAACATTTCATGAAAAAAGAGAAATACCTAAAATATTATATATAGATCCAATCAATCTGGTGTGGACGGTCTGCTGGGGATTTCGGTAATAATCCAATAAAACTTAGATAAACTAAGACTGCTTTGAGTTTGAAACGGAAATTTCCCTTTCATGTGCCAACAGAGTTAAATCTCACACTGGAAAAGGAAATAAACACCCTTCTAAATCTACCGGTGCTTCGGAAATACACCCGTTTGAGAAGAGAGCACCAAGAAACTCTACGAGGATGTAATTTTTTCCATATTTATTCATTCTTTTGATGAGATTTATTCTTCGCCCAAGTCCTCCCCAAATCCAAAACCCCGAGAGCTTTCAGTTTGAGCTCCAAAATCGCTTCCAAATCCTTACCGAATGCGATACAGTGGACGAACTAAACAACGGGCTGGTGCAAATTGTTCACGCGGTCGGGTCGGAGTTCTTTAAGATCAACCGCAAAAATAGAACACGAAAACTCTCTGAGCATACACTCAAACTTATGGCAGAACGAGGTGAGATGAGGCTGCAGTCTTCAGTGGTTATGTCGAGTATTTCTAATATTGCGCAGTACTGAGCGCATACATGCGCGTGCGCGCGTGGCAAGCAACTGGTTAATAAACAAACTTCCAAGTAGATGCGATACTATTTGTGTTCTTATAATATTAATAATTGTATTATGAATGCAATAGAGCGAAACAAGGGCTCCAATGTGTTTGCAAGAAATCTGTCTATTAGGCAAAGCTTGTTGACGAAGCTGAAACCAACAAAGGGAGCATCGTTTCGTCAAAGCCAGAGATTTGAGTGAGCTCAGCTTAAGAGCAACAAGGCACCAGGGGAGGATGGAATAATGACAGAGCTACTGAAAGCGGGTGGCACACCGGTACTTAAAGTCCTTTAGAGAACTCGGTCATCCTCGAGGGTACTACGCCAGAGGCGTGGCACAGGAGCGTAGTGGTGTTGTTATAATTTAAGAAAGGTGATAACACCCTCTTGAAGAATTATAGGCCCATTTCACTGCTGAACTACGTCTATAAACTGTTTTCGAGAGTAGTTACAAACCAGGTCGCTCGTAGGTTTGACGACTTTCAGCCTCCCGAACAAGCTGGATTCCGGAAAGACTTTAGCACCGTAGACCACATCCATACGCTCCGGCAGATTATACAGAAGACCAAAGAGTATAATCGGCCACTACATCTAGCGTTTGTGGACTACAAGAAAGCGGTGTTCCACCCGCTTTCAGTAGCTCTGTCGTTATTCTGTCCTCCCTTGGTGCCTAACTGTCTAGTAGCTCTTAAGCTGTTTGAGAGCGATTCTGATCTCGTATAGGCTGACGTCCGGGATATTTTCGGTATAATGTCGGGTCAAACAGGCTCTTGCATCGCTAGTTGTGCTAGGAGGCCTACGCGCTGAGGTATATAATTGCTCATAGAACTTCTCGAGCTTACTCAAAATCTCTAGCTTCGACAAACGATGATGCCACAGCCAATCTCTGGCTTCGACAAACGATAATGCGACAGCCGGTCTTCAGCTGCGTCAACAGGCTTTGACCATTAGACAGATATCTTGCGAAGATTTTGGAGCCCTTGTTCCGCTCTATTGCGTTTTTAATACGAACGCATTATAAGAACGCAATTCGTGTCGCATCGACAAGCAAGCTGTAACTCGACATATCCACTGAAGACTGCAGCTTCATGTCACCTCGTTCTGCCAAAAGTTTGAGTGTATGGTCAGAGAGTTTCTGTCTTCTATTTTTGCGGTGGATCTTAAAGAACTCAGACCCGACCGCGTTAATTTCCACTAGCCCGTTGTTTAGTTCGTCCACTGTATTGAATTCGGTAAGGATTTGGAAGCAATTTTGAAATACCAGCTCTCGGGTTTTTGGATTTGGGCAGGACTTGGGCGAGGAGTAGATCTCAACAAACGAAACCTTTTAAGCTTTACGTTGATATTCAATGAGCCTCTTACCATGCAGTGATCACTGCCAGTCATAACCCTGTTGATCACTGAGACTTCATTGAATATATGCCTATTGGTCGTCAAAATGAAATTTATCTCGCGCTCATGACCACCGGGGTGCAGACACTACCATTTTCTGGACGGCGCTTATTGAAAAAAGGAGTTCATCATAAAGAGAAATACTTTTTCATGAAGTCAGCCAATCGCTGACCCCTTTGGTTCCGCCGTCAAAATCCAAACTGTCACACTCTCAGTTTATCGCTTTCCTCATGCCTAGCCGTGCGTTGAAGTCCCCCATCACTCCTGTGAAGTATGTTTTCAGAGCATGTATGGCATTAGGAATGTCATCATACATAGCCTCCACTTCATCGACCAGGCGTTTCGAGTGTGGGGTGTACACCTGTAGGACTTTCATCGAATACCGTTCGGTAATTCTGAGTATAAGGTATGCCACTCTGCTCAAAACGCTTTTGATCTTCACAATGTTGTTGACGAGGTCTGCAGGTCACCCTCCCGGTAACAGAGTAAGTTGCCGGAATTGAGGATCATCGTATCCTCTCCCTCTTTTCGGACTTCTGATAACCCTATAATACCCCAGCGCAACTCACTTACTACCTCTTCCAGCTCTATCAATTTCTCATCGGTTCTCAAGGTGCGCGCGTTATAGGTTGCCAGGTCCAGAGATCGTGAAGGTGGATAGCTGGATCTCTGCCGGGGATTCTTATCACCCCCTGCTCCACCGTTACCGTCGCTGCTACCTGTGCCAGGAATTCTGAAGCCACCACTGAAAAGACGGCCCTAGTCCCCAGGGGCCGTCTTTTCAGTTGTGTTTATCATATTGGGGGGGTTTGCCGTAGTCACCACGCTCGGCAGGTGGATTAGTGACCGCAGTATTACAAATATGTACTCGTAGGACGCTGGTGCCCATCTTCCAGTGAGTATCCTGCAGGAACCCTTTTGTATTTCGGGATAAAGAGTATCCTCAATTTTAATCCATCATGTAAACTATGACTGTGCCAAGTTACATCAAAATCCGTCCAGTAGTTTCAGCGTGGTACGTGTTCTTTTAAATAACTTTCAACGCCTATCTTGTGGGAACCCTTTTATATTTTTCGGGTTGAAAAGAAATCCTACGTCCTACCTCGTAGTATGAACTCAAATCACACCAAGTTTCATGTATTCATTCGGTAGTATCTGCGTGATGCGCGGCCAAGATACAGACAGACAGACAAAACTTGTCAAAACATCTAGATACACATTCAATTCATACCCAATCTATCACAATAACACCAAACACTAACTAACCTATTTGATTTTAAAAACTAACGTGAGTAAATTCATATTACAAATCTAATAAAACGGCTAATAAAAAAAACCTTTATTTCTACCTACAGACAAATATATTTACGTTTCAACGATTTGAACATTTTTATCACCAAATCCATGATTAGGCTTAGTACTTGGTAATGCATTGTAAAAGATATTGAAATTATTAGATCTGAAAGAAACATAATATAATAGTATTTTATTCTCGACTAGTTGAGTATGTGTGGTTGTGTTACCAATTTTAGCCTAAGTAAAGTGTGTGATTTGGGTAGCGTGTTTGCCTACTGTTTCTACTCTGTACTGTGCCTCTAAAAAATACCATAGTCCTGTGAACTGATTCCTTGTTTTTGTTCGACCAAAGTAATATAATTTAAATTGTACATTTTCAGAAGTTCGCACATGAATTACAACTAATGAAGGTACAACCTTATGAAATTGGGATAAGGCTCACAATAGGTATATTCATTAAAAAAATACATAATCGTCAATAACAGCAACTATTGTGTTACGTACTTATTTTAGCAATCATACGCTTGTGGCGATATTTGTAAAGCTTATTTCTAGATCTGGGATGTTTTTCTTTTGGTTTACCCATTTTTTCATTCATTTACAAGCTCCAAGTCAAAACGGACAATAGTAGCGCAATAGTAGCGCGGAATGGCAGAATTGGCAGAGACCGCGAAGCAAAGTACGTAGATTGCCGTGAAAGAGTAGTGCGGCACGAAATTGATATCGCTCCGAATTAAAGAGCGTAAGCGACATTCTAGAAAAATCCCAATTACACATAAATAGAGTCTTTCCAAAAAAATAGGACAAAGACACGATTTCTTAATATACAAGTAATATTTAGGTACAATATCATATCGAAATACCATTAAATGTAGGATTTATTTACGGAATTGTTTATTTTCAGTTGTGTTTGGCATTTTTTTTCATCGAGCCAAATAAGTGCATTCATGTTTTTGGGACAAAGATATTGTTACTTATATCCTCGAGTGTCATATATTTTAATTTCAGTAGGATACATGGAGTAGTTTTTGAACAGGATCGAGATTACTTTGTGTCATTTGCCCATTTCTGCCCCATAAGCATCTTCCAAGGATGTTTTTAAACGGCTTGTCAGAGAACACTATTACAAGGCCTCATTGCCTTCATAAATGTTTGTCACTCATATCATTATATTACATTTATTATATATGTATTTATAATTATTATAGCAGTAACTTCATTTATTTTAATAAGTAATGTGTGTATTTTATCTTTTTGTATCATTAATATTATCTTATTATAGTAGTAACCTTGGACTTTATAAATGTATTTATTATTATAATGATTTTGTAGTTATATTATTATTATTTGTATCTACGCTATAAAATTTTAGTCGTTTTTTTTCTTTTTTAGTTTTTTTTTTTTATGTACGCCTACTTCCCTTCTCATGTACTATATGTGGATGACTGGTAGATAATGCTTTAGCATTAAGTCCTCCTTTAGTACTTTCTTAGTGCAATAATGAATAAAAAAAAATTTTTTTTTGTTTTGAATTTAATGCCGATTATTTTTGCCTTTAACACTTTTATCGCATCTACACTCACGTGCAGCTAAATCGTCACAGCTCCTACGCGCGAAATCAAAGATATTTTTTTCTGTGTTATTATTATTTAATTTAAAAATTAAATCGATTATTTGAAAGTTGAAATCATTAGGTCTCCATGAAAATATAATCGTAAAATTCTGACACTTCTTACTGGAAATACAGTTAGTTCTCTCAGTCCAGCACTCGACGAGTCAACATCACCCGAAGATGCCTCGTGCAGAGGCGAAACACGTGTCGTATTGATGTTTGGTATTTGGATCGAGGTATATGTTTTTTATTTTGTATTTATATTATATGTATATAAACATGAATATGTATATAAATATATAAGTGTTTTTTCTGGCCTCCAGGCCTTAGCTTTCATTTCATTTATATTTTACAATAGTTCAATTTGGGTAGGGTTTGTTTAGCGTGGGGTTTTACTTTTGTTAATTTTACCATTTATCATTTGTATGACTTACAGTTTTGGCGGAAGTAAGCTACATATTTTTTATTTTGTTCATTTTAAATATGGATTTCCGCAAAGTAACGCCTATCTGAATCTATCAACCGTACAGTTAGAATTAATGCTTAAAAATATTGCTCTCCTAAGTATGCGCCGGGATGCCTATAAATTATTTTTCTTTAATTTTTATTCAAATTATAAAATCATTCTTATTTATTTTACATTAATATAAATATTTTTTCTTTAAAGATTTTCCCATAGCTTCGTGTAACAAAAAATCGTATAATTTAAAGTATCATATCTTCAAAAAATACTCATTTGATTTTCACGTCTATGACTGGACTAAACAATGGAAGATGAAATTAAACGAATCCAAATCAATTCACATTGACTTCAGCAACAAGAAACAGGAATATTCTCCAGTTTTCATATTATTATTTTTTTTATAAATAAACAGATTCCATACGAGAATACAGCCAAGTATCTCGGTATGACGCTTCACATCAGCTCCACTGGAAAACACACGTCAAGAAGAAAAGAGAAGAGTTAGAACTGCGATTCAAAAGAATGTATTGGCTGCTTGGAAGACACTCCACGCTGTCAACACACAATAAACTATTATTATACACGCAAGTCCTAAAGCCAGTCTGGACTTATGGTATATAGCTGTGGGGCTGCACCGAACAGAGCAATACATTAATTGTTCAACGCTTCCAGAACAAGGTACTAAGGGAAATAGTGAATGCACCTTGAACATAAGACACACTTTTGTACATAAGAAACAACGATCTCCATCGGGACCTCAAAATAGAGTTCATTGACAAAGTAATTGAAAAGTATGCAGAAGCTCACGACCATAGACTTCATCACCATATGAACATTGAGGCAATCCAGCTCCTCGATCACACTGACATAGTTAGAAGACTTAAAAGGACAACACCGTTTGAGTTAGTGTAGTGTATATTATTATATTAGTATAGTGTAGTGTGTAACAAGTGCTACTTATAAAGTAAACATTAACAGTGTGACTTCACCTTAATAGAGACTATAAGAAAAGTGTTAATGGACACATTCTTAGTATACTCAGTGTAAAAGTTTAAGTTATATTCAAATTACTTATTAGCCAAATCGTGGCTAGATTGTAATAAAACTAGGGCGCGTAAGTCTTACGTTCCCTAAGAATAAGGAAAAAAATTATGTAATTATAAAGGTGAGATAGTAAACTTTCAGTGTCTATGGTTTTTATTGTGTGTTTCGTATTTTTAGAATTAGAAACACACGTTTGCCCGCATGAGGTCTTTAGTCGACTTAGCGGCACGCGAGTGTATAATAGTTTACGAAAAAAAGTGTAAAACCGGTAAAGGGGACATATTTCAGAGTGAAATGTGAAATACGATGTGCGGTGAAGCGTCAGGTGGAGGGGAGGGGAGAGTTGTGAGTTTTAAACACGACACTCAGAGGTATAATTTCAGAGAGAGGTTATATACCTCTCTCTGAAATTATACCTCCTAATTATACTTATAACCTATACCAGCAGATAAAACAGTATAGGCTTGGATATTCGAAATTAAAAATATATAAAAATACTTTTCAGACTGGAAGATGAAAATATGAAAATATGTCTTCATAGGTACATATCAAGTTTAACTCAAGCCTGGATAGTGTAAGAAAAAGCCGGATCATTTGAACATCAATAGAATCTTTAGCGACAAAGCCCGAAGTCAACCTTCGACCCGGCCTTAAGCCTGGTTTATCTCTACAAAGTGAATCATAGATTGTATCCATAGTAACCAATGCTTAAACTGTGTTAACATTGTACCACTGAAATATTTCCAAGCAGTATCACATCACGACGGTACCCTTGATATAGTACAGTTGAGTTCAACGCCAGTTCTTTGTCTTTAACTTCGTGAACTTTTTATACGCTTTATATTAGCTTCACTTGTATGTTTGTATGTTTGTAACCGACTCCTTTGGACACTATTTTGACCCACTTTAAACGGTCAGATTTCATTCAAATTTTGCATACCTGTCAAAGACCAATGACAATGCAATAATTCGAAAAAAAAAAGAAAAAACTAAAAAGAGAAAATAAATAATAGTTTAAAAAACTAAAGCGTGTTTTTTAGTTTTTTTTAACTATTATTTATTATCTTTTCATGCGGTATCTATCGTCCATTTCAATAGCCACGCACGCTGATAAGATTCACCGTCTTCGAGAAATAAATAAGCATACTAGCATAGAATAACTATTTAGTACTAGATAATATCAAGTCGTCATAATTAACAACAAAACATAACCAACATCTCTCAGTTCTACTCTTAGTTCTACTTCTCGGTATGATCGTTGTACCTACAACACACGAGTATGTATTTTATCAACTAAAATGTAATATGATACACACTCGGTGAGTCTCAATTCTGAACAACCTCTTTTTTAAGTTGGATCAATGTATCATACGAAACAACCAAAAGGATTATTGTTACAAAATAAATGTACAATCTAAGAGTCTCTGATCCTTGAAATAAGTTTATATATCCGTGAGTTAAGAGCCAGGTATTCTTCAGTTACAAGGAACTGTTAACATTATATTGTGTTGTTACAGTTCTGCATATAGCTAAATTAATATACCGAACCTCAATTTGTCATCTTTATGGAATGTTCCTATCTATTTAATTGTTTGGTTAACCACTTGAGCATAAAAAGCGGTATTAACCGGTATTCCAGTAGTAGTTACGTTCAATGTTAATTCTAGTTTCAAGATATTCAGAAACCTTTTAATCCATACCAATATATAAAAGTGAAACGTTGTCTTTTTGTTTGGGGAGCTTTCACGCGATAACGGCTGGACGGATTTTGATGAAATTTAGAATGGAGATAGCTTATAATACCCTGGAATAAAACATAGGATACTTTTTAACCCGGAAAATTGTAAGTTTCCACGGGAAAACTGGAAAATGTTGATTACGCACAGTAAGAAACGGTTGCCATCACAGAATGGTCTGTGGTTGTCATGGAAACGAACTGACAAGTCTTTAAAAAACATTAAGAGCACTGGTGCTATCTATCTTAAAAAAAATAGGTTGCTTCTTTTCGCGTTAATAGTAGTAGGTATTATACAATTATTGAGCGCTGGTGAAGGATATGATGCTACGGATAAATAAGGTTATTGAGGGTTCCTTGGGTGGTGCAAAAAAAAAAGAGCAACCGAATGACCTGGTGGTAGACTTCGGCCGCCGGCTTTTTATTTTACCTCCCCCTGGTCAAAGCCTTGGTGCCAAACGACATGTCGTGTTCCATCATTATGTTCAAGGAAGCCGCCCAGATGAGGATACAGTTGTGTTGGAAGGGTGGACCGTGATCGCAATCATGGTATTTCTGCGTCGGAGGGTAGCGGGATCCGAAGCACGGTGTTCTCTGCTGGTCAACCGCAAGTTGTAGGGGGCCAAGTAGTAGTTTAGCCAGCTACAAAAGGCTGCCCCGCCGCTTGTAATAAATCCTGAAATGATCCATTGGGCCGGCTAGCGACCAGATGTGAGGAACTGATGAATTATTTCAGGGGGGTTTTGGCGTCCTCGCAGTCTCCGTGCAAGTTCTCCAACGTCGTAGTTATGCCTTGAATTCCGTAGGTTAGCCATTCCGACACCTCGTTTGCCTATTCTCGTCCAACCTATTTACACTCAACATGAAAAGTTCAAAGAAGAAATAAGTTTAAACGGCAGATGCATGCTCTCAAAGTGGATCTTACGAATATTCGTGGGATTCACTCTAATCTCCAACCGGTCCACTATCATCTGGAGACCTCTAAGCCCCACTTGTTCTTCTTGGCGGAGACGCAGTGTCCAGCTGATACAGTATACTCGGATTGCCCAGGCTATATCTTGGAGCACCTTTTTTATCCCAAAAGCAGACGTTTGTGTATTCGCCTGTGATGACATATGCTGTCTGCGTCCCCGAAATCTTGAGCACCCTAACTTCTCCGTGATTTGGGTGATGGTAGACACGGGCATAGAGAAAATTCTTTATGCCTGTGTGTACCGCTCCCACAGCAGAGATCAGGGAACGACTTATTGGTGGACTATCTCTGTGAGGTGGCAGGTGTGGCCCAACAGTGTTACCCGTCTGCTCAATTGGTGTTTTTGGAGGATTTTAATGCTCACCACAAAGAGTGGCTTGTCCCATACCAGAAAACCGACCACGCTGGTAGAGAGACGCGATTGCTTACTCTACTGTTAGATCTCTCTCAGTGGGTGCAGCAGCCGATACGGATACCTGACCTTGACGGTGACACTGCCAACTGTCTCGGTCTGCTGATGACGACTGAACCAGACCGATACTCCGTGTCATTATCCCCACCTCTTTTTAGCTCTGATCACTGTCTGGTTAAGTCCGTCTCTGTGTATTCTCCTCCTGATCCTAGCCTTAAGAGTAATAGACGCGTGTGGAGTTACAACTCAGCAGATGAGGACGAGATGCGGCAATTCCTTGCATCGTACCCTTGACGGAAAGCATGTTTTACTTCCCAGGACCCGTCAACTTGCGCGTCTGCTGTTACAGAGGTAATATGTCAGGTAATGGAATATTTCATTCCATTCAGTGATAAACCTCTTTTCAGCAAAGTTCAGCCTTGGTTTAAATCCGCCTGTGGTCGTGTTGTGGCTCTAAAATATGTGGCATATCTGGACTGGGCTGATACTCAAAAGCGCAAATCCTCTGATATTCTAGCTAAGAAAAGAAAATTCTACTTTGCAGCTGAGTTACATATTTAAACGGGACTTAATCGCGCTGAAAACTTAATTGAATCCATGATTCACTGGATTGAACTCCATGACCCGAAGATCCTCTCTACGGAACGTCACTACTACTCCAGGATTGTACGTGAAGCGGTTGAAATTAAAAAGTATCCCAATTTCAACCGAGAGGATGGTTTCAAGTTGGCTGCGTCGTGGAATCCCGTGATAAGCAAGTGTTCGCGTCGCGGTTTGTGTCAGAAGATATCTGCAGATGTCGTTAGTGTAGTGTGTCGTGACAATTCTGAATTTTGACAAAACTAAATGCGGGTAGTTGGAGACAACGCTCGCCCTTCTCGACGCTGACACCCGCTACTTCAGTCTTCTCGTGACCACGATCAATGCAACTTGATCGAAACGTCGAGGTAAATAAATATTAAGTTTTCAGCGCGATTAAGTTCCGTTTAAATATTTAACTATGTGTTCGAATCGCGAAAGTTTAAAAGTTACAATTTGCAGCTAAGACCTGCAAGAAGATTCTTAGAAAGGCTCATTTTGATCACGTAGGTCGAATAGGGGTCAAACTGGCTTCATACCCCGCGGGTAGCAAAGCTTTTTGGTCCCTGGCCAAAGTGTCAGTCGTAGTAAATTTCTGCCGCCCCTCACTGCCACCATTTCTGACACCAGATGGATCAACTGGCTCACACTGCTGGAGAGAAAGCGAATTTTTTGCATCTCTTTTTGCAGAAGCTTCGCATCTAGACGCTACCGGCAAGATAACTTCCTGCCTTCCTCATTGTGGGGTTATTATGCCCGAATTACATAGTCACCAGAAGGAGGTTCTCAGAACACTTCGAGCCCTAGATGTGAACAAGGCCATTAGTCCTGTTGGCATTCCAGCGATTGTGTTGATAAACTGTGCGCCCAAATTGACCCCCATCTTAACGCGTTTTTACCGCCTCTCTCTTCACTCAGGTAAAGTTCCAAAGAGCTGGAAGCTTGCCAATGTATAACCAATACCTAAAAAGGGTAGTCATGCTGATCCGGCATATTATTGCCCCATCTCGATAACCTCCTTATGGTAGACCGTTTGAATTTAGCCTTAAAAGCCGTGTCCGATTGGGGCGTAGCTAATCTGGTTAAGTTTAATGCTACTAAAACAGAGGCGTGTTTGTTTTCTGCTAAAAAGAGTCCTCTTAACCGATGTCCCTCTTTCTGTAGTGTAACAATACCAATAGGCGACCATCTGGAGCTTTTGAGTGTCGAACTCACAAGCCTGTCGGTATTCTACAGATTGCACTATGGAGAGTGTGCTCAAGAACTGCACAATCTATATCTATCTACCTATCTCATCATCAATATGCCTTTTACATCTATAAAAGATTAAGCAGCGACAGTATTCGGAGGGTTTTTACTGCACTTCCGCTGATGGCTAAAGAGACCCACACTGGAAAAGCAGATCCGGCCACACAGTGTGCAGAGGTTTGAGTGCTGTCTACCCCTAGATGGTATGGGTTTTTTAGCGCGTTCGTTTCTTTTCACGCGTTTATTGGCAAGCACTTCAAACCAGGCATTGACATGCACAGTTACGCCGTCGGCAAGGACGTTTCTCTAGAGGTCCCGGTCCTCCGCAAGACACTCCCAGCTGGACCATTCTATGTCAAACGTAGTCAAGTCACGTTTGACGCTGTCTTTATACCGTAACAAGGGGCGTACTCGTGGGCATTTAGCATTTGCGATCTCTCCTAAGAGAGTTTGACGGGGCAAACGAGAAGGTACCATCATATCCTATCTTATCTATCTATACTTATAATAAAGCAATAAGAACGAAAAAAACTGTACAAAATAATTTTAAAAAAAGTCTAGGGTACTTTAAATAAGCTACTGAACAAGAAAATAACATTTTTTAATTCGTTTCTGTCTGTTTGTTTGTTTGTTTATCTGCTTATCTGTATGTTTGTTCGCGCATTACGTAAAAACTACTGGACCATTTGCGATGCAGTTTTCACTATTGGATAGCTTAGGGTCTGATGTACCTGATATCTCAGTCCGATGAGTAGAAGCCGAGCAATCGATAAAAAATATTTTGACGGCTGAAGAAATTTTGATCAAATGTTGGTATAATGGTATTTTATGTCTTGGTTTTTACATAGAGTACTTTTAACCTAGCGAAAAGAAAAACGCATGCGAAGCCGCGGGCACAGCTAGTTTATTATAAGAACTGCAAAGGAATGGAATGCTCTGCCCTCGTCAGTGTTTCCGGTAAAATATAACCTAGGTGTGTTCAAGTCTAGAGGGAATAGGTATCTACTAGGCAAGCGTGCTCTACCTTCGACCACATCATCGCTTTCTATCAGGTGGACGTGGTCAAACGATTGCCTAGTCCTTTATAATGTTGTTTGAAGAAATAAGAAAAGAAAAAAAAAACATAAAGGCCAGTTTTTTTTCTTAGGTAGGTGTCACGCCTGCCCATAACAGTTGCAGTGACTCCCAGAACTTTGGTTGCAATATTTTACACGTCACTGCACTGCGCTCGACACCCTGAGACTGGTTGTTAAGTCTCATTGCCCAGTAATTTCGCTGGAAACATTGCATTAGAATTAGCAGTAAAATATCTGACAAAGGTGTGGAAAAAACGACTTTATGTGGTGTGGTGAAAATAAAGGTGAAGTTCATCTACTGCATAGATAGAGATAATAATGTGTGTAGTGAGCAGTTTGACATGATTAAATATCGTAGGTACCTACGATTAAATACATTTTTTATTCACAATGATCGAATCGACAATGTATCTATAGAAATCGATATAGAATCGAAACTGACGTCATGCCTTACGATACGGTTACAACACTTACAATTAACTACGCGACAGTAACGCAATTCACAACGCAGTTATCGAAACAGAGTTTCCAGGCGTTCGTATATTTTCTTCGGTAATTAATCGAGAACAATATAGTATCCTATAACGTTTGTATGTGTGGTAAATAGCCAACGATTTTGCTAGGGAGATGGTGAAGGGGAGTGCCGGGAGTGGGTAGGGGGAGAGGATGAGGAGAGGAAGGTGAGAAGGAGAGGAAGGTGAGGAGGAGAGGAAGGGGAGAAGGATGGAAAAGGGAAGGGAAGGCAGGGGGAGTGGATGGGAATAGGAATAGGTGGGGGGGTGAGATGTTTTTGTAAGTGGTATTGTAATCGGGAGGGGAAGAAAATCCAGAGGAGAGGGAAAGGGAATAGAAAGAGGATAACATCTCATCCCCTCACTTCACCCTTCCCCGTCCCCCCTCCCCACCCCTCCCTCCCCACGCCTCAACTTCTCTCCACTCCCCTTCCCCTCTCTTCCCCTACCTCCCTTTCCTCTCTTCCCTCCACGTAGCAAAAACGTAGGTAGATTATTTACAACACAAACCCACGCAATCGTCAATAAGTTACCAATTCGATTCAGTTCGGCTACGGTACGATACCATTATCAAAATCCAATCGAATCTTCAGGTTGATTGTTCTGAATAACTCGAAAAGAAACATACGATATGAGAACGATATCCAATCGAATCGATTCGGTTCGTTATCTGAAAGTTCTGTATAGTGGTGCTGGTCAGACAAGGAAGGTCACCTCTCGTCAGTCGTCACGGATTGACGCACCGCCCTATCTTATCATGCCAATGGAGTGGTGAATTATGCAAATAAGCTAATGACATCAAACCGCAGCAAGCCACAGTGGAGGTTACAGGAAACTGTGAATATAAACTTTCATGTAATTACAAAGTTTATTAACTTTTGATTTAAAAGAATAACTTTTTAATGGGTTTTTTTAATCAGCTGTTTTACTGGGTAAGTTTTACCCTCTGTAGCATTTATTCACAAGAAAGATCGGGACTGACTTTAATTATATATGTCACAGACTTCAAATATATGTGGAGAAAACCGTATATTTACGTAAAATTGAGGTGAAAGCTCGTAGCTATTATAGTGTAGCTTGCTTATTGTATGAGGTAGTGCTGACATCTGGTGTCAGAATTTGTTAGGCCGCTCGAGGGCCTCTGACATGGCTTAACGACTGGCAATCAATAACAGCTGGAGACGACAGATAAACGTGCTCTCCGAAGCACGAAGCAATGGAAATCCGATGCTCTGTGCGCCACATTTACTTGAAAAGTCATTGGTGCGCGGTCCGAACCCGGTCAACCATTGGATTCTAATGCGCACTAGTGTACCTACTGTTCGGCTACCATAGGTCTAATAGCAGTCTCGTTACGCGTTCTTCAGAACACGATATTTTTTCACGTAATCCCGAAGGTGATCTCGTGTTTTTGTGTAATTCCGGATTTAGTTCAGTAAATTCACAAAATCTATTAAAAGTATAAGCGGAAGCGCGGCACCGCGCTGTCGTACTACTACGTGCTTATGATATCCTAACTTAAATTGCTACTTGACATTACAAAATGCTTATCAAAAGTTATTAGTTACAAATAACTTGTGCCAGTTCATCATCATCAATTTCCATAGCTCCTTGCTTCGAAGGGCACGTTAAGCTGTCGGTTCCGTCTGTTATTGATTAACGGCTTGATAAACTCTGACACCAGAGGCAAGCTCTACCTCACACGACAAACAATAAAACTTCATCATTAGCACATCAGCCCGAACTCGACATCAGTATATTGCTGGACCCTAAATTAATTATACCTATTTAAGCAGTTGTTGGTATAGCAACAAACCTAACTACAAAGCAAGTAATTTTGTTAGCAATACACATCGGGTGGAAATTGCTCGAACGAACCTATATTTTCTACAAATGTATTGAAACAAGAATTCTTTGTAATATTGTATGAAAACGCTTTACTTTATCCACATAAAAAAGTTAAAACCTCGTGAAATCCCATCTCCGAAAAAGCCGCATCCGCGGCCTCAAAGGCATTTTTAAACAGTCTGTATTCTTAGAATTTTTTCTCACTTGAATGTCTCAAAAACCTTGATAAGTACTTCTTAGAATGTAGCCATTTATTTCAGCCGCGAGCGAAACCGAAAGAACTTTATGAATAAGTTAGCTCTCGGGACGCACGAGCTGTTTTTAAAACGACTTTTGAAGCGCTTGGCTTCACAAACAGATGTGAATGCTATAGCGATAGAGATTTCAGATTTTATTGCTATAGCATTCAAAAGATTTCAGATTTTAATGTCTACTTACAGAACATCAAATCGCTCAAATCCCTTTGATGTTAAAAAAAATAACGTGAAAAGGAAAAATTATCGTTGAAAAAGTAATTTCTACAAAGTCAATTTTTAACAGAGCAAATAATCTCCCGCACAGAATTTTATTATAATTAAGGTGTCTAAAGCGTTTTGAGTAGAAACAAACATTACCAAATTCATTACATTACCAATTTCAAAACATTTATACCTCAAAGGTTTTCCCTGTAAATTTTCAAACAAAATACTTACTGAAACGTATTAACCAGTTCACAAAACTTATTCCCATCACTCGTTCATTTCCAATCAAAGCCGAAACTGGAAAATTTCAGAACAAAACATAAATCAAAAAGCAAAGTTCAATTTCAATTCGCTGTCGACTTTGAATAAAGCGAGAAGTGAAAAGTTCCGGCGACTCATCTATTTTGAAATTGAGACCTAATTTAAAACACGAAGCACGCCTGAACGAGGGAAGGCCCGGGAGTTTTTTAGAGACAGGAGAAGAAGATATCATTAAGTCTACGAAATGTACGTACCTACCTACTATTACCTACCTTTAACGAGGCATGGGCAATACAGGATACCTAGGATGTTGTAATTTTTATTGTAGGTTTCTACTAATATAAGAAAACGATTTGCCAAATTTCAACCGTCGGAAATGAATAGTTTCGGAGATATTCATTATAGAATTATTGATGGCATTGTATTGAAAAGACGACATTTCACACCACGTAATTTAAAAGTAAGTGTGTCCTTACAACGAACTTGAATTCAGATCCGACTTTGTCAACCCCGACTCGCCGTGGTCTTCGTCTGTCCTACCCCTAGAGTGATTTTAGAGCCCGGAGGCGCGGAGGGAGGGCAGCTTCCGCCTGCTATGACAAAGGCGCAGGCACCGCGCGACCCATAGTGACTGAGGCTGCGCCGCCGGAGGTGGCAACCAACAAGCCGAAGGTGCGGAGGGGAGCGTGATCACCTGTGACTTTGTTACGCAAAGGCGAAAAAGCTGCTATTCCCGCAGCGCCAGAGATAAGGCAGAAGTACTGGTTCTTACTCCCCTACCCTTTGCTCCCTGAAAAATAGGGACAGAAAAATAAGGTTACAATTTAACAAAAAATATAAAAAATGGTAACTCCGACCGAAACTAAAGGGGGGAGCACTCCTCTCCCCCTCCGCCCCATAAGCAGGTGTCCTGTATGTATAAAATTGCCGACTTTAAAGCTTTTATTAGTATCACCCAAAAATAAATTTAACCTTTTAAAAAAAAATGCATTTCCGACGAATTTCCCCCCCTACTCGGGGGGTTCCTATACCCCTCCCCGCTCCGACCTTCCCCTCCCCATCCCTTCTCTCTGTCTGATCTCTGATTAAAAATAAAAATGTGACATAGATGTGAACATGTGAAAAGTGTTCGTAGGGAGAATTTGACTCCACCTGACATCATGGTAACAGCAACGAACATGACGAACGAGCTTTTACCAGCAACATCAAGTAATTTTTACGACATTATTGTTTTCATTAAAAGTAAGTATTGCATGAGTGCAGATAAAGTAGTGTATGAAACGGCACATAACTAGGTATTAAAACACTTGAGTGATACTATTAAAAAATTCGCCTACTACGACTCGTTTTTTAAACTCACTCTCGTGTTTTAATACCCCTTCTTATGCAACAGTTTCATAACTACTATTATTTTACAAGCTTTTAGTAAACTCAAAATTTTAGGATGTATTTTCACTGTTAAGATCAAATCTTTAAAGGATGACTTGCTCTTGACCTATCACGTTGAATATGTACAAATACAGACACATAAATGGCGACCTAAATACAATGCAATGATAATTTGTCAGGTGTACCCTTGGGAACTCCAATCCTTTCCTATCTTATGTCTTGTTTGTGCTCATTTTGCTTATCTAAGCGACTACGGCTTACGTGACATTTTAACAGGGTGCTTTATGTTCAGTATCATCAGCAGCCTGTGTTCGTCCACAGCTGGACATAGGCCTCTCCCAATGAACGCCACAAAGCCCGATCTTCGGCTCTTCACATCCAATTTGCCGGCCGCCTTTTGCAGGTCGTCACCCCATCTGGCCGGTGGGCGTCCTACACTACGTTTGCCAAGACACGATCTCCATTCGAGGACAAGTCTACCCCATCGGTTGTCAGTCCTTCGAAAAATGTGGCCAGCCCATTGCCATTTCAGCTTGCAAATTCTTTGAGCTATATCGGTGACTTTAAATTTGTGCCTCGTTTCTGATTTAATCCTACAGAGAAACCCGAAATTTAAGAGAAAAGAAAAAGCAATTTAAGGAGCGACTTTAAATTTGTGGACAAGTCCCACTGTCAGTATCCACGTCTCGGCTCCGTATGTCATAACTGGTAGGGCACACGCATTAAAGACTTTCGTCTTCGGGCACTGTGAAATGGACGGGGAGAAGACCTGACGAAGTTTTACCGGATGCCGCCCAGCCCAACTGAATTCTTTTGTTGGCTTCCCTATCGAAGTTGTTCTGCCCTAGGTAGATATAATCCTTAAAAACTTCGAGGGGTTCACCATTGATGACAACAGTGCTCGGTGTAATAGGATCGCTAAACATGATCTTGGTCTTGTCTAAGTTCATCCCGAGACCGATTTGTCGAGAAGCATCAGCCAGGTTGTTCAGCATTCGCTCAAGTTCCTCCAGCAATTCCGCGGTAAGGACTATGTCATCGGGAAATCTTGTGTGAGATGTACTCGCCGTTTATATTTATGCCCTTGTCTTTCCAGTCCTGTGTCTTAAACATATCTTCCAACGCGTTCGTGAACAGTTTCGGGGATATGACCTACCCTGTCTGACTCCCCTGCGCAACTGAATATGTTTAGACTGCTGGTTCTGTACTTGAACACTCATAGTCGCAGCATCATACAGACATCTCAACACTTCGATATACCGCCAGTCCACTTGGCATCGCTGCAGTGACTCCAAAACAGCCCAGATCTCAACGGAATCAAAGGCCTTTTCATAGTCCACAAAAGCAAGATATAGGGGCTGATTATACTTTTCAGAGTTCTGTATAATCTGCCTCACTGTGTGTATGGTACCAAATCCTCCACGAAACCCAGCCTGCTCTGGAGGCTGAAACTCGCCAAGTCTTCTTGCGAAACGATTTGTGATGACCCTTGAAACAGCTTATACGTGGCTCAGGAGTAAGATGGGGCGGTAGTTTGAATTTTAAACATTATTATAAACATTCCTATAAAACAGTACCGTGACATACCTACTGACTGACTGACTGACTGACTGACTGACTGACTGACTGACTGACTGACTGACAGACAACGCCCAGCCTAAACCTGTGGACCTAGGTATTTGAAATTTGGAGGAATATTCCTTGAGTATCCTAGAGGTGAAATTCGGAAATAACTATTAACCGTAAAACATGAACACCAACTCCAAATAAAATACCCCTATTCTGCGGGGACCCTTTAATTTATCGGTATGAAAAGTATCTAATGTCCTATACCTCGTAGTATGAACTCAAATCATGCCAAGTTTGAATTCATTCAATAGTTTCGGCGTGTTGCGCGGCCAAGATACAGACAGACAACAGACAAAATTGAAAAAAAAAACAGTTATGGCTTCAGTACGCATAATAGAACAGCCTCCAAAAAAACAATACTAAATATCTTCACTGTACAGAATTTGGACCCTTAACCCGCAGGAACGCTTTATTTTTTCGGTATAAAAAGTATTCTCAATTTTTACTCATCATTTACACTATGACTGTGCCAAGTTGCATCAAAATCCGTGCAGTAGTTTCAGAGTAATACGTGTTCTTTTAAATAACTTTAATTCCCTATCCTGCAGGAACCCTTTAATTTATCGGGATGAAAAGTATACAATGTCCTACCTCGTAGAATGAACTCAAATCATGCCAAGTTTCATTTGAATTTATTCAGTAGTTTCGGCGTATACTACGAGGCCTACCTCGTAGTATTCGCAGAGTTCTATTTAATATCAGAAGAAGACCGGGAGCGGACTGTCTGACTGTAGGGCTCTTAAGTGTTCTTATTATCGGCTCCCTTACTTATAATTAAAATTCGCTCCTAAAGTGTTTCAATTTAGCAGAAGATTCTCGAAACGAATTATTTTGTGGGCTGCTAGCACCTCGTCCATTGTGTTTTTGGTAGATTAATTGTGATTACAAATTAGAGAAGGGCTTAGATGACTGGAATAGATTTTAATTTTTACCTTCCTCTTAAAAATG
Source organism: Alsophila aescularia (assembly GCA_946251855.1). Classification (NCBI taxonomy): domain Eukaryota; kingdom Metazoa; phylum Arthropoda; class Insecta; order Lepidoptera; family Geometridae; genus Alsophila; species Alsophila aescularia. The sequence continues at coordinate 46,695,152 of OX276383.1, read as the reverse complement.
TAATGGAATTTTAGCAAAAAAAAACAACAAAGTGCTAGCAATGAAGATTGAAACGATTTTGTACTAACTAATAGGTACGTATTGAAATGATTTGTTTTGTTGATAGACTCAGGCGTTACATTGTGGAAATACGTACATATTTAAAATGAACGAAGGAAAAATATGTAGCTAACTTCTTTTATGATTTGTCTTCATTTTTATTATGTTTATGTTTGTTCCTGTTATATATCCATACAAACAGTACACGAATACAATTAATAAAAGCTAGTGCCAGCAAGGCAAGAACTATATTACCGGCGCTGTGGTTAGAGCTGCAGAATAAGGAACCTCGTGATGACTCCGCATCAAGGAGTAGGTACTGTCTTCAGTGTGCGCATCCAACGGTATAGCAACGGTGTTTACATGACCAATATGATGATGATGCAGGGAACTTTTAGATATAATGTAATTGTAGGTAGAGCCTTTGATTATTTAACTGCAGGGAAATGTTTCTGTATCAATGTCAGTTTTGCCCCCAAGATCTTTCAAGTATGATTGGAGTACAGTCGAGAAATATACCTCACCTGACGTATCCCTTCCTAGGAGGGTAGTCCTTGTGGAAGACGGAGTGATTGAGGATCATCTTCTCGTCGCCCGTGTCCAGCCACGACCGCTGCAGCACGAAGTCGCGGTTCTTGAGTGGAGCCGGGCAGGACACTGGAAAAGACGACAAAGATGAAATATATTCGGAATAATTCACACCAATTACCTAGCCCCAAAATAGGATACCCTGTACTATGGGTCATAGACAAGGAATAAACATAGATACGAAAGTTACATCCATGACTCGGAAACAAACATTTCTTCTCATCACATAAATACTATACTACTATCACTAGTGGGATTCGAACCCGCGACCTTTGGTATATTATTTATATTATTTTGATAGGGGAAACTTCGGACACAGCTTTTTGTCGAACGACCATCTATATTGAACTATCTGACTGGGAAAGTTTAAGCTGTAGCAGATTGAACTGGCCTATCAACTTGATCCAGTGAGCTGTTCCCTGCTTCCAGATATAACCATAATTTGACTCATAAGTTCCACAATTGACCGGCTGGGCTGTTAGGAAAATGTCGATGGTTAATTACAAAATAAACTTTCAAATGTACTTTGACAAATGTTTTGCAACGCGACTGCCCGGTCTGTAGCTTCCAAGAGATAGTAAAATAACATGACAACAGGTCATAGTCATAGTGTGTCATGGTCTGTGAAGATCTCACTGCATTTGGGTCTCCGCGATGAACCAGGAACTATGTATTCTCAATGTAAGAGATTGTCATGTAGACAGAAAAGTACAGCGTGGTCATATTTATTAATTTGTTATCAACCAAGGCTCATCCGGCTAACAGATATAAAATAATCGATATAAAATGCAAGCACACATATCTGGGACACCAATTCAGAGCTGAATGAGCTTTTTCCGTTCAAACGAGCTTCGGACCATCAGCGCTTCCATTAGCCGCGATATAGAATAAAGAAACTCGAGCGAAACTGACGCTTTCATAAATGATAATCGCTTGGCAGGTTACAAGACTTGTGACGAGGTCTTTTATGAATATTCAGGTAGATAAAGGCGGATAAGCTTTGAAGGGTTTGATCCATGCTCACTGAACATTATCAAGAGGAGTTTTACCAGTTTAGGTACTCAGTATTGACAAATTAAATTTAAAAATTGATGTTGGATTATCCTGGTAAAAAAAAAAACTAGGAACGTGAACTTTTTTCTTTCAAAATGTTCTTAGTATTCTTTCTACACACCATCCTATCAAAGCATGCTTTCTTACATACAACACTATATCGTGTAACCTAGTCATGTCAATTTTCATGAAAAGTATAATGCTAGTTCGTTGTGTAAAATATATGTTAAAAAACTAAAAGCCAACTTCAGTCTAAGTGGACTAAAAAGTCACAAACAAGAACTTTCAAACGTTTTAGCCGTGGGAGTGCGCTTTACTTGGTTTTATACTTGTAAATTATCGCATAACAAAATATCGCTTCAGATCCACCCCTGGCCATACCCCTCCCCTGGTGGTACGGTGGGTCTTTTAAAGTTAAATATAGGTAAATTATAATATATTTTTTATTTAAATTATTTTGGGGTTATAATTATAATAGAAGAAAGCAGAAGAAGAATAAATAAGTTTATTTGCTACAATTACAAAAATATATAATTAAAAGAAAAAATAAAACAATAAAGCTTATAAGATAATTGCAGCAAAAAGGTCCCAACTCAGCATAATGTTGGTTGTAAAACAACCAACGCTGGTCTTCCGTTGGGGCCTTATGGTGACATCACGGCACGGACACACTCAGCAAAACAATAATAAATATAAAAAGTAACGAAATATATCAGCTTAAAAAATGCAAAGACTAATTATTAATGTATTTTGGGTAGATTTTGAGAAAAAATAAGTTTGGCTCACATCTGAGGCGTGACTTAAGAAATTATTCCTAATTATCGGGTGCATGATATGAAAGCCGCGAGCTGCACCTAACATTTTTTTTTGAATTGTGCTAATTAAGCCCTTTCATTTGATACCCAACAGGACATCATTAAAAATAAAATGTATTTAGTTCATGACTTTATGTCCTTTAGTCTCTAGAGGGCGCCAATACAATTTAATGTGACGTCACATATCCTATAACCAGCGGACGATAAACTTTATGTCCTTTAGTCTCTAGAGGGCGCCAATTCAATTCAATGTGACGTCACATATCCTATAACCAGCGGATGATAAACTTTATGTCCTTTAGTCTCTAGAGGGCGCCAATTCAATTTAATGTGACGTCACATATTTTATAACCAGCGGACGATAAACTTTATGTCCTTTAGTCTCTAGAGGGCGCCAATTCAATTTAATGTGACGTCACAAATCCTATAACCAGCGGACGATAAACTTTATGTCATTTACTCTCTAGAGGGCGCCAATACAATTTAATGTGACGTCACATATCCTATGACCAGCGGACGATAAAGACTATTCTAAAGATACCTCATTTGTCAAATTACGATTTACGATGAGTAGTTTAGAAGTTATGAGGGAACAGATGAACATACAACCATACATACATAAACACAACCGGTTTATACATATCTACCGGTCAAAATCATATACCCTCCTTTTTGCTTCACCGTAGTCGGGTAATAATGTCAAATAAGAGCGCTTCAACTTCTTTTTATGCTGGGTTTCTCCTTGACACATGAGTACGGGCTGCTAATACCTGAAAGAAATATACCTAAATAAGAAATGAATTTAATAAGTTTCCCGCTTGCTCTGACTTCATGGTATGTATTAAAGGCACTTCACCAACACATGACGCTGTAGAAAATCACTATCCAAAAGCCCCTCCTAAGTACAATTTCAATTAGCAGAAATCATTAAACATCCGCCCGGTTTTGCCTGCTTTGCTCCATTTTACGTCGGACGACTTTAGTCTGTCAGTAATGCGTGAATTAAGAAAGGCTACGTCAATTATGTCGTTCAATTTCAGGCCATAGAAACCTTTTGATAGGCTTTCTGCGGAGTAATAATTTATATACTAAATTATTACATATACAACTACCTCATCAAGTAGGAGCTAGTGTGAATTACAAGATTAGTGAGTGTCACGAAAGATCGATACTGCCTCGAGATTGATCCATAGATAATAACCACTAAACAATTGCCATGTCACAATGTGTGATCGTGCCATCCGCACATGTCATGTCATATCATGTCCTTATTTGTAAATATAAAAAAAACTTATATGCAATAGCTATGTCTTGGTGAAACTTAAAACGGGCTATCCATAATGGGATACCTATACAACATTTCGTATCTGTGGTGTTAACCGTTAAGGAATTCCCTAGTCAGGACCCAACCCTGAGTGCAGCAAGCATGTCATAGTAAAATTTAGAACCGGCTATCATAATAAAATGCGTACACAATATTTTGTGTCAGTGCTGTTAACCTTTGAAGATTCCTTTATCTGGAGCGAGTTCTGGATGTCGAATCAAGTACCGGTGTGAAGTTGGCAGCCAAAATGTAGCAGCCTAAAATCCGACTAAATTAAGAAGGTATTTTTTTATTTGTTAATTAATGATAATTGTTTAATAATAATAATATAAAAACACTTTTGATATATAACTTGACGGTAATTTTTATAAAAATATTTCCCGACAACATGAACAAAATATATTCTTGATATTTTTCAGGGAACACTCGTCTAGTTAGACCTCTTATCCCCTGAAAACTGAAAGTTTTAATTGCTACTTTTATTCTCTAATAATGTAGCTTCAAAACTTGTATATAGAAAATGTGCCTAAGTGAAAGCTTAACCCTAAATTCTTCACTTGAATTTTGGAAAAACACTGAATCGTGTCTGATATTTTTAGGCTGCTAATATATTTCGACTTTGAAATACCCTGATATTAAGTAAAAACTGCACAATCATCTCTTAAAATATAAACAGGCTACCACTGAAACACTACTAGAAAGTGTTTTTTTAACTATTTAACCCTGGAATAGTCAATCATAATTGATGTTGATGTTTTAATTTTACTACTCATGTTCCATGGTGTGTTTCGACTTTTGAGACCCTTAAATCAACTATTAAGCTCATTGCAATATAACAAATGATGCACAAGCTTAAAAAAAGCCAAAAGATGGTGGCTAAACGCCAACCTGACCATTAAAAATCCTAAAAGTAGTAGTAGTAGTAACTTGATATTTTTTAGGGAACAAGTGTCTAGTAGGACCTCTCATCCCCTGAAATCTGCAAGTTTTGATATATCGTTTTATTCTTTAATACAGTTACTTTAAAACGTGTATAAAGTAAATGTGGCTTAATAAAAGCTTAACCCTAAATTATTTACTTGAATTTGGGATGAACACTAAACCGTTTCTGAAAATTTGAGGCTGCTGATATATTTCGACTTTGAAATACCCTGATATTAAGTAAAAACTGCACAATCATCTCTTAAAAGATAAACAGGCTACCACTGAAACACTACTAAAAAGTGGCTTTTTAACAATTTAACCCTGGAATAGTCAATCAAAATTGATGTTGAGTTTTAAATTTACTACTCATGTTCCATGGTGTGTTTCGACCTTTGAGACCCTAAATCAACTATTAAACTCATTTAAATATAACAAATGAGTTAGTTTTCAGGGAACAAGCGTCTAGTAAGACCTTTCATCTCCTGAAATCTGTAAGTTTTGATATGTCATTTTATCCTCTTATACAGTAACTTTAAAAAACCTACACCTAAAATGTGGCTAAATGACAGCTTAAACCTTCTTTACTTGAATTCAAGGTATACTGTGTACAAGGTAACTGTGTCAAAAAAATACATAGAAAATTATCATTTCATATAGTTTTAGTAAAGGATTCGTTTAATTACCGGTGAAATGTCACGCCGCTATCTTTCTATTTAACCTTAGAATATTTTGTACATGAAGATGATGAACACAAGATGGCATTGTTTTGATGATTTTTCGTTAATTAGAAACGTTCGCGTCACTTTGAGCGTGGAGGCACAGAATAAATAATAGTACAAGTACAGAAGGATAACTGAGTAAAGTCATTTAAATACATAGCAACTCACGCTACAACACAATAAAATGCAATTTAACTCGCACAGCGCTGCGATCTTTCAATTATATTTACCTAGAAGGCGCTCACCCATTGCGTGCAGGCTAGAATGTACCGTATCACAACGCGCGAGAGCTTCCATTGCTCTAACCGTTTCAGAATCGCTCTGTCACTTTTTTGCTCGGCTGGGTTGTATCAAGATATAACTAGGTACTAGTAATTATTCTGTGATATTCAACTTTCAAATTTAATTTATTGTAATAAAAAACGGCATTAATTACACCAATTACACACAAAAAATAAATAAAATATAATTAACAAAATTTTATGGCAAAGCAAAAGTCAATTAATTAATTAAAAATGTCAACTATACCACATACATGTAAAGTCAAATAAATCATAAAACCAGATACCTTATCTACAATAAAATAATACACAGAAACAATCACAAAACAATGTCAAATTAAATACCTTCACAATATGTCAAACAAATGGACAAAATGGTTTTCCAGTTGTCAATAAATAGTCAAGGAGTGCATTGAGGTTGTGCAGATACCGACACAGGGGGGACTTGGCCCGGGCAATAGTGCGACTACCAAGAACACAGAATAACTTATGTCTTCTATTGGGCCTGTGTCGCACATAGTTGTCCGGGACAAATAACCTGCACAGTCGTTCATGTAATTCTGAAGAGTCGACGGACCCTCTCAGTACTTTACAACAGATAGTGAGCTGGTCTAGCAACCTTCTCACTTCCAGAGAATTGAAGCCAAGCTGTCCAAGCAAGAACCTAGTGGGATAGAGGTAGGGATAGAAGCCATAAAGCCTCTTGTAAAAATATCTTAAAAATGCCTTCTGCACCTTTTCAAGCATCAGTGTGTAGGTAACATGATGCGGGTTCCAAACACATGCGCTTGATTCTAATTTGCTCCTCACAAGAGTATTAAATAAGGTTCGTATGACCTGCGGATCCTGAAAATCCTTTGCGTTGCGCAACACAAAGCCCAAGCGACGAAAATTCTCTTTGGCTAGGTTGGAAATATGGTCATGAAAAATGAGTTGTCGGTCAAAAGTAACTCCTAAATCTTTAATAATATTTACTCTGTTAATGTCAATATTGTTTAAATTATAATTATAATCAATTGGATAATGTTTACGATCAAATGTCATTACATAGCATTTATGAGAATTGAAAAATATTTTATTACTAACGCTCCATTCGAAGATAGAATTTATGTCCTTTTGCAAATTAAGGCAGTCATTGTATGATTTAATCTCTAGTATGAGCTTCAGATCGTCAGCGTACAAGAGACATTTAGCTATATTCACTACCTTGGCTAGGTCATTGATCATAATCAAGAAGAGGAGCGGGCCGAGCACTGATCCTTGACTGACTCCAGATCGAGTATGATATGGTTCAGACACATACATGCCATGCCTCACATATTGCCGACTATCTCTCATATAGTCTGAGAAGAAAGTGAGAAGATGGGGAGTAAAACCGATGGCAAATAGCTTACTTAGTAGGATGTCGTTATCTATTTTATCAAAAGCCTTCTGAAAATCAAAATACACTACATCAACCTGTACTCTCCGATCCAAAGCCTTTGAGATGTAGTCCACTCAGAATAGTAAGTTAGTATTAACAGATCGTCCAGGTCTAAAACCATGTTGCTCATCACCTAAGTACTGTTTAACTTGCCTATATATTTCTTTATGCAGTATGTATTCAAATACCTTGGCGGGCGAACACAGAATAGCTATGGGACGATATGTGTCCACCATTGTCCTATTGCTACTCTTAGGAATAGGTTTTACCCTGGATGTCTTCCACTGAATGGGGTAGATGCCATCTCTAAGAGAGAGATTAAAAATGTGATACAGGGGGAGAATCATGTGCTTCTTATTTGACTTTAGAACAAAACCGGGCAGGCTATCAGGTCCTGGTGAGCTACCAGGCTTTAACTTGTTTAGGCCGCGGATAATATCATCAGGTGTAAGGGGGAGTACATTTACGCTACCGCTGCACTCGGCTTGTTCACAAAATGCATTAGGATTCAGTATAGGCATCTCGTCTTGAAAAACGCTTGAAAAATACTCCGCAAACGCCTCAGCCGCATCTGCGCCGGCATGAGAGTTGCCTTCATAGGATACACAAGGCTCAAAACCACCTTTAGACCTTAAGCTGTTTACATGGCGCCAAAAATATTGAGGGTGAAGTTTCAAGTTTTCCTCAAATGTGTCATGTGTACTTTGTACGCCTGAGCAATACGAGTTTTCAAATTGGCACGTGATTCAGAGAATTCGTTATATTTAGCTAATGACTTTGAATTCTTCCATTTTCTATGCAATCTAGTTTTTAGGCGAATGTCTTTTAAGATATCTACGCTAAACCAGACGGGATACCTGTTGCATTCAGAAATTTGCCTGTTCTTCTTAGGGACAGATAAATCAAATAACTTATAAGGTATTTCGTAAAAGGAGTCAGTGGACGTACAAACATCATTCGGTTCTGTGACACGCTCCCAAGACGTTTCCGAGATCAGCGAGTCAAAAAGAGCAACATCCATTTTGTTAAAATTCCAATCGCTAGATGGATCAACATTACTAGGCTGTAAATGATCTGAGCTATTAGGTAATTGGAGATTCACCGTAACCCCTAGCGGGGGGTGGTAGGCATCGGGCGGTACGAGGCCGTCGTCAGCGGCGATAACACAAACCTGTTGTACATGTGACTCAATGCACTCCCGCGCCAACACTACGTCATGTTTGCTACCATGAGAATTATGTACGTCATTATATTCGATAATATTGCAGTATGTCAAGAAGTAACAGTAATAATTTATTATATTTACGGATGCACTATTCATGTTTATGTCACCAAGTATTAAAATTTTACTGTTCATGTTTAAAATAAAAGATTCAATTTTGCAAAATAGATTCATATAAATGTCGTCAGTAGCACTCGGACTAACGTAAACCACGCATATTAGAAAAGAAGTACCACGATAAGTGAAGGAAACCCAGAGGTCTTCCCCAGCCGCTGTTTCCAGGTCACGCCGGCGTCGCAGGGTGATGCCCGGCCTTGTGGCTAATAAGACTCCCCCACAGCGCGTAATTCGATCTCGCCGCTGCACTGACCAGCCTCTAGGTACAATTTCGGCGTCCTGAACAGAAGTATCCAGAAAAGTTTCAGTTGCAGCGAACAGCGAGTGCTCAGACAATAGCAGATTAACGTTCCAAGTCCGAAGCTTAGTCTTGATACCACGTACGTTTTGGTACAAGACCAACAATTGTTTTATCGTTTTATTGCTTTGTTTGTTGTTTGTTGTGTGTCGTGTTCGCAACGAAAAAACGTAGGCCGTCTGTCCTAATGTTGTTATCAGTGCGCTTGCTTTTGTAGTTTATCCACTTCTTTATTCGTGCGTTATTAGGCCAGATGTCAATCGAGAAACACTTATCATAGCATTCTTCCTGAGCCCCAATTTTGTAGGACTTGCAGTCATAATTATTATTTAGCTCCTGGACAGTGCACGGTTTCTGGTCACAGAGCTCGGTCAGGTATTGTTTTATTTCATCTGCTGCCGAGATCATGTTCCATAAGTGGAAGTACTTACGAGGTTCCACGGCCTTAAGTGATGTCACGCTCGGGCCGGCAAGGCAGCGCATCGATAGCGAAGCGCGCACTTTTTTCCTATGTACCTCCGTCCACTTTTCCTCACCATCCTGGGTGATAGGTTTTGATGTTCCCGATAATGATAGATGGTTAACATTATTATGGTCACTAGGATGCACAGAGCTGACCTTGGTTGAGTCCTTTTTTGTTGTGGCTGCGTCTGAAACAGGTACAAAATCTTGGGTGGTATTCGGACAATAAATTACCATCTTATTCCTTTCATACGAGACGTCCTCGGGGAGCTTGAATCACCCTCACCTGAAACTGTCGCCACCGGTGACAGCGCTCCGCAATTTTTAGCGCCTTCTTCACAGGTAATTCCGATGTAGGCGTACTATTATTGCTAAGCGTTAGTTTCTTCGTGGGTTCAGAATGACGCTGAGGTACCTTCTCGGCTTCATTAACCTTGACCTTCGCATATGAATCACTCAGTAGCTTAGATTGACGCATCACAAGATTTTTCAAATCTTGTATGGCCGTTGACTGCGTTTGAATGAGTGCAATTTACTTTATGATCGCTTCTTTGAGACATCTCATCTCCGTTTTCATACTCCCGAGACGTGTAACAAGTCCGGGAAGTATGTCAGGCGATAGCTGGATCAAAGACATCCCGTAAACACTGCAATCCTTGCGATAAAAACAAAATAAATAAATAACGGAAGTGGTTAAATGCACCGGTCAAAAGCGCGTACGTGCGCATCAAGCGTCCGTGACTGACTAGGAGGATATGATATGACTTAGATATTATAACAGAATAAACAATTATCTAATAATGTATTATTTTTTTAATTATTAATTTGTTATTAATTAAATGTTGATAGTTCTATTAACTACATATAATGACATTCTTATCAGAATAGACCTAGTACCTCATTATTTGATTATAACTTAATAGGTATTGCACTTTGATGAATAAAAGGTGCCTGTCTGAATTCCATGCTTAATAATGAATGAAAAAGAAATGGCTACCTACGTAATAAAATGACAATATGTAGGTATTTTACGAGACTTGTCAGACCGAATGCTATGCAGTACATTCTACGTTTCTTCTTGGTTCTCATAATTAAGAAATGAATAAAATTTGACAAAAACTTTACGTAAGTAGGTACTTCATCGTAAGCACACTGCGCGCGACTCGTCGAGCGCATGCTTGGCACTCGACTGAATTCACCGCAATATTACGGCCGCAAAGTGTAGGTACAATATTTGTACTTGTTGCGGAGTGCGACTGGCCTGGTGGAGGCCGACTGAGACAGCTGCGGTCCATGGACCGCAAGCGCGGCGCAATAAATGTCATTGCGGTGTCAGCTCTATACGTAGTAATAATACCTCAAGGGTAAGAGACGTCAATTTCAAAAGTTGGTACCTACTTTTCTGTGATGATGTGCTCCATTATAAAAGTATTTAGCGGAAATCCAGCCTTAGCTTGTTAAATATTCCGTGAACTGGAAAGTAAAAGTTTACGTAGAAAATTTATGTAGGTAGTTAGAGGAACTCAAAAACAACACAATGGAACAACTTTGAGTTTGGGCTTATTTGATTTGTCTTAGTTAGTTCTCTAGTGTTATGTGGTGTCCAGGGTCTGATGATAGAGCCAGAAGGCCACGCCAAAACTATAGCACCAACGGAATATAAACTAGATGATACACTTTTATAACAAGTTGCTAAATAAAAAGTAAGTCTACATAATGCCAACTTTATTACACGTCTGCCCAAAAAAAGAAGTGTTATGTTTTTAGCAGTCATGTATGTTTGTATGTGAGTGTCTTTTTCCACCATAATTTTGAAATTCCTGAACAGATTTAGACGTATGGGATATCGTTAGAATCCTTACATCCCCCCGAGTAACAAAGGTTATACTTTTTTGAAAAAAAAAAACAATTTGGCGGCGGTATGGTTCTATTTTCAATTGCAATAAATATATTATTACTTTGAATTTTACAATATGGGTATCGAATTAAAGGCCTTGATAATCACATTCCAATAGTGTATAATTTATTGGCATAAGTGCATTTTTGGCAGGGCAGGCGTGTTTTTTTAGCTTTTAAGCTAGTTATTTTATTTTTGAACAAGTTAGTAGGCGTAGAGTAACCATTATGTACGAGACAAGATCACTGCGTCATCACAACCGGCATCACCCGTTTGCATAAGGTGAGACCTCTGAACGAACATGTTACCACGTTTAAAGTTAATTGATTGCTCGAAGGGCGAGACTAGGTGTAATAGTTTAGTGGGAATGGAGATACAATCCAATTGTTTTTGAACCTGAAAAATATATTAATATTTTGATAAGTTATGATACTTATGTTTGTAAATTAGAATTAGAAAAATATATGTTATAGAATTATTTTCACAAGAGCAACGAACGCACTATTCCGCATTAATTAAAATCATCTCAATACACCGAGGTTAACTGGAAGATAATGCTTGCTTGCATTAAGTTCGCCTATGTACCTATCTTATGTGTGCAATAAAGAATTTTCTATCTATCTATCTAACGTTGTCTGTCACGCGTTCCCGCAAACTACATAATTGTGCAAATTTTGTTCTGTATATAATGAACATTTGAATAACTTTATGAAGTTTATAAGTAAATTGTTTAACACTTGAATTTTCATAAATTATTACATTTGTTCTGGTACGCTGGTAGTGAGCTTTATTGTTTAAAAAATAAATTCAAAAACTAAAACACGACTACAGTCGGGTAAAAAATACTCTCTTGCGGTGAAGACGACTCAAATCGATTGATACCTCTCTTGTCAACATCGGACCAAGTTTTTTGTTTGTACACATAACCCTTCCTTTGCTTCGCCGTAGTTAGGTAAAAAAAACCTATAACACTATACCACAGAATAAATAATAGTACTACGTAATTACTTTCCAGAAGATTCTTTCTTGTTCGTATATGTGTCCTCTATCCATATACACAGGTTTCATTGTGCGACACAAACTTTAAAGAAATACAAGAAAGCGGAGGGACGACTATGCCGCGGCCTTCAAAGAAACATCTTCTAAGCGCTTTGCTAATATCAATATTGAGGGTACTTTCCCTCGTCCCGTTCGTCCTGTCCCACGCTGTTTGTGGGATTATTATGTACTTATTTATGGCGATGAAGTCGCGGGAAAAAGCCAGTTAATTTATAGATATAGATTTCTAACTCTTACCACTGACATGTACGCTTCTTTCCTCAGCACCTGGGCGTCACTTTCTAACATTATATTGATGCACATTATTAGAACAATATTCAGTCTCACGTACTCCATTTTATACCTCTACAAAAGGTACAATGGCAGCAATTTGGTCATTTTACTCTTTAAACTAAACTAGACTAAATTTCTTCAAATGTAATTTAAACCTTGTCGACTTTGTAACAAGGTCTTTTTGCCCCTGGAATCTATTCTAAACTTACATCAATTTAAGCTGCACCGCTTAAAATAATGTAATTAAAACAGGTTTTTAGCACGCTGTTTAACAGCGTTTGGATAAATTCGGACACGTTCTGAGACAGCGTTTGGACAAATCGGGACTCTCGCCGCGTGGAAATAAAGTTGATTTTACGCTGACAGGTTTTGTGATAGTTTAGTGAGTGAGGTTTAGATGCCACGGGAAAAAATACCTTGTTACGAAGCTAACAACGTTTCAATTACATTTGAAGATATTAAGTTAAGTTCAGGGGATGTCTGAATCGCTACCAATGTCTTTTATATTTTATAAATTCAAATTTTTCAAATTGAATTATGATCGATTTTACTTGATAATAAATACCTTTATTTAATAAATGATTTTATACTGTCATGTTTACTAAAAAATGTTTTTTTTTTATTATATTACTTATTAAGTACCTAGTTATCTATATTTTTTTGGGAAAAAAACAATATATAATTACGTCCATATAATAGATGCCAGTTTTTAATGTAAACACGTATAGCAATTAATAGGCACGATAATTTCCAATTTGTTCTAGCGAGTAGCCACTGGAACTCAATAACGATACAATGAAACTCCTTCGAGTTTGGTCTCATTTAATTTGTCTTGATTAGTGTTATAGGTTATAGTCAAAGGGCAGCGTAAGTCCTGATTTAATAATTTCAAGTTAAGTTTTCATTTAGACAAACTCTCGTCAAAAACGTTTTAATGGTAGTATCATCATAATATAAGTATCAGCAGCCTAAATCTTAAATTCAAATAAAGAATTTATGGGATGGGACGCTTGTTCCCTGAAAAACATCTAGTTTTTTTTTTGTTCATGAACTTTGGGATGTTTTATGATCAGGTTGGCGTTTAGCCACCATGTTTTAGCATTTTTATAAAAGCTTGTGCATTCTTTGTTAAATTTAAATGAGTTTATAAGTTGATTTCAGGATCTCAGAGGTGAAACCGTGAAACATGAGTAGTAAAATAAAAACTCAACATCAATTTTGATTGACTATTTCAGGGTTAAATAGTTAAAAAGCCACTTTCTAGTAGTGTTTGGGTGGTAGCCTGTATATCGTTTAAGAGATAATTGTGCAGTTTTTAAACAATATCAGGGTATTTCAAGTCGAAATATATCAGCAGCCTAAAATTTTCAGATACGGTTTAGTGTTCATCCCAAATTCAAGTAAATAATTTAGGGTTAAGCTGTCATATATCCACATTTTCTTTATACACGTTTTGATGCTATTGTATCAGAGGATAAAACGATGTATCAAAACTTACAGGTTTCAGGGGATGAGAGGTCCTAGACGCTTGTTCCCTGAAAAATATCTAGGTTTTTGTTGGTTATTTACTTTGTCATGTTTTATGGTCAGGTTGGTATTTAGCCACCATATTTTAGCATTTTTGTTAAAGCTTGTGCAATATTTATTATATTTAAATGAGTTCAATAGTTGATTTCAGGGTATCAAAGGTAGAAATACACAATGGAACATGAGTAGTGAAATTAAAACTCAACATCAATTTTGATTGACTATTCCAGGGTTAAATACTTGTAAAGCCACTTTCTAGTAGTGTCCCTGTGGTAGGCTGTATATTGTTTAAGATATAATTGTGCAGATTTTAAACAAAATCAGGGCTCTTCAGCTCGAAATATATCAGTAACTTAAAAATTTCAGACACTGTTCAGTGTTCATCCTGAATTCAAGTAGAGAATTCAGGATGAACACATTCTCGTTATACTCGTTTTGAAGCTACATTATTATAGAATAAAACTGGTAATTAAAATTTTCAATTTTCAGGGGATAAGAGGAGAAACTAGACGCTTGTTCCCTGAAATATCTTAAGAAAAATATCTTATTGTTCATGTTGTCGGGATATCTTTTTATAAAAAATAGCGTCAAGTTATTAATCAAAAGTGTTTTTTATATTATTGTTATTAAACAATAATTAGTAATTAACAAATAAGAGTGAACCACTATTATAAAAAATACCTTCTTAACTTAGTCGGATTTTAGGCTGCTACATTTTGGCTGCCAACTTCACACCGGTGAGTCATGTTTACAACAAAAAAAGTATTGTCATCGGAACTGAATCAACATGTAAAAATTCAACGGCGTAGGATAAGAGGAAGTGGTTCTAAGTCAGCTTGTAAGATTTGACCAACACAAACATACATACATACAAACATTCCAAGTTAAATAAAAGCTTTTAAAACCTTAAATCAGCATATAAAAATAATATGTAATGTTTTGGATTTGAAGGTGTCAGTTACTTGCCAGCTTCACTTTTTAGAATACTTATCTACTTTATGTTTCTCTTCGCATTATAATAAAAGTTTTCTGCCATAGTCTAGTCTTTTATTAAATAACTACTCGTAGTTTCCTTGCCCGCGAGTTCGTCCGCGCGGGCTTCTGTTTATCGCGAAATAAAACATCCTATGTTCTTCTAGGATATTAAAAACCAATGCAAAAGTAGGTATAGCACCACTCTCGATGTTTTCATGATGATGGGATTAAAAGTATCCTATGTTTTATTCCAGGGTATAAGCTATCTCCATTCCAAGTTTCATTAATATCCATCCAGCCATTATCGCGTGAAAGCTCCCCAAACAAACAAACAGACAACGTTTCACTTTTATATATTGGTATGGATGGATACATAAAATATAGCTAAATATTATTTCTATAAAATGGATCGCTAGTAACAATAGCTTTACTTAGCCAACGATATTTATTTTCACCTATAGAAAGCTACATTATCAGTGTGTAATACGGGCTGTACTTTTTTTTAGTATTATATTTCCCTACTAAAATTGCAAAAATGTAATACAAGGTATCAAAAATATGCCAATAAAAGTAATTATTTAGCGTGCGCGGAGAAATCTATGTATGATACATAAAATATGCCAATAAAAGTAATTATTTAGCGTGCGCGGCGAAATCTATGTATGATACATAAAATATGCCAATAAAAGTAATTATTTAGCGTGCGCGGCGAAATCTATGTATGATACATAAAATAATATACTACATAATTTAAAGTACCTATTTATTGTAAAAAGGCTAATTTATAGCAATTTTACAAGTCAAAATTAAGATCTCACGGACCAAGGTGAAAAACATTAACCCCCTTACTTATAAAAGCTTAATCATTATTAAGCAATGATTAGAAATTCCGCGCAGTACAAAATTGTACTGCGCGGAATTATTAATCATTGCATAACCATTGCATAACTTTTTATAAGTAATGGGTTAATGTTATACATAAATCAAATCAATTAAAATTTGATAAACTAAGTACTGCTTTGAGTTTGAAAAGGAATTTTCCCTTTTTAGAAGTTAACGTAACGCCTGCTTAGTGTAAACATATGTAATAATTTTTCTAATGGAAACTTTTGGATCACGGACGAGATTCGAACTCGCATACTGTGCTTCAGCGCCGAACATGCCTCTACCAATTCGGCTACCGTGACCTATGTATAGCCATCCAAATTTTTCCACTAGATGTATATAAAAAAAAGAAAAAAAAAGCTTATTTTAAAATTATTATATAGGAAATTTCCCTTTCATGTGCGACAGAGCTAATTCTCACACTGGAAAAGGAAATACCCTTCTGACTCGCGGTTCTTCGGAAATACGCCCGTTAGAGAAGAGAGTTGACATGTTTAAAAATGTCTGAGGCTATATTTCTAATTATTATGGTTAAGTCACAATAAGTTTTTTGTTCAAAATAGTCAATCAAAAATGGGGTAGAATCGAGTACAAATAAAAGAAACCCTTTCGCTAACTGTGCGAAGCCGGGGCGAGTCACTAGTTTACATATATAGGACTGGATTATTCGGAGTTTGGAGGAGTTTCGTATACTTCAGTCTTCACAGTTTGCTAATAAGCTAACATTGGCTACTTAGAACAAAAGTTTTGGATCAATTCGAGTGATACTTTGGAACTTGTTGCATATTTATTTAAAGAATTAAGATATTTACCTGCCTTATTAAGGAAACGTAAATGAAAACGTGAAGATAACGTTGTTTTAAAGTAGGTAAAATAGGTAGTAGGTTTTATGTACCTACTTAACTATATAAAGGAGACGCCTCTGAGCAACAGAATTGGAAATAGAGAGGTATAGTCGGGCGAACCCTTAAACCTCAAATGAACAACATATAACTAGTATATTGAGGTCAATATACACGATCACTCTACTCTACAACATTCCACGCCAACACTGCAAAAATTGCCAAATACCGTCCGTGTGTGCGAAATCTCACGTAGATAGCGTGAAGTGACAAGAAATGTTCGATTTCCAACCATGCCATAATCCTACATTCTATTGCTCCAACCACCAAATCCAACTCATCGTATGTGTGGGATACGGCACGCCGAGTGCTGCCACTCGTCTGTGTCCGATCCGCAATACATTTAACGCTCAGCTGTCAGTTTGCTGTAGGCAGCAGTAGGAAGAGGTACTCTGGCTAATTATGCGAAAAATTGTGTGGTATGCTTGTAATGGCTGAACGGGGCTTGATCGAATATTAATACTTTAGGTCCTGGAATAACCCATACTTTTCATAATCATCAACATCAGTTTTTTATGATGATGCAAATACACAAGCCACGGGAGCCGCAAGTAAATATTCTACTTCTGCTTCTGAATTGAACTCCATTATTAAGACGACTGGCAGAGTAGAAGTCGAGACGTAGAATGGCCGTGAAATGGAGTGCAGCGGCGCGCCCAGTGTGGAGTGCTCGTGCGTGTGAGAATAAAGCGGCCGGCATCCACGGCGCGCGGAGTGACGGAAATGAAACGATCGTGTTGTTGTTTCACACGGTCATTTTGTCGACGTCAAATGTCAGCGTTTTCCGCGTTTAATCGAAACTACGGACATAGTTAATCCATGATTGTGTGGTCCTATATTATTTAATGCGGTACTTATGTCGAGCAAGTTTTCTAATCTATCTATACGTATAAAACAGTACCGTGACAAACATCCTGACTGACAGACAACGCACGGCCTAAACCGGTGGGCCTAGAGATTTGAAACTTATGGAATAATAAATGAGTACCCTAGTACCTAGCACTAAGGACGGTTTTTTTTCAAGTTCAATTCCTCACCCGCGTGCAAACTTTGAACGGGGGTGCCAAAATTTACACGCGGGCAAAGCCGCGGAGCGCTTCCAGATTTTTCCATATAGAAAAGGGGGAAAAAACGTCAAAGAAATTCTGAAACGAAGAAGAATAAGTCAACTGACAGAAGATTAAAGCAAATGCAACAGGAAACGAATTTCCGACACACGCTCTTCACACATAAAAGACCCATTCTTAGTCAATTCCGCGGTGACTCATTCATTCAGTCATCATATTTTATTCATGAACACTCAAACCGCCGATACATAAATTCACTTTCAGAATATAATATAATTTCATCGTGAATTTCGTTGAGGAAACCCGCGGCCACAAAGGAAATTTTAAGTAAATGAATGTGCTTGAGATTACTTGAGTGAATTTTGTGATCAATTTGCATTGAAAAGCAGCAAAATCTTTAGGTGGTATCTGGATTTACATAATATAGGCTTTGTTTTTGCTCACGTTAAAAGTACCTACTTATCCTACAACCACCACATTTCTTTGGGTTAAAAGTAACCTTTTCGTTATTCCAGGACCAAAGTACCTACAAAGTACAATATATACTAGGTAAGTACATTACAACAAACAAGTATTTTTTTTATATACTTACAAAAAACCAGACTGCGAACAAATTAATTGAATACGAACTAACCGCCCGCAAATATAACCACACTAAATTATAAAGGACAAAGTTTGTATGTAAGGGTGTTTGTGTGTGTGTATGTTTGATACTTCATGACGCTTAAACGGCTGAACGGATTTAGATAAAATTTGGTCTAAAAGTAGCTTATACCTTGGATTAACACATAAGCTGCTTTTTATCCTGGTAAAATGTACGGTTTTTGAGGGACGTGGGTGAAACCGCAGGGCGCAGCTAGTATTTATATAAATTTAATTTAATGTTTATTTTTTACTTACATATTTTACTTTGCTTTAATAGTTGCAATTGCAACATTAGACTTAATAATCTAAATTTAAAAATGTTGTAATAAGCTTAAAAGACGAATGCTACTATTTACTCGTAGTTATAAGAATTATATATATTTGAAATGGTCTTCTAAAGATCTTCATTTAATTTTTTATACCTCACTCGAAAGGTTTTGGTCATTTTTTGTTCCGTCAAAAGTACAATATGGCAGCTGTAAGCCGCCATATTAGTTTTCTTGACAGTTAATATATCCTATAGCACTCTCGTTATCAAGACGAATCCAATGATACCTAAAAAAACAGCTATTTTTATCGATTGTTCGGCCTTTATTCATCGGATCGAGATACAAAGTACACTAGATTTTAAGTCAAAACCTAAGCTATCCATAAGTGAAAGCGGCATTTCAGTCTGTCCAGTAGTTTTAACGTGAAGGGTGAACAGACAGACATACACCACTATAAAAATTGTGACAACCTTATTCAGTAGCTTGTAACTTATTTTAAGTCCTCGGACCTTTTTTCATTATAGTCATTGTACAAACTTGTTGGTACTCGCTGCTTTATTATAAGTATAGGGTGACCAGCGTATAAGCAATAGGTTTACCTTTGTTATATAAGCTGTATTCAAAGTGGTGCTAAAGTACTTTTACTGCCAGCGGCAGAAAATGCGTGTTTGTTGCGTGATTGAGACTTTATATCAATTTACAAAGGCTTGATGCATTTCTTATAATAAACAATGTAATAGAACTATTTGCGATATAAAAGAAAATCTGTTCGCTGAAATGGCTCTTTTACAATGTGCCAGCTTGGAGAAATAAAAAATCATTATACTATCTCTTGCCCGCGGCTCCGCACGCGTGGTTATTTATCTAGGATAAACGTAGTCTATGTGCCATTCCAGGACCTAAAATACCAATATAAAACATTTCATCAAAATTCCTTCAGCCGTCGAAAATATTTTTCACCTCACAAGCTTGGAAAGATTGTTTGTCATTCGAGGTCTGAGTGCAAAAGTGCATTTTACCCGCTAGCGAGGAAAGAGTTTTTAAAATTTGGTCCTTTCTATTCAATAATTTTCTATACCTAGCGGTAATGTAAATACATTAATACTTATTTATATTATATTATATTATATTTCGCGCCTAGTCCTCTAGATTGATATATAAACACATGTAGTATCGCCACCCGGTCCCACCATTTTATGCACAAGTTGAGAGTAAAAAGTTGAAGAAAACCTCCTTGCTCCATTAAAACCTTCCCGTATTTTCCTATTTCTAGTTATGTCATTCGCATAATCTGTGCTCACATTCAAAGAGAATACAACCGCTACGCTAGACTCACATTTGCACACGAAATAAAAATATTTTATTAAGTTTTATTGTTTTTAGGGTGTTTCTACGAAGTTAAATAGGCAAATAAGTATGAATGTGTAACGTATTTACGCTACGATGAGAATGCAATCTGACCTGTCCGGACTGACCAGTCTGGGACTTGTTCGCTGCATCGATGAAAGATTGGCGTTACTTCCGCTCCGGGAAGAAGACCTAATCTGATATTATTATCTTGGCTTGCGTTCTTTTCATTGGGAAATTAATCTTGCTATAGAAATATCACAAGCGGTTCTTGCTCTGTAGTTACAATCGTTTACAATCGTTTACAATCGTTTACAATCGTTTACAATCGTTTACAATCGTTTACAATCGTTTTTTTTTGTATAGATATGTTTGCACACCATTGTTATGGTAGGATGTACTGAACTTTTATAATTGTTATTACCATCTACTTAATTACTACATTCTTGTGAATAAATAATTCTGATTCTGATTTTGATTTACTTTTACCTATTTAGGTAAATTACATGTTTGACTTAAGTCATAGAACATAACATATGAAGTACTTACGTGACACTGGTAGACGACTTACCGAAATATATTGTATTATAATGAATTGTCAGCATGATAATATTTGTAAATAATTACGATTTTATTCCATGTTTGACTATTTAGTCATAGAATAACACATGAAGTATTTACGTGGCACTGAGTTCAAACGAAATTACCGAGATAACCGAGGATAAAGTCAAGGAGCCTCACCAAGGACCTTGTGTTTTTTAACAGATCTAGATCCAGCAGTTCTCTCATTTTAAGATGTATATCCGATAAGCTGCAAAGTTGATCTTTCCAGCAACCAGGCCACGCAAAGTTCTTGTAGACCGCTTGTACAGTACATAGCCTTAGAAAATGCCTAGAAGGGAATACGTTCAAATATTATACTTGAAGATACCTGCCTGGAGCCAGGGACCAGTATACAAGAATATATTCAGAACTGAGAAAGAATCTTATAACTATACAATGGACAGATTTATCGCTAAAAGCTATGTTTTCCAGTTAATCTTTTGGATGTAAAGAAATATTACTAATATTATAATGATACGTGATTTATAATTATTATATATATTTACGCTAAACAGGCGCTAACTGCTATAAAAATCATAAAAATAACCATGTTTATCAAAAATAATCTATCATTTTGAATTTAATTTAGACACATCACTAGAATTTGTGAATTGTAAAACTGTTTCGACTTGAAATATATCTTACGACTGTCACTCACGAGTTGTTTCGTCGAATAATTCAATTCGACCGGTGTTCGGACGTTAAAGACCATCCTCGGGAGTTTGCGCAGCGAGGGCGTGACGTGAACTGCGGACCACCGCACGTGTCGTTCATTACGTCAGTGGCGCTGGCGGCGAGAGTGCTGCAGGCAGGGGAGCCCCAGCCCAGATGAAGAGTCACTTAGATGAAGACTCACTTACGAACGCACCATTTTCACTGTTGTCGCTGGCGTACACAAACAGTTTAGGGTCCTCACACCAGTTGTTGACAGTGTCCACCTCGCGGAGAAACGTCTCACTTTCGGTTTTTCGACTTTAATTGATCTTTCAGACGCGTTTTTTTTCTAATGACCAATTCCTGACCAGTGCCTCGGTTTATTACAATTCCAAGATCATACCTATATCCCATGACATCTATTATAGACCAAATCATACAAGATGACGTTTCAAATTCGATCACGCTGCAGTCCGTTGCCTGAATTTAAGATCTCCAGGGAGCTCCTGATACTCTCTGCCACGCGAGATTTCTTGCGGATGGCGTATGACGTCATTGCGGCAATTGCCGAACGGTTTCACGAAGATATTGTACCGTGACGTTAGATTGCATTGCGCTGACTGAGTGCTTAAACAAGTAAAACATCTTTTGAGCAATTTTTTACGGGCACATTAGAGCGCGTTTAGGGCAAACCTAAACTTCTACCTATTAACCTCTTCATTATATCATCTACTTTTTAATATAATTGCCTATATCTGATAATGTACCAGGAAGAGATACGGAATCTATAAAATAGCTTCAACAACTCAGTCTCAATTTTGATCTTATTTTATTTTTATTTTGATGTCACCTAATTGCTAATTTAGTATGGACCTGCGGGCCTGATTTATTTATACCATATTATGGTGCCTGGTTTTTGTTCATTTAAACAATATTACGTCGCATCTGGTAGCTTTTGTGTAACACTTCCTTCTATTTGTTCTATTATCAGTAGATATTGAACCATAAAAAGTATTGAAAAACTGTGTATATTATATGAGTATAATTATTTTTTTGTTGGGAATATTCATAGAGTTAATATTCATCTTACCGCCAGACAGAGATCACGAATTCATAGAGTTAATATTCATCTTACCGCCAGACAGAGATCACGAATTCATAGAGTTAATATTCATCTTACCGCCAGACAGAGATCACGAATTCATAGAGTTAATATTCATCTTACCGCCAGACAGAGATCACGAATTAGATCTAAATTTTAATGTTTTCATTTCATTAATAACGGCTGATAGATACACAAGAAATATAATCGGGATGATTATTACCCGTGAGTCATTTCCTCCTGACTTGACGTCAAATAAGGAATGATGGGTTCAACTGAGATCAAAACCACTCAAATGTCTAGTGATGCACCGTATGTATCATACCCGTATGCACGCGCGTAGACATTCGCGCCGATATTCGTCGTGAGGTGACGTTTCGTCAGTGTGGCGACTTGAGTATGGGGCTGTTTGCCACATAATTATCGCTTGGAGACAATTGACCATATATTACCTCTCGGTATTTTAGATATAACTTAACGGTTACTCGGTGCCTAGTCTTCATATCGTAAAATGACCCGGACGTTTTAGCCGTTGATTCGATTACATTAGTGTAATAAGATGTTATTTTATTCCCTTTGTTTTCTTACAATACTGATTCCTGTTTCGCGTACTGTGACCCAACTTTTTTCTTCTTTTATTTAGCAATGTATTCGTATTATTGTCAAAGAGAAGCTATTCCGGGTCGCATCTTGATATTATAATAGATATTATAATCTTGATACTGTATATACTGTGAGATGGTGGAACTTTTATTAGAAGACTGTCAAGTAGTAAGAATTCAATATCGACAGTTATTTATTTTTGAACTCTTTAGTTTAATAATGGCTCCTAATATAGGAATAGAAGGAATAAAAGGAACAATTAAAGGACCTTCATTCAATGCCTTCAGGTTACCGATGATACGTAACAGTATTTTTTTAAATTATTACTTCGTTTGAAGCTTACAGTAGCACATGGGATATTAACTTTGTTTTGAATAATTTCAATGATAATTTCTAATTAGGAGTTTTTTGTCGAAGCTACACTTTTGAATGAAGTTTTTTGATAGTTTTAGCTCTGCCGATGATTATAATTATATTATGATAGTTTCTAATCATTTTTTAAGTTTGTTTATAAAAATTGATAATGTTGATATATTGCCTTACCGTATCACGATGAAATCTCAGATATGTATTATGGTAGATATAATATTTCAGACATGGATAAGCGTGTGTTATAGTTAGATATTTTATTATTATTATTATTATTATTCTTCAATACGCTCAGCTGAAAATCTCTTACATTGTTGTATTGTACATCGCTTTTTAATGGGAGTCTGAAGATCTATTTTATATGTATTAATAAGCCTCGCAAACTGGTAGTTGTGCAAACATTTATTTGCTTAATTAAAAGCAATCTGGATGAGAGCGGGATTTAAATAAAAATAAATAAATTTAAGAATTAAAACGATAATGTTGACACAATCTCAAGAATATCGGTTATTGGTCACAATATTATGTTATATTAGTAGACAGAGTTCTAAGGTTAATTATTCATTAACGTTATAACAAATTAATTAGTGATAAAATTGTACTGTGAAGATACAAACTGCTGCATTGATGGTATTACCTTTATCTCTCAAGGTTTACATGTGTTTATATATCAATCTAGAGGACTAGGCGCGAAATATAATTACTGATTAAACGAACTTACCTGTAAGTGAAGTTCTATCATAATTATAGGAGCGCCTAGTCTGAAGAGATTGATAGCCTACCCTCCCTACATTCCCAGTCTAAAGACTCTAGCGGTAATATTATCAGTGACAACAGGTTTTCCAGCTCTAAACTAAATGAAATAACTAGAAATAGGAAAATACGGGAAGGTTTTAATGGAGCAAGGAGGTTTTCTTCAAATTTTTACTCTCTACTTGTGCATAAAATGGTGGGACCAGGTGGCGATACTACATGTGTTTATATATCAATTTCTTCGGACTAGACCTATAATTATGATAGAACTTCACTTACAGGTAAGTTCATTTAATCAGTAATTATTATTTGACTCTATTCGACTCTACACGTCTCTACTACATTATATTCGATTATATTCGACTATATTGGACTCTACTCGGCTCTATTCAACTCTATTCGGCCAACTCATCTCTACTCGACTCTACGCGACTATACTCAACTCTACTCGACTGTATTTGAACCTATTCTACTCTACTCGACTCTACACGACTCTATTCGACTCTACTTGAATCTATTCGTCTCATTTGATTCTATTTTCTATTTTAGTCCCGCGACGGCTTATTTATTATTATTATTATAAACACTAAATTAATATATTTAATCTGTTTTTCTTGCACATAGCAATTTCCTCGCTGTATTGAGGTAAAAAGTTGTGTGTTTCACACGGCTGCAAAATGTGTTTTATTTATTACTCGGCTTCTACTCATCGGATTGAGATACCAAGTACCCCAATTTTTAAGTGTAACCCTAAGCTATCCAACAGTGAAAACCGCATCGCAATCGGTTTTGTAGTTTTTACGTGATGCGTGAACAAACATACAGACAAAGAAACAGACAAACAGAGAGATAAAAATAAATAAAAAAACGTTCAGTAGATTATTCTAAGTACTCTAGACCATTTTCTTTTTAATTATCGTCTTTGTACAGACTTTTTTGTACATATTGCTTTATTATAAGTATAGATAGATGTCACTAAATTTGTATAGGCACATGATAAGCAATAGGTAAGTATTTCATGTAGGAAAAAAGCTTTATCACTTTCAAAGCTTTCCAGCAGTCTAGCTACGCCAGCAATGAACTATAGTCGTTGCTTTCTGTTGGACGCAAGTTCGCCATTTGCAAATTGATAATCAACAATTCAAGACATGCCCGGAACTGTATCCCGTCGCATAGTTTCGCAAAAACTTTCATAGTAGGTACAGCGTTCATAAACCTTTGCAATCAGTATTCCTCTCTGCAAGATTCATGCCTTCACGTACGCTCTTATACTGCAATAATTCTCACACATTCTTGATATTCTACACCTTATATGTTAAGCAATAAGGTCCATAATAAATTATATGTATAAGGGTACGTTTCGTGTCATATGAGGCGATATTCCGAGCTATTTGCAATGTGTTGAGCTCCAATCTGGAAGCGTCTCACGTTCGTCATGAACAGCAGAGATATGCTGAAAATCCTTCGTTTGACCTATTTCGGGGAGTATGTACATACTAAGCCTACCTTTCCTCTCCATCTAAAAGTTAGTTTGGAAGTGTGAACTACAGTTATGATAAGAGTTGGGTCTGTCTGTCTGCAGCGGAACAAAACTATTGAGTGTTATAAAGATGGTGCCTAAATCTTGCCTATCTTATTTTGGTGTACCTATACTTATGTTAGACTAGCCGTGCCCGCGGAATCGCACGCGTGGTCATTTCTCTAGGTTATAGCACACTATGTACTATTCCAAGACCTAAAATAACAATATACCAACATTTGATCAAAATTACTTCAGCTGTCAAAAAGTTTTTATCGATTTCTCGGCTTCCACTGATCGGACTGAGATACCACCAGTTTTAAGTCAAACCCTAGGCTATCCAACAGTGAAACCCGCATCGCAATCGGTCCAGTAGTTTTTACATGAGGCGCATAGAAACAAACTAATAAACAAAAAGACAGACACGAATTTCACAAATGTTCTATTCTTGTTTAGTATCTTATTTTAGGTACCCTAGACCATTTTTTTTCTTAATTATCTTCATTGTACAGACTTTTTCGTTCTTATTCCTTAGTTATAAGTATAGATATTGACCGACTTTGGTTTTAACACCTAATTCCTACTGAAAAATATATTAAAATTCTCATTATAATAAAGATTTATGACCTGTTTTATGCCGAAGCTTTATGACTGTTATCTGTCGAGCAAAAGTATAAAAGGCAAATAAATTGCTTTTAATAAAATAAAACTAATTTACTTACATCTCGCATCAGAGATATTAATGTCAGAACGTTATGCTTCCCTAATTGAATTTACTTGACGCATTTTAATTAAGTTAGTTGCCTTGTTACGTACTGCGCTGTACAGTGAGACTCCCAGTTTTTTTCGCTTTTATTCGATAATTTTCGCCGGATGAAAGTAGCTTAACAAATTAATCTACGCCTGTGCAAACTTGCAACAAAATGGATCTGCCATTTCGGCGTGAAAACGTCAGTAATGTTTCACTTATAGATGTAGCTGCGCATTGCAGTCATTGGTAACTCGTCGCATTCTCGACAGGACGTGGTTGAGGTGCTAATATGCAAAAAAAAAAAACCCCCCAGTGTATGGACGAAAATTGGTAGTTTTTGAGATATTTGAAATTTTGCAATTTTTCGAAACATAGGTCACAAATGCCCAACACTGGGTAGTGTTGGGCATTTGTGACGAAATAAAAAAGGAATGGCAAATTAAATGTCATTTAAGTTATTTTTATTTATAGGCAACTTAGTAACACTGAAAACCGTTTTGCAATTGCGAGACCAATTGCAAAACGGTTTTCGTTCGGTTAGTTTTTACGTGATGAACAAACAAACAAACAGACAGAAATGATTCTAAAAAACGTTATATTCTTGTTCATTGGCTTATTTTAAGTCCCCCGGTTAATTTTTATTATTAAGTTTTATTATCTTCATTTAACAGACTTTTTGGACTAAATGCTTTATTATAAATATAGATAACATGAGTCTTTTATTAAATTAGTTAATAATGTAAACAAATACTTTCGCATTTATAATATACTAGCGACCCGCCCCGGTTTCGCACGGATGTAATTTAGAAAAAAATAAGAAGTGAAAAATGTGAAGTTATCACACACTCGACCTTCACTCCGCTTCGGGGGTAGGCAGCTCGCTTCGCTCGCCACCTTTCCCTTCGCTACGTTTAGGTTAGCTTCGTATGCTCATATTATCTTCCGTGAAAAAATATCTAACTGATGGTGAAAACCAGATTTAAGAGGAGTTAGCGGATATACAGACAGAGACAGACAGACAGACGCGGGAAGCGACTCTGTTTTATACTATTTAGAGAAGTAGGTAGGATGGGTATTCCTTACAACTATCAGTTATTCACTAGGTATTTCATTTCTAGTTCGCACGTGTCAGAACCTCGTATCCTAAAAAGTTTCACATTCTGTCAGGCAGTTCGTCCGTATTCAGGATACTTGTCACGTCTGCGCGAGGCTCCAGACGCCTAGACGTGAGGATTGTGCCGATGGAACATTGTTTTGTTTTCACGCAGTCAATTGTGTTGGAAAAGCCGGGCTCGTTTTGTGCGGCTTTATATCCAGTAATTGAATAGAAACGTAGCAGGAGAGTGTTGTGGATCAAACTATTAAAATTGAAAGTACGAGTAATTGCTACGCTAAGTATTTATCTAAAATAGGCAAACTTCGATATGAAACCATGCAGATATGCCTAGCTGTGTCCGTGGCTTTGCACGCGTTTTTTTTAATCTGGGTTAAACGTATCGTATCTCTTGTCATTAAAGTAAGTAATAACACGTTATTCCAGGACTTAAAATACCAATATACCAAATTAGATTAAAATTCGTTCCTCCCTCAAATATATTTTTATTTCTTCTCGTCGGATTAAGATACAAAGTATACAAGACTTTTAGTCAAAACCTAAGCTGTCCAACAGTGAAACTGTATTTCAATCGGTCCCATCGATAAAAACTCGACCCCATTTTTTTTAATTATTTTCTTTGTAATGGCATTTTGGTACTGCTTTATTTTAATTGTAGATACATATAAATAAGTATAGATATGTCACGTAGGACTCACTGCCTTCTATAAATGTCATACTTTTCATCATCTCACAAGCAACATTATGTAGAGTACGCGTAGACTGCTACAACACGACACGACACGTAGCAGCAAATGCTACGACGCAAACGTATCTGTTGCTAAACACGTAGCTACGTGTGCTACACACAGTAGTATTTACAACATAAAATTGTATCTGTTGCTACACATGTAGCAACTTGTGCTACACGCAACAGCATACATGTGCTACATGCAATAGCATTAACAAAACAAAATAGAAAAGACACGTCAAAGATAAACTACAAGACAAAGACTGACTTCAAAATGGATTTGCTAACAAAGTACTCAATAATTTTGATAAAATTTGTATGATACCACACTGGAGGAATACCTGTTCAATAAAAATGAGAAATTCAAGATTTGCTTAACCTAGTGCCTCTAAACTTACCTAGGACATACTATTATTTATATCTTTTTAATTTTATGTATTTTCGATAATCAACACAAATGATATGTGTTTATCTGAGTGTTCTCACTGGCGTAGTAGCCGACGTCGTTGTTGACGTTTATGTGTCCGGCGTATTCCGCCACCAGCATGTGCGTGTCCCAAACGCAGCGGTACACAGGGTCGTGCAGAACGTCGTACAGTGCCTCGGGCTCCACATCTTCGACCTAGAAAATGTATCGTTCACTCTGAGTGTACTCACTGGCGTAGTAGCCGACGTCGTTGTTGACGTTGAGGTGTCCGGCGTCCTCCGCCGCCAGCATGTGCGTGTCCCACACGGAGCGGTACTCAGGGTCGTGCAGGACGTCGTACAGTGCCTCAGGCTGCACATCTTCGAACACTGACACCACCTGAGGACACGCAATGGAAGAAAGTATGTTATTCTCAAGTTAGATGCTTTGCGAGGTAATTTGTTAAGTTCCCGAAAATTTGAAATATGTAGACGTGGATAGCTTTTGTGCAAAAGGTGCATCATACATAGATTATCTCAATGAATACTGTTTTAATATCAATATGTTTCAATGTAAGAAAGTACTTTCCCTTCATTATTTATTTAAATTTAATTTAAATGTATGTCTATCTGTCCATATTTAAAGTTTTCTTATTTAAGTTTAGTGTTATGTGTTGACATAAAAAGTACTAAACTTATTGCAATGCTGTTGTAAATAGATATTTAATAAACTCAAGCTATTAGCTTATTGCTGAAGCAATAAGCAGAAGCAGAGAATTAGTCAGGTGAATATTAACTTCGGAGTTTGACGCACACACAAACAGAACCAGCGACCACCCACGTACAGCCATATAAAAACACACGTGTGTGCGGATTCAGTTAACCCGAAATAGCGCTGTAAAAAAACTCAATTTCCATATAATTTTAAAACATTTTAACTTCCCAATCATGCGGTACGCTTAAGTACCAATGAAAACTCTCAGGTACTACGTGCCACAATATCTATCTACGTGCAAACGTCATTAGCCAGATAGCCAGGCTGCTCTGGACTAACAGGTTTTACAGAGCCACGTAGGCTTTACTCATAACAAGCGACAGGACGAAGACTGAACACCATTATAACGATATAAACTTTTAGGGAGCCACGTAGCCTTTACTTATAACAAGCGACAGGACGTAGACTGAACACCATTACAAGGATACAAACTATAACGATCAGTGACAGACGGTTCCGCCTCAGTAAACTACCCGCCCGCCCACCTACGGTGCTACGAACTGCTACGACAGCGCTACGACACCCTCACAAATAACGATTTAATAATATTAGCGGCGGCCGCAGCTTTGTGCGCGTCAAAATTTATCTGGGTTAAAAGTATATTAGATCAAGATTCGTTTAACCGTTAAATAGCTTTTTATTAAGTTCTCGACATGTACTCGTCCCATTGAAATGCAAAGTACACCAGATTTTAACTCAAATACTAAGCCATCTATCAGTGGAAACCGCATTTCTAGTAGTTGTTACGTGATGCGTCAACTAACATCCAGACAAACACTTTTTTTTCACGACTGCCCTAAAAAAGGCGTGTAATGTTTTCAGGGTTCATGTATGTATGTATTCAATCGGTGGTCGTCGTCATATGAATATATGTGTTTCTTTATTCCATCATTACTTTTAAATGCTTGAACAGATTTACCGTTAGAATCCTTACATCAAAGAGTATATAAATACCCTTACATCATCCCGAGTAACATAAGCTGTATTCAATATGCCGGCAGTATGTCTTCATCTCCAAATGCGAAAAAATATATTTTCTTTTAATTTTATTATATGGGCATCAAATTGAAGGCCTTGATGATCACATTCCAACAATAGATAATTTATTGGCATATAATCTTTTTAGTTCGTTTTTTGGCAGAGCAGTCGTGTTTTTTCTCTAACTTTGATGATTCTATACTTGTTATAATGTCATATTCTTGTTCCGTAACCTAATTTAAATAGGTAGGTACCATATTTATCTACACTTATAATAAAACTGTAACAGGTCCAATTTTGTACATTGAAAATATTTTGTATTTTTTTTTGGAGTTTGTTCTGTGTTCCGTTCTGAAGCTAAAACTGTATTTTTTTCATTATTGTCTTTCTGTCTGTGTGTCTATCTGTATCTTGACTAGGCATCACGCCGAAACTACTAAATGAATTTAAATGAAACTTAGTGTGGTTTGAGTTCATACTAGGTAGGAAACAAAATTAAACGGTTCCCGCAGGATAGGTGTTAAAGTTATTTAAAAAAACACTTACCACTCTGAAACTACTAAATGGATTTTGATGTACCTTGGCACAGTCAGTCATACGATGGGTGAAAATTGAAGATACTTTTTAACCTTAAAAAAAAAAGGTTCCTGCGTGATAGGGGTCCAAATCCTGTACATTGAAGATATTTTGTAAAAAAAATTTGTAGGCTGTTCTATATTCGATACTGAAGCAAAAACTGTTTTTTTTTGTCTGTCTGTCTGTTTTTCTGTCTGTATCATGGCCGCGCATCACGCCAAAACTACTGAATGAATTCAAATGAAAATTGGCGTGATTTGAGCTTATACTACGAGATAGGACATTAAATACTTTTGATATAAATTAAAAGAATACGTATCACGCTGAAACTACAAAACGGATTTAGATGCAACTTGGCCCAGTGATAGATTACATGATGGATAAAAGTTGAGGATACTCTTTATCCCAAAAAACTAAAGGGTTCCTGCGAGATGGAGGTCCAAAGTTATGTTAATTTTGATGTAATCAAATATAATATAATAAAATGAAATAAAACTGTTGTAGAAAAAAAAATGCAGTAGTTTTATTTCCAGTCATAATATTATTATTATTATTATCTAGGGCCAACTCTACGATGCCCGCGCAACGTACTGCGTCCGACCACAGAACATATAATAGCCAAGGCAAAGAGCACAGGCCAGGGAGAGGGTAATTTATAGAAATTAATAGATAATAATAACTATCTACCTGGTTACCTACGTAACGAAAGTAATTTTAGAATTTTAGTTTAGAATTTTGTATATGGATTAGTTACGATGGTTTGTGAGGTATTTATTTGAAGCCGGTATTCCAGTTCCGGTTTATAGTTACTTCCTTAGCACCTTTAGTATACTCAAGGAATATTCCTACAAATTTAAAATCTCTAGGTCTACTGATTTAGGCTGTGCGTTGTCCGTCAGTCAGTCAGTCTGTCAGTAGGTATTATTAAAATACTTTAATAAAATCTTTTTATTGTTCTGCCCAATAGTGAAGGGCATTATACATAAAACATGGTCAATATTAATTATCAATAGTTTTTATCCACTGACACGTGTGGCGGTTTCCGTTTACAAGAGGGTTGGGCGTGTTGGGGGGGGGGGGGGGCGTTTGAGATCCCGGGCGCCTAAGTGTTGTAAGTAGAAAAGAATAGAGAACACTTATTAAACAAAAGATTAGTCGATTCTGAACAAAATATACTTACTAGGTAGAGATTAATAGAGCACCTTGTTTATTAATCTTAGTTTTACGATAAGGTAATTAGATGGCGCTACTGTGTACCGCTAGATTGTTTGCAAAAAAGTTTGTGCTGTCGAGGTTTACAGCTCACAGAGACACTAGTTTTAGATGGACCATTTGAGACGGACTCTAATAATCGCAGAAGCTATCTTAACTATATATTTCATGTGAACCTGCTGCCTGATGTATAAACTTAATTGATGCACAGTAATCGTACTAATTAATATCTATAAATGCGAAATTTTTGTCCTCGCTGAAATGATTCAACGGATTAAGATGAAATTTGGTATGTAGATACTTTAGGTCCTGATCGTCATCATCATCATCATCACCGCGGGTGAAACTGCGGGCGCAGCTAGTGAATGATAAATTAGGAACTTATAGAATTTCGCACCGGAAAAAGACAAAAGCGACACGCCGTCAATTCTCCCGTCACCTCGTTGCTTTAAATCGTATAATATTAAACACTAGCATTCGCCCGCGACTTCGTCTGTGCGCACTACAGTTTATCGCGAAAAAAGCATACTGTGTTCTTCTAGGATATTAAACCAAAAAGTTCAAAAGTAGGTAGGTAGGTATGCACCAACGCTCTCGATATTTTTTGACAGACTTGTTATTTCGTTTCTATGGCAAACCGTTCCTTACAGCGAGTAAGCAACATTTTCCAGTTTTCCCCTGGAAACTTTAAACTTTCCGGAATAAAAAGAATCCTATGTTTTATTCCAGCTATCTCCATTCCAAATTTCATGCAAATCCGTCCAGCCGTTATCGTGTTAAAAAAACGTTTGCACTTTTATATATTGGTGTGGATGTTGGATCACCTTAACCAAGTGGCAACGACTCCGTAACGATACTTCACAACAGGTGCAAAACTTGGCTCACTTCCAACAGGAAGCTCTGCGGTGCTATGACGCAGTCTTGCTGCTAAATGAAGTACTCGGAGGTGTACAATTATTACAGCTATACATAACAGTCTGTCAATTTATTTAGCAACTTGCTGATGCCCGCGGCTTCGCGCACATTTTCATTTCTCTATGTTATAAGTTTGACCAATAAACATGACCTAACGATTTAAATTATGATCGTGACTTAAATATAAAAGTTAGACATATGCAGTCGCTGACTTTTTGTAGGCATTATCAAGCTCTATAATTTTTCTCTAGATTTCAATAATATATACGTTTTCTTTGGACCGTTTTTTCTCCGACTTACTGTGCAAATCCAACTACCACGAAAAAGTATTTCCATTTTTCGGGTTAATATATACTCACTTGGTAAAAGAATTTTCAAAATCGGTTCAGTAGATCTAGAGATTACCCCCTACAACCTCACAAACTTTACCTCTTCGTAATAATATTAGTATAGATATGCGGCCAGCGCCAGCGGTGGATAGGGAGAGCCAAAACATTAGACCAATTATGCGAATTTTGCACGCGTTGGTCACTGCGCATGCCAATAATGTTGTCAGCACTTTTGGTCAACCAGAAATTACTTATCATGACACCACCCCCCGGAAGTACACAAAGTACCAAATTAAATGTAAACGTATTGATTTTCTAGTTTAATATGTAAACATCCACCTGCTCATGACTCTTGCTGTAGGACCAGCGGCTCAGGCTGTGTGTTGATATGCCACTCAGCACTTTGAGTTTTATATATCACTAGCTACGCCCGCGGCTTTGCTCGCGTGTACAATTTTCCGGACTAAACAATATTGTATGTTGATCTCTATGGTATAATACCCGCGGTAACATTTTCCGGGATGAAAGTATCCTATAATATAAAACCACTTCCTGCGGTTACTTACTGTTTTCCGGGATAAAAAGTATCCTTCGTTGGTCTCTATATTGCACTGTACCTATTTACAAATGTTCATCAAAATCGGTTCAGCGTGAAAGCTCCTCAAACAAAAATACAACGTTTATATTTTATGTATTAGTATGGACTAGCGGCCCGCTGCTCCTGCCCTCCCCCCCCCCCCCCCCCTTATGGAATTTCAAAAATTCCTTGTCTCAGTGCACCTCTAGGATACATAAAGAATATTTCCTTCAAATTTCAAATCTCTGGGTGGTGTCTGTCTGTCAGTCAGTCAGTAGGTAGGTACGTCACAGACGTTTATGTACGTTTAACATTAACATTACTGTCCGCTATGACTGAACCCTATAAATTATGGTGGCGCTGCTGCGGAGCAGAACACCGTTTTACAGGTATAGAATTAGATATAGATTTTAAGCAAATGGACGTACCTAGTTAACAAAAAACATATATTGTTGACTTATTTATCAAGAGCTCTTTGTGCTAAGCTTTAATAAATTCATCATTCGATTCTATATGCCTTCTTAAATCTGCATTGATTATTTTTGCCTTTTATACCATACTTTTTAACGAATAGGGGAAGGGAGGGGGGGTACTTAACGAAAACAAAATATTATTTATTTATTTATTAACCGTTGGTAATTAGGTTCTAATAATTCAAGCACGAAAGTAGCATTTTTAAACTAAAAACAAAATGTAATAAAGGTTCCAACCCCATCTTGCCCCCTAGGTCAGGTTAGATGAGGTACCCCAATGGGGCAAGACGGGGTATACAAGAAAATGTTGCTTCTTCAGATTCTAAACCGGCACAACTGCAGTGTGCCCATTTTCTATAGATAATACATGCAGATGATCCATCATTTGAGTCGAAATATCGCGTGCCACAATTGAAGCAAGGAGAGTTTTCTCCATCACCCTCGCTTTCTGGTGGAGAAGAAGATGGTGGTTGCTTCTTGTTTCTTTTTACACCACTTTTTTCTTGTTATTTTTTAGTTCTCTTATTTCTTTTATTTCTGCTAGCTACCTTCCGCACCGCTCGGTTCCCAGAAGTTCCCTCTCATGCCAAACTGAATTAAATAAAATTCTTAGGAAAAACAAAGCACGGAACGGATTTAAACAAGTTATTGCCTTCTGCTGTAAAACATGAATAATATTCAGTTAAATTTGGAACACTGATAGTTCGGCAGTAAACATGTTCGATTCACAACAAGAAAAATTACCGTCGCGGGTCATGGCAGATGTGAAACATCAAATATGGCCGAGCTGAGGCGGAAAGAGCCGACCAGCCGCGAGCGTCGCGTTGCCACGCCGCCGTTACCCTCGTAACGCGCCATTAGACAAATCAAAAACAGTTTTTTAACGTCAAATCAAAATCGCGAGCGTTTGCAAAGCGTGCACTGCTCCGCCGACCGGTAGACAACAAGGCAGCGCGTCGTCACCAACTGGAACTGTTATGATGGGTTGCACGTACGGTCAATAAAGCCCGGAACCCCGCCTTGCCCCTTATAGAGGGTAGTAATGAGTTTTTAATCCTCTTTATAAGTGCGCCGCAATTATCTTTGCCGCGCACTTTTTTGAATTTGGAACATCTTAGTGTTCAGCGCCAAAGAAATCGAACGCAAATATAAGTTTTTAGTTGTTTTATTATTAGATACTATTTAATTTCAATTCAGTTGTTACTCTGTTTTATTAAATAATAATATCACAATAAAATATGAGGGGCCTTTTATTTTCTCATAGTGGGTGATGAAAAGTAGAGTGTATCACTCAGGCGCAAAATATATTTTTGGCTCGGGCGACGTACTTTGTCTAGGATCCTTCACTCCACTCTGGATTTAAAATAGCGCCCTCGCCGGCAAAATATAATTTTGCTCCCTAGTAATACAATCTACTATTTCATACCACCTGCTCGTCCAATTACTTATCACGCAATCTCACGCAAGTCATTGTATCCCAAAGGATATATTATTTTAAAATCAAACTGGCCATCATAGGCAGGACACAAAAATAAGTATACATTTCTTTGTTGCATTTTCGTCGATTTGTGAGCCTCCCTGAAAGTTTCAGCTGGATAGCTAATCGAGAAGAGATTAAAATTTGAATTGCAAGATTCCAGGACAGACAGAAATACATAGATAGATAGATAGATAGATACAAGTGATGTTAAATAAAAGCTTTTACAAAAATAAAAATTGCACGATTGTGAAGAATGTGATACAAAGGACGGTGTTTGGTGTTTCAAGATATCGAGCGATAGCG
Source organism: Alsophila aescularia (assembly GCA_946251855.1). Lineage (NCBI taxonomy): Eukaryota > Metazoa > Arthropoda > Insecta > Lepidoptera > Geometridae > Alsophila > Alsophila aescularia. The sequence continues at coordinate 46,658,820 of OX276383.1, read as the reverse complement.
ATTAGACTCAGTCGGAAGTTAATCAGACGATTTAGCGATGATTAATAATCTACTACAGGAAAAATCTAACCATAAATACGAAACAGCCAATAGACGATTTTAATAAGTGGAGAACAACAAAAGGAGTCAAGGTTGTGTACGAATCCGTCTTTTTAGTTTGTTTCCAGCACTTAGCATCAACTCGAAAGCCAAGAAGCCTATGGTGCATTTATTCAATGCTCAAATCTAGGTTTTTATTTTCTCGCAGAAGGTATGAAAATCTAGGATAAAGCCTTGTCTTCGTCTTGGGCGGCTTGAATCCCTCGCTTCGCTCAGGGTCCTATATGCTGCGCCCGTGACGTAAGACACTGCTTTATCCCCTTGGTGCATAATCTACTATTATAGGTAAATTTTTGATACCTTGGGTTACATTATTGCAATTTTCATAGGGATCTCAATTTATTTGAAAAATATAATTCAACTCAATTTACTCGCTGATATTGTAGCTTTTTATCATTGACATTTGTAATTCAATGCTTTCTATATAAGAAATATGTTTTTGAATTTGTTTTGTATTTTTTTAGTTTATTCATTACAAAAAAATATACCATCGCGGGAGGCCTGGCATATGTATAAACGTAGAGTATGGCCGAGCTGAGGCGGAAAGAGCCGACGAGCCACGCCAAGAGTCGGTGTTACCCCCAGCCCCGTACCGCGCCATTAGATGTTTACACAATACATCAAAATCAAATCTTTTCTGTTTATAATATTAGTGTACATAGTGTAGACAAAACTTAAAGTCAACATTAAACAAGTAAATTATCAAGATAAGAGAAAAACACGACAGCCCTGCTAAAAAAACAACTTATGCTGATATCACTCGGAATGATGTAGATAACGATTCAGTGTTGCCAACCCGACTGTAGTAAATGCCGCTAAGAAGCCGGTGGAAAAGTCGCTAGATGTCGGTGAATGACTTGAGATCCAAAAGTCGCTAGATTTCGTTAGATATATTTATTATTATCTGGCTTTTACATAGGGTTTTGGCCGCGTGGTATCGATAAAATATCTATCTAAACATCCTCGCAAATTTTCACATTCATAATATTAAGTAACAAGTAGAGAAAGATTACTATAATAATTTATTTATGAAATCGCGACGATTTGGTTGTCGATTCTATAACCCGTAGGTACCTAGCAGCAGCAAGGTCATATACAATCTGACTTTGTGCCAATTAAATAGAGTTCACATTACAGAAACAAAGAAATCATTAATTGCTTTGTGGTTAGTACCACAGTTGTGTTGGTAATACTTATTATAAGTAGATCGTTTACAAAGCTAGCTTTGAATGAAATTATATAGAAAGAATGGCGTTAAAAAGTCGCTAGAAAAGTCGATAGATAATTTTTGTCGCTAAGGGCAAATAAAATGTCACTTTTAATATGAGAATGTCGCTGAATCTAGCGACAAAGTCGCTAAGTTGGCAACGCTGTAACGATTCTAACGATACCCCATACATCCAAATCTGTTCAGGCATTTAAGTTATGGTGGAATAAAGAAACTCACATACATATATAAATGAACCCTACAAAAAATACTACTCCTTTTTTGGGCAGTCGTCGAGATATTTACCGTGCACCTACTCCACACCAATACATAAAAGTGTAACGTTGTCTGCATAGATTTTATAAGTGTTGTCTGTTTATTTGTTTGTTTGGGGAGCTTTCTCACCAAAATGGCTGATCCGGTTTTGATGAAACTTTGTAAATAGGTCCTGTACAGTATAGAGACCAACATAGGATGCTTTTTATTCCAGAAAATGGTAAGTTGCCGCGAGAAAACTGGAAAATATCGATTAATCGCTCTAAGGAACGGTTGCAGTAGAAACGAAATAATAACAAGTCTGTCAAAAAGCATCAAGAGCGTTGGTGCTAAACTTTTGCATTTGTTTTCAATATACTGAATGAACATAGGATGCTTTATTGGCATTAATTTATTGTAGTCCGCGCGGACGAAATCGCGTTTGAAAGCTAGTAGGTACTTGTAATATTCGAATAGCTTTTCCCAGGCAGCGAACTTCATGTTGTGTCGCCATAACTCTCCCGGCGCGCACTGAATCTACCTCCGCTCAGCAATTTGCATACATTAAACAGCCGTGAAATAGCGCTGAATACCACAATGTTATTAATTTCTGTACAATCAGCCTGAAAAAGTGTTCCAGCGGAGCTGTTAAGTTTCTTAGTAGTAAATGGCTTTACAGTAAACTAGCTGTGATATACCACGTTTCGGTCAGCCGTCAAACTCTTTTTTATCGATTGCTCGGCTTCTAATCATCGGAACATATTATCCTAGTTTTTAGGTCAAAACTTAAGCAGCAAAGTTATCTAACAGGGAAACCGCATAGCAATCAGTCTAGTACTTTTTATGTATTGTAAGAATAAACAGACAGACAGCCACCATTTTCAAATATTATATTCTTGTTCAGCAGCTTATTTTAAATACATAGCATGCCCCATTTTTTTTATCTTCATTGTACAGACTTTTTGTTACGTACTGCTTTAATACGTATAGATATAGATTACATATGTACATATACATTTACAGCCCCTAACTGAATAAAAATAATAAATCAAGGATGTTTCTACAGCCCATTATGTATTGTGCGAACAAACAGACAGACAGCCACCATTTTCAAATATTATATTCTTGTTCAGCAGCGTATTTTAAATGTCCTACATTTTTTTTAACTTCATTGTACAGACTTTTTGTACTTACTGCTTTATTACGTATATATATAGATTAGAAAGGTAGATGTACATTTATAGCCCCTAACTGAATAAAAATAATAAATCAAGTTTGTTTCTATAGCGTTCCCCATCCCATTCCTGTATCAGTCATTTCGCTTTTCCCGAGGCCTTTATAACCGTATTTATTATGGTAAACGATCAATTCCCGGCCATTTACGTGTAGTGATGCGCGGCACGACGTCGATATTGCTTTTCTATCCCTTTTCATTTTAGAAAGTTAATCAATTATTGCTTTCTGTTTGTTTAGTGGGCTGGTCATGATTAATAACAGACAGAAGTAGACACGTTGCACAAATTAATAGATGGAAACATTGAGGTATTATTAATACCTAGAGAGCAGACGTCACGATTAAAATCTTTGCGTGTTGTGGATAACGAGTCACAGATGCGACACAAACTGCAGAGATGGGACACTTTTTTTTAATCTGCCTGTCGAATTTCTATGAACGAAGATAAATAAAAGATCATCTGATAAATTTAATAACACAATTTAGTTTATTTTCTTTTAAACAATACAAGTTTGGTAAATTTCTGGCGTTCAGATAAATAATTAAAATTAAAGGATCTACTAGAATACGTTTTGAAAATAATTCCCTATATCTGACAACTGTTTTGTTGACTCTTGCTTCGTGATTTAAACGAATTTTTGAATATTGGTGGATGATAGCTCGAATCAGATAAACCCTATGATTCAATGTGAGAGTTGATTGTAAGCATGCTGAAATTAAACAAGTAAATACCTTTCTTAATGAATAATTTCAATGTGTTGACTGTAATGTAAGTGGGTGTATACTTGAGATATATATATATATATATATATATATATATTATACTTTTAGCCGGAGGAACCGTGAGAGAAAGCTGCAAAAGCTATAAAAATAACCCCCTAACCTCCCCCCCCCCCCCTAAACTCCTGTAAACCTTAAACAACAATGAAAGAATTATTGTTTAAGGTTTACATTAAACAATAATTCAGATTCTGAGATTGATTACAATGTACTATTAGCATGAGAAACCGCAGGCGAATGCTAATCTGGTGTGATATAAACATTTGTCAGATATAGGGAATTATTTTCAAAACGTATTCTAGTAGATCCATTAATTTTAGGGTCCCTTCTGTGAGTACTTTTTTTCTTAATCTATGATTTGTTATAGAAAATGGCGGACAAATGGCACCATCAACAAATAAACTAGAAAATAATCATTTCATATAGTTTTAGTAAAGGATTCGGTTAATTACCGATGAAATGTCACGCCGCTATCTTTCTATTTCACCCTAGAATAATTTGTACATGTTTTTAATTTATTTATTTTATTGGAAGACCAACAACATTTAAATACAGACTAGTATAATAATAATAACAGGATGCCATTTACAGGCCTTCACGGATAGTGACACTATAGCTTATAAACTAACTTTAACAATATAAACTCACATATGAAATTACCAATAAATCAACTAATGGTAAAGAAAACGAAAATATTAGCCAAAAATTCTCCAAAAAATTCTCTGCTCAACCGCTGTCTAGCCGATGCGATACTTGTACAGAATAGATCGATATCAAAGCGCTTACTCAATATGTTGAAGTTCTTACTCTCTCTCCTTAGATAGGAGTTCCGCCTATAGTTTGTATTCACTGACGGTACATTCAGTAATGGGTTAAATCTAAGAGGTTTAGATGGAGCATTCAATTTAAGCTTACTTAACAACTCGGGACAATCAACAAGGTTAGACAGTATCTTAAGTAAGTATGTGACATCAGCTATTTGCCTTCGCTTAGAAAGCGGAAGTAGGTGCATTTTTTTGCACAAATGCAAATAATCATCAGATTTGTAAGGTATTTTTAAACGGTAGGAAAGGTATCTTATGAATTTCTTTTGAATCCGCTCAATTCGTACAATGTACTTGTCATATCGGGGATTCCACACATGTGACGCGTATTCCAATATATATTATATATAGCATTGTTTTGATTATATTTTCGTTACTAAGAAACGTTCGCGTCACGTTGAGCGTGGAGGGAGGCCGACTGAGACAGCTGCGGTCCATGGTCCGCAGCTCTAACCTAGTAATAATACCTCAATGGATGGAAAAGTTTTTTTGCGCTAATTTGATTTAATTTTATCTAATCTAATGTTTTACTAAACTTTAAAGGGTTTGGAAAGGAACTATAAACTATTTAACAGCTGAAACATTTCTAATGTTGTAAAACCATTCAAATCTTTGATCGGATCAAACCGAAACATGATAAACCCTTTTATCAGATACGGTTTTCCGCCCAAAGAAACAAGAAACCTTTGAGTGCCATAAATAACCTTTACGCGAGGGATGTTCATTAACCCGGAAAAATAGATAGGTTAGTACATGGTTAGTACTTAGTTAAACAGTACAATAATTGGCACCCGCAAATTTCTAACTTTGGAAGCCTGTAGAAAAAATATATATGTTATCGACTGCTAAATGTTGCCATAGCTTTCTTATAACATCTAACAATAATGTTATAGACAATTAGAAGTATTTATGTAAAATCAAAGGTGAAAATATTTTGTAAATGCAAAAAAAAAAACTCGAAGGCACTATTCTTGGCCCCTACTAGTACTATCATTGTCACCCGTAGATGTATAATGATAGGCAGTGCCAACATCTTAAAAAGTACAATGATTGGCAATGCCATCATTTAATAGAACGTGTGTATAAGCAAAATATTAAAATTATATCAAATATCTTTTTATTCAGACTCAATTTAAGTTAAAAAATTATAACACAGTTAGGGTAAACAGTACAATGATTGGCACCTTACGCAAATGTCAGACATTTGAAGCCTGTAGAAAATAAAAATATTATCGTTGTTATTTTTCGTTGTTAATTTATATTCTGTTAACTTGGCTTTAAGGCCCCCACGAGACAGGCTTGACCTAGTGTGGGGACCACCAGTAATTGTTTATGCTACTGTGTTTACCTTATGAAATAAATAATCTAATCCTTTATTATTATCGACTGCTAAATGTTGCCATAGCTGTCTTATAACATCCAATAATAATGGTATAGCTAATTCGAAGTATTTATGTAAAATAAAAGGTGAAAATATTTAATAAATGCAAAATAAATGCAATATAAAATGTCACTATTCTTGGCCTCTTCTAGTACAATTATTGCAAAACGTAGATGTATAATGATAAGCAGTGCCATTCACTGTATTTGTAGTGTGCCAATGAATGTATCTTTCCTATTATGTCAAATCACAATACAATACAACAACACTTTATTGCACACCAAGAAGAAGGAAATACAAGGAAAAGGAAGGAATCACATACTAGTACAAAGAATGGCAGTGCCAACAGCTCAATATTATTATTATTTCAAAGAACATTTTATTCTGAATCAATTTAAGTTAAAAAATAGCACAGTTATTTGCGAAAATGTATTTCAATGATTGGCCTCTGTACCCAAAAAATTAGTCGTCCCCATAGAAAAGAAAGTTACAATTCTTGGCCCCCTATCAAATCATTTCCAGTGAAGTTTAATGCCTGTTTTTGCGAGAAATCATAAAAAAAAAAACAAATCTAAACAGTAAACAACAACGTTTGAACATGTATCATTACACAAACACAAGTGAGAAGGCAAGAAACTTACCGAGGCTTAGCGAATTATCACAATAAAACGACGAACACTTGTTGCACGCGATGACACCATTGGAAAGTTTTTTTTTGGTGTTGCTACTTAGCAAATTAAAACATCGGCTTGCCAGTACTGTCGCGAATTAAATAACATACCATTAAAAATACCATTACAATTTTAACGGCTTACAATACTTAATATTTGCATTTTAAACTCCAAGTGCCAATCATTGTCTGAGTGCCAACAATATTACTGTTTACCCTACTTGTAATACTCCCTCTACACTAGTCGCGAAGTTGCTCAACTCGCTGTTGAAGTTGATTTTTTGAAGTGGTAGGCCTCTTACGTAAGAAGCCGCCTAGGAAAGAACCACAACTTTGTCAGATAGTCAGCCGCCAAGCACGTTTCTGTGTTTCGGTTTGAAGGGCAATGTTTCCAGCGAAATTCTGGACAATGAGACTTAACAACCGATGTCTCAGGGTGACGAGCGCAGTGCAGTGACGCGCAAGATTTTGCAACCAAAGTTCTAGATGGCACTGCAACTGTTATGGGCAGGCGTGACGCTTACCTGCCCGTCTCATCATCCAAAGTTTTTGTTTTTTAATTTGTAATGTCCTTACCACGGTATTGTGGTGCCTCGTGTGGTGACTAACCTAAGCTGCTAAGTAGAGTATATACTAATAATGTATCTATGTATGTTTATCCGTTATCTAGTGCCCATAGCACAGGATATCCTAGTTTGGGGCTAGGTAATTGGTGTGGATTTGTCCCGAATATATTATTATTAATGTGTTTAATAACACTTTTCTTAGTATCACTATTTAAGGGGAAGTCACTTTGTTCTTGTGTTTATTTGATTTGCACTAATTGATACTACATTGTCCATCATCTATACTTATAATAAAACTGTAACGGGTCCAATTCTGTACATTGAAAATATTTTGTATATTTTTATTGGAGTGTACTCTATATTCGATACTGAAGCCAAAACTGTAATTTATTTCACTTTTGTCTGTCTGTCTGTATGTATCTTGGCCAGGCATCACGCCGAATCTACTGAATGAATTTAAATGAAACAGGGTATGATTTGAGTTCATACTACGAGGTAGGACATAGGATACTATAATCCCGAAAAATCAAACGGTTCCCGCAGGATAGGCGTTGAAAGTTATTTAAAAGAACACGTATCACGCTGAAACTACTGGACGGATTTTGTTGCAACTTGGCACAGTCATAGTTTATATAATGGGTAAAAATTGAGGATAATTTTTATCCCGAAAAAATAAAGATTTCCTGCTGGATAATGTCCCAAATTCTGTAAATTGGAGATATATTGTAATTTTTTTGAAGGCCGTTCTATTTTCAATACTAAAGCCAAAACTTAATTTTTGGAATTTTTCTCTGTCTGTACATTTGGCAGCGCATCACGCCAAAAAAACTCAATAAATTCAAATAAAATTTGGTATGATTTGAGATCATACTTTGAGGTAGGACATTGTATACCTTTCATCCCGAAAAGTTAAAAAAAAAAAACCCCTGGATAGGGGTGGAAAATTATTTAAAAGAACACGTAGCACGCTGAAACTATTGGATGGATGTTGATGCAACTTGGCACAGACATAGTTTATAAGATGGGTGAAAATTATAGACACATTTTGTCCCGAAAAAATAAAGGCTTCCTGCGGGATATGGGTCTAAATTCTGTACATTAAAGATATTGTGAAATATTCTTTTGGAGGTTCTTCTGTATTCGATAATAAAGCCTAATCTGTATGTTTTTTCATTTCTGTCTGTATTTTTGTCTGTCTGTATCTTGGACGCGCATCACGCCGCCAGAACTACTGGAAGAAACCAAATGAAACTTAGTATGATTTGAGTTCCTACTACGAGGTAGGACATAGGAAGCGTTTACATCCCGAAAAATTAATGGGTTCACACAGGATAGGGGTTAAGAGTTAATTAAAAGAAAACGTACCATGCTGAAACTAATGGACTAATAAATGAAGTAATAAATAATATTATTTGGATGGTTCTCTTTATTCGATACAGAAGCCAAAATGATTTTACTTATTATTTTTGTCTGTCTGTCTGTCTGTTTATCCGTATCTTGACCGCGCATCGCACCGAAACTACTGAATTAATTCAAATGAAACTTGCTATGATGAGTTCATACTACGTGGTAGGACATCGGATACTTTTCACCCCGAAAAATTAAAGGGTTTCCGAAAGATAGGGGTTGAAAGTTATTAAAAAGAACAAGTATCACGCTGAAACTACTGGGCGGTTTTTTATGCAACACAGTCATCTACTTATAATAAAGCAATATGCACGAAAAAGGCTGTAAAATAAGAGAAATAAAAAAATGCTCTGGGTGCTTTAAAAGATATTGAACAAGAATATACCAATTTTTTTATCGTGTCTTTCTTTCTGTCTGTATGTTTGTTTCTTCACGCATCACGTAGAAACTACTGGACAGATTGCAATGCGGTTTTCATTGTTAGATGTTAGATATAATATTATTAGTTAATCAAACCCTAAGTGGTTTGATTTAAAAACCGATGCAATTGGTATATCAATCCGGTGAGTTAGAAGCCGAGCAATTGACAAAAGTATTTTTGACGGCTGAAGAAATTTTGATCAAATGTTGGTATATTGGTCCTGGAATAGCACATTATGGTACTTTGAACCTACAGAAAAGACCACGCGTGCGGATCCGCGGGTACAGGTAGTAAGTAATAAAAAAAACGTGTGCGTGTGCATTGAGTGAGCACTGGTGAGCACCTTCTGAAAAAATGAAATAAAATAAATTATTTAGTAAAAGCTCTAAAATAATTGTACAACCAATATATCTATTTGTAAAAAGATAAAACAAATCAAAAATCATTGAATGTGTGCTCACTCAGTTCTCACAGAGGACCGGCGAGAAATGCAATTGTATTAAGTTTACACAGAAACCTTGTGTACTAGTTTTAGTAAAACCTGCGTAGATGGTCTTTAGTTACAGGTCGCCTAGTGCCTTATTTAAAAATTTACAAATAATTAATTGTGCTCACTCAATCCACCATTTTCAAAAGGCCCGATTTCATACTAACCAACTATAGAATTAAATTTGATTGTATATCTAGTTTTAGATAATATTCAATAGGATTTCGTAACATACCAAACGAACCATTATCATGATACGTATTTGAGTTTTTTTTTTTTTTATATGTGCTCACTCAATCCACACATTGTTGGAAAGTAAAAAACATTCATATTGCTAGTTTTGCAAACACCCCAGTAAATATAAATAGTTAAGTTTTAGTGAAATTTTTTACTAAACATTCGTTTTGCGGACTATTTTTTACTTTAAGAAATATACTTATTTTATTGTTTGCATGAAAACCTGTAATGTAGAGTCACCACACGTCTCAAAATAAACTCAAATAATCGTCACTGTAATCTACCAGGTATCTGTTAAGCTCATTATACATTGCTTCACTATACTCTGGTAAAAAAGTCTGAAATTTGAACGCGAAACAACATTAATGCAACATTTATGCGCGAGCGATAGAAATAACTAGCGAGGGGTAATTGTACGGATTTCTTCCTGTATCGCGGCCGTGCTTTAGAAAGCTACAGTAAGAAATGTCTATAGGACTTAGATGATGACGATGACGTTATTCGCGTCAGAAGACTTTGCCCAAGTAGGTAGGAACTTCATCCAGGAACTCGAGCAGTGTATAGTGTATAATCGCACAAATCTTTATGTTTGTGAAGTAGGCTCTGTGAACGATTGCGCAGGTAGTGATGTGAGGATAAAAAAGCATAAAGTAAGAGCGAGATAGAATATGTGAAAAATGTAAGCGTGTAAGCGAGGCAGTTATACAAATGCTATCTTCACCTTCAACATTGGGATTGCGTCTGAAAAATAACAGTTTGCGCAGCGACTAGCAGAAAACTTCCGAGACACTAACTTCTGCTGCGACTACAGTAGAGGGCGCACATTTATCACAGTGGATAGGTAATATTGCTCAAAGGCTGGAAACTGTCACAGCGGCGGAGACTGTTGGTGAATAGGCTCATTTGGAAGTTCGCGGATAATGAAGTATTTTGATGCGGCAGAAGATAAATAGTGATGCAATAATCAAAGAGTTTGTTCTTTATAAATACATAATACCTAGTCACTTAATAATAGTCTCTCTCTTCACCAAGGGAGTATGGCGCCAATGAACTTCGGGAACTAAAAAAACGTCGTCATTATTGTTCATACCTACGTCGATACACACGAGGTGACCCCAGCTCTGACTTGTATCAGAGCGTGGCGAAGGTTTTATCATATCGCGACATTTTACGGCGGACGCAGCAAATACTAATAAATAAACCACTTACAGCGCATGGCAGCGGCAACTCTTCATACTGTTCGTCCACTAGAGCTGTGGGAGAGAAGCGCGAGCTAGGAAACAAATCTCCCGATGGGATAGTCTAACACCTACTTACAGACTATGAGTAAGCTATTAAAATCATTTAAAAAAAATAGCTTTTAGTGTCTATGCTGTTAACCGTTGGGGAGTTTCTCAGGAGCCACCCCGGAGTGCAGAAACCATGTCATGGTAAAACTTCAAACCAACTAGCATAATATAACGCATTCACAAAATTTCGTGTCTGTGCTGTTGACCGTTGAAGTGTTCCTTTATCTTGAGCTGTTCCTGGATGTCGATTCAGGTCATGCTTACCATAAACATGCACTGTCATCGGAACTGAACCAACATGCAAAAATTCAACTCCGTAGGATAACAAGAGGTTCTAATTCAGCTTGCAAGATTTGACTTATACAAACATACATACCTACAGACATACATACATTAATTGCAAGTTAATTAAAAGCTTTTAAAAATAAATGATTAAATGATGTGAACACGATAATATCTGGATAACAAGTATCGGTTCATATAATAACATGGGATAAATTAAAAAAAAAAACTAAAAAAATGTTTTTTTTTAGAATCTTTCACAAATCTCTACCCGCCATGATAAGACTTTGAAACAAGATAAGGTTGTGAAACAAAGCAGGTTGAATTATGCTTACTGGCGTAAAGTGAAACCCCAGAATAAAATAGTCAATAATAGATGTGACATGACATCATGCTTACACTTATACCAAACAGTTGTTTTATCATCGGTCAATCCAATCCGAGCAAATCGATAATAACGCTGATGTCACAAAACACGTAAAGCTCGTGTTTTTTGGGCGTCGATATAATAAGAAACGAAATAAAATATTTTTTTATAAATATATGTGAACATTTTAAGACGATTAAAAATTCACGTCATAATAAACCGTTCTTATTGATGAAGTTTTCCCGTGCTTGCCTCTCCGCTTCTTCGCTTATCTGGTGGACAGCTAGCCTTAGGCCGACAATCCAATAAAGATAATAAGTACGGAGACGAGATGAGATGAATCGTGAATAACAAACAGATCTACGATGCCATCATTGTCTTTAGCTTGGCCATTGATTGCTTGATTTTATTGCACGTTTTTATTTTAGTGGGTAGCAATCAAAGTGGGTAGTGGTTATCAAATCCAATAGGTTGTAAACTTGTAAATGTTTGGAAAAGTGTTCTTTTCAATGAGATTTTACCAATAGAGACGTCATACCCATTTTAGAACACTAAAAACACGGCGAAATTGTACTATAGCTACATACATAGAAGTGATGCAACTATATTTGCATCACTGAAGAGGCTAAAAGATCACAGAGATATACAGAACCGCGTCGTCAGAAAGAGATAAACATATGTTCTCAGTTACAGTGAGTTGCAGTGAGCGGCCGATCGCCAATCACCGCCGATGACGGCCTGTGAAGTCACTTGCGTCGGCTAGCAGCTAGAGTAAACTGGGGCAAAATATGGATAGAAGGGTTTATTCAATCCGAAAATAAAATGAATTTTTGAAAAAAAAATACTTTCGTAATAATAGTTCTACGAGTATATATATCCCTGTATATATATGTTCGCCGGACACTTGAGGCACGCGCGTAATTTTTTTTTTTGTGATTTGCTTATAGTATAAATTACATAATGTTATATAGCATTTTATAGCTAAAACAATAATGAACTTCGAAAAAAATACGATTAAACTATCAAAAATATACTCACGTTAACATTTTTCCGCCAAAAGTGACGAAAGGCACTTTGAAGCACTTTGTGACTTCCTTACAGTATTGTTAGACGTAATAACACAAAATACAAGCTATAAATAACTAAAAACAACACAAATAAAAAATCACGCGGTCGTTGTTCTCACTAGGACAACCATGTCAAACATGCGACCCACGGGCCGCATGCGGGCCACTGAGCATCTTCCTGCGGCCCGAATCCGAAAAAGAAATATGGTGTTGGTACATTCAAATTTTATAAGTACTCGCCTGTTCAGTACCAAGAAATAAGAAAATTTGCCTGTAAAATCCTGTCAATGTTTGGAAGTACCTATAAGTGTGAACAATTATTTTCTTTGATGAAAGTAAGCTAATCTTCCGCAAGATCGCGAATGAAGGACGCACACTTGGACGCAGTTTTAAAAGTTATTTCCGCCGATAAATTCACGCCACAAATAGACAACTGAAGTAAAGACAAAATATGACATCTGGCAACAGAAGTTAATGTTTGTACTTTTTGTAGAGTGTTTTTTATTGGAAATTTAATAAATATACTTGTCCTATAATATAACTTTTATTCGTTAAGATTTTCAGTAGTTTGTCTTCTTTAAGATCAGGTTTTGCGGCCCACCTAATCTACGGTTTTCATGCTTTTGGCCCACCAGTGACTTTGAGTTTGACATGGCTGCACTAGGACAACCTAAACTCACAAAAAAAAGGATTAGGACCGAAGCACTTTATTATCCAATAAAATTGCTCGTTTTAAGCTGTTTTCAAATATATGTAACACAAATACAATACTCTATCCTAATTCAATACAATTATGGTTGCAACTCCGCTAGACTCCCCGACTGAAGATCGTCAGCCATGGCCTTTACGGGTCGGAGCGCAGACTTACGATCAATCAGCCGTTGGTATGCCCCAACATCCCCTAGCAACAACGCTTCGCGCCATTATCGCGTTCTCTATGTCGCTATTACACTTAACCCGCTACTTGTCTCGTTCGTGTAAGTGCCGAAGCGGCAGCATCGCAAGTTGATTTAGAGTAAAATGAAATGTATTATTTTCCATTTTAAATACCGTAAATAATACTTAAAAATGAAAATACATATCCTTCTTACCTTTCACAGTTGTCCCAATTTATGTAATGCGCTTTTTAAACACACAAGATGGCATTTTTTGATGAATTTTTCATGTTGCCACTCTTTTTGGGACTAAGTCGACACAAGCTGATTAGCTTGTGTTTGCTTCACCACGCAGAGCGGAATACAACGTATCTACCTCAGTTTATATCTAGCATCATCGACAGTTATGCAGAGTTTTAGGACGATCCCTGCAAAGAACAAATACAAACCTCTGAAGTAGGAATTCAGTACGTGATGATAAAATAAATCAACGAAATGCTATGTCCAAAACGAACCATTTTTTACGTGTGAGATATAGACTCGCGTGAAAGACAGATTTTCATCATTATCAAAGGCCTGTCTTGCTGACATAAACCCAAACAACAATAGGCTTAGGCTTATTAGAATATCTATAATTTTGTATTGTCATGGAGACTGAATATTGTGCTAAGTTTCATGATCGGTCGCTAGATTTTGTATTGTCATGGAGACTGACTAGGCCTCTCTCAAAGCGCGCCACTGAGCCCGATCTATGGCTCTTTTGCCCTTCGCTTCCAATGACTGAAATAAGAATGATATTTTAAAAAAAACGTATGGTTTTCATTATAATTGTCCCGATATCAACTGAAAAAATCCATCAATCAATTTCTGTTTTAGTTTTGTTTCTATATTTTCTATTTCTAAGTATTTGTTATTCGATACATAATCGTATACAAATAATTTTACCCCCTTACTTATAAAAAGTTATGCAATGGTTATGCAATGATTAAGAATTCCGCGCAGTACAATATTGTACTGCGCGGTTTTACTAATCATTACTTAATCATTGCATAACTTTTTATAAGTGGGTTAATCATTTGTCTTTCATAGTGTCTAAATAACCTTCTTCTTCTTTTCAGCCTTTATCATCCCACTGATGGGCATGAGGAGAGGACTCTTTGACGCCACCTCTTGCGATCTTGTGCTGTCCTCAGAAACTGTTTTCCAAAATAACCTACTTATGTAAAATTCATCCCTATGGTGGAGATAAAAAGACGCATAATTTTCTATTAGAAATTCCGCCGCATCCACGTAGTCAATTCATTGACTTCCGTAACGTGCGTCTTACGGCTTTCTAAGCCGCCCGCACTCAAAGAGACGGCTACGAACATTCGCAGACCTACGTAAATACTAAATGACGTACCTCCGGAATATCTTCTTCCAAGGCGAAATTAAACACGAAATTGTAAGATCGATTGTGGTCGTGCGTAACTTGTGCGTTCTGCAATCGACCCGTACTGTGTTTGCCTGCGCGAAGAAGTGAAACCAGAGAAGACTTCAATACCTGAGTTCCATAAGCAAGAAAGAAATAGGATGATTACTGAGTATCACAGACGCGTAGGATTACGTACCAAAAAGGCCCAAACGGAGCCCTTGTTCAATGAGAGACGAGCAGATCATTTTCTTTATGGTGAGCAACATGCTTGTCCATAACTATGACAATGGTGAGTCGACATTAAATATAGTGTAGATTAAAAACCTAAATAAGTACTCGTTATTTCCCTATATATTTTTTAAATACTGTGTCATCGAGTGGTGAGCAAGGTAACCCTAAAAGTTTCAGCCGGATAGCTCGAAACTTGAGTTGCAAGATTCCACCCGGAACGACAAACAAGAGACTTAATAAAAACGTGTTAAAATCAAAGTATCAATTACTAACTGTGGCATGGCAACAACCACAGACCATAAGTGCTACAACAGTCCCGCTGGGCGATTTGACCTAAACACCTTGCTCTTACAATATTTTAGTGCCCAGACAAGATTCACAAGCCTCTCTCATTATGTGCTTTTCAGAATTACGACTTTTGTTATTGGCCATTCCATAAATTGTGACGAAGAAAGGTTATCCTAAACATAACGGTTTTAATGTTCCTCACACACGCGCAAAATTAGAGGTTTTACTGTTATTTTAGCCATCAAACAAAGACTCTTACAAAATATAATGAGTCCGTAGGTAGGTGGGTTCTAACTTGGTTTGACGCCTCCAAACGAATCTATTTACATTCTTATAAGTATCTACTATTATTTATTTTACTAAAATAGTAGCGCGAAATTACCTTCTTAGGTCTCAGAATTATGAAATTGAAGTGGCATTGGCCAGGCCACATAGCTCGTAGTACCGATAACAGTTGGGAAAGAAAGGTTCTGGATAGCGACCACGGACCGGACGACGAACCATAGGACATCGCGGGGAACCGCTGCATGCAAATAGTAAGCAAAGCAACCCCTAGTAGTCTCTTTATATGGGGAGGTTATACATTTAAAAAACAGGCCAAGAGCGAGTCGAACTCGTGCACTGAGGGTTCCGTACAAACTTGTAGGTATGTAAATAGTTCGTCCATCACGGAAATCGAGAAAGGAATATTAAAAAAAAAAAGTTTTGTTTTGTAATGTAACAACAAATTTACGGTTTTCGGGTTTTTTCCTTTACTTGTGCTATATATAATACATTGATTATAATTCATTGATTGAATTTATTTATTTATTTATTTCTTATAAGAATTTGATTTACTGTTTCCTTCTAGTATTTTTATATCATAGTGCACCCCGTCCTTCACGCTTGTAACAAATCCTCTCCATCCAAAGGTTGCCTGGAAGAGATCGCTTTTAGCGATAAGGCCGCCCATTGTAACACTTCTTCTACATTTTTTTCTTTATTTCTGTTATTATTGTTTGTGGTGTGTACAATAAAGAATTTATCTGTCTATCTATCTATCTTCTTGCCAAATTTCGTGAATTCCTATAGGTTTTGATTCCGTTGCAGGGGCCTAATTAATTTTAAGACGCCAATTCCACGCGGTCTGCGTGGAATTTGTTCGTGATTCCACGCAGGCGGCGTGAAATCGGCGTGGAATTCACGTGGAATTGGAGTGTACATACAGAATCCAGGCCCAGATGTCGGAAATTTCGGAATATGCGGCATAAACGGCCGTATCTTTTAATTGCAATGACTTAGAAGTTTGTTTTTTTTTTTTACAGCTCCAAGGGATTGCAGACCTGAATATTTGAAATAATTTCAATTTGGTACCTCCACGCGTTCCTCAGAAAAGGGGTCTTGACAGACAGATAGACGGATGGACAGACGGACGGATTACAAAGTGATCCTATAAGTGTTCCTTTTTTCCTTTTGAGGTACGGAACCCCAAAATACTGAGTCTATACCGCCCAACTAAAGAGTGAAGCGGCTGCGTGTGTGTGCGTGGATAATTTGTCATGTTTTGTGGTTTAGACACAATTTCATCACAAAATACTGCATTGTTTTTAATGTTTTTGATTTTTCGCGAGAACATGACAGAATTAACACGATTAGTAAGGTCGAGATCTTGCTGCGATGTGGTAGCAGATCGGTGTAAGTGTGTGCGTGAAGCGTGTGCGTACGAGCCGATCGGCATATATTGGGTGCTTCACTCTCGATTTGGCGGTGTGAACTTGCAATGTATGTTTGTATGTATGTATGTTTGTTTGGTCAAATCTTACAATCTGAATTAGAACCCCTTCCTCTTATCCTACGGAGTTGAATTTTTACAAGTTGGTTCAGTTCCGATGACATAATTTTTTATATTGTAAGCATGACCTGAATCGACATCCAGGATTAGCTCCATATAAAGGAACTCTTCAACAGTCAACAGCGCAGACACGAAATTTTGTGTACGTATTTTATTATAATAGCCTGTTTAAGTTTTGCCATGACATGGTTGCTGCACTCAGGGTTGGGTCCTGACTAGGAAACTCCTCAACGATTAACAGTACAGACACGAAAGTTGTATACGCATTTAATTGTGATAGCCCCTTCTAAGTTTTACCATGACATGGCTACTGCATAAAAGCTTATTTTTGACCGTGAGAGCGCGAAGTCGCGAGCGAAGCGTCTCCGTTTCAGCTTGGGCAAAAATGCTTTCCTATGTCCTTCCGGATGTCAGTCCGGCAGCCTTATTGTCTAACTCTGGTGGTAATGGCAATCAAATCCATTACCATTACCATTGGCGGTTCCAGTTCGCCGTCCAGGGGAATTGTCTAATATTTTCGGTGGTAATCGTCTTGAAAAAGTTAAAGCCATTTCGCTCTTTCCACAGACTACATAACACCAAAAACATATGCTCTTGCGTTCCATTTCATGAAGAACAGCTTTGAGCACTTTTTAGTGCTTTTTTGAACTAATGGTTGTAAAATGTTAATTTAGCCATATAAACATGTGTAGTGTTTTATTTGTTTATTATAATCTAATTTTTATTAGTTATGCTGTTTAATAAATCGATATTCTTCAAAAAATAATATTCAAGTATATTATAGCCTGACGTTGCGTAGAACGAAACGTTGGTTGCAAGTTATTATTAATTTTATTCTGGACCATAACTACTACTAAAGTATGTGTTTGTTTGTTTAATTTATTGAATAATAATGAAATGAAAATCAAATGGAAAAAACTAAATATTAAATAGGTAGGTTATAGTCACAAGATTTGTGTGAGTTTGTGCGAAACGTGGATAAACTAAAAGTGGAATTGCTTTGTGAGATGTAATGTATGTCGAGGTTATGTTCGTTTTCGGATATAAAATTGCCAAATATGCCTTGATTTAGCAACAAATACGTACCTATGTACCATATTGTATTTCAGAATGTCATCTGATAAAGTGGTCTTTGCGTAGACCTTGTGACGAGGTCAAAACCTCTTTCATAATAATACTCTTTTGATATCTTAATTCTTTCATAATCCATTTCTTTTCATTTTGATAGTTCATTATTCATTCTAAATACAAATAACCTGTCATTCTTAAATTGTCATTGATTCGCTCAAGTCTGTGTTCTTGGACCTAACTTTTAAAAGAAACAGAATACACACGTTATATATACTAAACTAAATATATTTCATTTCAAAACCTATGTTTGCTGAATATAGCTGAAGGAAACGTGTACGTATGAAGACTAGCAGCTACGAAGCCTCCGCTGCCCGTTGAAAAATGAAGGCTCGCACTACTAAGTACAATTAAATTATTGTGAGCAAGGAGTCCCTTTGAGCTGGTAGACACCCTCGGGGGGGGGGCTCCGGCCACAATCGGCGCCCTCAACGTCCCCGTACCCAGCCTGCTCTACCTGCCTACAAATCCTCCTGATCCTGAATCATTCCTGATTTCTCCGTGTTTTTTTTAATTAGTGTTCAATTTTTAAGTCGCCCCACAAAATTCTAAAAGGCACTAGGCCATCTTGATTTAAATTTGGATTGGAAATATTTGGCAAACCCAGAACAGTTTTTTTATACTCAAGTGTATTTTATATTTGCATTCCAGTCATTCATGTAAGTAAGACATTTTCATTAATACGTACTTTGTTCCAAATTTTACTATCGGCCTACCTAGTTCCGAATTACTCTAAACTTTGACGCGTTATTATGCGTGACGCATTAACGCGTAGTTACATTAACGCTATTTTTTTTATATATTTTTAAAGCATTACTAACGCACTAAACGCACTAAACGCACGTTATCTACAAAGTAAACACTTAGTTTTATTTGCTGGTCTCATATTAAATAAAAATGGACCCTGCGCATCTAAATAAACCAGAATTGATCTATGAATTAAAATGTAGAAATGCTGAAGTTCATACTACAGATACTGCAGAAAATTTACGTTCAAGGTTATCGACCTTACTTGACAGCTCGAATACACAAGATTTTCAAAATCCGTATACATTTGAACAGGATATAGCCGAAATTCAAAAATGTCTAACTATTATTTCTGCACGTTTAATAGCTTACCCGGTACGAAAGGAGAAGAATGCGTCCTATATTCTGCATGTTAAAAATAGATTAAATAACATGGATATTACCACCGAACTTACGACAGTACAACTAGAAACATTTAAAAATGTTTAAGAAAGTTTCTTCGATTTACAAAAACGTTTCGAAACATTAGAAAAACCTAGCTGCTCTTCTACAGAAAATACACACGATCATTTTCCAGAACAACAAACTCAATTACCATATTTTGACCTACTGACACAAAAGCTACAAAATATTTCGACCAACAGATCAAGTCACGAAATTAAACGGTTTATTTATAAGGGGGATAGATGTCCAAAAGATTTTATTGAAAAAGTAGAGGAATTCGCAGTCGCTCGAAATATTTCACATACTGAACTATACAATCACATATACGATATTCTGAAAGGAACTCCTTTAGATTGGTTTCGAGCTCACAAACAAACAATCCCGGATTAGGAATCTTTTAAAATTACATCACTAAATGAATTTGAAATTACAGACTACGACTATAAACTACGGAAAATCATAGATGCTCGCAAACAAAAAACAACTGAGCGTGTGATTTGTTATTTTACCGAATTAGAATCATTATTTGCGAAATTACGTGAGCCTATTTCAGAAAAAGCCAAGATTGATATTCTTAGGCGTAACTTGCGACCCGAATTCGGTCAAAGGTTATCACCAGACGATCTCGACTCGGTCGCAACATTATTAAAATCGTGCAAATGGTACGAAAGTTGCATTGAAATTTCAAAACTCTGATACTCCTTCTACATTACAAGACTTAGCGAAGCCTTCGACTTCTAATACCCAACACAAAGTCAATGCTACACCTAACATACCACATTATCCGTACAATACCTTGCAACAACCACTTGTTCAAACACACCCTCATCCTCAACCTTACCCTGTACATTCAATTGCTGCAGATTCTAAGAAACCTGCACTACCTATATTTTGCCCTCGCTGTCGAAACGATAGTCATGCTTTATGTCAATGTCCCTACAGACATAAAGTTTGTTTTCGTTGCGGTAAAAAAGACGTAATTTTTACCAATTGCCCTAAATGTACAAAAAATTCAAAAACTAATTAGAGAGGAACTAGAAACACAAAATTGTAATACTAACAATAACTTTGATCAAAATGATTGGAACAATTGGCTTAAAACTATTTCAATATTTTTCAAAACATACAACGTTTCTACGCTCCTCTTTGATAATACATCGGACACTGAACGTCCATACCTTAGAGTAAATGTTGGGAATTTAACCCTTAACGGTTTGCTGGATAGTGGCAGTGCCATTACAATTTTAGGTAATAACTCACATAAATTATTACTTGAACATGGTTTGGAACTACAACGTGACCAAATTATCAAAGGTTCTGTTGCTAATGGTCAAACAATCAATTCAATTGGTACTATTAAGCTTCCAACTTTATTTAAAAATAAGTTTTCTATAATTACTGCCCATGTAATACCCGCTGTTACTCAACCTTTCATATTAGGTATCGACTTCTGGAAAACTTTTAAGCTGGCTCCAGACATACTTAATACGGTCAGTATGCTCAAGAGTTCAGATACTCCCATGTTTATCATCAATAATAATGATACTTACTTACAGTCTTATGACAGACTTACAGATACACAATTGATTCTTGCTAATGCAGTCGTAGAACAATTTCGTAATATTTCTACCGACGTACTTCCTTTAGGAAGAACAAACCTTATTGAACACTGTATTGATACAGGTGACCACCCACCAATTCGTCAACGATGCTATCGATTATCACCTGAAAAACAGAAAGCTCTTCGAGCAGAAGTTGATAAAATGCTAGAACTTGATGTTATAGAGCCTTGTGAAAGCCCATGGCTAAATCCTGTAATTATTACCCCTAAGAAAGATGGTACTTGGAGATTTTGCGTCGACAGTCGTAAGCTTAACGACATAACTAGAAAAGATGCTTATAAATTACCATTCATATCAGACATCATAGATAACCTTAAAGATTCTAAATATCTGAGTTCAATTGACATTGCTAAAGCTTTTTGGGAAGTGCCTTTACGTTTAGAAGACAGACCTAAGACTGCTTTTCACGTTCCAGGTCGTGGATCTTTTCAATTTAAGGTTATGCCTTTTGGTCTTACTAACGCACCAGCTACGCAACAAACATTCATTGATAATCTTCTTTCTGATGAGTCTAATAACGACTCTCTTTTTTATTATTTGGATGATATAATAATAGCCACAAAAACGTACGAGGAACACGTACGTTTGCTTAACAAATTACACGCAAAACTTTCAAAAGCAGGTATAACAGTAAATTTTCCAAAATGTGCATTTTTCCGAAATGAACTTAAATACCTAGGCTACGTAATTGATGATCAAGGTCTCCACACAGACCCTAATAGTCAAAGTAATCTTAGAAATACCAGCACCCAGGTCTGCTCGCGAGGTGAAAAAGTTTCTCGGTACAGCTAGTTGGTATAGACGCTTTGTACCCAATCTTAGCACATTAGCTGCTCCCCTCACTAAACTTACGTCTACCAGTAAGAAAGCTCCCGCTTTCAAGTGGACTTCTGAAGCTGATAAAGCTTTTAATAAAATCAAACAAGCTTTAATATCAACTCCTATTCTAACTTGCCCTGATTTTTCTAAACCCTTTGCTGTTCATTGCGACGCATCCGCTTTTGGACTTGGAGCAATGCTTACCCAAGACTTCGATGGAGTTGAAAAACCCATAGCTTACATGAGCAAATTACTTACAGGTCCCCAAAGAAACTATTCTATCACTGAACGTGAACTCTTAAGCATTATAACAGCATTAGAGTATTGGCGTTGCTACCTAGACAATGGCCAAAAGTTTACTATCTATACCGATCATTCTGCACTTCAATGGTCCTTACACTTAGATAATCCTACAGGTAGACTTGCCCGTTGGAGCATACGCTTATCAATGTTTAATTTTGACATTAAATATAAACGTGGCAAGGAACATTTGGTCCCAGATACATTATCTCGTATTAAACCAATTAATGTGATTAATTATGATCCAATACAGACTTCTGATTCGTGGTACACTTCTGTATACTCCAAGTGTAGCACAAATCCCACATCAACTCCTGATTATATGATACGTCACAATAAACTCTACAGGTACACCCGTTCTAATACCCTCATAAACTCAGAATTAAGTTGGAAAGAAGTAATCCCATCTGAATTTCGTACAGCTATTATCGACGAAAACCATTCGTTACCAACAGCAGCTCATTTTGGCACTTTCAAAACATACCATCGTATTAAAGAAAAATACTTCTGGCCAGGAATGTACAAAGACATTGCCAGCCATATTTCTAAATGTGAAACATGCCTTGCTTATAAGCATCAGAATCAAAATACCATTGGTCTGATGGGTAAACCTAAGAACTGTTCTCGTCCTTTCCAATGCATATCTATTGATATTGTTGGTCCACTCCCACGTCCCACAATGACACGTAAACTTAATAGATTTATTTTTGTAGTCACATGTTGTTTTTCCAAATATTGTCTTATATTCCCCATGAAGCGAGCTACCTCTTCTGTAATCAAACATATACTTGAGAACTTAGTTTTTATGGTTTATGGTATTCCAGAAACCATAATCCTAGATAATGGCCCTCAACTAATTAGTCATGAACTCCAGGATTTATTTCAATTTTACAACATACCAAAAATTCATTACACCCCCCGTTACTGTCCACAAGTCAATACTGTTGAACGTTACAACAAAACAATTATAACAGCAGTTGCTTCTTTTGTTGATAATGACCATCGTACTTGGGATTTATATTTAAATCAAATCCAATTTGCCATAAATTCAGCTGTTAATGAAACTACTAAATTCACACCAGCTTTCTTAGTTTTTGGTCGCGAACTTGTAACATGTGGTTCTGTATATAATGCTTCGGATCTAACTGAAGAATTGATTTTTGCTCCACGCGATGAGTACGCTGACAACATAGGTCAGTTAAGCCCTTTATTTGCTGAAGTTCAAGCACGTTTATTCCGCGCTCATGAAACTAACGCAAAATATTATAATAAACATCATCAACACCTTGAATTTAACCAAGGTGACATTATATGGAAACGTAATTATCCCATAAGTTCAGCAGGCAAGTATTTTTCAGCTAAATTAGCTCCTAAATTTGTAAAATGCATCATAGCAGCTAAAATTTCACCACTAATTTACGACCTCAGTGATTTATCAGGTAATCCCTTAGGCCGTTGGCATGTCAAAGACATTAAACCTATACCACGTACGTCTTAACCTTAACCATCACTTGTCTACTACTTATACTATTGTCTATACTTTATTATAATTATGTACTATGAAAGTTACATTGCTTTCATATTCCTGTACCTTACCATATATTTAAATACCTACTTATGACCATTGTAGGTTCCCTACTTACAAATAACCTTGTATTTAAGTTGTAAATAATGTAATTTTAATATAATTTCCTTTTACGGAGTAATGTCCACATTTTTAGCCTATTTTTTTTATTCACTTCATTAACTTTTCAAATTCATTATGAATATTGACTTCAAGTCCCTACGTATTGCTATTCAGTGCTATTTTACTTACTACATACTTTAATTATTTGGTACTTATGGTAGCTACTACCCTACTTGTTAGCTATGTATTTTTTTATATTTTACAAACATAATGTTCAGTTTAAAGCGAAAACAAGTTCTATATATTATTATTTACTAGACCTACACACAAAACTACCAACACTGAAAAGAGCGGCAAATGTGATTACTCTATAAACCAAGCCTAGGTCACAAAACCTGTATTATTTTATAGTTAATATGCTATTACCTACCTACCTTACTTATATTATTTTAACATTCTAACACAACGTTTACTATGTACATTCATGTGCTACAGGCACGTCGTACCCTAAGGTACGTTTAGCCATTTTGGCAAAATAATTGTAAATAAATATACACATACATATATGTACACATCATACACGATACATTCACCACACATACACATACACATACACATACACATACACATACATACACACATACACTCACATAATCACCCTAATCAGCGGTTAGTGACTGTATAAATAAGCCTACACTACACTGTATTGGTTCCACGAGTGACCTTATTGATATATAAGGTTCCTCTTTCTTATGAGTTTTATTTCCAAGGAATGGGAATAAGACTATGAATGATGATGAATGAATGTGTGATTTATGAATATGAATGCATCTAGGAATCCAATCAATTGTATATTGACATTGTTAATAAACATTTTCACATAAAAATTAAAAAGACTCAGCATTTCCATTATTTTAATTAATTATTTTACTATTTTAACTTTATTACCCATATTATATATATTTTTATTATTAACTTCTACTATTATTATTTTTTTTGTTCTTAGCATATTATTTTTTTCTTAAAAATTTTTTTTACTATCAAAAAAAAAAATTTTTTTCTCCGGGGAGGCTGGGTATTGTGACGAGGTCAAAACCTCTTTCATAATAATACTCTTTTGATATCTTAATTCTTTCATAATCCATTTCTTTTCATTTTGATAGTTCATTATTCATTCTAAATACAAATAACCTGTCATTCTTAAATTGTCATTGATTCGCTCAAGTCTGTGTTCTTGGACTTAACTTTTAAAAGAAACAGAATACACACGTTATATATACTAAACTAAATATATTTCATTTCAAAACCTAAGTTTGCTGAATATAGCTGAAGGAAACGTGTACGTATGAAGACTAGCAGCTACGAAGCCTCCGCTGCCCGTTGAAAAATGAAGGCTCGCACTACTAAGTACAATTAAATTATTGTGAGCAAGGAGTCCCTTTGAGCTGGTAGACACCCTCGGGGGGGGCTCCGGCCACAACCTACAATTGGTCATCGAGTTAGATCGAAACTTTGAACAAATATATCGCAAGTTCTAACAGTCTTTGGCTTGGCTATACAGGAATTTTGGTGGACTAATGAATATTCGAGTATAGTTTAATTTACCTACTAGGTACATAGACATATACTAGGTATATGCATTTTCACAAATGCTCATCAACAACATACATATTTTAATGGATTTTTACCTCATTTCAATCAGAATCAGAATCAGAATCAGAATTATTTATTCACAAGAATGTAGTAATTAAGTAGATGGTAATAACAATTATAAAAGTCCAGTACATCCTACCATAACAATGGTGTGCAAACATATCTATACAAAAAAAATACAACGATAATAAACAAGATTCAATAGTAAAATATAGGGTTTATTATTTAATTAATGTCAAAATGTCAAATTAAAGTTAATGTCAAATTATATCAAAAATTAAGTCATAGTTGCCAATTAGCAAGCATTAAATCAAGAATTTTAACATTAATTAATCACATTATGTTTCATTATTTTCCTTATATGTCATGTACTCATTGAGATTATAAAAACATTTTTCTGAAAGCCACACAGTCAGTCTTCTTTTAAACATGTTAAGCGTCAGTTCTTTAAATGTGCATGGTAATTTATTATACACCTTAATGGCGTTAATGTAGGCATTTCTTTTAAATATATTTAATCTGCATCAATGCATACATAATCGGTTATGTTTTGTGACAATAAAATATAACCGATTGTTTGCTTTGAGCACCAGCCGGGGTTCAGGAGATGGGCTGCAGCTTGCACCTGTGTCAGTATGAACATTTCCAGCTATCACAAAGCCTGATGTAGCTGTAAGTAGACATACAACAAATTAACCACTCTTTTGAATTGTTTACAAATTTGATCTAACTCTACAAAAGTAATACTGCATATTACAATATTGACTATGTAGTTATATGTACCACAAACCCACCGTTGTTTACCGAAGTCCAATTGCGACATATTTAATCATACAAGTAGGTACTAACTTAGATTGTGAAAGTACCAATTAAGCACTTTTTGTACTTATGTTGTTTTTCTATGAATAATGCGCAGTAGAGGTACTCTACATGTTGATTTGATTTAAATGCGCATAGCTGAATAAGCATTTATGTACTTAGATGTTTTTCTCGTTAAAGTATGAGAAATGTAACTACTTAGTTGTTTATTACAATGAACAATGTACTAGAAATCGCCTACGCATTTATAAAAGTTATATAAGGAAGTTACTAAGTACAAATTGTTATTATTTTATCTTCGCTTGAATTGTACGGTCAAAAGTAAGACCAATAAAATTAACTTCAAATTTAATTTGTTGTTTATTTTATTAAAATCTCGGCTCCGTCCAATTTGTCTGGCGCAGCCGGTTGTATTTTTTTTTAAAGTCGTGGAAATTTAATTTGTCCGGCGCTTACTTCAAAAATTGTGAAATATAATTTGTCTGGCGCAACCTACATATCTGGTGCAGCTGTCCTGAATAACTTCGTGTGTTCCTGACAAATCCACGTAAAAAAATACTCGAACCAAACAAATACGACTGTATTGGAAAAAGGAGTTGAGAAACAATTCAGCGAGTGGAATAATCACCGAGGCATGGGATCGAGCGGTTTTAAGTGAGTCGAAAATCATTCACTTTCCGTATTCTTGCCCTGCTATTCGACCCTTAGTGTTTTTGGACAAAAATTGCCAATACACTTGTTATTTTTGATTTATTGTATGCGAATTTATGATTTTTATGTGAACTTATTGATTTTATGTGTTTTTATTGATTTTTATGTGAATTTTTTTGACGTTTTATGCATTTTTATTGATTTTTATGTGAATTTTTTGACGTTTTATGCGTTTTTATTGATTTTTATGTGAATTTATGTGTCTTTATTGATTTTTATGTGAATGTATTGTCATTTTATGCGTTTTTATTTGAATTTTATGTGAATTTATTGATTCTTATGCGTCATAATTGATTTTTATGTGAATTTCTTGACTTTTATGCGTCATAATTGATTTTATGTGAATTTATTGATTTTAATGTGTCTTTATTGATTTTTGTGTTTTTATTGAACTTTTATGTGCTTATATTTAATTATATTTTGATTTTTTGTGTGTTATACGTGTTATATTGTACAAACGCATACTTTATTTTAATAATTTGAATTGATTTTAAATAATAATTTAAAATGGAACCTATGAGGATTATAACGAATGAAATTGTGAAATTGATTCCTAAATTTGATGGGAATGAAAAATTATTAAATTTATTTATTTCAAAATGTGAATATGTGCGTAGCTTAAGTGGAACCGAAATTACTGCAGCACAAGAGTTATATTTATTTCATGTTATTTCAAGTAGACTTATAGGCAGAGCAGCCTCATTATTAAGTGAACGTAGCGATATTACAACATGGATACAATTGAAAAATCTTTTTACTCAACATTTTGGCGACCCAAGGTCAGAACAATGTATTGCTATTGAACTTGAAAGTCTTAAAATTAAAAATGACGAATCCTACATCGATTTCTGCCACCGTATTCAAAATGTGAGAAGTTCTTTGATTGCAAAAGTGAATTTAATTGAAGATTCGGGAGTTAGAGCAGCCAAGGCTATAATTTATAATAGCACTGCATTAAATGTATTTATGTACAATTTATCTGAAGATTTACTTCGATTTGTGCGTCTGAAAAGTTGCGTTACTTTAGAACAAGCTCTAAGTGTTGTGATGGAAGAGGTGAATTTCCAAACACAATATCAAATGAAAAATAAAAAAATAATTACTCAAAAACCATTTGAGAATAAACCAGCTTTTATTCCTCAACAAAATCAATTTAAATTTGGCATCCCACAAAGGCCAACATTTAATAATAATCCTCCAAATAAATTTATACAACCTCAAGGTTATAAGCCTTTTCTAAATAGGCCAAATAATCATTTTGTGCCACAAAATAATTTTAAATTTGGTAATGCGAATAAACCGCAAGTAAATAATTACAAAGCTTCAGGGTTTTTCAAACGACAACCCTATCATAAATTTAATTTTGGTATTCCTCAAAATAAAACAACTGATTTCAATGATAAAGATGTGACAATGAGAACGGCACCACAAAAGCCAAACCATCTTCACGTAATAAACGAAGATAATAAAAATAAAAATAAAATGACTATTCCAAATAAGGAAAATTTTTATATGAGGGCCTCAAAAGAGCATCCTCCGATATAGAAACTATAAATTTAAATTGTAACTCTTATTTAAAATTACCAAGTATAAATTTTAAAGATCTGAACTCCAAATTTTTAATTGACACAGGGAGTAATCGTTCTTTTATTAATCCAGAATTAGCAGAAAAATATTTTAATGATTTCAAATATCAAGAAACATTTCAAGTCGTAAGTACACATGGTACAAGTACTCATCATGAAGTAATTTTTATACCATTACCTGATGAATTTAAAAATGATAATTGGTACAAATTTTATATTTATAAAGTCGATGGAAGATACGACGGTTTAATAGGAACAGAATTATTATCTTTGTTAGGAGCTAGTATTGATATGAAAAATCAACTTCTTCTAACACCTGAAACTGCAATTCCTATTAATTATAATCCACCATATGAGATAAAACTTATTCCTAGATGTGAAATGAAAGTTAAAGTTCCAGTAAATCTTATATCAGACTCAGGAATTTTAAACTTTCATGAATTTTATCCTGGCGTTAGAATGCCATCAGCTATAGTAAATTGTAAAAATTCATTTGCTGAAACTATAATACAAAATACTACAAATACTCTACATACAATTATTTTTAATGAACCTCTTAATGTTGAAAAATTTAATTTTGATGAAATACAAGTAAATAATATAGTTGAAAAAATGGAAACAGATTGTGAATTAGACGAAATATTGTCAGAAAATCTAACAAAACTGAGATTAAATCATATGAATGAAGAAGAAAGAAATGCAATTTTTAATTTATGCAATCAATATAAAGATATATTCTATTGTGAAAAATTACCCCTTTCATTTACAAATGATGTTAAACATAAAATAAGAACTACAAATGAGGATCCAATATATATTCGACCTTATAGGCAACCTCAAACAATTAATGATGAAATAAACAACCAAGTTGAAAAGTTATTAAAAGATAACATAATTCAAGAATCATATTCACCGTGGAATTTTCCAGTTCATATAGTTCCAAAAAAAGATGACGCATCTGGTAAAAAGAAATATAGAATGGTAATTGATTATAGACGATTAAATGATATAACTACGGATGATAAATATCCTCTACCAAATATAACAGATTTATTTGATAAATTGGGAAAATCCACTTATTTTTCAACTTTAGATTTAGCAAGTGGATATCATCAAATCGAAATGGATAAAAATGATAGACAGAAAACAGCTTTTAGTACTCAGTCTGGACATTATGAATTTTTAAGAATGCCTTTTGGTTTAAAAACAGCCCCAGCTACATTCCAAAGAACAATGGATAATGTACTGCGTGGACTACAAGGTATTCATTGTCTTGTTTATTTAGACGACATAATTATATACTCATCCAGTTTACAAGAACATATAAATAAACTTAAAAAAAATTTTGAACAGTTGAGAAAAACAAATTTAAAAGTTCAACTTGATAAATCAGAATTTTTGCGAAAAGAAGTCTTATATCTTGGACATTCAATTACAAAAAATGGTTTGAAACCTAATAATGATAAAATAAAAGCAGTATTAAATTTTCCTTTGCCTAAAACGCAAACAGAAATTAAAAGCTTTTTAGGATTGGTTGGATATTACAGAAAATTTATAAAAGACTTTGCGAAGTTAACAAAGCCTCTTACTAAATGTTTAAAGAAAAATCAAAAAGTAATAATAAATGAAGAATATGTATCGTCATTTGAAAAATGTAAAGAATTATTAACCAATGCACCACTTTTACAATTTCCTGATTTTGAAAAACCTTTTATTTTAACTACGGATGCATCAAATTATGCAATCGGTGCAGTACTTTCTCAAGGAACTGTTGGTAGTGATAAACCTATTGCATATGCAAGTAGAACACTCAATAGTGCAGAAATACGTTATAGTACTATAGAAAAAGAACTCCTTGCCATTGTATGGGCAACAAAACATTTTAGACCTTATTTATATGGTAAAAAGTTTTATATTTATACAGACCATAGACCACTAGCATGGTTGAATTCAATAAATTAACCAAATAGTAAATTGACACGATGGAAATTACGATTAGCTGAATTTGATTTTGAAATAACATATAAAAGTGGGAAACAAAATAAAAATGCGGACGCTTTATCGAGATTAAAAGTAAATGCACTAGGAGATGATGATAATCTCTCAATGAAAGTTAATATTGATAAAAAAGAAAACAAATTAACAAATAAAATTTCCAAAAAAGGAAAACAAATAAGATCAACTTCTCCAATTACAATATCTTCTGATTCAGAAAAAACTTTAAGTATTTCTAGAAGGTCACCTTATTCAATACCTTCATTTGATAGTAGTACAATTACAGCATCTGATATTCCTGAAAATTCTAGTACTGAAACAGCACATTCTCATGAAAATATGGATATGGAAAGCATACCTATTTTACATGAAGCAATTGATACAAAACCAAATCAAATATTAATTTACTCGTGGAATTTAAATAAAATGTCTGTAAAAGATATTTCAAGAAATAAACAAAAAGTTTTAGAAGTACATATGCCAATAAATAATACAAATTTAGTAAAAGAATTTTTAAAAGGTTACATAAGACCTAAAATTAAATATTTTATATATTTTGAAGAAGAAGCACACAGAAAAGATTTTGCTTCAGTTGTCACTACTTTATTTAAAAAGGATTCAGTGAAATTATTTGAATGCACATTAAGAGTAGTATATGTCGAGGATGAAAACGAACAACGTGAAATAATTTTAAAATATCATGAAGGAAAAACAAGTCATAGAGGTATAAAAGAAACACTGGCACATTTAAAAAGAACATATTATTGGAATAATATGGATCAAACAGTTGCAAGCGTTATAAATTCTTGTCAATTATGTAAACGTATGAAATATGATCGTAAACCAATTAAACCTGAATTGCAATTAACGCAAACCCAAATAAAACCCTTTCAAGAAATATTTATAGATACTTTTACTATTGAAAATAAATCATTTTTGACCATAATTGATGCATTCAGCAAGTTAGGTCAAGCAATTGAAATAAATACAAAGTCTACCCCTGAAATAATAAGAGCATTAATAAAATATTTTTCATATTATGGAATACCAAGTAAAATTAGTTCAGACCCAGGTTCTGAATTTAATAATACTTTACTGAAAGAAATGTTATCTTTTTATAAAATAGATTTACATATAGGAACGCTACATAATCCAAATTCAATGGGATTAATTGAAAGGTTTCATTCAACAATTATAGAAATTTATAGACTTGCTAAATATGAGCAAAAATCTACTGATGCCGCATCTATAATGACATATGCAGTATTGTCATATAATCAAACGATACATTCGACAACAAATCTAACACCATTTGAAGTAGTATTTGGACATACGGATTCAAGTAGTATGTTTGCTGTAAACTTTGATAAATATTTTACTCAGCAATTAGTTAAAGAGCACGCACAAAGAACAAAATATCTTTATAAATATCTAACGGAAAATTTAGTTGAAAAGAAAGAATTAAAGAAAAACGAGGCGGAGAAAATAAATTTAATATAAAAGTAGGCGATAAAGTTTTTATAAAAGGAGTTAATACTAGGCGAAGTAAAGATAGTCCTAGATATCAAAAAGCACAAGTGACAGGAGAAATAATACGTAATACTGTCCCTGTAAAAATAAATGGTCGTAAAACTAAGGTTCCAATAAAAGATATTAAACGTCCACAGATTCGTCATCCTGACACTGATGACCCAAGGACTAGCTATTCAGCTACAAAGGATTGAAAATAATCCTGGAATATTGCCTGTTAAAAAAGGAAATGCAATTTTGGAATATGATAAATGGAAGTTAATTAAGGTATTAGACTTAAGCTTAATTAAAGATGATTTATATTTAAACATAAATAAGTTGAAAGATTTAAACATATATTTAAAAGATAAAGTTAATTATACGATTAATTTTAATGATGATAAAATACAAACTGAATTTATTAAAAACTTAACTTTAGAAAGGTATGAGCAATTAGTCCCAACTTTACGTGTTAAAAGAGGACTTATAAATCCTTTAGGATCAATAATTAAATTGATAACTGGAAATATGGATAATGATGACGCAATCAAATATGATGAATTAATCAATCAAATTAAAACTAAACAAGATGCTATTTCAAAGAAAGTTACTTTGGTTGCAGAAATGGTTGATGGTTTTGTAAATTTTACTTCTTATTATAATTTTATACAATTTGAGAATAAATTTAATTGATATTGAGAAAGCATTGAATAGAAGTAAAATAAATGATTTTGAAAATAAAGTATCTCATACTTATAGTTTGTTAACTCATAATTTTCAAATAATTCTTTCTAAGTTAGATGAGATTGATACAGCAATCGCATTAAGTAAAAATAAGATATTACATAGATCAATAATTGATACTAATGAATTATTTGAATTGTTAAAAAATATTGAGAGAACAGATAAGTTAATTTTCCCTGTTAATTATGAAAATTTAGTTAATATAGAGCAAAATATAGAGATAAAAGCTTATATTAAGGGTAGGCAAATTACATATGTACTGGCAATTCCAATTGTACGCAAAAACACTTACAAATATTACCAGTTATTCCCCTTACCTATCCTTGATACTTTTAATAATATTACATCCTTGATACTTCCTAAATATCCTTTTATCCTCGTGAAGGATTTGAACTCTATTACATTGCTCTCCAAGCCATGCGACGAGATTGATGAGAAATTATTTCTTTGTAAAGAAAGTTGTGCAGTCGTATTGGAACAAGATAAATGTATAACTGATTTAATGAAATTTACCTTGAATATTACGTCGTGTTCTCCAATTTTAATCGAAACTTCAGAGATAAAAGTTCAACAAATTGAAATGAACATATGGATAATTTTTGCAAGTTACCAAACGTACTTGACAAAAACCTGTGAAAATGAGATTACTCGAGAGAAAATCCTTGGTACTTATATTTTAACCTTGGATGATAATTGTAAAATACAAGTTGAATATATTACTCTACGGAAGAAATTGTTAAAAGGAATGAACTCACATATTCCTAAACTGCCATTGATAAATTTACCAAGTGTTCCAGTTACAAATAATTTCAAAAGGAAACCTGTTAACTTAGATGGAGTAAATATGGAAAATTTACACATGCTGAATTATATTTTGAAGAAAAGTGAAAACAGTGAATATAGTGAAATAGTGAAATGGTCAATAAAGTATAAATAAAAAGTGTTAGTTTATGGACATTAATACTTTATATTATAATGATTTTTATTATTGTATACTTTATTATAAAATATAAAAATGAGATTTTGAAATTATGTAAAATTGAAAATAATCTGACTTCAAGAAATGAACTTTCAGATAATTTTCAATCTCAGGGTGGAGAAGTTATATGTACCACAAACCCACCGTTGTTTACCGAAGTCCAATTGCGACATATTTAATCATACAAGTAGGTACTAACTTAGATTGTGAAAGTACCAATTAAGCACTTTTTGTACTTATGTTGTTTTTCTATGAATAATGCGCAGTAGAGGTACTCTACATGTTGATTTGATTTAAATGCGCATAGCTGAATAAGCATTTATGTACTTAGATGTTTTTCTCGTTAAAGTATGAGAAATGTAACTACTTAGTTGTTTATTACAATGAAGAATGTACTAGAAATCGCCTACGCATTTATAAAAGTTATATAAGGAAGTTACTAAGTACAAATTGTTATTATTTTATCTTCGCTTGAATTGTACGGTCAAAAGTAAGACCAATAAAATTAACTTCAAATTTAATTTGTTGTTTATTTTATTAAAATCTCGGCTCCGTCCAATTTGTCTATGTAGTACTTGTTATGTAGATAATGACAAATGATCAAAGCTATATCTTTATTTTCAGATTCAGTTCAGTACCTGTCTGTCACAGTAAACAGGATCATTTCAAGTCGGATTGCAGCGGGAAGAGATTCATAGCATGTCTATAAAATGCAAAAGGATGCTGCTTCTCAAATCTACTTGTTATATTTGTATTATAATATGTAGGTATATATATATACCTAGTTACTGCACTTTTTTATACCATTTGAATAAGATGGTGTATTGGAAATATTTACTTTGTTGTTGTGAATTACTATATAATTACATTGTAATTAGTGGGCTACCAGTGAGCCAGTAATGGCTTGTAAGTTTTTAGAATGTTTTATGTATAGTCCTTATTTAATAAAGACACTTGCCCGTTATATTTTTTTTAGAAAGGGTTTTACAATAAAATAAACATGCTATTTAATAAAATTTCTTTAATTTTCTGTTTCTCTATCCATACTCAGTCTGTATTTATGCTAAAACTAGCTGCATGCCGAGGCTTTGCTCTTGTGCAAACAATGCCAGCCTCGTTTGAAATTTAAAGAAATATTTCCTCCAAATTGCAAATCTCTAGGTCCACCGGTTTAGGCTGTGTGTTGTCTGTGAATCAGTTGGTAGGTATGTCACTTGTGACATACTATTACATAGGTATGAATGTATGTTTCTACTTACATAATAATTTGTAGTTAAAAAATAACAACAAAACATAGATAGATAGATAACTCTTTATTGTATATACTTAGAAGTAAATCGTACATTGTACATAATATAATATAGAAGTAGCGGTAACACAATCGGCAGTCTTATAGTTTACAGCAATCTCTAAACCAGAGTAAATGCCAGTAGTATTCATGTCACTCAATCTGAAACAAATAAGAAAAATTTATAAAACTTTGTATGTATTGTACGCTGACATAAATATACTGAA
This sequence comes from Alsophila aescularia, assembly GCA_946251855.1. Classification (NCBI taxonomy): domain Eukaryota; kingdom Metazoa; phylum Arthropoda; class Insecta; order Lepidoptera; family Geometridae; genus Alsophila; species Alsophila aescularia. Next base: position 46,623,410 of record OX276383.1, on the reverse strand, counting down.
TGCACTAAATATATAATATACAAAGATATGAATATGACATTCATATCTCGGAAACAAATACTTCTGCTCATCACACAAATGATTGCACCTTGCGGGATTCGAACCCGCATCCATTGGTTGACTTTCAGTCAGGGTCACTAGCCACTCGGCCAACTGGTTGTCAAATGTAGTGGCACTGAATGTAAATGACAAAATGAATTTTTCACCTCCTTTTTGAACGACAAATATGACAATGTGCAAAATTCAAGTTATCAGATTGCACTATGGAGAGTGAGCATAAGAACTGCACAATCTGATTCCCTTATCACCGTACAAACTAGAATATTGGCAATGCGGCACCTTTTTATGATAGAAATACCACACACAAGCACGAAGCTTTACACTTCTTCATTCATTGTAAGATCTGCAAAAGAGTGGAATGCCCTGCCCTCGTCAGCTTCTGGTAAAATATAATGAATCCAGGTGTGTTCAAGTCAAGAGTGAATAGGTATCTACTAGGCAAGGGTGCTACACTTTCGACCACATCATCGCTTTCCATCAGGTGAGATCATGGTCAAACAATTGCATAAAACGTAATAAAAAAAAGGTGCATTAGATATGGGTTGAAAGTAGGCAGTTCCCGATGAAATTTACTTATTTTGTTTTAATTGTTAATATGACTTGGTATCTTTTGTCGATACTTTTAATACATTTTGACTGTTATTTTTGCAAATTCTTTCATAATGAATGGTTTAGGGTGTAAATAGGCCTGTGATTGTTCCTCAAAACCTTCTGGAGATGTTTTTCTTCTGCAGCTGGCTACAAATTCTCTCATCAAAAATATTCTATAAATAAACCATACATAGATATAAACCAATATTACATCAATGACCCTTGCGAGATTCGAACTTGCAACCATTTGTTGACTCTCAGTCAGGGCACTAGCCAATCCATCTCTTACGACCACCTGGGTGAACCGTGGAAAGTATTTTTTTTACAATAGCTTACCTTTGTCCACCTGGGTGTTACTTGGGAAATATTTAGTTTCCACTGTCCACCTTGTTATCAAAACTTTTCTGATTTGAAGTGCATAGAGATAATAATTTATTGGTCTATTTTGTTGATATGTTGTTAAACATTGAACATCCATAGATTTTTTAATAGCCACATGGTCAGCACCAATATTAGGGGCTTGAGAGCCTGTCCATTAGTTTGGAGATGTTGTTTTTCTGCAGTTGGCTTCAAATTCGCCCATCAAAATATTCTTAATTTTATGTTTTTGTAGGTTAGGTACTTATAGTGCCTGTAACCGAATAAATTAGATATGTTAAACTGAAATAAGTGGTAGTAGAAGTAAATATCGAAATATTTTCTTTGTATCGAACTATATATATCACAAAAAACCAGTGAGTTTTCTGTTTGACTTTCGCAAGTTTGGAAGTCGAATTTTCGGAGAATTAATGCCTGAAATTAATAAACCGCAATTAATTATGATACCTAGATTACCCCTTCCCTTTGAACTTACGCAAACAGTCAACTTTTAATTCAATAAAACTATAATTTCGTCACAAACTCAAAGCCAGTTGATACGAAAGGTTAGGACAGAGCAACCTTTTTCATTTGACATGTCTCGGTGGCGATGAAAATTTAGACAATACCAATATATGTCAAAATATGATGTTTCGTTCATTCATTTCGCTTAAAAACAGCTGATAGTGGGGACTCGGTGAAGATCACAGAGGAGATCACCGGTGGATAGTTAGACAATTCGAATTGGGAGATTCATGTTCATAATGGTGTAAATGAACGTCAGTTTCATTATCACCAGACTTAGACAATAAGGCTGCGGGTCTCTGTTCTCCTCTACAGGTCGCATTTCTCAACCTATCTAGACGAAACTTAGTTAAATAAAAAATAGAATTTTTTAGTCGTCGGGGATTTTAGATTGGGAGGGTACTTCCCCCAAACAAGGGCAAAAAGGGGGCTAATGAATATCTCCGCCTTATTAGATCCGATTTCAATGTTATTTTCTTTATTTGAATGGTAGTAACTTGAAATTGGTCTCATAAAAATTTGGTGAAGATCTGATGAGGATCTTTGGCATGATGAGCAGAATGGCTCCTCAAAATGCAGTAAATTTCTCACTTTTAGGTTTCTACCAGTGGCATCAGCCCTTTGCCCATTAGGTAGGGATAAATGGAGCACCTTGTTATTAATGTTAGTTTTACATTAAGGTAACTAGATGGCTCTACTGTTTGTACGCGCGAGGTCTACAGCTCACAGAGCCACTAGTTTAATGGTTTTTAATTAACTCATTTTTAAACTTTCTTGGGAAGACATGTGTTCAGCAGAGTGGTTGTCTTCTGGCTGAAATGATGATGATGATTAGGACGAAAGAAGGACAACAACAACAACACAAAGACTCTTGATCCAAGCCTCTGTTATTCTTATACTCTCCTCTCAAGTCCTCTCTTATTCTTATACCTCTGCCTGTCACATGTCCTGCCGAGACAGCGATCTACTCATAACTCGGAGCGAATAATCGCTGTGCGTGATACCTATATTTAATTATCAGATTTATCAGCATAAATAAACCCGTTGACCGATTTTTATGATTCTTATTACGTCAATCGATTTGTCTTAGTCTTGCGAGTGCTACTAAAGACACTATTTACAAGACAATTACCTAGCCCCAAACTAGGATACCCTGTACTATGGGCACGGATAAACATAGATAAATACGAATCAACATCCATGACTCGGAAACAAACATTTCTGCTTGTCACACAAAGGATTGCACCTTGCAGGATTCAAACCCGCGACTGTTTGATTTCGTTCCTAGGTTCACTAGCCACTAGACCAACCGGTCGTCACTTCACTTCACTGTCGATTATGTCATGTTTTTGACCCCCGAATAAAGAGACGGTTCTTAGCTATATATAGGGGCGAGAAAAAAAGCGGGATGAGAATCGAATCTTTCAAACGCATCCGACCAATTAAGCTGCGGTTTTTTATGTTTCAAAGCTGAGGTAAACAAGATTGTTTTTAGCTATAATAGGGGTAGGGGGAATAGGGGTTAGGTTAGTAGCTTCCAAACGAATGGACCAATTTTGATGCGGTTTTTTATGTTTGCAAACTGATGTAATCGAGATGGTTCTTAGCTATATGGGAGGCGCGAAAAAGGGGGAGAGTCGAAAAAAGGGGGGGAGTCGAGAAAGGGGGGCGGTAGAAAAAAGGGGGAGTCGAGAAAAGGGACGGGGAGAGTCCAGGAAAGGGGGGGAAAGTCAAAAAAAGGGGAGCGAGAATTTAGCTGCGGTTTTTTATGTTTCAAAGCTGAGGTAAACAAGATTGTTTTTAGCTAAAATAGGGGGGGTTAGGGGTGAGGTTCGTAGCTCCCTAACGAATGGACCTATTTTATGCAGTTTTTTTATGATTGAAAACTGATGTGATCGAGATGGTTCTTAGCAATATGGGGAGTCGAAAAAAGGGGGTGAGAATCGAATCTTTCAAACGAATGGACCAATTTAGCTGCGGTTTATTATGTTTCAAAGCTGAGGTAAACTAGATGGTTCTTTGGTATAATTAGCGGGGTGAGGATCGTAGCTCCCAAACGGATGGACCGACTTTGATGCGGTTTTTATGTTTAAAACTGGATGTGATTGTAATCCTACTTAACTATAATGGGAGTGGAGGGTCGGGGTCTATTTTTTTTTGAGCTTGTTATTTGCGATTAATTAATTTTCGATGCAGCTAGTAGCTTTTGACAGTTGTGAGTGTCACAGCGAATTTCCTCGCAGTGAATAAATAATCTCTGCGTGTGTGTGAATGTGTAGTATAACACGTAAGCTCCATTATCGAAGAATACGTTCGAGCTTTTCCTAATATCCCCTAGGAGCCGCGCGCTGCTGTAATTCAACCTTCTGCCCGCGTCCGATCGAGCCTCGCCGGAGGAGGCGTAATAGTTAACTGTCTGGGGACGCCTGGACGCCGGGTTTCAATTACTGAACCAATATCAATTTTGTGTGGCGCTGGATTGTCGGTTCTTTCGTTTTCTCACTTCTTCCGCTCAATCACTGGCTGGCTTATCTACAGATTCTCTAATAATTCCCGAACGATTAATCGACCATACCACCGAAAGGCTGGGTACCATATTTTGTATGTAACCCGATGTCGCCTGTTGTGTATAAGAGCGGTACTTACATAGTAAATTGCATAAGTATTTAATTCTCCTATACTACTTTAGTAGCTCTAAACGCCTTTATATACCTTATTATGGGATAAACGGATGATTTCCACGCATCTTTACAAACGGTCACATGTCGCTTTGCATGACATGTAAGTTGAGATATAAAGCAAATGTAGATTAAAAAACTAATATAAAATTATTATTTTTTTATTTATTCTAAAAGCATTGTCATCGAGTTGTGAGCTACCCTGGAAGTTTCAGACGGATAGCTAATTGGGAAGTGCTCGAAATTTGAAATGCAAGATTCCACCCGGAACGACAGACAAGAAAGTGACTTAAAAAAACGTGGTTAATAAAACAAACAATTCTTCTCTATGGACCGTAATTCAACATCTCTATCTATATCTATACTATTACTAAATAATATTACTTCGCACGCGTGGCTATTTTTATAGATGAAAAGTACTTTAGATACTATTTCAAGACCAAAAATTTTAATATACCTACCAACATTTAATCAAAATTGAAAAATACTATGAAATACTTTTATTTTATAACCTTGAAATACATGTGAAATAAGGAACTAACTATATAATAACAAAAATATAAGGCTAGAAAAAAGGCCGCAACTCTGCATAATTGCGTTGTTCGCAAGCAAACCACACGCTTATTTTCAGTTACGACCTTTTCCGCAGCGAGTAGTTGCAGCAGTTTTTAATAGTAGTATACAATCTGAAATGAAAATAATAAATAGGCACACAATACAAAGTCAGTATGTATGTGTCTATAACATATAAACAAATAAAAAATGTAAAAAACTTACGTGTGGCGGAGTTTCCACTATCAGGTTAACATTTGTTTAGAGAGTAACCTTAATTTAAGTTTTAATCGTGACGTAGCTTTTGACATTGGTTCCCGTAACGGTGGAGGTATATTTTTCCAGCATTTAGTTGCCTGATAGCGACCTAACGGTTCTATAGTGCAATTTAGAATCCAACGATACCGGGTTCAAAACCTAGGCTCCGCACCAATGACGTTTCTAAGTTATGTGCGGTTTTCCATCGCTCCGTGCTTCGGAGGGCACGTTAAGCTGTCGGTCCCGGCTGTTATTGATTAATAGCAGTCGTGAAGCCATGTCAGGGGCCCTCGGGCGGCTTGACAAACTCTGACAGCAGAGGCTAGCATTATCTCATACGACAAGCAAGCAAGTGACTCAAAGAATTTGAAATCTACAATTTGGGGTGGCACTGCATTGTTATGGGCAGGGGTGACGCTTACAATCAAATGAACAACTTGGTTGACTCATCTCATCACTCTGTTTTATAGTCTGGTAAATTTACAGTCCGACTCGGCATGAAACTAAGTTTGCAAACCAGTCTAGAATTGTTCTTTCTTGACTCACTTCAAACACGGTCGCCTTACCACAGAATAAATAATAGTACAAGGCCTTACCAAGTTCACTCCTAAATAAGTTGTCGAGGGCTCTCGGCTCCGCTCGAATGCGACAAGTCCGGACAAGATGCCTTTGACATGTTCCGGAGAAACGCCCCTTTGGCCCCAGAGAACAGCACTACCTCATACGACAAACAAACAAATAAACAGCGGAAACTTCCTCCAAATGCAGTGGTCCTATGATTCTATGATCTTTTATTATTAAAAGATACCTGGAGGCTCTAGTTTTGTAAGCATGTTGAGAGGACAATTATCTGATTGAGATACCAAGTACCCCAGTTTTTAAGTCAAACTCTAAGCTATCCAATAGTGAAAACCGCATCGCAATCGGTCCAGTAGTTTTGACGTGATGCGCGAACAAACATATATAGACAAACAGACAAAAGAAATTTAAAAAAAAATGTTCAGTAGCTTATTTTAAGTACCCTAGACTTTTTCGTTCTTATTGCTTTATTTTAAGTATAGATAAAATGATTAGTTTTTTTGTATTTTAGTTATTGTTTGTAATGAATAAACTCAAAAAATACTTAACAGATGCATAAGGTCAGTCGGGGTAAGTGCCTCTACGGGGCAAGTGCCTCCACCATCAAAATCTCAGGAACCAGTTGAGTATTTCAATAAAACGACATCTTTCCTTAAAGCCCGACACAAATTTAGTTTCAAAATTAAATCCTAGATGGCCTGTCTCGTCTTGGGTTAACATAAAAAGCCATTGTGTTTCCAGTGTCATATGAACTAAGCTTCAGATATGAGTAACATGACATAAAACTGTAAAAATCTTAACATTGTTGATATTTTCTGTGAATCAATTAAGATAAGGTTATTTAATAAATGTTATTATTCACATTTTATGTAATTATTTTTCTAATATTTAGTGAAATATCGAGTTATTGTAATTTGAAAATTATAGCTTTTAAATTATACAAAGAGGAAAGTGCGTCACACATTGATGGGGCAAGCGCGTCTCTATCACGCACTTGCCTTAAGTCAGAAATAGCAAACATTTTTTGGCAAGTTCATAATAACCTTTATTTTGCATATTACGGTTTGTATGCAGTACCTAGAAAAAAAAATCATATATTTTGATACTTACTTATTTGTGTACTACTTTATAGTGGGGTTTTTTTAAACTAGTGGTGATATATTTATAGATTATGAAAGTAGACAATTACAGTTTATTATATACTTTTTGATGTTTAAAGTGCAATAGCAATAACTAAACAGATTTTATATTTTAAAGTTTATGGTTCGAAATTTGTAAGGCAAAGAATGTTAATGTTTAGAAAGTTGTTGTAGACAGTTACAGTTTAATATACAGGTTGTAGTTTTGCATCCCCGCCATATTTGCAGAGGTAGGTATACTCCACTTACAGAACACGAATCATTAATAAAAGAAGTACAAAAATAAAAGAATATAAAATAAGTAAAAATAGTTTAGTAAAAGCGATATGTGTAGCGATCCTAATTTGAAATCACCCAGTGTGGCAAGAGCCTGCACGCACACACACACTAATGAAGCCCTGTTGAGTGTATTGCCTCTTTCACGCACACTACGCGCCAGCTGCGGCGTGCGGCGGCGCCCCAAGGCTAGCGGCACCCTCAAAGAAAGGCGGCGCGGCGTTTTACAAAGGCGGAACGCGCGCGGGTCATTGCCCCGGTCGTTGCCCGAGCAATCAGCTGTTCGATCACTCACAGAGAAATTATAACAATTTCTCTGAGTGTAAATAAGATAATTCCATTTTTTTTACTACGCCGGAAATTCCTAACTAAGCTAATGTTAACTTTGATAATACATTCTCACTTGCAATAAGTTCATTTATACAAACTGATAATTAAAGATTCGCTATTCATTCTGTGGCGCGGGCTGTGGCGCGCGGCGCATCTATAGGAGCGCGCACACATACCTACCATACATGTGTGTTTCGGGGGTTCTACTCCAAAATAAAGTTGGGCCTACTACGATTTATCAATAAAATATTTAATTAAAAATTCCACCTCCAGTAAAATGTAGGAATTAAATAGTATTGTTAGTTGATTAAGGTATACCTATTACAATCGACTCTGTGAATATGGCGGGGATGGAAAACTACAACCTGTATATTGCTATATTATACAGGTATATTGCTATAATATATGTATATTGTTTAAAGTGCCATTACTTATCACTAAACTGATTTTATTTTTTAGTTTATTATTCTAAAGTGTAAGTCAAAGAATATTAATGTTTTGAAAGAGGTTTTGTTTAGATACAGTTCTTGTTTTAGATACATAAGTACCTAACTAGGTAATTCAATGTTCATCAAAAATCTAAAATAACTATTACCTGTAACTATGTAGTTCCTTCGTTCGATTTCCAGTTCCAAATAAGTACTTGTACTTCCAAAGAAATCTGAATAAATCGATGTTTTCTTTTTCAATTCTCGTACAAGATAAAAGAAAAAACAAACTTTTATTGGGAGGTTCGGAATTGATAATAGATTTCAAACTAGTTTTATACCTAATGCTTCTATTTTGGTGCTCCCAACTATAGCAAAAATTATAAAATTTAAGTACATGCACTACTCGAAAAAAGGTTTCTACCCCTGTCATGAAAAAGTGTGGCGCACTTGCCCCTAATTTCATTTTTAAGTTGTATTCAACCGAATATTAATCGCAGAAAAGGTCAGAATGCATAATATAGTAGGGCTCAAATATGTCTATTGGTAAATTTTTAACAAAATGTTATAATGAAGATTTTAGCAGTATTTTATCGAACTGACGCACTTACCTCATTTGGTTGGGTAAGTGCGTCTAGTGGAGTAACTTAACTATAAACAAGTATATATCTTAGTAAAAATGGTCCAGATTCCACAAGCTATATATATATTCGTTGGCAAGTAAACAAATTATCATATAATACTTAATTTGATGGCCAAACTACTAAAGAAACCTAAATATTTGCAGTTGAATTCATCTTTGTTAAAAGTATATCGCACTTACCCCGACTGACCTTACATTTTTTTCACTGATAGAGAGCTACACTACAAACAAATTTATTCCAGATGGTCATAATTAAGTAGGCAATTTTTCTTTTTTTTAAATATATTTTACTTGATAATTACGCCGTAGGGCAGAGCAGCTACACTCTATAATAAGCTAGTCATGTGCCCAATAAGCCTACCTAAGTACAACAGACTGATCCCCAGCCAATTTGCAGAGGACCTAAACAAACTGTTGAACCGAACGAGACCCCGGTCAAGCACGGCAACCGTTTGCTCATGTGTAATATGAAAATCGATAATGTTGCCTTCATAACACTTCACTAATTCTAGTAAATAGGTATCTGATACAAAAGGTAGCAAGCATCATCGTATTACGGCTTGCGGCCTTTGCCGAATCGATCTAAAGATATACAGTTAGGTAGTTAGTTATTGTCATTGTTAACTACAGATAGGTATAACCACCAATCAAGCGCAAGTTGAACCTACTTGTACTTTAACTTGTGTTGCTATCTGTGCTTCTTGCCAATTTGAGGCTTGGAACTAAACAAACATGAGTGTAGTGTAGCTAATGAACTCCCGACCTACTTCTATGCTCCGCCAACATTGCAATATGTACCTACCTTTTTTTTGTTACGGACTAGGCAATAGTTTGACCACGATTTCACCTGATGGAAAGCGATGATGTGGTCGAAGGTGTAGCACGCTTGCCTAGTAGATACTAACTCTTGACTTGAACACACCTGGGTTATATTTTACTGGAAACACTGACGAGGGCAGGGCATTCCACTACTTTGCAGTTCTTATAATAAAATATGAAGAAGCATAACGCTTCGTTCTCGTGCGAGGTATTTCAACAATGAAATGTGGCTTTGCTGATCGTCTAGTCGTACGGTGATGGAAAGGTGATGGGGGAATCAGATTGTGCAGTTCGTTCATTGCACACTCTTCTTAGTGCAATCTGTAGAATACCGACTTAACTAAGAAGAAAAGAAGACAAAAATTAAGACAGAGCTTCGAGAAGAGAGAGGTTTATTTTTAAGTTTAGTATTGAGTCGTCTGTGCCGTTGATTTGATTAGATTTAAGAAAATTTTGCACCGACTTCCTTAAATTTTTCCCACGTAAGATTATTTTATTAATTTTGAAGTCAGTTTTTACTTTTTTGTAAGTTTATTTAGTTTCCCTTTTTTGAGTGGCGTGAACAATACATGAACATGCGATTACAGCAATCGCAAGTGACTTGCTGTTATCCATTGAGGAGTTCCTTTGTATCTCCGAAGGTGTTCATACAATCTTCACCAAATTATATATACCATACCTAAGGCATATACAATTCTATAAAAAAAAGGACCCACAACTGACGGATATCGCGTCATAAAGTGGGTGAAAGTTTATAAAGTTAAGTCATCCCCTAATTTTCCTCAGAGGTGGAATCTTTTCATGAAATTTAAATGGGACTACCCCTGAGGTATACCCTAACCTTTAAAAAAAGAATATTTGAAATCGATCCACAATTGCCGGAGATATCGCTAAACATACATACAAAAAACCTCCTCCTCTTGAAGTCGGTTGAAATGTATAATAATGAAAAAAAAGAGAGTATTATGAAACCATCTACTACTACTAGGTACTACTAGCTCCATAGACCTCTATCAATTAGATCTATGACTAGCTTCCATTTTTTGTATGTCGGTGTTGCAGCTTGTAAGCTGCACTTATCCTAAATGCCTGACCTGTAGGTCAGGCATTTAGGATAAGTAATTCATGTGCAATACTTCAAAATTCCAATTCTTACTAATGTTGCTTTTATTCGTTGTAGGTACTACCTACTGCCGTACTGCTATTCTATTACATTTGCTAGGTAGTTTTATTCAATATGTTCGATGTGGTACTTCCGTATGGACATGAAAAAATATTCAAAAAATACTTTAGAGAATAATACCACTTATAAGCAAAAAAAATACGACTTATACCTACTTATAGGCAATAAATCAGTAAGTAACAAAAAGCCTGCACAAATATAATATACAAAACTTATACCTACTTATAGGCAATAAATCAGTAAGTAACAAAAAGCCTGCACAAATATAATATACAAAACTTATACCTGCTTATAGGCAATAAATCAGTAAGTAACAAAAAGCCTGCACAAATATAATATACAAAAACGACTTATACCTACTTATAGGCAATAAATCAGTAAGTAACAAAAAGCCTGCACAAATATAATATACAAAAACGACTTATACCTACTTATAGGCAATAAATAAATCAGTAAGTAACAAAAAGCCTGCACAAATATAATATACAAAAACGACTTATACCTACTTATAGGCAATAAATCAGTAAGTAACAAAAAGCCTGCACAAATATAATATACAAAAACGACTTATACCTACTTATAGGCAATAAATAAATCAGTAAGTAACAAAAAGCCTGCACAAATATAATATACAAAAAATGCCCTCAAGGACTTAAAATGAGCTACAGAATAAGAACATCTGAACATCGTCTGTCTTTCTAGTTGTTTGTTATGCGCCAAGTAAAAAGGTCTAGACCGATTGAAGTGCGGTTTTCCCTGTTTGATAGCTTAGGTTATAATAAAATCTGGTGTAGGCACTTTGTGTCCTTCCGACAAGAAGCCGAGACCCGAGCAATCGTAAACACCTAATTTACAAATTTTAATTTCATTTATTATATAAGTAGGTATTTAAGGTCCTGGAATAACACATAGAGCACTTTTAACCCAGAGAAATAACCACGCGGGCAAAGCCGCGGGCACAGCTAGTTAAAAATAATGTACCTACTTATATCATTAATTCAGACACCTATTTCGATGGTGTAGGTTCTTTTTCAACTTGTGAGCGGCTTACTTTTATAACTATTAAATCAATTGGCCTGCATTGTTCTAGAACTACTTACTATTATGTATTCTGTGGTAAAACTATTTATTTATGCAAATATGCAGCTCTCTTAATGGTTGATAAGACAGGGGGTAAGAATTCATTTTTTTTTTGAAATTTGTAACGAATAGATGTTATAAATTACATTTAAAACGAAAACAGACCTTGACCGTCCGCAGTGCACCGTGCGCTGCATCCTCCGCCCAGACCTTGACTCCGTCCTTCTCATACTCCAGAGTCCAGCCTTCCTCGGAAGCTAGTAGGCTCTTGAGGGTCTGGAAGTCGGAGTCGTCAGCGACGCGCGCCTCGCCGCGCGCCCAACCCGCGCCGCCCATCCGAGTGCGGACATCACAACGATGCGACGCAAACTGGCAGGGCAGCAGGAGACACCAGCACCCAGTGTTGCCAGCTCAGATTTAAGAAAAAAAGCTTCTTTAAAGAAGTGGGCTAGTTTGTGAAAAGAAAGTAAATAACGGCTAACTTTAAAGGATTAACTAATACAGAAATATAAAAAAAAGAAACGTAAATACCCTCGACATTGCTCGTGTGGACAAAAATACAAATATTATTCCAGGACCTAACGTAGGTATATATCTTTATAAATATCTTTATACTACCAGTGTCATCAAAATCCATTCAGCCGTTACGGAGCTGTAAGAAACACTTTTTTTATTGTTTTATGCCGTTGAGTGTCGAGTCGAGCAGGTCACTCGCCTAATGGTAAGAGTCACGCCTGTCCAGACCATTTGCAGTGCCACCCTGAACTTTAGTTGCAAAATGTTGCGCGAAACTGCACTGCGCTCGTCACCCTGGGACATTATATATATATATATATATATATATATATATATATAGATTGATCTCCCATCATATGAGGACATCATCGACGTGAGGTAGCAAGCCTGGCGGTATTCTACAGATTGCACTATGGAGAGTGTGCACAAGAACTGCACAACCTGATTCCCCCATCACCTTTCCATCACCGTACGACTAGACGATCATCAAAGCGCCACCCTTTCATGGTTGAAATACCTCGCACAAGAACGAAGCGTTACGCTTCTTCATTTATTATAAGAACTGCAAAGGGGTGGAATGCCCTGCCCTCGTCAGTGTTTCTAGTAAATTATAACCCCGGTGTGTTCAAGTCAAGAGTGAATAGGTATCTACTGGGCAAGCGTGCTACACCTTCGACCACATCATCGCTTTCCATCAGGTGAGATCGTGGTCAAACGATTGCCTAGTCCGTAATAAAAAATAAAAAGCAATTAGTTAATTATTACGAGCTATTGCATATTATTACCTAACCTTGTTTTCATTTCTAGGTATTATATTAGGATATTTAAAATTAAGCGAAACTGTGTTTATTACATTTTATTTGTTGTAATAAGCAATAGCTAATTCAAAAAACAAGATTTCCCTTTTCGATATAGAGTCAATAATCAGTTTATAAATATGAAAAAGTGCTAGGTCTAGCCCAAAAAGGGCTAAGTAAGCACACTGCACCAGTGCTAGCGAGGGAACGTCGATGGCGGAATACGCATGCGCGGGACCAGCCGCCATTTTTCAAGGAACTATGAGCCGTGGGGGGGCTATTAATCACAAGGGTCGTCTGGTCTCTGGCCGTGGGACAGCTTGCAAAGCGGACTGGGTACACTTTAGGAAGTTATAAGGTTTGTAGACAGTTTGGATTGAGAAGGCTAAATATTTTCTATTCACAAAGAAGAAGCCTAGGTAGGTACTTACTTCAACAAGGAAAAGCGAGTCATTGTCTCATGTTTGTAGGTGTACTATAGACAAAGAATAACGATATATGCTACTAGTGACTCGCGCCGGCTCCGCACGTGGCATTCATACCGCGGTATTTTTCTTATATTTAGCATTTTTATACCCGTCGTAACCTCTAAAAGACAATACGCCACGCCAGTAAGCGTAATTCAACATCTTTGGCAGCAACAATCGTGACGTGGTGATTTTTGACCATAGACAACTGCATTATTACTCACGTAGCTACTCGACAGACTTGTTATTATTTCTTTTCCACGGCAACGGCAGCGAGTAATCATAATTTTTGCAAAGTTTTGAAACCTTTGGTAACATTATTGCAATTTTCGTAGGCATCTATATTTTTTGAAAAACAATATACTGCCCTTACTGCCCATTATGTTAGTCGCTGATGATGTAGCTCTTTATAGGTGAAACAATTTTCAAAATTGGTTTAGTAGTATTTGAGTTTATTACAAACAAACAAATACACAAAAAAACAAATCTTACCTCTTTATAATATTTGTGTAGACGAGGAAAAGAAACCGCGAGGAAAGGAATGTGTCTTGGAAAAGACTGGTCGTTAGAATACCGAATAGGCATCTCTGGATTCCAAGTTTCCAACACAATGCGCACGTTGTTTATCTGAATGGTATTATGGTAACTTACTGTATGACAAACGTTTTAGACGTAACTAAGTTTTCTTTTACTTTAAGCACATGAAGGACTGTTATTATACTTACACCTGCGTAGAAAATAAAAATAAATTTTTGAAAACACTAGACAGACAAAGATACCTCGTACCAACAATAAGGAAAACTTGCGCGTTGATGAGTCAATTGAGGTCAAGTCTGGTCTTCCCTGCGGGATTTCCCCTGTCTTGAACCATTTGTTTGTTTTTAATCTTAAGAAGTTGGAATTTGGTTCAAAATCGAGTAAATTTAAATAATAAAGTAAGTATGTATGTATGTGTGGAGCGTATATTATTGTCAAATATCATTGAAATGTTTTGTTGTTTGAAATGTACAAACGACCGAGATAAACTTTGCAGTTGAGCTCGCAGAACTTCTACTCGTATGATAGTTCCAAAAACCCTTCTGTTGGTAGACCAGTCTTACTTTTTAGATTTTTCGGGGCATGCCCCGTGCACCCACTGGCTTCTCCCACTGGTGTGTGCACGGGGAATTCGCATTTCCCCGTCCACCCACTGCACTAGAGTTGGAAACTAATGAAGAAATAATCGACATTTATGAGAAAAAAAACAACATGTTTTGTAATTAGGTAACAAGGCATTTTAAAGTGACAGATGTCAAAGTGACAGATGTCACTCATTCACTTCTTGTTTTATGGCATTTGTGGAGTTGCCATTCCACAATTCCGCCAATGTCACGTAAGTCGTATTCCGAAAAATAAGGGAGAATACCAGAAGGATATTAATCGATAAAAGTGACAGATGTCAAAGTGACAGATGTCACAGTGACAGATGTCACAGTGCCAGATGTCAAAGTGACAGATGTCAAAGTGACAGATGTTAAAATAATCGTCAATTATGAAGAAAAAAACACCAAGTAGTATAACTAGGTAGTAAGACATTTTAAAGTGACAGATGTCAAAGTGACATGTCAAACTTCAAAGTCATACGTCAACACCTGACAAGATTTAATCGATATCTTCGTTTTGGATGACAGCTGTCAAACTTAAAATGGCTATAACTTTGAAACTAACGATCCTGGACTAAGAGAAACTACTAGTCCAGGATCGTTAGTTTCAAAGTTATAGTCAGAACTTTACAAACTAAAGTAGCTACCTAAGTACATAGTTATATACATTCAAGTTTCGAGTTTCTATCTTCAGTTATTGTTATGTATGCAAAGTTTTGAATACCTAGGTAGGTAAAAGATTAGGTAAGTACCTACTTCTAGTAGCAAGCTGAAATTTGGTTTAGTAAGTTAGTTTTCTAAAGACAAGGGGAAAAATCGGGGCATGCCCCGTGCACCCACTGGCTTCTCCCACTGGTGGGTGCACGGGGAATTCGCATTTCCCCGTCCACCCACTGCACTAGAGTTGGAAACTAATGAAGAAATAATCGACATTTATGAAGGAAAAAAAACAACGTTTTGTAATTAGGTAACAAGACATTTTAAAGTGACAGATGTCAAAGTGACATGTCAAACTTCAAAGTCATACGTCAACACCTGACAAGATTTAATCAATATCTTCGTTTAGGATGACAGCTGTCAAACTTAAAATGGCTATAACTTTAAAACTAACAATCCTGGACTAGTACTTTCTTTACAAAAGTGATAGATCTCATTGACATCTTCATTTTGGATGACAGCTGTCAAACTTAAAAGGGCTATAACTCTGAAACTAATGATCCTAGACTAGTAGTTTCTTTACAGAAGTGATAGCTCATCGATATCTTCTTTTTGGCACGCCGTTTTTAACCCCCGAACGCGAAATGATACTTGTGTTATAAGTTTAGGGTGTGTATCTGTGTGTGAGTCTGTGGCATCGTAGCTCCCACACGAAGGGACCGATTTTTATACGTTTTTTTTCTGTTTGAAAGCTGATGTGATCGAGATGGTTCTTAGATATTATGTAGGAGGTCGGAGATAATATATTTTTTTAATTTGTGCTTGTAGAGGGCGTGTATTAGCACCACGTGGGCGGGTGTTAATTTGTATGAAAATATTAGTTTCATTCACACGGACCACATTTTGCCGTCGCGTTCGACCGCGTGGTCGATATCGACCACATCGCAACTACAAGCGACACCGCGCACTAGCGACCAACCACACATCGCGCCTGCGGCCTCCCCCCGACAGCAACAACAATGACTCCTCTCCGATGTCCATGAGTTCATTCAGTCAAGGCGTGTTTCCTCTACGAAAGTCGGAGTCAATCTGTCTGTCTGCAAACAACAGCCACAACGCAACCACAACACAACCACATCGCAACTACTAGCGACAACGCAACCACATCGACATTTTGGAGTTACCACAACGCAACGGCAAAAAGCCGCAGCGACGCTTTGCACACCTAACCACTGCGTCACCACACCACGTTATGTCGCTGCGATGTGGTGTGGTTGTGGTGCGTGTGAATGGACCCTAAAAATATCATTTTTGTTGGATCATGCTTTTACTCTGTGCTTTTAGTTAGTCATACTTATTAGAATCGCTACGTACATACCGCGAGCATATTAAATTATTGTTATCACGGTAAAATTTGTGTTACTATCCAGAGAGGTCAGCATCTTCGCACTCTTATCATCAGAAGCTGCTAGTTCGCTCATGAAATAGGTACCTACCTATTTTAAACTTTTAATCGAGCTTAAACCACAGATTAATAAATAGTTACGCCTTACTAAAACACGATTAATGCAAGAAGTACCTTTTCTTTTGTAATTAGAAGTTTGCTCTTACGAAACAGAAGGTCTATATTAAAGAGACAAGTAAAATGATTAAAAAAATACAAAAACCCGACTGTGAACAAAATTATTGAATACGAGACAACCGTCCGCAAAAATAATTACACTAATATTATAAAGGCAAAAGTTTGTATGCCAATTACGAGGGCTACAGCCAGAGGATACAAAAAAATACAAAATGTATTTTAAAAGACTAAGTTTATTTAATAAAATTACAATTTAATTATTACTAAAGACGCGACAGTTGTTCGATGGTTGAATCAAAAGTGCTGCTAAAATTAGGTTTCATGCGGCAGGCGGTCGATGCTTGTGCTGCGTCGGCGCCTCGTGCCGGTGCAAAGTGCGTGACCTATATTCAGTCACGTAGGCAGGCAACTTGTGCAACTTGTAGGCTGTTATTGTCAAACTGCGTTGTGTGCAGTTTTGGGGTTGCGTGGATGTGTAACACCTCCCCTCGAAGATAAGCGACTAATCGAGAACCTTGTTCGAGATGGTTGCTGTCATGTTTCTATGATCAACCCTTATCTGGCCGGGGTTGATATTCCTTGGTAATGGGGTTGTGTATTGTACTTCAGGAACGTCGCTGTTTGTTTCTGTAGTTTGTCTTCCGTTTGGTTGAATTTTTGTTCGTAGTCTGCGGTAAAGTAGTGCGATGATAAGTGCACATACACTTAGTAGTATTAGGTAGACGGGAATAGTGGTGTGATATAGAGCTGGATCGGTGATTTTCTCCAGATGAGCAGGTGCTTCGGCTAATATTCTTGTGTTCAGGGCATGAAGACTCTGTAAGTTTGGTGAGTTTAGGATGATAGGTGGATGATCAACATGCCTCGACTCGTCATACTGAGGCGTTTCCATTATCCTTACAACATGTCCTTTGATTCTGTCGTTCGTGTTGGTGATGGTGAATCCTGGTGTCTTTAGGTTGCAGTTGAGTGGTATGACTACCAGGTAGCTGCCGTGTAGAGTCAGGTACTGTTCTTGAACACAGGATATCTTGACTTTGGTTGGAGCAGGGAAGTTCAACGTGTAGTGTTTGTCGTCTAATACTTCTAGGGCTTCGCTTGTGAGGACAACTGAAGTCAGT
Source organism: Alsophila aescularia (assembly GCA_946251855.1). Classification (NCBI taxonomy): domain Eukaryota; kingdom Metazoa; phylum Arthropoda; class Insecta; order Lepidoptera; family Geometridae; genus Alsophila; species Alsophila aescularia. The sequence goes on along the minus strand of OX276383.1, from coordinate 46,605,630 downwards.
TTACAGGATGGTTGGAGTTCCTGCTGGGCAATGAGCTGCTGGACACAATCGGGCTTGTCTTGGATCTTGAGGTTAACCTTCGATTCGCAGAGAAACCATGAGTTTATCTTCGGACATTCTGTCTCCATGTACCTAGAGTCTTTGCTAGAGAGTGCTACGAATGGTAAGGTGGGTATGAGGACTTCATGGTTTTTATTAGGGACGAGGGACAATTTGTATAGGTCATAGGTATCGGGAACGACAATCGGGACCTTGATAACTATAACTATCTGCTTAGATAAGTAAAAATAACCTAACTTAATTATCTCATAAAAGTTTCTATAGTCTATGTCAAGGATTTCATTGTTTAAATATAAAATCCTTAGTTTACTAAATATATTCTTAATTTCTTCTAAGCTAACTATCGTATAAGGAGTGCTCGATGCACGAATAAACGATAAAGTATTTTCTAGGCTAATTAACTCCTCAGATAAATTTTCGATATTATCTCCTAAGATTAAGAAGTGTTGTGCCAGATGGGCGTATTTGATTAAGTCATATTCCTTGTAGGCATCGCTTTCCATTATCAAGTTCAGTGCTTTTCCTATCTTCTCTTGATTCTCTAAAATGCTTTTAATAATTTTCGAGCTATGAGATATAAAATCCTTATTTAAACTGACATGATTGTTAAGTTCTGACTCTAATTTGTGTTCGTTATTTTGCAAGATTGTGATAGCGTTTTCGTACTTAATAGCGTCGGTATAATCTAAGTTACCAGAAATGCTTTTAATTACTGAACCGAGACCGTCAATAAGTCCTCTTTTGCTACGAACTGACTCAAAGGTATTCAACTGATCGGAGATTCTCGCGAGCTTCGTACTAAGATGTTCAATATGAGGATCAAAAAGAGATGAGGTCTTATTGTTTAACAGAGGTCGAAGTTCAAAGATTTGAGTTTTAACTGATTCTATCTGTGAGTGGATGCTGTCTAAGTCAACATAATTTAGGAAAGAGTGGTAATGCGAAATCATTTTTGCCGTTCCTAGCTTGAAAGGAAGTAGCCCGGGTCCATTATCAAGCGAGTCAATCGTTACATCTTGTCCTTGGATCAGATGCAGTAGTGACGTCACCAGTAGTAGTGTCCTGTAACAAGGTGGGATTTTTAGGACTTCGCTTAAGGCGTGACTTAGCGACTGGACCACGTTTCTTTTTGGTGTAGATGTGGATGGGAAGATCAGCAAGGACTGTGTCTTGCGTATAACGCGGGGCTAGTTTTTGTCGGGAAGCCATGGGATTACGTACAAATACTTGCTGGTCAGGGGTGTATTCCTTTTCAGGTTCTCTGTCTTTATTCCGATTTTCAGTCAGTTGAGTCCTGTCGTGTAAGGAAGTCTCGTTAATGAGGTCATATACTTGAGTCATCCGTTTCCTGTGGTCTTGTACGTACTGTTGGAGTAAATGTTCGGTTAAGTCAATGTCTAATGGGTCACGTGGGTCAAAATGTCCAGTTATCAAGTCTAAAGGTCTACATTTGGTAAAACTATGGATGGAGCTATTGTATGCTAAAACTGCGTAAGGCATAAGATTAACTGCTGGTTCATTACGTTTCTCAAGCTTTAATATTCTTAAATGTTCAAGGATCGTAGAGTGAAATCTTTCAACTATTCCATTGTCGTTCGGAGAGTGGGCAAGGATTTTATGGTGTCGAATTTTGTGAAGTCGAGTAAATTCGGAGAATATTTGGTTTGTAAACTCGGGTCCTTGGTCTGTGACTATGGTGATCGGAACCCCGTGATGAGTACAATATATTAAAAGGGCTTGAACGACACTTAGGGCTGTACCATCTCTCAAATAGTATGCTTGGGCATATTTTGAAAAGGCATCTACTATTGTGAGGTATTTTTCATTCTGAGCCGTAAAAAGGTCAAGGTGGACTTTCTCAAAGGGTTTAGTAGGGGGTGGAACAACCGAAAATCTTTGTTTGATAGGACTTCGATCATATTTGGCTTGACCGCAGATATTACATTCACCTATGTACTTGGTAATACATTCCTTCATTTTGGGCCAATAGTACTTGGAGGATAAAGCTAAGTAGCATTCAGTAATACCACGGTGATTTGTTTTACCTTCGTGATACTTCTGTATGATCTCCTGCTGACGTAGATATTCTTTAACATTCTCCAATTCGACTTTGGTTAAAACGAGATTCATTGCGGAGCTCTTGAAATTATCTTGAATGATTGGAATAATCTTGTACATGGCTAAAAGAGGATGGATTATTATACCGGTCCTAACTTTGGGATTTACAAATTCTTTGATTGCGTTGATGACGTCATTTGTTAAGTTAGATTCAGTGAGTTGGATGGTCGTCCTAGTATGAGTCTCGAAAGGCTTTGTCACAGTTGGTCGTTTCCTAATGTCACCTACCATCACGAAACAAATCTGTCTGCTAAATTTATTAAGAGGATCATCTGAGATAGGAACTTCTAGGATCGGGTTTTCAGCACTTGTATGAGCAGTTGCGGTGCTAGAGCCTGCTTCGGATGGAAGTCTTTCAATATCGCTTGTACGAGCCGTTATAGTAGTGGAGCCTGCATGAGATGGATTTACAACAAGGGAGTTGGTGTCCTCGATATTTATTTCAATACGAGATAAAGCATCGGCGTTGGTATTATTTTTGCCTTGCTTATAGACTGTAGTGAAGTTATATTCGCTCAGTTTAAGTCTCCAACGTGTAAGCCTCGAGCCTGGCTCTTTAAGATTCATAACCCACTGGAGTGGTTTATGATCGGTTACAATTTTAAACTTTCTACCAAATAAGTATGGTCTAAAGTACTTGGTAGCCCAGACGATAGCTAAGAGTTCTTTTTCAATCGTGCTGTAATTAATTTCGCTTGAATTCAGAGTCCTTGACGCATAGGCTATTGGTTTGTCGCTACCTATACATCCTTGTGAAAGGATAGCGCCTATAGCAAAGTTAGAAGCGTCAGTCGTCACTACAAAGTCCTTGGAAAAGTCAGGGTACTGAAGGATAGGGTCATTCATTAGTAATACTTTACATTTTTCGAAACAGTTGATGTAGTTTGTGTCGTCAAATGTAATCTTAGATCCTTTTTTCAAGCACTGAGTCATTGGTTTTGCTATACGAGCGAAGTCTGGGATAAACTTCCTATAGTATCCAAGTAAACCAAGAAAACGCTTTATTTCGGTTGCGGTTTTTGGCTTCGGGAATTTCTGGATAGCAGCTATTTTGTCGGGATTTGGCTTGATGCCATCTTTACTTATAATGTGTCCTAGATACGCGGTCTCTAGCTTTAAGAATTCCGACTTGTCCATTTGAATTTTGAAGTTCGATTCCCTCAGTCTTTTGAAAACCTTCTCTAGGTTGACTATGTGCTCTTGTAACGAGACGCTAAATACGATGATGTCATCAAGATAAACCAGGCATACAACGTTTTGGAGGTCTCTCAGGACATTGTCCATTACGCGTTGAAAAGTGGACGGTGAATTCTTAAGTCCCATGGGCATTCTCAAAAATTCGAAATGACCATGCTCGACATTAAAAGCGGTCTTGTGAATGTCTTCTGGATTCATTTCCACTTGATAGAATCCACTCGCAAGATCTAACGTCGTGAAATAGTGACAGTTACCTAGTTTGTCTAGTACGTCATTGATATTAGGTATGGGGTACTTGTCGTCAATAGTTTTTTCATTGACTTTTCTAAAGTCGACAACTATACGCCATTTGACTTTTCCTGATGCATCAGTTTTTTTCGGGACTACCCAGATGGGGGAGCTCCAAGCTGATTGAGAGGGACGTATGATTCCCTGTTCTAGCATCTTCGACATTTGTTCCTGAACCTCCTGTCTATGAACGAAGGGGTACCTATAAGTTTTAGTATAGACTGGTAGCTCGTCTGTGGTACGAATGCTGTGCTTAATTTTATTGGTGAATGTTAGAGGTTCACCTTCCAGATAGAAGACATCAGCGTATTGAGCACAGAGAGATTCTAAGTTGACTCGTTCTTCAGGATTTAAATGGTCAGTACGTAAGCGCGAAAGTACCTTGGTCGCGCGATCTATTGGTTGCCCGGTATGCGTGCACTGAGCATTAAAAATTTCCGCACTAACTGGTTGGTCCATAGAGAACACTACGTCATGTCTAGTCGGGTTGATGACTTCGATAAAACCGCGATTATTTTGTACCGTAGTGACGCAATCACGTATTGTGCAGTTAGATATTGCTTGCTCTGTAACTATTACGTCACCGTCGTGGAAATTAATCGGGACTCGAATCATTCTAGATGTATTTGCCGGTATTATCTCCTCAAATAGATTGCAGTTTCGTGAATCGTACATACGCAAGGGGTTAGTAGATTGCCGTGTAACTAAGACCTTATTTTTCAGGTCGATACTGGATTCTAGTTTTTCTAATAAATCTAAACCAATTAAACCGTCAAAGAAGTCATGGAACTTATAAATGAAAAGAGTCATCTCATTATCTTCATTAAATTCCTGAAAGCACGGTAAAGTGATAGAGTAGTCGTTTCTGGTGGTCGCGTGAATATTCGTAACTTCGAAAGGTTCATAGTTGCAAGGTACGTGAGGAAAAAATCTTTCTACTGATTCGGGGCTAATGAATGATTGGTTAGCACCTGTGTCAATTAACAGCTTTAGGGGTGGATCTGCTATCTGTATGTAGGGTAGCTGACGCTGCGTCTGCAAATTGATTTCTATTTTCGTTTTTCTGATTTCAGGACCTCCTGAAAATCCTGGTTTTCAGTAAGGCCTTCATCCTGAGTTTCCTCAACATACGCAGGGACATACTCAGGGTGAAAGGACTGTTGCTCGTATGACGGGTCATACATTTGCTCGGGGTATGTCTGTTCATAATGGTCAGTGTAATAGTAGTCACTGTAATATTCACCGTAAGGGTCGTAATAGTTTTGTGAGTCAGAAAGCTCGTTCAGGTTCATTTCTCGTGTCTTAAAGTAGTTCGATGGGGGTGGATTACCATGTTTAGTCCAGTCATGTGACCTAAATGGCATGGGTTTCGCTACATAGTGACTAACGCCACTCATAGGCTGAGGGCCTGTATTGTTAGAGGGTTGAAACCCTCTCTCTCTCTGTTGCGGCATTCTAAAAGCGTTATTCTGAGGTCTATAGTTAGGCGGGGGTGCACCAAACATCTGCTGAGTTCTTGTAGGAAAACGATTATGAGGCACCTGGGGCCTCCAGGCTGGCATTGGCCTCGTGGGCTGAAAGTTCATGGGCTTAGAGGGGCCTGGCATGTTATTGAACGCTGGTGGAAACGAAAACGGTCGCGGAGTTAATAAAGATACCGGCGACTGAAAGCTGAAAGAAGATTTATTAGGATTAGATGAAAACGAAGACTGCATCCTTCTCTCAGGCTCGTTTCGCTGTTGCAGGTATAGCGTGTTCATTTCCTCATGAACAAACTCTAAGGCCTTCTCTAATGTCTCAGGTCGCATGCACCGTATCCGAGAACCCAGTGGGTCGCGTAGACCACGTAGGTATGCCTGAAGGGTTAATTTTTTATAAAGCAATCTTTTAGCTTCAATGGTGCTCAATACGGATTCATGCAAACTGATATATGTCATTATAATGCTTAAAAGATTTTGACATTTTTCATAAAATTCCTGAGGGGTTGCGGAACCCTGGGTCAGGAGAGACAGATCGTTAAATAAAGAGGTCTCATCGCGCTGATCCGCAAAGTTATTAATGAGGGCATTGCGAATCCCTAACCAATTCTCTGGAATGCCGTTCGAATTTATTGTTCGGGCTGCGGGCCCTGTAACTTTATTTAAAATACCGTTTAACAAGGCCAAGTTACTAAGTTCGAACCCTTCCTCCGCTTTCATATACGTAGCCACTAGCTGGTCACATAGGTGGATGAACCGAGTGAGGACGTTCGAGTTCCCGTCGAATTCGGGAAGAAGCCGTAGGGCTTTGAAAATCTGTTCTATAAGTGCATCACACATATCGAGAGATTTAATAACTACTTGTCTATCTAAACTATCTAAATCTATTTCTTCTAAAATACTATCAAGATTTCTATTGGCATCTACTTGCAAAAATCTACGTAAATTATCTAACCTAGGGGACCTCGATTTTCGCGGATGGAAAATTTTGGAAAATTAAAGGGAACACTTAGGACATAAAAGGGAAGCAACTCTAGTAAGATCTAGGTACTTACCAATGCATTTGTATTTCTCTGTGTGTATCGATTTCTGGATACTCCTCCCAACCGTAGCTCCTGTAGGTTCGGATAGCTGGTGCCCGTGATCGGTTCACTGACTCTACTTTAGCTATCCTACCGACTGCGCCAATTACGAGGGCTACAGCCAGAGGATACAAAAAAATACAAAATGTATTTTAAAAGACTAAGTTTATTTAATAAAATTACAATTTAATTATTACTAAAGACGCGACAGTTGTTCGATGGTTGAATCAAAAGTGCTGCTAAAATTAGGTTTCATGCGGCAGGCGGTCGATGCTTGTGCTGCGTCGGCGCCTCGTGCCGGTGCAAAGTGCGTGACCTATATTCAGTCACGTAGGCAGGCAACTTGTGCAACTTGTAGGCTGTTATTGTCAAACTGCGTTGTGTGCAGTTTTGGGGTTGCGTGGATGTGTAACATGTGTTGTGTAACAATGTGTAAGGGTGCCTGTGTGTGTGTATGTTTGTTACTTCTTCACGCTGAACGGATTTGGATGAAATTTGGTATGAAGTTAGCTTATACCCTGGATTAACAAATAGGCATTTCTTATCCCAGTAAAATGCACGGTTCCAGAGGGACGCGGGTGAAACAGCGGGACGCAGCTAGCTGAAAAACATTAAAAAACATTAAATTTATATAATACTAGTATTTATATACATTTAATATTTATATAAATACTAGTATTTATATAAATTTAATGTTTCTTAATTACTTACATCATTATTAAACTACAGTATTTTCATTAACTTGAATAATCTAAAACTGAAAATGTTGTAAGAAGCTTAAAAGAAAATCGCTAGGTACTGTTTATTTACAAGAATTATACATTTATAAAATGGTTTTTAAAGACCATTCAAATATTTATAATTCTTATAACTAAACAGCATGATACCTCACTCGATATGGTTTGGACATTTTTTTGTTCCGTACGAAATACAATATGGTAGCTGTAAGCCGCCATATTAGGATATTTTTTTTGACTACTTTGTCTCAATAAACAATATTCCCATCAGAAAAACTTTTCATATAGTAACTTACTGAAGAGAAATTAGCAAGATTTTGATTCATATTGTAGCCAGAGAGACCGAAAATACCAGTATGAACTCTCAGATATACCACACACAAGTTTTTTTGTTACACTACAGGTACGGTACTTACTAAGTATAAAGGAGCGGGTTCGAATCCCGCATCGGAATAGGTAATTGAGCCATATTTTGGAATGTGGGAGTAGGTACATCCTGTTATTTTATGTCTCTTCAAGTACAATATGAAATAGTTAACAGAGAGAACCCTCGCGTAACGCGTACAATATTAAAAATATCTATCTAATAGATAGTAAACATATCAAAGTCAAAGTATTTTATTGTAAATAAAAAAATTAGCATCTCATGAACAAGGACAAATACATAGAATATTATAATAATAAACTCAAATTAGCATCTCATGAACAAGGACAAATACATAGAATATTATAATAATAAACTCAAATTAGCATCTCATGAACAAGGACAAATACATAGAATATTATAATAATAAACTCAAATTAGCATCTCATGAACAAGGACAAATACATAGAATATTATAATAATAAACTCAAATTAGCATCTCATGAACAAGGACAAATACATAGAATATTATAATAATAAACTCAAATTAGCATCTCATGAACAAGGACAAATACATAGAATATTATAATAATAAACTCAAATTAGCATCTCATGAACAAGGACAAATACATAGAATATTATAATAATAAACTCAAATTAGCATCTCATGAACAAGGACAAATACATAGAATATTATAATAATAAACTCAAATTAGCATCTCATGAACAAGGACAAATACATAGAATATTATAATAATAAACTCAAATTAGCATCTCATGAACAAGGACAAATACATAGAATATTATAATAATAAACTCAAATTAGCATCTCATGAACAAGGACAAATACATAGAATATTATAATAATAAACTCAAATTAGCATCTCATGAACAAGGACAAATACATAGAATATTATAATAATAAACTCAAATTAGCATCTCATTAACAAGGACAAATACATAGAATATTATAATAATAAACTCAAATTAGCATCTCATGAACAAGGACAAATACATAGAATATTATAATAATAAACTCAAATTAGCATCTCATTAACAAGGACAAATACATAGAATATTATAATAATAAACTCAAATTAGCATCTCATGAACAAGGACAAATACATAGAATATTATAATAATAAACTCAAATTAGCATCTCATGAACAAGGACAAATACATAGAATATTATAATAATAAACTCAAATTAGCATCTCATGAACAAGGACAAATACATAGAATATTATAATAATAAACTTAAATTAGCATCTCATGAACAAGGACAAATACATAGAATATTATAATAATAAACTCAAATTAGCATCTCATTAACAAGGACAAATACATAGAATATTATAATAATAAACTCAAATTAGCATCTCATGAACAAGGACAAATACATAGAATATTATAATAATAAACTCAAATTAGCATCTCATGAACAAGGACAAATACATAGAATATTATAATAATAAACTCAAATTAGCATCTCATGAACAAGGACAAATACATAGAATATTATAATAATAAACTCAAATTAGCATCTCATTAACAAGGACAAATACATAGAATATTATAATAATAAACTCAAATTAGCATCTCATGAACAAGGACAAATACATAGAATATTATAATAATAAACTCAAATTAGCATCTCATGAACAAGGACAAATACATAGAATATTATAATAATAAACTCAAATTAGCATCTCATGAACAAGGACAAATACATAGAATATTATAATAATAAACTCAAATTAGCATCTCATGAACAAGGACAAATACATAGAATATTATAATAATAAACTCAAATTAGCATCTCATGAACAAGGACAAATACATAGAATATTATAATAATAAACTCAAATTAGCATCTCATGAACAAGGACAAATACATAGAATATTATAATAATAAACTCAAATTAGCATCTCATGAACAAGGACAAATACATAGAATATTATAATAATAAACTCAAATTAGCATCTCATGAACAAGGACAAATACATAGAATATTATAATAATAAACTCAAATTAGCATCTCATGAACAAGGACAAATACATAGAATATTATAATAATAAACTCAAATTAGCATCTCATGAACAAGGACAAATACATAGAATATTATAATAATAAACTCAAATTAGCATCTCATGAACAAGGACAAATACATAGAATATTATAATAATAAACTCAAATTAGCATCTCATGAACAAGGACAAATACATAGAATATTATAATAATAAACTCAAATTAGCATCTCATGAACAAGGACAAATACATAGAATATTATAATAATAAACTCAAATTAGCATCTCATGAACAAGGACAAATACATAGAATATTATAATAATAAACTCAAATTAGCATCTCATGAACAAGGACAAATACATAGAATATTATAATAATAAACTCAAATTAGCATCTCATGAACAAGGACAAATACATAGAATATTATAATAATAAACTCAAATTAGCATCTCATGAACAAGGACAAATACATAGAATATTATAATAATAAACTCAAATTAGCATCTCATGAACAAGGACAAATACATAGAATATTATAATAATAAACTCAAATTAGCATCTCATGAACAAGGACAAATACATAGAATATTATAATAATAAACTCAAATTAGCATCTCATGAACAAGGACAAATACATAGAATATTATAATAATAAACTCAAATTAGCATCTCATGAACAAGGACAAATACATAGAATATTATAATAATAAACTCAAATTAGCATCTCATGAACAAGGACAAATACATAGAATATTATAATAATAAACTCAAATTAGCATCTCATGAACAAGGACAAATACATAGAATATTATAATAATAAACTCAAATTAGCATCTCATTAACAAGGACAAATACATAGAATATTATAATAATAAACTCAAATTAGCATCTCATGAACAAGGACAAATACATAGAATATTATAATAATAAACTCAAATTAGCATCTCATGAACAAGGACAAATACATAGAATATTATAATAATAAACTCAAATTAGCATCTCATGAACAAGGACAAATACATAGAATATTATAATAATAAACTCAAATTAGCATCTCATGAACAAGGACAAATACATAGAATATTATAATAATAAACTCAAATTAGCATCTCATGAACAAGGACAAATACATAGAATATTATAATAATAAACTCAAATTAGCATCTCATGAACAAGGACAAATACATAGAATATTATAATAATAAACTCAAATTAGCATCTCATGAACAAGGACAAATACATAGAATATTATAATAATAAACTCAAATTAATCAAAAATAAAACAGCATACTACAAATATACCCCCGAAATTATACTTGAAACCGAAAACTTTAAACTCTACTGGGATCGAACAATACTGACAGACAAAACAATCCACTACAATAGACCAGATATAACAGTGCACGATAAAAACTTTAAACTCTGCTGGGATCGAACAATACTGACAGACAAAACAATCCACTACAATAGACCAGATATAACAGTGCACGATAAAAACTTTAAACTCTACTGGGATCGAACAATACTGACAGACAAAACAATCCACTACAATAGACCACATATAACAGTGCACGATAAAAACTTTAAACTCTACTGGGATCGAACAATACTGACAGACAAAACAATCCACTACAATAGACCAGATATAACAGTGCACGATAAAAACTTTAAACTCTACTGAGATCGAACAATACTGACAGACAAAACAATCCACTACAATAGACCAGATATAACAGTGCACGATAAAAAATTAAACTCTACTGGGATCGAACAATACTGACAGACAAAACAATCCACTACAATAGACCAGATATAACAGTGCACGATAAAAACTTTAAACTCTACTGGGATCGAACAATACTGACAGACAAAACAATCCACTACAATAGACCAGATGTAACAGTGCACGATAAAAGAAACAAAATAGTATACCTCATAGATATTGCTGTCCCAAGCACTCACAACCTGACATCTACATACACCGAGAAAATAGCAAAATACACAGACCTAGCAATTGAACTAAAAACCCAGTGGAAAGTAGATAATGTCAAAACAGTACCGATCACACTCTAATCTACAGAACACTTGCCGGATTGTAAAATTTCTGTCGCAAAACCAGTAATATCTTAACCCCACTTTTCGTTTGGCTAAAAGCCCGCGGAAATGTGGATAGTCCTCGTTTAACGAGAGAACAAAAATGTAGAAAGAATAATAATAATATATAATATACTCGGGACATTTCCACACCAATTATCTAGCCCCAAACTAGGATACCCTGTGCTATGGGCACTACGAGTAGATAACGGATAAACATACATAGATAAGAATATTACATCCATGACCCGGAAACAAACATTTCTGCTCACCACACAAATGATTGCACCTTGCAGGATTCGAACCCGCGACCGTACGATTTCGTACCCAGGATCTCTAGCCACGAGACCAACCGGTCGTCAAATGAAATGAATGGTCATTATGAATAGATTAAATCTGTAAAATTTACGTAAACTAAGTATGTTTTGAGTTTGAAAAGGAAATGTCCCTTTCATGGGCCGACAGAGTTAAATGTCACACTGGACTTTTTCCTTTTCAAACTCAACGCATACTGAATTTATCTAAATTATATTGTTTTTTTTAAACACTTCTGACTCTACCGGTACTTCGGAAATACGCACGTTAGAGAAGAGAGCACCAAGAAACTCTACGGGGATGTAATTTTTTTCAATATTTGTTAATTCCATATATTTATGTCAGTGATTATAATAAAACAAATATAAAAGTGACAATGAGATCATCATGGATGTACCTATTAGAAATACCTAATTGGTAACCATGCCTGTCTGGACAATTAAATTGCTGTTCAATGATGTAATATAATTTCAAAATGGGATCTAAGAGGAAAAAAAGCTGAATAGATCCAGTATGGATCTTAGCACTGGATCTAAAGAGAATGAACCTGAATTACAAACTGTAAAATACACACATTACATAACGTCTTATCTTATCTGTCTACCTACTTGTTTTTTATTTTCTTGTTTAGTTTATTTAGCACTAACTGTTCCCGCGGCTTTGCCCGCGTGGTCTTTTGTCTGGGTACTTTTTTCCCGATGTCCTCCAGTGGTGGACAATAAGTGATGACCTGTGCTATTCAATATGATATGTGCTATTCGACCTAAAATACTCAAAATTCCTGCAGCCGTCAAATTGCTTTTTACTATAGCTCGGCTATACTACTTATCGAATTGAGATACCAAGTACTTACACCAGTTTTTAAGTCTAAGCCCAAGCTGTACACTGTAAACTGCATCACAAACGGTCCAGTAGTTTTTAAGTGATGCGCGAACAGACAGACACGATTTTTAAATACCTTATATTTTTTATCAGTAGCTTATTTTAAGTCCACTAGTCCTTTTTTATACGCTTTATATTAGCTTCACTTGTATGTTTGTATGTTTGTAACCGACTCCTTTGGACGCTATTTTGACCCACTTTAAACGGTCAGATTTCATTCAAATTTTGCACACCTGTCAAAGACCGATGACAATGCAATAATTCGAAAAAAAATAAAAAAAATGTAATATATAGAAAACCAAACTAAAAAATAGAAAATAAATTTTAATAGTGTAAATAACCAAAAATGAATTTATTTAAAAAAAACGTGGCGTGCTTCTCATATCTATCAATGAAATATTTATAACTATTGACCCATGCACCCCACGATTTTTATGAAATAAATCATTTTTTTCTTATTTACACTATTAAAATTTATTTTCTATTTTTAGTTTGTTTTCTATATAAAGCGTGTTTTTTAGTTTATTAAACTATTATTTATTTTTGAATAGACTTTTTGCTACTTACTACTTCATTGTAATAATACTTCTGTACGTAATACTACCACAGAATAAATAATAGTTCTGTACTATTATTTATTCTATGGTAGTCTTTAATTTTTTTCATTGTACAGACCTTTCGTTACTGCTTTATTATGAGTGTAGATAGATACGTAGCTGTTAGATTTAGGTGGTTAGAGTATAAATGTAACAATTAACTATAATCTAATGCTTGAGATGAGCGATCGATAATAACTATTTGACGGCTGAACAAATCTTGACGTTTTTTATTTTTACCGAAGGTACTTTATACTTACTTTTGGTCCTGGAATACGGTGTGACCACGAGTCCGTCGCCATAACACATAGGTTACTTTTAAGCCAGATAAATGACCACGCGGGCATAGCTATAGCATACACACACAGGCACACACACACACACACACACACCCTCACACATACACACACCTTCACACACACACACACACACACACACACACGCACACACAGCTCACAGCTATTGGTAATTAATTTCTTTAATCGGTAAATGACCGCAGCGACCCACAACAAAGATATCACAGTTAACATAAGTAATTGCAGATATCATGGATTCCCCTTTTACATTGCTGATTACACATGACGCATGCCTCGACTTATAAAAGCCGTTCCCGAGAACTCGTCTCACACGCTCCCTACACTCGCAACTGTAAACATCCTCAGTAGAACATACAAAATGCTGAAGTTCGTGGCGTTGGTTGCTCTGGCGTTGGTCTGCCTGCAGTGCGAAGCGAAGCACTTCGACAGGTGCGGCTTGGTGCGGGAGCTGAGACGCCAAGGGTTCCCGGAGGACAAGATGAGGGATTGCGAGTATTTTTTTTGTTTATTTTTCTTGTCTCAATGCTGGACACATGCTGGTGTGCTAGCGTAGAGTAGTAATCCAACAACACCGGGTTCGTTCCTCGGTCAACAGAGTTAATAGCGTTTTTTTTTTTTTTAAATCGTTGCTTGTGTCTTGCGGGTCGTGTTGGATTATTACCGAAATCCCCACCAGAACCTCTTTCGTTCGCATTGGTAAACATGCGAACGAAAGAGCTATTGTCCACTTTTGACTTTTATTTTCGTAATTTGATTACCTCGATGATTATTTAATATTTAACATTAAAACTATACAGGAATATGCTTGGTGTGCTTTAGAGGATAATATGGATAGAGCGATGGTAGCCTACCGGTTCACTACTGCGAGTTAGAATCCCACGATACCGGGTTCAAGGCTCCAAACCAATGACTTTTTACCAGACCAGAAGGAAAAATCTAAATCATGTGCGTTGTGGGTTTCGTACCTCGGAATGCAGGTATCAGAGGTGCGTTAGCATTATTAGTTATTCTATTCTAGGCCCTCGGGCGGCCTGACAAACTCTGACATCGCAGCCCTACCTACTTCACAAGTCAAGCAAGCAAGTCAACTATATTTACCATTGTAATATTATACTTTTCCAGGGGTTTGCTTAGTGGAGCATGAGAGCAGTCGATTCACGGACAAGACAAATTCGAACCGGAACGGGTCAAAGGACTACGGACTGTTCCAGATCAACGACAAGTACTGGTGCAGCAACACCGGCACTCCCGGCAAGGACTGCAACGTCACGTGTGCTGGTAAGGGCTCCACATCAACTGGGACGAACTGGCGATGACTTTCGAACCGTTGTTTGATCCAATGTTCATAAAATTTGGTAGATAGCTAGTTTGGCAATACCTAATACAAAAAAACAATACATGTACATACAACAATACATGTACATACAACAATACATGGATATCCTAATACTTGTACAAAACTATTTTTGCCCGACTGTGGAGGGTTATTTTTTTTGGTCTGTATGTAACCTACATACAGCTTTCTACTCTTTGGCGCGTCGTACAGCCTAAACAGCATGATGGATTTTGATAAATGAGGTATCATTGGATTCGTCTTAGAGTGATATGGGATATACTATGGGCTTATAGCTGCCATATTGTATTTCAGTTGGAACAAAATATAACCAAACCCTATGGAGTGAGGTATCAAAATGAAGGTCTTTATAAGACAAATCCAAAAGTATATAATTAATGAGCAGCCATGAACCTAAAAAAAATTTTGCTCGACCTCAAGACGAAAACTCTTTGGCCGAATTAAATATTTTGCAGAGAAACTAAAAATATTAAAATATAAATAATTTAAAACAAAAACAAAATCAAAAACAGGCAAGCAAGCTTTTGATTTTTGTTTTTGAAATATAAGATGCAGTCGGACGCCTCATGCATTCCTTTGCCTCATTTCTCCTTTAATGGAATCAGCTGAAACTTGACGAGCCTCATGCCTCCAACTGTATCTTAAATTTCATAACTCAAGAAATTAATGTGCGATTTTTGTTTTTTTTTTATAATAATGTGTTTTTATTGCTTAGCAACAAATAGTGTCACATTTTGTATTAAAACTCAATAAGAGTTACATGCTATACTTATTAAATTTTAAAACTCAATAAGATTTACATGCTACACTTATTAAATTTTAAAACTCAATAAGTATACTATACTTATTAAATTTTAAACTGAATAAGAATTACATGCTATACTTAATAAATTTTGATAAAGTCGGTCCTTCTCTAGTCTGTCAGTTCAGAGCGAACCACTAGTTTATTTGTTTATACCTACTTATTACATGCCTAGAGGTAAATAAAAAGGTAGAAATGCAAAAAATGGTTTCAGATAACTTATTAAAACATAAATGAGTTTATTTGTAATACAACTTACTAACTAAACCAGTTAACAATATTAAACTTAAAACAACAGTTCAGTTAACAATATCAAGAGCCAATGTTGGTTTGTTCGAAAAACAATTTAATTGCTAAACATTTTTTTAAACGATTTGCTCAGTAATTGATAGGTGACCAATTACTGCGCAAATCGTTCCCGCGAAGCCGCGGCCAACAGCTATGTAGTGATATTGATATGTAGGTACCTACTTATTGTTTACGATATCATTATCATTAGCCCATGATAAGTCCCACAGCTGGGCACGGGCCTTCCATAAAAAATATCCGGATTGTACGTATTCAGGTTTGCCATAAGTTACGATACATTTATTTATTGTATCTGTTTCAAAAACACATTTTCAGACCTATTAATGCGACGGCTAGGCATCGTCTACCAATCTGTCGTCTTCGTTATTAATATTTCATGTTTTGTAGTATGTAATCATTTGCCGTTTTGTACAAAATTCGGCATTCCATTAATAAATTTTGTTATATTACAAAACATACCTACACTCAATTATTTTAAGCAAACCCTCAGGAACTGCCATTATGTAAATGAAGAAATCAATTTCTATTATAGTTCAAAATCAAAGAACCAATTTTTCTAAAATTATTCCATACAAAAGCCGTGTCAATGACGTCATGCACAAAATTAAAAAGATCAATAAATAAGAAAGAGAAAAACTTAACTTTTCAGCTACTATTAGAAATAAAAAACATGTAATCAAAAACGTACCGCAACTTAAAGGTTGTAAGGTTGATATTTGCCAAATGTTTTTGATGGATACTTTTGACCACTATAAATGCTTAGATACCGTCGAGAGATTTACTCGCTAACATAACTTTGAACACCCTGACAGATTATATAAAACTGAAAAAAATACTGCTACATATTTTAAACACTTTGTGTGCCTAGATCAATATGGTTACTCTTATTGTGTACATATATATGAATTTATGTACATCTGATGATTTTGAGTACCTTGTATGCTTACATCTATCTGATGCTGACTGTACCAGGTGCAATTAATAGCACCTGGCAACCCGAACAACTCAAACATGCCAATCATAATGTCAAGAAAGGTCGCCTCATGTCACGCACGCATAAGTTTCGTTGTAAATAAATGAGAGGTTTTCTGGCAGAGATTTTTTGAAAATATTCAAGCTGTCACATTGTTATTTTTTTTAGTTTTTCCTCATAATTGTGTTTTTTCAAGAGTTAATAAGTAATATTGGTGGAATATTAACCATTTGGTCGTTAACATGCACGTGCACGAGTGTTAACATGCACGTGCACGTGTTAGCACCTGGCAACCCGAACAACTCAAACATGCCAATCATAATGTCAAGAAAGGTCGCCTCATGTCACGCACGCATAAGTTTCGTTGTAAATAAATGAGAGGTTTTCTGGCAGAGATTTTTTGAAAATATTCAAGCTGTCACATTGTTATTTTTTTTAGTTTTTCCTCATAATTGTGTTTTTTCAAGAGTTAATAAGTAATATTGGTGGAATATTAACCATTTGGTCGTTAACATGCACGTGCACGAGTGTTAACATGCACGTGCACGTGTGTACACAAAGGACAAAAATCCTGACTCTTTGTTGTGTTATCAAAACTCTCCAGGTAGTTTCAGTAAAACTTCCACCATTTTACAGATTCGTGAAATTCAATTGCCAAAGGAAAACTGAATTGGCTGTGACAATATTTATATTAAACTAAACTTGACTTTGGCAGAAATGCTAGTAGGCCAGTGCCTCCTCAGAAGCCATCATAATAAAAAAAGGTTTTCTGATAGGTGGAGGAACATAGTTCTACAACCATCTTTAGATAGCGCCATGGTTCTCATTTTTTTCGCATTTGTTCAATAAAGTCAAGGGATCTAAGAGATCAGTACAAAAACCTACAATGCAAGGAAAAGGAGACATTTTATTACACGGCTAGGCAAGGCACACTTATGTACCTACTAATTTGTGTTGTGGAAAAACAAAAGTACTTTGTTTGATATCAAACAGTAACCACAAAAACCAAAGTGAATTCTTAATAAAATAACAAAAACAAGCATGACAGACATATAATATACGTCTATTCCCGTTGTCCCCCACTTTTTGTCCACCACTGGTGGACATGGGGAAGAAATGAGTTGCACTGTCCCCCAGTGGTGGATTTCGAAACTAATGTGGCATTGTCCCTAACTATATAACTATTTTATTATTACTGTTTCATGTACATAGTGACAGGTGTCAAAGTGGCAGGCGTCAAAGTGACAGATGTGACAGATGTCAAAGTGACATGTCAAAACTTCAAAGTCATACGTCAACACCTGGCAAGATTTAATCGATATCTTCGTTTTCGATGACAGCTGTCAAATTAAAAAGGGCTATAACTCTAAAACTAGTGATCCTAGACTAGTAGTTTCTTTACAGAAGTGATAGGTCTTATCAATATCTTCATTTTGGATGACAGCTGTCAAACTTAAAATGGCTATAACTCTGAAACTAGTGATCCTAAACTAATAGTTTCTTTATAAAAGTGATAGATCTCACTGAAATCTTTATTTTGGATGACATCTGTCAAACTTAAAATGCCTATAACTTTGAAACTAACGATCCTGGACTAGTAGTTTCTTTACAGAAGTGATAGGTCTCATCGATATCTTCATTTTGGATGACAGCTGTCAAACTTAATATGGCTATAACTTTGAAACTAACGATCCTGGACTAGTAGTTTTTTTATAGAAGTGATAGGTCTCATCGATATCTTAATTTTGGATGACAGCTGTCAAACTGAAAATGCCTTTAACTTTGAAACTAACGATCCTGGACTAGTAGTTTCTTTACATAAGCGATAGATCTCATCGATATCTTCATTTTGGATGATAGCTGTCAAATTGACAGGTGAAAGCTGTCAAATCTCAAAACATCTAGTATTTACAGCTGATGTCAGAAAAGACAAGCAATGATTAAATGTCATGAAATTAAGATCTCGATGTGATCTAACCTTTACGTAATGAAACTACTAGTCTAGGATCGTTAGTTTCAGAGTTATAGCCCTTTTAAGTTTGACAGTTGTCATCCAAAATGAAGATGTCAGTAAGATCTATCACTTTTGTAAATAAACTATTAGTCTAGGATCACTAGTTTCAGAGTTATAGCAATTTTAAGTTTGACAGCTGTCATCCAAAATAAAGATATTGATGAGATCTATCAATTCTGTAAAGAAACTACTAGTCCAGAATCAATAGTTTCAAAGGTAATGGCCCTTTTAAGTTTGACAGCTGTCATCCAAAATGAAGATATCGATGAGACCTATCACTTCTATAAAGAAACTACTAGTCCAGGATCGTTAGTTTCAAAGTTATAGGCATTTTAAGTTTGACAGATGTCATCCAAAATAAAGATTTCAGTGAGATCTATCACTTTTGTAAATAAACTATTAGCCTAGGATCACTAGTTTCAGAGTTATAGCAATTTTAAGTTTGACAGCTGTCATCCAAAATGAAGATATTGATGAGACCTGTCACTTCTGTAAAGAAACTACTAGTCTAGGATCGCTAGTTTCAGAGTTATAGCTATTTTAAATTTGACAGCTGTCATCCAAAACGAAGATATCTTTTAAATCTTGTCAGGTGTTGACGTATGTCTTTAAAGTTTGACATGTCACTTTGAAGTTTGACATGTCACTTTGACATCTGCCACTTTGACATCTGCCACTTTGACGCCTGCCACTTTGACACCTGTCACTATGTACATGAAACAGTAATAATAAAATAGTTATATAGTTAGGGACAATGCCACATTAGTTTCGAAATCCACCACTGGGGGACAGTGCAACTCATTTCTTCCCGATGTGTGGTGGACAACGGGAATAATTTAGTAGCGTTGTCCACCACTGGGGGGACAACGCTACTTTTTTCCCGTTGTCCACCAGTGGTGGACAAAAATTGGGGTCAACGGGAATAGACGATAATATATACCTACCTGTCCATGCGAATAAGAAAGTTTTTTTATTATGGACCTGCGTTCGGTTTTTCTAAAATCTTTAGATCCATGTCTCGTCAACGCCATCTATCGCATTTTTTATGAACTATTTTTTATTGCCTTACGTTGAACTTCCCCTCCTTTTGCAGACCTTATGACCGATGACATCACAAAAGCCGCTAAATGCGCAAAGAAGATCTTCAAACGACACGGGTTCAACGCCTGGTACGGCTGGAAGAATCACTGCCAGAGCCCCGGAGCCCTACCCAACATCAGCTCCTGCTAGGCTCACATACATTTGATCTGCAGAATGAAAACACCTATTTAATCTCAATTCCATTAAATCTAAGTTTAAGTTGTAGATCATTTCTGCTCGTACATTTAATAAATATATAAAATGTCTTACATGCCATTTATTTGATTAAATCAGTGGTCTTTATCGACCCCCAGAGGTCCACGACGACCAGAAAGGGGAATATGTAAGCGAAAAAGAAACGGGGGTCCATGACATGTAAATGGGGATCAACGATAGTGGATCGTGACTTTAATTATGGCTTTCCATGAGGGGATAAATCCATATACAGACACAGATAGTACCTATAATTATTTCTTATAATATCAAGACATAAAAAATACCTATAAAGTAATTTTTATTTAACACATGTTCATGAAATCTGATGAAGAATTATATTAAAACTAAAATTTCTAGGTTATTAGTATATGTTTTCTGATATATGGAAACTGTTTGAGTTATTATAAAATAGCAGATACCCGCCCTTAGCTCCGTCTGCGTACGTTTTTATTATCTCTGCAAGTAAGTTTTTATTTTAAAAAACAAAACGCGTGAAATTGTAGCTTGTGTCAACTTTTTAGCTAGATAGACCTCCAACTTTATGGTGGACTTTAATTATATCATCTGGGTGCATTAAATAAACTATTAGTAAACTTTAATCACTGGTATTAGATATTGAACATGAATGAAAGTTCACAATGATCTGTGAAAAAAAACACGAAGATTTGTTCATTAGGTTTTATGTGAAATGTAACAAACACACTGATAATGCACTACTGCGGTTTGTGTTTTGTTTCATGTGTGTTTATTAATTTTTTCTCATTACTCTTCACTGCAGTTAAAAAGTTAAATCGTTCTAACTGAGCAGTACTATACCAGCTGTCAAAAACATAATTTGAAGTTTATGAATTTGCAAAAAAACTACACTGACCTTCAAAATATAGTAAAACACTTTTAAAATTAATAGTTTTAATTAAATTGCTTGGCTACTAATCATCGGATTGAGATACGGAGTACACCAGTTTTAAGTCAAAACCTAAGCTATTCAACAGTGAAAATCGCATCATAATCGGTCCAGCCCTGCGAGCATGGATCTTATCGATCGATAAAATTCGATAAATTTATCGACCGGTAAACAGTTCTTTTTTTATCAATTTTATCAAAATGCGGTAGCATGGATCTAGCCTCTCGGTAAATTTTATTGATTCGATAACACGTCGTGAGTTTATCGATTTAAAAAATGGCAACTCGTGGACTATACCATATATCAGATAGACGACTAGTAGTCTAAAAAATATTTTTTGACACAATTTGGCAGATTTTTATTATTTTGAGTTGTTACGGAGAAACTTCTGTCATTTAGAATTCTACCTAACTACTATAAAGTAGTATATTCCTTGAACCTAACCTAAAGTATAACTAGCCATAACTTGTTGCACAATTGCTTGAGACACCTCCCTGACAAGTCTGACAGTGCGCTGTCCTAGTGCTATATTATATTCCTGGCCGATGCATCGTTGGTGCAACTGCCCTCGGTGAAAAAGCGTATTGTTGATCGGAAAATGAATTACTGTGCTGACTTAGTAAGTAGCCTACAACTAATTAGGAATTTATATAATATATGTCTCGTATAATACCTACCTACTTTTAATACCTATTATTACGTAGGTAGCAATTTATTTTTCACTCATTAAAAAGCATGGAATTCAGACAGGCACCTTTATTCATCAAAGTGCAATACCTATAGGATATAATCATTATCAACCAACGACACGTAGGTAGGTATCTCACTAAACTTATCGGCGTTATGAAAACGGGATAGGTAGGTAGTAAAAATGAGGTAGGTCTATTCTGATAAGAATGTCATTGTATATAATAGAACTATTTTAATTTATAATAATAAGTAATAACATAATACATACATATAACATAATACTTATTTATTCTGTTACAATATCTAAGTCATAACATATCACAGAATAATTAGTAGTACAAGTACCTAGTCATATCTTAATACAACCCTACCGAGCGAAAAAGGGACAGAGCGATTCTGAACGTGTTAGAGCAATGGATGTTCTCGCGCGTTGTGATACGGTGCATTCTAGCCTGCACGCGGTGGGCGAGCGCCTTCTAGGTAAATATAATTGAAAGCTCGCAGCGCCGTGCGAGTTAAATTGCACTTTATAGCGTTGTAGCGAGAGTCTATTTATTTAAATGACTTTACTCACTTAGCCTTCTGTACTTGTACTATTATTTATTCTGTGCCATTAGTAGATATTTTTTTTTTTTTTAATTGCCTTACGAAAAACTTCCCATTGGTAGATATTATTTTGTAGTGGTAGGCCTCTTACGCAAGTTCGCCTGGGGACATACCACATCTTTGTCAGATATTCAACCACCGAGCACTAGTGTGTAAGGGCAATGTTTCCAGCGCAATTACTGGGCAATGAGACTTAAAACTCAATGTCTCCGGTGACGAGCGCAGTGCAGCGACGCGCAAGATTCAGAGTTCGGCTACGTAGACTTTGCTACCCCAAGCGGGGAGACATCAAGAGAAGAGAGAGAATCAAACGGGTTGCAGAAATGCAAAAGTTATGTTTGCATCTCGTAACAGGAAAATCACCAACAATCTGCTAAGGCTGACTAGGCAAGACCTTCGTTTCATGGTAGGTCTCATCACGGGTCATTGCAACCTAAATTACCACCTGCACAAAACTGGAGCTACAGACAGTCCTCTGTGCCGTGGATGTATGCAGGAGGAGGAGACTGTGGAGCACGTGCTTTTGCATTGTGCAGCCACGGAAGAGATAAGACAAA
This sequence comes from Alsophila aescularia, assembly GCA_946251855.1. Lineage (NCBI taxonomy): Eukaryota > Metazoa > Arthropoda > Insecta > Lepidoptera > Geometridae > Alsophila > Alsophila aescularia. Next base: position 46,582,567 of record OX276383.1, on the reverse strand, counting down.
AAACTGGTCTTTTACAACAGGGTAAAGTGGATTCACAGGCCCAACGAAATTCAAACTCCAATAATAGTAAATTAACACCATCTACAGCGACATCACTGGAACAGCTGTGCCAGCGACCTAAAGCCGTGCTCCGGTATATAAAGGAGCTTGGGTGGCTTGGGTAGAGGCTGGCAGGGGGAAATGCACAATACACACCAAGCGGGACGTCAGTGCAGGCCTTATCGCCCCCATCTCGAATAAGAATAAGAATAAGAATAAGAGAGAGAATCAAATTCACAAAAGAAGGAGGTTCTCAAGCAGACTGTTCTTTTTTAAATACATTTAACTCCGGGATTATAGCCTGATTTTTTATGATTCCTTTTTAATGTGAAAGATAGGTAGATATTCAGTGTAATGTGAAAGATAGGTAGATATTCAGTGTAATGTGAAAGATAGGTAGATATTCAGTGTAATGTGAAAGATAGGTAGATATTCAGTGTAATGTGAAAGATAGGTAGATATTCAGTGTAATGTGAAAGATAGGTAGATATTCAGTGTAATGTGAAAGATAGGTAGATATTCAGTGTAATCCCATATGAATTTTATAATAACTATATGCTTTTTTTTGTTAGTATATCTATTTGTTTTTATTTCCTTATATCTCCAGGAACACTGAACCAATGTAGATGATTCTTTGTTTGTTTGAAACAGTGTAGTTCTTTACATGTTCTGTACAAAATGCCATGGTACAAATAATAAGACTTCAAATGGATTATCAATAGACGGAGGAATCGGTGAACACTTATAAAAAGAAAAACATACAGTCGTACATAGAGCCTCCTACTTTTGTGAAGTCGATAAAAAGAAAGGTAAGTGCTTACATTATTAAAATAGTTTTTGTCCGACACTTTTATTGCTCTTGTCTCTCTAATAACTTCTCTTCAACTCTCTTCTCCACTTCAGCCATCTTTTGTAGCAGCGTCTCTTCGATAGATTTTAACTGAAACAACACATGAGTACAATGAATTTAAGAAAATTCCTTCGAGCAATCAACCGACTCCGGTAGCTCTTTGGTTGGTTGCTCGAAGAGAAAATCCTAATACGTTAAACTTTCTAGGAGTGAACACTCTTTTTGTTTATTCTTATGCTTTTGGGAGGTATTTAATTGGGCTGTCATATAAACTTTCGATAAGCAAGAAAAAACAGTTATTAAATGATTAGGTCAGAACAGTATGCTATTATCGGCAGTAAAATGACAGGCGCAATACGTGGCATGCAAACCAACAAAATTTGGTCAGCAAAATAATTAGGTAACTAAGGCTGCAAAAATATTGAATTGGGCATAAAAATGATTTAAATACGTTACCAAAATCGTGTACACATGAGAGCTTCGATCTCCTAAAGCTTAAAATTTACAAAAGTAATAGATATGTCGCGCGGGCGACGCTCAGTATAACTCGTGATAGTATCAGAACTAGTAGTTAGATTTGAACGAAATAAACTGTAGTTGACAAACTAAAGTAATAAAGTAATCATTGGAAATAATTGAAAACACAAAAAAAATGCGGTAGTAGCACGAACTCTAACCACACTGTTTTTTTTGTCCGTTTACTGTTGCTGTAAAAACACATTATACGCTTACCAAAATGTAATTCAATTTGACTTACGATTTTCTTCATTATTTATACTGCTGCAAATGCATTTAATTAGTCTAACCAATAACTTTATAGCTGCCTGAAATGTCATTATTAGAAGATTAATCTATTTGAACCCAAGTTGCTGCCCAATTTCATTAATCTGCAGACATAATATATTTTAGAGCCAACCAAAACATATCCCATTCTATAGCAGCATTATATTCCAATCGCATGAAATGTTCAATTTTATTAATCAACTTCAAAAAATGGGAGCTGTACAGTTATTTTTTTAATGTTGTTTTTCACTCATTTCTAATTTGGTTTTTTATTTTTAACCCCCGAACAAATAGACGGGTGTGGAGGGGCGGGGGATGGAGTGGGGGATCGTAGCTCCCAAACGAATGAACCGATTTTGATGAGGTTTATATGTTTCAAAACTGACGTGATTGAAATGGTTCTTAGCTATATGGAAGGGGGGGGGGGGAGTTGAGAAATGGGGGCAGTTGAGAAAATGGGGGGAATTTGAGAAAAGGGGGGGAGTCAATTTTAGTGTTAAAGTTTTCGTGAACCTGATACATAATTTTAAATATCACTACCGGCTATGACTCACGTGTATATAGTCGAAAACACCGACCTAGGTAGGCGCACTGCGGGCTGCAGCCCGCAGTGCGCGTCGGGATCTCGCGGCGTAAACTCCTGAAGAAGAGCGTCGGAAACGCTCGAAACCTAGGTAGCTGTTTTCGACTATATACACGTGAGTCATAGCCGGTAGTGATATTTAAAATTATGTATCAGGTTCACGAAAACTTTAACACTAAAATTGAGATGATTCTTAGCTATAATGGGGGGGAGAGAATGGGGGTGACGATCGTAGCTCCCAAACGGATGGAACGATTTTATGTTTGAAAACCGATGTGATCGAGATGCTCCTTAGATATAATGGGGAGGGGTCGGGGGTTATATATATTTTTAATTTATGCTTGTTAGCAGTGGACGTCTTTCGACCTATGATGATGACGATGACGTTTATGCAATTAATGCCAACTTCTCATAAACGAGTGTTTTAGTAAATCATTATGTTGTCGGTGTTCTTACCTCCTTACAAAAGGTGTCCTTGATGGTGACTATTTGTTCCACGTTCGCCGCCTTCTCCTCTGCATACTTGTTGGTCAGCTCTTTGATTTCATCAAGTCTCTGAGATGCTTTTTCGTAGCGCTCGCGGCCTTTTCTGTCCTTTTCCTCTGCTTCGTACAACGCACTATAATGACAATTTATTTCTATCAACTATGCTCGTTTGAGGTACTGTTTTAAATTTCGAATAAAATTTACCTACAATTATTAGCAATTTGTTAGAGTCAAAACACATACACACTTAGTTCGATACTCCCCAAGTTTAGTTCGATACTCCCCAAGTAATCAATGGCAACTGTCCAAGCCGAGGTTCGTACCCCCTGGGTGCCCTTGAGCAAGTGGCCAAAAACTTAACTTTGGCGTGCGCCTTCTGCGTCACGCATTGCGGCGGAGCGCTTTTGCGCCCGCCCCACCGTCCGGTGACGCTGTAGAGGTCAGTTATAGACCAACAGCACATATCCTTTCTAAAAAAAAAAAAAAAAAAACACACACGGTACGACGTCGCATCGTGGCACATTGTGACATGCGTCGTGTCGCGATGCGATGTCGTATCGTGTCTTCTAAAAAAAAACGACACGACGACGTTGGTGGAAATTTGAAGAAAAATTGCCACTGTTGATCCAGAGATATGGACCACACTGGACGTGTTCAAATCTTGCTGTTATTAAGACGACGCAGAAAGAGACAGATCCACGCACCTCTCACATCTATTAATTATGAACGATGAAAATCACTTTAAGAAAAAATATAGTGCCCTAACGTCTTGTAAGACGTAAGTTCTAAAACTAAAATCCGATTATGGTCGGATAAAAAATAGCCTCTTTAGACCTCTTAAACCTCTTTAGATGATGCTCTTGCGCCTTAGTCGGGTAAAAAAAATATAGCCTGTGATACTCTTTACCTGAAGACGAATCGATTGACACCTCGCTTGTCTCAAAATCAGACCAATAGGAGCGACGCTATGGTGGAACATCCACATACGCACTTACATAGATACATACATACATAGACTGTTAAACTCATTACCCTTTCCTTGCTTCGCCGTAGTCGGGTAAAAACAAAGGAGAGTAGAACAAACGCTACAAACATAAGAAACAAATTTTGTTTTCACTTTACTATTGAAGTTGGAGCATTTAGTTGGCAACTAAATAAACTTTGAGACTTACTAATTACTAAGTTTTGTTTCTAACCCCCGAACTTATCATAATATATATATATATCTATACTATAATAAAACTGTAACTGGGCTAAATCTGTACATTAAATATTTTTTAAAAATTATAATAAAGATTATTTTTTAGACTTCAAAATCGATATAGAGTGAAAAAAGGTTATTTTTTTATTTTTTGTCTGTCTGTCTGTCTGTCTGTCTCTTTGAACACGCATCACGCTTAACTACCTGACAATTAATTGATGCAACTTGGCACAATCATAGCTTATGTTATGGATAAACATTTAGAATACTTTTTATCCCGAAAAAAAAAACATGAGTTCCCGCAGGATAGGGGTTAAAAGTTATTTAAAAGAACACCTATTACGCTGAAACTACTGGACGGAGTTTAATGTAACTAGGCACAGTCAAAGTTCATATTATGTATTAAAATTACGAATTCTTTTTATCCCAAAAAAATATAGGGTTGAAGGTAAAAATGTAGGGAAATGAATTATCATTTATAATTTACAATCCCTCATAAAAAAGCGCCTTCTTGCGGCTTTTTTTATTGGTAACGAAACTGCTTACTGTTTTACATTTTTAACCCCTCAACAAGAAGACGGGTGTTATAAGTTTAGGGTGTGTATCACTGCGTGTGTGTGTGTGTGTGTGTGTGAGCGTTTGAGAGAGAGGGTGTGTGCGTGGGTGTGTGTCTGTTTGTGGCAATAGCTCCCAAACGAATGGACCGATTTTGATGCAGCTTTTTTTGGTTGAAAGGTAATGTGATCGAGATGGTTCTTAGCTATATGAGGAGGGGGAGGAAAAAAAGGGGGAAGTTTCGAGAAAAAGGGGGTGAGAATCGTATCTTTCAAACGAATGGACCAATTTACCTGCGGTTTTTTTTATGTTTCTAAGCTGAGGTAAACAAGAATTGTCTTAGCTATAATGGGGGGGAGAAATGGGGGTGACGTTCGGAGCTCCCAAAAGAATGGACAGATTTTGATGCAGTTTTTTATGTTTGAAAACTGATGTGATCTAGATGGTTCATCATGGTTCTTAGCTATAGGGGGAGGGGGGGGGAGTTAGTTGAAAAAAGGAGGGTGGCAATCGTATCTTTCAAACGAATGGACCAATTTAACAGTGACTTTTATTTTACAATGCTGAGGTGTACAAGATGGTTCTTAGCTATAATGGAGGGGGAGGGGGGGGGGGTGACGATTATAGCTCCCAAACGAATGGACCGATTTTCCTGCCTTGTGGTGGAACGCGATGCGTTTATTTCACCGTTTATTTCATAGTACCGTTTATTTTATGCGTTTATTTCACTGCAATACGTGCACTTCTATGACTTTCCGTACTTCACAGAATATGCGCTATATAAACGCAATGCAGTGCGCGCTAGCCTTGTTCCGATGATTAGATGCCGAGCAATCGATAAAAAACTATTTGACGGCTGAACGAATTTTGAAGAAATGTAGTATAATATTGTACTTTGTACTTACTTTTGGTCCTGGAATAACACGTGTAGGCTACTTTTAAATGAAATGACCACGCGGGCAAAGCCCCGGGCACAGCTCTGTATCCGTTTGTCTGTATGTGGCATCGTAGCAGCCAATCGTAGCTGGACCGATTATGATGTGTTTTTTTTATTTGAAAGGCTAATGTGATCGACATGGTTTTTAGCTATAATCAGGAAATAAACTTGCGCACACATCTTTCCATGCCGCCGTTTTCTTATTTTTATAATTATAAAACGACACGAAGTCAAAGTCAAAGTATTTTATTGTAAATAGGCAAAAATAATAGCACTTTTACAAGTCAAAATTAACATCTCCTGAACAAAGAGATATACATAAAATATTATAAAAAGATCAAATCAATCCAAATTTAAATAAATTAAGTATTCTTTGTGTTTGAAAAGGAAATTTCCCTTTCATGTGCCAACAGAGTTAAATCTCACACTGGAAAAGGAAATACCCTTCTGACTCTACCGGTGCTTCGAAAATACGCCCGTTAGAGAAGAGAGCACCAAGAAACTCTACGGGATGTATTTTTTCCATATTTGTTCATTCTTTATGTTTTTTTCAAATGTCACAATTATAACAAAACATGTAAACTACAAATATGACGATGTTGTGTTTTTTTATCTTTGTAATCTTCTTCTGTTTTGTCCCATAGCACGGGACGCTCTTCCACTAGGGTTATTAATTGATCTGCGTCAATGTCATTAGTAGGATTAATATAGATATAGTAGCCGTAAGGGATGTTACCTCTCTTCCAGTGCCTTCTCCTGTTGCCGCTGTACGCAGCTCTGTTGCCGTTTGTCCGCCAGCTCAGCGCGCGCTGTCTGCAGCTCGGTGAGCTGCACTTGCAGCTCCGACATCTCCGTGTTCAGCACATCCAGCTCACCTTCCTCGCTGTCGGCATCCAAGTCGCCACACTCAAAGTCTCTGTAAACAAATTTGTGATAAGTTTTAGTAACATTATTTTGTGATCGAGTGAAACGAGGTCTCCTAAACAACTTGTACAAATTGACGTTTGTATGTTTGTTTTGTGGCGACCTCAACCGCCACATTAGAATCAGCGCCATCTAGTCTCATACCAAGCATACTAAATCAAAAGAATCACAGATGGAGCAAGAGTTCACACATCAAAGCCTGCATCGCGCAATCAATATTCTCGCCGCAAATTAAAATGTATAGAATATCCAACGAGGAACACTCCAACAGCTGACCCCGGGCCAACAACACCTGACCTGACTCGATCGCAAATACTTCCCGTAATGCTGGAGGAGCTTCAATAGTGGATAACCATTGCCAGTTTGGTTATTTGATCCTGTTGATCTGATCTTCATTTAATTTGGTAGATTCACTGACCTTTATGGATTTGCTCTGCTGTACTTTCGTTTGGCTGATTCAAAGCGCCCCACCGAGCGTCCATGGAACTAAAATTGACATTGTTTCATCTCCTGACGTTAGTCACAGAATAAATAATAGTACAAAGCCTTAGTTCCGTGGACACTCACTACTGCCAAAATACTGCTATCAGTGCCAAAATGGCGATTAATAAAATGCTCTCATTGCGACTTTCGTCAACAGTCTGTTTAGAGTACCGGAGTAATATGCAGTTGTCTATCGGTTGACTATTTTCAATTTTATTTAAGTTCGTAATCTATACTTATAATAAGGGAATAAGAACGAATAAGTCTGTAAAATGATGACAATTAAAAAAATGGTCTAGGGTACTTAAAATAAGCTACTACTAACAAAAATAGAACATTTTACATAATCTGTGGGCTCAATAAAAACATCGGAGTTATAGAGCACGTCACTTCCCTATTGTAAAGAAATGTTTTTGTTCTGTTGTGGGTCTATAACTGACCTCTACAGCGTTACCGGGCAGGGGGGGGGGGGGCAAGCGCGAAAGCGCTCCGCCGCAATTCGTTAAGCACAAGGCGCACGCCAAAGTTAAAATTTTGGCGACTTGCTCATGGACACCCAGGGGATACGAAGCTCGGCTTGGGCAGTCGACTTGATTACGGGGGTCTGACTAAACACACCTGGATCGCTAGTGTTAGTAGTGATCCAGGGGACCCTGATTAAAATGTCTATGAGCCCATTGAATGATTTAAATAACTGACCACCGATTCGGAATACACCTTCGAGAAGAATCGGCAGAAACTCGAAGGCTAATAAAAGCGAATTAATTACGGGACCTTCGACCTCGCTGTGTGTAAGTTTGAGAAATAACAGCGTGCATGAAGTATTTTTTTTTTGTCAATCAATAAGGAACTTCATAGCCCACATCAAATGCGTGCTTAGTTTGGTAATAGTGTGCGGACGATGCGAGAGAGTGAGAGAAAGAGTGAAAAGAAAAGAGAGGTGCGGAGTTGGGAATACATGCTTCACTGTAGCTGCACGATGTAATAAACTTTAGGGTCGATTTTTGTTACTTCGGCGTTTGGAAATGGCAGATATTTTTCCCGTTATCCTTGAATTATTACCTACAAAATAAATCAAACAACATTAAAAAAGCACGCTCGTGAATGTCGAGATGACTTCTGACCTAGGACACAAAAACAGAGGCTGAGGTCAGATCAATGTTACAAGCGATCTGACCACGTATACCTCCCGCTTTTGACGTGAAACGTCTTTAGAATTGCTTGCATACTGGGTACCATGACTAAAGTTGCAAAAGAAACGGATATGGTTGTGACAATGTGACGAATATGACGTTTTACGACAAACAAATGGCTGTGCGCCCCGACAAAGCCCCACACGTTTTTTTTTTTGCAGTTTTGTGACCCTCCCACTTCCTTACGTCACGCTCAAATCGTCAGATTATTGAAATGCACACTTTTAGCATGTAATTAACCTCAATACCTCAATCTGACGTACTCAAGTATTTCTATTGTTTTTTTTTTTACTATTCTGATCGGCTGCCATAGACGCGCGAACCTATGTAGAGGGTTTTTAATATGGTGGAGGTACAACAAGGTGCAAGGTACTTCCCCTTAGGTTTATCTGCCGCGCTTGAGTACATCCCAAAATCCCCTATTGGGCTCCCCTACTAAAAAGCTTAATTTATCAATTTCGCGATTAGCTCAATGCATAAGAACGAAATCTTGCGCTCTGTTTTGTGCTCTGTCTTAGTATTCTGTCTGTTAATCTTGCCCTATTGTCATTTACAGTGGCCCGATATTTTGGAGATACGAAAACTGCCGAGGCACATAGCTTTAGTCGTAATTTATATGGATACCACATATTACCATGCTGATATTCTGCTTGTATAACTGATAAGATCCGACCGGACCATTGTTTTTTGTCTCGGCCTAGACTGAACTGAAAACGAGAATAAAATCTATTCTCGGCCGGAACCGAGACCGCATCAAATAAATCAAACTGCAATCCACAAGGCAACCCTCGATCAAAATGAAGCCACGCATTGTCTCGGCATCACTGAGATTCTCGGTTATTTTCGTCCGAGAACGAGACCGAGAATCTCGGCAATTATTTTTTTTAACGGTCTTTATAACTGTTGTGGAGAGAAGAGTGGATTAAGTCGTAGTATATGGTTGGAACTTACTTCAAAGTCTCCGAATGCTTCACAATCTCTTTCAGAAGATTGTTTGCAGTGTCCAGACTAGGTTTGATTGTCTGTAGATTCTTAATACTGTTCTCTTTTTCCATAAGCGTTGCCCTGAGTGAGGTCAACTTCTCTTCTGCTTCTTGAACATCCTGGGCTGCTTGTTCCGCCTGGGCTTTTATATCATCAGCATCATACACTCTCAGGGCTTTCTTGCGAGCAACCTCTGCCACCAGAGCGTCTCTGTGAGTCTTCTTTTGCTCTAATACCATAAATATTTGACGGTTTTCTTTGATCCTGGCTTCTAGCTTTTGCTTCTCTTTGGCATGGAGTTCCTTCTCTTGTGCTAGTTCTTCTTCCAATTGTTTGATGTCGTCATCAAGCTGTGGAGGTATATAAATATTTATTACACTGTGTTGGTATTTCATTTGCTACAATACAAACTAGAGGAACTTGCTATTTGAATTTTACAAGGGATTTTATCTACAAAGGTTTTATTTACAAGGGGTTTTATCTATCAAAGGTTTTATTTACAAGGGGTTTTATCTATCAAAGGTTTTATTTACAAGGGGTTTTATCTACAAAGGTTTTATTTACAAGGGGTTTTATCTACAAAGGTTTTATTTACAAGGGGTTTTATCTACAGGGGGTTTTATTTACAAGTGAAGCCTGACAATAGCTAGGTAACTATACTTATAATAAAGTAATAGGAACGAAATACTCTGTACAAAGAAGATAATAAAAAAAAAAGATCTATGGTACTCAAAATAAGCTATTGAACAAGTTTTTTTTTTAATCTATTCTGTCTGTTTGTTTGTTAGTATGTCTGTATGTTTGATCACACATCACGTAAAAACTACTGCACCTATTGCGATGCGGTTCACTGTTTCACAGCTTAGGGTTTGACTTAAAAACTGGTGTACTTGGTATCACAATCCAATCAGTAGAAGCCGAGCAACCAACTTTTTGACGGTTGAAAGAATTTTGATCAAGTTTTAGTAACCTAGAAACATGACCTCGCGTGCGAAGCCACGGGTTTGAGCTGCTAGTATTAAATAAGTCTTTGAACAAATAAAAACCGACATCAAATAGTTTTTCTAATAAGCTACAGTGGACCAATTTTAATGAATTTATATTGGACTATCCTGTAGGTCATCCTTTCAAATAAAAATAAGAATTATGCATATCGGCTCGTATATCTCCGATAAATTGGAGTTTATGCAAAAAAAAAACTACAAATTAAGAATCTCTTTTTGAAGTTGCTTTAAAATGGATTTCGGCAGGATGGATTTTCCCTTTTATCTTTACTCTCGATTTCTTATTCGTTGCTTTGCTTGTCGAAAGAGACTTGTTTCCCTAGGTACATAAGAATCGACGTATTCTATTGAGATATTGTCAACTTTTATTTGTTTTATGTTATTTTTATGTAATATACTAACAAACAGGCTTTGGGAGAAATTTAAAAAAAAAAAAGAGGGTATAAATGTAGTCCTCGCACACTCGACCTTCGCTCTGCTTCGAAGGACGGCGGCCTCGCTACGTTCAAATTTCGTATGCTCGTATTATCCATATCCATAATAATAAAAATCTCCGAAACGGCTGGACCGATTTTGACGGGACTTTCACTGGCAGATAGCTGATGATATAGCTGATTTTATTTTTGATAAATTAGGGATCCGCGCAAAGAAAAACATTAATTTTGACTACGCCGGAAAAGCCGCAGGCACAGCATATCTATAAAACTTCCGTGCAAAAATAATGTAACTGATGGTGAAAACCGCATTAAAATCCGTTGCGTAGTTTAAAAGATTAAGCATTGCAGACAGACGGCGGAAAGCGACTTTGTTTTATACTATGTATTGATATGATAGATATAAATAGATTTCTGTATTTTTTGAATATTCCATATACATAACATATATTACATAGTATCATGTCTGTTTGTTCGTGCATCACGTAAAAACTACTAGAACGATTGCGATGCGGTTTTCACTGTTAGATGGCTTAGGGTTTGACTTAAAGACTGGTGAACTTGGTATCTTAATCCGATGAGTAAAATTCGAGCAATCAACTTTAGAACAAAGTTTGATGATATTGGTACTTTTGGTTCAGAAGAAAAATGAGCACGCAGGCAAAATCACGGGCACAGCTAGTTAAGACATATCATGGGACTTACCTTTTCGAGCCTCTCTGCTCTCTTCCCTTTCTCTTCAGCTTGTTGATTGAGCAACTCCTGTAATTTGTGTTTCTGGTCTTCCAATGCTCGCACCTGGATAGAATAGAAACCAGCTTTCAGTTTCTACTCATTAAAGGGATATTAGCAAATCTGCCATATTTTTTTCCAGGATTAGAAGGCAAAAATAGTATTTGATAGTTTGAAAGCAGTCTGAATAAAACATACTATTATTATTGCATGATATGATTTATATTTTTGAAATTTAATTTAATTTTAAATGTAGCTAACGAATCAAGTTTTAAATGTAACCTTAAATTGCATTTAAGGCCCAAAAAAAAATTGGCCTAATATTGTCATTAGCGCTATTTAGTGAAACTCATGTCATGGACCATCCACCTTAAAATGGATTTACTAAAAAGCTACCATACCAATTTTCATGAAATTTATATGGGACCAAGTCAGTTCAGTAATCATGGAGATAGTCATATCATGACACTATACAATTTATATGGGACCAAGTCAGTTCAGTAATCATGGAGATAGTCATATCATGACACTATAAAATTTATATGGGACCAAGTCAGTTCAGTAATCATGGAGACAGTCATATCATGACACTATAAAAAAAGACAATGATAACCTGATCCTTTTGGAAGTTGATTAAAAGAAAACCATTTTTTTTGTAACATCATTACACTCTCCTTATAAACAAGCTAGTTATTTGAGGGGCAGGAGTGGAAGGGGGCTGGGGGAAAGGGGTGGGGGAGGAGAGGTCTGCCCCCGGTTACCCCTTCCCCACACACAGCACTTACCTCATCATTTATAGCAAACACCTCCTCTTCATAGGGTGCAATTTCCCTCATCCTGCCCTCATTGAAGATCATCAGGTTAAACAGCAGCCACAGGATCGATTGCGACGTGGTCGTAGTGGGCTGCAGGAAGTGGGTCACGTTGATGCTGGCCCCAACTTGCGGCATCACGGAGACGAGGTGGTTTATCACTCGGGTCATGTTGATGACAGGTATTAGGTCCCAGTAGTATGTTATGGATTCGTTGCGTTCCTCTTCAGGTGGGGGCTGAATGATTATTTTTAATTTTTTATCATCAGAAGGAATAAAACTTAACTAAACTATTTAAAAAAAAAAACATATTTTTTCTTGTTATGTGAGACAAACTAGGTTCTATATGTTCTATATTATATTTATCTTCAAGATTTATGCTGTATAGATGGTATGAAAAATATCTTGACTAAATATTTCTAGTCCTATCTCTTTAACATAATAAACACTAAAACGCCCACTACACTACTCGCAAAGTTGATCGAAGTTAAGCGAACACGAGAGTGTAGACGGGCACTTCGGTTCGCTTCGTGCAACCTTGGCTCGGCTCGGGCGACTTCCGATTGTTGTCGGTTTTTGCGCCCGAGTCAAAGGACTCGAAGCTTACCGAAGTTCTATAGAACTTCGGGAAGCTTCGAGTCCTTTGACTCGGTAGCATAGGTTGGTAGGTGTTTTGGCCGAGTAGTGTAGTGAGACGCTTCGTTATAACGAAGCGTCTCACTACACTACTCGGCTTACTTCATATGATAGTGATAAAAAATTATTAAAGGTAATGTTAAAATTTATTGTGCCTTGTTTATTCTAATAACATAGTTCTGTTCCGGTGCATTGCAATCATCCACCATTATTAAATATTTTTTTCTTGTGGTATATACGTACGTAGATATAATACGCGAAAAAAAAACATTGCTAAAGCAGCTGCCATTCGAACATTATCCATGATGCATAGCGTGCGGGTGCCGCCGGTCGACTGAGCTCCTCGCGAAGTTGCACGAGTGTGTAGTCACGTACTTCGAACTTCGTTCTACTTCGAACCGTACTTTGTCGAAGCAACTTCGCGAGCAGTGTAGTGCTGGTTTAAGGATTTTGCATACAACTTATTACTTTATTTTATTTTTGTCCATACTTAATATATTAAGATGTTTACAGTACTATCAGCCGTTCTCTGTAAACATGAAGTTAGATTTTTGCCTGTGCAATAGATGATTTAATTCCTAAAAACTGTTCTAGTTGGCTGACAGTTCTGTTGGCTGATGGTAGGGGTGGGTCATTGACAATTTTATCGTCGACGCAACAATGTTTTGCGCCAACGGTAAAGTTCATAATGCAGTTGTTTTTTCGACTAGTTTTTTTCATACAGTTGACAGAACGAACAACGTTTCTAGTTGTTGTCATTCACCGGTTGATTGGTAAACGTCTAAACGGTACCGAAATCATTCAACGAGTTTATTATTACGCTTACAAAAGTGCTGGAAGCGAAAGTTTTGCTAAAATTTTCGCTTTTTGTTTTTTTTTGTTTTTTTATTTTCCAATTAAAAACAATTCTAGCACTTTTAAGTGGTAAATAAGAAAATTTCTCAAAAAATTTCAAGCGATCGACTTGCGTTATCGCGGTTCAATAGCTTACAGAATCGGGGCCCAGTACAGGTCCGCGAGGCGCCCGGCCGGCTAATCATTTGAAAACCGATATATTTTTAAGATAGGCATCATCACTCGCGCTGTCTTTACATTTTCGTCAAAATAAGTGTTTTTTGTATGAATAAAGTACCAAATCGTTCGAAACTAAGCCCAAACCTTCGTAATCTGGGATCCAGAGTAGTCCCAGGACCCTCCTGCGACCTTACCTAAAACAAAACGCTACTGGGATGGAGCTAATAAAATCAATTTTGCTTAATTAATTATAATATGATTGATATTTATTTTCTATTCCATTGTATTATCTGAGATTGAATGAATACATACTCATTTACTATTATTCTAATTGTCACCATAAAAATTGACATCAATGTTAAATATTATGTCATGTTTGTGTGATATACTGAGCTGGTTTTATTTTACAAATAAAAACGACTAAGCTGAATAATTTCATCTCGTAGGTACTCTAGATTAATTAATTAAATATTATGTCATGTTTGTGTGATATACTGAGCTGGTTTTATTTTACAAATAAAAACGACTAAGCCGAATAATTTCATCTCGTAGGTACTCTAGATTAATTAATTAAATATTATGTCATGTTTGTGTGATATACTGAGCTGGTTTTATTTTACAAATAAAAACGACTAAGCCGAATAATTTCATCTCGTAGGTACTCTAGATTAATTAATTAAATATTATGTCATGTTTGTGTGATATACTGAGCTGGTTTTATTTTACAAATAAAAACGACTAAGCTGAATAATTTCATCTCGTAGGTACTCTAGATTAATTAATTAAATATTATGTCATGTTTGTGTGATATACTGAGCTGGTTTTATTTTACAAATAAAAACGACTAAGCCGAATAATTTCGTCTTGTAGGTACTCTAGATTAATTAATTAGCATACATATCAAGTGATATGTATGCAAAATATTTTAAAGTCAATACAAGCTGTAGGTAGGCCTTAAAATTACATAAGTTTAATATTCTATTAAAATTAATTTTAATTAATTTATATTCGGTTAAAATTAATTGATTAGCATACATATCAAGTGATATGTATGCTAAATATTTTAAAGTCAATACAAGCTGTAGGTAGGCGTTAAAATTACATAAGTTTAATATTCGGTTAAAATTCTGCACATCAACCGAATATTCGGCCGAATACCGAACATATAAAACCATGCCGAATATGAATAATTAACAAATATTCAGTGCATCTCTAATATTTACACATTTCTTTTGTATGTACTTATTTACATGTGGTTTCACTTCAGATATTTATAAGTAGATTTGAAACCTTTTCTCATCCAGGTTAACATTTAAAAACGTTAACTCTTCTACTTTGGTTGTTGATAATCTTGTTCTTCTCTGATTTAATATTAATCCAGGAACGGACCTAAGACACTCCCATGTGGTACTCCAGCTTTTATTTGCTTAAGTTCTGAATATGCATCTTCTTGCCTTACTCTGAACATTCTATGTGTTAGATAAGACTCGAGAATATCTGCAAACTGTTTAGGCATCATTTTTCTTAATTTGTGCAGTAGACCTTTATGCCAAACTTTATCGAATGCTTGAGCTACATCTAGAAACACAGTTGTACAAACTTTTTTGTCCTCTAAAGCTTTTTCAATAACATTAGTCGTTCTATGCACTTGGTCTATTGTAGAATGCTTTTCTCTAAATCCAAATTGATAATCCGGGATGAATTTATTTTGTTCTATGATGGGCTTCAATCGTCTCAGTAGTAGTTTTTCGAACAATTTCGACATTATCGGCAGCAATGAAATTGGCCTATATGATGTTACTTCATGAGGTGGTTTACCAGGTTTGGGTATCATAATGACTTCGGCTACTTTCCATTCACTTGATACATGCTGAAGTCTAAATGATGCATTGATGAGCGTAGTTATTTTAATTAAAGCTTTACGAGGGAGGTTTTGTAGTACTTCGCCAGTAATTAAATCATAACCAAGAGATTTCTTGCAACTTAGATGTTTGATCTCGTTAAAAACCTCTACAAATAAAATATATTAAACAAATCACATCTCAGAGGGGGAGTAAGATCTAGCCCTCCCACTCTCAGGGGGGGTTGTACTCACTCAACCCTACCCCCCCCCCCCTCCCCGCCTTTAAAATCGTGGGTCAAGCTTCCGAAGTTGTGCCCCATCAGCGAAGGGTGGTTGTTTTATGAACAAACAGTTTTTTAGACTGTTTCTTTGGAGTTAACGCTTAAACTGTTTATGGTTTACTAGAAAACTAGTCGAATAAAAAACGTCATCGCCAAACGTGTTGTCGACCATTTCGCACAACAATGATGTTTCAACGAAACGAAACGAACACTGCCAAACATAGCTGAGCGATTGCTACTGCGGCAAGCGAGGTATCCATCCGTCCATTCCGCGCTCTCACACACACATCAAACAAGAGTTTAAGGCGGGGAGGGGGGGGGGGGGGGGGGTGTAGGGTTGAGTGAGTACAACCCCCCCTGAGAGTGGGAGGGCTAGATCTTACTCCCCCTCTGAGATGTGATTTGTTTAATATATTTTATTTGTAGAGGTTTTTAACAAGATCAAAATCTAAGTTGCAAGAAATCTCCTGGTTATGATTTAATTACTGGCGAAGTTCTACAAAACCTCCCTCGTAAAGCTTTAATTAAAATAACTACGCTCATCAATGCATCATTTAGACTTCAGCATGTATCAAGTGAATGGAAAGTAGCCGAAGTCATTATGATACCCAAACCTGGTAAACCACCTCATGAAGTAACATCATATAGGCCAATTTCATTGCTGCCCATAATGTCGAAATTGTTTGAAAAACTACTACTGAGACGATTGAAGCCCATCATAGAAGAAAATAAATTCATCCCGGATTATCAATTTGGATTTAGAGAAAAGCATTCTACAATAGAGCAAGTGCATAGAATCACTAATGTTATTGAAAAAGCTTTAGAGGAGAAAAAAGTTTGTACAACTGTGTTTCTAGATGTAGCTCAAGCATTCGATAAAGGTCTGCTGCACAAATTAAGAAAAATGCTGCCTAAACAGTTTGCAGATTTTCTCAAGTCTTATCTAACACATAGAATGTTCAGAGTAAGGCAAGAAGATGTGTATTCCGGACTTAAGCAAATAAAAGCTGGAGTACCACAAGGGAGTGTCTTAGGTCCGTTCCTGTACTTATTGTACACTTGCGATATCCCAGACTTAGAAAATAATACCATTGCCACCTTTGCTGATGATACAGCAATCATGGCGATCGGGGCTACTCAAGAGGAAGCGGTTGAGAAAGTGCAAACAGCCGTCAATACCATCCTCGATTGGACTAAAAAATGGCGAATAAAACTTAACCAATCAAAATCGACACATGTAGATTTTACAAACAAGACACCGAATTATCATCCTGTATTTATAAACAATCAAGTAATACCACACGAAAATGCGGCGAAGTATCTTGGTATGACATTAGACGCAAAGCTACGCTGGAAGGCCCATGTCAAAAAGAAACGCGATGAAATAGAGCTTCGCTACACAAAAATGTATTGGCTTCTGGGAAAACATTCTTCGTTGTCAGTTTGCAATAAATTACTTTTATACAAGCAAGTCCTCATGCCAATATGGACTTACGGTATCCAGCTATGGGGCTGTACCAAATCCACTAATATACAGATCATTCAACGTTTCCAAAATAAAGTACTCAGAGGCATCGTTAATGCACCGTGGTACATCAGAAGTAACAACCTCCATCGAGACCTGAAGGTGGATCTCGTTACTTAGGTTATTAAAAAAGTTGCCGAAGCTCACGAACGAAGGCTTCATCATCATGTGAATGTCGAGGCTATCCAGCTCCTCAACAACACGGGCATCGTGAGAAGACTCAAACGGACAAAACCATTTGAGTTAGTTTAGTGATATGATAGTGACAATGTAGTATCAATTAGTGCAAATCAAATAAACTCAAGAACAAAGTGACTTCCCCTTAAATAGTGACATTAAGAAAAGTGTTATTGGACACATTCTTAGTTTATACTCTACTTAGCAGCTTAGGTTAAAGTAAAATTACTTATTAGTCTTAAGGCTAGATTGTAATTTTAATGAGGCACCACAATCCCGTGGTAAGTCATTACATAAAAAAAAAAAAAAGTTATTTTTTTCCTAGCTTTTGACCTACGATTTTAGGGAGGGCGAGGGGAGAAACTAGTAGGGATGAGGGTCTACAACCCCCCCTGAGAGTGGGCTGGCTAGATCTCGCTCCCCCTCTGAGATATGACTTTTTATATATTTTATTAGCAAATTTTTTATGTACTTTTTTTTTTAATTATTATTTATTCTGAAAAATATAAATTGAAAATGTTATGTATGGCCCCAAAGACCAGGGTAGGTTAGTTTAGGTTAGAACATGACTACAAATCGCGCGAGCCGAGCGTGCAAAGCGAGCATGCCGCGGGAGCGGCCGGCAAGCGTCAACTTGAATGGACAATTTTTAATAAACTGTTAGATGATTTTTAGTAAACTTAAATATCACATAGACAAAACGTCTATGCGGGGAGGAGTGGGGTACCAGGGGGTAGCCCCTCCTCCCCCCAACTCCTGCCCAACAATTCTTTACCCCACACAGTGCACGAAGGGGCGAATATGTCCAACCATAAGAAAAATATAGCAAAAAATATTTCTATCATTCATATCTCAGACGGGGGGAGGGAGTTCCGCCCCCCACTCTCAGGGGGGGTTGTGACCTTCGAAGGTTAAGGCGTCGCATAAATTACTAAACATATGATACAAATTATAAGCAAGTGTAAAAAGTAAAAAAAAAACTCAGAGGGGCGGGGGGAGATCTAGCCCCCCATTCTCAGGGAGGGTTGTACTCCCTCTCCCCTAACCGTTTCCCCCCCTCCCCCTCCTAAAATCGTGGGTCAAGCTTCCGAAGTCGTACCCAACTTTGCACAACTTTAGTTCTTTTTTATATCTTTTAACTATGATGTATTTGGAGGTAAATTAAAATACTATCATGTCAGTTTTAAATTTAATAATCTTGTACTTACCGCAAGGACAGCATCTCGGTCGATGCCAAGGCGTTCGAACATTTGAAAAAGCGCACCCATCACCACATGAGGTTTCTTCAGATCCGCCGACGTGAGCGGAGAGTTCGGGAACTCGTCATTCCATAGACTGATGAATTTCTCCACCGTGAAAGCTGGAATACAATAAGTAGACAATTAAAAGCCTCAATGATTAAAAGTATGTATGTTGAGTATAATTATCAAGAAAAATGTGAACAGCATGTATTGGTAAATATTATATTTTACCTCCCTCCATGACGATTGAGACAGTGAAATCTTATTTTAATATTTCTGGACTTTCTCTAATCAACAGGACAAGAGTGAAATCCTAAATCACTTGTTGAAGAACTATTAATTTATTAATTTTAATAAATTTCAAGATTTTCAATTGTTTTCAATTTCAAAACAAAAACATTCTTCAAATTCAAAAGCAAACTGACAAATGCTACGTTCGGATTGGCATGCATGAGGACGATGCTATCGATAGATAGTAGTATTTCGTTGAGGGCAGTATCTCGGGTTTCAAACCCGGGTTACTATTGCCAATTTTGACAATAATGATCCTTCCAAACCGACCGAAAAACGACCCTAAATAGCCCTTGGAAATAAAGTCGCTTTTCCGACGTGAAATTTAACTGTCATGTCCAAAGCGAACGTTGATCGAAACATATTTACCGTTTTTAACTGTTCGATCACTTATCATCAAAACGAACGGCCCCTAATGACTCCAACTCACTGGGAGGGCGTTCGTTTTGTAGCAAATGGCTAAATAACTGTTAAAAACACTAAATTGCAATAACATTTGGCGTTCGCATTGGACATTTGTGGGCGAAATCAGCGTTATCTTTGGTGGAGTAGTGCAGCAGGAACGCGAACTAGAGCGATCACGATGGTCATTTTTGTAGAGTTGAGCTCCGTGTCGACGTATCTTCTTTGTAGTTTGTGGCGTCGACCGCAACATAGACACGTTACACGAGGAACACTGCAAATTTATATGTTGCCAGCGTAAAAATATATTCCCCCATTCATCAATATTTACATCAGTTCAGTTGAAAACTTTAAAAGTAAGAAGACTGGTTTATTTTTCACACCGTTATTAGGATATCTAGTCAGTTGGAGGCTTTGGTGGAGTTCATGGTGGAGCACCCGAGTTTGGCACGCGGTTATAACAAAACAACACGAGGATGCATGACTGGTGAAGCATTGTGGGATTTGTGGGAGAAGTTGACGGATATTTTAAACTCCCATGGAGTAGGGTGCACCAAATCGTCAAAAGAATGGAGAAAAGTAAGTTATAAACATAAGCTTTTCATGTTTAAATACTATTAAAATTACCCAATATCATGAAATCCCAACCATGTCATTCTAGGAGGTATTGTATAAAGTGGGGTAATTATATGGTTATATGTAATACTAGCTGAGCCCGCGGCTTTGCCATCATGGGATTTTTTGCAGCAAACCCTAATTTAGTTCTTAAAAATATAAGTAGCCTTATAACATCCGTTATCTACCAGTGAAAATCCCGTCAAAATTGATCCAGCCGTTTCAGATATTAGCGGGAGCAAACAGACAGACAGAAAGACAAAAAAAATTGTGTTTATTGTTATAGTACCATATATACTTTCATATGCATTTAGTAAAAAGCTATTTTGACATAACAAACAGACACTTGAATTTTATTTATTTGTGTGGATGCTACAGACATTGACGCATGTACTGCAACCTCCTGCCGCCTTATTACGATGGTTTTCGAGCAGGACTGCTGCCGCTGAACTCCTGTCAAAGTCATCATTCTGCGATTACGGTGGATCAAATTTGACGCTCACGAGCGATCATCCTGCGATCGACGCTCAGTCGACGTGAACCAAACCGGAAGTGGAGTTTTTGTATGAAAATTTTGAAAATAGCGATTACGGTCGCCGTTTTGACAATTGCTGAGCGTTGGTTGAGCGTTTTAAATCTGTCACGAAACGACGCTTTGCAAAAGTTTATCCGAAGGCGCTTTTACAGAGCGTTTTCGACTTGTTTATGAAATTTATGCCAAATTATCAAGGTAAAATCGTTAATTATTAATGTAAAAGATTATAGGTACAATAATAGGTAAATATAGTTGCGTATTAATGATATCTCAATTTCATAGTCTTCCATATTCTATATTTCAGTTTTCGTAATTTAATTTTTAGTAGGTATAGTTTTAGTTAGTACTTTGGTACGTAAGAGAAAACAAAGAACCTTCCTTGGAAACCAACCTAGGTATATTCGAATACGTGAAAACCGGAACATAATTGGTTGAGTATTTTGTGATATAGGTATTTCTGCTTAAACAGATGCACCCAATTCACGCATTCATTCTTTCTTTCCAACATTGTAATAAGGGAAGGGTATATACCTACTCAAATAGAGAGCATGGAACTGGTAAGTACATACGAAAGACATACACGAAAAACAATTTTGCCACGTGCCTAAAAGAAGAAAATGGAAATATCATCAAAAAAAGGTGAACAGCATAATCTTTCAGTATACCTACTGGTGTATAGTATAAAAACAAGGAAATATGTGTTATGACATGACCCAAGATCAATAGAATATCGTCCATCATTCAATGACAATGTACTTACGAACTGCAGTGATAAACTATAATAGCACAAATAACCGAACATTAGCTCATTTCCAGTTGTATCTCTTCCGGGTCTCTTAAATGACCATGATAGGCCACTAGCACATCAATTTATCTGAAATCACATTCAAATAAATATTTTATTTACTCTACATTTTTTACTTATAACATTAACTGATTGTTCTTTGACTTTTTATTTTATTTTTCAGGGCACATAAAATATTGTTATAGCGATAGAGAAGAAACAAGAGCTTAGAGTAATAGCACCATGTGGTTTAATGAAAGATCCCTGCGCATTACAGCTTCCCAATGTGTTCATATGACGGAGAATAAAAACAAAATGTTGTTTGTGGAATATAGTAATAAAGCCAAAAAAAAACTACTGAACTGGGAAAACAATTCGTTTGGGAGCTACAATTCTCGCCCCCTCCACCCCTCCCCCCTCCCCCTGAAACCCTCCCCCCCTCTTCCCATATCATAGCTAAGAACTATCTCGATCAAATCAGCTTTCAAACAGAATAAATTGCATCAAAATCGGTCCATTCGCTTGGGAGCTATGATGCCACAGACAGATGCACACAGTGACACAGTGTACATACCCATAACTTATAACACCCACCTTCACCCCACTTAGAAATCCCATTTTCATTTTTTCACAAATATAAAATTACCATGTACAATCGTCTCGTAGAATACTTACCTACTTCAATACTTACATACCTAAATTTTATTACGTAGGTAGCAATTTCTTTTTCACTAATTATTAAGCATGGAGTTCAGACAGGCACCTTTATTCATCAAAGTGCAATTGGTACCTATAGGATATAATCAACCAACGACACAATACGTAGGTGGGTATCTCACTAAACTTATCAGCGTTCTGAAAACGGGATAGTAAAAATGAGGTACTAGGTTTATTCTGATAAGAATGTTATTAGAACTATCATAATTTATAGTAATAACTTAATACAATATTACTTGTTTTTTCTTTTACAAAATCTAAGTCACATCATATCACCGAATAATTAATAGTACATGTACCTAGTCGATATCTTAATACTACTCTACCGAGCGAAAAAGTGACACAGCGATTCTGAAACGGTTAGAGCAATGGAAGTTCTCGCGCACTTACGGTACATTCTCGCCTGCACGCGATGGGCGAGCGCCTTCTAGTCTAGGTAAATATAATTGAAAGATCGCAGCGCTGTGCGAGTCAAATTGCACTTAATTGTGTTGTAGCGAGAGTCGCTATTTATTTAAATGACTTCACTCAGATATCCTTCTGTATTGTACTATTATTTATTCTGTGGTATGGTATAGGTTCGTGAGAATTGCCAATGAGAATCAGAAGACTGACCCTTTTTAGATGAGCTGTACTGGCAGCACTATTGTAGTTTGACGACTGGTTGGTCTCGTGGCTAGAGATCCTAGGTACGAAATCGTACGGTCGCGGGTTCGAATCCTGCAAGGTGCAATCATTTGTGTGATGAGCAGAAATGTTTGTTTCCGAGTCATGGATGTAATATTCTTATCTATGTATGTTTATCCGTTATCTAGTGCTCATAGCACAGGGTACCCTGGTTTGGGGCTAGATAATTGGTGTGGAAATGTCCCGAATATATTTATTATTATTATTATTATCTCTACTCAGTGTTGCCATGTGCACCGTAATTACGGTAAATGCACCGTAATCAGCACAAATTTACCACCTACCGTCGAAGCATGACAACGGTGACAAAATCTACCGTAATTTACAGAGGTACGAATATTTGTGCGTAACCTCCACTTTTTTACTAAGTTTGCTTATTTATCTGATCTTTCCAATATTTTACTATCATTTTTTTTTTTATCTGAAAAAGACAACTCATATGCTTCCAAACCTTAATAAAATTAACAATGATATCTTGGCAACGTTCATGACATTTATTTGTGAAAGTATTTTACTTTAAACAAAACAAACCGCATAAATTACGTTTAGAACGCATCCATAACCTTACGGATGAGTTGATGCTCGGAGCAATACAATGCTACCAATTTGTATGGGTGTATTAATTTCAAGTAATTTTACATGAATTAAATTTAATTACATTGCATTAATGTTTTAAAAAAAGACGGATTTGACATCGCCAAATCGAAAGTGAAGCACCCAATATATATCAATCCGATCTTACGCACACGCCCATAGGCCATATATCGAGATACAAGCATCACGAATGCAATTACATACACTCCATGTTATGCCGATCGGCCACCACATCGCAGCAAGATCTTGTCTTTGTTATATAGTCGTATTAATTATGTCAAGTTCTCATGGAAAATCAAAATCAATGCAGTCTTTTGTGATGAAATTGTGTATAAACCTCAAAACAGCAAAATTATCAACTCACGCACACATAAGCAGGTGATAATAAGGTGTAGACTCCATCTTATCATAAGACTTCTTTTTACATTGCATTAAAATGAGAAAAGTTAAAAAAATGAAAAATATGTTGTAGATAGATAGATAAATTCTTTATTGCACACACTTCAAACAAAATCAACAAAAAATAAAGGAACAATAGCAGAAGAAGTGTCACAATGGGCGGCCTTATCGCTAAAAGCGATCTTATCCAGGCAACCTTTGGATGGAGATGATTTGTTATAGTTGTGAGGGACGGGGTGCATTATGATATAAAAATACTACTTAGAGGGAAATAGTAAATCAAATTTCTAATTATACTAAAACTATTTTATGATTAATAATAGATATATTACAATATACATTAAAATATAAATTTCCAATATATACATACATATATAAATAAATATATATTATATGAATACATAAATACCCAAATATGATTATGAGATGATAAAAAACAAAAAAAAACTGTAATACAAGCAACATGACAAACGTGATAATAAATATAATATTAGCTAGACTTCCAAGTATAACCTCTTCACTTGACACTTAAAAACTTCCAAAGATGGCGCACGCCGTATAGAAACAGGCAATTTATTCCACAGACGAACAGCTTCTACCGTGAAAGAACGTCCGTAAAAAGTGCTGCAATGCAAAGGTAGCTTGAGGGTGAGATTTTCGGATGATGAAGGTGTTGGATGTGTAGAGTTGTAGTTTATCCAATAAACAGTGATTTGTGCGGAAAAATTGTTTTATTGTGAACAATTAGTACACCGTATTTATCCTGGTGCAGTTACCGTAATTTCTTTGAATCTACCGTTTTTTTTAAATGGATTCACAGTCGAACTGATTTTTGACATGGCAACACTGTCTCTACTAGTCTCTAGTGTCTGTGTATCAGTCTAGCAGTTGTCAACTTTGTCACTCGTCGCTACGTCGACGATTTTGATAGATAAATAATAATTCAGTAAATTTAAAGAAATTTTGTAATGAAATAGGTCTACAAGTGTACAAAAATGAGAATCACTAACGTAAGACGCGGCAGGATCATCCGCATATCCTCTGCTTGTGGTATTATCATATTATTGATGTTCGCTCTCCACAAATGGTCTAGCAAAAATGTAACTGATAATTCGCAAATTGAATTGCTTTCTGAATCACAGACTGGTTACTATAAGTCCCACCCTGATGTATACCCCGTTTTAAAGACCGGTAAGTGGTGTAACAATTATAATTTAGTACTTTTGCTAGGAGTACAGTTATGTGGCCCACAACACAATGCCGGCGTGTCTCCCGCTCCGCTCGCAATGTTTTTGTTACGTTAGTGTAATCGCTGCACACGATAGCATTTTAATAACAAACGGTAACTTGGTTTATGTTTACACTTCTTTATTTTTTCGCTTAACATTCAACCCTTCTTCAGTAGGCTGAAGAAATGTTGTATGTTCTGTAGCTTACATACTGCCTGTTAGAACAGTACCTATGCATCTATATTAAGTTTATTGCTTAACCTTCAGCTGCCGACATGCTATTGTCACGTCTGAGATATATTTAATTATATAACTGCTATTATCAGTTTAAAAAACTGGTCATGTGTTTCGCACAGAGGATTTCGTTCCCTGTTTAAGCAGATTTTTATTATTTGTTTTCTTACTTTAGAGTTTAAAATACAATCACACCAAGTTTGTTCCTTGTATGTATTACCGTTTACTGCATGGCTACAGAACCCTAATTCTGTGCGTATTTATCATACACTTGGCTGGTTTTTCTTTGAATAATTTCCACATAATAAGTCAAAGGCTCAAAGTCTCATTATTTGATCTTATTGAGCCTGTGGAATTTTGAAACTACCTATAATTTAAAAAATGCAGGTTGTAATATGATCAAACTACATTTGTGTGGGTGCACACATGGCCATAACTGTATTATCATGTATCATCAGATCTTGCTCTACTCTGTGTATCTAAAAACAAAACCCGGCACAGAAAGATTAGGCTACATCAATAATAGTATATTTTAAAGGCAAAGTGAAAAACGGTCATTGACCTTTGAGGGCACCATAGAGATAACTAACATATTTTTTAATTGAATAGCTTTAAATAAAAGAAGAAGTAAATTTTGACATAGTTAGTTTTCTTAGTTAGTCTGCATTTCACAATCTCTGTTTGCAATTGTCTGGTTAATGATTTCCTTAATTTTTTTCTGTCTTAATGTTACAAGCCAAGACTTGCTATGAATTATTTAGCCAATGGAATTTGGCATCAATACTATCCACAACAGTTAATTTAAATCAATTTACAGCAACAGGTTTCATTAGTCTTGCAAATTCAAAAGAATATATGGAAAGATATCATGGTAAATATTCAGTTTTTATATAGTTAACTTCCTAGATGGTTTTTTTATTCTATGTAGTTAGCTCTTTTATCAATTAACTTCAAAAAAGGAGGAGGTTCTCTATTCAATGCATACTTGTTTTTATGTACCTAGACTACCCACTTATAAAATTATTGACTTTTTTGAGTTCTGGCAAAATAAAATTGTTCATGGATTCTCTTCTTGGTTCTTGGGCTTCTTTTCCGCAACTAGGCCGATCATCGGCCCCTTTTGCGTTATGTTGTTCATGGATTATTAAACAGATTTGTCTAAATGTAGACCTGTAGACTTCCACGGTGAACCATAAACATGGATATTGGTTCAGGGTGTTTAAGTAGTAATAACTATTTGAAATTTTTATAGAGAGTATTATGATTCAAAGAGTTATTACTTATTACAGTAAACAGTGCATTATTGCCTAAGCTCACTAAATCAATCAGGTTTAAGACACCTCAATATTGAGTTGAGTTTTTGTAGGAGTGGGGCTCCATCATCTACATTGATGAAACCGGACAAAGATTTATAAACACCGGACATTTAGAGGAAATCGTTTTTTTCCCGCAATGCCTTTGAAAGTATTTAAAAATATTAATAATTATCTAATAAAATAACTCTTAGCATAAACACACAAAAAAAAAACTTATATAACTCAAATTAAATAATTAAGTTAAAATATCCTACATATTATTAACTTAATTTGAGAAAATATTTAAGTTAATAATATCCTACATACTATTAACTTAATTATTTAATTTGAAGTTATATAAGATAAAAAAAAATTCTACAAAGAAAATTAGGGAGGAACTTAACTAACAAAAATATTAGGAACTCTCTTCTTTATGGCATCAAATAAAAAACAAATTGTGTTGCTGGTCTCCCCGGAAAACGATATGCACAATTGTGTCAGATGAGAGGCAGTGTATTTGACTCAAGTCATATGTTAACATACGTCATATGTTAACATACGTCATATAGTATAAATAACTAATTACTGGAATAGAATACGAAAAAACTGCCAACATGACGAGCGTCCGGGTACTTCATGAGAAACCCCCCCGGACGCCCTTCCAAACTAGGACAAATTTGGGGAAACCCAGACAGATGGCAGCGCTATGTATGAGGCTCCATTTTGCAAATTAATAAAATTTTGCGGAATTTTCTTATTTAAAAGTAGGTTGTAACAAACAACACTGTAATATAGATGTTCACATTAAACATCTGGATAAACATTGACAGGTGTAAAGAGAAAATGATTAAACAAAAGTAAACTCATTAACATTGAAATATGATTATCTTTTCATTAACCAATTAAGGTCATAAAATAACAAGTTTTTGTTGACATAGAGGGTGATAAACTCAATTAGTTAATTTAGTTTTGATGTATCACACAGTAGTAACAATAAAAGCACTGTTAACCTCGAATTTACTAGAGCAGTTGTATTTCAAAATTGGTGGGTTAGTTGACTTTCATGAGAACTCCCTAGGGGCCATCGATTCAATGTATTTGAATAGAGTACACGCACACATGATTACTATTTTCCTTTCTATTGCACTTAAGGCAAAATTATTCACTAATTACTGACCCAGACAGTCCCTGTATTTCTTTCTATTATCACATACCATTCACACAAATAAAAATTTATGTTTATCATATAAAATTTTACTCGTATGTCGTTTGGTAGTAAATAGAGTAGAAGCAAATGGATTTACTCAACTCATAACTAGATTGAATTACGCATGATATTAACACCCATAATCTGCATTTTGTAGAGGGTACTAAAAAAATTGACAACACTTTTTGCTCAAAAAAACGCAGATGGACCTTG
Organism: Alsophila aescularia; assembly: GCA_946251855.1. Lineage (NCBI taxonomy): Eukaryota > Metazoa > Arthropoda > Insecta > Lepidoptera > Geometridae > Alsophila > Alsophila aescularia. The sequence continues at coordinate 46,554,648 of OX276383.1, read as the reverse complement.
TAATTGAAGAGAGGGACAAATATACCAAATTTTGTGTTAAAATAGTACCATTCCAATCTTTTCTTGGATATAAACAGTTGCAATTTATTCCAGAGTTGGGCAACTTTGAGCCAAAGCACCACAATGTTGTCAGGGGCCCCGGAGAGGAAGGCAAACCCTACCATATGGATGAGGCGCGTGCCAACGATGTGGCCGAGTCCGAGAGTGAATACGGCATGAATATTGTTGCATCAGATGATATCGCTTATAACAGGTAAGTAATGCATTTTTTCTCATTAAATAGTAGGATTTTAACTGTTCAAAACTGTTCTGTTGCCTAGGACTTAAATGAAGAATCCATTCAAATGGGCGAGTCGATACTGAACTTATCTAAAAAAAAATACAGACAAGTGAGAGTTGAATTCACATGGAGAGAGTTCCGTATGATGATTATATTATCACAGTGTTGAGAGAGTTACCATGTTATTTAAGGACCGTGTACTTGCATAGTTTTCCTGTTATCTATAATGAACTACTTTATGTATTTGTTCAATATTTTAGGCTCAATAGTTTCTATGATAAGGTTGGGAGAATGATAAAAGAGATGTTCGGAAAATGTATGAAAGCTGGTACTAAGATAATTTGAAATTCTAAACAAGATATTAGATATTTGTGAAGAAAGAGAATATTATTCTGATAACGACTAGAAAATGAAAACAAAAAAAAGCCTCCATATTTTTTATTTGAATTTTGTTTTTCGTTTGGTAGGAAGAAAAACCTTGCCACACTAGGTACTTACCTCTGGCAACTCTGTCTGATTTGACACTACTGACGACAGTGACATTCAACACGGCACAGGGGTGCGTTTAAGTCAATTACCACTGTTTATTAGCCTGAATTTTGGGTCTTATATTGAATCCAAAACCAAGGTAGCTGCAAAAAACTTGGTATTTTGTCTAAGGTTAGGCGGTACTTCACACCGGGACAGCTTTTGAATCTTTATCAAGCACAGGTCTGATCTTGTATGGAGTACTGCTGCCACCTCTGGGACGGTTCTGCCAAGTATCAGCTCGAGTCTTTGGATTCAATTGAGAGACGTGCTATCAGGCTCATTGGGGACGACACTCTGGTAAAGAGTAAGCTTCAAAGTCTGGCGCATCGACGTGAGGTAGCAAGCCTGGCGGTATTCTACAGATTGCACTATGGAGAGTGTGCACAAGAACTGCACAACCTGATTCCCCCATCACCTTTCTATCACCGTACGACTAGACGATCATCAAAGCGCCACCCTTTCATGGTTGAAATACCTCGCACAAGAACGAAGCGTTACGCTTCTTCATTTATTATAAGAACTGCAAAGTAGTGGAATGCCCTGTTTGCCTCGTCAGTGTTTCCGGTAAATTATAACCCCGGTGTGTTCAAGTCAAGAGTGAATAGGTATCTACTAGGCAAGCGTGCTACACCTTCGACCACATTATCGCTTTCCATCAGGTGAGATCGTGGTCAAACGATTGCCTAGTCCGTAATAAAAAAAAAAAAAAAAAAAAATTGGCAGCATAAAATGAATAAATGTCAAACACCCCGTTCAAGCCCACGGCGAGGTGAAAAATTAAACTGACTAAAATTTAATCTGCCCGTTCGCGGATGTCACTGGTATAAGTTTTCGCCTGGCTAGGATAAACTTTAGCGACCTTTTTAGTTTGCTAAATTTTAGTCTGCTGCCAGATTGACAGCTGCTTGTCATTCGATTCGAAGATATTCATTTTGTTGGTTGTTTTATTTGTAAATACTATCTATATTTTTAATACAGCAGTAACATAAAGTATGTACAACGAATATAATAAAAAAAAGATCTAGAGAATATTTTATAAGCTAATGAGCAAGAATTTGATAAGTTGACCATTGAATTTGACACCTATTACTTGTACTATTATTTATTCTGTGGCTATACCTAGGACTCCATTCAGCGAACTCACGCTAGTTAATTTTTATCTGGTGAAAATTTCGCCGTCTTACTTACGGCGCGGTCCGAATCAGGCCATAATCAATATTATCGCGCTCATAAGCGGTCCGATTCAGCGTAAGCACGCCAACGACAGACAGACAATATCGCGTGTGGTCATAGATGACGTCATTATTGCCGCCATATTGAAATTATTTTGAACTTATTGTGTTTATGCTCCTGCGTGAAATCACTTCTGCCATACATCGCCGGTTTTGTGGACTAATGCAAAGAAAAAAGAACCCTTACAAGCTAAGTTGAGTTGAGATTAAAGAATATAATCACTACGTACATCCCCATATCATCCTATATATATGGTCATTGCTGCCTGCGTTTATAATTTTGGAGAAAATTGAAGTCTCTATTAGTGATGAAGGCGAGCACCGGGAGAACCGGGAAGCAGTTCACCCTCCGTTTGACGCTGTAAGAGGTCAAACGAGCTAAATTGAGCGAGTCCACGTCAAAGAGTAAAATTATCCGCGATCAAAGGAAGGTCCGATACAAAATCACGCTGACAGTGGCTGACAGCACTGTGAGCTGTCAAAATCGCAATTTTTCTTCGGACCGCAGTTATTTCCGTCAACGCTTTTGAGCAATGAAAGTCGATTCGGACCGCGGCCTTAAACACACCCCAGTGTATGTAGATCTGGCACTGACAGCTAATGGATGACAGATGACAGAACCGTTTTTTGTTTCTACTGTCTTCACACTGTTTTTTTTGATGACATAACAAAACATTCCTAACGCAGAATGTTTTGTTATTTTATTTTATTTATATTCACATGGTATAATATAATAATTGAAATAGCAAACCAAATAAATATAGAAATCTGTTTTATTTTATTCCCAGTGCACGAAAATCCCAACTCATTACAATTGAAAATATTAAAAGTTTTGTTCAACTTTATATCTAGAAAAATATTTTCTCTTTTTCTAGATATAAAGTTCCTCTATAAAATATAAATTACTTATATTTATGTAGCCCAGTCAATAAGCTTTTAAATGAAGTACATATCACAGCTGCTGGAATTTCCTCGGAATAAAGTACCACTTCTGAGCATCTCCTTTTCATCTATTTTCTTAAATAACTTTAAACTATTTATCTCTAAATTATAAAAATTTGCGACCATTACCGTTCACAACAAACCCTTTCATTTGATAGTACAATTTACAAAACTTTTCTTTTTTGTATTTTCTAATTTGCCCCCTAAAAGTAATTCATATGTACACTTGGAGTAAATTGGCTGTGACATACGGACAAACAGACAGATACGAGTGATCCTATAAGGATTCCGTTTTTTTCATTCGAATATATGGAATCCAAATAACTGAAAAACTACGGAAGTTTGCCTTCTGTCACCATCATCAGTTCACTCACTCTCCTCACCATGTGTAATCATTAGGTCCCATCTAAACACATCAAACGAGCCCAAACTCGATGGGTTTACGAGAAGCCATTGAAGGGTTCCATAACCTGCTGCTCCATCATCAGAACAGCTCGATGATACCATATTTTTACAGAGTCAATCCTAATCTTGTCAGTACTAACTGATCTAAGTGAAAAGGTAAACTTTTCTAAGACAAACCGCAGTAACATGACACTTGTGTCTCAAAAAAATATGTATCTTGTATCAACGTATATTACAACTAGCTGTGCCCGCGGCGTTGCCCGCGTGGTCATTTTTCTGGGATATAAGGATCCTAAGCGTTATTCCAGAACTAAAAGTACCAACAAAATCAAACTTCGTTCAGACTTCAAATAGTTTTTTTATTAATTGTTCGGCCTTTACTCATCGGATTGAGATACCAAGTACACCAGTTTTTAAGTCAAACCCCAAGCTATCCATCAGTGAAAATCATATCGCAATCAGTCCAGGAGTTTTTACGTGATACGCGAACTTGTTCAGTAGCTTATTTTAAGTCCCCTAGACCAACTTTTTGATCATCTTAATCGTAGAGACTTTTTGTTACTTATTGCTTTATCATAAGTATCATAATCGTCAGCTTGTTTCTACTCACTGCCGGGTAGAAGTCTCCTCTCCGTTGTACCTTCCGTCTCTGGGCTGTGCCGACCTCATCCAGGTTTTTGTTACTTATTGCTTTATCATAAGTATCATAATCGTCAGCTTGTTTCTACTCACTGCCGGGTAGAAGTCTCCTCTCCGTTGTACCTTCCGTCTCTGGGCTGTGCCGACCTCATCCAGGTTTTTGTTACTTATTGCTTTATCATAAGTATCATAATCGTCAGCTTGTTTCTACTCACTGCCGGGTAGAAGCCTCCTCTCCTTTGTACCTTCCGTCTCTGGGCTGTGCCGACCTCATCCAGGTTTTTGTTACTTATTGCTTATCATAAGTATCATAATCGTCAGCTTGTTTCTACTCACTGCCGGGTAGAAGCCTCCTCTCCTTTGTACCTTCCGTCTCTGGGCTGTGCCGACCTCATCCAGGTTTTTGTTACTTATTGCTTATCATAAGTATCATAATCGTCAGCTTGTTTCTACTCACTGCCGGGTAGAAGCCTCCTCTCCTTTGTACCTTCCGTCTCTGGGCTGTGCCGACCTCATCCAGGTTTTTGTTACTTATTGCTTTATCATAAGTATCATAATCGTCAGCTTGTTTCTACTCACTGCCGGGTAGAAGCCTCCTCTCCTTTGTACCTCCCGTCTCTCGGCTGTGCCGACCTCATCCAGGTTTTTGTTACTTATTGCTTTATCATAAGTATCATAATCGTCAGCTTGTTTCTACTCACTGCCGGGTAGAAGCCTCCTCTCCTTTGTACCTTCCGTCTCTGGGCTGTGCCGACCTCATCCAGGTTTTTGTTACTTATTGCTTATCATAAGTATCATAATCGTCAGCTTGTTTCTACTCACTGCCGGGTAGAAGCCTCCTCTCCTTTGTACCTTCCGTCTCTGGGCTGTGCCGACCTCATCCAGGTTTTTGTTACTTATTGCTTATCATAAGTATCATAATCGTCAGCTTGTTTCTACTCACTGCCGGGTAGAAGCCTCCTCTCCTTTGTACCTTCCGTCTCTGGGCTGTGCCGACCTCATCCAGGTTTTTGTTACTTATTGCTTTATCATAAGTATCATAATCGTCAGCTTGTTTCTACTCACTGCCGGGTAGAAGTCTCCTCTCCTTTGTACCTTCCGTCTCTGGGCTGTGCCGACCTCATCCAGGTTTTTGTTACTTATTGCTTATCATAAGTATCTTAATCGTCAGCTTGTTTCTACTCACTGCCGGGTAGAAGTCTCCTCTCCTTTGTACCTTCCGTCTCTGGGCTGTGCCGACCTCATCCAGGTTTTTGTTACTTATTGCTTATCATAAGTATCTTAATCGTCAGCTTGTTTCTACTCACTGCCGGGTAGAAGTCTCCTCTCCTTTGTACCTTCCGTCTCTGGGCTGTGCCGACCTCATCCAGGTTTTTGTTACTTATTGCTTATCATAAGTATCTTAATCGTCAGCTTGTTTCTACTCACTGCCGGGTAGAAGTCTCCTCTCCTTTGTACCTTCCGTCTCTGGGCTGTGCCGACCTCATCCAGGTTTTTGTTACTTATTGCTTATCATAAGTATCATAATCGTCAGCTTGTTTCTACTCACTGCCGGGTAGAAGCCTCCTCTCCTTTGTACCTTCCGTCTCTGGGCTGTGCCGACCTCATCCAGGTCTTTCCTTTGACCGCCTCGATGTCGCTGACCCATCTGCAGTTATAAGTAGAAATAGATATATATATTTGAGTATTGTTGTTGTTACCAGATCAATCCCGGACACGCGAGTGGACGAGTGCAAGTACTGGCACTACCCCGAGGCCCTCCCCCCCACGTCGGTGATCATCGTGTTCCACAACGAGGGGTTCTCCGTGCTGATGCGCACCGTGCACACCGTGTTCGACCGCTCGCCGCCGCACGTGCTGCACGAAGTCGTGTTGGTAAGGGCAATGTCAATCAATCATATCTGAAGTTCTAATAACGATAATACTGAGTTGGTTGTGTGAGCTCGCAAAGCTTGGGTTCGAATTTGAAACCAAGTACAAGACTCGGCGCGCATCTTGAATTCATGAGCGAGCCCCCAACATGTCAACAAGAAATTATTATACATCCACATTCTGGTGTTTCGTGATAAATATCCCTTGCTGCAATGTGGTGATTAGCATAACATGGTGTCAGTGTGTGCGTGAGGCTAGTATGTGCATAATATGTACATATCTTAAGGATCGGCATATCTTAGGTGCTTCACTTTCCATTAGGCGGTGTGTAGTTAAAACTACTAAAAAATATTAGTAAACTAGCTTTCGCCTGCGACTTCGCCCGAGCGGACTACAGTTTATCGCGAAAAAAGCATCCGGTGTTCTTCTAGGATATTAAAAACCAATGCAAAAGTGCAAATGCTCCAACGCTTTTGATGTTTTTTGACATACATGTTATTTCGTGTCCTTGGCAACCGTTCCTTACAGCGAGTAATCAACATTTTCCAGTTTTCCCGTAGAAACTTTCCATTTTTCGAGATGAAAAGTATCCGATGTTTTATTCCAAGTTATAAGCTATCTCCATTTCAAATTTCATCAAAATCCATCTAGATGTTATTGCGTGAAAACTCCCTAACCAAACAAACGTTTTCACTTTTATATATTGGTGTGGATGTGTGGATACACAAAATGTACATAATTTAAACAAACTTGCCCATTCGTAAATGATGGATTAATTACACAGATAAGTTGGATTACTGTGAAACTGCTGATACAATCAGTTTAGAATAACGCTTACTGATACCAACTATTCGCTAATTGCTCAGCTAATCTGTTGTTAATTTACAGTTAATGATAATCTAGGCATTCCGTGCAAGTCCTCATCTCACTTCCTGAAGCCATGATATCGATTTTAGGGTTCCGTACCTCAAAAGGAAAAACTAAACCCTTATAGGATCACTTCGTTGTCCGCCCCTCTGTCTATCTATCAAGACCCATTTTCCATGGGACCGCGCGGAGGTATCAAGTTGGAATTAATATCAAATACTCAGATCTGCAATCCCTTGGAGCTTTGAAAAAAGACGCAAAGGAATCAACACCTATAGAGTACTTCCCGTTGACCTAGAATCATGAAATTTGGCAAGAAGTCATGTAAAGGGAAAAATCCTATAGAGGCTTAAAACTTTTTTATGAATAGCTGCGCCCCGCGTCTTTGATGTTATTCAAGGAACTAAAGTATCTAGTTTATTAACTGTAAACTTTTTATCAAAATTCGTTCAGCCGTTAAATAGTTTTTAAAGATTGCTCGGCGTTTACTCGTCGCATTGAGAAGCAAAGAATTACCAGATTTCCTAAGTTATTCAACAGTGAAAACCGCATTGGAATTGGCCTAGAAGTTTGTATGTATGCGTAAACACTCAGGCAAACAGACAGACGCCATTTTGTAAAGTTTTATTCTTGTTCAGTCGTTCATTTTAAGTCCCCTAGTTTTTTTTTTAACCATCTTAATTGTAGACTTTTTTGTAAGTATTCATTATTTTAATCAAAAAAATATTTACTAACAAAATTACTGAATCAAGCGAAAATGATACCGCAAATACATCAGTCTTTTTAAAATGCAATTACAGTTACTGATGCATAATTGTGTAACTGTAAACAGGTAGATGACTATTCAGACAAAGAAAATCTTAAAGGCGACCTGGACAACTACATCAAGCGATGGAAGGGCAAGGTGCGCCTCATCCGCAACAAGCAGCGCGAGGGACTCATCCGGACAAGGTCGCGCGGCGCGCAGGAAGCCACCGGCGAGGTAACTGTTTTAGATAATTAGCGACTCGGAACTGGACAACTTGTGAGACAACCTAGACACTTCATCAAGTGGTTGAAGGGCAAGGTGCGCCTCATCCGCAACAAGCAGCGCGAGGGACTCATCCGGACGAGGTCGCGCGGCGCGCAGGTAGCCACCGGCGAGGTAACTGTTATAGATAATTAGCGACTCGGAACTGAACAACTTGTGAGACAACCTAGACACTTCATCAAGTGGTTGAAGGGCAAGGTGCGCCTCATCCGCAACAAGCAGCGCGAGGGACTCATCCGGACGAGGTCGCGCGGCGCGCAGGAAGCCACAGGCGAGGTAATTGTTATAGATAATTAGCGACTCGGAACTGAACAACTTGTGAGACAACCTAGACACTTCATCAAGTGGTTGAAGGGCAAGGTGCGCCTCATCCGCAACAAGCAGCACGAGGGACTCATCCGGACGAGGTCGCGCGGCGCGCATGATGCCACCGGCGAGGTAACTGTTATAGATAATTAGCGACTCGGAACTGGAAAACTTGTGAGACAACCTAGACACTTCATCTAGTGGTTGAAGGGCAAGGTGCGCCTCATCCGCAACAAGCAGCACGAGGGACTCATCCGGACGAGGTCGCGCGGCGCGCAGGAAGCCACCGGCGAGGTAACTGTTATAGATAATTAGCGACTCGGAACTGGAAAACTTGTGAGACAACCTAGACACTTCATCAAGTGGTTGAAGGGCAAGGTGCGCCTCATCCGCAACAAGCAGCACGAGGGACTCATCCGGACGAGGTCGCGCGGCGCGCAGGATGCCACCGGCGAGGTAACTGTTATAGATAATTAGCGACTCGGAACTGGACAACTTGTGAGACAACCTAGACACTTCATCAAGTGGTTGAAGGGCAAGGTGCGCCTCATCCGCAACAAGCAGCACGAGGGACTCATCCGGACGAGGTCGCGCGGCGCGCAGGATGCCACCGGCGAGGTAACTGTTATAGATAATTAGCGACTCGGAACTGGACAACTTGTGAGACAACCTAGACACTTCATCAAGTGGTTGAAGGGCAAGGTGTGCCTCATTAAAAGAACCCGAAGAAGCAGTTGAAAGATCAATTTTTGTTTTTGTATTATGTTGTCTTACTAGTTGTCCAGAGAGTTTTACAAGTTGTCTGGCTTTTTGTCCAGACAGACTCAAAGTAAAAAATAAATAATTGTTTAAAAAAACTAAAAAACACGCTTTATATAGAAAACCAAACTAAAAAATAGAAAATAAATTTTAATAGCGTAAATAAGTAAAAAATGTTTTATTTCAAAAACATCGTGGGGTGCATGGGTCAATAGTTATAAATATTTCATTGACAGATATGAGAAGCACCCCACGCTTTTTTTTTTTTTTTTTCTTTTTTTTTTCGAATTATTGCATTGTCATCGGTCTTTGACAGGTGTGCAAAATTTGAATGAAATCTGACCGTTTAAAGTGGGTCAAAATAGCGTCCAAAAGAGTCGGTTACAAACATACAAACATACAAGTGAAGCTAATATAAAGCGTATAAAACAATACATTTATTATTTTATTATTATAGTGTCAGTAAATGTCTACCTATCTTCCGTTATTCACATGCATTGCATGTAAAATAACACAAATTTTCCTTACGAACTTAATTTACAGTTTTCCTATAGCATTATTATTATTATGATGCATTAATATAGCTACATCTTTATCTTACGATGCATTATCATTTACACAGGTGATAGTATTCCTCGACGCCCACTGCGAAGTGAACATCAACTGGTTGCCCCCCCTCCTCGCCCCCATTTACCGCGACTATCGCATCATGACCGTCCCTGTCATCGACGGCGTCGACCACCGCACCTTCGAGTACCGGCCGGTCTACCAGCACGGCACCAACTACCGCGGGATCTTCGAATGGGGCATGCTTTACAAAGAAAACGAAGTACCCGATAGGGAAGCCGATAATCACAAGCATAAATCTGAGCCGTACAAAAGCCCGACGCACGCCGGCGGCTTGTTCGCGATCAACCGGCGATACTTCCTCGAGATTGGGGCGTACGACCCCGGGCTGCTAGTGTGGGGCGGCGAGAACTTCGAGCTCAGCTTCAAGATATGGCAGTGCGGGGGCAGCGTAGAATGGGTCCCCTGCTCGAGAGTCGGACACGTCTACCGCGCGTTCATGCCGTACTCCTTCGGAAATCTAGCTAAAAACCGAAAGGGTTCACTCATAACCATAAACTACAAGCGGGTGATTGAAACCTGGTTCGACGAGGAACACAAGGAGTATTTCTACACGAGAGAACCAATGGCGCGGTTCTTAGACATGGGCGATATTACGGATCAAGTGGCGTTGAAAGAGAGGCTTCACTGTAAGGACTTCGGTTGGTTCATGAAGAACGTCGCGTACGATGTCTACGATAAGTTCCCGAAGCTGCCGAAGAACGTCCACTGGGGAATGGTGAAGAACAAGGCGACGGGCAACTGTATGGATACTATGGGGAAGGCCGCGCCTGCTTATATTGGTAAGTAACTATGCACACTTGCGCTGCTTTCTTAGCCCCGGACAGCATGGGCTAAGCTAAGACATCATGGACAGGCAGGTCCCTTGATATGTTTAAGACAACATAATTACCCAATTTTAAACTACCGATTGTAAAAACGAGGGCTATGTGTGTGTTTGTAAAAGAGCTGTAATTTATGTCATTATGAAGAAGTCAACAAATCAAGGTAAACGTTCTGAGTTTCATGTTTCCATCCTTTCTAGTTTCAAAGTTATTCAAATGCAGTTTAAAAGACTGGCTAATTCTAGGGTTTCATCATCAGCCTATACTTGTCCGCTGCTGGACGTAGGCCTCTCCTTATGCACGCCACTGAGCTGGGTCTTCAGCTCTCATCATCAATTTTCTGCCAGCCGCCTTTCGCAGGTCGTCGCTCCACCTGCCCACAGGCCGTCCTACACTACGTTTGCCTTAACGTGGTCTCCACTTGAGAACTCGTCTACCCAATCAGTTATAGATTCTTCGGGTAATGTTGAAAGACCGTTGCCCGGCTTGGAAACGGTCCTCCTTCTCAGGTAAAGGCGAGGTAATTTAAACAAGATGGTTAATTCAATAACAAACGGCTTTATTACATACAGTAAAAATCTATACAAATGTTATCGAAGCTTGGTTCTCTCCCCTTTACTGAGGAATTCAAAAAGTATTTTACACTTAATAAAGTTTGTTCTGCATCATAAGTATGATCAACTCAGCTATTCTTATCATATGATTTAATATACTCAAACTATAAATACAAAATTCTCTTACATAAATAGTACATAAGTTCTGCCTGTCCGATATGAATTTACATTTTGAACTGCAGAAAGTAAAAACTTAGAGAGAGAGTGGTCAGCAGTTCATCATATACCGGTCACAACGCAAAGGGAATACTGTCGTCTATGCCTAGAACGTTCTAAATCAAGAGTACTAAACTAAAAATGAGAACTATATCCTAACACGCAACAAGGCGAAGGCTTCCTTCACTACCGCAGCTCGCTGACTCGAAATGATTTGGAGCGGACCAACCTGGAAGCTTCCCGGGTCGCCGTACTGTCGACTCGCGTGCCGCCGCGGATCGCCTCCTTTACTCCACTCGTTCAGCTCCTCGTGCTCTCCACGAACGGTGCCTTCCGCTCCTCTCGAACGGTTTCTGCGTCTCCCACTGTCGATGTCTGGCGTCTCTTTCGATCTCCGGGACGCACCATCTGACCCGTGGAAGGGTGCCTTCCACGGGTCAGATGGTGCGCCCCGGAGATCGGCGCAACAGCAGCTTGCAGTGATGATGGCAGCGGTCGTCCGACGATGCTCGGCTACTTCCTGAAACCCACGTTCCTCTGTGTTTAAATCACAGGTGTCCCGCGGTGCCCGCCTTAGATGGTCGCGGCACAAAATCAAAAGAGATATTTCGTTAGAACAATTCTTGAACCACGGGATATCCCACTAATCTGTTTTTTGCTCTCGTATACTTATTTCGCCGGTTACCAAGTAGTCACGGTTTCCGCGCTTTGTTCTGGATGCTCCTCACTGCGTCTGTCGGTCGTTTTGTCCAGACTGCGTGTCCGCTGCTGCCTGCGAATTAAAACCCGTAAAACAATGTCGATTTCGCACAGAATCTACTGAAACCCAGGAACAACCAAATTTCTCACCTGCGCCGATCTCAATCACGTGCAAACTATGTGAAACAAACTAATTCACTATCCGTATTGGAAATGCTCCCAGCAGACCTTCTTTTCCGTATTTATACGGATACTGTTTTTTACGATGAGTAGCAAACTGCAGCCCGAAATACTACATCCGGCATCCAGAAGCTTCTGGAAACAAGACTGCAGCTTGAATCGCAATTCAGACCCTGTCGGCCTAGCTATACGGGTCATAGTCCTTCAGCAAGCTCCGGTGCAATCCAGTCAAGTTCCGCCGTGATTAACTTGTTTTTTATCTCAACTCCATATAAAAAAAACAAAATCGACTAGAAATTTCATGCGGTCAAAACATTTCCATTCCATGGTGTGACCAACGCAAGCGATTTGTATGTGTAAATTGTTTTTGACATATGAATCGCTGCCCTCTGAATTTCTGATTTGTTCGCCAACTCAAAGATACGGCTTATGCCGGATTTTCCAAATATTTTACCCTTTGTTTGAAGCTGTCCAGGGCCTGAAAATAATCCTGAAACGTTTATAATAAGGGTATCACCAAAAGTTGCGCTACTTCCCGACAGAGCTTTCCGCATCGTTTACACCCTCCTTCTAGTTCATGTCTCTCGACACTAGCTGTCGCTGCGTGGATTTACCATTTCAACTATTTTGAGCCATGAGAAACTTTGGAAACTTTGCCTTACTACTTGCAGAGGCAGATTCAACCATTACCCTTGGATTTTTAGGAAGGCAAAATTAACACTCTGTCTTTAGTAAACATCGCTTGCATTTGATCATTTTATCGACTGACCGACTAAGAAACGCAGCGGACGGCAGTTCGGCGTTGCTTACTAAACTTGGAGACTGGTTTCCACTTGAGGAGAAAACGCACCTCGATCCGTTAGATGGCGTTTCTACCAATAGTTCTTGCTAACGCCGGCATTATTTGCGATCTCGGAGAGATGACGCCCCTCCTCGCCAGATGGCGTTGTACCCAATATATTTTATTTAATCGGGATTTATGACAAAACTCCCTTGGAGTCATGATTTAACATGCTACAATGTGACCTGCGTGACTGCCACTTTCACTTCGGTGAATTCAGGGGTTTAGCGAACTTTAAATATTGCCTTAACCTTAAGAGTAACTAACGATTGTTGAGCTTTGCATGGAGACATGTTTTATTTAGCCACTGTCCCCAATGTCCCGGGGCTAAGATATCAGCGCAAGGGGGCCTTGTCCATTATCACTACCTATATAATAATTAATTTAAATTATACATAATCTACACTAATACATATTATAAAAAGAAGAGTTTTTTTTGTATGTTTGTATGAGTGCCTGATTTTAAAAATCACCTATAGAAAGCTACAATATCAGCGAGTAGTATGGGGTACATTTGATTTAAAAAAAATAGAGATCCCTATGAAAATTGCAATAATGTAACCCAAAGTATCAAACATTTGCCTATAAAAGCCATTATTTGGCGTGGACTGCGAAAACTATTGATCTATACTTATAATAAAGCAATAAATACGAAAAAGTCTGTACAAAGAAGACAATAAGCTACTGAACAAGAAAAGAACATTAAAAACAAACTTGTCTATCTGTTTGTATGTTTGCGCATCGCGTAAAAGCTAATGGACCGATTACGATCCGGTTCACTATTGGATAGCTTTGGGTTTGACTTAAAAACTGGTGAATTTGGTATCTCAATCAGATAAGTATAGCAATTAAAAAACCATTTGTCGTCTAAAAAACCGTTTGATAATATTGGTACTTTTGGTTCAGGAATAACACGTTGGATCCTCATAGTAAATTCTTAGTTATTATCATAAAGTAATCATAGTTCAAATCGGATCTAAATGATAACTGTAAATGGTGTTATTGTGTCCGAAAGTAAATAAAATCTCCGATAATTGTAAATTTAAAATCACATAAGTGAATGGTAGGATATTTATCGGAAGATGATAAGACTTACGGACTTGGCTACTTAGATTTTACCCACTTATCATAATTAATGTTTCCAATCACATTTATCAGTTCAAGTACAAGAATTTCTACTGAAGTGATAGATAATCTATGTTTTGGGTATTTCACATAAAACTTTGCTTATATTTTACGGGGAGTGTGACAACATTGACAACAGGAATGCTTGTTAGGGTACGAATGAAGACTGGAACCCTTTAGAATCACTAGAGTGTCTGTATGTCTGTCACAGCCAATATGCTGTGACAGACAGACAGAAGGATGATTATGTTGATTCATAAATTCCAAATTAATCTGTCTTACTTGACAGATTAAGTTGAAATTTGGTACATATTAATTTCTGTGACCAAAACACGGACATGTCATGTAAAAAAGGCGAGCTTTACAGTAGTCACTTATGATGTGTAACATCTGACATCTCACCTTGGTAATAAGCAACATTAACATACTCTAGCACCGCGCGCGCTCATTGGTTAACTGTGAATCAGCAACTATTTCATCTGATCTATAGATCTTACTTTTCGTCAGAAAACCGTATGTCAGGATAGCTCAGCTTGCAAACGCTCGGCTGCTAGTCAGAAGTACCGGGGTTCTATTCCCAACTCTCGGGGTTCTATTGCTTACATTTTGCACTATAAAAACATTTTATGTGATGTCTTCTAGCTTGATAGCACCGCGCGCGCTCTTTGGTCAAATGAAATAGCGCGCGCTACGACCTATTACACACTTAGTTACGGCAGGGCGGTTGCACTCCGCAACAAGTACAAATATTATACCTAAATATTTGTACTTCATATTGGGGTTCATTCAGTAGAGTGTCAAGCGTGCGCTCGATGAGTCGCGCGCCGTGTGCTTAACGATAAAGTACCTACTTACGTAAACTTACGTAAAGTTTTAGTCAAATTTTATTCTTTTCTGAGTTATGAATACCAAGGAGAAACCTAGAAGGTACTGCATAGCATTCGGTCTGACAAATATCGTAAAATACCTACATACCGACATTTTATTACGTAGGTAGCCATTTCTTTTTCATTCATTATTAACCATCGAAGTCAGACAGGCACCTTTTATTCATCAAAGTGTAACCTATTATGATATAATCAAATAATGAGGTACTAGGTCTATTCTGATAAGAATGTCATTATATGTAGTTAATAGAACTATCAACATTTATAACAATAAGTAATAAAATAATTCATTTTTACATAATTGTTTATTCGGTTACAATATCTAAAAATATCACAGAACAATTACTAGTACAAGTACCTAGTCATATCTTGATACAACCCTACCGAGCGTAAAAGTGACAGAGCGATTCTGAAACGATTAGAGCAATGGAAGCTCTCGCGCGTTGTGATACGGTACATTCTAGCCTGCACGCAATGTGAGCGCCTTCTAGGTAAATATAATTGAAAGCTCGCAGCGCTGTGCGAGTTAAAGTGTACTTTATTGCGTTGTAGCGAGAGTTGCTTTGTATTTAAATGACTTTACTCAGTTATCCTTCTGTACTTGTACTATTATTTATTCTGTGGTTACGGTTACACTCTTGTATAGGAATGGGGGGGGGGGGGGGGGTTACACATTGTTTTGCTTTTCACGAAATCACTCAAGCAAGTAGCACGCTCTGACAGTCTGCCGGTCGACATTAAACGATGTCTAGAACTTGCGCTAGTACGTAATTTTTAATTCGGGGCTATGAGAAAAACGTGTACATTTTTTATCCATTTAAAAAAATAAACCTTCTGTTTTTCATTCCTGGTAAGGCTATGAGCACACGTGTTGTGTTACAGGCACGTCGGCTTGCCACGGGTCGGGCAACAGCCAGCTGTTCCGACTGAACGCTGCCGGACAACTGGGCGTCGGCGAGCGCTGCGTCGAGGCCGACGAGAAGAGCGTCAAGCAGAGCATCTGCCGCCTCGGCACCGTCGACGGACCTTGGATGTATGTACTGTTACTAATGTCCACACACAGCTGGTCCGACTGAACGCGGCCGGACATAAGGAAATTAAAAAAAAAAACGCCATGAATTTACACAATATTCATAATAAGGGATGAAACTCTGGTAAAGAGTAGGCTTCAAAATCTGCCGCATCGACATGAGGTCGCAAGCCTGTCGGTATCCTACAGATTGCACTATGGAGAGTGTGCACAAGAAATGCACAACCTGATTCCCACATCACCTTTCCATCACCGTACGACCAGAAGATCGGCATTGCGTCACCCTTTTGCGGTAGATATACCTCGCACTAGAACCAAGCGTCACGTTTGTTCATTTTTTATGAGAACTGCAAAAGAGTGGAATGCTCTGCCCTCGTCAGTGTTTCCGGCAAAATATAATCCAGGTGTGTTCAAGTCTAGAGTAAATAGGTAAACGACTTGCTACGACTTCGCTTTCCATCAGGTGAGACCGTGGTCAAGCGATTGACTAGTCGGTCGTAAAAAAATAGAAATAATGTATCTTTATCTTACTCAGGTTCGAAGACGGCCAGCTGATACACCGGCTGCAGAGGCATTGCCTCACGCTGCAGCCTCACTCGCGACAGCTCGGCTTCGCGCCCTGCGACCCCAACAACACCTACCAGCAGTGGACCATCACGCACAGCAAGCCCAACTGGTGAACACTCGGCCTGCCGGGGACGACGGAGGTGCGCGCGAGATTATTAGGGTAGCTGTCCACCGGGCCTCGTCGAGAAAGGTGCGCGGCGAGCGATAATAACTTCACCACTATGACTTGTACTACCTACGAAACTCACTGGAATCTTCGTATTTGCTAAGAAAATCTTGCGCTTTGACTTTAGACCTTATTGTATGCATAGTAGATTGAAAATACGTCAAAGATTGCTAAAGCGCAAAGTGAGTTTCGTAGTAGGTACTGATTTCTTAGGTTGTCTTAAAAATATCAACTTTTGGATACAAGAAATCGTATTTCTTCGAAACATTGTTCTAAACAGACTAACACAACAGTCGATAATTACTGCACTTCTGTCTTGTGGAGGTTCCACCTGACTATTCTTAGTCCAAGCTGACCAGGGTCTCAGGGTGATGAGCAGTGCAATCAAAGTTCAGGGTGGCAATGCAATTTTTAGGGGCAGGCGTAGCGCTTACGATCATGCGATGACCTGCTTGCCTTGACATAAGATCACATTTAAAAAAAAACTGTTGTCTGGTGGCCTTCGAATAGTCGTGAATTATGAATCTGCATAATATTGTCAGTGCATTGAGCAAATATTGTGGGTTAGACCCTACGTCAGCAATATAACATTACGTATGAAGTGATGAATGACATCTGACGATCTCTTTGGTTGATTTGTGCCTATCTCGCCTCATGTTCATCGCACATCTGTGGTGGACAGCCAGCCTTACGCAAGACCGATTCGAACCTTACACCGTACGTACTACGGATCTTGGCTTGGTTCTTCACTTTTGAACACTCGCATGTCGCTCTTAACACTTTCTCTTTTCTTCTCGGTTTCACTTTTATGACCTTTTCTGTATGTCAGAAAAAGGGAAGGATGATTATATTGATTATCAAGGACCCATTTATAAAAGTCTATCTATGATCTATGCTTATTAGTTGTCTTTGTCCGTCAATTTTCGTTAAACATTTATAAAACGGGCGGCATGCATAGTCCACACATTCTATGTAACTCTATAGCATATGGTGCGTTCGCGTATGATACTTAGGCCCACTTGCACAGCTGTCTTAGCCCCGGGCTAGTGTCTAGTCTGGGCTAAAAATTTAAGACAAGTAGGATAGAGAGACATACGCACACAGTAGCGCGAAAGAGATAACAATAATGTTTGCACTAAATACATACATTGTTTTGTTTTCGTGCAAGTGATCCTTACAAATTAATTATAAAGAGATATTTTTTCGGTCGCCGCCCAGCCTCGCTTTTTACATAAAATTTGTTAAATAAGAATGGAAAAAAAAGGGACAATTAAAAAAAAAATTGTCGTGTCCGCGCCGTTGTGTGTTCAAGCAATAAAGTAAATTAAGTGTTATAAGGAATTAACTGGTTGTAAAAAATAGAAGGTATTATAAGTATATCGCTACCTATTCATATTGGAAGTAGGTTCCTTATCTTTGGATGGAAAGTACCTATTACAAGAAAAACGTGTTACAATACTTACATAGTGGTAAATTATGCAAATCCAAAATTTTGCAATAGGAGTTTTAAGAGGGAGACAAATTGTCTTAACAAATTGAAAATGAGTTGAATGTTTCGGATGAATAACATAGATTTAATGTGTTATTTACATGCAAAAAACACATGTACATAATATGTAAATTATTTTATAATAATAATAATTAATAAACGTTTAATATTTATAAATAAATATATTTAATGTATATTTTTTTTTTATTATTTTTTTTTAATCCTAATAAATCTATGGTTTTTTATGAAACATAATAACAAATTCAGTTGGAAAACTAGTTTTTCACGTATTTAAAATGCTACCTATCCTTTGAGGGAAAAAAATGATATCCAGTCCGCTAGAAAATGTTCTGCATCACACCGGCTCATAATAAATAGTTAATATTTTGATATTTTATCCAAAACCCTGGGTCTGTAATTATTACAGTCCCACCCAGAACTTTGGTTGTACAGTAGTCTCAATGAATCTTTGTGTTTGTGAAGTTCTCCGGCTCCGTTAACGATTGCGCAGGTAAAGATGTGAGAATAAAACAGCATAAAGTAAGAGCGAGATAGATGATGCGAAAAACGTAAGCGAGTGAGCGAGGCAGTTATACAATGCTGTCTTCATCTTCAACATTGGGATTGCGTCTGAAAAATAGCAGCTTGTGCAAGCAAGCAAGCAAGGTGTCTGCAAGTCGCTGCGACTTGTAGACAACTTCGGAGACACAAAGTTTCGTTGTGACTACTGTAATATCTTGCGCACTACTGCGCTGCGCTCGTCACCCTAATTAAAAAAATTGTAAAGTTCATTTAGTACGAAGTAATTTTAAGATTGTATAAGCATTTCGTGAAAAATTGACTGAACTTTCTATTATATATATATATATATATATATATATATATATATATATATATATATATATATATATATGTGTGTAATGAAATAACTCTTGATGAATTCAAAAATACTTAACACAATTTTAGAATAAGGCTATTTGTTCCCTGCATCAAACTTTTTATTTATTCAAAACATCTTTCTCAGTCAAGGGATTGAACATGGCGCGGTGACAGCTGTACCATCAGCCTGTATTTATTCAAAACATCTTTCTCAGTCAAGGGATTGAACATGGCGCGGTGACAGCTGTACCATCAGCCTGTATTTATTCAAAACATCTTTCTCAGTCAAGGGATTGAACATGGCGCGGTGACAGCTGTACCATCAGCATGTATTTATTCAAAACATCTTTCTCAGTCAAGGGATTGAACATGGCGCGGTAACAGCTGTACCATCAGCATGTATTTATTCAAAACATATTTCTCAGTCAAGGGATTGAACATGGCGCGGTGACAGCTGTACCATCAGCATGTATTTATTCAAAACATCTTTCTCAGTCAAGGGATTGAACATGGCGCGGTGACAACTGTACCATCAGCATGTATTTATTCAAAACATCTTTCTCAGTCAAGGGGTTGAACCTGGCGCGGTGACAGCTGTACCATCAGCATGTATTTATTCAAAACATCTTTCACAGTCAAGGGATTGAACATGGCGCGGTGACAGCTGTACCATCAGCATGTATTTATTCAAAACATCTTTCTCAGTCAAGGGGTTGAACATGGCGCGGTGACAGCTGTACCATCAGCATGTATTTATTCAAAACATCTTTCTCAGTCAAGGGGTTGAACATGGCGCGGTGACAGCTGTACCATCAGCATGTATTTATTCAAAACATCTTTCACAGTCAAGGGATTGAACATGGCGCGGTGACAGCTGTACCATCAGCCTGTATTTATTCAAAACATCTTTCTCAGTCAAGGGATTGAACATGGCGCGGTGACAGCTGTACCATCAGCCTGTATTTATTCAAAACATCTTTCTCAGTCAAGGGATTGAACATGGCGCGGTGACAGCTGTACCATCAGCATGTATTTTTTTTCCATATTTTGTTGTTGCTCCATGTGTGTATTTTTACTGTATTTACTTTACTGTACCTTTGTGTTATCGTAGATCGTATAAGGTACGGGCCGGTTCCTATATCTTAAAATGAACCGTTTTCGCTTACTGTCCGTAGGCTTTTGACATAAACGCCATACAAAAAACGTCAAAAAGTAACGAGACGTTGGGAAAACGACTCGATTAATTTTTATAGGAATAGAGGGAGCAGATTGAATACTTTTGTTCTGAATGCAAATATGCAGGTAATTAAACTAAAACATTAAAGTTCATATTTGTTTAATATTATAAGAAAATATTACTAAGCTTGCTTGGTTGTCGTGTGAGGTGGTGCTGGCCTCTGGTGTCAGGCCGCCCGAGGGCCTCTGACATGGCTTAACGACTGCTAATAATTAGGCAATAGCAGCCGGGACCGGAAGCACGGAGCGATGGAAAACCGCACATAACTTAGAAAAGACATTAGCGCGGAGCCCAGGACCGAACCCGGTGTCATTGGATTCTCAGTCGCACTCGTAAACCATCGCTCAATATTACTATGATACGAGAACACACATTATCTTGCTGTCCATACAGGCATGTGCTAATAGACAGCAATATTGTGTGAGCGAGAGGCAAATAGCGTCGCCATTTTAATCCCTTTTACTAATTGTCCAAGTTATATATACCTACCTGTGAAAGGATACATTTTTGTATCCCATTATGTTAGTTTAGACTTGTAGTAATATTGTTCTAATGTTTTTGATTCCGTTGTGGGGACAAAGGGCATGCGCATACATTTTTATTTTTTCCCTTTCTCTCCACTGTTGGGACAAAGCTGGTTAGGAGAAAGGGAATAATGCAATGAGGACATTTCCTTCGCCAGGCGCACATACTTCGCGGCATAGGTACACCTATTAATTTTAGAAAGGTGCATTGAATAGGCCCTAGTATTATTCTAGGTTTACAAGGATCAGAGTATTTTCGTACTTACTTAGTATAAAACATTCCTTTATATGGAGAATTTATTGCTATATGTTGTATTGTATGTATAGCTGCCAGTGTTAATAAACCTATTTATTCGACATCATAGACACAAACTAGGCAAACTAAGTTCACGAAAAAATATGTTTATTAAAATTGACAGAACAGTTTTAATTTAAAATTTTGTGTGGTTTTATAAACATAATTTAATAATACTTGTAAGTATTAGATAATGGAGCAGCAAATTTCTTGTTGTTTTAATAGTTAATGTTGTAGGTACATGATACTTGCTGAAATTCAGTTTCAGACGTTATAGTTATTTTAATAATATTGAAAAAAAAACCTTTAGAATCTCATTTATTTTGATTTACTTAAGAATTTATGTATGTAGATGTATTTTATTAATGAATGTAAATATCAAGGTACCTACAGATAAAACTTACAATATAAATTCAAATTTATTTAATCAACATTTTAGTAAACGAGGTACAATGCTCACTTGCCAGATTGTCATGAAACTAGATGCATTTAAATGTTAATTTTATTATTTATGGATTATGATCTATTTTTCCATACATTATTTATGTAACCATAGACAAAAGAAAATGAATTTATAGGTGTACGTAATTCTTAGGGAAATGATTTTCTTTATGACGTAATTCTAATTAATTTATGTCAGCATTTTGAGCTTATTTCTGTAACCAGCATTAATATTGAAGTCATTTTGGTCGCGTTATGTGTATATATTTAAAGTAATGTTATTGATGATTATTTAAACTTATTTAGAGAAATTAACCAATATATTGAAATTAAACCCATATATTAATGTAAGTATTTGAATCTGTTGTGTTAGTACCTAAATCTTAATTGACACTCAGTCATCAGTATGTGTCTTGAAAATCCGGAACATTTATTCGAGTTACCTACCTTTCTTTTTACATACTTACATTAGTATACTGAAAGTGTTTATTAAAGTAGTACAGCTATATATTCTTAGTATATACTTATAGCATACTTTATTCCGTTTTCTTTTACTTATGATGCCACAGTTTTGCTGTGTAGGATTAAGGAAACATAATAATATTTGATTTGTCTCTAATTATAGGAGTTATTTAATTTATTTTGTAATTGATATATTATTATTACTAGACATTTAAGTAAACGCTCAAAGCTATAATCCACTGAACTGAATGAGATTAATGCAGATCAGTGCTATATTCACACTCATTCAAAACAGTATGTATTTCTTATAATTTTCTTAGTAGCTGTTTTAAAGTTTGGTCTTCAAATATGTGCGTGACATCTAATAAAAGAAAAAATCTGTTGCTTTAAGATGGCAAACATTGTAATGTAAATATAAAATAAACTGAAATTTTTCATTTATTTCATTAAGGTGCCTATTACATATATTACTTTTGTGTAAAATTACTGTGATTAATGATTAATCTGTAACTTGGGAATTTTATATATTTCTAGTGTAGAAATAAAAAAATATTTATTGTTATAGTGACTTTTATTCATGTACTAACTAGCTGTACCCGCGGCTTTGCCTGCGTGGTCATTTCAAATAAAAGTAGCCCACACGTGTTATTCCAGGACCAAAAGTACCTACAAAGTACAATATACTACATTTCAGCAATATTATCGAAGCTGTTGATCACTATAGACCAAATAACAAAGGATATACAAACTGACAATATGCATTGTGATGTTTATATATTTGCGATGAAAAGCACTGACCACAGAAGGACACAGAATCAGCTATCAAATGTCATTTTACGTTCCAATGTACTCAGGACATTTAGTTAGTGCTACAAATAGAAATTATAATATTTTGAATTTAACACATGTTCTGAGGTTGAGTTAAGTCGTTTATAAACATACAGTGCTTTATATTTATTTTGAAAATATTTGCGTGATAGTTAAATAATATCTTTATGCGTTCATACGTTTGGCGTTAACGGAATGGGCAAGAGGGAAAAGATCGCCGCGTATCTCTAGACAAAATAGATAGGCGACGGTCAAGTATTGTTATTGGGACGTGGATTGCAGATCGATCCATCGATAGACATCGATCTAAGATATATTTCAATCTCGGATAGAAAATACATTATTAATTTCGGGCGTATGTCTACTTAGGTCAGACGATCCAACTGGGTAGATTCATCTTCGACAAAGAGGCAACCGACGAATCCAACTCGGATGGGCAGTGCGGGAAATTACGCCATATCTTCTCGTCGCAGATAACGCAGAGCCTCGAGACAAAAGTTTATAATAAGTGCGTGTTGCCAGTGATAACATACGGTACTGAGACGTGGTCACTAACTATTGGTCTCAGACATAAACTCAAAGCCGCACAGCGTGCAATGAAGAGAGCTATGCTTGGAGTTTCACTACGTGACAGAATCCGAAATGAGGAAATCCGTAGAAATACCAAGGTTACCGACATAGCCCTCAGAGTTTGCAAGTGGAAGTGGCAATAGGTATGCCATATAGTTCGCAGAACCTACAACCGGTGGGGAATAAATGTTCTCGAATGGCGACCACGAACAAGCAAGCGATGTGTAGGGAGACCCCCCACACGATGGACCGACGATATTGTCCATCGCAGGAAGTTGTTGATGAAGGTGGCACAAGATCGCTCGTCATGGCGCTCTTTGGGGGAGGCCGATGTTCAGCAGTGGACTTCTAAAGGCCGACATGATTATGAAAAAAACAAATTTGTTCCCCTTCTGTTCTGAATAAGTTGTGGTGATTGTATTTTACATAAACCATCAAGAATGAAAAAACTAGAAAACACCGGGTTTTCAATCTTAAAAATCCGAGTTTCAAATCAGTCGGTTATTCGGGTTTTTCGGTTAATCGGGTATCTGGTTTGTATGCCCTAATCGGAAGTCTCTTTCTCTCTCGTACAAAGTTTCAGAGTTTTCGCACAGACTTAACTTAAAGTAAACTTGCGAAATAATCATCACAAAGACAACTGTACATAGTATAGCCTCTATGGTATCTGATGAGATCTTAAATACTACCTATTCCGGAAATTAAAAAAGTTATTGTCCTGTTTGTTTTTCGAAGTATTTGCTGTCATCTGAGATTGGCACTATAAATAAGAAAGAGACAACAAGGGCTTCCACTCACGTCCTTGTCTTTTTTTATTTTTAAATCGTTTTCAATGTCAAATAATCGATACCCCGCTTTTTCTTTGAAGATATCGTTCCAGTTGTACGTAAGTACATATAACTTCCTTGCAGAATAAACTGACAATAAATAGACTGCATATAACTTGCAGAATAAATAGACTGTGCTATAGACAAAATGGTACGTTAATATAAAACCTCTATACAAACCATTATACTCGTGGCAAAGGGAATACAATGCATTATAGTTTATGGAGGAAGTGTAAAGAATTGTTGTTATAGGTATGTTAATTTATTTGTTTTGCACAAAAAATAGTGTAGGTACAAGGACTGAATGCTAAACAGCATTATCTACCAGTCATTCAAGTCGTGAAAGAAATAATAGTGCATAAGGGTGTGTTGGTTAAATTATTGAACAATAAATACGAAAGAAACAAAGGTTTGTGTAAATAAAAAAAATTGTGTAAGGAATTGTTGCAAAATATTTGTGCTAATATGGGACAACTGTTTCTCTGCACAGTGAAATAGCATAAAATATTGTTTTGTAATCTCGCCAGGCAGTAACAGATTAAAAATAATTCTTATTCAAAAGCCTAGTCTAGTGTAACAAATTGAATAGGTAGGTACCTATAATACCTACAATATCTTGAAACATTATATTTATCACGCATAAGTACTTACTTGCCTATCTAATTAAGCGGATAAAATAATCAAAATCTCTAAGACTTGTTTCAATGGTCATTAACAATAACATAAGAAAAACAATTATACCCGGCCTACCCAAAAAAATATCTTAGACTAACAATCTCAGGAAATGATACTGAACTATTAGCGATATTTTTTGTCTAAAGACGCCGTGAATTTGACTGACATAAAAGTATGTATGGGAGTTCGCCATTGTTCTTTCATTCAGCCTTTATTTAATATAGGAGATACGTGGATATCGAGCCTTTTTTGTCTTCTATGGGAGACGATAATACACGACCAAAATAATGTACGACCAGTATTGTACAGCCAATATTACACGGCCAGATATTACGTGTACATGGATTCGTAATATTTGGACGGCTAATACTGGCCGTGTATTATTGTCCGTACAAAATCAGTCCGGGTTGATAATGCACGGCCAATAATACGCGACCAATATTACGTGGATTGGCGTCGTAATATCAGGGTGTACATTATTTGGTTGCGTATTATTGGCCGTGTAATATCACCCCGTGCTGATTTTGTACAGGCGATAATACGCAGCCAGGTTTACGAAGCCAAAATATGTACACGTAATAACAGGGTGTACATTATTGGCTGTGTAATACGGGCCGGACACTTTTTGTACGGGCGATAATGTACAGCCAATATTACGTGTACATCACAGATTAAAATATAGAAATGTCATAGACAAAGCCTCGTTTGCATGTTCCAGTATCCTTTTACCACAGATTATGAATCGCGATTGCTCCGGCGCTGCGGGAAGTGCTGCCCCTCCGCCCTTGCGTAACAAAGCACAGGCACCAACGCTCGCCTCCGCAGCTTCGGCCGCGTATTTGGTCGCGTAATACTGGCCGTGTAATATAGGGACTCTCTTCTATAGTGGCCAGTTCGGTTTTCGGATACGACATACAAACAAAATCAAACTATACGTATAAACCTTCCTCTTGAATCACTATCTATTGATGGAAACCGCATTAAAATCCGTTGCGTAGTTTAAAAGATTAAGCATTACATAGGGACAGACGACGGGAAGCGACTTAATATTTATTATCATCAGCCTATATCTGTCCTCGTCCATTCTCTTCCGGCCGCCTTTCGCAGGTCGTCACTCCACCTGGCCATAGGCCGTCCTACACTACGTTTGCCTAAACGTGGTCGCCACTCGAGAACTCGTCTACCCCAACGAATATCGGTTGTTCGGGAAATATGACCTGCCCACTGCCACTTAAGCTTGCTTATCCTTTGAGATATGTCGGTTACCTTGGTTCTTCGTGAGATATCTTCATTACGAATCTTGTACTTCAGAGAAACTCCATGCATAGCTCTCTCCATAGCTCGCTGAGCGACCTTAAATTTGTGGACTAGTTTTAGCGTGAGTGTCCACATTTCGGCTCCGTAGGTCATGACTGGTAGGATGCACTGATTAAAGACTTGTCTTTAGACACAGTGGTATGGACGACGTGAAGACAAGACTTGACGAAGCTTGCCGAATGATGCCAAACCCAGCTGAATTCTTCTGTTGGCTTCCTTTTCAAAGTTGTTCTTACCTAATTTCAATATTTGTCCAAGGTATCTAAACATATTTTTGGACAACTACGCTACGTACACCATTGAATACAATCGGTTCCGGGTAAATATAAGATTGTTAAACATGATCTTGGTCTTGTCTATGTTCATTCCGAGACCGATTCGTCGAGAAGCATCATTTAAGTTGGTCAGCATAGGTACTTTGCAAGTCTTGCTACCTAATTGCAATATTTGTTCAAGGTATCTAAACATATTTTTGGACAACTTCGAGAGGTACACCATTGATTACAATCGGTTCCGGGTCACTAAGATTGTTAATGATCATGATCTTGTTCATGATCTTGGTCTTGTCTATGTTCATTCCTAAGCCGATGCGTCGAGAAGCATCATTTAAGTTGGTCAGCATAGGTACTTTGCAAGTCTTGCAGCGACTCCGCCATTAGGACGATATCATCGGCAAATCGTATGTGTGCGATATTCTCGCCATTGATATTAAAGACCATTCCTTTCCAATCCAGCGTCTTAAACATATCTTCCAGTGCATTAGTGAACAGTTTCGGGGATATAACATCCCCCTGTCTCACTCCCCTGCGCAGTTGTATATGTTTAAACTGCTGGTTTTGTACTTGGACACTCATAGTCGCGGTGTCATACAGAAACCTCAGCACTTCGATTTATCGCCAGTCCACTTGACAACGCTGCAAAGACTCCAGAAGCACCTAGGTTTCAAAGGCCTTCTTATAGTCCACAAAAGCAAGACACAGGGGCTGGTTATACTTTTCAGACTTCTGTATAACCTGCCTGTGTGAATGTGGTCTTAGTGCTAAAAATCCTACGCGAAATCCTGCCTGTTCAGGAGGCTGGAATTCGTCAAGTCTTCTTGCGAGACGATTTGAGATGACCCTCGAAAACAACTTATAGACATGGCTCAAGAGTGAAATAAATCGGTAGTTCTTTAGAAGAGTTTTATCCTCTTTTTTAAAGAGGAGTACTACGAAACTCTTGTTCCACGCCTCTGGAGTTCTGCCTCTGTTAAGAACGGTGCTAAATAACCCTCGAAGCTCCCGAAGTACGTGTTTCCCCCCTGCTTTTAAGAGCTCCGAAATTATACCATCCTAACCGGGGGCCTTTTCATTCTTAAGTTGTTTGAGAGCCATCTCAATCTCGTCTAGGCTGACGTCGGGCAGTTCATCAGTATAGTGGCGGATCAGTATTGCACGGGAATCCTCTGGGTTCGGGTCTAGAAGCATGCGAATCGTACAATCGGCCATAGAAGTCTTCGATCTCAGAAAGGGTCTCCGGCTTAACGACGGTCGTGCCATTATTGGTTTTGAGCTTCATCAGATGGGATCTACTCAACTGCTGGGCGAAGACTTTTGACCCCGATTTTGCTCAATTGCCTTTTCTATTCGGCGAGTATTTGAGCATCGGAGGTAACGTCGCACGCACCAGCTTACTGATGTTTTGATTGACAGCTCCTTTTTTTCTGCCGGTGTGGCTTGCTGTTGCTCCCATCGCTCTTCCATAAGCCGAAGAGCCTCATCCGAGATTTTAGACTTCGTGCCCGTACGCTGCAGCTGACAATATCTAGTGCCTTCCTCCTTAAGGATTCCCACAACCTTTTGGAGTTCCTCGTCAAAGTCATTTGAAGTTTTCAAGGCAGCGAATCGATTTTCGAACATGAGTTGGAATTGTTCTGATCCAACAGCGGCCTGGAGCAGGTTGGGTCGGAGCGTAGACTTCACCAGACGGCATCTTTCAAGTTTGTGGTCGATATTCAAGGAGCCTCGGATAAGTCACTGATGTCTCGGTGATCTCGCAAGGTTCAAAACCGGTAGTGGGTTTTGAACCTTGCGAGATCACCGAGACATCCTTGAATATGTGCTTATTGTTAGTCATGATGAAGTCAATCTCATTTTTAGTCACAGTGTCGAGGCTTTGGCAAGTCCACTTCCTCTGGGGTTGCTCTGGCGTTAAAGTCTCCCATGAAGCTCCCATGATATCATTGTAGTGGGCCTTTGTGGTGTTATGTAGGGCCGAAAAAACGTCATCAAACATATGTTCTACCTTATCAACCGAGTGTGCCGAGGCCGGTGCGTAAACCTATACGACCTTAAGGTCGTATAGGTTTACGCACCGGCCTCATGCTGGCTACACCTTTCGGTCAGCTTAAGAATCAGGTACGCTACCCTGGTCTACACACTGGATATTTCTACAACATTTTCAATGAAGACCTTATTGAGGAGGAACCCCACGCCACCCTGAGACTGCTGAGCGCCCTCTCGGAAGTAGAACAGGTGGCCCGATTCCAGGGTAATTGTGTCCTCTCCCTCTATTCGGACTTCACTTAACCCTAGAATATCGCACCTGATCTTTCTGAGCTCCTTCTC
This sequence comes from Alsophila aescularia, assembly GCA_946251855.1. Classification (NCBI taxonomy): domain Eukaryota; kingdom Metazoa; phylum Arthropoda; class Insecta; order Lepidoptera; family Geometridae; genus Alsophila; species Alsophila aescularia. Next base: position 46,525,919 of record OX276383.1, on the reverse strand, counting down.
GAGTTGCGCCATGTGTTCGTCAGTTGTACGTAGCCAGGGTCATTTGTTTTTGTTTGGGGTGGCCTACGGTAGACCTTGCCGGCCACCGTGGTCAGGACTAGCACGGCAACCGGGAACTGGTGGCCATTTATTATTTGTGTCTTGCATATTTTGAGGGTTTGCCCATAATCGCCACGCTGAGCATGCGGGTTGGAGATTGTAGGGCGTAGCTTCTAAATTCTTGTTCATCATAAACTTTTAAATTCTTGTTCAGCAGCTTATTTTAAGTCCCTTAGAGCATTTTTTTAATATATCTTTATTGTACTGACTTTTTGTTACTGCTTTTTATAAGTTGCTTTTTTTACACGCATTAATATTCCTAATTCTTATTGACTATTGTTTAGAAATGAGACAATTAGAATAGAATTTCTAATAAAATCTTTTATTACATAAATTAATTGAATAAATGCTATGTTGTTATGCACTAAGCAGTTACATGTTATGGCTCAAATATTTTGAGTATTTTGTCTTTAAAAATTATTAGGCAAGGCCACTTGTTTGTTTAGATAATGTAGCAAAAACAAAATTCATTTAAAAATATCAAGGTACTTGTCCTCAAGTATAATGCAGGGTCTTATATAAATTAATTGGTTACATTTGTTATTCTATCTATTTTATTGTATTGTAGTACAGTAATTTTGCCTGTCTAAAGAATCTGTTTAATACTAGGGGGTTTTAGCCCACCAGGTGTCCCAAGTCTTCACTCTTTGTGTAATGTCCAGCACCGACCAGTTGGGGGAAGGAATATCTGGCGCTAACCAGTTAAAGTCGTCCAATTGATCCCAGTTATTAATACTTTTATTCAGGGATGATGCATTAAAGTGCTTCTCCAAATCGTCATAGTGCAAATTATATGGAGCAGTCCGAACTTCTGAGCAATCTTCCACAATGCCTTTACTAGTAACGTGCAAGTAAATATCGCACTTGCTGGATGTATGCATTCTAAGTTGTTGACAAGCCGTAATTATCTTACAATTTACGCAATTTTCAATAAAAACAGATGATGTCACAGGTCCAGACAGAACTATGCAGTTTTCTAGATTGTGCATGTGTAAAGTGCCCATAACACCTTTCAAGCCAATTGTACAATTCTTAAGGTTTCGTAAAGCAACATCTCGCTGGAACAGCTCCTCATTTTCTAATAGCAGAACTTTGTTATCCTGTGAATCGAATCCAAAGAGTTTTTTGTCCCATTTGTTGCTGTCCTTCTTACTGGCACCGTCATTTTCATCTAAGGAGTTCTGTTTCTGATTATCTGATTTTGGTAGTTTCTTCTTTGAAAAGCCGAACTTCTTCCGCGGCACATACTGCTCTTCCAGCTCATAGCATTGAGTCTGCAAATTCTGTACTATACCTAAGTACTTGCGCATGTTGAACTCTTTTAGAAAGAATGAAGAAGTTACTACATATTTCTGTAATTCGTTAAGTTCCTTTTTAATGTTGTCAAAGTGTGACGGCAGTACATTTGTTTCGAGAGTTGGAATTTGAGTTAGCAGGTCTTCAACATATTCTGATTTAATTTTGAAGGCCCCAGAAAAGAAGTGTTCATTTTCATCGGAGGCATCAACTTGTTCCCTTGCCTTGTGAGCCTTTTGTAACTTCTCTAAGCGTTGTGCATCTCTTCTGCTAAGCCTTTCTAGAACAGTACTTTTATCACTCATTTTCCTCTCTTTATCAGGTCCTCAATTTTTTTGTTTAGTTCTGAGTTTTGATCTGCAGATTGTTTAAGAATTTCTATTGTTTTGTGGGCTAGTTGTCTGGTATCGGTGTGTTTGGATCCCTCATCAAGCTGTGAAAAAATGAATTTTAATTAGAATATTGAAAATTATCACCATCTGTGATGGTTCAAATTACTTCAAATGGATCAAACATGATGACCGGTTATTCTTGATGATGAATCGAGATGAAATTTCAAATTTTTGTATTATGAAACTCAATGCTTTGTTGATACAATGTGCAAGGTTTTGATAAGACCACAGCTAAAACTTTCTTCTATCATTTTAATTAATTCAGTAGACATTAGCTCCAAGTTAAACACAGTTATGAACACAAAAATATTACAACTAAAATGTAAACAACACAAAACAAACATGCACATCAATTAGTCTCAAATTCCAGCCCAATACTGTTAACTAGTGATGTAACTGAACTTAATAATGACCTTTTTGAGTAGTTCATCATCAGGTTTGACCAACTTGAACAGTGCATAACCCACAGATCCAAATGTGACGATCCAGAACGTGGATCTAATAGCTATACTCATCTCACCAATGTTCTAAATCTTTCCTTCGTTATTCCAAACTTTAAGGTCGTATTCACGAGTCTTCTGGTCTGCTATTCTTTCACCAAGTGTGTAGTAGCTGTCTAACACCCAGTCGTGATTTTTGTACATGTACAAACGAAAGTCTGAAATATTAATTTACTAAATAAAGTGCAAACTAACAGAGACAATAGATCATGGTTTGTTTGATTATCAATTGAGTTAGTGCTGGCAGATGCCAGATGGTGTCAAGAGTTTGTCAGGCTGAGGACCTCTGTCATGGCTTAAAAACTGCTATTCTCAATACCAGCCGGGACCAAAAGCTTAATCATGGTTACAATAGTGGATTGATAGTATATTATATAGAAATAGAATTACCTAAATAAATATTACTAGGTAAAAACTTTACTTATTGAACCTAAGAGAATTTCTAACCCCCCCCCCCCCCCCCATTCCTAAAAAAAAATCAAGTTGTACTTCCAAGGGGTAGGGGGAGTATTTATTAGCATTTTTTCATATATTTGGACATATTCGCCGCACCATAATCTACGTACACACCATAATCTTGAAATCAAATTACTATCAAAAAGCCTATTCAAATCATTTTACCATGATATTCAATTTCAATATTGCACACAGGTACCTGTGTGCAATATTGAAATATTCACTTATTGTAGCACAAAGGACTCAAAATAAGTTGGGTGCAATTCCGATCATTGTGACGTATTTGCTACAAATTACAAAATAAAAGATCTTTACCTCGATTGGTGTTAAGTTTGTACCACACGCCGAATGAAACTGCGAAGGCGGCGGCCTCGAACAAGAACACGGCTTTCAGAGAAGTATTGAAATATTTCTTGAAAGTGGTGAAAGCAGATCTAGGGTTTTTTGTTAACATAATAAAATAAGCAATATCCCTAGCTTTGAGGGACTTTTTTATGAACTTGGTAGAAATTCTGCATTCTATAATATAATAAAGTAATGTCGGCCGCGATGACGTAAGGTTCAAAGAGAATATAAATACGGGGGGAGAGACGGAAAAGTGTTGCCATGTCAAAAATCAGTTCGACTGTGAATCCATTTAAAAAAAACGGTAGATTCTAAGAAATTACGGTAACTGCACCACACAATAAAAAATTTTTTCCGCACAAATCACTGTTTATTGGAAAAACTACAACTCTACAAATCCAACACCTTCATCATCCGAAAATCTCACCCTCAAGCTACCTTTGCATTGCAGCACTTTTTACGAACGTTCTTTCACGGTAGAAGCTGTTCGTCTGTGGAATAAATTGCCTGTTTCTATACGGCGTGCGCCATCTTTGGAAGTTTTTAAGTGTCAAGTGAAGAGGTTATACTTGGAAGTCTAGCTAATATTATATTTATTATCACGTTTGTCGTGTTGCTTGTGTTACAGTTTTTTTTTTGTTTTTTATCATCTCATAATCATATTTGGGTATTTATGTATTCATATAATATATATTTATTTATTTATGTATGTATATATTGGAAATTTATATATGAATGTATATTGTAATATATCTATTATTAATCATAAAATAGTTTTAGTATAATTAGAAAACTGATTTACTATTTCCCACTAAGTAGTATTTTTATATCATAATGCACCCCGTCCCTCACAACTATAACAAATCCTCTCCATCCAAAGGTTGCCTGAAAGAGATCGCTTTTAGCGATAAGGCCGCCCATTGTGACACTTCTTCTGCTATTGTTCCTTTATTTTTTGTTGATTTTGTTTGAAGTGTGTGCAATAAAGAATTTATCTATCTACAACATATTTTTCATTTTTTTTAACTTTTCTCATTTTAATGCAATGTAAAAAGAAGTCTTATGATAAGATGGAGTCTACACCTTATTATCACCTGCATATGTGTGCGTGAGTTGATAATTTTGCTGTTTTGAGGTTTATACACAATTTCATCACAAAAGACTGCATTGATTTTGATTTTCCATGAGAACTTGACATAATGAATGCGACTATATAACAAGGACAAGATTTTGCTGCGATGTGGTGGCCGATCGGCATAACATGGAGTGTATGTAATTGCATTTGTGATGCTTGTATCTCGATATATGGCCTATGGGCGTGTGCGTAAGATCGGATTGATACATATTGGGTGCTTCACTTTCGATTTGGCGATGTCAAATCCGTCTTTTTTTAAAACATTAATGCAATGTAATTAAATTTAATTCATGTAAAATTACTTGAAATTAATACACCCATTCGAATTGGTAGCATTGTATTGCTCCGAGCATCGACTCATCCGTAAGGTTATGGATGCGTTCTAAACTTAATTTATGCGGTTTGTTTTGTTTAAAGTAAAATACTTTCACAAATAAATGTCATGAACGTTGCCAAGATATCATTGTTAATTTTATTAAGGTTTGGAAGCATACGAGTTGTCTTTTTCAGATAAAAAAAAAAAGAAGATAGTAAAATATTGGAAAGATCAGATAAATAAGCAAACTTAGTAAAAAAGTGGAGGTTACGCACAAATATTCGTACCTCTGTAAATTACGGTAGATTTTGTCACCGTTGTCATGCTTCAACGGTAGGTGGTAAATTTGTGCTGATTACGGTGCATTTACCGTAATTACGGTGCACATGGCAACATTGAGACGGAACTACATGCATAGGTTTTTTACGAGGTTTTTAACCTTGTAGTACCAAAGGCGCAAAAAAAAAAAAAACAAAGATACCAATCTACAAATATGAACTGTCACACAGCCTGTCTACGATAGGGATTTGCTACATCTTATCGATATTTAGTATAAGTCATCGATATCGATGAAATAGATACTGTAATGTAGTACACAGAATAAGTAATAGTACAATGTATTAGTTTTTTCGAGATTTACGAAAAATAAAACTATAGTTAAAAATATAATGTTTTATTGCGCATTTATTTAGTTGTAACATAATAGATTTCGTTATATTAAAATACAAAAAAACTGCAGTTTTATAGAAAATTAACAGTTCTATATAAATTAACATAATTCAAATTCATCATAATCATCAGCCTATTTCTGTCCACTGCTGGATGTAGACCACTCCTAATGCACGCCACTAAGCTGAGCTCTCAGCTCTCTTCATCCACTTTCTTCAGGCCGCTTTTCGAACGTCGACCCTTTGGCTTCCTTTTTATAATTTTGATTGCCGAGGTGACAATTTCTTTCAAGACCGATGACTCGATTTATTCTATTAAATTGGCCCTTTTTTTTAGCGATGCCAAGCTACATTTGGTTTTTTGCAACTGCTCCATTAATTTCTTCTTTCTCGGTGATAGATCTGAAAAAAAAAACTCAAGATGAAGTCCACAACAACTCAGAATGGTTTTTACGTCACTCTCTTATACCGAAGAAATGGAACTAGTATAGCAACTGAAATTTATATTATAATATATTAACATTATTTATTTATTTAGAGTAATAAATAATAATCTACAGGGTAGACATGATGTCATCATAGAATCAATATGCAAATGAACCAACATTGGGCTACAGCTCAAAAAATAATGTATCAATACATTTACTCACTTAATTTCTCGTTTCTTGTTTTCCTTATTTTTTCTTTATTTTCGATAGGTTCACCTGCAGACCTCTTACGAGACTTTGGTGGAGTTTGTTCTGAAAAATAAATAGAAATCAGTCAAAAGTTATAATAAGAATAGCTTCTGCCCCAAGTATGCAGGGATTAGTCCCATCCCCCAGATGGAAAAAAAAGGCCTTGGTGATTTGTTCACCAGGCAAATGACACTTTTTTGTTTCCTAGTCCCCGGTAGCATACACTCCCCGGATTCTGCCCAATGCCTGGGAGGTTGTATAGAGGGGAAGCGAAGTACATTAATAATATATTAATATTAATATTATAATTAACAACATTTATTGTTTATGACAAAATCAAATCCCTCCCCCCCATCCCCTATATATCTAAGAACCATCGCAATTACATCAGCTTTCAAACAGAAAAAAACCGCATCAAAATCGGTCCATTCGTATGGGAGCTACGATGCCACAGAGAGATAGACACACACACAGTGATACACACCCTAATCAAATAACACCCGTCTCTTCGTTCGAGGGTTAAAAAGAAAGTAAGTAGTTGACTATCCGGTGGTAGAATCTGACTTTAAACAACTTTGATTTGATTTAAATATAATATGCATAACATAATTAATGTTGTACATTTTTAATAAATAAAATCATTAGGCTCAATGTGAGATTGCACTTTGCATACATAAAAGCTTTGTAATTATTTATTACCGTTTCTGTCTGTCCACATATGTTGTGGGAATTCTGCCAACTGACTCTCAGTGAGAGGTAATGCCATCAAGCTCAAAGTTGGAATTGCATGCTTCTTGAGCCGATTTCCTTTCACGTTGAAATCATTTCTTCGAAAATGGTTTCCGCATATATTACGCTGCTCGTGTAGTTTTTCAATCGGTAAGTGTGCCAGTTCTTCATTACCAACTGCTTTAAGCCACACTCGAGAGCTGGAATTAAAGGAACATAATGTGGATAAGGTAACATAATATCTTTCTTAATAACGCAAGTTCACAAAGTTGCCAATAAAGGTGATTATTCAACAGCTAGGATGGACCACACTCCTCCGTTGGGAGCAGAGAATTAAATATCTACGGAGATATTTCAATTCTCTCCTATTCCATAGTAATATGCTGGTGGGTGATACATTGGAGCTCAGCATGAGAAGGACTAAGCTGTAATGAGTCCGACTTAGGCCAATATCGTGATAGTTGAAGTAAATATTGGAAAAAAAAACATACAATCAAATCGTCGTACTCACCGGTTTGGATCCAGTGGAAACTTGGAAAAAAACAAGGATTTGTTGCCAGGAGTATGTCTCTCCTTTATACCACAAACTTCACAAGTGCTATGGCCTTTAACCATGTTGTTGTGTGAATCACAATAAAATCACTATTTTAGAGTCACTGTCTCGACAATATTTCACTATCTCGGTAGAATAATAACACTTCAAATTAGTTCAAATAATACACTACGAGTCCTGCCTCAAAACAACATTAAGAGAGTCCATTATCTCCGAACAAAATAGAAAAATTAAATGTTCAATTCAGTTGAATCACATGAATTCTTAAGGCACGTGAAATTCCAAAAACATTAGGACAAAATCACAAATCCACAAAACAAAACAAACATCCAAGCAAACAAGAGACCAGTGGCCCAATTCCATAACTTGGCTACAATCGAATTCTCAGTATCGCAGCCACTAATGCCTTGCGATAGAGTCGAATTTGCTATGAAAAAAGTGATAATCTGATTGTAGCCAAGTTATGGAATTGGGCCACTGCAGCCCGATTCCATAACTTGGCTACAATCGGATTCTCAGTATCGCAACCACTAATGCCTTGCGATAGAGTCGAATTTGCTATAAAAAAAGTGATAAAGTTTCATAGCAAAGTCGACTCTATCGCAAGGCATTAGTGGTTGCGATACTGAGAATTCGATTGAAGCCAAGTTATGGAATCGGGCTGCAGTATAAACATAGTAGTATTTGCAAGAGACATGATGTTTGTGGTGCTGCCATATAAAAATCAAAATTAATTCTACATGCATAAATAGTTTTTTTTAAATGTACCTATCTATCGATTATATGATACTTCCAAATATTGTGTAATAAAAATATAGTAAAACTAAAAACTTGCGAAGTTAAAATAGTAATAAGATATAAACATCTCATTTCGAATTTAATTAAGAAACTTAGACATGTTTCTACCATACTTGAAAATTAATTTCAGGTGGCCATATTTTCATACTGTGATGTTGGTCACGGTTACTGCCGGATACGGTAGTTCATGCAATTTTGCAATGTTGACAATAGACAGTTAAGAATTTCACACATTTATTATTTATTCGTAGTATTTATATACTCTTTGTATTTATTCTGGCTTTCTCGAGACTGGTAAGGTTAAAAGAAGTCAAGCTGGGTTGCCAACTCGATTCCACGACTGGGAGCTAAATGGAATCCCAAAATTCCCAAATTGTGCTAGATTGCGGTGCATTTCCAAAATTAGTGTTCAAGTTCAACGGACGAACGACGACGAAGCTGTAAAGTTTTGCACAGCACTGCACTGAGATTGTCGCAAGGCGGTCCTCCGAGATCGTACGAGAGACGTAGCGGATCTTTGTCTCTGGGAAGTTGTCTGCAAGTCGCTGAGCAAACTACTATTTTTTCAGGCTCAATCCCAATGTTGAAGGTGAAGACAGCATTGTGTTACATAACGTCTGACTTGCTATCTTGCATTCGTTTTTCACATATTCTATCTAGCTCTTACTTTATGCTGTTTTATCCTCACAACAGTACCTGCGCAATCGTTCACAGAGCTCTTACAACCACAAAGATCCGCTGCGACTGCTATTATGCAGCTAATTCAGCTAGTTTAGGTACATAACCTAATCTACATACACACATGAAGTTAGATCGGAACGGCATTGTTTTATACTTTGCTACACTTTCGCAGGGGATTTCCTATGAATGAATGACGACATACGGCACGTTCCAATTCACACCAACACTACTCATGAAACTTATGAAACTCAAAATGCTGATAACACCGCTCTTTTACAAACAATTAGCATTATTACAATTTGGCCCAGCTGTGAGGGTGATATTATTACTGTGAGCCTGAATCAGGCCGCGCCAAATGGCGGAGTAACATTGCTATGTTTCTTCTGTTCTAATAATAAAACCCATTATTGATTATTGATTGATAGCGCGATCGGGTATTAGTGGTTAAAAGTTAACATTTTCACTATAAATTATTATTCTTTAATACGAACGCAACAGTTTAGTGTTTAGTGAGTTAGAAAAACTAAGAAAATTGATGTTTCTTTATGCAAACATGATATAAGTTCAAAAACTAAAACCCAACTACAGTCGGGTAAAAAATAGGCTGTGAAACTCTTGCGATGAAGGCGAATCGATTGATACCTCGCTTGTCAAAATCGGACCAAGTTTTTAGTTTGAACCATAACCCTCCCTTCACCTTGCCGTAAATGGGTAAAAAAAACCTTTGACACTAAACGTGAAGACGAAAATCAATTGATACCTTGTTTGTCAAAATTGAACCAAGTTTTTAGTTTGAACACATTGCCCTTCCTTTGCCTTCGTAAACGGGCAAAAAATGCCTTTAACACTATTCATGAAGACGAAGCGATTGATAGCTCGTTTGTCAAAATAAGACTAAGTTTATAGTTTGAACACATAACCCCTACAATGCCTTGCCGGAGTAGGATAAAAAAAAATGCCTATGACACTTTATACCCGAAGACAAATCGATTGACACCTCGATTGACAAAATCGAACAAATAGGGGCGACGCTATGGTGGAACATCCACATAACCACATATATAGATAAATACATACATACATGCATGCATACAGTAGTCGCAGCCAATCTATATGTTTGTCTATAAGTTAGGCTCTGTGAACGATTGCACAGGTACTGCTGTGGGGTTAAAACCGCAGAAAGTAAGAGCAAGATAGAATATGCGAAAAACGTAAGCGAGTGAACGAGGCAGTTATACAATGCTGTCTACACCTTCAACATTCGGATTGCGCCTGAATAATAGTAGTTTGCGCAGCGAATAGTATACAACTTCCGAGACACATACTTCCGCTGTGACTACAGTACTGTACATAGACTGTTAAACTCGTTACCCTTCCCTTGCTTTGCAGTAGACGGTTATGTTCAAAGTTTTATGAAAAAGTGAGTTATGTTCAAAGTTATAGAAAAGAGTGGGAATAAAATAATTATAACAACTATTTGTTTATGACAAATACAATAATTTTATGTGATATTATTATTTTATTTCATATTCATTAAATTTTGCACTATTTTTGGAAATGCACCGCAATCTAGCACAATTTGGGAATTTTGGGATTCCATTTAGCTCCCAGTCGTGGAATCGAGTTGGCAGCCCTGCTTGACTTCCTTATAACCTTACGTCATCGCGGCCGACATTACTATATTAGATTATAGAATGCAGAATTTCTACCAAGTTCCTAAAAAAGTCCCTCAAAGCTAGGGATATTGCTTATTTTATTATGTTAACAAAAAACCCTAGATCTGCTTTCACCACTTTCAAGAAATATTTCAATACTTCTCTAAAAGCCGTGTTCTTGTTCGAGGCCGCCGCCTTAAGCTGGTGCGACGCAACCTCCGATGCTCAAGTACACGCCGAATAGAAAAAGCTATTGAGCAAAATCGGGGGTCAAAAGTCTTCGCCAAGAAATTGAGTAGATCCCATCTGACGAAGCTCAAGACCAATAATAGCACAACCGTTGTCTCTAAGCCGGAGATCCTTTCTGAGATCGAAGACTTCTACGAGTATGTCCGATTGTACGACTCGCCGGCTCCTAGACCAGATCCTAGCACAGAAGATTCCCGCGCAATACTGACCGGCCACTTAATCACTGACGAACTGCCCGATGTCAGTCTAGACGAGATTGAGATGGCGCTCAAACAACTTATGAATGAGAAGGAACCTGGTGAGGATGGTATAACTTAGGAGCTCTTGAAGACAGGAGGGAAATCTGGAGACTTCGGGAGTTTCAGGGGCTATTTAACACCGTCCTTAACAGTGGGAGAACTCCAGAGGCGTTGAGCAGGAGTTTGGTAACCCCCTTCTTTAAAAAGGGGATAAAACCCTTTTAAAGAACTACCGACCTATTTCACTGTTGAGCCACGTGTATAAGTTGTTTTCCAGGGTCATCTCAAATAGTCTCACAAGAAGACTTGACGAATTACAGCCTCCTGAACAGGCTAGGTTTCGTGGAGGATTTAGCACCATAGACCACATACACACAGTTAGGCAGGTTATACAGAAGTCTGAAAAGTATAACCAGCCCCTGTGTCTTGCTTTTGTGGACTATGACTCCGTTGAAACCTGGATGTTTCTGGTTTCTTTGCAGCGTTGTCAAGTGGACTGGATACATCGAAGTGCTGATGTTTCTGTTTGAAACTGCGACTATGAGTGTCAAGTAATGTAAAAACAGTAATCTAAACATATCCAACAGCGCAGGGGAGTGAGGCAGGGGGATGTTATATCCCCGAAACTGTTCACTTATGCCTTGGAAGATATATTTAAGACGCTGGATTGGAACGAAATGGGCATTAATATCGATGGCGAGAACATCTCACACTTAAGATTTGCCGATGACATAGTCCTAATGGCAGAGTTGCTGCAAGACTTGCAAACTACGAATAACTTGCAAAGTATGCTGACCTACTTAGTTGATGCTTCTCGACGCATCGGTCTTGGAATGAACATAGATAAGACCAAGATCATGTTTAACGATCTTATTGACCCGGAACCGATTGCAGTCCATGGTGCACCTCATGAAGTTGTCCAATAATATGTTTACCTTGTGCAAATATTGTAGTTAGGTAAGAACAACTTTGATAAGGAACCCAACAGAAGAATTCAGTTGCGTTGGGCAGCATTTGGCAAGATTCGTCAAGTCTTCTCGTTGTCCTTACCGCAGTGCCTGAAGACAAAAGACTTATATCAATGCATCCTACCAGTCAAGACCTACGGAGCCGAAACGTGGACACTCACGGTCAAACAAAAACGGTCCACAAATTTAAGGTCGCTCAGCGAGCTATGGAGAGCTATGCTTGGTGTTTCTCTGAAGGACAAGATTCATAATGAAGATATCCGATGGATAACAGTTATCCTTAGTTACTAAGGTAACCGACATAGCTCAGAGGATAAGCAAGCTTAAGTGGCAGTGGGCTGGTCACATTTCCAGAAGAACCGATAGCCGTTGAAGTAGACGAGTTCTCAAGTGGAGACCACGTTTAGGCAAACGTAGTGTAGGACGACCTGTGGCCAGGTGGAGTGACAAACTGCGAAAAGTGTCTGGAAGAAAATGGATGAGGAGAGCTGAAGACCAAGCTCAGTGGTGTGCATTAGGAGAGGCTTACGTTGAATTGGTTAGATTTAAGAAAATTGGACATCGACTTCCTTAACAGTTAACTGTTTCCCACATAAGATTATTTTATTCATTTTGAAGCCGGTTTTTCCTCGTTTTTTTATGTTTATGTTATTTCCCTATTGAGTGGCGTGAACAATACATATATGAACATGCGATTACAGCAATCGCAAGTGATTTGCTGTTATCCATTGAGGAGTTCCTTTATATCTCCGAAGGTCTTCATCAGATCTTCGCCAAATTAAATATATGGGACCATACCTAAAGCATACCGCATATATAAAAAAATAACAATCCGCGTTTGACGGAGATATTGCGTCATAAAGTGGGTGAAAGTTAATAAAATTAAGTCATCCCCTTATTTTCCACCCTTAGAGGTGGAATATTTTCATGAAATTTAATGGGACTACCCTTCAGGCATACCATATTCATTAAAAAAAGATTTTTTGAAGTCGATCCACAATTGCCGGAGATATCGCGTAACATACATACAAAAAAACATACTGGTCGAATTGAGAACCTCCTCTTGAAGTCCGTTGAAAATGGTGGCATGATGACATACTTTATCTGCGCACGTTTCTGATAAGTAAAACATATATAAGTACTGTAGCACTGTTTTTCTTAACAAAATTATGCTATAATTTCAGTTTCTTTATAAAATATCGTTAGTATAGTTACACAGATGAAGATTTGACATCACCAAATATCCTAAACGTGGCATCAAAATAGCCCATATCTAAGTACCTACTCCCAAATACCAATTAAATCATTAGGGAGCCATTAATAGCATACGAATACACTATTGTCTACAAGGAATTTATGGAGTGGAAAACGGAAAAGAACGAAAAGAACGGAAGTACCTACCTACAATGCGATTCTAATATGAATAGGATTGAAAATGTGAACCTCGATTGTTAACAACTTCAGTTTTTTTAGTACAGTGTGTAACAAATAATGACAGGATGTAGTGTGTATCAAATAATGACAGGACGTAGGAACCATTTTTTTATATGTATTTTATTCAATTTTCGAATCCTACTCAAACTGACGTCTTCTTCTCGTAAATTTACAAACTAATGAAACTGAAGTGTTTTAATATAGCTACAATCAGTTATATATATCCATATATATATGTTATTAGATAAGGCGATTTGAAATACATCCTTCATTCGTCAAGTTACGCCGAATTTGAAAATACTTACAAAACAGTCACTTCGCCTTTTAGGTGCTCCAATCTTTAAAGATTCTTTTCCGATTTTTATTGAAGAACAACGCGCAAAATTTGAAGAAACTGCCGAGCGTCTGACCAAAATTCATGCTCATGTAGCTTTTCATATTATTAGATTTTGTCTGTATTTACCAAAATTTACATACGTCCTTCGATGCTGCCCATTTTGGAATCATGGCTTACTTTTAACAAGTTTGGATGACACAATTAAAAATATTTTAACCCAAATTCTAAATTGTAGTCTCTCAGAGAATTCTTGGTGTCAAGCCTCTCTTCCCATTAGGTTTGGAGGCATTCACAAATTTTCTAGTGTTTCCTTGCCAGCGTTTCTGTCTTCTGTCCATAGTACCACCGGCCTCTACTGCAAGATTGTCAACACGTCTATCGGTAGTGAGCCGGTGGTGGGTTTGGTCGAGGCTAGTAATGCTTGGACTATGGCCTGTCCAAGTGAAGATTTCCCTAAAATCCTCCGTTCGCAGAGGGAATGGGACGAGCCCTTATGTAAAATTGTTCAAAAATCTTTAATAAACAGCAATATTGATATTAGGGATAGGGCTCGCCTCCTTGCAACTAGTTAACGTGAGTCGGGCTATTGGTTGCAGGCGATTCCTTCGACCAATATAGGAACTTTCATGGATGACATCAGCTTCTCAATAGCAATCGGTTTGCGTCTGGGCATCTCCAGAACAGAACCTCACAACTGCCACTGCGGAGGCGAGGTTGATCGGTTAGGTCACCATGGCCTATCCTGCCGTCGCAGTGCAGGACGACTCTCGCGCCACGCCGCCCTGAATGACGTCATTCATGGGGCCCTTGCTACCGTTAACGTGCCGGTTATTTTAGAGCCGAATGGTCTTTCACGTGACGATGGCAAGAGGCCTGATGGTATGACTTTAATTCCTTAGAGACGTGGGAAGCCGCTGGTGTGGGACGCAACTTGTGCCGACACTCTAGCGGCTTCTCACCTACAAAATAATTCTAGGGTGGCGGGTGCAACGGCAGCCTCAGCAGAGAACCTCAAGCGGAGGAAATATCTATCTATCGGTGATGGATACATGTTTCTTCCGTTTGGGGTAGAAACTATGGGGCTCTGGGGTCCGGAAGCACGGGGTTTTCTCAGGGAGATGCCCAGACGCTTAGTAGTAACTACAGGTGATCAAAGAGCTGGCGCTTACCTAGGTCAAAGAATTAGCTTAGCTATTCAACGAGGTAACGTCGCCAGCTTTTTGGGCACCTTACAGAAGGCGACATAAATTCTGTTTTTTATTTGTAAATAGTTGTCATTTAAGATTTTGTGTATATGTAATTAGTTTTAATTGTAAATTAGATTTTTAGTTAAGTTGTTATATAGTAAATTATTATGCTCTTCTATGGATAACTCGAGTTCGCCTAACTAGGAAATAAATTATATTCTTGGATATAGGTATTTAGAAGGAGCTGGCAGAGTGACATTTCTAAGGTTGGGGGTAGTGTTGGGAAAAATACGATTATCGAACGATGTTGAAAAAAAACGGTTGATCACGGATATTCTATATTCTAATTGTGACTTTTCTAGTACAATAAAGTATCTCCTTTTAGTTTGTGATTATAGTGAAATAACACAGAATATGTGAGTCAACGGAATTATTATACAGTTATCATCATCTAATAAAGTGGTGAACAACCAAGTCATCATCATCAGATTCGGACTCACTCAAGCAATATTGTAGTTTGTTAATAAATTTTTAATCAGAGAAATTGTCGAATCGAACGTCGCACTCCCAATCTTCATATATAAGTTTTCGTCATTTCTCGACTACTTTCTTCCAGTCGTCTGGCGTGACATGTTCGCAGGCATCGTGTAGTAATATGAGCATTTTACTTGCCGTGAAAGGCAGTTTTGTTTTTTCTGACTGCGTGACCTTCGATATGGGCCCATATTAGTTAATTTGAGAGGAATGAAATTCAACAAGCGTTCTTAGACAAGGCGCTCTACACTCATGCTGTGCGTGAACGCCATTTTCAACCCCCGACGCAAAGAGAGGGGTGTTATAAGTTTAACACAGACACATTGATACACACTATGTATCTGTGCGTCTGTCTGTGGCATCGTAGCTCTCAAACGAATTGATCGATTTTTAAGCGGTTTATGATAATCGAGATGAATCTTAGTCGGAGTTTATTTAACTTTTAATGTATTTGGTTGTTTTGAAAAATAATACAGATTAATGGACACGCGTAATGTCGTGTAAGGGTATTCAACAGTTCAAACAATCAACTGGTATGAAATATATTTTATTTAAACGTTCAAATCTAACTTTACTTCACTTTCTGCCCCAGTTGTTCGGCCACGTTCTTCGGGAAGCTGGAAATAAAAAATAAAAAAGTATTTTTTTGAGGTCTTTGTAAAGCCGCGACAACTAAAGTACCTAGGTATTTTCCCAGCACACACCTCAAAAAAATATTTATTGCTTTCTTTTTAACCCGCGAACAAAGAGACGGGTGTTATAAGTTTAGGGTTTGTTTCACTGGGTGTGTGTGTGTGTGTGTGTGTGTGTGTGTCTGTCTGTGGCATCGTAGATCCCAAACGAATGGACCGATTTTGATGCGGTTTTTTCTCTTTGAAAACTGATGTGATTGAGATGGTTCTTAGCTATAATATGGGGAGGGGCAGGGGGGAGGTGAGAAAAGGAGGGTGAGAATCGTAGCGTCCAAACGAATGAACCGATTTAGATGCGGTTTTTATGTTTCAAAGCTGAGGTAATCGAGATGGTTCTTCGCTATAATTAGGAAAGGGGAAGGGGGGGGGGGGACGAGGATCGTATCTTCCAAACCCCATACGAATGTACTACTGAAGCGGTTTTGTATGTTTGAAAGTTGAAAATGGAAAATAATATTTGTAATTTTACTCAACTGTTGCGATGCTGCCGCTTCGCCACTTTCACTAACGAGACAAGTAGCGGGTTACATGTAAGAACGACAGAGAGAACGCGATAGTGGCGCGCAGCGTTGTTAGTTCGTATGATGCTAGGGGATGTTGGGGCTTACCCACGGATCGGGTAAGGTTTCAAGATCTTCAGTCGGGGAGTCTAGCGGAGTTACAACCCTATTTGTACTGAATTAGAATAGAGTATTGTATTTGTGCTACATATATTTGAAAACAGCTTGAAACGAGCAATTTTATTGGATAATAAAGTGGTTCGGTTCTAATCGTTTCATTTGTGAGTTCAGGTTTTCCTAGTGAGATCATCGACCGCGTGGTGAGTGATTGTAATTTTTTTATTTGTGTTGTTTTTAGTGATTTATAGCTTGTATGTTGTGTGAATGTCGATCGGCCGCTCACCTCAACTCACTGTAATTGAGATCTCTGTGATCTCGTGGTATCTCTGTGATCTTTTAGCCTCTTCAGTGATCCAAATATAGTTGTTTAAGTTCTAAGTAGCTATAGTATCACAGTACAATTTCGCCGTGTATTTAGTATTTTCTAATGGGTATGACGTCTCTATTGGTAAAATCTCATTGCTTACAGCTGCTTGTATTTCCGACGGAACAAAAAATGACCAAAACCTATCGAGTGAGGTATCAAAATAAAGGGCAATAAAAGACCGTTTCAAAATATATTATTATTTTGAAATGGTAACACAACATGAGCATTTTTCTTTCATGCTTCTTACATTTTCAATTTTAGATTAATCAAGTTTTGTAAGTACTATAGTCCAATGTCCAATGCAATTGCAACTTTAAAAAAAATTAGTAAGTAAATAGGAAACATTAAATTTATTTACATATATTATAATAGCTAGCGGCAAGTAAGTCTAGCAGTGAACGAAACGTGGCGGGGATTTTGCCACAGTCAGTTTTCGGGATAAAAAGTATTTAACATTTTAACACATTATTTATATAAACTTTCGGTCAGGTCGCATTAGGATCGCATTGCATTGCGTCCGTCCGCTATCGCGGCTGTAAAGCAAAAACCCGACATAGCACGTGAGTTGTTCAAAATTTTATTCATTTATCACACACAGTACAGGCACACAGTCGAGTTTTTGTATTATTACAATAATTGATAATTTTCATAAAAATTGTATTAGTTTAATTACATCAATTTGTTTGCTTGTCGTATGAGGTAGTGATGGGGCCTCTAGTGTCAGAATTTTTCAGGCCGCCCGAGGGCCTCCGATGTGGCCTAACGATGCCAACCGGGATCGTGCCGTCCCAAGAAGCGAAGGAATTCGCACATAACTTAGAAAAAATATTGTTGCTGAGCCCAGGACCGAACCCGGTGTCAGTCGCAATAGAATACCGCTCAACTACCATATTTCTTATAGGTAATTTATATGTTCTGGAATTTCTGAACCTATTTTAAAGATGATTTGTTTTTTATTTGAAAAGATTAAAATCCAGTGTACATAGTTCCAAATAGTTTCATCTTAACTTTTTATGTCCTTTTTGTCAGCGTTGTGCTTGTAGATAGAGAGAGAGAGAGAGAGCGTAGTTATTAATTTATAATATACCTTACCTAGTAAGTAGTGGTAAAGTGATGATAGTATGATCAAAATAATTAATAGATGATAAGTTTTACTCTCGTGCCTACAACCTACCGCTAGGTATATTATAATTATTTGTTTTTTCTTTTCAACTATGTAGAGCGGTTTATTAATGCTTGTTAGAATCCAACGATACCGGGGGTGGTCCTCGGCGCCGCAACGCAACAATGACTTTCCTGAATTATGTTCGGATTTCCATCGGTCCGTGCTGCGGAGGGCACGTTTGGTGCTGGCTGTTATTGATTGATTGATAGTAGTCGTTGAGCCATGGCAGAGGCCCTGGCGGTGGCCTCATACGACAAAGAAATAACTATGAATGTAATGTTTCTAACATTTCGTAATCATATCATATCATATCGTCATTTGTAATGTTTCTAAGTACCGTGTGATTTGCAAGAATAAACAGCTTCTCTACGTGGACACTCAACTCAAGTAATATAAAGTCAAGCTGACATTCAACACGGGGAGGCAAAAACTCCCTACCCCTAAATTATCCCTCAAATTCTCCCTTTATTATTCCTCAATATTGAAATACCTTCAGCATCCGCTTCATGTTCTTGTTCTTCTTCTTCTTCTCCATTTTTTGAGCACGTATTCACACACGCTTGGCTTTCCATGTCTTCGTATTTCTCTAAACAATACTGGGAAACTGGTGAACTCTGTAAGTAGATATAGTATGATTAATATGTATATGTATCAAACCTTTTTTTTTTTTTGCGAAAATTTGAGCAATTTTCTTATTATTTTTTTATACGAATGAGGAAACAGAACATTTAACATACTTAAGTGTAGAGTGCGCGAAAATGTTCGGCAAAAAATAGACATTAATGGAATTCCTCAGCGTGCGAAAATAGGTATTATCACAAAGGCGCGAGCAAAGCTAGCGCAAAAATGTTGAACTATTTGAGGCCGTGCGTAAACAAAAGAAGAAAAATTACTATAACTACCTCTTCTACTATACCTACTCTACCATTGAGTAGATAGATATATGAACGCAGCCAATAAAAACAAGGCGCGAACATAGCTTGCGCGATAATTACAAATAAATAATAATAATTATTTATATAATTATTTTAAATGTTTGTTAAAACTGAAGGAAAACAATATGCACCTTATCCAGTTGCTAACCGCATGTATTCATTCAACAGGCAATAACAAAACATGGGTGCAAGTGTAGAGAGCATGAAAATTTGGAGTTATTTCTAGTTTCAGTGTAATTCTGTGTGTTTAATGACATAATATTATTTGAAAGGCGCGAGCGAAGCGAGCGCTGAAATTTTAAGATATTTCTATCAGTGAAACAAATAAACATGATTGCAAGACATGAAAATAACAATTGGAACTAAAAAAACCTTTGATAAAAGATGAAATAAGCCCAGGGGCCTCATGAACCCCCCCCCCCCCCCCCCCCACTGGATCCCGGACATTTAACATACTTAAGTGTAGAGTGCGCGAAAATGTTCGGCAAAAAATAGACATTAATGGAATTCCTCAGCGTGCGAAAATAGGTATTATCACAAAGGCGCGAGCAAAGCTAGCGCAAAAATGTTGAACTATTTGAGGCCGTGCGTAAACAAAAGAAGAAAAATTACTATAACTACCTCTTCTACTATACCTACTCTACCATTGAGTAGATAGATATATGAACGCAGCCAATAAAAACAAGGCGCGAACATAGCTTGCGCGATAATTACAAATAAATAATAATAATAATTTATATAATTATTTTAAATGTTTGTTAAAACTGAAGGAAAACAATATGCACCTTATCCAGTTGCTAACCGCATGTATTCATTCAACAGGCAATAACAAAACATGGGTGCAAGTGTAGAGAGCATGAAAATTTGGAGTTATTTCTAGTTTCAGTGTAATTCTGTGTGTTTAATGACATAATATTATTTGAAAGGCGCGAGCGAAGCGAGCGCTGAAATTTTAAGATATTTCTATCAGTGAAACAAATAAACATGACTGCAAGACATGAAAATAACAATTGGAACTAAAAAAACCTTTGATAAAAGATGAAATAAACCCAGAGGGGTCATGACCCCCATGACCCCCCCCCCCCCCCCTGGATCCGCGCTTGCTCTATGATGGGATTTTATTCGTTGACAAGAATCTGACAAGAGCCTTGGTGCGCGAAAGAAACATTTATTTTACGCTCGGTTCGGTTGACAACCACTAAGTATAACATGACAGTCGACAACCAGTCAAATAATCTACGGTACCTACTTCGAGCTAGCAACCATCTCCGTTCAAACGGAGTTGGCCGTTTGCTCGAAACCTACGTTATACTACGAATGAAGCAGCGAATGACCAACTAACTATATGATTTTTGCTCGTTGTTTAGAATCTGACAAGAGCCATGGTGCGCGAAAGATGCATTTCTTATTAAATTTTTCTCCTTCTGTCTTAGTCTCACACTACTACTTTCTGCTTTTTAGGGACCATAGGGACCATGTAAAAAGCATCGTCCATTACCTATAAAGGCTGTCCGGTAAATAGTGGATAACCCAGCATAGACACGAATTTAGAAACTGAATAAAGTAGGCATATTTTTTTTAATGTTGGCTACCCAAAACTATTATTTCCAATACGCCACTATGAACCTCAAAGTTTGACGAAAAATAAGCAACAACTCCAATTATTCTTATGTGATCGTGGGAACCAAATTTTTAAAAGTCACTTAGGTACCTACTAGTTACCCTTTTTTTCGGAGCAGCTGTTGTGCCCCCTGTATACACCTGCTGGGTTATCCACTATTTATAGTTTCCAAACGAAACCCTATATATTTTTTGTTTTAATTTTATTATGTTATCATGGTATATCCATAGAATAAATAATAGTACCTGCTGAATACTTCTATGTTTAAGTACATGTGCATACGTATACAAGAAACAAACAATAATAATTTGTGGTCTATGAACCACAAATTTTTATTTGTGGTGTTTGTACCTTTTGGCCGGATCTAATAACGACACCATCTACCATGTGGTAACGAAACCGTATCTGGAAGCCGGTGAGGGTATTGTCGACGCACATGCCCTCGCATGCCCCCCACTCGTCCCACTCCGTCATAGGACACCGATCCGATGAATCCGGATCTACTGCAGGCGGTTCTTCACTGTCAAATAAAAAAAATATTGGTAAAGTAATGTTCCTCTCCTTTTGTGAAGATGTTTCAAGAATTTTGGAATGGGATTTAGAAATCCCGTGAAGTTAAAGTAGGTAGGTACTACTAACGTTTTATTATAACGTATTTTTTTATTACTCTTGGTGACGATATATGGGCATGTCGCTCGCCTGATGGTAAGCGTTGTGGGCTACTCACATACTTATACTTACATACACATTAAATAATAATAACTATTATTATTATCTATTGCACACTTAAATAAACAAGTTAATATAATACATAAACTAAATAAACCTATTTATTACGGGTTACAAAATACTTATTTATGTTTCATAAACATTATTACATAATATGTACTTAATATATTTATCATAATATATACATATTCCATTATAATGGTTACTTATTGCATTTAAATAAATAAAATGTAATATTAGTGTTGTTGGTGCTTGGAATCAGTGCCGACTCCTCCGCCAGCCTTATCTCGGCCGCGGTCCGGCGCGATGCGCGAGCGTGTAAACAATAGGCGGTGCTCGACATCTCGCCCGGCCGGTTACCGCGCGGGCCGGCTCAGTCAGCTACAGACGATACCACGCGAAGCCCGCGCCGCTCGCATGCCATATATTATATAAAAACACGTGAATAGTTATCAATTTGGATATTGTGCTAGTTAATATCTCTTGCAACCTAACTCATTGTAGTAAACAAATAGACCACATCTACAAGAACTTGTGTTGTTTACTATCACTCCTTCCACAACAAAACACGGCCGACGCACAGCCGGCCATAGCGTCACGCCTGCCCATAACAATTGCAGTGCCACCCAGTACTTGGTTGCAAAATGTTGCGTCACTGCACTGCGCTCGTCACTCGTCACTCTGAGGCATTGGTTGTTAAGTCTCATTGCCCAGTAATTTCGCTGGAAACATTGCACTTCAAACCGAAATGCAGAAATGTTTACACACTACTGCTTGGCGGCAGAATATCTGACAAAGGTATGGTACTTCCCCAGGCACCCTCTTACGTAAGAGGCCTACCACAACAAAATATCAATATAGACATGGTTACAAATAATTGTAGTGATCTAGGTAGCCTGATAAATCAATTACAAGAATATATTCCTAATCCTTAATGATACATAGAGACTAGAGTTAAAAAAAAAATGAACTACGTGAATGACTCCAACTACACCTTGACAATAAATGTTAGTTGTTATTCCTCTGTAACATTGTAGATTGCCTAATTATCGTATTTTAGAGTATGTCATGTACAGAAGAATACAAAGACAAATATAACCAAAATTAATGAAAAGCAAATTTTCTCAGACAATAGGTACTCGGAAATATTAGAGGCGGTGACTATCATTTTGAGGCACAATTGATTTCTATTGTGTCACAAAATGATAGGCCACTCTGGCGCTCACCGCCTCAGTTTTGTGTTCAAGTTTTAAATTTTGGAGAAAATTGGCCTACAAAAAATAATATGTGGATCTATTTAGGTAAGTACATTTAGATTTAAATAAAATCTGAATGTAAATATCATCATCATGATCATCATCAGCCTATATTTGTCCACTGCTGGACGTAGGCCTCTCCTAATGCACGCCACTGAGCTCGGTCTTAACCTCTCTTCATCCATTTTGAACCCACCAACCTACAACGGGTTCTTTCGCCAACCCGCATGCAAGCGTGGCGATTATGGCGATGTGGCGAACTCTCCTTTACATGAACGTCACATCCAAATGTAAATATCGTCTATAAACTAGCAAAAAGTGATAAATACAGTAAACAATATTTTGAGAAATCGCTGTTTGAAAGTTCGAGGCTATTATTAGTAGGTATAATATATTAATTAGTAGGTATACATTAAACTTGATTGGGACCACATTTAATTTTTCAGAATAACTATTTATCTATGAATTCTGACATACGGTATCTTACACTACAAACAGAACTATGAACACCTTTTTTTACCCGTACATCAATATGTATAAATATTTTCACTTTAAATAAATGAATAGAATAAGGATATTAATTAATATGAAGGCACTTTTTTGAACAATTGAGTGATTTAACAAATTCATGTTTATTTTGCGATGATTATGCTAGGAATATAAAAGTGTTCTGGAATTTTAACTTGTTT
Organism: Alsophila aescularia; assembly: GCA_946251855.1. Classification (NCBI taxonomy): domain Eukaryota; kingdom Metazoa; phylum Arthropoda; class Insecta; order Lepidoptera; family Geometridae; genus Alsophila; species Alsophila aescularia. The sequence continues at coordinate 46,502,597 of OX276383.1, read as the reverse complement.
TAGCTGTTAAGATTTTGTAATATTTGTTACAACATATTTTATTACATAATAATTTATTATGTATTTTATTTTTGTAACTAGCTGTGCCCGCGGCTTCACATGCGTGGCCATTTCTCTAGGTTGAAAGTATTCTATGTGCTATTCCATGACCTAAAATACCAATATAACAACATTAAATCAAATTTCTTCAGCCGTCACAAATATTTGTATCGATTGCTCGGCTTCCACTCATCGGAATAAGATCAGCCAACAGTGAAAACCGTAAAACCGTAACGCATAAAAATAATACTTACTGTTTACGAGTATTTTTGCGATGAACAAGCCCATAGTGAGAAATTACAAAGCCTCGTAAATGACTTGAAAGTCAAGTACCGATTCTTCAGCAACAGCTGAAATGTATGGTGGATTATCTGGAGATATGGATTTTTTGTCTAGTCGTGGACGACTGGACAAAAAAAGAGGATTAAACTAAATCGATCTACGAACTAATCGCGAACTGATCGAATTGAGTAACTATCTTTTTCACACACGCTCAATAAAGCGTCTGGGTTTAGAGGATATCATATTTCATCTTTCTTACCTGTTTAGCTTACAAATCATACTTGTAAATCTATACAAGTAAAAACATTAATAGTTCATGTGAATTGGTATACTTATGTTAATAATATAATATGAATACGGAACTAACTACAAAATGATATGTAACTAAGTATAGCATTAAGATATTCTGTGATACCAACATAGGCTAACAAGTCAACTATACCTACACCGTACCTTACCTAACCTGTAAGTTAATTATATAATATGGATATGGAGCTAACTATATATTGACATATAACTAAGTATAGCATTAAGATGTTCTGTGATACCAACAAATACTAATACATTATTAACTGTAACTTAACCTACCCAGTTACTTTTGTTATTTTTTACGACGCCCTAGTAGCATAAGTATGTAAGTCTCTAACTGTACAAATGTAAAATATAAATAAATAAATATACTCGAGCAAACATCTACAGGTAAAACCTAATAAATGCCTTTACATGTGAAAAAAACTATTACCCTTAGTATTACCAATTTACAGGAGAAACCGGATAAAGGTCTTTATAATAGTATACCTGAGAGTATTTTTTTAGATGAAACTTTATTTTATTTTGCTTGTATAAAAGTTATAGGTACAGTTTTAAAATATTTTGCATGGAGAGTTTTTGGCTGTTAGCACATTCACTTTGTTTATGCATCAGCTAACTTCATAGTTTTATTAGATGTCAAATATCAGGTTTCACCAGTAAAGCATGAAAAATTTAACAAGGCTGTGTATTTGACAAATTTTTGAACTTTTTGTCATTTATGATGTTTTGCTTGTATAGGGACGATATTTAGATTTTTCATACAATCAACTTACGTAGTAGTGGTACGTGGGGTGTAAGAAGGCCTAGCATCCTGGTTGTCATTTTTACTGTCATTATTATCATCACCTCCTCCGCTTTCATTATCACCTTCATCATCACCACCTGTTACAAAATAAATATTTGACTAAATTTTCCGAATATAAAAACCAAGTAGGTAGGTAGTAGACCTACTGGTTGACCATATTTTTACGTAGGTAAGTACCAAGATATGTATGAGGACGTATCTAAAGCCTTACTTAACACCAAGAAGGCCCATTTCTACGTTGTTATCAGGGACTTGAACGCAAAAGTGGGAAAACAAGCTGGCAACGAATCGAAAGTAGGACGTCACGGATTTCGTAGCAGAAACGCCAGAAGGGAAATGCTTGTCAACTTTCTTGATAGGGTTGGGAACTTCTTAATGAATTCTTTCTTTAAGAAGCAACTAAAAGAAAGTGGGCGTGGCGAAGCCCGGATGGTGTTACGAAAAATTTGATCGACTTTATTATGACGTACAAGAAGCACATAGAGATATCTCAGTGATCAATAAGTTTAATACCGGCAGCGATCACCCCGATTGGTTCGAGGTACTCTGAATATTGACTTTTAGCTTGAACGAGTTCCGCTTGATAAAGTCCACGCTCCAACCAAACCTGGGCCATTATTCTCTATTGCCAATAAGACACGTTACGCGCCGCGTTAAGATATCTGCGTGGAATCGTACGGCAATTGCCGTACTGACGTCACACGTTTTCGGCAAGGAATTTCATGCGGCATAGTGAATAAGCGCCCAGCTCCAAATTATTTCTGGGTCCGGAAAGTTCAAGGAAAATCTGTCAAGACATTTCGATGCTGTGGAAACCACATGCGACGTCAACGGGGGACTGGACAAGGTCTTGAGAATCCTTACGGAAGAGGGCCAAAAGTTCTGCAGTTCGCAGCGTAAGTACAAACAATCCAAGCTCTTAGACGAGACTCTCCGGCTCATGACACAAAGACGAGAAAGTACGCAAGCCCCTTTGTTGTCAACTGAAAAGAAAAGAAGGTGACTCTTAACAAAAAGATTAAGAAACTGACACGACGTGACCTTCGAACACGCCAAATAGTAAAGGTAATAGAGCAGAACCAAGGGTCTAAAATGTTCGTTCAGCGGCTTGGTAGGAGTCACCTGACAAAGCTCAAAACAGCTGATGGCAGAACCGTCGTTTCAAATCCGGAGATTCATGCCAAGATTGAGGATTTTTACCGACAGTTATACGCTTCGCATGCTCCTCGACCACAAACTGTTTGTGAGAACTCGAGAGCCATGTTGACCCGCCACTATAGGTACGGATGAGCTGCCAGATGTCAGGCTTGGAAGAGATGGAGACAAGGGCGGATCCAGCCTTCGAGTCAGGGGGGGAGGGGGGGTCACACTGAACGGGTTCCAAAATTATACAATACTAGCTATTCCCCGCAGTATCAATCGCGTAGCCTATGGCACTCGGGAATAGTTTAGCTTTGAATCAATTTTCAAAATCAGGCTAGTTGTAATAATCTCATACAAACAAACACAATTTTTACGTAACATTTTGAGCCACTTAGATATATTTTTATTGTGTTATGTAGTTATGTGAAAGAAACAAACGTGTATGATCGATCTTCTATGATTGCGAAACATGCTATAAAACCAAGGAAGCGCGAGCGAAGCGAGCGCGAAAATTTTGAGCTACTCATACATTTATTTGTGTAGTCTTATAAAAAAAAACTGAACGTTTATGATCACATAGAATGTGTACAAAACATACAATATTATTAAGAGCGTAGCGAGCGCGAAAATAATGAGCTATTTCCATTATATTATACGAATGTGGAAACAGAATATACCATTTAACACACGCAAGTGTAGCGTGCGCGAAAATGTTCGGTAAAATTAGACATTAATGGAATTCCTCAGCTTGCGAAAATAGGTAATACCACAAAGGCGCGAGCAAAGCTAGCGCAAAAATGTTGAACCATTTGTGGTCGTGCGTATGACATAAGATGAAAATTAATGTGGGTCCACAGAGCAAATAGATATATGAATGCAGCCAATAATAACAAGGCGCGTACGTAGTTAGCGCGATAATTTTAAGTTATTTCTTGAAATGTTAGTAAAAACTGAAGGAAAACAAGATGAGCTTCATCCTTTATTCAACAGGCAATAACAGGACAAGGGTGCGAGTATAGAGAGCGCGAAAATTTGGAGTTATTTCTGGAAAGTTTGTGTTTCATCAAAACATGATACCGTTATAAAGGCGCGAGCAAAGTGAGCGCGGAAATTTTGAGATATTTCTATTAGTGCAACATGATTACAAAACATAGGAAAATAACATATGCAAATGGAATAACAAATGGAACTAAAAAACCTTTGGTTGAAACATGCCCCTTCGTAGTCCCCCAGTGGTGGACAACGCTACTAAATTATTCCCGTTGTCCACTAGTGGTGGATATCGGGAAGAAATAAGTTGCACTGTCCCCCAGTGGTGGATTTTGAAACTAATGTGGCATTGTCCGTAACTATATAACTATTTTATTATTACTGTTTCATGTACATAGTGACAGGTGTCAAAGTGGCAGGCGTCAAAGTGGCAGGCGTCAAAGTGGCAGGCGTCAAAGTGGCAGGCGTCAAAGTGGCAGGCGTCAAAGTGGCAGATGTCAAAGTGACCGATGTGACAGATGTCAAAGTGACATGTCAAACTCCAAAGTCATACGTCAACACCTGTCAAGATTTAATCGATATCTTCGTTTTGGATGGCAGCTGTCAAATTTAAAAGGGCTATAACTCTGAAACTAGTGATCCTAGCCTAGTAGTTTCTTTACAGAAGTGATAGATCTCAATGAAATCTTTATTTTGGATGACAGCTGTCAAACTTAAAATGCATATAAATTTGAAACTAACGATCCTGGACTAGTAGTTTTTTACAGAAGTGATAGGTCTCATCGATATCTTCGTTTTGGATGACAGTTGTCAAATTTAAAAGGGCTATAACTCTGAAACTGATCCTAGACTAGTAGTTTCTTTATAGAAGTGATAGGTCTCATCAATATCTTCATTTTGGATGACAGCTGTCAAACTTTAAATGGCCATAACTTTGAAACTAATGATCCTGGACTAGTAGTTTCTTTACAAAAGTGACAGATCTCATCAATATCTTCATTTTGGTTGACAGCTGTCAAACTTAAAAAGGCTATAACTCTGAAACTATTTATTGTAGACTAATAGTTTCTTTACAAAAGTGATAGATCTAATTATAATCTTCATTTTCGATGACAGCTGTCAAACTTAAAAGGGCTATAACTCTGAAACTAACGATACTAGACTAGTAGTTTCATTACGGAAAGGTTAGATCACATCGAGATCTTAATTTCATGACATTTAAAGGTCAAATGAAGAGGGAAGAGGTTGCATACATAATTTTATGCGACCTCTTTTCTGCTTGTGATCTACCCATGTGAACTGAGGAGGACCACGGGCAAGAAAAAGTGCCCGTGGTCCACCCAGGTGAACTGAGGTGGACCACGGGCAAAAAAAAAGTGCACGTGGTCCACCCAGGTGAACTGAGCAGGTGGACCACGACCAATGCCCGATTTAATCATTGTTTGTCTTTTCTGACATCAGCTGTAAATACTAGATGTTTTGAGATTTGTCAGATTTCACCTGTCAATTTGATAGCTATCATCCAAAATTAAGATATCGATGAGATCTATCGCTTATGTAAATAAACTACTAGTCTAGGATCGTTAGTTTCAAAGTTATAGCCATTGTAAGTTTAACAGCTTTCATGCAAAATGAAGATTTCAATGAGGTATATCACTTTTGTAAAGAATTTATTAGTCTAGGTTAGATAGTTTCAGAGTTATAGCCCTTTGAAGTTTGAAAGCTGTCATCCAAAATGAAGATATCGATGAGACCTATCACTTCTATGAAGAAACTACTAGTCCAGGATCGTTAGTTTCAAAGTTATAGCTATTTAAAGTTTGACAGCTGTCATCCAAAATGAAGATATCGATGAGACCTATCACTTCTATAAAGAAACTACTAGTCCAGGATCGTTAGTTTCAAAGATATAGCCATTTTAAGTTTGATAGCTGTCATCCAAAATGAAGATATCGATGAGACCTATCACTTCTGTAAAGCAACTACTAGTTCAGGATCGTTAGTTTCAAAGTTATAGCCCTTTTAAGTTTGACTGCTGTCATCCAAAATGAAGATATTGATGAGACCTATCACTTCTGTAAAGAAACTACTAGTCTAGGATCACTAGTTTCAGAGTTATAGCCCTTTTAAATTTGACAGCTGCCATCCAAAACGAAGATATCGATTAAATCTTGTCAGGTGTTGACGTATGACTTTGAAGTTTGACATGTCACTTTGACATCTGTCACATCGGTCACATAGGTCACTTTGACATCTGCCACTTTGACATCTGTCACTTTGACGCCTGCCACTTTGACGCCTGCCACTTTGACGCCTGCCACTTTGACGCCTGCCACTTTGACACCTGTCACTATGTACATGAAACAGTAATAATAAAATAGTTATATAGTAGGGACAAATGCCACATTAGTTTCGAAATCCACCACTGGGGGACAGTGCAACTCATTTCTTCCGACAACGGGAATAATTTAGTAGCGTTGTTCACCACTGGGGGACAACGGGAATAATTTAGTAGCGTTGTCCCCCAGTGGGGGTCAACGCCACTTTTTTCCCGTTGTCCACTAGTGGTGGACAAAAAGTGGGGGACAACGGGAATAGACGGTTCTGGACTCCTTGCAGCGATACCCAGTGGATTGATATGCTAAGATGTCTGTATGACGCTGCTACGATGTCAGTCCAAGTTCAAGACCTGAGTACTGAGCCTATCCCATTGCTTAGAGATGTAAGACAAGGGGATGTTATATCCCCGAAATTGTGTTTATGACCGCAATGGTCGATACAATGCCATGGTTTAGGACGCTGGAATGGAAAGGGGCGGGTATCAACATTAACGGTGAGTAGGTACATATCACACTTGCGATTTGTAGACGATATCGTCCATATCCGCTTGGTTGTCCACGCGCTGAAGACCGCAGGACCAAACTGATAACCCAAATAAAAATGGCGGACGTGACACATCTAACCTCAAACTGGTAACTGATTGTATATGCGTTGAGACTACAGGTACTTGATGTTTAACCCACAAAAAAAAGAAGGTTGACGCGACACATCTGGTCGCAAACTGAGGATTTATTGGGTAAGTGCCGAGATCATAGGTATCTGATTGTCAACTCACAAAAAAAGAAGGTCTACGCGACACATCTGGCCGCGCTGACTTTGCGTAAACAAACAGTTTTTATGACCACTTCATTGAGCGCTTAGATAAACAAACTGGTGATTTATGGAGCTAAATAGGTACGGCACATATTTCAAGTGTTTATGCTGTGGGTTTCGAAGCAAAATAATTATATACACACGAATAGATTTGAATGATTATTGAGGTCAATAATGTTCAAAATCGAGTGGCAAAATTTACGTCGCTATCGAGTGGTCCGATGATCGATGAAAACAAAAAATGTGACTGTAGCGTTAGTTGCGATGATCAATGAAAACAAAAAAAGTGACTGTAGCGCATAGAATCAATCGAGCGGTTATGGCGGATTCGCTGCAAGAGCTGCGACAGATGCTGACTAGCCTAGCTGACGCCTCACGACAAATTGGTATCCGCATGAACATAGACAAAACATAAATAGGTCAATGACAATGTCATACCGGAACCAATAGAGTAGTCAATGGCATGCCTCTCGAAATTGTACAGGAGTATATTTACCTCGGATAAATTGTTAAACTGGGTAGGAACAATTTTGAGAAGTGAGACATTAGGAATATTCAGCTAGGCTAGGCAGCTTTTGGAAAATTTCGTCAGTATTCTTTTCGCCCATTCCACAATGCTTGAATACAGTCTTCTACAACTGCGTTCTACCCGTAATGACATACGGAGCCGAAACGTGAACACTGACTGTAAAACTGGACCACAATTTTAAGGTAGCTCAGCGAGCTATATATGGAACGATCTATGCTCGGAGTTTCTCTGAGAGACCGAATACATTTTTTTTAATACTGTCTTGGTGATAGTTTGACCACGATCTCACCTGATGGAAAGCGATGATGTGGACGAAGGTGTAGCACGCTTGCCTAGTAGATACCGGAAACACTGACGAGGGTAAGAGGGAAAATGAGGTGATTCGGCAGAGAACTAAGGTAACCGACATAGCTCAGAGAATTAGCAAGCTGAAGTGGCAATGGGCTGGTCACATTTGTCGTAAAACCGATAACCGTTGAGGTAAACGAAATCTGGAGTGGAGACCGCGAATCGGATAACGTAGTGTAGGACGCCCCCCGGCAATGTAGCTGGCAGTCATTGGAAGAGAAGAGCCGAAGATCGGGCTCAGTGGCGTGCCTTGGGAGAGGCCTATGTCCAGCAGTGGACTAATATATAGGTTGTTGATGAAGTACCCTGATTTGGTTTATATAAATTCACACGATATTACACCTACGAGTTTGGAGACTTTTTTATAGTAGTGATGCCGCCAAGGCCATCCCAGAAAGAAATGGCGTGTTGACCTGGACGCGTGCCTAACCTACCAACTGGCTTGAGGTGGCGCAGGGATTTGGAAGACATTTGGAAGTACTTAGGAATGCCTTTGCCCTGCAGTGGAATAGCATAGATAACATAAAAAAGTGATGATTTAGTGATACGGAGTTGTAAAACAACAAACCTTGTGCTTCAGTAACAGCGGGCTCTGTTGTGCAAAGCGGCGTCATGTACGTTCGCACACGATTGACAAGCAGTCTGGCGAAAGGTTTCGTCACTTGCTTTTGTTCTTTTCCAATATAAGCTGTAGAGACGGTCTGAGGTGGCGACTGTTCCTCGTTTGATGACTAAACGAACATTACAAAAACAGTTATAAATAAATTATTTTTGGGTTGAAGGGCAGCAAATTATAACCTAATCACCTAGTTATCTTTTACCGGGTTATCATATCCAATCAGAGTCAGATTTGTCCATAGGCCAAGTCGACTCGGGATCTAGGGGCGGCTGGATGTAGGGGCAGCCAATAATGGATAAAAAGTTAATAAACATTCACATCTGGAGCATTGCTCTGTACGGAAGCGAAACGTAAACAATGACACAGAAAGAGCGGGGATGGCTGCAAACATTCGAAATGTGGTGTTGGAGACGCATGGAGAAATGTGGTGTTGGAGGCACATGCAGAAATGTGGTGTTAGAGGCGCATGAAGAAAATAAGTTGGACTGAAAGAAAGACGAGCGATGAAGTACTCAGTCTCGTCCAAGAAAAGTGAAACTTTATGGCGACCATAGAAAGGAGAACAGGAACAGGAAACATGTTTGACCACCTTATACGACATGAACCATCATAGAAGAGAAGGTAGAAGGGAAGAAAGGAAAAGGTAGACCTAGAAGGAAATTTACAGATCTGATAAAGGAGAACATATATTTGTTATGTCGTATAGGGTAGTCAAAGCTTTAGCCGAAGGTAGGGAACGCTGGAAATTAATCCACCGACAAGAGCTGGGCACATAAATAAGACGGGTGAAAGTGTCTATCATCTGGCTACGCTGAACTTGGCAAGAGAGATGAAGTCCTGACACAACCTGAGAAGGGGCGGCTGGTGCGACACGGCCTAGGAAGGCACTGCTAGTCCGCCCCTGTGTGCAACGCCAAGGAAACAAACACAAATAAAAATATTATGGCTAAAAGGCATCTTGGTCATATCAGTTTTCAAACATTAAAAACCGCATCAAAATCGGTCCATTCTTTTGGGAGCTACGATCCTCACCCCTTTTTCCCCCATTATAGCTAAGAACCATCTCGATTACCTCAGCTTTAAAACATTTAAAAACTGCATTTTAATCGGTCCATTCGTTTGGAAGCTACGATTCTCACGATTACGTGTTCTTTTAAATAACTTTCAACCCCAATCCTGCGCAATAACTTTAAAAAAAGTTTTGGCTTCAGTATCGAATAAAGAACAGCCTCCAACAAAAATTTACTAAATATCTTCAATGTAAAGAATTGAACCTGTTAGTACAGGTTCAATTCTTTACATTATTATGTGTATAATACATATTATGTACTATACACATAACTATATATATATTATATACTATAGTTTTATTATAAGTACTATTATTCCCGCTCGTGACTTCGTCCGCGCGGACTGCAGTTTATCGCGAAAAAAAGCATCCAATTTTCTTCTAGGATATTAAAAACCAATGCAAAAGTAGGTATAGCACGAATGCTCTTGATGTTATTTGACAGACTTGTTATTTCGTTTCCATGGCAACCACAGACCATTCTGTGATGGCAATCGTTCCTTACAGCGAGTAATCTACATTTCCAGTATTACCATGGAAAATTACAATTTTCCGGGATAAAAGTATCCTAAGTTTTATTCCATGGTATAAGCTATCTCCTTATTATTTATTCGTAGGCTATCTCCAATCCAAATTACATAAAATCCTTCCTGCCGTTATCGAGTGAAAGCTCCCCAAACAAACAAACAAACACAACGTTTCACTTTTATATATTGGTATGGATAGATGTAGGTATAATTGATTTGCTTTTAGTACTTACTTTAAACGCAAACCCCACCCCTACTTGCACGATTTTCACAGTTTTTAAGGAACATTCCTTGAAAACTGTGAAATTCGTGCAAGTATCCCCACTACCTATCCCTCGCGTAAAGCGGGGTATTACTGTACTAGTACAAGACCTTTAGTTATTTTGCACAAAATTACCTCAAAATCCAGCCCCTTGTCGGTGCCGGCATCAATAGGATACAAGTTGAGCCTGATACTGTCAGCCCACTTCGAGTCGTCCTTGCAGAGTTCCAAGTTGGAGACCCCGAGGAACCAGTCTGGCGAAGGCAGGATGCCGGCTGCGATGGACAGCCGGTGGTGCACTCGGGTGGCCCTGAACGAGGTCGTGGTCGACAGGTCCGTCTGCTCGGGACTGCTGGCCTTTATCACTGTGCGGACCAGCGTGGGCAGCTTACCAAATACAAGCACAAATTAAAAGAAAAAATATAACCCCTGACATTATGTCTAAGAAGCATCTCGATCACATCAGCTATCAAAAAGGAAAACACCGAATCAAAATCAGTCTATTCGTTTGGGAGGTACGATTCCACAGACAGACATACGGATACATACATACATACACACCCTAAACTTATAACACCCTCTCTTTTCGAGTTCGGGGGTTAAAAATATAAGTTCAATAACTAAAACCCGTCTACGGTCTTATTAGAATAAAAAGTCACAAACAATTTTTTTCGAACGTTTTACAAATTTAAAACTTTAGAGCCGAGAGCGATGTAAATGTACTAGGTACCTAAAGCCCTAAAGCGCACTCCCACGGCTCTAAAGTTTTAAATTACTAAAACTTATGAAAATTCTTGTTTGTGACTATATAGTTCAAGACCGTAGTCGGGTTTTAGTTATTGAACTTATATTTCATTTAATAGTTTTTACTCTTGCGATGAAGACGAATTGATTGACACCTAGCTTGTCAAAATCGGATCAATAGGGGTGACGCTATGGGGAAACATCTATACAAACATACATAGACTGTTAAATACCCTTCCCTTGCTTCACCGTAGTCGGATAAAAAAGACACGCTCGCTTGATCGCGTTTTCGTTGCAAAATCTTGCATGAAAACTCGTGCGAGCGCAATGCTGTGCAGTCGCTGTGGGTTCTCGGTACATGCGATATTAGCTTTCATACGAGATGACGTCACACTCCATACTTCATAAATGTGGTGCTATACTACACGTGATAATATCGCGAGTATCACCCATGTACTGCGCTGCGCTCGTCACTTTGAGACTTGTATTAATCCATGTACCGAGTAATTCATATTATGGACAAACCTTTTTCTGGGTTTCAATCTCGAACTGCGTTGTGTTCCCTTGCTCCGCTAACATCTTTAACCCTATGGAGGCTACGTTGGCAATCTTGAACAAGGAGGTGGAGGGGCTGTGGGAAGCCCCCACAACGTTGCTGAACCGCGCGGTGGTCGTGTTGGGGAACATGTTGGTATGCGTGTTGTAGGACCACAGCCCCTCGAATGTGAGCTGAAGCGATCAAAACTGTTTTAACTTCACAGATACAAGTCGTAATAGGATCACTTGCTAGGTACCTAATCATACAAGTATTTGAATTCAGAGAAGAGAGTATACAACGCCCATGTATGGACAACCATACAAAAAGAAGAAAACAATTATCTACCTACCCTTAAATATTATCCAATTTCAAAATTGAAGATTTTGAAAGGTTTTTCATTAATTAACTACGCTTATACGTCTCCGTTTTTATATTTTTTCAATAACTTTAAAGTTATAAGCTTCTTACCTGGCGTTTTTACACGACTGCCCAAAAAAAGGAGTGTTATGTTTTTAGCATTCATGTATGTTTGTATGTGAGTTTCTTTATTCCACCATAACTTTTAAATGCCTGAACAGATTTAGATGTATGGGGTATCTTTAGAATCCTTACATCCCACAAATAATAGGCTATGTTTTTTTTTTAAAACATTCAATATTGCGGCAGTATGGCACCATTATCAAACTCGTAAAAATTTTTTTCTTCTAAATTTACAATATGGGTATCAAATTTTAAGCCCATTCCAATAATATTTTTTTTTTTGGTAAAAGCAATTTTTTGGCAGGGCAGGCGTGTTTTTTTAGCTTTTAAGCTAGTTTTTTTGTGCTGAAACTATGATATATTGAAAAAAAAAGATTTCTTTAAAAATGAAAGTTCTAGCTTAGATTAAATTCTATTCCAGCGATTGACACGATTTCACCACATTTTTGGGGGCGGAAAGTGCTTTCCTCCAAAACACCAATTCTATCAAAAACTGTACCTACTACTAAAATCACAATCAGAAACTCTGCCTATCGCTTGTATAGGGGATCGGGGGGAGGGAATGAGACAGCAATACATTGACTAAATACCTACTTTGCAAAGATTACGTCAAGGGGGATTACTCTTAATTCTTGTACTCATAGTCAAGTAGAATCTGAGTGGATTAAACAGGACAAACTGCTACTTATATGGGTTTATTTGGGTACAGTGAAATATAGGTACAAATAACTGACCTTGTATCTGGCATCCTCACAGACTTGACAATCTCCATCAATCTCATCTGGCTGTATGTCGTCAGACTTCCGGGGGTCCTCGCACACTCGTGTCGAAAGCGGCCCTACGAAGTTGTACCACACGTCGGGCTTCACCGCCACCACCGCGAATATTGACACGCATTTGTTACCCTTGGCTGGAGCTGTCCAGACGGCCTGCCAAATACACCAATATTTGGTATCCCATATGTACGTACCATGCGAAGTTCAACACCAACACTGGCACAACCATCGTATCTAAGCCGGAGATCCTTTCTAAGATCGAAGACTTCTATGGTCGATTGTACGACTCACATGCTTCTAGACCCAAACCCAGCACAGATGATTCCCGCGCAATACTGACCCGCCACTACACTGATGAACTGCCCGACGTCAGCCTAGACGAGGAAGAGATGGCGCTCAAACAAGTTTAGAATGGAAAGACCCCCAGTGAGGATGGTATAACTTCGAAGCTTTTGAAAGCAGGGGGGAACCCGTACTTCGGGAGCTTCAGGGTCTATTTGGCACCGTACCGTTGGCATGGCAGTGGGAGAACTCCAGAGGCCTGGAGCAAGAGTTTGGTAGTAATCTTATTTAAAAAAGGGGATAAAACCCTTTTAAAGAACTACCGACCTAAAAAAAAAAAAGGCAAAACACGCAGCATTCGACGAGTCAACATCACCCGAAGATGCCTCGTGCAGAGGCGAAACACGTGTCGTATTGATGTCAGACGTTTGGTATTTGGATCGAGGTATATGTTTTTTATTGTGTTTTTATATTATATGTATATGAATATATAAGTGTTTCGATACTTGTATTTGGGTAGGGTTTGTTTAGCTTGGGGGTTTTTTATTGTGTATATATATTTATATATATTATTTGTATATAAGTGTTTTTTCTGGCCTCCAGGCCTTAGCTTTTCTTTCATTTATATTTTTCATTAGTTCAATCTGGGGTAGGGTTTTGTTTAGCGTGGGGTTTTACTTGTGTTAATTTTACCATTTATAATTTGTCTGACTTACAGTTTTGGCGGAAGTAAGCTACATATTTTTATTTTGTTCATTTTAAATATGGATTTCCGCAAAGTAACGCCTGAATCTATCAATTATAACTACCGACTTATTTCACTCTTGAGCCACGTCTATAAGTTGTTTTCGAGGGTCATCTCAAATCGTCTCGCAAGAAGACTTGACGAATTTCAGCATCCTGAACAGACCTTCGTGGAGGATTTAGCTCCATAGAACACATACACACAGTGAGGCAGGTTATACAGAAGTCTGAAAAGTATAACAAGCCCCTGTGTCTTGGTTTTGTGGACTATGTGAAGGCCTTTGTGGACTATGTGAAGGCCTTTGACACCGTTGAAACCTGGGCGGTTCTGGAGTCTTTGCAGCGTTGTCAAGTGGGCTGGCGATACATCGAAGTGCTGAGATTTCTGTATGTCCAAGTACAAAACCAGCAGTCTAAACATATCCAACTGCGCAGGAGAGTGAGACAGGGGGATGTTATATCCCCGAAACTGTTCACTAATGCCCCGAAATATATGTTTAAGACGCTGGATTTGAAAGGAATGGGCATTAATATCAATGGCGAGAATATCTCACACTTACGATTTGCCTATGATATCGTCCTAATGGCCGAGTAGCTGCAAGACTTGCAAAAGATGATGACCAACCTAGTTGATGCTTCTCGACGCATCGGTCTCGGAATGAACATAGATAATACCAAGATTATGTTTAACGATCTTATTGACCCGGAACCGATTGCAGTTAATAGTGTACCTCTTGAAGTTGTCCAACAATATGTTTGTCTTGAACAAATATTTCAATTACGTAAGAATAACTTTGAGAAGGAAGCCAACAGAAGAATTCAGCTTGGTTGGGCAGCATTCGTCAAATCTTATCGTCGTCCATACCACAGTTCTTGAAGACTAAAGTCTTCAATCAGTGCGTCCTACAAGTCACGACCTAAGGAGCAGAAACGTGGACTCATAGTCAAACTAGTCCACAAATTTAAGGTCGCTCAGCGAGCTATGGAGAGAGCTATGCTTGGAGTTTCTCTGAAGGACAAGATTCGTAATGAAGATATCCGACGGAGAACCAAGGTGACCGACATAGGTCTTAGAATAAGCAAGCTAAAGTGGCAGTGGGATATTCATATTTCCAGAAGAACTGATAACCGTTGGAGTGAACGAGTTCTCGAGTGGAGACCACGTTTAGGCAAACGTAGTGTAGGATGACCTGTGGCCAGATGGTGTAAAGACCTGTGAAAGGCGGCTTGAGGAGAATGGATGAGGGGAGCTGAAGACTGAGCTCACTGGCGTGCATTAGAAAAGGCCTACGTCCAGCAGTGGATAAATATAGGCTGATGATGATGATGTTGATGACGTAAGTACCACGCTAATCGAAACCTCACTGAACTGACTCGCAAGTTATGGAAGTGTGTGTTCCACTTCCACAGCTAAACAAAGACTTTCCCAATAAAACGCTTTAAAACGTTCCGGAAACGAGGCCAGCTTGCAAGTCAGTTCAGTGAGGTTTCAGTAAGAAGACATCTTCATCACCATCATCAGCTTATGCTTGTCCACTGCTAGACGTAGGCCTCTTCTAAGTTTTCGCAACTGAGCTTGGTCTTCAGCTCTCTTCATTCATTAACTGCCTGCCGCTTTTCGCAGATGACGCACTCCACCTGGCGACAGGGCGTCCTACTTACGTTTACCTACGTAAACGTGGTCTCCACTCGAGAACTCGTCCACCGGAACGGTGAGAAGTCCGATTTACCCCTCCCTCGACCCTGCACCGCGCTGACTCGCCGCCACCCGGTGTATCAGACATAGCTGCCTGCTGCCGTCTCACTGACTTCAACTGTCAACTGAACTGATTCGAAAAACTGAACCACGTGTCCGGAGCGCATAACGAGCAGTTGCTGTTTGCTTTCAGCAGCTCTCCAGATCATGGGTCTACGTCGTGAGGGTCCGTAACTCTTTACGAAGACAAAGCGTTGGACGGACTCGCGAGGGTCCGTAACCCTCACGAAGACAAAACGTTGGGCGGTCCAACTCTCGTCTGTCTCCCAGTCTTTGGTCGACTGGTCGACATTCCAGAACTTTTCTTTTCCAACTTTTGTTTTCTTTAAAACAAAATCAATGCCAGGCATCTATGTATATAATATAAACAAAAATA
The DNA here is from genome assembly GCA_946251855.1 of Alsophila aescularia. Taxonomy (NCBI): domain Eukaryota; kingdom Metazoa; phylum Arthropoda; class Insecta; order Lepidoptera; family Geometridae; genus Alsophila; species Alsophila aescularia. The sequence goes on along the minus strand of OX276383.1, from coordinate 46,486,823 downwards.
TTTGGAACTAGCTGTGCCCGCGGCGTTGCCCGCCCACTAATTATAACGATCCTATGGGTTATTTCAAAACCAAAAGTACAGTAGTCACAACGAATCTTTTCTAGTCAATGCCTAAGCTATCCAACAGTACCGCATCGCAATCGGTCCAGTACTTTTAAATTATGCGCGAACAAACAAAGAGACAGACCCACACTTTAAAAAAATGATATGTTTTGATCAGTAGCTTATTTTAAGTCCCACAGTTTTTTTTTGTATCTTCATTATAAAGCCTTTAGGTTACTTAAGTACTGCTTTATTATCTATCTATCTATACTTATAATAAAGCAAAAAGAACAAAAAAGTCTGTACAATGAAGATAATTAAAAAAAGTTCTAGTCTAGGGTACTTAAAATAAGCTATTGAACAAGAATAGAAAATTTTTGAAAATCATGTCTGTCTATTTGTCTGTTAGTTTGTTTGTTTGTATGTTTGTTCGCGCATCACGTAAAAACTATTGGATATTGCGATACGGTTTTCACTGTTGGATAGCTGAGGGTTTGACTTAAAAACTGGGGCAGGTACTGGGTATCTCAATTCGATGAGTAGAAGACGAGCAATCGATAAAAATAATTTTGACGGCTGAAGGAATTTTGATCAAATGTAATGTACCTATATTGTATGTACTTATATTGGTATTTTAGGTCCTTGAATACACATATAGTACTTTTAACCTAGAGAAATGACCAAGCGTGCGAAGCCGCGGGCTTCAGCTAGTACTTATAATCTATACTTATAATAAAACTATAACGGGTCCAATTCAGTACATTGAAGATATATATTTTTTTTTTGGACGGTTCTCTATATTCGATACTGAAGCCAAAACTGTTTTTTTTTCATTTCTTTCTGTCTGTCTGTATCTTGGCAAGGCATCACGCCGAAACTACTGAATGAATTTAAATGAAACTTGGTATGATTTGAGTTCCTACTACGAGGTAGGCATAGAATACTTTTAATCTCGAATAATTAAAGGGTTCCCGCAGGATAGGCGTTGGAAGTTATTTAAAAGAACACGTATTACGCTGAAACTACTGGACGGATTTTTTTGCAACTTGGCACATTCATAGTTTATATAATGGGTAAAAATTGAGGATACTTTTTATTCCGAAAAAAATAAAGAGTTCCTGCGGGATAATGTCCCAAATTCTGTAAATTGAAGATATTTTGTAATAATTTTTTTGAGGACTTTCTATATTCAATACTAAAGCCATAACAGCTGTGTGTGTGCCTGTCTGTCTGTCTGTACCTTGGCAGTGCATCACGCTGAAAACACTCAATGAATTCAAATGAAATTTGGTATGATTTGAGTGTATGAACTCAAATCATACCAAATTTCATTTGAATCGCGGTAGGACATTGGATAATTTTCATCCCGAAATATTAAAGGGTTCCTGCAGGATAGAGGTGGAAAATTATTTAAAAGAACAAGTAGCACGCTGAAACTATTGGACGGATGTTGATGCAACTTGGTGCATAGTTTATAAGATGGATGAAAATTATGGATACTTATTGTCCCGAAAAAATAAAGGGTTCCTGCGGGATATGGGTCCAAATTCTGTACATTAAAGATATTGCGTTTTTTATTTTTTGAGATTTCTCTATATTCGATAATGAAGCCTACACTATATGTTTTTTCATTTCTGTCTGTATGTCTGTCTGTCTGAATCCTGGCCACGCATCACGCTGCCTGAAATACTGGATGAATTCAAATGAAACTTGGTATGATTTGAGTTCATACTACGAGGTAGAATATAGAATACTAAACATCCCGAAAAAATAATAGGTTCTCGCAAAATAGGGGTTGAAACTTATTTCAAAGAACACGTACCACGCTGAAACTAATGGAGGGTTTTGATGCAACTTGGCACCGTCCTAAGTTATATGATGGGTTAAAATTGAGGACACGTTTTATCCCGAAAAAATAATGGGTTTCTGCGGGATATGGATCTAAAGTTATGTTAGTATAGAAGTAATAAATAATATTTTTTGGATGGTTCTCTATATTCGATACTGAAGCCAAAACTGTTTTACATTTTATTTTTGTCTGTCTGTTTGTCTATACGTGCTTTGACCGCGCATTGCACCAAAACTGCTGAATGAATTCAAGTGAAACTTGGTATGATTTGAGTTCATACTATAGTAGTATGAACTAAAACAGGACATAGGATAGGTAGGTAGGACATTAGATAATTTTCATTCCGAAAAATTAAAGTGTTTCCGCATGATAGGGTTTGACATTTATTAAAAAGAACACGTATCACGCTGAAACTACTACACGGACTACTACTTTTATAATGCAAAGTGACACAGTTATATATCTATACTTATAATAAAGTAAAAGGTACGAATAAAACTATACAAAAAAAAAAAACGCTGTTTGTCTGTATGTTTGTTTGTTCACGCATCACGTAAAAACTACTGGACCGATTGCAGTGCGATTGCGCAGCCGAGCAATTGGTAAAAGTTTTTTTTTTTTTTTTTTTTTTTTTTTGTTGGTGCTGGTCCTGGAATAGCACATTATGGAATTTTGAAGTCTTTGAACCTAAAGAAAAGACCACGCGTGCGAAGCCGCGGGTACAGCTAGAACAGTAATAAGAACGAAATAGTATATACAAAGTACATAATTTAAAAAAAAAGTGCTTAAAAAAGTTGCTAGGCTAGGATACCTACTTAAAATAAGCTACTGAATAGGAATATAACATTGTTTTAAATCGTGTCTGTCTGTTTCGTTAGAGATCAGAACAGATTTCCACTGTTGAATAGCTTATAGTTTGACTAAAAATCTGGGGTACTAGGTAATCTCAATTCAATGATTAGATACCGAGCAATCGATAAAAAAACTATTTGAACCCAGAACTAATTTTTAAGAAATTTAGTTTAATGTACTTTGAAGGTACTTTTGGTCCTGGAATAACACGTATACGTGCAACGTACATTTGAATGAAATGACCACGCGGGCAAAGCCGCGGGCACAGCTAGTAAGTACATATAGATAGAAGATAGATTAAAATACTGTCGAGTTCCTAGTGACTTGTCTCACCTCTACCATCGTTTTGGCTGTGACATCTGATTCTAGGACCGTGTTGTTGCACGCAACACTCAACTTCGCATTGGTAGAGTTGGGCATAGGTTCCAGGCGCCCTGCTTGAAGGAAGAGCGGCTTCCTCGGGTTGTCCTTGTTTTCCATCGTATCCTCTTTGAGCGATATAGTAAACGCTATGAAGACTGACTTCAAGTCTCTTGAACGTAATCGAACTGCAAACAATGGGCCTAATTTATTCATTCATTCATTTATATATAGGTAAGTATGAACACACATACTTACCTCTAAATCGTTAGAGATCCTAAATGGTAATTCAAAATGAAAAATGTCAAAAGATGATTATCAAATACCGATTCAATGATACCCCACTTAACAGAATTCGTAGACTTTCAGTTTCAACTTTTTCACAGTACCTATGGCGTCTAGTTGTCGCCATATTGAATTTTGATTACCTATGACAGTAGGTACCTAATCAATATCTTTAGTATTATTTATTCTGTGGTAGCACTCGCAAGATTACAAATCGATTGACGTAAGAATCATCAAAATGACAGACATAGGTACATACATAGTCTGATAAACACATTACCGGGCTTTGCGTTGCGCAGTCTGGTAAAAAGTAAGAGAGCGATGGTAGCCTAAAGGTTCAGTAGTGCGACTTAGAATCTAACGATACCTACCGGATTCGGTTCTATCCCGCACCAATGACTTTTCTAAGTTATGTGCAGTTTCCCATTTCTCCGCGTGCTTCAGAGCCCTCTGAAGCACGCGTTAAGCTGTCGGTCCCGGCTGTTATTGATCAATTCGTTAAGCCATGTCAGAGGCCCTCGGGTGGCCTGACAAACTCTAACACCAGAGGGCAGCACTACCTCATACGACAAACAAACAAACTTTAAAAAGTATATAAGTACTCTAAGCGCGCCCTCTCATTTTGTGCGTCTGCTGTATCTTACCGTGATGAATAAATTAATGGTGATGATACCTACTAGGCATGTACTAGGTAGGTACCGACTTCTGCCTTAGTAACCTGAACAGCCTTGGAAGCGTTAAATAATTAACAGAAAAATAGAAAAGAAAAAAGAAAGAAAATACTTTTATTTCTGACAACACACAACATTAAACATTATCAAGAAGAAAAAAAATTAGGAAATTAGACAAACAAACAAAAATTAATGCTGTGTGTTGTCACAAACAGGTCCCGACTTAGCAAACGCAAAGGCACCTGGCACTGATTTTCTGTCGGAACCTATTCGTGACATCACGAACGCAGAGTGGCACAATAATATAAACACAAAAAATAATAATAGCATGCTTACCTGTGTATCTCAAGCCCGGATTATATTGGTTGTCAATGATATTGTCTACTTCTAAAAGAAATTGATTATCAGGAGGCAAAGGGGCGCTTTTGGAACCTAGCGGTCTTCTGTCGCAAACATCGTCGTCACTCGTGGCGTAGCCTGATATCAGAACTATGAAAAAGCCTAGAAAATGCAGTTAATAAATAACTTTGTATTAACCATTTTGACTGATCGTTACTAACGACACACAAAAACAACTATCGTCGCATTAGGTACAATAATAAAATCACTTACCGATAATTCTGCTCGAAAATATTTTTCCCATGGTAGGTACGTCACAAGATTCTTGATATTTATGAAATTGACACTCAAAATTAGGACAATAATATTAAGACTGTTTTTGAAATGTATCCAATGGTCAATTGCTGTTCAGCTACTAAATGCCCATCCACAAATTAGTGTTAAATTACAGTGTACTTTCAATTGCAGCTTCCCTAACATACCTATCACTAATTGAGTGCCATCAGTGAGTGTTCTAATTGCCACACAAAATTAGGTCATAAAGTATATTATTCCAGTACTAGCTGTGGCCGCGGCTTTGCCCGCGTGGTCATGTCATTTAAAAGTAGCCCACACTTGTTATTCCAGGACCAAAACTACCTATAATGAACAATATATTATATTTCTTCAAAATTCGTTCAGCCGTCAAATAGATTTTATCGGTTGCTCGGCATCTAAAGTACCCCAGTTTTTAAGTCCAGCTATCCAACAGTGAAAAATCGCTATCGGTCTAGTAATTTTTACGTGATGCATGAACAAACATACAGACAAACAAACAGACAGACACCGTTTAAAAAAAAGTTATATTATTGTTCAGTAGCTTATTTTAAATACACCATTAATTTTTAATATCTTCTTTGTACAGACTTTTTCGTTCTTATTGTTTTAACATACATGTAGGGTACTCGTACATTGTACAAAAATAGAAAACTACATTATAATTCAAACCTTTATATCTATTTTCTTAGAACTGGTATTATAACATTAATTTATCTACCATCAAGTGAATATAATTCTTCGTAAATCTTGATATTCATTTTTTTTCATATCTCATTTTTTGGTGTAAGACATAAAGCCAGGCTTTAATGGTCCCATTATTCTTCTCTCAGCTTAAACAAAAAAAAAGTAAATAAGGTTATTTTAGCGTTTTTGATGTGTAATATCTTTCCGCTCGCTTTACTGCAATGCAATCAATGGGAGTGATTTCGTGAAAAGTGTAACATACTCGTCATGTGTAACAGTTGACCAATGAGCGCGCGCGGTGCTAGAGTTAATATAAAACAGAGCTTCGGGATTATTTATTCTATATTTGGGGTTCCTATTAGAGCTATATGTGATAAAACAGAGCTTGAACCAAGATATGATAAAACAGAGCTTGAACCGAGAGATGATAAAACAGAGCTTGAACCGAGAGATGATCAAATAGAGCTTGATGTTACACATTCGTTTTTTTATTCATACTAAGTACTTACTTGCAATAATTATTGATTAAAGTATGTTAAAAATTTCTTGTTAAGTCATCTATTATTTATTCTGTGGTTAAGTGAAGAAAAGTAACGTACCGTTTTCTTCTTCGCTTTCATGACAAGCTTCTTCACAATCACTTCGCTCGAAGTCATCGAAGTGATTCTTGCAATATTTTGAAACCTCTTTTCTATACGTATGTCTTGCCTGTAAAATAAAACTTATATTTCAATTTATTCATTGCAAATATAATATGCACCTACATAATTAAAATCACAGGTATTATGGTATTAGTGACAACATATTATGGCAACAAGTAGCATGCAGACCGAGTCATTATCTACTATTATTTAGTTCTGTATATGTAGTTACTAGCTTTCCCGCCCGCGATTTCGTCCGTTCCTATGTTCTTCTAGGATATTAAGTTTTTTTGATATAATTGTTATTTCGTTTCCATGGCCACCGTTCCTTACAGCGAGTAATCAACATTTTCCAGTTTTCCCATTAAAACTTACAATTTTCCAGGATAAAAGTATCCTATGTTTTTTTTCCAAATTTCATCACCATCCGTCCAGCCGTTATCGCGTAAAAGCTCCCCAAACAAACAAACAAACAGACAACGTTTCACTTTTATAACAGTATTTATCAATTAGAAAGTCTTTAAGTTATTTAGAAAAGTACCTACTATGTTTTTCTTCTTTATTTATGATAGATTCAACAAATGTTTGTGTTTATGTTGAATATTAGACATCTAAAAACAACTTCGTGATGCAGTACCGTCCATTCTATCTAGTCAAGAGATCTAAGCAAGAAGCAGATCTTCTTTATAAGCAAGTTAAGAGTACATACATTTGGGTCATATTTCTCAACAGCGACGCCGTCGACTAGGTGGTATCTCTCCCTCCATTTGTACCCCTTTATGTTGCCCTCCTCGCAAGTTCCCTCGCATGGACTCCACTCGCTCCACTGGGACAGGGGGCAGTTTTCCGAAGATTCTGGATCGGCTATGACAGGAGCTTCCGTAGTGCTGAACCAATGTTCAAGATTATTGAAAAACGGGGAAATTCCTTTATTAAAACTATCGTAAGTACTCTATGTGTAAGTACTCTATACATACACAATATTTCATTATGAGTGTAATCAAAACCAGGACAAATAATGTAACGAAGAGCATTGAAGTGAATCCACGAATTTATTTTTACCTGAGTACGGTGAAGTAAGGGAAGGATAATGAGTATAATAGTCTATGTATGTATTAGGGCATGCAAAACTCGGGTAGTTTACAAAACCCGAGTTTTTCGAGTTTTCAATTTTAAAAACCGGTTTTTTCGAGTTTTACGGGTTTTTCGAGTTTTTCTTTATTTAGGTCTTGAAAAAACTATTATTAGTGTGTAGTTTTACCAAGAGATCAATCAAGTAACATTTGTTATATGTACTACGAGTATTAATAATCAAAGTAACATATGGTACTAGTAATAATAAAAAACAGACTGTCCGTCTCCAAAATCGGAGCACGAATTCTATCGAAATGCAAAAAGGGGTGAGACAGGGAAACGTTATTTCTCCTAAATGTTCACCTCTGCTCTGGAAGATGTATTCAAGCTTCTGAACTGGAACAGATATGGTGTTAACTTCAATGGCGAATGCATCAGTCACCTTCGATTTGCTGATCATATAGTCATCATGGCAGAAACCCTGAAAGACCTAAGCACAATGCTCAGTTACCTCTATATTGTTTCCCAACAGGGTGGTCTTACGAGTAAAATGAACATAGTTATGGTAAGTTGAACATCAGTTCAAATGTCGCACCCATGCCGGTTTATTTTGGGAACGGTATTATTGAAGCTGTTGATCACTACACTACAATTCAACGCGTCGTCCACCTAGCATGCTAGCTTACCAGTTAATTACAATAAAGTGTTTTGTATCGTAAATGACATAAAATAAGTCTTATTTATTGTTTATATAGTAACTTGAAATAAAATATAATTCATTTTCAAGGAAAATCTTAAAAAAAAAATTGACTAAGTCGATTCCTAATATAATCAAAGTAGAAATGGTGCAAATTTATTAATAAGGTCCTCTGTCAAGTTGTAAAGGGATCGTTATAATAAATTTGCACCATTTCTACTATTTTATTTAACTTTTTGTGACTCTAGTCAAGTTTTTACTTTGACAGTATAAACTAACTAAGGTTACAAAATGTTCAATAAAATCCGCCGTTACAAGATGACACTCGTAATCTCGTAGCAATGGCTCGCAGCGCCTCACTCATTCAACGTCAGACCAAAGCCTAACAAGTAACAATATATTACTCCCTAATACCTAATAATTATTATAGATCTGAATTTTTGTAGTCAGCATGTCGAATTTACTCGCTCAATGGAGTAGAAATAGGGAATCAGTAAGTTTTTGAGAAGTTTGATTCTTTATTAATGTTCTGGTAGTATTTTACATAAACCATCAAGAATGAAAAAACTCGTAAAACCCGAAAAACCCGGGTTTTCAATCTTAAAAATCCGAGTTTCAAATCAGTCGGTTTGTTTTTCGGTTAATCGGGTATCCGGTTTGCATGCCCTAGTATGTATGTGGATATTTAGATGTTACACCATAGCGCCGCCCCTATTGCTCCGATTTTGTCAATCGAGTTAATAATCGATTCGTCTTTCTTCAGGTATAGAGTGGCTGTTATTTTTTCCCGACTAGTGCGAAGCAAAGGAAGGGTTCAAACTAAAACCTTGGTACTATTTTGACAAGCGAGGTATCAATCAATTCGTCTTCACCAAAAGAGTGTCATAGACAATTTTTTATCCAACCGTAGTAGGATTTTAATTTTGGAACTTATGTCTTGTTCAATAGAAAGGTTAGCTGAAAGAAAATTCTAATTAGCACTAAGTTCGCCTTTTTATAATGTTTTATAGTACAATAAAGAATTCTCTACTTATCCTTAGTATCCATCTTGCTTTCTCAAATTGTCACTAAGTTAAGTACCCACTATTTTTAGTTAATGGATGGATGAGACTTGTGGATGTTTGATGTAAAATGAAGAATATCAACAAAGCCTCACCCCCGGAACCCGACGGAATCAATTTCAGGATGTTGGTACCTGGAGGGCTCCCTCGGCTCCGGCTGGTTCGACTCGGGCTCCTTGTTATCGTCTTCGGCTTCGGGGGCTTCTCCATTAGCTTCTTCCGTTGGCTCTTCTATGTGATAGTCATGGGAGTAAATTCAGAATCATCAATCACAAAACATTTATGTTTGAGGAAGTTGTCTCTATTATAAATTAAGCAAAATTACTATTCCTTTTTCATTAGGTAAGTAGGTATAATATTTTTAAATGCAATGTCAGTAGTTCATCATCATCATGTCAGCCTTAAGAAGTCCACTGCTGAACATAGGCCTCCCCCTAAGAGCGCCATGACGAGCGATCTTGTGCCACCTCCATCCACCGACTTCCTGCGATGGCTACAATGTCGTCGGTACATCGTGTGGGGAGTCTCCCCACACTTCGCTTTCTTGTTCGTGGTCGCCATACGAGAGCGTTTATTTCCCAGCAGTTGTCGGTTCTGCGAACTATATGGCCTGCCCATTGCCACTTCAACTTGCAAACTCTGAGAGCTATGTCGGTAACCTTCGTTCTTCTACGGATTTCCTCATTTCGGATTCTATCACGTAGTGAAACACCGAGCATAGCTCTCTCCATTCAGCATTAGCTTCTCTCATGTCAGTATACTGACTCCATCTCTCATGTCAGTATACTGACTCCATCTCTCATGTCAGTATACTGACATGAGAGAAGCTAATGCTGAATGGAGAGAGCTATGCTCGGTTTTTAGGTTTATTTGCGTTGTGATCGTTTTGTGAGCTTCCCTGAAAGTTTCAGCCGGATACATAATCGGGAAGTACTCGAAATTTGAATTTGTAATTTTGAATTTGATACCAGGACAGACAGAAATACGAGTAAATGGATAAATACATACATACATACAAGTGAAGTTAAATAAAAGCTGTTAAAAACACCATACCTGTAGCTTCCTCACACACCCTATGGTAAGTTCTTATCAGCTTAATGTGCAACTTTCCAAAAGGATGCATATCTTTCATGTCCATCTCGTAGAATGGCGAGTTTTTATCGTACGAGCTCATTTGAACCCGCGCCACTGCGTCTTGCGGTATGGTTGCCATGTTTGGTGACTGAAAAACATTAAAAAATAAGTATTAAAAAAACTCTTTGTTTATTATTTCTTTCCTTTTTTTTGTCTTTTTCCCTTATTAAGTTTTTTGTTTTTTAAATGCATTGTCATCGATTTGTGAGCTATATAGCCTGAAAGTTTCAGCCGGATAGCTAGTGGAAAGTGCTCGTAATTTGAATTGCAATATCATATTGTTAAAACATCAACATTTAATGATATTTCAATCTACGATTGGCCATATCATTCAAAATCATTAATGTAGGGTTTTCATCATACCAAAGGTGTTCAAACAGATAGGGTTTCAAGGCTAAAATAATACAAGAAGACGAGGCCTTTGCCTTCTAACCTATCACGGCCAAGTCGGGCTTCCGCCCTCGCATCATAATAATATCTTGAACTAGGTAGCCGTGCGTTTAGCTGTTCATATCGTCAAAATTCAGTATTGAGTTAATACTAGTATAACAGTTTACCTCATATGATACCCCACCATCAGTGCCAGCATCCCACGGATACAGATTCAGCTCCCGCTCCGGTAGCCACACGTTATCCTGGCACAGCTCGAACCTGGTCACACCCAGAAACCAATCAGGAGAGGGGAACACACCGACAGCAACCGAGAACAGATGGTGGCCCTTGTCGGTGCGGAACAATGAATAGGTGGGCTCTCCCATCTTGCGGTAACCATGCCCTTTGCCTTTAATCATTGTGCGGACCCCATCACCAATCTGAAAAATAAGAAACGTTGTACCTTATGTTCTAAATAAATAAATATAAATATATTCGGGACAATTCCACACCAATTACCTAGCCCCAAACTAGGATATCCTGTACTATGGGTACTAGATAACGGATAAACATACATATATACGAATATTATAACATCCATTACTCGGAAACAAACATTTCTGCTCATCACACAAATGATTGCCCCTTGCAGGATTCGAACCCGCGACCGTTTGATTACGTACCTAGGATCACTAGCCACGAGACCAACCGGTCGTCTTAATACAACCAAAGATCCAAGTCTCGAGAGAAAGGAGAGGACCCAAGCGATTTAAATGTCTACGCTCGAAGAACTCAAGATGTCAATTTGGTACGACAACTATTCAATTTCAATTAAAATCTAAAATCTCCGGCGCATCCGTACCTTTTCTCTGATTTCTTCTTCAAATTTGCTAGTATTCGCATGCTCAGCCAGCTCTTTTAAGCCATCCGATGCCAAAGAGCCTGGGGTCCACAAAACGAAATCGGCTGAGTGCGAGGCCCCGACCAAGTCACTATATTTAAGAACCCAGTCGTTTTCAGGGTACAGACGGGGATGAGTGTTTCTGGACCAGATACCCGTGAAGGATACCTGCAAGATAACAAGAAGATGCAAGATACTTTTTAGAATATCATCAAGTAAGTATAAAATCATAAGTAAGTATTCTATCCAGCTGCAAAAAGGGGTGAGACAGGGAGACGTTATTTCTCCGAAACTGTTCACCTCTGCACTGGAAGATATATTCAAGCTTCTGAACTGGAACGGATTTGGTGTTAACATCAATGGCGAATACATCACTCACCTTCGATTTGCTGATGATATAGTCATCATGGCTGAAACCCTGGAAGACCTAAGCACAATGCTCAGTGACCTCAATATTGTTTCCCAACAGGTGGGTCTTAAAATGAACATGGGCAACACGAACATCATGTCAAATGCCCATGTCGTACCCATGCCGGTTTATGTTGGGAACGATATTATCGAAGCTGGTGATCACTATGTCTACTTGGGTCAGACGATCCAACTGGGTAGATCCAACTTCGACAAAGAGGTCAACCGACGAATCCAACTCGGATGGGCAGCGTTCGGGAAATTACGCCTTATCTTCTCGTCGCAGATACCGCAGAGCCTCAAGATGAAAGTTTATAATCAGTGCGTGTTGCCAGTGATGACATACGGCACTGAGACGTGGTCGCTAACTATTGGTCTCATACAAAAGCTCAGAGTTGCGCAGCGTGCAATGGAGAGAGCTATGCTCGGTGTTTCACTACGTGATAGAATCAGAAATGAGGAAATCCGTAGAAGAACGAAGGTTACCTACATTGCTCTCAGTTTGCAAGTTGAAGTGGCAATGGGCAGGCCATATAGTTCGCAGAACCGACAACCGCTGGGAAATAAAGGTTCTCGAATGGCGACCACGAACAAGCAAGCGCAGTGTGGGGAAACCCCCGACACGATGGACCGACGACATTGTAGCCATCGCAGGAAGTCGGTGGATGGAGGTGGCACAGGATCGCTCGTCACGGCGCTCTTTGGGGAGGCCTATGTTCAGCAGTGGACTTCTAAAGGCTGACACGATGATGATGATGATGATGATGATGAAGTATAAAACAATCACGTCTACCCTAAAAAGGAATCACACCTCATACTTAGCTTCATTGCAAATGTCACACTCGTAATTGATCTGTGGCGCGACATCGTCCGGCTGCCGCATGTCTTCACAGATCCTCTGCGTGAGCGGCGCGCCGTCTTCGAACCAGACCTCTTCGTTCTCCCCCACCATGGCTCGGAGGGTCACGCAACCATTACCAGATTGAGGCGCTTGCCAGTACACCTGAAAGCATATGCCAAGGCTTGTAAAATTAGTAGAATACCTACCTACTGCTAACCGTTAGTATGAAAAACTTGTAAAGCATGATTTGTCTGAGCTCATTATTAATATATGCATCATCATCGTTTCCATTCTCATCACCACCACTATTATCACTGGATCAGTGTGCTAGCGACCCAACAAAGAGTATACAAAAACTACGCGACCCAAGGCCAAGGCCACACTTCGCTACTTAAAGGAGTTTGGATGGCTTGGGGCTTGAGTAGAGACTGGACTGGAGGGGGAAAGTTGAGTGAGGAGGCACAATACACCCCAGGTGGGACGTCAGGCAAGTGCAGGCCACCGCCCCCGTTTCGAATAAGATCGTTAAGCGGTAGTTCTCAAAGCCTGTACCCAGCAGTGCAAAATGAAAGTTGTTTGTTGTTTTTAACCCCCGACGAAAGAGAGTTTAGAGTCTGTATGTATCTGTGTGTCTGAATGTGGCATAGTAGCTCCCAAACGAATGGATCTATTTTGCTGCGTATTTTTCTGTTTGTAAACTGATGTGATCAAGATAGTTCTTCGCTATAATATGGGGAGAAGAGGGTAGGGATCGTAGCTCCCAAAATAGGGATCTATTTGGCTGGGTTTTTTCTGTTTGAAAGCTGATGTGATCAAGATATTTCTTCGCTATAATATGGGGAGAAGAGGGTAGCGATCGTAGCTTCCAAATGAAAGGATCTATTTGGCTGGATTTTTTCTGTTTGAAAGCTGATGTGACAATATATTTCTTCGCTATAATAGGGGATGAAGCGGGTAGGGATCATAGCTCCCAAATGAGAGAATCTATTGTGCTGCGTTTTTTTCTGTTTGTAAACTGATGTGATCAAAATAGTTCTTCGCTATAATATGGGGAGAAGAGGGTAGGGATCGTAGCTCCCAAACGAAAGGATCTATTTGGCTGGGTTTTTTTTCTGTTTGAAAGCTGATGTGATCAAGATGTTTCTTCGCTATAATAGAGGGAGAAGAGGGTAGGGATCGTAGCTCCCAAACGAAAGGATGTATTTTGCTGGGTTTTTTCTGTTTGAAAGCTGATGTGATCACGATAGTTCTTCGCTATAATAAGGGAGAAGAGGATAGGGATCGTAGTTAAAAAATAAGTTTTTCACAAAAATAATTATCAAAAAATATTTAATTTACAGATTTTGCTCAGTTACAGTTTTATTATAGTACTAGCTGTACCCGCGGCTTTGTCCTCGTGGCATTTCATTTAATATTAGCTCATGTGTTATTCCAGGACCAAAACTAGGAGGACCCTTTATATTTTCGGGATAAAAAGTATTCTAAATGTTAATCCATAACATCAGCTGTGATTGTGCCAAGTTGCATCAAAATCTGTCTGGTAATTTCAGCGTGATTCAAAGAGACAGACCGACAGACAATAAATAAATAAATGACCTTTCTGCGCTCCATATTGATTTTGAAGTTTATCTCAATTATAATTTTCAAAAAATATTTAATGTACAGATTTAGCCCAGTTACAGTTTTATTATAGTATAGATAGATAGATAAAAGATAGATGGATTAGTTACGTTTGTTTGTGAGATATTTATTTGGAGTTGGTATTCAAGTTTTCCGGTTTATAGTTACTTCCGTAGTGCACGTTTAGGATACTCCTCCAAATTTAACATTTCTAGGTCCACCGGTTTAGGCTGTGCGTTGTCTGTCAGTCAGTCAGTAGGTATGTCACGGTACTGTTTTATAGACATGATTAAAAAGTTGTTTATGAGTAGTATGTTTATGGTTGTATAACGAGGGTTATTAAATCACTCGAGTGTTTTAATACCTAGTTATGTGCCGTTAAGTTATATATAAAGACAAAAACAAAACGTCGTATTTTCTTAATTTTGCTGGTAAATGCTCGTTCTTCATGTTCGTTGCTGTTTCCGTGATGTCAGGTGGAGTCAAATTCTCCTCACTAACACAGCTGTCGTACATTTTACCCAAGATAAAACTTCTGATCAACTATAACACAGAAGTAGGTAACACATTAAGTTGGTTAGATTACTAATGTATAGTAAATTATGGCGCCAAAATGCAATCCACAGCAGGTTCGCGCGTCTATCTACATCTATCTATCTATACTTATAATAAAGCATTAAGGCCAGGTTCTATCACTTTTAGCAATTTTCGATCATTTTTGAACGTCTGTATCTTGTTTTATAATTAACCCAAAACTATGAAATTGGTATCACATGATTTTTTTCATATTATCTCGTACTTTGTAAACACAGAAACATGATTAGTATGAATTCACTGGATAGAAAATAAAATCAAAGGTAACACTACCTTAAGCTTAGAACATTGATTGGAAAGAGACCCCGTCACTAAATTATATCAAAGATATACCAAGAGAAAGAGCTTATTATGATTGAGAAAATGGCTAGACACTTTTTAATTCAAAGCTTTAGTTGTCCTACAAATAAATAAAAACCTTAAATTTTACTCCCGAGATGTATCATCTTTCCCGCTCTACTTGATCACGGATGAGAGGGACAAAAAAATCACTGACACTCGGCCTTAAGAGCGAAAAAGTCAGTACAAAGAAGATAATTTAAAAATTAATGGTCGAGGGTACTTAAAATAAGCCACTGAACAAGAATATACCATTTTCAAAATTAGTGTCGGTCTGTTTGTTAGTTTGTTTGTCTGTATGTATGTTTGTTCGCGCATCACTTAAAAACTACGAGACCGATTGCGATACAGTTTTCATTGTTGGATAGTTTAGGGTTTGACTTAAAAACTGGAGTATAGGTCGCGTCATGTATAAAGAACGCTGGCGGTTAGGCTGCGTAATAGGCGATTTTTTCGGTCTATTTGGTGGTGTGAGGTGCGGCACGGGGCGGGCGGATATATGAAGCTGCGAGCGAATGGCTAATTAATAATTTGAAATTTTATTTTAAAACAAGCAGATATATACACTAGAGAGCAATGAATCCGGGTCACTAAAAGAAACCTATAAATCTCGGAAATTAAGAATGCTAGCTTAATTATATAAATTGTGTTTTATAGACAATTAAATATTCCTTAAATTAAGGTATTAAAACTTCTTAGTTATTGTAAAATTATGTCATAAAAAAAAACAAATTTGAAAAAGGGAGACTTTCGAAGATGGAACTCCGAAATTACTGCATTTGATTTTGCTTTTGTTTCTAATCTGTCATTTAAGTGGGTATATAAACCATATTGATAGTGTTCGATATTAATTATTCCAGCTGTAATCATGTCACTTACACCTGAAGAATGCACCACAATTCTCACAATAATCGAAACCGGCCGGAGTCAGCGCGATACATCCAGGACTGTCGGTGTGTCGCTGTCAACAGTACAAAGAGTTCTCCGAAGTTACGAGGAAACTGACTCTAACTTATGCAGACCAAGACCAGGCAGAACCAGGTGTACCACAGCACGAGAAGGTCGATACTTGTTGAACACCATGCTTCGTAAACGCTTTCTCACAGGAACTGAACTTACAAATCAGTTTCAACGCCTCGGAGGAAGTAACCCAAGCGCATGGACAGTAAGACGACGACTTGCTAAAGCTAACTTGAAACCACTTAGACCTGCAAATGGCCCTAAATAGGAGCGTGGGCATCGTTTTTCAAGACTAAGATATGCTCAGAACCACTTAAATTTGACTATTGGAGATTGGTCAAAAGTTATGTTCTTCGACGAATCAAAGTTTATGCTCTACAAGCACGATGGAAAACACAGATTGTATAGAAGACCAGGAGAAAGATTCAAGCAAGCATGCATCGAAGAAAAAGTAGCCTACGGTGGTGGGTCTGTACTTGTGTGGGCCGGAATTTCATCTGAGTGTCGCACAGAACGGTGTTTATAGAAATCGGCTCTTAACTAGCGTAAGATCCTTAACGAACACGTTGGGCCATTTATGGTCAATTTGATTAAATTGTTATTAATAGGTTTCCTAAAGACGAACTGTGGAAACATAAGAGGCTAAGTGGAGTTGTCAGAAGACAGAGGCAAGAGCACTGATCTCTATGGTTAGGCTCTGACGTACTTTCATTTGTGCCGATTCAAAGCGCCCCACTGAGCGTACAATAGTACAAAAAAAGTAAATACGTTAACTACTTACGTACGTAATAAATACATTAGTTCCGTGGACGCTCACGACTGCCAAAGTACTACTATCAGCGCCAACAGCGCCAAAATGGCGATAATCAAATGAGCTAGATGCGACGTTCGTCAATAGTCTGTCTAGACTACTAGTAATATGCAGTTGTCTAAGGGGAAGAGCCAGATTGGCTACCCAACAATAACAGTTGATTATATTCAATACGCTTCAAACCAGAACATATTATGTTTACAACTCACAAAGAATATAGGAAGATATTAAAAAGCGCAGGTCCATATTTTTGGGTATAGGTGATATGTACTTACTTATATTAAAGAGCATATTACCTTATTGGCATAAAAAATGGCGATTTCTTGGTAATTAATGAGTTCGTGTCAATCCACAGGAAAAAATATAATAATCATAAAGTGTATTAATAAACTGCCTAAGTGATATATTTTCTGAGATATTTGGGTATAAAAATATTTTTTCTTCTTTTACATGCGTTAGGAACATAAAGTTGCAATATTGATTTTCAGTCTTGGTCAGGAAGGGATGAGGGGGTCTGATGAAATGAATGTCACAAACAACTAATCTAACATGCGCCGTCTCATAATTGCACGACATACGAGTATTAATATTGTCGTGAAGTTGGACGAAAAATAAACACAAATATGTGTTAAATTATATCACGATTTTTTCATAGAACACTTTTTGTTTCTCATGATTTTCCCTATCGATTGACACTAGTTTCATTTATAGCCAAGCAATCGAGTTTTTCTTTTTCAAATGTTCATCAGTCTTATCAGCGGTCCGAGCGTGATTGAGTAACATACTTGTTTAAACAAACTTTCGTATTGGACGATAAAATGTTCAAATGTTGTTACTCAAGCACACACTAACAGCGGATATGTATTAGGTACCTACTACAAAAAATACGAAACTTAATAAATAGTCATTTTTTTACATTGGTGATCAAAACCGCGGTAGAAGCTAATAAGCTAATATTATTTTATTTCATTATTTTTTTTGCTGACGGTTCTTTACGTTACTTTTTGTTTACGGACTAAGATGAACTTACTCGATACCCGAATTGTATTTGGTTCGAGAGTTAATGTTGTTATCTCTTTTTCGCTACTGTTTGCGTATGTCTCGCTATCTTTGTTGTTGGTGCATGAAGTGTACGACAGTGCAAATTTAGCTGTGTGGGTGTGTTTTCCTGTAGTTGTATCTAGGTCCGGGTGTAGTGTACATGAAGTTCTAGGTTTCCCCTCCTTCTTTGTTTAATAGAGTCGATGATAATTACTATCCGGGAATCGTGAATCGTGTTTGTTTTATCGATTGAGTCGTATTTGGCAAAATATAAATCGATGTGACGTAATCACGACGTTGAAATTGTAAAGTAGATAGATTGGTAGTGTTTCGCATTACAATAATTATGTTTTTTTTTTGAAGTATTTTTGTGCTACAAAAATACAAGTTCAAAATAAGATAACTTAAATTATGTACATACGTATACACTTACCTATACTTAACAACTAGCTTACCTTTGTCTCTAGAGAGATTCTTTGAGAGCTCCTGAGATTTGTATTATCCGTCAGAGTACCTACATACCTACTACTACTAGTAATCTGCAACCCTAAAGTGTATCCAAGAAAGTGTTATAAGAGGCCCATTATTCTCTATTGCCCATAGGACAAGTTACGCGCCACGTCAAGATATCTTCGTGGAATTGTCGTGTAACGTAAAGTACCTACCTACTATACTCTACTCTCTAAGCCACAAGTTTTCAGAAATAATCGTATTATTTTTTCTGAATATAATAAACGTTATTTTAGTTTAAAGCAATCTAAATGATAATACTTGGATTTTTATTTCATTTTAATAATTATAATCGATTACATATTTTAATAATCGATTACTTTTTCACATCCTTAGAACAGTCAAAATTCCGAAACGGTCCGTCCGTTCGGTACTCGCCATGATTAAATACCGAGCAATCGATAAAAAACTAATTGACGGTCGAACGAATTTGGAAGCACTGTAGTATTTGTACCGTAAAGGTAGGTACTTTATTCCACGCGGGCAAAGCCGGGGACAGCTAGTACTTATAATAAAGCAATAGGAACGAAATAGTTTGTACAAAGAAGATAATTTAAAAAAAGGTCTATGGTACAATAAGCTATTAATAATCATTTTTTTAAATCGTGTCTGTCTGTTTGTTAGTTTGTCTGTATGTTTGTTCGCGCATTACGTAAAAACTATTGCGATGCGGTTTTCACTGTTGTATAGCTTAGGGTTTGACATAAAAACTGGGGTACTTGGTATTTCAATTCGATGAGTAGAAGCCGAGCAATCGATAAAAAAACTTTTTGAGGACTGAAGGAATTTTGATCAAATGTTGGTATATTGGTATTTTAGGTCTTGGACATACATACATAGAGTATTTTTAACCTAGAGAAATGTCCACGCGTGCTAAGCCGCGGGTACAGCTAGTTATTCATAAAAATCGGTCATTTTTTTTCAATAGTTATTATCATATTGCCCTTTCATATTGGGCATTTTTTAAACTGTTTGGGCATCTATTTATTTAAATACGTATAGTAAAGCAGTGAGTAACAAACATTTTATAAAAAAAGGTCTAGGGTACTTAAAATAAGCTACGGTTTTTTTATATCGTTTTTAGGTACAGGGTAGGTACTTATGATAAAGAACTTTCTATTTTTAAATCATGTTTGTTCTCTCATTGCGTTCAAAAACTAGGTTTTATCTCAAAAAGTGGTAGTTCGTATCTCAATCCGTTGAATAGTTGTGGATTAATCGTTAAAGAACTAGTTGAAGAATGAACAAATTTTGATGAATGTAGCCAGTTAAATGCCCACGGGGGCAAATCCGCGGGTACAGCTATTTAATCAATAAAAGCTGGGATCGACAAGTTAGTCCCTCTCCCCCCCCCCCCCCCCCCCCCCTCCGAGTCATGGCGTGATGGAAAACCGATGATGATATTTTATAGTATAGGTGCATCATGTATGTAGGTATGTTTTCATTATTTAGGTACCTACCTCGACAGAAGACTTGAGGGAGCTCATAGCGTGCTCGACGGAATAGGGGCATCGATCACTAAACCTGGCTGTAGTCGGGTTACTAGGTCTAATTTCACCAGGGAACAGCGAGACGATTCTTCGAGGATTGTGAGAGTCCTGCTTGGTGTCCCCTTCCGCTGATATCATGAACCCCGTGAAACGGGAGCTTTCGTCTGTTGCTGATATTTGGACTGCAATCGAACAATTAGGTACGTGTCCGCTTATCAAGTCACAAAAACGTGTAAGCGTATCGGAAATATCAAGAGAACCTTCAGTTAGTTGATTTGATTTAACATGAAATTGCTTCAAAAATATGATAAACTACAATACCCGATTAAAATAACCCTTTCCTATCAAAAAGGTTGTCTTAAAACAGAAGAACGAAAACTTCTTTTTTTTATTCCGTTGAGTGACGAATCGAGCAGGGCCCTTATTCGCTATGACCATTCATGCACGTAACGCGCCGCGTTAAGATATCTGCGTGGAATCGTACGGCAATTGCCGTACTGAGGTTACACGTTTTCGGCAAGGAATTTCGTGCGGCATAGTGAATAAGCGCCCAGTGGCCCAATGCCATAACTTGGCTACAATCGGATTATCACTTTTTTCATAGCAAATTCGACTCTATCGCAAGGCATTAGTGGTTGCGATACTGAGAATTCGATTGAAGCCAAGTTATGGAATCGGGCTGCAGGTCACTCGTCTGATGTTAAGCGTCACGCCTGCCCATAACAGTTGCAGTGCCGCCCAAATAACTTTAGATGCAAAATCTTGCGCGGCACTGCACTGCGCTCTGTTTCACCGCGCATATTGCTGACTTAAGGGCGAACCTCCAATAATAATTCAATATACTGTTAGCAATATACACAGGTAGGTATATAATCTGCGATCTCTGAACATTCGAGTCTTTTTCCTTAATCGCTCTCCACCTGACTACGGATCTGGTCTTAGGTCTGGCGGTTATCTTGGACTAAGCACAGTCATGTGGAACCTCTGCCCAAATAGACAGAAGTGCAGCAACGATTAAGTATCGTACTTGTTATCTTCCTTTGTGAAGAAATAAAAATAAAAACCAAAATGTAGTGATGTTAAAATTAAGTTAATGTATGTATGAATATCATGTATGAAGAAACTGTAATATACCCAAAGATAGGTAGATATAACTAAATAAATTATTTACATACTATCACTAAAATTTTGAGTTCCTTAAAATACTTACCGACATAAAGTTGATCGGGAATGTACGCATTGTCATCGATGCCCAGAACGGTTAATTTAAAACGCCCGTCGGATGGAGAAACTTGAAAAGTGGTGCCATAAGGTCTGCGATCACAACGGAAACTACTTATCTCATTTATTACAACCAAAATGTAGCAAATAACTACTTTTAGGTGTTCCTTCATCATGAAAAGTCTTTGCAAGTGTTACGGGCCCTGAAAATTATTAAATATTCTAGCTCTCTACATGAAACTAACATGTGGCCTCACTGGCTCGTGGGAAAGAATGAATAAAATTATATGAACTATATTAAACAATTTGCTATGAACGATACTAGACTAGGGTATAAGACACAGGTATTATATTTCCACTTAGCGTTTAATTTATTGTCAGATAAATTCATGCCTAGTTTCTATGAGGAAAGCTATACATTAATACTAGTTTTCCCGCCCGCTAATGCAAAAGTAGGTATAGCCTTACTTCTTACTTGTACTATTATTTATTCTGTGGTATAGCACCACTCTTGATGTTTTTTGTCATATTTGTTATTTCGTTTCCATGGCAATCGTTTCTTTCAGAGAGTAATCTTTTTTTTTCCTGTTTTCCAGTTTTCCCGTGGAAACTTACAATTTTCCGGGATAAAAAGTATCCTATGTTTTATTCCAGCTATCTCCATTCCAAGTTTTAATCAAAATCCGTCCAGCCGTCATCGCGTGAAAGTTCCCCAAACAAAAAAAACAAACAAACAAACTGACAACGTTTCAATTTTATATATTGGTATGGATTATATCCCTAACTTAATGGATTTGTAACACAGTTTTATAATTTGTCCATTTCTGCGATTCTATCGCCACCTTCAAATTGTGAACCTGCCCTTGATTGGTCACAGCAGTGGATGAACATAGGCTGATGATGCTGACTTTATTGGTCAGACTCGTGTTTATCACCATAGAGTTACAAATTAAACAGTCAGTCAATTGCAAGGACTAAAATTGATCGTGATTTAGTAAACGAGTTTTCGCCAGAACTCTCGCATCGTCGTCTCTTGCTCCACTCGTACACTCGACCTTCACTCCGCTTAGGACGTCGTCCGCCGGTACGCTTCGCTCACCAAGTCGCCACCTGCCCCCTCGCTACGTTTAGCTACGCTCAGGAACTCCTTGCGAGCTTTAAGGGTCTGCGTTTTGGAATTGGTCCCGTGGGTAGGGCAAGTTCGGACCACGTGGGGGTCGGGGTGCTCCAATTCCGTTTCGTGAGCTTCTGTTTAATTTATAGCTCTATAGTGACAGACCTAGACCGATCAATCAGGGAAAGGTTTACAATATAACATGCGATAGTATTCTAAATAGTCGTAAAATTGTAATACAGCGCACTGATTGGTCCATATACGAGCGAATAGCATGTCCGTTCACGATTTTTCGTTTGTTTACAATCTAACGAATTAGGATCCGTTAAATTTATAATCTACTCGTATGAGTATCATGGCCCAAGTAACAC
Organism: Alsophila aescularia; assembly: GCA_946251855.1. Classification (NCBI taxonomy): domain Eukaryota; kingdom Metazoa; phylum Arthropoda; class Insecta; order Lepidoptera; family Geometridae; genus Alsophila; species Alsophila aescularia. The sequence continues at coordinate 46,464,223 of OX276383.1, read as the reverse complement.
AAAGAAGCTTTTTTATGGATGAATAATAGAACTCGCAAAACCTAAAGACTGTTCAAGAAAGCTGTAAGAATGTATTATGAACGCTTAATCAGCTCTTCTAATGCCAATTTGGGCCCCAAATTTTGCACCATTAGGTTTTAGAATGGCAGTATAATAGCTGTTCATTAGCTATCTAAGAGAATTCTTAACACTTTATAAGGGCTGATAAAACAGATTGTGGCATAAAATACATCTTTTGTACAGTTTTTACCCAGCTTGTGTTATTAAGATTGTCAAATAAAAGAATTCACAAATGCTTTTTTAACTATTTAGTTACTTTAATACCCCAAAACGGAATAAACATGGTGTACAATTTTATTGCTTGGGCTTTTTCAACGAGAAGTATTGTTGGGTAAATATTTTTATATCTCCTTAATTTCCTTTACATAGTAAAATATGATTGCAAGCATCGGTTTACTGTGATAGTGTATATATATTTGTGTTAATTTTAATTTTAAATCGTCGCCCACTGGGCCGCCCGCGCCGCGCACGCGTCGTCAGTTGCGTGCTGACGTAGTTCGTAGCGCTCGTCGCGGCTTGTCGGCATAACACTCCCAGATGAAGGACTTCAAAATAGTCTGAAACTGGTCGGAGTATTTCCGATCTTCTTTTTCGTGAGTTTTTAGCCGTTTTATTTATATTTAATGTGAATATCACTCGCGTTAGTTTTCAAAATCAAATATGTAAATGCTTATAAATATTGAGGCAAAACGTTTATAGAAGCGCGTGAATTCGATCCATGGGCCTTTAGTCACGCTTCCGCTGCGCTCTGCTTCGTGGCATGAACGCCGAATTTACGGTGCCTTTTTATAAACGGATGTACTATTTTTATTACTTACAAATTAACATAAATTTAAACTCCTATCCTGCAGGGTTCCTGCAGGATAGGAGTTTAAATTTATTTATTTATTATTATTTTATTGTTTTCGTGATAAAAAGTATTCTTGATTTTAACACATAATGTAAACTTTGACTGTGCCAAGTTACATCAAAATCCGTCGCAGAAGTTTCAGCGTAATATGTGTTAAAAGTACTTTATGTACTATTCCAAACCTAAAATGCCAATATACTCGTACCAACATTTGATCAAAATTACTTCAGCCGTCAAAAAGTTTTTTCGATTGCTCGGCTTCTACTCATCGGACTAAAATTCACACTACACACACACTAGGACACTAGTTTTTAAGTCAAACCCTAAGCTATCCAAAAGTGAATACCGCATCGCAATCGGTCCAGTAATTTTTAAACATACAGACAAACAGACTGACACGTATTTTTAAAATGTTATATTCTTGTTCAGTAGCTTATTTTATATACCCTAGACCATTTCTTTTTTAATTATCTTCTTTGTACAGTTTTTTTCGTTCCTGTTGCTTTATTATAAGTACTAGCTGATGCCCGCAGCTTCGCACGCGTGGTCATTTGTCTAGGTTAAAACTATATTATGTGCTATTCCAGGACCTAAAATACCAATATACCAACATTTGATCAAAATTCCTTCTGCCGTTAAAGTTATTTTTATCGATTGCTCTGCTTCTACTCATCGGATCGAGATACCAAGTACCCCAGTTTTTAAGTCAAATCCTAACCTATCGAACAGTGAAAATCACATCGCATTCTGTCCTGTAGTTTTTACGTGATGGCGCAAGCAAACATACAGACAGACAAACGGACAGACACGAATTTTAAAAATGTTATATTCTTGTTCACAGTAGGGGAGAGTGGTCACCCTTCATACACTTTCTTCATTATTATTTTTTACTTCTTAATAAAACTCATTAGAACTCTATGTAAACCATCTAGGTATAGCAAATATATCCAAGTTAAAAATAAAAAAGTTCGGCACAGTTATTTTAATAGGTTAATGAGTAATAGACATTTTTCTCGAATTAGGGATTCGTATGAATCTACCCCTCGTGTGGGGTACTATCGTACAGCAGGAGGGGCAGTTTCATACGCAGCGAGGTGGTTTCGTACAAGGTAGACAAATAGTCAAGTATACGTGTTTGTTTTTATTTAATCACTAAAATAATAATGTTATCATCAAAAGTAACAAACTATTTATTATTAAACTTAATTCACTTAACTCACTCGCCCCCTAATAAACATAAATTCTTAATGAAATAATCACATCAACTCTATTGGTAATTCTAATCTAAGTAATCAATCAGTCAGAATGAGATCATTGTTACTACACATTAGTAGGTAGTTAGTTTTTGGCGATTAACAATTTTAAATTAAGATAATCAAACATAGATACTTTGAAAGTTACTGCACATTAAAATTTGACAAATTAACCGCGAAAGTCAACAGCCTAGAAGTTCTAGGTGTAAAAATTGTTGGTGGTTTGGGATCAGGTAGGATCATTATTACGTCACTAATGTACAAAGTATGCACATCCTCTACATTTGGGAAAACAAATGACCATGAGGATCCTGGTTTCTTCCTAAGATAAGAGACTTGGTACTCAGTACTAGAATAATGATTCAAAACTTTCCCCACGTAATACACAACCGATTGTTTCTTCTCAAATTTGACTAAAATAAAACCATTGTCTTGAATGTTCTCTGGTCTTACAGCAATGGTTGTATCACATTGAGATTCGCCTTCATCACTTTCATCAAAATCAAGCGGAGATGTTGAACTCTCCCTCAAGCTTATTTGCGATCTTTCTGATTCAGAGTCATCACTATCTAATTTTTTTGCCTTCTTTTTCTTTGGTTTAGAATTATTAAGTTCTGTCAAAATACGTTTCATTTCTCTAGCTCTAGCTCTTCTCTCTTGCTCCATTTTTTTAAATTCCTTCTGTTGGTGTTTCTCTTCTAGTTTATTTTTTTCAGGTGTATCGGTATAAATTCGTGATTTGCCCGGTTGTCTTCCCTTGCTTGTTTTCTTATTTCTAACAACGGTTGGATATGGTCTAATTGTTTCTGGTGTTATAGGAATCTTATCATGCAAAGATTTGGATTGCTCAGGTTGAGACTCCCGTAGTTTCAAATTTACTGTAGTCGGTGACTCACTGGTCTCAGCCGGCAGGTCCTGAAAAGCAAGAGTTAACGGCTCACAAGTTTCTGCTACAAGTTGCTGATCCCGGAGTGCACAAGTCGATATCTCAGTGATAAGTTTTTGCTGATTGCGATATGCAGAAGTCGATGGCCCGCATTTTTCAGTGTTGAATTCTTGCAATTCTTGGAGCGTAGAAGATGATAGCTCACGGGGATCAGCAATAGAAGACCTTTGAAGCTCTTCGTGCATGGAACTCGATAACACACAAGAAATAGCGGAAATTGTTGTTGCCTGATTTGCTGGAGTATTTTCTGAATTAGCTGAAGTATAAACGTCAGTAGGGGCAAAGTCTTCATCGCTAAAGGCCATTTCGTTGAACGGCCATATTCCGGGCTTAGTAAATCCACTCATGATGTTTTTTGCTGTAAATGATTCATAGTATGCAAGTTTGACCAGTTTGGGAATATTGTAAATGCTGACTGTTTTCCCTGGATTCATTAAATGCCAATTATTGAAGGCAGTTTTCAATTTTGACTTGAATGGTGCAAATACTCCGACGTCTAGCGGTTGCAGGCGATGACTCGTGTGTGGAGGGAAAGATAAGTAAATTATCCCATTGTCCCGAGCGTAGTTGACTGCCTCCAAACTAATGTGACTTTCATGATTATCACAAAGTAATAATATCGGGTTATCTTTCGAGGTTAGCGTGTGCTTTTGGATGTGTTTTAAAACTGAAATAAATATTTCAGAATTTATCCAGCCACTCCTACTTGCAGCCCCGATACTTCCTTCAGGTGCACCTTCAATGAAATGGTTTTTGTAATTCACGCGTGGAAATACAAAAAGAGGTGGGATAGTATTGCCGCTTGCTGAAATAATGGCACCAAAAGTTACCAGCTCGCCCCTTTCTGCTGACACGATTTGCCCTACTTGTTTTTGTGATTTAGGTGCCAAAACTTTAGGAGTATCTAAAACAGTAGACACGCCTGACTCATCAAAGTTGAATATCCTCTCAGAAGTAAAACTGTGTCGCTCCAAAACATTGGTCAAATTATAGTAGAACTCTTTGACTGCTGTTCTGTTAAAAGCAAAGGACCGGGCAGCGCTAGTATTTTCTGGTTTTCGCAAACTAAGATTTGTATTTCGTTCCCTGTATTTATGCATCCACTCTAAACCTGCTATTTTATTTTCATCCCACTTTGCTGGATACTTTAAGTTCAATGCTTTAGCATATTCATATGCTAGCTTCCGGACTTGAACTGTTGTGAGTCCATAATGCATCTTACAACAATTAGTTATATAGTTGTTTAAAAGTGCTTCTTCTTCTAGAGAAAAGACTTGAAGACTCGTGAATTTAGATTGAAAAGTGCGCTTGGGGCCTTCGTTAACATTAGCTTTGAATTTTTTCACTCGACTTTCTAATGTTGATGTTTTGATGTCGTATTTCAGTGCAGCTTTTCTGTAAGACAACCGACCTTGTACTACGTCATCAATAGCTGATTTCATGGACTCTTCGTCCACTTCTTGGATTCGTGTACCCTTTTTTTTATATTTTCGAACCATGATTCTGCAACAAAATAATTCATCTTATAAGGGGGAGCATTTATACGTGTACGAATCTACCCCTCGGTCAACTGCCCGAATGCGCCCCAACCTATACACAAAACTAAAATATATCTTCATATCTACTACAATTTAGTCTGAGAAATATTAGTTACAAATTCCCTATTTTAGACATATTTACTTGAACTTAGCATACATATCTTGTCAAATACATAATAACTCTGCTAACAATACGATCGTAAACATCGACAAAATAATTACTCACCAAGCGCGAAAACACGTTGCGACCAGTCAGTTCACTAAAAGTGGCGCGACTGCTGCAATGTTCGGTAAGTAACATGGCGGCCGCTATGTCTACGCACACAAGCAAACGCGAGAGTGTTCGCCGGTTGGTTATTGTATAATAGCTACTGTATGAAAGTGCCCCGTATACGAAGGGTGACCACTCTCCCCTACCTAGCTTATCTTAATTACCCTAGACATTTTTTTTTATTATCTTTTGTGTACAGACTTTTTCGTTCATATTGCTTTATTATAAGTATAGATAGATTTTTATAAGTCTTGTAGAGAATAGTAGCATTTTTTGATTAGAAGTTTCTTAAGTTGTTAAAAAATATAAGTAGATTATTTTTATATTTCTTTTAAATATTGAGATTATATATTTTAATCGACATTGCACGAGTGCTTGTGCTATTCATTTTCATATTAGAATTTGGGAGGACTAGCTTTCCTTTATGCCTTAGATTATGTGAACCTGTATATCATTAAACTAAATAAAAAATTGCGGGTATTTTCTTACAAGTTAGCAAATTTCTAAAATGTAAATAGAAATTAATTATTTGATGTTCGATAAAATGAGGCTTACAACTTTCAATGCTCTCAATATGTACGAGAATACGTATACACTTTTTCTGAAGTAAAAATAAGTGATCGGCTTCGGTGGTGTTTCTTTATTTACCCATAATTATAAGCCGATTTTATAAAAACACAGGCTGCTATAGTACTAATGGATACGGACACAAGGGGTACGGACCCGTGCTCAACTTAGGTCCTCCACCTGGGTGATAAGCCAATTTTATAAAAAACACAGGCTGCTATATTACTAATGGATACGGACACAAGGGGTACGGACCCGTGCTCCACCTAGGTCCTCCACCTGGGTGATAAGCCAATTTTATAAAAACACAGACTGCTATATCACTAATGGATACGGACACAAGGGGTACGGACCCGTGCTCTACCTAGGTCCTCCACCTGGGTGAAGCATGGACGTACACGTCCTCGTTCTCCAACTGATAATATTTTAGTACAATCATGAAGCAAAATGATTAAGAAATTTATTTCATAAGTACATGTAAAAAAATTATATAAACAAAAGTTACAAAGAATGGTGCGTATACAGTGAAAGGCACAGGGCAAATAATATTGTGGAGAGCTGTAGTATTTGTATAATCTGTGCTCTAAACAAACCAACAAGCCGTCGTCGGCCAAGCGTCTTATTGCAATATGGAAAAGTAGGTAAATGATGAAAAGTATCCTATATGTTATTCCAGGTCCTAAAGTACTTATCTTTATACAAAATTTATCAAAATCCGTTCAATCGTTTCAGCGCGTACGGGTATTTTGCTAATCTAGCCGCTTAAAAATCAATTTCTTGGAATTTAATGCAGGTAAACAAAAACCGGTTATTATTATTCTTTAATAACTAGAGAACAATAGGCAACCCTTTTCAGTGACTCTATGGCTGCTCCCGCGCTCATGTTTCAGTCGGAACTTTACCATCACTCTAACCCAAGTAGCACACAAGCTGTATAAGAGTTAATGAGGAAACTAATATACATCTTGAAGTTTGATTAAAGAATTTTAACATTCTTCGCAATGTCTAGCTTCTGCTAAATAGAATTTGATTGACTTTATAATTCCTAAAGTTATATATTCCACTGCATTAATCTTTTTTAAAGCCATAAGTTTTATTTTAGATGTAATACAATCCCCTGTACAGCTTCTTATACAGCGTCTTATACAGCTTAAAATGTTCATCAAGAGCTTTGGTCTTTTAATTGAATTTAATACGGTAAAAGCTTCTATATAGCATTTCTAAAATCTATTTTAAAGCTTCAAACTATATAGAAACGTTTTAAAGAGTTTAAGCTATTTAGGGATCTAGGTCAGTGCTCTTTTAATGCCAGCTGCTTAGAAGCATTGTCACAACAGTTTGTACAGGTATTAGCTGTACAGTTAGTATTAAGAATAATTTTAATAAGCTAACAGCTGCAATAAGACCATAAATTATGCTTCAAACCAGCTTTTCATTGTTTTGTCTTTAATCAAACACCGTGGAAGAAAAAGAACAGCGGCAAGTGGTATTACCTTGTAGTCTAGAGGGTTCCGCATGTTATTTATTATACATATAAATGAACAAAATGAACTCGTTTCTAATATATAATAATTACCATTACGAATTAGAACTGTCTCGGCTTACTCAGGAAGAGCATTTTGAATCGGATTGCAGGTCTTCAGAAAATGTTATAAAAGAATATTTATGCATCACAGAATTTACGTTTTTTTTGTCATTTCGGGACAAAATAAAGAAATGGTCTGTTTAATTCCTATCCGTTCAAAAATAAGCAATAATTGATTAAAAGAATTCTGAGATATGGCAAAAATCCATTGGAACAAGAAGCAAAGAGACTCAGTGAAGAGGCAGAAGTAACTAAAGAAATAAATAGTTACAAAGAAAAACGTAAATGTGATTATTAAATCAAAAGTACCTGCCACGTCCACTTTTTTTACATTGTATAGAATAGTAATTAATAATAATAATTTACTATCAAAAGTAAAACAAAATACAATATATTCAAAAATATTTTATTTACTTCGAGTCTGGCGGAGGATGAATTTTCTTTCCATAAAAACGTAATACCAAAATCATTTGCAATTGGAGACTATTTCCAGAGTGCAAAGATATTATACGGATTCGGATAGTGTATATGTCCCCAACTGTATTTTGTTTTCAAAATACTTACCTGAAACCTTAAAACGTAATTTAAGTAAATTGTATGTTTTTCCTGAAAATATGGAAAATGCAATATGGACTGTGGAAATATGTTCCAATTATAAATGATTTTGGTATTACCTTTGTATGGAAAATTCATCCTCCGCTGACTCCTTAATAATCGAATATTTAAAAAATATGTTAACTCCTCGATCCCAGCGCATATGCGACTTCACTCCTACGCTTTGATAGGTACTTAATAACCAAATGTTCTACCATGTTATAGTAGTCGAGAAAACAAGCTGAACCTTCTTCAACTCTAGGTTCTTCATGATCACAGAAGTCTCTGTTGCAGTTCCGACACATGTTTGCAACCCGTCGAACTAGCGATCCCCGCTTTACTTTGAATGGCATTAACAGGCCATTTTGTCCGGTGCTTGGAATCAGCCAGTTTAGCCAGTTTATAGTCGGCAGTTTTTATAGAATAACGGAGTTGTCCCTTCCACCCCCAACTGCTCAGTATGACGAAAAGTTTTGCAGTTTCTTGCTCTGTCGTTTAAAAGGCATGTTGACACTGAAAAGAGTTAATTAGGTACTTATTATCATAGTTAACATTATTGAAATATCAAAAAATGTTAAACTTGCTGGTAGATAAGTTACACCTTACGTATATGTGTACCTACATAATTCATCAAGAATTACGAGATATATTGGCAAGGCGAATGCAGAGCGACAACGCGAGCGAGGTGCGCTTTGCGTCGGTAAAGCATTCAGGCTGGACAAGACAGAAGAAAATTATGTTTCAAAAATCCTTAAATGCAGCTGTAAAAATGAAAACCCATAGACGGATTTCTAAAAACACATCTACCTATCTTTAACGGTAATCATAGCTACGTATTACTATTATTTATTCTGTGTCATAGCTGCCAAAGAGATGTCTATTAAAAACTCAACCTGTATATGTATAATTTATTGTGAGTATGTTTCAAGCTTGTAAGAAGAAATGGTTTGTAGTACCTATGTACCTACAACTACTCGGAGTGATTGAAAGTTTTACAAAAGTTTTAGTGATACCGTAATACATTGGTTAATAGCATATATTTAATCGCTCATAATGAGTTAAGAATTTTAAGTTCTATTGATCATGCTCTAATACAGCCTATCTCTATATAAAGTTATCTATACAGCCATAAAACTTTTTTACGATATTTCTTTAGCTTTCATCAAGCTAATAGAATTACACAGCACGTTTAAAATGTCTTAAGCTATTTATGTAGGCTGACGCCATATTTTTTTCGTATTCCTAATATTTTCATAAACTGTATTGTAATTAAAATGCTTATTATAGAATATCAGTCAATTTTATTAGATCTGCAGCTTCAAGACAAGCAACATAATGTCTTAAACTGGGGATTAGCTAATTAAAATTGAACATACAAATTTACACTCCACAACATTTTACAATAAGTTTACAATAAATAGCTCTTTTTTGCCAGGCACGTGAAATATTTACCGCAACTATATATACACTATCACAGTAAAACGATGTTCGCAATCATATTTTACTATCTAAAGGAAATTAGGGAGATATAAAAATACTTGCCCAATAATACTTCTCGTTGAAAAGCCCTAGCAATAAAATTGTACACCATGTTTATTCCGTTTTGGGGTATTAAGGTAACCAAATTATTAAAAAAGCATATGTGAATTCTTTTATTTGACAATCTTAATAACACAAGCTGGGTAAAAACTGTACAAAATATGTGTTTTATGCCACAATCTGTTTATCAGCCCTTATAAAGTGTTTAGAATTCCCTTAGACAGCTAATGAACAGCTATTGTACTGCCATTCTAAAACCTAACGCTGCATAATTTGGGGCCCAAATTGGTATTAGAAGAGCTGGTTTAGCGTTTATAAAACATTCTTATGGCTTTCTGAACAGTCTTTAGAATTTGTGAGTTCTATTATTCATCCATAAAAAGATTTATTGTGCTACTTGGGAAGTGTACGTATTTTTCTCGGCATTAAGTGTGACGCCGCTGTCAGTAAAAGTTAAAAATTTCAGTGATAAAGTGATTTCTTTGAATATACTGCTATGGATTTGGAAGAAGCAGGTAAGAATGCATTCATTTGATACATTTGGCTGTGTTTGATAATAGACTTTGTTTTTTAGACGTTTAAAGATATAGTTAAAATTTATCGTATTTTCTACGCAATTTTAAATTCAAAAAAGTTTTCGTAGTATTTCAGGGTACGTCCCGGTCATTTTTTTTTATTGATATTGTAAATGTATACTTTATACAATATAATGACCATGAAATCAGCCGCCCGGAGGCGGCGGCCCCTTTTGAGTCAGGAGGGATAAAAGATAAGACAATAAAAAAAGGAGAATTTACGACACACTACACTTTTTTTTTGGTTTCAGGGTTACCTCAGGTGGCTCAGGTATTAGAGTAGTGACCCGTAGATTACTTTTTGATAAAATGCAAGAGCAAAACTTGTCAAATTTTGAAGAAAAGTTGATATACATAGAGCATTGGCTTTCGTCTACGGAACCCTATTCTGACGATGAAGCAAAGCAGTTGAAGCATAAATTTTCATATGCTTCAACTGCTGCAAAAAATCCGACACCACCAAATTGAAGTGGTTTTAGCTTCTTCGGTATATTATTTTATTTTAACCCGACTCAAGTTTCGGAATCGAAAACCATTTGATTTTGCATGCCCTAGTGAAGGGCCGAATGGAGAGTTGAGTCAGTATTATATTTTTAAACCGCACAACTCTATTATTACAGTTATTTTATTTACTTAACTAAAGTGAAGAATGGCGATGTTTGTACTTGTTTTTACTATGTCACGTCACATTGGTTATCAAACTAAGGCTGGTGATGGTTGCTTTTTTTACCAATTAATATGGGTGATATATCACCCGTAGCAACTCTTTACGCTACTTCACAGACTAATGCTATCCCATAACTATACGCTCATAGCAATTATATTGGTACATATACTCTTTCTACGAATAAAGTCGATTTTCGTATGTCATCTAAACATGCAAAACGAACGGTGATCGAAAACGGTTCAGAACGCTAATTTTGCCCACAAATGTCCAAGGCGTACGCCAAAATATGTGTAATCATATTTAGCGTTTTTAACAGTTATTTTCGCTATTTGCTTCAAAACGAACGGCCCCCTTGTCAACAAAAAATGACATTTGAAAATAATGTTCGACTGTCGGACTCCGATACCTTTCTGTCATTCTGGGATATCACGGGAAGTAGAAAAACAGCCGAAATTTTACGAGGTGTGGTGTGTTGTGTTATTGTGTTCATAGTTTAGATATCAAATGAATCACTAAATGTCTACAAAACCAATAAAAATGCCGTCGGCAACGAAAGAGAATTCCACGATTCTTAAAATCGCTGTGGAAATGCTAAATGCTCCCGACAAGGTCCCGCAGTTGATAGAGTTCGACCAGAGCCAGCCTTTGTCCAGCATCATTCAGCTTCTCTGCAAGCCTTGGGGTCTGCCGGATCCAGAAAACTACGCTCTGCAGTTCTCAGAGAGCAACAACCAGAACTACATCACTGAGAAAAATCGGAACGAAATAAAAAATGGATCGGTGTTGCGACTAGAGCTGTCCCCCGCAAGGACTGTCCAAGACATCCTCACCAAAATTAACTCTGGCTCGGAAAACGACCAAATCGCAGCGCTCACCAAGCTCTCAGTTTTGAGTAGTGATTTGACATTTGCTCTTGAATTCATTAACAAGAAAGGCTGGACACTCATCATAAATAATATTGAAAATGGAAAGTTCAAAGGCGATTCGCTAAAATTTGCACTCATCACTTTTGTTGAGCTCATGGACCATGGTATCATTTTCTGGGATGTCTTAGAGAACCAGTTCATAAACAAAGTAGCAAGTTTCGTAAATAATCAAGTGAGTGCACAAGATCCAAAGGTCATTCAGTGTTGTTTGTCAATTCTTGAAAACATAGTTCTGAATAGTTCAAAAAACTCACATGTTGAAAAGGAGATAACCATTCCAAATTTGATATCCCATTTGCAGAATTCTCACCAAGATAGGATTATTATCCAGCAAAATACCATTGCCCTCATCAATGCCATACTTTCGAAAGCAGACTTCTCCAAAAGGAAAACTATAGCAGCTACTGTATGTTCCAAGCAAGTCAGGAATGTGATTTTTGAGAACTTGATTGGTGCATTTGCCAACAATGGTACTAAAGAAACACTAGGCACAGAACTTGCACACCAACTTTATGTCTTGCAGACATTGATACTTGGGTTACTGGAGTCAAAAATGAGGATGCGAGCAGATGCACACCAGGAGGAATCACAGGAGAAAATTAAAGAACTCAGAAAGAGTGCATTTGAAAATGATAACAACTCAACCTTGGAAGTGACTATGAGACGTCCAGTGGGAAGCTACTCTAAGGACTACAAGAAACTTGGCTTCAAATGTGAGATAGATCCAATTAAAGATTTCAATGAAGTTCCACCAGGTATTTTAGCTCTGGACTGCATGTTGTACTTTGCTAGAAATTGTTCAGAACATTACACAAAGATTGTTTTGGAAAACAGTTGTAGAGCTGATGAACATGAGTGCCCCTTTGGAAAGACCAGTGTGGAGTTGGTAAAGACACTCTGTGATATACTCAAAATTGGAGAAGCCCCCAGTGAGCAAGGGCAAACTTATCATCCATTCTTCTTTACTCATGACCATCCTTTTGAAGAACTTTTCTGCATTTGCATAGTTGTCCTTAACAAAACGTGGAAAGAAATGAGAGCTACCATAGAAGACTTTGTCAAAGTCTCTAGTGTTGTAAGAGAGCAAATAAGCAGAGCATTGTCATCATCGCCGAGAACATTAGATAAATTTAAACAGAAGATCAATCAGTTAACATATTCTGAAATCACACAAATCTGGCTGCAGGAGCGAACAAATAGAGAAGTGTGGGAGTCCCATGCGAGGCCAATTGTTGAGTTAAAGGAGAAAATCACACCTGAGATAATTGATTTGATACAACAGCAGAGATTGGGTGTCTTAGTTGGTGGAACAAGATTTAAGAAGTACTACTCCAGAGGACAAAGAATAAAGGACAAGTTTTGGTTTGTTCGCTTGTCTCCTAACCATAAAGTGTTGCACTACGGCGACTGTGATGAAAAGAGTACACCAAGTTTGGAGGAGCTCAGCAACAAGCTAGCAGTATCAGAGATCAAATGTGTCATTACTGGCAAAGACTGTCCGCATACAAAAGATTTGAAAGGAAGGAAAACAACTCCACAATTTGCATTTTCCTTGATACCCAAATCTGCAGAAGTGACTTCCTTAGACTTTGTGGCTCCCGACGAACAGATATTTGACTACTGGACTGACGGCATCAATGCACTGTTGAAAGAGAAAATGAACAGCAAATCCTTTGAAAATGATTTGCAAACTTTGTTGTCCATGGACATCAAAGTCAGACTTCTAGATGCGGAGGGTATTGACATACCGACCGATCCTCCTCAAATTCCGAATGAACCCGAAGATTATGATTTTCATTATGATAATAATTAATATTTATCTACTTCCAGATTTTAGCTTCTCTATTGTACATAAATATAGCTATTACATTGAAGCCTATGCTAATTTCTAATAAGGTTAGCTATTTAGGTGGCAGGAAATATAATTTATCAGTGAAGTGACAATTTTAGCGATTATGGACAGTATTTTAGTTTGTATAAGAATGAAAGTAGCAAGCTGTTAATATTTAGATACCAAATAGGACAAGTTTGTTGTCCTTTCGATGTGGATGTCACATTACAAGACATTCTTTGCATACAAATGAGATTGACTTTTATGGTGAAATGAGTAATGTCTTCGGAAATGTATTCCATTAGTTTAGGAGATTGTTTTTTAAACATAGATTGGATTTGGTTTTTTGAGACAGCTCAAAATATTTAAATTAGTATTAAACATTATATTTAAACCAAAATCTGTATACTGGATTCCTTACGATTATGCTGCATTGACTGAACTTTTAAACTTCCATTTTATGTAACCTACGGTGGCCATATACCAATATTATATTTTATATACCAAAGATCATGTCTAAAGAACAAAATATATTTAAATGTATAAATAAAAACTTGAATACTTTATTTTATTTTATTAGACACTAAAAGCGAGAAATTTACATAAAGGCTTGAATAAAAGTCAAAAATCACAGTTACATAATACTTTATACACTTAGTTAAGTAACTACTGCATTTTGGAGACTTCGAATTTTGTGTTGATGATTTCTTCATCTGAATCGAGCAGCGGCAGTGTGCTAGTGGGGATGTTTTCTTCGACCCAGCGGAGGTCCGAGTCCAGAGAGTTACTGCTAGGGTCTGGTTGATTGGAGTCCCGTCCTTCGCCTGCGTTGTCGGAGTTGTTGAGACTGCTGCCTCTCATCTTAACTCCGTATGCGTCGTTGACAAATTGTTCTTCTTCGTCTGAAACATTTGCTTGAAATTAAAACTAATACCAATAATAATATAATGTTAACACTACCTACAATTTTACTATAACAATAGAGTAATTCGAACTAACCCTGCCCTGTTCTTTACAAACTACTAACTAGTAGAAACAGCTCCCAACCTTATGAGCTTTCATGGAAAGCTCAAGCTCTTTCTGTTCAAAAACTTGAATATTATTTCTCAGCCGGACCACACACAATATCCCATACTACAGCATCGAGCCTTTGTTATTGAGAATTTCTCGTGAGAATGTGGGAAAACTAAATATTCTCTTTCCAAAATAGTATATATATATATATAATAGAATTATTTTTATTGTATGAATGAACTCGCTTGTAATAAGCTCCGGTAACCTTGTTTGCATGCTTTGACAAGTTTTTGGACAGAAAATGAGTGTAGAAAAGGGTAAGTGAGGATTTGTATCAAAAAAAATATAATTCAAAGCCGCTATCTGGGATAAGAATATATAATCTACAATACGAATATAGAACGACTAATTAAGATGTAAAACACAATTTTACAATTGTTAATATTATGTCTGTAATTTAGTGTAAAACAATCTCAATGTTTTCTGGCAGAGCATTTTAGAAAAAACACTTTTGAACATTGAATGTAATTAGTTGTCAATTTGAGTTTTGCTATTATTTTAAGCCTCTAACTAGAAAACAAAAGACCGATCTATATATTTCAGTAATATATAATTCTAGAGATCTGTTTCTAACCGCCACAAATCTGCTGTTGCTTTTTTTATCAAAAAAATGTAATATGTCTGTATAGTTACCGTCGTCATCCTCTGCGTTGTCTAACAGCGGCGTGAAGGCGTAGCGCTGGTTGTTGTTGGTGGGCCGCCACAGCACCATAATCACGGTGAGCACGCTGGCGAACAGAATGTGCCAGTACGCCTCGTCCATCCACACCTCCTTCCATTCCTGGTGTATTCGAAACTAACGTCAATTTACAAAGCCTTTGTGGCATATCTACAAGTCCACCATTAAAAAAAAACGCAATGGACCAAACCTTAATAAATCGATAGTGGACTTAAATACAATAACAAAGTAACCTGGAGTCGCGGTTCTGTGATATTTGTTCTCAAAGATATGTCAAGAGGCTCAGTGCCCCGCAGCTGCTGCGGCAGCCAAAACTCGGTACAAAAACCGGTTTACGCACGAGCGTGGGGCACCTACTAGCTAACATTTACGTCATAATATGTTATCTTTGAGCTCCAAATTCAGAAACTCGCGAAAAACTCCAAAGATCCATGATTATAAGTCCAAACGAGCAGGTCGCTCGCCTAATGGTAAGCGCCACGCCGGCCCACAACAGTTGCAGCGCCACCCAGAACTTTGGTTGCAAAATATTGCGCGTCACTGCGCTCTTCACCCTGAGACATTAATTGTTAAGGCCAGGCTCCAAGGTTACATTTTCCCACTCCCCACCTCTCTGCCACCCGCTACCCGCAATAAGCACTGAAGGGCCTGCGTAACAAGGTTGAATATCGCGAGCGCTGTTTGAACACACAGATCGGAACTAAATGACGTATGTCTCAAAAGTTATTAATTTTATTGGCAGGCTAATAATTAAAAAAATATGTCTAAACATTCGATGATAAACTATATTTTCTTGCTGTGAGATTTATTTTAGACACAAAACTTAAACCATTGAGTAGAAAAATGTAAATATTACAGAAAATAACGTAAGTTTTGATAAGAAAATGTATCGAATTTAATTCTGTTAATCATGTTTTTATCTTAGTCTTAGAGAGATAAAGATCTCAAAAACATATATGTTAAGTTTCACATTTATCAGGTTTGTGGTAGACCCAGCATATTTATGGGAAAAAACCCTTAAAAAGCAGAGCCTGGTCTTAAGTCGCATTTCGCTGGAAATATTACCCTTCAAAACGAAACAGAAATGTTGACACACTGCTGCTTAGCGGTTGAATATCTGACAGGTGTGGTACATCCCCGGACGGGGGCGGAGTCTTACCACTAGTTATTTTTTTTAATAAAATAAATTAACTCACAGTGATACACGGCAGAAACCTGTATGACTTGATAGAGTAGAGCATGAACACTACGGACGATATCACGGCGAATATCAGGGTGTTCGTGAAGTGCCGGTACAGGGACAGTTTTATTGAGTTTCTGGAAAACAAGACATAAGTTTAAAAACTAAAGCCTGACTACAGTCGAGTAAAAAACAGCCTATGACACTCTTGCGATGAAGACGAATCGATTGACATCTCGCTTGTCAAAAGAGGACCAAGTGTTTAGTTTGAACACATAACCCTTCCTTTACTTCGCGGTAGTCGGGTAAAAAAAAACTATGACACTATACCTGAAGACAAATCGATTGATACCTCGCTTGTCAAAATCGGACCAATAGGGGCATCCACATACACACAAACATAGATACAGTAGTCGCAGCGGAAGTAAGTGTCTCGGAAGTTGTCTGCAAGTCGCTGCGCAAACTGCTAGGCGCAATCCCAATGTTGAAGGTGAAGACAGCATTGTATAACTGCCTCGGCTTACTCGCTTACGTTTTTCGCATATTCTATCTCGCTCTTACTTTATGCTGTTTTATCCCCACAGCTGTACCTGCGCAATCGTTCACAGAGCCTAACTTCACAAACATAGATTGGCTGCGACTACTGTACATACATAGACTATTAAGCTCATTACCTTTCCCTTGCTTCGCCATAGTCGGGTAAAAAACGAAAACTATATAAAATATACTATACACAGGTTGTGGCGTAAAGAGTAGTCAAGTTTTATGGTCTTCTAGATTTTATGAATCTGAAAATAATTGCCACTTTGGTCACTTTTCGATGGCATGATCACAAATAAAAGTTTTTTTTTATTCAGTTTCTGAGTGTTCCTAATTGTTTTGCCTGAATGCATATTTCTCACCTTTTTCTTACATGACTAGGATGTCTGGCAAAAAAAAATGCTGTTATCCTCAGTACATTGTATTTGTGCATAACATATATATATATATAAATAATAATATTGAGGGGTTTCCCCTGATAAGCCAAAAAGTGTGTACATACAACGTTGTTTATTCCCGTACATACGAAGTTTTATTATAGTTTCATTCAGGGAAGCCGTCACCAGCTACACAAGTAGGGGCTGCTGCTCGCACCCTTGACTTGATATGATCGGAGCACCTAACCGGGTCGCGTGATAGTAATGAAAAGACGTGCTTCTGACGTCTGTTGACGGTTTAATAGTTACTGCATTGATTGATACATTTTGCTTAGATTGCTAATTAATACAATTGCCCATACAACACATACAATGCTACTGAAGTACAGAAGCAAAACTAACTACTGTTGAGAATTAATGATAATAAGATTGATACATAATGGTGGAGACATTTGACCTGTGCAGCTGGTTGTGCTATGATATCTCACTTGCGGAGCTGCTTGCGTAATGATTTCGCTCTTGCGGAGCTGGTTGTGTAATGATATCTCACCTGAGGAGCTATTTGATTAATTATATCTCACCAGCGGTTTGTGTAATGATGTTACTTGCGGAGTTGTTGGCTATTGATATCTCACCGGAGGAGCTGTTTGAGAAATTACATCTCACTTGCGGACTGTTTGTATTATGATTGATATGTCACATATGGAGCCGTTTGAGTTTATATCTCACATGTGGATTGGTCGTGTAATTATATATTACCTGAGGATCTATTTGATTAATTATATCTTACCAGCGGTTAGTGTAATGATATGTCACTTGCGGAGCTATTGGCTAATGATATCTCACTGGAGAAGCTGTTTGAGTAATTACATCTCACTTGCGGACTGTTTGTGTAATGATATCTCACGTGTGGACTGTTCGTGTAATTATATCTCACCTGCAGAGCTGCTTGAATAATGATATCTCATCTGCCGAGCTGTTTGAGTAATGATATCTACTGAAATATTTCAAATAATACCAAATTTACATGCAGTTTGTATAATGATATCTCACCTGCGGAGCTGCAGCGAGCGCATGGTGTGCGCGAGCAACACGAACACCCACCATGTCCACCAGCGACAGCGGCACCTCAGACAGCAGCAGGTCGCGGTTGGACTCACTCTGCTTGTGTAATGATATCTCACCTACGGAGCTGTAGCGCGCGCATAGTGTGCGCGAGCGACACAAACACTCACCAGCAGATGGCGCTATCCACCAGCGACAGCGGCACCTTGGACAGCAGCAGGTCGCGGTTGGACTCACTCTACTTGTGTAATGATATCTCACCTGCGGACCTGCAACGTGCGCATGGTGTGCGCGAGCGACACGAACACCCACCAGCAGATGGCGCAGTCCACCAGCGACAGCGGCACCTTGGACAGCAGCAGGTCGCGGTTGGACTCACTCTACTTGTGTAATGATATCTCACCTGCGGAGCTGCAGCGTGCGCATGGTGTGCGCGAGCGACACGAACACCCACCATGTCCACCAGCGACAGCGGCACCTCAGACAGCAGCAGGTCGCGGTTGGACTCACTCTGCTTGTGTAATGATATCTCACCTGCGGAGCTGTAGCGCGCGCATAGTGTGCGCGAGCGACACAAACACTCACCAGCAGATGGCGCTGTCCGCCAGCGACAGCGGCACCTTGGACAGCAGCAGGTCGCGGTTGGACTCACTCTACTTGTGTAATGATATCTCACCTGCGGAGCTGCAGCGTACGCATGGTGTGCGCGAGCGACACGAACACCCACCAGCAGATGGCGCTGTCTACCAGCGACAGCGGCACCTCGGACAGCAGCAGGTCGCGGTTGGACTCACTCTACTTGTGTAATGATATCTCACCTGCGGAGCTGCAGCGTGCGCATGGTGTGCGCGAGCGACACGAACACCCACCAGCAGATGGCGCTGTCTACCAGCGACAGCGGCACCTCGGACAGCAGCAGGTCGCGGTTGGACTCACTCTGCTTGTGTAATGATATCTCACCTGCGGAGCTGCAGCGTGCGCATGGTGTGCGCGAGCGACACGAACACCCACCAGCAGATGGCGCTGTCTACCAGCGACAGCGGCACCTCGGACAGCAGCAGATCGCGGTTGGACTCACTCTACTTGTGTAATGATATCTCACCTGCGGAGCTGCAGCGTGCGCATGGTGTGCGCGAGCGACACGAACACCCACCAGCAGATGGCGCTGTCTACCAGCGACAGCGGCACCTCGGACAGCAGCAGGTCGCGGTTGGACTCACTCTGCTTGTGTAATGATATCTCACCTGCGGAGCTGCAGCGTGCGCATGGTGTGCGCGAGCGACACGAACACCCACCAGCAGATGGCGCTGTCCGCCAGCGACAGCGGCACCTTGGACAGCAGCAGGTCGCGGTTGGACTCACTCTACTTGTGTAATGATATCTCACCTGCGGAGCTGCAGCGTGCGCATGGTGTGCGCGAGCGACACGAACACCCACCAGCAGATGGCGCTGTCTACCAGCGACAGCGGCACCTCGGACAGCAGCAGGTCGCGGTTGGACTCACTCTACTTGTGTAATGATATCTCACCTGCGGAGCTGCAGCGTGCGCATGGTGTGCGCGAGCGACACGAACACCCACCAGCAGATGGCGCTGTCTACCAGCGACAGCGGCACCTCGGACAGCAGCAGGTCGCGGTTGGACTCACTCTACTTGTGTAATGATATCTCACCTGCGGAGCTGCAGCGTGCGCATGGTGTGCGCGAGCGACACGAACACCCACCAGCAGATGGCGCTGTCTACCAGCGACAGCGGCACCTCGGACAGCAGCAGATCGCGGTTGGACTCACTCTACTTGTGTAATGATATCTCACCTGCGGAGCTGCAGCGTGCGCATGGTGTGCGCGAGCGACACGAACACCCACCAGCAGATGGCGCTGTCTACCAGCGACAGCGGCACCTCGGACAGCAGCAGGTCGCGGTTGGACTCACTCTGCTTGTGTAATGATATCTCACCTGCGGAGCTGCAGCGTGCGCATGGTGTGCGCGAGCGACACGAACACCCACCAGCAGATGGCGCTGTCCGCCAGCGACAGCGGCACCTCGGACAGCAGCAGGTCGCGGTTGGACTCACTCTACTTGTGTAATGATATCTCACCTGCGGAGCTGCAGCGTGCGCATGGTGTGCGCGAGCGACACGAACACCCACCAGCAGATGGCGCTGTCTACCAGCGACAGCGGCACCTCGGACAGCAGCAGGTTGCGGTTGGACTCACTCTACTTGTGTAATGATATCTCACCTGCGGAGCTGCAGCGTGCGCATGGTGTGCGCGAGCGACACGAACACCCACCAGCAGATGGCGCTGTCTACCAGCGACAGCGGCACCTCGGACAGCAGCAGGTCGCGGTTGGACTCACTCTACTTGTGTAATGATATCTCACCTGCGGAGCTGCAGCGTGCGCATGGTGTGCGCGAGCGACACGAACACCCACCAGCAGATGGCGCTGTCTACCAGCGACAGCGGCACCTCGGACAGCAGCAGGTCGCGGTTGGACTCACTCTACTTGTGTAATGATATCTCACCTGCGGAGCTGCAGCGTGCGCATGGTGTGCGCGAGCGACACGAACACCCACCAGCAGATGGCGCTGTCTACCAGCGACAGCGGCACCTCGGACAGCAGCAGGTCGCGGTTGGACTCACTCTACTTGTGTAATGATATCTCACCTGCGGAGCTGCAGCGTGCGCATGGTGTGCGCGAGCGACACGAACACCCACCAGCAGATGGCGCTGTCTACCAGCGACAGCGGCACCTCGGACAGCAGCAGGTCGCGGTTGGACTCACTCTACTTGTGTAATGATATCTCACCTGCGGAGCTGCAGCGTGCGCATGGTGTGCGCGAGCGACACGAACACCCACCAGCTGATGGCGCTGTCTACCAGCGACAGCGGCACCTCGGACAGCAGCAGGTCGCGGTTGGACTCACTCTACTTGTGTAATGATATCTCACCTGCGGAGCTGCAGCGTGCGCATGGTGTGCGCGAGCGACACGAACACCCACCAGCAGATGGCGCTGTCTACCAGCGACAGCGGCACCTCGGACAGCAGCAGGTCGCGGTTGGACTCACTCTACTTGTGTAATGATATCTCACCTGCGGAGCTGCAGCGTACGCATGGTGTGCGCGAGCGACACGAACACCCACCAGCAGATGGCGCTGTCTACCAGCGACAGCGGCACCTCGGACAGCAGCAGGTCGCGGTTGGACTCACTCTACTTGTGTAATGATATCTCACCTGCGGAGCTGCAGCGTGCGCATGGTGTGCGCGAGCGACACGAACACCCACCAGCAGATGGCGCTGTCTACCAGCGACAGCGGCACCTCGGACAGCAGCAGGTCGCGGTTGGACTCACTCTACTTGTGTAATGATATCTCACCTGCGGAGCTGCAGCGTGCGCATGGTGTGCGCGAGCGACACGAACACCCACCAGCAGATGGCGCTGTCTACCAGCGACAGCGGCACCTCGGACAGCAGCAGGTCGCGGTTGGACTCACTCTACTTGTGTAATGATATCTCACCTGCGGAGCTGTAGCGTGCGCATGGTGTGCGCGAGCGACACGAACACCCACCAGCAGATGGCGCTGTCTACCAGCGACAGCGGCACCTCGGACAGCAGCAGGTCGCGGTTAGACTCGCTCTGCTTGTGGTGCAGCCGGAGCCACGCGTTGATGGCGGCGAGCGCGCCCCAGATCACGCCCGTGCCTACCACGCGCTGCAACGCCGGGCCCAGCCGCGGCCTGCACGAGGAAACTTTTATTATGCTCACTGTCTTCTACAGTACGTCCGCGCCGCGGCAGGAGCGATAGATCTTGGTCTTGAAAGCAGTTCGATCTTTCACGCATGCATGCTCATTGGGAAAGAGAGAGTAAAGAGACGGCCGTCAAATATACAGAGCCACACATGGAAGGCAAGTAATTTAAATATTAAACAGGAGGTTTACTTAATAAATAAATTAATTTATTTTTAAAAGTTATACTGCATTTAAGTTTTTTTTTATATTTTAAATTCGTTTTCCTGCGCCGGGCCTCGAACTGACCAAATTTGAAAAAAAAAACGATTCGAATCGAAAGGCTCAATCAAAAAGATCAATTCTTGCTAAATTTTAGCATCTTAAATTTCAGGAACATCACAAAATTCAACATTAATTTCATTAATAAATAAACAAATTTTATAATGACGAAAAATAATTGTTATTCTTGCATATTTAGCAAGAATTAAAATTCTTTTTATTGGCTCTTTCGAATCGAATCGTTTTTTTTAATTTGGCCAGTTAGAATTCCGGCTCAAAGCACTCGTCTTCTATGTGGCATAGGAGTAGGACGCCCTGTATATAACACCACCACTTGGCCGCACTTCAGGATTTTTGTATTGAGAATATTATGCTAGTGTTTCTCCGTGTCACCTGGGCCCTATTTCATAAAACTATAGTACACTGACAAATGAGCGCAATTGTAGGTGTTAAGTTAACAGACCATGTTCGAAACACCGAACTGCGCTCCAGAACCGGTATTACAGATGTAGCACTAAAAGCCGCCAAGCTGAAGTGGAACTGGGCCGGCCACATCTGCCGTATGCCAGAGGTGCTATGGGCCAAAGTAACTACTAAATGGAATCCCAGCACGGAAAGAAGGCGACGCGGCAGACCACGCAAAAGATGCGAGGGACGAGCTTGACACCTTCGACAAAAATTGGTACACAACAGCACAGGACCGTAACGAACGGAAAAATCGAGGGGAGGCCTTTGCCCAGCAGTGGGACAGTATAGGCTAAACACAACAACAACAACAACAACACTGACAAATATCAATCGAACCGACAATTGTCAGTCAAACTATCGAAATGTAGTACATTTTTGTTATATGAAACGCAGGTTTGACGTATTCGACTGACATTTGTAGGTTTATTATCATTTATCGCTTTATCAAATAGGGCCCTGGTATGTAAAGCCTGTGGAAACACACTTCGCCAGAATTGGACTGGATCTTAAGGCTGCTGCCCGATCAAAGATTTTCTATTTTACTGGTAATATCTGTGATGATATACGCAGCGCAGGCAAAAAACATTGATAAAATTTGACCTAGGTTGACTAAATTCATACAAAACACTTATGAATGTTGGCAACATCGAGTGAAGTTACACTCTGTTTCCGAACGAATGGCGAGAAAGCTTCGACGAACATAGACGAACATTCCCGAGACCGAGCATTTCGGCGGGAAAGAGACGACGACGGAAGCATGAAGGCAGTGTTGCTCGAGAAGTGGCGGCCGACGGACGTGTTTGGCCTCATACCTTCGCGTTTAGTTTAAAGTGTTACATAGTGAAGTGATTTTAGTTTTGCGTTTAAATAGTAAAGAAATTATACAGAATATTAAGCCTTCAAATATAGTATCTTATTTCGAACACCATTCGTCCAAGTAGAGTTTACATCAGAAGTGGGCATAGTCTTCTCGCGCCCAAAAATTGAAATACCTACAAAATGGGCAAGAAACGTAAAAGTAAGCAAAAACGCAGAGCAAAGCGCGCTCGTACAACATCCAGCAGCAGCAGTGAGTTCTAGCAGTAGCAGTAGTGGCTCAAGCTGCTCACACCACTAATGCCACTCCATAAAAGGAAAAAAGGTATTTGAGGCAAAAGATACCGGAACTGTAACTACAATTTTGCATAATATGATCCCAGATTTTGACCCATTGGGTGATATTATAACTTCTTGGTTAAACGTGATAAAATCGTACGCATCAACATTTTCATGGACAGATAGCATAATAGGTTATCAAGAACTAAATAAGCTCAAGTGCTCTGCTAAAATTTGGTACGAATATTTATTGCGTAATGATCACATGTGGACAACTTGGTTATGAAAGGATTGGAAAGAAAAACTGTCTAATACGTTTAAAGTAAAACGAAATATGTTGGAGCTACTAAAAGAGATTGTTGACCGAAAACCTGTCGAAAAGATTTTTTCTTTGAACAAAGCGCATAAATTGATAGGCTTTGCTTAAATTTCACTGAAAATGACGTAATCTCTATAATACTGGGTAATATCAGCGATAATAACATAATAGCATCCGTTGAAGCCAGCAACTTTTAATCGTGTGAAAGTTTAGCCAGATTTTTGCACAGCCGCGTTTACAAAGCAAAAACCGCTAAACCATCGGTTACCCAGGGCACCACTCGTGAAAATGTTAGGGTTCCACCCCAAGTTCAAAGTTCTGTTTCCCAACCATCATCGTCAACCACTATAACCGGTTCGACTCCGACTAATCAAACAAACCCAATGCAACGTACACCAATGGAGTGATTTAACTGTGGCGGAATCACAAACGATTAGGTTGTACGGTAAAATGTGAATTTTGCGGTAGAAAGGGACATTTGGAATCTTCATGTTATCACAAAAAGGATCCCGTTGGAATCCCCTGTAACACTGCAAGAATTTTCTAAAGAAAATTTGAAAATCTTAGCAGAGATGGTGAGGGTAAGGATAAAACTAGATTCCGTGCATATAAACGACGTCAAGATGTACATACTTAATGAATTATTAAGATGTGACGTACTGATAGGTTGCAACCTAACAGAATGGTCGGTAACGTTTTGAATATTTCTGCAACGTCATTGGGGAACTATCCTCAGAGTTCGATCCGGATTCAAACCACGATGAGCTGGTTATTTGTTCGAGAAATATCAGCATTGCATAACTAAGAATATAAACCAACTGGGAAAAATAGAAGGTCATGAAATGGTAATAAAACTGCACAATGAAAAGCCTGTGCAATGTACACCATATAGAACATCAGTGAGAACAAAGTTAAGACAGTTAAAGAATTCCCAGCCCCAAAAAGTCCACCAGCAGCGCCAGTTCCTTGGTCTTATCAGCTATTTCCATAAAAATTATCATAAAAAACTGTGCCATGATTACTGGAGCAAAAAACAAAAAACATGGAAATAATTAAAAAAGTATATTTGTAGAGCTTAATGGAGTTTAATCAAAGAAAAATTTAAAAATAAATGGTCAAATTTTAACAGAGCCTACAATGATAGCAAAAGCGTTTAATAATCAATTTATAGATCACACTAATAAGTCGAAAAATCCAGTAAGTTCTAATTATAGCGTCAACGCAAGTTGTATCTCAGGTTCCATCTTCTTAAATCCAGTATCACCCATGGAAGTTAAGAACACTATAGCAAGCCTCAAAAATACAAATGCAGAAGGAGATGATGGTATTGCAACGAAAGTTGTTAAATATTGTAAAGAAGAACTTCGTGATATACTAGCCCATCTAATAAATCTTTCCTTTGAAAATGGTATTTTTCCTGAGGGCTTAAAAACAGCAATTATTAGGCCACTGCATAAAAAAGGTGAAAAAGATCATTTAGAAAATTATAGACCAATTGAACTTTATACCAATTTTCTCTAAAGTTTATGAAAAGACGATGCATAAAAGACTGTACGAGTTCTTCGTAAAGCACAATGTAATAAGACAAGAACAAAATGGTTTCCAAAAGATCAAATCAACAACACTAGCAGCGTTCAACTTAGTTAACAAAATAGTAAAGAATGTAGATAGCAGAATTCTAACAACAGCTTTGTTTTTCGATATGACCAAAGCTTTTGATTTTGTGTCACATGAGCTACTGTTAATTAAACTGCATCATTATGGCGTCAGGGGAAAGGCAATTGAATGGATTGAATCTTATCTTCAGAATAGAAAACAGTGTGTGGAAATAATATCAATGGATAGTAGAAATATGATTGAGAATAGGAAATCAGATTATAGAATACATTTGTATGGCGTACCTCAGGGCAGTGTGTTGGGCCCGTTGTTGTTTTTATTATATATAAATGACATAGCTAGCATAACTTCATATAATTCCGTATTGTTTACTGATGACATTTCAATTATAGTAACATCAAACAAAACTGACAACTTTATTAATAATCACAGACTTGACATTTACAATACAATTAATTCCGTAGTTCGATGGCTTGACATATACAATTTAAAAATTAATCTTTCAAAAACTCATCATATCAATTTTAATACTATTAATATTGAGGTAAATTATAATGGACATTAATTTGAAGGACCAAATAAGGTATCATTTTTGGGTTTAATCGTGGATAAAGAATTAAATTGGAAACCACAGATAGATAAAATATGTAAAAAAATAAACAGCTACGTTTATGTATTAAAACGTTTGCGGAAAACTTCAAATAAAGAGACTGCTCTATTAGCATACCATGGTTATATTGGTTCACTCCTAAGATATGGATTGATTATTTGGGGACGTAGTACTGATTTTGCACGAGCTTTCATCGCCCAAAAAAAATGTATTCGAGCTGTTTGTGGAGCAGCACCATTGGACTCATGTCGCCCACTTTTCAAAGAACTGAAAATACGGCCATGTCAATATATTTACGACATATCATGTTTTTTTAGACAACACAGCTATATTTATACGAAGGCGAGTGACGTTTTTCCACGAAACACAAGGAACAGAGATAGATTGGTTGATAATTATACCCATAGCAGTTACTCGATGTCTGTAAAAATGTATAATAGATTACCGCAGCACATAAAGGTACTGCCTTTTGCTAAATTTAAATATGAATTAAGAGTGTGGTTGCTGGATCACAATTTTTAATGTCTTAATGACTACTTAGATTCTCATTAGGCTTATTATTATTGTCATCATTGTAAATATAATTGCTATTTTTATCGCATGATGCATGTACCTATCAAATTATAATTTAAGTTACAATTTTTGCATGCCATTTAATTCGCGAAATGTATCAGGTCTTTTCACTGTAAAACATCAATTTATATTAACTCACATTTGGAACAAATAAAATATATTCTATTCTAGACCGCTTTCTAAATTACTGAAAAAATACAGGCCTTGAATTTGGAGTTATGAGCTAGATCACGCTTTCACGATCTTAAAAGATACTCTAAGTTCAGATGAAGTAAGAAATTACTGCCTACGTTTAAAGACCAATTTCAAATAAAGAAATTCTAGGGAAAGATAGATATGAAGTTAAAGACATGCGAAGAGGTGAATGAAGTAGAAGATCCTATAATGAAGTAGCCGCTGCGGAGAACATCAAACCGTGGATTTGTTCATTATAGATATTTGATAATTGTTAATGAGTTAATATTTATTTACAGGATAAAATGTACAAAAAACAAAAGTTTATTTTAAAATATAAATAAAAAGAACTTAACTATTTACACAAAACTATCTAAAAGTCCTTCGGAGGAAGGTAAAGTGCCCAGCATGCTAGCTGCATTGCCACGCTATATTACTATTTACACAAAACTATCTAAAAGTCCTTCGGAGTAAGGTAAAGTGCCCAGCATGCTAGCTGCATTGCCACGCTGTATTACTATTTACACAAAACTATCTAAAAGTCCTTCGGAGGAAGGTAAAGTGCCCAGAATGCTAGCTGCATTGCCACGCTGTATTACTATTTACACAAAACTATCTAAAAGTCCTTCGGAGGAAGGTAAAGTGCCCAGAATGCTAGCTGCATTGCCACGCTGTATTACTATTTACACAAAACTATCTAAAAGTCCTTCGGAGGAAGGTAAAGTGCCCAGAATGCTAGCTGCATTGCCACGCTGTATTACTATTTACACAAAACTATCTAAAAGTCCTTCGGAGGAAGGTAAAGTGCCCAGAATGCTAGCTGCATTGCCACGCTGTATTACTATTTACACAAAACTATCTAAAAGTCCTTCGGAGGAAGGTAAAGTGCCCAGAATGCTAGCTGCATTGCCACGCTGTATTACTATTTACACAAAACTATCTAAAAGTCCTTCGGAGTAAGGTAAAGTGCCCAGCATGCTAGCTGCATTGCCACGCTGTATTACTATTTACACAAAACTATCTAAAAGTCCTTCGGAGGAAGGTAAAGTGCCCAGAATGCTAGCTGCATTGCCACGCTGTATTACTATTTACACAAAACTATCTAAAAGTCCTTCGGAGGTGTTAGGGTTAAAAAAGTGGTCAGAGAGGAGGTAAGAATACTCACTTGACAATACCGAACCCGAGCGAAACAATAATGACTAGCATCCGAGCGAGAGCTCGCTTGGCGATCGATATCCATTCAGCGAACATATACACGTTCACGCCGAAGTACCTGAAATTAAAAATATCTATGTCCTCAATTCAATTCTACCAGTAATAAGCTTTACTTCCTTTTAGATATCCTTTAGTTCTATCCAGTAGGCTTTAGTTCCTTTCTAGTCACTTAAAGTTCCGTGCTAGTCACTTTAAGTTCCGTGCTAGTCACTTTCAATTCCGTGCAAGTCACTTTTAGACAGCGTTTGTATTTATGAAGGATTATAGAACGATAACAATTTTCCAGACGTTAATCTGAAAGCTGGGTACACAAAATATATTTTAATTTTGCTTAGAAGATAACTCGGTCAAGGCGTTGATGAAATATTACGATCCAAAAGTTCTAAATATCAAAGTGAGACGTTCAGTTCAAGTGGGGTGTCATGAAAAGGCTTTTTTGTACATTTAATTACAAATTTTTGTTTAATTCTAGGGCAAAAGTATTTATTGTATTCATAGTTTATTTTGAATTTTGAACCTACCTTTCAGCTAATCTTTTTTGTTCCTTTCTTTAATTCCTTTTTAATCACCTGAGCGGCGGAAAACCGCACATAATTATAAGTCATTGGTGCGGAGCCTAGGACCCCAGTATTGTTGGATTCTAAGTTGCACTATTGAACCGTTACGCTACCACGGCTATAGTAGGTACATGAGACGTGGACGCACTTCCTTTCTAGTCACCTTTAGTTCCTTTCAAGAGCAGCTTCAAGTATAACAGACGACAGTTACCCAGTCCTGTTGATGGCGGAGTAGACGCCGTAGTAGGTGGCGCTCTCCACCATGCCGAGGAGCGCCACGCCGCCGATCCAGTACTGGATCCGCAGCAGGTCCCGCCACTGCAGCCCACAGACCAGCAGCCAACACGTGCACAGTACTGTGTACACGCCGCACATCGTGCCGAAGAACTGGGGACAAACGAAATGTCTATCAACGTCAGTCTTTACTTGTCCACTGCTGGACTTATTTCGTATATATTTATCTTTTCACACGTATAATTAGGTTAGGAAGCATTAAATATTACATTTATAAAATACATACTAGTCGCTCTGTGAGCTGTAGACCTCGCGACTCTGTCTTTGCATAGCTTAAAACTGAATCAAACTTTAAAACAAAAAACTGAAAGACATTTGTTAATATGAGCCCCATACCAAAAGCATTTATAAAAATTTAAAAAACAAAACCGACCAAAAAAACATACAATTATCAAACCGGCTCACAAAATTTCACGAGAATCGGTTGAGAAATGCGACCTGTTGTTTGTTGTTGTTGTGTGTGTTGTTTGTTGTGTTGTTGTTGTGTCGTGTGTTGTTGTGTTGGTTGAGGAGCACCTGGACATCCGCCGGCCGGACATACGAAAGCATTTTTGCCCAAACTGAAACGGAGACGCTTCGCTCGCGCTCCGCGCTCGCTCGTTCAATAATGAAAGGAGTGGCCGAATAAGAAAAAACACTTAAGTTGCATTTTCATCGCCAAAGAAGTCTTGTAGATAAATGTATCATTTTTTGATGAGATCTATCTTAAGTTTATTGAATAATGTATATTACTGTTCTATTTCTTTTAAATATTGGAGTACATTATTATATATTTTAATCGACATTATACGAGAGCTCGTGTTATGCATTTTCATATTAGAATTTGGGAGGACAAGCCTTTCTTTATGTTTTAAATTATAGGCCTCTCCTAATGCACGCCACTGAGCTCGGTCTTCAGCTCTCCGCGTCTAGTTTCTGCCAGTCGCTTTTTGCAGGCCTTTAGTCCACCTGGCTACAGGGCGTCTTTCGCTCGCCACTTCAGCTTGCCCATTCTTAGAGTTATGTCGGTTACCTCGGTTCTCTGTCACTCCTATTGCACGCCACTGAGCTCGGTCTTCAGCTCTCCGCGTCTAGTTTCTGCCAGTCGCTTTTTGCAGGCCTTTAGTCCACCTGGCTACAGGGCGTCTTTCGCTCGCCACTTCAGCTTGCCCATTCTTAGAGTTATGTCGGTTACCTCGGTTCTCTGTCACTCCTAATGCACGCCACTGAGCTCGGTCTTCAGCTCTCCGCGTCTAGTTTCTGCCAGTCGCTTTTTGCAGGCCTTTAGTCCACCTGGCTACCGGGCGACTTTCGCTCGCCACTTCAGCTTGCCCATTCTTAGAGTTATGTCGGTTACCTCGGTTCTCTGTCACTCCTAATGCACGCCACTGAGCTCGGTCTTCAGCTCTCCGCGTCTAGTTTCTGCCAGTCGCTTTTTGCAGGCCTTTAGTCCACCTGGCTACCGGGCGTCTTTCGCTCGCCACTTCAGCTTGCCCATTCTTAGAGTTAAGTCGGTTACCTCGGTTCTCTGTCACTCCTAATGCACGCCACTGAGCTCGGTCTTCAGCTCTCCGCGTCTAGTTTCTGCCAGTCGCTTTTTGCAGGCCTTTAGTCCACCTGGCTACAGGGCGTCTTTCGCTCGCCACTTTAGCTTGCCCATTCTTAGAGTTATGTCGGTTACCTCGGTTCTCTGTCAGATATCTTCATCACGAATCGTGTCCTTCAGAGAAACTCCAAGCATAGCTCTCTCCATAGCTCGCTGAGCGACCTTAAGTGCGTGGATTAGTCTGGCCGTGAGTGAGTATCCACGTTTCGCCTCCGTATGTCATGATCATGACTGGTAGGAGATGTCTTTGCAATGT
Source organism: Alsophila aescularia (assembly GCA_946251855.1). Classification (NCBI taxonomy): domain Eukaryota; kingdom Metazoa; phylum Arthropoda; class Insecta; order Lepidoptera; family Geometridae; genus Alsophila; species Alsophila aescularia. The sequence goes on along the minus strand of OX276383.1, from coordinate 46,433,336 downwards.
AGTTATGTCCAAAAATAATTTAAAAGATCTATATGTTTTTAAAAAGTATTTTTTTTATATGACGTACCACGTCATTGTGGTGCCTCATTAAAGTAACAATCTAGCCTTAAGGAAAAGGTTTTTTAATAATGTACAGGTGATGATAATAAGAGGTAATTATAAATTTGTTACAAAACTATAGATCAGCAATCATGTATATAGAAAAAAACCTTAATTTATGTAAACTTTTCATACACAGACGTAACCATAATAAGCAATGAAAAAATCTGTAACAAAACATTAAATGAGCAATTATTTAAAAAATATACATTGGTACAGCCATTTATACGATTCAGCACCAATTAATTAATCTTTATGTTGGGATCTTGGCCACTTAAAACATTCGAACTTTGTGTGAGATATGCAAACACTTACAGGTAAAAGGGGCCATATCTCCTCAGAGAGGTAATCAGGGGGCGCTACCAACTCGATATGCACGCTGCCATTGAACTTGGCATTGTATATGCAGACACTTACAGGTAACAGGGGCCATATCGCCGCGGAGAGGTAACCAGAGGGCGCTACCATCACGATATGCATGCTGCCGTTGAACTTGGCGTTGTATATGCAGACACTTACAGGTAACAGGGGCCATATCGCCACGGAGAGGTAACCAGAGGGCGCTACCATCTCGATGTGCACGCTGCCATTGAACTTGGCGTTGTATATGCAGACACTTACAGGTAACAGGGGCCATATCGCCGCGGAGAGGTAACCAGAGGGCGCTACCATCTCGATGTGCACACTGCCGTTGAACTTGGCGTTGTATATGCAGACACTTACAGGTAACAGGGGCCATATCGCCACGGAGAGGTAACCAGAGGGCGCTACCATCTCGATGTGCACGCTGCCGTTGAACTTGGCGTTGTATATGCAGACACTTACAGGTAACAGGGGCCATATCGCCACGGAGAGGTAACCAGAGGGCGCTACCATCTCGATGTGCACGCTGCCGTTGAACTTGGCGTTGTATATGCAGACACTTACAGGTAACAGGGGCCATATCGCCGTGGAGAGGTAACCAGAGGGCGCTACCATCTCGATGTGCACGCTGCCGTTGAACTTGGCGTTGTATATGCAGACACTTACAGTTAACAGGGGCCACAGCGCCGCGGAGAGGTAACCAGAGGGCGCTACCATCTCGATGTGCACGCTGCCGTTGAACTTGGCGTTGTATATGCAGACACTTACAGTTAACAGGGGCCACATCGCCGCGGAGAGGTAACCAGAGGGCGCTACCATCTCGATGTGCACGCTGCCGTTGAACTTGGCGTTGTATATGCAGACACTTACAGTTAACAGGGGCCACATTGCCGCGGAGAGGTAACCAGAGGGCGCTACCATCTCGATGTGCACGCTGCCGTTGAACTTGGCGTTGTATATGCAGACACTTACAGTTAACAGGGGCCATATCGCCGCGGAGAGGTAACCAGAGGGCGCTACCATCTCGATGTGCACGCTGCCGTTGAACTTGGCGTTGTATATGCAGACACTTACAGGTAACAGGGGCCATATCGCCGCGGAGAGGTAACCAGAGGGCGCTACCATCTCGATGTGCACGCTGCCGTTGAACTTGGCGTTGTATATGCAAACACTTACAGGTAACAGGGGCCATATCGCCGCGGAGAGGTAACCAGAGGGCGCTACCATCTCGATGTGCACGCTGCCGTTGAACTTGGCGTTGCTCTTGACCGTCATGCGCAACAAGTAGATACCCTCCCTTTCCACCTGAAGAAGGGGGGGTCGTCTCTGCAATGTTGAAGAAAACGTAAGATAAAATATCAAGTTATACTCGACACAAAAATACGGATCCGTATTTGCTTAAAATTCATTCAATCCGAACAAAACGATACGCATCCACATTTTTACTGTGAAGAAATGAAGCACCCTACCAGTATCTTTGTTACCCAATAACTGTTTAAGACGCTTAATTGGAAAAGAATGGGCATTAATATCTATGGCGAGAACTGTGGGCGAGAACATCTCACTTGTGCGATTTGTTGATGATATCGTCCTAATAGCGGAGTCGCTGCAAGACTTGCAATGTATGCTAAACAAACCAAGATGATGCTTCTCGACGCAGCGGTCTCGGAATGAACATAAATATACCAAGATGATGGTTAACGATCTTATTGACCCGGAACAGATTACCCCTTAAAGATGTCCAACAATATTCTTACGAGCTGGGGTTCGGTTAAAATTAATGTACGCTAATAACACCAAAAATTAACACCTTTATTCGAAAAACCACAAAAAGAAATTAATCCAACAAATAATGCTCAAGCACTCTTTAACTTGACTGTACACTCTTATCAATTATCACTGAATACTCGCTTCGAATCACTTTGATCGTTTCGTCAGCCAAATCAGTAATGTCCCAGGCAGTCGATGCGCGCTCTATTTATACCGCGACGGGCGTTTCGAGAAGGTACTCGTTACTACTCGTATGTACTAACAGTAGTCGGTAGGTATTTGAACTTTCAAGGCCGGCGGCGCCTTTGAGTTGCCGCGCCGCGCCGCGCCTTTAGGTACTTAAGGCCGGCGGCACCTTTGGTGTCGCCGCGCCCGTAGGTATATACCTACCGCGCGCTCTGGAAACTTCTGTAGGTACCTACGCTCTACTAGTGTTTTCCAGAATGTTCCTTTAAATGTAGGTATTGCGTAATTTTAGTACCTACTGTTTTTCTAAGAATCGACCGGCGTAACACTGCCCCCTCCTAAGACATGCTCGTCCCGAGCAGTATTAGTCCAGTGATATTACGCCAGTCGATTATTATAAACAACCCCAGGAGCACCTCTCTGACCTCCCCCTGGATCCGGCACGTTACGTCGCTGATCCTGTTCACAACGTGGGTATGTTCCAGCCCTTTCTGCCTGCAACCTTGGAGAACCTCCTCTGCGGTGCACTGGATCATGCAACCCTGTGAATGGTATGAACCCTTGTCAAATCTCAGATCTCTCAATTTCCGATCACATGGGGTCCTCATCTTCTCAGACACCAGCTGTCCAGACCGTTCGACTTGCCTACAAACTTCATCCAACCTAAAGCGCGAGCCAATTGCACAATCTGCAACGCTGCGCGTAGAATCCGTTGGAATGACAGTTATCAGGTCTGCATATTTGCGACACCAGTTCCTCACATCATCACGGCAGTGGATCCAAAAGAATCGCTCGCGTATCTTTGACAGGGTTCTTTTGATTCCCATATGGCCTCCTGAACATCCGTCTTGGTAGAATTTTAAAACATCAGGTACCTTCGCTGTAGGAACAACCATTTGTAAATGACAGTGGTCATCTCGAGCATTTTCAAATTTTCTGCACAATACCCCATCGTGGATAGCCAAACTGTCCCACTGCCCCCAATAGCTTCCCGTTGCTGCGCTCATTCCTGCAACATCCCGCCATTTAGGCTTAGGCGCACCAGTTTTAATCCACTCAAGAATTGGCTTGATATCTGGGTCATTTTGCTGTGCCAGCTGCAAGGCTTTTCTCCACTCATTACCGAAGTCCGTTCTCAACATTCTAACAGGTACCACTTCTATGGCCTCTTGCCTCTCAGAATGCTCTAGACAAGGTCCCCTGTACAGTTCCTCCACGTTACTGTGAGATCTTCCATCTTTCATGTTCAGGTTTATCCTTTCGTGAGCTTGTGAGGTCAAAATTCTGGTGTCGTTGTCAATACTCAACTGCATCCGTCCTGCGGTTCCGGCGTCTATTCGTTTCCTTGGGTCTTGTTCGGTAACAGCGCTAACCACCCGTCAGTTCTGTGATCGGTCTTCCCTGCCAACAACTCGCTTCGGGCAGCTGGGCCTCAGGTGACCCTCCTCTCCACACTCGTAACATCTAGGGATAAACCTAGGGCGAGTGTCACAGGGAGGTGATGCTACAACTTCCCTGATGCAATGGGTTCGATGATCATAACGTGCGGCATCCACCTCCAAAGCATGGGCCAGGGCATCCTTAAGAGATTCGTGATGCCCAAGCCTCACAGCAGCCCTCACTTCCAGGTCGCGAATCCCATCAACAAATGCTTGGACAAAATCCCGGCGATGAGCGCAGTTGAGGACTGGTACGCCTTTCGAACCAGCTTTTCAATTTCGAGAGCCCACTGTTGTAGGTTCTCACTATTCCGCTGAGCCCTGTCCTTAAACTGAGCACGAAACACGTGCTCTAGTTGTGCGTCCCCGTAGCGAGATTCCAGCGCTTCGAGCAACTGTTCGTAGGTAACGTCCTTCCCGAGGGCCTCCAGTATAGTCACGGCCTGGTCACGAAGGCCAAGTTTGAGAGCAGTCATGGCCTGAGCTTTACTCCATCCGTTTGCCTCAACAACAGCCTCAAATTGGATCTTATAAGCCGACCACGAAGAGCTTCCATCAAACGGCGGCACTTTGAAACCTCGCCCTGAAGACGCAGTAGCAACAGGAGCTGACATTCCACTTCCAGATTTCAAGACACCCAAAGCTTTTTTCATGTCTGCAATCTGGGTTTCAGTTTCGGAAATACGGCTCTCATGAAGATGTACCTGCTCCTTTACATCTTTGAGTTCTGTCCCAAAAGTTGCATGCAGTCTTTTATGAGAAGAGTCTGTTCTTCCTGTCGGCGAGCCTGCTCCTCTTTGTCACGTAGCAACTGCTCCTCCAGGCGTCGAGCCTGCTCCTCCTGTTTGCGAGCCTGCTCCTCCTGTTTGCGAGCCTGTTCCTCCTGTTTGCAAGCCTGCTCGTCCTGTTTGCGTGACTGCTTCTGGAGTAATGCCATTAAGCCCGGAAGATCAAATGAGGGTGGGGCTATAGAAGACGAAGAATCAGTAGATGGACCAGCGGATGGACCGGTGGCCGCGGCGGCGTCCAACTCAGTGGTTTCTAGATTGTCACCACCACCAGGCGCTCGTAATGGCGAACCAAACCGTCTTTCGTCCACCTCCTTCTCTCGTTGGCTTCTCGTTCTCATGTGGTCTGCCTCCTGCCTTGGTGTAGCCGGCATTATTTTATCCTCGCTTCCTACACCAAATTGTTACGAGCTGGGGTTCGGATAAAATTAATGTACGCTAATAACACCAAAAATTAACACCTTTATTCGAAAAACCACAAAAAGAAATTAATCCAACAAATAATGCTCAAACACTCTTTAACTTTTGTAGGTTATATACCTACCGCGCGCTCTGGAAACTTCTGTAGGTACCTACGCTCTACTAGTGTGTTCCAGAAAGTTCCTTTAAATGTAGGTATTGCGTCATTTTAGTACCTACTGTTTTTCTAAGTATCGACCGGCGTAACAATATGTTTGCCTCGGGCTTCGGGGAAAATATTGCAATTAGGTAATAACAACTTAGAGAAGGAAGGCAACAGAAGAATTCAGCTTCTGTCTATACCACAGTGCCAGAAGACAAAAGTCTTCAATCGGTGCGTCTGCCTACGGAGCCGAAACTGTGACACTCACGGTCGCAGTAGTCCACAAATTTAAGTTCGCTAGCGAGCTATGGGGTGAGCTATGCTTGTAGTTTCTCTGAAGGACAAGATTCTTAATAAAAATATCCGACGGAGAACCAAAACAACCGACATAGCTCTTAAGGTAAGTATGCTAAACTGGCAATGGGCTGGACACATTTACCGAAGAACCGATAACAGTTGGGGTAGACGAGTTCTCGAGATGAGAGCACGTTTAGGCAAACGTAGTGTGGGACGCCCTGTGGTCAGGTGGAGTGACGAAAAGCGGCTGGAAGAAAATAGATGAGGAGAGCTGAAGACCGAGCTCAGTGGCGTGCATTGGGAGAGGCCTACGTCCAGCAGTGGACAAATAAGGATAATGATGATGATGATATAAAGTGATTATTGTGTACAGTGGAGATAAACATTTATTTAGTGTTATTTGTTAGTTTAGTTCATTTTGTGATTATCCGAATAAAGTGTAAAGTTTTGGTCTAATTGGCTTACATTAATTTCATCCGAACCCCCAGCACGTAACAACATACACTTATATAGCCCTCGGTTAGTTTATACGTCTATGTGACGAGCGTAGTGCAGAGCCAAAACATTCAACATCTCACATCCCTTTAGAGCAAATATTATTCATATCTACGGTTCTTTGAAAAACGTTTAACATGGAAAATTCAGTAGAATCTACATAATTCGCTATGCTACGTGTAGAAAAATACAATGCCTCACCTTGACCAGCACGCCACTGTCCCCAGTAGCGCCGTCCAATTTATGAACCACTTGGTCACTACTCGCATTGTCGATAGTCTTCGTCTCTCGTCCTTCGCATTTCTTCACCATATGAATATTGAGCGACGGTCCGCCGACTGTGCTGTTGCCGTCCAATAGTACAGCCGGTGTACTCGAGCACTTTACTACTTCCTGTAAATAACAATGGATTAGGAAACAACAAGCACGGCCAAGCACCTTCAAAACAACTTGACTGCGAACAGCACTTTTATGTGAGAATGGTTGCTAACCAACTTTAAATCGTTATGGATCCTAAATGATCATTCGAAATGGAAAATGATAAGAGAAACCTAAAAATGTTTTTCAAACACCTATCCAATGATACCCCTCTTGACATAGACTCATCTTTAGTAGCACTCGCAAGATTAGGACAAATCGATTGAAGTAAGAATCATCAAAATCGGTCCACGTATTTGGTCTATATAGTGCCACAAAGGAACATACATAAATACATAGACTGATAAACACAATACCATCCACTTAGTCGGGTAAAAAGGTTTACTATGGTCCGTACCACAGAATAAATAATAGTACAAGTCCATACCAAACAGCAAAACAAAACATTGAAGATACTTTTTAGTTGAGTAAATTATTTCTATGTTGATTTCCTTTCACTATATCTAAGTACTAGATGCACCTCGCGGTCATCGGTCATCGGTCATCGGGTCGGTTTGCCCGCGTGTACAATTTTCCGTGGTAAAATTTATTCTGAAATAGTATCTATGGTTTACAGCATCTACATATAAAATTTCATTAAATTCAGTCCAACAGTTATTACGTGAAAGCGCTCCAAACAAACAATCAGATAACGTTTCACTTTCACATATTAGTGGGGATGAGGATTAGTGGCAAATGGCATTCTGTAATTAGTTTCTTTAGCCTTTTTGATGCGATTCTAGCAATATTTTCCAGACTTCCCGTGTGAACTTAAAAAAAAACAATTAGTGATGACCTACGGAACCGAAACGTGGACACTCACTTCTGACCGTGACCTAGTCCACAAATTTAAGGTCACTCAGCGAGCTATGGAGAGAGAATAAGATATCCGACGGAGAACCAAGGTGACCGACATAGCTCGAAGGATAAGCAAGCAGAAGTGGCAGTGGGCTGGTCAAATTTCCCGAAGAACCGATACCCGTTGAGGTAGACGAGTTCTCGAGTGGAGACCGCGTTTAGGCAAACGTAGTGTAGGACGCCTTGTGGACAGGTAGTGATGTCCTGCGAAAAGCGGCTGGCAAAAAATAGATGAGGAGACTGAAAACCGAGCTCAGTGGCGTGCATTAGGAGAGGCCTACGTCCAGCAGTAGACAGGTATAGGCTGATGATGATGAACGTAAGATCGGAGCGGGCGTGCGCAGTCCCGGATGCCGCACGTCTGCTAACCCAACAGTGATTATAACCTAATGCCTGCCTATGAGATACCTATTCACTCTCGAGTGTCTAGAAATACAGACGTAAGTTACTGACCTGTTCAAAATAGTGCATGTAATCGGGTGAGCAAGGAGTTTGCATCCATGTGTACTCGATTGTGACGTTTGTGGTCTCCGTGACGCCGCATTGTACTGAAAACAATCCAGGTTACATTAATTGTCTGAACCAAAAACCGACTACAAATGGCTTTACAGAAAACTACTGAAACTATTTTCATTAAACTTTTATGGGACATCCTGTTGAAACTTAAAAAGAAACCGGACAGGTGAGAGAGGGGAGGACATGGAGAGGTTTCCGTACGATGAATATTAACACAAAATATTGAGATTTCATGTTATTTTAGTTCTGTATTTTTTTAGCACTGAATAAATTATTGATCGAGCGAGCGCGAAGCGTTCAGCTTGGGCAAAAATGATTTCGTATGTCAGGCGCATGTCCGGCTGTTCTAAAATTTTGTGAGCAGGTTCGATAATTATGTTTTTTTTTTCGATTCAGTATTTCGTTTTTTTTTTAATGGCGTTGATATGGGGGTTGAAAACGTAAAAAACACAGGTCGAATTTCTCAACCGATTCTCATGAAATTTTGTGAGCAGGTTCGATAATTGTTTTTTTTTTCTTTGTTTTTTTTTGTTTTAATGTGCGCGGTTAACATTTAATGTAACTACTAGCTTTGCCCGTGGGGTCTTTTTTTCTGGGATAATATAAGAATCCTAGGTGTTATTCCTGAACCAAAAGTACCAATACCAACCAACTTCGTTCGGACGTCAAATGGTTATCGATTCGAATGCTCGGCTTCTACACATCGGATTGAGAAACCAACTTCACTAGTTTATAAGTCAAACCCTAAATATCCAACAGTGAACACCACATCGCAATCGGTCCAGTAGTTTTTACGTGATAAAAGACACAATTTAAAAAAAAAACTTGTTCAGTTGCTTATTTTGGTTAAGTTGCATACACTTTTTTTTTATTATTTTCTTTGTACAGACTTTTTGCTACTTACTGCTTTATTATAGGTATACATACAGTGTGCCGATAACGTGTTTAAAAAACGTTTAACTCTGGTTAAACCGGTTTTCTGGCACAATGTATATACTCATACGGATGGATAAGCATCTGGCCAGTATAGCTATCAGGTGCATTATCTGAAAGTCAGGACATGAGACTGCTAGTGAACTAATTAGTAATGCGAATATTGATAAGATAATTAAAATATTCACTGAATAGATATTTCAATATCATCTAATATAATCTAACAAATTATTATTATTATTATTTTCTATTTTATTCATACCTGCTATATACGAGCACAGTACAATATGTATTTGTAACTGACCCATGTCTGAACCTTTATCATAAATTATTAGTATTATGTTTCAAGACTGCCCAAAAAAATGTATGTTTGTATGTGAGTTTCTTTATTCCACCATAAGTTTTAAATACCTGAACAGATGTAGACGTATGGGGTATCGTTAGAATCCTTACATTCCCCCGAGTAACATAGACTATATTCTTATTTAAAAAAAAAAACAATATGGCGGCAGTATTCACAACTTACAAATTTAAAAAAAAACTTTGATATTTACAATATGAAATTTGAAGGCCCTTGTTGAGCACATTCCAACAGTATATAATTTATTGGCATAAGTTCTTTTTTGGCCCAGCAGGCGTTTTTTTAAACTTTTAAGCTAGTTATTCTTTAATAAAATATCCGGCAACAGCTCATTGGCACTCCATTATCAGAGACCTCATGACTGATTGAGGTCACAACCTTCATGCGTCAGGAATATGACGGGAGGGAAACACCTCAATTTCACAACCTTCATGCGTCAGGAATATGACGGGAGGGAAACACCTCAATTTTTCAACCTTCATGCGTCAGGAATATGACGGGAGCGAAACACCTCAATTTTTCAACCTTCATGCGTCAGGAATATGACGGGAGGGAAACACCTCAATTTCACAACCTTCATGCGTCAGGAATATGACGGGAGGGAAACACCTCAATTTCACAACCTTCATGCGTCAGGAATATGACGGGAGGGAAACTCCTCAATTTCACAACCTTCATGCGTCAGGAATATGACGGGAGGGAAACACCTAAATTTTTCAACCTTCATGCGTCAGGAATATGACGGGAGGGAAACACCACAATTTCAATGAGGAAGTAAGCTACATAATTTTTATTCGTTATTTTTTTACCTGTTTACATATATTTTTTAAACTGGATGTATATAGTTGCGTGGGCAATTCTAGTACTTAGCATATGCAAAGTATTTAAAAAACTAATTACATACTAAATCTTGTGCTTTGTTTTTAGACCTTATAGTTTTACGCATATGCACCGTGGCACAATCTACTTTTATTTAATAAAGAAATAATTGTGTGACAAAAAGTCTCTACTAGACTGGGCGAGCTAACTCTACATGCTTCCGACTGGGCGAGCTAACTCTACATGCTTCCGACTGGGCGAGCTAACTCTACATGCTTCCGACTGGGCGAGCTAACTCTACATGCTTCCGACTGGGCGAGCTAACTCTACATGCCTCCGACTGCATCATATATTTGAAAACCAAGAATCTAAAGCTTGTTTGCCTATTTTTTTTTTGGGTTTTTTATAATAATAAACTTTTATTTTATATTTAGAATAATTATATATTTTTGGAACGGTATTTTAATGACATTCATTTTGATACCTCACGATATAGGTTTTGGTCATCAGTTGGGTTATAACCTAATCTAACCAACTATAGTGACACTCGCAAGATTAAGATAAATCGATTGATGAAATAATCATCAAAATCGGCCTATATATTTGGTCTCTAGAGCTAAACAAAGGAAGAAACATACATACATACATACATATATAGACTGATAAACACACTATCCTCTATTGCTTCGTGCAATCGGGTAAAAATGATCTATAAGCTACTGAACAAGAACATAACCATAACATATGAAAAAAAGGTGCCTGTCAGTGTCGGAACATTTTGTTCATGCATCAGGTAAAAACTACTGGACCAATTCAAATACGGTTTTCACTGTTGGATAGCTTAGGTTTTGACTTAACATCTGGTGTACTGTGTATGACAATCCGATAGGTAAAAGCCGAGCAATCGATGAAAATCTATTTGACGCCATAGCTAATTTTGAAGAAATGTAGTATTATTGAACTTTTGGTCCTGGAACACTTAGGTTACTTTTAACCCAGAGAAATTAACAACGCGGGAAAAGCCGCGGGCACGGGTAGTATTTGAATAGTAGCAGAACATAGTGAGTTTCGTAGTACTTTACTATGAGTATTTATTAGTCATGCTGTTGATATACTGATAGCTTTTACAGGATAAATAAATAAACTGATTAGATAATAAGTTTGCTAAGTTTCATGGCATTATCTTTCGTTTAATAATAATATTGTGTTTAATTTTAAAACTCCCAACGTCAAGGTTCGCAGCTAGCTCTCCACCAACTGTACCGCCAAGGCTGTAAGAACAAACCTGACTCGTTAAACTTTAATCTAACGACTGATCGCTTTTCTATGATAAGAAAAGAGACTCTCTAAATAAATGATCAGCGCAGATATCAAACACGCAACCTCACACTTTGCAGTCGGCTCACCAACCACAATGCCACTGAGGCTGTAGTAATCAAGATAAATCCTGTAATTTATTTACTTTTATCTTAGAAATTGCAACATGCAGGTCTTGTTGGTTAGACCAGCTAGGCAGCTGTCTGTACATTCTGGACATTAGTCAAATTAATTAAATTATAGAAATGGGGACCTCTGCCCATCAGTGGGACAGAATAGGTTAAGGAAAAGAATAAATTAATTTGGAAATAATGTATGTTAGAAACTAGCTGTGCCCGCGGCTTCGCATTCATGGTCATTTCTCTATGTTAAAAGATATATATATATATATATATATATATATATATAAATATCTTAAAATCTAAAAAAACACGATTGCTCTTCTTTTGCCAATAAATTATATACTGTTGGAATGTGCTTATCAAGGCCTTCAATTTGATACCCATATTGTAAAATTCGAAGAAAAAATATTGAACGTTTTCAAAAAAATATATAGCCTTTGTTACTCAGGGGGATGTAAGGATTCTAACGATACCCCATACATCTTAACCTGCTCACGCATTTAAAAGTTATGGTGGAATAAAAAAACTCACATACATAAAAAAACATTACACTCCTTTTTTGGACAGTCGTGTAAAAATACCAATATATACATTTGGTCAAAATTCCCTCAGTTGTCAAAAAGATTTTTATCGATTTCTCGGCTTCTACTCATCGAATTGAGATACGAAGCACCCCAATTTTTAAGTCAAACCATAAGCTATCCAATAGTGAAAACCGCATCGCAATCGATCCAGTTGTTTTTACGTGATGCGCGAACAAACAAACAAACAGACAGACATTCTTTGTACAGACTTATTTGTTCTTATTGCTTTATTATAATAACTAATAATAAAGATTTATTATAACTAATAATAAATAATAATAATTTATTGACATAAATATGTGACACAGAATAAAAATTGAATCCATAGGCTCCTAAACTAGTTAAAAACTGTGTTTTAGGAGCCAAAAACTGACTGTGTAGTTTCATTCATTGAATCCTCGAAGCTCCTGAACCACAAATAAGTTATTGCTGTTGGTTAATATAACCAGCGACCTATGACCGAAAAAGTGAATATGCAATAATAAAGTAATGCAGTCCACTCCTCCGAAAAAATAATTCTTAACAATTTTAAATTCACTCATGCCTATGCAATTTTGTAGCCTGGAAATAAATTCAGCAGGCAAATTAATCTGTCTCATTAAAGGAAACAATTAAAACTGCATGTAATTATAGTTTGTGGTACATACACTTAAACATACTTTATAACTATGTGATTGCTCATAACATAAATACACAGGATGTATGGCCTATGGGCCGCTTTATTAGAAGTTCATCTATTTTAGGATCATAAACATTTTTATGGCTTCCAATAAGGAAATTTCCTCTTTCAGATGGAAAACCATCATAGTACAACTTTTTAGGTAATATTTTGTTGCCTCGTTGTTCTGTTACTTGCTTGAATAAGAAACCATCTTTTACAATTATTTGATAAGCATGCAAAGTGGTTTATTAACACTGGCATTACACAAGTTTTATTGTAAAATTTTGTATGTTATGAATATTCAGCAAAAAATATCTATCTTTTTTTGTTGTTATAATTATTTTTATCTAGTTTCACCTCTTACTCTAAACTGTAACTTACATTCTTTGAATGAAAAACTACTTTAAGTGGATTAATTTAAAGAAGTACAGACCCAATTTTGATGAAATTCATATTGAATCATACTTTAGGTCTATCTTTTCAAATAAAATTAATCATCCAATTTGGGTGAGAGGTGAGTGAACGTACACACAGTAAAAACAGTTGAATTGTTGACCTCTTTTCGAAGTTGATTCAAAAAGAAAGAATGAAATTAAAGAAAGAAAATACATTTGTGTTGACACAAAACATTAAATAAAATCAGAAACAAAACAAAAATAACCAATTAACATACAAACAAAAATAAATGCTGTGATGCCGCGCCCCGTCCAATTTTACTACCTGGTAAAGAAGGTTTCTCTGTGCTGTCCTTCACAGAGCTTACTTATGTAAGAAAAAATTCACAAGAGAGCAGAGAATAAGAACATTTCTTATCAAGCTTTTATTAGATACATACATACTATGTATCAGCCCCGGATCTAGAGGGGGCAAACGAGGGCCTATGCCCCGGGCGGCAAGTTCAGACGGCGGCCAAATTCACACTTTACAGACGAATGGACAATTCATCATTTACTTAACTTTGACCACAGAATACATAATAGTACAAGAACAGAAATTTCACTCTTGTTTTACTATGGCCATATTATCAACTCGAACGATACCAGTACAGCACACGGACCACGTGACCGGGCGCGGCGAGAGCGCGGAGTGAGACGCGCTGCACGAACATAGCAAAGAGTATAAATTTGTGAATGCCCTATTAAATAATTTGCCAGAAAGAATTTTTTATTTAACTATATGGGCGAATATTCTTCGCGAAATTAATCGAGTGAATGTAGAAATTCAGAAAGAAGATCCTTGCCCGTTCCGTCGCACTAATGGATGGTCTGCTCAAAACTTTGCAAAAAATGAGACAAAATCCAATGGAATATTGGATAAAAGAGGCTGGAGAAGTTGCTGAAAAAAGAGGTGTTGACCCTATTTTGCAAAACAAACTAATTCCGAAAAGTTGAATTTGTCGGTTGACCCTCCTTGTCGAAGTTGGATCTTCCCAGTTGGATCGTCTGACCTAAGTAGACATAGTGATCAACAGCTTCGATAATATTGTTCCCAACATAAACTGGCATGGGTGCGACATGGGCATTTGACATGATATTCGTCTTACCATTTTAACTTTAAGACCTACCTGTTGGGAAACAATATTGAGGTCACTGAGCTTGTGCTTTAAGTCTTCCAGGGTTTCTTCCATGATGACAATATCATCGGCAAAGCTTTTCTTAATAGTACTAATATTTTGAAAATTAAATTGAAGAACTACAAAAATATCTGGCTCGAAAATACGAGCGACATTTAAGCGCCGTTGAATTCTGTCAGGAACTCTACTTTTTTAAAGAGCAAGCTCCGCTTTTATTTGGTAATATAAAAAAGACTAACGGTTTCTATCTCTTGCAACAGATCTATACGCATGATTTGCAGGATGCTTTTCCAAATATAAATATTGCCCTGCAAATTTACTCTACGCTTCCTACTAAATCCGCAAGCTGTGAGCGAAGTTTTAGCAAACTAAAACGAATTAAAAATTATTTGCGATCTTCTATGAGCCAGGAATGCTTATCGAGTCTTGCAATCTCAGCGATAGAAATTCGAATTGCACACATTTTAAATTATGGCAAAGCCATAGATTTATTTGCTAAACAAAAAGTTCGAAGACTTAAATTGTAATTTAATTTCACATATGCAATAATATGGCTCCCAGTATGGCCTGCTTTAAAATTAGACTGAAACGCTGGCTTATCGACCAAACGTTCTATTGCTTTGACGAATTCTTAACTTATGTCTAATTTAGGTATTGACATATTATTATTATTATTTATAATTTCAATGATGACGTTGACTTATTTTATTTTTTATTTTTACCTTGTATAATTTTTATTGTTATAATTGTTAGTGTACCATTGACATATTTTTAATCGTTGACATGTTTTTATGAAATGATTAAGTGTCGTTGTATACCTTGTATACATAATGTACATGTATTTTATTATTATTCTACTCCGATAAAAACACGATTGATGTATAAACCTAGTTTATGAATAAATGAGTATTTGAGTATTTGATTTTTATATTTTTATCTAAGTACATATTTTTATTTTAAATCCTATCCTGTACCATATGTGTAATAAATTCTAATAGTGAGTCAACTCGGCCGCTTGACAGAGCAACGATGAGGTGCGGTGTGAAGGAGAGCGGAGTCCCCGCCACCCCGCGCACCTGCACTGCATACCGGCGAGCGTCTATTGAAAACCAGTACAGCATATTAGGTGTGTCAGGTACACGAAATCGCTCGCACGTGTTTGGCAAAGTACATTATATCATATGTTTGGTGTTCGTTCACACAATGTGGCGATTTACTTATTTGTTTTTAAATATGCGTACCACCTGTGTGGTAAATGGTTGAGCGTCAAAATCATATAATAATAGTGGAAAATTGCGAATTCATAAATTTCCAAAGGATGAGGAAATGTGAGTAGGTACTTACCTAAATGAAATAATTTCTTATCATTATCAATAACATTCGGTAGCTATTATAATCCAAGTACCTACCTATGTTGTTAACAATGATGATGTAAGTAGGTCCTACCTTCTAGAAGTTGAACTATACAATCATACATAAAGAAAGTTAATTTAGTTGAACTATATCATATGTAAAAAAAGTTAATTTCTGTCTAATTGGGTACGCCTGCAGCGGGAAATTACTATTTTTACAGCTTTTTTGCTTTTGTAGCTGGGTCCCGTACCTAACTATTGTTAGTGTTATTACTTTTGGCACACTTGGGGATTATTCTTTACATTAAATATCTCATTTAAAAAAAAAAACACACGGGCCCAACACTTAACCGCCCGTGTGCAATAGTACTTATCTAGGTAGGTACATATTAATATAAGACCGTGGGATCTAGACTAGGGAAAAATCGATGAGTAAAATTAGCTAAGTACATTAGTACTAAAAAATTTATTCAATATTGTACGTAGTTAACTACCTATTGTACCTAGTTTTCAATAAAATAGGTACAAAACATATTGATATCTTTTCCGATGCTGATATTTTAAAAGCAAATTTTTAGATGTTCCTTTGTTATGCAATCACGGTGAATTGGGCGAAGCTGCGGAGTGCAGCGAGGAAGTATAGAATAATATATGAGGAATACAAATTTCTACATAGCATGATATTATTTTGTAAAAGAGATATTCAATTATTTTTTGTGTCAACCCTGTCATATTATTAGCTACTAGTCGCTTGTCGGCATTTTGCGCCGCGATAAAGGAGTTGACTCACTATTAGGATTTATTACACATATACCTGTACTGTGTATAAAATATACATCCTACATGTTCATGTTTATATATAACACAGAAGGAACAGCAATGGATGCATTATTTACGGAAGGCCTATGTTCAAATGTCAATCAATTAGCGGACATTTGATATCTGAAATTATAAAGGTGATAAAGGTAAAAATAAATGTAAGTGCGCGGGGGTGGCATTTGTCAGTTTTTGCCCTGCCTAAAAAAATTGAAGATCCTGGGGCTGGTATGTATGTATGTTTGGTTGTAGCTGAGTTTTTGAATGTGATTTTCTCTCACTTTAAAACTTGAACGGATTGAACTGAAACTTTGCACAATTGTCAAGGACCAATGACAATACAATAATTTGATAAGGTTATCATGGAGTACTTCCACACTCCCTGGTTGCAAGCAAACATGTAGGTTTCCTGAGATCTGTATTTTTTTATGCAACTGAGAAACAACGAGCAGGTCTATCCCCTGATGGTAAGCACCTAGCATGTCCATAACTATTACAGAACCACACAGAACCTTTGGTTGTTGTTTGGTTAAGAAATATACAAGAATATAAATAGAAAAATGTAGGTACTTACAGTGTATGAAGAGCTTTGTGTCCTTAAATAGTGATTTTGCTAACGAATACACACAATATTCCTGAAAAGACAGTCATGATATAGCGCATCTTGTACTTATAATAGCTTTTAGTGTACGTTGAAAATGTTAACATGAAAATTAAATAGCAATACATAAACATCATTGGTACAAAACTATGCATTTTGTGGTAGGCTACGTATAGCAATGATTTTGTTGCTAAGGCTTTTGAGCAATGTAACAGAAAAATATTGGTCTTGTTTTTATTATACGAGGTAGAAATAAACAATAACTTACGCCGCTCAGCGGTAAATCCCAGGCTCCTATGTCTGAAAAACCGTATGATAGTTTGATCACGGCTACCGCCAACACTATTATGTTTTTATACATTTTACTTATATATTATTATGCTGATATTATGTAAAATAAATAAAATAATGACCAATACGCATTTTTGTATTGAGAAATGAAAAATTTATTAATTATTTATCTTGGGACTCATATTTCTTGGGTAACCCAAACGCAACGCACACATTTGTCATTTTCTCAATTAAATTTTTGACATTTATATTTGACAGCATGACAACTCGACTGATTGTTATTAGTGAAGAAGTTTTTTTTAATTTATTTTTTATTCTGCCCTCGCCTGTCGTAGCCGAAACATCTGTCAGTGAGAAAAACCTTTTATTTTTTATGTTTGTGTGTTGATTGTCTCTCCAAGTAGTTTTGTAGTATTTTACAACATTTATTTAGAAACAACATTCATTTTTTTTTCGATTTATTTGGAGAATGGAGATGGAGGTAATTCCTGCGGTTCCCCCGGATCCACCTAACAATTTACAACGGCGCTTAGATGACGCCTCTAATGATACAAACCCGAAAAAAACTATAACTAACACTGAGATGGCCGCAGCTTCCATCCAAACTAGATATACCCACCCTTTGTTGGTGCCTACAATTCCTCTGATAAAGTGCCGTTCGTGATCCAAGTATCTCGATCTGAACCTGACCCGGCAGCGGGTACTTCGATCCGATCGATTAAGTTTGGTCAATTTTTACACCAAAATAAAATATCTAACATATGTGTAGACGGAGTCAAGCGGGTAGGGCGAAATGAAATTTCAATTGAATTTAAAACAGCTCATGACGCGAATAAATTTTTGGTAAACCCTGTTCTAGAACAGCACAAATATAATGCTGTGATACCGACATATAACATTACTCGAATGGGATTGGTTCGAGATGTCCTAGTCGACTTCTCAATGGATGAATTTGTTGCACCAGAATATGGGTGTATTTCCAGTCCCCATTGCCCGTTTCCCCATTAATGGGGACAGTGGGAATTTAATAAAATAATTAAAAATAGTTCACGCTGTCCCCATTACCAATTCCCCATCAATGGGGACAGCGGGAATTGAATAAAAATGTTAAAATAGTTCCCGTTGACCCCATTAATGAAGAAAGAGGAAAGTCTGTAATTTTATTCCCGCTGTCCCAATTACCCGGAGGTCCGAACGACATCAGATGGGTACACTTTTGGTGAGCAAATTAGCGCGGTAAGAGGAACGAAAAAATAAACAGTTTATTCATGATCATTTATTTCTATATATTTCTACAATATAACACTGAATTTAAGCATTTCAACTATGTTACATTAATTAAGGTGGGTTACACTCACAATTAACAAGGTAAATAAATATTTTCACAATTAAAAATCATGCTATCAACTGAAGTCTATTTTTTTTATAAAAAATAAAATTAAAAAGCTAATGGGTCATATCAGTACGAAAGTTGTTTGGGTCATGGTCTTATTATATATTCGTGAAATTTTAATTTAATGGCTTAGTTCAAGGTAATGTATGTGTTATTTGATATGAATTAATGTATATTTTTAAATTATAATTTTATACTATTTTTAAATAAGGTTAATTTTGTAACTTTTAAACTTTCGCGATTCGAACACATAGTTAAATATTTAAACGGGACTTAATCGCGCTGAAAAAATAGTCTTCTCGTGACCACGATCAATGCAACTTGATCGAAACGTCGAGGTAAATAAATATTAAGTTTTCAGCGCGATTAAGTCCCGTTTAAATATTTAACTAAGGTTAATTTTTCCTCTTTTTATTTAAGAAATAAATAATTATGAATAAACTGTTTATTTTTTCGTTCCTCTTACCACGCTAATTTGCTCACCAAAAGTGTACCCATCTGATGTCATTCGGACTTCCGGGCAATTGGGACAACAGGAATAAAATTACAGACTTCTCTCTTTCTTTATTAATGGGGACAACGGGAAATATTTTAACATTTTTATTCCCACTCTCCCCATTGATTTGGATTGGGTAATGGGGACAGCGGGAACTATTTTTTATTATTTTATTAATTTCCCACTGTCCCCATTAATGGGGAAACGGGCAATGGGGACAGTGGGAATACACCAGAATTTGGATCTTCCTCGTGGATGTGGGGAAGTTTTAAAAGCTCGACGACTGAACCGAAAATCTATAAATGACGATGGAAAAATTACTTGGTTACCCACTCAGAACGTAGTTTTAACTTTCCACGGACAATTGTTGTCTGAGAGGATATTTTCTTTCCATACATCTATGCGTGTTGAAATATATCAGTATCCCACGATACAATGTCTAAACTGTTGCAGGTTTGGACATGTAAAAGCTCAGTGTAGATCGAAGCCCCGGTGCTTTAAATGTACTCACTCTCACTCAGGTAATGTTTGTGAAGGAACTGAACCTATCTACTGCCTCTATTGCTCATGCAAACACTTTCCACAGAAAAGTGCTGCCCGGAGCAGGACAGACAAAAGTCGGTCAAAATGGTTATGGCTCAGGATGGTATTTCATATGAAGAAGCCTCGTATAGATTTCACAAGTTTATAAACCTTACACTGAGGTCACTCAAGAGCTTTCCCAACCCTCCATTACTCAGCATTCTAGCTCCCTAGGAAACTCTTCAGCCACTCATTCCTATGCCAAAACAGTGTATTCCTCTCCCCGCCCTAAAGCTATTTTAGGAAAATCTTACGACAAAACAGATCATCAGGCAATAATTGCCCCTGAGCCTTCAACAATGCCTAACGGCTGCGCTTAGCAAAATTCTTCACCCTCTATCAATAACAATCTTCTAGAGATTCTTATCTCTCTCATTATTAGTATTATATCCCAAAATAATTCCTCTTTACCGTCCAACGTTGCCTCTAAACTTTCATCAATCACTTCTTTACCGTTCAATATGGATCAAGTCACTGTTCTACAGTGGAACAGTCAAAGTCTTCGTCGCAAGAAACATGAAATATTATTTCTAATTTTAAAAATTTCCCGTCAGTCATTGGCGTGTCCGAGAAATGGTTGGTACCGGGGTCTCGTTTTCGAGTCTCTGGTTACTCATGCCTCCGGGACGACAGGGCTGACGTGTATTCAGGTAGTGCCCTACTCATAAGGCGTACCCTCCCGTTTTCTCAATTTCCTTTCCCTCCTTTTAATCCTGATATCAACATTGTTGCCGTAAGAGTTTTTGACATTTCCTTTTTATCCATTTATGTTCCTCATCCCAATCCATCTTTAATATCTGACATCATGTTAGTTATTTCCTCAGTTCCCTCCCCAGTCATTATTCTAGGTGATTTTAATGCCCACAATACTTCATAGGGCTCTAGCCACTGTGATTCATTTTCACTTTTATTATTAGAGAGATCTTTGATGAGGCTAACCTCTGTATTGTGAATGATGGCTCTCCTACTCGTAGAGTTCGACCTAATCAAGATCCTAAAAGTGCTGTTGACTTAACTATATGCTCTCCTGCTCTGTCTTCTCTTATTTTTTGGAAAACTTTAATTTCTACTCGTGGATCACTGTGGATTATCTATCCTATATTAATGATTATTTCAAATAGAACATTATATTCATACAATCCGTCCCCTTCTTTAAAATGTATACTTTCTGGAGCTGATTGGTCGTCATATTGACTAACCCTTATAACCCTTGACAGAAAAATACACTTGACTCATGATCACGCTTCTAGTAATTCTTTAGAGGCTTACTCAAAATTTGTAGAGTCTATAATTGATAGTACTAATGAATACATCCCATTGAAAAAATCTAAGTTTAAAGTATCCACTCCTTGGTGGGATTCAGAATGTTCAGACTCTGTCAAGGCTAGAAGAATTGCTGAGGAGACTTATAACTCAGATATGACTATGGCTAACTTTCTTAATTACCAGTTAAAAGTGGCTAAAGCCAAAATTCTTCTATCAGCAAAAAATAAACGAGGATGGACTATATTGTGCAACCCTATCACCAAGAACCCCCACTTCGCTGGTATGGACTCAAATCAGAAGATTTAGAGGTTCATATAATATACAAAACATAACTTCTAACGACCCTACGTCTTGGCTTGACTCATTTAGTGATAAACTGGCGCCACCTTCAGTTCCCACTGCAGATTATTTCCCTTCTCTTCCTCAGCTTCTCCCTTCTTACTCCGTATTAGATTCTGCGTTTTCTTTTGTAGCATGTTAAATCATGACTCCGAGGGAGATTTGTTATAAATCCCGATTAAATAGAATATATTGGGTATAACGCCATCTGGCGAGGAGGAGCGTCTTCTCTATTGGATTCGTTTTCTCCGTGGAAACCAGACTCAAAGTTTGGTAAGAAACGCCGAACGAACGTTCGCGGCGCCCTTTCTTCGATGAAGGAACAATGAAAGTATTTCTTTTTTGAAGATAGATTGATGATTTCGCCTTTCTAACAATCAAGGGATAATGGTTGAATAGCAAAAATGGTGAATGGTTTTGATGGTACAAAAGGAATGAAAAAAATTATGAACAAGTTTACATTACCGTAAATTTACCATTAATTTACGTTACCTTGATACTGTTCAGTATACTCCTTCATTTTCTATGCACAATTGAGCACGATGTTTTAATGTTTTGTGTATTTTTTTAACACCTTCACATTGAGTTAACTCCTGGAATTGCTCTGTGTGGCACAGCATCTCGTCAATGAACCATCAAAACAAATGAACCATCTCCATAAGTTCGACATTAGAAAATTGCTCCATTTTAGCATCGAGCGTATCTGACTGTGAGTAATCGAACAGCTGATTGCTCGGGCAACGACCAAGGCAATGACCCGTGCGCGTTCCGCCTTTTTCAAACGCCGCTTACTCGTACGTCGCGCCGCCTTTCTTTGAGGGTGCCGCCAGCCTTGGGGCACCGCACCGCCGCACGCCGCGGCCGGCGCGTATTGTGCGTGAAAGAGGCAATACACGCGACAAGGCTTCATTAGTGTTTGCGGGCGCAGGTTCTTGCCACACTGGGTGATTTCAAATTAGGATCGCGTACACATATCGCTTTTTATAAACTTTTTTTAATTATTTTTAATTCATTTTTTTTGTACTTCTTTTATCAATGATACGTGTTCTGTAAGTGGAGTATACCTACCTCTGCAAATATGGCGGGGATGCAAACCCGTAATACCTGTACCAACCCGTATTCCCTGTATAATATCAAACCAATAATACACCTAAACTTCTCATAAGAGTAATTAGTACCTTGAAAGCTCGCTCAGACCAGATCGGCTCAGTAATTTTGTCGTGAATAGCTAACAAGCAGACAGAGGGTCGGAGAGAGTAACTTTCGAATTTATAATATTGGTACTTAAGGAAACTGTGAGGATTTTGTATTTATATAAGCTCGTAACAGGTGCCGTATCCGTCAAATCCACGTAGTGACATGTCGCCCTCTTTATCGATTTGCGTGCTAGCGCTTGCAGACATCCCTACTCAGGATCTTTATATCGATGTACGTAGCTATAGCACACCCAGTGGCGTAGCTAGGTAACCAAAGGCCCTGGTGCAAAATAACTATTGGGTCCCTATGTAAACTGATGAATATATACAAATATTTTAAAGGTGTAAAGCTACATTATCATCAGCTCTTTATCTTGCACTACAGGGTACAGCAAAGCAAAGCTACTTATTACATACAGACAGACCTCTTCCAGAACAGCGGTTCTTTAGAGGATTGTTTTTTACAGGATTGTTATTTATCGTTTATATTTTCGGATAATGTAGAGGTTGATGGTTCCTCCGCTGTTATGTCTGCTACGCAAACATCATCGACGTTGCGATGATCGGCAGCATCGTCACCGATGGAAGTATCTTTAACTGCAATAGTTGTCGAATCTTCTTCAGTAGGCTTCACAACTAGCACTGCATTGATCACATTATTTGAGTCACTATCAACAGGAATATTTGGTCCAGAAGTACTTGCAGAAGGCTGACTAAAAAATTTGTCAGTTTTAGGCAATTTTTGTTTACTATATTTTCTTTCCTGGCGTTGTTTGCGCTTAAACGCACCGCTGGGTTTCTCTTTTTTATCCACCTTCTAATTTAATTAATCTAACTGTCTTCTAATTTATGCAACATTAATCGTGTGTGCTCGTGTACTCGCGGGCGTTAAAATGAAGAAGAAACAGAAAACGTAATGCTAGGTGCACTACAAAACGTCGATGGGGAATCCCCGGCAAACATTTAAATCGATTATCGTTAGAGATGATCGAAAGGTGGCGGTAGTACACCTATACTTTAATGTATAATTGCGCTCATTAATTCGAGTCGGTTATGAGATTTAAAGAAAAGTGGCCATCTGTAAAATTGGGCAATTTCTAAACTCGGAATTTTGTATATCGTGAATAATGCCAAACAAAAATGTATTAAAATATAAATCATAACTAAAATGGAACAAATATAAAAAAGCCAAACATTAACTAAGTCATTTGTAAAAAGTATAATTGTTAAAAGAGCCAACTTAAAAAAAGAAATCCCTAAATGACGTCACTAGTAAAATATTTCAATTAAAAAATGTGTCAATAGAAAAAAAAAACTTTCCTTTTTTTTATATTTTGGACTAGGAAATCGTTTGACCACGATCTCACCTGATGGAAAGCGATAGCACGCTTAGTAGTGTAGCACGCTTGCCTAGTAGATACCTATTCACTCTTGACTTGATCACACCGGGGTTATAATTTACCGGAAACACTGACGAGGGCAGGGCATTCCACATGAATAAAAATTGACATTTCTCAATTTGTTTAACAATAAATTAAGCCATTAGCAAAAAAACCTAACCGAAAAAGAGGTAAGTTAAAAAAACTGCCAAAAATAAAAGCGTCCATTTGAAATGTAATTCAAACATAAAATTAAACATTAATAAAATAATAACCGTCAAAATATTAGTAATTTTAATAGAAGAGTTAATAAAAATGGTTAAATAAAAATAATGACAAATGACCATTTTGACATCTGAAAAAAATGCCATCAATAAAACAAGCCATCTGTGTGACGCAAATCAATAAACTTTGAAAAACGTGAATTTGGCCAATTTAAAACTTTGATTTTGAAAACTAACGCAAGTGAAATTCATATTAAATATAAATAAAACAGCTAAAAACTCACGAAAAAGCCGTCAAGTTTTTAGCCATTTTATTTATATTTAATTTAAACTTTTTACAACGCCATAATCACGTACGAGCATTTGTATGGAAAGTATGACGGGTTGGCTGCCCTTAATGACACTCTGCTGTCTGTCTGTCTGTCCGTCTTTCACGGGTCTCAAGCTCGTAGACGGAATAAGGTACAGACTTGAAATTTTGATATTTTGTGTAAAATATTGGTCCAAAACCGAATATTTAATTAAAAATACAATTAAATTATTTTAATTCTTTTTCTATTATTTTTCCATACATGAAAAAGGAGAAAACAAATTTAAAAAAAATCTTAGCCTAGCTTGTGAAGTATCGTCGTCTAGAACCTCAGAGAAATTTCTCTGAGTCTAGAACTCATTGAGTGTACAATACAATACAATACAATAACTCTTTATTGAACACATTACAATAAAAAAACAACATAACAGTAATGATACATCAAATCTAATGTTGTACAGTAGGCGGCCTTATCGCTATTTAATATATAATAATATAATATATTTTGTATCTTTAAAAATAAACAATTTCGCGTCAAAGTTGTCAGTTTTAGACCATTTTTGTTACTAGGTCTATCTGAAAAACTAAATTTGTTAGGAATTTGGATTTTCAGTATATTATGCATTATATCCTGATATTTTCCTGTAAATTTAAATTTTAACCATTTTATCCGTTTTTGCAGGAATACCGGGTTACTATTGTAAATAGCAGTGGGATTTGTGACAATCCTTAATTATTTTTCACGTTATTTCATAGAGATATTTACCACAAAACACGTGATTGCATAATTAAGACCTTAAATCACTTAATTAATCAGTTTACGCGTTTTCGATTAATTCGTTTAAACCGGTGCATAAAAGATAAATAAATATCTATGAAACATAATGTCAAGAATTATTTAATATTATCGCGAATTCTACTCTCATTTACAATAGTTACCTGCTCTAGCTACAAAAACGAAAAAACTGTACTAAATTTAAATTTCCCGCCACAAGCGGAACTGCACAAACAACAGAAAGAATTCAGGGGAATTCCCTACAAGTTATGAATTTCTTTCAACTGAGTTGCCACAATTAAACTCGTGTTGCTATCTGTTATATTTATATTCTTACGGCACCGGTGTACGGCACCGCCTAGCCCTCCGATAACTATGCCACTGAGCACACCTGCCTACGATTCGCACCAAGGCAGCGACGGGGCTATATTCGCGCTATATAGCAATGTATACTCAAAGGATCCAAACATCAATAACAGACAAAATTAAAAGTCTTTATTATCTTATTTATAAACCTAACACTCCAACAAAGTAATCGCAAAGCTGAGTAATACGAGCTCTAAAGCAAAACTTTCAGGTATAAAGTGTTCCTATACAGCATAGGAACACTTTATACCTGAAAGTTTTGTACACTATCATTACAAAATAAACTACTATGTAACCTATTTAACGCAAGAAGTTCAATACAATTACCTACTACTGAAAACATAAAACCAACATCTTACCTAATTAGCAATTTGTTACGATTTGATTGTTTAAGACTGTTTTTTTGCTATTTTGTATATTGTGAACGATTTGTATCATTTACCTATTATACATATTATATGTACATATTTTAAAACACAGGGGACTTACAACTGTCTTACACATAAAAATAACTAAGCAGCAAAGTCAAATAACGTTAAATTAGCAGATTGAAATATAAACAAACAGCAATCATTAGGTCGAAACTTGTAGAGACTAATATATTAAACCAACTGAGTGTGTTTAAGCGTGAAAAATTCGCTGAAAACGTAGCCACGCAATGTATTGGCATGGCTGAGATTCTCGATGCTTTTTGGCCAAAAATGAGACCGAGAATCTCGGCTGTTTTTTTTGCCAAGAATCTCGTCGGCCACGACCGAGGCCAAGATCTCAGTAGGACCTTAATTATAGGGTCGTCTTTCACTTGGTTTGGGTGGGTTCAAAATGCCAAATATTGCAAAAGCGTTGAAATTGTTCAAATCGAACCTTGTTAAAATGTTCAAAACTCCCAAACGCCCTCGTTCCAATCAGAACGTGGCCAATGTGGCAATAAAGGGGCCGTTCATTTTGTAACAATTGAATAAATAACTGTTAAAAACGCTATATATGATCACAATAAGATAATTATTCATTCGTTTGGAAAATATCGGTAGTGTGAAAAGTTGCAAAAATGACAAAAGTGTTGATAATATTCAAAGAAAACGGCTTGTTAAAATTGTACATTTCAAAACTGCCCACAACGCCATATCATCATCTCGAACGCAGGGCAATAACAAAACGGATCACCCGCGCGTACACTCGAAATCGTTCACGGCGTCGTCCGGGCGTTCGCCTGGGTCATCCGAAATATAATAGTGGAGGGGAGGAATAGTATGAAACTGACACTTGACAGTTGTCAGTTGTATGTGGACGTCCAAAGTCGTTCACGATCTCAGTGGCCCAATTCCATAACTCGGCTACAATCGGATTATCACTTTTTTCATAGCAAATTCGACTCTATCGCAAGGCATTAGTGGTTGCGATACTGAGAATTCGATTGAAGCCAAGTGGAATCGGGTTGCAGATGATCGAGCGATAATCGCACGGATGATTCGAGCGTGTAGGTGAACACAGCCACTGTGTCAATGTCAATCAGTGTGACCATATTTAGCAGGTTCCTGCGATTTCAGCAGGATTTGACTCTCATTTTAGCTCCTAGCAGGTTTTTTAGCATTTTATTGAAATCTAGCATTATTTAGCAGATTCCAATGATGCATCCAATAATAGCATCCAATAATAGCAATAATCTGGCAGGATTTATTGAACGCGTTTCAAAATGCCCCAAAAGTGAACACAGTACGCTCAAGCATTTATATTTGAGTTTATTAGCTTCTAGAAGCAGCTCTGATGCCAAACCAACAGATACCGAAAATTTCTGAAGACAAATTGAAACAATGAATTTTATTTAACTTAAATGGTAATGGTGTTGGTAAACCCAACATTGTGAATCTTGCGGGGGCTATTATGATTTTACTAATGCCACACACTTATTGTGAACGAATCATTTCACTTATTAACAATATAAAAATCCAGCTTAGAAATCGGTTCAAAAATAAACATGACGATTCTGTAATTTTGCATGCCAAAAAGGCAAAAAGGAAATATATGAGAAAATGGGTGTGTGAATTTCGAGCCGACAAAAATATGTTAACATTATCTCTAAACTCATCATCATTATATAAAGAATTTGCTAAGGACAGTGATAGTGATGAGTGAATTGTGTTATAAATAGAAATGAACTGGCCAAGTGCGAGTTGGGCCGCGCACTGAGGGTTCCTTACCACACCACTTTTATTTTTCTTATTATAGTTTTACTTTAGAGTGTGTAATCATGCCAAGTTTGACTTTTACGCTTGTACTTATCACCGCTTAGAGCAAAGTCAAAATACGTAATAAGTACTTTTGTTGTATAGGGATCCCCCTTTTTTATTATTATTATTTCTTAATTAATCCGCCATAACATTACAGTCATATTCTATAAACATTTTAATATCTATTACAGTTCAAAAGATCATCGTTATCAGTTCCCGCTGCTGGGACACGGGCCTTGAGAGAGAGAGAATGGGCCATAATCCGTCAGATTGTAAAGCGCAACATGATACCGGATTCCGATACTATTTTCTCGAAAGATACAGTATCGGTTCAAAAGATACAGTCGTTAAAAGGTAGGACGGACAAACAGACAGACAGCGTACGCTTAAAAATATTACAGTTGACCGTTGACACTCTTTGGGTACGGAACCCTAATAAAAA
Organism: Alsophila aescularia; assembly: GCA_946251855.1. NCBI lineage: Eukaryota > Metazoa > Arthropoda > Insecta > Lepidoptera > Geometridae > Alsophila > Alsophila aescularia. The sequence continues at coordinate 46,405,120 of OX276383.1, read as the reverse complement.
TGACATTCTAATCGTACAAATTGGCATTTTTTTCATATTTTCTAATGTTTAAGCAATATCTGTGAAAGCAGTAATTTAGCATTATATGAAAAATGTCTAGCATGTTTTAGCAGTTTTTGTCATTCAGGCTAGCAGAACTTGACATTTGAATCTGGTCACACTGATGTCAATGTACTCAAAATACTAATCAAAACAAAAGTCAAAAACAAACGTGAAAGAAAAGGAAAGCAAGCTCATGAAAAAAACTTTGAAAACATAAACAAAGAGGATCAACCATGGAAAAGGTCTTCGAAAATCCGGTGCAATTAGCTAAAGGTGTCAATTTAAAGTAAGTAACTTTTTCGCCGTGGCGGTCTTGGAATAAGACCCCTCCCAATCCTCCCGTGGATGTCGTAAGAGGCGAGGGAATAAACACCGGAAGATGGGCAGCAGCGTCCTCCGAATACATATTGGTAATACTCCGGTCACCAATCCGCCTGCCTAGCGTGGTAACTATGGCATACCTGGTCGATGAACTGAGAGTGGGGTAGTTTGGATTTGTACAGCGGAACCAAAGGGGACAGCGATTGGCTGACTTCATGGAGAATGAGGGACTCTTTATGATGAACTCATTTTTCAAGAAGCGCCCATCCAGGAAATGGACGTAACTGCATTACGGCGGTCATAAGCTTGAGGTAGATTTCATTTTGATGACCAATAGGCATATATTCAATGATGTCTTTATGATCAACAGGGTTAAGACCGGCAGTGATCACCACATGGTAAGAATATCAACAGAAACCTGAAGAGGTCTCGTTTGACGAGATCTACTCTTTGCCTAAGTCCTGCTCCAATCCCAAACCCTGAGAGCTTTCAGTGTGCACTCCAAATTTGCTTCCAAATCCTTACCGAATGCGGTACAGCAGACGAACTAAACAATGGGCTGGTGGAAATTGTTCACGCGGTCAGGTTGAAATTATGCCATATCTTCTCATCGCAGATACCGCAGAGCCTCAAAACGAAAGTTTATAATCAGTGCGTCTTGCCAGTGATGTCATACAGAACTGAGACGTGTTCGGTAACTATTGGTCACATACACAAGCTCAAAGTCACGCACCATGCAATGGAGAGAGCTATGCTCGGTATCCCACTACATTATAGAATGCGAAATGAGGAAATCTGTAGAAGAATCAAGGCTACCGAAATGGCTCTCAGTGTTTGCAATGAAGTTAAAGTGGCAATGGACAGGCCATATAGTTCGCAGAACTGACAACCGCTGGGGTATAAAGGTTATCGAATGGCGACCATGTATCTATGTCTATTAATTTGTCTATTAATTATTTATTGGACTAACCCGTCCGTCCCTCTCGTTAGGAAAAAGTTCATAGGAAAATATATATAGGGTCCTTGTCAAACATAGCTTGTAATAAAATGACTTTTAAGAATCACTTTCACTTTTATTAAGAATCACTTTGATCTATATTCCGACATAATTTACAACTAATTTAATAACATTTTAACACAATGATTAGGTATGCCAGAAGCACGATATGTGCTGTTAGTCTATAACTGACCTCTACAGCGTCACCGGACGGTGGGGCGGGCGCAAAAGCGCTCCGCCGCAATGCGTGACGCAGAAGGCGCACGCCAAAGTTAAGTTTTTGGCCACTTGCTCAAGGGCACCCAGGGGGTACGAACCTCGGCTTGGACAGTTGCCATTGATTACTTGGGGAGTATCGAACTAAACACCCCTCAATCTCTACTGTTAGGTAGTGATCGAGGGGGCCCTCATGAAATGGCTGGAGCCCTTTAAATGAATTGCATAACTGACCACCGATTCGGAATACACCTTCGAGAAGAATCGGCAAGAAACTCGAAGGCGAATAAAGTCGACATTAATCTGTGTCTGTGTCTAATTGTGTTGAAAGATGGTGAAGATGACGGAGTGGGTGAATCAATCGCTGCCTGCACTGCGGCAGCGATGCGGCACCGCGAACAAATTTATTTTGTAAAATCTGAAGTTTCTCTAGGGAGTCACTTTTACTCCGAGTGCTCCTTTTTATAGCCAGTCGGGTGAAGTCAGCTGATGTTGAAAGATGACGGTTTCTCAGTGTTGCCATTAGTATAGAAATAAATGGTTCCACAGATAATATTACTGCGCTCGGTCGCTGCCCGCTGCACATGGTGTTTTCAGCTGCACAATGACGCCGCCGTCATATATATTAAATATTATATATTTGTTGTTTATTTATTTTAAGGATTGTTTGAATGCAACACTTGCACAGACAGACGATCATTAGATCTTACATTATTATCGTATTATTATTAAAATGCATGGTACTCGAAAGGATTACGACAATCAAATATTTTATACACAAGGAAAAATAAAATTGCTGTCTAAATAGCCTCTATCTTTTTTCTTCCATAATATTAAGTATTTAACACACTGCTAAAGTCTCCGAGTCTTGTGTCCAGACACATTGTATATAATGTCATTGGTAAAAATCTAGAACTTGTGATTTTGTTGTTATCCACCAGACCATAGTAGAATGGACCAAGATTAGATAACCATTCAGAGAGAATATCTGGGTTTGCTATAGAAACTTATTGAATCAATAATAACTCAGCTATGTTTTCACAGAAATCTTCTCTCGTCCGATGCAGAGTTCCAAATAGACCTTGACTTCAAACAGACACCGAGTGGATTAGATCTGATGACAGAAGACAATATTCTCAGTGATGATGATGATGATAGGTATTTATAATATTACAATTTTTAGCTTCTGTCTATCATTTTATTGTTAGTTATTAAAACCTTGATAGTTACACAGACATTTCATTCTTAAATGCAAACTATAACCAGTTTGCTGCTCTCCAAGGGGTAAAGCCTTAAAACAGTCCTGTTTTTACCAGACTATGGCAAGCACCATAGCGTTCCACCATAGCTTTGCGCTCCCCTATTGGTCTGATTTTAACAAGTGAAGTGTCAATTGATTCATCTTGATTTATAGAGTGTCATAGGCAATTTTTTTACACGTTTACGGCGAAACAAATGCTGGGTTATGTGTGTCGTTCAACCTAAAAACTTAGTTCGATTTTTATCAATTGATTTGTCTTCATTGCAAGTGTCATGTGCTATTTTTTACTCCACCGTAGTTGGGTTTTATTATTTACCTGACTGTAGTCAGGTTGTATTTTTGGAACTCATCTTGTTACTTATAATCCCGCTGTGACATCAGCAGCTGTAATTGTGTTAAGAAATCATATTCTTTATTGTACACTTACAGCACTTATGGGCCGTTTTCTTTGGAACAATTGGCGAAAATAACTGTAAAAAACGCTAAATATTGGCGTTCCCTTTGGCGAAATTAGCATTCTGAACGTTTTCGATCACCGTTTGTTTTGCAAGTTTTGATGACATGTTGACATAGAAAAATCGACTTTATACCGTGAGGGATAGGGTCGTTTTTCATTCATTTTGGAAAGGATTGGAAGTGTCAAAAGTTGCAAAAATGCCAAAGTGTTGAAAATGTCCAAAGAAAACTTGTTAAAAATGTACATTTCGAAATTGCCCACAACGCCCAATCATCATCTCGAAAGCAGGGTTAGTAAATAAATTTTAGAATAGATTTACAAAGGCAAGCTTATTCCCTTGAAATGAGTTTTCTTTCCTTGAACTTGAAGAATAAGAATGTAACGGCGTCCATCTCTCTATATTTATTGTGCACAGAAATAATAACATTATTAAATATTATAATTTTCTTTACACTAGCAGCTGCTGATGCATGTATAAAGATTCAGTGCACTTTTTTAAATGATTGTCAAGACTATTTTTGAATTGAAATATATCTCTGAGGGGCAACTAATAACAATATCCAGTATTTCCACTCTTTCACTACTCATTAGGCAAAATAGTAGATTGTATAACAAGGCATTTTATTAGTCATTTATCCACCCAACCCAAAAACGAGGGTAGATATTGAAGTCCCACAAGACATTTTATCCAAAACGTTTTTTTTAAACGAGTTGCTTTTTACTTCGGTTGCTAGGAAATGAAACAATGATATTTTAAATAACCAACCATTTAAATACTGCTACGAAAAAACGATGCCTTCTTTCCCGCCACTTTTTTTTTTTTTCTTGAATTAAGTTAAACACTTGTAAGCACTAGAGCATAAAATGCAGTTTTATGTCGCCTACAATCAGCATAAACAAGAACTTAACGAGCATGAGAAGTGAGATGAGTGTTTTCAGATTGCTTGTACACTGCACAGCAATATTTGTGCATAATGTAATGTTAATATTAAACTAATCTGTCCAGTGACTCTGAAGATGTCTACAAGCACTTGGAACAAAAAGCTGAGACAATGATGCTTCATTCACCGGAATACTTCTCGTTTGAAGAATTGGAAACGAAGATGATGGAATGCCACGGTTTCAACATACCCAGTGGAGCTGTGAAAATACTTGTTATGGAAGAAGGTAGATATTACACTTTAAAAAGAAATATAGATATGACATAGGTAGATACAACCTTTAAAATGAAATATTGATATTACTTAGGTAGATATTTCACTTTCAAAAAGAAATATAGATATTGCGTAGGTAGATATAACACTTTAAATATAAATATAGATATAGTTATATATTTAAACGGGACTTAATCGCGCTGAAAACTTAATTTTGATATGTTTCGATCAAGTTGCATTGATCCCCGAAATCCCGTGATAAGCAAGTGTTCGCGTCGCGGTTTATGTCAGAAGAAATCTGCATATGTCGTTAGTATTGTGTGTCGTGACAATCCTGAATTTTTACAAAACCAAAAGCGGGTAGTTGGAGACAACGCTCGCCCTTCTCGACGCTGACACCCGCTACTTCAGTCTTCTCGTGACCATGATCAATGCAACTGGATCGAAACGTCGAGGTAAATAAAAATTAAGTTTTCAGCGCGATTAAGTCCCGTTTATATTTATAACTATGTGTTCGAATCGCAAAAGTTTAAAAGTTACAAATGTAGATAATACTTTTTTTTTATAGATATTGCATAGGTACATATTACACTTTACAAAATAAATATAGATATTGCATAGGTAGATATTACACTTACAAAACAAATGTAGAAATTACATAGGTAGATGTTACAATTTAAAAAGAAATATAGGTATTGCGTAGGGAGATATTACACTTTAAAAACAAATATAGAAAAATATTATACTTTAAAAACAAATATAGATATTGCGTAGGCAGATATTACAATTTATATTATATAGGTAAATATTTCACTTTTAAAAACAAATATAGATATTACATAGGTAGATATTACAATATAAAAATAAATATAGATATTGCGCTTGTTAGAAAGGAAGAAGGGAAAGGTGCGACGCGTCAGCCAACAACCAGCACGCGGGGCGAGTGGAACCAGGTAGCCCTTCAAATTTTCCTCTTTTCCCGAACACACCTTATGCCATTCCTCCATGCCCAATTCAAGATGTTGATGTGCAAACCTTATTGATTTGCACGCATGAGTCCCGATCAGGGACCTTATTCTCTATTGCCGCTCGGCCACGTAACGCGCCGCGTTAAGATATCTGCGTGGAATTGTTTGTGCATGTTCGAGAATTGCCGTACTTTTCCGAACGATTCCACAGCGAGACGCGTTACGCGTGTGACTGTTCATAGAGAATAATGGCCCAGCTTAGTGCGAGTTACAGGCCTTTTTGAACATTGGTGTTCGTGCGAACGATTCATAGTGGTCTGGTCGCTGACAAGGGTACCAGTACTGTAGTCAGGCGTAATCGGTTTTGTAATGCTTGCCTGGCCTGTAGTGGCCTGTAGTGTAGTCCATATTTTATTACACAACTGCCCAAAAAAGGAGTGTAATGTTTTCATTGTTGATGTATGTATGTGAGTTTCCTTATTCCACCATAACATTTAAATGCTTGAATAGATTAAGATGAATGGAGTATTGTGAGAATACTTATATCTCCGAGAAAAAGAGGAATATGTATTAAAAAAAAAAAGAAAAAAGGAGGCCTTGATGAGAACATTTCAATAATATATAATTTATTGGCATACGTTTTTGGCAGGGTAGTCTTGCTTTTTCTCTGACATTGATGATGTACTTGTTATTTTACATTATTTCAATTTGGATAAGGGTTGGCTTAGGGTTGGTTAGCGTCACTGGGGCAAGGTGGTAGAATGCTACCGCGGCCCCATCTTGCCCCACCTCGGTGGTCGACTGCTCACGGGGGTGTTTTAGTGGGTGCGAGCCCCACATACCCCCTTCCATCACCCCCGTGGTGGAAGGGAAGTGCGTAGGCATCTCACCCACTCAAAAAAAAAATAGGTTTGTAATAGGTAAAATATACGAATAGGTTGTTCGTATATTTTATTTCTCCTTTATAGTTTGGCGGAAGGAAGGTACTTATATTTTCTTCGTTCATTTTAAATATGGATCAACTATCTTCATCTAAATTTTCTAAAAAGTTAACAATATTTTACAGGTAATGGACCCTTGTTGCCACCTGATGTAGAAGTGACCATTCATTACACGGCTTATTGGGAGAAAAGAAAAATACCGTTCGACTCCACCCTCACCATGAACGGCGGCGTGCCTATGGTGAGACTTAATCGGGGTTGGCCAACTGTGTTACGATTATTTGGTCGCCTTGGGCGGGTTGTTACGTATAGCCCCAAAAGCTAGGGTATGTTAGGTTAGCTTACAATTTTGAACAAACTGTGTTACGGCTGTTCCGACCTCTTCGCGGGGGGGGGGGGGGGTGGAGAGGATACCAGGTGGTAACCCTCCACTTGTCCCGCCCTCTCCACTTGTCCCGCACCCTCCGCCGATAAAAATCCTTGTTTTTTTTTTTCTAAACTTTAATCTGTAATATCTCATAAACTAGGCGTCTCCGCGGGGGGAGGGGTACCAGGGGGCAGCCCCCCCCCCCCCTCCCTCCAACTCCTGCCCCTCGATTCTAGAACAATCCCCTTAATCGCGCTGAAAACTTAATTTTTATTTACCTGGACGTTTCGATCAAGTTGCATTGATCGTGGTCACGAGAAGACTAAAGTAGCGGGTGTCAGAGTCGAAAAGGGCGAGCGTTGTCTCCAACTAGACACATTTGGTTTTGTAAAAATTCAGAATTGTCAAGACACACAACACTTATGACATCTGCAATATTTAACTAGTGTGTTCGAAATAGTTCGAATCGCGAAAGTTTAAAAGTGAGATTTCATTTTCGTTGATATTGTCCAGAACTTTGACGCGCTGCGATTAGCAAAATCCTTATTTTTAGAATTAAATATGTTATACTTCTAATCAATCATATTTTTATGTGTTTTCGTAGTCTTTTAAATAGACTTTCACCTAAGGAAAACACGATTACACTATATTTTGCCGAAGAAAATATTTTTTTGAAATTTTACTCATTTTCGCTATTTATGCGAAATATCTTAAGCACAAATTATATAATCTGGACCTCCCATTATAGCGAAGAAGCATCCCCGATAACATCAGCTTTCAAACCAACCGCAGAAAAAAAATCGCATCAAAATAGGTTGATTCGTTTGGGAGCTACGATCCCGACCCCCCATTATACTATATGAAACATCTCGATCACCATCAAAATCGGTCCATTCGATTGGGAGCAAATATCCTGCTCCCCCCTCCTCCCTCTCCTCGTATTAAGAATCATCTCAATCACATCAGCTTTCAAATAGAAAAAAACGCATCAAAACCGGTATATCTCATGTCGTTCAAAATCATTAAATTTATCTAAAATCTGACGCAGCCGCTCTGAAGAGGCGAGGTGGTGCTGCAGCCAAACTGATCCCGCACATTCTTTAACACTTTCGCTGCTGAAAACACGTAAGTTGTGTTCCAGTGCGGCAAAACACACATGATGTGTTTTAATACGTAATTTTACTCCAGCATGTAATTTTCAGCAATCCGAGGGAGAAGTACTTATTAATCTGTCCAGTGCCGGACATTTTTATAACAATAGAATAAAAATGTAACTCTATTCCATATGGAGTGGTCGGTACTGGAGATATTAAGGTCACCAGCGAATGTTAACCAGTAATGCCACCTCCTGCCCACACCTCGTTACATTTTGTACATTCCAAGTTGTAATTTGTACTTTCCAAGTTGTAATTTGTACGTTCCAGATTGTAATTTGTACGTTCCAAGTTGTAATTTTCATAGGCCTCCCAGGGATTGTTTTCTGCCTACAATTAATATTTTGAACTTTGAAATTTCAACTACTTTTCAGAGATCGTCACCAGAAATAACACGTTTAATACGTAAAACCCGTTTAAATTGTTTATAATTATATGTATAATAATCTCGGAAACTTAATTTATTATTGTTACTAGCTGCGCCTGCGGCTTTGCCCGCGGGAAATGTGTTATTCCAGCACCAAAAGTACATTGTATCAAATTTGGTTCAGCCTCAAATAGTTTTTATGGATTGCTTGGCTTCTCATCGGATTTAGTTCCAAATTATACCATATATCTATAATGCATCGCATTACAATCGGTCTATTTTTTACGTGATGTGCGATCAGACAGACAGCCGGACAAAAACAAATTAAAAAAAAACATTATTATTCTTGTTCAGTGGCTTATTGCAGTCCCGTAGACTTTTTTTTAAAGTTAACGTCATTGTACAGACTTTTTGTTACTTACTGCTTTATTATAACTATAAGCTGATTTTAAGTATAGATAATTTGTTTTTAATGCAGCGCCTTCGGCTCGGCGCCGGGCGGTGCCTGCCGGGGTTGGAGATAGCGCTCACGCACGTGAAGGGCCCCACGTGCCGGTTCCTGGCGCTGCTGCAGCCGGAGGTGGCGTGGGGCCCCCTGGGCGTGCCCCCGAGGATTCTCCCGCAGCCGGCCCTGTTCGTCGTCGCGCTCTACGCGGTACATGAAGTGGATATTACGCACAGGTCTCATATTTTACTTATATATATTACCAGGGTGTCCACTGAAAATTCTAAAAAAAACTTATCCCTGACCATTTTACCAAATTTCCTTGATCAACGTTCATTTAAAAAAAGCAAGTTTTTCACAATTTTTCATAACATAACGAAGAATAATGTACCTAATCTAAATAATGAATAATTTCTTATCCTTCATATATTGTTATTAATTTTATTATCGGACTTATTTTAAATTCAAATCTATCTATACTATAATAAAATTGTAAATGGGCTAAATCTGTACATTAAATATTTTTTGATAATTTTAATTGAGTTAAACTTCAAAATAGATATGGAGTGCAAAAAGGTTTTTTTTTTTATTTTTGTCTGTCTGTCTCTTTGAACACGCATCACGCTGAAACTACCGGACGGATTTTGATGCAACTTGGCACAATCATAGCTTATGTTATGGATTAACATTTAGAATACTTTTTATCCCGAAAAATCACGAGTTCTCGCAGGATCGTGGTTGAAAGTTATTTAAAAGAACACATATTACGCTGAAACTACTGGGCGGAGTTTGATGTAACTTGGCACAGTCAATATTCATATTATGTATTAAAATTACGGATTCTTTTTATCCCCAAAAAATATAGGGTTCCTGCGGGATAGGTATTCAAAGTTATGATAGTTTAAATGTAATATAAATAAAACATTAAAACTGTATCATAATTTCGACCTACTTGGCAAGATGATGTGTGGCACAGCGGGAGAGAAATCCCCACTGGTGGGGACGTTCTGGTGGGGATTTCGGTAATAATCCAGTATGCAGGCCTGCCAACCCAGACGTGCCTGGGTCGAAATCACGCGCTTCTTGAAATGTTTTGCTCCATATTTTTGAGCATTTATATATTTTATGCGTTATTTTTATATTTTCCTCGATCATCATCGTCATTTCCTGAAGTAAACCGTCAAATCGTTTCAACAAGTTCGTTTCAAGGTCACAATAATTCCAATTCAGATAATTTAGAAAAAACTCAAAAACAGAAAAGAATTCTGTCAATTTAGGTACTCTGTTTTTTTTAATTTATAAATTTGTTAGTTTTACCTGAAGCGCCTGTTTAAAAAATAAATAAATTATAATTATTTTATCATTTACAATCCCTCATAGCGAATAAACCAAAGGCATCAAAGTTCTCCCTCCGATTTAACTAGATGGCGCTGATTGACTTAAAACACGCAAGTATTTCATTCACTGCAACAAAGGGTACCGCTCAATTCATATCTGTAAGGTTTCTCGGATTCGGCCCACACTAGCACGACCTCCAGGGCCCTGTTTCATAAAACTTACAATTATAGTTTACAATTACAATTTAGTGTACATTGATGCATATGTTAGAGTGTTACGTGTAAATATGAATTTTGCTAGAAGATAAACTTCAGTGCTAAATTGTAATAGTAAACTACAATTGTAAGTTTTATGAAACAGGGCCCAGCTCTCAGGCCCTTGTGACTGGAAGTTGTCTGTTGAATTGCCTACCGTCCGGTTGATACACATTAACAGAGTATTTTGTACATGGTTGATATCGAATTACTCTTCGCATATCTATATGTATATATAGATCAACCTATTGAATGTACGTAACTTATACAAACTACGTATTTTCGCTAGCGAATAAACAAAAGGCATCAAAGTTCTCCCTCCGATTTAACTAGATGGCGCTGATTGACTTTAAAACACGCAAGCATTTCATTCACTGCAACAAAGGGTCCCGCTAAATTCAAATCTATAAAGTTTTTCGGATTCGGCTCACACTAGCAATATGCGTTATAAAAAGCAAGGCAGTACCTTATTCCGATGATTAGATGCCGAGCAATCGATAAAAAACTATTTGACAGCTGAACGAATTTTGAAGAAATGTAGTATAATATTGCACCTGGTCCTCTGGACCTGGACCAAACCTACAACTGGTCTGGTGGTGGTTTGGCTTTTGGTCCTGGAATAACACGTGTGGGCTGCTTTTAAATGAAATGATCACGCGGGCAAAGCCGCGGGCACAGCTAGTCTTAAATAATATTCCAATTCACAAAATGATAGACATCATCAAACCATCATAAGCGGGAAGCGAAAACTTTCTGATATTTTTATTTGTGTAAAAATGAAACATGATTATTTCAAATCACATAACAAATGATCATCTTCATCAGCCTAATCTTGTATACAGGACTGGCCTTAGCAATCAGCGCCCCTTTTTTATTTGAATATTTTGAGCTACTTATATATACTTTTACTGTGTAGCTATGTGAACAATAAGAACGTTTATGATCGATCTTCTGTGTGCGCATAACATGTAATATTAACAAGAAGGCGGGAACAAAGCGAGCGCTAGCACTTTCATCTCCTTATACTTTTATTGGTGTTATGTGTTATGTGAAAAAACGAACGTTTATGGTTGATCTATCATGAGTTCGAAACAAGCAATATTATCAAGGTGCGAGCGACATGAGCGCAAAATTTTCGAGCTACTTATATTTTTATGAGAGTAACAAAAATTAAAAATTTATATAACCCTTGACGGGGGGTCATTATAGCTAAGAAGCATTTCGATCACATCAGTTATCAAACATACAAAAACCACATCAAAATCGGTCCATTCGTTTGGGATCTACGATCATCACCCCTATTATAGCTAAGAACCATCTCGTTTACCTCAGCTTTCAAACACAAAAAACCGCTTCAAAATCGGTAACTTCTTGTGGGGTTTGACTACGATCCTCACCAAATTCCCTCATTATAGCTAAGAACCATCTCGAGAACCTAAACAAAAACAAAAAAAAAATGCATCTATATCGGTTCATTCGTTTAGGAGCTACGAGTCTCACCCCCCGCCCCCCTTCCCCCATTATAGCTAAGGCCCATATCCATCACATCAGCTTTCAAACAGAAAAAAACGCATCAAAATCAGTCCATTCGTTTGGGAGCTACGATGCCAGAGACAGGCACACGGATACACACCCTAAACACCCATCTCTTTGCTCGGGGGGTTAAATGAACGTTTACGATCGATCTTCCCTGTTTGCAAAAAAACGTAACATTACCAAGAAAGCGCGAGCGAACGAAGCGCGAAAATTTTGAGCTATTTCCGATACATTATACGAATGAGTAAACATTATATCATTTAGAAGACGCGAGCGGAGTTAGCACGAAAAAGTTTGGTAAAAATTAGACATGAATGGAATTTCTCAGCGTGCGAAAATAGGTAATATTAAAAAGGCGCAACCAAAGCGAGCGCAAAAATTAACTATTTGTGGCCAATAATAGCAAGGCGCGAGCGTAGCTAGTTATTTCTTGTAGTTTTGTTAAAAACTAAAGGAAAACAAGGTCCACCTTATCCTTTATTCAACAGGCAATAACAGAACAAGGGTGTGAGTGTGGCGAGTGCGAAATTGGAGCTATTTCTAATATCAGTGTAATTGTGTGAATAAATGAATATTAATAATTGACCTACTGTGTGTTCTTAAATACATATTTTCATGATGGCGCGAGCGAAGCGAGCGCGGAAATTTCGATATATTTCTTTCAGTGATACAAATAAACATGATTGCAAAACATAGTCAAACAAGAGCATGAAATATATTTCTCATTTTACAATCACTGGGAAAGTGTGGAGCAAACAGTGTAAAATTTATATTTTTCCCTGACTTTCCAGGTGACCCCCTCGATTTCCCTGACTTACCCTGACTTTTCCCTGACTCTCCCTGACTTTCCAGAAAGTGGACACCCTGTACACATATTTTGCCTATATAGCATTATAAAGTTTTTATTTTGTCCGAGCCAGCAGGCGAGGGTTTTTGTATGTTTAATTGTTTAGCTATCAACAACGCTGATCTAAGGCACAAAGATGAAACATCGACACTAAGAAGAGTTTGATTCTGCAGATTTGAATTTTGGAGTTTAGATTAGTGTTAGATTTTGACGCCAGTCTGCGTCTGTTTGTCTGTCCGCAAATGTTACAGAACTAGCTGTGCCCGCGGCTTGGCACGCTTGTTCATTTTTCGAGGTTAAAAGTAATCTATGTGCTATTCCAGGACCTAAAATACCAACAATTAACAATTTTGACGACCGGTTAGTCTCGTGGCTAGTGATCCTAGGTACGTAATCAAACGGTCGCGGGTTCGAATCCTGCAAGGTGCAATCATTTGTGTGATGAGCAGAAATATTTATTTCCGAGTCATGGATGTTATAATATTCGTGTCTATGTATGTTTATCCGTTATCTAGTACCATAGTACAGGATATCCAAGTTTAGGGCTAGGTAATTGGTGTGGAATTGTCCCGAATATATTTATATTTATATATGTATTTATAAAAAAAAACATTGAAAACCGCATCACAATCGGTGTAGTAGTTTTTACGTGATGCGCGAACAAACAAACAGACATGCACGATTAAAAAAAAGTTATATGTAAGTATGATACACTAAAAAATAATCAAATTTATTAATTTGATGTCATTTTAATAATAATAATTAATAATCATTTATTTGCTATAAATATGTATATACAAGGTAACAGTGGTAAGGTCAGTATGGTATCAACATATTTTACCATTGCTGGTGTGCGAATATTAATAAGTTTACACAAAACAAACACATTTGAAATAAGAATAATCACTTCAAAAGATATATAAAGATGTCATGGTAAGAAAATTGATAAAATATAAATTCAAACTACCTACAAACCCTACAATACACTTCCGTAAATGTAAAAGCGACAAGAACTTTTTTAAGAAAGTCATTGACCGTATAAAAGCTTTCCAATACAAGCCACTTCTTTAATTCTGTACAGAATTTATAAAAAGAAAGATAAACTAAACATTGTGGAAGAGAGTTATAAATTAAGGGAGCCATGTAAACACAGTTTTTCCTAAATAATTCGAGTGTCAGCCGAGGCATTTTAAAACGTGTTTGAGTAATTCGTTTGAAAAACCATCTGAAAAATTCAGAGAAGAAACAGTCAAGACTTATTGCGTCGTCCATGTTCATGGCTACGTAACATTTTTTACGCGATCGAATCGATCATCACGTAATCAGTCCGGACGGAAACAAACGCGAGGAAATACATACTTTTTCGGGATTTACTGTATCCTGGAAACTTTGTTTCGCATCTGGCGATCGCCTCCAGTTCGATCCACGACGCCGTTTCTTTCTCAGTCGTTGATTTCATCGCGAACAACCAAAAATGGCCCTATCTGTTTCCTTCCTGTGTCACGTGACCTGCGTTTCTATCCTCCATACTGACTGGCCCTACGTTTACTATTTTAATAATATATTTTATTTTCCTATTTAATAAATTTCATTATGCAAAATTGCCGTTTCATTTCGTATACCTACCCTTCCTATTGTTATTTATTAACAAGCCGTGGCTGGGCATCACTAATTATTTTCCGTTACCGCTTATCTCCCTTATCTGTTTGCGCAGGTGCTATAACGAAACGTTTCTTTCGCGTTCTATTAATTTACCCGTGCTTTCCCTATCTAAACTATAAAACTTCTTATGGTTATTCATATTTTATTTATCATTAAATAACTTATTTAAAATCGTTGTTTACTTTATTTTTGTTAATTCATTTTCTGCATCTATAATAAACAACTTCATGTTTATCGCCCGCGGCGTCCACTAGAACGCGCTCCTGCGTCTATTTTGTCGTTGAACGTTGGTGGCTGTGTTCATGGTTATTGTTTTATTTTATCTGATTATTTTGTATTGTGATTACTGTTAAATATTGCCTTATTTATCGTTATTCCTACTAAATAATATTCGCGTCATTATTTCTACGCCGTGTAGTGTAGTGTAGTGTAGTGAGTGCATCATATTATTGTGTTTTGTGGCGTGTGTGTCACTTGTATTTTCACAAGACAATCTGCCGTCTTCGCAAAAGCTAAGGTGAGGTCTTAATCTTCTAATATTGCCTACTTTGAAGTTGTAGATGTGTGTCCTATTGCAAACATACTACAATATATTAATTTTTAGTTTATTAGAGCTGAGTCAATTTACTATTTTAGACAAACATATTTTTATATCATTCTCATAATTACGAATATTATTACACTTAATGACAATTGTTCTGTCATCTGCAAAAATAATGCTGCTATGCTGTACAGCAAGAGGGAGATCATTGATATATGGAAGAAATAGTAAAGGACCCAGTATGCTTCTTTGAGGAACTCCACACTTATTTCTCTTTTTTACAGAGTCATAATTATGAACACAGTTTGTACTTTTATCAAGTTTCGTAATTCGGGTCAGCTGTTGTCTGTTTTTTAACCAGTTGCTTACCGCGCACCCACGCGCATGTATGCGCTCAGTACTGCGCAATGTTAGATATATATATGTATATGTTATATGTTAGATATAGGAACTGAACCATTCTTGAGCTGGTCCTCTAACGCCATATTTATCTAATTTACGTAACAGAATGTTATGGTCAACAAAGTCAAATGTCAAGAAATAAAGCACAATAAGGCACTTTATTGTTCATGTTATTTAAAATTACATTAAGAAGATTTTAAGTTGCCAAAGCAGTGGATTTGCTCTTTCTAAAACCGAACTGTTCCTTAGCTAGGATGTTATAACTATCTAAATAAGAAATCAACCAAAATTACAATAGATTACTGTGCAATATTAATAACAATATACATTTCTTGACAAATCCGATTTCCTTAATTTTTTGTTTTGTTCGTTTTACAGGGAAACTTTTGGTTCTACAAAATTTCACTTGTACTTAAGTTAAATTGTATTAAAGTTTAATAACTACTTGTATTAAAGTTTAATAACTACTTGTATTAAAGTTTAATAATACTTGTATTAATGTTAAATAACTGTTCTACAACTATTTCCCATGTTTTTCCTCGTAGAATGAGTATTATAGCCGATATTCTGCTCGAAATGCGGTTAAAACTACAATTTCGATCTTTTTAAAAAAAAAGTTTGAAGTACTGCATCTCAAGTTATTCAAAAATTAACAGAGCTATGGTAGAACATTTTGTTTTTTTTTATAAGTGTTGTAGATAACTTTTCCGTGGAAAGCACCTTCTAGTAGTAATAAGCCAAAATCTGAAAAAAGACCGAAAATTTCGATGTTTTTCGAGCACCACAAAGTTAGCTCAGGTGTTTCGAAGCTGCAAATTTAGTTTTACATTACTGGTATCTGTCCTAACAACGTCCCAAAAAAACAGGATGTTACAGATTTGCGACCCAACCACAGAATAAGCCTAACGCGAGTTTTGTGTCTACAAAATCATCATCATCATCATCATCAGCCTATACCAGTCCACTGTTGGACGTAGGCCTCTCCCAATGAACGCTACTTAGCCCGATCTTCGGCTCTTATCCAGTCGCTGCCAGCTGTCTTTCGCAAGACGTCACTCCAGCTGACCGGCGGGCGTCCCACACTACGTTGTGTTTGTGGCTACGGTGACCGGTAATCCTTTCTGATAAAGGAGAAGGACAGCTTAAGATGAGCCGTACGTTCAAACGTATGCAAATAATTGAAACCCGCAATGTACAGGATTGCGGGTTTCAATTATTTGCATATAATACTGAAAGGGCCGTTGCCCGGCTAAGGAAACGGACCTCCTTCTCAGGTAAAGGCGAGGAATTAAAACAAGATGGTAAATTCAATAACAAAGGGCTTTATTACAAAAAATAGAAAAAGCACACATGAGTTATCGAATAATGGTACTCTCCCCTTTACTGAGGAATTTAAAAAGGAATATTTTACACTTAATTTAGTTTGTTCTGCATCAAAATAATTATAAACAGCAAGAACTTACAATAGGAAATATTACTAACTTAATACTCAAAACTCAAAATTCTCAAATGTGATTATAATTTCCTCAAACATATAAATTTTAGTACTTAACTTCGGCCTGTATGATATGAATTTACTATAGTACTGGAGAATCCTAGGCCAATAAAACTTAGAGTCTGTGCTCAGCAGATTAACATGTATTGGTCACAACGCAACGGAATATTCTTGTATTTGCCATAGAATGTTTTAAATTAAAAGAGAACTAGTGCAAACAGAGTGTGTGTGTGTATGATTGTGCTTCCCAGAGGGAAATCAAACTCTAAAATAGAAAGTAAACAGAAAATGAACAGAAAGTATCTAGGAAATAAACAGAAAATATCTAGATAATAACAGAAATTAGACAGAAAGTATCTTTCAACAATATTAACACATTAGAAGGGGAAGGCTTCCCTCAACACTGTAGCTCGCTGACTCAAAATGATTTGGAGTGGACCAACCTGGAAGCTTCCTGGGACGCCGTACGGTCGTCTCGCGTACCGCCGCGGAACGCCTCCTTACTCCACTCGATCAGCTCTTACTGCTTGACCACGAACGGTGGTGATATCTTCTACTGGACAGGTGGTGTGTTGGAGTCCTTCTGGAGTCCCTCGTAGACCGGCTTCTTCCACGAACGGTGGTGAGCCCCGGGTGATCGCGCACAGCAGCTCGCAGTGGTGACGACAATAGCCGACCGTAGATGCACGATATAACCTGGCTTTTGCACTGGTATACTTATTTCGCCTGTAACAGGGCAGCTTCGTTCTGGACAGCGTGCCTCGGTCGTTTTGTTCACACAAGAGAAACTGCGTATTTTTCTGCCGCCTGCGTCGATCTTAATTACGTGCCAACTATGTAAAGTAAATTCGGTTTTACGTCCGAAATCCAAATCCAATCCACAGGCTTCTCACTTGTTTATATACTATCTTGTTTTGCATCTTCGAGTAGCGTTCTACTGAGACCTTGAACTTCCGGTTATCTCGAAAAATCCAGAACTAACTCTGCCATTTGCTTCGTAAAGTAGACCTTGTCGGCCTAGTAATACTGGTCACTTTCCTCCAGCCAGATTTGGTACATATCAGCCAGCATCCGGTGTTTACTCGAAGAAGTCCATACAAAAAAAAGAATTTCTCTGGAACTTTGACGTGATTTTTGCGTTATGTCAAAATCTTCCATGGTGTGACCATCGCAAGCGATTTCTAGATTTAAATTATTTTCGACATATCAAACGCTGCATTCTGTAATTATTATTTGTTAGCCAACTTAAAGATGCGACCTATTCTGGATTTTTAAACAAGCCGTTCCTCTTCCAAAGTTATTCATAGCCCGAAATATTCCTGGAACGTCAATTATTAATAGCAACACTAAGAAGCTCGCTACTTGCCGACAGATACCTCCACTTAGTTTTCACCTTTCTTCTAGTTCACGCCACTTGTAGCTAGCTGTCGCTACGTGGATTAACCATTTTATCTATTTTGAGACAGTAGATGAAAACTTTTCCCTTTCACTCGCAGAGGCCAATTCAACCATTATTTCTTGATTCTTAGATAGGCGAAATTATCAATCTGTCTTCAACAAGAAAAGCTTTCATTATTCCTTTAACGAAGAAAGTGGCGCACGCGCGGTGGAGTTCGGCGTTTTTTACAAACTCGGCGTCTGGTTTTCAGATACGGAGAAAACACAACTTGATCTAATAGAAAAGACGCTGCTCCTCGTCAGATGGCGTTGTACAATATATTCTATTATCGAGATCTATAACAAAATCTAACTTGGAGTATGATTTAACATGTTACAATACACCCTCTCCTGCCAAAGTTTCACATGCCAATGTGAAACACTCGCTGCCCTCAGCGATAACAGTCACTGGAACTATTTCAATAAGAGATTTAAAAGCAAACAGAACCAGACTAAAAAAAAAAAACTCATTGACAATGTGGAAACCAAAAAAACTTCCTGGACCTTTTTGGGTATATTGTAAATCCCCAAACAAAATATATTGAATCAAACAAACTCTGAAACGCAAACTTTAACGAAGAATGAAAACAAAAAAAATATGACCAAATTCCCCAACAGAATATCGCAGTTCTAAGTTCGCTGCTGCAGGCGCAGGCCGAAAGTTAACAATAATTTCAATCCTGGAACTAAAATTTTACCAACACACCTTTCTAAAAAAAATAAATAAAAAAAGAAATTAACCTATGCACTAAGTCCCTTCTCCTCCTGTCTCCTTCATTCATGTGACATTTCAACCGGGTACAATATATTTATCAAGATCTCTAATTTAGCATATTTCCTCTTATATGTTTCCTAATCATTTCATTATAATGCCAATCTATTCGGGTGAATCTATTTGTGGAAACAAAAAATTTATACATTTACATTGCACTCCTTTTATTTACAAAATCTCTGACAAAAATCAATCACTACAAATCCGGTATAGTCAGTAAGTAAGTCGCTATATATCCTTCTTTCATACCATAAGTCCTGCTACACACCTAATTGTGAGCATTCACTTTCCTTTTAAACAACCTATATAGACACAGTACCGAACATTTAGCTGTTGGGACTTATGCTACATTTGGTAAAACATTCATACCCCCTATCCCCTTGTAAAGAAAAGTATCGAGTGGAAAACCCGCTTTAGAATTTCTGTTACTGGTAATTAGGCTTTTTATTATAGAGGTTACCAGGAAATCCGCCTCTTCGCGCTTTTACTGGTTTTAGGCTTTTCATTTATAGAGGTCACCAGAAAAAACCGCCTCTGTTTGGTTAACTAGTTTCTAGGCTTGAGTTTAAAGAGGTCACCAGTCTAAACCGCCTCTGCGCTCGTTTGATAAAAACTAAAAAAAAATAACATGCTGGACTAGGATCAAATATGTTTCTAAATAAAATAACATAATATGCCTGAACAAAAATATCCAACTACCTAGCCAGTCTCTAAAGTTTACTGTTAAATTTCGATCAAAGTAACATGCCAAACATTGACACAAATAATGTACTTTAAATCGTTTAGTAAATGTCACATGAGTGATTACCCCAATTCTATACATTTTTACCTTATCGAGATTGCCATTCCTTTTTTATTCCAACTGCCAGGACCAATGTTCTACACATCAAAAAAAAATCCTGTCTCGTCCGGGCTAATCCTATATTCTAACACAAAAATTCTAAGTTGGCTGAGCTAAACCTAAAACAAGAAACCAAAACCTGAGAATCTAAACCAAATTTACCCTGCAAAACTCGCCAGCTAATAACAATACAACAAAAAAAATCACCAAAAATGTACCTAAAAAATAATAATTGGACTACCCATAAAATCTTTCTTTCTCTATTACTCCAGTAATCATCTCCTAGTAATGAGCCTTCCCCAGGACAGATGTTCACGCAACCTCATGCGGTCCAGGGTTTTCTATACTCTCCACAAAAAACCTTCATGAAAATCCATGTTTTTGACCCAGGCTTCTTTAGTTCAGGTGTTGTCATCCGCACCCGTGTATCCGGCCATCAGTCTAACCCGGCTAAGGTTATTCTTGCCTGAAATTCGCGCATAGACATATGTGCTACAAAATTTGTCACACCACTAGGGCGTGCCAAAAAAAAAAACCAGATCCGTCGTAACCGGCACCACCCCACCGATTTTCCGAACACGACTGAATCTATAAAAAAACGATCATTATGTATCCCATAATATACGATCACCAAAACAAAACCAGATCCGTCGTAACCGGCACCACCCCACCGATTTTCCGAACACGACTGAATCTATAAAAAACGATCATTATGTATCTCATAATATACGATCACCAAAACAAAAATACTCTCTGATTAGTCATTCTTCATGTATATACGCAAAATATGTGTATCGTACGCTGACAATGAGAGGTGAGCGAGAGAAAGCACAAGCGGCCCTACCCCTCCTCTGAAAATATGGAGCTGTCCTCAGCTCTGATACCATCTACCGACATCTCCAATACCATTAAGGTCTGAAAAGTAGAAGATATGTTGTGTATGGATTAACTTTATTCATTACCCAAACGCAACAATATCCACAAAAGGATGATCAATGTGTTGTCCACAATTCATGATCAAAAAACTTCTCCAAGTCATCACCAGTACCATAATGGCGCATAAAAATGTGCCTCAAAACTTCGACACCCTGTATATACTTATGTTCAAAGTTCCATCTTATCTAAAAAAAAAAAACTGTTACTAACTGTAAAAAAAAAGTTACCAAATATCAACAATTACAAAAATTTAACAAAAGATTTAGCCGATGGAACTAAAAAATAAAATAGACAAACCTTATCTATTTCACCAAACGAAAACATCACAACGTAACTAAAAAAACAAAACAGGACATAAGCAATGAACCTGAAATTGTTCAATGCTTCACAATAGAGGTAGATTTAGAACGGCACTAACCCCCAATCACCGCTTTATGGATTTTGAATTGACGGACTTGTCTTTGTGGTTGTTGACTTTAAAACCTGCCAAACAAATAGAACCCTACTAAATCTGCTCATCTTTAAAAAAAGAATATAGCGTCATTAGGTGTGCTCCATTTGTACTACTGCATACTGTTGTGCTAAAATAATAATGAAATTCTAAAAAAATTACTAACAAACTATCCAAGAAAAAAAAGAAAACTACAGAACCTCACATATATTTTACTGACCCCTAAAATACAATGAACAAAAGGTAAATGAAATCCTAAAAAAAAAACTACTACCAATCAATTAAAAGAATCTACAGAACCTCACAAATATTTTGAGCGAACCCTAAAATATAATGAACAGAAGGAAAAATGTGTGTATGTGTTTTGTGTAATGAAATTGTTCTATAATGTTTTGGAACCGATATGTCAAACAAATATATAAAAAAAAAAAACTGTTGTGTTGTGACACATTTGCAATAAAATGGTACATACCTACCTACAAAGTATAAGTCACTCCACTAACAGATCTATACTGTTTTAAATATCACACCAATACATAATCCAATGATAGAAAAAAAATACAATCAATTACACTTGAATCACCATTAAATACACATAATATTTTTCCTACAACAGTCAAATAACATACCAAGTTTTCAAAATAACACAAACAGTATTATAGGTTCAACACACAAAGAGATATTATAGTTTAGTTTCACACAGTAATATTACACGTGACCACGGGGCAGATTGAAAGATACTTTCATGTAAACACCTGTTTGCTTGTAATTATTTTTAAGCGTTGTGCCTATTATCTATTACAAGAAATCCTCTCTTATATATGATGCAGAAAAAACCAACCAATTTACATTGAACGCCACTGTACCTGAGCGCCAGTTTGTAAGAGAAAAAATAAATGAAAAAAATATATGTAAAATATGAAAAAATATATGTGAATTTATTCAGTTGGGCGCCATTGAAAGGGCCGTTGCCCGGCTAAGGAAACGGACCTCCTTCTCAGGTAAAGGCGAGGAATTAAAACAAGATGGTAAATTCAATAACAAAGGGCTTTATTACAAAAAATAGAAAAAGCACACATGAGTTATCGAATAATGGTACTCTCCCCTTTACTGAGGAATTTAAAAAGGAATATTTTACACTTAATTTAGTTTGTTCTGCATCAAAATAATTATAAACAGCAAGAACTTACAATAGGAAATATTACTAACTTAATACTCAAAACTCAAAATTCTCAAATGTGATTATAATTTCCTCAAACATATAAATTTTAGTACTTAACTTCGGCCTGTATGATATGAATTTACTATAGTACTGGAGAATCCTAGGCCAATAAAACTTAGAGTCTGTGCTCAGCAGATTAACATGTATTGGTCACAACGCAACGGAATATTCTTGTATTTGCCATAGAATGTTTTAAATTAAAAGAGAACTAGTGCAAACAGAGTGTGTGTGTGTATGATTGTGTTTCCCAGAGGGAAATCAAACTCTAAAATAGAAAGTAAACAGAAAATGAACAGAAAGTATCTAGGAAATAAACAGAAAATATCTAGATAATAACAGAAATTAGACAGAAAGTATCTTTCAACAATATTAACACATTAGAAGGCGAAGGCTTCCCTCAACACTGTAGCTCGCTGACTCAAAATGATTTGGAGTGGACCAACCTGGAAGCTTCCTGGGACGCCGTACGGTCGTCTCGCGTACCGCCGCGGAACGCCTCCTTACTCCACTCGATCAGCTCTTACTGCTTGACCACGAACGGTGGTGATATCTTCTACTGGACAGGTGGTGTGTTGGAGTCCTTCTGGAGTCCCTCGTAGACCGGCTTCTTCCACGAACGGTGGTGAGCCCCGGGTGATCGCGCACAGCAGCTCGCAGTGGTGACGACAATAGCCGACCGTAGATGCACGATATAACCTGGCTTTTGCACTGGTATACTTATTTCGCCTGTAACAGGGCAGCTTCGTTCTGGACAGCGTGCCTCGGTCGTTTTGTTCACACAAGAGAAACTGCGTATTTTTCTGCCGCCTGCGTCGATCTTAATTACGTGCCAACTATGTAAAGTAAATTCGGTTTTACGTCCGAAATCCAAATCCAATCCACAGGCTTCTCACTTGTTTATATACTATCTTGTTTTGCATCTTCGAGTAGCGTTCTACTGAGACCTTGAACTTCCGGTTATCTCGAAAAATCCAGAACTAACTCTGCCATTTGCTTCGTAAAGTAGACCTTGTCGGCCTAGTAATACTGGTCACTTTCCTCCAGCCAGATTTGGTACATATCAGCCAGCATCCGGTGTTTACTCGACGAAGTCCATACAAAAAAAAGAATTTCTCTGGAACTTTGACGTGATTTTTGCGTTATGTCAAAACCTTCCATGGTGTGACCATCGCAAGCGATTTCTAGATTTAAATTATTTTCGACATATCAAACGCTGCATTCTGTAATTATTATTTGTTAGCCAACTTAAAGATGCGACCTATTCTGGATTTTTAAACAAGCCGTTCCTCTTCCAAAGTTATTCATAGCCCGAAATATTCCTGGAACGTCAATTATTAATAGCAACACTAAGAAGCTCGCTACTTGCCGACAGATACCTCCACTTAGTTTTCACCTTTCTTCTAGTTCACGCCACTTGTAGCTAGCTGTCGCTACGTGGATTAACCATTTTATCTATTTTGAGACAGTAGATGAAAACTTTTCCCTTTCACTCGCAGAGGCCAATTCAACCATTATTTCTTGATTCTTAGATAGGCGAAATTATCAATCTGTCTTCAACAAGAAAAGCTTTCATTATTCCTTTAACGAAGAAAGTGGCGCACGCGCGGTGGAGTTCGGCGTTTTTTACAAACTCGGCGTCTGGTTTTCAGATACGGAGAAAACACAACTTGATCTAATAGAAAAGACGCTGCTCCTCGTCAGATGGCGTTGTACAATATATTCTATTATCGAGATCTATAACAAAATCTAACTTGGAGTATGATTTAACATGTTACAATACACCCTCTCCTGCCAAAGTTTCACATGCCAATGTGAAACACTCGCTGCCCTCAGCGATAACAGTCACTGGAACTATTTCAATAAGAGATTTAAAAGCAAACAGAACCAGACTAAAAAAAAAAAACTCATTGACAATGTGGAAACCAAAAAAACTTCCTGGACCTTTTTGGGTATATTGTAAATCCCCAAACAAAATATATTGAATCAAACAAACTCTGAAACGCAAACTTTAACGAAGAATGAAAACAAAAAAAATATGACCAAATTCCCCAACAGAATATCGCAGTTCTAAGTTCGCTGCTGCAGGCGCAGGCCGAAAGTTAACAATAATTTCAATCCTGGAACTAAAATTTTACCAACACACCTTTCTAAAAAAAATAAATAAAAAAAGAAATTAACCTATGCACTAAGTCCCTTCTCCTCCTGTCTCCTTCATTCATGTGACATTTCAACCGGGTACAATATATTTATCAAGATCTCTAATTTAGCATATTTCCTCTTATATGTTTCCTAATCATTTCATTATAATGCCAATCTATTCGGGTGAATCTATTTGTGGAAACAAAAAATTTATACATTTACATTGCACTCCTTTTATTTACAAAATCTCTGACAAAAATCAATCACTACAAATCCGGTATAGTCAGTAAGTAAGTCGCTATATATCCTTCTTTCATACCATAAGTCCTGCTACACACCTAATTGTGAGCATTCACTTTCCTTTTAAACAACCTATATAGACACAGTACCGAACATTTAGCTGTTGGGACTTATGCTACATTTGGTAAAACATTCATACCCCCTATCCCCTTGTAAAGAAAAGTATCGAGTGGAAAACCCGCTTTAGAATTTCTGTTACTGGTAATTAGGCTTTTTATTATAGAGGTTACCAGGAAATCCGCCTCTTCGCGCTTTTACTGGTTTTAGGCTTTTCATTTATAGAGGTCACCAGAAAAAACCGCCTCTGTTTGGTTAACTAGTTTCTAGGCTTGAGTTTAAAGAGGTCACCAGTCTAAACCGCCTCTGCGCTCGTTTGATAAAAACTAAAAAAAAATAACATGCTGGACTAGGATCAAATATGTTTCTAAATAAAATAACATAATATGCCTGAACAAAAATATCCAACTACCTAGCCAGTCTCTAAAGTTTACTGTTAAATTTCGATCAAAGTAACATGCCAAACATTGACACAAATAATGTACTTTAAATCGTTTAGTAAATGTCACATGAGTGATTACCCCAATTCTATACATTTTTACCTTATCGAGATTGCCATTCCTTTTTTATTCCAACTGCCAGGACCAATGTTCTACACATCAAAAAAAAATCCTGTCTCGTCCGGGCTAATCCTATATTCTAACACAAAAATTCTAAGTTGGCTGAGCTAAACCTAAAACAAGAAACCAAAACCTGAGAATCTAAACCAAATTTACCCTGCAAAACTCGCCAGCTAATAACAATACAACAAAAAAAATCACCAAAAATGTACCTAAAAAATAATAATTGGACTACCCATAAAATCTTTCTTTCTCTATTACTCCAGTAATCATCTCCTAGTAATGAGCCTTCCCCAGGACAGATGTTCACGCAACCTCATGCGGTCCAGGGTTTTCTATACTCTCCACAAAAAACCTTCATGAAAATCCATGTTTTTGACCCAGGCTTCTTTAGTTCAGGTGTTGTCATCCGCACCCGTGTATCCGGCCATCAGTCTAACCCGGCTAAGGTTATTCTTGCCTGAAATTCGCGCATAGACATATGTGCTACAAAATTTGTCACACCACTAGGGCGTGCCAAAAAAAAAAACCAGATCCGTCGTAACCGGCACCACCCCACCGATTTTCCGAACACGACTGAATCTATAAAAAAACGATCATTATGTATCCCATAATATACGATCACCAAAACAAAACCAGATCCGTCGTAACCGGCACCACCCCACCGATTTTCCGAACACGACTGAATCTATAAAAAACGATCATTATGTATCTCATAATATACGATCACCAAAACAAAAATACTCTCTGATTAGTCATTCTTCATGTATATACGCAAAATATGTGTATCGTACGCTGACAATGAGAGGTGAGCGAGAGAAAGCACAAGCGGCCCTACCCCTCCTCTGAAAATATGGAGCTGTCCTCAGCTCTGATACCATCTACCGACATCTCCAATACCATTAAGGTCTGAAAAGTAGAAGATATGTTGTGTATGGATTAACTTTATTCATTACCCAAACGCAACAATATCCACAAAAGGATGATCAATGTGTTGTCCACAATTCATGATCAAAAAACTTCTCCAAGTCATCACCAGTACCATAATGGCGCATAAAAATGTGCCTCAAAACTTCGACACCCTGTATATACTTATGTACAAAGTTCCATCTTATCTAAAAAAAAAAAACTGTTACTAACTGTAAAAAAAAAGTTACCAAATATCAACAATTACAAAAATTTAACAAAAGATTTAGCCGATGGAACTAAAAAATAAAATAGACAAACCTTATCTATTTCACCAAACGAAAACATCACAACGTAACTAAAAAAACAAAACAGGACATAAGCAATGAACCTGAAATTGTTCAATGCTTCACAATAGAGGTAGATTTAGAACGGCACTAACCCCCAATCACCGCTTTATGGATTTTGAATTGACGGACTTGTCTTTGTGGTTGTTGACTTTAAAACCTGCCAAACAAATAGAACCCTACTAAATCTGCTCATCTTTAAAAAAAGAATATAGCGTCATTAGGTGTGCTCCATTTGTACTACTGCATACTGTTGTGCTAAAATAATAATGAAATTCTAAAAAAATTACTAACAAACTATCCCAGAAAAAAAAGAAAACTACAGAACCTCACATATATTTTACTGACCCCTAAAATACAATGAACAAAAGGTAAATGAAATCCTAAAAAAAAAACTACTACCAATCAATTAAAAGAATCTACAGAACCTCACAAATATTTTGAGCGAACCCTAAAATATAATGAACAGAAGGAAAAATGTGTGTATGTGTTTTGTGTAATGAAATTGTTCTATAATGTTTTGGAACCGATATGTCAAACAAATATATAAAAAAAAAAAACTGTTGTGTTGTGACACATTTGCAATAAAATGGTACATACCTACCTACAAAGTATAAGTCACTCCACTAACAGATCTATACTGTTTTAAATATCACACCAATACATAATCCAATGATAGAAAAAAAATACAATCAATTACACTTGAATCACCATTAAATACACATAATATTTTTCCTACAACAGTCAAATAACATACCAAGTTTTCAAAATAACACAAACAGTATTATAGGTTCAACACACAAAGAGATATTATAGTTTAGTTTCACACAGTAATATTACACGTGACCACGGGGCAGATTGAAAGATACTTTCATGTAAACACCTGTTTGCTTGTAATTATTTTTAAGCGTTGTGCCTATTATCTATTACAAGAAATCCTCTCTTATATATGATGCAGAAAAAACCAACCAATTTACATTGAACGCCACTGTACCTGAGCGCCAGTTTGTAAGAGAAAAAATAAATGAAAAAAATATATGTAAAATATGAAAAAATATATGTGAATTTATTCAGTTGGGCGCCATTGAAAGGGCCGTTGCCCGGCTAAGGAAACGGACCTCCTTCTCAGGTAAAGGCGAGGAATTAAAACAAGATGGTAAATTCAATAACAAAGGGCTTTATTACAAAAAATAGAAAAAGCACACATGAGTTATCGAATAATGGTACTCTCCCCTTTACTGAGGAATTTAAAAAGGAATATTTTACACTTAATTTAGTTTGTTCTGCATCAAAATAATTATAAACAGCAAGAACTTACAATAGGAAATATTACTAACTTAATACTCAAAACTCAAAATTCTCAAATGTGATTATAATTTCCTCAAACATATAAATTTTAGTACTTAACTTCGGCCTGTATGATATGAATTTACTATAGTACTGGAGAATCCTAGGCCAATAAAACTTAGAGTCTGTGCTCAGCAGATTAACATGTATTGGTCACAACGCAACGGAATATTCTTGTATTTGCCATAGAATGTTTTAAATTAAAAGAGAACTAGTGCAAACAGAGTGTGTGTGTGTATGATTGTGTTTCCCAGAGGGAAATCAAACTCTAAAATAGAAAGTAAACAGAAAATGAACAGAAAGTATCTAGGAAATAAACAGAAAATATCTAGATAATAACAGAAATTAGACAGAAAGTATCTTTCAACAATATTAACACATTAGAAGGCGAAGGCTTCCCTCAACACTGTAGCTCGCTGACTCAAAATGATTTGGAGTGGACCAACCTGGAAGCTTCCTGGGACGCCGTACGGTCGTCTCGCGTACCGCCGCGGAACGCCTCCTTACTCCACTCGATCAGCTCTTACTGCTTGACCACGAACGGTGGTGATATCTTCTACTGGACAGGTGGTGTGTTGGAGTCCTTCTGGAGTCCCTCGTAGACCGGCTTCTTCCACGAACGGTGGTGAGCCCCGGGTGATCGCGCACAGCAGCTCGCAGTGGTGACGACAATAGCCGACCGTAGATGCACGATATAACCTGGCTTTTGCACTGGTATACTTATTTCGCCTGTAACAGGGCAGCTTCGTTCTGGACAGCGTGCCTCGGTCGTTTTGTTCACACAAGAGAAACTGCGTATTTTTCTGCCGCCTGCGTCGATCTTAATTACGTGCCAACTATGTAAAGTAAATTCGGTTTTACGTCCGAAATCCAAATCCAATCCACAGGCTTCTCACTTGTTTATATACTATCTTGTTTTGCATCTTCGAGTAGCGTTCTACTGAGACCTTGAACTTCCGGTTATCTCGAAAAATCCAGAACTAACTCTGCCATTTGCTTCGTAAAGTAGACCTTGTCGGCCTAGTAATACTGGTCACTTTCCTCCAGCCAGATTTGGTACATATCAGCCAGCATCCGGTGTTTACTCGAAGAAGTCCATACAAAAAAAGAATTTCTCTGGAACTTTGACGTGATTTTTGCGTTATGTCAAAACCTTCCATGGTGTGACCATCGCAAGCGATTTCTAGATTTAAATTATTTTCGACATATCAAACGCTGCATTCTGTAATTATTATTTGTTAGCCAACTTAAAGATGCGACCTATTCTGGATTTTTAAACAAGCCGTTCCTCTTCCAAAGTTATTCATAGCCCGAAATATTCCTGGAACGTCAATTATTAATAGCAACACTAAGAAGCTCGCTACTTGCCGACAGATACCTCCACTTAGTTTTCACCTTTCTTCTAGTTCACGCCACTTGTAGCTAGCTGTCGCTACGTGGATTAACCATTTTATCTATTTTGAGACAGTAGATGAAAACTTTTCCCTTTCACTCGCAGAGGCCAATTCAACCATTATTTCTTGATTCTTAGATAGGCGAAATTATCAATCTGTCTTCAACAAGAAAAGCTTTCATTATTCCTTTAACGAAGAAAGTGGCGCACGCGCGGTGGAGTTCGGCGTTTTTTACAAACTCGGCGTCTGGTTTTCAGATACGGAGAAAACACAACTTGATCTAATAGAAAAGACGCTGCTCCTCGTCAGATGGCGTTGTACAATATATTCTATTATCGAGATCTATAACAAAATCTAACTTGGAGTATGATTTAACATGTTACAATACTGAGGGTTGAGCTGTCTGTAATTTTTATATTAACTACAACCCCGACAACCTTGAAATATTTAAATGACAATATTTAAAGTAGGTACCTCCTTTGAGGAAAATATGAGGTTTTCTAGTTTGGAGTTGGAAAGGCGCGTCGTCCTTCGTTCATTGAAAATATAGCCGGCTTTGGGGAATATCCGTTCACAGGACAGAGTTTATAACATATTACGCCTTGTACAGTATATTTCAAAGCCGGAATATTTTAGAATGACGAAACCACCATCCCTTCGGAGACCTTAATTTATCGTCGTCGACTTATAACTTTTACACTGACTGCAAAATTTACAAATTTCGATAGTATCATATTTTTCATCAAAATGGTCTCAAAAAAGATTTGCTGCTCTTTGCCGTTTCGACATGATAAAAACTACAACTGGTTTAAAGAAATAAATGACCCAACTATCACATGTATTCAGTTGTTTTTTTGTAAGTTGGTAGTTCAGTAATTACCCTCTTATGAGACACCGAAATCATAATATTGTAACTGCTGCATAATATTGTATTGTAAATAACAAAAAAAACAAAGAATAATTTCTAATATTGTTCAAAGCAAAATATATCTTCAAAGTTTGGAGGTCCATAACATAAAAAAATAAAGAATTAATATTTTAGTTCCTTTTTTAAAAACTTCTTCAATTTACTAGCAATAAAATACCGATACATTTAATGGGCCAAACTTATGGCAAAACATCACAAAATGACTTTGAAAGAGGAAAGTTCGTCATTTTTATAGTAGCGGTGTACCTCACTATAGTGAGGTCAATTCGTTGTAAAAAAAAAAGGAAACGATTTTATTTTATGTTCATTAATAGGGGCCCAGCATGAGTTTAAAAAAAGATTTCCGGTTTAAATATGCACCCATTAGGTCACCATCCTGAAAATAAATTGTAAATAGTTTTATTAAGTAACATATTTCGTAGAGATGGCCGTTTCTGAAAAAACGTTGTTGGGCATCGATGCCAGTGAATGATGCTAGCATCCGATGCCGATATAATGAAAAAAAAGATGCGCTCAACATCCGATTCTGAGAAACGAGAACACAAAACATCACAGATGCGACCGAGCGCACGGCGCCGACCAACTGAAGATTATAGTCTTGACTTTTTTAGATTTTTCCCGAAATCCCCACTGGTGGGGACGGTCTGGTGGGGATTTCGGTAATAATCCTTGCTCGCTCGCTCTCGTTCGCACCCTTAGCTGTGTGAGCAAGACAACCAACGAGAACAACAACGCACTTTTATACCTAGATTGAGCAGGTGCGTAAGAGTGCTTCTTTGCGGAATACAAAGGGTAATTAATAATAATGATCATAAAATAACGTTTGTGTAAAATTTAGTCTTGTAAAAAAAATGCAAAAATGGAATTTCTCCGAAAATATCAAAAATCGCGGTACATCAAGGGGGGTTAAATCGACAGGCATTGAGGTCCACCATCGCCCTGCCACCGACGATCCACCCTTCCAGTTACACAGTTACAGTTGTTAATTTAAATTGACTCTTGTTTCAGATTCAACGACCTACCTTCAGTGGAGCAGTCAAAATTTGAGATCACCATTCGCACCGTACAAGCGATCCGTAACCACGGCAAGGACCTGTTCGCCAGGAAGCGGTACCACAAGGCCATAAAAGACTACCAGCAGGCTATCAACGTGCTCACAATCTCACGACCTGACAACGAGCACCAAGAGAAGGAACTCAAAGATTTGAGGGTGAAAATCTTCCTCAACCTCGCTATCTGTTACTACAAGCTAGACAAACCGAAATACACATTAAACATGCTGGACAACATCGATACTATTGTCGACGTAGAAACGCTGCCTAAAGCGCTGTTTTACTACGGACGCGCTAACCAAAAGCTGTGTCAAATGGATAAAGCAATCCAATACTACAAAAAAGCGCTAAAATTGGAACCGAAAAACAAAGAGATCGGTGATACGTTGTCGGAATTAGACGCGCAGATGAAACAGTCGGCGCACGATGAGCAAATTATGTGGCAGAAAGCGTTCAACAATGTGCAGTTGGAAAAAAAAATGACGTACAACGTTGATGAGGATTTTGAAAATGGTGTTCGGGAGATGTGCGTAGACTTGGCGGGTCGAGATGAGTATTCGAAGTTCGATTTGCCGAGTGGCTTGTCGAACGATGAGGTACTGTGCATTCAGACCCTGGCTGGCCAGTTTGATAAATTGATTGTAGCGGAGGATGGGACAGGGAAGAAAAGGAAAGTCACGATCATTAAAAAGCCTTAGTTGATTAGATCTAAATGAGACTTCGGATAAATAAAACAATTCTTTAGTTTTTATTCTATGTTTTTTGGGAGGCGTTATCTTTCAGACAGGAAGTTAATGAATATTAGCCGTGTTTGGTTGGTTGGTTCGTTTTATTTTTTATTATGGACTAGGCAATCGTTTGACCACGATCTCACCTGGTGGAAAGCGATGATGTGGTCGAAGGTGTAGCACGCTTGCCTAGTAGATACTTATTCACTCTTGACTTGAACACACCGGGGTTATAATTTACCGAAAACACTAACGAGGGCAGGGCATTCCACTCCTTTGCAGTTCTTATAATAAATGAAGAAGCGTAATGCTTCGTTCTTGTGCGAGGTATTTCAACCATGAAAGGGTGGCGCTTTGCTGATCGTCTAGTACGGTAATGGAAAGGTGATGGGGGAATCGAACTGCACAATCTGTAGAATACCGCCAGGCTTGCTACCTCACGTCGATACGCCAGACTTTGAAGCGTGCTGTCATCCCCAATTAGCCTGATAGCACGTCTCTCAATTGAATCCAAAGACTCGAGCTGATACTTGGCAGAACCGTCCCAGAGGTGGCAGCAGTACTCCATACAAGATCGGACCTGTGCTTGATAAAGATTCAAAAGCTGTCCCGGTGTGAATTACCGCCTAACCTTAGACAAAATACCAAGTTTTTTGCAGCTACCTTGGCTTTGGATTCAATATAAGACCCAAAATTCAGGTTTGATGTGAGTTCGACACCCAAAAGCTCCAAATGGTCGCCTATTGGTATTGTTACACTTTGGAAAGACGGAGATCGGTTTAGAGGACTCTTTTTAACAGAAAACAAACACGCCTGCGTTTTAGTAGCATTAAACTTAACCAGGTTAGCTTCGCCCCAATCAGACACGGCTTCTAAGGCTAAATTTAAACGGTCTACCATAGGCTCTCTCTGAAACTGGACAGCGTCACAGCTGACTTGAGCATTGGAAGTGTATCTCTCAACTACAGTACTGTCATCAGCATACCCAAAGGTACCGGGCTTCAGAAGGTCATTAATGTGCAGTAAAAACAGTGTAGCCGAGAGAACCGATCCCTGAGGTACACCGGCATTGATAGCCATTTGATCAGACGAGCAGCCCTCTAAGACTACTCGAATAGATCGTTCCCTCAAGAAATCAACTATCCAATTGCATAAGCCAACAGGTAAACCATATGAGGGAAGCTTGTTTAAAAGGCCATCGTGCCAGACCCGATCAAATGCCTTCGATATGTCAAGGGATACGGCAAGCGCCTCACCATGCATCTCTATGGCTTCGCTTAGTACGTGTGTGGCATACGCGAGAAGATCCCCAGTAGACCGGTTTCGGCGAAATCCGTATTGCCGGTCAATGAAAAGATCATTGTCTTCAAGGTATGCCAAGAGCCTAATGTTTATGACACGCTCCATACACTTACATAGTAAGAAGGTTATCGAGATGGGACGATAATTGGCACACGGCACGGATAATTGGAGTAATACTACCAATAGATGGCGTTACCGTCCCCATAAGACGGGTTGACGGGTTCAAGAAGCTAGTGGAAGGATTTGGATGGTCACGGTAGCCGAATTGGCATGTGCCACGCTGAGGGATAGTATGCGAGTTCGAATCTCGTCCGTGATCCTATTTTTTCCATTAGAAAATTATACATCGTGTCACTGAATGGCCTTATCAGTACTAGCAGGTTTGTTTCGATCAAGCATGTAAATTGGTATACGTGTGCAATGATTGAAAACATAGTGTTCAAAATTAAAAAAATATATAAAAAAATGCGACAACCCTAAATGTTTGTTATCACTTAAAAGTAGGTATTTACATACAAACTGCTCCGTCTGCGGGTCAGGTTGTTAGGCCTCCACTTTTGCGCGCTGGTGAAAGTACCCCGTTGAGTGGAGATTGTTCACCAGTACGAACAGATGTGGGTAGAGTAGAGCCAGCCTATTGTCTCTCAGCACGCTCTTACATTGTAGCTGAAGAACACACCGAAGGCTTAAGAAACGATAATTTTATGTAACACTTGAAACTGATCACAAATCTAAATACCTACTATGGCATTTCAATATGTTCGGACTGATCCGAGTCTGCTGCGGGGGACCTGCTCGGCGTAGCTGTGACGGAACTGGTTCGGCTGCCCCTCGGCCACCGCTGGCACGAGGGAGTACCGCTCTCGGTACTCCCAGTCTCGCGGTCATACAACTATCTCTGTCACCTTCAGGGAACTCCAAAAGCCTCGAGCGAATGAACGCCCGCTGCCTGTCGCTCAAATGCCTCCTCCTCTCTTCAATCACGGGCTCTATGATCTCATCCACGTCGACGATCCAAACCTCATCGGTCGTCGAACGTTCGGTACCGAGAGTGTACCTCTCACGGCCTTTTCGAACCACTTCACTTCATCCAGTTTTCTCCCTGCTAGTATTGTATTCTCTTTGCCGACTCGTAGAAGAAAAGATTCACTTTTAACAAAATAATAAATAAAATTATATTCGACGTATTTTGACTTTGACATTCGACTCACCACCAAAGAGAATGGAATACTGACCACTGCGCAGTTAGTAATCTGTGTCAAGGCGCCATACATTTTTGCCTGGCCGCGCGCCCGGGGCTGTATTAGCCCTAAAACAATTAATAAACTCATTGCTAAAAATAACATAACATGAATGGGTTATGAAATGCTTTTTATAAACAGCTATCATAAAAGCTAAAAAACACGCCTGCCCTGCCAAAAAAGAGCTTTTGCCAATTAATTATATACTTATCAAGGCCTTCAATTTGATACCCATATTGTAAAAATCGAAGAAAAAATATATTTTTCGAATTTGAAAATGGACCCATACTGCCGCCATATTGAAAGTTTACAAAAAAAAATATAGCCTATGTTACTCGGGAGATATAAGGATTCTAACGATAACCCCATACGTCTAAATCTGTTCAGGCATTTAAAAGTTATGGTGGAATAAAGAAACTCGCATACATACGTACATGAATGCTAAAAACAATACACTCCTTTTTTTTGGGCTTTCGTGTAATTACATTATTTTTCTTTATTTTCATGAAAAATAAAGAAATACTTGTTTTAAAAGGAACATATTTGGTCAGTGAAAAGTCAGGGTTTTATTTGTATTTTCAGGGGACACCTTGGTTAAGCCATCGGTCCACAACCTCAGACCAAATTTTACTAAAGGCCACAACTGAGGCTCTTGGGTGGCCTGACAAACGGTAAAAGCAGTGTTGGAACCATATAGTAAATATTACTAAATATTTACTCTAGAGGATGGCTTTACTTATTCGACATATCTATACTATAATATTATAAAGAGAAATGATTTGATTTTTTGTATGTTAATCCATACCAATATACATATAAAAGTGAAACGTTGTCTGTATATTTGTTTGGGGAGCTCTCACGCGATAACAGCTGGACGGATTTTGATGAAATTTGGAATGAAGATAGCTGGAGATAAACATAGGATACTTTTTATCATGGAAAATAGATGTTTTCCACGGAAAAAATGGAAAAATGTTGATTACTGTAAGAAACGGTAGCCATGGAAACGAAATAAAAAGGATGTCAAAAATACAGTCGCTGGCACAAGTGCAATAGCAGACGGAGTCGCTGGCACAAGTGCAATAGAAGATAGAGCGAGTCGCTGACACAAGTGTTATAGCAGACCTGAGTCGCTGGCACAAGAAAGTGGGCGATTGCGCGTTCCCTCTGGAAGTCAGGTTGAGTGCGTGGTCTCACTCCTTGACGTCCCAGTGGGACCATCTGATGGTTTTGCCATTGTAGGCGGGTCCTGGGTGCGCCCTTGATCATGATGGAGAAGGTACCTTCGTCCCAGTGGGACCATTTTACGGTTTTGCCATTGCGGATGGATTCTGGGTGCAGCCCTTGATCAGTTGGAGATGGGTACTCTCTCACCGGGGAACGCGTACGGATTTGGAGGATATAAAGCAGTAAGGGGCGTGTGGAGGCCTGTTGGGGGTAACCCCCCACAATGTGGATCGCTCGCGGGGTTCCGATTTCCCATCCCAGCACATTGGCCCTTAGGGTATGCGTGGGTGTCAAGGTGTGATCACTGCTACTGTATCAAGTTCATCGATACTCAAGGTGATTTCTCTCTAATCTAATTCGCATGCTAATAGTGATAAGTTTATTATTCTTGGTGTCACCGCGACTTAGAGTTACTAATTTCCCCTGCTAAATGTTGGCGCCAAGACAAAGTTGCCAGTCTCAGTTTTAGTGACGTTTACGTTCACCGCTAGATGGAGCTCGAAACTCGCGATACTTCGCGCCATGCCTACTTACTTTAGTCAGTTTGGGCGTAGCACAGACATCATTTGTTATATTATTTCTTTCTTTTAAGTTTTATAAGATGGAAGTTTTAAAAGAAGTGGGTTTTTAAACGGTTTTATTTAGCTTGACCTGTTTTTTTATTTTTTTGGTTCAAATCTAGTAATTGAAAATTTACCCCCTTCTTGTTGACCGATTGATCTGAAATTTGGTACACGCCTTAAGTTCCGATGACAATACAATTATAAATATTCTGTATTATTGTAAATCTAAGATGGCCGCCGCCACAAAATGGTGGATTACATATTTTTTTTCAAACCTCTCAATATGGGTATCAAATGAAAGGGCTTAAATAGTATAACACAATACACCATGAAAATTCCAAATCCAAGATGGCCGCCACCACAAAATCGCAGATTTCTTTTTTTTTCAATTCCCCTCAATATGAGTATCAAATGAAAGGGCCAAACTAGTAAAATGCAGTCATCATCATCATGTCAGCCTTTAGAAGTCCACTGCTGAACATAGGCCTCCCCCAAAGAGCGCCATGACGAGCGATCTTGTGCCACACCTCCATCCACCGACTTCCTGCGATGGCTACAATGTCGTCGGTCCATCGTGTGGGGGGTCTCCCCACACTTCGCTTGCTTGTTCTTGGTCGCCATTCGAGAACCTTTATTCCCCAGCGGTTGTCGGTTCTGCGAACTATATGGCCTGCCCATGGCCACTTCAACTTGCAAACTCTGAGAGCTATGTCAGTAACCTTCGTTCTACTACGGATTTCCTCATTTCTAATTCTATCACGTAATATCAAAAAAAAACTTTTATTGTAATTTTTTTTATGTGATTACACTGCATAAACAGTTTTTTTTCTCTAAATGAAATCGCACTGACTCTCCCAGTAAATGTTCATTGGCGTCTGGCGGGAGGATCGAGCATTGAGTGGATTTTTCACTCATTTAAGTGGAAGTATGTACTGTTACGGGGTGGGTCAGGAATCGAGTTTTAAAAAAACAAATTAAGATGGCTAGAATGAAATGTATTGAAATAAAAGAAATAGAAAAAACATAAAAGTAATATTAACGACTAGCCGCGCCCGGAATTCAAGTCTGAATGCCTTAGAATATCTAATTACTAAAAAGTCGCCGTTAGGCGGAAACACCGACAATGCCAAAAGTGCGAGCATCAGCATTTCCACCCTCATGCGCTTGCTATGTATGGGGCATCGTAACAACCCCCCCGATAAGATGCATCATCACGGACAAGTGATGAGGAATCGAGAGCAACTGACTTGAATTTCGTTACGGATCTGGAATTAAACAAAACTTAAATTAGAACTTGAATTTAATATGACATAGTATTATGAGCTGGAATGAAATAGCAAAACTTAAATAACAACTTGGAATAACGTGACATAGTAACAAGAGCTAGAATGAAATAGGATATTAAACATCAAACGAAGCAGCGAGTTATAAGAGTTAGAAATACCTATAATTATTTATTGCAAATGTAATAACTAAACTTTCAAAGGATTTAGAACGATATAGTATAGAATGATACAGAGTTAAGAGTTCTACATTAATACTAAGATCAAGTACCTAAAATACTACATACAATAAGATTACAGCGTCTCATGGAGCTTCACAATGTTGCGTCTACTCTTGCTGATCGTACTGTAATTACCGTCGGCTTCCTCATCATCGGATATTTTCGGGTCCCGTGTCGGTATTTGTACATTTATGGTTTGGTTTGGACTTTTGTTTGTTTTTGAATTAGAATGGCAGTGGTTATAAATTCTTATGCAACACTGTGAAGCACCTGTATTACATAATAATTTCTTACCTTTAAATAATAAATATAACAGAGTAATAATCGATATGATATAACCTACAGACATGTAGTGAATACTATATGTTTGGAAATGTGTGGGACTTTCAATTTTATTTAACTGCTTTTCAAAATCGTCAAGGGACACGCTTGCGTGTAACAGTGAGTGAAAGTCCCCTACATGGTTTAACCTTACGAACGGGAGACTTGTGAGAGTTTTATTTCTTAAAACTCGGCACAACAATCATCTTCGACTAACTTGAAGTTCGAAATAGAGTTCACACTGGTGTTGGTCGTAAAAACATCACTTGGCGTAAATTGTAGAGTTTTGAAAAACGCCTTACACTTTTTAGGAAGAGTCAATATGCCGGTGCCGAATAGAATTTCGTCATGAGTGTCACTTTCACATGCTATATGGCATTTTCCCGGTTCCGACTGAGTATAAATCCATTGGTTATTACTAATCTTATGAAACGCGTCTACGTTTCCTTTAAATAACTTAACCTCACACTGAATTGGTAGTTTCGGCACTGCTTCTGTAAGTAGAATTGTTTCGCACGTGGGACTAGCTATAGTTGACAACACGTTTGCACTAGAAAGTTCACACACATAGCATTTCCCAACCATAATTTTGCAGTTATCGACAGTATCAAGCAGTGAATAGAACAAATTATCAACCGTTATAGTCACATAGGGTCGATTGGGAGCGATTAGGGCATATGTATCTGGTTTCACTATATTATAGGGAACTGGCATAGGAATGACATGGTAGAGTTTGTAAGTCTGGGGAAGGACGAGTGGGATTCTAACAATGATTACAATTTTCTGATTATGATAATAACATATGAGTTTAGAAATATCTATTAGTTGGTGCACATTGTGTAATGATAGCGCTATAGGTAGATCGCAGTGCCTAGGTAAGCTATTTCTGTGCAACTCGAGCTCGTTGTATATTTGTTGTGGGCTAAGTACAGTCGGGTGTAAAATATTTAATTTACTAAACAGAATAGCATTGTTGATGTCTTCAATATTAAAGGATATGGAAATAATGATACTCTCTAATGAATTTAGTAAAAGGTTTAACTGCGATCTTATTTCTATTTTATCATTTAAATTCGAAAGTTGTACGAAAGAGTCGCTGATCAGTTCCAAGTTTTTGTTAAGAAGCTTTTCATTATCTTCGACTTTAGAAATAGATTTATTGAAAGTTGAAATAGTAGACTTTACGATATGAATGTTGTCTTTCATCAGGTGAACCAACTGTTTTTCATCTGACTGTACTTTATCAATGGCTTCTGAGTATTTTAAAGCATCGTCACTATCTAGCGTTCCGAATAGCGTTTTAAGTAAAGAACCACCAGCATCGATTAAACCTCGTTTGAATCGTGTAGGCTGATCGCCAAAGATTAAGTATGAAACAGAGGAGAACTTTTTCAGATTATTGGCATGTTGATTTTCTAAGGACAACAGAGAGTTAGTACATTCTACCTGAATTTTTGAGGACGTAGACTTGCAGAAATTTTCGATTGTACTTAATAAATTTTCTACTGCATTTAAATGAGGTTGTATGTTTCGGATATCAACGTAGGTCACAACGTCCCAATTATCGTTAGTGAACTTAACATCGAGTAACTTATCGTAATATAAGCCAGAACTGTCTACTATCGAAGCTGTGAAGGGATGACCCGAACTTGTAGGGAGAAGATTTTGCCTGGAAAAGAAGAAGGGTCATTGTGATGGATTGTCAGCAGCTAGCTTAATTTCATCGTAATGATGACGCACATGGCGCCTATTTATGAGCAGAGTAACTGTGTGATTTCCATTTATTTTAATTATTTTGAAAGGGCCTTTCCAAACTGGTAACAAGGACTTATTTTGTTTATGATGACATTTCAGGTAAATCATATCACCAACATTATACGTCTTTGGCTTTGTATGTGAATCATAGTACTTTTTCGACCTTTCTTTTGAGTTCTGTATGTTTTGGATCGCCTTCTGCCTACTATAAAATAATCTATGATTTAACGCACGAATATAGTCGGTGTAAGTATTGTTCTCGATTACATCGATGGACTTTGGGACATAAGGTTTAAAACCGAATAATAACTCAAACGGAGTGAAGCCAGTGGTAGAATGAACATTTGTATTGTATGCTAACATAGCAGTATTTAGGTATAAATCCCATGCATTAGGACTTTCATTTACGAAGGGACGTAAATATTCTTTGAGAGTGGAATGGCTTCTCTCGAGAGCTCCGCTTGTTTGTGGATGGTAAGGACTTGCAAAAATATGTTTGATCCCGAAAAGACGTTTCAACTGTCGGAAGACCTCTGAACAGAAGTTTGTACCCTGGTCACTTACAATGAATTTTGGTATGCCTACGTGGGAGATGAAGTGTACGAATTTCTTAGCGGTTTCTTCGGCGGAACAGGTTTGCAGAGGATAGGCTTGGGAGTACTTTGTCAGGTCGTCTTGAAGAGTGAGAATAAACTTATAAGCGAACTCATAGGTTTCTGGAAGAGGACCGACAATGTCAAGATATACTTTTTCCGTGGGTCTGGTTGCAGTGGATGTAATTAACATGGGTGCACGGTTTGTTTGACGCAAAGGTTTGTTGACTTGGCAGGATTTGCACGCTTTAACATAATCCTCTATATCGGTACGCATATTCTTCCACCAGTACATTGACTTGATGCGTTCAAACATTCGTGCAGTACCAGGGTGACCTGCGGAGGGTGAGTCATGGTTTTCTTTAAGGATGTTTTTAATTTCGTCTGGCGTTGGGAATAGTATATTGTTGTGATAAATGTGGACTTTGATGTTCGTATCATGGAAAATGAATGCGACGATATTGTAAATTTTCGTGACAGATAACTTAGTAAATGGATTGGAAAAATCTGAGATAGCAACTTCCTTCTCTTCTGACCACCAATATTTAATCATATCTCGATAGTCGCGTAACAGGTTAAATATGTCCTTGTATGAGATTTCATCGTAGTGATGTACTGAAAGGAAAAGATGAGTAAACACGTGCTTATCGTTGGACGTGTTATAAAATGTATGGAGCTCGCGTTCAATATTACGGATGTTAGGTTCACTTGTAGATAAGGATATTACCTCAGAACAATAGGGGGTAGAATCGTCTAAGTCGATGGAGGTAGGATATGCAATCATTTTACATTTGGTTTTCAAAAGGGACTCATTATGTTCTTCGATTGCAGTGTTATAGGACGCAGTGGGGGAGTCACGGCATATCTGTAAGTATTTTTCATAGGTTTCTGAGGAAGAAGGTGAATTCGGTGGATTATTGTCATCGATCGCTAAAACTGGTAGGTTTCTGGAAAGAGAATCAGCGTTACTCTTGAGTATTCCTCTCTTAAATACGATTTCATAGTCGAATTCCTCTAGCCTAAGTCGCCAGCGATAAGTTTCGAGCTAGGGTCTTTGCAACTGAAAAGCCATTGTAACGGCTTATGGTCAGTGACGATTTTGAATTTATGACCAAAAAGGTAAGGACGAAACACTTTCGTTCCGAATATAATTGCTAAACATTCTTTTTCAGTTGTTGAATAGTTACCATCGGCTTTATTGAGCGTTCTTGATGCAAACGCGATGGGTAAGTCTTTCCCTACTTCACCCTGAGATAGAATTGCAGAAACAGCGAAATTAGAGGCGTCAGTGGTAAGAATAAATGGCTTGGTAAAGTTTGGATATTGTAATATAGGAGCAGTGGTTATTTTTATTTTTAGAAGGTCGAAAGCTTTCTGTTGTTCTGGGGTCCAGAAGAACTTAGCATCCTTTTTTAGGAGACTGGTCAATGGTTTTGAAATATTAGAGAAATCTTGTATGAAGCGTCTGTAATAGCCGATTAAACCGAGGAAGGATTTTATATCCTTAGGATTTTTCGGAATTGGAAATAGATTGACACATTCTATTTTCTTTGGGTCAGGTTTCACACCTTGGTCGGAGATGATGTGTCCCAAGTACTGAACCTCTTTTCGTAGGAATTCGCTTTTATCGGGCTGAAGTTTGAGATTGTGTTCTCGTAGTCTTTTAAATACGAGCTCTAGGCTTTCTACATGTAGTTTTAACGTAGAATTATGAATTATGACGTCATCCATGTACGTATAACAGTGGAGACCTTGAAGACCAGTCAGCACAACATTCATAAGCCTTTGGAAGGTGGACGGCGCGTTACGAAGTCCGAAAGGCATTCGAGTAAATTCATAGTGCCCGGACGGGACACTGAAAGCATTTTTTTCGGTGTCCTTGACACAAATTTGATGGAAGCTAGAGGCAAGGTCAAGCGTCGTAAAATATTTACTATGACCTAGCTGGTCTAGGATGTCGGTTATATTTGGAATGGGATAAGCATCGCCAATTGATATTTCATTTAACCTTCGATAATCGATGACAATGCGCCACTTCATTTTTCCTGACGCGTCTGGTTTTTTAGGGACAACCCAAATCGGAGCGGACCAAGGAGAACTAGAAGGACGAATTATCTTTTGGTCAAGCATCTCTTCAATTTGTCTGTTCACTTCCTGTTTATGACATTCAGGGAATCTATAACTCTTTACATTAATTGGAGTTTCAGAAGTAGTACGGATCTCATGTTGAATAGAACTAGTATGACTTAATGGATCGCCTTCAAGATGAAAAATATCTGAATATCTAGAACATAGATCACGTAGCAAAGTTTCTTCTTCCGCATTCATGTGATCGCAGCGGAGTGAACGTTGAACCTTTAAGTCGCGTTGAGAGTGTGATACAGTGAGGACGCGAGGAATCTGTGATGGATCTTCAGAGAGATCTTCGTCATTTGATTTCAGAGATGAATCTAAGATTTCTAGTACTTTAGTGACAGGTTCTAAAGTGAACTTAAGATCTTGTAAGGGAACATTTTTTTCGGACGTGTTTAATACAGAGATTACGACTTTGTCTCTAGAGTTTACATTTACGAGACATCTGGCGAAATATAAGTCTGGATACTGTGGTAAGGTATTTTTTAAGATCAGCCCCTCTTTAACCTCAGGATTTGTGACAAGACATTCAATAAACATTTCGCTTCGCGCTGGGACATTGTAAACTGTTTTGGTCATTTTGATATTGAAATATTTGTTCGGGTTATCGGATATTTCTAACCTTGATTTGGCATATCGAACGTTTGCATTGTAAGCTTTCATGAAACTTGTACCAATAATTCCATCATAATCTAAATTTATATCTCTACCTACGACATGGAAATAAAAGGGTAAGGAATCAGTTTTGTTACGTTTTAGATATAGAACAAACTTTCCTTTTGTTTCAGCGTAGGAGTTTACATCGTTAATCCCTTTAAACTTCACTGTATGTTTTTCTAGTACTGGCATTGGTGAGAGACTGGATTCTCTAATCAGACAAATAGAACTTCCGGAATCGATCAAGAGACGAAGAGGAGTACTAGAATGTGAGGTATGAACTTCTATATATGGAAGAGAAGATTTATCTGCCAGGATATCATATACTATGATTTCTTCGTCTAACTTAATTCTTGAACTTTGATCGTTATTATAACTTTTAAATGGCGTAGTACTTCTGGACTCAGGGATCTGTATATATTCTTTGATTTTATTTTGTCCGTTGTCTTTTAAAAATTTGGAAGTGGTGCTTACAGGGACAGCGAGGGAAGAATCAGTGGGCTTTTCTGACGTAGAAAGACTTGTAGATTCCTTAATAAAATGTTCGTTTATGTTCACAGGAGTTGTGGGACTACGGGAAACAGTGTGTGTCGACTTAGAAGGACAACGACCAATAGAAACTGAGGGATCATAGGGTGCAGAGGATGTTGATTTAGCATGTTG
Organism: Alsophila aescularia; assembly: GCA_946251855.1. Classification (NCBI taxonomy): domain Eukaryota; kingdom Metazoa; phylum Arthropoda; class Insecta; order Lepidoptera; family Geometridae; genus Alsophila; species Alsophila aescularia. Next base: position 46,360,979 of record OX276383.1, on the reverse strand, counting down.
AGGGTCGGCTGAAACAGAGGGACCATACGAAACAGTGGATGTTGATTTAGCATATTGACGGTCAGCAGGAACAGAGGGACCATAAGAAACAGAGGATGTCGATTTAGCATGTTGTCGGTCGGTAGAAACAGAGAGACCATACGAAACAGAGGATGTCGATTTAGCATGTTGACGGTCGGTAGAAACAGGGGGACCATACGGAACAGAGGATGTCAATTTAGCATGTTGACGGTCGGTAGAAACAGAGGGACCATACGGAACAGAGGATGTCAATTTAGCCTGTTGACGGTCGGTAGAAACAGAGGGACCATACGAAACAGAGGACTTCGATTTAGTATAATAACAGTCGGCAGACACAGAGGGACCATGCGGAACAGAGGGCAGAGTTACAGGACGTCCTGCTACAGCGTCACTATATCGCCTCTTGCAGGAGACGGGGTCGATTTTTACATTAAAATTATTAATTAATTCATTAAGATTAGTAATTACAGGTGTGCCTGTCTTGGTATCAGGTACGCGACGGCACGTATTCGATACCTGATACTTTAGTTTAAATCCTCGTCATTGTTTTCAAAGAACGGCGGCGACTCTAAAGAAACATGATTCTGTTGCGGAAAATTACGTTGAAACATACCTTGTTTCGAGTTATTAACTCTTCGTTTTATACATTGTGAAATATCATGTCCAACATTTTTACAATACCTACACACCGGTTGTGCGGGAGCCCTCTGGGCCTGGTACTGTTGCATAGGAGGTCTCTGGGCCTGGTATTGCTGCATGGGAGGCCTCTGAGACTGATTTGGAACCAGGGATAGCCTTTTTATACGACAGTCTCGTTCGAAATGTCCTGTTTTGTGACAAAACCGACAAGTCATAGGACTTGTGAACGACGTACTGTTTGTACTACTTTTAGAAAGTACATTTTGAATTTTCTCTTCACTGATAGCAATATTTATTGCAGCATTCAGAGTTTTGACATCTCGTGCATGGACAATAGCACTAATTCGTGGGTTAAGACCTAAACAGAAAGTGTGCAAGCCTAGGTCTTCGGTCATTGCGATCCTTCCTGACAGATCCTTTTTGAATGTATTTGAGTTGTGGATTTCTGTCAGGAGGTCGGTCAAATAGGTTTCGACCTTAAGGGCGAACTGAGCTACCGTTTCATTCGGTGACTGTTTACAGGACTGCAGCTCCAATAATAAGTGAGAGTAGTGTTTCCTTTCGCCAAAATTTTGTTGGAGGAAGGCTTTCAATTCTTCAAAATTATCGAAAAGTTTGGTGGCACATGCTACTTGGGCTTTGCCTTCTAACTTTGAAATGATGTACTTAAACAGCAGTTCTTTTTGATTTTGTGAAGCTAACTCTAATGCATTTTTACAATTTGTCAAGAATGCTTGTAAAGTTTCTCTGTCTCCTTTGTAGGTGTTTATAAAATTACATAAAACCCTAATCGGAAATTCACTAGGTGGTAGATTTGGTACACTTGGAACTGATAATGTTTCATTAGATTTCACACGAGGAGATGATTCGTTTGGAAGAGACATGATGGAAAGTTTTTGAGGTAGAAAAGAAATAGTTATCTATATATATTAAAACAATTCAATATGAATAGGAAATCGAAGGATTTAGGATATATATACGAGTATTAACTTAAACAGTGGATTGTGACAACAACAGATCTAAATAATAAGTTCTACTCACAGAATAACTACAACTTGGAGTATAGTGATGAACATCTTGCGTTGCGAATACTTGGGCGAATACAGGGTAGCACGGCGTCTGTGGAGGTGGAGACTTCAAGTAAGTACCGGTCTCAGGTACTCAGGAGCAGTGGCGAAGAGAAGCAGAGGATGATGACTACAGGCTCACACAGCCTGTGATGGTGGCAGGATACAGTGATTTGGCGATGTCTACGCGGCTTACAGCCAGCGCAGATGAGGTTCAGGCTCGATGATAGATTCAGGGTCTACGCGGTTCAAAACCTGCGCAGATGAGATGCGGATACGGCGGTAGATTCAGAGCCCACGCGACTCAAAGTCAGCGCAGGGACACGGCGTCGATGGCGGAGAAACGTGAGCGGTGACACAACTTCACAGGATATTGCACCATATGGAGCAAATCCCTTATTATTTTATTGACCCGTATGAAATAGTTAGCTCTATTTTGCCAACTATCCCACTTCTGACACCACTGTTACGGGGTGGGTCAGGAATCGAGTTTTAAAAAAACAAATTAAGATGGCTAGAATGAAATGTTTTGAAATAAAAGAAATAGAAAAAACATAAAAGTAATATTAACGACTAGCCGCGCCCGGAATTCAAGTCTGAATGCCTTAGAATATCTAATTACTAAAAAGTCGCCGTTAGGCGGAAACACCGACAATGCCAAAAGTGCGAGCATCAGCATTTCCACCCTCGTGCTCTTGCTATGTATGGGGCATCGTAACAGTACACTTACTAGGTATCTTGTTGTACAAAAAATGTATGCATATAAATTATCATTTATGGTCACGTTGATGGAAGATGGCACTAAGCAATTTTAAAATTAATGCTAATGGGAAATCATGCCATAAATTTCCTTTTTGTTCTGGTTTACACGACAGGCGCGAACTTCACATAAAACCATTGATCCTAATTTAATTACTATGGTCGATCACAGATCGATGCTTAAAATCATAGACATAATATTTACTTCGCATAAAATAAAACACATATTCTGTAGCTCTTCTAAAGTTGGTTGCATTTTAAAATTATCATATAAACCGATTTAACACTATAAACTGACGATTCTTCAAAGAAAACACAAAACAGCACGTTATTAACAATAATATGAATAAAATTAAAAATTCGCAGAACATTATTCACTCAGCCATGGATTGTTTAATTCGCTTTTGTCTATCAAGCTCTGGGCAACATTTGCTAGTTGCAAAATGAGACCCAGAACAAAGTCAACAGGATGCACAATCTCCTTCAATATTACAACTGTCAGCAATGTGTGCTTGGCCACAGTTATAGCAGCGAAGTTTGGACCTGCACTGGACTTTGGTGTGACCAAAACTACAACAATTGTAACACTGAATAGTTGGATAACTATAGAGCTCAACTGATAGTGCATTGTAACATACATAGATTCTTTTTGGTAGGACCTGTACATCAAAAGTGATTACTACTGTTTGTGAGGGCTTCCAAGTAGGGGTTCCTCCTTCATTTGTTTTCTAATTTAACCGCCTGATTTTAAGGATCTTTCCACAGCCTATGGGCACATTAATGTTTTCTGTAACTTCGGCAGGAAAAAAAAATGCATTCGCATTTTCAGCATGAGTAAATGCAAGGGAAATCCTGTTTCGTCCTGTTCTTTTTAGACTGCCATTTACAATATTTCTAAAACCTTGCTTTTGGAGGAATTTACCGAAGGCAATAGGATGGAGGGTTATATTGTCCTCTGGACTGGTTAGCACTTTCTGTACATGTACAATGTAAGGAGGCACATCCGTAGCTTCATAAGATGTTCTGCCTACCGGTGTGGGAGTGGGAAGAGGTTGTGATGGAGTGGTGTCATTAATAATAGTGGGGGCTATTTCAGGAAGTGGGTTAGTATTGGTAACCACACAGGCAGTACTTTTCTCACTAATAGTAACGATTGAATCACAGATGCAATCAGTGTCTCTCTGCTCTGAAGAGTTGCGTTTACACCTACGCTTATTGCAATTCCTGCATGTCTTGCTCGTACGACTACGTTTTACTGGACGACCTGGTACAGAGATCACGGAGCCATCAGTCTCCATGCCCGACTCATTAGACATTACAGTTACAAAACATGACGCCGGAGGAACTTGTGAACCCCCCGGATCGGGGGGCTCCTCCGTTCTGGCAAAAAACAGCAAAGAGACTTACCAAAAGATATGTACACTAATAAATAAGAAAAAAATAATTAAATGAATATCATTTACAGATTTAAACTCTCCTGACCACTTTATTACAATTAAAAATATTTTTTCAAAAAATTGCAAGCCCGCGTAATTCAAGGTTTCCCGCGCTTTTCCAATGATGGTTGCATGTCAATAATTATAGTTACTATAGGAGGCCGTTCGTTTTGTAGCAAATGGTGAAATTAACTGTTAAAAACGCTGAATATGATCACATTTGCCGTTCCCTTTGGACATTTGTTAGCGAAATTGAGCGTAGTTAAACAGAAAGTGACCATCGACGAAAAATGCATTTTAAGATACAGCCGTTTAAAGGGGTTTTCACTGTTTTTTTTAATGTACAGTTCATAATTGATTTAAATGTTATACTTATATCAAATAACACTTCAAAGGCTACAAAATAGGCTATTTATAACTAGAAAATTGATTAGTTTTGTCAATAAACTTATGAGTTAAACACGTAGTCGTTTTCTGCTTTGTGCAACAATTCATAATTTAGTTTTTTGTAGAATGCCTCGATAGAAATGGTCTTCCTCAGCTTATTGAGGTTTGGACAACAACCGAGAGATATGCAAAGCCAAATCAATGGTGTTATTCTGCAAATTGGAATGACCGTATAAAATAAACCTAGAATGACTCAAGGGATTGTTATGCTCTCATGAGTCCTTTCCATAGCCCTGCCCCCCGTGTGATGCTACACGAGATCAAAACATGGATGAAATCTTATCAAGCAAAAATATTATAATACGCCAAAAATATTTTTGCAAAACTAGACCAACGTTGTGGTCGGCTTTGCAAATAAAAAATGGGTGATAATGGCATGTGGTCTTATTGGACAATTTAATATATTTATATCAGAATGTGCTTTGAAGAAACGTGTCTTTGGAATACGTAAAGTAAATAAAACCATATATCATAAGCATTTTACATATTAGGTACTCATTTTCTCAAGAAACAGGGTTGGTCGCTTTTCGTTCGTTTTGCAAGTTTAGATGACATTATCCCCATATCCATAGGGTCGGCTTTCATTCTGTTTGGAAAGTATTGGTATTGTCAAAAGTTGCAAAAAGGGCAAAAAAATATGAAAATGTTCAAGGAGAACGTCTTGTTAAAAATATACATTTCGAAACTGCCCACAACGCCATCTCATCATCATCTCGAACGCACGGTAGGGTTGCGACAGACTGGCAACACTGTTGTGTTGAGTCGTGTCAAAATATTTTTGTTTTGTCCATTTTTATTTGGTTCGTAAATAAATGCGGAAATAATGTAGAAATTGTAATGTTTTGTGTTTATTTTACTTCTGTAGGACATGAGGTGATTGTAAAGCTCGGACTATAAGTGATGTTCTAATGGTGGTTTCGTCATAGCTGTGGACCGAGGTAGTCATGTCAGATTGCGCGCTCGTAGCCAATGTAAGCGAACACGATGCTAGCATGGATGTTGGGAGCGACAAGTCTCTTTTCGAGCCCACTGTTGATATGATGGTGAATGACTTCGACGACGAGAGAACTCTAGACGAAGAAGAAGCTTTGGCGGCTGGCGAGCAACACGACCCGAAGGCAGAGCTTAACAGTCTGCAGAAGGAAGGTGATATGCCCTTGGAAGAGCTCCTGGCGCTCTACGGTTACGATAAAAGCATGGACCGCCCCGCTCCCGAGCCTGTCCCTGAGATCGTTCCCAATATTGAAACTCACAATGATTTAACTCCATCCGGTCTTCAGCAACTGTACATTGAACAAAATGCTGACAATGATACCAATAACCCCACCGAAGCGTCGCGACGCCTGCGGTCCGGGTCCAGATCAGAAGAAGAAGATGACTATGACTACAGTCCCGATGAAGAAGAGTGGAAGAAAATAATAATGGTTGGTAGCGATTACCAAGCAGTAATACCAGAAGGCTTATGCAGCTACGACGATGCACTGCCCTATGAAAATGAGGATAAACTGCTGTGGAACCCAATTATAGTTGATGAACAAGTCACTGAAGATTATATGAGAAAAGTAAGAGCTTTGAACTCTGGTACAGGAGTGGATGCCGTACCTCGAGGGAAGCAACTTCGGGATGATGAAGAGGCGCTGTTTTTGCTGCAACAATGTGGCCACAATGTTGAAGAAGCACTGCGAAGGCGGCGCATCTCATCACAAACTCCCGCCCATGTCAGTTTATGGTCAGAAGAGGAGTGCCGCAATTTTGAAAATGGCCTCAAGGCCCACGGGAAGGACTTCCATTTGATCAGACAAAATAAAGTACGGACTCGATCAGTTGGTGAATTGGTGCAGTTCTACTATATTTGGAAAAAGACAGAGAGACATGATATATTTGCTAATAAGGCACGCCTAGAAAAGAAAAAGTACACATTGCATCCGGGGCATACGGATTATATGGACAGATTCCTAGAGGAGCAGGAAACATCAGGGCCTGGTATAGTGAGGCCGGTTTGGCCTTCACCAATGATGGTTTATGCACCATCTCCAGCAACACAACCTGATCCTCTAGCATTGGGAGAAAAGGAGGTCTTCTCTCAGTTAAATGCCCACACTCCACCTCCACGGGCACTTTCAATGGATGAACAGGAACCAGAACCTGGTTCCTAATACATGTATTATTGGCACTTAAGCTATTTTGTCACGTAGATGCACTGTTTGTAAAATACATAATAATAATAGGTACTTTGTGTTAATAATGTTAATATTATTGAATGTGTATTGCACTACAAAACTCACTTTACACTTTGGCAGCTTCTTATTTCCAATAATCATCTGTTGCCGAATAAACAATTACACTTTCATTTTAAATCTTATTATCAGCAAGGCTTATTATTATTTTTGGGCAGTCGTGTAATAAGCAAAGATTGCTGAAGTGCATAATGAGTTTTGTATGACTAAGATCATATCCATTCCCTTATTCACAAACCAATAATTTAATCATGTTTTATTTTAACTTTTGACAGAATATTTTATATCAATGACTGACATAAGGTATTAATAGTATACAATGTAGAGGTAATTTTATATTTTAATAATAATTCACAGTACAATGTAAATAAAGTTAAGTTAATCCAAGTGTTTGTGGGTATGGGAATGTTTTTGCATTGTTTGTTGTGCCTGTGTGCGGATGTAAAATCATGAGGTATTTGACTTGAGAATAAACAGTGCAAATGTGTTTATTTCTTGTTTCAATTTCCTTAAATCTTTTTCCTCAATAACTTTGGAGCAGTGACTCATACCATTACATTGTATTTTTAAATATCTTGATTGGTACTTACTATGTTGGTATGATGAGAAGTAATACAAGATAAAATTAATAAATTCATGCTAAAGATGATACTGAAAATACCAGTGCCAAAATATTATGCTGTCCTACAAACATTCAACTAAATAGGTACCTATCTAGACTGGAATATACTCTCACTCACATCTGGAGTATACCTACTATTAGTGAAAGACAGAACAAAATGAAATCGGGGAAAAACTCATGGACATGCTTAGCCCATATGGGCCATTAGAAAAAGTTGCTGACAACATCAATGTGCCAATTGGTTGTGGTAAGATTCTTCGAGTCAGACGTCTTAACTATAAAATTACAATTAATGGAGAACCTATATGGAAACCGGCACAAACAGTGGTACGTACTTACTTTTGTTGGCCAAATCTTGCCTAAGCACATCTTTATGTGTTAGAATGCTCTACAGGTTGAACTTTATACCTATCCCACAATACAATGCTATCATTGCTGCAGATTCAGTCATACTCAGAGTCAATGCAGATCTAAGCCGTGTTGTTTCAAATGCGGTCAAGATCATTCTGGTGATACATGCAATGCTGAAGAAGATTGTGCTAAATGCTGTTTGTTTACAGGTCCTCACTTTGCAAATAGCAAGGTATGCCCAGAGTTTGCTCGCCAAAAACAGATTAAGTTAACTATGGCCACTAGTTATTATTCTGTGCTATGGCTGAAAGTTGTACGTCCTACTTTGAGGCTTCCAAATTATACCCTCCATTTTCCAAATCTTTTGCAGACATTACTGCAAAAGTTAAACCTATGTCACAGAACTACTCTATTCCTATCGGCTTACAATCACCTCATCCTAGTTCCACAGTATCAGTACAAAAAACCCTGGTCTCCTCCTAAGTATTCAAAGGGTTATATGATTGTGATGATCATAAAGAACTCATAAAGGAGTATGATGCTCCATCCCCTTCCAATGGCTGTGCGATTAAACAATGTTTCATCAGACATCGGGCAACAGTCAGTTCCCGATCTTACCATAGCACTAATAAATCTTCTTTCTCAATCCAAATTTATTGAACCATCCAACGTTGCCCCAGTTATTACTGCTAATCAAAATTTATCGGTCAAGCCAAGGTAGTTCAGTGGAACTGCCGAAGCATAAGTAAGAAAAGTGAAATTATATACATTTTAAATAAATTTAAACCAAATGTCTTTGTCGTCTCTGAGACATGGCTAGAACCTGGATTTGTATTTAGCATCAGAGGCTATTCATGTCTCAGAGAGGACAGGCAAGATGGGTGTGGCGGTGCTGCCATACTCATTAAAAATAATATTTCTTATAATCCTATTTATCTTCCCCAACATAGTCCTGAGTATTCTATTTTTGCCTCTTCAATCAATGGTATCTGTTATGTTTCCATATATATTCCACGACCGTGGTGGGACAGCTATTTCACTCAAGCTGTTAATAAACGAAAAATAGCCGAGAAAAATTACAACGAAGATATGACCCCTCAACATTTTGAAACTCTCTCTGATATAATAAATAAACAAAGAGTTTTTTGAAAGATAAAAAGTCTGCTGGATGGAGGAGATTTTGCCACTCCATTTCACCAAATTCACATTCTTCCACAGTTTGGAATAATATCAGAAGATTCAAATTAAGCATGAGTAACTCGAATCAATGTCCCTTACCCTCTACAGTGTATAACTCTTTCATAGACAAAATTGCACCACCATTTGTTGCTCCTTCACTACAATCATTATTAGTTTGTATCCCGCCATAGCTTAATCCAAAACCAGATTTGAACTCTGTTTTTTCTTTAAATGAGCTGAATGGGGTTGTCTAACCTGCGCGAATCTGCACCGGGTGAAGATGGTATCCCATATTCGTTTTTAAGCCATTTAAGTGACAACACACTACAGTACTACCTCAACATAACTTGCTCCGTTGTGATGTCGGGCAAAGTACCTCAAAACCAAAGGGACCTTGGAAGTCCCAAATAGTCATACCAATAATTAAACCTAATAAACCATCATCATCTGTTTCATCATACCGTCCTATAGCACTTTCTTCAGTTATTGCAAAAGTAGCTAAGCACCTAGTAAAAAACCGTCTAGAGTGGTTTGTTGAAAGTCGTGGTTTGCTTGCATGGTTTCTGCATGGTTTCCGTCGCGCAGGAAGCACTTTAGATAGCTTGAGCATTTTTGTAACGGATATTCGTTTAGCCTTCACAAGTAATGAAGCCGTTGTAGCAGCCTTCCTAGATATCAATTCTGCATTTAGCGTTCTTTTATCAGTCTTAAAGGAGAAAATGCATTTACTCCGTATTCCTCTAATGCTTTGTAACTTTGTACATATGTTTGCCGTATGTCATTTCTTCCCAGAATTCAATCCTTATTAGCGACACTATCGAATGGTGAAATAATACAGTCTGTGCTTTTTTTTCCAAAATCAACGTGTTCGATTCCTGCTTATGAATATTGTTTTTTTCAAAAATCCAAAGATGTTAGTATTCATCAAAATCGGGCCCGAGACTCCTTTGAGTACTTTTAGATATTCCTCATAGTTTCTGATTTAGCCATCCACGCCCACTTGAAAAATTCACCCTAAATATTATGTACTAGTGAACCTTATATTTTCTATTTCTTAATACCATAGTAACCTTGTAAATTTACTTACCTGATTCACAATAATTCCTTTCTGATTTTTCCGACTCTATCTCCCCCATATTATCCGTTCCCAATGGTTTCCCCGTTTTTAATTAATTATGTAAATAAGTCTAATAAAAAACATAGAACCCATTAATTGTAAACGATATAACTTCGGAGAATGAATAGGAAACTTGAAAAACATGAAGAAGAAGCAATAAAGAAACATGACTGGCAGATACACATGAAGTCTTAAGCCATGCAATACCACCGAGGAAGGGAAAAAAAAAACTTTGCCGGGCGAGTTTTTTTTGTGCTACATACGTTTTTGTGGGTTTAATTAACTTTAATTTTAAAGTGTCCTGTGAATCCTGCGATTGACCCTTCGGTATGCAAATCACGTTGTTATATTGATTTCGTTTATCAACAGGAATCATGACTGTTAATGCAGGTATGACTATGACCGAAAAAGAAATCATTAACGATTTCAAGGAGAACTACAGCAAAGTCCGCAAACTGCTCGACGAAGACAGCAAGAATGACCCGGAAAACGAACCTTATCTTTCCAAATACAAAGCAAAAGATATTCTGTCGAACATGCAAGAATCTCTAAAGAAATTTGTAAATTCCGAGACTATTATCGATAGGAGCAAGTTAGAAGCAATGTTAGGCGCTGTTTTATTAAACATTGGAATTATAAACATGGAGACTGAGGAGCTGACAGCCAGTGAAAATGCATTAATCGAAGCAGTAGAACTTCTCTCATCTGATGCTTCGAAACCCGAAGTTGTTATAATAGTAATTGATATATACAACAACTTGGGAATACTGTGGAGTAACCGTGAAGAGCCAGACAAGGCAAAAACATACCTTCTTCAAGCTAAAGAATTGTACGAGACATTCAAATGTACCTTACAGATGCCAATGCCTATAGAGCACATTTTAAAAGCTACGGGAGAGGCAGATGTAGGTGATTTTATGATTTTGGAAAAAGCTTACACCCTAACTCTATACTACTTGGCCCAAGTGTATGGTACATTGAAAGAAAACTTGAAATCTGCGATATATTGTCATGTAACTTTACGAAGACAGCTACAGTATAATGACTATGAGCCGATAGACTGGGCATTAAATGCGGCAACATTGTCTCAGTTCTTTGCCGAGCAGAATGGCTTCTTCCAATCTAGACATCATTTGGCAGCTGCGTCAAAAATATTAGATCAGTACGAGGAGAAGTTACGTGAGGTAGATAACAGTGACGAAGCTAATTTGGCTAAACTGGAGACTTACAAACACAGGTCTGCCGATGTGGCTCGGTGCTGGGCCAAGTACTGCATTCTGCTGATGACAGCCTCCAGGGCACGGCTGATGAATGATGCAGAAAGGATGACTGAAGCTATTACAGGTTTGTTTTATAACCCATCACATTTTATAATAAAAAAATACCAGCTGTTCCCGTTGGCTCCGTGCGAGCAACTGCATAGATATTTCTCTGGGTTAAAAGTAACCTATATGCTATTTTCCAGGAGCAACAAAAACAAAAAAATCAGACTGCAATTAAAACTAAAAAAAGGCAAATTAGCTTTAGATTATTGATTTTGAAATTTAAGATACAGTCCGAGGCATCATGCATTTAATTTCTCCTTTGGCGGGATTAGCCTGGACCTGGCGATCTACCCCTCATGCCATCCAAATTTGATTCGGGTTTTTTATAAGTACGAGATACAGTCATTTCAATAGACAAGACTGTGTAGCAGGCCAACCACCAAGGTTTCTCCCATTTGCTTATATATATTTTTATATTTGCAGACATGTCCAACTTAACACTTGAAGACAACGAAAACATATGTGGCGGCGACACAAAGAATCTGATTTTCCCAGATTTGGACGTCTCCACTTATGAAAACAAAATTGGCGACAAATTTCTTCTCACCTTCCAGGATGCCCGTGAAGTCTTCCTGTGCTGTCAAACTTGGCTTAACAAAGCAACTGAATATTATAAACTAGAAACTTTAGCCTCGGATTACATAAACCTTGTGCAAGACAGCTCTCAATCCTACAGCTACTTAGCATTCTTTGAAGAAGACGACGAGCGAAGATCCAAGATGCACAAGAGACGCATCGACATGCTCGAGAAATTAATCAAGGAAATAAATCCTGTATACTACCTGCAGTATTGCCGGCAGCTGTGGTTTGAACTGGGCGAAATATACTCTGATGTGTTGAATATTAAGTTGGACAGACTCAACAAAACTAACGAGAAGCCATCAGCACATGCATTAAAGAAAATCAACAATCTATGCGAGAAAAGCATTGAAAATTATGACCACTTCATAAACTCTGTCAAAGATCCAGGCACGCAGAAAATGCCAGCAAAGCTAGACTATGACTTAATAAGACCCGTGGTGAGTGCTTTTGCATATATCGGTAGAAACAGTATGAAGAGGATTGCATTAGACAAGACTATGCAGTTAAGTCATGTCATGAAGAGTTACGATTCGTACCAAGCGGTTGTGGACATATGTACAAGCAACAGCGATGCTGCTAAAATGATGCAGGAAGAATTCAGTCTTTGCCAGGAGATGGTCAATATCCTGCCTATAAAGATAAAAAGACTTCAGGTAGATTTGGCATCTGGATAAGATCTTAAAGTAAATTGCTTGTTAGCTTTGCTGTCATTCAAAATTAAACTCTTAACCTTTAAAAGTGACCAGAATATTTTTATGAAAACCAAGCTTCAACTCGCGGAGAAACGCTGTGGTTTTATTTAAAAAAAAATATATTTTTGGTGTTTTAACATATATGTATCCCTTTGAGGATAGAAACACACAGATTCGATAATAAATGCGAGATTACATTTAAATCGGTCAAACGGTCAAATGTTTTTATTTGGTTGCTATAGCGCCAAAGGGGATTCAGCGGTTATATCTAAAAGACTGATAATTTTTGTTTTGGGCTATTTGCTTCATTAATTTAAATTACTGCACAGTACATTATCTGCTGCTTTGCAAAATTACATAAGGACATTGTTGGGCCAAGAGATAGGTATCAACAGAATCGCTAAAGTTAATATTGGGAAAATTTATTTTTATGTTCATAATTGCATAAAGCAATTCGATTTTATTTAAACTAGCTGCGCCCGCGGCTTTGTCCGCGTGGTCATTTCTCTGGGTTTAAAGTGTTGTTATGTTGTATTATTCTAGGAACAAAAGAATCTTTAAAGTACAAAATACCAAATTCCATTCAGCCGTTGGATAGTTTTTTATTGATTGCTCGGCTTCTAATCACCGGAATACCAAATACACCAGTTTTTAAGTCAAATCTCAAGCTATTATCATTGAAAACCGAATCGCAGTTGGTCCAGTACTTTTGAAGTGATGCGCAAAGAGAAATACACAATTTAAAAAAATGATATATTGTTCAGTAGCTTATTTTAAGTACCAAAATTATTTTTTTGGCTTTTATTTTTGGTACTTACTGCTTTATTATAAGTATAGATTTATATGCGTCTACGATAAAATATATGTTTATGATTGATTTATAGTTTTTTATTGTTAAATTCATATTTTTCTATATCTATTTGTTCCTTATTAATTTTAGGATTCACATAGCCTGTGTTTGAACCCTAATAGCACAGAATAAATAATAGTACAAGTACTAATAACTTACTTCTCATTACCAACTGCTACTGCTCGCTGATATAGGAAACATACTTAAAGTATTAATTACTGGCTGTGCCCATGGCTTTGCTTGCATGTTCACTTCATTTTAAAGTAGCCGATATATGTTATTCCAGGAACAAAAGTACCTCTACGGTACAATATACTACATATCTTCAAAATTCATTCAGCCGTCCAATAGTTGTTATCGTTTGCTTGGCATCTAATCATCACATTAAGTTACCAATATAAGTTTTTAAGTCAAACCCTAAGCATAGGTATATTTAAAAAATCGCATCGCAATCGGTCCAGTAGTTTTTACGTGATGTGCAAACAAATATACAGACAAAGAGACAAACACGATTTATAAAAATATTATATTCTTGTTCAGTAGCTTATATTAAGTACCATAGACCATTTGTTTATTATCTTCTTTGTACAGACTTTTTCGTTCTTATAGCTTTATTATAAGTGTAGATAGATATAACAACACTATAGATCTAACATAAACATTGTTAAATAAACTTTTAAAACATATTGAAATGCAATATAATTATGACCTAATAATAAATTTCGTAAATGTTAACATAAGCGCCAGCTGTTAATTCTTACAATAGCTTTTGTCCCAAAGACCTTGTCTACAAGTTCAGTGCTTACTTTCTGCGATTTATATATAACCCAACTACAAAAAGGAGGAGGTTCTCTTTTTTGTGCATAAATGTATATATGAAATCCCGTATACGGGATTCTGTTTTTATTTGAAAGGGCAGAACCCCCAGGATGGTCCAATTAAAAATCTCATGAAAATTGATGCAGTTTTTTTTGTAAACCCATTTTGATAAATATGATTACAAAGTGTTAATATGTGGTGTTACCTGACATGCCAATATTTGGGCGGGGTGCTAATGTTTGGGTACTTTACCCAAATTAATTTTAATCTATTCTTATAATAAAGCAATAGGAACGAAATAGCCTGTAAAAAGATAATTTAACATAAAAATGGTCTAGGGTACTTAATATAAGCAACTAAACAAGAATATTTTTATTTTTTAAATTGTGTCTTTTAGTTTGTCTGTATGTTTGTCCGCGCATCACGTAAAAAATACTGGACCGATTGCGATGCGGTTTTCACTGTTGGTGTACTTGGTATCTCAATCCGACCTGTGTACTTGGTATCTAAAGCCGAGCAATCGATAAAAGCTTTTTGACGGCTGAAGGAATTTTGATCAAATGTTACTATATTGGTATTTTAGGTATTGGAATAGTACATAGAAGTCACCCCTCTATGTTTTGTCCCATTTTAGATCTCATGGAAAATGGTTCAGTAGTTTTTTTAAGTCTGATTTTGTTCATAGAATTATTTTGTTTTGTACCAATTTTATGTTTACATTCTCACATTATCTTAATTTTAATGAAAATCAGGATAATTATTCATTTTTCAGTAGGTAAGTACCTACTATCTTAGTTACATATAGATCTATATTTGTTATTATTTAAACAACGCCTGAATACATTATTTTAATTATCTCGACGTTTCGATAAAGTTTCATCGGTTGTTTCGCGGTTTGTCTGATTCCCAATATGTCTGGCATACGAATTCAGAAATTATTTTCTCAATTCGTTTGGTTTAGTATCACTTTGAAGAACAAATGCGATTTAAAAGTTATTTTTTTCTGGCAGTCCAATTCCTAAATAAAAATACCTATCATGGTCACGAGAAGACTCAACTCCACTTGATCGAAACATAAAGTTAAATAAAAAAAACAGCGTGATTAAGTCCCGTTTAAATAAATAACTATGTGTATGTGTAGGACGCTACTCACACTAGTGCCATAAAGGAAGATGTATGTTCTCCCTTGACACTACCGGCTTAGTACTTGTAACTTTTAAACTTTCGCGATTCGAACACATAGTTATATATTTAAACGGGACTTAAACGCGCTGAAAGCTTGATTTTTATTTACCTCGACGTTTCGATCAAGTTGCATTGATCGTGGTCACGAGAACACTGAAGTAGCGGGTGTCAGCATCGAGAAGGGCGAGCGTTATGTCTCCAACTATCCGCATTTGGTTTTGTAAAAATTCAGAATAGTTACGACACAACACTAACGACATCTGCAGATCATTGTCAGAAGAAATCTGCAGATGTCGTTAGTGTTGTGTGTTTTCAGCGCGATTAAGTCCCGTTTAAATAAATAACTATCGGCATAGTACTGTCGTTTATTCTGTGCTACCGGTAATGAGCCGCAGTGCAATGGGACAAATGTACCTTCGGGAAATATTATTATTATTATCAGAAATAGGGTTTTTAATTTGATTTGAGTTCTCGATATTTCGGCATCGCTGCAGGCGCCATCATGTTCTTGCGGGTGGGTAGTTATTAAGGGCAGAGATATCGAACCACTGCCTTTATAGAGTTTTACGTCCACATTAGTACCAAAGTAACAGAGAGTATATAACATATAACATATTGTAGCGATATCATAGAATTGACCATTTCATTAAAAAGTTATATTTCAGGAAATTATCGGTCACATCATGATGTGGTCAAACATTAGTGATCATGTCGTAAAATAGAAGGCGAGGGCGAAAGCCAGACTTGGCCGTGATAGGTTAGAAGACGAAGGTGGGAGCGAAGCGTAGCGAGATCCCGCCTTCGCATTGTTTTTTTTTGCCTTGTTTAGTATGTCTGTTTGAACACCTTTGGTACCTACAATGAAAACCCTACATTAACGATATGTCTAAACGTGGATTGAAATTTCATTAAAGGTTGATGTTTCAACAATATGGTCAGTTTTAGCTAGCTATTTCATAAAATAGAACCATTTCATGAAATTATCCACCACATCATAAACTTGTCAATTCTGTGGTATGGCTACGGCATATATAATAACTTTCATGTACACAAAGACTTACCGTCCAGACAATAGAATCTAGATGCCAAGAACTCGAAAACAAAAAACCCGGCCCGTTTTCAATAATAATACTGATGTTAACGTCTGTCAGTTTAAAATCTTAAGTTTAAAACCTAATATTAGATATGCTATGAATTTTAAACAACTTGTTAACTGTAGGTATTAGTTATGCTTGAAAATATGTATACTAGGTAGGGGAAAGGTGTACAAGATGATCCCCATGGGAGAATGCTCATATGGCAAAGAATACCCAAAATAATATCAATATTAAAGCGGGTTTTGAACAGTCAGTTTATCTAAGTATTGGCATACTTGCATTTTCCAATATATTAATGGATCATTAAAATTTGAATCAATTTCTAAAACTCTATTTAAGGGTAATTAAGTACACGGGGTGTCCAAGATGATCCCTGGGGTATGGACAAGATGATCCTACAGGATTTCCAATTTATAATTCAATTAAAATCATGATTCTGTTATTAATAAATAATGTAGTTTATAAGATACGTAAGTATTCAGCTTATAAAAAAATAAAGTCACTTGCATACAATATAACATTTCTTATCAAACAATCACTATCTTTAAAATGTACTAAAACTTAATTTATAACTAAAAAACCAGACTTGGCCTTTGTATACATACCTTTGCATATTAGTAGTTTCATCACAATGGCATAGAAACATCATACCCTACGATATCATACCCTAGGCGTCGACCAATATAAAATGAACCCCTTGGGATCATCTGGTACACTTTTCCTCTACATAGATACATACGCATTAATGTTACTACAATGCCTTGAAAAATATATAGAATAAAAAAGTACACAATTTGTTAACAAATGTATTATATTTATTTAACACTTTACCTATTATCAATATTTTCATATATTGGCAATGCATAAACTGGAGATTCTGAAGGTCTGGAGAACACAATGTTCATATATATTTTATCATTACATTTGAAAAGCATTAAAATATCTAATATTGTAGAATACACGTGACAAATATAAACAGAAAAACAATTACTAATATTTAACAGGAACGTACCTAAGTATTTGTATTAGTAACAATAACAAAGTATGAATTTGTAACAATCTATACATATAATAAAGCAGTAAGTAACAAAAACACTGTACACAAAGATAGTTAAAAAAATGATGTAGTGGACTTAAAATAAGCTATTGAACAAGTTTTTTTTTTATTTGTGTCTGTCTGTTTGTTTGTTCGTGCATCACGTAAAAACTTATGGACCGATTGCGATGTGGTTTTCACTGTTGGATAGCTTAGGGTTTGACTTAAAAACTGATGTACTTGGTATCTCAATCCGATGAGTAAAAGCCGAGCCATCGATAAAAAACGATTTGACGTCTGAACGAAGTTGGATGATATTGGTAGTACCAATATCATGAAGTACCAATTTGGTACTTCATGTTCTGGAATAACTCGGGATCCTTATATCACAGAAAATAATCCACGCGGGCAATGTCGCTGGCACAGCTAGTTATTGAATAAGTCAATATATGAATTAGTTACATTTACTTAAGAACTTTCCAGCACAGTCACAGGCAGAACTTCGGAAGCTTGACCCACGATTTTAGGGGCGGGGAGGGGGGGGGGGATGGGTAGGGGTGAGTGAGTACAACCCTCTGAATGTGGGGGGGCTAGACCTCAACACCCTCTGTTTTTTTTTTTTATTATTACGGACTTGGCAATCGTTTGACCACGATCTCACCTGATGGAAAGCGATGATGTGGTCGAAGGTGTAGCACGCTTGCCTAGTAGATTGACTTGACTTGAACACACCGGGGTTATAATTTACCGGAAACACTGATTCCACTCCTTTGCAGTTCTTATAATATATGAAGAAGCGTAACGCTTCGTTCTTGTGCGAGGTATTTCAACCATGAAAGGGTGGCGCTTTGCTGGTCGTCTAGTCGTACGGTGATGGAAAGGTGATGGGGGAATCAGGTTGTGCAGTTCTTGTGCACACTCTCCATAGTGCAATCTGTAGAATACCGCCAGGCTTGCGACCTCACGTCGATGCGCCAGACTTTGAAGCTTACTCTACCAGAGTGTCATCCCCAATGAGCCTGATAGCACGTCTCTCAATTGAATCCAAAGACTCGAGCTGATACTTTAACATATGATTATAATATATGATTATTTATTGATATGATTTTGAGATATGATTTGTTTTATATATTTTATTTGTTTTTTTTTTCATAGCATTTGACCTACGGTTTTGAGGGGGGGGGGGGGGGGAACGGGTAGGGGTGAGGTAGTACAACCCCCCTGAGAGTGGGCCGGCTAGATCCCCCCATAACATCTCAGGGGGGGGGGAGAGATCTAGCCGCCGCCCCCCCCCCACTCTCAGGGAGGGTTGTACCCCCTCCTCCCCCTATAATCGTGGGTCAAGCTTCCGAAGTCGTACCCAGTCACACATAAATATATATATTTAATCAGTTAAATAGGATACTTTAATTTTTCAACAAAATGTCGAAATTTATTAACCCATTCGAGGAACAAATCACAATTTGCTATTTATTATCTACAGTAGTCCACCGAAGAAGGCCACCGGTTATTTTTATCCACGAATGTGTATGAATATTAAGTCTTTACAAAACTTAACATTACGGTAATTTAAAATGTTAGCTGAACTCAGACAATTGTATTGTATATACTTTTGTGGAATTTTACATAATATGAAATACGGCCCCTAAAACAAATGTAAGTATTTTATCAATGACAACGTATTATTGTACAGCCAAAGGGATCCTAACTTGAGCCTGCTGCCATACCATAGTTTTTTCTCTGTGCCATATCTACAATACCGCTATTTTGAAACAAGACAACTAAATCCTGACTACGGTCGGGTAAAAAATAGCTTAGGACACTCTTGCGATGAAGACGAATCGATACCTCGCTTGTCAAAGTCGGACCAAGTTTTTAGTTTGAACACATAGCCCTTCCATTGCTACGCAGTATAGTCGGGTAAAATTTGTTTGTTTATGACACTTTATTACATGGGCCCCGACCACGGAACTTGGCTTCAATCGGATTGTCAATATCGCTATCACTAATGCCTTGCGATAGAGTCGAAATTGCTATGAAAAAATTGATAATCCGATTGTTACCAAGTTCTGTAATAGGGCCACTGAAGCCTGGGGCCCGTTCACATAAACGTTCGAGGACGCACGGATCACCCGCGTGTACACTCGAAATCGTTCACGGCGTCGTCCGGGCGTTCGCCTGGGTCATCCGAAAAATAGTAGGGGAGGGGAGGAATAGTATGAAACTGACAGTTGTCAGTTGTCTGTGGACCTTGACAGTTGTCAGTTGTCTGTGGACCTTGACAGTTGTCAGTTGTCTGTGGACGTCCAAAGTCGTTCACTAACTCCGGATGATCGAGCGATAATCGCACGGATGATTCGAGTATGTAAGTGAACACAGCCCTGAAGACGAATCGATTGACACCTCGCTTGTCAAAATCAGAACAATAGGGCCAACGCTGTATAAAGGTGGATGGAACATCCACATTTATACATACATACCTAGACTGTTAACTTCATTACCCTTTCCTTGCTTCGCCGTAGTCGGGTAAAAATAGCGTTCAATCCATAGTAAATCGATAGGGAACTTTCTAGTATAGGTATTGGTTTATGGTACAGAGAAAAAACGTTGACACCTTTGATTATAAAGTGTGTGTGCGTGCGCAAGTGTCGCGTTTCTGTGATATTGGAGCTCAAAGATTGCATTGATTGATTGGGGCCCTGCCACCAAAGCCAATATGACTGGTTGCAAACAGAATCTCATAGCAATATCGACTCTAACGCAAATCTGATTGAAACAAGATAGGTGATTGCATTACTGATCTGTCATGCGCTTACCCACAGATTAAGTTCTGATACTATGTGCGCATACCTAATATTCTTGAATCATAGACAACTGTTTGAATTACACCGTACGCGAACTTTTATTTTGTATTTTTTGTTTTGTATTGAAGTCCACTATCGATGTATTGAAGGCCGAGGTCAGTGGCATGCATTAGGAGAGGACGTCCAGCAGTGGACAAGTATAATATACCTAAATAAATTATACTATGTATATAAAGGTTTGATCAATGGATGCGACATCGCGATTTAAAAAAAAGAAGCAGGCTAATCCTTTTTATATAGAAGGCCTTTATAAAGTGCCACCAAGCCTCACAATTCTGCATTTGTGGGTCTGAGCACAGTTGCGCATAAAATAATTTTATTTTATCTAGAGAAATTCATTTAGATTGGCATGTTAAAAAATTGAAATTAATATTTTATTTAACATTTTGGCATACGATTTCCTTACAAGGTAGATTTCTATTTTTTACACTAACGTTCGACATAATTTACTATACTGGTACATACGTCAACTAATATTGTTTGGCAAAGCTAGACGATTGCACAACACTGTAATTTGTTGTCCCATGGTCAAAACTCATTGAACTGACGAGGAGCTCAAAAATAGCATTATTTTAAGACACAAAAGGGTTTTGTCTAGATTTCCAGTCTATCTAATAGATTTTCCAGTACCTAGTTCAAACTTTTTGAGCCATGGATTAGCAGAGCTTATGTATCAGAGGAATAAGATTTCAAATGCTTTGACAACTATAAGTCGACAAAGTTATATATTAACGCTTTACCCATCCACAATAGCTTTGTTTGGCTGTTATTTGCATATCTAAAGACTAACTAGGTAGTAGGTATTCATAATACCCTCAAGAGTACCGAAAAAGAATTGCGCTTACAAAAATCTCCTGTTAGTTACAAGAAATGTGAACTTTTTAACACAGCCTTGTCACAAGACATACTTAGTACCTAGCTAGGTAGGTTTACACACGTGTTTATTTTTCCTAACATAAACACTTAAAACTCGCTCATACAGATTAGACACGTGCGTGCTCGGATTATCTACTTACATTCTAATAATAGTTTGGCCACAGAATAAATAATAGTTGGGCATCATCTGGAACTTCGCCAGCCGCTGAGCTAATGTAATTTCTCCTTGCCATTGAAACTGCCGCTAATAAACCGTAGAGTGACCGTTAGAACGATCTTGAGAATGACGAGCAGAACCAAGATGGCTGTGATGAGAACAGCCGCGACGTCAAGCAACGCGTGTTGGTAAAAGGGAAGGTCTCTAGCGCTGGAGTGCAGCTGGTCGTGGTGACCCCATCGGATGACGCGCTCCGTCCAGTACACAGCGGTGTCGAGAGGGGCGTTCTGTCTGTCTCGCCAGATTTCCGACGCGCGTCGTGCGCTTAGTCGCATCCTGCAATGAAGTAATGGGTAGAGTGAGACAAGATTTTTATAATATACTAGATTTACGGAAAATTTCACCAGGATAGCTGGAAACTTTACATGTAATATATTAAAAGTTTTATTTTCAAGCTCATCAAATATATGTATAACTTGTATTCATTTTTAATTATAATGTAAGTCTTAGGACCAAAATATAAAATTTGAGATTTGTTTTCGCCCTCCTGGAAATATTGTTTTTTCGAATTGTTCCTTATTTCGTAGGAGGTGAGATATATTTCAGAACTGTCGCCAACCATTATTATGAACCTAGTCTCTATAAACAAGCCTCTCGCTATTTTTCTTATCGCTATTTTTCTTAGCGATAAGGTTCTTGGAGCAGTGAACAATTATTATTAATTAATATAGTGTGCATGGTCATTTGGCGGACAGTTAGACAGTCACGCTTATCAGTGGAATGATGCGTAGTAAGTACCTATTCTGCAGCGAGATAACGTTATCATGATACCTACCTACCTATACTGATCTAATCAGTCTACATAATTAGTACCGTGAATCGTAGAAAGGTTATTGAAGTAGGTAGGTAGGTACTTAATTAGGTATTACAGATTGTGTACCGAAATAACTATAATTTTGGAAACACGAAAAAGTAACGTTAAAAACCGCAACAGTTATTATAATCTATGTTCCCTGACATTCATTTCGCCTTACCTACCTGTATAATTACTTATTTACAAAATGTGATGTTGAAAAATGATTGTTCACTCAAGGCAATGCTTTGCTCATTGTCTCTTTTGTTGGGCTGATCTCCGAAGAGACCATGATGCCACGGTGCACAAGTTAGCTTCGATTTTGACATAAAGTTATCTGTATGTTTCTTGAAGAGGGATCAGAGCCAGGCAGAATAAATAATAGTACAAGTAGCAGTAGGCAGCTAGATGCTCTGATCACAGTAGATACATAAATATCCCCACGCTCAGCTCAAGGGCGGATCCAGCCTTCGAGTCAGGGGGGGGGGGGGGGGGGGGTCACGCACTAATATCTAGCCTGGATGGGTTCCAAAATCATACAATACTAGATGTTCCCCGCGGTTTCACTCGCGTATGGCGAGTGAAACCGCGCCCTAGGGCGGATCCATTAATTTATAGAGATATTTATATCATAAAATTTCAGGTAAAAATAAGTGAGCGGGAAAAGTTTGAGTTATTTCTGTCAGTGTGGTTATTAAAACCGAAACTCCGATTCGTACAAAGTATGCATTTACTTGTACGATTCGTACAAAGGGCGCAATTTTTTTTGAATTATCAATGAATAACACTAATAATTCATATAATAAGAGCGATGGTGGCCTAACGGTTCTATAGTGCAATTTAGAATCAAACGATACCGGGTTCAAAACCTATGACTTTTCTGAGTTATGTGCGGTTTTCCATCGCTCCGTGCTTCGGAGGGCACGTTAAGCTGTCGGTCCCGGCTGTTATTGATTAATAGCAGTCTTTAAGCTATGTCAGAGGCCCTCGGGCGGCTTGACAAACTCTGACATTCTGTTGCCAGCACTACCTTACACGACAAACAATTCAAATAATGCGGTTTTAAAATAAAATATCATTCCAAACCATGTAAAAATATGCTCTGACATGATTTTAACTTTCGAGAGTAGAGATTGTTATAATATTCAGCTATATCTAACAATGCAGTAAACGAAAAAAAAAACAAATCAATCAAACATTTATGAAAAAGCTAAAATAAGAGCGAACGAAGCAAGCACTGAAATTTTGAGTTATTGCGTGTAGAAGCTTGTACTATTATTTATTCTGTGTTAGATAGAAGTAAAATAACATTTCCAAATCATAAAAACAAACATTGTCATAAACAAAAAGCGCCAGCGAAGCGAGCGCAATAAATAGCGAGCTATTTATATTAATTTAATATAGATTTTTAGATCAAAACACAATACCAAACAAATCACATGAAAATAATGAAAAAGAACCCCAAAAGCGAGCGAAGTAAGAGCAAATGAACACTTCTGCCTGTTAAATAGTGCTAAAAACATAACTCCAAATAACATTTAAATATGCAATGATAAGAACAACCCACGCAAACGTAGCGTGCATACTATTGCGCTATTTCTTTCATTATAGAAATGGAATAATTGTAAATCATACGAAATTAACTAATTTACATACCTGGTATAGATTCAAAGAAGCGCGAGCGAAGCGAACGCGAAAATTTTAATCTTTTTCCAAATAATATGAAAATAACGAATACGTTATGATTACGATAACGTTACGTTATAACTGCAAATTTTGCAAATAAGCGAGACCGAAGCGAGGGCTAAAATTGTAAGGTTTAGAAGAAACTTTAAAACAGTTAAAGGTGGAAGTCCCTGGGCAAGGTTATGAGTGCGACGGAAGCGAGCGCGAAAGTTCTTGGCTAATTCTGTAGTTTTTTTGTTTGTCGTATGAGGTAGTGCTGGCATCCAGAGGCCAAACTGAAAAACTCTGACACCAGTGTCAGAGTTTGTTGCAAAAACACGAAAACAGTCCAGCAAAAGCGCGAGCGCAGCGAGCGCGGAAATTTTTAGTTATTTCTATCACTGTACAAATGACCATATTATTTTTATTTTGATGATTTTTTTATTCCATGACTCTCCCCCCCTCCCCCCCCCTGCCCTGGATCCGCGCTTGGCTCAGCTACACCCTGTTTGCTGACGTTTCAAACATCCTTCCCTCGAAGAATGAATGAAATACGAAACCATTCGTGGGATAGTTAATTAGTGCTAGCATACAGTTAAACTCCCTATAAAAGTCTCCCTGTTTAGATAACAGAACTAAAACTACAAGAAGTTTACTTACTCCGCAGTAAGAACGCTCTGCAAGCCTTCGTAAAAAGACTCCTCCGTCAGTTCTGCGTACGATACCGTCCTCCCGAAGCCGATCTCCTGCGCCCGGACGCCGTTGTAAGGCTGATCTCCGAAGAACGGCACCACCAGCATCGGTTTCCCTGCTGAGATGGCCTCAGTCATGCCGAGCAGACCGCCGTGGCCGATGATTGCGATCACTTTCCTGTGTTCTGGAACGTACAAAGCACATTTATTTAGTACATTAGTCGCTTAGTTTTGGAAGACTCAACAAAGGTCGATAAAATTTGAAAACATTAAGAAAATAAAAGAAAACGCCTGCCCTGGCAAAAAAGGACAGCCAATAAATTATATGCTGTTGGAATGTTCTCAATGGTGCTCATTTGATACCCATTTGTAAAATTCGAAGTATTTTTTCCGCATTTCATAATGGAGCCATATACTTGTACTATTATTTATTCTGTAGCCATACTGAAATCAAGCTGCTTTTTAAAAAGAAAAGCCTATTTTACTCGGGATGATGTAATGATTCTATCGATACCCCATACATCCAAATCTGTTCAGGCATTTTTCACATACATAGGTATATAAAAATATACCTACATGAACCCCGAAAACATTACACTCCTTTTTTGGGCAGTCATGTAATTAATTAAAATCAGTTTTTTTTTTTGTATTTTTTTTTGGTCCTTAGATATTAATTATTAAAGGCAATCAAATAATTTTTACACTTGGAAAATTAAAATAGCTGCTTTAAATAGGTATAACACACTTTAAGCCTCCGAGTCTTGTGTCCCTCCAGACACATTGTACATAAGTATATAATTATGCCTAAGGGTCTATTGATATTGATGAGAAGCATAATGGGAACTCTGAATCTTGGGGATCGCTGTGACATCAATACACTTTGAAATTAAGTATGATTGGACGAAAGTTTTTAAATTTAGAATAAGATAATACTCCGTGGCGTTAGTACAAATATCGTTTGTTTTGTACCGTAGTAATTTTTTAAACTTTAGGTATACTTGCCAAGATGTTGCCAATCTATTATAATTGAATTTCCCGGATTACCTACCTATCTACTTAAATATCGTACAGAATCGATGCTACTTTAATATATAAAATCGTATAGTGTCATACCAAAATCAACGTCTGATATTAAATCAAATGGTTTTCGATTAGGTAGGTAAGTACCTACTTATACGAAAACCTGTCAATTGCAACATTTCCCACCTTCGACAGTACTTAATGTGATTATGTGATAAAATATGATAGGGATATTAAAAGAACAGCCTAGGCTTATAATAAGATAATTATAATAATAGGCTTATATCTCAGAGATATTAGTAAATAAGGTTCAGTCTAATGAAGTTAGGAATCGAGATTGATAAACAAATTACAATGCAATAATTGTATTTAGCCTACTTATGTCACTATTCAGATAAGCATTACCAGACATAGAACTATAGGTACTAGATCGATTTTAGCCTGTTTTATAACGTCATGATGATTTTTAACATGATGAAACATTTTGTTATTTTGCCTACGTCTTATCAAAGCACGTACAAGAACAACTCACTGTGATTAATGACAGAGCGAAACAAGATTTCCAAATCAACTTGGACTAATCGGCGTTTATTCGATTGTGTATGTTTGTTCGAAAATAGTGTGTGCGTGCCAATTACTGATGTGTGCCCGATGACAACCTGCAAACCTCTGTTAAGGAACATAATTTATTAACAGGGCCCAATCTGTATCTACAACTACGAAATTTAAAAATTTGTTGAGTCCCATCACTCTCACAATTTAACACCAGATTTCCAAAGAAACTAGTCCTGTCCTGCCTGATAGAAAACGATGTCATGTAGCAGAAACACAGCAGAAACGTAAATTGTAGGTATGCATTAGAATTTTCAATGCCATGCCACTGGAAATTCAATTATTTTTTTGACTTATGTACAAAGCATAGTGTGAAATTTATGTTTTTTTTAATAAGATTTATGTGCCAGTAATTTAATTTAATATGATTATTCTGACATATTAATTTTCATTTACTTTATTGACATTCTAATTTGGATTTGATTTGTTAACCTATATTGCATGATTATGACATTATTAAAAATACTAAGTACCTAAGACAGACATTTGTTATTGTTGTTGACCTAAGTAGGTACATGGTACATGTAATATTGCCAGCCAGAAATGGATGCATACCTATATGATGGACGCTAAAAAAAATACTTCCTCTTGTACCATATCACAGCAATAAAGAATAACATTTTCTAAACATTGATTCTATCTTCATGAAAGAGCATGACGTACCTAACCTTATTAGAGTTATTGTTATTGGGATAAACAAAACTCGGCCATATTGAAAAAAAAAACGTCTAGATAGGTCGGTCTAGCAAATCGTGTGAATCGATGAAATAAATATAAGAAATAAATTACTAATTAGTGTTGTATAAAAAATCGCCGAAATGATATTTTACTTTCCGAGATTTTTGGGTTTGAAAATTATTTTCTACCTTTTTTCTGTCTTTTTTATATATTAGAAGTTCACAAAACGGCTGCAGATGTATAATTATTTTTATTGACTTGGTCAGGGAACCACCTTAAAGCTTGAAGGAAAA
This sequence comes from Alsophila aescularia, assembly GCA_946251855.1. NCBI lineage: Eukaryota > Metazoa > Arthropoda > Insecta > Lepidoptera > Geometridae > Alsophila > Alsophila aescularia. Next base: position 46,333,808 of record OX276383.1, on the reverse strand, counting down.
TAATGATTTTTGAACCCTTATCTCTCGGAAAGGTTCGATCGACACTATAGTTTCATTGATGGCCGAAAACTTGCGGAAGTTTAGGAATACAAATAGGTTAGATGGTCTTTTATTTGGGTACGTAAGTAGAAGTGGTTTACGTAAGTAGGCAGTTAAATAAAAATGTGTTTTTTACATAGTCTTGAACTACCAACTGTAATCTGAGTAACAGTTGTTAAGGTGCGCGACGTTGGTTTATGTTTGTGTTGGCAAGTTATTCAAAACTACCGACATTCTATCTGTTTTACTTTTAAAATATGTTATAATCATAAATAATGTGCGCTAAGTCCAACAAATGTTATATAATTAAGTTTATTTTTAAGTTTCTCATGTACTTAAGTGAATTTTATTCTTATGAGAAATAAAACATTTCATAAACCTCAAGATATTGAGTTGGGTTCAAAAGCCCAAAACTAATGTTAATGATGTCATTTAGTTTAGTAGATCTTAACACTCATAATAGGTACCTACACCTACTTAGCTATGTAGGTTATATTATACTTTGGCTACCACATACCTATCGCATAATTATAATTTTCCATTGATATTGTTACGCCGGTCGATTCTTAGAAAACCAGTAGGTACTACAATGACGCAATACCTACATTTAAAGGAACATTCTGGAACACACTAGAAGAGCGTAGGTAACTACAGAAGTTTCCAGAGCGCGCGGTAGGTATATACCTACGGGCGCGGCGACATCAAAGGTGCCGCCGGCCTTAAGTACCTACAGGCGCGGCGCGGCGCGGCAACTCAAAGGCGCCGCCGACCTTCAACCTGAAACTTCAAAGACCTACTGACTACCACTAGTACATACGAGTAGTTATGAGTACATTCTGGAAACTTACGTCGCGGTATAAATAGGGCGCACATCGACTGCCTAGGACAGTACTGATTTGGCTGACGAAACGAAACGATCAAAGTGATTCAAAGCGAGTATTCAGTGATAATTGATAAGAGTGTACAGTCAGTTAAAGAGTGTTTGAGCGTTACTTGTCAGTTTAATTTCTTTTGTGGTTGTTCGAATAAAAGTGTTAATTTTTGGTGTTATTAGCGTACAATTATTTTATCCGAACCCCAGCTCTTAACAATTTGGTGTCAGAAGCGAGGATAAAATAATGCCGGCTACACCAAAGCAGGAGACAGACCGCATGAGAACGAGAAGCCAACGAGAGAAGGAGGTGGACGAAAGACGGTTTGGTTCGCCATTACGAGCGCCTGGTGGTGGTGACAATCAAGAAACCACCAAGTTGGACGCCGCCGCGGCCACCGGTCCATCCGCTGGTCCATCTGCAGATTCTCCGTCTTCTATAGCCCCACCCTCATTTGATCTTCTTTCGGGCTTAATGGCATTACTCCAGGAGCAGTCTCGCAAACAGGACGAGCAGGCTCGCAAACAGGAGGAGCAGGCTCAACGCCCCTGTTGTTACTGCGTCTTCGGCGCGAGGTTTCAAAGTGCCGCTGTTTGATGGAAGCTCTTCGTGGTCAGCCTATAAGATACAGTTAGAGGCCGTTGTCAAGGCGAACGGATGGAGTAAAGCGCAGGCCATGACTGCACTCACACTGGGCCTTCGTGACCAGGCCCTTACTATACTCGATGCTCTTGGAAAGGATGTCACCTACGAACAGCTGCTTGAAGCATTGGAATCTCGCTACGGTGACGCACACCTGGAGCACGTGTTTCGTGCTCAGTTAAAGGACAGGGCTCAGCGGAATAGTGAGAACCTACAACAGTGGGCTCTCGAAATTGAAAAGCTGGTTCGAAAGGCGTACCAGTCCTCACCTGCACTTATCGACGTGATTTTGATCCAAGCATTTGTCGATGGGATTCGCGACCTGGAAGTGAGGGCTGCTGTGAGACTTGGGCATCACGAATCCCTTAAGGATGCCCTGGCCCATGCTTTAGAGGTGAAGGCCCCACGTTATGATCATCGAGCCCATTGCATCAGGGAAGTTGTGGCATCACCCCTCGTGACACTCGCCCTAGGTTTATCCCTAGATGTTACGAGTGTGGAGAGGAGGGTCACCTGAGGCCCAGCTGCCCAAAGCGAGTTGTTGGCAGGGAAGACCGATCACAGAACTGGCGGGAGGTTAGCGCCGTTATCGAACAAGACCCTGGAAAACGAATAGACGCCAAAACTTGGAAATTGAGAGATCTGGGATTCGACAAGGGTTCACTGATTGGGTTACATGATCCAGTGCGCGGCAGAGGAGGGTCTCCAAGGTTGCAGGTGGAAAGGGGCGGACCATACCCGCGTTATGAACAGGATCAGCGACGTCACATGCCAGGGGGAGGGTCAGAGAAGTGCTCCTGAAATTGTTTATGTTAATCGACTGGCGTTATACCACTGGACTAACACTGCTCGGGACGAGCATGTCTTAGGAGGGGGTAGTGTTACGCCGGAAGATTCTTAGAAAAACAGTAGGTACTAAAATGACGCAATACCTACATTTAAAGGAACATTCTGGAACACACTAGTAGAGCGTAAGTACCTACAGAAGTTTCCAGAGCGCGCGGTAGGTATATACCTACGGGCGCGGCGACATCAAAGGTGCCGCCGGCCATAAGTACCTACAGGCGCGGCGCGGCGCGGCAACTCAAAGGCGCCGCCGATCTTGAAACTTCAAAGACCTACCGACTACCACTAGTACATACGAGTAGTTATGAGTACATTCTGGAAACTTACGTCGCGGTATAAATAGGGCGCACATCGACTGCCTGGGACAGTACTGAGTTGGCTGACGAAACGAAACGATCAAAGTGATTCAAAGCGAGTATTCAGTCATAATTGATAAGAGTGTACAGTCAGTAAAAGAGTGTTTGAGCGTTACTTGTCAGTTTAATTTCTTTTGTGGTTTTTCGAATAAAAGTGTTAATTTTTGGTGTTATTAGCGTACAATTATTTTATCCGAACCCCAGCTCGTAACAATATGTAGGTACTTAGAAAGCAGTACAGACTACAGTAGCAGGTACCTACACATGAACTGCACTTATATACCTACCAACCTATTTGTTTATTCAACTTTCTATATCTTATCGTTCCAGTAATTACTGTTTCTTTATAGCCCTTGCCGCCTCCTGCTTGGCAGAGAAAACTTATAAAGGACTAGCTGATGCCCACGGCTTCATTTTAATATATAGCCTGTTACTTACAAATAACGTGGCTTTCTATAGGTAAAATAATTTTCAAAATCGGTTCATTAGATCCAGAGAGTACGCCCTACAACCTATCAAACTTTACCTCTTTAAAATATTAGTATCACATACTAAATTATAGTGACTGTAATGTATACCAAGAAAAAACAATAGACTGTACGCACCTGCCTACCTAGCTTATCAGCAACGGCAACGCAACGACTGAAACTCGCCTCTAGGGTAAGTACCTAATTGTACCTAGGTAGGTAATCAAATCAAACTAATATTAATGATGCGAAAGTGTTTTTGTTGGTTGTTTTTTCCCTTTTACGCTACTAAACAACGGATTGAAATCAATTTATACTAGGGCACTTCAAGGATCGCAATTCCAGAGATGAGATGACACAGTCTCATCATCATTCATTATCATTAATTCATCATCCACGCGGGTGGAACCGCTGGGCGCAGCACGGCCACGATATATGGAGATAAATCCGTACAATGACCCCTCACTACTTATCTCTGTCGCTCGCGCATAAATGTGTATTGCCGTCGCTCTCGCACATTATGTGCGACGGTGCTATCTGTTTATCTGTCTATCGCGGCCGTGTAAGGAAATGATCGTGCTGCTAGTCAAAAAAATAACGACATAACTTTAAAACTACTTCGTCAAAAAAGTGTAGTGCAGAAGCAGAATGAATCTACCGTTGCTCTAAGCTTGAAATGAGTACTATTGTGATATTTACTAGAATAGAATAGGGCTAGAATAGACAAAATCCGCGGACAAGTGTGAGTTCAACTCGCGTAGGGTTCTGTCAATATAATATCTCACAATATTGAGAGATTTACCATGTTATTTTAAGACCGACTTCTTATAGGTTTTTCAATTATCTATAAGTAAAGAACTATTTAATCAAAACTTTAGGCTCAGTATTGTCGGAGATAATTGGGGAATTGAGAATCTTCATATATTTTCTTAAATAACTAAAACTATTTATTAGAAATAAAAAGAAAAATATTTTGCCTCACAACAAGCCCTTTCATTTGATTGTCACACGGTACAGTATGCAAATTTCTTACTTTATAATTTCTAATTGACCCCCCATATACAAAATTCATTTATTTACGTTACAAGTTCGTATTTAGGTGAAAGAAATTCATATGTGTGCCAAATTTCAACCTAATCGGTGCAGTAGAATCGCAGCAAATTGGCTGTGACAGACAGACACATGAGTAATCCTATAAAGGTTCCATTTTTCATTCGGACGTACGGAACTCTAAAAAGACCATCCTTCTTTAAGACGCTATTTAATTAGCAAAACTAACAAATATTCATTGGACTACAAATTGGTATTAATTCAGAAAGGTCACGTAACTTTGTTTTTTTAATCTCCTTTATCTGCACAATACATACGGCGATGGTGATGGATGATAAGATGACGGAAATAGTTTAGCGATGTACTATTTAGTCAGGCTCATTAGTTACTATTTTAAAGCCCGGAACAGTGTGTCTGCGACATCACAAAGAATCATATCGTATTGTATGTTCACAACGTACGAACAGGTGGAAGGCAAGAAGGTTTACGAAACAACGGAATCCACACCGCCAAACAAACGAGTGACGCATAGCAAATGACGGCTGCGTATGTGTGCGTGAGTGGATTGATACACAATTTCAGCACAAAAGACATCGCATTTTCCGTGAGAACTTCACAGAATTAACAAGATCGAGATCTTGTTGCGATGTGGTGGCCGATGGGCGTAACATGGAGTGTGGTTTGTGCATAAGAGCTGATCGGCATATCTTGGGTCCTTCACTTTCGATGTGGTCGAGTAGACTCCATAGTTTTTAAATCTTCTTGGTGGTAGGTAACTATACTAACTAACAAACAATATTCAAGGTTATTGAGCACAGGTTTGTAACGTGTCAGCTAGAAATGATTTTCAGTAAACGTTAAAGAAAAATTATATACAAAGACTCCATTTCCTGTTAGAAAATACGGTATCCTAGCTGACAAAAGTAACTACAGGCCGATTTCTCTTGCTACGATTATCGCAAAAGTGTTTGACGGCTTGCTTAGTAAACAGTTACACCTAGATCTGCACGATAATCAGTTTGGTTTCTGGCCTCGTGTCCACTGAGAGTGCAACTCTGTGTCTAAATATGCCGTTAGATACTATACCGATCGAAAGACTCCTGTGCGCGCATGCCATGTTGGAGGAGTTTGCTTAAACAATCTTAGCTACGCTGACGACATGGTTTTGCCGGTCGGTCTGTGGCCTCAGAAAGCTGGTACAGACATGTGAGGAGTTTGCCTTTAGCCATGGCTTGAAGTACAATGTGGCCAAAAGTAAATGCATGGTCTTTGAGGCCGGTACGAAACGTCCGCACAATTTGCCGCCCGTATTTTTGAACGGTGTTTCACTCGAAAGGGTGGAACAATTTAAATACTTAGGGCACTTAGTTACGACCGACCTTAAGGACAATGCTGACATAGAGCGGGAACGGAGGGCCTTGTCGGTTAGGGCGAACATGCTCGCGAGGTTTGTGCGCTGTTCGAGGGAGGTGAAGATAACGCTCTTCCGAGCGTACTGCACGTCTCTCTACACGTGCAGCCTTTGGGCGAGATACACGCGTGCATCGTACAATGCCCTTCGCGTCCAGAACAACAACGCACTCAGGGCAGTGTTGAGGTTGCCTCGCTACTGCAGTGCTTCGGGCATGTTCGCTTGAGCACGCATCGACTGTTTCCATGCGACCATACGCAAGCGGAGCACGTCCCTGGTGCGCAGGGTGCGGGGCAGCACCAACGTTGTCCTGGCAATGATTGCAGACAGGATGGACTGCCCGTATATACGGCACTGCTGTGATCGGCATGTGGCCGTCAGTAGGGCCGTTTAATTTGTAGTTTTTATTTCTTATTTTTATTCTGATATTATTCCTGTGTTATTGTGTATATTATGATCCTACTTTATTATTATGAGCTATGTTGCTCGAAATAAATGTTTATTTTTTCTAGTGGTACACTGGTGCGACTTAGAATCCAACTATATAGGGTTCGGTTCTAGGTTCCGCATATGTGCGGTTTTCCATCTCTCCGTTCTTCTTTCGGTCCCGGCTGTTATTGATTAATAGTAGTCAGTTAAGCCATGTCAGAGACCCTCGGGTGTCCTTGGATTCCTCTTACAAGGGTTAGATCGCCAGATTCTAGATGATCCCGTCAAAGAAAAAATGAAATGCAGTGAAAAAAAACGTCCTTTGTCATAGCTAGTTGTGAAAAATATTTATGAAAACGGCACTTGAGTGTTTTGGCTTTGTCTGGCTTGCAGTCAGTGATATGATGAGTGTTTTGGCTTTGTCTGGCTTGCAGTCAGTGATATGACAGTTTTATATATTTAGACTAGACACACACACACATTTTACCACCTCAGTTCACCCTTAATGTAACACGCACGACAGTGTTACATATTTAGAAGATATTATGAAGACATCAATAAAAAAAAATTCTTTGAATTTGATCTTGTATGAGTGGGTACCTACCTCCCCAATCCCCATGCATGTAAAATGGGATGACACTTTCAACGTCTCGTATCTCAATTGTATAAAAAACTTACGCAGTAGTTCAAACTGAGGCAGCCACCGGACCTTCAAGACATTCCCCTGAAGAGTTCCCTCCTCTTCACTGTCCTCGTACTTCCAGAGGACTCTCTGCTTCAGCCTGGAGAGGGCACGCATGATGACCTCCTCCTTGTACTGCGGGATGGACGACGTCTTGATGAGGGAGCCGAAGCTGAACAGCACCACGCCGTGCTCCGACTCGTTCAGGAATCGTTCCAAGAACTGGAACAAAGGAAGTTATAGTATGTAAGTATTTCTTCATACCTCCTTAGTTTTTTAGTATTATCATTAGAAAAGAGATATTTACCACGCATTTTATTTGTTTTGAGTTTCCGATATTTCGGCTTCGTTGCAGGCGCCCCGTGATCACGCGCAACTGATTTTCCGGTATATACAAAGTACTCTGTGCAACTGATATTAATTCTTGAGAGCGGATAGATTTAAGAGCATACATATCGATCTACCGCCATTCTCACATTTTATTACAAATAAAATAAACTACAATTATAAAAGCGAACAAAATTAAAATGGGCAAACAAGCTTTAGATTCTTGATTTTTAAATATAAGGTGCAGTCGAAGGCATCGTGCATTTCTTTTCTTCTTTGACGGGACCAGCTAGAACCTGGCGGGCGAGTCCACCAGTCTGGCGGGGTTTGCCTCTGACTGCATCTTATATTTCAAAATTACCTCTGAGGCTTGTTTGCATAAACCTGGGACTGCAAGTACCTATACCCACACAAAAGTCTGGAGAGCGGTCAAATCGGAAGATCTGGCCGGCCAGTGCAAATCGCCAAAGTGAGAGATTAGACAACGCGTTTTACCGTTGAGTTTATTCCGCGTTCTTGAGGAGTATAGTTTTCCATGGCTTATTGACTTGTATTCTGCATCTGTTTACAGTACATACTCGCGTCTACGATCTGTTTACTTCACAAATGTTTAAACAGAATTGACATTTGCCGCTATTTGCAAAAGTTATACCCAACCAACACAAACTAGGTGCATAACGGCTTTAGAGCTAATCTGATTGCCCAAAGGTGCTAAGGTGCAAGTGCTAAAGCGTGCTCTGGAGGCCTAATGCAGCAGCTGTAGCGCCATTTTGGGCTCAATTTTTTGTAGCCTTAAGTTACATTAAAACTACAAAATAGTAGTACAATGGTACCTCAAGAGCTGCAACGGATGATTAACGCCACACTAACGCTTTTATGAAGCTACTTTTGTGAACGAGTGAACCAATATGAATGAATTTATTGTATGTCAAAATTGTAAAGTGTAATTAATATTGTAATCGGCCATCATTAAAATATTATTGTTTAGTAAATAATTCATATGTGACTTATTATTTTCTTAAATATAAGCGGATAAAAATCCTTTCATGTTTATTGTGCATATATAATTATGGTGTTTATTCAGTAATTTTTAAGCGCTTTCGAAATAACATCCAGATGGAAGAACACTTGCTAAATAGTATTGACTTTTTCGAATAAAATGAGTTCATATTTTTTATTATGTATCGACAGTTTATTATCTGCAATTAGTAGTTTGTATATTGATATATATAAATATATCATAAAATACATAATATATCACAATATACAATCTTCATCGCTGGCTCAGTTCATATCTGAAGAATCGCACTCAATTGGTAGCCTTGTATGGTTTTGAGTCCATACCATTTGAACCATCATCAGGAGTTCCCCAAGGGTCAAATTTAGGTCCTCTCCTTTTTTTGGTGTTTATTAATGATCTTCTGGAAATAATGACCTGTCAATGTCTAGCTTATGCTGATGATATCAAACTTTACACTGAGATCTCTAGCATTGAGGACAGTGATCTCCTTCAAGACATCCTTAATCTTGTTACCCAATGGTGTCATATTAACTGTATGTCTTTGAATATTAATAAGTGTCAATATATCACATTTACAAAAAAAAAGAATTCCTTACATTTTAATTACTCGATTAATGGTACCATGTTAGAAGAGGTTAAAGTATTACGAGATTTAGGCATATGGTTTGATTCCTCGCTAACTTATAAATTTCATTATGATAACATCGCACGCAAGGCCAGTAAAATGCTAGGCTTTGTAATGCGTACAGCTAAACCTTTTAAACTGCTTGACTCATTCAAAATTCTCTACAATTCTCTAGTAAGAACGCAGTTAGAATACTGTTCTTCTATGTGGTCACCTATATATAAAACTGATATTGACAAGGTTGAGTCTATTCAGAAGCGATTTTTAAGACAATTAAGCATTAGACATGGCTTGAGACGTACTCTTCCCGAATATGACAATCGTCTTCAGCATTTTAATTTTCATAATCTTGCATTCAGGCGCAAAATCACTGACCTTTGCCTACTCCATAAAATTGTTAACGGCCAGCTAAGTGATGAACTACTAATTCATTTAAATATCAACACTAATAAGCATATGTTTCGAAACCCTCGATTATTCAGTATTCCAATTTCAAACAATAAAGTTTCACATAATAATCCACTTCATCGTATGTGTCATCTTTATAATGGTGTTTGTTCCGAACTCGATATTTTTCATCAAAATCTTTGCAGTTTTAAAAGTTCATTATTCAAAATTAATTTTATTTAACAGTAACTATAGTTTTGACGTTGTTTATTTTTAATTAATATTTTTGGTTAATGCTGTGTACTCTGTTTTGGTTATCAAATTTAATAAGTTGTACTTTATAATTAAGTTTAGTTTTTTTAAGTAGTAATTTGATAACTGCTTTTGTACCATTAAATATAAATAAATAAATAAATATCAATATACAATATCGTTTGTATATCGCCGTGGCGGTCTCGGCTTAGAATAAGCCCCCTCCCAATCCTCCCGTGGATGTCGTAAGAGGCGACTAAGAGAATACACACACCGGAAGATGGGCAGCAGCGTCCTCCGAGCACATATTTGTAACACTGCGGTCACCAATCCGTGGTGCCAAGCGTGGTGACTATGGCATACCTCCCCCAATATGATAGACACTCCGCAAAGACGGCCCCCAGTCCCCGGCAGCTCCGTTATTCCTGGCACCGGTAGCAGCCATGGTAACGGCGGAGCAGGGGGTGCTAAGAATCGCCGGCAGAGACCCAGCTACCAACCCCTACGATCTCTGGACCTGGCAACTTATAACGCGCGCATCTTGAGGACCGATGAGAAGTTGTTAGAGCTGGAAGTAGTAGTAAGTAAGTTGCGCTGGGGTATTATAGGGTTATCAGAAGTCCGAAGAGAGGGAGAGGATACGATGACCCTCAATTCCGGCAACTTACTCTATTACCGGGAGGGCGACCAGCAGTCCCAACACGGTATCGGGTTTCTCCTTCACAAGTCCCTCGTCAACTCGCTGCGTCACCACGCTTGGCAGGCGGATTATTGACCGCAGTTTACATTTACATTTTTTTATTTGTTTTACATGAGTACTCGGAGGACTCTGCTGCCCATCTTCCGGTGTGTAATCCCTTAGTCGCCTCTTACGACATCACGATTGGGAGAGGTCATATTCTAAGCCGAGAACGTTTGCGGAAGCAAACTAGAACTGCTTCCTGAGCTCTAATGCCGCTATTATGCATCTTAAAGTTACAAAATAGGATGCAATTTCCACAAGTGTCTTGGTTGGGTAGCGTCTTCCAATAGGGTTATAATTATTGCTCCACCTTGTACCAAGCTATACATACCTATTAGCACAAGCATGAGTGACGAGCTACATTTTCATTTCCATCTATTTTAGTTTATCCATTCCATTGTCATTGCTAATTATCTACAATTGGTCGATGATTCAATGATCATGATCTTTGGACTTGGCTAATAGCGTCCAATTGTTAGAGAATAGAGCAGAGAAGCTCTAATCGCGCGCCCCTCCTACACAAAAGATATATGCCATTATCGTTATTATACCTGTTAGTATGTAAAAGAGATCGGTCAATTTTTTCATACGTCACTAGTCTATGTAGGTACAATATAACAATGTACATTGGATTCGTCTTAATCATGAGAGTTCTATAGATGAAGTGTCAAGAAAACTAATATGGCGGCTTACAGCTGACATATTGTATTTTTGACGGTGCAAAAAATGTCTAGAACCTATCGAGTGAGTTATGAAAATGAAGGGCTTTAAAAGACCAATCCAAAAATATATAATTCTTTATCACAAACAGTAGCAATTGTCGTTCAAGCTTCTTACAAAATTAAATTTATTTACTATAAATTGAGTAACTACTTATTTACCCGACACAGCATGTGAGATGTTTAAAATTTTATTCAATAGACACACACACAGTACAGTCACACAGTCGGATTTTTGTATTTTTTAAATAATTTTTCGATTGCCTCGAAAACTCACTCCACCATTCAGTTCACAGATAAGTTGGTGGCACTGTAGTTATGGCTTCCCGATCATCATGTCATGTAACTATGACGTGGACTTTATGTAAGACAAAGAGGAAAGCAAGCGTGAAAATTAAGTCTGGCTTAGCAGCATGACGCAGTGAACATTGTATAGGTACTGAATCTATCTAACTATCATTTAAGCCTTGAAAACTCATCTCGATATAATGATGGTCTGCGGATATAAGAAGTAGCGTATATAATGATAGTACATTTTTAATTATAACTTATTTTAATTAGGAATTAAATCAGAAACAAATATGCCTAAACCATTATCAATGCTGATAATGAACCTACCTAATGAGATTGCAGAGAACTTACCTATAGGTCCGATTCCAATATGGTTTAGTCTTATTTTACAAGGTTAATTAAAAACATTTGAATACACCGAGGTTAACTGGAAGATAACGCTTGCTAGCATTAAGTTCGCCTATGTACCTATCTTATGTGTGCAATAAAGAATTTTCTATCTAAGTATATATAAGTACATATATAGTTTTACTTTTGATCTGTTGTTATTTCTAAATGGTTTTAATGGTGATTTAGCTTTACTTCTTTAATTTCAAAAGTTTAAAATTCGTGTCTGTCTGTCTGTATGTTAGCGCATCACGTAAAAATTACTGCAACGGTCGAAATGCGGTTTTCACTGTTGGTTAGCTTAGGTTTTGACTTACAGACTGGTGTACTCTTTATCTCAATCCGATATACATAAGCCAAGCAATCGATAAAAACCTATTTGACGGCTGAACAAAATTTGGTATATTGTGATTTATATCTTTCCATTCTTTAATGCATTTTTCTTGATTCAAGTATCAGATTCCAGGATCGAAAATCCTGGAATCTGATACTTTTCGCAAGAAAAATGACCCCGCGAGCTAAACCACGGGCACAGCTAGTCAACAATTTTACTAAGAGTTCAATAGGCCCTGATTTTATACATGGCATCAGCCAAATTTCTATAATAGATACCTGGCGGACGCCCTGTATAAGATCAGGGCCTATCTGGTCCAGCCAACCTAAGTGCCTGGGTTCCGGTTTCCACAATTAACTTTCGCGAAACTGACTTTCCATTCTTTAATGATGTTTGTAATAATCTACTGGCTATGTTTAAAGAGAAGCTGACATCATTATGATCCGCTTGACCGATATCTAGCTATCAATACTTATAATATAGCTGTAAGTAACAAAAAGTCTGTACAAAGAATGAAAACAATTTAAAAATATAGGTCTAGAGGACTTAAGTAAGCTACTGAACAAGAATATAACATTTTTTTAAATGGTGTATATCTGTTTGTTTGCGTTTCATATCTCAACCCGAGTCGAGCAATCGATAAAAAAACATTTGACGTCTGAACGAAGTTTGATGATATTGGTATTTTTGGTTCTGGAATAACACAGGATCCTTAAATCCCAGAGAAATTACCACGCGGGCACAGCCCCCACAACGGTACGTAATGAATGCACAATGCCGCCAACATGCTAGTAATTTGAATGTTGTGCTAGAACAGTATGGGCTAGGTACCTATAGATAAATCCGTAACTAACTTATTTCTTCAATGTTTTTATTTTGTGTACTTGTTTTTTGCCACAAATAAAGCTATGTCTATGTCTATAATGGAATTACAAATATCATTGGTGTTTTTTTTTGACAATAATGAATGATGAATGAATTGACAGTAGCGAAAGATATTATAAAAGTAATTTAATAAAACAACTCTCTTGGGGGCTAGAATGGTTTAAAAAAATACGGATTCCATACCACCAAATCGAAAGTGAAGCACCCAAGATATACTGATCTGCTCGTACGCATAACACTTACACCATGTTACGATCGGCCGGCACATCGCAGCAAGATCTCGACCTTTTAAGCCGTGTTATTTTTACCTCATTTGTGTGTACTACAAAACAATTATACACTAACACACACACATGCTTTAGTAATTTTTTGACGGCGTGACGTCTTTTATTAAACCATCGTGCGTGCTTCTTTGTTACACCCTCGCTCGGGAAGGCCCTACAGAAACCAGGTACCACACAGAACAGGTACCTACAGAACGTGAGCAAAGTGATATCACCAGGTATTAGCAGCGCAACGCTCCGTTTCTAATTTGCACTGCCGGTAGCCTGAACACCCTGAAAATAGGTCATAAAAGGACTTCTCCTTGATAGAGGATTTTGCCATAACCACTGAACCCTTCAAGCACCGCTCACTCGATATCGCACAGCATGCGCGGTGCCCGAACGATTAGTCTCAATAATTGATCCATCCTATTTTTTTACAAACGCGCGTCGCGCTCCTCTCCTATGTGAAAATGGGGGTGTTCCGTCTATTCACGTTGTCCCCCACTTGTTGTCCACGTCGGGGGGACAATGGGTGTTCTATGAGACACAAGCTAGACACAAGCTTCTATCTAGCTTGTGTCTCATGGTCTGTCTGTCTGTCTGTGGCATTGTAGAGCGCCCTAGCGGATGGATCGATTTCAATGCGGTATTAAGATTCCGTACGTCCGAATGAATAAAAGAACCCTTATAGGATCACTCGTGTGTCAGTCTGTCTGTCCGTATTTCACAGACAATTTGCTGCGAATCTACTGGACCGATTAAGTTAAAATTTGGTACACGTATTAATTTCTGTGACCCAAACACGGACGTAACGTAAATAAATGAATTACGAATATGGGAGTCACTGGGGTGGGGTCACTTTTGGGAAGCAATAAGAAAATAAAAAAATGAAAAGTTGCAATCTGTACCGTGTGGCATACCAAGTGAAATGGCTTGTTGTAAGGGTCTCAAATATTATTTTTCTATAATCTATACTTATAATAAAGCAATACGTTCTTTCCACTTGAACCCCCCATGAAAAAGTCTGTACAAACAAGATAATTAAAAAAATGGTCTAGGGTATCAAAATAAGCTACTGAACACGAATATAACATTTTTAAAATTCGTGTCTGTCTGTTTGTCTGTCTGCATCACGTAAAAACTACTGGACCGATTGAGATGCGGTTTTCACTGTTGGATAGCTTGGGATTTGACTTAAAAACTGGGGTACTTGGTATCTCAATCCGATGAGTAGAAGCCGAGCAATCTATAAAAATTTTTTTGACGGCTGAACGAATTTTGATCAAATGTTGGTAAATTGGTATTTTAGGTCCTGGAACAGCAAAAAGAGTACTTTTAACCTAGAGAAATGACCACGCATGCGAAGCTACGGGCATCAGCTAGTTTTAAAATAGTTTAAGAAAATATATGAAAATTTACCATTTGTGTTGTGTCACTTTCTTGTTTGTCTGTCCGGATGGAATCTTACAATTCAAATTTCGAGGATTTCCCGATTAGCTATCTGGCTGAAACTTTCAGGATAGATTACACTCGATGATAATGCATTGAAAACAATACTGTTTTTAGATTAGTTTTTTAATCTATATTTGCTTCTTGTTTACATATACAGGGTGTCCCAGGAAGTAGTGATAAGCGGAGGTCCCGAGGCGAGGTATAGAACTCTGAGGCGCACCCGTATAACTTCCATGTATGTTCCGCTACTTTTGATATTTTCGGAGTTATTCCAATTTTGTTTTTTTTTTTCACAAAATTCCAGATTTCGACACAAATTTTGTAATTATAACCAAACTAACAATAGTATCCAGTTGATTTTTTGATTGTTGTTAGTCCAGTAGTGAACCTTTTATGAGACATCAAAACCATATTTAAATTATTATAAAAACAATAATAACATTAAATACTCTTTTTATTTTATTTAAGGGACCTCCAAACTTCGAAGGGATATTTAGCACTGAACAAATTTTGAAGTTATTCTTTTATGTTTTTATTGTTTGTTTAATAATTTAAATATGGTTTTGATATCTCAAAAAAGGTTCACTACTGGACTACCAACATTTCAAAAATCAATACGAATGTACGAGTATGTATTGATAGCATTACAAGTTCACGAATATTTACTTGTACTCTGACTTTTGACACCAATTTAATGATTTCTTTTGCTAATGTATGATGTTAGAAGTATGACGAAATGAACGGAACGTGTGTTCTCAAGATTCAAAAACTGGTGAAATATTAGAGCCATACCACAGAATAAATAACAGTACAAGGCCATACTTTTCCAAATAGGTAGGTATGTTTCACTGTGGGCATGAAGGTAATAATAATATACCCGTTGCGCGTCTTATTTAGGACTTTAATTTCTTTAAATAAATACCGTTCAACCGTTATCGCGTGAAAGCTCCCCAAACAAACAAACAGACAACTTTTCACTTTTATATATTTGTATGAATGTACATAATAATTTTATATTTGTCTCGAAAATACAAATTTTATCTGTCATAGGTATGCCATTATTATCTGTAGAGCTGCTAAGTAGCTGTTTAAACCGCTTTCTTCGGCAAATTCCTTCTCCACTAACTTTCAATTCTATACTATTGGCCACTTTTTCAAGTTTACGTTGTCAATCAAAGGCCCCTTCCCTTTTAATAGAAACAATGATCAAAGGTGTTCAATCACAACAATAATTTGGATAATCAGTTCATATTTTAACGAAATGGAATGTACATGTAGGAAAAGAGGTACGACTTACCGCTGGTATGTTTTCTGGTATTCTGCTGTGGTCCAAGTGCATTCCGCCAACTTCCACGACTCCCGGCAACAGCGGCCGCACTCCGTTCAGGCTGTGGTACACGTTCACCAGCATCATGGTGATGTTCTTCGCCAAGTCCTGCAGGTCAGGCACCTTCCTCACGAAGTGCTTTTCGATAATCTCTTGCTCCTTCAACTGGATATTGTAACGGAACCACACTTTGTAGTAATTGTCCAGGATGGTGTTTTCGAATCGCTGCCAAAATGTCATCTTTGAACCATAGTTCCCGCTTACGATAGGCACGTGGGAAGGGTTGTCCGAGGCGCCGACGCGGTCCGCAGACCACTGCATCATGGTGCTGGACAGCAGTGCGACCTTTGGCGCTCTCACACCGTACACGTGCGCCAAGCCGAGCATGCAGTCGCTGTTGAAGTTCTCCACTAGAACCACATCGTACTCCTTCTGCAAAGCTTCAGCCAGCGGCACAAACTTCACCAGCTTCGAGCACACGTTCAGCGCCATATCAGCCAGCGGCATAAACTCGTTAATTTGACTTATAATTTTCTCCAAACCTATGGCCCTTAAAATTCTGTTAGGATTCTCATAAAAAGATAAATCGAAGGTTTCCAGGCCGGGTCCGGCGATGCCTTCTAAGCTGACGGTGGTGTAGTTTGCTGGTGGGTCTTTGATGGGGAAGAAGGAGACGACGGTGACGTGGTGTCCTCGCTCCGCTAAGATTCGCAGTAGCGGGTCGAATACCATTTGGTGGCTTTTCCCCGTGTGTGGGAAAAGGCCGAGAACGCGCGCGGAATCGGCATCGCGCGCGATAGTAATCGTCGCGAGAATCGCGAGGAGGGAAAGCATGTCGCGCTGTGCCTCTCAGCGAGTCGACTGAAGGACTGCTGGCCGGCTGGCTTGACGCGGTCGCTAATGGTTTAGTACCTACCTTCCCGACCGAACTCGGACTATTTTCAGTCGGCGCGCGCGGTTACGTGATAAACACAGTAGGGTAACATCCAACTCTGCGTTTACAACAAGGACAAGGTTATTATGGATATTGTGATTTGAGATATGATGTTATTTTTATATAAATAGGTTCCTACCTATCTATTGTTTTTTCCTATCGACAAAAAGTAGTAGGATTGTAAGTTTAAGTAAGCTAGACAAGACTGAAACTATGAAAATATTGAGAAAACGAAAGAGGTAAGAAGTAGGTAAGTTCCTGTATAGCTTTAGTAAAGAGGCAATTTCTTCTGTCTGCGGGTTCTTTGCTAAATGGGACAAGTTTCTAGGGAATCCAAAATAAATGGAAATTCAATCATATCTGTTTCCATTTAATTCTCATTTAAAACAAAGAAGACAGTATTTAGGATGCAACACCAATGCCTTTGAAAATAATCATCATTATCATCAACACACACTCACTGTATGTTAATTAAATGTAGGCCAAAGGTTATCCGTACAGAAACACTGCGTATAAGTGGGTTATTTACAGTTGGTACAAAGGTAACGTACGTAAGTAAGCACTTATACATACATACGTTCGTTCATTGAATTGGACCACATGATATCGGAAACAACGCAAAACGATAATGTAATAACACAGAAGTAGGTATGACGTTTTGTTTTACAAACTGAGCAGGGACTGACGGAAAGATGGACGATCATAAATCCTTGTTTGACTACGGACGGACCGCTAAAATCACTATGAATAACGCATATTAATCTATACCTATAATAAAGCAATAGGAACGAAATAGTCCGTACAAAGAAGATAATTAAAAAATGGTCTAGGGTACATAAAAGCTACTGAACACGTATGAGCTACTTTTTAATGAATTGACCACGCGGGCAAAGCTGCGGGCATAGCTAGTGATAATATAAAAACTGGCGTAAGTTAAGAAAATGCTTGCAATTGCAAATTATAGAATAATGTAAGTAGCTAAAATTCGCATGCATTACAGTATTCGTCTTGTAAGGCGTATTTAGTTTAATCATTAGCACAGCTGAATCGGTATAGATACACAGACAAGACACCCTACTACCAATACAGAAGCTAGCACAGTAGACCTGCCGTAGTTAGCTGTTATGTAGGTACCACCTACATAATTATATATGACCTATCTTCCTACCTACATTCTCACGGCTCACAGCGAAGCCTTATATTACTAGTTATTCTGTGAAATAGTTATCGTTTATTTTTCTACTGATAAGTTGTTATCTAGGTCAAGTTAATCGCAATGTTATGGTCAAGTTCGTTGACCTTAGTCCATAGTGCCAATGCGAACTCGTGGCAAATATCAGTCAGTGTCTCCGTAGCAGTGGCGTGAGGGGATGGAGCTTGGAGTAAAACTGGAGCAGCATTGAAAAATGCGGAAAATTCAACTCAATTCTAACATCGAACAGAAACTAGGCTAGGCATTCTTGCTAAGAACTTCCCCATCCATGCTGGACTGCTCCGTTCGTTCACTGCTGGACGTAGGCCTATTCTTGTTTTTTTTTATTACTTTGAGTGACCAGACGGGCTGGTCACTCGCCTGATGGTAAGCGTCACGCCTGCACATAACAGTTGCAGTGCCACCCAGAATTTTGGTTACAAAATCTTGCGCGTCACTGCACTGCGCTCCTCACCCTGAGACATTGGTTGTTAAGTCTCATTGCCCAGTAATTTCGTTGGAAACATTGTCCTTCAAACCGAAACACAAAAATGTTTACACACTACTGCTTGGCGGCTGAATATCTGACAAAGGTGTGGTAATTCCCCAGGCGACCTTACCTCGTTACCTTTCGGTGACCTTTCGGTGTGGTCACACTTAGAAAAAATTAAAAAATATGCGGAAATGTGGGGGGTGACGGTTTGGGGAAGCGAGGAAAGGTGGGGAATGTCGGGGAAGGGTGCGGGAAGTGGGGGAAGGCTGAAAGGAAGGGTAGAGAGGAAGAGTGGGAGAAAGGGGGAAGGGTGGAAAGAAAGCGAAATTGACGTCCTTCCCCCACTTCCCCCTTTCTTCCTACCCTTCCCTTATTTCCCTGCGACCTTCCTCCACCCTTTTTCATTTTCCCCCTTTCTCCCACCCTTCCTTTCAGTCTTCCCCCACTTCGCACCACCTGCCCCGCACCATTCGTCCACTTTCCCCCACATATCCCCAGTTTTTTTTGCCACTCCGCAAGGTACCGATCGCGCAGCTGGCCGGCGCGTGGCCTACACTACGTTTTCCTAAACGTGGTTTCCACTTTATAACTCGTTTTCCCTAACGGTTGTCGATCCTTTGAGTTATGGGCCAGCCCATAGCCACTTCAGCTTGCTAATTCTTTGGGCTGTCGGTTACCTTGGTTCTCTGACGGATCACCTCATTTCAGGTGCGATCCCTGAAATGGAGATGTTTATCCTGAGATAAACTCCAAGAATAGCTCGCTGAGCAACTTTAAACTTGTGAACCAGTCGTTTTTTTTTCTTTGTATGACGAGACGGGCATGTCGCTTGCCTGATAGTAAGCGTCACGCCTGTCCATAACAGTTGCAGTACCACCCAGAACTTTGGTTGCAAAGTCTTGCGCGTCACTGCACTGTGCTCGTCACCCTAAGACATTGGTTGGTATACATAAGAGAGCAATATAGGACACTTTTTATCCCGGATAATTGTACAGACGGGCATTGTCGCGGGCGCAGCTAGTCCCTGATAAAAACCAAGCTTGGAAGCCTCGTTCTACCTAAGATTATTCCGACGTCCGCTTTGTCGCCCCTCGCAGTCGACAGATCTCCGATTTGATATTTGGAGAAGTTAGAGCAAAGTATGACGGTCGGTTAGGTACAGACAGCAACTCACTATACGAGTAAATAACAACTGTATTTCTTGCGGTTCATCATAAAACGCGTGACTGACAGCGATTGTTTTTTTTGCCGATATCCAGTTAGGTGAATATCTTCGTAGAGGCTTTTGCAAGCAAAATTTACTGTTAATGATGTCATACCACAATCGACGAGAATAAATAAAGTACATAGTTATAGATACTTTATAATTATAACTGTAAAAAGAACTTTGTAGATTGACTAGCTGCCTCCGCAGCTTTGCCCGCGTGCAAACTTTGACACCCTCGTTCATCTCTTGGGACGAAATTTCTTAAAATCACTCTTTAGTTCACTCGAGGAATATATCTCTGTAAGCAATACGATGTCTGTCAGTCAGTCAGTATGTCAAGGTACAGTTTTATAGGTATAAATTACTTCCTTTTTTATACGACTGCCCAATAACGGGAGTGTAATGTTTTTAGGATTCAAGTATGTTTGTTTGTATGTGAGTTTATTTATTCCACCATAACTTTTAACTACTACCTTGTTCGCGCGCGAAAAAGCTACCACGCGCACGACCACGCGCGAGCTGCGCGTGCGCACGCGTAACAAGCGATTGGACAGAACATAATTATTTAGACGTATGGTATTGTTAGAATCCTTATATCCCCCCGAGTAACATAGCCTTTTTTATTATTCTTTTTGTCGGCAGACTGGCTCCATTTTCAAATGCAAAAACCTTCGTATTTTGCAATATGGGTATCAAATTGAAGGCCTTGATAAGCACATTCCATTCCAACAGGATATATAATTTATTGGTAGGGCAGGTGTTTTTTCATCACACCATCGCTTCCTGGGTCTGCCTCGGCGACGCCGCCCTCAAGCACCCATGGCTTAGTGGCAAGAGTGGTTACTCTTGCCCAGCGATCATGGCCGCCCACTCCCATTTTAGCCTAGCAGTCTTATTTATTCCCCATATCAGCGATTCCTGTTTTTGAGCTAATTGTGGAGTTCGGAACTATGTCGATCCTCTCAATTCCTAACACGCTTCGCTCCATTGCTCTTTGGAAAACGTCGAGTTTGGACTTCGGAGATTCTGTCAGCGACCAAGTCTTAGCACCATAGGTCAGGACTGGTTTAGTTATTGAATATATTACAAATAGAAAATCATCAACATGTCATTTAAAAATACGACATTACAACTTTATTCAAGATTGAATCATTAAAATTTTATATCAAAATACTGTGAATCACATCAAAACCGCCACATCACTTGTTCGCTTCGCTGATGCACTTTACAACCAAACATTCGGGACTAACAATAAATTATGACTTCTTGGAGTAACTAGTTCAGAGTAAAAGTCAAAGTATTAAGTACTATGCCGCAATCAGCACCACAATCATTCTGAAACAAACGAAATAACATTAGGGCGACAATACACTAAAGCGAATACATATGTCAAAAATATTAGTGTCATCATTAACAACACAACCGGAAGACGCTTCACTGCTGAACAGAGGCCTCCCCCACAATCAAAATCAAAGTATTTTATTGTAAATAATTTGTAAACAGGTAAAATATTTAAGTCAAAATTGTGACATTGGGGCAGGTTAAAGAAGTCTGAAGATTATAGCCAGTGTCTTGCTTTTCTGGACTATGAGAAGGCCTTTGACTCCGTTGAAACCTGGAAGGTTCTGGAGTCTTTGCAGCGTTGTCAAGTGGACTGGCGATACATCGAAGTGCTTAGGTTTCTGTATGACGCTGCGATTATGAGTGTCCAAATACAAAAACAGCAGTCTAAACATATACAACTGCGCAGGGGAGTGAGACAAGGGGATGTTATATCCTCGAAACTGTTCACTAATGCCGTGGATGAAATGTTAAATACCCTGGATTGGAAAGGAATGGGCATTAATATCATTGGCGAGAACATCTCACAGTTGCGATTTGCCGATGATATCGTCCTAATGGCGGAGTCGCTGCAAGACTTGCAAAGAAATACCTTTCCGACACTACCGGCGGTGCTTCGGAATTACGCCCGTTAGAGAAGAGAGCTCCATGAAACTAAGAGAAAGTATTTTTTTTCAATTTTTGATAATTCTTTATAATTTTTTCTAATGTAAATGATAAGTGACAATGACATGACCCACTATCATCAAACTGGGGAAAATAAAATAAAAAGAAAAATAACTCCAGGCTGGATCAGTCCCCACAAGCAGCCGTTCACGAGTATGACTTGTATACCAGCCACCTCCCCCTCAACATAGAACGACACAGCGAGCGGCTCCCTGTGATTCTCACCAAACTGTCCTACCAGTCTGTGGTCGCCATTCGAGAACCGTTCTTCCCCAACGGTTATCAGTCTTACGAGCTATATGGCCTGCTTTTTGCTAATTCTAAGAGTTATGTAATTAATTTCAGTCTATAAAATGATTATTTTATTCTTAAGAGTTTTCAAATCGAGTTTGACGCACGTCGCGAAAGGCTAAAAGCAAAAAGGCAAATTACTAAAGGGAGATGCGCGGAGATGCTTCCTGAATAACCAATGGAAATGTGATGTTTATAAAGTCTATTTGTGTTTTCTATTTTCATTGCCGCATACAGGAAGAGTGATGGGCCAAGAGAACCACCCTACGAGTACGCAGTATATTTTTATTGTGTTATGTAGTTATGTGACAAATACGAACGTGTATGATCGATCTTCTATGAAAATAAACATAATAAGAACAGCGAAAATCTTGAGCTACTCATTCATTTATTAGTGTAGTTATATAAAAAACTGAACGTTTATGATCACATATAATGTGTACAAAACATATAATATTATTAAGAAAGCGCGAGCGTAGCGAGCGCGAAAATTTTGAGCTATTTCTATTATATTATACGAATGTGGAAACAGAATATACCATTTAACAAACGCAAGTGTAGCGTGCGCGAAAATGTTCAGTAAAAATTACAATAATGGAATTCCTCAGCTTGCGAAAATAGGCAATATAACAAAGGCGCGAGCAAAGCTAGCGCAAAAATGATGAACTATTTGTGGTCGTGCGTATTATATAAGATGAAAATTACTATGGATCCACTGAGCAGATAGATATATGAACGCAGCCAATAATAACAAGGCGCGAACGTAGTTAGCGCGATAATTTTAAGTTATTTCTTGAAATGTTTGTTAAAACTTAAGGAAAACAAGATGCGCTTTATCCTTCATTCAACAGGCAATAACAAAACAAGGGTAGGAGTATAGAGAGCGCTAAAATTTGGAGTTCTTTCTAGTAAGTTTGTGTTTCATCAAAACATGACATTATTATAAAGGCGCGAGCGAAGCGAGCGCGGGAATTTTTAGATATTTCTATTCGTGGAACAAATAAACATGATTACAAAACAAACTTAAATAGCAAATGGAACTAAAAAATCTTTGGTTGAAATAAGCCCCCGGGGGGAGGGGTCATGACCCCCATGACCCCTGGATCCGCGCTTTGGCCGGTCGCGGCAGACAACGCATGAGATGGCGGGACAAACTAGACACCTTGAAGTCGTGGGACTTTTCCCAGTATTGGCACAAAGGCTGACTGATAACCGTATTAATAAATAAATAAATAATAAAAGTTATAACATTTAAAAGTAAAAAAAACTGTACTTATAAAGCAATAGGTACCAAAAAGTCTGTACAATGAAGATAATAAAAAAATACTAAAAACACAAACACAAGTTTGAACAAAAACACAAGTTTTTTTTATATCTTGTCTGTCTGTTTGTTTGGACCGATTGCAATGCGCTTTTCAATGTTGGATAGCTTAGGGTTGACTTAAAAACATGGTACCTATTTCAATCCGATGAGTAGAAGCCGAGCAATCAAAAAAATAATAATTTGACATCTGAACGAAACAGGTATTTTTGGTCCTGGAATACTTTAACTTTTAAACCAGAGAAACGACCACGCGGGCAAAGCCGCGGGTACAGCTAGTAAATAAATAAATATATTCAGGACGATTCACACTAATTACCTAGCCCCAGACTAGGATACCATGTACGGGTTTTTTTGGGTTCAACAATGTTTTTAAAATACGCGCACAATGATTTCCAGCAAAATGCACAGAGCGAGATTTTGAAAACATTGTACAGTTCCGAGCGTTCTAAGCGCTGTAGCACGCAATGGTTTCAGCTTAAAATTAAAAAAAACAGCGTGCTCCAGCTCCCCTAAGCGCTGGGTTCACCAAGGTTTCTGGAATACGCACCCTGTACTATGGGCACTAGACAACGGATAAATCATTTTTGAAAAAAGACAACCTTGTTGAACTAGTAGTGTCTGAATAAAATGGCTGTGACATACTGACGGACGGACCTTACTTAACTATATCGAGTTCCTTGTTTGGCTTCAAAACCCTAGGAAAAACTTTTTTTGATGAAATGACATCAATGGACATCTCTGGAGGTTTACCAGTTCAAATTAAAATGTATTATTCAAATGGATTTAGTGTAGAAATGCCACTAAATCCATTTGAATAATACTCTTTAATTAGAACAATCATTTGTGTGATGAGCAAAAATGTTTTTTTCGAGTCATGGATGTTATAATATTCGTATCAATGTATGTTTATCCGTTATCTAGTACCCATAGTGCAGGGGTAACTTAGTTTGGGGCTAGTTAATTGGTGTGGAATTGTCCCGAATATATTTATTTATGTCAATTACATTTTATGAACGGTTATTGGACTAATGTTCTTGAATTATTGTTCTTAGGCAAGAAGGTTTTAAAAAAAGAGTCCACACCACCATATAGAAAGTGAAGCACCCAAGATGTACCGTATCGCTCGTACGCACAAGCCTCACGCACACACTTACACCATGTTATGCCGATCGGCCGCCACATCGCAGCAAGATCTCGATCTTGTTCGTCGTGTTAATTCTGTTAAGTTCTCACGGAAAATCAAAAACAATGTGGTGGACAAAAGATTTGATATTTGGAGGAAATATTTAATATCTTAGGAGGTATACAAAGAAGGGATTAAAAAAACTGTTTAATTCACACCAATTATCTAGCCCCCAACCAAGATTTGCTGTACTATAGGTACTAGACAACGGATAAACATACATAAATACGAATATACATACATGTCTCGGAAACAAACATTTGTGCCCATCACACATATATTTGCACCTTACGGGATTCGAACCCGCAACCGTTTGACTTCGAAGTCAAGTTCACTAGCTACCAACCGGTCGACAATTCAATCCCCAAAGGGTTGAAAGTGGAAGTTTGTATGATGAAAAGTGCTAAAACATAATAGTAAAATTCTAAAAAAAAGAACCGTCTTGGGACGCCTAGCAGATGTGTAAACATAAAAAAAGAACCGTCTTGGGACGCCTAGCAGATGTGTAAACATAAAAAATGAACCGTCTTGGGACGCCTAGCAGATGTGTAAACATAAAAAAATGAACCGTCTTGGGACGCCTAGCAGATGTGTAAACATAAAAAAAGAACCGTCTTGGGACGCCTAGCAGATGTGTAAACATAAAAAATGAACCGTCTTGGGACGCCTAGCAGATGTGTAAACATAAAAAAATGAACCGTCTTGGGACGCCTAGCAGATGTGTAAACATAAAAAATGAACCATCTTGGGACGCCTAGCAGATGTGTAAACATAAAAAATATGAACCGTCTTGGGACGCCTAGCAGATGTGTAAACATAAAAAATATGAACCGTCTTGGGACGCCTAGCAGATGTGTAAACATAAAAAAAAACACTAAAACAACAAATAACCGTTTTGCACCGCGCGTAACCGAAACTACATTTCGTTTTCGAAAACTATAAAATCTCGTACTAGGGTACTGATCTATACTAACTTTGCGACCTAATACCATAAGTCGTTCGCCTGGCGTACCTGAGTTCAATTCGCAACTTCCAACAACACGCAAATAAAAAAATAAACATGGAGCGTTCGTGGCTCGTCGGCTCTTTCCGCCTTAGCTCGGATATAAGTTATAAACCATCACATCAAGAATGATGAAGATAATGAACAAGAAGAATAAGAAGAAGGAAAATGAGAAGGACTAAGACTTGACAAAGACCGAGCTAAGACTAGACGATGATGAAGCAAAGAAAATGTTTACACACTGCCAGGCATCCCGCGACGGCTCATTTTTTTATTTTCCTTTCTTACCAGAATTTAAAGTTGATCAAGGGTGAATCGACCATAATTTAAATTTTGCTTCATGGCATGATGTATGAAACTATTTTTAACGACAACAATAGATTCGTGGACCCATGGAATGGATCTGTCATTTTTTTTATGAGGAATGCAAGATATCTAGTATCTATTTGGTTTCTTACCATCTTACTGACATAGTTGTCAAAATGTTAGACAATATATCGCTATTATAAAAAAACTTCCTCAAATGCTCGCGCGGGGTGTAACGTGTAGCCGGTGTAGCCCACCAATGGCACCAACCTTCATTGGCAATTTATTCCTACTTCCGTGTGCAGTGGAGGTTGGCACGCTACTAGAGGAAGCGAGCATTATTTCTCCAGGAATAGAGAAGTCAGCGCTCAAGCGCGTGAAATTCAAAACATATACGGTATTATTACACCCTGGGCTAAGTAGAACACTAGTATTCATTAATGTTTTCAACGGAATTATGTCAAACTTAAATAGATGCAATTTCTTGTGTTAATCTTACATTAAAATCAGTATTTTTATATGTTTTTTGTAGATAAAATGCTACTATCATGCGAGATAACAATTTTATCAGATGCTGTTTAAAAATGAGATTGTTTTATTGCCTCCATATTATTGCTTTCATAGTTTCGTTTTTTTTTTAATATAGGCCGTCTTGTTCTAGAACCACTATTGAACCTCGGAACATATTGAATTCCTCAACAGTTGCGTAAACAAGTATTGATCGCATTTATGAATGAAAGTTTCCGCACGACTAGCGAAGGATCAGGAAAACTATTAACGAGTGAAAATATCGAAGTTTTTTTTATTATGCTCTTACCGCTGATAAAATAATAGTTACTAAGTGATTCTGATAGATATTGGAAGGCCAGCTGTTTTGTTGTATATACTACAATAAAAATACATTAATGCTCAAAACAATACACTCCTTTTTTTGGGCAGTCGTGTAAAAATACAATGTCTAACTAGTTGCAGTTATATATCTAACGTAGTGGCAGATATTACCAAAGTAGAAAAAAAAACGATTAAAAAACTCTCGAAAACTATTTATTTCCACAACTTAAAACTTACTATGGAGACTTCCAATAATGAATGCTTTCTGTAAAAAAAAATTGACACCTAATTCGATGGTCTGTAATGTACAAATTAGCTGCCAACAGACTTAAAATAAATATGATATATTGATAGGGGTGAGAATCGGTAGCTCCCAAACGAATGTGATTTTGATGCGGTTTTTATGTTTGACAACTTATGTGATCAAGATGCTTCTTAGCAATAATGAGGGGTGGGGGTCGGGGGTTATAATATACATTTTTAATTTGTGCTTGTTCATAATATGGCATCTGGTTGTCGCCATATTGAATTTTGATTACTGTCATTTCTTTAGAAGCACTCGCAAGATTGAGACAAATCGATTGACTTATGAATCTCTTTACAGATGATTTTAAAATTAAATTTTATTCTATTTAATATTTGCCCTATGCATGATGTGTTTTCCCATAAAGAACTGTGCACTTAGTTTTAAAACTTAACCTTATTCTATAATATTTTGTGAATGTATTAGTGTAATAGTTGTTGGTAAACCATAAATAAATAAAATAAAATAAAAATATGCATGGACTATATACATATTGATAAATTACTGATTTTATGTTTGGTTAGACCTGCAATGTTGTTTGTTTTTAGTGCATCTTTGACGAGTCCATTTAATTATTTTTTTTAATGTTAAATGTCACAATGATAATAATTGATAATCAAAATCGGTCCATGCGTTTGGTCTATAATTTTATATAGTGCCAGTAAGGAACAGACATACATACACACATGGGTATAAGTTGGGTAAAATGGTAGAAAGTTGTATTTTATTTTGCGATTACACGATGAAGTATCCTAAAGTCTGAGAGCAGGTAACATTTGCTTAAATTAGTTGGTTCTTCCCATCTTGAAATGGATAAAATAAAATACTTACAGGCATCGGTCGTCAGCTCACGTCACAGAATAAATAAAAGTACACGCTCGTGTGCAGTCAAACCTAGCACTGCCGGCGCGCCCCCCGTGTGCTTTATCGAGCTGACCGTTTCAGTGTAATGTCGCCATTCAACAATGCGTGTAGGGTACAAATTAGCTTGCACTGAATGAGATTTTACGATTGTAGGTATTTATGAGTTTTCTAAGGGTGTGAATCTTCTGTATGTAGTAGTACTATTACTTATTCTGCACTAATGGATCATGTCATGACATAAACTGTTGCCGAGTGTTGTCCTAAGTGGTTATGATCAATGTAAGCGTAAGAGGGACTGTCATGAGACCAGTTTATCCAGAAACTCAGTTTCAGACTTTAGTATGTAAATTATGCGCCACAGAGAGTTCAAATGAACTTATTTCTTACCCATACAGATACAAGAAGAATGACAACAAGTAAAACGCCAGCTTGATCCATCCTTCCCGCTGGCATGTTGTCAGTACGTCGGCATTCATTATGCTCGTGGGGTCATACAGCCCCGGCCCTGACATCACAGGCCTTGTGTAGTATCTGAAATGATAATGGAACTAATTGTCATAATGAGTTTTCTATTTATAAATCAGATTAAACAAACTTGCGCCAAAGAAAAAAGTAATAAAATGAAAGTACATTGCAATAAAGTATAAAAAATACAGATTCCACACCACCAAATGGAGAGAGCAACCAATATAATGCCGATCCGCTCCTACGCACATGCCTCATGCACAAAATGATGCCATGTTATGCCAATCAGCCGCCACATCACAACAAGATCTCATCAACGTCAGATGTGTTAAGCCTGTGAAGTTTTCCCAAAAAAAAAAACATTTGTCATACCACGCTAATTGAATCAACAACTTTAAAAAACTTCAGTACATACTCTTAATTTTAATCGTAACATGGAACTCCAAAAAAATTGTATAAACCCCATATTTAATAAATTAACAAAAAACATTAAGAGGAACAACAATTTTCTACTATTTTTACCCGAATACAGCAAAGCAAGGGAAGGGTAATGAGTCTATGTATGTATGTATGTATCTATGTTAGTTCCACCATACCGTTGCTCCTATTATTTCGATTTTGACATGCGAGGTTTCAATCGATTAGTCGTCAGGTATAGTGTCCTATTATTTTTTACCCAACTACGGCAAGGCAAAGTAATGGTTATGTGTTCTAACTAAAAACTTGGTCCGATTTTGACAAGCGAGGTATCAATCGATTCGTCTTCATCGCAAGAGTGTCAAATGCGAAGTGAATGCGTGGACAGGATGGCGGGAAATTCCCAGATGCTGCAACTGCGCACATGCGAAATTGGGACAGGTTAACCACAACACCTTCAGCATGGAGTGCACAGTAAGATGCAAATGGGACAAATTGGAAAAGGTTCACCACAACACTATCATGGAGTGCACAGTAAGATGTAAATGGGACAAATTGGAAAAGGTTGACCACAACACCTTCAGCATGGAGTGCACAGTAAGATGCAAATGGGACAAATTGGAAAAGGTTCACCACAACACTATCATGGAGTGCACAGTAAGATGCAAATGGGACAAATTGGAATAGGTTGACCACAACACCTTCATCATGGAGTGCACAGTTAGATGGTAATGGGACAAATTGGAAAAGGTTGACCACAACACCTTCAGCATGGAGTGCACAGTTAGATGGAAATGGGACAAATTGGAAAAGGTTGACCACAACACCTTCAGCATGGAGTGCACAGTAAGATGCAAATGGGACAAATTGGAAAAGGTTCACCACAACACTATCATGGAGTGCACAGTAAGATGCAAATGGGACAAATTGGAATAGGTTGACCACAACACCTTCATCATGGAGTGCACATTATGATGCAAATGGGATAAATTGGCACAGTCTTTGTACTATGATAATATTGGCTGGCAGAAAAGTTTTCTATGTTCTATTTAGATCATTGTATAGTCCGAATCAAACTTAATGGCGACTGTAAAGTGCGCTGAGAACATGGCTTCGTGCAGCCCCTCATCCCTCCATCGCCCGCGAATTCTTAATACTTGCTACAGCGCCTCGCAACAACTTCACAGCCACCATTAACTTTGATTCGGACTCTACCTATGTGTCAAACATGCGTTACGTCCAAATACATCATTTTGCTTCAAACAACTTTAAAATAATGGGGTTTAATTAATTTAAGTTGTTTTATAATAAAGTTTTGCTGTGCGTAAGTAACTTTTACCTGTTTGTGATTTTGATGAACTTATTACTAACAGACGCTATTTCATAAAATATTGAGAAAATTCATAATCTTTAAATGCCTGTTTACTAAACCTTTAAACTGCATTTAAAATTCGTTGGAATGAAGTATTTATGATTAATAGGATTTTTAACCCAAAAAATAATACTTTAAAATGCTCTAGCATAAAGTTGCCAATGTTGCTTGCTCATTATAGCCTTTCAAGCATGAATATGCAGACACCTTTTGTTTCACTTATTTGTTTAACGGTGTGGAATCCGTCTTGGATGTGGAACATTCTTGATCCCTTGGTGGTTTATTTTATATTAGCTGTGCTCTGCAGTTTTGCCTGCGTAGAACTTTACCAAGGAATATATCCTACAAATTTTAAATTTCTAGGTCCACCAGTTTATGCTGTCCATTAACTGTCAATTACCTACTGACCACGGTACTGTTTTATAGGTATAGATATGTATGTAGCTATTACTTTATATATTGATAGTGAGCGCAAAGCGTCTCTCGTTTCAGCTTGTCTCGTTTTCCTCGTCAGGTCACATTTCTCAACCAATCTAGACGACACTTGGTATCCAGGTAAGCGAATTTTTTATTCATCGGGGAATTTTGATCGAGGTGTTACTGTTAGTTTTACAATAAGGTAACTAGATGACGCTATTGTGCACTGCTAGATTGTTTGCAAAAAGTTTGTACGCGCGAGGTCAACAGCTCACAGAGCCACTAGTATATAAGTAGGTAGCAGGCCAATGAATTATTAATTTTTATATTTTTGAATAATGTTTTACCTGTGGATGTGATACAAGATTAATGGAATGTTAATCAACAACGAGAACCATTCTCCCGACAGCAGGAACAATACGTTGATCAGTAAATGCAACAGATACTCAGGTAAAACCAGCTGAAAAAACAAAAAAAAACAAGATTAAGTAGGTAGCTTCAGCTAGTAGGTACACAGTAGCCGCAGATAGGTTATTTAGCACTTACCGGATTTAAACTATTACATTGATCTATTGGATTTTTATAATCGGTTTTGAGTTCATCGAAGGCTATGACGTGGAATATAGAGAAAAATATGAGAAATGCATCAACAATTAAGGCTATAATATAGGAAAACGCAGGAAAGCTGAACGCCATTTTCCCAGTTTCTGTTTGAATGACAGCTGTACTGTGACTGTGACAGAACAGGACTAGAACAGACAGACTGACAGTGACAGTTTTATATTTTTTTAATTTTTCCCTGTTACGTACTTGAATCGTAGAGGGATTCATAGTTAGGTACAACAAGTAGGTAGCATATTTTTTCAACTAATAGCGTAGAAAGAATATACCAATAGAAATGCTATGAGCGTGTAAGGATAGCATTAGATTATGACGTAGCGTAAAGAGTTGCTAGGCGAGATATTTTACCCATACTGATGGGCAAAAAAGCAACCGTCACCAGCCTTACAGTTTGCTAACCAATGTGACCTGTCATGAATAAATGTACATTATATGTGTTAAACGCACATCGCTATATATATATATATATATATATATTTATAAATATCAACAGTGCCATTCTTTTAAGGTCGCCTTAGTTAAGTAAATAAAATAACTTTAATAAGCGTAGTAAGCGATGTGCGTTTTAAAAAATATACTATTGCATCCGTCCGACACCATAATCGCACCCTAACTAGGGCATGAAAAATCGAATGGTTTGTCAAAACTTGAGTTCCGACTCCCGATACTGGACACCTAATTTCGGAACTATCAACTTCTTAATGGTTTTTGATTTCTAGAAAAAGAAAGATTTCTACGAATCAAACAAGTTGTGATCTATAGTAGTTGTGTTGTGTTGTGTTCTTTTAATTTATATATGAATGCCACGGACAATGTGTGGATATTCTTCTTTTCAAGAAAAGTGCCTTCCAGTTTATTCGAAAAAATACTAGTCAAATCGCAACTAAAGTTTGTAGATAGATTGAACTGGGCCATATCTAGCCTACGTTTGCAGCGTTTTATTATTTTGCAACTAGAAAATGTAACAAAATGGGAGCAAATAGTTTTTTAGTTGACATCTTTATGTCCATATTCAATTTAATGTAACACACATAGTCTAAAACCAGCGGACGATGAAGACGCTTCCAACGATACCTCATTTGTCAAGTTATGATAAGTGGTTTAGAATTATGAGGGAACAGAACAGGTGAACATACATACCCACATACATACCGGTTTAAATCATAACCCTCCTTTTCGTTTTACCATAGTCGGGTATATATGAAATAATATACCGAAGAAGTTACAACCACTTAAATTTGGTGGTGATGTATTTGTAAAAAATGAATATATAAAAAATAAGGGGCGCTCATATTAATACAAAACGTGTTTATTCAACATTTTTTCTTTATTTGTTTTGTACATTTTGAAACTGCCCAAAACACCCTCATGCCAATCCGAACGTAACTATTATTGACGTGTGTGCAAATGACATTTTCTATAGTTTCTGTTGACAAATGACAGAATAACAACTCATAATACTCATTTGTAAAGCTAGCCGACTAAGTTCAGTAGGCTATAAATCTGTCGTTATTAAGTTCTATTCTCTACGCTTCTAACAAAACAACTAGCGCCATTCCTTGTAGGTAAAACTACCAACTGAATTTATTCAAATAATATTTAGGAGTGAATCAGGTTGTGTTTACATGTGATTTTTGCTGGATTTTTCAAGTACTAATCAATGAGTTATCCACGATTTTCAGCATAAGATGTGCGTGTAAATAGCAAAAATGGAGTATTCCATTCTACTTATTTTATGTGTAATAGGACTTGTCTTGTGTGTTGAACATGATTTCAAAGGTTTTGATGATACCATTTTATTCGGTATAAACTGGCCGGGAAATCCTGAAAACCTTGAAAATTTAGTCGATGGCGAGTCTACGATACCCAAGGTATTGTCATTATTAATACTCTATAATCAAGACGGCAAAATTTCAAAATCTGATTGCTAATATACCATACAAACTGAAACATAGAATTCCAGCAATTTCATGACTATCTAACGATAATCACGTATTTCCCCTCAACTATATCTGTAGTATTATAATAGTATATAATATAATAGTTTTCAAAACTCTTACAATATTTTCAGTCCTGCCTTACCTAATAATGCCTTGGAAAGGCACAACTTCGGATGCTTGACCCACGATTTTAGGAGCAGGGAGGGGAGAACAGGTAGGGGTGAATGAGTATAACCACCCCTGAGAGTGGGGGGGGCTAGATCTCACCCCCCCCTTTAAGATATATATAATTTTTATATATTTTATTTGTTATTTTTTTCATAGCTTTTGACCTAAAATTTTGGGGAGGGGGAGGGGGGAACGGGTTGGGGTGAGGGAGTACAACCCCCCCTGAGAGTGGGGGGGGGCTAGATCTCACCCCCCCCTTTAAGATATATATAATTTTTATATATTTTATTTGTTATTTTTTTCATAGCTTTTGACCTAAAATTTTGGGGAGGGGGAGGGGGGAACGGGTTGGGGTGAGGGAGTACAACCCCCCCTGAGAGTGGGCTGGCTAGATCTTGCCCCCCTCTGAGATATGATTTTTTTATTTATTTTATTTGCAATTTTTTTCGTAGCTTTTGCTCTTTTATTTTGAGCTGTTTTTTTATTTTGCTTTCTGATAAATATAAAGTGAAGATGTTATGTATGGCCCCAAAGACTAGGGTAGGTTATTTTTAAAAAACTGTGTGATGATTTTTAGTACAATTAAAACTGAAATATTGCATACACCAAGCGTATACGCGGGGTGGGGGGGTCCAGGGGTAGCCTTTCACCTCCCCTACCCCCTCTACTCGTGCCCGTCAATTCTATATATTCACCTCCCCAGTGCATGGAGCGGTGAATATGTCCAAACATTAGAAACAAAATTGCAAAAAATATTTCAATAATTCATATCTCAGAGTAGGGGGGGGGGGAGTTCAGCCCCCCCCACTCTCAGGGGGGGTTGTGAGGAACCCTCCGAAGGTTAAGGCGTCGCAAAAATGTCCAAATATATGATACAAATTGTAAGCAAGTGTAAAAAGTAAAAAAAACGTATCTCAGAGAGGGGGGGAGATCTAGCCCCCCCCCCACTCTCAGGGAGGGTTGTACTCTCTCCCCCTACACATTCCCCCCCTCCACCCTAAAATCGTGGGTCAAGCTTCCGAAGTCGTACCCTTGGAAATTAACACTCATTATTACTATTAAGTTGCAGAATAATGAGATTCTTAAGGTAACCACCTCCACCAAGGAGGCTTACCAGTGCCGTATACCAGAGCTCAAAGTAGAAGAGGCAACAAACATTGCTGAGTATGATGGGCCATCACCAATCAATTTGTTGAAGCCACTTTTTTCCCAGAAAATATGCTCATACAGGCTAGAAAGCTATTGGAGCTATGAGGTCTGCCACGGGAGATATATTAGGCAGTACCACGAGGAGAGAGAAGGTAAAGCCTAATTTTTTGTTGACTTTCTATCGTTCCATGCTCTGGAGGGCTCGTTAGCTGTCGGACCCAGTAGTTATTGATTAATAGCAGTTGTTAAGCCATGTCAGAGGCTTTCTGGTGGCCTGGCAAAATTTTATACCACAGGCCAGTACTACCTATTTTTTGTGCCTTAAATTACTAATGTGTCCTCTTGAACCAGAGTTAAAGGTGAATGTTTGAAATTGCCCCAAAATTACCACAGTCCTGGCACATGACATGTCGCTATCTTTGCATATTATACATTGTATAGTAATATAAAAAAAACAGCATAAATCAACCCTCTTCTTAAAGCCCAGAGCCCAGCTCTTTTTGTTGGAGTAATTTCCAGTTTCCCTATTTTTGCCCTAAGCTTTGACTTCCCTATGCAACATGACATTGTTTTCTCCTTTATCTGATCTGTAAATGTCCTTCTAGGTCTGCCTGTTCCTCTCTTTCCTTCTACTTTCCCTTCTTTGATGGTTCTCATGAAGTTGTCAAGTTGTTTAAGGTGGCCAAACATCTTTCCTCTCCTCCATCTTTTCTCATTTCTGTGGTCGCTAGTAAGTGAATAAAAAAAAGAAATAATAGGTCATGAATTTAAGAGTATTACTATTATTAGTATTACTATTAATTTATTTACTATTACTGATAAATTAGTAGTGGTGAGTTTTAATAGTAGAATATTTTGGTTTTGGAGATAATAATTATTCATTCATTCATTTATTGTTAGGGCATGAACCACAGATTACCAAATTTTAAAGCATAGATTGTGGAGACCTGAATTTTGAAAATAGGCCTCATAGGTTTCCTTGTGAATCACCACATATTGTCTCATCACAGGTAAACAAGTAAACACACAGGAGTACTATTTGGGCCATTGGAGCATAGACAAGCAAATAAAGCTAGAATCGGATGTACAAGCCGCCCAAGAGGCTAAGGAAACCCTTAAGACCACCAAAGTTGATGGCAGTGCTTTACCTTACATTGAAATGGCTATGGATGATGGTAAGACACTGATAAGAAGTGTTTCTAGTTTCATTTTTCAATGAAGAAGCGTAACGAAAAAACCATGAAACCATAAAATACCTCGCACCTCGTATTTTCTTTCATTCGATATTAGCTGTGCCTGTGTCATTGCCCGTGTGGTAAGTTTTCTGGGATATAAGAATCGTATTAAGTTATTCCAGAACTAAAAGTACCAATATACCAAATTTCATTAAACTTTGTTCAGAAGCCAAATCGTTTTTTATCAATTGATTGGCTTTTACTCACTGAATTGAGGTCAGTCACATCCTAAGCAATCCAACGGTAAAAACCAAATCACAATCAGGGCAGTAGTTTTTAAGTGATGTGCGAACAAACAGACAGACACAATGTAAAAAATGTTATATTTTTGATCAGTGGCTGATTTTATGTTCCAAAGACAATTTTTTTTTCATTATCTTCATAGTACAGGCTTTTTGTTACCTACTGCTTTATTATAAGTATAGATTTCCAAACTTGTGTGTGTAATTTGAATTATATTGCCACTGCTGCACAGTAAAATGCACGTTGTAATTGTACAATTATAATATACTGGCTGTTGCCCGCGGTTTTACCCGCGTAGACAATGTTGATGGATGATGATAATGAAAAGTATCCTATGTGTACCAGGGCCTAAAGGTGAAGGTAAAGGATGAGTTTTTTAACAGTGAACTCTGTGGTAGCTTTGGTAACCATGTATGTATGTCCCTTCCCTTATTTCGCCGTACTCGGTTAAAAAAGAAACAATTTTATATAGAAAAATGCAGTTGCACTGTGCTATTTGAGCACTACTGAGCTACTAAGGCGCGGCCAAAAACTTGCTCGCGGCCGGTGAAACTTTATGTAGACAACATTCATCATCACAGAAATAATAATATACATATTATATAATGCTGTAAAGCCATTTTAACTTTAGTAGCATAACTACAAGTGAAAAAATAATAATATACATATTATATTATGCCGTAAAGCCATTTTAACTTTAGTAGCATAACTACAAGTGAAAAAATAATAATATACATATTATATTATGCCGTAAAGCCATTTTAACTTTAGTAGCATAACTACAAGTGAAAAAGAAACAAAAAGTCGCAGCCTCAGATCAAACCTTAAAAATTCCTTCACAGAAGATGACAGAAGACAGAGGCCTTCAATGCAAACAAAAGTTTTAGTAAAGTGGTCCTTAAATGTCGCGTTTCTGATATATAGTACAGCCATTTGGTAGTTTTATCTGGAAAGTTTACCGCGAGTTTTGAAAGTGGGTAATTTTATAGATTTCAATGAATGAATGATGAATTTTGAATGTAAACTCCTGAAACCTAGGTACACGTTTTTCAGGATTCCGAAATTTTCTAACATGAAAGGCCAGGTGAGTTTGAAAATTTCGAAAAATCCTGAAATACTTGTTAGTTTATTTTATTTCTGGAGTTTTTACTCACGATTTCGACTGTCTAATGTAAAGTATGTGTATGACTCCAGTGTTTTCAAAATAGAGATATTTTGTAAAAAAAAATAACCACATTTTTAAACCCCTTATCCAATACCTTGCTACGCGTTCGCACACTCATTGTGCGCGTGGTAGTGTGCAGTTTTTTTTTCAAACATCATTTTTGCTGTACGCACCAAGAGATGAATTTTGAAAAAAAATACATACGTATCGTTACCTCTTTAAAAATATACTCTCCAAATATCAAGTCTCTGCATTCAATATACGTTGTTCCTGCATCGGAACGTTTTTAGTAAAGACTACCTGTAACCGCGGCTTTGCACGCGTGCTCTTTTATAATGTGCTATTCCAGGACCAATATACCAACATTTGATCAACATTTCTTCATCCGTCAAAAATACTGTTATCAATTGCTCGGCTTCTAACTCACCGGATTGAGATACCAATTACACCAGCTTTTAAATCATACCCTAAGAAACCCTAATAATGAAAACCGCATTGCAATCGATCCTGTAGTTTTTACGTGATGCGTGAACTAACAAACATAGACACAGACAGAAAGACACGATTAAAAAATAAGTTATATTCTTGTTCAAAACCTTTTTTAAGCAACCAAGAGTACTTTTTTTTTTCTTCTTTGTACAACATTTTTCGAACCTATTACTTTATTACAAGCATAAGTGTCAATTTGCATAAAAAAAAACCGTCCAGTAGTTTCAGCGTGAGAAGTGTTCTTTTTAATAACTTTCAACCCATATCTTGCGGAAACCATTTAATTTTTCGGGATGAGAAGTACCTCGAAGTATGAACTCAAATCATACCAAATTTCATTTGAATTTATTGAGTATTTTCGGCGTGATGCGCTGCCAAGGTACAGACAGTCAGACGGACAGACAGATAGACAGACAAATAAAAATTAA
Organism: Alsophila aescularia; assembly: GCA_946251855.1. NCBI lineage: Eukaryota > Metazoa > Arthropoda > Insecta > Lepidoptera > Geometridae > Alsophila > Alsophila aescularia. The sequence continues at coordinate 46,295,951 of OX276383.1, read as the reverse complement.
AAAATACCGTTTTGTCTTTAGTATTGTATATAGAACAGCCTCCAATAAAAATTACAAAATATCTTCAATTTACAGAATTTAGGACATAATCCCGCAGGAACTCTTTATTTTTTCGGGATAATAAGTATTCTAAATTTTTACCCATTATATAAACTATGACTGTGCCAAGTTGCAACAAAATCCGTCCAGTAGTTTCAGCTTGATACGTGTTCTTTTAAATAACTTTCAATGCCTATCGTGCGGGAACCCTTTAGTTTTGCGGGATTAAAAGTATCCTATGTCCTACCCCTACCTCGTAGTATGAACTCAAAACATACCAAGTTTCATTTAAATTCATTCAGTAGTCCCGGCGTGATGCCTAGCCAAGATACAGACAGACAGACAGACAGACAGACAAAAATGAAAAAAAAACTGCTTTGGCTTCAGTATCGAATATAGAGCACCCCCAACAAAAAATAATAATATAATATCTTCAATTTACAGAATTGGACTCGTTACAGTTTTATTATAAGTATAGATGTGTTTTCGCTTCTTGTAACTTTTTACCTATAATACTTACAGAACAACTGTAAATGCAAAAAATGTTGCAAATATTGTCTTCTTCATACTTTTCATAGACACTTTTGCCATAAATCTAACTGCTATAGAACTATTAAAAAAAATGGTTCAAGAGGGCGGCGCGAACGGCAAAGATACGAGGTGGTAAAGTTGAAATTCAGAAAGAGCAAATCGAAATCTATAAAATTACCCATATTCTAAACTCCGGGGAAACCTCTTTTTAACTCCCGAACATAGAGACGGGGAATAAGTTTAGGGTGTGTATACATGTGGCATCGTAGCTCCACAACGAATGGACCGATTTTGATGCGTTTTTTCTGTTTGAAAGCTGATGTGATCGAGATGGTTCTTAGATATATGGAGAGGGGAGGGGGAGAGGGGAGGGGGAGAGGGGAGGGGGTGGTGAGAAAAGGGGGGTGAAAAATCGTAGCTTCCAAACGAATGGACCGATTTAGCTGTGGTTTTTTTATATTTGAAAGCTGGGGTAAACGAGATGGTTCATTGCTATAATTGGTGGATGGAGGGTGGGGAGGGGAGGGGGGGGGGAGGGGGGGGGGAGCTGGTGCGAATCGTAGCAATGTGTGGAGTAATGGAGGTGACGATTGTAGCTCCCAAACGGATGGAACGATTTTTATGTTTGAAACCTGGTGTGATCAAGATGCTTCTTAGCTATAATGGGGGGCTGGGGAGTCGGGGGTTATATAAATTTTAAATTTGTGCTTGTTTTAGAATCAGATGACTGTTAATATTGAGCCCCAAAGATAATGTTTTAGTTAAGCTATTTTGGAGTTCTAAAATCTCAGAATCGCGTCACTCTTAACAATTTTTGTTTGTATCAATTCCTCTATCGAATAATTAAGGTTTGATCAGGGACCTCAATTTTTCGTTTTTTTTTCACTTATAGCTATGCAAGGCTTCATATTTAAATGTAAGGTCCCCTTTACATACCGCAAACCAATTCCTGGCTAACATCGAACTCAGAGACGTCAGGTCGAGTCATAGACAATTGCACGTTACTCCGAGATCAGAGAGTCGAGCCAATCTGGCATTTGTTTTTTTAATTAAAGGAGATGTTCAGAAGTGGTACTTTATTCCGAGAAAATTCCAGCAGCTATGATATATACCTCATTTAAAAGCTTATTTTCTGTGCTACATAAATATACGTAATTTATATTTTATTGAGCCTCCATTTCTTAAACAAAAGAGAAAATATTTTCCTAGATATAAAGTTGAACAAAGCTTTTAATATTTTCCATTCTATTAAGTTAGTGCGTTTTTCGTGCACTGGGAATAAAATAAAACAGATTTATATATTTTATATGTTTTGCTATTTCAATTGTTATATTATAACATCTGAATATAAATAATAATAAAATAACAAAATTTTCCTTACGAAATGTCATCAAAAAAAGAACCCGTGTGAAGCCTGTAGAAAAAAAACATAAGGTCCTGTCATCTGTCATCCATCAGCTGTCAGTGCCAGATCTACATACATTGTGCCGTTTTAAATGTTACTGTTGCCAGTAGTGTCAAATTAGAGTACCTAGTGTGGCAAGTGTATTCATTCTACCAAACAAAAAACAAAACTCAAATAAAAAAAATGGAGGTATTTCTTTTTGTTTTTATTAGCTAGTCATTATCAGAATAATATTCTCTTCACAAATATCTAATATTTTGTTTAGAATTTTAAATTATTTTAGTACCAGCTTCCATACATTTTCCGAACATCTCTTTTCATATAGTTATAGCAATGTAACTCATTGGATGATTCTGTAATGTTATAGTTGTGTATATAAATAAATTAACCCTGTCAAACAAATTATAAAAGTAATTAATTTGTATTTTATTATTATTAAGCATATCTCTTTTCTACCCGACTACGAAAAAGGAGGGTAGTGATTTTAACACAATTTTAACAGAGTATGTATGTTCGTCAAATCCTGAAATTGTCTCGATTGTCCGCGTAATGTTTAAAAAAATGGCGTTCTTGGTACCAACTCCATACATTTCTCGACTAAACAATAAAAATCTTCATGATGAGTTTAAAATTACAGGAGCTTCATAAAACCAAATACCAAAATGTAATGTAGACACGTAGAAAAACATTATCATTTGAAGAAGCTGGTATTATGTCTGACATTTTAGCTGTGTTCTCATTCCTTCAGGTACAGTTTGCGACCTGAGTGGAAAGCCTCGGCTGACCCGAGTCCGCTACGTGTGCTATCCACACGGCAAGCACGAGGTGTACTCCTTCAAGGAAACTGCCACCTGCGAGTATGAGATCATCATCCTGTCGCCTCTCCTCTGCGACCATCCACTGTTCAAACCCAAAGACGTGGGTGAGAACATCATTAGCTGTCTGCCGGTCGACGACGCACCGAAGAAACCCAGAAGTCTTCTAAAAATGGAGGTTGATAGCTTGCGATTCCATCACCAGACTATTAGATTGATCAATAATGTAAGTCGTTTCGTGCACTGTGTTTTGTGTGTTTTACTCAACACTGTTTGTGTTATCACGTAGTTTAATTTGATGGCTTGTTTTACTGTTTGAGATTGTTTCACATTAGAATTTTCACAATAAGTACAAGTCTTTCAAGCGATAAACCAAAACGGTAATATCGTGATGATGATCCGTTTTTGTAACTTTTATTTATAAATCAAAACCTAAAAGATCCATTTACTAAATGATTATTAGGGCTCTTACGCAAGAAGCCGCCTGGGGAATTACCACACCTTTGTCAGGTATTCAACCGCCAATCAGTAGTGTGTAAACATTTCTGTGTTTCGGTTTGGAGGGAAATATTTCCAGCGAAATTACTAGGCAATGAGACTTACCAACCAATGTCTCAGGGTGTCGAGCGCAGTGCAGTGACGCACAACATTTTGCAACCAAAGTTCTGGGTGGCACTGCAACTGTTATGGGCAGGCGGGACGCTTACCATCAGGCGAGCGACCAGCCCGTCTCATCACTCAAAGTAATAAAAAATAAAACAAGTCAAAAGAAACCCGAAGTTTTCAAACAAACCCCTTCCATTTGACTTTACTGAATGTTTTACTTTGAAATTTCTAACCCCCTTTTATACCCCACATATCAACAACGCCCGACCAAATTACCTCATAAGTACACACAAACTTGAAAATTCTATTGTTATTAACTTCCTATACCAAATTTCACGAAGATCGGATGAAACGTCCCATAGTCATACAACTGTAACAAATAATTACTAATGCTGATTTGTCAGTTGCTCCTCACTTCGCTCAGTTAAGTCTAGCGTCGTTTTATGAGATCAAAATAGTAAATAGTACACAAATATCTGTGAAACAAGCCAACTATTGTCTTAGTTTGTGTATGACTGCTAATTTTGCATTTGTTTTGTAGTAGTACCTCTAGTGCTTGTATAACTGTTCTGTTGCCTTCAGGATCAGGATACTAAAGATGTACTAGCTGTGTTGAAAGTTGAGAAAGTCGAAAAGGTAATTTCGTTTTAGTTTTATTTCATTTTGATGCTTATTGCCTGAATAGTAGGGCTTGTTTTGGTGCTCATTGTAATTCGTAGTTAACATGATAATTAACAAATCACCACCTTGTAAAATTGTTAGTTTTAAGGCGTTGCGTAAACTGATACCGCTCTGAATTTGTCAATGTTCAGTGATTTGTCGGGCTATTCCACTTGTCCCTTGCAACAAATCCCCCTGGGGGGAAGATTGTTTTTTTCCCATCTATCTCTACTGGTAGGGATAAAATGAAATTTACTTCCACTTATCCCTACCGATTAGTTTTTAAACAAGTACCTAACCTCTTTGCCAGGTAAATATGAACCACATTAGTCTTAACTGCGATAATAATGATGGTTGTTTGTCACAATTTATCATATGACAACATTGCAGTTGATTTAATGACATTTCTTATTCTCGATGAGCTTAATAATATTAATTTTAATAGTTATCAAATATTTTAATACGTTAGTTAATTGTTAATAAAAATAATAACAAAAACAAAAATAATAAATTAATAACATTTGAAAAAAATATCTAACGATATTGGAAAGAGGGAGAGGATTGGTTTTGCTTCATGATGGATTCCAATATCACAAAAAGGAAAGTTATAAAAACGGAGCAGTATATTGGACCACTTACGAAGAAAACTAAATATTGCGGATCTCTTACGATTAATGTTAACTACTTATAACACCTAGTCGGTAGGGATAAGTGGAAGTGAATTTCCATTTATCCCTACCAGTAGAGATAGGTGAGTAAAAAACACTCTTCCCCCCTAGGGGGATACTTTGGTAGGGACAAGTGGAATAGCCCGATTTGTCGATGTTACAATTTTGCGAACCAGAGAAAAAATATGTGTGGATTAATTTATTTAGCCACCTATATGTGAAGTGTCGCTCATGTCACGTCATATTTTTTATTCTGTGGTCACGTTAAAATCAGGGACATTCATGCCACTACCACTACTATTATTTAATTGATGGCCTTGACCTGATTTGAAACTCCTGAATATATTCAACATGCAGAGAACAATCAAGCATTCACATGCTATGCATTTTTTTGGGACAATTGGGATTTGAACTTTACCAATTCAATCTCTTAAAGACACACTCATTTTCAGGACGGTGAAACTCACCTAAAGTTCGAACTCCACCCATTGAATGAAGAAGAGGATTTGACGGAAAGTGTCACCAAAGCGCCACAAATCGCCGACAAGTCGACTCCGCCGCCTATCACCGACGATTCGCCCGTCAGAGCGTTCTTGAATGGAGAGAACTGTTTGAATGGGGTAAGTGAAGCGTTTGACAAAGTGACCAAACCGCCACAAATCGCCGACAAGTAGACCCCGCCGTCTATCACCGACGATTCGCCCGTCAGAGCGTTCTTGAGTGGAGAGAACTGTTTGAATGGGGTAAGTGAAGCGTTTGACAAAGTGACCAAACCGTCACAAATCGCCGATAAGTAGACCCCGCCGTCTATCACCGACGATTCGCCCGTCAGAGCGTTCTTGAATGGAGAGAACTGTTTGAATGGGGTAAGTGAAGCGTTTGACAAAGTGACCAAACCGTCACAAATCGCCGACAAGTAGACCCCGCCGTCTATCACCGACGATTCGCCCGTCAGAGCGTTCTTGAATGGAGAGAACTGTTTGAATGGGGTAAGTGAAGCGTTTGGCAAAGTGACCAAACCGCCACAAATCGCCGACAAGTAGACCCCGCCGTCTATCACCGACGATTCGCCCGTCAGAGCGTTCTTGAATGGAGAGAACTGTTTGAATGGGGTAAGTGAAGCGTTTGACAAAGTGACCAAACCGCCACAAATCGCCGACAAGGATACCCCACCGTCTATCACCGACGATTCGCCCGTCAGAGCGTTCTTGAACAGAGATAACTGTTTGAATGTGGTAAGTGATGCGTTTGACAAAAGTGACCAAATCGCCGACAAGTAGACCCCGCCGTCTTATCACCGACGACAATTCACCCGAGAATTAAAAAAATATTAAAACACCTTAAAAAAGATTGTTATAACCAGTAGCCATGACATGGTCAAACTTAGAACGGGATATCACAATTAAATTCGTCTACAACATTTCGTGTCTGTGCTGTTAACCATTGAGGAGTTCCCTAGTCAGGACCCAAACCTGAGTGTAGCAGCCATGTCATATAAAAATTTCAAACTGGCTATCCTAATAAAATGTGTCCACAAAATTTCGTGTCTGTGCTGTTGACCATTGAAGAGTTCCTTTATCTGGAGCTTTTCCCTGGGGGTCCAGCAACGGATGTCGATCCAGGTCATGCTTTCAATAAAAATGCATTGTCATCGGATCTGAACCAACATGTAAAAATTTAACTACGTAGGATAAGAAGAAGTGGTTCTAATTCAGCTTGCAAGATTTGACCTAAACAAGCATACATACATACATACATGCAAACATAGCAAGTTAGATAAAAGCTTTCAACAAGATATAAGTTCAATAACTAAAACCCGCCTACGGTCGGGTAAAAAATAGCCTAAGACACTCTTGCGATGAAGATGAACCGATTGATACCTTGCAAAATCGGACCAAGTTTTAAGTTTGAACACATAACCTTCCCGTAGCCGGGTAAAAAAATAGCCTATGACGCCCTATACAAGAAGACGAATCGATTGATACCTCGCTTGTCAAAATTAGACCAAGTTATAATTTGAACACATAAACCTTACTTTTCCTTGCCGTAGTAGGGTAAAAAAAAAGCCTATGACACTATACCTCAAGACGAATCGATTGACACCTTGCTTGTTAAAATCTAACCAATAGGGGCAACGCAATGGTGGAACATCCACATGCCCACATGATACATACATACATAACTAGACTGTTAAACTCATTAACCTTCCCTTGCTTTGCTGTAGTCGGGTAAAAATAAGAACGTTCTCCTTTTGGAAGTCGATTAATAACTGATACAATAATTGTACTGTGTGGGCAATAATATGTCCAGCCTACGAATAATTATTCGTAGGTCCACCCCTTCTGCGGGTGCTGTAAGAACCAGCAATTGGCAGCAGTATTCCCTGTGTAACAACATCAACATCTACTGCGCCAAGCCAAGTGTGGTAATTATGCCAAAAACCCCTCTATTATTATGGGGAAGGCCCAGGTTCAGAAGGGCCAAGTTTTAAAATGAAACTGTACAATTCCAGGGTACAGGATGGTGGAAGTATGAGTTCTGCTACGGCAAGCACGTGGTGCAGTACCACGTGGACCGAGACGGGGAAAAAACCACCCTCATGCTGGGGCAGTTCGATGAGGCTGCGCATCTCAACTGGATCAAGGAGAACAAGGGCAAGGCGCCTAAACCTGTCGGTGAGTCCTCATCGGCACCATGAAGACTACTGCTAGGCTGGAAGCGCTGGAACGCAGGTTTTTGATCAGGCAGCAATATTTAAAGATTGGGAGAGAGAGGGAAGACGGAGGTAGAGGTATTAGGAGAGATAAAGCGCGATACAGATATAGATAAATAGTTTTATAGATGTCTATGAATTTTAAGAAATTTTTGAGGTACTTGGACATGTCGTTTTCCTGTTCTCTAATCCAAAGATTGATGCAGATTCTGATGTCACAAAGCAGGCTACGTTTTACTTTATTGTTATAGTGGTATCTATCTGAATCGAATAGGAATGTAACATTAGTTTAGCCGAAAACACACTTCACAGTGGTGATGGGGGACTTCAACGCACGGCTGGGCATGAGGAATGGCGATGAACTGAGAGTGGGGCAGTTTGGATTTGGACAGCGGGAAACAAAGGGGTCAGCGATTGGCCGACTTCATGGAGAAGGAGGGACTCTTTATGATGAATTCCTTTTTCAAGAAGCACCCGTCCAGGAAATGGACGTGGCTGCACCCCGGCGTTCATAAGCGCGAGATAGATTTCATTTTGACGATCAATAGGCATATATTCAATGATGTCTCTGTGATCAACAGGGTTAAGACCGGCAGTGATCATCGCATAGTAAGAGGCTCATTCAATATCAACGTAGAGCTGGAGAGGTCTCGTTTGATGAGATCTACTCTTCGCCCAAGTCCTGCCCAAATCCAATACCTCGAGAGCTTTCAATTGGAACTTCAAAATCGCTTCCAAATCCTTACCGAATGCGATACAGTGGACGAACTAAACAACGGGCTGGTGGAATTTGTTTACGCGATCGGGTCGGAGTTCTTTAAGACCCAACGCAAAAATAGAACACAAAATCTCTCTGAGCATACACTCAAACTTTTGGCAGAAGGAGGTGAGATGAGAAGAGATAAGTCTTCAGTGTATATGTTGAGTTACAGCTTGCGTAATAAACAGATCTCCAAATCGATGCGACACGATTTGCGTTCTTATAATGCTAATTGTATTAAGAACGCAATAGAGCGGAACAAGGGCTTCAAAGAGTTCGCAAGAGATCTGTCTATTGGGCAAAGTCTGTTGACGAAGCTGAAGACCAACAGTGGCAGCACAGTTTCGTTGAAGCCAGAGATTTTGAGTGAGCTCGAGAAGTTCTATGGGCAATTATACACCTCATCGCGTAGTCCTCCTAGCACTACAAGTAATGCAAGAGCCCGTTTGACCCGACATGATACCGAAGATATCCCGGACGTCAGCCTACACGAAATCAGAATCTCTCAAACAGCTTAAGAGCAACAAGGCACCAGGGGAGGACGGAATAACGACATAGCTGCTGAAAGCGGGCGGAACACTGGTACTTAAAGTCCTAGAGGTGTGGCACAGGAGCGTAGTGGTTTTGTTCTTTAAGAAAGGTTTCGCTGCTGAGCCACGTATATAAGCTGTTTTCGAGAGTAGTTACAAATCGTCTCGCTCGTAGGCTTGACGACTTTCAGCCTCCCGAACAAGCTGGATTCCGGAAAGGCTTTAGCACCGTAGACCACATGCATACGCTCCGGCAGATTATACAGAAGATCGAAGAGTATAAACGGCCACTATGTCTAGCGTTTGTGGACTACGAGAAAGCCTTTGATTCAGTCGAGACTTGGCTACTTGACTACCGGTACATCGAAGTGTTGAAGTGTTTGTATCTTCTATCTATCGTTCTATCCAACTGCAAAAAGGGGTGAGACAGGGAGACGTTATTTCTCAGAAAGGGTTCACTTCTTCACTGGAAGATATATTCAAGCTTCTGAACTGGAACAGATATGGTGTTAACATCAATGGCGAATACATCACTCACCTTCGATTTGCTGATGATATAGTCATCATGGCAGAAACTCTGGAAGACCTAAGCACAATGCTCAGTGACCTCAATATTATTTCTCAACAGGTGGGTCAACATGAACATGGGCAAGACGAACATCATGTCAAATGCCCATGTCGTACCAATGCCGGTTTATGTTGGGAACGATATAATCGAAGCTGTTGATCACTATGTCTACTTAGGTCAGACGATCCAACTGGGTAGATCCAACTTCGACAAAGAGGTCAACCGACGAATCCAACTCGGATGGGCAGCGTTCGGGAAATTACGTCATATCTTCTCGTCGCAGATACCGCAGAGCCTCAAGACGAAAGTTTATAATCAGTGCGTGTTGCCAGTAATGACATACGGCACTGAGACTTGGTCGCTAACTATTGGTCTTATACACAAGCTCAAAGTCGCGCAGCGTGCAATGGAGAGGTTTATGCTCGCTGTTTCACTACGTGATAGAATCCGAAATGAGGAAATCCTTAGAAGAACCAAGTTTACCGACATAGCTCTCAGATTTGCAAGTTGAAGTGGCAATGGGCAGGCCATATAGTTCGCAGAACTGACAACCGCTGGGGAATAAAGGTTCTCGAATGGCGACCACGAACAAGTAAGCGAAGTGTAGGGAGACCACTCACACGATGGACCGACGACATTGTTAACATCGCAGGAAGTCGATGGTTGGAGGTGCCAAAAGATCGCTCGTCATGGCGGTCTTTGGGGGAGGCCTATGTTCAGCAGTGGACTTCTAAAGGCTGACATGATGATGATGATGAGTTTAGCCCTGTCAAACTGTTTGTTGTCTCTTTCCAACATTACTGGAAACGAAAGGGGCTATCTGGCATTATCTGTAAGACTGTCAAATTAGTTTAGATCACTACATCTTCGCATGCCATGTAAATAGTAACTTTTATTCGTTTTCAGAGCACCGCACATCAGTGTCCCATTTCTACTCGGGCGGAGACGTGTGCGACAAGACCGGCAAGCCTCGGCAGACCGAAGTCAAGCTAAAGTGCCTGGAGAACTCGTCGAGCCCCGCCCAAGTGTCCCTCTACCTCCTCGAGCCCAGGACCTGCCACTACATCCTCGGCGTTGAGTCGCCTCTCATCTGCGACATACTCCCTCTAGCGGACGAAAACGGACTCATCAAGTCGATTAGACCGATCCTGCGGAGGCAGGATAATGTGGTCGAGTCGAAAGAAGAGGGTAGTGACCACAAACATAAGTATGTGGTGAAGTTTGGAAATGATTAGCACAATAAATGTGTTTTTTTGTTTTATTTTGATTGTTTTATTACAATAGACTTAGTTATTACAATAGACTCAGTTATTACAATAGACTTAGTTATTTTAATAGACTTAGTTATTACAATAGACTTAGTTATTATAACAAACTAATTTTGATCGAAATTTTATTTTTGTATTTACTTTATATGTTTTTACTGATGGTAAACTTTATTTTATTTTGAATATTTCGGCTTTCTATGTGGTAGTTGATTTTTAATATGTTGGAAATGTGCGTCTTCCAATGAAGAGTGGACATTTCAGAGCATAGCGCTAAGGGATACTTTCAAAAGAAATCTATTTTTTTCAGTTTGACTTACAGTTTTACGTAGTTTTATTTACATACAGCACAGCTAGCCCGCGGCTTTGCCCGCGTGGTTAAAATTTATGAGTTTTTTGCACGGAACTCTAATTATTTTTCGATAATAAAAGTAGCCTATGTTACTTCTTGTAATATCAGCTATCTCTCAGTGAAAGTACCCTCAAAACTGGTCCAGCCGTTTCGTAGATTAGCGGGAACAAACAGACAGACAAAATAATGGCCTTTTTGTTATTAGTACTGTGTATACTTTCACATGCGTTTAGTAAAAAGCTGCTATTTTGACATTACAAACATACACTTAAATTTTTTTTATTTGTATAGAAGATATAGGTTTTTATTTTAAAACCATTTCGAAGCTTACAAATAAAATTTATAGCATATTTTTCTTATATTATTCTTACTTTATTAGTAAAAAAAAACCTCTATATTATCATGTAACAATATTTAGCCTTGAATTATTTAAAAAAACAGTTCAAACGGACAAACATACATATCATTCATGCACCATAAATAATAGGTACATATACCACCGACTTGAGGTTTAAGGAATGTTTTATTTCTCAAGAATAAATTCACTTCAAAAGAAACTTTAAAACGATACAACTGTACTGCGGTGTCTGCGGCATCAACGGCTTGATGCCGCCGCATTTGTTCCGGTGACATTAGTGGATCCGCCGTCACACCCCGTAATCTAATGACCACTCGCATGTATTTCCTCATCGACAGTAGCGGATCCTTTTTGGGCGCTAAGGGGCTCAAGTTTCCCCACAAAAGCATCTGGGTCAGTAAGTAACTGTAAGGTGTAGGTACGAGGACGTGATGAGCTTTTAAATCCGCGCGCCACTCAATCGAGATGCAGTCACACTGCACACCCACTATCAGCGCCACCCGCCCGCGCCGCGGGCGGTCGGCCAAACCTTATATAATATATATATATATATACAATAAGTAACAGTTTTTTAAATAAACGGCCTGCCTCCTTTACGGGTTCCGGTTTACGACCCTATTGTATTTATTTTTCTATTGGTTACCGCGGCGAATTTTAATTGTCGTCGCCGCGCCGATGCGATGCGCAGCAGCTCCTGCCGACGCGACGCGACGACATTCTAGTCCCGCACAACAACTCGTGGGCGTGGGCAATTTCTGAATAGTTTTAGCGCTCGCTGCGCTCGTTTGTAATTACTATTGTTTTATTTTTATTCCGAATATTAATAAAACAATAATCTCTTAATTCTAATTCGGAAGTAAATATTTAGTCTATACAGAAAGAAATTAATAAAAAAAGCGGTCGCGCTAAGTCATAGGTAACTAATAGGAGTCCCTATATTACACGGCCAGTATTACGCGACCAAATAATGTACAGCCAATAATACGCGACCAATATTACGTGGATTGGCGTCGTAATATCAGGGTGTACATTATTTGGTTGCGTAATATTGGCCGTGTAATATCACCCCGTGCTGATTTTGTACAGGCGATAATACGCAGCCAGGATTACGTGTACATCACAGATTAAAATATAGAAATGACATGGTCAAAGCCTCGTTGGCACGTTCCAGTTTCCTTTTACCACAGATTATGAATCGCAATTGCTCCGGCGCTGCGGGAAGTGCTGCCCCTCCGCCCTTGCGTAACAAAGTACAGGTACCAACGCTCGCCTCCGCCGCTCCAGCTCATCCTGGTACCTGCACTTTGTCACAGCGGACGGGGGCTGCACTCCCTCCGCGCCTCCGGCTTTTTAAAAACACTCTAGTGTAGGGCAGACAAGACCACGTGGAGTCGGGGTTGGCCGATTCGGTTCTGTGACAGTTTTTTTCATCTTGACACTCGCCTACACAAACGAGGCATCAAGGAGTGTTTCTAGCTTTGTCTATGGTTGGCTTCGTATTATTGGCCGTGTAATATTGGTCGTACAAAGTCGGCACGGGCTGATATTACGTATCCAGTTGTACACGTAATACTGGCCGCGTAATACTGGCCGTGCATTATCAACCCGGACCGATTTTGTACGGGCAATAATACACGGCCAGTATTAGCCGTCCAAATAAGTAAGTAATATCTGGCCGTGTAATATTGGCTGTACAATACTGGTCGTACATTATTTTGGTCGTGTATTATCGTCTCCCACTATTATTAGGTATCTACACTAATATTATAAAGAGGAAAAATTCGATTGTTTGTATGTTTGTTTCATTGTAATAGATAAACTCAAAAAATACAGAACCGATTTTAAAAACTCGCGTCTAGAAAGCTTTATTATCAGCGAGTAACATGGGCAGTAGGTACCTATAATATTAACCAAAAAATTAGAGATCCCTACGAAAATTGCTGTAATGTAACCAAGAATATTATCTAGTGTAACCCAAAGTATCAAAAAATAATGACACGTTGCCATGGAAACGAAATAAGTCTATCAAGTACGTGAGTATCTAATAATAAAGTAGTTGTCTATGGTCAAAAAACATCACAATACGATACGATACGATACGATACGATACGAAATACTTTATTGTATACCAAAACAAAGAACAAACAATATCAATATCACAATTCGGTGCTGCCAAAGATTTTGTTTGAATGTTTGTATACATGGACGTTTTTCAGATTGGGCGTTTTTATATTTGGACATTTTCTTGCTTTGTTTTGAATGTTATCAATAGTTTAATATACTTTATTTAAAATTCATGTTCTACATTGTACAGGTTCAACGTTTTTGCGCTCGCATCGCTCGCTAAATTTGTCACGAAATCCTGACTGGTATCTATTTAGCCTATTCACTGAAGTAGCTTGACAAAATCGAACCTTAGCTCCCCCTTCACCCCCCCCCCCCCTCATCACTCCCCAAACATAAAATTATTCTGGATCGCCACTGCTCACTGACCAGCTGGCTTATTCTTGAACACCATTCCGATTCAATCACGATCCCAACAGTGCTATTCAGCTAGAAAACCTAACTGCACTGCAACGTGGGGGGATGTGGGGGAAGGTTTGGGGAAGTGGGGGAAAGTGAGGGGAGGAAAGGGGGATGTAGATGAATGATAGGGATGTCGGGGTAGGGTGCGGGAAGGGGGGCAGGTTGTGCAAATTGGGGGAAGACTGAAGGAAAGGGTGGGTGGGACAGAGTGGGAGAAAGGAGGGAAAGTGAAAAGAAGAGGGGATGTGGGAGAAAGGTGGGGAAATGGGGGGCATGGCATATTTTTTTAAACCAACTTGGTGGACATGTTGCCACACCGAAAGTTAACGATCACATTGCACTGCAGGTTAAGTTTTCTAGCTGAATCGCACTGTTGGGATTGTGATTGAAGCGGCATGGTGTTCGAGAGTAAGGGGCATGTCTGGCAATCACTGCGTACTAATAGATGTCATTGGTGTCAGGCGTTTAGGTACACCTACATAGAAAAATACCTATAAATACCACACAGCCCAGCTGCACAGGAAGCAGGAGTGTCAGATACATGCGTACGGAATACTTCACGCACAACCCATACCTATAGATAAGTACCTAAAAAGCGTGAAAACGTGTTTCTATCTTCAAAATGATTCGTCTTTCGTAAAGGTAAAATTGTGATTATCAGTAAGGTCATGACATTTGACAGAATTATCTACTACTAGCTGTATTTTTACTACAATGTTACTGCCCTTTATGATAAAATCCATAACAACATTGTCCAATTTAATGGCAGACTGGGCTAACTTATTTATCACACAGCCGTCAACCAACACGCTGAAAATGACAGTTTGACGAACTAGCGTGGCGACCGCGATGAGATTACCGGCCGGCAGTCTTCCAGTCGACACGCTGAGACGACATGCTTTCTCTCCTCACGATTCTCGCGGCGATTAATCTTGCGCGCTATGCCGATTCCGCGCGCGTTCTCGGCCTCTTCCCACACACGGGGAAAAGTCACCAAATGGTCTACAACCCGCTACTGCGGACCTTAGCGGAGAGAGGACATCATATCACCGTCGTCTCCTTCTTCCCCATCAAAGACCCACCCGCAAACTACACCGCCGTCAGCTTAGAGGGCGTCGCCAGACCATGTCTGGAAACCTTTGATCTATCGAATAAGAAACCTAACGGAATTTTAAGGTTTTTGGGTTTGGAGGAAGTTATAAATCAAATTTTCGAGTTTAAACCATTGGCTAATGCAGCGTTGGACGTGTGCTCGAAGCTGGTGAAGTTTGTGCCACTGGCTGAAGTTTTGAAGAAGGAGTTCGATGTGGTTCTAGTGGAGAACTTCAACAGTGACTGCATGCTCGGCTTGCTGCACGTGTACGGTGTGAGAGCGCCAAAGGTCGCGCTGTTGTCTAGCACCATGATGCAGTGGTCGGCAGACCGCGTCGGTGCCTCGGACAACCCTTCGCATGTGCCTACACGAAAAAAAACAATGTTTAGCAAAGTAGGTGTACAGTTTTGGCTTGTCGAGATATATAGATTGGTGTGGAATTGTTCCGAATATATTATTATTATTATTATAGATAGTTGACCGAGCGAGCGTGAAGCGCGAGCAAAGCGTCTCCGTTTCAGTTTGGGCAAAAATGTTTTCGTATATCAGGCGGATGTCTGAAGCTAGTGGAAAGATTTGGATGACGACACATAGGTCTCGGTGGCCGAATTGGTAAAGGCATGTGCCGCGCTGAGGCACAGTATGCGAGTTCGAATCTCGTCCGTGACCCAAATTTTACATTAGTAAATTATTATATATATTTACGCTATGAAGGCGTAAACTGCTATAAAAAAAAAAATTTGGGAGGCGTTATCTTTCAGACACGAAGTTAATCAATATTAGCCGTGTTTGGTAGGTAGTTCGTAATACTACCAATAGATAGCGTTACCGTCCCCAGACGGGTTCAAAGAACCTAGTGGAAAGATTTGGATGACCACGCTGCAACGCATAGGTCTCGGTTGTGCCGCGCTGAGGCACAGTATGCGAGTTCGAATCTCGTCCGTGTCCCAAATTTTTCCATTAGAAAATTATTATATGGATGTTCGAATGTCTGGCTGTTCTCCTCGACAGGTCGACCGATCAACCGATCTAGACGAAACATATGGTATACAGGAATACCAAATTTTTAGAATCTTTTAGTCGTCGGGGTATTCTTGGTATTCTTGATGGGGAGGAAGTCCTCCTAAAAGGGGCAATCCACCTTAATAGATCCAAATCTTGTTTTTTTTTATTTGAAAGGTTAAACTTTAAGTTAGCCTCATAAAAATTTGGTGAAGATCTGATGAGTGTCTTCGGCGTAGCAGAATAGCTAATATATGCAGTAAATTGCTCACGTTTAGGTTTCTTCAAGTGGAATCAGCCCTTTACTTATTAGGTAAGGATTAATACAGCACCTTGGTTATTAATGTTAGTTTTACAATAAGTTAACTAGACGGCGCTACTGTGCAAGTGCACCGCTAGATTGTTTGCAAAAATGATTTTGCTCGCGAGGTCTACAGCTCACAGAGCCACTAGTCATATACTTACAAGGTTGCCTATATCGAATTACTCGTGTATTGTGTGTTCGTTTATTATTTTGATAATTTGTTTATTATATTTTTATATGTATCATAGCCCTCGTAGGTAGACTTTTGTAAGTCTGATTGGTAGGTGCTTACCTACTTATGCTAGCGCATCGATTTTTGGAAGAATTTAATTTTTTGTTATTTTTGATTAAGTATCCATAAAGTAGATACCTTACTTTTTTTCGTTAACATTAGACCATATTCTTGTCTAAATCTAGCTCAAAACTTATTGGAACACTAAGGCCCACTTGCACAGCCACAGGCTGTGTCTAGTCTGGGTTAAATATTTAAGACAAGTAGGATAGAGAGACCTGCGCAGACAGTGGCGCGAAAGAGATAACAATAATTTTTGAGCTAACTAATTATACACTTTGTTTTGGTTTCGTGCAAGTGGGCATAATCAACATAAAAGATAAATTAAAAAAAAAAACATGCTTGTTTATTTTTTAAATTTATCATTGACCCTAAAAAGCAGATAGGTTATACTAGAAAGCATTCGAGACCCCAGCAAACTATAATTAATTAATAAAATGTATAATTAGCCAACAAATTATATTCTAGAATCTAGATACAAAACCTATTGGTCTCGAAAGTTTTTTCCTGCTTTTTATGGCCTCTTTTACTTTATTATTGTTTATTGTTTTAAAATAACTGAAGCGTTTTTACATGACTGTCCGAAAAAGGAGTGTAATGTTTTAAGGGTTCATGTAAGTAAGTAAGTAAGTATGTATGTATGTATGAATTTATGTATGTATGTATGTGAGTTTTTATCCCACCATAACTTTTAAATGCCTAGACCATTGGTCAGCGACAGGAGGACCGCGGTCTGTATTTAGACCGCGGACGATCGAACTTCGGACCGCCAAATATTGTTATATATATTAATTTAAATAATATTTTCATATAAGTAGCCCTATATGAATCTTGGCTCTTGAATCCTCACAAACAGTCTGGCCGAAGAGCATGCGAAGCGTATAAGTTTCTGTAAAAATCCTCGATCTCGGCAAGAATCTCGGGTTTTGACACGATGGTTCTGCCATCAGCGGTTTTGAGCTTTGTCAGGTGATTCTTACCAAGTTGCTCAACGAAAACTTTAGACCCTCGGTTCTGCGCTATTGCCTTTTGTAAAAGGCGTGCGTTGGAGGACCGAAGGTCACGTCGTGTGAACTAATCTCTTTGTTGAGAGCCACCTCTTCTGACAAAGGAGCTTGCGTACTTTCTCGTCTTTGTGTTATGAGCCGGAGAGTGTCGTCTGAGCTTGGATTTTTTACCTTTACGCTGCATACTACAAAACTTTTGGCCCTCTTCCATAAGGATTCTCACCACCTTATCAAGTCCCTCGTTCACGTCACATGTGGTTTCCACAGCATCGAATCGTCTATTCAGATTTTCCTGGAACACGTAACAGTAGCAGTTTTATAGTAGTTTATGAAACGGTTGCATAATGAGGGGAATTAAAACACGAGAGTGAGTTTTTTAATAGTACTTATCACTCGAGTGTTTAATTACCTATTTATGTGCCGTTTCATACACTACTTTATCTACACTCATGCAATAGGAACCAAAGAGAATATAATCACTACGTTTATAGGAACTTACTTTGAATGAAAAAAATGATGTCGTAATATTTTATTGATTTTGCTGTTAAAAGCTCGTTCGTCATATTCGTTGCTGTTCCGTGATGTCGGGTGGAGTCAAATTCTACTCACAAACACTGTTTTCACATGTTTAACACATCTTTGTAACATTTTTAATCAGAATAAATTATTTGATCAGCATAAAATAACTACGGCGGAAAACGAACCGTTGGCGAGTTTTTTAAACTCACTCTCTTGTCTTAATTCCCCTCATTATGCAACCGTTACATAAACTACTATTTTTTTCTTATTATAGACGTGCCGTGCTTAATCTTATATCTTTAAATGAGAAATTCTTGTATATAAATATATATATATAATCTGAATTTCGGAAACGGCTTTCATTCCAACGATTTTCATGAAATTTAGTATACTGGGGGTTTCGGGGGCGATAAATTGATCTAGCTTGAATTCATTTTTAGAAAATGTTGTTTTATTCATGTTTCAACAATCAACTTTATCGATAATCAACTTATACATCACCTTTTTTTTTCTAAACTTACTTAATAAGTTGATAAACTGTAAAACATTAAGTATTTATTTCTAATATAATATTAAACTAATTGAACTCGTGATTTTTTATTTAAATAATCAGTTCATATTTTTTTATTATTATGTCGGTAAGATCGAAAAATATTACTCATATTTCATCATTTCATCAGTATGTAATTCGTATTTATATATAATTTCTAAAAAAACACAATTAACAAAAAAAAAAGGAAAAAACCGAGCAAAGCTCGGTCATCCAGGTACTGTATGTCTCTATGCTTCCATTTTTGAGTTCATTATCCGGATTTTACGATATGAATATGAGTGTAGACAAAATAGTTTTATTGATAGGCTCTTTAAGAACATTATTTTTTTTATATCTTATTTATCCTGTAGTTTCTAAAATGGCACGGTCGCCTTCTTCTAACCCTCGATATTGAATTTTGATTTTTATAAAAATACGACGCATAAGCAGACCGCAGCCGAATTCAGCGAATTCCGCGCTATTAACTTCACTTGTATGTACCTATAGTCTATATATATATATATATATATATATATATATATATATCTCTATGCATTTCTGTCTGTCCTGGAATCTTGCAACTTTCGTGCACTTTCCGCTTAGCTAACCGGCTGAAACTTTCAGGGTAGCTCACAAATCGGAGAAAAAGAATAAAAATAAAACTTTTATCTGGCACACTTTTTTTAAACAATGTTAATGTATTGATGGAAATGTTGTGGATGAGTAACGTTGACCTATGTATTGCCAATTATCATCCCACCATTAAATACTGAATAACCGCTTTGTTCTTGACAGACAAGTAGGTATCTATCTATTTTCAAATGCCTTCGGATACAACGATTTACTCAGGTTTACAATAATCATCATTATTTACTTGAAACTAACTACGTTTTATTTTCCACATAAAAATATTTTTTTAAAAAGTATGTAGGACAATACTAGGTTTTCACGTACTAATCACGAGACATCAGGCTAAGCAGCTTGGTTAGGTTAACCGATGTTCAAAAAGTATGTAGGACAATACTAGGTTTTCACGTACTAATCACGAGACATCAGGCTAAGCAGCTTGGTTAGGTTAACCGATGTTCAAAAAGTATGTAGGACAATACTAGGTTTTCACGTACTAATCACGAGACATCAGGCTAAGCAGCTTGGTTAGGTTAACCGATGTCATGTCAGACCCTACCGTATTAAGTTTGCTTCGTTTTCAGTGTATCGTCAGCGGGCAGTGCGACGCTAAGATGACATTCTGGCAGCGACTTGAAAACACCATCCTGAACAATTTCTACAAAATGTGGTTCCGTTACAATATTCAGTTGAAGGAGCAAGAGATTATCGAGAAGCACTTCGGGAGGAAGGTACCTGATCTGCAGCACTTGGCGAAGAACATCACGATGATGCTGGTGAACGTGTTCCACAGCCTGAACGGAGTGCGGCCGCTGTTGCCGGGAGTCGTGGAAGTAGGCGGAATGCACTTGGACCACAGCAGAAAACCAGAAAATATACCAGCGGTAGGTCTTATATACTTACCGAGGTGAGTAAAAATACCAGCGGTAGGTCCTACTTACTTACCGAGGTGAGTAAAAATGCCAGCGGTAGGTCCTACTCACTTACAAGGGAAGTGAAAATACCAGTGGTAGGTCCTAGTTACTTACAAGGGAAGTCAAAATACCAGTAGTAGGTCCTACTCACTTACCTACAAGGGAAGTGAAAATACCAGCGGAAGGTCCTACTTACTTACCGAGGTGAGTAAAAATGCCAGCGGTAGGTCCTACTCACTTACAAGGGAAGTGAAAATACCATTGGTAGGTCCTACTTACTTACAAGGGAAGTGAAAATACCAGCGGTAGGTCCTACTTACTTACAAGAGAAGTTAAAATTCCAGCGGTAGATCCTACTCACTTACAAGGGAAGTGAAAATACCAGCGGTAGGTCCTACTTACATACAAGGGAAGTTAAAATGGTCTGTTCGCCGATTGCCCCCTTTCTGATTTCGTCTATTATTTCTAGCCATCAATAGAAATTGTGGATCTTTGCCCCCTTTTTAAAATCCTGTACATTTTAGTACTTTATCGCCCACTTTTCTCACCAATGTAATACTCGATCAAAATATATATCAATGTGATATAAGGGAATTGATAATACCAGCGGTAGGTCCTACTTACTTACTTTACTTGGAGGGGAAGCTGTTCCCTGGTACCCCCTCTCACGCTTAGTTTATAACATTTTTCAGTTTATTAAAAAACGGCTGTGTGGTTGCCGGAGCCGTAAATTAACTGTGATGCTCGCCGATATAATAAACATAAACATATCTATTACTTTGACTTAAAACTGAAATATCACACAATATCCGCGGGCAGAGGGGGGAGGGGGGTACCAGGGGGGTCAATTGAGAGTTGGACTTGCGCATTTAATGATCATTTTATAAATTCCGTAAAATGATGTCCGCCGGACACGAGGCCAGTTTGCGAGTCAGTTCAGTCACTGGCCTATCACTAGTCTCGTGTACATACATTTAAAGATAGTTTACTGGACTCGTGTATGAATACATTTACCTATCACTGAACTGTCTTCAAAATGTATTCGTATACGAGGCCAGTGAAAGGCCACTGAGCGGACCTGACTCACTGAACTGATTCGCAAACAGGCCTTGTGTCCGGCGGGCATGAAATATAACGCAATGTTGGATGTTTTGCGTTAGCATTCATGAAGTTCCTCCCCGTCGGATTTAGGTACATTTGGATATTAATTTGAAGAATGGCCAAAGGTTTATTTTAACCATATTGTGCAATTCACGTGTGCAAAGATACACAGGCTGCGAAAGCATGGCGTGTTAATAGCGTGTGAATAAAACGTCGTCTGCATAGTTTTATATGTTTTTCCTTAGCCTTCTGGCAAATGTGAGTTAGTTCAATACATGGTATACTTAGGACACCAGGAGGAAAAAAAAGGTTCCGAGCGAAGCCGCGGGCAAAAGCTAGTTCATAATATTTTTGTTGGATGAATAACTAATCTTGTTTTCATAATACTGTATTTACTTGTAAAAACAAAATTTGTTAATATTTAATTGGTCCACCTTTTGCTTTTATCAGTGTCAAGTATTTCTTAAATAATATAGATATCATTTATTTCAGATAAATGTCTTTTTAATATATATTATTGCCTTTTTTCCAGTACATGGAGCGTTTCCTGAACGAGTCGGAACACGGCGTGGTGCTGTTCAGCTTCGGCTCCCTCATCAAGACGGCGTCCATCCCGCAGTACAAGGAGGACCTCATCATGCGGGCCCTCTCCAGACTGAAGCAGAGAGTTCTCTGGAAATACGAGGACAGCGGCGAGGAGGGAACTCTTCAGGGGAATATCTTGAAGGTCCGGTGGCTGCCTCAGTTTGAACTTCTGCGTTAGTATTTTGTTTAATAAACGAGACAATTCATGTCTATAGGAAAGCTTCACATCTGCCACATTTCTAGAGTAGAAGCAAGCATCCAGATGGACTTCAAAAAGCCTAGTTTTTTTTCCAGAATTTTAATCTTGTATCAACTCCATTGAGATCAAGATCCCGAACTTACCTTATTATTATTCGTAGTCCCGAACAGTAAAACGTAAGTCTAGGGTCTAGGGCGAACACCTAACCGCCTGTTATTTCAACTGTTTCTAGAACACAACAAAGTGATCGCGTTCGTCGGCCACGGCGGTCTGCTCGGCATGACTGAGGCCATCTCAGCAGGGAAACCGATGCTGGTGGTGCCGTTCTTCGGAGATCAGCCCTACAACGGCGTCCGGGCGCAGGAGATCGGCTTCGGGAAGACGGTGTCGTACGCAGAACTGACGGAGGAGTCGTTCTATGAAGGCTTGCAGAGAGTGCTTAGTGTGGAGTAAGTGAATTACTTTATAGACGCCGCATGCCGCCGTGTGGACAAAAGTACACCAAGGCACACACACCAATCTTATTTATGGGATAATACGTATTTTTCCTCTCATCTTCTTTACACAACTCTTCGGTGAACAGCCGCACGCACGACTATAAAGTAGGAAGGATGACTGGGACAGCAATGATTTTGAATTACGCTTTACGGTCTTCTACGGTATAGAGACACTCCGTGTGTGTTAAGGCTTGTAATTTCTTCTTTTCCTCGTCCTAATTCCACCTCGGCTAAACTACACGACGACCGATCTACGAGAGATTCAAATTGCCCGCCTCGACGTGGAAAGTTCTTCCAAGCGCCGATGGTGCTAGTGGACTGTGAATGTACCGTGTGCGTTTGCGAGCAACCCGCTGTGCTCCTCAGTTATTTATTAAAATATCCCATCTATACTTTATGGGACCTACATAAACATTATGAAGTGATTTGAATAAGTACTTTCTATTCTTGTGTGGAAATATATATTATAAAAACGTGAACGACGGACTCAAAAGGATCGAAACTGCGGATCAAAGGCCGCGGTAAGTTTCCCCTCTCCTATTGTCCTGTAATCCACTTGTCTGCTTCTTTGCCATCTAATTCTTTTAATTCAAGCCATATTCTTCATACCTATAATATTTTCAATTCCAAGTCTAACCAGTGTGTATAAACACTTCTGTCATAGTGTGTACATAGAGCAAAGAAAGTGAAGTAGTGCCAAGCAGTTGTTGTTGGTATTTTGTCGGTTCTCCGCGGCATCTCATTAAATCTCGAAAACTACCATAACACCAAACTATAGGCATAGTACATATATATATATATATATATATATATTTATACACCTATATATGTATGTACTATGCTATAGACAAACCGCAAAGTTCACCCGCTACGCAACAGGGGCGCGGCGGCGGGCTTTAGTTGCTGTGCGATGCACACGAGGTGAAAATATTTGCCGGACAGTTCTGAAGATATATTGCCACTAAAATTATTCAAGATACTTTAATTTTCATGTTAGTCCTACAACTTCAAGAAAAATACTAGGAGTAGGTATAACTAGATAGTTAAACACTTACTCCTAGTTTAGAAGCTTTACTCAATGACCTATATGACTCAATGTCTATATTTTTGAAGATGGAGCCAAGTCACATCTTTTACATAATACTGTTAATACTAATCAATATATTTTTAAAACATATAGTATATATCTTTGACAAAAAAGAAACGTATCGGGGCAGTGGTCTAACTGGTCAGTCCAACTACTACGGGCCTTTTCCTATTATTCATTCTGTGCCTTTACTAGGGGGCGTGGTCCAACTATTTTCGTAGTTGGACTACGGCCCCATAACTAGACCCGTGGTGCAACTGATTTATTATGACTGTAACTAGTGTCTCTGTGAGCTGTAGACCTCGCGCGTACAAACTTTTTTGCAAACAATCGCGCAGTGCACAGTAGCGCCATCTAGTTACCTTATTGTAAAACTAACATTAATTATAAAGGTGCTCCATCTATCCCTACCTAGTAGGTAAAAGGCTGATTCCACTGGTACAAAACTAAATGTGAGATATTTACTGCATTTTGAGGAGCTATTCTGCTCATCATGCCGAAGATCCTCATCAGATCTTTTTTTATGAGACTAATTTAAGGTATAAATAAAAAATAATAAAAAAAAACCGTCGAAATCGAATCTACTAAGGCGGAGATATTCAGTAGCCCCCTTTTTGCCATTTTATGGGGGAAAGACAAAAAAACAACTAAAATGAGTTTAACCTGTGTACTAAGTTACGTCTAGATCGGTTGAGAAATGCGACATGTAGAGGAGAACAGACATCCGGACATCCGGACATACGAAAGCATTTTTGCCCAAGCTGAAACGGAGACGCTCCGCTCACGTTTCGCTCGCGCTCGGTCTATTATTTATAAATTAAGTGTTTTTTAAACAAGTTTTTGTTAGTTATTAATAAAACAGAACTTAACACTCAAGCCTAATCAAACAAGCTCTCGAGGGCGTTGCGTTGTTTTAATACAGAGTTTCCATGGTATCATCGTCAGATGACCAACCAAGTGATGAATCAAATACTGTGAAAAGAAAGATCATATAATTCAATTTCGTAGTTTGGTAGCTCAGTCAAATAAGAAAGATTCTATGAAAACTGATAGACAGATGTAGCAATATTGTAAAGTACATTTTTCCTTCATTATATTTAAGATTATTTATATTTAATTAACAACTAATAAAAATTTGTTTAATAAAACTCACTTGTATAATATAAGTAGTTACGATTATAACACATCAGTTTGACCATGGGTCTAGTTATGGGGCCATTGTCCAACTACAAAAATAGTTGGACCACTACCCCTAGTAAAGGCCCGTAGTCCAACTAGTTGGACAGACCAGTTGGACCACTGCACCGAAACCAAAAAACAACTTGTATCGGTTTACTTACACTAAATAATTTAAAACATTTAAAAATAAGCTTTTAAGCAGTAGCCATGTCATGATGAAACTTAGAACGGGCTATCACAATTAAACGCGTATACAACATTTCGTGTCTATTGCTGTTAACCGTTGAGAAGTTACCTATTCAGGAGCCAACTCGGAGTGCAGCAGCCATGTCATGTCATGTCAAAATTTCAAACCAGCTGGCATAATATAATGCGGACACAACATTTTATTGTGCTGTTAATAGTTGAAGAGTTCATTTATCTGGAGCTTTTCCTGGATGTCGATCCTGCCCTGCGAGCATGGATCTTATCGATCGATAAAATTCGATAAATTTATCGACCGGTAAACAGTTATTTTTTTATCAATTTTATCAAAATGCGGTAGCATGGATCTAGCCTCTCGGTAAATTTTATTGATTCGATAACACGTCGTGAGTTTATCGATTTAAAAAATGGCAACTCGTGGACTATACCATATATCAGATAGACGACTAATAGTCTAAAAAATATTTTTTGACACAATTTGGCAGTTTTTTATTATTTTGAGTTGTTACGGAGAAACTTCTGTCATTTGGAATTCTACTTAACTACCATAAAGTAGTATATTCCTTGAACCTATCCTAAAGTATAACTAGCCATAACTCGTTACACAATTGCTTGAGACACCTCCCTGACAAGTCTGACAGTGCGCTGTCTTAGTGCTATATTATATTCCTGGCCGATGCATCGTTGGTGCAACTGCCCTCGGTGAAAAAGCGTACAGCTGATAGAACCTACAACAATGATTATACAGGTAGTTTTTTAGACTGAGTACCTACTAGTTACCGTAATAAATAGAGCATTAGACACAATCACAACAAAAGATAATTTCTGGAAATAGAAAAAACGTAACTAAGTATTTTGGTATTATTATGTAAAGTAGATACTACAACATGCGCAGGCAGTCCATTAGATCGACTCCTTCTCAAACGCCTTCAACATCTTGAATGAGGGCGAGGGAAATTTCCTTATAAATTCTAAAAATAATCTTAAAATGCTGTTCTTCCAGATCGAAAGGATCATTGGCATCCCTGAAACTTGCCTCACGATGTTCTGACACCTCCACGTTTTGGCTTATAATCCGAACAGGAATTTACAAAAAAAAAAAGTTTGTCGTGTAACTTTAGAAAGCCGATAAAATTCGATAAATTCGGTAAAATTACCGACATTATATCGACAACAATTAACAAAAATTAGGTTTATGCTTCCTTTTGTTGATATAAATCTATATATTAAATATGATTTATCGAATTTATGTCGTTGTCGATAAGTACGTTCCGTGCTACTGAACTCGTATTATCGAATATTAACGTGAAACTTAATTTAAAAAAGTCGGTAAAATATCGATCGACAAGATCCATGCTTGCACTGCTGCAGGTCATGGTTACCATAAACGTGCATTGTCATCGAAACTGAACCAACATATAAAAATTAAACTCCGTAGGATAAGAGGAACAGAAGTGGTTCTAATTCAGCTTGCAAGATTTAACCTAAACACATATAGGTACCTATATAAGACATACATACATACAATCATTGCAAGTTAAATAAAAGCTTTTAATTAATATGTACCAAAATCATTTTATAAAATTTATAAGATCGATTCAGAAATCTAATTGAGAACTTGCTCCTTTTGGAAGTCGATAAAAATCACAGAACTGACGTTTTTTTTCGTTATAGGATGCAACAAAGTGCACGTCGGGCATCGGAAATCTGGCGGGACAGACAGAACGCCCCCCTCGACACCGCCGTGTACTGGACGGAGCGAGTCATCCGATGGGGTAACCACGACCAGCTGCACTCCAGCGCTAGAGACCTGCCCTTTTACCAACACGCGTTGCTTGATGTTGCGGCTGTTCTTATCGCAGCAATCTTGTTTTCTTTAGTCATTATTGGAATCGTTTTAACGGTCACGCTACGGTTTACTCTTAGGAGTTTCAATCACAAGGAGAAACTACTATAGGCGATCAAAAGCTGCGTAGGTACTTGGGGTATTATCATCAAATAGAACAGTGGTTGTGATATTTTTAAGATTTTCTTAACTTTTTTATTAGATAGCTTCTGCGGAGGCACTGGCCTCCTAGAAATTTCGCCAATGTCATGTTTAGTTTGTATAATTATTGTCACGTCCATCTCCGACGTATCTCCGACGTAGACGCGAGTATGTACCTATCTCCGACCATATTATTATAAAACACCATCTCTATTTTTTTATTTAATGGCATTTGTCAATATGATTTTTCTGCCAGAGTCATGTAGTCAGCTTCGTGTCAAATAGTTTATAAATTATATATTATACAGGAAATTTTGAAACACAAAACAAGACCAGGGGCCTGATTCCGTAAAGTTAAAGTGCGGTTCGGTTAATGCCACTTGGACCATTCGTTGCCACCGATCGAATTCACTAAGCTCAGTGTGCATGTCAAATGACGTCATCAATGCGATGCGCACTTCACTTTAACTCAACCGCACTGAAACAGTATTTTACTAGGAAATACAAAACCGGTAATTCAAAATCGGAATTCACGAGGAATTCAGTAGCAATGAGTTTTCGTCAACCGTAGAGCACCCGGTGCATTTATTGCATTTACTGTCTAGCAGTGTTTGGATAGTGAAGATCATTGATAATGCATAGTTACTATGAAACTTATAGTTCTAACACCTACCTAAGTACACTTTGTTTCATGTTTTATCGTGCCATGAAGTTGTGTTGTTTTTGTGAAAGGTAGGTTTAATGACATGATATGTGGTATTTCATAGAACCTGCCTAACTATTTCATAGCTAGAGTAGAATTTTAACCCTAAAATAGAAAAATACCTACTGGTTTTAAAATGTAGTAGTTTTCTTACAAAGCCTAATTATGTGAAGTTCTACTAACAACGAGGGGTCAATGCAAATATAAGCAAAACGAAATCAAGTGTATGTATTAAATATCATGTAATAATGTTATAATTTCCACATAAATTGAGATTTACACTATCCTATGAGCTCGGAAAGCGGAGATCTATACATTCTTATTAACTGCAGTTCTGTGTGCATCCACCTGAAACAAATGTATCATATTATTAGTATAATCAAGTAGATTCAACATAGTTAGGTACTTGTCTATCAAGTCCTAGGCTATAATTATCAACTGTCGAGCTCCCATTTGTCCTTGATCATTTTTGTGAATGTACAACAATACATAAGACTTAGGTAGATACAATACACTTCTATATAGGTACGAAGCAAGAGATTTCATCTAGAAATACATTTCTAAATCGCAAATATATTTCTTTCTTCGTTGTTTTGCACAAAAGTAGTGTACAATGAATGACATGTTTTCATTCACAGCATTTTTACTCGACGGCAAAGATTATTTTCAGTTGAAGTTTAACTTTACCTGAGAAGCACTATAGTCACTATACCTACTTATATGAACATGATATTTTTAAATAGGCAGTCGTAATAATTATTTGAAGTAGGTTACATTATTGCTGAGAAATAATATCAATGTTTAGATTTTCTTTCAGAGACGTACAATCTACAAAAAGGTTATTGGCATATTATTAGATCACTACAAAACTTACGATGCTAATTAACTTTTAATTATACTTAATATCTACACGGGAATAAAATTTTAGATAGATTAAAAGCGAGAGTGAAAAAACAGAAAATAAATTCAGACGATGATTGTTGTAGGGTGATTGCCGCCTTTGGTTGGCTGGCGCGCCACCCATAGATAATCACTAGAACATAAAACCCGGCAAAATTTGAAAAGTTCTTTTTCTGCTAGAAGTATTTGTAGGCTAGGTTTAGCTTAATTCTGCCGCATAGTTACCGGTTTCCCGGTATTAGTGTTGATTGCGGGTGCTTGACGGGTGCCCGTTAACTGTTTAGTGAATTCCATTACCTTCACGACCTTCAAGCGCACTCGCAATGAGTGCTCGGTGGCAATCACTCAACCTCACTCCTTAGGGAATCAGCCTGCAGATTAATATGATAAATTTTACAAACTTAGGAGAACCAGTACATAAATGAATTAAATATATATATACATACATATGTAATATAATTTCTAAAACTACAAAATACACAAATCATAGTTTATGAAAATATCATCACGGACACGGACATATAAAATACACAAAAATCATAATCATAATCACAAAATCTTAAAAGAAAAAAAATTGCTCTTATTTTATCACATATAACTTACTAATTTTGAATTTGACAGGTAATTTGAAATGAACAAAAATAATAATATGTAGCTTCATCATCATGTCAGCCTTTAGAAGTCCACTGCTGAACATAGGCCTCCCCCAAAGAGCGCAATGACGAGCGATCTTGTGCCACCTCCATCCACCGACTTCCTGCGATGGCTACAATGTCGTCGGTCCATCGTGTGGAGGGTCTCCCTACACTTTGCTTGCTTGTTCGTGTTCGCCATTCGAGAACCTTTATTCCCCAGTGGAATAACGAAGAAGAAACGAAGTAGAAGAACGAAGGTTACCGACATAGCTCTCAGAGTTTGCAAGTTGAAGTGGCAATGGGCAGGCCATATAGTTCGCAGAACCGACAACCGCTGGGGAATATGTAGCTTACTTCCGCCAAAACTGTAAGTCAGACAAATGATAAATGGTAAAAATAACACCAGTAAACCCCCACGGTAAACAAACCCTACCCAAATTGAACAATTGTATTTAAAAAAAAAACCCACGCTAAACAAACCCTACCCAAATACAAGTATCGTAACACTTATATATTTACTTTATGTCAGACGTTTGGTATTTGGATCGAGGTATATGTTTTTTTATTGTGTATTCATATTATATGTAAATAAATATATAAGTGTTACGATACTTGTATTTGGGTAGGGTTTGTTTAGCGTGGGGTTTTTTATTGTGTATATATATTGATATATATTATTTGTATATAAATATATAAGCGTTTTTTTTTGTATTTTTTTGGACTGAGAGACCGGCACTCGTCGAGTCAACATCACCCGAAGATGCCTCTAACAGAGGCGAAACAAGTGTCGTATTGATGTCAGACGTTTGGTATTTGGATCGAGGTATATGTTTTTTATTGTGTATTTATATTATATGTATATAAATATATAAGTGTTACGATACTTGTATTTGGGTAGGGTTTGTTTAGCGTGGGGTTTTTATTGTGTTATTTTTACCATTTATCATTTGTCTGACTTACAGTTTTGGCGGAAGTAAGCTACATATTTTTATTTTTGTTCATTTTAAATATGGATTTCCGCAAAGTAACGCCTGAATCTATCAAATAAATAATTTGAATTTTAAGGGTAATTTGAATTTGACATATGCCTCAGCCTCTTCACCTTGTTTCTTACCCCCCTGACCGTCGCGCCCAAGGAGATTGAATTAACCTTACCTACTCGCGGAAGAATAATCACTGATACCAAAGAGGAGAATTACGGTTACTATAAACTTTCTGTCACAAGTTGCCAATGTTCTTCAATGACTAATGTAATGTCGGGTTTTTTGCAAAAATTCAAAATGTTGTGTTGTAAAGTTTGATTTTATTCTCAATCTTTTGTTTCTTCGAGTTTTGATGTGTAATATTGGTGGAATATTAACCATTATGTGTTCGTTAACGTGCACGAGTGTAGGCAAAATAATCAAACGCAGATATAAATGGCATTTTGTGATTTTTCCAAATCTCCTACGGAAGTTTTAGTAAAAGTCCACCATTTTACTGATTCGTGACTTTGACTTGACAATTAATGACTGTGACGTGACATTTATATAAACTATTACACTTGACATTGGCGAAATTGTTAGTAGGCTAGTGCCTTCGCAGAAGCCATCAAATAAAAAAAGAAGAAGAAGAATGTAATGTCGGTGACTAATAATAAAAAACTGATTAATTATTTGGATTACCAACTAAACATTAAATTATTTATTAATACTGTAACACTACGAGTGTACTCTTCACCATGAACAATACTTGCAGTGTCCCGCATTACATAAACAAACGGAGTAGTGTTAAGTTACACAGTTTTCCAAAGACTGGGAAAGGAATCAAATGGGTGGAAAATACCTGTAACTTGTGCTAAATTGAAGGACAAGTTCCAAGTTCTTTTGTAGCTCAGAGGAGCTACAAAAGTTGTTTTTGTAATACAAATTCTTATTTTATTCTATCATATTGGCTATTTGAATCATATTAAATAATTTCCCTTACATTTCGTTTTGAGTAGGTACGTATAAGCATTTTGAAGAAAAAAGCAGTCGGGAAACTAGACATTTACTATCCGAATCAGAATAGTACATAATATGGTCAAAATTTGCTTCAATTACAAATGTTTTTGGAGTATCGTTTGTTTGGGCAATTCATTATCGGGCTTGTAAGTTGGGATAAAACAAAGATGTTTTATTACGCCTACTATAGGCATAATATAACCTCTATGGTTAAAAATTAAACCAAGCATAGATTAAACTAGACTGCAAAGAACATTAAAAAAAAAAATGACAGCCTCTAGACTACCGCCTAAGATTATATAATAATTCTGTCGGAAGTACTCGGTATTGGTTGTTTGGAGATTCTCATCTGATCCCCGTATCTTCTTTGTAGTTTGTGTAAATTAGGTTCTCTATGTCACGGACATTGGCAGCAAGCCACAGAGGTGATAACCAACATTGTGGTTTAAATTGCACTGACAGTGCTGAGACTGCAAACACTGCTAACGATCGGTTTATATTGTTGGTCAGCATATGCACGCTAACAAATTAAACCGACGATTGCATGCTTATGTCATTTGAGTCAGCTGTTCTACCTACTGTTGTTTTGTTTTGTTTTTAGTTTTCTCATTTCTCTCTTAGTTCTGTTTAATTAGTTTGCTTCTGCTAAAAGAATATAATCATTATTATATGTACTGCGGCCCGACCACAGAACTTAGCTTCAATCGGATTGTCAGTATCGATATCACTAATGCCTTGCGATAGATTCGAATTTGCTTTGAAAAAAGTGATAATCCGATTGTAACCAAGTTCTGTATTCGGGCTGCTGGCAGTCTGGCGGGAGTTCCAACAATATATCAACACAGAATGACATATGTCAATTGAATTTGACGTTACCGCATACGCTGCTCTACTTCTTTTTTGTGAGCGTTGTGTGCACACCAAAATGACGTCACTCCTGACGTCATGTGTCCGACGTGGAGAATAAATGCGCATTTTAATCCGACTTTGTGCGCGCTGATAGTACACATAGCGCACATTGGTGCAATTTAAACCACAGCACAAGAAGTCGTCTAGTATTGTCCACAGATTAGAGATATGTAGCTAGGTATTGTCACGTCACAGTTTCAGTTTTACTGAAACTTCCTGGAGAGTTTTGAAAACATCACAAAGAGTCATGTCTTTTGAATTTTTATCCTTTGCGGACTTTAACGTCCACGAGTGTAGACTCGTGCACGTTAACGAACACCTAATGATTAATATTCCACCAATATTACTCATTAACACAAAAAAAAAACAAGTACAGGGAAAAATAAAATTAACATGACAGCCTGAATACATTCAAAAAACCCCACAATAGTACTCTGTGACCTTAGAAAAATAGTTTATATCCTGCTTACACCGGCTACATACGATCACTTTTCACTGAAACTTGTAAAAACTGACGGCGCTATAGACGTAATGCTACAATCTGAGTAGAAATCACTGTCAAGTTGTATCAGTTCAGTTATTAGGTGTACAGTGAGTTCAGTTAACACTGCAACCACACCAGTGTGAAAGAGCAGTGTGAAGGTTAGTCGGTCGTGGCAAGTTTGAGTGATCGTATGTAGCCGCTATTTGCTAGTGCCTTTGTGAAAAAGTGCCCGTTGTCCCCCCAGGTGAACTGAGCAGGTGGACCACGACCAATGCCCCAACTTTGTAAGACAACAAAACTCACTATTCGTATATGGTATTTATTATATATTATATATATATATATATTAGATATTTATTTTGTGTATCGGTATGTATGCTTATTAGTTATATAATTTATTTTAGTTTAATTAGCATATTTGTATGATACCTAGGAGTACACCACCGTCTGTTGTTGTATTGATTTCCTCTCCAACCATAGGTTGTCTGGAAGATATCGATTTTTAGCGATAAGCCCTCCCATTGTACAATAATATTTCATAAGTTTTAATTTTAGTTAATTTGTTTATGTATACATTTTTGGTGTACAATAAAGAGTTATCTATCTGTCTATCTTACATGGCGCATGATAATAAGGTCTCAAATCAAAGCGCAAGATTTTATATAGATTGATTTTAGATAGTATAGAATAGACGAAAATTAACGTAGCGGCTATGGCAATCTTCATTTATCTATTATCTGTTATTCAAGTATTGGACCATGGTACATGATAATAAAGTAGGGAATCATGTATCTACAGTATTGCAAAACTCCCTACGTAATTCGGCAATATTCGTTATCTTCTATTATTCAAGTAATGGACCATGGCGCATGATTATAAGGTCTAAAATCAAAGTACAAGATATTAGAGATTGATTTTACAGGTGATTTCCTTTTCTTCTCTTTTTGTTTTTTTTTTATTCCGGACTAGGCAATCGTTTGACCACGATCTCACCTGATGGAAAGCGATGATGTGGTCGAAGGTGTAGCACGCTTGCCTAGTAGATACCTATTCACTCTTGACTTAAACATACCGGGGTTATAATTTACCGGAAACACTGACGAGGGCAGGGTATTCCTCTCCTTTGCAGTTCTTATAATAAATGAAGAAGCGTAACGCTTCGTTCTTGTGCGAGGTATTTCAACCATTTTTATGTGTTGTTATCCTGCGCCATGGTTCATTCTTTGAATAATAGAAGATATTCGAAGATTGCCCAAGCACATTTGAACATCATCAAACAAGAATCTGTCAATCTCACTATGAAATCGTTAGTTTAGTATATCTTTTTCTTTGCAATTGGTCGGAATCGCTAAAGGTCGGATTCTCATTAAGCCGTAGCCATAGTAGGTACACATCTCTATGGGAAAATGTGTACTGTGCAATAGCCGTCCTTTGCAGTTGATGATGGGCTCGATAAAAAAACATTGCCCCTGTTCTATTCGATAAATCTCATCTCAGGTATACAGGAAAAGTATTGAGGTGTAAATGTAACATATAATAGGTAAGTAGACATAGGTAATAATATAATAAAATACAACATATTTTTTAAACTTGACATTTATTTACATTCATATCAACAAAACGGGTGTTGTATAAAACAGTTCTTTTATATCAATTTTCTCCAGCAATTTTTTTTATCTACTAAACGTGTGCCTCGATTTTTGTGTAAAAATATTATTTTTTGCGTTTGTATTTCATGGATATGCTGGTTGCTTACCGCGACTCTCCCTATATCCCTATAAGCATGGTTTTTGAAAAATAATAATTCAAATAATATATAAAAATAAAAATAATATTTCGCATGGAAATAACTTGATAAAATATTTTGATTTGCCAAAGCGTTCTAAACTGTGAGTTAATATCTCGAGCCCGGTGCTGACTCGATATCGCGTAATTAAATTGTTCTAACCAATGAAATTCGTAAACAACGGCGTGGACAATTTACACAAAATCCTTGCCACAGGCAGCAACTAACAGGCAATCAGTAAACTGCGAATTTAAATTCTCTTTAATTTTTTCAAGTGCTATAATATTAATGATTAGAAAAACATGGCAATTAATCTCTGTATAAATAAGCTTTGCATAATCAGTAACAAAAGTAGCAAAAAGGGCGCTGAAAAAAATATTAGAGAAGATAAAGATCGATTTGTGCCTACCAAGCCAGATACTAATTCAGAGTTATAGATATATCGGTCGCCAATAAAAAAAATAGAGTAGGACACAGTAATCTATCGAGATCGTCAAAGTTGTATTAGTACCTACATTAGAAGGTACTGATACTTTACACCAACATTTTCAAAATCGACAAAAGATGGTCCTATCCTATTCAAAAAACCTCTGGATTGGTAACTCAGCTGGCATAAATCCATAAAGTGATGTTCAAAAACCAGCCTTACGTCATTAAACTAAGGTACATATCAGCAACAACAATGAGGTTCCCGTCTAATATATACCTAGAAAATTGTAGGTAAAAAATTCTATTTATATTGATCTTTATCTAAAATCACACATTGTCAAGAGGCGTTTTGCGTTCCTGTGTCTAGGATCTTAGCTTTATCCGTTTTATTTACATATTCCCAATGTCCTTTATTTAACAATACGTACATTCCTTTATGAATAATTTATCTTAAATAACAAAGAAAAAAGAAATAAACATTGAAAGACGAAAGATGCTACATAAGTTTCACTATTTTTATGAACATACTAAAGGAATCACAAGAGGTTACAAACCGTTTTTTTATTCTGTAACAACTAAAAGAAAACTTATTCAGTCTAGATACTGTCTTTCATTAGACATTCAAAAAACCTTTGACTAAACATTAAAACTATTATAATCCTCCATCTTCGTTTTTTTAATACATTATAATACTCGAACTAAATTAATTTTAAATATAAGTTTGATGCTCTCTCTACATCAGTTCTTTAACGCGAAAAATAAATTTTAAATTTAGATTGGTCGTATATTTTGTTCAACACAAACGCATTGGCACAAGAGGCTAAAAAAAATACCGGACCGTACACAACACTGCGCATTTCCAAAATTTTTAATAACTTGAAGAACTGATATATCTGATTTTGAAAACTAACGCGAGTGATATTCATATTAAATATAAATAAAACGGCAGATGAAGGACTTCAAAATAGTCGGAAACTGGTATCTGGAGTATTTCCGATTTTCTTCTTATTTTTCGTGAGTTTTTAGCCGTTTTATTTATATTTAACTGATATATCCCACACGATAAAGGTATACTATGCAGTATATCCCACACGATGAAAGTATACTATGCAATATATCCAACACGATGAAGTTATACTTGCAATATATCCCACACAATGAAGGTACTGTATTTGTTCGAGCAATTCTTCAAAATATACAATCCTGCGCATGTTCAGTCACGAACTCTGAAATGTAAAAGTACAGTTTTTTGTGTGAATATTTGGTCGGAATTCCGTTAAAAATAAAGTAATCATCGAATTATGTCAAAATATATGAGTGTACATTTGACATGTTTTGTGAAATTAAATAATAATTTGATTCCGACACATTATCAACATTGTGTCACGCAATTTCGCGCATTGTCGCCAGATGTCATATTGGTATTTATAAATCAATAATCCAATAATCAAGCATTTTTTAAACTAATGTATTTAAAATAAGTCATGAAAATATGTCAATTAATAGATACAATTAACTGAAACATAGTCCCGTAGTATATGTCATAAATGCCCAGATGATTATTATGTGGAGTGATTACCATTAATGTCAAATTATACAATAAGTTAATAATAATTATTACATCCTCAGGGTTCCAAGTATTCTAAAATGACTGTATATAGTTATCATCATTAAAAAGTCATTAACAGAACGTCTATTCCCGTTGTCCCCCACTTTTTATCCACCTCCGGGGGATAACAGAATAATAGCAGCTTACAATTAGCCATTTATAGTTTCTTTAATTGAATTGATTTAAAATGGATATTTAATTTTGACAGAATTTAAATAGTCAGGTGCGTAGCTTTGAACAGGACTCTTAGCACATACTTTTGCAAAATGTTGAGTAACAAACATCGGAAACTTGAATCGTTTACATTTCAGAGTTCGTGACTTTCTACCTATGTGCGTACTTACATGGTACTGCTGGCATAAGAAATAAAGGCTACGTTCACATTGTAGCACAACAAGTACACAATTATACATCTATCTATCAACTAGCGACGACTAGCAAACTTCCAGTGAAATTACCGTCTGCCACTTCTTAAAGAGTTCAGTCGAGCACTAATAGCACAAAGAATACGTGCTGTTTTTTACAACAGCTAAATTATTATTGGAGCTCGCAAGTTACCTTTGTCATCAACGGACTCTAGCTATGTCTGGCTAGATTTTACGTTGATTATACGTATCAACCGTCAATACTAGCTAGTGTCCTAGATATTGACTATTGACGGTTGATACGTATAATCACTCTTTTTAACTTTGATTAGTGTATTTTGTGGAGGAATCATCATAGCTTCTGTAATTTCACGTGGTTAGATAACTGATGCGACAACAGAAACTGTTGCCGAGAAACTGGCTTTTCAGGACAATATAAAGAAAAACTTTCATGCCTCTATCTAACGAAATAGGTACCTAGATAGTCTGGTGAGAAGCTAACCGCTATGAATGTTCGAGATAAAATTAAGACAATTCTAGCTAGCATGATACATTTATTGTTGCCAGTAAGATACCAAAGAACTACAGGCGAATTCATAATCGACTAGTGAACAATCCTCCAAAAATACTGAGAATAAGTTTCGTTATGGCAACTTATTATTGGCGGTTATCCGCACCGCGCGTGGCGTAGTTGTTGGTATTGTTGACGGCCGGTTGGTCTAGTGGCTAGGAACCATGGGAACGAAATCAAACGGCCGCGGGTTCGAATCCTGCAAGGTGCAATCATTTGTGTGATGAGCAGAAATGTTTGTTCCCGAGTCATGGATGTTGATATTCGTATTATGTATGTTTATCCGTTATCTAGTATATTATATTACAGGGTATCCTAGTTTGGGGCTAGGTAATTGGTGTGGAATTGTCCCGAATATATTATTATATTATTATTATTATTGTTGTTGTCGTCGTTGTTGTTGTTGTCTTTTGTTGTTATCGTGTAATCAATGCCATCGATAAACATAGATACTGTGGAACTGACAAGGATTAGGTCACCAGCGGATTGTTCATCTATCGTCTATGCATTCGCCTGCGAGCTACGAGAAGCGTTAGCATCGTTTTTAGTAAAATTAGGAATACCTTCTCGCATTACTTTGTTCTAATAGTATTTGGTTAAGCCGACAATTGGCATGTAAGACAGCAATTAACAACTTTTCGATCTGATAAGCCTTTTCTGAGTTTGAGTCTTCGACGTAGACTGCTAGGTTCGTGCCATTCGTTTTATACGTAGCTTAAATCTTCAAATAAAATAATAAACTTACCTATTAAGTTTTCTCCCAAATCAAAATGTCCTAACAATTCATTACTATTGAGCGTTTAATTAACATTACACAAGAAAAAAAGTTTTAAAACATCTTTGATATAAATAAATCGTAGGTATGTATTAAGGAAAATCAGTATATTTATATCATCTTCCTTTCAATATAATTAGGTATAATAAAGGTTTGAATTTTGATATGTTTGTGTTACAAATTACAACACTTTGAAATACAGTAGCTTTTTAAAAATAAGGTTTTGTTTTAGGTATTGAAATCAATAGTCTTCCGTACATAAACGACCTTAATTAGATAATATTTTAATAAGTTAAATTAGGTAAATGTGCCCACAGTGACAAAAATATGTGATAAAAAAGGATTTTAATTTGTAAAATGAATTACGGTAAAGAATACCAAACTTACACACGAAAATATTTACTGTAATAATAATTAAATACTTATTCGCTAAAGAAAAACGTTTTTGACTAAAGGGCCAGTGTTCGATGTGTTAATAAAATTGTAGATGACTGCGGTAAAGTTAGGTACATTAATATACACAAACAAGCACAATTAGAAAGACGAAATACGCATAGATATTTCAGATAAATCAGATATTTTAGGTAGAGTACCGACACTCGACAGATACTACAGTTATTAGAAACGATTAGACAGTAAAATTAACATAGGTAGTAAGATCATAGACCGACAAATACCTCAAATAGTACTGATACTTCAGAAAGTATATACCTATTTCAGATATAGATTTTTCAAAGTAACTTTCTGTAAAGGCTCCTGATACTATAGAGCTACATAGTTTCTTGTTTGTGGTATGTAGTATTTGAAGAATTGTTGTAGTGACGTTTTTTTGTGACCATGAACTTAACCCCTATCATGTTACTCTTACATACATTCATATTTCATTAACATCTGAGGGTTATTAAAGATTTCCTCGTAGTAATTGAGTTCGTAGTAAAAGAAAAGCTTTTGTTATTAATGAAAGATAATTTTGGTTGGTGACTTTAAATGTCCCTAAAAACCATCGCATATTGTTCAGTTTTTAAGGGTCCGAAATAAACAGAACCATTTATGTGACGACTCTCATCTGTCTACCAGCATCATAAGTTCATTATTCAACTAACACGTATGGTTATGAGTGTTAAACTTTGTAAATACGTATTTAGTACAATCCGTTCAATAGTTTAATTAATGAATATCAATTTAGTTTCTATAACAATTAACTCTTGAAATATCTATGCGCTACTTTCAAGGACTCCACGTTTAACACACAACGTATCCTTCAAAGTTTTAAGTACACTATTGACAACAAGTAATGTAAACAATAAATACACTGATCACTTTGAGATCATCTTCTTTAGTCTAAACACCTTATAAATTTTAAACAAAAACAGGCTGACTGCGTAAACTGACAATGGCCACATCAAATATAAAATATTTTCTTTAAACTAACTATCCAAGTGGTAACATAAAATAAAGAACTTGTAACAAAAAATAATATAATATAGTTATATCCATCGAACGTTTAATTAATCTACAGCAATACTTGTGAGGTACGAATGCACCAATGTAACTTTGTAACTTTGGGATGTCGCATTTTTTTTCACACCCTGCTACTGATACTCTTCATAAGTAGGTACTGGCTCTTTGGCGACTACAAAACTGTATATCTGTTTCCGAACGAATACAACTTAAATCTTAAACGTGACTAAAACTTAATTAACGAAACATTTAATTATAAGACATAATTAAACAATTTGGGGAATACTTTGGAAACGATAAATCCTTTGACACAAACCTTAACCTTATACTTATTAGTTAACAACTGTGCACGTGGACTCGCGTTTTCGAACGAACAGCGCGTTCGGTTCGTGTGCACCGGATACATCACAACAAACGTTCTTACAACCTCTTTGCAGCTTTTTTTTTTAATTTTCTTTTTTATATTCACTAGGAACGAGTTCTTGGAATTTGTTCTAGTATGGTCTGGAGAGTTCTTTAGAACGTTTCAATTGAACTTTGAGTCTCTTTGTACCTATTTGGAAGCCGTTCATGGCTTGTATGGCGGCCTGGGCGGAGGCCGCGTTGTCGAAAGAGACGAACCCGAAACACTTGGAGAGGTTCGTCTGTTTGTCTATGAACACTTTGGCCGATATCACGTGGCCGAACGGGAGGAACGTGGACGCGAGGTCCGTGTCGGTGAACTCCTGCGGCAGATGATAGATGAACAGGTTCCCGCCTTCTGGACCTGGAAATGATCAAGGTAAGTTTTAGTCCCATAAAGACGAATACGGGTACCTACAAATGCTCGAAAATATTTCTTTAAAGACTCGTGAAGTTAAGGCTTACCTTCAACCTGCTTTCCGGCCGCTGCAGCAGCCGCCGAACCGAGTACCGAACCGAGCGGTGCTGCGGCGAACGCACTGCCGAACTGCGCGGCGTAAGCAGAGCTCAGCGGCTCAGCTGTCGACCCTGCAACGTTATGGCAGACAGGTTACTAAGACATAGTTGAGGAGATTCAGGTGATGTGGAGTTAACTCGATCGTGATTCCAAACGCGAATTTGACAGTTTTTGCAAAGAGGAAATGATCCTCTATAGCTGAGAGATGCATAGAGAAGAGCGAAGTGTGATCTCCGTTTTATCGATCTTTGTTTATGAGTCATCGTCATTAACATTTGCCTAAGTCCTAAGTATGGGCCAAAACACCTTCGACCACATCATCGCTTTAAATTAGGTGAGATCGTCAACATCAACACAAAAAAACATATATTTATCGAACCTGCGCACAACATTTCACGAGAATCACTTGAGAAATTCGACCTGTAGAGGAGAACAGCCAGGCATCCTCCGGACATACGAAAGCATTTTTACCCAAGCTGAAACGGAGACGCATCGCTCGTGCTTCGCGCTCGCTCGGTCAATTAAGTTGACAAAGACAGCTTGGCGATGACATCGTCTTATCGGCTTATGATAACTGCATAGCCGCTTTATATCAGCGCTTAATGGATTGCCTACCTAATAAAAACAAATAGCGTCGCCTCCTTGAACGTTGTAACAAACAGTTTGCGCGTTCCAAGATACGCTTAATAGTCAACCTCATAAAAGCGTTTGAGTGCCGTGATGAATAACTGCATGCCATACATATGCATTACCCCCCAGGCGAACGGTAATATTGTGACGTGTCACTAACGTGCCGTGCTATGTTAAATAAAAACAACGAACACAACGGCTCATTCGTTAAGTATAAGTGTGTTATGCACTAGCTGTGCCTTGCTGTTTTACTCGTGTGGACATAATCACAAGTCGAGATTTATATTTTGTTAATATCCCACAAGAGCCGTAAATTTTTCGGGGATAAAAGGTATCGCGTGTATTCAAATGACTATTAAAGTATTTACATACCAAATTTCATCAAAATACATAATAAAATTTGTTGGATATTATGATAATGCATATCGGGCGTCCACTGTTTGTTGGTAAGTTCAAAGAGGTAACATGTACGAAGAGTGCGAACTGATGATCGCGCTGTACCGCTAGGTATGTTGCAGTTAGGGCCGCGTGCGGTGCGATCAACGCACCCTAGCTTATCAACATCAGTAAATCTTACTTACCTACCTACAAATTAAAACAATAAACTATGTAAACATTCGCTCACGAAATGTCATAAAAATATAAATTAGTATTTTAGTACTCATGCAAACACAACCAAACTTTATTAGTCTACACAAAGTGTCGCAATAACGAACTATAGGTATTTTCTTTAGCTACTTTCTTAAATATAATAACAAAGTCTCCGAGTACAAGAACTCATAACATTAGGTAAAAAAGATGGACTTAACAGAATTAACAAAACAGTCCCAGCAAATATAATAAAGAAATTATTGCGACAAATAAACATTAAAAGTGTGTACAACAAAAACAAAGATTAAGATACTCAACGTTATAACAAAGTAAACGAAACGCATAAATTCAATTTATAAAACTCATCCAAAAACTGTCATGTCAATCTGTTATTATGTTTAAAAACATCCAATATAAAAAACTAGAATAGTATTTACACAGCCAACGTGTCGGATTACTTGCCGTTTTTTTACATAGACTACGCAAGGCCAAGCATCGTCACCACCATCGCCAAACATGAAATTAACCAAGCTGTGTCTTAAAAATTGTGATAAATAAAGAATTTGTCCTACTAGACCACTAGTACCATCAGCTACTGCAATAGATTGTACAATCTGCACTCTTTTGTCAATTCAATGCAATTGGCACTAGTACCATTCGACCCTGGAATACTAGTACCATTCCATTCGTTAGTATTCCAGGGTTTCTTCATTCCAAATTTCATCAAAATCCGTTCAGCCGTTATCGCGTGATAGCTCCCCAAACAAACAAACAAACAAACAGACACCGTTTCACTTTTATATATTGCTATGGCTACTCGTATATGAATATTTTTAGTACTTTTTAGTAACACTTCTTTGTTTTGTTAATAACAGAAAAAAAGTGCTTGTATGGCTTGCTTGCTTGCTTGCTTGAGGCAGTGCCGGCCTCTGGTGTCAAAGTTTGTAGGGCCGCCACCGCGCGCCGGGGGGCCTCTGGTGTCAAAGTTTCTCAGGCCGTTCGCGCCAGGCACCGGAGGGCCTCTGACATGGCTTAACGACTGCTATTAAATCATTGTAAAGTCTGTCCTAGCTGTAAATGTCGCAGGAACGTGCTTAGTAAGCAATTTCCAAAAATAGTTTTTGTCTAACTATAATTGTTTAAGAAGCTAGAATGTTAAAATAAATCGATACATCGCGTGGACTCAGCTCGTTGCAAACCACTAGCCACTAAGTTAATGCATGCGTTTAACTTATACATATATACAAATGTAATATGGATACCCCCTACTAACTCAATCAATCGTATATCTACCTATATAACAAAACGAAGCGTTTTAAAAAAAACATCAGTCAGTTACATACGCGTAGGTATCTAGGTACTTATTATCATGTTAAGCGTCATGCACAGAAATTAGAAAAAAGTGGAACTTCTCCATTTATCACAAGAATATATCAATTCTAACCCAAGAAGTTCTTCGAAAAAAATATTTAAGAATAATCGTTTTTTTTTACTTTTAATTAAATTAATAAAGTACAGGTCAATAAACATAGTCAAAAGAATTACAGCCTGACCATGAAAATGAAAAACCTGTCATGATAGGATACCAACATTAGTAGAATAGTCATGCATGTCATTATCATGTAATATTACTATTCTATTTCAATACATGTTTCGACATCATGTCGTCATGACGACTAGGGGCAAATTTTTTAATTAGATAAACGGACTTATTAATATCTGTTCGAATAATAAATGTATTAGACTGTTTAACAGTCTGATATTTAGTTAAATACCAGATCTTCAATTATCATTCAATCCATGGATAGCTATCTGGCCAAATAAAGCAAATCAGGTACTACTAACTTCAGAGAGGTGAAACAAATATATTGATAACACCAATGTTAGAGCAGGAAAGATTTCTGTCTATTAACAATCAAATATCATTGTTTTATTTGACATTTATTTCGAGGTTAAGTTGAGTTGTTTGTATCGTGGCAAGTAAGCGTAATTTAACCTTGTTGAAAATGGGGTGATATTTTACGATTTTTTTGTTGTTGAGCTAGTGACATCAACGTATCAATGTCAAATAAACAGTCGAATAAGCATTTATCTGACCGTCGAACGGGTAGCTAAATTTATTCTTCAGTTGTTGAGCTAGTGACATCAACGTATCAATGTCAAATAAACAGTCGAATAAGCATTTATCTGACCGTCGAACGGGTAGCTAAATTTATTCTTCTGTTGTTGAGCTAGTGACATCAACGTATCAATGTCAAATAAACAGTCGAATAAGCATTTATCTGACCGTCGAACGGGTAGCTAAATTTATTCTTCAGTTGTTGAGCTAGTGACATCAACGTATCAATGTCAAATAAACAGTCGAATAAGCATTTATCTGGCCGTCGAACGGGTAGCTAAATTTATTCTTCAGTTGTTGAGCTAGTGACATCAACGTATCAATGTCAAATAAACAGTCGAATAAGCATTTATCTGACCGTCGAACGGGTAGCTTAATTTATTATTCAGTTGTTGAGCTAGTGACATCAACGTATCAATGTCAAATAAACAGTCGAATAAGCATTTATCTGACCGTCGACCGGGTAGCTAAATTTATTCTTCAGTTAAGCGAGTTGCTTGTCGCAAAAAGCTTATCTTATGATATTTGTCAAATAAATGCTATCGCTTCTATGAGCATTGAAAAATCGGCCCTTAATCGTCAATTTTACTGAGCAGAATAATATGCTATCTTCCAGCATTCTTATGTGTAAAATATTGTTTATTATCCGCCAATTTTCTTTCTTAGTTCAATTGCTTTTATTTTCTTTCGTGGTTAAGCCACAAAAACAATTCAGATAACAAACGCTTTAATAAATACTACATCTCGACAACAATGTCGGAAGGCAAGTAATTTAAATTGTATCCGAAGAATTTCCATAAAATGACGAGGTTTTTATATATCCTTGGTCAGGCTGAAAGTCGATTATCCTTTTTTTCATGACAGTTATCCCCACTGCACTTCTTTAGGAAGAATGACCAAAGACAAAGCCAAGAGATCAGTCACTCCATAACAAAAACACACGGCGCTCAAATTGAACTGTTTACCTGTGATGTTAGTCTTCCCGAGAAGACCTGAAGTATGAAAAATGTTCATCGTTAATAACCTTTTTTTAACTAAGTCCAACCTGAAATAGACAAAACTAGACTAGACTGAAAGGTTGCAGACTCAATGGTTCGTTACAGATTTTTGTTCTAC
Organism: Alsophila aescularia; assembly: GCA_946251855.1. Lineage (NCBI taxonomy): Eukaryota > Metazoa > Arthropoda > Insecta > Lepidoptera > Geometridae > Alsophila > Alsophila aescularia. The sequence continues at coordinate 46,251,042 of OX276383.1, read as the reverse complement.
CTGTGAACTCGAGACAATTTACGGAGAATACACTGAAGACTGAATTGCGCTGACCAACGCTAGTTAAAGGAAATAATTAAACAGAGAATCGTATCGTATCTGTATCGTTATTGGATGCAGAGCTGAAGACCGAGCTCAGTGGCGTGTTTTAGGAGAGGCCTTCGTCCAGCCGTGGAAAGTATGGGCTGATGATGATGATTGAACAGGTTTAATGGTCTTTAGAAAACGTTTCGTTTTTATTCAGGGCCAGTGATACTTACAGTCTGCAGATTGTTAAGATTAAAAACAAATACATTAGGGTTATCCCTTGAGCTAATGCAAGGAAAATCTAAATTGATGTCTAAGTTTGAGAAATGTTTATTAAACAAATTTTGCCTTCAGCATTTCTAGCTTGCTTAATATACTCTTATGTATATATTATTAATTATGTCAGATCTTTATAAAATACATGGTAAATATCTCGTTTTTAATGATGATTCAGTTTCTGTTTTCATGCTTTTTTAAATCTAGTGAAGAAAGAAATATACTTACACAACTGCGGTGCGTTCGGCTGTGGAGCTGCCGCCTGCTGCATAGGGGCGGCTTGCGTCACCACCGGCGGCTGCGCGATGGCCGCTAGAGCCGCCAGGTTCTGCACTGACACTGGGGCCAGTAGCCCCCCTAGCTGTTCCCCTCCAACCCCGCCCCCGCTCAGCCCTGCACCATTGAAACCGATATCCTGATAGTTAACACCTGACGGAGGACACAACGGAAAGCGTGTAAATAAAATAAAAAGGGCTAAAACAAACAAGGATTGGGATTAGGGTGAAAGAAGCACAAATTGTAATCTCGAACAACAGAGTAGGTAGGTAGTTAAAAAAAACAAGGTTAAAATAAAATTACTCGGTCTTTAAAAAATACATAATATGTACGACAATTAAATTATGAAATAGTTTGTTTTTGTTAATGCCGTACCATGAAATTGTGGTGCCTAATTTAAATTACAATCTAGCCTCATAAACGCCAGTTATCCTGAATCAAACATTAAATCGCTCTTTTTATATTGATTTTGACAGGGTTTATTGGAGTCCAGTGTTGATTGACCTCTTTGAGTGCGGTAGTAAGATTAATAGTAATTTTACTTTAACCTAAGCTGCTACGTAAATTAAATACCTACTGAGACTGTTACTTTTTTTCAGGACAATAAAATGGTGCAATGGTGGCCTAACGGTTCCATAGTGCAATTTAGAATCCAACGATACCGGGTTCAAAACCTAGGCTCCGCACCAATGACTTTTCTGAGTGATATGCGGTTTTCCATGGCTCCGTGCTTCGAAGGGCACGTTAAGCTGTCGGTCCCGGCTGTTATTGATTAATAGCAGTCGTTAAGCCATGTCAGAGGCCCTAGGGTGGCCTGACAAACTCTGACATCAGAGGCCAGCACTACCTCATACGACAAACAAACAGGTCAATAAAATAAATATTCGTTCGTGTCTTTTGTCACTTTGTTCTTGTGTTCATTTGGTTGAGCGTTAACTGCTTTAAACTGAGCTGAACCGAGACTTTTGTTCAACTTCCTATAGTTAACTGATACAGCAGCATAACCTCACAAACTTCCACATGTATATACCTACATACATTAAACAAAATTATATTTGTTATTAATTTGTGCGCGAATACACCAGTTATAACCATACATATATGTACATACGTATACATAGCACAAACGAAAAACCAGGTAAATAAAAAACGTAATAAACAAGGACGTTTTAATGTTAAAAGACAATTAGCTGTTAATGAGTCGCAGGCGTCAGTCACGGTGAGGTCACACTATTGTTCGCCGCGTGCATTGCATTCAGAGACATTCCTCGCGCTTCGATTTACTTAATTAGCCGTGTAATTCTATTACACGTACATTCTAATGAATGCTAGTTATACTTTTGAAGAATGTCCCAAAGGTATTACCTCTAGGCAGGTATACTGCTCTTATTACAAGTATTACTTATATTAGTTTACACTCGGCCGCAAATAAAACGGGTCGGGTATAAAAAATGCGATAATTTTTAAAATATTTGAGCAATCCTTTTAAAATAAAATCTAAATTAAAGTTTATTTCATTACAAACATAGGAAGAAATAAAAACCTTTTATTTCTTCTTGGTGCTTGTATTAAAAACCATAAATAAAAAATAAAGACGATTTTTATAATTTAGCATCGTTTCAAAGCTTGCCAAACCATATAACAACTGCATTAGCAGCTCGTGGTGGCAATACAAAGTAAAAAAATGTGTGAAAATTGAATATTTGATATTGTAGCACATTTTTCGTGAAAGGTTGTTATATTTACTTAACCTACTTTTATTCAAAATTAATTCATAATCATGAACTTATATGACTTTTATTTATGCACTATAAAATTGTTTATAATACAGTCTTTAATTTATACAGCTATAGTTCCAATATTTTGGAAGTTATTCAGGTTTTTTTTACCAACCCACTTTATTTGCGGCCCATTAGATGCTTGGCAAATGGGCCGCAAGAGGCCCTCTAGATGGGGGCAGTAAGGCATTATGTCTGGTGGAGATCGCTTAAAGAGATAAGACCGCTCATTGAAAAGCAATAAAGTGATTTATGTATTTTATGTTTTAATTTTATCATGTTGGTGTCAATAAAGAGTTAATAAAGAGTTAGCAGTTATATATCTAAGGCCTGCACTGATGTCCCGGTTGGTGTGTATTTTATGTGCATCTAAAAAAACTTAACTTGGCTTCAACTAAGGCACTTTTTAGGGCAACCTTTGCAGTAAAGACCTCAAAGATTTGAATGGACGAGCAAAAATTACCTCCTCACTCGTCGAGCAAGCAGTATACCGCACAAAAATCGTTCTGGGTAGTAACCTACTCCAATTGTTACGATACGACTGGCGAATGAACTCCTCATCCAAATGTGTAACAATGCTTACCTTGTAGCAGCGTAGAGCCCTGCCCTTGCAGCAGCTGCTGTTGCAGCCCAACCGCTTGCAGTTGCTGCAGCAGTTGGAGCTGTGTGGCCGGCGACAGCGCCGCCTCTGACGCGAGGTAAGCGGCCGGTGCCACCGGCGTCGTCAGCCCCCACAGGCTCGCCTGCATCGCCTGCAGCTTCTTCTGCTCCTTCTCCTTCTGCGTGTCCGCAAACTTCACCACTAGAGGGGCGGAACAGCCCTCCATCGTCTGACTGTGGTGCAACGCCTGGAACATTCAAAGGTTGAAACTGAGTTTTAGTTGAAGTTGAATTTCTTTTGTGATTTGTACAGCTAAAGAAAATTAAATCATTGTTGTTTTTGAAATGAATGAAAATATGAATATTAATGGAATAAATATTAATAGGACGATTATCAATTGGCCAACCGTGAAAAACAAATCTTCAGCTACTTTTACAATATCAAACATAAATACTATCCCATTGACAATACTCCTCAAATAAATACTTTGTTTAGAAATTTTTATTTGAGTGTTGTGAAAGTACACTCTTTAATTTTATTCTCGCTACGTGGCATGGATTCTAGAATACAGAATAGCCTTTTATCTCGAAATAAGCTTTTCGATGGCTCCTGAAGACATGAATAATGTACCTATTCACGGTATACTGTTTTTATACGCTTTATATTAGCTTCACTTGTATGTTTGTATGTTTGTAACCGACTCCTTTGGACGCTATTTTGACCCACTTTAAACGGTCAGATTTCATTCAAATTTTGCACACCTGTCAAAGACCGATGACAATGCAATAATTCGAAAAAAAAACGCTCTTATAAATAAACCAAACTAAAAAGTAGAAAATAAATAATAGTTTAAAAAACTAAAAAACACGCTTTATATAGAAAACCAAACTAAAAAATAGAAAATAAATTATAATAGTGAAAATGAAAAAAAAAGAAATGAGAAATTTACACTATTCAAATTTATTTTCTATTTTTTAGTTTGGTTTTCTATATAAAGCGTGTTTTTTTTTGTTTTTTAAACTATTATTTAAAACACTATAATTCAAAAATACTGTAACATACCTTGATAGCAGCAATGGCGGCCTGTTTCGATACAAAGGTAACGAAAGCGCACCCTTTGCTCTGCCCCTGAGTGTCCCGTAACACCGTACACTCCTCGATGGCGCCATGACCAGCGAAAAGTGATCGAACGTCGTTTTCTGACAGCTTCTTATTCAGCATACCCACGAAAAGCTTGCGTTCTGTGAAAAACAGAAAAAGAAAACATTAGGTTATACTTAAAGAGTTCAACAATTATGCGTAATTATTATTAACCGTTGATATCTAAATATATAAAACAAAGTTGCGTTAGTTACACCATTTGTAACTCAAGAACGGCTGGACCAATTTTTATGATCTTTGATTTGTTGGATATTTTTTTGGGAGGGGAGAGGGAAGGGGCAACATTTGTACGCTTGCAAAGCCGTGGGGCGCAGCTATTTGTTGATACATTATTATCAAAAATGGCAGATGTGATTCAACAGGCAGTGTGGTGTCCAAACAAGTTAAATGCTATGCATACTGTTAATTTTGTATATGTTCGGAGAGCTGCTGTTGCATATCACATTTGTGTCCTATCGTATTAAATATCAAGTAAATGCTTTACCGTTTTAAGTGCTATTTAATGTCGTAAAAATTGACGTAAAATTATATTCCACACAGAGAACGTCCCGTTATTATGCCCAAGTGAACATTTACGAAATTCACGTGCGCTTTGCGCAATAGCGAAAGCGAGTTTCCTTTATATCAGAGGCATTGAACATTTATGTCAAAGAGATGGCTTCTGTTCAGCAATCGTATCACGTCCCTGCAGTCGGCATTCGGCTGGTCACCACTCACCACTGTCGGCAATGCATCGAACAAAACATCACGACCGCTGAAATCTTCCATACATGATCCTGAAATATGAACCCGCCACTAACGGCGAATTTACGATCCTCGAATCGCCACACCGCCATAAAACATACTCGCTTCCGTACATACGAATATTTGATGCCTTTTTAATCTCACAAAAAATATCGAATGTAGGTCATTAAAAAGGAGAAAACGTGGAAAATATTTGCAGATATTTCAACGTCAAAGGTGCAAAACAAAACGCAATTTCGTGTATTACGAACGCGTAAAATTCAACATTCGACGGTTTCAATCCCCCGCGGGGCGCACCGCGCTGAAATTGAAAAGGTACCGGCGTAGCTCACGCCGTATGGCTGCAAATATTTCATGCCCGCAAAATCAGCACACTCGCGCTCGCGCGGAGATTAGCATGAAAATGGTGCGAGAAAACGATCCGCTGAAAAACTCGCGAGCGAGCGGGTGTAGACACCCTATTCCAGACGGTCCTCTGCACACTCGATGAATGTTTAAACTTGAGATCAGCGCTGATGGAAAGTGGCAGCACAGCTCGTGTCGCGAATCAAAAGGTTCGCCTTAATGAATTAGCGTTCGTGGGAAGTAGCCTGCTTGATTGCTCGCTTATTTTCTGATTCCGATCATCAGTGTAAAGTGTGAACTAAGGTACATTCAACCTTATTTACTTGCAGCTCCTGACGCGAGTCTAATGTGAGCGATTGAAAGTAAGGAGCGCATGAAAGACGTTGACTAATTAGAAATTTCTAAAGAGAATCTTGAAGCCGGCGGGGTAATCAGTTTAAATGCAGGAGTAATTGTGTGCTTTGTACAAATAAGGCTTTAAAACGTTAATGCGTTAAGTGCGCCATCTAGGCGGGAACAGCGCCGTTCGTTAAACAATTTACATAACCTCTTGGAGCCGGGGGAGGGGAGGGCCTCACAATGGCCCTGTTTATTTTTACACAACTCCCTGCAAATAGGTTTGCTTCGCTCCCCCCTAAAGATGTTTAACAAGATGCTATAATGTGGATCTTCATGGGCAATATACGGACCGAAATACTGAATGAAAAGCGTAAACAGTTGTTGGAATTGCATTTTTGTCAGCCTACTTTATACCTTTTGTAAATTGTTTAAAATTATAAGATCTTATTGCTTTTATTCTAGAGTTGGTGGAGTTCCTGGAATACACATAATATTAGACAAACGCATGCGTGTTGCTACCAGGTAGTATGTTCATTTACAGGCTGCTCTCCATGTGTGTACATTTACATCATGCTCTCCGGGTGTGTACATTTACAGCATGCTCTCCGGGTGTGTACATTTGCTCATACGCACTTCAACAGATCAAGCAGCATGCTCGCAAAACGCATTTAGATTTGCTTTGGAGCTTCTCCCCTCCCACACCCGCGCATTTTTGAATTTGTATCTATGGTAACATTTTAAAACAATAGGAGTTACATAAATTTTACTTATTTAATTGTAGTTTAAAACTAATCTATTCTTGATACCTATTTTCTAGGTTCCTAAGCTAAACCTACAAACCGCAGTAAATATAATAGTATATGCGTCTAGTTGTTCACTAGATACATAATCTATAAATCATCTATAATCAATTGATCACCATCATATCATCAGTCATAAATTTGTTCACATGAGTTTTGAACAAATAACACCAAATCTATAAACTGCAATTCACCCTGAATTCCCAGAAACTGTTTAAGAGGGAAACCATGCTGCACTTAGCTTACAGCGGGTAATAGGTACTTACTTAGACGTCAACTTCAAGCTCGAGATGGAGACAAGAAACTAATTTTGTCGTCACTAATTGAGTAGCTAAGTAGTTATAAAATTGGTTAAAACTTATTACCGTCTCGGAGCAGTTTGCTTTCAACTTAGACAGCGGCTTGCATACAAATTAACTAAAGTTAATCGTGTCAGATAAACGGTTAAAGTTTTTATGTTCGCCGATATAAAAAAACACCTTTTTGCTGATAAACAATGGCGTTTGAACTCGGCATTGGAACGTACGAGCTTTCAAAACGTAAAAAGCGAAATAAAAACTGCTCTTCTCAACAAACAGATTCCTGCGAGTTCCAAACTCTGCGTGGAACGGGATGAAGCTTCGAAATTACCGCGCAAACAGTGCACAATGGTGGCGCATTGTTTCGCCGACGAAGCATGACGAAGTATTTATCTTTAGAAAGGTAGGTACATACTTATTTGACGAGACTCTATTATGAACGCTAGATTTTAGTACGCATAAATACACACGACCTTATACGTGGTCTTGTGTATTACTCATCCCTCGTAGAAGTAACGGCTCCTTGTAGCGGAACGCCTGGAATCTGCGATTCATTTCAAATTGTATTGCACTGATTTTCTACAATCACGAATAGACATCAGAATTTACTTTATCTATATATATATATGTATGTATACTTCTATTTAGCTAACCATTCATCAAAAAGCAAGAAAGTTACAACACAAGATTGTAATGAAATTATCAAGACAGTTAGGCAGACATGTGGTAAGTAAGGACCAGCTTAGTTAAATTATCAAGACAGTTAGGCACACATGTGGTAAGTAAGGACCAGCTTAGTTAAATTATCAAGACAGTTAGGCAGACATGTGGTAAGTAAGGACCAGCTTAGTTAAATTATCAAGACAGTTAGGCAGACATGTGGTAAGTAAGGACCAGCTTAGTTAAACTATCAAGACAGTTAGGCAGACATGTGGTAAGTAAGGACCAGCTTAGTTAAATTATCAAGACAGTTAGGCAGACATGTGGTAAGTAAGGACCAGCTTAGTTAAATTATCAAGACAGTTAGGCAGACATGTGGTAAGTAAGGACCAGCTTAGTTAAATTATCAAGACAGTTAGGCAGACATGTGGTAAGTAAGGACCAGCTTAGTTAAATTATCAAGACAGTTAGGCAGACATGTGGTAAGCAAGGACCAGCTTAGTTAAATTATCAAGACAGTTAGGCAGACATGTGGTAAGTAAGGACCAGCTTAGTTAAATTATCAAGACAGTTAGGCAGACATGTGGTAAGTAAGGACCAGCTTAGTTAAATTATCAAGACAGTTAGGCAGACATGTGGTAAGTAAGGACCAGCTTAGTTAAATTGTGAGCAATTTATAAATAACTAACTTAAAAGCTAAACAAATACGCCTTCCCTGCCACAAAAGAATTTATGACAATAAATTATATACTGTTGGAATGTGCTTATGCCTTCAATTTGATACCCATATTATAAAATACGTTTTTTTTCGCATTTGAAAATTGAGCCATACTGGCGCCATAATGTATATTTTCAAAAAAATAAATAGCATATGTTACTCGGGGGGATGCAGGGATAAAAAACATTACACTCCTTTATTCGGCAGTCGTGTAAAAAGAGGAAAAATGATTTTGCATTGATTGACAGCTGCGAACACGAGTTCGGAAAAACACAGCTTCAGAACTAAGAAACATCGGGAAAAGTTAATAAAATATTCATGCTTTCTAGGTATGAGAAGGAGATGGATTCGGAACCAAGAATCGTGACGAGAAATCGAAATTGTTCAAACGCGTCACCGACCGCACGCCGAGGAAATTTGACGTCAATCACTTTGTCAAAGTTCTCTCAAGTGTGTAGATTTGTTTTGATGAACACAGATTCTGTTACGAGTTTCGCCGAAATATGACATGTACTGATTGAGACGCTCAATATCTCCTTCCACGTGTTTGGGTAATAGATTTACGGCATTGTGTTACGAAATAACCATTTCTTACTGAAAACCTTATTTGAAACATGTGAAAAGAAATGCCTAGGTATAGTTAATCGAAAGTTCCTAAGACATAATAATATGCAAAGAAAATCCTTTCACTTTTCTTTAAACCTCGGTCACACATAGCTTTCCTTTGAAGTAGCGAGAACTAATGGCGAGAAAAACTAGATGCTACTAGCATTTTGTAGCTGCAAGTATTCATCGCTCGTACCAGCTTCAAGAATTAGTCGGTTCATGCTGTGCCAGAAGCATGTCATCAGACCTCGTCACGGGTCTCAGGCAGTTGGTTCATCCATACCAATATATAAAAGTGAAACGTTCTCTGTTTATTTGTTTGCTTGAGGAGCTTTCATGCGATAACCACTGGAAGGATTTTGATGAAATTTGGAATGAAGATAGCCCTAGAATAAAACGTTGGATACTTTTTATCCCGGAAAATTCCACGAATTCCGTGAAAGTTTCCACGGGAAAACTGGAACATGTTGCATACTCGCTGTAAGGAACGGTTACCATGGAAACGAAATAACAAGTCTGTCAAAAATCATCAAGAGCGTTGGTGCCACAGAGTAAGTAGTTGATGCTATACCAACAACAAGCCACAGAGGCCATAACCAAGAAGTCTAAGTCTACATTTGCATTGGTTTTGAATATCCTAGAAGAACGTAGGATGCTTTTTTCGTGATATACTGTAGTCCGCGTGGACGAAGTCGCGGGCGGGTAAGCTAGTTTAGTGTAAATATGCAGAATTGGCAGAGCAAATGCTGAAAAAACTTACTCGATTGCCAAAAAAGAACTTATGTCAATAAATGATATACTATTGAAATGTGCTCAAGGCCATCAAACTGATACCTATTTTGTAAAATTCGAAGAAAAATATATTTTTCGCACTTGAAAATGGAGCCATACTGCCAACATATTGACTAAAAAACTGTGTTACTCGGGGGATGTAAGGATTCTACCGATACTTCATACGTCTAAATCTGTTCAGGCATTTAAAAGTTATGGTGGAATAAAGAAACTCACATATATATACATACACACATACAAACATACATGAATCCTAAAAAAATAACACTCCTTCTTTTGGGCAGTCGTGTAATACATAAGTAGATTAGCCGATGATAAAAATTTAGAGCTTCAAATATCTATTGTGTTGCTTAGGTTCCGAAGAACAAAAATCTATTGTGTTGCTTAGGTTCCGAAGAACAAATAAGTATCTATTGTGTTGCTTAGGTTCCGAAGAACAAATATCTATTGTGTTGCTTAGGTTCCGAAGAACAAATATCTATTGTGTTGCTTAGGTTCCGACGAACAAAAATATTCTACGCATGACGCTTGTTTAATTTCAAGAATTACTTTAAGTAATCGTTAGAGTTACTTTAAATTGTGGCGTGGCGAATGGCCACAGAGAACAGGCAATAGAGTGTTGCACTGTCACTCGAAGCGTACACGTGCATTTTATCGCAGAGAATAGCCTGCTAGTGCTGCCTGATAGAATTAAACATGTTCAATGCCACTAGAGGCCATTTTTCTCGCGGCTAGTGGCTGCTATTATCAAGAATCAATCTTAAAGCTACGTGTGACCGAGCCTCATAAAAAACGCTTACGTACGGCAGAATATATTCTGCGTTTTCCCTAGCAGTGCGAACCCCATTCCCTTCAGGTACATTTCACAGACAGACAATCTCGTGGGTAAAAAAAAGCAACCACTTGAAACCCAAGCCGGCGCATCCAACTATGAGAGAACGAGTCAGCGCCGAATGTTAATAGAGTAGGAAGCGGGTAGGAAGTGTTCGCCACACGCGGAGACGTTTCATTTCACTCAGATCGCTTCGTCAAATTGAATAAATTTGAATTCAGAGTTGGGTCTGAGGGGGTTGGTTCACAAGGGAAAATAGTACGCGATTTTTTCAGTCGATTGTCAAGCAATCAGGTAAAAATATCAAACAATAATAACGAGATACCCTTACAACCTAAAAGACGTTCGTAAATTTCTATGTGACAATATTTGATAGGCGTCGTTTATTTCAAACATGCCCATATTTTTTTCACTCACGTGTACATTCGGATATAAACCCAGAGAAAACAATTTCGTCTATATTTCCCGCTTAATACATCGCGATGTAATCCATCTATCATCTCCGTACGCCGGCAACAAATGGAAAACAGTTTCATATTTTTATTTTCGCTCAAATAATAAATATCGCTCGATCCGCTTTTGCCGATGCCGAAGTGAATCGATGTACCAATTTCATCGTAAATTGAAACAGCTGTACATACAGGTGTCTAAGTAACTACGTGAAACGGAACGTAGAGTACCTCCTTTGTCGTTCTTTGATGTGAAAAGAAACGAATTTGCGTATAATACAATAAACGGGCAATATTACACCGTGACACTTGAATGCCTCAGGGAGCGAATTATTGTGAGAGCGAAAAAGAGAAATAAGCCCTTTCATGTCAACAAAGCAAGTGGAGAGGTAACGTAATTTTATTTGCATGTGTCAAGTGTAATTTGGATGATTGCTCGCATGGAACGACTTTGCTAGATCTTTCTTTATTAAATTTCGTTTTGTTTGTTCCAATCTTTAAGTGAGCTCCTGTTATGAGAAAAGACGTTCTACGATGTTTATTGTGTTTTTGTGATGACTAGCTGGTAAATATTTCCAATTTTACTTTCTTAGCCCTTAGCTTCTTAGTATTTATGTATCTAAATGAAGCATTAAGTGGATTTGTTAGTTTTATCTGAAGCTGTCTAAACTAAACTCTACCCAATTCTACATATTATTATGAAATACGATTCGTCTCTACTCAGGTGTAAATTGATTACTATAATACAAACAGAACCGTTTCCAGTTTAGTTATTATTAAATCAAACATATTACTGCACAACGAAGCGAAAAGATATGAAATTCGCTCGAAATAGATCCACAATAGAGCTTCATTGTGCGAAATTTCGCTACGATTGCGATTGCTTTCGCTAAACTTGTAGGTACTTTATTCTGCATTACACAATAAGATAATCACACAATTAACTGTTATTTAATCAAAAAAAATATTAAGAGATTCAACATTTAATATACTACTGTAGTCAGAATAATTACGCTTACGCTTAGCGCTGAAACAGCTGGACGAATTTTGATGAAATTTGCAATATAAATATTTTAGATCCTTGGATACCACCATAGGATAGGTAATTTAAGTCAATCCATCATAATTTCCACGCGGGTAAAACCGCCGGACACAGCTAGTATCTTATATTGTACTACTTTGAGCAAGAGATGGAGTGACAGCGTTAGAAATGTCGTTGAAAATTTTTCACTAATCTTAATTCAGCGTTTACAGCTTCTATTACATATATTTGCAGCGGAAAGTAAAATATAATGCTATAAAAACAAAACGAACATATGTACGTCTTTGTACAAAGATTCATTGACATCAACAACTATAACACAACTCGAAAGCACGTCAACAGTGTTACAAGAAATTCCTTTTGGCAGTTGACGCTTGAAACTGCCTATGCGTCGACGTAACGTTAATGAATCACGTACGAAAGCAATAACCATTGTTGTTCCAAGACTCGTGAACCCTCAAGGGGCGTCTGTCAAACCGCAATGTATGACGGAAATTAATTAAACTCGTGCCGTAGAGTGCTAATAATACTCCGTACTTGTGCGTGGAACTGCCGTCCCGTGAGTCGCGGATGTGTACAGTAAACTGATTACCAGTGCCGAGACTTCAACATACTAATAGTATTTCAATACAACAGTACTATACTATAGTACGCACTACTACAGAATAAATAATAGCACTTTTTAAACTGACTGACGCGTAAAGTGTCGAAACATTGCAAGTTTTTTGTATTTTAAGTTTTTTGGGTGAGGGTATTTTTTAATGTATCGTATCTGTAATGCAGAAAATGTCTAGGTAATTTGTCTGAGACTTTGTAAAACACATCTTGAACTCATCGCGAATCTTGCTTATGACCGATCAATTGTTGTTTCATTCATAAAAATATCGCGATAGTCTATAAATTCACGAAAAAAAATATGATAATTTTCATGGAGTGTTAAACAATCAGGTAGCGTAGGTAAGCTAAATGTAATTTAAACCAAAAAAACATACGTAAAATAAAAGAAATTTAAATGATTTCATAATTTAAAAAAAAGTGTCCTAATTTCATATTTTTTTAAAGAAATTGACTTTGAGGATTTCAAATCCTATAATTTTATGTAAATTTATAATTCAATTGAGTAACCTACGTTAAAAACGTCCAAGATGCGCTACTGCTTTCAAATCTCTAATGTTTATGATCGCGAGTAAAATGCGTGAGAAAATTAAACAACAACATCGCAGCTTTCCATTTCACTTGAGTTTATGGCTCCAACTACCGGCTGTCACATATTGTGCCTGTTTTTAGCGTCGAGCATTGAACGAGATTGCATAATATGGTTTGGAGCTTAGTGATATGAATCGAGTGACCCAATCAAAAGTGCATCATCTATCTATCTAATCTAGATATCTATACTATAGTAAAACTGTAACTGGGCTAAATCTGTGATAAACTTTAAAATCGATATAGAGTGCAAAAAGGATATTTTTTTAATTTTTGTCTGTCTGTCTGTCTGTCTGTCTCTTTGAACACGCATCACGCTGAAACTACCAGATGGATTTTGATGCAACTTGGCACAATCATAGCTTATGTTATGAATATATTTAGAATACTTTTTATCCCGAAAAAATCATGAGTTCCCGCAGTATAGGGGTTAAAAGTTATTTAAAAGAACACATATTACGCTGAAACTACTGGTCAGAGTTTGATGTTATTTGGCACAGTCAAAGTACATATTATGTATTAAAATTATGGTTTTTTTTTATCCCCAAAAAATATAGGGTTCCTGCGGGATAGGTATTCAAAATTATGGTAATATAAATAAAACATTAAAATGGTATCATAATTTCGACCCTCTCGACACTATACTATCTGGTTTAGCGGGAGTATTTCTGCCTGCCAACCCAGACGTGCGTGGATCGAAATCACGTACTTATTGAAATGTTTTGTTCCATATTTTTATGCATTTACATATTTTATGCGTTATTATTACAATTTCAATGCTTTTTTTTTTCTTGAATTAAACCGTCAAATTGTAACAACAAAATAGGTCACAATAATTCAAATTCAGATAATCTAGAAAAAACTTTTTTACTTTGTAAATTTGTTAGTTTTACCTGAAGTGCATGTTTAAAAAAGAAATAAATTATCATACATAATTTACATTCCCTCATAAAAAAGCGACCTCTTGCGGCTGTTTTTATTGTAAACTAAACTGCTTACTGTTTTACATTTTTAACCCCCGAACAAAGAGACGGGTGTTATAAGTTTAGGGTGTGTATCACTGTGTGAGAGGGTGTGTGTGTGTGTGTGTGTGTGTCTGTTTGTGGCATCCTCATAAAAAAGCTCCCAAACGAATGGACCGATTTTGATGCGGTTTTTTTGTTTGAAAGCTAATGTGATCGAGATGGTTCTTAGCTTAGCTATATGGGGGGGGTTAGGATCGTTGATCTCCAACAAATGGACCGATTTTGATTCGTTTTTTTATGTTTGAAACTGATTTGATCGAGATGGTTCTTAACTATATAGGGTGGAGGCGAGAAAAGGGGGGGGGGGGGGGGGAGAAAAGGGGGGGGGGGAGAAAAGGGGGGAGTTTCGAGAAAAAAGGGGTGAGAATCGTATCTTAGAATCGTATCTTTGAAACGAATCGACCAATTTAGCTGCGATTTTTAATGTTTCAAAGCTGAGGTGTTTGTTTCTTAGCTATAATGGGGCTTTATGCTCGCTACGCTTCGCTACGCTTCGCTACGCTTCGCTCCCGCCTTCGTCTTCTAACCTATCACGACCATGTCGGATCAGTTTTCAGTGTTGGATAGCTTAGGGTTTGACCAAGACCTGGCGTACTTGGTATCGTAATCCAATGATTAGATGCCGAGCAATCGATAAAAAACTTTTAAACGGCTGAAGGAATTTTGATCAAATGTTTATTGTAGATCTTGGAATAGCACATAGAGTACTTTTAACCTAGAGAAATGACCTACAGCTAGTCTATAATATTTGTAAGCGTTCATACAAATGTTCATTAGCATGGGCTTTGTGATAGAATTAATGATTAATCACATTGGATTCATATGGGAGAGGAAAGTTTAGCTTATTAGCTGTGCCGTTAGGTAGTTTAGCCATAGATTAACAGTTTATCTGACGGGGATATTCTGGAAGGGGACAATTTGAAACAGGGAAACTTCAGGACAGGGATTGGGAAAGCGACGTTTTGGGGAGGTAGGACTTCCTGGTACAGAGATTTTGGAAAACGACATTCTCGAAAATATAAATTTTGGTACGGACAAATTATGAACCAAAACGGTTTTCCATGCACTAAAAGCGTGTATATTTTAATACTTCAAATGTCATTCGTAAAACATATAACCACGACGTATAAGAACGAATACACTTAGAAGGCACGTTACTATCCAGTGCCGAAACTAGGGCGGTGCCAGCGGTGCCCAGGCACGGCGTAGAATCCATTTCACAGTTTTTTTTTTTATAATTTTTTTATAGCTGCTTGCACCGGGCGCATAAAAGGCTAATTACGGCTGCGATTACTATTACCTAAAATGAGTACGAAAATCAGTAACAAAATTGTTACTAAGTGTTATTTCATGAAAGCTAGCCTACTCCAACTGGAAACGGAATATAACTCCCAAAGTATACCCTGTTGAGGACTAGAGCCCACGTCCGCGTTGGCGCGTCGCGTCGTCCCGATAAATATCAAGTGTCAATATTTGGAATCACCGGCGATCCGAGAGACTATCGAATCGATTCGATAATTCCCGGGTATCGAGAGCGGCTTAATTGGGATCGAGTTGCAATCGAGATGCGAGGGCAATGCATGGTGTCGCGCTCTGCGATGAGCGTAACGGAAACAGACTTTAGAAGTTTTTCTTGTTGCTTGTGCAGTTCAATATACTGGCCTCGTACTGATACCTATAATTAATTAGGCGCACACTAACTGTTATATAATCGGCGATTGTATGAAATAACTAGCTTAAACGCTAAAAAAACACGCCAGGCCTGCCAAAAAAGAGCTTTTGCCAATAAATTATATACTGTTAGAATGTAACCCATATATGCCTTCAATTTGTAACCCATATTGAAAATGGATCTATATTGCCGCTATATTGAATGTTTTCAAAAAATAATAACGCCTATGTTACTCGGGGGATGTAAGGATTCTAACGATACCCCTACGTCTAAATCTGTTCAGGCATTTAAAAGTTATGGTGGATGGTGGAATAAAGAAACTCACATACATACAAACATATAAACATACATAAATGCTAAAAACAATACACTCCTTTTTTTGGGCAGTCGTGTAAAAAGTAGGTATTTTAATAATCCCCTGGGGATCGTGGTGGAATAGCAAGTGTTTTTCAAACCCCTGGAGAACATGGAACGAGCGATGATGTTCGTTAAATAAATCGGTGATCAAATGCCCACCTTCACAGGACATTATGAAAATGTAGGTGATATTCGCACTTTAGCGGTTAATTAAGCATGCAAATTGTTGATCTAAAATTGGGGTGATGCGTAACACATTTTTTTTAAATCGTCTTGGTTGACTGAAACCAGATGTGCATCTGAAAGACCGCAGCAGGCAATCAAAATTAAATGCCAGTGCGTGCATCGTACATTATCACTGCGGGGGCAATTCGATTTCTATACCCGTGTGGATTGCAAACAAGTGCGCGCCTACCCTGTACAAGACGATCAGTTTTATTCGTAGGTCTAAGCCAAGGAGGCCATCAGTTTGCAAGTCATGTTTATTTTTCGCACGGTCCTGCCGTACTCAGCTTAGGGCCTATTTCACGACCCACAACTAATGTTTCAAGTAGGATGATCGCCAGTTAATGTCACCAGTAACTGTACAGTTAGTCAGACATGTCTGAGCAATACTAACCATGAATTAAACTAGCCTGTATTTTACTTGTTACTTTATCTGCCGGTTAGCATATTTAATTGATGAGTAAAGCAATTTAGTGATTTGATTATCAAAAAGTGCTGCTCTTTCATATAGAAATGATTAAAAAATATTTTGTTTGTTTTCAGCGATACTCAAATCGATGAATTCGAATATTTTACACTGCAAATAATTTCGAAAATGAGTGGCTATTAATATCCGCATTAAATATTATTGACAGTTTTTGCTGCGAGTCTAAAAATGCAAATATATATGATATCGTGGAAATCCGAGCATAATATGTAGGTATTTCAATATATTTCCTTATAATCATTCCGTTAACCACGAGTTGTTAATCGGAACTTTTTTTTTTTTTTTTTTTTTTTTTTTAGCTGCTAGCACCGTACTTAGCGCCGAGGTTTGTCTCAACCTATTGAGAACATAAACGTTTTTTGTTCGTGAAACTGTAAGATACTCGTTACTATTACTTGCCAAGCAACGATTCTCGTAATATGGAATTAAGTAATCAACGCTTTACTTGTAGTTCGTGAAAAGGGCCCTCAGTGTTGCAATTTTCTAAGCGAGCTTGACGCTTTGTAGTGATTCCACACGCGTCTCTAACCTACCCTCCACATACCCTGCGTTTCTCTAAGGACAACCATTGTTTGTGTCGAAATCGAACAGTTCGACAGTTTTTGATAGAATTACCGCCAGTTTGCCGAACGTACAGCGCAGTCTAGTCTCACTTACCTAGCTCATTGTTTACACATTTCTCGCTTCCGGGAGAATGGAATTTATTTTAAAACTAGTAACCCGCCATATGTACGCCGGGGTTGGCATACTTTTTTACTTTATACCATACTACATTTCAATCATCATCAGAAATCAACCCAATCGTTAAGTCGATAAGGCACGTAAGAGGCCCTCGGGCAATCTGACACACTCTGACACCAGAACCAAGCACTACCTCATAATGACAAACAAACAAACCTACGCCTTTGATGAAAACCGAAACCAAATCGTTTTAATAGTTCCTGAAATTAGTCCAAACTGACAGAACGATGCGATTAGTCGCTCTTATATTTTGTATAGTATAGTATTTTGTATTAGTCTTATATAGTACACTAGCTGCGCCCCGCAGCTTCGTCCGCGTACAAACTTTGCCGCCCCCATCACCCCCTTTATGAATGAAAAAAAAACTCCTTTTGAAACTCCTAGGGTTGACATGAGTAACTTTGAAACCTGTAACTTTGAAACATGCCACTATGACACCTATCACTTTGACACCTGTCACTTTGTCACCTGTCACTTTGATACTTGTCACTTTGACACCTGTCACTTTGACACCTGTCACTTTGGCACCTGCCACTTTGACACCTGTCACTTTGGAACCTGACACTTTGGAACCTGACACTTTGGAACCTTTCACTTTGGAACCTGTCACTTTGACACCTGTTACTTTGACACCTGTCACTTTGACACCTGCCACTTTGACAGTTTTGTCCGCGTGACTGATGATTATAATGATGATTTGTGGAAACCCCACACAAGCCATTAACAAAGAAGTTGAAGTTGATTATGATGATGATGAAAACTATCCTATGTGTTATTCCAGGGTATAAGCAATCTCCATTATGATCGGTTGGCCGAACGCTTAGTGACCCTGACTACGAAGTTAATCAACGATTGCGGAGTCGAATCCCGCAAGGTGCAATCTTTTGTGTGATGAGCAGAATTTTTACACGCTTTATATTAGCTTCACTTGTATGTTTGTATGTTTGTAACCGACTACTTTGGACGCTATTTTGACCCACTTTAAACGGTCAGATTTCATTCAAATTTTGCACACCTGTCAAAGACCGATGACAATGCAATATTATTTAGTTTTTTAAACTATAATTTAGTTAAATTTTCTATAAAAGCCGGTTTTTAAGTTTTTTAACTATAATTTATTTGTTTCCGAGTCATGGATGTAATATTCGTATCTATGTATGTTGTATCCTAGTTTGGGGACAGGTAATTGGTGTGAATTGTACCAAATATATTATTGTTATTATCCCAGATTTAATCAAAATCCGTTCAGCCCTTTAAGCGTGAAGTAGTAACAAACATAAAAACAAAATTTCGCCTTTATAATATTACTGTAATGCATATATGTATATGCACTGATAGTAAGTAATATATCCCCTAGCTGAAACTCTCCATACAATACACAAAAAGTAGTTCACTGACAAACAAATTTGTTAACAAAGTCGCACAAAAAACCATTGCGCATATCGTATTTTCACGTAACACGTTACGTTTATTAGTAAACTTTAGTTTTAACGGCACAATGAGACACATCCATTTAATTAACCGTGTGAGCTGTGTGCTGAGGGAATCCGGCATGGCTGTTTGGTACACCGGGCTGGGCCCCAATTCTCCCGACAACATCATGTCGACTGAAATTTTGATATCTCTACGATAAAACAACAACATATACAAACTGCATGCAAAAAAGCTGCTGTAAACTGCTGTATTTATGGTGTAGATATGTAATTATTTATGTACTGAAGCCCACCGTCCCTTATTCCTCTCCGTGCACGGTTGTCTGGAAAAAATCTATCTATATAGGTAATCTATCTAAACTGCTTAAAAAATCCTAATTTTGTTTAGCAAAATCTTTGTTGTAGACCATATCAATTATTAGACATTACTTTTCAATCGACTTATTTAAATTTATGTTTTTACATTGTGGAATTCGACATTTAATAGCTATGGGCTTTGGAACTGGAGCCCGGGATTCATTCATTTTGTTTTAGTTCTGCGTTGGAATAACGCTGGATAATAAACAAACAATATTCTGCGAAAAATTTACTACTGGCTATCTTCGATTTTTCCGATTGTTTGGAGCGAATAACGACACCTCCATCACTCGGCTGTAGATATGGATATGGATTTGGAATTGAAAAAGAGATATTAGGGTAGATTTAGTTTTGTTTAACGCCATCTTTTCAAACTATTCCTTAAACTCGAACTAGTTACATCCGTCAGAACCTTTGAGTAAACAACAGTCTCCGTTTGAGCGAAAGTCGGAACGGAAGTGCACATTGTACAAACTTGGTTAAGTTTCTCAGATATTTCCGTAGTAGTTTGTAGCATCGTGTATTGGCGATCGTCTACGAACAGGATAAATACTTAATTCATGCTACGCCGTAGGCTGCTACGGTTTAGGAATTTTAATGACGATACAGGGTGGCCAATATTTGAAAAAAAATATCAGCCGCTACAGATAAAGTTTTTATCAAACTCGAGTTCAAAACAACGTAGGTAAAATCACCTTTACCTAAATAGCTCATGGTTAGAAAAACATCGAGTTTGTGTACTGCAATCTCAGATACTACCGTTCTCACGTTCCCAGACAATATTTTAGTTCAACAAATAAGTGGGTGCTTATTTTTAAATTAATGTGATGTAAATTACCGTTCCCGCGGTGGGATCATTTGTACACTTGTATTCTTGAATGTAGGACGTTGAACAAGTGAAATAAACTGAAATTAACTTCGTGCTGCATTAAATAAGCTATTTTTAATGCTTGCTTGCTTATCGTATAAGGCAGTGCGCGCCTCTGGTTCAGAGTTTGTCGGGCTGTCCAAGGATCTCTGAAATGGCTTAACGACCAACAATAGTCAACAATAATAATCAACAATCTAATTAATATTATTATTTTTTATTATTATTTTATTTATTAATCAACAATAGTCGGGACTATAGCGACCCACCCCGGCTTCGCACAGGTTTAATTTAGAAAAATAATAGGGAACAAAATGTAGTTCTCGCACACTCAATCTTCACTCCGCTTCGGAGAACAATAGTTTGATGTCAGTTTTGCGTTGTGTTGAAAATGATAAAATAAGGAACTGTTAAAATATCACGTTTCAAATTCGTTTCAATCGCGCCCACAGACCATAATAAAATTATAGGAGATACAGGGATATCGCGCTTTTTCTTTTTGTCTTCTGCCTATGGTCAATGTACATATTATATAGTAGCATACTATATATGCTACTGCACTGGACTGTGCTATGGTGGCCAGTTTGGTTTTCGAATAAACTCTCTATAGAATGCCCTATATATATGCCCTTTGAAAACTCGCATATTAAAATATGTAATTCAAAGGGAACTTTAACGTTCCAAATTCAAAAAGCTCTCAGTCGGCTTGATTTCTTCCGACATCTTGAACAATTTATAGTCATATTTCAACAAATTAACAAAAAACAATACACACTATACGTATAAATCTTCCTCTTGAATCACTATTGATGAAAACAGCATTAAGATTCGTTGCGTAGTGTAAAAGATTAAGCGTTACAGACAGACAGACGGTGCGGAGCGACTTTGTTTTACTATGTATTGATTTTGTTCAGCCGTCAAATATTATTTTATTGATTGCTCGGCTTCTACCGTATTGAGATACCAAATACACCAGTTTTTAAGTCTATCCAACAATTAAAATCGCAATCAGGTTTTGTCGATCAACTGACAGACACGATTTTAAAATTGTTACATACTTCTTGACCATTTTTTATTTACTCGTATCTTCTTGTACAGACTTTTAGTTTTTACTGCTTTGTTATAAGTAGGTATAGAATATATAGGATACTCCACTACCAACAATCCACTGCCACTCAACAAAATCCAGGTTCTCGTTACCTGTATATCTTTAATCCTGCCCGTCCGTCTGTAGCCCCTAACAGGATCGACGTCTTAAAGGGTATTATCGGTTATTAGTCTATATCATCTCTCCGATTGACGTAAATCGCCTTTGGAATCGCCCGCTGAAGAGTCCAATTAGTTTGTTAGTGAAAGGGTTGGAGGAGCGAAAGGGGTGAATGGTCGTCGTCAAGGAAAAAGTATTCAGTTGCTCTCATTTTAGCTGCTTTGCGAGTAAAGTGCTTTTCAATTCTGGATAGTATTGTAGCTAGTATTAGTAGGTAGTTGGATTTTGCAACCAATGAGCGCACAGGTAGAAGGTTTAAACGCGCAGCAAATGTAGATTAAAAAGACGGAGTCTACTCCGCCAAACAAACGAGTGAAGCATAACAAATGGCGGCGCGTATGTGTGCGTGAGTGTATGATTTGTGGTGTTTTGTGGTTGTTACACAATTTCATCACAAAAGACTGCATTGTTTTTGCAGTCATTTTTCGTGAGAACTAAACATAATTATCGCAACTAACAAGGTCGAGACCTTGCTGCGATGTGGCGGCCGATCGCCATAAGATGGTGTAAGTGTGTGCGTGAGGCTTGCGGATCGGCATATCTTGGGTGCTTGGGATTTGTCGTTGTAAACGTCTTTTTATAAACCTTGTATATGCGCTAGTTAGAATATTTGTGTATGTCAAAGTCAATCAACTTATAACATTGGTACAGGTAATATAAAAGCTCCCGTATTGTAGTGCAATCAGAACCCATCGCGTAACCACAGGATAAACAAGGCGTAACAGAGTTCTAAGAAGAAAAACACTTTAAATAGAGTTGTGTTACTTTACAGTAAGGGCTATATTTCACTGAGAGACCGCGGTCGTCACCGGTCGCACTTCCAACAAAATGTATACAGTTCTATGGAGGGTACCTCACATGGCGTTGGCTTGGTTGTACAACCAAATTGGAGGCGCAAGCAGCGCGACGCGTGCATTGAATATAAGTGACTCAGGTGTCTCTTTTGGTAGTTCATATACACCACAGTTGCGCGACCGGTAGCACGACCGTCTCTCAGTAAAATATGGCCCTATGTAAGCTTACAGTGCGATGCGGATGACCCTTCGCGGATGTCAACGACGGACGGTAAAATGTGTTAAGGCTAAAGAACTCATACAGTACGAAGCGGACGCAGAAGGATCTGAAGGACATTTGATCCACGACGAACGTTGCCCGCTCATCTGCTCCGGATAGTTCGCGTCGCACTATAACACTCTCATACAAAAGCGCGTTTACAATGCCACAGTCGCAACAGAATACATAATATGCTATCGCGCCCATTTAGCGCTTCTTTTTGCGCCAAATTTGGTATCAGCAAGTTACAAATAGGTACTTAGCATTCATTTCAATTAATTACGCCTTCACCTTAATTTAAAACAGCAGTACGTCACCTTTAACAAATTCAAATATATTCAAACAAGGTGTAGGTGAAAACGGGTAAGTGATAAAAAAAGAAATTGTCGCCCGAAATTCGTGTCGACGGGCGGAGGTAAAAGGTAATATCGCGTAAAATCGCAGTTTAATATTAATTAGAACGAGCCGCGGGCCGGGACCGCAGGCCCTTTGAATATTTCACGGATGCGGCCCTTCTTGTCGGCTGACACGTTTATTTGCAGGTAGATACACAGAATAAATAATAGTACCTACTAGTAGATGCGAGATTTTCAAGGATTTTACTTTCGTTTGTTTCTTAGACGAATAGTTGGTATTTTAGAATCGACTTTGCACAGAAAAATCCTTAACTAATGTCTGCATTAAGCCAACAAACCTCTTTGTTGGTGATGGGTTATTCGCTGGCTAAATGTTGTCTGTGGTCAAGTAATTATTACAAAGCCAAATGATTTGCCGAAAATAAGAGGGGTAATGCTTATCGTTTTAATTGTCAACTCAACGAAATTCCATACAAGTGGCGTCGGGACCCTGACTGGAGTAAAACCAATATTCCTTTTTTAAAACACAATCTGACATCAATTTTCGAAGAGATTATAGTGGGATGTATTAGGCAGATAGGTAGGTATTTGAGAACATATGAGATATTGAGGTTATCCTATTGAGATATCTCAAATACGGGTCAGGTCGGAATACCTATTGATGTTTCCTCGCATTGTTCCGCCGGTTTCGGCTCTGGAGGTATTTTGTGGGTTAATTGAGAGATATTATGTTGCGGCCATCTTGGGACGGTGGCTAATAATTTAGATCTATCTGGATATTGGAAAATGAGGAGGGGATAGGTGTAATGGTACATATAGTTATTACAGGTATGTTGCTAGTAAATCATTGTCATAATTAAATACTTACCGCCTTGCTAATAAAAAGATATGCAAAGATTAATAATACTGCGCAGTATAATATTGTACTGCGCAGTACTAATTGACATTAATCATCTTTTTATTGGTAAGGCGGTTAGAATTTTGTTAGATATGATTAAACTATGGAACCAATTTTCGTAAAATTGATATAGGTCTGCACTGAATATCTAACATTTCAAATAAAAAAACAATCATTCAAATCGTTTTACAAATCCCAGAGACAGGAAACATAAACACAAAAAAAACATAAACACAAAAACATAAACACAAAAAAGGAAACATAAACACAAAAAAAACAGACTGGAGAAAAGGACCTTCTACTTTTGTGATTACGAAAAAAAAATGAAAAGTTGTCTGGTCTATGTTTTTTTTTGTCTGGTTCTTTTGGCTTTCACGCCCAAATAGCTGAACTGATTTTGATGATATTTTGCACAGAATTTGTACATACAACATAAGATTCTTTTATATACATTAGTTTTTTAAATACCCACGAAAAAGGAAGAAAAGTAGCTGAAATAATGTAATTAATAATAATGTAAATTATATAATTCATGCTAATGTAAGATAACAAAGCAAATGACATTAAAATAAAGTTACTCAGAGATAGACTGAAATTGCTGGCACATAGAGTTCAAAATAAAAGAGACTACCTACATTAAGAAAGCAATAACAATTGTTTCAAATAACTTATAAGGAATTATTCACAACTATAATGTACGTGATATTTTGGTCACAACAAAAAGTGTAAAGTATATCGTCATTGGAGAGCAAGAAGTCACTAAGTGTAATTTTTAGGCAAAATGAGTTAATGATGTCAAAGTGTTTTTAAGCCCATTATCTACCTTATGGAATGATAATAAGAGTTGTTTTTTTTAGTATTTTCGATAATAGAACAATGTCAGAAGTACATAACTACTTGTCAAGCAAAAAATCAGTCTGTTAAAATTTGGGTGGTAGGTCCGTGGTTAAAATTAACTAACAGTACTTGAGTAATTTATGACAATCATTTTACTAACGTTTAATCAAATACTGGGGCAGCAATGCGCTATTAACTGCTCTTAGTTATTTCTGGCAGAGGAAAAAGTTTAAATAAAATGCAATTCTGTGGTTCGGTAAAAGTCACCAACAGATCTTATGTAATTTATATCAAAGTAATCGCACGTTTTTCGGTCTTTACGTTCTCAGAAATCTAACTAAAGTTTATATATTAAAGCAAAACCAACTCAAGTTTATGTTTTTTTGAAAATGCTAGATTTAACTATCATACTTTTTATTATACATCTCAGTGACGTTACAAAAATTGAAATAATTTATTTATTATTAGGCTGTAGGGTAAAATATCAATATTTTGTTCATAGAAACTATTTTTGTAACCATAAGCGTTAATCAGTTATGCCGATTATAACAAAATAAAAACTTTAAAACGCGATTATCTACAAACTAGCTTATTGCACTTATGACTTCTTGCTTGTCAACGACGATATCTTTATCTTCACAATAAAACTAGGTTAAATCTAGCTACTTCTTTTTGGTGTGTAATATCTTTCCGCTCGCTTTCCTGCAATCTATGGGAGTGATTCGTGAAATGTGTAACAATGTTAACAATGTGATAACATCTTTCCTCTCGCTTTCCTGCAGTCAATGGGAGTGATGACGTGAAAAGCGTAACAGTGTTAACAATGTATTCAAAGATGTTACACATGTTAACAGATCATATGCGACTACTCTATGGCTCGCCCGTTTTTTTTAAATTATCACAGCACCTGAGTCGAGTCTTAAACAACTTTGGATTCAAACCTACTTTAACAGCTACACACGCATTATCTGTTATTACTCTGTGATACGATGCATTGTCTTAGCAGTTTTCATTTAACATTATTACAACTTTAGGCCGGCTATACACTTGCGGACAAAAGCACTTATTTTCTAACCAAGGCCCACACAGTCCCCTGATGCTAATCAGCGCACAACTTCAAAATTACTGAAGCCCTCACGTTATCATCATTGTACCAATATTCATAACGCAGGGTTGTCACGGGACGCGACGATTGTTCGCCGTCCCCACGCTTACAATAATTCTAAACATTTACAATAATCGTGCCAACAAAGTACAATTACGAGAAGTTATCAACGCGGTCCCTTGACAACCATACGACGACGAGCCCTGTCACATGGAGGGAGCTGCCGGCAGTTTGGACAGAAATTCTACAAAACTTGACTCGGGTGAAATGATAACATGCAGGAACTAGGTTACCTCTTGCCGGTTTCCACTTAGTTTTTATTTAATTACATTTTGCTTAGCATATGTTTTTACCCGACTGCACGTGTTTAGGTTGTATGTATGTTTTTTTGTTTGTATGTGAGATTTATTTTGACATATGAGGTATCATTAGATTCGTCTTGATCACGAGAGTGCTATAGGATACATGAAGTGTGAAGAAAACTAATATGACGGCTTACAGCTGCCCTATTGTATTTTCTACGAACAAAAAATGACCAAAACCTATCGTAGGGTATAAAAATTGAGGTCTTTAAAAGACCATTGCAAAAATTTATAATTCTTATAACTAAACAGTAGCAATTGTCTACTGCTTACAAAATTGCAATTTTAGATTATTCAAGTTAATGTATTATACTATAGTCTAATGTTGCAATTGCAACTGTTATAATATAGTAAAGTAAAATATGTATGTAAAAAAGAAACATTTAATTTATATTAATACTAGCTGTGCCCCACGGTTTCACCCGCGTCCCTCAGGAACCGTGCATTTTTACGGGATAAAAAGTAGCCTATGTGTTAATCCAGGTATAAGCTACCTCAATACAAAATTTTATCCAAGTACGTTTAGCCGTTTAAGCGTGTAGTAAGAAGCGTGTAAGAAGCGTGTAGAAGTAACCAACATACACACACACACACACACACACACACACACAACACACACACCCACTCACATACATACAAACTTTCGCCTTTATAATATTAGTGTGATTATTTTTGCCGGTCCGGTCAGCTCGTATTCAATAATTTAGTTCGCTTTTTGTATTCTTGGGTTTTTGTATTTCTATGATAATTTTACTTGTTATTAGTTTAACATTTTAAACCATATTTTTTATGGTCAGTTTGTGCGATAATTTTTATTGACCTACCTACTTTAGTTAGATGTTAAAATCGTTAAACTCTGGTGCATCTGCATGCTCAAATCCAAACTTTATATTAAACTATATGTAAATTCTCTAATTTCAAATATCCTCTATTCCTAGTTGAGGTAAGTAGGTACATTACAAGCGTAGGCCAACCAAAAACATTTCTAAAGCAAACTTGTTTCTTTAACTATCATATTGGAATCATTAGGTACATTAACAACGTTAGGTAGAGCCAATGACTGTCTGTTTTATTTTTCCACATTTATGCTTTCCACTTCTTTCATAACATTTTATAATAAAGCATACACTTTCTTGACATCAGCACAAAAAATGATTGTCACGTGACACACACAAAAAATACACACACCAGGCGACGTATCATTTTCGATATTGTGTCTCGCACACAAACATACGCGGGAGCGCACACGACTCGAGCACAAAATACGTATCGTTTCAAAGGAGGTGCGAAGTCAGCATAACACGTCCAGTACTATTGTTTATTCTGTGACATAACAGCGGAGTTGTTATCACCCTTAAGTGACACACCAATAGGGGTGCGTGCCTCTGTGAGGTTTGACAGTTCATTAATTTGGTAAGACTGAAATGTGTACCTTCGAACATTATGAATTCCTAAAACAGAATCAGAGAGAGCTGCAAATATCGTGAGTAAGAACTTTTAACATTTTCTTAAATGTAAATATATGTCAAACTTAAAAGGCCTATAACTCTGAAACTAATGATCCTAGACTAGTAATTTCTTAAAAGAAGTGATAGATTCCATCGATATCTTCGTTGTGGATGACAGCTGTCAAACTTAAAAGTGCTTTAACTCTGAAACTATTGATCGTTGACTAGTAGTTTATTTACAGAAGTGATAGATCTCATCGATATCGATATCTGTCGTAAATATATGTATTAAATAACTAATAATTGTTTTACAAAATAGGTAGATCTATTATTTTTTAAACTGACTTTTAACGATACTTGAAAATTGTGAGGGTATATAATTGTTAAAAAACAATTATCTAATAATTTCAATAACTCTCCGCAGACAAACACCAACCCTGTGTTTGGAGCGCATACATTCGTCGAATTACATATACATACGCACTGCACACATACACAGCTTACCTGTCAACGCACGCTCACATATTATTATATTAAGTGTCGGTAGCATTACGTTGACAGTGACGAAGCTCGGGCGATTTATCTACTTTAGGGTTGACGAGCAAAATATCCGCATTGGCAGAAGTGCGATAGAAACTTTTAGTAAGAACCTAGGAACCAATATTTTGCGTATTCGTTTGCCCCCGCGTCGTGGCAGTTCGTGGAGGCATACAGTTATAAATTGTTTCATTGGTATCAATCAATGCATTTGATTTGACTTATTAGAAGTTATTTTCAAGGAGGTGTCTTTTTACGGGCCAAATTTTTGTACCGCAAACAAATTAAACATTTTAATTAAAAAAAAAGGTTTGCTTTTAATTTCATCTGTAAGCTTTATCAAGCGTAAGTTATAATTATGTAAGTGTATGCGTTAGTCATCCACTATCATATGTGTGTGCATTTGGATGGGTGAAATTGAGTAGGTTACAAGTTAATTCACTGTCTGACACTGCCTGTGACACTCCTTCTCCACGTTAGCCAAACAATGTCACAGAGCGGTGCTACACACACATGCACACACATGGAATGTATTTAACATAACACTAATGCATTTGAGACCGCAAACGTTTACAATACTTAATAATATGACAAAAGCATGTCGCTGCTACTTAGAAAAATATGAAATTTTATAAATCAACTTACCTAATTTTCAATAACATAACCGACAAAGAACGATGAAAATCGCATTCGCCAAAGAGGGAAAAAGAGGCTATCATTTCTATCCTAGATTTTCCGGAAAGTTGTAAAGAACATCCAGGTTTAATAAAAACTAAGCCTGTAATTTATTCCCTCATGTCGAAGCGCTTTCAAAAGTCAACAGCGCACAATAAAGCGTTTAAAAATATGGCCATCTCTAATGAGCGCCCGGCAATGTCCCGACGTCACGCACTTCCACTAATTCACGTTGTTTTCCATTTAGGGCAATTACATCGGCCAACTTTGCCGGAGCAATGAGATTGTTCCGCTGCTTTTAATTTGGAACGAGCCTGTTGTTAATTTAAGACGTAACTTCTATTAACCTTTAATGTAAATGAGTTAGGTAATAAATAAACAAGCAATTCTCATCTGTAAATAAGTATAAAAATTAAATAATTAGTATCAGAAAAACCGAGCAACAAGAGTCAGTGCGGAAAATCTGGAAAAAACTATGTATATTATTGTATTCCGCTGTTAAATTTAACTTTTACAAATGCAGATTATGCGTGTGGAAAACTCTTTGATCATCTATGGGTGCATTCCGATTTAAGATAAGTGAGCGATCACAGTGCTAATTTGCGTTCCGATTCAGATATCGCGCTCGCGGCAGTTGAGTGCTGCAGTTGATTCGGAACGCTCGTGAGCATGATTACAAGATCACAACAACATAACCTCAAAATTTGTTCAAAATACAAAGTATTACTCGTGGGCAAAGTAGTCTCTCTAAAAATTAGTCAATTATCTGTAGTAATATTTGGAAAACTGTACGAAAATCACACACAACTGAATTCAAAGAACAGTTTTCTATGTAGACAACCGTCAGTCTGTCACTTTGACAGTAGCGCTCACGGTGATATCGGTTTGGGGCATGGTCGATGTAATCGCAAAATGGCGGATGTAATGACGTAATCCGTGATGTCACAAGGGATATCGTTGTTGCGCTCACGATGACTCGGTACGCGTTTTAGCGCGATAATATAGATTTTATCGATTTTTGCGCGTCTCGGAATGCACCCTATATTAAACCAAAGCACTAAATCTCCAGGACAGAAGGTATTTTTTTGGCATTATGGTTATTCGGTTTGAGTCGTTTACTATACCACCACCTTATTCGCTATACTACACAAAATTCTTTGCAGGAAACGAATGACATAATAACGTCAATTTACGAGCAATTCCACGAAGATATCGTGAGTTACGATGTATGTGACGAGTTACTTGTCTGACTGGCCATAGCGAATAAGGGCCCAGTGCATGAACGTTACTTAGGTTAACCATTATGTAATCAGAAACAAGAAAATTTACGCACATAGAACCCGACTGAGAATGGTTGCTATAAGCAACTTTAAATCATTATAGATCCTAGAAATGAAAAAATGATATACCTGAAGATGATAATACCTATTCAATCTTACCCTACTTAACATAGTACAACGTTTTTTTTTCACAATATGGCCTCTGGTTGTCGCCATATTGATTTTTGATCACTGTCATTTCTTTAGCAGCACTCGCAAGATTAAGACAATAAGACAAGTCATCAAAATCAGTTCACGAGTTTGGTATATATAGTGCCACAGACGAACATACATACATTCATACATACATACATACATACAGAGGCTGGTATACACATTACCCTCCTTTGCATCGCGCAGTTGAGTAAAAAAAAGCGTTTCATCTGCTATCAACATATTATCAACCTCAGTCAAAACTCAAATAGTCTAAAATGGCACTTAACCCGCGACAGTTACTCAAATAGAACAATAGGCCGCTCTCGGGACGTAGGTATTAAATTCCCGACGTAGCTAATTATGCTGAATAATACAAATACCTAATACACTCGAAAGTAGGTTCGAGTGTAACGATCTCAGCTTCTTAGCAATGCCCGATTTAAGCAGCTAAGTGTCAAAAGTGTTCTTGAGTGATTGTTTAATAATAGTCATAAGAGTTCTTGAATGATTGTTTAACTATCTATTTATTTATTTTCTGACTATTCAATTGTTTGACCACGATCTCACCTGATGTAAAGCGATGAGGTGGTCGATGGTGTACGCATGCTAGTAGATACCTATTCACTCTTGACTTGAACACACCTGGGTTATATTTTACCGGAAACACTGACGAAGGCAGAGCCTTCCACTCCTTTGCAGTTCTTGTAATAAATGAATAAGAATTCACTCATTATCGTAAAATACGGATGATCATCATCATCATCATGTCAGCCTTTAGAAGTCCACTGAACATAGGCCTCCCCAAAGAGCGCCATGACGAGCGATCTTGTGCCACCTCCATCCATCGACTTCCTGCGATGGCTACAATGTCGTCAGCCCATCGTTTGGGGGAGTCTCCCTACACTTCGCTTGCTTGTTTGTGGTCGCCATTCGAGCAACTTTATTCCCCAGTGGTTGTCAATTCTGCGAACTATATGGCCTGCCCACTACCACTTCAACTTGAAAACTCTGAGAGCTATTTCGGTAGCCTTGGTTCTTCTACGGATTTCCTCATTTCGAATTCTATCACGTAGTGAAACACCGAGCATAGCTCACTCCATTGCACGCTGCGCGACTTTGAGCTTGTGTATAAGACCAATGGTTAGCGACCACGTCTCAGTGCCGTATGTCATCACTGGCAACACGCATTGATTATATACTTTCGTCTTGAGGCTCTGCGGTGTCTGCGACGAGAAGATATGGCATAATTTCCCGAACGCTGCTCATCCAAGTTGGATTCGTCGGTTGACCTCTTTATCGAAGTTGGATCGTCTGACCTAAGTAGACATAGTGATCAACAGCTTTGATAATATCATTCCCAAGATAAACCGGCATGGGTGCGACATGGGTATTTTACATGATGTTCGTCTTACTCATGTTCATAATATTAATTAAAATTTAAAGACCCACCTGTTGGGAAACAATATTGAGGTCACCTTAGGTCTTCCAGGGTTTCTGCCATGATGACTATATCATCAGCAAATCGAAGGTGAGTGATGCATTCGTCATTGATGTTAACACCAGGTCCCTGTTTCATGAAACTTACAATTGTAGTTTACTATTACAATTTAGTGTACACTGAAGTTTATCTTCTAGCAAAATTCATATTTACACGTAACACTCTAACATATGCATCAATGTACACTAAATTGTAATGGTAAACTATAATTGTAAGTTTTATGAAACTGGGCCCATATCCGTTCCAGTTCAGAAACTTGAATAAATCTTCCAGTGCAGATGAACAGGTGCAGGTGAACAGTTTCGGAGAAGTAACGTCTCCCTGTCTCACCTCTTTTTGCAGTTCGATAGAATTCGTGCTCCAATCTTGGAGATGGACAGTCATGGTGGCCTTGCTGTACAAACACTTCAACACTTCGATGTACAGATAGTCAATCGGCACCGCTGTAATGACTGTAGCACTACCCAGGTCTCGAATGGATGAGAAGGGTCATAGATGAGACAAAATGGCGTGACATGAGAGGTCTATGATCAGAAGTGACCGTATTGTCATTTCCCTCACCAGTCGCGTAAACCACTTTTGTTGGCATTTTTGAATGAAAATTAATCTGGCAACTGTGAAGTCGCAAGTCGATGGAAATGCAAGAAAACTATAAACCTGTAGGTAAGTGTAAATCCCGCAAGGTTATGTGATGAGCTGAAATGTTTGTTTCCGAGTCATGGATGTAATATTTGTATCTAGATATGTTTATCCGTTGTCTAGTGGCCATAGTACAGGGTATCCTAGTTTGGGGCTAGGTAGCTTGTGTGAATTGTCCCGAATAAAAAGAAAAGGTATCCGAACTCTTGGTTAAGTTTTATGAAACGAGTTAGGTACCTATGGTATGTTTATATAGACACTAGCTACGTCCCGCGGTTTTCCCGCAAGGTTGATTATTATGATGATGATGATAATAAAAACTATTCTATGTGTTATTCCTGGACCTAAAGTAACTACGTACCAAATTTCGTCAAAATCCGTCGAGCCTTTATTCAACGATATAATATTACAATATCTGGTTATTTCGTCGAACAATTCGTGAGTGACACGTAATATATCTTTAAATAATGAATCACGCTCACGTTAGTTTATGTAGCAATATCCGTTGAGCCGTTTTAGCTCGAAGACCGGACAAACATACACACACACTTACTCACTTACAAACTTTCGCATTTATTAGTAGTAGTGTGGTACTATTATTTAGTCTGTGGTAGTATTAAGTAAGACAATAGCTACCACTACCACTCAGAACAAAGAAGTCAGCTCTTAATGCAAATGAACCTTACTTAATTTGAAATATTCACATCTGTCATAGAAAATTGCCCCAACTTAGGGATCAACCTCTCCAAACTCATTTAAAACCTATTTTAGGATCTAACAAATTGGATAAAGTTTTACATTATAGTTTCAAAATTAAGGCCCTAAATTGTTTTATGAAACGCATTTAAATTAAAATAAGATTTTCGGTGATTTAGTGTTCTAGTTATTTTATTTGATAAAGTACAACGAGACGTAGAATATTGTTTCAAAAATATTAATGACCGTAAACGATGAGTCAAAAGCGACTCAAGAATTTTAAAAATAAAATATACCGCACCCTTATCCATTCAAAAAGAAAAACAAACACTTAACCAAATTTCATCAAAATCCCACCAGGCTTTATCGCTTGGAAGCTCCCCAAACAAACAAACAGACAACGTTTCACTTTTATGTATTGGTATGGATAAATGTTATTTTAATTCATTTTTGAAGTCGGTTTATATATATATACTTAATAACAATAAAATGCGACAGGAAACTGTTTTTTTATTAAAAATTAACCAAAGCGTTGTTACCGGGTATTTCACTAACTTCAGTAATTGTTATTTCACTAACAGAATAATATTTCAAACATATTGTTTCTAAACTAATAAAGTTCGGGACGGTGTCGACCTATTTTGAACGTGAACTAAACAATGACCATTTATAATGTGTCGAAACATAGTTATCTATATGTGGTGCAAACTCAACAGTTGACACGTTTCATACATCGTCAACTCACACCTACTTGAGTTAACACTTATAGTACTTGAGAGCAGAGTGTGTTGAAATTGATTTGTTTACGCTGCTATTTAAACACAAATATTTTAAATAAAAAATATAAAAACATAAGAGGCAATGCAACTTGAGACTTATTCAGGCTAATAGACGACCTATTTTTAAAATTCCTATCAATATTAGATTTTCTAGGAAATTCAATATTTATTTAAACAAATCAATGTATTCCATTCCTAATAACATTACAAACACTTTAAATACGTTTCGTGTAGTAGGTATATTTAAGCGGGGAACAAATTAAGGAAAGTGTTGATTTCACGTCCGAACTGATTAAATTTACTAGACAAGCTGATTTCAATCAGCTGCCAAGAGCTCGCCAATAATAGTACAAATTAATTCATTTCTGTATTTAATGAAACACGAGTGGAATAAATAGCGTAATAAATTAAGAGAATAATTAAAAAAACAAACTTTATTAAAAAACTTGTACTCTACTCAACTTGTACTCTACAAGTATACAAGTATATATGAATAACAACATTTTTATAATCTAGTCCAGTCAATCTGGTGGTAACAAATGTCAACCGTGCATTTTTTTATAATTTTGTAGAGTTTAACATGAAGTTTAAAAGATAGTTACCAGGGATGAACATTATTTCATTTTTAAAGTTAGGAATGCAGTTTATTCGATTTAAATAAAACCTGCCAGAAATGGATCCAGGCCTACCTAGGTAACTTATTCGTGTGAGTAATATTCTGATACATGCAAGTACAAAATGTGGCTCAGTGAATATAGCACTTCTGGTACAGTCACAGCTCTGTTTCTTGGGACAGTGCAAGCGCGAGTGAGTCACAGGGGCATAATGCGAACCGGTTGATATAAAAACATATATATACCACAGACAAGTCACTAATTTCTTGATGACGATCTATCAGACTGTTTAATCTGAACCTGGATGAGTTATTCCCATATATAAACATTATAAATATGACAAACTATAATATTATAATGAACTGCGCCAACCATTGCAATTGTTTGTAGTGTTCCGTATGTGCAAATAAAAAATGAACGGAATCCTTATAAGATCACTCGTGTGTCTGTAAGATTGTCCGTCTGTCACAGCCTCAGACTAAATATTACTAATGGTCACAGCCCATTTCCTCCGAATCTACTGTACCGATTAAGTTGAAATTTGGTACACATATGAATTTCTGTAACCCAAACACGCATGTGTAACGTAAATAAATGAATTTTGAAAAAAGGACTCACTTTTGGGTATCACTAGAGAATTAAAAATATACGTGCATACTGCATCAAATGAAAAGGCTTGTTGTGGGTTTTTTATTATAATTGTAAAATAAATACAATAAATAATAGTTTTAGAGTTATTTAAGAAAACAGATGAAAATTTATTGTCCTCTACTTATAAACTACAGGTTTTAAAATAATATGGCAAATCTCTAAAATATTGTGCGAGTTCAACTTGCACTTGTCTGGGTTTTTATTTACTGTGGTATACTAAGACTGGTTAGTTAACAGCATTTAAAACCTACCACAGTAACTACAAATAAGTAATATTTCAAATATTGTATGTGAACATTAGACCCACTCAACATTCGCGCATATGAAACTTTTACTCCAGATATGCGAAAAGAAGAGGGATATCTGATTATTTACGGGTATTACCAGCCATAGCACAGAATAAATAATAGTATTACGGCCATAGTTCAATGAAATTCCATCCGACTTCCAGCAGAAGGCTTTGTGAATCAATTAAGCCGCATATAGGGAATGTTCCCGGTCATAAAGGATCCTATTGTTCATTTCGGCTCCGAACGCACGTACTTACTGACCAGGGCCTTAATTAGGGACTAGACACCTGGGACACAGAATAAATAATAGTATAGGTACTTCCGTGAAATATCTTTAAACAACATTCCGCCACGCATAGCATTTTTATTACATTATAAAATTAAATTCTGAAATAGGTCCGTATGAAAAGTGACTACGGGATATTAGATGAAATCATGTAATATAATCCACAAATTGATTGTTAGAAATCCGTTGGTAGCTAAATAAGGATGTGACAATTTATTTGTGATATTGCGTTCTTAAAAGTTCGTACCTATGACTAATTAAATACAATTCATAAACTGGTTCGCCCCGAACTGAGACCTCGATATATTTATATATATTCTCTATATAATTTTAATTTACTGCACAAAAACATAATGTTCTAAAATTTTCCAAAAAAAAAATTAGAAATTTTAAAACAGAGCCCTTTTTTGATACTACAATTTAATTTATTGTATCTCTTTGAAATTTTCTACTCCCATTTTATACCCCAAATATCTCAAGAATCGGTTTAACTCATAACATAACCTTTTATATAATTATCAACTACCTACCTATCTTTTAAATTTTATGAAGAACGGATCAACAACAATTGATCGCTTTAAAGTTTTCGTCTAACAAACATATAAACAAACACTAATACGTCCAAGTTGACTTGAGGACTTCGTTTTGCTCAGTCGAAAATTAAAACGGGATGGCTACTTCATTTAATTTCGTTAATAATGACTCTTGCTTCGCAGGCATTTACCCATTATATGAGGACCTTGCTACGGCTCTGCACTATATGTATGTACTCACTGAATACTGATGAGTGGAGGAAAAAACTCTTGATTCACGATTCCATCGGGTTTTATTCCACTATGAGGCAATATTGAGGATAATGCGTTTTTGGCACATTTGTTTATGGAATATTTTTCTATTTCAAAATCGCTTGCTAATGGTGGATTTGTTTAGATGATCGTTTGGGTTTATTGTGGATACCATTGACAAGTATTATGTTATGTGTTCACCAAATTGTTACTCTGCGGTGTCTGTTTGTTTGTTCGCGCATCACCACTGATTAAATAATAGTGCATCACGTAAAAACTACTGGACCGATTGCGTTGCGGCTTTCACTGTTGGATAGCTTAGGGTTTGACTCAAGAACCGGTGTGCTTGGTATCTCAATTCGATGATGATAAAAATCTATTTGACGTCTAAACAAATTTTGAATAAATGTAGTTTATTGTACTTTATAACTACGAATAACACGTATGCTACTTATACTTTTAAATGAAATGAGCACGCGGGCAAAGCCGCGGGCACAGCTAGTAATTATATAAATGTCTGTACCTACTTTCTAAGTTTCGGGCGAAAGCTACATTATCCTCAAAACGAAACGAAGTATACAGAGTAATAGACACTTACTTTTCAATTCCGCTTGTTTGATAGGCATTGATTAGCACCCCAATCACTTGTTGTTCCAATTTACCCAACTAACATCAAAGACAACCGATTGCGGGACATTAAACCGTTGTGCGCGGCGAAATGCAAAATAGGTTTACCAGAGCTTCACTTTAATCGTTTGACAGCGTCAAAATTAACTGATAGATTTATTTAGGTGAGCCGGCTTCAGAGAAATTCACTGTGAAATCGTATACGAAAATACAGTTCCATTTTGAGAGGTCACAATATAGACGACGAGTCCATATGGACCATTGTTTGATGCGTGGTTAAGCTTAACTAATTAAGTGTTAAAGTTATTTAATTCATCGGGGAATCGGGGTTGCTACCAGGTCCTGCTTGTGACGAAATATTAATGAAAAGAAATATATGGAAGCGTTAATAACAACCAAACAAGTAATACAAGAATAGCAAAAACAACTGTAGAAAGAGCACCAATTGCAAACTGTCGTCCTCAGTAACAACTACCCGCATGCGACAAAAAAGCACGAAATCCCGTTTTAAACCTCGTTTCATTTTACAATCTTTCAGCCAGTATCAAAGGACTTCCTTCATTTGTCATTCGACTTTCGCCCCCGTTTCATTTAGATATTTCCAATGTGAATAAATGAATGAATTGAAACGATTCCTTTATGTTAATAATTACGCAACACGAAATACGAACACTTTTGGATGGATCGAGAGAGATTTCCAA
Organism: Alsophila aescularia; assembly: GCA_946251855.1. Lineage (NCBI taxonomy): Eukaryota > Metazoa > Arthropoda > Insecta > Lepidoptera > Geometridae > Alsophila > Alsophila aescularia. The sequence continues at coordinate 46,213,350 of OX276383.1, read as the reverse complement.
GTTTCGCGTTTCATTGAATTACGTAAACAAAGAAGGCGCGAGTCAAAAAGCTCGAAAGGATCCTCTGTGGATTCAATTTGTGAAAGGCAACGATGATAGAATTAAGAGGATCATTATTACAATAGCACAAAGATCTTCCTATTTAACTCAGGCTCTAGAGGCAAAGTCTAGGCATCTACTTCTATTATTACTTCCCTAACCTTCTTTTTCCTTTAGGATTTTTAGCAAAAATCCAAAATGAGGAGGTTCAATTGAACTATATTTTTTTGTACCATCACATCACACTAATATTATTTATCAGAGAAGTGTATGTAGCCACTGTCGTAAACAGGTCAATCAGAGCTTAGAGTTATAAAAATGAATACTCTCTTATCGAGCGGAAAACTTCGTATGCGCGATGCGGAACTCCGTACATTAGAACTGAAAGTCCATACAAAACGTCATAAAATGCATAAAAACCGATTAGCGCCATCTATCTTTTATCTTTAGATGTATGTTTGTTACTCATTCTCGCTCAAACGGCTAAACGGATTTGGATAAAATTTGATACAAAGATTAGCTTATATCTTGGATTAACACAGAATACTTTTCATCATCATCATCCTCCATCATCATAATCCACGCGGGTGAAAGCGCGGTACTCCACTTATAGTGAAACTTACGCTGTAAGAGGTAATTGAATGTTTGTTTTGTTTGTCGTATGGCCTCTGGTGTCAGAGTTTGTCAGGCCGCCCGATAGCCTCTGATATGATTTAACGACTGCTATCAATCAATAACACCTGGGACCGATAGCTTAATGTGCCCTCCAAAGCACGAAGCGATGGAAAACCGCACATAACTTCAGTCAGTTCAGTCACTAAAAGTCAGTGGTGCAATGACTTCTGTGAGTTATATGTGGTTTGCCGTCGCTCCGTGCTTCGGAGGGCACGATAAGATGTCGGATGTCAGAGGCCCTCGGGCGGCATGACAAACTATGACACCAGAGGCCAGCAGAGCAGCGATATTCAGGTTAAAGCTACTCTCTGTCATTGTTTTGAGAATATTTTCGAGTCAGTGAATGTTAATCGGCAATCCGAATCACTGAATATTGCGTTAACATGTTTTGAATCTTTCCTGCGAGCTACGTTCGGGCAGATTTACTATTTACGTGCTCAGAATTATCCGCACTGATAACACTGTAAGTGTTACTGTAAGTTTTACTGTAAGTGTTACTGTAAGTTTTACTGTTAGTTTTACTGTAAGTTTTACTGTAAGTTTTACTGTAAGTGTTACTGTAAGTGTTACTGTAAGTGTTACTGTAAGTGTTACTGTAAGTGTTACTGTAAGTGTTACTGTAAGTGTTACTGTAAGTGATACTTACAGAGTACCTATAAGTTAGTGTTATAGTTGAACAGAAAGCTGGACACCAGCATGGATAAGGCCAAAAATTATCTTATATGCATATATCGAATGAGATGGTGCAGACCCCTTATAGTTTTGTCATGTCCGTCTGTCCGTCTGTATGTCACAGGCAAATTTTATTCAGAAACTACAAATATTTCACATTGCAAAGTTAGATTTTGGCACATGTATTTTTAACCGCTACACAGTTGTATAAAAAATAAATTTGCGTGAAAAGCGAAGATATTTTAGTATCCCGTCCAGTGAGGTCTCATTGAATTGGTATTTTCAAATTATAATGAGGTTTCTTTGACAGTTTTTTTTATATTTGGTCCGTTTATGAAGTGTTTGGCTCTAAAGTGACCTTTTTGCTCGAGTTACATTTCCAACTCGCATAATGTAAGAAAAATATATTTGAAAATAAATACTTTTTGGCGCGTAATACGAATTTTCTAACAAATTTATTACGTCTATCTAGGATTTACTAGTTTACGAACTATAGCCGACCAAGGTTTTATGACATTTTATGCCCGGGACAACTCTGAAGAAAATCCATAGTGAGAGATACTCGTATACCTAGTCAATTAAGAATTTTCAAAATTTCAAAACACGCCTTCCCTGCCAAATAATAACTTGTGCCAATAAATTATATATTTTTGTAATTTGCTCATCAAGGCCTTCAATCTGATATGCATATTGTATAATAACGATACCCCCTTACATCCAAATCTTTTTAGGCATTTACAAGTTATGGTGGAATAAAGAAACTCATGCATGCATACATGAACCCTGAAAACACACCTTTTTTGGGCGCTCGTGTATAAACAACTATGTTGTCGTATCACGTAAAAACTACTAGACCAATTGCAATGCGGTTTTCAGAGTTGGGTAGCCTAGGTTCCTGGCTATGGAACACTAAGTCTAAGCGTGACGACAAGCAATTGGCTCGTTTTATATTTTAAGATATTTGCTCGTTAACTTAAAAAATTGTAGCCTACAATTCTTCCATTAATGTGCTGAAAATATTCATAACATTAATGGAACAATAATGATAACTCGAAGGACGTCGCGCGACAAAGATTTTTTCATTAAAATTATGATACTTGTCTACATTCTGTACAGAAATGTGTTCGTAATCAAATACAAAGCTGCAAAGCCACACCAGCTCAGTGCGCGCACGCACCGAGCGGACGTATTCGTCGGCGGTGTGCGCGCGCACACTGAATATTAACCAGCGAAAGGATCAATAACCTGGTGTTGCTGGTGCGATATGGTGATGAGAAACCGTTTCGAGTGACTGCGACACTGGGTACCTTGTTGGATGTCTAGTTCGACTCATTCTTAATAGGTTTGCTTCAACAGAGGGAGACATTTTGAGAGGAATTACCTTTTCTCTTTTTTTATTCCAGCTATCGTTTGACCACGATCTCACTTGATGTAAAGCGATGATGTGGTCGAAGGTGTAGCATGCTTGCCAAGTAGAGGAACAAACATAAAAAAACAAAAGAAAAAAAAACATTTTAGCAATTAATTAAAAACATGTATTATAAAAAAAGGCACTTCTTGAATTTATTTATCAAACCATGCGAAACCCATTAAGAATTTGATTCAATGGCGAAACAATAAAATATGTCGAAGTGAAACGCGTTTTTACATCCCTTCTCGTATATATTTTACGTAGAATTAAATATAAATCAATGTAAAGTACTAAGAAACAAAATAAAATACCTACGAAAAAAGTTTGCAAAATGAATATTACTTTCAATAATCAAACGAAAGTACCACTTTTTTTCTTAAAAGTTTAAAGTATCTTTAAATTTAATTTATAAATTTCTGTAACAGATTTATCTTTGAGCAAAAACCAACAACTTCAAAATAAATTCATAGATCATTTTTATGACGCGCCGGTAAAAGCTGTCAAACAAACTGACATGTAGTTTTAAAGAAACTGTTTACTTTCAGTCCATTATCTCGACAGACTAAATAAATAAACATTAATAATAAATAGAGTACCTACAAGCGTCAGTTTAACATTGATGAAGATCTAGTTGTGATGATGTTTATTATTTTATTTTTTAAATATATATGTGTTACTTTTAATTTATAAAGGGCCAGTATTAAATGTATATTTTTTAAATGTAGGTGATTTTGATTTATGGAACAATTTTATCAGTTTTCAACTGCTATGCAAATTTCAATTACCACGGAATATGGAATGAATGCGAGAACGTACAAACGAGGTGTCAGAAGACCACGCGCCGGAAGGTCTTTGACAGTGAGTCGGTCAAAGGAAAGACTTGGATGAGGTCTGCATATCCAGAGACAAGATGGCGATGAGTGCTATATCATGTTTGGGCTCTTAAATTGATATTTTTGTTTACCCAATTCGTAAATTTTTCGAGCACCGCTGTTGAACAATGTGCCCGTTGATTAACCGGGGTTACAGAAGCTTACTCCAGTTAGCTCAGTAATTAATAGGCAGCTAATTCTAGTGATTAGACGCGATTACAGAGCCGTCGGATGTTTCAGTGGCCTATTTGAGATAGAATCTAACGATTTATTAGTATAATAAATTTATTGGGACGAAACAATTAATACGATAGTTTTTTTTTGTCAAATATACGATTATAAGACTTATTGTTAGACTATAAACAAAAATTTAAGTAACTCACTCGTACGAAAGATTAAGCGTACCTTTTTTTTGCCAGAATAAATACATAAAATAGTCCAAACTTACCGCAGACTTGCCACATTACCACCAAGCAAAGGTGCTATTCGTTTCTACATATTATGAACGCAGACACTTACCTGAAACAAATACCAAAAATAATATAAGACAAATTGATATAGAAACGGCAATTAACATCAGGAAAATAGAAAAATAATATTGGGTTCGTAATTATAAAGTTTTTCTCAACCAAGTATAAAATACTGGAATAACGATTGAAAAATAGTTTTTAATAAGAGTCACAAGGATTTTGCGCCTGACCTACGCCACGTTTTATCGCCCATAACTAGATGAACTCCACACTTATAGATACACACATCAACTAGAACAGTGCGTCAAAATAAACCGCCCGTTAGTGTACACTCGACAACAAAAAACACTTCGGAAGCGTTTAGATACACACTCGACTACTAAAATACTCGTACCACTTTGAAAGGGTTTTCACGTCATCATGACCGGATCTTGATGATGACATGAGCTAAATTGCCAATTTATGAGGCTGTATATCGAAAAACATATCACATGAACTCTCAAAAGTATTAAAGATTCGTCAGAAAAAACATGTTGGCAACAATAAATGGGCAGTACAGAACTAATATAAGCAAACAAAAAATGTTGCCACAATTTTCTTGTACCTACTTGTAAGTACCTAATTGCGATTTGAAACTCTGTCTGTAATTTGTCGAATCAGAATTCTAGCTTCGCAGAAAACTGTTGTATCTCGTTGCAAATGTTTTGACGTGAAACGTCTTTAAATCACACCGATACATACGGAGAAGACTAAAAAGTGAATTGTAACGAAACGGTACAACTCGCTTTTATAACTCTGTAAACTATAATTTTTGTTTAGTTTTTGTGATCTTCAATTAAGTATAATTCGCGATTTGTACGTGGCGTAGATGTTTCACGCCAAACAAATGGCCGTGCGTCCCGACGCCCCGTTTCGACCGACCCGTTCTTTATATCTAACTGTTAATGTGTCTTTCTTTTCACACAACTTAGTGACAAGTCGAGCAGGTCATTCACCTGAATGGTACGCGCCACGACATATTTATCACCACCCAAAAAGTTGACGCCAAAATATCCAAAGGGATTGCAACATCTTGCACAGAACTGTTCTGTATTAGGTAGGCTCCCCGCGCGTGTCACTGGTTTTTAAGTCTCTTAAACATATACTATCCGATATGTAACATATTTATGCAGTTGACTGCGCATACGTTGGCGTTAACTAAAATAAACTAAACTAATAATAAATCACGAAAACAACGCGCGTCTCCACTATTGTACGAATGGGCGCGTTTTCGGTATTCAGCGCCAGGAATGTTATTGTTACCAGTAAGTATATTCATCGAGAATATGATGATTATATAAATCATAGAACTTAATTCGATACTACAAATTTATTATTTGTATAAATCTGGATCCATTCTAAAGCACGATATTTGAAAAGTACATGATTATAAATTCAGATTAAAATATAAAGATCCTTTTTATTCAGAAAAGAGGACCTACTTCATTTGTGTTCAGTTTCTTAATTGTGCATCAAATTTATTTCTTCGGTATAACGATCTTACAAGGATCCGTCTTGAACTAAGGAATATCACTTTGAACGACAACTTTTATGACTAAACAGATTTGATTACGCGTGTTTTACGTTTTTATTTAATTGTTATTAAATAGTGAATGACGGGGTAGACAAAGAAAACGATGTCGTGATGACTTGGATTCCTTTCTGCGAGATTAGTCTGACGCGGCCATGGATAGGGATGCTTGAAATGGGATGGGGGAGGCCTTTGTCCAGCAGAGGGAAGGAGCCGTTTTTTTTCTTTTGCTTAAACATAAAGATTATAATTAATTGCGGCGCACGAAGTTGAAACTCCGCGGTTATATGAGCACCCAATAAAATAACGTGATGGTGAGCGAACTACATAGTTCGTCTCTGGCCTGAAGTTATATGGAAGAGAACGTTGCCTTGCGAAAGAACCGCCTCTGTTGATTCTTTCATTATCATCTGAATTTATATAGCAAACATTGTACCTATTAGTACCCCGTTTGTGATTCAAATTTTTCGTTTAGAAAATTATAAGATATGTACGAGTACCTATTGGTGTCTAAAAATTAACAATTACATGTTTAATAAAGCTGCTACCGCTAAATAAAAGGCGTCAAATAGAAAAAAGTTTTGTGTTCTTTAAATCAAAATTATCTTATTTTAAACCACACTAGCACAGTTTAATATATCATCGAAATGAAGCGTCGACAGCATTCTCAAATCTGTGGTCGACATCTACCAAAGATCATATTCTTTCTATGATCTTTGACATCTACGAATAAATTCGACAGCCGTATAAGCACTAAATGTTGCGTTAAACCATAACAAACATTCTGATGACTAATTTTTGTACACGGTTAGATTTTTATGAATTTTAAAATTATCGCCAGCTACAAAATATTCAATACAAAAATGTAAATATACCTAGATGGAGTCGTCCGATAATGTCATGGCCCCATTTTACCAATTAAGTTTAGCTCTAACTTTGACCACTTCTACAAATATCACATTTCTTCACGAGTTTTATAAATAGCTTTCCTGTTTCTAAATATATGTATTTCTGACGTTTTCTGTACTATATTTCCGTAGTTTATTTCAAGAATATTGAAACATCAAAGGGGGGTGTGAAATTGAATAATGAAAGACAGTATCCATCATCGCCTTGTGGAATTAGTGTGTTAATTATTCACGATTTCGTAATACAATGTTATGAAAAGGTGTAGGTATTAAAAAATTTACGTGAACTCATTTTGAGATAATTATTTTGTAAAAATACCTGTTATTTAGCTATCTGGGCGTGGTTAATTGTGCTTGGTAAAGTAGATAATAGCAGCAACATATTAAAACAGAAGCTAAACGTATTGAAAATAATTGTAAATGATGTGGATAAGGTTGTAACGAAGTTACTTTTTTCATCAACATTACGATCTAATAGCACTTGGTCAACTTCATTTCATAGTTTACCACTGTGCACATGTCCACACACATTTTTCACACATCTATTCTCAAATTCAAATAATTCTATCGAAGCATAGACAACTGAATTATACTATTATCTCAGTGAAGCCACAGTAAGCGTAATTCAACCTCCTTGATCGAAGCCGTAGAGGGCGTACAAAGTAAGCGTAATTAAAAACTTTGATCGATGCTTTAATTTTTTCTTGCATTCATTTGACACATTCGCTCGACTCGTCTGGTACAGTGTAGATATCTTAATAAAGTCCTAAGATACTTAGGCTTATTATAATTTGCTAAAATAGTTAATAAATAACTAAAAGAAGCGTTAAATTTTTATAATTATAATTGTCGATAAAATGTCTTTAACTGAAATTAAAGCACAGAGTTTACCACTATTGTTTCCAGTTTTTTTTGCGTTGTTCTGAGCTTCAATAAGTAGTTTATATAAATTTCCAGGTTTTATCGACTAAGATCCAGTTACTTTATACATTTTCTTCTGCGTATGGGCCACCGTCTCGTAGTACCCTTGAGACGGTGTACCATCCCCCTCGGGGGACCTCCGGCAATATAGTGATCTTTCCCACCTCCTTCTTCATTTTTCTTCGACTGTATGCATCTATGAAATAAGACACTAATTGTGATCATCTAAGTTTAAGTCCTAATCTAAGTTGTCAGATTTTGCAAGCTTCTTGAAAATCCACCTAGTATTTTTTTCAGGGATCACGTAATCTAAACTATCTTCTTCAGTCAGTTTAATTCTTAATTCTTGACGCTATTTTGCAGATGAGCAAAAAAGCAGGCGCACGTTCATAGTAGACACAGGTTTAGTATATATCCGCTACGCTTATATTAAAATAGAATCGATTCTCGATAGGATAAATCGCGAAGGTCATCACAGTCGTTTACAAATTCACGCCTGATCGAAATCCAGTTCATGCGATCAGATATAATATTGTAGTATTTAGTAGATTAGGAGTGTCGGACCGTTTTATAAAAGGTACATGGAAAAAGGTTGATAAAAAAGCCAAATACGAAATTTGGCTAGATTTTCATGCTCGAATATGTTCCTGGTACCATCAGTTTCATGTTTGGTAAAGATAAACTAGGTATGTAAATGATGTTTTTCATTATGGAATAGATTTATAAACAATATGATTTATATATACGTATAAAAACGCAGAAATTAATTTAAAATCATGTTTATCATCCCATGAGAAAGATTTTGTTAAAATGCAACCTATTAAAAACTTCTATCAGAAGATGGTATACGAACTAGAAAGTTTCAGTGATTACTGATCATCAATTTATAGCTCAAAGCCTAAGATCACAAGATGTAATAGGCTTTTGCTCAACATTGGGACACTTATAGATAACAGTAGTACAATAAACCAACTAAGGTTCACATTCACAATAGTTGGAGTGATTGTCCCACGTTTTTTTTGTTATTTTCCCCTAATCAAATCGACCGGCCGCCTCTCTTCATTTGACACACATCGCCCAAATATCTAATTTCTGCCAAATCCGCCGAGTGACAACGACGTGTCAGTTTGACAAGACAGCAGCAGCGTGATAGACATGCGACGTGACGCAGCGCCGCGATGCAATACGCACTCGTCATTGATAATTAAGATGTGAATGATGCTAAAAGCTCAAATTTGCTCAGCGAGCTGTGGAACGAGCTATGCTTGGAGTTTCTATAAGAGATTGAATCTGAGACGAGGTAATCCAGCAGAGAACTAAGGTAACCGATATAGCTCAGAGAATAAGCAAGCTTAAGTGGCAATGGGCTGGTCACGTTTGTCGTAGAACCAATAACCGTTGGGGTAGACTCTGGGCTCTAGAATGGAGACCGCAAATTGGCAAACGTAGTATAAGACGCCCTCCTGCTTGATGGAGCGACGATCTGCGCAAGGTAGCTGGCAGTCAATGGGTGAAAGAGCTAAATATCGGACTCAGTGGTGCGTCTTGGAAGTGGCCTATGTCCAGCTGTGGACTAATGCAGATTGTCAATGATGATGAATTATGCATTCTGAAGCGAGCAATGATCACTTGCAAAAATCGTCCAAGCATAAGCAGTTGGAAGTATGCTTGGACGCCGCGCCATAAGCCAAGACCAACCAGCAACATAAAAAAAAAATTGTAGCCCGTCTGGCTAACTCTCAAGGAGAAAATCTGTCACCAAGCCCTATTCGGGGTCTTCTGACTTGAAATTTTGAAATCCATTATAGGCTTGTTGAACACCTTAGATCACAGCATCACTTTGTAACGACCAGCAGGACCGCATTTTCCTATAGGCCAAGTAGGCCCGGACATAGAAGCGGCCAATAGATAAAAAAATAAACATTTTCACGCGTCTGTGTGTATTCGTTCAGACATTGTAGATGTAACGTTTCTATCTTTTGGTCGCTAAACTTGGCAAGACAGATAAAGTCCTGATACAAATTACTTAATGTTGCTACGTCTAGAGAAGGACAAAACAATTTATCATTCCGATTAAGCATGGGGACCATAGTAGCGGGTAACAACTAATAAATTCATATATTTAAGCTCAATATTAAAACTGAGAAGCAGGGGCTGGTGCTATAGGGTCTAAGGCAGCCAAGACTGCATGTCTGCCTCTGGAATCAGGTTTGATAGTGATATGGAAGAGGTCGGTGAATCTACAGCCGGATGGCGCAAGAAGGAAAAGTATCAGGGGGTGGAAAAAAATTGAGACGATGAGAACAACTGTAATATATACTAATAAGATTGCTTGATTTAATTTATCCCTTTCAGGGACGTGCAATTTTTTTCGGCAATTATTGCCTCAATTGGATAGCCAGTACAATAGGTTATGTAGAGTGTAATCCAACATTATTACTTTATGTTGTTGGCTATTTGGCTACTTGTATAATTGTGGTAATAATCTAGCCATGTAGACTTACAGCTGGTATTCTTTGCCCGATCATTTCCTAATCGCTGTAATCTGGGTGAGGTAAATTTCAGTCTAGACAACATTTCGTCAGGACGTTTTTGCAGACTGTCGACATAGACTAATACACCTGGAAACCATACTTTGTCTTTTTAAAAAGACAAATAATCCCAATTTGATTGAAAATGTTTGGCGGGGTACACAACCTTTCAAATAAAGGAGAATCATCCAAATAAGTTCAGAAATCAGTTGTGAGGTAAATAATTATATAAGAAGTTGTTTTTAAATCGGTCACACAATGAACTGTTTTTTTAGACAGATCTTATTCGCGAGCATTTATTAATCTTGTTTAGTTTAGGGGCATCTATTAATATGAGAAACTAGTTTAATCTGTTTAAGTTTTTCTCTAACGGGAGTACTTGCGATGCACCGGTAGAGTCAGAAAGTTATTTCCTTTTCCTATGTGAGATTCAACTTATGATTGGCACAAGAATAGGACATTTCCTATTCTAACTAAATATGTTACGTTACTTCATTTTATTTCTTGATATGGTCTAAAATGAATTTTAAGATTTGATTTTTCTGTCTTTGTTCGCGAGACATATGTTTTATACTTGTAAACGTGCTTCATGTTCCCTACTTACAATAAATATTGTTCTTTTTATATGCTTTATATTAGCTTCACTTGTATGTTTGTATGTTTGTAACCGACTCCTTTGGACGCTATTTGACCCACTTTAAACGGTCAGATTTCATTCAAATTTTGCACACCTGTCAAAGACCGATGACAATGCAATAATTCGAAAAAAAAACGCTCTTATAAATAAACCAAACTAAAAAGTAGAAAATAAATAATAGTTTAAAAAAACAAAAAAACACGCTTTATATAGAAAACCAAACTAAAAAATAGAAAATAAATTTTAATAGTGTAAATAAGAAAAAAATGTTTTATTTAACAAAAAGCGTGGGGTGCTTTTTAAGTCATTATCGAAATGATAATCCTTCTTCTCATATCTGTCAATGAAATACTTATAACTATTGACCCATGCACCCACGATTTTTTTTTAAATTAAACATTTATTTCTTATTTACACTATTAAAATTTATTTTCTATTTTTTAGTTTGGTTTTCTATATAAAGCGTGTTTATTAGTTTTTTTTAACTATTATTTATTTAATGTTGATATTGGATGAATTCTAATTTTTACAGTGAACAGAGTGTATGATGACTGATGGAGACTTCACACAAGGATTTATAACAACTAATAAAATTATTATAATCGTAACTCTCAAATCTGCACGCCGATAGATTAATATTCACGCTGCTTTTTGATTTATTTAACGACGGCTTTATTCTGAACTGGCATGATACAGTTTCGAACTTATTTCTGAGATTGGGATTCAATGTGACAGTGTAAAAATAGCCTTGAATTGAACACTGGTTCAAGAAGAAGATTTCAGTAATTAAATTTTAGATGATTCAGTGACCTTCCTTGTGCTATTGTGAACACTAATGTAATTTTCCTTTAGCTTCATGTTTTGAGAAAAGAAAAAAATATGATGTAAGAGCTTTTAACTCTTCGATAGATACAGTGGATATTTAATACAGTCCATTAAACGAACACATGTATTGTTTCTTCGCAGTCCATTGTCTTTAAATACATAAAAAAATAACATAACATGACGCATAGGTCATTAGAAGACGGCACTTTTGGTCGTCCAACTTTATTTGACCCCTCAATCTTCCACTGTTTGGTTTGAAACTTGGTGTTTAGTGCAGGTGTTGGGAGGTCTGGTTACGTGGTCGGCGGTATAAATAGGGATGTCAGTTAACGTGCTAGAGGAGTTCTGTTCCCGAATGCCGATGCAGGAGTAATGTGGGACGGCGGCCGTCAATCTTCGCGCGGTGGGCTCGGACGCGCGAAATAAACGGTTTATTTATTTTCGCGTTTGTACATTGTTAAGTTGCTATGGCACTGGACGAGAATACTATTATTATTTTGTGCTATTGTTACACACGTACTGTTATAATAGTACTGTTTAGTGCAAGAGAACATTTTGAATTCATCTATTACAATCACTATCAATCTTGTCTATTCGTACTATTGAGCTATTTTTCTCACTGAGACATCAACAGTTCAGAAATTTTAATTGTTGTTTAAATTTGTTACGTTTAGTCGTTCAGGCTCACATTGTCTAGTGTCCTAGAATTTCTAGTATGCTAAACAGTCCAGTGTCCTATTACGTCCAGTCCTACAATGTCCAGTGTCTCATAATAACTAGTGTCCAAACATGTCCAGTGTCTCATAATAACTAGTGTCCGAACATGTCCATCGTACCATAACGTCTAGTGTCTTAAAAACTCTAGTTTTCTTTCCAAACCAGGGATTTGTACGCTTTATGGGAGGGAAATGGAAATGGAATAAGAGCTAGAAGTGAGACATAATTCCAAATTTACCACAGGATTCAAAATGCCCCTGTCCCAAAATGTATCTTTAACATGTTTACTGTAAAAATATTTAGAAAGAAGTTTGTAGTACCAATCGTTTCGTATGCTTGTTGTTCCATTAAACAAAAACCTCATTAAGATTCCCACCACGTGTTGAAGTACCCCCCGAGCAACAGGTGATGAGAGATCAACACTATTTTGATCGAAGGACGAACAACGAACTTTGGACTATTCATGTCTCGCTAATAATTAAGATTTTATACGCATGACATTTAATTCTCGCTCTATCAGCTTCTATCAGCTAGCTGTACCTATTGTATTATTTTATACTTATAACGAAGAGAACACTTTTTGCCCGTAGTACGGTTCAATGGTACGGTCAAATATTTTCCGTAGTACAGTTGACCGGACTACGGAAGTTTAGAACCACGGAAGATCTAGTTTAAACTTTTTGTTGAACTTATTGTCAAGTAACAAAAATCCAGAAAATATAAGAGTTTCTTTTTTCGTTATTCATATGTTTTTTAGGCTAGATTTAAGTGCATTGGAATAACTGTGGCGAAAATTAAATAATTATTTACTGAGTAACTCGGTTTTATAGTTATTCTATAGAATATATATATATATATAGATTTCTATAGATTTCTTTTTTTTGTATATCTATTAACCATGGAAAATATTTGTTGTCCGTAGTCCGGTTGACCGGCAACTGAACCGTACTACAAGCAAAGATTGGAAGAGACGATCAGTGCCCTTATTCGCTATGACCATTCACACACGTAACGCGTCGCGTTGTGGAATCCTTCGGCAAATTACGAACAATACCACGAAGGCGGCGCGTTACGTGGCCGAGTGTTCATAGCGAATAGCGGGCCCAGGGCCATTATTCTCTATGAACAGTCACATGAGTAACGCGTCTCGCTGTGGAATCATTCGGAAAAGTACGGCAATTCTCGAACATGCACAAACAATTCCACGCAGATATCTTAACGCGGCGCGTTACGTAGCCGAGTGGCAATAGAGAATAAGGTCCCTGGTCTTTCACCTGGTAAGCGCCAACGTCCATAATCTGCTGTTGGTAAATAAAATGCATCTAAATCGGTGTTTAGTGGTCTATCCGCCAAATATTTCACAAAGGCTCATCTGATTTTTACGGTACAGTTTTCCACAATAGCGTGACATAAATAATAAAAATAGTTTCCAGAATGTTTCTGAACCTACTTCAAATGCATTTATTATAAAACTACTAAATCACTTATGATCAGATTTATATGAGTAGATTTCAAGAAGAACACACTAGAGGTAACCTTTTAAATAATAAAAAAAACAGCACACAAATTTGTTTAGAAATGCTGGATATAACAACAAGATAAAACAATCAACAAACAATAAATACATTATGTTTACAACAACAAAAAAACAGTTGAATTGAGAACCTCCAACCTAAAAAAGTAAGAAGAAGAAAATTGCCACAAGAATCTGCCCACATGCGTTTCTGCGCAACACATAAAACACGTAGATTTGTTATTTGCGGTATTCTTATGTTCAACTGGTATTCGGAAGTCATGATAATAACATGGTAAGTACGAGAACATCTCTACACAACATCGAAGAACAGATTTTATCTATCTACATTCCTATCTGCAAGAATACAAGTTACATAAATGGAAACCGCATTATAACACTTTCCAGACGCATCAACATTTTTGGCATGCCAACAATATAAACCGAAACAACATACGCTTGTCTGTTATTCAGAATCTAGAGTCAACAATTTCACGCGCTCGACTTGCGTCCGGTGCCGTCTAGTCCATCAAATAGATAATGATATCAACAAAATAAGCGAGCATTGTACCGTATCAATCAAAGTCTGGCGAACACGCCCACCTTGGCAATCTGGCCTAAGTGACTGCTGCGTAAACTGGGACAGTGGTTCCAAGAAACTGCTACGTAAGCTGACGCCAAGGTATTGCAAAAAATGCTGAATGATATCGGACCGTCGCTCGCCTAGTGACTACTACTACTTACTTTGTCCTATTACCTAGAGTATGCGTCAAGCCATAGAATAACTAATAGTACAAGGTCAAACTGCATTTCGCGCGAACTGCTATGTGATCTGTGGCGGCGGTCTGCTGTCTAACTGCTACATACGCTGTGAGCTCTATTTAGCAAAACACTGCTGTATAATATAAGTCCATATTGACTATTACCTAATAGTCTAGGAGACAAGCTGTAGGTACTTTGTGTCAAATGCTATGATCTGCAATCGCAGTACGGGACGTTAGTACTAGACATTACATATTCTGTGGTACGCGAATAAACTGTTGCGTAATCTGCAGTGGCGATTTGTGATCTAACTTCTGAATTATATGTGGCCGATGTTCGAGAAAAATGCTGAATAATCTGAGGCCAAGGCTGACAGTGACAATTCGGCTGTTTGCGAAGCATAGTCGGAGATTATCAACAATTCTTCACAACAAAACTTCTGGTCATTTCCCTAATTTCTGTGACAGAACTCGAGCACTTAACCCAAATTTCATGAACTGACGAAGTCCAACCTTTTCCATTACGTTGGTCTAGACTCTGCCTTTTCTCTGAATTCACCCGGGATTTACAGTGGAAACTAAGTTTTCTACAATTATTAGACTTTTTAAACAAGAATGATTTGATTTTAAAATTTATATGTTAAAAGTTTACATTATAGAACTAATTAAAAGTGGGAAGATTATATTAGGTGCGACGCACATAATTGGCCTTCTTTGACCTTAGTCACAATCGGATTGGCGTTGGTGTAGTACGTGTTAACAGTGACTCTTATTCGCTCTACAATTTGCGTACGTCTCTCTAACTTTGTTGTTGATGCACGTGAAGCACGGCGGTGGGAATGTAGCTGTATGGGTGTGTTTGCATGTAAATGTATCTAGTTCAGGTTTTGTTTACGTGATTTTAAAGCTTGCCGTATCTTCTCCCCTTTAACTAGATCTATGTATGTAAATATAGTTTTGCAAGAGACACCTATCTCTTAGTTTTATGTGTTAAATGTCTAAATCAGTTGCATACATTATATCAAGAAAATTTGGTAGCTTAAAATATTTAGTTGCAGTTTTGCATTAAATTAGCAAAAAATATATATAAGTAATATTTATATCAACAGAATTCATTTCAAAAAAGAGGTGGCACTCAATTCGATTGTACGTTTTTTGATGCGGTTTCATAAATAAATAGTAATTGTTGGTTCTGGAGTTCAAAAAGTTATTATTGCTCTGGTATCTTCTTATCGTAACAATGGTTTTTCAGCTACCCTAAAGTCAATAATGTATAGACGATTGGTTAGCCGAGTGACCGTGACTCGGAAGTCAAACAAAAGTCGCAGGTTAGAATCCCGCAAGATTCAATTTTGTGTGTTGATCAGAAATGTTTGTTTCCGAGTCATGGATGTTATATTCATATCTATGTATGTTTATCCGTTGTCTAGTAACTATAGTAAAGGGTATCCTAGTTCGGGGCTAAGATATTTGTTTGGATTATCCTGAACATATTTATTTAATATCTGAAGTAAACGCACAAACATACACTCTAATATATTGTAAAAACGTAGCCCTGAAGCATTAAAACGTAGCACGTTGTAAAAACACGAATATCTTAATGAAACTTTACCACGTTACCTCAATCCTCAACACACGCGGTTTTCTTTTCTATTCCCGTAGAAATAAGTACGGTATCGTATGCAAGTGTTTTGGAGTATAATCCGATCCGACACGGCGACGACACGTGACGTAGAGAGGCGTCATGACGGATTACATCTGCGTGCTGAATGCGGGGATATACTTAACTCTATATTGTACGGGGTGAGTCAAACTAATGGGCGTTTGAGGTGTTCTGGCTGACAATGTCTATATTATAAAATGGAGAACTTTCCCCAACACGGAGGAATTATTTTATATAATGATTTATTTTGACAGGGAATTTATGGTTTTGATTTGGAGAATAAGCCTATAACAAACCGAAAACATTGAAATTATAAGCTTCTTGTCCGAAAAATAAACATAATAAAATAAATTATTATAAACATCAAAAAACCCGACTGCAAACAAAACATAAAAGAGGCAAACAAGCTTAGATTTTTGATTTTGAAATATAAGATGCAGTCGGAAGCATCGTGCATTTCATTTCAAAGGAGGCAAAAAGGAGGGTTATGATTTTGACTGGCATGTATGTATGTATGTATGTATGTATGTATGTATGTGGGTGGGTATATATGTATGTTCGTGTGTTCCCACATAACGTTTAAATTACTCATTATAATTTGACAAATGAGGTATCGATGGAAGCGTCTTCATCGTCCGCTGGATATATGTGACGTCACATTGAATTGAATATGGCGCCCTCTAGAAGACATGTTTTTTTTCCCATTTTGCCTTGTTTGGTGTCAAAATAAAGGGTTTAAATTATCACATTTCGAAAATATCGAACCGACCGAATTCAGTCCAGCTGTTTTGGCGTTCAGGCCCCCAAACAAACATACAACTTTTCACTAGTATTATTAGATAAACTTCGAATTAACCATTATTACAAATTAACATTGTTTCTAGGAAAGAAGAATATCATTGACTCACCCCGTATATACGAATATATGTATATAATTGTATAGCACGAGTATATATTGTGATGTCGTATGTTTGCGACAGTAACTCTTATTCGGCGAGATAATTGATGTAGACGTTAATACTCGAAGATAGAAACAGAATGGGATAATTAATAAGAGATTAATATTGTTTCGTAGATAAATAAAATAATTCGCTATATAAGCGAATACGTGACCGTAAAGAAGGCCAAGATAGAATAGCAAACAAGCCCTAGAAACAAATGAAATCTGATTCTCACTTCAATATATATGTTCTTCTTCTTCAAGTATCTCTCCACTAAAGAAGGTAACCAGTTATACGTTCAAACTCGTTGTTCAGGGCCAGCCTGAACAGATCTCCCTCCTGTTTTAATTCCGAACCATTGTGTGTTGAAGCGGAGCTAGAACGTGCTACTTCCTACATACACATCTATTGCGCACCATTTTTCCCACCATAATTATGATTGTCATATCTCGAAATCCCTATATCTAATTTTCTGATATTAACAATAGGTAACGAATGCTAATAGATAATATGAGTCACGAGACTCATGAGATTGGTCTATTTCGTTAAAAGATTGTTGTTTTATTAGGCACGCGTTTATGGGTTTTTTATGGCGCATAAAACGTTTCAAAGATGTTTGAATCTTTTCATCACAAATTCGTTTTTCAGAAGGGTCCTAGTAGACTAGTAGTTAACTTGTTGTACAAATGTTATCACTAAATGTGTTAATAAAGTAATGTAGTTTCTAATTTTTAGTTATTTTCTTCAATTTTAGTGTTCCTTGTGTCTGAATGAAAAAATGGAACCTTTATAGGATCACTCTTGTGTCTGTCTGTCTGTCTATGTCACAGCCAATTTGATATACATGTATTTTTTTATACCAGCCAGGTGGAGTGGTGACCTGCGAAAGGCGGCTGGCAGAAACTGGATGAGAGGAGCCAAAGATCGGGCTCTGTGGCGTTCATTGGGAGAAGCCTATGTCCAGCAGTGAATGAGCACGGGCTGATGATGATGATGATGAATGTTTTTTTATGGCCCAAACACAAACGGCGGGGCAAATTAAAAAATTAAACTAACTTAACTTAAAAAGTAAAAAAAAACACGCCTGTCCTGCCAAAAATAACTTATGCCAATAAATTATATACTGTTGGAATGTGCTTCTCAAGGCCTTCAATTTGATACACATATTGTAAAATTGGAAGAAAAAATATTTTTTCCTCTTTTTAAATACTACCGCCATATTGGGGTTTTTCAAAACAGTATAGCCTATGTTACTCGGGGGGATGTAAGGATTCTAATGATACATCTAAATCTGTTCAGGCATTTAAAAGTTATGGTGGAATACAGAAACTCACATGCTTACAAACATACATGAATGCTAAAAACATAACACTCCTTTTTTTGGGCAGTCGTGTAAAAAGAAATTTTGCTACCTGTTAAGAAATTAAAAGAAAAATCGTGAGATAATACATTTATCGTTTGGAAACCTCTCCACGCGAGTTTAACTCTGATTACCTTCTGTATACAAAATAATAAGGAAACTCTCTCAATATTGTGAGATAATACATTTATCATTTGGAAACCTCTCCACGCGAGTTTAACTCTGATTACCCTCTGTATACAAAATAACAAGGAAACTCTCTCAATATTGTGAGATAGTACATTTATCGTTTGAAAACCTCTCCACGCGAGTTTAACTCTGATTACCCTCTGTATACAAAATAACAAGGAAACTCTCCCAATATTGTGAGATAATACATTTATCGTTTGGAAACCTCTCCACGCGAGTTTAACTCTGAATACCCTCTGTATACAAAATAACAAGGAAACTCTCTCAATATCGTGAGATAATACATTTATCGTTTGGAAACCTCTCCACGCGAGTTTAACTCTGATTACCCTCTGTATACAAAATAACAAGGAAACTCTCTCAATATTGTGAGATAATACATTTATCGTTTGGAAACCTCTCCACGCGAGTTTAACTCTGATTACCTTCTGTATACAAAATAACAAGGAAACTCTCTTAATATTGTGAGATAATACATTTATCGTTTGGAAACCTCTCCACGCGAGTTTAACTCTGATTACCCTCTGTATACAAAATAACAAGGAAACTCTCCCAATATTGTGAGATAATACATTTATCGTTTGGAAACCTCTCCACGCGAGTTTAACTCTGAATACCCTCTGTATACAAAATAACAAGGAAACTCTCTCAATATTGTAAGATAATACATTTATCGTTTGGAAACCTCTCCACGCGAGTTTAACTCTGATTACCCTCTGTATACAAAATAACAAGGAAACTCTCTCAATATTGTAAGATACATTTATCGTTTGGAAACCTCTCCACGCGAGTTTAACTCTGATTACCCTCTGTATACAAAAACAAACTTTTTCATTCATACTATTTCTTGTCATCAATAAAACATGATCATATTACTTATTTAATATATAACTAGCTGCGCCCCACAGCTTTGCCCGCGTACAAACCTCCATTCATCCCTTAGGTATGGAATTTCAAGTAATCCCTCCCTAGTGCACCCTCACTGCATAGTCACTATCCACAACACAACTAACAAATATCTATTTCACGATTCGCAATAAATAAAACATTCATATTTTTGCTCGTGAAAAATGTAATATTGAGCTGACCATAATTCATGGTGTTATAATTCAGGGAACCCGAAGTGGAAGTAAATGGTGAAAAGAGGTGAAAAAAGGGGTCAATAAAGCCTCTAGGGCCCTGCGCTTGGATATGGTGAATTAATGCCGTTGAAACCGGGCTTAATGTTGGTTGATTATAACTTTATAAGGTTTTAAATTTTACTGTAACAAATTAAACCATAATACGACAATGTGTAAGCAATCACTGCTCATGCAAAAAGATGTTTAATTTACGTTGTTGAGGTACCTAAAGAATGACCTATTGCTGGCTACAAAGAGGACACAGATAAAGGGGTTACTTTACTTACTAAATAGGGAACCTTAACTGAATAAGGAACCATGGCAAGATGATGTATTCGGAATTACTTGCAAGCATTAGTTCAGAAGGCTAGCAACAATACCACAGTGAACGAGTCAAGGAAAACAGACCTTAGACGCTGAGAAGAACGACATACAATGAGAAACATGGTTTTACCTTTTCTACCACCTAACCTTTGATATGTATACCTTCGATGTAAGGCGCAAACATTCGACACGTAAGACTTGAAAATGAATGTAACCGTACAGCATCAACTTTGTGGTGACTCGATTTATTCGTTCGAGTTATGTATTCAATCGCTCGATTTAAATTGCCTAACACAATAAGGACGCACAAAAAATGTACGATTTTGAAGTCGAAACTCGGAATATCAGATCTAATGGGCACGGCTACCATCCGGTGAATTTCGATGCGAACAGAATAAAAAATGGAACGAAGCCCCTCGTTTCCCGAATAGATTTAAAGACATTACTGTAAATATGCGCATAATATCTCCGTGATAAGATCGGTTCATTTGATTTCATGATTGTGGGGGTGGATGAGCAGGGATGGTGGAAGAAAAAATTTTTAAGTTTTAAAGCTGCGTAAAAAACACTAGCTGTCAGTCTAGTGGCAGTCAAGATTTTGACATGGTTACGATAATTATTTTTTTACCGAGGTAATTAAAATGATTATGCTTGTGTAATTAAAGATGGTACAGGAATGTGTCCTTATTTGTATACTGAGTGAAGAGCAGGTATGTTCACCAGAGGTAAGCGCTATACCTGCCCATAACATTAGCAGTGCCAGAAATAGCAAAAGTTTTCGCGGCACTGCACAGCGCTCGCCACCCTCAGACATTTGTTCTTATTCCAGTAAAAATTGCCCTACAAGGCAAGGTAGCCAGCAAAAAAAAAAACAAGAAAAAAACAATCCTGTATCACCGATGTTTGCACTCAGTACTTGGCTGTTGCATATCTGGTAATCTTCACCAGGTGGACTCTTGTAGACAAGGCATTCCACTAAAACATAACAAGATTTATTGCAGAAGACTTTCATCTGATAGTGTTTGCAGAATCTACCCAGTAAGAAATGTACTCCTTAAGACCGCTTCGCTGTCCCCACGATCATCAAGAAAACAAAGTAAGAAAAACATGACAAGTATCCATTCAACTAATAGACATTAGCCTTAACTGGTGGAACCATCTTCGGAGGAAATTTCACACAATTAATAGGTACACAGATATATTAAATAAATCGGGAGTGAAACGTTTCAGCACCAATGCCTCCTTATGGTTTGCCAACCTGTCAGAATCAATTTACCACTAGACTTTAATTTTACTATCATTTGCAGACAAAGCCATCCGGGATTTCACATTAAAGTTACTGGTTACATTAATTTCCGGTACTTCATATTGGATTTCCACGTGAATAGTAATTATTTCATAAACGGATTTTGAATGTGAATTGTCCTCATTGTAGACAATAATTATTGTGATTAACAATTAGTCCAATGCGCTACTCCAGGGTGTGTGCTAATATTAAATACAATATGTTATTGTTTACTGAAATTTAAGATTCAATATAGATATAATACCGATGATCTCATAATTATTAATAACGTATACCATATTATTATTGCAAATACTAAAAAAAAAAACTTCATTGAATCTGTGAAAAAAAGGGATACAATTTCATCGCTCTATCCAACTGAGA
This sequence comes from Alsophila aescularia, assembly GCA_946251855.1. Classification (NCBI taxonomy): domain Eukaryota; kingdom Metazoa; phylum Arthropoda; class Insecta; order Lepidoptera; family Geometridae; genus Alsophila; species Alsophila aescularia. The sequence goes on along the minus strand of OX276383.1, from coordinate 46,191,561 downwards.
TAGATAATGCATATAAATTTAGATTTTTACCAAAGTTATTTGATAAAATAGAGTTGAAAACAGCTAATAGTTTGTTCACTGACGAAACCCACGCTAGCCCAAAATATTAGCAATGTCATCTATATAGCACCAGCAAACCACTAGCCTACCACCTCTAGGGTGGTAGGCTAGTGGTTTGCTGGTGCTATATAGAATCCAACGATACCGGGTTCGATCTTAGGCTCCACACTAATGACTTATGCAAGCTGCTTGTGCTTGCGTAAGTCATAGTCACAAAACACAGCTGATTTTTACCAAAAACATCCGTCACAATATTTAATTTTACTGTCGCCGCAATTTACTATGAAACAAACCATAAACGTTTCAACAGCATTGTTCTTGGGCTTGGAAGGCTATTCAATAGAAAATGAAGGTTGTATTGCAAAACAAGCTGAGGACGCGGACGCTAGCAAACCATGCATTGATTGCGCTTTACGTCCAACCTTAACTTAGAATAGAAGCAAAACGAGCAATGTAAATTATTATTGCAAATTTGCAAAACCTGCAATACTGGACAGACTACTGAGTCTGTTTTTGAGTATATTTTCCTCTGTCAATCCATTGGTGGTTTTTGCAATTTGAGTTTCACTTATTGTCTAAGCAAAACAGCAATCTACAAAACGTTCATGATCGTAATCAGTGATGACTTTTTATAATAGATTTCTCCAAAACTCGCAATGACCTTTGCGTAATCTAATATTGTTTTTACTTCACTTTAAGATTTCCACAGATTGCTTATTTTTTAATTGTAGGAATGTAAAATTAATAATAAGATTCTAGCGTGTACCAGAACCATAGAAACTAATATAATGTATGGTTTCTAAATTCAAAATAATGCCTTATTGCACGACTGCCCAAAAAATATGTGTGATGTTTTTGTTTTCCAGGGTTTATGTAATTATGTATGTATGATTGTATCTATATGAGTTTATTTATGCCACCATAACTTTTAAATGTCTGAACCGATTTAGATCATTAGAATCCTTACATCATCCCGAGTAACACAGTTTTTTTTTAAATAATAAGTTTGGCGTTTGTATGGTTCCATTTACAAATAAGAAAAATAAAACTGTGAATTTTACAGTAAGGGTATCAAATTGAAGGCCTTGATGAGCACATTCCAAAAATGTACAATTTATTGGCATACATTTTAAGTTCTTCTTTTTGGCAGGAAAGTCGTGTTTTTCTCTTGCTTTGATGATGTACTTGTTTTAATCCTGTTTTATTACTTCATTGAAACTTCAATGCATTTTTATGCTCTATTTAATGCTTTCTTTAGCTTGGATAAGTTACGAGTAAGTTAATGTTAAGTTTGAGCTGAAATTGTTTCCCCTACAAAGAGTAGGTGTAGAGGCCTTCCGTGTCTATTAGCCCAGCCTTGCCAAGTGGCGGAGCACGGTAATGTGCCAGTTAAAGTACAGCCGATAATAACTAACATTATTTATTTTGTGTATGAGTTATGTAAATATTTTTCAGAAATAATGGTTTACAAATATAAGCAAGCAGCAAGAAGGTTTAAAAATAGACGGATTCCACGCCGCTAAACTGAAAGTGAAGCATCCAAGATATTCCGATCCGCTCGTATGCACATTCTCATACACGCACACACACTTACACTAAGTTACCGGCCGCCACACTGCAACATAATCTCGACCTTGTTAGTCGTAATCTGTCAAAGTTCTTGCAGAAAATCAAAAACAATGCAGTATTTTGTGATGAAATCAATCTTTGTGTTTATCAACCACAAAACCATTAACTATCCACTCACGCACACATACGCAGGGAGGAAGGATCGTAGCTCCCAAAAAATGGGCCGATTTTGATGAGGTTTTTATTTTTGATAGCTGGTGTGATTTAGATGGTTCTTAGCTATAATGGGGGGGGGGGGGGGCTGGGAAGTCGGGGGTAATACAGTTTTTTTAATATGTGCTTATTTTCGAATGGTTGAAATACCTCGCACAAGAACAAAGCGTTACGCTTCTTCATTTATTATAAGAACTGCAAAGGAGTGGAATGCCCTGCTCTCGTCAATGTTTCCGGTTCAATTATAACCCAGGAGATCGTGGTCAAAAGATAGCCTAGACCGTAATAAAAAAAATTAAAAAAATAATTGTATCATCATTATACAAACTTTTTGTCACTTACAACTTTATTATAAGTTAGATTGCGTTTGTTTATGCCATGATGCCGCAGCATACGATTGCATGTAATGAAATTTAAACTCTGCCACGATGTCTTTATAATTATTTTTTCTTCAATAAACAATTTACTCTGACATGCCTTTAACAAATATACTTAAAGCCTAAGCACGGTAATGTTACCTACCTAAGTGTTTAAAAATGTCCGAGTAAGATTCCGGATAAGTTATTAACTGGTCTGTTAAACAAATATTGTGCTTACAGACGTTGCTAGTTCGCTGTCTGAGTAACTTGCTGATAAGTTGACATCTTGCCAGAGTTAACCTTTTTTGAAATTGTAATTTTTTAACTGGGTTAAACAACTGTGTTTGACCCGTGCAAAGCGGCAGTGATTTTTCTATTCTTTCCATTCCTGCTGTACAAGGCGTTGTACACCTGGTCATATACCTATCATTGTGGCGGTACAGGGCTTATTAAACCCTGTAACGTTAAAGAAACTAAAACCAATAAGAAACTAAAGCAAAAAAATCATATATATTTTTATATGAAGCCAAAAAAACCTTTGGCTTCATGTAACAATATATATGATTTTTTGCTTTGAATATTAACAGTAATTAATTAATTGACATGAACCTGAAGGCGTACGTCAACAGCTTGTTTTGTTTAAAAGTTATAGCTATAATAAAATACAGGGTCTTATGCACCTGTGCAGCACTGAATAAGGGAAGTTTTCTGTATATTTTAGGGATGAGAAATAAAAATATATTGTCACCACTGTCATCACGAACATCTTAGTTTATTTTTTTACGGCGCCATTTCGTCGTTTCGTCTTGTCGCCATGTAGACGCGTGCATTTCACTCGAATGCGATCCAACACTAGCCACGCGAAGCTAGCACAGGGTGCGGTACAAGGTGCGCGGGGTACCAGGAGAATTCAACCTATTTTCGCACTGTGATGAAATTTTATCTCTTCTATGCGGTACCTGGCCAAAGAAATCTGGTATTAAGGTAGCCACACCAATGGACTCTATTTTAATAACACATCTTAGATATATATTGATCTCTATCCTACACCGAACCAAATTCAATTTATGCCTTTCGCATGACACAAAAGGTCTATACTTTTCTTAGTTGCACTGTAAGCGAGGCATAGACAAGGTGTTTCAGATCTGGTTTCGCACTCTACGTGTTAAAAGATTGGTGAATTCCAGCCTTAGTCATGTATTAAATTTTTTGTACTCCTAAAGCTCTAGGTTTAAACCGAAATCTTCTCATAAAACTAGGCTTTACATGCCATTATTTCTTTAGATTCATTAAATTACTTAGCTCATGTAATCTCTCTATTACTAAAGTTCACCTTTCAAGTTAATACAATATTCAAGTAATTATAATTAATCTATGCGTAATAATTTTAACTTAATGGCTTATTCTGTAAGCAATTACCTAAACACACGCAGGTGGAGTTAAGTAATAGCTGTGTCTGACTAGTCTCTGGAGTAGAGATTGCTTTAAGCATAGTATCCACTAGGCAAACAATTGCTACGCAACAATGATACACATGAAAAAATGCAACATTTGATGATCAACGTTGTCTGTCTATATATGATCATCCCCTGTGTCAAAATTGTTTCAACTATCTCTAAGGCTAGTGGAAAACATGAAAAATTTAGATAGAAATAAGACTGTCAGAAGTGGTCAAAAAATCCTGTGGACAATTCCACACATTTTGTAGAAACTGCAAGCATTTCAAACAGTAGAAAACATTTTGGATAGGCCCGCTGTCTTTAAAACAATGTTGCCTGAGCTCAGGATTTTTAAATACATTTCAAAAATAATAAATACGAAGTTAGAAGTTTTGCCATTAGTTAGAAATTATACACATTGCGCGGGGAGTCTAACATATTCATTATATAGGGACGCGCGTCTCGTTTCGTGCCGACTGACAACGTTGTGCGTTGTTGTGCAACGTTGCACAAGATGTTGCCTAGTGGATCACGGCTTTACGTGATTTGATATTTCAAAGTGCCTGCTACTGTTATACTTAAGTTCTTTTTACAATAGACTACCTTATAATAATACATACCATCAAAATTTGTTCAGCCGTCACATAGTTTTTCATCGATTGCTCGGTTTCTACCGAATGGACTGAGATACAAAGTAAAAACAAACAGTGAAAACAACAGTGAAAATCGGTTCTGTAGTTTTTACGTTATGCGCGAATAGACAGACAGACACCATTTTTTAATTGTTATGTTCTTGTTCCGTAGCCAAGTAGTAGTAAGTTATGTCATAAAAAAGATCCTGAGAAATTACCACTACAATCGCAATATCATGGAATGAAACATTCGTAAAGACCTATTCCTTACAATTTTACGTTATAAATTACATTACATTAAACTTAAATGCTTGCAATTGAATAAATCTGCATAGTTTTTGCAACCGGTAAAGCACTAGCATAATCTTTAATATCCGTAACATATAGCATAGACACGAATGACGCAGAGACAACACGCGTTGTGACGCAAGGAAATGCTTGCATAGGGTAATGTAATCGCAATTCTCTACCGTGCAGAGTAGGTAATATACGACACAGAGACATCAATCACAAGTTACAGTGCGACCACGCTGATGTGTCACAAATAATTTTGATTAAACAGGAAAAAAATGCATTTATAATCGACTTATTACAATATAGACTATAGAGAAAACTACGAAACCAATTTTGATGAATTTTATACGGGAAAAATATAAATAAATAAATAATTATCCAAATAAGTTTCAACATTTCGGAGGTATGATACGACTACAAAAAAAAAAACAAATTGAAAACCTCCTCCTTCTGGAAGTCAGATGTTTCTAAAACTAATTTCAATCAATATAGGTACCAACTGATTTACAAATACTACATTTTAAAATGCGACTGCATTAGTTCAATTTAAATCAAGTATTTAATATACAAATAAATATTGGACATAACAAAATAAATTTGTTACATATGAAGTGGCTGTTCCATTTCTACCGGTCTTGACTTGATAAGAAAACAAAAGTACTTACCAACCACTTGTATCGAATTTATTAGCATGATGATAATATTTTTGTATTAGTTTTAAGCTAACGATTGACGACACTGTTAAGTGACGTGACGATGTAACTAAGCCTGCAATGTAACTCATTATCGTAGTCAAAACCATACACAGAACATCTAATAGTAGAGGCTCACGCGAACAATGAATTACCAGTGTGGAAATGTATAGGTATATATCACGTCAGAAATGTGATACGCGAAATTGGCGGATTTTTTATTACCACATCCATGATGGAGGTCCTACTTCCTGGGGCGAAGATTAACTGCAGCCATCGTCGTTATTGTAGAACAAGTTTTGTTTTATGGTAGTTCTTTTAATATTTCCGGATTTCTATGAATGAGTTTTTTTTACTAAAGATGGAAATATTATGACAATTTCCGTAGAAGTACCTAATAGAAACTCGCCGTTGTAGTCCACAAAAACTATGCTTCTTCTCGAAGCAGCTATCGAAATGTTTTGGAAGTGACTATTATTACACCTAATTAGTAAAGAAAAAATACTAAGACGTAATAATTAAGTAATCAGTAAGGGAGCAACTTTAATATATTAATTTTGTGGTTTTTCCTGTTCACATATTTTCGGCTACATTCAATATTGTTTCAACTAGCCTTTTAAAACACATGGGTGTGAACGCACTTTTGTATTAGTACAAACTATAAGATATTGACATTAAAACATGGAAATGGTGCGTTCTCTAAATGCATTATGTGACCTATTTTTGTGTCACGCTCATCACAAAAAGAACTGCCTACTTCTTTGGAGTAAAGATTTACTGTTATACATCGTATTTGTTGGAAGAAATATATTTTTATGTTTTGTGACAATTACCTGTATGATATCACAAAGTTGTTTATGTGGCTTACATACCACGTCACGGAATGACGTGGGTCCCCTCCCTGGGGAATATTAACCACAGTCATCATATAGTCCATCTTTTGTTGGAAAAAGTTTTGTTTTGTGGTTGACGAAGTTTCATTACACAACTTAGAGTCGCTTGTGTGGCTTAATATGTCATGATGAGTTAATAGTGTTCGTGTGGTAAATTGAATCACTAGTTGGAAGGGCGAGGGATAGTAAAATTGTCGAAGCGAGTAAAGTCTGTGAAGAAAAATATACCATTTCTGGCTTAGTATATTCATCATTTCCGCCGCAACATTTCATAAGAACAAATATCATAAGAAGAACTTAACTAATAAGCTTATGCATGACTGTACACGCAGCTTTGGCAGCGTGGTAATTTTTTTTTACTTCGTTCAGTCGTCAAATAATTTTTATCGATTGCTCGGCTTCTACTCCTCGGATTTAGTTACCAAGGACACCAGATTTGAAGCCAAAACCATAAAAGAATACTCCATTGCAACCGTTTCAGTAGTTTTTACGTGATACGCGGACAGAAAGACAGACATACTGAGTTCAGTAGCTTACTTTAAGTACCAGTGTTTTAAAAAAAAAGCTTTGTACAGTTTTTTTTATATTTGCTGCTTTATTATAAGTAGGTATAGTTGTTTATTTAATCGAAGCAAACTAAAGTCTAATCCCGAGTATCAAATCGTGGTATGTCTCAATTCGATTCGACCTAGTTTACAATGTGACAATCGATTATGCGGCACGGAGTTGCATCGATGCACGCGATTATTCCATGTTCAGTTTATTGATATATAAAATATTTTTGTAGTGTTTGGAAAACTTTAAGGAGAAGGCTGTTTGGTTTACTTTCAGAATTTTGTTGGGGAATTATTTTGTTTACTTTTTTACTTCTAGATTTTCTTAAATCGTAGACTTCTATTGAACTTTATTTTCTATTATGATTTGGGGCTTGCATTTTAGGAGGCTTTGTTTGCTATAGCTGAGCACTGGACTACCCAACAGCTTATGATCATTTTAAACTAGCGACCCGCCCTAGCTACGCACGGATCTAATTTAGAAAAAAAAGAGGTGAAAAATGTGGAAGTTCTCGCGTACTCGACCTTCACTCCGCATCGGGGGTCAGCAGCTCGCTTCGCTCACCACCTCCCCCCTACGATATGTTCAGGTCTCGTATGCTCGTTTCGCTCAATTTATGTTTTTCCTAAGGTTTAGTCTAACCAAGTCGCCGAACGGTTACGAACGTGGACATTCACGGTCAAACTAGTCCACAAATTTAAGAGAGCTATGCTTGGAGTTTCTTTGAAGGACAAGATTCGCAATGAAGATATCCGACGGAGAACCAAGGTAACCGACATAGCTCAAAGGATAAGCAACCTGAAGTAGCAGTGGGCTGGTCACATTTCTCGAAGAACCGATAACCGTTGGGGTAGATGAGTTCTCCAGTGGAGACCACGTTTAGGCAAACGTAGTGTAGGACGCCCTGTGGCCAGGAGGAGTGACGACCTGCGAAAAGCGGCTGGAAGAAAAAGGATGAGGAGAGCTGAAAACCGAGCTCAGTGGCGTGCATTAGGAAAGGCCTACGTCCAGCAGTAGACAAATATAGGCTGATGATGATGATGATGATGATGAAGTCGCCGAAAAATAAAGTTTTCAAAACAAGTGCAAAGTAAATTTTCCGTGATAAATTATGTAACTGACAGTGAAAACCTCATCAAAATCCGTTGTGTTCTGTCTAGACAGACGCGGAAAGTGACTTTGTTTTATACTATGTAGAGACAAGATCAAAACCACATAGAAGAATCCAATATCCCTAATGCTTTCGTCTAATATCCAATATGAAACAGTAGGTATTAATTTTCAATTCAAATTGACTTCTATCCAGCATGACGACATTAGTAGACAATCAATTACCCGACATCGGTGCATCGATGCACGCGATTGTTCGACTTTCAGGTTATTGATAGACTCTATTACCCGAAACGACTGAGCCATTTTGTCTCAGAAACATATTATCCGAAACGTTTTAAATTTATCGTTTGTTGGAATCTTTATGAAAGTTAGCAGTATTGCTTTTATAGCAAAATGAACTAAAGCTGATAATAATTAATAAGCTATTGCTTTACCTTGAAACATTGTTTTTTAACTATGTATGCCTATCGGCTATGCCCAAGTGATATTTTTTCCTGTATAAAAAGTATCGTATGTGTTATTCCAGGATAAGGACAGTACAATATGTATGTCATTTTATCAAAACCGGTTCAGCTGTAAAATAGTTTTTTTTAAGGCTTCGACTCGTCACATTGACATGCAATGTAGGGATATCAGATTGTCAAATCCTAAGTTCAATCAGTCTAGTGGTTTTCACTTGATACGAAAACAATCTGAAGAAAGACCTTTTTTTAAATATTAATATGTTGTAAGGCGATTAGACAATTTTTTTTTTCAATTATCTGTAATGTAAAGTAAATACAGACATTTTGTTACGTGCTGTTATTTCATTTTCATTAACTTATTAATTAAGTTCAGAAGACAAACATAATAATAAGGAATAAAAACATATTTAGGACGACTCACACCAATTACCTAGGACTAGGATATCCTGTACTGTGGGTACTAGACAACGTAGACAGATAACGTACTAGTAAACGTAGGTACATAAAGTGGCGAATTAAAAATTGTAGGAATAATAATTACTTGAAGTTATGAGGATTATTTCACTCACTCAACAACCAAGGAAACATAACAAGGAAAAAAACATGGTCACGTCCACCAATCCTCACTAGGCCAGTATATTATGACTTAATAACCATTATTCTTATAATCACAGAACAGGCTTGTGTCCCAGCGAAAATAATTTAAGCGTGGATCTCTTCAAAATATCAGGCCATTCTTCTGTGCAAGTATATCATTATACTTACGGATCACTGCAACTTAAATCATCTGCACAAGACTGGACCACAGACAGTACTCTGTGTCGCGGCTGCACGGATGGGAACGAGATTGTGGAGCTCGTTCTACTGCACCACGGAACAAATCAGAATCACAACTGAAATACACAATTTGTCTCAACGACCTTATCCAATTTCACTGTTGCCATCTTCATCTTCATTGACTCCATCACCATTGTCAATGGAGCAGTTGAGCCAGCGATCCAAAGCCACTCTCAGCTATTTTAAGGAGTTGGGATGGCTTGGAGAGTCTGGCAGGGGGAAATGAACAATACGGGATGTCAGTGCAGGCTTTATCGCTCCTGAATAAGAAATAAAGAGTTAGAGACTGGTTTGTTTTGAGTGTTTAAATATCAATAAATCTTTTACTCCAGCATAAGGTACGAGCTCTGAACTCATCCTAATAAATAAATAGGAGTTCCGACGCACGTATGAAGAACGGGCAATGATTGACCACTGTGAGAAATATGACTGGAGAGAAGAATGACAGAATATTTTAAGGATACTTTGAGAAGACTCACTCTTAACTTCGACCGGTTGCCGGTGACCCTGACTGCGAAGTCAAACAACGGTCGCAGGTTCGAATCCCGCAAGGTGCAATTTGTGTGAGGAGCAGAAATATTTGTATGCGAGACACACCCATGTCTCGCATACAAACATTTCTGCTCCTCATTCGTATATATTATTCGTAGTACAGGGTATCCAAGTTTGTGGCTAGGTAATTGATGTGAGTTGTCCCTTTTTATCCGATTACGGCGAAGCATAAGGGTAATAAGTTTAACAGTCTATGTATGTGATTCCACCATAGCGTCGCCCCTATTGGTCCGATTTTGACAAGGGAGGTATCAATCGATTCGTCTTCATTTATAAAGTGTCATAGAGTTTTTGAACAATATGTCTTGTTTATGTTTATACAGCGTACTTAAAAGTATGGCATAATTAAAAATATGTGTTACTCACATAGTATTTAAGATAAGGGTAGACAATAATGACCCTGAAGATCTATAGATCTTCCATTCCATAGTAACAAGTGAAACAATAACCTATTATTGATATCTCAATAACAATGTAGGTAGATGATATGGACAGTATGCTAGCGGAAGGCTAACTTGTATGACCTGGGATATACTAAGGATGCCAAGGAGGATGTCATAATGAGTTATGCCCACACACAATCACACACATGCGTACATTGATAGCTTATTTGCTTACTTTACTAGTGTGGCGGTCGTATCATGTATGGATTAATAGTACCTATTATCAAATTATATGCTTAGGTATAGTTTTGTATTAAGAATACATATATACTGTGCATTCAAGCTTAATCTACGAAGCGCAAAGTGAATTGTGCAATATACTTGGCTTTTGGTTCGGTTGTTTACAATACTGCGGTTTGCGCCACATTGCGTCGTAAAGTAAATTATATATATAATGCCTTTAAAATCGGAACACGGTTCAAAGTTATCTTGGAGGACCCCCTACCATAGAATAAATAATAGTACTCCGCTCCTATCCTAAGTTCTTATCTAGCTTAAAAAAGGAAGGACGTTTACGGGAACAAAATAGTTTGCAATTAAATTATTTTAGACAAAGAACTCTCACAAACAAGATTTAGTGGAAAATCAAAATATTTTCATATTTTTTTCCTGAGATCCTCCTGGATAAAACGTCCGTTTATTTAATAAAATCATAGATTAATAATTCAAAAAGAGGAAATAGACTATGCAGCGAAATTTTTAATATTCGACATTTGGTTTGTTAATGATCAGTGTTCAAAATGATGCCACAAAAAAAGGTGGAAAGATGTTGAAGGAGGAGGAAGGATGACTGCTTCACTAGTATTTGTATTGGTTTTACCATAAGTAAGTCGTACTAACAGACTTATCAATCGACTAAGACCCATCACTAGTCCACAGCAAACGACACAGATACCTTAATACGTGCCCTGTTTATTAGCACGTACGACGCGGCTCACCTGTGGAGCTACCACGCTAACTCGACCAATTAGCGCCTGGAACTCGCCTAGTTCACGGCGTGTTAGCGTGCCTCGGGTAGGATAACAAGCATAGATGAAAATGTAAAAGAATTACAAAACTTGCCTACTTCACGACAAAGTAGAAAACCAAACTTTTGGCAGGGAAAAATATATGTTTTTGGAATTGATTGCTGAAATGGATCGAGACGAGGCCTATAAAATCATGCAGTGCATGAGATAAGACATACATAGAAGACCGTAATTTATGAAGTTAAAAGTTATAGTATTGTATTATTTTAAGTTGTTGTTAAAATATCTGATCCCGCCCATCCTCCAGTTACCAGGAAGTTATCGCTTTAAAGCGATAAGACTGCAAATGATACTCTATAATTTATATTCTTGCTTGCGTGTATTTTATTGATATATATATTTTAAGGTAACGCACACTTTCTTGGTGAGATAAAGCGGTATTTCTAGATGTAACGGAGCATTTTCCATGTTTGGACTACCACAAACTTTTTTCATATATAAAGTCACAAAAAGTCCAATGTACAGAAATACTAAAATACTATTTCTGATAAATATTTTAATTGGTACAGTTTTTTTTATAAGGAAAAGTAAAACGTCGTTTAGGTTATTAACCGATTAATAATTTAACATTTTATCCTGTTTTGTTACCAAATAATATCTTAGTTCTTATCTTTCATGGCCCATATAGCAGAACATTTACCTATTCTCACAGATTACTAATAGTACAATAATTACTACTTGGGAACCCATAAACCCAACAAAGTTTTAACAACTGCTGAAGATGATTTTCCAAACCGCAACCTTCGCAGAGTATTCATAATAGATTGAGTAAACTCAACGGTTGACATTGGTGATTCGGACTATGCCACGGCCAAATTCAGGCTTTTATCATTGAAATACATTTGTTGAGCTTGTCACTAAGGCAAGGTCACATTGGTGATAAGATGCGACTATCCTAGCCAAATTGGGAAAAAACTGGAAGTATGTAATTTTGTTAGGCAAATTACCAATAGTACTTGGAACGCAGAATAATATTTCAAGCGTGATAACTGTGAGTTATTTCAGCAAAAAGCATTCCAATAAATTCATTTTTTACATCGATGAACCAATTTATGTAAAGCAATTCCCCGAACCAGCAACTGACGCAGCAATGAGGACGGCATCAACTTTTCACGCTCGACTCGGCCGACTCGGCAAATTGTATCGCAAACTCGTAAATATTTGAAAAAAGCCTCGCGGTGGCTTCGCTGTAAAACGGCCCAACTGGCCCGCGCCACTGCCATATGCTTCGCAACAGTTACGGAACTTCGAGCTAATACTATAAAACAGTAAGGTATATATATAAAACAGTACTAAACGTCTTGAGTGTTCTCTTATACAAATAACCGTACTGAATCCCATTCCATTAAAAATAAAAAGATGATTAGCTCGCGAAAGAACAAAAACCAGGGTGAAGATCCTGGACATGCAGTGAGCGATGGTGACAATTTGAAAAATCAAGAGCTGTCATGTAGTTAGCCTAAAGCACAGTGCCTGAAGACAAAAGTCTTCTATCAGTGCGACATACCAGTCATGACCTACGGTGCCGAAACGTGGACACTCACGGTCAAACTAGTCCACAAATTTAAGGTGTCTCAGCGAGCTATGCTTGGAGTTTCTTTGAAGGACAAGATTCGTAATGAAGATATCCGACGGAGAACCAAGGTAACCGACATAGCTCAAAGGATAAGCAAGCTAAAGTGGCAGTGGGCTGGTCACATTTCCCGAAGGACCGATAACCGTTGGAGTAACGAGTTCTCGAGTGGAGACCACGTTTAGGAAAACATAGTGTAGGACGCCCTGTGGCCTGGTGGAGTGACGACCTGCGAAAAGTAGCTGGCAGAAAATGGATGAGGAGAGCTGAAAACCGAGCTCAGTGGCGTGCATTAACTAGGGAAGGCCTACGTCCAGCAGTGGACAGATATAGGCTGATGATGATGATGATTGTGAAACTTCATTTATTTTGTTTCACAATTCTCACTGAGATAAGCACCCAATTCTTAAATACATCTCAGTTTTTCTACGTTATGTATCTTAATCGGTAATAATATGTATCTTGTATGAACTCAGCCTAAAGCCAAACATAGTCAGCCGAAAGCAAGCCTTAGTTCGTACGAAAGTAGCTCGCGGCCTGTCAGTTCTGAAGAATGCAGATTCGAGGACAAATAGTTCCACCCCCCCCGATTTCGTTTAAGACGTTCTGCTGAAAGTTGGGGAGTTATGTGTTGAAGTTTTTGAGAAAACGCCTGCGACGGCTTAACTTCCCAAGTTTTCGTGCAGCGAATAAAAAATGGATATTGGAATATTTTCCTTAATAAAAATCCGTCCCTTTTCGTGAGGTAAGCTGGAAGTTGGACTACAAAGGTACTATTGGCGTATTTTATTCACAAGAACATACACCCGCGACTTCGTCCGCGTGGACTCCTGTTTATCGCAAAAAAAACATCCTATGTTCATCTAGGCAAGGATATTAAAAACCAATGCAAAAGTATAGCACCAACGCTCTTGATGCTTTTTAATACACTTGATTGAATGATATTTCCGTTCCTTACAGCAAGTAATCGATATTTTCCAGTTTTCCCGTGGCAATGTTGGTCTCTATATTGTACATTAGGTACCTATTAACAAAGTTTCATTAAAATCTAATCAGCCATTTTGGCATGAAAGCTCCCCAAACAAACAAATAAACACTTCTATATATTGGTGTGGATTATTTATCATGTACTAGTAATAAACAATACGGCAGTTTTAAAATATTGCAATAAGCATTAGATGCTCCTCTGGGGTGCACTTCAAACGTTCAACTTCAGTATCGCAATCGTTCGATATTAAATTGTGACCTCCGGCGGGACACCGTGATGCAGGGTTACCACATTAATTTTATAACTGGGACAAGAGTTTTAATTGAGACCTGTGGAACATGATAAACACACGGTGCGTTCAATAATTTACTATACACTTTTTTGATAATAATACAAAATATATACAACTTCCATTGAAATTCGTGCGTATACATTTTTTTTTCATTTCAAAAATCTTTTACCGTAGAGAAAAATCTATATTCTATACTAATATTATAATAAGAGGTAAAGTTTGTGAGTTTGTGCGGTTGTAGGGGGTAATCTCTAAATCTACTGAACCGATTTAAAAAAAATATTTTACCAATAGAAAACTGCGTTATTTGTGAGTGTCATAGGCTATATATTAAAATGACCACGCGAAAAATTGCGGGCATCAGCTAGTTTTATATAAAGCTCTAATAGTATGATCATAAAACATAAAAGCTCTTAGGAACCTTTATAGCGCTTCGTCACGCCGAAAACCTCACATCACAATGAGTGCTCGAAATCTTTTGGTCCTCATAAAAATAAATGTTATCTTAAGTAGAAATAAACAGTGCTTGAGCCAATTTTACTTTTGAATGAACATAAACCGTCTTAGATAGATGCAATTAGAACAGCTCCTAATTTTAGGTCGTGGTAAATATACCCGAGGGTTAACTAAACATTGATAGACAATTTACAAAAGCTATACCTAGCTTAAAACGTTAAAAAAACAGCTGATAGATAAGTTATTGAAAAAGATAACACCGACGAGCAAAATATCAACCGCCTTGAAGTGCATCGGGACGATGTTCTCCTTAACCCACCACTGACTTGATAACGCCGGTCCTATGCGCAGGTTTTTTCAACCTAAAATTTTCCTAATAAGGAATACTCCATGCTCATCAATGTTATCTAGTGCGAGATTATGGATGCTGGATTCAGACCAATCCTGCGGTTGATTTTAAAGATGAATATGACATAAGCATGTGCACAAATATATATTAACTAGCTGCGCTCCGCGGTTTCACCTGCGAGAGCGTTGATGATGATGATGATGAAAGTATCTTATGTGATATTCCAGGGTATAAGCTAACTCCATTCTAAATTTCATCAGAATCCGTCTAGCCCTTATTGCGTGAAAGCTCCCAAAACAAACAAACAGACAACGTTTCACTTTTATATATTTGTGAGGATAATGTAATTCCAGATAGATATATGCAAGTTATAATAAATAGCTTGGAATTTGTCTAAGGGATCGCAAAACCGACCGAAACGAGGTGAACTGCCAGAGAACCACAAAGCTCAAACAACGACATAGCTCAAACAATTAGCAAGCTGAGGTGGTAACTCGAAGAACCGACAACCGTTGGGGACAACGAGTCACCCGCCGGGCAGGTAGAGCAACGACTTGCAAAGGACGGCTGGCAGCGACTGGATGAGGAGAGCCGAAGATCGGGCTCAGTGGCGTGGCAAGGAGAGGCCTACGTCCAGCAGTGGACGAATACGGGCTGATGATGAATAATAAATGTAGAGTAATTCCGGCCAACTGTGCGCATTTTGGCATTGTTAAACGAAGCGAATAAGGATGACACACGATCGAAAAGAGGCCATACCAAGCGCCATGACGGTCAGAGGAAAATAAATAAAATGGTATCCCTACATATGCCTGGCTTGTGCCAACACTGCCACGGAAGGAGTACTTCAGAGAGATAAGGCACATCGAAAGGCAAGCCCGAGACCGCACGCGTCGTTCGAAGTAATGCAGGGGCATGGTAACTCAGTATACTTCACCTTAAGTAATATAGGGGCTTAGTGAGCAATAAGTCTGCCATTTGTACCTTAATTGTGCAGTATAGTATAAATAAATAACGCAGTGAACTCCGCCTTAATACAGGCAGAATTTTATGTAGCAGGGATCTCAATAGCATCTACAATACAATACATTAAAGATAGGATTATCTGTAGCATGATTGCAATCCATCCAGAGTTATAATAACGTAATAAATCTGCATTTTAAGAATTTGGTATATTTTTTTTATTTTTTTTTATTACGGAATAGGTAATCGTTTGACCGTGATCTCACCTGATGGTAAGCGATGATGTGGTCGAAGGTGTAGCACGCTTGCCTAGTAGATACCTATTCAGTCTTGACTTGAACACACCGGGGTTATAATTTACCGGAAACACTGACCATTTTTATTTTTAATATTGATAAATATGTCTATAATATTTACTTGCGCGAAAATAGAAGCCGCTGCGGAAATACATAGTATTTGAACGGTTGTAGGCAGAAAAAACCTGTCAAGTGCAAGTTGGACTCGCGTGGAGAGGTTTCCATACGAGAAATATATATCTTACAATATTGAGAGATTTACCATGTCATTTTAAGACAATAGACTTCTTATAGGTTTTCCTGTAATCTATAAGTATAGAACTAGTTCCAAATTTTTTCAACATTTTAGGCTCATTAATGTCGGAGATAAGAGGGGAATGGTCAAATTTTTCTATTTTTACAGGCTAAATACGAGCGGTAAGTATAGGAATACATACAAACGGTTATGAGTGCTCGATTTGAGCCTTTAAAAAACTTGCAAAATATTTATTTTAAAATGAACAAAATGCGACCCCACAACAAGCACTTTCATTTGACATGTCACACGGTAGTCTGCAAAACTATTTTTTAATTTTATTATTAAACACCCTAACGGGATTCCCCATTTTCATAATACATTTACCATTATTTTCATTTCCCATTATGTATGTTATACGTCCAAGTTTACCTCACAGAAATTCATGTGCACCAAATTTCAACTACCTATATTGGTTCAGTAGGTTCGGAGCAAATTGGCTGTGGCAGACAGACAGATAAACAGACAGACAGACAGACAGACACACGCACCTGTGATTTTATGACAGTTCAGCTTTTTTCATGCAGCCACAGAATAGTTCCACCCAATAAATAATAATAGTTCCATAAATAATAGTACAAATTCTGCGTACGGAACTCTAAAAATATAGATTTTTCTAAAATCCGTAATTTGAAATCCGCTGTGTAAATAGAATAAATACGATTTATTAATAATTCGCCAATGCAGTTCTAATACGTTTTAGAAATTTTAGACGGATTCCTACGAACAAATCTTTCTAAATATTCTTTGACAATAATAGAGATCTTAGAGATTATAAAAACTCACTCTGTATAATAATTTTAAATTTGCACAGTAACACACTTCTATGAGTAA
This sequence comes from Alsophila aescularia, assembly GCA_946251855.1. Taxonomy (NCBI): domain Eukaryota; kingdom Metazoa; phylum Arthropoda; class Insecta; order Lepidoptera; family Geometridae; genus Alsophila; species Alsophila aescularia. The sequence goes on along the minus strand of OX276383.1, from coordinate 46,174,372 downwards.
TCTACGCGGAGGTAGGTGTGTATTTCACCTTTATCGTAAATAAATTGTAACGTAAACTGAGGATAACACCCGTAGAGCAGCGTCTGGTGACAAGATAAAGGTTTACGCTTGGTTAGCATAACGAAATATGACAACACTGTCTAATGCTTGGCGCTTAGCCATAACCGAACCGACAATGCTCCATACGTATTGACGGTTGAACGCGAGATTGATAAAGTATAATGTATGGAAATCGATAAAACGTATGTTCTACGGCTATATGTTAGGTGTGAACAATGCCTTACCGCCCGTGTTTCGCAGATTACTTAAGTAAATATGACGTAGCTTGAGACGACCGCGGCGTTTCTACCGCTAAAGCTGTTCTCGGTATAACACCTACAGTTATTTATTAAGTTACCTCCTTTGCGTTGCAAGTGAAATAAAAAAATAACCCCCAACACATAACGTTACGTTTACGTTTGGGAGCTACGATGCCACAGACAGATACACAGATACACTCGTTAAACTTATAACAACCCTCTTCTTTTGCGTCGGGGGTTAAAATAGGTCTACACGAGTCAAAAGGGACAGCACATCATGCCGTCAAAGAAAAAAAACTGGACGTAATAAACATTAATCTTTCTGGGACCTTATTCGCTATGACAATTCACACACGTAACGCGTCGCATTGTGGCATCGTTTGGCAAATTACGACAATCCACGAACATGCACGAACAATTCCACGCAGATATCTTGACGCGGCGCTTTACGTGGCCGAATGGTCATAGCGAATAAGGCCCCTGATGTTTCTTCAGTGTTCTTTGATTCAATATCCAAAAAAAGTTTCCGTAAATTTGTATCTATTAGAACTGCTCGAACCAAGCAGAAACGCAACCCAATAGGACTCCGAAGCGATATGATAAGGATCTGGAGACGTCACGCGTGCTGTACCTTGTCCCTGCCGTTCTGACACACTTTACAGTCGCACACTTTGACACACCATTGGCCTATGTAGTAGTAGATGAATGACCTTAATAAGTTAAAGTTGCGTTCAGCATATTTTTATATGGAACTCGTAAATACATTTATTAACACAAAACACAAAACAAAAAAAAACAGGAGCAGAAAGCAGAAGGCGTCGCGGTAAGCCCAGATGTACATGACAGAATTTTATAAAAACTGCCCTCAAAAACAAAAGACCGCGAAAAATGGAAAAGAGGAAGGGGGCCTTAGTCCTGCAGTTGGATTATTTTCAGTCATGATCATGACTGAAAATAATAAATTAAAAAAAACAACGGTATTTTTTTCCTTAAAATCGGATCGGTCCTAAAATCGTTATTTAATACTTAAATGATTTTTTTTGTGGCAATTTGTAGACCCTTCTGCTTACAGAGAACAAAAAAATGTTTGGACACATTTTTCTAAAGTTGCTAAACACTTAATGAAATACAACGATTTTATTTTCATACCTTAGGTACGTAAGCAATCGTTTTAGCAACAAAAGAAAACATCCTAATATCTATATTATCGTTCTTCACGCGTGCTGTTATGGAGTATACAAACTGCCCTATACATTTTATAATATAAAATCGTAACCCAACTAGATCCTGCACCAATCTGATAACGAACCGATCTCGAGGCGACCCGCGCAGTCGACTGTCACGGCCACTCCACCGCCACAATCCGCTGCAGTTGTAGCCTCGGAGAGTGCCACTTGAAAGAATGGGGAATGTAAGCACATTTTGTTTTGTTATTTTTATATGCGACAGAAACCTTTGTTTGGAATTTCAGAACGAGCAGAAATGTACTCTTATGTTGAGTGCCCTCAATATTTCTTCAGAAAAAGTTAAAACACTTTGTACATAATCTTTTCTGCTGATACTGCACTAATGGCAGAAGTTGAAGTTTTCCATCTACAAATCTAATATAAGAAAAGAAGAAGTGAAATCAATCGATCTTTCACAAAAATCACTATTTAGTACCGTATCGGATTGCGCTCGAGATCCGTTAATTCGACCGATCGCCGTCCATCTCTTGTTCTGAACTCAATTAAAACTTGCGAGCCTGCACGGTCGCGCCGGGCGCGGGTCGTTAGTAAGTTCCGTTACTTCCGGAATACACCCGTCAAGGGCCAGAGTGGATTCCGGAAGGTGTTACAGTTTACAGGTAACGTTTTAATTTCAAACGAAATATACTTTTGATACGTGTAAGGTAATATTGTTTTGTTAGTTAACTATGTTAGATTGAATATAAATACACACACTCGCGTTACTTTTCAAACTCAAATATGTTAGATAAATTATGATTAGTAAAACATTATGTTTGTATGGTAGGTATAGTTACAGTTGTGTACATCGGCGGATAAGATTATATAAATATAAAAAAACGATCACTTGTTATGATTGCTATACAACTTAAGATTCGATTAGTTCAAAAACAGGCCAGCAAATTTAGAATTATGTAGATTAAAATGTAATTTGATTCATACCTACGCACGAAAATTTGATATAATTTATTTTGTTAGATTTTTTTTATTGAATTATAATAACTAGTGGCTCTGTGAGCTGTAGACCTCTCGCATGCAAAAACTTTTTTGCAAATAATCTAGCGGTGCCATCTAGTCACTTTATTGTAAAACTAACATTAATAACCAAGGTGCTCCATCAATCCCTACCTAGTGGGTAAAGGGTTGATTTGAATGGTAGAAACCTAATTGTGAGAAATTTACAGTATTATGAAGAGCGATTCTGCTCATCACGCCGAAGATACCAATTTATAGTTACAAACATTCGAATAAAAAAAACTTCGAAATCCGACCTAAAAAGGCGGAGATATTCAGTAGCCTCCTTTTTGCCTATTTTTGGAGGAAGTAAAAATTCCCCGACGACTAAAAATATCCAAAAATTCGTTTAACCTGTATACCAAGTTTCGTCTCGATCGGTTGAGAAATGCGACCTGTAGAGGAGAACAGAGATCCGGACAGACGGACATTCGGACATACGAAAGCATTTTGCCCAAGCTGAAACGGAGACGCTTCGCTCGCACTTCGCGCTCGCTCGATCAATGAGGCCTATGGATTTAATACAAAGATAGGTAGTGTGACCCGTGTGAATCTATGGAATAAAAATAATAGTTTAAAAAAAAACTAAAAAAACACGAAATAGAAAACCAAACTAAAAAATAGAAAATAAATTTTAATAGTGTAAATAAGAAAAAAATGATTTATTTCAAAAAAATCGTGGGGTGAATGGGTCAATAGTTATAAATATTTCATTGACAGATATGAGAAGCACCCCACGCTTTTTTTTAAATAAAACATTTTTTTCTTATTTACACTATTAAAATTTATTTTCTATTTTTTAGTTTGGTTTTCTATATAAAGCGTGTTTTTTAGTTTTTTTAAACTAGTATTTATTTTCTACTTTTCAGCAAACTTCTCGCTTGGGAAGACAGGTTTTTAAAGATTCGAACATTATTTAGGTATCAATCCACTACAAAATGGTTGGATAATGCAATGGATTAGTAGTCTCAGCAAAGTCGCGGCATAGATTGTAGAGAATAGATGCCTACATCAGTGTCGCACTAGCTAATTTCTGTATCTATTTGAAACAAAAAAGCATGCATGCTAAATCGCACTTAGATGGCGGGCATTAGAGTTGATATTGCTTTGTTCAAATGCAAACAGTTGCAATTTCTTTATACGGCGCATTGTAATATTAACTCTAATGCGTGGCATTTAAGTGCAATTTACCATGCACGCTACAGAAATTAGCTAATAGCAGCGGTGATTGTTAACGATTAGATTCTAGTTTTTAAACAGGGTTGCCATCACTGAAAACCAGAGTCCTAGTAGTAGAAAAGTATCGCAGTATGGGGAATCGTAATAGGCATATTATTATTAATTATTGTGAGTAGTTAAAATTGTATGAACACTTTTATTATTACACAGCTTTGTTGTGCGTTTGGCGGATAATATACTGTACAGGGAAGTTCAGTTATAATAGCAAGAATTTTAATAATCCACGTTTCGTATAAAATGCTTTTCCCCTCATATCATAACTAAGTGTTGTTTGTACTATATAATTATGATTTGAAGTAATATCTATAACAAACATACTTAAGTCTTTTGGTTTCAGGTTCAGATTGATTTATTCCCTAAATGACTGACTGCACAAATAAAATTATACCACGTATATAAAGGGACTTTTGACATCCTCTAACCCAAGTGGAGTCCGCTTGATATTACTCGTCAACAATAATGATTTGACTTGCTTGAATATTTATTATACTTAAGTGATTTAAACTCCATACTAATATTATAAAGGAAGTATCTCTGTCTCTCTGTCTGTCTGTTACCTTTTCAAGACTAAACGGATGAACCGATCTTGATGAAACTTAGTATGGAGATAATTTGAACCATGGAGAAGGATTAAGGGTACTTTTTATTACGATAACCTGTAGTCCACGCGGACGAAGTCACGGGCAAAAGCTAGTTACCCATTTGACCATATCCATAACATTTTAAATATATATACAAAAATTACTAATTGCTCTCTATCTCTTTGTAAAAGAGATTAAAATTTACACTATTTTATTCTAAAACAATGAATAATGTTTATAATGGGGTTTTTTACTTCCCTCCAAGTACCCACAAGTGTAGCAATGTTAACGGCCGCAATAACGGCTGCGGCAGTCGTAAACAGCGAACAAATTGACTTTCTATGAGCGGCAATGGTTCGAAAATGAGTGCCTATTAAATGTACTGTTAAATACATTGCGAAGGCGAAGACAATAATATTTCCTGTGATCTTGGATTTAAAGTTCATTTTTACAGACTTTTACATCAATTACTACAAATTATAAGTTTTTAGAAGGACCAACTGAATGATGCGGCTTTCACTGTTGTATAGCTTAGGTTTTTACTTAAAACCCGGTGTACTTTGTATCTCAATTCGATGAGCAGAGCAATCGTTACTTAACTAAATATTTGACGGTTGAACAAATTTTTATGAAACTAACTATTTTTAACTATTAACGCTCAGAACTGCCCACGCGGGCAAAACCACGGACACAGCTAGTACAAAATAAATAGCCTGGCGGTATTCTACATATTGCACTATGGAGAGTGTGCACAAGAACTGCACAACCTGATTCCCCCATCACCTTTCCATCGCCGTACGACTAGACGATCAGCAAAGCGCCACCCTTTCACGGTTGAAATACCTCGCACAAGAACGAAGCGTTACGCTTCTTCATTTATTATAAGAACTGCAAAGGAGTGGAATGCCCTGCCCTCGTCAGTGTTTCCGGTAAATTATAACCCCGGTGTGTTCAAGTCAAGAGTGAATAGGTATCTACTAGGCAAGCGTGCTACACCTTCGACCACATCATCGCTTTCCATCAGGTGAGATCGTGGTCAAACGATTGCCTAGTACGTAATAAAAAAAAAAAAAAAAACTCCCGTGGTATCGAATGTACTCGCCATGACGTTTCGTGACGCACAGACTAAAGTGTTTTGCTTGGCAAGCATAATTATCTCTAGGTCTCAGTAAGCGTAATTCAAACATCTTTGCTCTAGATGGGTGCTTTACATAACAATGCGAAATTTTGTTTAAAAAAAATGAAATATTACCCTATAAACTGCAAGGAAATACTCACAATCAGTTTTTTCCACTGTGATCATAATGTAAGCAATTGGTACGGCACAAACGCATATCTTTTATTATTATTAAAACTTTTAATCGAAAATTTCACACTAAAAGCTCTATTTATGAGACACAATGACTTTTTGTAGGTATGTACTATATACAAAAACCACAGTCAAAAACAAACAAAAACCTATATTATTACTCTGTGGGCAATATACATTTGGCAGATACATCATGTAGCATTCATTACAACGCCATCTGTTTTGGTTATAATAAACTACATTTAATTTGCCTACAAGAAAACCGCTCGTTAAGGTAAATACCAAAACGTACATTTATGTTATTTAAAAGCTTTTATTTAACTTCACTTGTATGTTTCTTCCGGAATTTAGCTATCAATATTTCACACACTTCCATTGAAGCTATCAGGCTGAAATTAGGCACATATGTTTGGTTCTCGTCACATTACACGACTACTGTCTAGAACCTTTATTACCACGTTTTTATTAAGTCACTTTCTTGTTAGTCTATCTTCCGGATGGAATCTTGCATTTCAAATTTCGAGCACTTCCCGATTAGCTATCCGGCTGAAATTTAATTGAAGCACACAACTCGATGAAAACACATTATAAAAAACACAGTTTTTTTTTATTATTGTAGTCAATCATCGTCCAGTTTGGTAAAAAAAACTTGTCGAGAATTCACGTGCTTGAGCAATTTTGATCATCTAGGGTTCTTAGGTCTATCTATATATATCTATATATAGATCTTCCGATCATTCAGTCGCTTGGGAATTAGTTTGCACGTTCAAGGCCCACATACCAAACCAGTAAGCTAGTAGTATAAAGTGTAGAGGTGGCATGCATACCAAATCAATCAATAGTGTAATGACACTTTAGTAGAGAAGGCATTGTTTGGATACAATATTGAGTCGTTAAGTGAAACTCTGAAACTTTCAGGGTAGCTCACAACACGATGAGGAATCCTAAAAAAAAAATAAGAAAAAAACGTGGTTTTTGATTAGTTTTTTTTAATCTACATTTGCTGTTTTTTTTTTCTTTTTAAATATCATCATCATCATTAGGCTACATTCGTCCACTGGTGGACAGTCTCTTCAAGGTAAGTCTCGCTTTCTATATGTCTACATTTAATGTTTACCCGACTACGGCGAAGCAAGGGAAGTGTAATAAATTTAACAGTCTATGTATGTAGGTGTTATGCATGTTGATTATCCACCATAGCATCGCCCCTATTGGTCCAATTTTGACAAGCGAGGTATCAATCGGCTCGTCTTCAGGTATAGAGTGGCATAGGCTATTTCTAGTTGGAGACTTCAAGCTTCCTTTGCCTTGACCTAATTGGGTAAAAAATAGCCAATTGGTCCATCTATTCTCAAGTGATGCGACCAACGAATATTAGTTCTATCAATGTTTTTTACTTATTTATATAAAAGAAGAAAAATATATCACTGCAACAAGACTATTTAAATGACGCAATCTAAGAAATTTATCACATGGCTTTGAGGTACTGGGGTAACTACCCAGTTATTATAATCATATTACTTTTCACATAACAATCTTTATGAAGGTCAAATCTAGCAAAAGTACGGTATTTTAAAAGCATTTTTTTAACTTGCAATGTTTGTATTACATATTATGAAAGTCGGTGTGTATGTTTGTTTAGGCCAAATCTTGCAAGTTGAATTCGATCCACTTCATCTTATCCTACCCAATTGATTTTTGCAAGTTGGTTCAGTTCCCATGACAATGCATTTTTATGGTAAGCATGATCTAAATCGTCATCTAAAGGAACTATTCATCGGTCACAAAATTTTGTGTAAGTACGCATAGTACGCAAGATAGCCGGTTTGAAGTTTTACCATGACATGGTTGCTGTACTCTTAGTTGGCTCCTGACTAGGGAACTCCTCAACGGTTAACAGCATATACACGAAATGTTGTATAATAGTGATAGACCGTTCTAAGTTTCATCATGACATGGCTACTGCATAAAAGCTTTTTGAAATGTTTTTATATCAACTAATTTAAAATATAAAAATGATATTACGAACAATACTTAAGTCGCATAAAGCACGCACTTTGGATAAGCAAGTCTTATTTATGCCGCTCTACATATTGTTAGGAGAGTTATTTTTTTATTTCTGGAGTTAGTCACAGATTCATAAACAATCACGTAATGCATGCAATATGCATAATGCATATCTGTTCTATGTTTTATAGAGGTAGAGTTGTTAATGTTTTATGATAGTGACAGAGAAAAAGATTAATAGAAGACTAACCCCATATAATTATTTATGTTCTTCTCTTTGTTCTTGAATCGCGCTTTTACATGTCAAAACTTAAAAGTGCATATGTAAAATTGCTATTGTTTTGCCTATTTAAAATAAATACTTTGACTTTGACCACTACCAACTAATAACAGTGTTTGTCTGCTGTCTGTCTTCGCATCATGTTAAAAAACTACCGGGCCTACAGAAAAGCGGGTAATCAGTGTTGGATAAATTACAATTACACTTAAAATCTTATGTACTAGTACTGTGCATCTCATCTCAATGCGTCTTAGAATCCAACGATACCGGCTTCGGTCCTACTAGGCTCCGCACCAATGACTTTTCTAAGTTATGTGCGGTTTTCCATCGCTCCGTGCTTAGGAGGGCACGTGAAGTTGTTGATCTCGGCTATAGCAGTCGTTCAGCCATGTCAGAGGCTCTCAGGCGGCTCTGATTAACTCTGACACCAGAGGCCTGCATTACCTCATGCAACAAAACAAAATCAGATTGCGACGAATGAAGTCTAGGACTACTTGACGACTTATTGAATGTTCATGAAATCGACTCGGAATTGGATTCGTAATATAGATTTTTAGTTCTGATCTAGATTCTCGTCTAGCGATTTTCCGATACATCCCTTATTATGCTCCCCTGCTCCCGAGCGCCATCATCTCTCCCGCTCACTCTGGACCTGGACGAACAGGACAAACATCTGAGAGCATACAGCGCCATAAGCCATGTCGGAAGCCCTTTTGCGGTCTGAAAAACCCTGACACCAGAGGCCAGCACTACCTCATACGATAAGCAAGCAAAACATTTATAAAGACGTGAGTGACGAAACTTATTCCATTCGTATATTGTCCCCAACTCTTTCTGCCTCAACGACATACACTTATGCAATTGTAAACGTTTACACGTGAGTCATTAGCGATGTTCAAACAATAGCTATCGTAATGTTTGTTTTAAACACTAAAAATTCTAACGCAAACGCGGGCGTTAACGTTATCAGGCTCTACCTTTGTGGAACAAATGTCATTGACATAGGTATCAATTATTGAGTAGTTAAAAGCGAATCATCGTTTAGTAATAGCCTGTGAGTTACTTAATTGAGTTATTTATTTCGTTAAATGTCTTTTAATGGTAAATGTTTAAAGTGAGGTCTTATAACTAGGACAATTAAAGAAACCACAAGATTTGTGCAGTTCGATAACGTTCTAACAAATTTTGTGTGAAATTGAAAAACATACTATATTTCATCAAAATTTGTTCAACCGTCAAATATTTTTTTATCGATTTCTTTACTTCTGCTTTTTGAATTGATATACAAAGTACAATTAAGTCAAAACTTAAGCTATCCAACAGTGGAAACTACATTTCAATCGGTGCAGTAGTGTTTACGTGATGAGCGAACAAATATTCTAAAATTATTATATTTTTATATATATTATTATTTGTTATTATTTTTTATTAATATTCTTGTTCAGTAGCTTATTTTAAGTTCCATAAACAAATTTTATTAATTATCTTCGTTGTACAGGCTTTATGTTACTACTGTTTTATTATAAGTATAGAGAGGTTCAGAAGACAAGAAAGCACCATGTTCGTTTTGGGTTCCAAGATCATTTTGGAGTTCCACCTTTTAAACAGAAAGTATATCATCCTAATTATATCAGGACTTCTAGAGTTACCTAAGGTACCTAACTTTAAAAAAACAGTCAAATTAGAAACTTATCTATTTCGAAGTTGGTTAAACTTTAAAAAAATAGTCAAATTAGAAACTTATCTATTTCGAAGTTGGTTAAACTTTAAAAAAAAAACAGTCAAATTAGAAACTTATCTATTTCGAAGTTGGTTAAACTTTAAAAAAAAATAGTCAAATTAGAAACTTATCTATTTCGAAGTTGGTTAAACTTAAAAAAAACAGTCAAATTAGAAACTTATCTATTTCGAAGTTGGTTAAACTTAAAAAAAACAGTCAAATTAGAAACTTATCTATTTCGAAGTTGGTTAAACTTTAAAAAAATAGTCAAATTAGTAACTTATCTATTTCCAAGTTAGTTAAACTTTAAAAAAAGATTCAAATTAGAAACTTATCTATTTCGAAGTTGGTTAAAACAAACATTTGTATAGATATATTATATAGATAGAGGATCAAAAATTCTGTCACATTGTTAGACACACCTTTGTGAAACCAGAGCGTACTTTATAAACCTTTGTGCCTGCACGACCATGGCAACGCGTATATTTATTGTCTCACACCGGTGTCGTAGTTTACGTACGAATAAGTAGCACTTGTTCAAACAGCGGCCGTGCGCCCGCGCAGCCTTCGCGCGATAAGCATCTAAGATTACGGAGAATAGCGCCAATAAAACAATGGGTAAAATTTATCCTATAGTTATATATTATGATGTTTAAGAGATTAAAATATGCTTAAGTTGTGTTTAGCATTTTATCAACTGGGATTATGTGTTGTGTTTGGAGATAAATTATTAAAGAGATGTAGTTTTAACTTACAAAGGTTGTCAACTTTATATAAAACGGTTGCTCTTAGTTGCAAATGTTTCACTTTCTACATTAATTGACGACCGGTTGGTCTACTACGAAATCAAACGGTTGCGGGTTCGAATCCCGCAAGGTGCAATCATTTCTGTGATGAGCAGAAATGTTTGTTTCCGAGTCATGGCTGTCTATGTATGTTTATCCGTTATCTAGTACCCATAGTACAGGGTATCCTAGTTTGGGGCTAGGTAATTGGTATGAATTGTCCTGAATATTTTTATTATTATTATAATAACCTAAGGGTAAAAAGAAGAAGAAGAAGGGAGTCCTCCCAGAGAGGAGTAGGATAAAACCCTATATTTCTAAAAACATCCAGCGCACTTTTGGCAGTTTGATTGCAATTGCATTATCGCAATCTAACTGGCTAATCATATCACTATGGTGATTCAACCAAAACACCCAACTCGGGACTCAATGGTTGAAAAACCGATCCAATTAAACATTGGGTTCAGCTTTTTACCAACAATTGAATGACATTTTATTTGATGATTTAATGACATTTGAAGATAAGTACATAAAAGCTTGAATTCAATAAAATCCATCATTACTTCTTAAATTTCTGTTTTAAATGAACTGTACGCTAGCAAAATTATATTATGTAACTACCTCTTTAAAAACTACCATTACCTTTGTAACTACCTTTTTGTTTGTAAAATTGAATCTTGAACATACATTAATATGCATACCGCTGTCTTATTGTACGTAAACATAGAGTACTCGTATTACGCAACGAAAAAAACGTTATGGCGTAATTGTACGTTTATTAATTACCGACACACTTTGCCGTCATTATAAATTTAGAAAATGAAACTGGTCACTTAGCGAGACTTACCTCGGGTTTCTGAAACGTATGTTAACTTTGACAACAGATTAAGTCTATTGCTGTCTTTGTCATTTGTTTAGTGCCAGACAAAGGCAGCATTAGAATTAATCTGTTGTCAAAGTTAACAAACGTTTCAGAAACCCGAGGTTAAACCCATGATTTTGGACTGCGTTTGTAAACATTAGTCAAATGCTTAATCAATAATGCCCGCGGAACTCGAGGCCAGTTTGCGAGTCAGTTCAGTGAGTCAGTCAGCTCATTTACTGGCCGCCTTTCACTGGCCTTATGTACGAATACATCGCTTATGAGCACATTATCTAAAATGAAAGATGCCACCGCTGCAATCGTACCTATAACTCTTTGAAGACATAAACTATATTTTTTAAATTGTAAATTGGCAACTTTACAGCACGTTTACAAGTCAAAATTAAATGTCTCATAAACAAGGTAAAACAAAATATTCTAAATAGACCAAATCAATAAATTAGATCAACCATAATTTGAGTTTGAAAAGGAAATTTTCCTTTCATATGCCGACTCAGATTGAATCACAAAGGAACTGATACTTACTCACTGAGCTGTCTTTAAACGTATTTGTACACGAGACCAGTGACTGAACTGTCTAGCGGGCATAACTATTGCATGGTTATATATTTAAACGGGACTTAATCGCGCTGAAAACTTAATGTTTATTTACCTCAATGTTTCGATCAAGTTGCATTGATCGTGGTCATAACTATTGCGTTGCCATTAGGAAACAAAGTAACAAAGGACTAAATCAAGTATTGATTTGACCTGGTGTGTCAAGTTTGCATGTTAGTTCATTCCCACTGCTGAGAGATATGCCTTCTCTCAGAAAGTGAGAGAGAGAGAGAGAGAGAGAGTGAAAGAAAGAGAGGTCATCAAGCTAAATGATATAATTCGTTAATAGAGGGACTTCACGTCCTAAGCGGGACCTAAGCTACACTGGATTATAATTTTCCACAGTTTCGAAGTTCTTCATGCATTAATAAACTATTCAATTCAATTCAATATTTATTAATAAGGTCAAAATATTACATGTCAAAAATCGCACTATGAAAAAAGTGAGTCGAACAATCAATAAAGCGTAACCACAAACAAAAAAAAAACAGTAGGTATCGTAAAATAAACATCTACATTCTTTACCACTTATTTTCATACATCCGAAGCGAATAACTCTGTCTAGTATCAACAAAGACCTGCTATTTAAAGAGCAAATGTTATTATTTGCTTTTACTCGCAGGAACACATAAAATATTCCTGTGATATTTATTGCTACGATGCTCGAAAGATAAAAAATATACTCGTTACTAAAAATATGTCACCTAGTATGTAAATTATTATAAACGTTATTATATTAGTACAATGAGCGATACTAAGGACGTTGTTACTAGTATTTTAATCTGTGACCGAAGCTTGTACGTCGTTTGGTCAACCTTGTTCAAGGAGATTATTATTTAGTTGTTATAAAACAGGGAAAAAACAACAGAGATCCAAGAATAGCATAAGTAATCTAATATCGTTTATGTTTGGCAGGTGAAATGACTAGTATGCAGACCACCGGCCATTTCAATATGAGTGCAGAGTACAACGTGAATCGAATCGATGCGGACATATTAGGACTGGAAATAATAGTATTAACGAAGTGGACCTTAATTCGCAGGGGATCGATGTAGGCTGAAAATGTTGAGGGTGAGGAACTTCTAATCTGATTCCCGCATCACCGTTCCATTACCGTATGATCATAAGAACGGCGAAGCCTCCCTTCTAAGGTAAAAATACCACGCAAAATAACTAAGTGGTACGCTTCTTCATTTATTTTTAGAACTGCAAGTGAGCGAAATGCTCAAAAAAATAAATATGTGTCAATAAATTAAAAAAAACTCATGAAAACTTCATTTTTTTAATTACATTTGTTTTAAATTAGTTGGTACTGCACTGACTGCAAAGTGTTTCACATTGGAAGCATTGTTTGTTAATATTGTTTGTACAGACCACAGATGGGAATGACAAACACGTATTAAGAATGCCCGATTGTCATAAAACGTAAACAAATCACACGATGACACGACACAGTTACCGAGGTACGTAATCGTGCTGCGGCCATTCGTTGCTGACGTATTGTTTTGTATTGAAAACCAAACATGGATGTAATGAGGATAATACCTGTAGAGTTATTATATTACATACCCTAAAGTGTTTAAGTTAGCTCTGGTATTTCCCTTGGAAAAAATCGTAGCCTATTCTAAAACAAATATGTTAACCTCTGTTTAGATAAACTTTTGGTAATTAGAAGACATAGACTTAGGGCGGTATTTCAAATACACCTTTCTTGGTGTGATTGTGAAACAAAAGACGTCAGCATCCATTAAAGGGTATGGGTACGTGAGTCGAATGAGGTAGTGCTGACCTCTGGTGTCACAGTTTGTCAGGCCGACCAAGGGACTCTGGCATGGCTTAACGACTGCTGTCAATTGTTAGCAACCGGGACAGATAGCTTAACGTGCCCTCTGACACACACATAAAGTAATAAAAAACATTTTGGAAAAGATATATTTTGGGAAAGAGACATTTTGAACCTACACGATATAAATAATAGAACGAGCGAGCGCGAAGCGTCTCCGTTTCAGCTTGGGCAAAAATGCTTTCGTATGTCCGGATCTCCAGGTGTTCTCTTCTACAGGTCGCATTTCTCAACCGATCTAGACAAAACTTGGTATACAGACTTAAAATTTTTAGAATTTTTGAATAGTCGGTGATTTTCGATTGGGTTACTTCCCCCCAAAAGGGGCAAAAAGGTGGCTACTGAATATCTCAGCCTTATTTGATCCGATTTCAATGGTTACTTTTTTATTTGAAAGGCTTTACGTTGGTCTCATAAAATCAGTAAAATCTCAGTAAATCGTTCACTGTTAGGTTTCTTCCAGTGGAATCAGCCCTTTACCTAGGCCAGCCTAGGTAGAAATTGATGGAGCATTTTGGTTATTAATGTTAGTTTTACAATAAGGTAACTAGATGGTGCAACTGTGCACCGCTAGAATGTTTGCAAAAAAGTTAATATTAATATAAAACCTCACAGAATAATATTAATATATTCGGGACAATTCACACCCGTTAATAAACTGAAAGACATGATACGTATTTGTAAGATACAGTCGTTGTGCCATCCTAGTTAGTTTGAACAGGTGTTTTACCGAAATGAAACATGACACTCAAAACTTTTACAACATACGAAGGTTGACAAAAGAGGGTTGTTAAACTTATGTTTAACAACACGGGCTCTTTGGGTTTTAAGATAAAAGGGGGCTTATATCCATCATCATGTTTGGTTATCTTATCATATCAGACCAAGGAACACGTAAGGCGGTATAGATAGAAGTTCTGGAACAGGGTTACAGGAAGACAATCCTTACCAATATATAACAGTGAAACGTTGTCTGTTTGTTTGTTTGGGGAGCTTTCACGCGATAACGGCTAGATGGATTTTGATGAAATTTGGAATTGAGATAACTTATACTCTAGAATAAAACATAGTATACTTTTTATCCCGGAAAACTGTAAGTTTCCACGGGAAAACTGGAAACTACTGATTATTCGCTGTAAGGAACGGTTGCCATGGAAACGAAATAATAAGTCTGTCTAAAAACTTCAAGAACATTGGTGCTACACCTACTTTTGCATTGGTTTTTAATATCCTAGAAGAACATAGGATGTTTTTTTTCGCAATAAACTGTAGTTCGCGCGGACGACTTCGCGGGCGGGAAAGCTAGTAACAATTAAATTTAAGCATGTACAAGATTTGGAATGCTAATGTTAATAATACACTAAAGAATAATTCCTTAAAAGTATACAGATAGGCTTTGAAGTCTGTTACGTGTGAAGAAAATTGTGAATGGTTCCTATACATACAAAAGGTCGTGGTGCCAAAGGAAATAATTTGTATGTATGCATGAAGCCATGAATCTAGAATCTTGTTATGAGTTTTCATCTGAAGAGGAAAACTATCGTCTAGGGTTAGTTATTATGACATTATCGGTGACTTTAAAAAATATTTACGCGAACATTATTGCGTGCGAGCAAGATTATTAAGAATAATAATGACGATATATATCTAGAGTACCGTCACTTTTAAAGCCTTCACGAATAAAGTCTAAGATTAACAACGCAATATTTTATTTTTTAGGTTTATGTTGCCTCAATTAATATCACGTAAGAAAGGAAACCCTTACAATAAGTACTAAACTTTTATAAAATAAGTTCACAACTCGAGAAATAGCCAAAGAAAACTTATCCTTATCGTAAGGTTTATGCCTACTGCCCATATCCTAAATGGTAATTAGATTTAATCATTATTATTTAATTTTTCAGTAAAAACACGGTGCGCGTTGACAAGTCATAATTTTCGCGTGTTGAGTTGCGGTTTTCGTTAAATCCCCGGTAAAATTTAACTGCAGTTTACCGGTCAGAAAATAAATATCTATTTGACCATGTAGTAATACATAAAAAACTACCGTAGGTAATGCTTTTGTTTCATTAATGTCGTAACAGTGAATTTTCACACGTTTTGTCATTTCTATATAAAACAACCTGCTTCACAATGGGTTATACCTTTAAATTAAACAGCGAGTATGATTGTAAGCAGACCGTGTGAAGGAATAACTATTGCAGTATTATATTGCAGCTAGTATAATTTGAATTTATACTATTATGTTTTATGGTAACAGTACAGTTATTGTTACACTTTAAACCATTAATATGAGAAAGAAACTGACCATATTCATGGAGAGAATACCATTACTAATTGAAATTCAGCCGCCCGGTGACCAAGAAAACGTGCATAGTTTAATTTTAAGCGTTACTTTAAGTTACACATATTGATAACTAGCTTAAAAGCTAGAAAAACACGCCTGCTCTATCAAAAAATAACTAATGCCAATAAATTATATACTGTCGGAATGTGCCTTTAATTTGATACCCATATTGTAAAATTCGAAGAAAAAAGTATATTTTTTCGCCATACTGACACCAAATTGAATTTGTCCAAAAAATAAATAACGTATGTTACTCGGGGGATGTAAGGATTCTAACGATAACCCATACATCTAAATATGTTCAGGCATATAAAAGTTATGGTGGAATAAAACACTCACATACATACAAACATACATGAATCCTAAAAATATTACACTCCTTTTTTGGGCAGTAGTGTAAAAAGGGATATAATATCGAAAATTAACACAAATATCATGTCAACAATGAAAAATAAAACAAAAATTTGTTACTCAAAATAATCATGCATGCAATGGAAGATGTAGATGTTCAAAGAGCTGACAGCGAGTATAGTAAAAGCAACAACGATAGGCGGAATGTTAAATTGATCAGCCACATGTGGCATCAACACAGCCACTACACATCATAATTTATGTAGTCTACGCAACGCAAGACGAAAATAAGGACCTAGATATCCGTGAGTAGAACGCTAGATGGATAACAAATTCTTTATTGCACAATAAAATATACAAGTACATGAAAGATTTTGCGATGTCAAAGTAAAATTTCAGCTGCTATATTATGTATGCTAATATTCTGAAGTTTGGTATCCTGCCACTAGACTACATACAAAAAAGAAGACTTGAAAAAGTCAATGAAAACTTGCTGATGTCTGAACGTGCTACCCGAAGTCGGTTCAGCGAAAAAATGTTCAACATTCAATACAGTATAAGGCAAGATAATAGACAAAATAAACGAATCCTTTTAAAGATTCTAGTTTCTGGAGATATTATTTGAAGTCCTGATGAAAGTGAGACAAGAAAATTACTGCTAGTGCATAAACAAAACAATAGAAAATGATGATTGAATATCAATTAACCGGTAACTAAACACACATGTACTAAGTACTGCAGAACGCACGAGCAAGGAGGATAAAACAAAACGAGGAAATAAACAGATTTATTTTAGTCACCGACGGAGACAGGACTAACAATAGTCTCATTCTCATGTTAGTTTATGTAACAGTCTAACAGTTAATGGTAATTACCCTTCACAATTTATTAACACTAGTGACCTTCTATATGTTAATTATTATGCTGAAACAATACAAAACGCTGAAGACGTAAAATTTTATGCAGCAGTTACATACTTATATGGTTTAGTAGTAATTAGGTAAATTTTAGAAATTAATAATAATATGGCGCATAAGTTTTGACTGTAAGTATGTAAAACCATTTGAGTATAATGAATATGCGCGACACTTGCGTATCCCCATAATGTTTTCTTGATAATTGTATGCAAAGCATTGTATGGTAATCAATGCCATATACAAACGACTAAGTGCAAAAGAAATTGACCAACTTTAATTTGCTTTTGGATTAAACGAAGTGCCATTGAGTCTTGTATTAGGACAGATAAATTTAATTTCTTGTAAGTAATTACTAATTTACGAACACTATGCGACGTTTACAGTAAAATACGTTGAAAAAATGGAAATTCAGCACGCTTTTATGAAATTACCCCAAAAAGATAACATTAAAGTCTCGAAAGAAACGTTATAAAAATGTAAATGAATATGATTTAATAACTGTTCCTACTCATTTAACTAATAAATGTCCCATTAAAATCATCCTTGACGACCGTAAATTTAAAATATTCTCGCTTAATTTCACCAGAAACTGGGCAGTACTGTAAGCGTGTTGGACATATTGTTTTTCATCTTGCATATCGGTCAATGTCAGGCGCTTTCCATTTCAAATTGAAGAAAAAACCTGTAAACGTAGAGTAACTAGGCAGTGGGAAAAAACTCAGTTTAACCAACAGCGTAATTCAGCAGCCATAATGAACACGATGCGGTAATTATGAGGATAATTACGTCTAATGTTGGTCACGGACAATGTTTTTAACCATTTAAAATTGTCAGGTTTCAGCTTCTGTATAACAGTAGGTATTTATCACGAAATTTACGTTTTCCTGTATTTCGGAATCATTTAAATCTAACAATCAGCATACGGGAAGAATAGTAATGATTTCATCGTTCTTAAACAATGGCTAATAAGTTTCATTTTTCCTTGAGATAAGGTTTCGTTTCATAATCTTAATATTTTTTTCACTACTCCGAATCATCTGAGTTTAAAGTGACTCATGTTCGGTTCAGGTAAGCTCCGTTATCACAATCCAAACATTCCATGCACGCACGTGTATTCAAAACTGTTCTTTAACACGTCTGAATTACCTTCATAATCTTACCCTACTTAGTAACCATACAGCAAAGCAAATATTACAGGGAAGGCTCATTCAGCATGCTCAGAGTCATCGCAGTTGCACTTCGAAAATTGTGTCTTAAGGTCGAATTTCGCGAGTGATGCATTCGCGCATGCTGCATGCGTCTTCGTATTCCGCGAACCTGGCACATGGTAGGGCGTGGGGTTGGACGGTGGCAGCCAGTAGGCGGCACTGATGGGCGGATAGTTGCTTCCGTTCCTGGCCGGGCCGGTTTTGCCTCGCGCACCTCCCGTCTCGCCGCGCATCCTTTACACTTCACCTCACTTCACACATCACATGACGCGTCTGCATTCAACCACGGCCGCGACACTACTAACGTAGTGGACGAAGCTGAGACCTGCGCGCGCGCAAGCGGTGACAGACGGGCGATCAGTCACTCCTCGTGTCACGTCGCTTCCACTCCCCCCTTGCTAATGAGCTGCGTCCGTCCTGAGCACGGTCGCAATTCAATTGCAGCTAGCTAGAGTTTACCTGTTGTTACACGGTTTACTCGATAGATTAGAAATAGATTCCCACGGTCGAAGGTTAAACCCCTTTGAGATGCAGTTTAAAATGAGTTGCCCAAAAGTCAATGAACACAATGCATAAAATTAATCTCGTACACTTTCTGGTTAATCCAACAGGATGCAAATGGAAACTCAGCCTTGAGAGCTAAATACCGTTACATTATGAGATTTTGAACCTATAACAAAAAGCAATTTTTGCCTTTTACGGTTACACAATTTCGCAGGCGCTCGCTGAAAGCCTTCACGGGGAATTAGCGTTGACAAATTAGTACACAGAGGCTAAACGATACCGACTCTCTCGCAGTTTGGCTAAGTTAATAATGTCGCCTTGAAAATTATGCTGTTGGCTGTGAAAAAGTTTATTTTCTAACAAAGTACATAATTTTATCTTTATTTCAGGCAACATGTTAAAAATAAAGTAATAATGGCCTACATGAAGATGTGGCGTATGAAAAATGAGAAAATCTCAAGCCATGGGTATAGTAAAGGGAGAACGTATTCAGAAATTTATCTAGAACTAATAAAGAAATAAACAAGTGATAGATGAGATCAAGTGCTTGCGGACAATGATCATGAAGCCAAACTTCTAAACACTTGCACTTGCAGAAAATGGCGATGATAACAAAAAGGCTACAAAATTTGTACAGATCAACGTAAGTGGACTGACCAAATTCAGTTCAAGATCTTGAAGCCTTTGAATCATATTAATCTTTTTGTCAGAGTGAGAAAACGAGCTGACGAGTAAATCGGATGCATGATTCGATAACAGACATATCTGACTGTCGAGCTCCTTATTGGCAAATCACGATGTACGACCTTACGTGTATCTGTCCACAATTGGTACTTCAATTTGGCATATTGCCTTGCTGTCTAATAAATCAAACACCTACGATACTGATTGCAGAGAGATTCAATTAAATACTCTGTACTGTGCTAGAGTCGTTATATTGTCAAGTTACAATTTAACTTGGAGCATGTTTATGTGGAAGAGAGGAGGTATATACTTAGCACTGGGGTTATAAAAGCTGAGGAAGATGAAACGGTTTACTCTCCCAATCATATTAGCTGAGTGTAGACTTAAACAAATGTTCTTTGACAAAATAACAACTTCAAATCCTGACAGATCAGTGCTCTCGTACGATCAATGCAACTTGATTGGAACTTAGAGATTACTCAAGTCAAAGTTTCAGTTAGACCCAATATTTAAATAAAATCATATTTATAAATTTCTATACGATTAAACATTTTTAGGCTACCGTACCATGGGGACCTTATAATTTTATTTTTCCCGTCTTTTTATTATCTTGATAAATTCAGATCTTCTGACAAAAGATGACCATAAAGTAAATTCTCCATGCGCAGTTCCATTCAAAATATTATCAACATTTTAGATATGTAGCAAGCAACACCCAAGCACCCACCAATTGGCATGCTACCATTTGAACTCGAAAAATCGTCACGCGCACACTCAGGTTCGAGTAGCCGCGAACGTGGATCGACTACCGATGCCTCAACGTTGTTACTTAAGGTCTGCCTTAGATTTAGAGGGGATAGATACGGCAACCTTATTGCCAATGCTTGCCCGAAATTAGAACTGTACGAGCAATGAAGCTTTTTATGCAGCTATTCTGGTTTGTTTCAGACTGTGTCCATAGCAACTCTTAGCAACTGTTCTCGGTATGTGCCTCTTCAACTTAGTAATTCAGACAGTTACGTTGGTATCTTTAGTTCGTTTGCGGATTTCCTCTTTCCAAGTTTATCTAGAAAAGTCACTAATAATAGCTCTCTCTCTCTCTCTCTCTCTCTCTCTCTCTCTCTCTCTCTCTCTCTCTCTCTCTCTCTCTCTCTCTCTCTCTCTATAGCTCGTTGAGTAACTTTTAGGAAAACACCAAATTATGTGCGCCAGAATTAGCAGTAAACAATCGTGATAGTATGTAGTTAGCGTATAATTTGCGTCGCTAAACTGCCCCCATGACGTAAGGTAATATTACTAAGTATTTTAGAGACAAGCTTGGATACAATCGACATTATGAAATTGCGGTATCCATTTCTTAAAAGCTTATGATGCCTGCCCGACTATTCGTTCCGCGGCCCATACCGTCTCGAACCACCGAAATAGGCGTGCATTACCGCTTTTGAATAGACAATGTGTGCATGCGCTACAGAATTCTTAAGTTACTCGATTGGTTTTATATCGATTTATTTAATAATAGAAGCCACGGTAAACACTTTGGGCGAAAACACTTCATGAAACTTTATGCATTCTAGGTTCTAGTGAAATCTGTTCTACATAATTATGGAAAACTTGTTACTGAGTAGATTAACAACCGAAAGAAACTGGTGTGGTCCATAAAAGCTGTGCTAAAATTAATCCTATATTTTTATTTCATGCGAGCTAAGCGACCACTAGTGATGAGGTGGTCACATTTCATGCGAACTAAGCGACCACTAGTGATGGGGTGGTCACGTGTGTGGTATATAATACCGAATGTGGTACCTACACGTTAACTTAATCAGTCTGAAAATTAAATTTAACTTCAATTTAAAATCTAACGTTCGAATATTTGCATACTGAACTCAGATGATTATTTATAAGATCAAGTCACTGCTAATGCTGTTTTACGACAATCGGTGTTTTTTTTTTTTCTTCTGCCTTCATTTTATCGTTTCATTGCTTTAGGAAATCATGTATGTTTGTATATATTAAGCGTGATACTTGTTGTATTAAAATGTAACCAGTATATATATTGGCGACAGTCACCTTAGTATGTAGATTAGAGTAATTTTGTCTTTTTTTTCTTCCTCCATTTTGAAACATTTTTTCTTTACCATTACATCAAAGCTTGAATGAAGTGATGTCATTTTCTATATGCTACATTATTTAAATGTATTAATTTGTATATAGTAGGCTCAAGCAAGACGTATCACATTGAGAATTAATCACTAAATCCTTCGTGTCGTCACACGAACTTAACCCTCCATACATAATGTACCTGATAGCATTGATCGATGTCAGACGGATAGAGCTAATCCATCCGACTATTGTATAACTGTATGTATGTATAATGTTACGGGCAATGTGAATATCAAATACATTGATTGAAATGTCCAGGTATAGAAAATAAAATATAACTATTTTAGACGTTTGTAACTTTGTTATTTGATCATGGTATAAATATATTCTCTGACATAGTCTGTCTCAGTCTATTTCATATATTAATATAGGTAATGATTATAGAGTACCTCTTTTCATCACGTAAAATACAGTTTCGTGGTATTTAGTCCTGAGCAAAGTTAGCAACTATAGAACTGTGTGTAATGGAAATAAAATATAGTCTGAACCCAAACAATCTAATCTATTCAATTACGGTGGTTTTCAATAAACTATCAGTATGTTCCTCTACTTCAACCGATATTTGCAAATTTCTGTGGAGTACTGCCATGACATCACTTCTTTCAAACTTAGGTATGCCCATTTTCTTGCTTGCTTGTCGTATGAGGTAATGCTGGCCTCTGGTGTTAGTTTGTCAGGCCACACGAGATCCTCTGACATGGATTCTATCAATCAATAGCAGCTGGAAATGACAGCTTAACGTGCCATTCGAAGCACAGAGGCAGGAAATCTGCACATAACTTAGATAAGTAATTGGTGGAGAAAAGAAGAAAAGAAAAAAGAGGATCGAACCCGGTATCGTTGGATTCTAATGCGCACTAGTATACCTAACAGCAGTCACTGCTAATCATTTCTATATTTATTAAAATCCAGATGCTTGCTTATCATATGAGGTAGTGCTTGCCTCTAGTTCAGAATTTGTCAGGCCACCTGAGGGCCACATGGCTTAACCACTGCTATTTATCAATAGCGACCGGGACCGACAACTTAAAATGGCCTCCGAAGCTCGATAGGTTATTTAAACTGAGATTCACAGTCCTCAAACTTTATCTAGGTATTCTATAAAATGCTGGTATTATACACATTGCCTGCATCATACACGTTTTCATCATGCAGTCGTATTGATTACATTATTGTTGTGTGCGCGCCTACGATGTAATACGATAAATTGCTATGAAATTGATTTGTCAAGCGTCCTAGTCCTTGATGGCTTCTACTGTTTTGATCAAACAATTTCCCGGGTTTCGATTTCCGAGTCGTGGTGCATTTTTGAAAATATTTGTGAGCTATTTATCTCTAAATTTTACGATATGCTTCCTAAGAACGTTCTCAATCTCTAATAGTCTCGGCTTGTTCTATACTGACCACCCGACACATCTCAACGGATCGCGAGGAAGTCCTTTTAAGATATTATCTGCCTACTATGAGTGTTCGAATCGAGAAAGTTACAGATGTAACGAGTCGAAATCACTTAGTAATCTTAGGGCTGCCTTATCATCGTTAAGGTAAACATTGACAAAGTAAACATTACGTTCTTACCTATAATTATGCAAAGATTTTCAACTCGTAAGTTAGCAACCTTGGTTACTCATGAAAAATGTAAACAGTAAATTGACACTCCTTTGCTAAAGCACGTCACAGACGACTAAGATACTATAATATTATCGCTCGCCATACAATTTATATGAACCATCACAAACGGCGAAGATAATACATATTTGCATCTTACAGTATCATCTTAAGATACAAAATATATCGTAATATACTAACTTTAGACTGTGCCTGTGCTAGATAATTTGATAGGTAACTAATTGAAACTACGCACTTAATATGTTTAAATTTAAAAGACTAATTCCAAAAATGTGTAAGGCTGTGGATTATGATAGGGTACTCACCATTTCTATTTTCACTGTCAGCCGGTTTCATCTGAATAGGGTGGTGCATCTGGAAACAAGACAGTTTTTTTTATTAATAACTTAGTATAAAAAAATATGCTTCCACGTATGTTCAGTTTCGGAATTCCGAAAACAGCTTGTCAAACGCTTTTATACTTTTTTTTTTTTATACTTTTTGAATTTAAGTATATTAATATGAAAATTTGAACTATAGAATTTCAATCTGGGACTTTTTTTAAATTAAATATATAATAATTAAAAGGTTTGCTACAGGTGCAATCTGCTTTTGAGGAGGACCTGAAACTAAAAAACTATTTGTTTTTTTAATATTTCTAAAATAACGGGCCAGCGCTTACCCCGGAGTTCAAGTAAAATTATTATGTATAAACAATTTTAGATTTTTTATTGTCAATGTTCTATATATATATATATATATATCCGTATATATAAATATATATGTGCTGTGGGCTGTGTCCCAACAGGGAAACCTAATACATAAATATGTTGGTGACTATGATAATACGTTGTGCATTTTTGTGTCACGTTTATAAAATCCTAAATAAAGCAACAAACATGAATCGTTAACTTTACATATAGGTAGGTATATGAATAATTCAGTACGTTTGGAATCACTTGACATTGAAACATTATTTACAATAAAAATACGCATAAATTGTATGTTATTATTCGTGTCCAGCAAGGCGTATCGGTCAGACAAGTCTGGTGGCCGCCGTTGAACATATTTATGATGATGTTCGCCATCCCAGACATTTTCATTATTAGTATGTTGACAAGAAAAAATATGTCTCCAGATTCTTTTCATGTAAATTGGCAATCAATAAAAAGTAATGTGGTAAGAAAACATATGTACAGAAAGTCTGAAAAAATTAACAAATTATTAAAAGCTAGCTGCGCCCACGGGTTTGACCGCTTGGTATTTTTCTGTGATCACAGATCATATCCTAGTTGTAAATACAGTCAGCAAGAAAATGCGCCATTAAAAAAAACTTTTTTGATGCTAATCATAATTGCTCAATTTCTAGCCGACTGTATTTTCTCCGAAATCTGTGAATGCAGGTCAAAATATTTCCAAAAGTTAAGGACAGTCTCTTAAGAACGTTTTCTCGTAGCTACAACGGTTAAGGTTCCTGCCCTTACAAATATCCAATCTTTATACATTTCACTGTACTTTTGCTGGGTATAGTGCTGTGCAAAGCAGTAGTGTGCAAAAATCATAATGTTCTGGCTTGAAATGCACTGTTTCCGGCAAAATTCCTGGGCATTATAAGACAAAAACCGAAGTCTTATGATGCCGGTTGTAATTCAGTGCCACGCAACAGTTTTCAAACTAAGTTTTATGGGTAGGCATGGCGCTTACCATGCAGAAAACGACCTGCCAGTTTGCTCAGTTGTAAATTAAAAATCTAATATTTGGCTAAGCTTGGGACTCTTGTATAAAAGTACCTACTAGAACAGTGTAGCCTAATTAATAAACTCGCAAACAGATTAACCTTATTGTGTGTAAATTTGATATTTAAATATTGACGGATTGTCGACGCGCTATGGATCTATATTATTTACGCGATCGTTCGCAAATCGCAAACAATTCGGATATGTTCGAATTATTCGTAAACACTGCCGATGTATCAGTAAACACGATCGGTATGGATCTAAACTCACTGCACAGACAACTGTATTCGATTGTATAATACATGTTAAGTATAGTCTGTAAACATCTTCTTCAAGGTTATAAGCTTGTTATAGGTTGTTTATAGTACATTGGTTATAGTCTTGGGAACAACCCAGAGAAAAATAAATGTAGGAACATACATTAAGAATTAAAATAATTATATTAGGTATATACCTACTTGAGCAATTTTCCATTAGACATTGTCGGCTTAGTTCTTTCATTGTCAAGAGATGGCGCTCGCGTAACTTTTGGTATTTAATCAACTGAACGTAGTAATCGAAAGCAGGTAAAAACAGCGTTTTACCGTAAAAATAAGCAAACCACGAGCCAATCAAATGAATGAAAAGTTGTTTGTGTAGTGTAGTGACATTTGTTATTTGTTTTTTTTTTTATTATAATGACATTGGCAGTTTTGACGTATTTAGATTTTATTTACCCCTTCATTAAAGCAGATAAATTAAATCTAAATAAAACGGTCCATTTTCTTTGTATCAGTAGCTGTAAATTATAATATAGAATATCAATTAGGTAGAAAATACTACCAAGAAATACTATACGTAATGAGTTTGTTACAAAACTGACGCACAACTTGCCATAAACAAGAGAATGCAGAATATCTTACCCGCCAGTAAGCGTAATTCAAAATCTTTGGTCATACCCAAAGAAGTTCTATGTAATTATAGAACTTCCTTGGTCAAACCAAACAACAGTACAGTTACCAAAACTGTCGTCAACGCCATCTAGCGAGAGATAAATGATGCTAAAAACACTTGGAAAACCGCTCATTATAAAACTTTACAAAATATATGACTATACCTAAGTCATAGGTCTAATGTAAAGTGGGGAAATAAGGTACCAGCGCAAAAAAAAAACAGAAATCAGAAATTAGGTGCAACGTACACAATTGGCGTTATTTGGCCTTAGTCACAATCGGAATGGCATTTGTGTAGCACGTGTTAACAGTGACTCTCTTTGCCGAACTCATAAGTATTAATTAACGCTAATTAAGATTTAAATCGCTTGTTAAGCATGGATTTTGTACAAATTAATGCTTGATTAGCGGTAATTGTCGATTATGAGTGCGGCAGTCATTCGCGCTAGTCTGCGTAAGTCTCTCTATCTTTGTTGTTGATGTACATGAAGTTGTGCACGAAACACGGTGGGAATATATATAGCTGTGTGAGTGTGTTTGCCTGTAGTTTTATCTAGTCCAGGTTTTGTTTACGTGATATTAAAAAGTGTAGTATCTTATAAGTAGTAATTGGTCACATGACTGGTTTGAAGAGTGAAATGGCAGCAGTGTATCTTGGAAAGTAACTATATTTTATCAATGGATACCTACTTTAAAAATAGTATTCAACATAATTAGTATTGTGATGTCACGCAATATGTTAAATAGTCAGTCCAAACACTGTATCAAAAAAAAGAAAAAAAAAGATTTTTTATTAAAAATATAATTCTCGAAATTTCGTATGGAGATAGTCTGAACATACTTTAGATCGCGATAGTTTGTAGTCCGCGCGGATGAAGTCACGGGTAAAAGCTACTACCTATATATTTTTAATTAATAATTTTTAGTTCACTGTCATCTAAGCACTAGCTTTCCCGCCCGCGACTTCGTCCGCGCGGACTACAGTTTATCGCGAAAAAAAGCACCCTATGTTCTTCTAGGATATTAAAAACCAATGCAAAAGTAGGTATAGCACAAACGCTCTCGATGTTTATTTACAGAGTTGTTATTTCGTTTCCATTACCGTTCCTTACAGCGAGTAATCAACATTTCCCAGTTTTCCCGTGGAAACTTACAATTACCCGGGATAAAAAGTATCCTATGTTTTATTCCAAGGTATAAGCTATCTCCATTCCAAATTTTATTAAAATCTATCTAGCCGTTATAGCGTGAAAGCTTCCCAAATAAACAGACAACGTTTCACTTTTATATATTGGTATGGATATAAAATACATTATACTCCTATTGCAAGATAACTTTTTGGCTGGAGTCTAACATTTAAAGGCCCTGCGGATTAACACAGTGCATTCGGCACGCGAACTGACCCACTAAGCAGAAACCGCAAAAATGAAGAAAATAATGCTACGAAGTCATCCACACCCATGTTAGCGGGCTTCCGTTCGCAGTGTGATTCTGGGGCGGGCTTCAGTGCAACGAGCGCACTGCAGTGCTCTCCTTTGTAATACAGAGTATTTCCAAAGGCATATTATGTATGTTTGAAATTTAAAGTCACTCAGCGATACACTCGAGCATAGCCATGCTCGAAATATCTTTGAAGGACATAATCCGGAACCAGGTGATCCGCCAGAGAACCAAGGTAACTGAGATATCCCAGAGAATAAGCAAGCTGATGGGTTGGTCACAACTCTTGCAGAACCGACAACTGATAGAAAAAACGAGTTCTGGAGTGGAGACCACGTTTAGGCAAACGTAGTGTAGGGCACCCGTCAGTCAGGTGCATCTTGAAACGACTTGTGGAAGACAGCCGGCAGTGACTGAATGAGGAGAGTCAAAGATCGGGCTCAATAGCGTTCATTAGGAGAGGCCTACGTCCAGCAGTAGACTAGTATAGGCTGATGATTTATGTTTGTGGAACATTCAACATCAACGGATTGACTTGGTGGGCTAAAACCCTTTACGCAGTCACACGTGATCTATATTTGTATGACAAACAGACGACAGCGAGTAGCCAGGCGTCGAATCGCGGTTCGATTGCGATAGGTGACGTGACACCGCTCTCTGAGCGTTGAAATTTGTGGAATGTATGATAATAATTTAATTGGTAAGTTATGGGAATGTTTAGATTTATGACAAGTTGACAAACTAAACTACTGTCATACGTCTAACAATGAAATAGAGTGCAAAGGGAATAGATTCGGTGTAGGTATTGTAAATCACATTTGAGGTGGAGATGGATATTTTAAAATACTGGCAGAGTGCACTCTGACACTAGCGTCTGACTGTAGGTAGATCCCATAATAAACTAAGCCAGAATAAAAATCGAAGACTCTTTTTACTGGTTCTTGATCTATCACTTGAAACTATTAGATGCTTACACTGACCATTGATAAAGCAGTAGAGATGGCAGTTGGTTGTTATTTGGTCAACTGGCATAAAATTTATAAAGTTTCATGGTAATGTTAGAAATAAAGTACATTTCAGGGAAGACCAAAGTTATTATTCAACATGGCCTCATTTGACATGGATAATGGCATCGAGTCTTCCGACAAAGACATTACACGCTGCACGAAGGTAGGTTATTGTGGGATTCGACCCCATTCCCGACGAAGCTGTTTTCAGCGTATCCAACACTTTCATACCTATTGTTCATCTGCAAGCACTGGAGCTTTCGAACAATGGTTGCTTGTGAATTAACAGTCAATAGCAAGGCAATCACAATCACACTATTGACACATCCCTAGAGATACTTTGTCGTTTTTTTTTGTAAGGTTGCAAACAAAAAAGCAGTCTTGCGTTCTACCAAATTTTGCTGCGCTGTCATTAACCCCGTATAAGTAACGCAGTGGCTCTTAGTCCATAAGTTTCCCTAAAATCACTCGGTCCCACTGCAGTAGTACATTACATTCAGATCGTCACGTAACAGCAAGCGCGGATTCCGCGTCGACCGTCAATCAGCACCCGGTTTATTTTTACAGGCGCGCATCGGCTCGCGACTCGTTATTGAGTAATGGCCGTACAGGCGTATTGGCAGATCTACCGTGGGAGGGTTATAGGTAGTCTATCTTTATTATTATCTGCATTTCATAAAGGTAACAGTTTGCTCTGAATTTTATAACCTGGGTCTTTACAATCTGCATTCCAGAAACGTTCACAAAGTGAAGAAGTTTTTTTCAGTAACAAGTGAAGTTATCAATGGTTCAACTAATGTTTATTAACTGACGTTTATCCATCGATTCCTTCGACAACACGTCCAACTTTTGATTCCTGATTGAAGACTGACGCGTACTGAGCCTCTTTATTTTATATTAGAGCATGTCTTATAAAGTATTTTTTCTCTAGTATCCTAATCCCACATGTCTATTGTCGTCTTCTTTAAACTTCTTAAAAAGTTAACATCAAGATCTATTCTTAAAATATTAGGGCCTTTGTTTCACTACACCATGACCATAACCTAGGCGTAGATATCTTATCTCTATTTACAGCTCTACACATTCACACACACACTCACCTCTCACACACGAACAGTTTTACAATCACAAAACAATATGTTTTCGATGTAAGACGATATTTTTAAGCCCATTCAGAATCTATGTCGAACATATGTGATTTCGATAATTGTTTTATTTTTCCACGAGTTGTGAATGAAAACACGACGGTAACCGAGTATTATGCCAAGTGAAAAAGTTTCACGTAGAGATTTTGCATACCGGAACGAGAGTGTGGCAGAAAAATAGAATTTCCTGGCAGTGAGTGAAACAAACAGACGAAGATGTAGAACAAGCGAATTATATTTTCATACGTCATTGCATTTAAACACAACTTAACTAAAAATAAATCAATTACGGTCTTTATTACGTTTTGACATGTTGACATTATAAACTATGGAAAATAGAAACGAAATCTTTGGGACCATGCAAAATTTGTATTCAGTTTATATGTTTGTTTACCATCCATGTCATAGATACGAATATTTTATATATTAGTATCTATGACTCGGTGTATATTTATCCGTTATCTAGTTACCCATAATACAATAGGCGTAAAATGCAATAAGTATTTGTTACTATAATATATTTCTTTCAAATTATATGAATAAGAGAATTCACACCAATTACCAAACCCCAAACTAGGATACCCTGTACTATGGGAACTAGATAACAGATAAACATACATAGATAAAAATATTACGTCCATGACTCGGAAAAGAACATTTCTGCTCATCACACAAATTATTGCAACTAGCGGGATTCGAACTCGCGACCGTTGGTTTACTTCGCATTCAGAGTCACTAACCATTCGGCCAACCGGTCGTCTAATATACAAAGTGCAAGCTAGCAAAGCACGGCAAGGCACGGCCCGGTTGTTATCACCCGTACAACGTACACATATCAAATTCAAAGAAAATTAATTCTTCTTTTAAATTGCAGTGGTTATTTTAAGATATCCTGACTACTAGAAGTATAAACATTAGAAAAGGGATATTTACCATGGATACTATAAGCAATTGATATTAACAAATTCAAAAACTTCAATCGTGAGGATGGGTCTAAACTGTCGAGTGTCTGGAATCCACTGGTACGTCTATGTGAAAACCGAAGAAATATCGTCCCTAATACGCGAGGTGATATTGTTATTGTTGTGTGTCGCGATCGAGTTACTAACGAAAGTGTAAACAATAGTACTGGTGTCGCGCGAAATAAATGTCTAAGAAAGAGGGTAGACCATTTTGTCGGCCGGCAAAAACTAATCCACCCGCAGTTACTTCAGTTATCCGTGATCATGGGCGCTTTCAACAGTGCCGAAATATCGGGAACTCAATACAAATAGTGTCCATGGTAAATATCACGTTTATAATGTTTATCATTGCATAATCTTTACAAGTAAGGGGGTCAGTTGTGACCATGTCAGTTTAAAAAAAAAACCTGACTAGATTAAGGCGCACTCAGTATACGTAGTAATCAAGAAATACAGCACATGCATTAATTACCATCAGCGACTCACCTACCGTCTCAAGAGACTACACAACAAATCACATCCCTTATCTAATTAGCAGTAAGTGATCATCCATCAAACAACGACCGTCGACGCAAACACTGTATCTAACACATACGGCAATTTGTCATGCGGTGTACTGAACATATACCAGACATAGTGACGGTAGACGGTGGAGTTGTAGTTGGTGATAGGTGGAAAGTAGGTCAATGACACTGAAAAAATGTGTAGGGTAAGTCCTATATTTATGATTAATAGCTTTAGTACAACATAAGGCGAGAACCTAAGTTAACGACAGGTAATTCTCGAGGAAGCTAGAGTTTTATTTTTTTGAGGGGTATCACCGCGTTATATCGGATCATTCTCGTTAGATTCAGTGCTAAGATCCGTAATGGACTATCAAAAAACATCATTATCAACCAAAACCTGAGATCCATCCAAACAATCTTACAGCTGACCTGGAAAGGTTGGATGATCATTAATAATTTATGTTGTCGTTACAGGTCAAAATAACATTCAAATTAATATTGCAGATGAAATGGTACGCATATAATCCATCTCCACCTAAAGAGATATATCTCTCAAACATTTGCTTGGGGCCTACTTAGAAACATTTCCGCGTAGGACTAAAGGACGTAAATACATTATCAATTTAACACTTGGGACTATTAAGCCTGTAATAGCATATGGGTTGCCTTACTGTTTCATGTAAAAGTTGTACTCTATAGTAGTTAGCTGCAAGCAATAGTAGTTCGTTAACAAAGGCATTTGCCTAAAAAAACAATAATTTCTTACAGTAAAAGGTCTATTTACAGACACTAAAGTATATACCCTGAATGATTTATGTAGTCTGAACTCCATTAAACAATAATGAACACATAAACGCCCTATCTGTTACAATAAGAAAAGTACTATTGCCAAAGTTCATTGTACGTGGATTTGACTCATATTACTAACTAGAGAGAGTCTTAAAAAAAATTGACAAAGTATTCCATCAAAACATGCTCAAAAGTTAATCTTACAAGTCACAATACTTGATGGTGATGACATCTCCCGGCTCAATTTCGCTCAGTCCAATATAAATTCCTGATCGGTGCGAGAGGTATTTGTTCGCGAGTGTACCTAGAGTACTCGTTTGTATGTATTGTGTGAGGGTACAGTGGAGTGAAACACTCACTTGCTATAGTATATATCAGAATTAGACTACTTTTTAAAGAGATAGGCAAAAGTGTATATTAGGGCTAATTCAAAGGCAACTTTAGTATTTGCGTAATGGTTGTTTTATCAACAATCAAAATTTCTATAGACTTGAAAATTTCACTATTATCGAACTCGATTGCAAACTTCAATCTTTGGTATAAAATAATCTACTTTGTTTGCTGCTAATACTGACATTTTCTTATAAAAACTTTATAGCCGTCACTGAATCAATTTGTTAATCCCATTGCGCTGTAGGATTACTTCCCCTACATTAAAAACGTATGAGGAGCAGTTAACTTAGTTCTGCCCGCGTAGAATTATTAAGAAAGGTATAATTCGTCTTAAAAACAATGGTTTCTATTGGGAATTTATTCACACAAAGTTAAAGGGTATTTCCACATATGTTTAAATTAAAAAAAAATAAGAATCCATACAGAGCATATAAAGATTATAGTTTGCCATCTATATCACTGCTTCCTCGAAAACACAAGAAAACAAAGAAAACATTTAATTTTTCAGCTAGATTTTGCAAGGCCAACAAAGTGCATAAAGTGATGCTAACTCATCCGATAATTCGGTAATTATTATATAAGGCGTAAGTGATCCTTCGGTGCTATCTCAGACTAATACTCGTAGTTGCACATTTCAAACGACTTTTCTCTCCGACTGTAAGAGCAGACGGATGGGCAGTTTAAAAATAAATGAGGTGTGACGGCTCGCGCCAAGACGTGGCTCTGCTGAGATCATTACTGACACCTATTTAATTTATAGCTTGTAAAAGCGGTACGTTACGAGTATTTCGCGAGATACAACTCAGGAATTGTTTTTTTATTACAATTTAAGCGCATGGCTATTATGAAATTAACAAAATGTATCTACCTAAGTGACTCAACCACATGTTGACAAGAGCAGCTATTGGGTTGAGATTGTGTGTGGCGTCATAAATAGACGCCGCTACACTTCTACTTCGTCATCGTAGAAAAGATTCTTTAATTTTATTACTGGGCAAGATGTCAGTTTCGATGTAGGTATTTGGGTATAATTCAAAAATTTGTAGCTTTGGGATCTGGATTGTAGAGCCGTAGTTTGTTTACCTCAGATCAAATATAACTAATTGTTTACCTATTACAGCATTGCTCATTCGATATCGCAAATTAACGTAATGTGTGCTAGCTTGCGCAGTGCCCGTAGGCTTAAAACAATTAAGACTCGTATCAGAATTACACTGCATTTTTTAAGGGACTGTCTATTAGGCTATATAACTGTTCTTATTATCACACAGTTGCTAAGAAAATATTCCCATTTAATCATCATTTTGTGCGGCAAAAGTTTTGAACAATAACAATCACAGATTGTAGTATTTATTAAAATTTAAGCAGTAAATAAATCTGAATTAGAGTCTGAAAAGGAAAAAGGGGAATCAATCACTTAAAACGGAAATATGAAAGATAAGAACTTAAATTTTGAAGGTAGAATTTTGATTTTATTGACTAAAAGCCAGCAGCTATATTTAGGTCTCAAATATACATAAACAAAATAATTTTAACGAATATAATCTTTCTTTGGATCTACATTGAGAACCAACCTTTCATTACATTTTCCACCGAGATCGGAAACTATTTTGTACATCAAAGATAACCCCTCAATGTAAAAAAAGTTGACAGCGAAAAACAAAGAAAAACGTAATACCTTTGTGAATATCTGTCTCCGTGAACGGTCAAAGTGGTATCAGAGATTTGACATTTTTAGATCGTTAGTCCCCCACAAAAGGTGAGCGAAGACCCACATTTAAAGAAGAGTGGAATCAAAGGGCCCTTTTAGGCTTATTACACGGTTCGGGGCACGAAAAAATCCCTTATTTTAGGCCGAAATGGGCCTAATGCAACGATTACAACGCGGTGAGACAATAGAAACGGCTGCGGGCAGTATTATGTGCTGGAAGAGCTCTTTTGATGATAATTACATGGGTGGATGTTTTTGTTTTAATTGGTTGGGGTTAGAGGAGTTTGCGAGGTGTTTGTTATTGGCGGAAATTGTATTTCACAAAACTTGGTGGTAGGGCCCATGTATTAACATGTAAAGAACATCATTTTCTATTGTGTTTTCCCAATTAATTTCATTATTAATTTGTAATTTTAAGTGCTTATTTATGGTTTATGTATTTATTTATTGGTTGAAAACCACCGTCCCTATTACCTCCGTTATTCCTTTCCGTGCACGGTTGTCTGGATGAGATCGCTCTGAGCGATAAGACCGCCCATTGTGACACGTTGTTATTATTATTACATATTTTTTTATATGTAAGATTTTTATTCGTGTGGTTATCTATAATTTGAAATTTACACAATTCTACTAAAACTTCAATTTCCATTAACGATTTCTCTTACGATTTCATCTCAGTTTGACCTTCACCATTAACTAATATTTTACATATCTTGGGAAACAGGAACTTTCCTTTAAGGACCATGTTTCCTCAACGTTCAAGCATGTGATAAAACTAACTTTTAATGGTTAAATATAATTACTTATCTACTTGACCCCCCCAGGCTTCAATTCAAAAATCATTTACATATAATAAAAGAAGAATATTTATCTTCTTACGGCTTTTAATAAAACAATTTGTGTTCCGCGAACATTCAATAATTCAAAAAGAACATTATTATTACAAACTTTAAGTTTATTGTAAAGTTTTCTTTGTCAGACTTTTCTGTTGATATAAAACATTCCGCAAGACTTTCTCAATGTTCATGAAATTTTAATCAGTCAAGTTTCCAGAAGACAAGAAATGAATTAACTTATATTTAAAGGACAGCGTTATTTTTCATAGTAATTTCGTTCGTTTCTCGAGCCTGAAAGCGTTTATGTTACTTCATAATTTCCTACCCTCACAATTATTCTGTAGTGCCCACCAGGCTTCCATGTTTTATGTTGCAAAGTTTATATATTTAATACCTAATTATACATGTAGAAAAAGAGATATAAATATGAATAAGAATGTTTGGTTGCCGTTTGAATTGTTTGTAGTGAATTAAAAATGGGTGCCATTATAAAAAAAGTTTTTTTTCTAAATATATAAATTTATATGTTTAAGAGTATATTATATAATATTACTAGTTTTCCCACCCGCGACTTCGTACGCGCGGACTATTGTTTATCGCGAAAAAAAACATCGTAATTTCCTCAAGGATATTAAAAACCAATGCAAAAATAGGTGTAGCACCAATGCTCTTGATATTTTTTGGATAGACTTGTTATTTCTTTTCCAGGGCAACCACAGACCTTTCTGTGGTGGCAACTGTTCCTTACAGTGAATTATCAACATTTTCCAGTTTTCCCGGGGAAACATAACTTTCCGGGATAAAAAGTACCCTATGTTTTATTCCAGGGTATAAGCTATCTATATTCAAAATTTCATCAAAATCACTGGTCTTCAAAACTTAGTACCACACTTATAAAATTAATACAGTTTTTATCAAATTGCTTGCTCCAACTCATCAGACTTAAAAATTGTGTATTTGATATCTCAATTATAAAATACACCAGTTTTTAAGACAAAACTTAAGCTATCCAATATTGAAAATTGCATCGCAATCAGTCAAGTAGTTTTGTTCAAAACTTAGTACCACACTTTTAAAATTAATAAATTTAGATATTTTATTAAATTGCTAGGCTAGACTCATCGGATTGAGATACCAAGTACACCAGTTTTTGAATCAAAACTTAAGCTATTTAACAATGAAAACCATATCGTAATCGGTTTAATCATTTATATGTGATGCGCGACACAATAATTATAAAAAAAAACTTTCAGTAGCTTATCTTAAGTCCCCTACACCATTTTTTCTAAATTGTACAGTCTTTTTATTACTTACTGTTGTATTATTAGCACAGATACTTCCTAAGATCACATAAAAAATAACACGAAAAATCGATGGGCAAGCAGAGTCCCTAAGAAAGTCACTTTGAAATCGCAGCGAAACACTACTTAACTTTCGTGACACTTGTTGTTCGTTATTCCCTTGAAATAAACAACCTCTCGGGTTACAATAACTATTGCGATCAACGTGTGTTTTCATTTGTTTCACATTGTACTAAATTGTCATCGCACATTTTATGCAATTTGTGCGAGAGCGACGGCAATAGACATTTATGCGCGAGCGATAGAGATAAGTAGTGAGGGGTCATTGTACGAATTTCTTCCTCTATCGCAACCGTGATTTAGGGCCAATTTCACCGTTTGCATCACAAAACGTGCTTAACTGAACTCGGTTTTACTTAAACAAGTTCAAACGTAGAGCTTGATCTCGGTTTAAGTCAAGGCAATTTCACCGACACGATATTGATCACGTTCACGTAAACGAAGATTCACTGTCAAAACTTCATTGTGATGTCACTGTCAAACTGATTTCACTGTTAGTTTGCGTAAATGTTCGTTTGTTTTGTGGTTTTTGTTTTCAATATACTCCAACACATATAAAACTGCAGGCTTCGTATGGCGAAATCTTGTGACGAATTATTTGTCATCAAGTGTATCGAAGTGTTCTTCTCGTTCACGAATCCATCTAGGGCGCCGTGGGCGGATAAAAGACTCTTTTTCTTCACTCTTGAAATGCTAGAGCCTATGCTCTCTCCATCTTTTTTTTATAGTGAATACACCAATATCAGCTAACTACTATGAGGTAAAAGTAGGTACTGATGGATTTCGCATTCGTTTAGAGTGGAGCAAGGATAATAGATACTTTTTTACAGAGTAATTTTGTTATTCAACATGTGCAGTACAGATGTGCCGCCTCATAAACGCGTTCAAAGGGTTTAAACCTCCCAAAATCGGGCGTTGAGAATTTAAAATTGCTTTAGCCTTAACTACGTTTAGTTTATGTTGGTGAAAACCAAATTGACGTTTTGAACTCAGTTAGCCACTTTAAACCAATTTAGCTTGCGTTGATCGCGTTCATTTTTGATGGTAAAATCGGCCCTTAGTAGAGTACGTGTAGAGTTGTACCACTCGCATCTCTCCACTGTGGCCGCAAAGTTTGACCTTGTTTACTTGTTAAGTAATTGTATCTTGTCCGCTGCCAGTGCGAATGGAGTTGAGATTGTGACTCGGAATAATTTCCCTTGGCGGAAAACTTCTCGTTTCGGGCCTGTAGCTCGCGTGTGCCGAATGTTTTTTTCTGTTGGTATTTATTCTGGTACATTTCCGAGGTATTTGTTGGATAAATGTGATAAGTGATCTTTTTATCATACTGCTAACATTTCGGTCTTTTCTGGATAGTCAAGTTCATGAAACGCAACTAGGCTGGTTTTAGTGAATGTCAAATCCAAACTATACTTGAATTTTGGCATTTTTACAGAACTACTATAAGTATGTACATATCGAATCAAATAGTGCCAACCTCTGATGTCAGAGTTTGTCAGACCACCCAAGGTCCTCTGACGTGGTTATTAATTTGTCCGAACGGCATAAAGTGCCCTCGAAGTAAGGGGCGATGGCTAATCCGCAATTGGTCCGCATTGGTCAAGAATAGAACCCGGCGTCGCTGGAATGCAAATGATATAAATACTATAGCTTGCATCTCGCAAGGATACTTTTATTACGTTGTTAAAAAAAAGGTCCATGGAAGATCCTGATCGAGGTAGAATTAAGTAACGACAGCTATCTACACTTATAATAAAGCAGTAAGTAACAAAAAGTCTGTACGAAGAAGATAATAAACAAAAACTAATTGAAAAAATTTGACCCGACTTCAAGTCGAATTAAACTGTAAAGAAATAAAAAAAAAATAGGCCTGTTTTACGCCCAAACCGACTGAAGAAAGTATAAGTAGGCACTTACCTAGCACAGACCTCAAAAAAATCGAATTATATATTTCTTTTAAGTTTTACACGAATTAAAATCGGCTTTTTGTTTATTAAACCGTTTTATTTCTTACTTTTTAGTTTCGTTAAAGTAGGCCTAAGCAAAGTAGGCATAAGTAAAGTAGGCCTAAGTAAAGTAGGCCCAAGTAAAGTAGGCCTAAGTAAATGAAATAATTATTCCGTTCGCTAAGAAAAAAGCCATTCTGAAAACAGTTAACAGTCCATATCTTCTAAACTACTAAAATGATTTTGATAAAACTTAAACTATTCCTTAAGTTGAAAGATACTGAAACTATTGTAAAAAATATTATTGCAATCGTGAAATACGTGGAGAAACGCACACACATACATACACACATACACATTGTTTATTTGCTGACGACACACATGTTGGTATTAAAGACAAGTGCAAAACTGCTTTAGAGAACAAACTGGTGGAAACATTAGACATTCTTATAAAATGGTTTGAAGCTAATGGTATTACACTTAACGCTGACAAAAGCATAATTATGCGTTACAAATCTAGAAAAGGATTGAAGTGAAATCTGTCTGTCAAAAAAAAAGTGTTCCTAAGGTATACCATCGATTATACTGTAAGTCCCTCAGCCCACATAGATAAGCTGTGTGAAAAGATAGCTAGTGCAAATTACGCACTGCTAAAACTTAAGCCGATTATAGATAAAAAAGCCCTAGTTACGGTTTATTATGCATATGTACATTCACTCATAAATTATGCTATAACAGTTTGGGGAAATGCTGCTGATATAAACAGAATTCTTAAATGCCAAAAAAGGTCAATAAGAATCATAAATGGTTTAAGAAAACGCATGTCAGCAAAAAAATATTTTAAATCTAATAATATTACGACTGTTATATCAATTTATATATTTAACAGTCTTCTAGAAATTCATAGTGAAAAGGATGATCTGGCTAAAAACATGGACTTGCAAAGTTATAGTTTGAGGAATAAAGAGAAACTGTATCAATCAAAGACAAGAGTAGCCAAAGTAAAGAAGCAAGGTAAACAAAATAAAATAACTATATATATATATTATAAGTTGCCTATTAGCATAACAAGACTTCATTTAACTGATTTTAGGAGTAAAATAAATCATTTTTTCGTAGCTAACCCATTTTATTCACTTACAGGGGGTATGCCTATAAAAATGAAACGAGTCGTATTTCCAACGTCTCGTTACTTTTTGTCATTTTTTGTATTGCGTTTAGGTCAAAGGACTACGGACAGTAAGCGAGAACGGTTCGTTTTAAGATATAGGAACTGGGCATTAATGAATTTATGAAATTGCGACTGGCGGAGTCATCATTTTTGAATGAGGATTAACGAAATAAGAGTTTGATTTAGTTGAAATTGTTGTAATTCTTGGGAATATTGTAACATTTTTATGGTTTTATTTTAATTTGAATGTATTGAATATTTTTACATTTTATTTTCTTTTGACTTCAATTTAAATTTAAATTTTATTGTTATAAATTCTTACTATGTATAATCAGTATTAAGTTTGCGAAGTGTATACTATTTGACTTGCCTTGTGTAACAGACCAAGTTATAAGGCCAATAAATAGTTCTATTCTATTCTATTCATACATTCGCTAAATTTGGTATATTTGTTCAGATACTCATATAGACTAACATACATTAATACGAGTATTACGCATTTTCAACAATATTAAATTCATACACATCAACTTCAGAACCTTATTTTTTTGAAGTCTGTTAAATAATGGTCTGGATAAGACTGAACAAGAATGTCACTTTTTTTATTGTGACTGCGCATTACGTAAAATCTACTTGACAGATTGCGATGCGGTTTTCACTGTTGGATAGCTTAGGTTTTAACTTAAAAACTTCGGCACACAACATATCACAATCTAATGATCCAATCTGACAATTCTTGGTGCTCCCTTCTGTAACGGGCGTATATCCGAAGCGCCGGTAGAGTCAGAAGGGTATTTCCTTTTCCCGCTCTGTCGGCACATGAAAGGCAAATTTCATGTTCAAACTCAAAGCATACTTAGTTTACTTAATTTTATTGATTTGATCTATTTATAATATGTCATGTTTTTCTCATTGTTCATGAGATTTGACTTGTAAAAGTGCTATTAAAATAATTTATTTACAATAAAATACTTTGATGAGTTATAAAGTAGTATGTATATATAAATTAGTATGTAATTTGCTTTTATTCTTATATCTCAGATATCGGCCACGCAAGCAAAGCCGCGGGCACAGCTAGTTCTTTAATACAATCATGTTTTTTGATTATATTTACCTTTATTTTTCGCCGAAGTCTCACGTTTATCAAAATATTTTAAACTGATACTTAACTCTATTCAAAAATAAAAGGACGCACTCCTCATTACACATTAACGCATCAAATAATGTTTATCGAAGCTTATTTTCCAGCTTGTTTACACACGAACCTAATTTTCACTTGACCTAAAAACAAGCTCAACTGATAAAGTACTGTTCATGCGAAAGAATCCATCCACAAAAACTCCTTGTGATCCCTGTTTATTTTTGACGAGTCGGCGACTAAGGGTCGGGGACAACGAACCAGCCCCCGAAAGTTAGAGGGTCGGAAAAAATCGGCCCCAAACTAATGGGCCGGACGACGGGAATGAACTTTTAAAAGTTGCCAACGTGGCCTTTTTGCGTAAAGCTCGGCATTCGCTTGCGATTTAACGGTTCGAACGTTTCAACGTGAAGACTTGTAACAGCCAGTCGCAGTGTAAAATGTATCTAAAGTTAAAGATTTTTAAAGTACATTTTGTGCAAGAATTTCAAGTTTTTTAAATAATTTTATTAATCTGTTTTTTTTTCAATGTGCATAATGAAAATAGTTTTTCTAGTTTGACATCTCTAAAACTAATTTTAGAGTATTTTAATTTCAAGTGGTGGCACAATATTTGGCCAACATCCATACCAATATAGAAAAGTGAAACGTTGTCTGTTTGTTAGTTTGTTTGTTTGGGGAGCGTTCACGCGATAACAGCTGGACGGATTTTGATGAAATTTAGAATGGAGATAGCTTAT
Source organism: Alsophila aescularia (assembly GCA_946251855.1). NCBI lineage: Eukaryota > Metazoa > Arthropoda > Insecta > Lepidoptera > Geometridae > Alsophila > Alsophila aescularia. The sequence continues at coordinate 46,132,997 of OX276383.1, read as the reverse complement.
ATCCTAGAGTTAAACATAGGATACTTTTTATCCCGGAAAATTGTAAGTTTCCACGGGAAAGCTGGATGTTTATTACTCACAGTAAGGAACGGTTGCCGTCACAGAATGGTCTGTGGTTGCCATGGAAACGAAATAACAAGTCTGTCAAAAAACATCAAGAGTGGTGCTATACCTACTTTTGCATTGGTTTTTGATATCCTAGACGAAAATAGGATGCTTTTTTTCGCGATAAACAGTAGTCCGCGCGTACGAAGTCGCGGGCGGGAAAACTAGTATTAAATATACCTAATAAAATATTTCAATCAAATTCTTTTGTTAAAGCTTTGTCTATGGTTTTCCATAGACATTATAAACTCTCAGTGGCTTATAGTTTTGAGAAATTTTGAAATGGTGTACCTACCTACCAGCAAAAAACCGCACATTCACGTTGCGACACAGCACTGCTAAGCATTCAAAGCGAAAACTTTCCAGCGTCATAATTTTCCAAACGATTTCAGCAAAGCGCCACAAAGTGCAATGGCTCCGTCGCAGCGTGAATGTGCCGCATTATTACGCTTGACATGCCCGGCTTTTGAGCGACAAATACCCCGTAAAATAACAATTTGAACTATATTTTTACGGTTTGGCATGGCGAGGTCTCCCAGGCCACCATCGCCGTTGAAATGATCCGACATGATTTTTATTATGTCTGCAGAAGCGAAGACAACAAAGTTTTGCGGTCGGTTTATGATTTTATGCCGTGCTCCGGATCAAGGGGTTAGATAGATAGATAGATAGATAAATTCTTTATTGCACACACCACAAACAAAATCAACAAAAAATAAAGGAACAATAGCAGAAGAAGTGTACAATGGGCGGCCTTATCGCTAAAAGCGATCTCTTCCAGGCAACCTTTGGATGGAGAGGATTTGTTATAGTTGTGAGGGACGGGGTGCATTATGATATAAAAATACTACTTAGTAAGAAATAGTATATAATAATATATAAATTTCCAATATATATACATACATATATAAATAAATATATATTATATGAATACATAAATACCCAAATATAATTATGAGATGATAAAAAACAAAAAAAAAACTGTAATACAAGCAACATGACAAACGTGATAATAAACATAATATTTGCTAGACTTCCAAGTAAAACCTCTTCACTTGACACTTAAAAACTTCCAAAGATGGCGCACGCCGTATAGAAACAGGCAATTTATTCCACAGACGAACAGCTTCTACCGTGAAAGAACGTCCGTAAAAAGTGCTGCAATGCAAAGGTAGCTTGAGGGTGAGATTTTCGGATGATCTAAGATGGAAGGTGTTGGATGTGTAGAGGAAATCAAAGCGTTCTTTAAGATAGCTCGGGGTAGAATGATTAAACAAGATATTATAAAGAAGGTTAAGGATATGAGCATTCCGGCGAAGGCGAATGGGTAGCCACTTGAGCTTTGCACGAAAGTGAGAAACATGGTCAAATTTGCGCAAGCCAAATATGAACCTTATAGCAACATTTTGTAAACGCTCAAGCTTATTCAGCTGTTCTTCGGTAGGATCGAGATAGCAGACGTCAGCGTAATCGAGAATGGGAAGCAAAAGAGATTGCGCGAGAACAACCTTAGTGGCAGTAGGTAAGAAATTTCGAAGGCGCCTTAAAGAGGCTGCCGCAGCAAACATTTTACAGCTAGTAGCTGCTACCTGGGTTGAATAAGTTGGCACATAAAGAGTGCTTACAAAATAATTTGAAATACCTATAATGTTTTTATGAAATCTAATGCGGTTTTAATACATGTTGAATGTCACAAAAAATACGCGTTGTTCAACATGTCTCTTAGGTTCAGGATTTCGATTCTGAAAAGCCCTATTACATAACTGCCCAAAAAAGAAGTGTCATGGTTTCAGGGTTACATATACATCAAACATAATGTATGTTTGAGTTTATTTATTCCACCATAACTTTTTTACAGATTTGGATGTATGGGGTATCGTTAGAATTCTTACATCATCCCGAGTAACACAGACTATATATTTTTTTAAACATTATGGCTCCGTCTCCAAGTGCGAAAAAAAAACTTTGAATTTTTCAATACGGGTATCAAATGGAAGGCCACAATGAGCATATTCCAACAGTCTATAATTTATTGGCATCAGTTCTTTTTTGGCAAGGAAAGAGATTAAAAAAAAAAAGGCACCCTGTGCCGTCATGTACTTATGCAGCTATTAAGTAGCTATTTGTTGTGAAAATGTTTTAGATTTCTAATCCAAACCTTTTAGGCTCTATAAGCTGGAGACGAAGAAACAGACAGCGTTTTCCACGTCTATCTCCCAGAAGATATCACAACAAGAACCTTTCTAATATGAATATAACCGTATATATTCCAATAGTGCCAGTACGTAGACCTCCAATCAAGCAAAATGTACCTCCGCTGGGACTTCCGTGATTGAAACATCTCAGTTGAAAGTAATCTATCCCACTTACCTGACCCTACCTCCAATGGTACCTCTGACACGACAACTTTATTCGTGATGTGAAGATATACGGTATACGATAACGTAGTACGGTATACGGTAACAGAGTACGGTGATATTTCATCGTACTGCAAGGAATATAAATTCCTGAGGAAAACGCAGAAGTTAAAAGTTGCAGCTCCTTCTAATGACCCAATTAAGTCATTTTAATTGGAATACCTTGGAAATTAAGATGCTAAAGTGGCTTTGAGCTGTGTAGTTTTTGTTCTTACTTGTTGATGGAGAGACTAGATAAGTATAGGTAGCGGCACGTAAATCTAGCGGTGAACGAAACGTGGCCAGGGCGGTCGCACTCCGCAACAAGTACAAATATTATACCTGAACTTCGGGGCCGTAATATTGGGGTTCATTCAGTAGAGTGTCAAGCGTGCGCTCGATGAGTCGCGCGCCGTGTGCTCAACGATAAAGTACCTACTTACGTAAAGTTTTTGTCAAATTTTATTCTTTTCTTATTTATGAATACCAAGGAGAAACCTAGAAGGTACTGCATAGCATTCGCTCTGACAAATCTCGTAAAATACCTACATACCGACACTTTATTACGTAGGTAGCTATTTCTTTTTCATTCATTATTAAGCATCGAAGTCAGACAGGCACTTTGCGCAGTACTGAGCGCATACATGCGCGAGCGCGCGTGGCAAGCAACTGGTTATGATATAATCAAATAATGAGGTACTATGTAAATTCTGATAAGAATGTTATTATATGTAGTTCATAGAACTATCAACGTTTATAACAATAAGTAGTAAAATAATTCAATTTTATATAATTGTTTATTCGGTTACAATTCCAAGTCTTATATATCACAGAATAATTACTAGTACAAGTACCTAGTCATATCTTGATACAACCCTACCGAGCGTAAAAATGACAGAGCGATTCTGAAACGATTAGAGCAATGGAAGCTCTCGCGCGTTGTGATACGGTACATTCTAGCCTGCACGCAATGGGTGAATGCCTTCTAGATAAATATAATTGAAATCTCGCAGCGCTGTGCGAGATAAATTGCACTTTTTTGCGTTGTAGCGAGAGTTGCTATGTATTTAAATGACTTTACTCAGTTATCCTTCTGTACTTGTACTATTATTTATTCTGTGATGTGGCGGGGATCTTGGCACAGTAAGTTTTCGGGATAAAAAGTATTCAACGTTTTAACACATTACATAAATTTTGACTGTGCCAAGATCCCCGCCACGTTTCGTTCACCGCTAGACTTACGTGCCGAAATTTTTAGCGTAACTTTTTTGTTTTATTGTAGACTTGTTATGAAAACTTGTTAACGCAATGCTCAGTGATTCAGATTGCCGATTAGCATTCACTGATTCGAAAATATTCTCAAAATATTGATGGAATAGCTGTAAGCTGAATAGAAACTCACTGAAGCCTATTTTGTTGACTAGCTGTGTCCGCGACATTGTCCAAAGGCGGAGTTATATGTGAATTGGGCTAAATTTGGGGTACATTATGACCTTTTTTCTCCGTATCTTTATAGAAAAATTTTTATAAAAAAATATGTTCATCTACATCATAGCATACCATGTCCTCCATAGCCTAAAAAGTTGAAAATACAATTTGAATATCAGAAACAAAAATGCAAAGTACCCTCTGTTTTCGTAGTTACTACCGTTTTCCTTCTAAACTATAAGTAAAAAGATTTTTTCATTTCCTTTAGCATATTAAATAATAAAACACCGAGGACACCTTCAGCTTATTTTTGCAAATAACTTTCGTAATTATTTTTAACATTTATTACGTAATCTATACTCGCAAATTGCATGGGCATCCATCCCCTCTGTCGCCCAATAAATCAGTGCGGGACGAGACGTTGTGCTGAACGGACATGTGACACTTTTCTCCGCAAATAGCGCCTATTATTTATCTGTGGCTTGTCTGGGGCAGAACCAACTTGAAAATCATATATCTTGTCGATTTTTATTAATAGGCGAGCGTGAGCTTGTAAATATATTTAATAGGAATGGCTAAAAAAATGGTTTATTGTTATATGGTTGTACATAATAGTATGATGGTATATTATAGTCCACACCAATATATAAAAGCGAAAAGTTGTCTGTTTGTTTGTTTGGGGAGTTTAAACGCGGCCGGACGGATTCTGATGAATTTTGTAAATAGTTACTGTACAATATAGAGACCAACATAGGATACTTTTTATCCCAGAAAATGACGGGAAAACTGGAAAATGTCGATTACGCGCTGTAAGGAACGGTTGCCATGGAAACGAAATAATAACAAGTCTGTCAAAAAGCAACACGAGCGTTGGTGCTATACTTTTGCATTGGTTTTTACTTTTCCTAGAAGAACACAGGATGCTTTTATTTCGCGATAAACTGAAGCCCGAACGGACGAAGTCGCGGGCGAAAGCTAGTTATTAATATATTATAATCATGAAGTTGATGAGGATATTATAGTTATGCTGCCTCCATCCACCGAGTCCCTGCGACGGCTACAATGTCATCCGTCCATCGTGTACCCCCTACACGATGGACGGATGACATTGTAGCCATACACTTCGCTTGCTTGTTCGTGGTCGCCATTCCAGAACCTTTATTCCCCAGCAGTTGTCAACTCTGCGAACTAAATGGCCTGCCTATTGCCACTTCAACTTGCAAATTCTGAGAGCTATGTCGATAATCTTGGTTCTTCTACAGATTTCCTCGGATCTTATCACGTAGTGAAATTACAAGCATAGCTCTCTCTATTGACAACCGGTTGGTCTTGTGGCTAGTGATCTTAGGTACGTAATCAAACGGTCGCGGGTTCGAATCCTGCAAGGTGCAATCATTTGTATGATGAGCAGAAATGTTTGTTTCCGTGTCATGGATGTTTATAATATTCGTATCTATGTATGTTTATCCGTTATCTAGTACCCATAGTACAGTGTATCCTAGTTTGGGGCTAGGTAATTGGTGTGGAATTGTCCCGAATATATTATATTATTGCACGCTGCGTGACTTTGAGATGATGTATGAGACCAGTAGTTAGCGACCACGTCTCAGTGCCGTATGTCATCACTGGCAGCACGCACTTTCGTCTTGAGGCACTGCGGTATCTGTGACGAGAAGATGTGGTGTAATTTCCCGAACGCTGCCCATCCGAGTTGGATTCGTCGGTTGACCTCTTTGTCGAAGTTGGATCCTACTGGGTAGAGTAGGATCTTCTGACCCAAGTAGACATAATCGATAACAACAGCTTCGATAATATCGTTCCCAACATAGACCGGCATGGGTGCAACATGGGCATTTGACATGTTCGTCTTACCTATGTTCATTTTAAGACCCACCTGTTGAGAAACAATATTGAGGTCACTGAGCATTGTGCTTAGGCTTTCCAGGGTTTCTGCCATGATTACTATATTGTAACATGTTAAATCATACTCCAAGTTAGATTTTGTTATAGATCTCGATAATAGAATATATTGTACAACGCCATCTGACGAGGAGCAGCGTCTTTTCTATTAGATCAAGTTGTGTTTTCTCCGTATCTGAAAACCAGACGCCGAGTTTGTAAAAAACGCCGAACTGCGCCACTTTCTTCGTTAAAGGAATAATGAAAGCTTTTCTTGTTGAAGACAGATTGATAATTTCGCCTATCTAAGAATCAAGAAATAATGGTTGAATTGGCCTCTGCGAGTGAAAGGGAAAAGTTTTCATCTACTGTCTCAAAATAGATAAAATGGTTAATCCACGTAGCGACAGCTAGCTACAAGTGGCGTGAACTAGAAGAAAGGTGAAAACTAAGTGGAGGTATCTGTCGGCAAGTAGCGAACTTCTTAGTGTTGCTATTAATAATTGACGTTCCAGGAATATTTCGGGCTCTGAATAACTTTGGAAGAGGAACGGCTTGTTTAAAAATCCAGAATAGGTCGCATCTTTAAGTTGGCTAACAAATAATAATTACAGAATGCAGCGTTTGATATGTCGAAAATAATTTAAATCTAGAAATCGCTTGCGATGGTCACACCATGGAAGGTTTTGACATAACGCAAAAATCACGTCAAAGTTCCAGAGAAATTCTTTTTTTTGTATGGACTTCTTCGAGTAAACACCGGATGCTGGCTGATATGTACCAAATCTGGCTGGAGGAAAGTGACCAGTATTACTAGGCCGACAAGGTCTACTTTACGAAGCAAATGGCAGAGTTAGTTCTGGATTTTTCGAGATAACCGGAAGTTCAAAGTCTCAGTAGAACGCTACTCGAAGATGCAAAACAAGATAGTATATAAACAAGTGAGAAGCCTGTGGATTGGATTTGGATTTCGGACGTAAAACCGAATTTACTTTATATAGTTGGCACGTAGTTAAGATCGACGCAGGCGGCAGAAAAATACGCAGTTTCTCTTGTGTGAACAAAACGACCGAGGCACGCTGTCCAGAACGAAGCTGCCCTGTTACAGGCGAAATAAGTATACCAGTGCAAAAGCCAGGTTATATCGTGCATCTACGGTCGGCTATTGTCGTCACCACTGCGAGCTGCTGTGCGCGATCACCCGGGGCTCACCACCGTTCGTGGAAGAAGCCGGTCTACGAGGGACTCCAGAAGGACTCCAACACACCACCTGTCCAGTAGAAGATATCACCACCGTTCGTGGTCAAGCAGTAAGAGCTGATCGAGTGGAGTAAGGAGGCGTTCCGCGGCGGTACGCGAGACGACCGTACGGCGTCCCAGGAAGCTTCCAGGTTGGTCCACTCCAAATCATTTTGAGTCAGCGAGCTACAGTGTTGAGGGAAGCCTTCGCCTTCTAATGTGTTAATATTGTTGAAAGATACTTTCTGTCTATTTTCTGTTATTATCTAGATATTTTCTGATATTATCTAGATACTTTCTGTTTATTTACTATATATTTTCTAAATATACTTTCTGTCTACTTTCTGTTATTATCAAGATTACTTTCTGTTATTATCTAGATATTTTCTGATATTATCTAGATACTTTCTGTTTATTTTCTATGTACCATCTGTCTTAGATTCTGTTTTACTTTCTATTTTAGAGTTTGATTTCCCTCTGGGAAACACAATCATACACACACACACTCTGTTTGCACTAGTTCTCTTTTAATTTAAAACATTCTATGGCAAATACAAGAATATTCCGTTGCGTTGTGACCAATACATGTTAATCTGCTGAGCACAGACTCTAAGTTTTATTGGCCTAGGATTCTCCAGTACTATAGTAAATTCATATCATACAGGCCGAAGTTAAGTACTAGAATTTATATGTTTGAGGATATTGTAATCACATTTGAGAATTTTGAGTTTTGAGTATTAAGTTAGTAATATTTCCTATTATAAGGTCTTGCTGTTTATAATTATTTTGATGCAGAACAAACTAAATTAAGTGTAAAATATTTCTTTTTAAATTCCTCAGTAAAGGGGAGAGTACCAATATTCGATAACTCATGTGTGCTTTTTCTATTTTTTGTAATAAAGCCCATTGTTATTGAATTTACCATCTTGTTTTTATTCCTCGCCTTTACCTGAGAAGGAGGTCCGTTTCCTTAGCCGGGCAACGGTCCTTTCAATGGCGCCCAACTGAATAAATTCACATATATTTTTTCATATTTTACATATATTTTTTTTCATTTATTTTTTCTCTTACAAACTGGCGCTCAGGTACAGTGGCGTTCAATGTAAATTTGTTGGTTTTTTCTGCATCATATATCACAGAGGATTTTTTGTAATAGGTAATAGGCACAACGCTTAATAATAATTACAAGCAAACAGGTGTGTTCATGAAAGTATCTTTCAACTGCCCCGTGGTCACGTGTAATATTACTGTGTGTGAAACTAAACTATAATATCTCTTTGTGTGTTGAACCTATAATACTGTTTGTGTTATTTTGAAAATTTGGTATGTTATTTGACTGCGTTAGGAAAAATATTATGTGTATTTAATGGTGATTCATGTGTAATTGATTGTATTTTTTTTCTATCATTGGATTATGTATTGGTGTGATATTTAAAACAGTATAGATCTGTTAGTGGAGTGACTTATACTTTGTAGGTAGGTATGTACCATATTATTGCAAGTGTGTCACAACACAACAGATATTTTTTTATATATTTGTTTGACATATCGGTTCCAAAACATTATAGAACAATTTCATTACACAAAACACATACACACATTTTTCCTTCTGTTCATTATATTTTAGGGTTCGCTCAAAATATTTGTGAGGTTCTGTAGATTCTTTTAATTGATTGGTAGTAGTTTTTTTTTTAGGATTTCATTTACCTTTTGTTCATTGTATTTTAGGGGTCAGTAAAATATATGTGAGGTTCTGTAGTTTTCTTTTTTTTCTTGGATAGTTTGTAAATATTTTTTTTAGAATTTCATTATTATTTTAGCACAACAGTATGCAGTAGTACAAATGGAGCACACCTAATGACGCTATATTCTTTTTTTAAAGATGAGCAGATTTAGTAGGGTTCTATTTGTTCGGCAGGTTTTAAAGTCAACAACCACAAAGACAAGTCCGTCAATTCAAAATCCATAAAGCGGTGATTGGGGGTTAGTGCCGTTCTAAATCTACCTCTATTGTGAAGCATTGAACAATTTCAGGTTCATTGCTTATGTCCAGTTTTGTTTTTTAGTTAGGTTGTGATGTTTTCGTTTGGTTGGATAAATAAGGTTTGTCTAGTTTATTTTTTTAGTTCCATCGGCTAAATCTTTTGTAAAATTTTTGTAATTGTTGATATTTGGTAATATTTTTTTTACAGTTAGTAACAGTTTTTTTTTTTTTTTTTTTTTTTGATACGATGGAACTTTGTACATAAGTATATACAGGGTGTCGAAGTTTTGAGGCACATTTTTATGCGCCATTATGGTACCGGTGATGACTTGGAGAAGTTTTTTGATCATGAATTGTGGACAACACATTGATCATCCTTTTGTGGATATTGTTGCGTTTGGGTAATGAATAAAGTTAATCCATACACAACATATCTTCTACTTTTCAGACCTTAATGGTATTGGAGATGTCGGTAGATGGTATCAGAGCTGAGGACAGCTCCATATTTTCAGAGGAGGGGTAGGGCCGCTTGTGCTTTCTCTCGCTCACCTCTCATTGTCAGCGTACGATACACATATTTTGCGTATATACATGAAGAATGACTAATCAGAGAGTATTTTTGTTTTGGTGATCGTATATTATGAGATACATAATGATCGTTTTTTTATAGATTCAGTCGTGTTCGGAAAATCGGTGGAGTGGTGCCGGTTACGACGGATCTGGTTTTGTTTTGGTGATCGTATATTATGGGATACATAATGATCGTTTTTTATAGATTCAGTCGTGTTCGGAAAATCGGTGGGGTGGTGCCGGTTACGACGGATCTGGTTTTTTTTTTTGGCACGCCCTAGTGGTGTGACAAATTTTGTAGCACATATGTCTATGCGCGAATTTCAGGCAAGAATAACCTTAGCCGGGTTAGACTGATGGCCGGATACACGGGTGCGGATGACAACACCTGAACTAAAGAAGCCTGGGTCAAAACATGGATTTTCATGAAGGTTTTTTGTGGAGAGTATAGAAACCCTGGACCGCATGAGGTTGCGTGAACATCTGTCCTGGGGAAGGCTCATTACTACGAGATGAATACTGGAGTAATAAAGAAAGAAAGATTTTATGGGTAGTCCAATTATTATTTTTTAGGTATATTTTTGGTGTTTTTTTTTTGTTGTATTGTTATTAGCTGGCGAGTTTTGCAGGGTAAATTTGGTTTAGATTCTCAGGTTTTGGTTTCTTGTTTTAGGTTTAGCTCTGCCAACTGAGAATTTATATATTAGGATATAAGATAGCCCGGACGAGACAGGTTTTTTTTTTGATGTGTAGAACATTGGTCCTGGCAGTTGGAATAAAAAAGGAATGGCAATCTCGATAAGGTAAAAATGTATAGAATTGGGGTAATCACTCATGTGACATTTACTAAACGATTTAAAGTACATTATTTGTGTCAATGTTTGGCATGTTACTTTGATCGAAATTTAACAGTAAACTTTAGTGACTGGCTAGGTAGTTGGATATTTTTGTTCAGGCATATTATGTTATTTTATTTAGAAACATATTTGATCCTAGTCCAGCATGTTATTTTTTTTTAGTTTTTATCAAACGAGCGCAGAGGCGGTTTAGACTGGTGACCTCTTTAAACTCAAGCCTAGAAACTAGTTAACCAAACAGAGGCGGTTTTTTCTGGTGACCTCTATAAATGAAAAGCCTAAAACCAGTAAAAGCGCGAAGAGGCGGATTTCCTGGTAACCTCTATAATAAAAAGCCTAATTACCAGTAACAGAAATTCTAAAGCGGGTTTTCCACTCGATACTTTTCTTTACAAGGGTTAGGGGAGTATGAATGTTTTACCAAATGTAGCATAAGTCCCAACAGCTAAATGTTCGGTACTGTGTCTATATAGGTTGTTTAAAAGGAAAGTGAATGCTCACAATTAGGTGTGTAGCAGGACTTATGGTATGAAAGAAGGATATATAGCGACTTACTTACTGACTATACCAGATTTGTAGTGATTGATTTTTGTCACAGATTTTGTAAATAAAAGGAGTGCAATGTAAATGTATAAATTTTTTGTTTCCACAAATAGATTCACCCGAATAGATTGGCATTATAACAAAATGATTAGGAAACATATAAGAGGAAATATGCTAAATTAGAGATCTTGATAAATATATTGTACCCGGTTGAAATGTCACATGAATGAAGGAGACAGGAGGAGAAGGGACTTAGTGCATAGGTTAATTTCTTTTTTTTTATTTATTTTTTTAGAAAGGTTTGTTGGAAAATTTTTAGTTCCAGGATTGAAATTATTGTGAACTTTCGGCCTGCACCTGCAGCAGTGAACTTAGAACTGCGATATTCTGTTGGGGAATTTGGTCATATCTTTTGTTTTCATTCTTCGTTAAAGTTTGCGTTTCAGAGTTTGTTTGATTCAATATATTTTGTTTGGGGATTTACAATATACCCAAAAAGGTCCAGGAAGTTTTTTTGGTTTCCACATTGTCAATGAGTTTTTTTTTTTAGTCTGGTTCTGTTTGCTTTTAAATCTCTTATTGAAATAGTTCCAGTGACTGTTATCGCTGAGGGCAGCGAGTGTTTCACATTGGCATGTGAAACTTTGGCAGGAGAGGGTGTATTGTAACATGTTAAATCATACTCCAAGTTAGATTTTGTTATAGATCTCGATAATAGAATATATTGTACAACGCCATCTGACGAGGAGCAGCGTCTTTTCTATTAGATCAAGTTGTGTTTTCTCCGTATCTGAAAACCAGACGCCGAGTTTGTAAAAAACGCCGAACTGCGCCACTTTCTTCGTTAAAGGAATAATGAAAGCTTTTCTTGTTGAAGACAGATTGATAATTTCGCCTATCTAAGAATCAAGAAATAATGGTTGAATTGGCCTCTGCGAGTGAAAGGGAAAAGTTTTCATCTACTGTCTCAAAATAGATAAAATGGTTAATCCACGTAGCGACAGCTAGCTACAAGTGGCGTGAACTAGAAGAAAGGTGAAAACTAAGTGGAGGTATCTGTCGGCAAGTAGCGAACTTCTTAGTGTTGCTATTAATAATTGACGTTCCAGGAATATTTCGGGCTCTGAATAACTTTGGAAGAGGAACGGCTTGTTTAAAAATCCAGAATAGGTCGCATCTTTAAGTTGGCTAACAAATAATAATTACAGAATGCAGCGTTTGATATGTCGAAAATAATTTAAATCTAGAAATCGCTTGCGATGGTCACACCATGGAAGGTTTTGACATAACGCAAAAATCACGTCAAAGTTCCAGAGAAATTCTTTTTTTTGTATGGACTTCTTCGAGTAAACACCGGATGCTGGCTGATATGTACCAAATCTGGCTGGAGGAAAGTGACCAGTATTACTAGGCCGACAAGGTCTACTTTACGAAGCAAATGGCAGAGTTAGTTCTGGATTTTTCGAGATAACCGGAAGTTCAAAGTCTCAGTAGAACGCTACTCGAAGATGCAAAACAAGATAGTATATAAACAAGTGAGAAGCCTGTGGATTGGATTTGGATTTCGGACGTAAAACCGAATTTACTTTATATAGTTGGCACGTAATTAAGATCGACGCAGGCGGCAGAAAAATACGCAGTTTCTCTTGTGTGAACAAAACGACCGAGGCACGCTGTCCAGAACGAAGCTGCCCTGTTACAGGCGAAATAAGTATACCAGTGCAAAAGCCAGGTTATATCGTGCATCTACGGTCGGCTATTGTCGTCACCACTGCGAGCTGCTGTGCGCGATCACCCGGGGCTCACCACCGTTCGTGGAAGAAGCCGGTCTACGAGGGACTCCAGAAGGACTCCAACACACCACCTGTCCAGTAGAAGATATCACCACCGTTCGTGGTCAAGCAGTAAGAGCTGATCGAGTGGAGTAAGGAGGCGTTCCGCGGCGGTACGCGAGACGACCGTACGGCGTCCCAGGAAGCTTCCAGGTTGGTCCACTCCAAATCATTTTGAGTCAGCGAGCTACAGTGTTGAGGGAAGCCTTCGCCTTCTAATGTGTTAATATTGTTGAAAGATACTTTCTGTCTATTTTCTGTTATTATCTAGATATTTTCTGATATTATCTAGATACTTTCTGTTTATTTACTATATATTTTCTAAATATACTTTCTGTCTACTTTCTGTTATTATCAAGATTACTTTCTGTTATTATCTAGATATTTTCTGATATTATCTAGATACTTTCTGTTTATTTTCTATGTACCATCTGTCTTAGATTCTGTTTTACTTTCTATTTTAGAGTTTGATTTCCCTCTGGGAAACACAATCATACACACACACACTCTGTTTGCACTAGTTCTCTTTTAATTTAAAACATTCTATGGCAAATACAAGAATATTCCGTTGCGTTGTGACCAATACATGTTAATCTGCTGAGCACAGACTCTAAGTTTTATTGGCCTAGGATTCTCCAGTACTATAGTAAATTCATATCATACAGGCCGAAGTTAAGTACTAGAATTTATATGTTTGAGGATATTGTAATCACATTTGAGAATTTTGAGTTTTGAGTATTAAGTTAGTAATATTTCCTATTATAAGGTCTTGCTGTTTATAATTATTTTGATGCAGAACAAACTAAATTAAGTGTAAAATATTTCTTTTTAAATTCCTCAGTAAAGGGGAGAGTACCAATATTCGATAACTCATGTGTGCTTTTTCTATTTTTTGTAATAAAGCCCATTGTTATTGAATTTACCATCTTGTTTTTATTCCTCGCCTTTACCTGAGAAGGAGGTCCGTTTCCTTAGCCGGGCAACGGTCCTTTCAATATTATCAGCAAATCGAAGGTGAGTGATGCATTCACCATTGATGTTAACACCATATCCGTTCCAGTTCAGAAGCTTGAATATATCTTCCAGTGCAGAGGTGAACAGTTTCGGAGAAATAACGTTTCCATGTCACCCCTTTTTGCAACTGGATAGAATTCGTGTTCCGATGTTAAAGACAAGTCATGGTGGCCTTGCTGTAGAAACACTTCAACACTTCGATGTACCAGTCAATCTGGCACCGCTGTAATGACTGTAGCACTGCCCAGGTCTCGACTGAATCAAAGGTTTTCTTGTAGTCCACAAACGCTAGATATAGTGGCTGATTATACTCTTCGGTCTTCTGTATAATCTGCCGGAGCGTATGGATGTGGTCTGTGGATGTGTATGGATGTGGTACATTACTTATGGTAATTAATAATTAATTATACGCATGAGTTTATATATAATCTATTTATTTTTTTAGTAACCACTTTTTGAGTTCCGTACAATGATAATGGTAACAATTCTGTTGTCTAAACCAGGGCTTGATATCGGTACCTCGGTACCAGAAATTCTAGTATCATAGTGGTAAATAAGAAGAATAAGAATAAAAATAATTTATTGACAACAAACTTAAACGACTTATAGAATACAAAAATCACATGAACCACGACAACAAATCTATTAGGACCGTGTTAATTCTGGTATTTTCCATTTCGGTACTTGAATATCGATACCTAAGAACCGGTACTGTACCCTCAAGGTACCGGTACTATGGGTTCCCATGCGACATTGCTAGAATGCCACCACACACTCGTGCTCGCGCAGCGGATGGCTATGGATTGCCACGTTGTGCGTTCACAAAACTAGTTGAGTGACTGTCACAGTGATAAAACTCACAATTCTCCGTGATTCACGGGCTTTGCAGCCTCAGATTTGACAATCACCACCGCAGTTTTTTGTTCTAAACGATGGGACAAGAAAGCAAATCATATGTATGATAATTATATGATTGGGGATTTTGTATTGTTCAACTGAAGACCTCATAGTGCCGCGTAGCATAGTTCAGTGTTAAATTTCTAAAGTTAACCGTAGGTACTGTTGTTTTTCATTCTTGACTGGGCTTTATTAAGATCTAAAATAAAAACAATATTGTATCAATAATCAATTAAGAACCTAAATTGATTTGAAAACCAAATATTGTAGGTAGGTTTGGTATGTTTTGCGGTCATATAATAATATAATATATCAGTTAGTTTTTAAATTTCGGTTCTTTAGTTGTGAAACTGAACTTGTTAACTTTTAAAATTTTTAAACATCTGAGATTGTAATAATATTATATTTTGATGAAATATTTTTTATTGAAACATATCTTAATATTGATTAATGATTATTAATATTCTATTCACCCCCAAGGAATAATACGTAAATGTATTTAGAAAATTTCTAGACTCGAATTACAAAGATTTTTGATAAGTACGGGCCGAAGGCAAGTGCTTGTTCAAACTTCAATGAGTTTTTACCGTGTACCATACGATATTTTTCAATACAGTTGTGAGACAACCCGAAAATAAAAATAAACTATTTTTGTTTGTATTCATAATTATAATTAGGAGTACAAAAACAGTTCATCAGTAATTTATAGATATCATTATTGAACTTCAGAGTGCTTTTCAGCTAGTAATTATATTGACTACAATGAGGACTGCTACTGCATTCACGGAAATGAGTTTAAAAAAAAATCTCCGAGAGTGACTTGTTTACATATATCTTCTATCTTTCACGATATAATATTATCGTATTTTAGCAACAAAACTATATTCTGCACAATTTGCGCCTTATTAATAATGACTGGCGGAGCTAATTCTATATCAATATATTTTTCAACCTATGAAACCCAAACACTACTCATTATTATGCTATTATTAAACAACAAAACTCAGTCAAAATTTAAAATAACGAGAATATAATAATGGATGTTTTTAATTGTAAAAAAATTGGTAAAGTGTGACTCGAACACACCCCTTACCCTTCTTTCTTTACGTTAAGCCTTTAAATTTAAAAAAAAAATATATTTTGTTTAAGTTCTTACTCAAACAAATATCTGTTGAAATTAAATAACTTTTATAATATTTTTAACCAATTTCGTAAATCAGTTGCTTAGTTTAGTGTATTCATTATTTTTTCATTGAATAAAGTCGAAATTATAAAATACTGTAAGTAATTGCACTAGCGCGTAAAATGAACTTTTAATTCATGTTTACCGCCTTAAAAATACACTTTTTGAGCAACTACATAAAAAAAACTTTTTATTATTACTGGAAATACAAAAACTCTTTTATAGACTTCGATACTCGTGAGTTACAT
Organism: Alsophila aescularia; assembly: GCA_946251855.1. Classification (NCBI taxonomy): domain Eukaryota; kingdom Metazoa; phylum Arthropoda; class Insecta; order Lepidoptera; family Geometridae; genus Alsophila; species Alsophila aescularia. The sequence continues at coordinate 46,116,802 of OX276383.1, read as the reverse complement.
GGGACACCTACGCTGTGCGGCGTGCGCCTTTACAAGCTCAAGTGAGTCGCGCCGAGTATGTCGGTAAAAAACAAAGGGCCGCTCAAGTGCGTAGGTAACCGGACACCCATCTGGCCCGGTGACCCTTGCGTAAACAAACAGTTTTTATGGCCACTTGAGAACCCTCTGATATAAACAAATGACTGTGTCCTGACAACAGATTAATATTATATACGACTTAGAATTTGTTTTTGCCGATGCCTAATCAAAATATTTATAAAAACACGCGGGAAGTTGAAAAAAAAACGAAATGTATGCATTTGATTTCAATTTTCAATTTTCAGCGACGACCTATGATTTTTTATCTGTATTTAGGACCACTACAGATGTACCTTTTCAACAGATAAAAAATAAAAACGAAATAGTCAAGGGTTTTTTTTAATAATCGACTAAAATCGAAATAAAATCGCGCAAAACTCATGCGTGATTTTTAAACATTATTTTTGGAAAATCTAGAGCTTATAAGTGAAATATAAAGTTAATATTGTGTTGTTACATGTTATTACTAGTAACTTAAATTAAATAAAGAGCCCTAAATTCGATAACTTTTAAATAAATCTATAACATGTTCGACTCGCAACTAGAGAAGCATGACGCAATCGGGCTTTAATTATTTTGTAACTAAATAAGTTTTATTCATACGAATGATTTGATCGATAGAGGTTGAAACAACGATAATTTTAATATACAGGTTGTAGGTGTGCATCCCCGCCATATTTACAGAGGTAGGTATACTCCACTTACAGAACAAGAATCATTAATAAAAGAAGTACTAAAAATATTGAATTAAAAATAAATAAATAAAGTTTATAAAAATCGACATGTGTACGCGATCCTACTTTGAAATCACCACGTGTGGTAAGAGCCTGCACACTAACGAAGCGTCGTCGCGTGTAGAGCGTACGCGCAAACGCACACGCGTGGCGGCCGCGGCGGCAGGCGGCGTCCGGTCAAAGGACTCAAAGGCTAGCCGCAGGCGCGGCGGTGGCACTGGCGGCGGCGACAAAGGCGAAATGCGCGCGGGACACCCGCCCCCTTCACCCGCACAGCGCACCGAGCGATCAGCTGTACTGTACGAACGGTGATCACTCGTCACAAGTTCGCCGCGATACGCGTTCAGTGCTCGATGCAAAAATGGAGCAATTTTCGAATGTCGAACTTGTGGAGATGGTACGTTTGTACGCCATAAGCGGGAACAGTTTAACCCAGGCCGTGCAAATGTTTCGCGAACAGTTTACAAATAGCCGGATTCCAACACGCGACGTGATGCTGGGTGCCACACAGAGACTGAGGGATTATGGTCAATTCCAGGTCCCACGTCACGCTCGCGCTCGCGGTAGCGTAGGACTGTCAGTCGAAGTCCAAGAAGAAATCCTCCAATTTTTTGAGAGGGAGCCGCGAGCCAGCACTCGCGATGCTGGGCGGTGCTTCAACATTCACCACACCACCGTCTGGCGACTGCTGAAACGGGAGCTTCAGCATCCTTTCCATTTTCAACGGGTACAGGACCTTCATCCACACGACAATGCCGCGCGCTTAGCTTTTTCCCACTGGATTTTGCAAAATAGGGCAGTGAACATTTTGTGGACGGACGAATGCATGTTCTCACGTGTGGGAATCTTCAATATTCACAACGAACACTGGTGGGCACATCGAGACCACAACCCGCATAAGACAAAAAACGATTCGTTCCAGAATCGATTTAGTGTGAATGTCTGGGGTGGCATTATTGGAGAACACGTGCTAGGTCCGTACATGATTGAAGGCCACCTCACCAGCATGAGTTACCTGGAGCTTCTGCATCATGTCATTGATGAGATGCTTGAAGACGTGCCACTGGCATTCCAAAGAAACCTATTTTACCAGCAGGACGGAGCTCCACCTCATTATGGACGTCAAGTGCGCGAGTATCTGGGTGAAGTGTTTGGAAGCCAGTGGATTGGTCGTGGTGGGCCAGTACCCTGGCCACCAAGATCACCTGACATGACCCCGTGTGATTTTTATTTATGGGGTGAAATAAAGCGACTCGTATACACGGACGAAATTACAAGTGTTGTGCAATTAAAAGACAAAATCATCTCAGCATTTGACCGTGTTAGACGCAATGTGAACGTTTTAAAAAAACTAACACGAAACCTTAGACGGCGTGCTCAATTGTGCATCGAAAATGAAGGAGGACACTTTGAGCAGTATCTAAGGGTGACGTAAATAATAATTGTAAACTTGTAAATAAATTTGTAAATTCTAATCGAACTGTAAATAAGCTGATTCCAAATTTTTAACTACGCCAAAAATACCTAACTAATGTTAACTTTAACAACACATTCTCACTTGCAATAAGTTCATAGCAACTGATACATAATGTTATCAAGGCTTAAAAACTGTACTAAAGATTTAAAATACAAAAGAAAATTACAAAGATAACTAAGTTCCCTAACTTGATAGGTTGATACTTTCTAATTTTTATTTTCGATTATACTTTAGACTAATTAGGTAGGTATTTTGACGGTCCTAAGCCCGCTCAAGTAAGAAGGGAAATATTGAATCGTATTTATTTTGCGAATACAATCAATTGCTTGTACAAACTTTTAGAATACCTAAATAAATCTAATTGTAGACGTCGTTTGTTGCTTTGCGGTGCGTTTCGAGGCACGTCAGAGACGGGGTGGCGCGGGCGGCGGCGCGCGGCGGTGCGCGAACATACCACACGTGTGTGTGTGTGTGTGTGTGTGTGTGTGTGTGTGTGTGTGTGTGTGTGTGTGTCGTGGGGTTCTACCTCTGGTTCTACTCCAAAATGAAGTAGGCCCTACTACACACACTACACGCACACTACGCACCGGCCGCGGCGTGCGGCGCGGCAGCGCCCCAAGGCTGGCGCGGGTCATTGCCCCGGTCGTTGCCCGAGCCACAGAATAAAGAAGTAATACCCGAGCACTCAGCTGTTCGATCACTCACGCTCGCCGCAATACGCTCGATGCTAAAATGGAGCAATTTTCTAATGTCGAACTTAGGGAGATGGTTCATTTGTTTTTTTTTTTGCCCACGCCCACGCGTCGTGTTTCTAGGTGCCACACAGAGCAATTCCAGGTTTAATTCAATGTGAACGTGTTAAAAAAATTACACAAAACATTAAGGCATCGTGCTCAATTGTGCATTGAAAATGAAGGAGGATACTGAAGAGTATCAAGGTAACGTAAATTGTAAACTTGTTCATAATTTTTTACATTCCAATCGAACTGTAAATAAGCTGATTCCAATTTTTTTACCACGCCGGAAATTCCTAACTAATGACAACGTTGATGATACATTCTCACTTGCATTAAGTTTATTTATACCAACTAATAATTAAAGGTTCGCTATTTATTCTGTGGCGCGGGCGGCGGCGGCGCGCGGCGCGTCTATAGGAGCGCGCACACATACCTACCATACATGTGTATGTGTCGTGGGGTTCTACTCCAAAACAAAGTTGGGCCTACTACGATTTATCAATAAAATATTTAATTAAAAATTCCACCTCCAGTTAAATGTAGGAATTAAATAGTATTGTTAGTTAATTAAGGTATACCTATTACAATCGACTCTGCGAATATGGCGGGGATGGAAAACTACAACCTGTATAACACTTGTTATCCCATGAACTTACGGCAATTTTGCAGAATTTACAAAATATTTCAAAGTTAAAAAAAACATTCGAGTCGTGCGTCACAGTATATTTATTTATAAAGTAGATTGAATCTGTTTCTTAGATTATGGCATTTTATTGCGTTGCTACATGATATTACTAGTACCGTAGATTAAATTAAAGTCCCTTGATATGATACAGTTCAAATAAATCATAAAATGTACAAATTTGGTACAAAAGCATCGATCGATGCACGACGCACTCGAGGAAAACAAAACTAGCAACCATCGAGGCTTGATTCACTTGAGAGATCATTTTTTTTACCGACGCACGTGAGCGGTTACTGGCATCATTCGCCTACTGTGATCTTTCGCTCACACTTATGAAATGTACTACGGGAACCGGTATTTGAACCTATAATTAAGGGGTATTTGAACCTATATAAAATACCACTTTATTGGGAAATACCTGTATGCTACTTAAAATACCAACACAGTACCGGTACCGTGCCAAAGTCAGTGGAACCATTTTATGAAAATAGCGGTTTCCAAGCCCTGGTTCCAAGTTGAATAAAATAATTTAAAACCAAGTCCGTAAGTCTCAGGAATGGTGTAAGTAGTAAAAATCTATTGAGTAGTAGTAGTAGTAGTAAATTATAATGCCAGCAGTGTAAGAGAATGTGTGTTTTATATGTAGGTATAGGTAGGTATGTACGGAAGCATGATTCATATGTGTAAAAGAAATACTACAAAACACTATATACCGTAAAAATAATAATTAGGTAGCTACCTAGAATTTTCGTCGGTAAAACGCTCAATCGAGCAAGTTCAGCGGCGTATAGCTCCCCCTTATGTGTTATTCCAAGATGAAAAATACCTATAAAGTAACATACTACATTACATCAACAATCGTTCAGCTGTCGTATAGTTTTTTTTATAGATTGCTCGGCTTTTACGTATTGGATTGCAAATGCAAATGATTGGAGATGCAAAGCTCAACACATCATAAGTCAAAACTTAAGCTATCAAATAATGAAAACCGCATTTTAATCGGTCCAGTAGTTTGTACGTGATGTGCGACCATACAAACAGACAGACATACACCATTTCTTAAAATGTTATATTCTTGTTCAGTAGCTTATTTTTAAGTCTCCTAGACCATTTTAGGGTTCCGCAGTTAAAAAAGGAACCCTTAGATGCCATTTCTGTCTGTCCGTCTATCCGTGCGTTTCTCTGTATGTCACAGCCATTTTATTCAGAAACTGTTAACACAAAAATGTATAAATATTTGTAACCGCCACATAGTCATAAAAAAATAATTAAATAAACCCTTATATACCAAAACAGAAAAATGAAAAAAAAAAACAAGTAGGGTCTCGGTGCATTGGTATTTAAAAATTATAATGAGGTTTTTTTGACATTTTATTTTCTAGTTGGTTCGTTTACGAAATATATTCTAAAGAGAGCTTTTTGCTTGACCCAAATAAATAAAGTACAGAACTTAAAACTTCGAAAAAATATAGAGTTAGTGCGCTTGTGCGCATAATACGAATTTACTAACAAAATTATCCCAGCCTTCTAGGGTTATTTACGAGATATAGCCGACCAAGATAACGCCTTTTATGACTGCGTCTACTCTGAACATATTCCATAGTGAGCGATATAATCCAACCGTAAAAATAACTTTGTTGGCGTATAACGTAAAAAACTTCTGGACCGATTGCAATGCAGTTTTCACATGGGTAGCGGCTGGCTACGGCCTAAGTCTATCTTATTTTTAATAATCTTCGTTTTACAGAATTTTTGTAAGTCACTGCTTTATTATAAGTATGGATAGATACGCCTACGTCCAGCATTGGACAGATATAGGCTGATGATGATGTTACAACGCAACGAACAATCGCTCGACGTTGTAACGATCATGCATTGAAGCTTATAAGTCATCCAATACCTTTCGGATCACTATAAGTCTGCTTTTACTCCGAATACCTATAGTGAGAAGCAAAGCAAACACGTCTCAAGCTCGACGATGCTCAACCATCTCGACTCGACTAGATCGGCCTTTTGTGCTGACCGTCGCAGGAGAAACTCCAAAAGGCTTTATTGTAAATCTTGCTGCAAACAGTATAGTGGATTCTTTAGCTTACCTCTTTGCAATATCTGTCGAGCATGGATATTAGAAAATGTATTGAAGTTCGATAGTATTATAAGGCCTTCTCAGCATTTGTAAAGCTTTGTAGTACCATCGTGAGTCCTGAGAAATATCTGCACTGAAGAGCTAGATAAGATTTAAGACCTCCGTTATCTGGCTGGCAGTGTGCTTTCAAAGTTCTTTGATAGACGCTACGACTCTAGGTATCTGTTAAAATGCTGTTTTCACTCTTGGATAGCTTAAAATCTGGTCTAGTTTGCATCTCATTGCTATGAGTAGTAGCCGAGCAATCGTTTTTTTTTACGGCTGAACGAATTTTGATGATCTTTGGTATATTGTACTTTATAAGTAGGTGATATTGGCCCAGGAAACTCTATCTCAGAAAAATGTCCACGCGGGAAAAGCCGCGTATTTTCCCCTGAATCTAAAAAAACATTTTGAAATATTAATAAAAAATATGGCTAAGCTGGTGTAAACATAAATTCTGGATATTGTATAAATAAAATCGATGTAATAAACCGGGACAAGCAGCCCCTCCCTGGGAATCAAGAAACACATTCATGCGAAGGCACGACAGGGTGCCCCAGATATGTCGGCCGTATGTCCAATACGTATTATACGATTCAGACAAGCGGACATAGGCTCGCTTTTCATATAGAAAAGCGCAACGGAAATGTACTGGCAGTATTCTAAACGACGTACCTATATTATGAAGCCTGTGTCTGTTTGTCTAAAAGGCTATCCTGATCTTTTACTTTCCGTACAAATTAAACTAATGTATATTTTTAACACTTTAAAAAATAATTAATAATGTACAGGTTTCAACTCGTTCAATATTAAGCGGCCGGCGGAGGGTGAATTGTCCAGGCTATTGCGTATTTATCTAGCTTCCCAACGGTGTTTTTTCTGAATGCTTACCTAATATGAAATGCAAGCAAATATTGAACTTTGCATATTTTCACGACGTATTTCCAATTCGCTTACATTTCGTTTCAGGTACATCTGGATTCCCAATCCCACAACAGCTGGGATTGGGAATCCAGATAAATAATAGTATTTATCTGGGTTCCCAATCCCAGCTGTTTTCGCATAGGCGAATCCAAATTTTAACATAATATGGTAGAAATATGCTTAAATACAAATGATTTTGGAATTACGTTTGTGTGGACAAAAATTGATATTCCTCCAGTCACTTAAGTCACGTTGTTAAGATATATTTTGTACAGTGTACAATAATAATTGTACAGTGTAAGGAAGCTATTTAGTACGATGGCGATGCTACATTGTCGGCTCTTAAAATACCTGCTGTAATGGTTGACATTTGGTGTTGAAATGTCATCAGGGCTGGCTATTCAGAACATCCTGTGTTGATGCCAGTAATGTAGAAGACATTGTCATTTTACTTGAGCTTTAACATATGAACTTTATTATTAGTATTGTGACAGTTATCTATATCTATTCTATACTTATAATAAAGCAATAGGACCGAAATATTCTGTGCAAAGAAGATAATTTAAAAAAATAGTCTAGGTTACTTAAAATAAGCTACTGAACAATAATATAACATTTATAAAAATCTTGTTTTTCTGTGTTTGTTAGCTTGTTCGTTTGTCTGTATGTTTGTTCGCGCATCAAGTAGAAAATACTAGACCGATTGCAATGCCGTAGGTTTTAACTGTAGGGATTGACAAAAAAACTGGTTTACTTGGTATCTCAATCCGATCAGTAGAAGCCGAGCAATCGATGAGGAATTTTGAACAAATGTTGGTATATGGGTATTTTAGGTCTTGGAATAGTACATAGAGAACTTTTAACTTAGTGAAATGACCACGCGTGCGAAGCCGCGGTCATCAGCTAGTCAATATATAAAAGAGATAAATGGCTTAAGATTTTGACAAGGAAGTTAAATTGCAAAAGAGTAAGCCAAAATTGTTGAATGGGAACAAAATAAGCTGATGATGGAGCAAATGATACTCAGCAAAATTACGTTTATCATAATGATTTTAGTATCATCTCTTACGGATACAGGTAAATATAATAAGGTCTTGTTAAATCACAAATTGTAAAGCTCATAGAGAAAAGTATCAACGAGTACAACCTCCCTCCTTCCCTTTCAGAAGGAACGACACAATTACACCCCATTGAGAGCAAGCACCCTTACGTTCACAAGTATCTCGGAGTCACATGTTTTATATATCCTGAAAGACTCCTTGTGACAGTCTTGTTAAAACTGCAAGTTGATGCGTGCCATCTGAATACAGGTTCCCTATAAAAATGATGTCTGCAAGTAGAGATGTAGCAAATCCGGTCATGAACCGATTGGACCCATTTCTTTTTTCAGCCGATTAAACACTTTTTACCGAAACTTATGTACCCTATTTTTTATCACAATCTTGCCATCAAATAGGTTAATAAGTAGTTTTTATATAACTTAAACTTTAGACTAAATAAGAACTTTACATAGAAAAGGGATATTTATCATGCAAAACTTTTTGTTTTGATTTTCTGATATTACAACACTATTGCAAGCGCCATGATCACGGATTAACTGAAGTAATGAGGGCGGGAATTATTTTTCAACAAGCTGACAAAACGGTCTACCTTTTTTGATATGGTTGATGTTACCATTGATCACAGTATCACAAAATAAAACATAGATATCCATGGTAAATATCCCGCTTCTGTTCCGTATTATCAAAAATTATAAATTTACTGTTAGTGACCATGTCAGTTTTAAAATGTGTATTGTCCATTAATTCTTTTCTTACTGTGTCTGTGGCGAATACACTTTGAGAATGTATTAGGTTTTATAAAGGAAGCACTTGTAACTTATTACACTAAAACTACACTAACTCAAACGGTTTGTCCTTTTCAGTCTTCTCATTAAGTATGTCCCTGTGTTCGATGACAGATAAAGTAACAGGTTTTTTTTCCTTGGGTTAATTTACACATATTTTGAACCCCAAAATTTCAAAACAAATATTGCTCTCAATTTAAGCTGTTTTGCCAGGCGAAGACAAACAGGACAAACAGGTTTTATGTATGTAATTTGTGACTTTACATATGACATGTACATAAGAAAATCGTATCACATATTATCGTTTAATATTAGGATTCAAGTCACATCAGGATACACATAGATTTAATTACCTGTTTCCTGGTATAACAGTGTAGAATCCCTTGTGAATACGATGTTCTGTAACTAAAGGGATGAGAAGGAACAATCCGGCCAAATCACAACACAGCTACGAGTAGTACATCTCTAGCCTGTACTTACTCTTGTCTAGTGCTCTCTCTTAAAGACTGTCTGCAATTTCTCTTCACTTGAATGTTTGAACAAGATCCTTAAAATAATGAGTTTCGTTTCTATATTTTTTGTCGTCTTTTAAACGCCTTTTCATTCCTTGAAAACCTTTTTTTATACACAAAGGTGTATAATAACAGTCATCTGTCTGTCTGTTGGCACAAAGATATTATTTTATGTTTAAGGTTGTTGCTTTTGTAAAAGGAGGTACAAAAATTGCGAGATTTTAATGAAGAAAAATGTATTGTTGCGAACGCTTTTCTCGGTGTTACTTGTAATAATTTAGCCAGTCATTTTTCACGCGCTTAAATTGTAATTAAAGTTAAGAAACCGCTGTAAAGGCCAGTATGCAAAAAAATATCTGAAAATACAGTATTTTTTTCTACGGCATAAAACTGTTATTTAAATTCAAATAATTTCAGAAGCAACCGGCACTATGAACCTGGTCCAATAATATTATCGCATCTCTAAGGTCAGTCAGCTTACCTTTTGGGATCAGTACTAACCATAGCGAAGCATAGATTACTTTGATACAAGTTTGTTGCTAAAGAGCGAGCAGGATCGGAATCAAGGTAGGGGTTTTGGGCTCTTTCAATTTTATCACATGAAAACTCTCAACATGTATATCTACAACTATTACTTCATTTGTGTCCATTACTATATCACAGTCAGAATAAACATATTTCAAAATGTAAAAAGCGATGGTGGCTAACGGTTCTATAGTGCAATTTAGAATCCAACGATACCGGGTTCATAACCTAGGCTCCGCACCAATGACTTTTCGAAGTTATGTGCGGTTTTCCATCGCTCCGTGTTTCGGAGGACGCGTTAAGCTGTCGGTCCCGGCTGTTATTGATTAATAGCAGTCGTTAAGCCATGTCAGAGGCCCTCGGGCGGCCTGACAAACTCTGACACCAGAGGCCAGCACTACCTCATATGATATACAAATAAACAAAATGTAAAATAGATAATAATATATTTAGTTATGTACATACAATGATAATCATCTCACAATAGCTTCTAAGTAAAACACTACAAAATTGAATGACTTTAATTATTGTTTATTCTCTTTGCTGGACTAACAGGGCACTTTTATGTTTTAGTCTAATGTGGCTTACTTATAATGTAATGCCATAAGTAAAATAAGCAATATTTAAATTTACCAAATACGAGGAAACTAAATCTTAAAATAATATATATTTTATTCGTAGTCTCTATAATAATATCTCCCCCACTGAAGACCCTGATTACAAGCCTGCTAGATCCTCAGATGGGCCATGTTCTATGAACTAGAGTTGATGATACAGCCTTGGAAAACTTGAAGGCAACTTTGTAGGCACTATTATCTCAACACAAGTTTCAGTTGTTTGGAGCGATAAAGTTCTATAATTATCTATATACTTTGAAGTGTTTATCAAAACTTATTACTACCCACATGGTAATCGTAGATCAGATTATTATCTGTTAAGAAAAAATTGTGAAAAGAAAAATGTGCGCACGTAGCTCCTACTAAGGTGTTACCGTTGAAAGACTCAGCCAAGTGAGATATCCATGGATTTAGTATCTATTTTTGGGACTAAGTCTCGTTCAAATGAGACAATCTACAATACTCACAGACGTCAACTAACACCAATTAATACCAATTAATATTAGGGCTGTCGCACATCATAACGACTCAACCCAACTTGACGTAAAATGAATAATTTAATCTTTATTCGTGTGAAGTCAGCACATTTTACAAAATCAAGTAACTAGTGAATAGTAATTTCGCGAGTCGCATACTACTTTTGTCATTTTATAAAAATGTGCTTTATGTAGCACTATTAAAGCTGATATTGAAATGCTTCACTTCGAGTCTACTTGGTGTTGAGTCGTTAAATGTGCGACAACACTAACTGTAATAATTTAATTAATAGGTTACTTAAAAACATAAAAAATAAGCTTTTTTGCAGTAACGCATAGTAAAACTACAAACCAGCTATCTTAATAAAATGCGAACACAACATTTCGTGCCTGTGCTGTTGACATTTGAAGAGCTCCTTTTACTCCTCGACGGTTAATAGCACATACAGGAAATGTTTTATACGCATTTAATTGTGATAAGCTGTTCTAAGTTTCACCGTGAGTGACATGGCTGCATAATTATTTGTTTAAATATTTTTTATTAACTTATTTCTAACCTAAAATATCAAAGGCTACAATACAAATTCGGAAGGAAACTCGTTGTAAATCGATAGAAATCTCGTTGTGAATCCGCTAGTACGTGAATTGAATGTGATTTCACATACATGTATCGTTCTATTATATATGCTAGTGATATAGCTCCGTATTGTATGAATCTTTTGCAACCAATGTAGGAATGGAGTAACGGATCCATGAATGAAGTGTTTGGAATATTAAATACTTAAAACATGAAAAATAAACAAAAATAAAGAAGATAATATTCTACATTGTGACTAGTAAAACTAAACTTACCTACAAAAGTAAGAAATCTATCTTGTACTACAGCATAGCCGTACATGCTTAAAAACCTGTCCATAGCTCCATTAGCGTAGCTCTAGTAACTATGTATAAGAACCTGTCCATAGCTCCATTAGCGTAGCTCTAGTAATTATGTATATGAACCTGCCCATAGCTTCTGTAGCGTAGCTCTAGTAATTATGTATAAGAACCTGTCCATAACTCCATTAGCGTAGCTCTAGTAACTATGTATAAGAACCTGTCCATAGCTCCATTAGCGTAGCTCTAGTAATTATGTATATGAACCTGTCCATAGCTTCTGTAGCGTAGCTCTAGTAATTATGTATAAGAACCTGTCCATAACTCCATTAGCGTAGCTCTAGTAATTATGTATAAGAACCTGTCCATAACTCCATTAGCGTAGCTCTAGTAACTATGTATAAGAACCTGTCCATAGCTCCATTAGCGTAGCTCTAGTAATTATGTATATGAACCTGCCCATAGCTTCTGTAGCGTAGCTCTAGTAATTATGTATAAGAACCTGTCCATAACTCCATTAGCGTAGCTCTAGTAATTATGTATAAGAACCTGTCCATAATTACATTAGCGTAGCTCTAGTAATTATGTATAAGAACCTGTCCATAACTCCATTAGCGTAGCTCTAGTAATTATGTACAAGAATCTGTCCATAACTCTATTAAGGTAGCTCTAGTAATTATGTATATGAACCTGCCCATAGCTTCTGTAGCGTAGCTCTAGTAATTATGTATAAGAACCTGTCCATAACTCCATTAGCGTAGCTCTAGTAATTATGTATAAGAACCTGTCCATAACTCCATTAGCGTAGCTCTAGTAATTATGTATAAGAACCTGTCCATAACTCTATTAAGGTAGCTCTAGTAATTATGTATATGAACCTGCCCATAGCTTCTGTAGCGTAGCTCTTGTAATTATGTATAAGAACCTGTCCATAGCTCCATTAGCGTAGCTCTAGTAATCATGTATAAGAACCTGTCCATAACTCCATTAGCGTAGCTCTAGTAATTATGTATAAGAACCTGTCCATAACTCCATTAGCGTAGCTCTAGTAATTATGCATAAGAACCTGTCCATAACTCTATTAAGGTAGCTCTAGTAATTATGTATATGAACCTGCCCATAGCTTCTGTAGCGTAGCTCTTGTAATTATGTATAAGAACCTGTCCATAGCTCCATTAGCGTAGCTCTAGTAATCATGTATATGAACCTGCCCATAGCTTCTGTAGCGTAGCTCTAGTAATCTATACTTATAATAAAGCAATAGGAACGAAAATCTATACTTATAATAAAGCAATAAGAACGAAAAAGTCTGTACAAAGAAGATAATTAAAAAGAAAGGGTCTGGGGTACATAAAATAAGCTACTGAACAAGAATATAACATTTTTAAAATTCGTGACTGTCTGTTTGTCTGACTGTATGTTTGTTCGCGCATTACGTAATAACTACTGGACCGATTACGATGCGGTTTTCACTGTTGGATAGCTTAGGGTTTGACTTAAAAACTGGGGTGCTTGGTATCTCAATTCGAAGAGTAGAAGGCGAGCTTTCGATAAAAAAAACTTTGACTGCAGAAGGAATTTTGATCAAATGTTGGTATATTGGTATTTTAGGTCCTGGAATAGCACATAATAAAGTACTTTTAACCTAGAGAAAAGACCATGCGGGCGAAGCCGCGGGCATCAGCTAGTTTTAATATAAAAGCCAGAACCTTAATACAAAGTAATCGTTTGAGTTAAGTAATGTTTCATTCCATGAATAGATAATATCCATTCAAATTTCCTGCAGAAAACCACGATTATCTCGATAAAACATCGACACCTAACTCCGCCTTAAAATATGGGTCAATTCTCACCCCTACCCAATTCCGAATCTCTTAGTAACAGGGTCTCCACGACACGAAATCTGCGGATTTATTAAAATAACCGCAGACCGGGTCCAACCCGGATTTCCTTGTACCGGGTACCCTTGTACCCGGTTATTGGTTATCGGCACCGATCGGCTGAAGCCGGGCAAAATGATGCATGGCCGGATAAGACAATGTAGCGGAAGGGAAAGGCGCACCCGGGCCACCCGGTTACCCCGCCGACCTTTCAATTTCCTTGATTGTTCTGTACGACGGTCGGTGGCTTTATTTCTTTATCTACACGACCGCGATGATTTCTTATGGTCAGTACACAATCCGGTTGGAAATGCGACGAGTGCTTTTGTTTGACCCGGATAAGGTTAAATGAAAATTGCTGCGGTAATAGACATGGGTGTGTTAGTTGGTTCCGTTGTTATCTGCTACTGTAATTCTTTTACTCGACGTAGTTGTTCTTTCATTTGGTCATATGAGAATGTCTATCATCTAACATGGACAAGTAGACATGTACGGAACTAGAATAAGTGACTAGCACATTCATCAAAAGTGGGGTTGGAATATACATGTTATTTTTTATTATTCTGAGTGACGAGATGAGCAGGTCGCTCACCTGATGGTAAGCCTCACGCCTGCCCATAACAGTTGCAGCGTCACTCCGAACTTTTGTTGCACAATCTTACGTCAATGCACTGCGTTCGTTACCCTGAGACATTGTTTTTTTTTTACTTTATCTGTAGTTTCCCACTGTTGGACAAAGGTCTCCTCCAATTCCTTCTATTTATCTATATCTTCTGAAAGTTCGAGAGATCGAGATCGTTGCACCACCGCTTCCTTAGACGGCCTCGAAGCTTTCGTCGGTCATTGGGTACCCAATGTGTGGCGATCTTTGCCCATCTTTCGGGATGCATCCTACTGACGTGACCCGCCCAATCCCATTTAAGCGTTGCAGTTTTTTCTTCTACATCTGCAATGCCTGTCATGGAACGCAGAACAGTATTTCTGAATCGATCAATTCGTTTTATACCTAGAATGCTGCGCTCCGAATCGTATTATATATTTGATTCTTATAAATATAATATGTCTCATTGCCGAGTAATTTGTCTGAAACTTATCCCTGCAGACCGAAACACAGAAATGTTTACACACTACTGCTCGGCGTTTGAATATCTGACAAAAGTGTGGAACTGCTGCTGGCGGACTAGGCATAAAAGGCCTACCGCTAAGTCAAGGCAATGCAAAAAACAACATGAACGTTCTTAACTTACGGAGTGTTTTTGATTAGCACAAGCTAGTTCCATAGCAGGATGCGTAGAAAAATTAAACTATATATAAAAGACTACGTGATATGAAAGGGCCAAATCCGTGTTATGAGGACTTTGAATTAATCAGTCAGTAAAGTAAGCTCAACTGGTCAAGAGCATTAGATCGCGCCAAGGTGCATTGCTGGGGTTGGTGACCCAACAGAAATCATCATATTTCATACAAAAAGTTGGGTAACATTTCAGTCCAAAATGATGTCCAATACACAAATTAAATAGTGCAATAAAATAAATTAGCGTTACTGCTAAAAGCATATTACAAGGAATGAGTGAATTTCAATCGACACTGATATAAAATAGTCGAGTGGACATAATATCCGAGGTACGATTTTATCGAATCGTGTCATAGAGAGCAGAGTGATCGAGTGACCTTTGTGCCTATTCTGAACTAGCACGTTAAAGGCTGTGAAATAATTCCTCTTTTGTTAGCCACTTTAGGACTTTTGCGAACGGTAAAACGATTCGAGCAATTTTGCTGCGCTCGCTTTCAAATGGTATGCTTACATCTTCGTTCCATTCGTTCGTTGCCATTTTCTCATTTCTCTCACCACCTAATATAGTACTATGTTTTTGCAAGAAAAACCAGCTATTGTTTTATTATGTGCACACTCAGTGGAAGAGGCTAGTTACCCACAACACAGGGTATCCTCTAGGTAAGCCTCTTACTATCATAATGCCAACTTCCATTCTTCATGATGGTTAGAAGTTGGCATAACGCTAGATACGAAATAAAGATTCGAAAGGGACTCTTATCGTGAAACAGGGTTATAATTAAGTTTTTATTTTTAGTTAAAACTCTATGGCACAGTTTGTAGTACTCCTACCTGCAGAGTTTAGTGCCCTGTTTCGAATCCTGGCGGGGGAAGATGTAAACATAAGTATTTAGTGTGATGAGCATAAATGTTTTTCGGGCCTTGGATGTCTGTGGTGTGTTGTGGAGTGTTGCTGTGCGTCCATGTCACCCGCGACAGAGAATCCTAGTGCATTACAATTTACCATCGGCTCAGTTCTCCATATATATCTAACTAGCTACATTTAATAAGTACACAAAGAGCTTCTTTTCATTTTTACGTACTTTGTTTAAATGTATAATTCAACATTTCCAACATACTTTAAGTCTAAACCAGTCAGCCAGTATTTTCTGGTCCTCACAAAAATATTGCACCGTCCGCACCGACGCAAACCTTCGTCGACCCGCAATGATTGATGTGGAGGCCGCCCGGACCGGATAAGACAATGTACCGGAAGGAACGACCCGGCATAAAGCTGCACGGGACACGAGAAGCTATTTGTGACGGACCGACTGTGCCCGGCCGGATATTTTTGTACGTCATATTGTACGCAACGGCGAAGATAGAGACGAACAGCTTGGTGTTATCAAGTAACTCATACTGTACTTAATGTTGGTTGTGTTTTATGTTTTTTTGCGCTGATCTCTACCATTGATACACGACCGACATACAATAAATAATAGTTTAAAAAAACTACAAAACACGCTTTATATAGAAAACCAAACTAAAAAATAGAAAATAAATTTTAATAGTGTAAATAAGAAACAAATGTTTTATTTAAAAAAAACGTGGGATGCTTCTCATATCTATCAATTAAATATTTATAACTATTGACCTATGCACCCCACGTTTTTTTTTAAATAAAACATTTTTTCTTATTTACACTATTAAAATTTATTTTCTATTTTTTAGTTTGGTTTTCTATATAAAGCGTGTTTTGTAGTTTTTTTAAACTATTATTTATTTTCTACCTTTTTTTTCGAATTATTGTCTTGTCATCAGTCTTTGACAGGTGTGCAAAATTTGAATGAAATCTGACCGTTTTAAGTGGGTCAAAATAGCGTCCAAAGGAGTCGGTTACAAACATACAAATATACAAACATACAAGTGAAGCTAATATAAAGCGTATAAAAAGAGAAATGGAAATATGATATAGCAATGTTTCAAGATTTTACGTATTATATGTTTATTTTATTATAGTGGTAATCAGGTCTAAAAAATCTATTTAGCTCATAATTGAAATTAACTAAGTTTACAGTTACTAATATTATTTTATTAAAGGTAAACAACACACAGGATTTATGAAAACAAATGCTATGATAAAGCTAATAATTTAAGTGACTCATAAACAGCATGTTAAAAAATTGCTGCGTTCAGCGGTAGGTACTGCCCGCGTGGGCAATGATAAAAAGTACCTTAAGTGTTATTCAAGAATCTAATACACCAAATACTATCAAAATCCGTTCAGCCGTTACGGAGCTGAGTGTCAATAAACATACTTCCAGACTTTCGCAGGTATACTATTGGTAGATATCTAAATAAATAAATAGAAGAAGAAACGTTAACCATCGTTTAACTTGCCCTTGGCCTATACAATGAATGATCTGTTAACTTTCCTATAGACTATATAAGAGTTCTAGAATAGACAGAAAATTGAAAAAAAAAAGAAGTTTGTTATTACATGGAATACACTCGCCGCGACGTCGGGATTGATTTCAGTCTCTGTCACTGAAAAAAGAGCCCAAGAATTATTAATGCCCTATCTAATATAATATTTCTATTTTTGGCGAAAGGGGATCAGTAGAGTGCCAGGAAGTATGGATTATTATATTTTCGGAATCTGCTAAAAGGTTTAACTTGCTATAAAATATGCAACGTTTATGGCAAAGGGATACGAGGAAAGCCAATATGAGGCAAATTTATCTTAGCCACGATTAAAAGTTCTTCAGTAATGGACTTCTTAAAATACATATTTTGGATGCTTATTTATAGTAATAGAGAATTACTCTAAAAAGAAGATTCCCTACCGTTGGCATCCCCCAAATATTGGCATTGTCGAAAATTAGGACTTTGAAACCATATTTAGCATATCAAGTGTTGACAATGAAACTAATAATCCTAGCACATCGCTTTATTTCTTACAATCTACTAAATATGGTGCCGAAGTCTTAATATTCAATGTTATGTGATATGCCAATATATAGGGGGTGCCAATGTTTTCATATCATTTCCACATACAGACAAAACATACAAACAAACTAAACAAAATTCCATTGAAACGTCTTGCCAAAAATAATCTTTTCTGGATTTCCCTCAAGATGTTAAGATATTGACAGCTAAAGAGTCTGTATTTCATTATAGTTTTGTTAGTGATATTTCATTCTTGTTGTTTAAATAGAACTAGTACGAGTATAGCATAGAAGTGTTAGCTAATAAATCTATTAACATAGATTTATTAGCTAACACTTACAATATCAACGTTAAACTATGCAAACTGCTATACTCGTACCTCCGCAAACACAATCAAGGTGCGGGTCCTAATAAACATATCAAGAATCGGAGCATGTAAGACCTTCAAGGGGTCACCCCTCCCCCCCCCCCCTCCTCCCCACCGCCTGGCCTGTGTTATCGCGGCTAACGGACCCCATTATGAAATATGAGGAGCGTTTCGCTCGATATTCATTTTGAGGGGGTCCTCTGCTAATCTCTGAATGAACACGGAAATGGCTCGTTCCGACTCCAGATAGGGTTATTTTCGGAGGCAAATAGAATTAAAAAGTATAATCTTTCTGTAAGCGGAGATCTTTTTTATTATTTTATAGACGGCATAAAGTGGAATTGTTTGGGATATCTTTCAGACACGTTGACGTCGTTATCTTGAAATGCAAAGAAAATGAGGCACAAACGTCTTAAGAGCAAAAATCTTGAGAGCGAAGAGAGGCGACGCTAAAAATAAGCCTTTACTTTAAGTAACTTAATTATGTATCTGCGCTCGTTGTAAACATTCCAATACAGATAATATTTTTATTCCAGAAATACGTTTTAGACTGAAATACTTAAGGAAAATGCGGTATGGCAAGGATTTCCAAAGATCATCACATCAGGGCCCCGATTCTGTAAGCTATTGAACAGTGATAACGCAAGTCGATCGCTTGAAATTTTTTGAGAAATTTTCTCATTTACCACTTAAAAGTGCTAGTAGTGTTTTTTTTTGGAAATATTCAAAAAATTAAAAAATGGAAAATAAAAAAACAAAAAGCGAAAATTTTAGCAATATTTTCGCTTCCAGCACTTTTAAGTGGTAAATAAGGAAAATTCTCAAAAAAAATCAAGCGATCGACTTGCGTTATCGCTGTTCAATAGCTTACAGAATCGGGGCCCTGATATATACAATTTATAGTGCAGTTAAAACAGGGCCTGATGTTCTTCCAACTTGGGACTATTTTGGACGAAATTATGATAAACCAAAGCAGTTTTTGATGATGCCAAATTATCATCAAATCCTGAGCTGGTTTATCAGTCAGTCACTGTCGCTATATAATGCAGTAAAATAAAATGAATAAAAATTATACTATATTGGCTATTGTGCCAGTTTTTATGAAATTTATATGATAGCACACTGAAAGACCAAGACCTGACAACAAGAACCTTCCAAGTTGGTTCAGAAAACACGACAATGATGAGAAACATTAACATATGTATTTACCAATAAAAACAACTAAAGCAATTTTGACCAACATTATTTAGGACACAAAGGCAGTGTGCCGTTTCAAATGAAACGTTCAGGCTCACATTGTCTAGTGTCCTAAAATGTCTAGAATGTTAAAAAGTCCAGTGTCCTATTACGTCTATTCCTACAATGTCCAGTGACCTAAAACGTCCAGTGTCAAAAGGTCCAGTTACCAAAATGTCAAGTGTCTCAAAAGGTCCACTTACCAAAATGACCTGTCTTAAAATGTCTAGTCCTACATTGTCTAGTCCTAATATCTTACTTTTCGTCAAGTCTCTAAATCAAGGTAGATGCGTGAACGAACGACTTTTAGACGGTTACCGACCTTTTTTGATAAAAATAGTATTCCATCTCATTTTTAGGGTTCCGTGCCACAAAAGGAAAAAAGGAACTCTTATAGGCTCACTTCGTTGTCCGTCCGTTTGTCTGGCTTTACATAAAACCAATAGGGTACTTCCGGTTGACGTAGAATCATGAAATTTGGCTAAAAGCAACGTCTTATACCACTTTACATGCAAGTAAAGGGAAAAATCCTAAATTTGTAAATAAATCACATTTTTTTTATTTGCGTTTGGTAAACTGAGCACGATCTATGTCGATGTATGGGGACAAGTTTTCCAACGGCAAAGTTAAGTTTGTATGGAACCCTCAGTGCGCGAGTCCGACTCGCACTTGGCCATTTTTTCCTGCTCCCGTTACTATCTTTTTATGTCCCAATTCTAGCTCTTATCCCATTTCCATTTCCCTCAGATAAAGCGTATAAACTCCTCTTTTAGAAAGAAAACTAGAGTTTTTAAGACACTAGACGTTATGGTACGCTGGACATGTTCGGACACTAGTCATTATGAGACACAGGACATGTTTGGACAGTAGTCATTATGAGACACTGGACATTTTGGGACTGGACGTAATAGGACATTGGACTTTTTACCATACTAAACATTCTAGGACACTAGACAATGCGAGCCTGAACGAAATTAAAAAAATAATCATTTCAAACCGATACTGAAATCACAAAAAAGTACAGGCTATTGAGAACCTCTTCCATGTCGCCGTCGATTTCAAATTTGTTTGAAGTTTTACGGGTTTTCGGGTTTAGATGTGTTGCCGAAATCTTTACACTTTGTATTAATCGATCGATCAATTAATCGACCCAAAACAGTACATTCAAGAAATTTATCAGGATTTACCATTGATATTGGTATGAAAATAGGAAATAAAAAGATGAGTACTAACTACATGAATAGCTTTTGAATCGCATCTCTCGAATATAGGACACTGGAGAATCGATGTCAGGAGAGGTGGAGGTGAATCGTAAAATGTTATAGTCACTCTGTTTTATTGCTTTAATTCTTTGCGATTTTATAGCGTCTTCAATTTCGATTACCTTTCGTAGATTGTTTTGGCATAAAATAAAATAATATTTATTCGAATATTGTTGAAAGTTGAATTGAGGAATTCGATAATAATTTGTAACTTGTCACGGGAAATCCATTTAACTGGATTAAATGTATTGTATGAAGAACAACGCAAGGATTCAAACCAACGCTCATTTATAGTTAACATGTTTTCCCCTATTTGTGGATGGTCTTGAAGACTTTGCTTTGGAAGATGAAACCACTCTTTGTGACACGCAGCTTATCAAGGCTTCAAGTCTATATAATGCACTGGAATCTTCGAGGAAAGCAAGCACTATCATCACTTGCATTATCACTTACCATCAGGTTACTTTTAAACATGTCTATGATGTGGTGTTTTAATATATAATCTATGTATATAAATATGTATAGCACAATTTTAATTATCTAATCGGTATGTATAACAAATAAGGTCGGACAAATAAACAGATATGCTTCTGACATCGCAGCCAAGTTTGGCCAACAATAGTCAACGAAGGGATGGGGCAATGTAGATTAGATGATTTATCGAAGTTTTATTTTGACACATTATATCGCGTAAGAATTCATAACAATGCCAGAACGTAATGTTGCTGAAACAAGCAGTCGATATCCTAGTTACCAGTTGATGGACGGGATAGAGAAAATCTGAAGCGAACTTTTGGTCTACGTTGTGTTGGGCGAGATATTACATTGGAACTTTAATCATATTGTTTCAAAAAATCCATTATAGCAAACATACGATAATGTGAATGTAGACAGTAATAAACAGAAGGGCCATGGACGGGTATGTGGCCACGTTTTCGTACAAAACGTACAAACGAGAAAGAAGGACATACGAGAGAACAATCAATAAAGACAATAAGACATTAAATATAAACTGATAATTCTCATGATTGTAGAGCCTAATCGACAAAAGCAAAGCAACAGTCCACCACATCCCTATAGCCGAGGTCAGTCGACCACAGAGAGTGGTAACGCGCACGTGAGGCGCCCACTAATTGTCTAATTGGGTTACATCCAACACCTATACAATGGTACTACACTACAACTGTATTATTACAAATATAATTACTAGGGGGCATAGACGAGATCCCACAGGAGTCATCTTGGTATGGAGATTGTTGTCTGGTTTTTATCAAGTTAGTTTTGATAATTATCTAGGAAGGGCTTAGATTTCTAGTTCTTAAAATAAGCTTCATGTAGCATTTAAAAATATGAACACAGACACGATCGGTCTACATCTTTCACAGTAGAGATCACGCGACTATCTTAAGTCATCATACGCAAAGGTTTAGATGTACAGCAAGTACCGCAACATCTTGGCTTATGTTAATACTTTTTATGATACCATTTTCTCAATTTTTTCTTAGTATTTTATTCCTCTATACAACCACAATTAGAAATTTTATTATTTGTTACATCAAAAACAATTAAAATAGAAAACAATTATCATGATTACCTTCCAACCATGTCTAACAATATGTTACCAGTAGACAACGTTCCCACTATAAAATTTAAATTAAGTAGATCATAGTTTAATGGCTCACTGGCATTTTAACGGAAAAAAACAATTTAGCGCTCGCAGTGTACAATAGTAGCGCGGGCAGCTGAATCGTCTGTAAAGTCTCCACGTAACAGTAATTCATCAGCAGCCTATATTTGTCCACTGCTGGACATAGGGCTCTGGTAATGCACGCTACTGAGCTTGGTCTCCAGCTCAACTGATCTATTTTATCTATTTTCCAGCCGCTTTTCGCCGGTAGCCAGGGTCAGTTCTTTTGTTTTGGCTGGCCTATGGTAGCCCGGAGATTTTTCGCACCCACTGCCCTGCCATTTCCGTTACCGCCACCTTGATCAGGAGTAGCAGGGTGACCGGGAACTGGGAGCCATTTTTTTGTTACACAATCGCCATGCATGTTAGCGACCGCAGGGCGTAGCTTCTCGCACCGGTGACGCTGCTGCCCGTCATCGGCATGTGTCATTTGACTACGCTTGTTTTGAGATGGTTATCAGAGTCAGATGTTTTGGTTATCCATCTGTCGGTCACCAGAGCCTCGTTCGTTATCCTGCAGTTTGACCACGTGCAGGTGAGGTTGGCTTGGAGCAGTAAGATGATATTTTGATCCTGACACCACAGTAATTATTGGTAATTTAATGCTACCTGTACCTATACCTCCTAAGTCACCTGTACCTCCATAACGGGTGACATAATAAAACAGTACTAAGGTAGTAAATCACACCAGTCCAACTCGATAGGTGGCAATGCCGCCGCCCGTCACTTCACTGTCACTTCCGCCGGTCGCATTATATCATCGCTTATTTTTGGAGGTGATAACTGTATACCGTATACTAAGTTTATAATACCGAAATTGGTTCATATCTAATACATTTGTCCCATAGTTTTAATTGATATACGTGATAACGATCAGTGAAGACTGCTGCCGTGGTATAAGCGGTTGGGCAGGTCGGCCGTGGGTATTTATCAATACATAAAATAAAGCAGTGAGCACCAAAAAGTTTGTACAATGAATATAATAAAAAAATGATCTGGGGTACTAAAAAAAACACTGTTTTTTAATATCGTGTCTGTCTGTTTGTTTGTTCGTGCATCACGAGAAAACAACTGAACCGATTGCAATTGGTTTTATAGCGTATGTTTTGACTTAAAAAAATATTGAAAAATATTGAAGATACGAACGAGTAGGAAGTTTTTCTTAAGTGAGACATTATTTGCATTCAAAGATATTTGAAAAGTCATTTTCCTGAACCGGGAATTCATTTAATGAGAAAAAAAAAACAACCTGTATGTTTATGGTACCAATCGAAAGGGCCAATTAAACCGATTTTTTTTTGCTAAATCACAAAGTATCATAAATTAAACGAACGCCGTGTAAAATATATTCATAGTTTTCTATGTAATTTCCAAAACGATGAACTACAATTTCGACAGGCAGCTATTTCATTTCCGAAAGGCTCGTTTATTATCGTATAATGCTACTAGTAGGCACCATTATTTTCATTACCCCATTTATTATCAGAACTAGCAATTTCATATCTTGATATAATGTCTTTTTTCTATAAGACGACCATTTCTGCCTACGCAGTGTATCTGGGGGCCAAAAGTTTCGTTTGGATGTCTTAGCTGCTGTCATAAAATAATTGACTGCTCCTAATTGAGTTATTTATTCTTTTAATCGAGTTCTTGATTAGAGTGCAAGGGGCCAGTGCTATCCATGTCATCGTGTAAAAATGTTTCATCAAATTCTAAGAATATTATAATATGGATGTCGGCGCCGAATTGTAGAATTCACTGTATTAAATGCAGTGGACGTTCGTTCAGACATATTACAATACAAAACGACTCCGTAATTTCCAAAAATCAAGCCGTTATGTAAATCAGCGAATTGTACCTTTCGGCGCCGACACATTATAATCCTCTCATTAGAATTTAATAAATCATTTTTATTAATAACATTTAAGTTGAAGCATACTTCAATCTGTTGAGTTCTTGTACTCTAGTTAATTTTCTAGCTTAAAAGATCATTTTTTGTCAAGTAGACTTCTTATTCGAGTGGATTTAGCTGGGACGAGGTATTTGATATTGCTCAAAATGGAGTTAATAGGGTCTGTGAATGGTTACAAAATAATGTACTGACATTAAATGTCGTTAAAACTAGGTATGTCCCCTTTGCCTTGAGGTCAGATTTTCTTCCACCGTCGACCTTATCCATAACTGCCCATGTTTGTGATCCAGGATTTCTTAATTGCTCCTGTCCTGCTCTTCAAAGAACTGACAAAATGAAATACCTAGGTGTTATTATAGATCACACACTTACCTTTAAGCCACACCTTGACATTCTTGTGACCAGATTACGTAAACTCATTTATATTTTTAAGGGCTTGCGACATACTGCTGACCGTAAAATTGTCAAAATGGTATATTTTGCCCTATGTCAGTCTCTAGTTGGCTACAGTATTATCTCCTGGGGTGGTGCTGCTAAAACACATCTGATTGAGGTTGAGAGAGCGCAACGTGCGATATTAAAAGTCGGAGCTTGTCTACCCTTCCGATATCCAACTGTTGACCTTTACAAAGAATGGGAGGTCCTAACTGTCAGGCAACTCTTCATTTTTCACACTGTCCTCAAAAAACATTCTCAACTCGAATACAACCCTGAAATTATGAAAGACAAGCGCAGAAAGGGCACTGTCTGTCAGGCACCTTTACATAATTCAGCCAGGTCACATAATTTCTTCTGCTTCCAAGGTCCTTATCTATATAATAAGCTAAACAAAATTCTAAATTTATACCAGCTACACCGCCATAGTTGCAAACAAACTCTCTTTAAATATCTCAAAACTTTGGACTATGATGAAACTGAAAAACTACTGAAACCTTTAGTTTAATAATAATTATAGTTTTTCCTCTTTTTGTCTAATAGTTTCTTTAGCGTACTTCAATTTGATTTGACTTATAATGATCTCATTTTAGGATGTCAACCTCTTTACACCGCAATGGTATACCATTCTTCTAAATTTCATAATGATCCAATAAATGACCATTATTTAACATTTTAAAGCGCCAACTTTCGGTACATAATGATGTAAATAAGCCTAAGCACCTCTAATCTACTGTTTGTAACTTAATAGTTCCATTCCTTGCCTTTTTTTCTCATCATTAGATGTACCTTAATGTCAATTTTGAGTCTGCTTGTAACAAGTATGAAATCACTTGTAACTTTACTACTGACTCTCATTTTATATCTCGACTACACAAACACGGACACGTTCACCACACGCACCACAGCTACACTCACGTACTTATCACTACACAACACTCACACAGCCTTCTTACCGCTCGGAACAAATATGTAGCTATGTTTATTATTTTTCTTCTACCCACAAAATTAAATAATTGTTTATTTAGGATGGGGATGCCAAGATAATTTTCTTCCCACGGGAGGGGATCCTGGTGACCTGTACTACAGGTTTTTTTAAACCTATTTCAGGCACCAGCTCCTCACAAAGCTGGGTTTGTTTTTTACTTCTGTCTGATCGCAATTACTGTGTAGCCATTTGTGAGGAAAAATAAATAAACTTTTGATTTTTGATTTTTTGATTTTTGATTCAAACTTAAACGCAGAAAAGAAGTCGTTTTCTGCGTTTAAGTTTGAAAGTAGTATTAACGAAAAACTGAGACCAAAAAATGGATGTAAACAATAACTATTGCGGGCAGAACTTTGGAAAGCAAAGACTTGCACAAACTGCACTGTGCTAGTGACCTGAGACATTGGTAACATTTAATTAACCACTATATTTGAGAGTGTTAAAAAACTTTTGGCAAAACGTTTTATGCAAACATGTTACCAGTATGCTGGCTCTTGTTTAGGTCAAGATACCAACATTGCAATTCAGCGTGGCAATGCAGCCAGCATTCATGTATTTTTCTTATGTTTATTGTTTCTAAGTATATAAATTATTAATGTATTTATATTTTATTTATGTACTATAAGTAAACTTTGGTTTTGTATTTATATCATACACATATATATATACATAATGTAATATAATAACCTATTAAATACCGGGGTGGCGAATTTCACATGTTATGCGGAATAACGTTAGTTCAGCGACTTTTGAGTTTTCAAAGATTTTCATTCATGAATTTACTTTTAAAGATCATTGCAGGTACTAACCCTAGCAGCACATAATAAATAATAATACTACATAGTAGGTCAGCTGGGAAAAATCAATAAAGTGCCACCAACTTATCAGTTCATTTTCAGTCGAGCGGGACGCCACTATCCTTACGATATTGACAAGATATTGACAGTGAAGTATGTGGTCTCATTAGTTCCTCTTTTTGTCAATTGAACAGATACGTTTATCGAACTTTGACCTTGAATTTGTGTGTTGTCAAGTTGAAAAAGCTCGCCGCGCATCGGGAGTCTACTGCGCAGTAGTCAGTCGAATGTCAGAAGTGAAAATTTGCACGTCAGAGACTACTAATTCAGTATTTACGAATAATATTT
This sequence comes from Alsophila aescularia, assembly GCA_946251855.1. Taxonomy (NCBI): domain Eukaryota; kingdom Metazoa; phylum Arthropoda; class Insecta; order Lepidoptera; family Geometridae; genus Alsophila; species Alsophila aescularia. The sequence goes on along the minus strand of OX276383.1, from coordinate 46,090,053 downwards.
TGTAAAAAATGATTATAATGTTATTTTCAGATTAGTTTTAATGTCTCCGCATAACGGTGTTTTCCACAAAGACTTTAGAAGCGAGGAGAGGCCTAGCAACCTAAACCCGCAGATGTATGCACATAATTTTTGTACGACGTAATATATCATATCAAATATTTTTATATTTTCTTTACAAAAGGTTAATTACTTACACATTAATTGTGGTCAGATAGGAGTAACAAATAAACCTACCTTTGTGCCTGGATAGTTTTAAAAAACATTAAGTACAGATCACCAGATAGATAGTAAACAAACATTTAGAGTTGTCGCAAATTTCAATATATATTTTTGTATGGGAATTTTTAATACTATGTATATAATTAACCATTGTACACGTAAACGCATTTACATGTTTGATCGAAACAAACCTGCAGCGTACTTGTAAGGCTATTCAGTTATTCCTTGTATATACATATGATATATCCCCTTAGGTATTTTAAATTAATTCGCCCATTTTTTTAAATCACCCGCTCGGGATCGTTCTGAAACCAGCGTTTTTTTTTTGGTGAGCACTGGCCTTTTTGGTAAACTCGCATCGCATGTAATGCACATGTTATTTTTTACTATTAGTATTACTATTTTTTTCTTATTCTATCATGTTGTGCCAATAAACACTTTGTTCGCCAGTTTTTTAATTATTAGCACGTACCCTCCACATTTTAAAATAAAACACACTAAATTTAATTTTGTATTATCAAAAGCTTTACTTGTTTAACAGATGCACCTAGATTTTCCCCATCTAAACTCACTCATAAATCTACCGGCAAGTAATTCGTTTCAACATGCCAGTCAGGGGGCGAGTAGAGTTTGACGTGGCGATCCGAAGCCGTGACGGTCAACTTTGTTTAATGGATAGACGCGCAATGTTGGCACTTGTTTTGATTTTACGTGCGATTTCATAGAGGATGTTGAGGGTTTTAGGGTGTAGTAAATAAAGTTTTAGGGTGAGCCGTGTAAAAGGTTGAAAGTTTTGTTGTTATGCATTGAAAAATTTACAAATGCATGATTTGAAAGCGTTTTGATGAATATTCAAACTAAATAACGATTCCAAGTCACTTCTGCGTCTTTTGATATTAAACCCTTAAAGTGTGGGCCTTGTACTACTCACTCATGAAACCATTCAATTACTTGAGAGCGGGGCAACTCGATCATATATATATATATATATACTCAATCAAAACCACTACACTAACACCGATTCCAATAAAAGTTAAACCAGTGGTTTTTCCAACGTCTCGTTACTCTTTTACTTTTTTTGTTTGGAGTTTGTGATAAAAGCTGTCGGACAGTAAGCGAAACGGTTCGTTTTAAGATACCAGCCCTAAATATCTTTAAAACATCTTAATCATTTCCAAACTAATTCCAAAAAGACCCTAAACGTCAAATTATCCCCATACATACGCAGACCAAATATTTGTCCGCGGGCCGCGAGGTCCGCTCTAATGGAGCTAGTCATTGTTTAAGACTAGGGCAACTTGATAATAAATCAACAAAATCAAAAAACTTAATATATTTGAAATTGCTTATATAATTTCCAAATAAATTCCCCTTCTAGACTCTTGTATAAACTCCCTAAACGTCAAACTATCCCAACAGGGACGCAACTCAAACATTGTCCGCGGGCCCCAAGCCCCTCACTAATGGAGCCAGTCAATTACTTAAGACCGGGGCAACTCGATCATAAATCCGGGCTATCGATCAAAGTTCGCTGTGTCCGGGGCGGACTCTTCCGGCGAAGGGTACTGAGAAAAAGTTGTAGAGCTAACATAGGTTGAGTTTTTTATATGACAGCCCAAAAAAATTTGTGTATTTTTTTAGCATTCATATATGTACGTATGTGAGTTTATTTATTCCATCATAAGATCATAACTGTTAAATGCCTGAACAGATATAGACGTATGGGGTATCGTTAGAAGAATAATAATAAATAATATAGGCAATAAAAAATATATAATATAGGCATAATATAGTTTTTTTTGTTGGAAAAATACGTTTTGGCCGCAATATGGCTCTATTTTAAGAAAAGAAATAAATTAAGTATTATAATTTTACAATATGGGTATCTAATTAAAGGCCTTGATAAGCACGTTCCAAAACCATATAATTTGTTGGCATAAGTTCTTTTTTGTCAGGCCAGGCGTGTTTTTTTAGTTTTTAAGCTAGTTATTTTTATTAACATGTAAATATTGTGTTCCAGTCAAATTAATAGGAAAAAAACGACCACAAAGCAGTATTAAGTATTAGTTTAAGTCTCCCAACTAATCTAAGCATGGTGCAGTCAGAGAATGGTCGTTCATCTAATGGTAAGCGCCATAATTATGGAAAGAAGATGGATTTCTATTCCGAATATTGCACGTAGGAAAATTGGTATTAGACTTTGGTAAACTTGGAGAGCCACTGCTACAGCGATAATAAAAGTTTTAAATCGTTGTCCATTGACAGGAAAATAATGATAGCGACATGTATAACTGCATAAACAGAATGGCATCGATGGACTGTCCCGTCTTATTACTGTCACTGCTATCACGTGGTCGATACCTTTGAGTAGCTCTGACTTTCACAGTACCCCGTCCGTGCAGGCACAAATCGACCCGCATTATATACGCCTTTGTGAACTTACACTCGCTTCCTTCAAACGAAAGTTTGATTTATTGCCGCATCGGGAGTTATGCTGTCGGTCACTTATTGAATTTCTTCAGGTTAGAGGTTATTACGTGACAAATTTCTTGAGGCTAATGCTGCTAGTTGATTTAATTATCTCTACTAATATATGAAAGTGAAACACCGGCACGAAAAGAAGAAGAACGAGATACTTATTCTGTATAATAAAAATTGAAGTTTTTATACACAAGTATAGTTGAAGAGAGATTATATTTCAATTGAAAATTGCGTAAATGTGTGTGTTTGTTTGTTTGTCGTATGAGGTAGTGCTGGCTTCTGGTGTCAGAATGGCATTACGGCCGCCTGATCAAATTATATTATTTTAAGCCCATAATTAAGCTCATTGAATTTGGAATGCCTATACAGCGGGTAGTACACATGCTCAATGCTGTACTAGATGAAAGTTTTTTGCTAGTAAGTAATTTAATTTTAACATAAACTTTTGGCTATACAGGGTGTTTTTTTTCTAGTCAGAATTTAAAAATCATTATCTATAAGCACATAGGAGCAAATGCTGAAAGGAACCATGGGCTCAATTTTAAAGAAAAAAAGGGAACTTTTTTTTTTCAGATATACGCAATTTTTTATTTAAACAAAAACACACATTGAATTTTGCTGCTTATAGCGAAAAAACAAGTAGTATGTTTTTTTTCTTTTAAATTTGCTACAATTTTGTGAAAGTCAATTTTTTACCACACGAACACTAGATACTACACTAACTCGAACGGTTTAGTTCTTTTGAATCTTCTCAATATAAAATATGCATCAATGATTAATTATTATAATTATTAAATCTATATTATTGACTTTTTGATTGAGCTTTTTGATAAAGTTATTGAAATAAAATTAACAGCGCTTTAGTATCGAATAGCTGTAATAATAAAGTTATTCATAAATAACTACTAACAAAGTAATCCCATTAAAAGTTCAGTATATAAAATATGAGTAATTCAACATTCTTCTCTGACTACGATCGCGTTATGCTACGCCGTAGCGTTGCTACGCAGAATTCGTAGACAAAAGTTTCATAAATTTTATCACGTCTGGTTCCGTAGGACTTATTGAATCATTCCTGTTAAGTGAGATTCCTTGTTCCTATATAAAATTCAAGGAGAATATGTTAATATACAGGGATGTTATTCAAATTAGGATTCCAAATTTTCCTGTATGCACTAAGGTCACTCTATAGTCCGCCCATAATAGGAAGGCAGTTTGGACAATACAATTATAAAGTATTTTTTCCCGACTGCACGGAGGGTTATGTGTTTGGGTTTTATGTATGTTTGTTTGTTTGTACGTTTCTTAGGCACGTTCTACAGCCTAAACGGCTTGATGGATTTTGATAAATGAGACATAATTGAATTCGGCTTGATAACGAGAGTGCTATAGGATATATAAAGTGTAAAAAAAAACTAATATGGTGCCTTACAGCTGCCATATTGTATTTCCAAGGAAATAAAAAAATACCAAACCTATCGAGTGGGGTATCAAAATGAAGGTATTTAAATGAGCATTTCAAAAATATATTATTCTTATAACTAAACTGTAGCAATTGTCTTTTAAGCTTCATAAAAAAAAACAAGTTAATGTATTACACTATAGTCTAATGCTGAAGTTGCAACTATTAAAGTAAAATATGTATGTATAAAAGAAACATTACATTTATATAAATATTAGCTGCGCCCGGCGGTTTCACACACGTCCCTCAGGAACTGTGCATTTTTTTAGGGATAAAAAGTAACTTATGTGTTAATCCAGGAAATAAGCTACCTCTATATCAAATTTTATCCAAATCCGTTCCGCCGTACAAGAGTGAAGAAGTAACAAATATACACACATACACACACCCTTACATACATACAGACTTTTGTCTTTATAATATTAGTGTGATTATTTTTGCGGGCGGTCAGCTACTATAATTTTGTAGTGTAGTGTAGTATTCTATAATTTTGTTCGCAGTCGGGTTTTTTGTATTTTCATAATAATTTTACTTGTAGTTGTAGTTATAATAGTAGTTTATGAAACGGATGCATAAAGGGGGCTATTAAAACATAATGTGAGTTTAGAAAACGCGTTTTTAATAGTATCATACGAGTGTTTGTGCACACGAGTGTTATGTGCCTTTCCAAACACTACTTTATGTACACTCATGCAATAGAAAGGTACCTACATAATTTAATTTACAAATGTCGTAATATTTTCTTAATTTTGCTGGTAAAAGATCATTCGTCATGTTATTTCCTGTTTTCATGATGTCAGGTGACAAAAGATATAAGACATAAGACCAAAAAACCCACTAAATAAATAATAATAAATGAATAATGTAAATAATTGGCGCAGAAATCCAGTCCAGCACCTAACGCGAATGCGATACAGATAATAAAATCCAGTCTAGCACCTAACGCGAATGCGATACAGATAATAAAATCCAGTCCAGCACCTAACGCGAATGCGATACAGATAATAAAATCTCCTTGCTCGGGTCAAACTGTACTATTATGGAAAAAATAATTGATAAAAACCAACCTTGGTCGGGGCCATAACGGTGTTATAAGACCTTTGCCAAGCAGTGTGTTAAAAGGAAAAAAATACGGCCAATGCAAGTAGTCATAGAAAAGTTATAACTCAGTATAAAAACTGCTCAGTTTATGTCAGTTGCATATCATTCACGTGTTGAACTACCTACTTACTTTTTCAGTAGCAACCTTCAACCATCTAACCCAGAAGGGAAAAAAATTACAAACTGAAAACTGTCGTCGACTGTACCGTGCCCCTGAGGGTTTAAACTATGTCGAAAATCTCTCTCAATACATTACCGCGGACCACTTTAGGGGCAGCTCCTATTATAAACTTGTTTTGACGTCGAATTACTTCACAACTATGCGTCTGAGAGACGTATGCGCCCACTTAGAGGTAACCTCTGAAGTTTACACATAATTACGACCCCGAAAAGTTTCGTTGAGGTTTTTGACATGCTTTACGCCGAAACCTCGTCAAAAACCTTATGATAATACACCTGCTTTGCTAAACAGGAAGACTTTGATAATTGTATGAAATTATTTGAATGCTGACAGGATTCAAACCCACGAACATCTGTTACTAGACGACAACTGCTCTAACTACTAAGCTACCAGACTTACTACGTCATATTATGCTGAATCTAACTTTCTCTTGCAAGACCATCGCAAACGAGATAAATGATAGGTTTGGGTGGACGCGACAATAACTTGGGATTCTCAAGTTGAAAATCTGTCTGTTTGTCTGTATGTTTGTTCGCGCATCACGTAAAAACTACTGAATTGATTGCGATGCGGTTTTCACTGTGTGATATCTTAGGGATTTACTTAAAAACTGAGTCAGGTAATTGGTATCTTAATCCGATGATTAGAAGCGGAGCAATCGATCAAAATATTTCTGACACTGAAGAAATTTTGATCAATTGTTGGTATTTTGGTATTTTAGATCCTGGAATAGCACAAAGTTATTTTAATCTAGAGAAATGACTACGCGTGTGAAGCCGCGGGTACAGCTAGTTATAATTAAGTTTAGATTTTTTATTACATTTTGCATTCGTTTGACGCTCGCGTCAGCCAAGCGACTTGTTTAGATTTAGTGTTGTGCGCGGAGTACAAGACCATTGTGCCCAACACGAAGAAACAGGGAAGAACCCGCTGAGACGACAAACCACCTCGGCCCCTGCCCTATCACATTCACTAAATTGAATTAATACTGCCCGCAGCTCTCAACACACTCCAATTTCAGTCGTATATCGTTTGGAGTTAGATACATCATATTCTGACAATCAAGTATTTAAAGCAACAAGCGTTATTTTCTGATAGCAAATAAAGAACGGTTTTATTGTGTATTTCATACCAGTAGAAGTGGCAACGGACGTCTAACATGTGGGATTAAATTGGTGAAAAAATATACGATGAGATTTTACATATTCAGTTTTTAGGATGATGTGAGTTTGAAACTATCCAGCATTACACTAGCAAACGAAGTGGAAAGAAAACAATCCAGAGAGTGGAGTCTTAAGAAGTGTTAAGTTCAGTTGACCGAACACCTGAACTCCAAACTACGTAGCCTTTCACTGCTCTCCCGAACGCCATTAATGACAGGAAATCATTAAAGAAAATCTTAGTCTGGTTCATCACGCTGCTCAGCAGTGACTTAACGACTGAAAGAAGGAAGAACACACGCAACATAACATCTCATGAAATCAATGTCACAAAAAGTCTACCGATAAACATTAAAGAAAAGCTCTAAAGTTAATTGTTTTACGTTCAGCCAACCTAACTTCAGAGTTAAATTTAGATTTGACATCTGAGCGTAAAGTTCTTGCGTCATTGTCATAATAATTTATAATTTGTCTCCAACATTAGTGTAATGGCTCCATTAAGTGTAGTGCTCAGCATCAATCATGCACGAGTTAAAGTTAGCGCTTGACGTTATTATTTATTTAGGAGAGGAGCGGAGTTTGAGGAAGTTTCGCCAGTTTCCGCTCTCTTTCGCTGGAATTGGAGCGATGGAGTGTTTGAATAGGTTGATATTGAAGGTTCAGCGTTTTTGTTATTAAAGGGTATTTTACGTTTGGGTTCTTTGAAATAATGTGCCCTGTAAGATAATTTCTCAGAAACCTTCCCATGACGTGCCGTGATTATGTACGGGTTTGATGGAAAACTATTTCGACTCAAGTGACAGTGTGCAGTGTCCCTCAAAACTTAATACCTTGTACATTGGCATTTAATTTATTTTGACTTTAGTAAAGCTATTCCTGTGGAATTAAATATTCAAAACCATTCATTTTATGTTCATCAACCAAATTGATCAAAGGTTTCAATTTAGTTGCATATCAAGCTTGGTATATTTTTTAAAGAAGTATTTCTTACACAAACAAAGCTTTTATAAAAACAACATGAAATACGACACTCCACAGTTACGAGTAACACCTTTTTCTCAAAAGCGTTATCAACTCAAATATCGCATTACAATTACGTACGCAATTCGTCAAACAAAGCGAGGAACAATAATGATACCGTTAATAAACTTCCATCGCCCCGATAAACATTTTTATCGAGTTAAGAATCGATATCGAATACGCCCACCTGGCAGTTCCGTCAAAAGAGCGTAGCCGAAATCAATCGACAGAGAAAAACCCCGGTAATATAATAGAATTGAATTATCGCCGGGATGAAGACGACTCGGGGAGAAGGGAGCGTTCCAAAGTCGGATAATTCGATTGTATTCGATAACAATCGGATATCGAATCGATGTTTGTTTCCCTTTCTACTTTCTTTCTGTCTAATGCAATGAAGACAAACGTGTTTGGTGTTAATCAACAGGTATTATGTAATCTTAGATCGCTTTTGTGTATATTAATATGTCACATTATAAATAACAATAACAACTTGTTTGATTTTTCAGAGAAGGGTCAGTTGCAGAGGGCAGTACTTTTTGATGTGGCAAGTTTTGTCAAAAACCTCTAATCTGCAGTTTGGTATATCGCACTGACGATGGAACTTTTTCCTTCGTTGAAGTACATTAAGCTTTATTTACAACAAAATAACATTTTATAAGACCAGAGAATAAGCCTTCTAACGGCTGGTAACGCAGTTGCGTGAAGGCTTGATTAACTAACTTGCTTACGGTTATGAAACGTTCAATAAAGTATCGTCTTAGCTTTATTATTTTTGAATTTGGATTTGGATTTAGAGGTCGTGTGTTTCTCTTGTTTTTTGTTGATTTCGTTACTTTAAGCTACATGTTTTTCCATAGTTAATTTTGAGTAATATTTATATAATTTTAGTCAGTGAATGTACTAAATTTCGTGGACATGTGTGTATGTATGTAATATTGTTGAAAATGTGTAATTTTTATATATGTTAGTCTGTCGGGTATCTAAACAAATATACCAAATTTTATGAACAAAATGCATGTATGTATATAATTGATAATCACCATGCTCGGTTAAAATTTAACACTTATGTACGTCACTTTGTGACTTATAGTACTCTATGTTAGGGCGCTTGACGCCTTTATTTAAGACGAAAATAAAAAAATAAAATTTAGCGCATAAGTACGTCGCTTTATGACTTAGGTTGCCGTTGGTTTCGTTTTAATTTTGTGTCAATTTCGACTTACTAACTATTTAGCGTTATCTTAATGCGAATATTGCCGTACTTACGGCGATATTAACATAATATACACTGTTCCGTATTAGGGGAACTATTGAAAGATTTGGTTTGTAGATATGACTTGTTTTAATTTAAGTAAAAATACAAAGATAGTTTTTTTTTTAGAAAGGATATGTGCTGTTGGTCTATAGGTTTATAGCTGACCTCTACAGCGTTACCGGACGGTGGGGCGGGCGCAAAAGCGCTCCGCCGCAATGCGTGACGCAGAAGGTGCACGCCAAAGTTAAGTTTTGGCCACTTGCTCAAGGGCACCCAGGGGGTACGAACCTCAACTTGGACAGTTGCCATTGATTACTTGGGGAGTATCGAACTAAACACCCCTCGATCTCTACTGTTAGGTAGTGATCGAGGGGTCCCTGATGAAATTGCTGGAGCCCTTTAAATGAAATGCATAACTGACCACCGATTCGGAATACACCTTCGAGAAGAATCGGCAAGAAACTCGAAGGCGAATAAAGTCGACGTTAATTACGGGACCTTCGACCTCGCATCCGGCGAGGTCGGTGTCTGTGTCTAATTGTGTTGAAAGATGGTGAAGATGACGGAGTGTGCGAGTCAATCGCTGCCTGCACTGCGGCAGCGATTTCATCTTCCGGATCACTCAAGATGTCTCTAGGGCGTCTACGAAGGGGCTACAAAGGTAGTGCGTCCGCACTACCTTGTAGTCCTTCGCCTAGTGTGCCTCGCACGGGAAAGGCCGCCCGAAGCTTGGAGGTGCGGCGGCGTAGACATACACTACCGTAAGCGTACAGTTCTTTTAAAAGTCTGTACACGGTGGTGTTAAACGTCCATACAGCTATATTAACCGTAAACAGATAAACTGTACAGTAAGGATGTTTTGATGTTACTCGTTCATTATAATCAACGGTATCATTTTAACGTTTTCGCTTAGTTAAGTAAAAATTAACGTAGGAGTCACGTCATTATAATTTAACCGTGTAAGGTCTAATTCACCATCCGCCATAAATCCATTTTTCCCAGTGTACGAAATAAACATAACATAACAGTCACGTATTAGTATCAGTACAATAAAAAGTATTGTATATTTTAGATATTTATAAAATAGTAATGTGGTCGTCCAGTAAGATCACAAAGCATACATTTACCTACTGAAATAACATTTACGTGACATAAAATTAGTAGCAACTTTAGCCGATTCCACGAACCTACATTATATAGGTAAACCGTTCAGGATCGCACCGTTTTACAAGTTCCTTATGTTTTATTGTATAATATATGTATTTCTTTTGTTCCAGTATGTTTACAAAGAACGTGTCGCAGATAAGTAAGCATGGTATTGATAATTTTATAACTTTTCAATGTCCGAGCGTGTCTACAGACACAAATAAGTACCTACCCTTGATGCCCGAGTGTGTCTGCAGACACACTCGACCGTAGCAGAATTAATCCCGTATAATATTGTGTTAGTTGATTTTCCTATGAGTGTTGCTTATGAATCGATAGGGCTTGAACCATAACTCAATTGTTGCCAAAATGTATATGGGCAAAATGTGATTGCATCTGGCAACTATAGTTACCAGGCAATTTTGTATTCGATTTATTTAAATGTTATCGAATGTAGGGCTCTTTATTTCACCGAGAGTACTAGTAATAATATGTAGCAATACAGCAGTATCATTATATATCACCTCTATGCTCTGGATTTTCCATAAATATTTTTTAAAGATCACGCATGTTTTTTGCGCGAATTTATTTCGATTTTATTTGATTATTAAAAAAACCTTAACTATGTCGCTTTTATTTTTTATCTGTTGGAAAGGTAAATCTGTAGCAGCCCTTAAATGATTTATTGACTGTTGTTATGATCTATCGAGAATTTACAATCAGTGAAACATAAAATTAGATAATACATATAAAACGCACTTACCCCGCTCAATGTTTTGATATTGTGCAAAGCATCTTGCGCTTTCAACGCCGCTTTGCGCGTGAAAAACGTCACAAAACAGCACCCTGGAACAGAAGCGCACACTTACATAACAGCACGCACACAGAAGCACAACCACATTGTATAGTAGCGTAGCATAGCAAAAACTAGGAAGTTCTCAGTAAGTGATTGATTGTTCCGACACAACGCAGATAATTTCCGCGGCACTTTTCTAAAATGAAAGAGAATACTATCTAAGTGGTCTCATGTAAATTTAATTTTTGGCTTACCTAGTAAGTCTTTTTTATTAAAGTCCATAGAAGTTGATTTTACACGTATAATTAGCTATTACCATAGGTTTGTATAGTGTTTTGGAATGATATTAGAACCAAGGGGTTAAAACTTTAAGCATAATATTGAAATCAATTTTAATCTCATCGGCAGTTTCTATAAATTTCAATTTCTTAATAAAAATGAACTTAGAGGGCATAAAGCTTTACATTTTTGCATTACTATCATCAAATGCTGAGGGAGAATAAAGGACAGTTTATTTACAAAGATCGTGTCGCAGATAACTAAAGCATGATATTGATAAATTTTATTCTGATTTCCTTTAAATGATTTATGGAATCCCGCGGCTATGCTATGCTACTCTGTAATGCAGTTGCGGTCAAAAACACGAAAGTACAAGTAATATTAACGAACAAGGGCAGCCTAAGGCACACACACGCGCACAGGAACACTCGTCCTACTCACACAAACGTCACACATGTAAACAAAAATCAGACAAGTGGTTGAGACATTAACAAAATCTATCACTAATTTATATTCACAACAAAGCAATATCATAATCACTCCCATTTAGTGTTCTTTATGCACGCTGTTAAAGTGTTTATGTTACTGTCCAAAAATGTGTTACTGCATACTTCAAGAGAAAACAGTTGGGTGAAGAATCAATTATGAGATAAAAAGAGGCTTAATTATATTTACATACTTCAGAGTAAGCTATCTGCAATTATTTGAGAATTATTAGTCAAAAGAAATCAATAATAATAAACCACCTATCTCAAGGTTTTTTTGTGTTAACACCTCCCAAATTATGGTGCAGGTTTCGAATAAACTCGTTTAAAACCTAGAACTCATAAGTGGTTACAAAAAGATTCCATTTAGATGCGAAAACGATAAAAATTCTGAAACCGTCGGGCACTAACAAGGTTCGCCTCTCAAATGCGAACCCTGTTTCGCTGCCTCATTCCACCACAATGCAATCAGAATAATACCCAGTTCACACGGTGCGGTTTACCGAACCGTATTTCGTATCGAAACCGTATAAACCTGTGCCTTTTACGTAGTTTTGGTCTACAAATTATTCAAAAACACCTAAACTACACATATTAGTTGCCTACGAATTTCATAGACGCACAGCGAGAAGAAAGCATTTTGTCAAGTTGTATTGTGTCAAATTTGGTGAATTTGTGTATTGTGTAAACCAATAGGCTCCTATGAGATCCCACTTAACCCACGAACCGTCGCGTTGGCCTGACATCTACAAAAAATAACTTTTTTTATCGCAATGTTATGAGATATAGACAGAGGTCTTTATACTCGTAAGCACCAGACTCAGTCCTTACTTTTACATTTTTAGGGTTCCGTACGTCACAACGAACAAAATGGAACCCTTATAGGATCACTCATGTGTTTGTCTGTCTGTCTGTCTGTCACAGCCAATTTCCTCCAAATTTACTGGACCGGTGAAGTGGAAATTTGGTACATATATGAATTTCTGAGACACGTAACGGAAGAAACACGTAAATAAATTAAGAATATATAATAAATATATAGGGGACACTTTTGAGAGGCAAATTAGAAAACTTAAAAGGAAAGGTTTGCTTGCTGTGAGGATCTTATTTTTTCTTAATTTTGGTATAAACATTTAAAGAGTAATTTAAGAAAATAGACAAGGCCCCGCTTATCTACGAAACTAACGAGCATACAATTTAAAAAAAAAACTGGTGAACTTCTTTACTTTTAGATTAAAAAGAAAGCTATAAGAAGTCTATGGTCTTAAAACAACATGGTAAATCTGTCAATAATGTAAGATAATTTTGTTATATATCTATACTTGACACTGGTTAAATGCACTAGTCGTGCGGAGCCAAGCAATAAAAAAATTATCATTAAATATACACGTGAGTTCAACTCGCACTTGTCCTGTTTTTTCTAGTATAAGTTACTTTTATATTTTTTTACTGTTATCAATTATTTTATGTTCAGTTTATGTGTATAAGAAAGATGAGGGACATGAGCAAATTGATTTAAGTTAGATTTTGGCGAGACTGCCGTTGGTTAGAAATTGAAAATAGTATCGTTTAATATCAGAATGAAGATCGTGAGCTGCTCCTATCAAAAATGTAAAGAATATACGCAAAAAACTGATCTGATCGGGGGTTGAGAAAACTGTTTCGAAAAACTGCAACGCGTGAGCGGTGGTAAAACTTCTGACTTGGTACGAAAGTTCCGTGATTTTTTCACACCATTTTCCATATGCAATGCGGTCGTCGGTGCGAGTTAATAGGATCATTGGGCTTGTAGTGTGCGCGGGTGGGTTCTCACGACTGAAATTGTATTCTACGACGGCAAAAACATTTTGCCACCGTGGTGTAGTTTATTATTTCCCACCGCCTAGTTGCTTTTTTAAATTTAGTTCATTAATTTCTTCCTTGCACCGTGTCCAGCGGAGTGCCAAGGCGGCGTAAACAAATTACTACTGATAGTGCACGCCTATTTTTACTTGACTATAAATATTTATTGTTTTGGAATAATGTTGGTATGATTTCTCTCAGTGGTTATTTAAGCAAGAAATTTTCACACACTAAATAAGTACCTAAGGCATATTTGTATTTACTTCTGTCGCTCATTATGTCAGCGAAAAACCTTACTGTAAAATTGTTAATTGCAAATTAGGAAAAGTTCTGCGTATGTAAATACATAAAGCTTAGACATTCAGTTTAGCTGAAATGATGTTATGCACAGTAAACATTCATTTTCTGCTTCTATATACCCTTCAGTAACTGGGTTATGGGTTAATATCTATAGTTAGAACATCATTTATTAATATTGCTGTATCTGGTATCACGTAAGGTCCGTTTTATCGAAAAAACTACTTAAGTACTACACCAAGGGTACAATTCCTTGTAAAAAATAGGACCACATTTTTGTCTTCGAGAGATAAGACTATGCAGTAAGCAGTAGTCTTATTCTGGGAATAACAATTTATTTTAGAGAATTAATTATCTAATAACAGTAATAAGCTCCAGTAATTTTATTAATAAGCCCTTCTGCAAACAGTTTTATCGCTTTAGCTCCATAGCAACTGGCAAGGCGTCAAGTCAGGCGTCATTTGAAGCCAAGGACCCTAACTGCTAAGGACACGCAAACACTTCATTATTGCTAACTACTTCGCGCTAAGTACTATTAAGATCACTTTGAAGTTAAGCTGAGTATACTCGTATATATATATAGAGTAGTACTTAAGTAGCATATAGTTCCGTTTAAGTCCTTTTAAAAACATGCAAGTTCTGTAATAATATGATTTCAGTATTTGAATTAAATGTTTGTCATTATTTAGTCCTAAGTAAAATTTAATATAATCTGTGCCCTAATATCCACTAGTAAGACATTACAAAGAAAAAATAAAGTAATATTTTTTGCAAATTTTTTTGTGTTTATATTTCGACTGATCCCGTTATTTCTAACGAAGGAGATAGGTTTTCATAAGTTTTCTAGATCTACTCTTTTCTTTACATTTTTTTTCATTCATACAATTTTTCAACTAGCTTAAAAGCTAAAAACACGCCTGCCCTGCCATAAAGAACTTAAGCCCATAAATTATATACTGTTGGAATGTGTTTATCAAGGCCTTCAGTTTGATACCCATATTGTAAAATGAACTAAGATTTCTGAAGTTTTTTTCTCATTTGAAAATGTAGCCATACGGCCGCCACAATGTATTATATAGCCCATGTTACTGTTACATCCCTGTAAGGATTCTAACGATAAACCACATGCCTCTAAATCTGTTCAGGCATTTAACGGTTATGGTGGAATAAAGAAACTCACATACATACAAACAACCATACTTACATGAATCCTAAAAACAGTACACTCCTTTTTTGGGCAGTCATGTAATAAGTATACGTGCGTTCCGGCAAGGTTTTATACGCCGTTATTATGAACAATGTGCGACTACACTCGGTTTAAATAATACATAAATATATCGCAACATATTAAGTACGTTTTCACAGAAAACAACGTCACTGTGTAACGTAATAGAATTATTCTGAAAGGACACAAACTGCAAACAAGGGTAATGTGGCCCTAGCACGACTTACTGTACTTGGGATGTACGCAGTGTTGCCCTTATTAACAGATTAGTGATGGGAAAATATATTTTTTATTAAACGATGCTTTTGACGACTGTGAGTGAAAGCTTGCTCACAAATATCCTACTCATAAAATAAATTAAGGAAATTCTGAGGTAAACGATTTTGTTATTAAGCTACCTAAAACAAATAGTTACATTTTTTTATTCAAATGAGCGAACAATCTGCTGTTCTTTCATTTTTAATTACAAAAAGAACGAGCATAAAAAAACACTGAAAAATGACTAAGACCACCCTCGTCGCACATCACTACGCACATACAAAAGGGTACGTTTGCATGAAAACTGACAAAAGGAGCTTTTTCGAACAAAAGACGGCCACAAAACGGGACAAACAAAAATGTCAACATATATTCTAACATACGGACCCACCTTTTGTTACATGCTTTTGTAAATTTAACAACGATATGGTGAGCACGATGAGCCTGTGTTTTTATTAGGAAACAATTTGGAAGGCTAATTAGTGTACCAAAATTCTTAAAAGTGTTTTCATGTTTTATTTCATGCTCTTGACACAATCCGACCAGTATGTAGTAATTATTAGTGAAGAAACTATGTGTTGTGATGAGTTTTATGGTAATGAGCAGTTTTCCATTAGGCACTATCAGTTTAGTTCTTTCATCGTCTAAAGATGGCGCTCATGTAACTTTAGTATTTACTTTTTAAATTTTATCATGGCAGTGGAGTAACTAACTCTAAACTCAACGTAATAATCGAAAGCAGGTAAAAACAGCGTTTTACCGTAAAAATACAAACCATGAGTGAACCAATCGAACGATTAGTTGCTTATGTTGTGAAATTATCAGATTATCAGATTTTATTTACCCCTTTTATCTTATCAGATTTACCTATTTTCTTTATATCATTAGGTGTAATTTATAATATAGAATATCAAGAAGGTAGAAAATACTAGTAATGAATACTATAAGCAATGAATTTGTTATAAAACTGACGCACAACTTCTCATAAATAAGGGAACGCAGAATGTCATACCACACTACTTTTACCAAAACTGTCACCAACGCTATCTAGCGAGAGATAAATAATGCTAAAATGACACTTGGAAAACCGCTCATTTTATTCATGCTAATGGGAATACTGTTAGTAACTCACCAGATTTTCAATCAAGTTTTGTCTATTACAGGTCAAAAATATACAGGAACTTAACTTGCATAAAATCCATACGACTATCATCTTGTCTATGGGTCATAATAAAGACTTATACTGTACTAGAAGCAAAATCAACTTGGAAGAGTTGATTTTGCTTCTAAAATTAATAAATAAAATACTTATAATATAGTTACCCCTTATTTCTTATTAATTATCAGGTGAAGAATGAATTTATTTTTTACTATAAAATAATTTGGTAATCCACAAAAAAAAAACACAATATAAACGTTTTTTTTATCTCTTACATAAATCTTTCTTTCTTCGCCGTTTTATTTGAGTATTTGGAGCCCTAAAGGCCTTCTCCAGTTCTTATAAACTCTCTCAATGTTTTGCGCTACCACTACCTCATCGTCATTAGCCCGTTTCAGTCCACTGCTGGACATATGCCTCTCCCAAATCACGCCACTGAGCCTGATCTTAGGCTCTTCTCTTCCAACTGCTGCCAGCCACTTTGCGTATATCTTCGCTCCACCTAGCTGGACCACTACCTATCTTTGTCCAATTTTTTTTTTTTTTTTTATCTAGTTATTTAGTTTACATTAAGGTACCTTTACTCGCGCCGGTGATCTTGTCCCGAAGTACGTTGATCTGATGCACTCGTCCAAACTCCTCGAACATGAGCCGGAGGTCGTTCTCGTCCATGCTGCGAGGCACTTGGCCCACGAACATCTGGAAAATATTACAACATTTTGTTAAGGCGCTTTAGGCTCTTAGATTGTTGTCATGCTCGTCCTGTTGCAGGTTGAGCAGAACAGGTGATGCAGCTCGAAAGTAGATCTACATTATACTATGAAAGGAAAGATTTTGATTTTTTTTAGGTTTTTTGTTTGTTTGTTTGTGTGTGTGTGTGTTTGTTGTGGATAAACTCAAACATACTGAACCCATTTTAAAAATCTTTTGGTCTATACAAAGCTACATTATCAGCGAGTAATATGGGCTGTGTTTATGTTGATGTGGAAACGAAATAATAACAAGTCTGTCAAGTACGTGAGTCTAATGCAGTTTTCTATGGTCATAAAGCTGCCAATTTTTTTATATATAAATATAAAAATGCTAAAAGTAAGAAAAATGTCGCGGGATGAGCAGTTTACCCGTGCGAAGACGGGCCGAATCACTAGTTTTATATAAATTGTATGATTCTGAATGACACACCGCAAGCTATAGCAATGTCATTTTTTCATATCACCAAAAACAAGAATACAACAAAAGAACAAGGGTGAAATTTTATGCGATAAATCTTGCAGCGTCTTGAAATATTATTTCTACAGAACAAAACTAATTATTTTTCTACGTTTATTCAACATAATATGTAAGCTAGGAAAAGCCTGGTTAACAAATCAATTTAAAAAAATCATGAAAATAAAACTTCATTTCCTTCCTACAATGTTTTACTGGCCTTGTTGCCTGCCCAACGGGTGAAAATATATATAATACAATTACGTTTCCGGTCCGGACGTCAAAATCATCAACACAGTTTACTTCCCGCGCGGATTTTTAAACCAAAAGAGGTTGAATTACGCTTACTTCCCACACGGTTTTGTAAACCAAAGGAGGTTGAATTACAATTACTCACATTAAACCTTTTAACAGTAAGTGTAATTAAACCTCCTTGCGATAAACAGAATAAGACTATAGACAAAATGGTACGTCTATATAAAAACTTCATACAAAACATTATAGCAAAGAGAATAAAATGCATTATAGTTTAGAGGAAGAAGTGTAAGGAATTGTTGTTAGGTTATGTCCTATGTTTATTTAATTATTACATTATTTTGCCCAAAAATAGTATACAAGGTAGGACTTAATGTTAAGCAGCATTATCTACCAGTCATCCAGGTCGTGAAAGAAACACTAGTACATAGGGCAAACGGTTTAAAATATTGAACAATAAATACAAAAAAACAAAGGTTTGTGTAAATAAAGTATTTAGGTAGCGGAAGGAGTTGTTGTAAAATATTTGTGCTAATATTGGACAACTGTTTCCCTGCACAGTGAAATAGCAGCAACATATCTATAATATTGTTTTGTAATCTCGCTAGGCAGTAACAGATTGAAAATAATAATTATTCAAAAGCCTAGTCTGTCACACTAGGTAGGTAATTGAATAGGTACAATATCTGTAAACATTATATTTATCACTTAATTGCCTACTTAATTTAAGCACATAAAATAATTAAAATCTCTAAGACTTGTTTCAAAAGCCGTTAACAGTAACATAATCTACAAAACTTTGAAGTCTAATAACAATTATTCCTGGCCTCCCCAATAAAAAAATCTTAGACTAACAATCTCAGGAAATGATGCTGAATTACTAGCAATATTTTTTGTGTAAAGACGTCGTGAATTTTACTGACATAAAGACATGTAAGGGTGTTCGCCATTGTTCTTTGAGCAGTAAATATTCACTTTAGCACCAATTTGTTATGTGTAATGCAGTACCCGAAGTTTATAGCAAAATTAAGTTTTTATTATGACTATACGTAATGAGTCAGGGTTGACAAACGTTGTGCGAATAAAAGCAATCATGAGTCGTAATTGGGCGCCCGCCCCGCGTGCCGTCGCTAGAGCTACCAGTTAGGGCTGCCATAGCAAAGTTTCATTTATTTAAATTAGTTTGGTATGATTAATTTAATTGGGAGTGTTTATGCCTAGTTATTTGTTTACAGCTGGAGACGACAGATAAACGTGCTCTCCGAAGCACGAAGCAATGGAAATCCGACGCTCTGTGCGCCACATTTACTTGAAAAGTCATTGGTGCGCGGTCCGAACCCGGTCAACCATTGGATTCTAATGCGCACTAGTGTACCTACCGTTCGGCTACCATAGGTCTAATAACAGTCTCGTTATACGTTCTTCAGAAAACGATATTTTTTCACGTAATCCCGAAGTTGATCTCGTGTTTTTGCGTAATTCCGGATTTAGTTCAGTAAATTCACAAAATTTATTAAAAGTATAAGCGGAAGCGCGGCACGGCGACTGCCATTATCAATAACAGCCGAGATCAACAGCTTAACGTGCTGTCCGAAACACAGAGCGATGGAAGTATATAAGTTATGTGCGGTTGATAACTTACAATATGAGGTAGCGCTGGCCTCTTTTGTCAGAGTTTGTCAGGCCGCCCGAGGGCCCCTGACATGGCTTAACGACTGCTATTAATCAATAACAGCCGTTACCGACAGCTAAGCGTACTCTCCGAAGCACGGAGCGATGGAAGTATATAAGTTATGTACGGTTCATAACTTACAATATGAACTACCTCATATGGGTACCTCACGGGTGCTACCCGTGACAGCGGCTTTGGCCACATGATTATTTTTCTGAGATATAAGGATCCTATGTGTTATTCCAAAACCAAATGTACCAATATACTACATTTCTTAAAACTTCGTGCAGACGTCAAATAGTTTATAATCGATTGGTCGGCTTCTACTCACCGGATTGAGATAACAGGTACACCAGTTTTAAATTCAAAATCTAAACAATCCAAATATGAAACGCTCACAATCGGTCCATTACTTTTTACGTGATGTGCAAACAGACAGAAAGACAAACAAACATCATTTAAAAATATTGTATTCTTGTACAGTAGCTTATTTTAAGTAAACTAGACCACGTTTTTTATTATCTTCATTGTACAGACTTTTTCGTTCATATTGCTATAAGTACAGATTTGTATTCTATATTTCCACATGTTTCCAAAACTTGCAGAAATGAAATGAGGGCTAAAGTTTATATTAATAAATACCTCGTATATACATTTGTTTCTTGCCATGCAACCCTATCGAGACAGTACGTAGCCGCTATCAGCCGAGTTGGAACCTTTTTAATTACGTCAGTATATCACTTCATTTGCGAATTTAAAATTTCATTGCGTTTTTTGGAACCATTTTATAAATATGTCGAAAATAAGTGAGAAGTAGCATTTGAAAAATATGTGCTTAAATGTTTTTACACGAATGCCCAAAAAAAGGAGTGTTATGTTTTTAACATTCATGTATGTTTGTATGTTTGTATGTATGTGAGTTTCTTTATTCCACCATAACTTTTAAATACCTGAACAGATTTAGATGTATGGGGTATCGTTAGAATTCTTACATTCCCCCAAGTAACATAGGCTATATATTTTATTGAAAACATTCAATATGACGTCAGTATGGCACCCTTTTCAAACTCGTAAAAAATATATTTTCTTCGTAATTTACAAATTGAAGGTCTTGATAAGCCTATTCCAACAATTTTTTTTTTGGCAAAAGCTCTTATTTGGCAGGGCAGGCGTGTTTTTTAGCTTTTAAGCTAGTTATTTCTGATTCATTATAAGGGCAATTACTTAAACATAATATTACTGTAATTGTTATCCCTTGATGTCCCAATGCTGGACAAACTTCCCCATAATTACGTACTCAGTCGGATGTTTAATAATTACATCTGAATAATTTAAAACTCATTTAAAATGATGACCATGAAAATATAAATTTTATTAAAAATAAACTGTTTTGGGATATGTACTGAATTAATTAATAAAACATTGTTTATTTAAGAAAAATTTACAAATTTAATAAAGTGATGGATCAACTAGAACATAAAAAAAGTTCTTATCCGATGCGAAAGATCATAGGTGAATTTAATATTTTATTTTGTTGTAAACAAGCAGGATTACCTGTTTATTCACAAAAAGTAACGAGTATAGTGTTTTAAATTCTCCTTGATCCTGCAAGGTTTCGCTTTAGAAACAAACAAAGCGCTACAATAATAGTATTATGTTAAGTGAACTTTCTATAAATGCTTTTATCGTTTTCTCATAGGAATAAAGGTGTGTAGCCTAAATTTTAATGTAGTCCAACGAACACGGTATCTTTCTAGGTATTTACTTCGTCCGCTTGTGACTAACAAGAGAAACTTCCAAAACCAAACTCCACGAAATGAATGAAACAATGTCGGTGTGTAGTGTATTTTGCATAAGTATTACCATCTGCCCCTACTTTGTGGCAGTTCGTGGGGGCCGGCGGTAATAAATCATGTATTATATCAGCTGATCGTTTTTTTTTACAGAAATATGTATTTTTATTTTGTGTGCTTTTACCACAGAATAAATAATAGTACAAGTACAGAAGGATAACTGAGCAAAGTCATTTAAATACATAGCAACTCTCGCTACAACGCAATAAAGTGCAATTTACGCACAGCGCTGCGAGCTTTCAATTATATTTACCTAGAAGGCGCTCACCCATTGCATGCAGGCTAGAATGTACCGTATCACAACGCGCGAGAGCTTCCATTGCTCTAACCGTTTCAGAATCGCTCTGTCACTTTTTTGCTCGGCAGGGTTGTATCAAGATATAACTAAGTACTTGTACTAGTAATTATTTTTTGATATGATATCACTTAGATATTGTAACAGAATAAACAATTATGTAATCATGTTTTTTTTTTCACTTATTATTATAAATTTTGATAGTTGTATTACCTACATATAATGACATTCTTATGAGGATAGACCTAGTATCTCATTATTTGATAATAACTTAATAGGTATTGCACTTTGATGACTAAAAGGTGCCTGTCTGAATTCTATGCTTAATAATGAATGAAAAAGAAATGGCTACCTACGTAATGAAATGTCAGTATGTAGGTATTTTATGAGACTTTTCAGACCGAATGCTATGCAGTACATTATAGGTTTCTTCTTGGTACTCATAATTAAGAAAAGAATAAATTTTGTCAAAAACTTTACGTAAGTAGGTACTTTATCGTAAGCACACGGCGCGCGACTCATCGAGCGCACGCTTGACACTATTGAATTAACCGCAATATTGCGGCCGCAAAGTGTAGGTATAATATTTGTACTTGTTGCGGAGTGCGACTGGCCTGCTTTTACTTAGTATTAAGATAAGAAAATCTTACCTTGATGTAGTCAGGGTCCGGCACCTCAGGCTTCTCCTCATTGTTGTTGTTGTTTATACTGGTGATGTTGTTGTTATTGATGTTCATATTGATCCCACTGCAACAAAACAAACAATGATGTTAATAATTATGATCACCAGATGACAGTGTCACTTGGAGTTGGGTGCGAAATGTTAGATCATGAAACCATTGGGATATCATAATGCCTTTCTTTTTGACCAAAAGCTGTAATATCTTCCTAAAGCATTATAGCGCTATTAGCAGAATTATAATAAATCAATTATCAGGTAGTATTTTGTCAGGAACTGGGAGGCCGAGCCATAAGTTTGTATTTCCTATTGGACAGCGCTTCACCATACTTTCTCACCTGGCGTTAAGTGATGAAACAGTCGAAAGTAATCGCTAAACCTAGAGTCTAGAATGGGACTGACTCTGGAGGACCACTGCCGAAACTACCCTAAAGGAGATTGGCAACGAACTTTTTACTTGGCTAGTGGTAGCTAGCTTAACGTTTCTACCATCAACGAAAACTGTGTGAGCTGTTCCAGGTAAAAGCTTATTGTGCTCTGTTCTTTATGACTGTATAATACTAAACAATGCGCTGCCTTATCATCACAAAGTTAAATTTACTTCTAAATCTATGGTTAATTTAAATACGCTACCTACTTATGTATATTAAAATCTACGTTAATATCAAAATAAAATGAATACACTATGTAAATAATAATGATTACTCAATATAGCTATACTAATAACATTTATACTAAAGAATAAATTATGAAAGGGGGACTTAAAGTCATAATCTGGTAAGGCTTGTAATTTGGAAGTACAAAATACGATAATTTTGTTACATCGAATAGTTATAAAAAACATTAATATTTGATCTGAAATTATGAACAAATAATTGCCTGTTTGTACAGCCAAAACATATTACAAATGTTTGATAATTTGAGATATTCATTACTGAAAAAAAGGGTTTACTATACTCGTACCTATGATGTTTAGCAAAGCAAAAAAATAAGGTTACTCAAAATGATATTGACATGTCATCAAATGCAAGTCTGCTTATGTTCTAATCTCACAGAGCTAAGATACATTCTCGTATGGCAAACCTACACAAAATGACGTCGTCTCAGGTACAAAGTTTATTCTACTAATCAATTATCATCAAATTCTTACCATATAACCTAATCAAATACTCAATAGCTACAGAACTATTAAAAATTATATAAATTAACATAGTGTCTCAGAAAATCAACTCAAAGTCACTGAACGACAAGTTAAACTGCAAAATAGGTTATGTACCGCAATATTCTTGAATAGCCAAAGTTCCACACTCCATACTGCGTGCACTTGTTTGCCATGACGTTATCACTGATAAGGTTGTACATCGCTCGATTGGGCCGCTGTTATCGCGTTATCAGACGATCAACAAAACACGGTGCGACACTCGAGTAGGACGCAACTTATTCTGATATTGGTTTGCGTGGGTAGACGTAAATTTTTCGCGTGTTACCCGCTTTTTTGGTGGTTTGTGTTCGGATACATAGCTTTGCTATGTAAAATGTAAAGATAATCTATTAGATGGGTTCTTAATGATCTTTTATTTTAATATATGTTTTTAGCATTTATTTTTTTACATTATGGAATGCAATAAATATATATATATTTGAATTTGATGATAATTTACGTTCGCTCTACAGAATTTATCGGGAAATAGATAATTATGAATATATAATTATTTAAAAACAAAAATTAATTGAGTCTATTGGTATATATATATTGCATGCATTTAATTTTTACCATAGGTAAAAACAAATCAAATTACCTATTCAACTGCCAGCTACTATCAATAAAATACAGTACAACCTGTTGTGTAAATTGCGGCTTATGAGATAAAATAATTGTATAATAACAATTACTCATTCTGTTGCACTTAACAACTAATTATAAAATTAAGTGAATTACGGCGAGTTACAACAATTGTGTTTTTACAACTAACCATTTCGCTGGTTGTTATTACATAATGCTAGAATATACAGATATAACACCAAGCTCTTTTCTTTTATTCTATAGGAGCTGTGCCCGCGGCTTTTCCCGCATGTCATTTCTTTTAAAAGTAGCCTATACGTGTTATACCAGGACCAAAAGTACCTACAAAGTACAACATACTATATTTCTTCAAAATTCGTTCAGCCGTCAAATAGTTTTTTATCGATTGTTCGGATCTTAACATTGGATTAAGAATTTAAGATACCAAGCACGTTTTTAAGTCAAACTCTAAGCTATACAACAGTGAAAACCTCATCGCAATCGGTCCAGTAGTTTTTACGTGATTCGCGAACTAACATTCAGACAAAGACACTAAACGTCAAACAGAAAGACATGATTTAAAAAAATGACATATTCTTAGCTTATTTTAAGTACCCTAGACGTTTTTTTTTCAAATATCTTTATTGTGTAGATTTTTTGGTACTTACTGCTTTATTATAAGTATAGAACATTATTTTTTTAATAAATAAACTTGCATTAATAGATATTTTATCAATATTGATTTGAACGCACCAAGTTACTTCGAATAATTATGTTATTGGTAGTTACCATTACAATAATTATTTTGATTAATAATTTACAAGAGACCTGGAACCTGGAAGTATCGTATACGTAGTAAGTACGTGGACCTATAAAAAAACACGGTTTAAATAGGGAACCTACTATTTTAAGTCGGTTAATAGATACTAGTGGCTCTGTGGGCTGTAGACTTTTTTGCAAACAACCTAGCGGTGCACAGTAGCGCCATCTAGTTGCCTTATTGTACAACTAACACTAATAACCAAGGTGTTCCATCAATCCCTACCTAGTAGGTAAAGGTCTGATTCCACTGGTAGAAACCTAAAAGTGAGAAGTTTTTTTTGAGGAGCTATTCTGCTCATCACGCCGAAGATCCTCATCAGATCTCCACCAAATTTTTATGAGACTAATTTAAAGTTACTACCTTTCAAATCAATAAATGATCATCGAAATCGGATTTAATATGGCGGAGACATTCAGTACCCTTTTTACCCTTTTTTGGAGGAATCCCCCCCCCAATCAAAAATCCCCGACGACTAAAAAGTTTTGAAAATTCACTTAACCTGTATACCAAGTGTCATCTAGATCGGTTGAGAAATGCGACCTGTAGTCCTCTACAGGTCGCATTTCAGCCGGAATTACGTATAGACATCCGAAGATACGAAAGACTTTTCGCCGAAGCTGAAACAGAGACGCTTCGCTCGCGCTTTGCGCTCGCTCAGTCAGACGACTAACATTTTTCCTTATCTATTGTACAAGTAAAACGTTCATATGGCGATCAAACGAAGTGTTATCTTCCTATCGATCGAATTGTCCAACGATGGGGCTATTACGAAAATAGGGCGCCTTTTATCAATACAATACAATATTGCTGTTCTATCGCTTCGAACACCTTTTGTTGTGTTTATTCACGGTAAATACATTTAGATAGCAAATGATAAAAAGTAAATCAAAATGGCTTTTTACAAACGAGTATATCAAATATTAGTGTGGTCCGGCCCGAATTGAGACCTCGAGGTTCAAAACATATAAAGACTAAAATAAACAAAAAATATTTAGAAATCACACTATGTAATCAAACTATTATAATAAACTTGATGGTCCCACGGCTTAGCCCACGTGGTCATTTTACTAGGATATTAAGTTACTGTGTTATTCCTGAACCAAAAATACTGAGACTTTTGGAATAACACATAGGATCCTAATATCAGAAAACATCGTTCAGACGTCCAATGGTTTTTATCGATTGCTCCACTTTTACTCATCGGATTGTGATCCAAGAACTTATTTGAACAAACAAACAGACAAACTGTCAGACAGACAACATTAAAAATAATGTTATATTTATGTTCAGTAGCTTAATT
Source organism: Alsophila aescularia (assembly GCA_946251855.1). Classification (NCBI taxonomy): domain Eukaryota; kingdom Metazoa; phylum Arthropoda; class Insecta; order Lepidoptera; family Geometridae; genus Alsophila; species Alsophila aescularia. The sequence continues at coordinate 46,063,821 of OX276383.1, read as the reverse complement.
TACAGCCCCTAGACCATTATATTTTAAATATCTTCGTTGTACATACTTTTTGTTACTAAACTGCTATATTATAGGTATAGGAGTAGACGCGAAAGTGATTCAGCCTGTCTTTTCTCGCTATTTGTAACCGTTTCAGAACTAAACAGCTAAATCTATCTTGCCAAAATTTGGTATGGAGATAGTTTGAACCCTGGAAAAGAATATAGAATACTATTTATGACGACACAGGGTGGGCGAAGGCGCGGGCTACAAATAGTATTATAAATGCAAAAGTTACTCTGGCTTTCTGTCTGTCTGTTAACTTTTCACGAATACACAGCTTAATCGATCTTAATGAAATTTAATAAGGAAAAATGGTGCTTCAATAAGGTTATTTTTACCCGACTGAAGAGGGTTATGTGTTTGGGTTGTATGTATGTTAGTTTGTACGTTTCTCAGGCACGTCCAACAGCCTAAATAGCTCGATGGATTTTAGATTTTGATGGCAATATGGCCTTTAATGGCCATATTGCCACCATATTGAACTTTCCAAAAAAAAAAACAGCCTATGTTACTCCCCCCGAGTAAAATAGGCTGTTCTTTTTTTGGAAAAGTTAAGTGTAAGGTAACTATATCTGTTCAGGCATTTAAAAGTTATGGTGGAATAAAGAAACTCTTATACATACAGACATAAACATACGTGAATCCTAAAAATATGACACTCCTTTTTTGGGCAGTCTTGTTAAAATATACAATTCTTTTACCTAAACCGTAGCATTTGTATTCTAAGCTTCTTACAAAATGTTCAATGTTAGATTATTCAAGTTATGTAGTATATAGTCCAATAATGCAATTCCAACTATTAAAGTAAAGTAAAATATGTAAGTAAATAAAAAACGTTAAATTTATATTACTACTAGCTGCGCCCCGTGGTTTTGCCCGCGTAGAATGATGATAATGATGATGATATAAAGTAGCCAGTGTGTTAATCCAGGATATAAGCTATCTTGGTACCAAATTTCATCCCGGGGGGAGGGGGGAGAAGGGGGAGGGGGACAAGCGAGAGAGGGGAAAGAGGGGGAGGGAGACAAGGGGGAGGGGGAGAAGAGGGGGGGGGGGTGCGACTTCCCAAAACATTCATGGACCCTATATAGGGTTTATTTATAGGGTCCATGAATTGTATGTGTGTATGTATTTATGGATGTCATCATAATTATTATCATGATCATGTATGTGAGTTTCTATATTATACGACTACCCAAAAAAGGAGTGCAATGTTTTTAGGGTTTATTTATGTGTGTATGTATGTGCGTGAGTTTTATTTTTCCATCATAACTTTTAAATGCCTTTTTAGGTCAGATTTGGATGTGTGGGGTATCACTAGAATCCTTATATCATCCCGAATGACATGGGCCTTTTATTTTAAAGTTTATTTTTTGGCAGGTTTTTCTTTTTTTTTGTTCTGTTATTTATTCTGTGGCTGGCTTATCTAGCTGTTCAGGATTCGTTGAATATTTTTATAACCATAAGGTTCGATTTATTATAATGCCAATCAGGTAGGCTCATATCTTGGGCTCCCTTACATAATCTAATACATAGATGGGACAGATAAGTACTGGAAATCTGGATGTCCTATCTCAACAAAACATAATTTCACCGACACCAGCAGTCTCATTACTCTGAAATCACGTCACACGCAAGCCCCTTCATATTGACACCATAGGGGTCCCCAGGGGTGAAGGGGATACAGCAGGGGACAGGGAGACATTATGGTACACCCGTCACACGTACCCGGAATAATAAGCTGGCGAACATATTGTGGAGCAATATGTTGCTACAATCAGAAAAATAACTGATAACGCGGCGGAAATAGTAATAAGGACATATATTTGAGGGGCTGAAAGGGAGAAAGGGTGGTCTTTCATTGTACTTCAGGAAACTTCAGTCGTCGACATTTACTATAGAATGTTTTGTATCACTAATAATTAACGATGCAATAAAATTTAATTTAATTTAATTTCTATAGCAAAAGCAACAGGGTAAAAATCAAAGGTTTTGAAGGAAATTATTCTCTTAGGCTCTTCGCGCACTAATCGCGGCCGTGATCACCAACCAGGTTGTGATCATGACCATGGTCAACCAATAAACGGCCCATCATCAAGCGTGGATCCAGGGGGGGGGGGTCATGACCCCCATGACCCCCCCCCCCCCCTGGGCATATGTCAATCAGTTTTTTTTTAGTTCCATTTGTTATTTTCATATGTTTTATTATGTTTATTTTGTACACTGATAAAAATAACTAAAAATTTCCGCGCTCGCTGCGCTGGCGCTTTTGATTCTCTGTTTTCGTTTTTGTGCAAATTCAAATTATGTTATAGTTTTACACTATAGAATTTTTATGGAGAGTAAGTTAGGTTGTCGGTCGTGGCTGTTGATGATGGCCGTCATTTAGCCATGTCGGAGGCCCTTGTTCGGCCTGACAAATCTGACACCAGAGGCCAACACTACCTCATACGACAAACAAAAAATCTATAGAAATAGCCAAGAATTTTCGCGCTCGCTTCTGTCGTGGTCATATACTTACCAGGGGCTTCATCCTTTAATTATGTTGAAGAAAAACTTCAAAATTTTCTCGCTCGCTTTGCTCGCGCTTCTTTGTATTCAGATATAGAAGTTAGGTAAATCGTTTAGTTACGTATGATTTAGAATTATTCTATTTCTACACTGAAAGAAATCGCAAACTTTTCGTACAGTATGCATGCTGCGTTTGCATGTTTTGTTCTTATCAATGCTTAGTTGAATATTATTTTGAGTTATGTTTTTAGAACTATTTAACTGACAGAAGTGTTAAAAAACGCGCTTACTTCGCTCGCCTTTGTGGTTATTTTTCATTATTTTCATGTGATTTGGTATTATGTTTTGTTCTTAAAATCTATATTAACATAAATAGCTCGTAAATTTCGAGTTCGCCGCCCATATGTTTTTGATCATTTCAGTGCATAAGTTCTATAAGTATGTGATTTAGAATTATGTTTTAATTGTGTTATTAGAATCGTGTACAGAAACAGGTCAAAATTTTTGCGCTCGCTTCGCTCGCGCCGTTCGGTTATTTCAATGTTTGTTTTTAAGACTTGAAATTATTATTTAACTTCTACACCGATCGAAATAGCTCAAAATTTCTGCGTATTTTAGTTTTCTCATATATATTTTTTCGATTTGTTTTTTTCATTTACTATATTATCAGATATAGCTCAGTATTCCATTAATCTCTACTCTCGTAAGTTTAAATCACGTCAGTGCATATTTCTACACGTTCTGGAATGATATTTTAATTGAATAGTGTATTAACAATGATAATGCAAAAATTTCGCGCTCGCTGCGCTCGTGCATTTGATATTACACCAAATGCATACTTTGTACAAATCATAGTTTCGTTTTAATACACACACTGATAGAAATAACTCAAAATTTTCCCGCTCAATACTCTCGCGCTTATCATAAAATTTCAAAATAATATAATCTCTATAAATAAATGGATCCACCTTTGGGTATAGGCTACGCGAGTGAAACCGCGGGGAACATCAAGAATTGAATAATTTTGGAACTTAGGCTGAATATAAGTGTGTGACCCCCCCTGAATCTAAGGCTGGATCCGCCCTTGCCCATCATGCAACTAGTCTCTCTCTGAAGCTAAGTTGCTTCTTACTTTTATTAGCTGTTTTAGGAAACAAAATATTGCAAAATGTAAAGAAATTATCGGAATATCCTGTGACCATTCCCTTCAAAAAAACTTCAAGCGTTTGCGATCGTAGACAACAATTTGGTTGTATTGCTACCACAAACCCAATTATTATTGTGCTTATGACTGCATAAATATGCGTAGCCACTGTAGGCGTAGGTATGTGAACCAGCGAGAGAGCACATCGTAAACTACACAGAGCTTGGCCGCAAAAACTGGCAGTGCAGCAGCTCATGTGACTAGAGATGAATAATGATGACAGTGGATTTCGGTGCGCGATAAGGATTCCTGTTTAGCTACAAAAAAATAAGTGTGGCAAATGGTCGTGGTCTAGTACGTGAAGACCCCTTAGCTCTTCATGGTAGTCTATAATTTACAATACAAGTTACTTTTTGACTTAACTACAATTTCCATAACCCTCCGTGCGGTACCATTTCTCAAACTAGGCTATCACAGATACCGCTCGCGCACCATCACAATAAGGTGGCTATTTACATTGCGCCGTTGATAAGAGATTACGCTCTTATCGCAGCCACATTGGTGTGTTGCTGTTACATTCATAATATGCAATAATATCTCTGTATTTGTCATGTTTTTGTAGTGACGACGAGTCGGACAGGTCGGTGGATTGATGGTGATGGTTTGCCTCTATTTAGGCCTTGTATTAATAAAGACAAGAAGAAAATGAATACAGACTGATTAAAACGATACCGGGTGGAACGAACATACTGAATGCAGCCAATAACGAAGTGCCACAAACCTACATCTACCTCGGCTTTACTGGGTATCTTCAATACCGGAGGTTGTATACATAGATCAAGAGTTGGTGTGACATAATTAGATCTGCTGTACAAAGATTGAAAAGAGGAAAGACAGAAGATTAACCAAAAAACAAAGTCTCAGCTAATGAAAATTCTTGTCTTTTAAATCTTCCTCTACGGAGTCGAAACATGGTAAATGAGGTTTCACGATTGGCGAAAAATGTATTATTGTGTAGGAGACGCCTCATTAAGATTCAGTGGACAGTATTCCGTTCCAACAACTTCGATCCTAAAAGAACTTCACAGAAGGACATAATTGTGACAATACAGCGGTGAATTTAGAAATTATTTGGCCACTTCTCCAGAAATTAAGATTTAATTAATATACTTGTGATCCAAGGCCAGATGGAAAGAAAAAGAGAACAAAGCAGATCACCCAATCTCTGGTCTTATTACGAAGAAACGTATTCCACTATGTTCCAATGTACTCGCAATTCTATCAAACGTCAAGAATGGAGGATGACTGCAAGAGCAGCAAACCTGGTGAAGAACAAAGATAAAGAACAACTCCCATTTACCACATGATTATTCTATTATGACGAATAAATTAGTATTCACCTATAAAGTAACTAGCTTAAAAGCTAAAAAAAAACGCCTGCCCTGCCAAAAAAGAGCTTTTGCCAATAAATTATACACTGTTAGAATGTGCTTATCAAGGCCTTCAATTTGATACCCATATTGTAAACTTCCAAGTAAGTATTTTTTTAAATTTTTGAAAATGGTGTCATACTTCCGCCATATTGAATGTTTTAAAAAATATATATAGCCTATGTTATTTGGGGGGGATGTAACGATTCTAACGATACGTCTAAATCTGTTCGGGCATTTAAAAGTTATGGTGGAATACAGAAACTCACAAACATACAAACATACATAAATGCTAAAAACAATACACTACTTTTTTTTGGGCAGTCGTGTAAAAATAGTATGCTGGAGCACAGAATCTTAAAGAGGAAAGTACTGTACGGGGATTAGAAAGTACTGGAACGGGGTACGTTCCTACACTTGCCATTATCTATTTTTTTTGTATTTTTGTGCCACCCAGGACATTTAACAGAAAAATTAAGATGTTGATTGTGTAGAGGCTAGTTAGTGTCTATTTTGACAACCTGTTGGCCGAGTGGATAGTGACCCTGACTGCTAAGTCAACCAAAGGTCGCGGGTTTGAATCCCGCTAGGTACAATAATTTGTGTGATGGGCAATGCTTGTTTCCGAGTTATGGATGTAATATTCTTATCTATGTATATAAATAAATAAATATATTCGGGACATTTCCACACCAATTACCTAGCCCCAAACTAGGATATCCTGTACTATGGGTACCAGATAACGGATAAACATACATGGATAAGTATATTACAGCCATGACTCGGAAACAAACATTTCTGCTCATCACGCAAATGATTGCATCTTGCAGGATTCGAACCCGCGACCATTCGATTTCGTACCTAGTATCTCTAGCCACCTAAACCAACCGGTCGTCAATGTATGTTTATCCGTTGTCTAGTACCCATAGTACAGGTTGTCCTAGTTTGTGAATTGTCCCGAATATGTCATTATATGTATTTGCTAGTATAATAATAAAACTTTGGGTATTTCTGACCAAAGACAACTAACAGAGAGACGCAGGTCGGATCTGGAATGGTCTATTTTTGGGTATGCGGTTCAGACGTGTGTCACCACACAGCCTTCGGCAAATATTTACCGAAGTGATAGATTAGGAGCTAGACCGGGACAGACGTGACATGAGCCGAATGTGAAATCACTTCTGTGACGTCAGAAGGCTTGGCTGTTTACTTGATGTTGATTTGGCCATGGTTAGGGACTGTATATTTTATACCTAGCTTCTTTTAGGAGAGCGTCTGATGCTGCTCAAATTGAACGACAGAATCTGAAACGTCAACATTAAGGAGTCTACACACCAAAGTCGCCGTCTAACCCGCCGACAACAGTCGGTTAGTCGGTGACTTTGGTGTGTAGACACCATTAAACTGTGGACGAGTGCGTTTTTTGGAGTTATTGGGCTATATTTTAAACATAGAAAGATTAATAGGTTTGCCATACACGTTGTTATTTTTACTTTTTTTTAATTTTTATCCCAGGAAAACGTGATAATACGGGAGCAACAGCAGAGCTCGGGATAGACTATTGATGCTTATTCACCAAGAACGTTCTGACGAACTGAGCATTTTTTAAATGTCTTTTGTGTAAACTAGCTAGGTAGGTATATAGAAATTGGATGCACCCCACAGTTCTGCACGCGTGCATATTTTGCCACCCTAGTGAACCTGGCACCCCTTGAGGCTGATTTACACGTATTAAGTTTTCAAGTAGATAAGTAAATTTTAAATTAATTTTAAGTTAGCCTTTTCACGCAGCCAGGCAAGTAATTTAGTAAAGCTCTAAGTCCAGTATATTATGCCTAATGTTGCCCGATGTATGTGAAGCTATACACCAAGGGTTAAAAGGTTTTATCGTTTTTTTTTCCGTGAGAAATACTATGATTTAAAACAGAAATGTTTATTAGATTGTCTATTTTATCTCAATATATACAATCATTAATGTGGTATTTTCCGTCCACTTCGACATTTTACCGTAAACTTTTACCCGCGCGCAGTCACAAATTATGAGCTTCTTTAAAGGGTACCTGTCCAAACGTGCTGTAGTCGCGAGCCACGCCACCGGGGGTTGCGCGGGGTGCGGAGTGCGCGGCTACTTAACCGAAAAATAGTCAAAATTCTATTCTACTTGTTTAACTGCACACTAAATTTTAACTTGCAACTTATTACTTAATTCATTGTTTACATGCACTAAGTCACTTGAATAAAGTTACAATTTAGTTAACTACTTGACAACTTAATACGTGTAAATTAGGCTTTAGGGATGGAATTCCAAAAAATCCCTTTAGGATTCACAAGGAAAAATTCTCTAGGTCTACCGAATTAGACAGTGCGTTGTCTGATAGTGAGTCAGGCAGTCATTAGGTATCACGGTACTGTTTAAAAGGCTTAGAAGATATTATTTAAACCAAAATACAACCGTGAAATCTCGGAGATATAGGAATAAAACATGGAATAAAAAAACAATAAAGTGCTCCATTTTAAAGCCCGTTAATAAAACATACATTGAGAACTACAAAAAGTCCTCCCATGCATGATCAGGAAGAATATTTTTAATCGTACTATCAGTGAGTCAATAACACAGATAACGATGAAAATATAAAACTTGCGAAACAAGAGTTTTATCTATTTCGCCACATTCTTAGCTGCTTCTTATGTATTTAATATTATTAATAATAATGCAAATTCAGATCAAATAACAAATTTAACGACGCAACGATAATCTCTGAATACTTTATATTCGTTTTGATTGAATAGGTAAGTAGGTACCTATATAACTGATTACGATTAGAGATGTTCAACTTAATATTAAGGCAAATAAACATAATATAAATAGCTTACTGTGTGCGTGCGAAGGCTAAAAACATGCCATAGTAGGATCTACTACGCTCAAAGCGCAAGAGCAAGTTAATTATTATTATTTAATTATCTTCAGAGTCAACATTTGCAGAGGCTCTAATTGATTTGACATTTTATTTCAGACGACAAATGTGATTCTGCAACACTGAAAACCTTTAACTAAGTACCTTTATCAAAACCATTTCACCACCACCACCACCATTTTCCACCATTTTTTATATTAAATCACTTTCTTGTTTGTCTGTCTGTTGTTCTAGAAGAAAACTTACAGCTCAAATTTCGAGCACTTCCCGATTAGCTATCCGGCTGAAACTTTAAGGGGAGCTCACAAATTGATAACAATGCATTCTAAAAAAAAAAGACGTGGTTTTTAGCTTATTTTTTCATGTACTTTTGCTGCTTGTTTAAAAGTTTAAGAGATTTCTATCCGCAGTTCGTAGAATGCCTGAAAAAACACATGAGACATTCGTCGAAATTTGATCGTGCTATCATCACAAGAACGTAATCTCAATAGTACACAATGTTCACTATTGCTTAAAAGCTTGGCAGCCAGAATGAGAGTAGAGAGTTAGAGCGACAATCCGCTGAAGCAACGATAACGTCATTGATCCTCCAATATAGGATCAACCACTTCATGGTTAACAGTATTACAATTTTCACTAGCCTTCACTTGCACATCAGCATGATTGTCGCTCTTATCGTGTAGTCACTTACTTCGGCTTGGCGTAAGGTGATGACGGCGACGACGCCTTGTGGTGGTTCCTGTTCGGTTGCGTGGCGCGGTTAGCGTTCGAATCGCAGCCGCCGCCCGGCGATATCTTGCCGGCGAGTGCGTTCAGAGAGTGAAGCATGGCGGGCGGCGGCCGCTCACAGTGCGGCCTGGTCACACCGATGACTTGACTCCCTTTGCCGACCTGCCTTCTACGAGCCACGGTGCCTTATCTCCTGATAAGAGGCGCGGGGGCACCACCGCCCCCCGCCTCATCGCCACCTGACACTGTCACACGCTAACACTCACACACACTCTGGAAAATGTACGTTTTTTTTATAAACTCCGATAGAGGTCAGCGTCCTGTCCGCCTCATGAATCGTGTTGACATTTTTTCATCACTATTCCTTTCTGGAATTGGTTTTGCTGCACTGTGTCTCTTGCACTGGTCACTTTATTTTGCTGTCGATGTGGTGAACTGTTGAGTTTGGAATTGATTGTTTAGAGATGCGATGTTGAGCGTTTATCGAAGTAAATTAGACTTTTATTTTTCATCAAAAAAGTGGAATTCAATGTGTGGTTACCGAGGCAGTAAGAATAACGGTAGAACTTAGGCATTATAATATTTCTAACATATCATAACACTGTTTTTTTAAAGTCCTTTGCATCCTTCATTCCTATGTTTAAAAACCTATAAAATTAGGAGGTAACATGAAAATAAAATGAAAATCCACGAGTTTTTCTTTCTAGACGTGATGACACAAGAGAAACGAGGTGTTGGATTTGGATTTACAAAAGCGCCTAAACAATAACGAATAGCAGAATATATTCGCGTAGTAATGAAATATGTGACCGCAGGCGTTTACGTGAAAGCTTTTTCTTTTTTTTCTTTCGCGGTTTTATATTAAATTGCCTGAACGTGAATTCTGTCGTGCGCTAAGCTGTTTGCTTTAGTATTCGTAAGTTTCTTTGTTATTAAATAGGTTAAGTAACTTTGGCGCCGCTAATTGAATTGGGGTTACTTTAGATATTTTAATTAAGCACTATTCCTTCATTTTGTTTTCTGGGTTATTTGTTTAATAATGGAGATGATTTGTATGAAATATCTTTGTGTAGACTCTTAGCTTTAAACGAATCCATTTGGACGATAGAATATTTTCGGAAATAATTACTTATGTCATTCATGTTTAAGTAGAGTTATAAAATCAAGATTTGTAAGGTTGGGAGGGCACTAAAGTGGCTCCACTATTCATACATTTTCTACAAGCGCAGTCGCAGCACCACTGTCGTTACACGAACGCGCTTTTTCGATCGAGCGTCTACTTTGTAGGTGCCCAAACTACCTACTAACTCAGTTCTGGGGTACGTTCACTTACTACGCTCGAATCACCCGTGCGAATATCGCTCGATCATCCAGAGTTAGTGAACGATTTTGAGCGTCTACATAGAACTGACAACTGGCAAGTGTCAGTTTCATACTATTCCTCCCCCCCACTATTTTTAGGGGACTCGTGCGTACGCTCGACGACGACGTGAACGGTTTCGAGTGATCGCCCGAGTGATCCGTGCGTCTTCGAGCGTAGTAAGTGAACGCACCCCTGAGATAAAAACATCACTTTTTTGGTCGTGTTAATGCTAAGCTTCGGAAATGCGTAAACCATGCGACTGTCGCACCACTGCAGCAATTATTAAAACTTTTAATTATGCATCGCTTTCAATTACACTGACATTGACAATAACTTCAATGACATTGTTTTAAATTTGGCGAAGACACTTGTAAATTTACTTACAAGATACTATTTTAATGACTATTGTGGAGTTCCTATTACACTCAAGTGTAGTCATTCTAGAATCTAGAACAAAGCCTGTATTAGCACTTCCTTACCAAATCAACCGTAAACCGGACACCCAATTAGCCCAAATTATCCAGCCGCCTCTAATCAAGTCATTAATACACAACCGCCGTCGACCACGCATTAGCGACCCGTCCGGACCTCCGGTTACGCCCGGAACTCTACCGGATAAACATAAAATTAACCGGGCACATTAACCGGCTGCGGTATCGGGATTACATCTGAGCGGGTAAAAAACGTGGCAGCGCAGCGGTCGGCTGTGGGGTAGTGTGTATCGTATTGTCCATAATGGTCAAGTTTGTTTTAATTGATTTTGCTGTAACCACGAGAACTCTTTAATTATACTGTAAAATTAACTAGCCACATTAACGGTGTGTGGTATCGGTATCTGAGCTTAGTTAGAAAATTTTGCCTAAAACAGCAGTAGGTAATTATTATGGTTACGTTTAACCAGGGCGGTCGCACTCCGCAACAAGTACAAATAAATTCGAGGACCCAATATTCGGGTCCGTTTAGTCGAGTGTTAAGCGTGCGCTCGATGAGTCGCGCGCCTTGTACTTAGCGATAGAGCACCTACTTACGTAAAGTTATTGACAAACTTTATTCGTGTTTTAATTATGAGTACCAAGAAGAAAGCTAGAAAGTACTGCATAGCATTCGGCTGTTTGAATAGTGATAGAAATGACGAATTGTCATTCTTTACGCTTCCAAAGGATATTGAAAGGTAATAAATTGTAATACCTAGGTTTGTAGGTCCTAGTAATGTAGTTAGATATTGATATTTTTTTATTACGTAGGTTCCTATAGTTTTATGTTATTTCATTCAGACAGGCACCTTTATACATCAAAGTGCAATACCTATAGGATATAATCATAATCAATTAACGACACGTAGGTAGGTATCTCACTAAACTTATCGGCGTTCTGAAAACGGGATAGGTAGGTAGTAAAAATGAGGAAGTAGGTCTATTCTGATAAGAATGTCATTGTATGTAATAGAACTATTTTAATTTATAATAATAAGTAATAACATAATACATTATTACTTATTTATTCTGTTACAATATCTAAGTCATAACATATCACAGAATAATTAGTAGTACCTAGTCATATCTTAATACAACCCTACCGAGCGAAAAAGGGACAGAGCGATTCTGAAACGGTTAGAGCAATGGAAGTTCCCGCGCGTTGTGATACGGTGCATTCTAGCCTGCACGCGGTGGGCGAGCGCCTTCTAGGTAAATATAATTGATAGCTTGCAGAGCCGTGCGAGTTAAATTGCACTTTATAGTGTTGTAGCGAGAGTCGCTATTTATTTAAATGACTTTACTCAGTTAGCCTTCTGTACTTGTACTATTTAAATAATAGTTTAACGCAAATGAACAGCCGAGACTGTTTTAGTTAATTTTACCAGGGTTCTTTAAGTGTCAATTTCATTATTTTTGCTGAACATTTGTTATGACGTCAAAGATGATAATAATGAAGATCGTAAATAATTCTATTACACAATTAGGTATGCCCTTTCATGCAAGTAAATATTATTACTATAATAACTTAATCAATCGTGATTGTAATACTACTATTAATATTTTTACAAACTAACTTTTTGAAAACTACATTATAGTCAGGAAAAAACTACTGAACTTGATGTGTATTTAGTCAAATTGGTTTCGTCACTGAACAATTACTCAGTCTCACAAAGTCTTCCTTCTTGCCAGAACAGTCTTGATTTGTTATATCAGGTATGGAAGTAGAACAGAGCTGAGTTTGAGTTGAGTTATGCCAAGTTTGCAGAAGTTCGCAGTGCATCTGTTGTGTGTGGATTTACATGATGTGTGAAGTTTTCGTCAGTTGCCCCAATTTTGTGAAACTTAGGCGTTTAAAAGCGCTACTCACGAATCTGGCAAAAACTAGAGACACCGTATGTAACTCACTATAATTAAGGCAAAACTACATTATGACAACAGAACCTAGCTTAGGTGTTTACTATTGCACCTTAGAATCCAGCGATAACGGGGTCGGTTAACGGCTTCGCACCTATAACTTTGAGTTATTTGCAGATTTCCATCACTCCGTGCTGCGGAGCTGTATGTCTAGGCTGTTAATCCATACCAATATATAAAAGTGAAACGTTGTCTGTGTGTTTGTTTATTTGTTTGTTTGTTTGGGGACCTTTCACGCGATAACGGCTGGATGGATTTTGATGAAATTTAGAATGGAGACTGCTTTTACTAGAATAAAACATAGGATACTTTTTATCCCGGAACATTGAAAGTTTCCGCAGGAAAACCTCAAAAATGTTGATTACTCACTGTAAGGAACGGTTGCCATCACAGAATGGTCTGTGGTTGCCATGGAAACGAAATAACAAGTCTGTCAAAAAACATCCGAGGCATTAGTGCTATACCTACTTTTGCATTGGTTTTTAATATCCTGGAAGAAAATAGGATGCTATTTTCCGCGATAAACAGTAGTCTGCGCGTACGAAGTGGCGGGCTGGAAAAATAATGATTGATAACAGTCGTTTAGCCATGTCAGAGGCCCACGGGTGGCCTGACAAACTCTGGTGTGGCACTAGAGGCCAGCTCTACCTCATACGAAAATAATTATGCAGATATAACTGTTATGCTTACTAACAGTTTCCGCTGTATGAATTTCTAATGTTAGTTATTCTGTGGTATGGGTACCAAAATGTGACTATTCTTTTCAAGTTCACGTCAATGTATGTGATTCCATACTTTAATGTCCCATAACTTTTATTTTACGAGGACACGAAAGCGAAACGGTCACGGTAAGAATGCATGACCCACTTACAGCTTTGGGGAGACGGTAAACAGTTTTATTTTATTTATATCCCAATACGACCGTAAACGCAAGTAATACGGCGCTATAAAATGTCTGCGGTTACTGTTTTTTTAAACCACTGAGTCGTCTCTGCTCATGATGTTTTCTCTCAAAATGTCATTTTCTCAAAAAGACCTTTTATCAAAATGTCGGTTTCTCAAAATGTCAATTTCTCAAAAAAAAAAACCTAATGACCATAAAAAAATAAACTGACCTTTTCTCAAAATGTCCAATTAGCTATTAGAAACTTAATAGATGTAAGCAGGCACTGAATTACTATGTCGCGTAGTGGCGATATCATACAATTGATCATTTCATGGAATGGTTGGTCACATCATGATAAGTTATATTTCATGAAATTATCGGTGACACGATGTAATGGTTTGGATAGATGAATGAATCATTTGCGTTTGACGATATGTACAGCTAGACGCACTGAACGCACGGCTAATCATGATATGGTCAAACATTTGTGATCACATCGTAAAATAGAAGGCGAGGGTGGAAGCTCGACTTGGCAGTAATAGTAAGCTCCCGCCTTCGTCTTCATGTTTTTTTTAGCCTTGATACCTATCGGTTTGAACATCTTTGGTACCATGAAAATCATACAATAATGATATTTAATGATATGGCCAAACGTGGATTGAAATATCATTAAACGTTGATGTTTCAACAAATGGTCAGTTTTAGCGGGCTATTTCATGAAATAGAACCATTTCATTAAATTATCGACCACATCATGAAGTTATCAATTCTATGATATAGCTACGATGACGTTTTTTTTTATCCCATCCTACCTTCAACTTTGCGATTCGTTTCACCGTGTCGCATTACTAACATTACTAAAAACTGTGAACAGGTGGACGGGCGATAATTATGTGCGTCTTACAATCCAACGATGTTGGGTGTGATACTCGGCCCCACCGACCAATGTCTTTTTGTAGCGTGTTTGTTATCGCTCCGTGCTTGGTAGGGCACACAGTCTTGGTTGTTAACAATAATTGATACAAGTAGTAAAGCCACGGTATAAGCTCTTGGGCGGTCTGACAAGCTCTGTACACGAGAGGTCGGCACTAGTTATACTAAAACCTACGAAATCATAACGACATCAAATTACATAACTAGATGTAATCCGACATATCATTATAGTGTATGACTTGACTCCTTCCGCTCGGAACCCCGATATTAATAATAATTCTATTACAACAACAATTGTATTATCATAATGCTTAATACTTTCGAGCGGGGTTGCGGGCCAAATCACGGCGGGCGGGTTCCGCTGCCAAATTGTTTACTTGTTTACGTGAGTCCATTATTGTGTGCTTATAGTGGTGAGAGTACACAATAATGTTAGTGGTGATTTGTCGTTATGTTTTGTTTGACTGGATATTTTAAACATGACATAATCGAAAGTGCTCAAAAACCCGACTGCGAACTAAAGCACAAATTAAAGATTTAAATAAACACCCTTCCCCCTATCCCCCCATCCCCCAATTATAGACACACCCCCGGGACACACCCTAAACTTATAACACCCGTCTCTTTGTTCGGGGGTTAATTAACAGAGGCAAAAAATTAAGTGAGAATGGTTGCTAACCAACTTTAATTCGATACAGATCTTAAATGGTAATTGGAAATGAAAAATGTTAAGAGAAACCTAAAGATGATTTTTAAATACCTATTCAGTGATACCCCATTTAACATAGTTTGTCGACTTTACTTTTTATTTTTCCCAATATGGCGTCTGGTTGTCGCCATATTGAATTTTAATTACCGTCATGTCTTTAGTCACATTTAGCCAAATCGATTGACGTAAGAACCATCAAACTCGGTCCGCGCGTTTGTTCTCTAGAGTACCACAAAGGAACAAACATTCATACATAGGCTGATAAACACAATCCGCGCAGTCGGGTAAAAAAAATGATATTTTATGTTTGAGTCTTGTCACAGAATAAATAATAGTACTATCTGTCTGTGGCATCGTAGCTCCCAAAAGGATGGGCCTGTTTCAAAGCGTTTTTTATTTCAAATTTAGGAGTTGCCCAGATGGGTTTTTTCTGTCCCCTGTACAGACGTAAAGTAAAATTCGCATAACAATAGTCCTCATAAAATTGACGCAGAGAGACGCTGACGAGAGCAGAGCGTTCCACTCCAGAATTTAGCTGAACTAATAAACTCTTCTTAACTTTGTTTGAAAGAAATCAATGCAACTGTACACAAGATAATCAACTCTGATCACTGTTGATGAAGGATCTCTGGCACTATAGCAGCTAGAACTTTGAGTATGAAACCCCATGTCAAAGTCAAAGTATTTATTGTAACTAGGCCAAATACTATAGCACTTTTACTAGTCAAAAGTTAACAAAGAGAGAAGCATAAATGATCATTAGATCAAATCAATCAAAACAACTGCAAGCACCAATAAACAAATAACTATAACCCCGACCTCCACCGATTATAGTTAAGAACCATCTCGACCACATCACAGGAGATGAAACACACCCTAAACATTATAACACCTCTTTCTTTCTTTGGGGGTTAGTAACTTTTTATAAGTAGAATGGAGCAGCAAAGAAAAAAACTGAAAATTACAAAAATTATGTTATTCCTTGGTTTTGCATAACTTTTTTTATACTAATTTATTTTGACATAGTGAGTTAGGCGTAACTTTTAATGATATAACATTAATTGTACATAAACAGCATTTGGCATACTGTTAAGGTAGGCATTATGATCATTTGGGCTATATTATTTTGGACTACTATGGAGTTGCATAAATAATCTAGATACTATACTGTGACAGTAGGTGGTAGGTAGGTAAACCGCGAACATGTTTGTTTTTCATAGGCAGGTACGTAAAATTATTTAGTTTGAAGTTATTTCACATATTGATTGAATGGCTGAATTTTATTCAGACCGTTAGCTGAATGACACAATTCAATCAAAAGCCTAGGCAGTTAATTAAGCTATCTGCCTTCGATATATACATCCATGACTCAGAAAAACATATTGTTTACTAAATGGGCCGCTGCTGTGCCCGCGTGGTCATTTCATTTAAAAGTAGCCCATACGTGTTATTCCAGGACCAAAAGTACCTATAAAGTAGAATATACTACATTTATTCCAAATTCGTTCAGCAGTCAAATAGTTTTTTATCGATTTCTCGGCATCTAATCATCGGATTAAGATACCAAGTACCCCAGTTTTTAAGTCTAACCCTAAGCTATCCAAACATACAGACAAACAAACAAACAGACAGACAGACAGACAGATACGAATTAAAATAATGATATATTTTTGTTCAGTAGCTTATTTTGTTACAGTAATTTCATATGTTTTTTTAGGTTAAATGATGTACAATGTACGATTTAATTTTAAGTTATCTATCTATCTATCTATCTATCTATCTATCTATCTATCTATCTATCTTGTTTTAAGTACCCTAGACCATTTATTTTTTAAATATCTTCATTGTATAGTTTTTTTTGTATATACTGCTTCATTAAAAGTATAGATATAGATAGATAACTGATTTGAGACTCGAGATTTCGGTTTTTTTTTCCGATCTCTGTGATTTGAGATTTTTAATTACTATAGGTATTATTTAATTGTAAGAGGTTTAATGAAAGTGTAAACGTATTTAATTTTAAATATAAATATTATTATTACCGGAAAAATGTCAGTTCGAGTACGTGTATCATTTGCGACTCCAGATTCTATAGCTGCGGTCTCGGGCTGATAACACGTTTTTATCTCAAACAATAAAACCAAATTTTATATCCGTACGTGCGAGTTAAAAAATCACTTAGCTAACGTATACAATCACAACAAAGTATAACGGCAGTTGAAAATTACATCCCCAGGTTCGCGTTTTTATTGCGGAGCGAAATGAGCGACAAGCGGTGGAAGCGGCATGAGCGTAGTAAGGTTTGAGACTAGGGGGTTTCTTCCCCCTTTTCTGTTTGTTTGTTTGTAGTATGAGGTTAGTACTAATCTCTGGTGTTAGAGTTTATCAGGGCCTCTGACATGGCTTAACCACTGCTGTTAATACAGCAGGGACCGACAGCTTAACGTGCCCTCCAGAGCACGGAGCGATGGAAAACAACACATAACTTAGAAAGTCATTGGTGCGGATCCTAGGACTGCACCCAGTATCGTTGGATTCTTAGTTGCACTTCTTCTTTCTTTAGGCTACCATCGCTTTATTCTAAAAACCCTAAATACGTAACATGGACAATTACAGCATAATATTCACATTAACTCTTTCACAGCTAAAAATACATAAGTACGTTGTGTTTTTGAAAGCGCGACGCCGCCGCGCCGGTGCGGCAAAACACGCCCAGCGGGTTTTTAGGCCTGAGTTTAACCCAATGACGTCATCGTCAACACCCTGAGCTTGACTCACTTTTTAAAGTATTACTTAGTATGAAAGTATTAAAATATCTACTAAATGTAATACTATTAGGATAGTTCAGAACTAAAGAAGTATTTAGCATTAGCAGTAGACTATATTAGAATGTGTGAATAAATATTTTAGGATAAGTATTGGACAGGCATATACTTACCCTAAAATATTTATTCATCCAGTCGGCACGAGTTTGTACATAGGTTAAAACACAAAAAAAATATACAGAGAATAAATAATAGTGGGGACAAAATGAGATTCATTAATTTCGAAATTCATAACAAATGGGTTTATTTTTTTTATTGATTATTGTATAACTTTTCGTTTTCTAGTATTTCACCCCTCAATACGTCCAAGAGAACAGGTAGGAGCTTTCGCAAATTACCCGCATTGCCTGCCTATTACGAGAACATAAATTGAGATTTTTTTTATTAGGCACGCCAAATCGACGACGTCACGAATAGGGTGTACGAGTGTGTGGCGGCCCTTCCTGTGATTCTATGGAGTTTTTATTATAAGGAGACCAAATGCTGATGGATAGAATAGATATAATGTAAATAATTTGATGGTTAGCACACGGCGACTTTTTGTGACGATACCGTTGCGATACACTAGTGATACAGTAGTTATTCAGTTGCATAAAGGTCGCGGTACTAACTTGATCCTGGCTCTGGTCTTAGTACTACTAATATGCCACCAATCGTGCACCATCAGCACTATAGAAGCGTTGCAGTGTAAGCGGTGGATGGCCCGGAGTAACTGCATACTGCCACCGCTTCCCTTCCTTTCCTTTCCGCTATTCTCCGGTACCTGTTTTTGCTGAATTGATACAATGCGACTTTATCGCTATCGCTACTTGCATTGCTACTGTCGTGCGTTGCAGATGCGACAAGCGGCCTCCAGTACTGTATATGTGCAGTTGAGCGATACTGTATCGGTGCAAAAAGTCGCCGTGTGCTATGGCCCTTACATTTAAATAATCCATATCGATTCAGAAATCCTGGAGATGTGTTACATCACAAAAAACAGTTGAATTAATAACCTTCATTTGGAAGTCGATTAAACAACAGTAGTTCCATACCAGCTACGCTTGTTTCTAGTCAAGCTTGCCTACGGCTTATTGCAAGGCACCGTTCTCGTTGCTTTGTTCTGTGGTCGATACAATGCAGCGCAGAATGTCAAACACGCAGAAAGTCAAACACGCAAAATGTCAAAGGACTGTAAGTTTTTGCAAAATGTCAAATACGCACAATGTCAAACACGCAAAATGTCAAACTCTCATGTTACAGAAAAAGAAAAGGTTTTTAATAGTAGTTTTGAAACGGTTGCATAAAGAGGATTATTATAATACAATATCTAGTTATGTGCCGTTTCATACACTAAGTACTTTATCTACACTCATGCAAAAATAACTTACTTTTAATGACAAAAAAAAACATATTTTCTTGATTTTGCTGGTAAAAGCTCGTTCGTCATGTTCATTGCTGTTTCCGTGATGTCAGGTGGAGTCAAATTCTCGTCACTAACACTGCTATCGGTCATTTTTGATCAGGATAAAACATTGTTTAACGAAAACACATAGGTAACACATTAAATTGGTTAGGTACTAATTTACAGTATATTATGGCGCCAAAATCCGTTTCACAGCGAATTCTCGCACATACGGTCTAACACACACCACCATAGATATAAATGGCGAAAACTCTCGTAGTGCGGAGCCAACCCGGTGCTTTTACGGGGAAAAAGTTTTATTATAACACTATGTTTAGTTCAAAAAACAGTGATATAATGTAGTTTTTTCTTATTAGAGACATGCCGTGCGTAAAGTATGTCATTATGCCACCATTTTTGAGTTCACAATCCGGATTTTACGATACGAGTAAAGTTTTTATACCATGTGTTCATCAAGTGAGTTAATACAATTCTTTAAATTACAGTAAAATCTTATGTATGAATCAAAACAAAGCAAACAAAGGTCATTGACATGAGATTGGATTGGAAATCAAATGTTTGAATCCTTAATTAGGCCAGAGTTGACGGAAACAAAAGGTCAAATTAATGCTGAGGTGCTTCAAGTGCTAGTGCTAATTATACCTCAAAACAAATTTATTTTAAAAATTTTTTTTTACATATTTCGATCAATGAACTTAATCGAAACATCGAGGTATATAAAAAGTAAGTTTTCAGCGCGATTAAGTCCCGTTTAAATATATAACTATCTAACAAAGGTTGTTGACAAGAAATAGGGTGCACTCAAAAATTGGAATCCTTAATTGGGTCACAGTCGACGGAAACAAGAGAACGAGTTGATGCTGAAGTGCTTCAAGTGCTGGGGCTTTTGAGACCGCAACACAAATTGGTTTAAAAAAAACATATTTTTTTAACTTTTGTTTGTAATTATGCTTGTTGCCACTCAACTCCGTAACGGTGGAACAGATTTTGATAAAACTTGGATTATACTGTAGGTCCTGGAATAACGTAAGGTACAATTACTTTTATCATTTTCTACGCGGGCAAAGCTGCGGGGCGCAGCTAATACGTTTATATATCATCAAAACTAACTATAAAGTAACTGTCATAAGCGAGTTTTTCTTGAAAAAATTGATAGATTAGATTATCCTAAGGTTTCTAAAACGTTGGTTAACTTTGTCAATTGATTAAGTCTATTGTCTTTGTCATTTATTTAGTGCCAGACAAAGGCAGCATTAGAATTAATCTGATGTCAAAGTTAAAAACGTTTCAGAAACGATAAGTCGATCAACTTTTTAGTGAAACATCACTAGGGCAAGTACCGAACTGTGAAAGGATCGAATGGTTGCGAACCGAATTTTGTACGAAACCTATTGTCGCCAGTTGCATATTCGAGCAATATATTGATAAAAAGTATTGTATGTTTTATTCCAGGATATAAGCTATCTCCATTCCAAATTTCATCAAAAATTGATAGATTAGATTATCCTAAGGTTTCTAAAACGTTTGTTAACTTTGTCAATTGATTAAGTCTATTGTCTTTGTCATTTATTTAGTGCCAGACAAAGGCAGCATTAGAATTAATCTGTTGTCAAAGTTAAAAACGTTTCAGAAACGATAAGTTGATCAACTTTTTAGTGAAGCATCACTAGGGCAAGCACCGAACTGGGAAAGGATCGAATGGTTGCGAACCGAATTTTGTACGAAACCTATGGTCGCCAGTTGCATATTCGAGCAATATATTGCCTTAGTTGCCTTAGTTGATGCATACATTGCACAAATATATAATTATCCTATGGGTCACGTTTATCACTATTTTAAAAACTTTTGATTAACTTACAGTGTATGTATGTTTGTTTAGGTCAAATCTTGCAAGCTAAGTTAGAATCCCTTCCTCTTATCCTACGGAGTTCAATTTTGACATGTTGGTTCAGTTCCGATGACAATGCATTTTTATGATAAACATGATCTGAATCCACATCCAGGATAAGCTCCAAAAGGAAATCTTCAACGGTCAACAGCAGAGAGACGATTTTTTTTGTACGCATTTTATTAAGATGGCCGGTTTTAAATTTTACCATGACAAGGTAAAATGACTAAGGAACTCCTCAACGGTTAACATCACAGACATGAAATGTTGTATACGCATTTAATTATGATAGCACGTTCTATGTTCCACCATGACATGGCTACAGCATAAAAGCTTATTTTCTATCAAATGTATTTTTTATTTAACTTATTTTAACCATTCGTAACTTAAAATAATATACCTTGTTACGGGATATACAGATAATTTTCTACGCGTTTTTAAGAATGGTCGCTTGTCTCTTGCATGAATGTGTACATTAATACATAGTCGCGTTACACTAACATTGCAAAAACAAGTTCTCTATGAGGGCAAGCACGATTTTTTTAAAAAGCTTTTCACTTGTGTGTATGTATATATGTATGTATGTATGTATGTAACACACCTGACATCATTATTATTATTTGTCATCTGTCCATTGTGACACTTCTTCTGCTATTGTTCCTTTATTTTTTGTTGATTTTGTTTGTGGTGTGTGCAATAAACAATTAATTTATCTATCTATCTATCTATCTATGTATACATATATGTACGTATGTATGTTTGTATGTATGTATGTATGTATGTATGTATGTATATATATATATATATATATATATATGTATATTTCTGTCTGTCCGGGAACTGCTCGAGATTGCAAAATCGCACAAAATTTAGATGTCTACTCAATAATTCATTGGTTTTTGAAAGTAGGGATAAGGTAAGAGATTTGAACTGGGTGTAGTGAGATCATAAATCGCACAAGTTGCCGAACTGCTACAACCGCTTTAACACACTGCAGGCAACTGTAAACATATTTCCATCCGGGCTACTTCTACAGCTTAACCGTACGCCTGGACGGGCAAAGTTTGCTTCCTGGCCGAAATACATGCAATATCCAGCACACATAATTCAACTATGTAAGCCCAGCCTTATACAGGACGTTACTTCGTTGTTGCTTACAGTAAATGGATTCATGAAGTAATGAAAATGGAAATCTTTTTATTTTTCCTTGTTCGAATTGAAGGAATGAATATTAGAAAACAGAGTATGTGTCTGTCAAAGGGTATCTGGATGTGTGTGATCTACGTATTAAACATTATTTGAACCAAACAATTTACTTCGAATGATTTTACCGTTTCATTTTTAATCGTTGTTGGGGTAAACAAGTTTTAGGGCCTTGATATAGCGAGCGGCCAGGGCGCATGCCCTGGTCGATAAAAAGATTAAAATGTATGGCGCCTCTAAGGACATGATATAAAATCAAAGTGCAGGTTTATTCCCCCAGTTTATACCAACTCCATTTCTACTGTATGAGGCCTATTGTTATGCTAATTTAACATTACGTTAGTACAGTGGACAGAAAAAACACTCAATATTTGTTTTCTAGTTGTGGCTTAACTCCGAATTTAGTAGTGCATCGGGCGCGCGGCCAGCCGCCATACATTGTATCTTCCAGCGATCCGGCCGCGCGCTCAGGGCGCTTGCTATATCAAGGCCTTTAGTGCAGGACGCCTGCTGGCCAGGTGGAGTGACAACTTGCAAAAAACGGCTGGAACTGGATAAGGAGAGCCAAAGATCGGGCTCAGTGGCGTTCACTAGGAGAGGCCGGAATTCTCGAAGCTATGAGTGAGTATAAATGAAAAAAACAGTCGAATCAATAACCTTAGTCGATTATTCGTGGGTATTCGCTCTAACAATTTTTTACTGCATCTTGACAAAGTTTGTTTCCTGGCTGAAACCGGTCTTAGACGGCACAGGATGCAGGGTAGGTAACTGCACTGTCGCTGACGATTAACATTCCAAGTCCATGAGCAATGAACAAAGCGGGCTAACTTTTTTATTGTCAGATTTTGGAAGTTGTGTATTTTTAATCGACTTCACAAGAGGAGGAGGTTAAAAGTCGTCTGTTTTATTTTTGTGTATTTGTTAACTCATATGTCTAAAAAATCTGAATCGATTTGGAAATATATTTTTTATTTGAAAGGTTAGGACTCCGATTAAGTTATTTTTATTTTTATTTTATTCCCATTTTTTTTATCAATATTGGTTCAGTATTTTTTTATTGGGAAAATACGGATTAACAATTTTGATTTCTGCAGTTTGCACTTGCATTTTAGTATAGGTAAGTTTATATCATGACTCTCCTCATTTTGGGTCGGGTGTTATAAAATTACAACCATGACTCGAAACACGACATCGCCAATCCATTGCCGGTCCACTTTGTCGAGGAAGCTCTAGCTATGGGAATTTCATTACATTGTATCGTTCAGGCTCACATTGTCTAGTGTCCTAGAATGTCTAGTATGCTAAAACGTCCAGTGTCCTATTACGTCCAGTCCCACAATATTTATTAACTTTCACTTTTTTGGTATCTACACAGTCCCAGTTTAGTTGAAAGGCGTCGAGTGGGCGATTAGCACGCCGTTTTCGAAACATACTTTCCACTTGAGGTTCATTACAATAATACCTACGTCTTGTCCTACGTACGTGGGAGGAAGGCGTTTATTTGGGCGAGCGTGGGTGAAGAGTAGATATGAATCCTGGGGTCTAATGACGCGTGTGTCAATTTGTCACGTAATCAAGGGTGTTCTTGACCGATGGAGTCCCATAGAAACGTTGTCATGCTCAAATTTAAAATCTACGATTAAGTTTTTTTTTGAATGCTTAAAAAGAAAGAAGGGCAATGCCACATAGAAGTATAAAATTATTTTTCGAAATTTAAAAAAATATTTACTAGAGATGAGCACATTTTTGTTTCCATAGTCGATACGGTAAGCTGGACATGTTCGGACACTAGTCATTATGAGACACTGGACAGTGTAGCACTGGACGCTAATAAAGTACACAAGCAAATATTTTCTGATTCTAACAGTAAAGAATAAAGGGATTCTAAAAACTCTTGAAATAAAGTGTTTTGTAGGTATCTCAGAATCAAAGTATATTATACATCTTAGAGTTTTTTTTGGGAATAGCTTAGCTAGACAGTCAGACATATCACGTAAATCCATTTTCGAGCTGATCAGTAGAGAATGTTCAATATCAAATTGTATTGTATGGTTCTCATTGCGCAATTTCTTATGGGTATATCAACGATTTAAGTCTAAAATTAAACTGTCTGCTTCACATTTCGTTCCGGTACAGAGATACGGATGGACGCCTCCGCCTTTGGCAGAGCAAACGGAGCTTGGCTTCTGAGTAATCTCTCTGAATGAGATTACTTACTTACACTGTTTTTGGAGTCTTACTAAGGATAAAAGGAACACTAAAGTGCTTATTTTTTTGTCAGTACTTAGTGAAATCGATTGTTTACCTTTTCAATTATTAAAAATGCTCTTAGTTACCTAGTTTAAACACGTAAGTGACTGGTTGTAATAGTGTTTCTACAATGACTTTACACTTATATTTATGATCTTTTGCTATGTATAAAACTACATACTTACCTCATATAAGTAAAAGAACGATAAATAAAAAATAAATAAAAAGACAAACGATAATTTCATAAACATTGCAATTTTATATTTTAGGAACTCCTTTGATATACTTTAACACTAGTTAAAATTATTGTGTTAAATACTTTTAAGCCAATCCACTACATATGGTTTGACTTCCAGTATTTTTACCCGATTACAGCGAAGCAAGGGAGGGGTAATGAGTTTAACACTATATGTATCTATGTATGTATATATGTGGATGTTCCACCATAGCGTCGCCCTTATTGGTCCTATTTTACAAGCGAGGTATCAATCGATTCGTCTTCATGTCAAGCGTGTCTTAATAGACTATTTTTTACTCGACCTTAGTCTGGTTATAGTTTTTGGACTTATACTTGTTTAATATCATTATATATTTACCGGCTACCAAAAAAGCTTACCAATATTATGTATTGTTTGTAACTGTTATATTTTGATTGATATTTTGTTGAAAATATCTTCATTTAATCAATTATTCGCATGAATAATATAGTTATCAATAATTGACTTGTGTTGATTTATTTGCAAAAGCATTATTATGTCTGCGAGTTGGTTCCAACACGGATTTAATTTTATCGAACAAACAATCATCATTAATCGTGATTAATCAATTAATTAATTAAACATTTATATTATTAGTTAACTAAATAATTTGTTTTAGTATGTAATACGTGTAAGGATAATAAGTGAACATGTAACAAACAAATTTGTTTAAAAAAAAAAAGTATTAATCGCATGTAGAATAGTTTATATTCGGGACAATTCACACCAATTACGTAACCCCTAACTAGGATAGGTATTCTGTACTATGGCTACTAGACAACGGATAAACATAAAATAGATACGAATATTACATCCATGACTCGGATAAAAACACTTCTGCTCATCACACAAAAGGTTGCACCTTGCGGGATCCGAACCCGTGATCATCGATTGACTTCGCAGAGTCAATAACATCGGTCGTCCAAATTAATTTGATTCAGTACATAACGAAAGCATAATGAAAACTACAATATAAATTTAATACATGTCTGTGGCTATACAAAAAAAAAACAGGTAAAATCAACAAATACCTATGATAGGGGTCTGACCTATGCAATGGAGGCTTGTAGGTTGCCGGCCTATGTAAATATTTTGTTTGATGTCGGTAATTTCAACTAAGGAGAGTTTATTTTGGTGAAGGGTTTAAGTGTAGTTAAAACTTTATGCGTGTTGTGTTTTCGCAAGTTATAATAGATTTTGGTCGTACGAGTAGTTCAGGAGGATATGGTGATACTTTTAGGTGTACACTTCTTGTGATAAAAGAGTGCTATAATTTAAAAAAAAAACTCGTAGTTCAGTACTGCCAAGATCAAATCTGGCCACAAAAAGCAAACGAAACTTGTATTGTTCCGTAAAGCGGTTTTCTGGCTACTGCCAGGGTTTGCAAGCATACAGACATTTATTTTCTTATTATGAAATCCGGTTGGTAATGATACTGTAATGCCAAATTTTAGCAAGAGGGCCGTTAATGGGCACTTGAGTTAATATATGTAGTACTAGTGACTCGCCCTGGATTCGCACTGGTAGCGCTCACACCGTGGCAATTTTCTTCTAGCATTTTAATACCCGTGGTTGCCATATAATGCCACATCCCTAGAAATGCGTCCCAATTCTATGTATGAGTCTAGATTATCTCTGAAGGGAGACGTGGTTTCACCGGTTTCCAGTCATCTTGAGATTATTAATATACCCACCCACCCCATCCATAGTGTCTAAAAAGTCTTTTAATGATTAATATAGTGTAATTCAAAATCATTGGCAGCTGTGCTTTTTGACCATAGACAACTGTATTGCTTAGTCATGTACTTGACAGACTTGTTATTATTTTGTTCCCATGGCAACGTCATTCCGTTGTGTATTTTTGATTGTGTATATCTGTATTTTGATTGAATTCCAAGGTTGCATAATTGCAATTTATGAAGAGATCTCTATTTTTTTGAAAAATAAGATTCTGCCTATGGTACTCGCTGATAATGTATGTGAAAGAATTTTTAAAATCACTTTAGTATTTTTTGAGCTTTCCATTACAAACAAACATACAAACAATCAAATTTTTCCTCTTTATAATATTAGTTTTGAAGTGTAGATATAATTATGAAGGATTCTCTTTATATATTAATTCTGTAGCGACGATTGTTCAGATGGTTCCGTGGTTGGACGTGTCATAATATTTGTGGGTTTAAAAACGAGCTCCTGCCTAGCTTCCATCCCCTAGCAGAAAAATGATCGCGAAGCCCCTTTCGGAGTGTTCCGGCGGAATTATCCATATATATCCGCCACCCTGGCAACTTCTCCTTTCGCACATCATTTTACGCGTTGATTATCCGGTAGCCAATTACGACGCACAAATTGCCTTGATTCGACTGTCGCCATACATTTTATCATAGTAAGAGAGAGTATAATTGGATGTTATTACCGTAGCATATTTGTATCATAGTGGGAAATCTTTGCACATCCATGTTGTTTGTTTCATAGTGGGAAATCTTTGCACACTATAATGTATTCCAGCGTGTCTGGTAGCCACGGCTTCATCATAACCTGTTAAGCATACCGTGAACGATAAAATCTTGATCTTAAATAATTAAGCCAAACTTTAAAAAAAAAACAAAACAATTTCAATCTAAATATATTATGATCAAAAACGTACGGGATCTAATCGGGAAACCGAATCGGAAAAACAAATCAGGTACCATATACATGGCGGTCAGGCACATGTAAGTTGATACATTATATCCAACACACTTTTTGTTGTTTGTAGCCCACAAAAATTGTTTATAAGTTAGAGATTTGAATGACAATACATATTCACACAATACAACAATACAATACATGGTTTCATTACTAACTGACGATTTGATATAGTTGATAGATTCAGGCGTTACTTTGCCGAAATCCATATTTAAATTGAATGAAGGTAATATATGTAGCTTACTTAGGTAATATATGTAGCTTACTTCTGCCCAAATGTTAGTAACAAATGATAAATGAAAAAAAAGTTGTTATTATATTTTTATTTTTCAATTTATCATTTGTCTGACTACCAGTTTGACGGAAGTAAGCTACATATTTTTACTTCATTCATTTTAACTGTTTTTTTTTTGTGTGCTTCACTGGCTACATCTTTATATGTCTCCCTGTGAATACTGCACAAGCTTGCACCTCTATACTTTACCTACTAGATAAAAATCAACTTAATTATTGTGCTCTTTCCCCACTGGACACAATCACACTGCGTTAGGCGCCCTCTCATTTCGCTTTGATCTCGTTCACTCGCAACACACGGAACTGCCGGCAAACTCATAAACACGAACCGTAATTTGGTAAACAGTTTTTCTACGAATCTCGTATTTAAATTGGCTTCTGCTTCTATCTAGCTAGCTTGTTATTTAAATATACATACGCGTCTACCTGGAAAATGCTAAACCCTAAAAAGCTTCTTACGAATATTTTTCCATTATATTTTCGCACTAAAAGCACACATATTCAGTTACTTGAAACTCGTGTTAAATTATATCAACTGTGAGAAATAGGTACTTGTACAACTTTAGGTACGGATTGCCTATATCAGAAGGCTATAGTTCTAGTAGGGGTATTCACTAGTGGGGGTGCTCATTGATATACGCATAAGTTTATGCTACAATAACTTTTATTAGGTAACAATATTACAATATTTTAACCAACAAGTTACATGCGCGGGAGTTGGGAGACGACTGTCGGTGCAAGGGGCGGTTCCGATGCCGCACGCGAAATCTGCTCAACTAGCATTCCCGACAATCGCCTACATCAATGGCATGTTTATTATATTAACTCACACAGAGTAAAGCATTTTGGTCAAGATCCATAAAGGAAATCTTACTATGGGCATAACAGAAACATCATAGACTTATTCCTTGGAGCGTATAGGCGCAGAGCATGAATACGTGGCATGTGCGACTACGAGAAATGCAGTGCGTTTGCACCAAACAACACGTCTCAGATTAAATATCTAATTATTCGACTTCTGCGTGTTTACGATGCATTACAGTACTACGCTGCTTATTAAATGTTTTGCACCAAGGTGAAGTGCATTTTGATGGAGCATTATTTTATCTGAAGACTAGCGGCAACAAGTATATCATCAAAGTAAAAGATAAAACACGACTGTCGTGCCAAAAAATGAATTAAAACGTAAAAATATTGAATTCAACGTCACGGTCTATTTATATTGTTGGAATTGGCCTTATAAAGTTTTTTTGCCATTAAAAATGGAGCCATAATACCGGAAGAAAGTTTTAAAAAAAAACTACATTACTTGGAATGATGTTAGGATTCTATAACTATACCTCATACATCTAAATCTATTCAGGCATTTAAAAGTTATGGTGGAATAAAAAAACTCACATACATACATGGAGCCTGAAAACATTATACATACACCTTCTTTTTTTTTTAAAGAAGTTTTTCTCAAACTCAAGAATAGCAATGATAGCGGGCGTGTGTAGTACATAGATTATGCCTATTTGTGGTTGATACAGAATTATGAAAGTGTGTGTTAGTAAATATATTATGCCTATTTGTGTTTGACAGACAATTTCGTCACAAAGACGGCATTGTTTTTGGTATATCGTGAAAACTTAACAGAATTAACACGAACATCACGGCTGAGGTTTTGCTGCGAAGTGGCGGCGGCATAACATGGTGTGAATGTGAGCGTGAGGATTGTGCCTCGCATGCACGGATCGGCATATCTTCATCGGAGAACATTTTTTAAAGATTCTTGGAGTAGCGTTTAATTACTGTGTCCTGGACTTTAGTGACGAGCCGTTCACACGCAAGCCTAGAATGTCTCTCATGAACTGCTTCCGGAACATTGAGTTTTCGCTGGAAATTGTCAAAACTACGTACAAAGCTACAGGGCTGTTCACAGGGCGTAGAGCTTGTTATGTAAAACTTGTCGAGAGTTTGTCCAACGTGAAAGTTCTGTATCTCTCATCTCTAATTACTTCCGGGCTTATCTTCTAAAATTCCTTCCAAAATAAGCTCCGTTAAAATATTTTTGACTTTACAGAATTGAATTTACTTTTGGGATTCGAGAGAATCTTATTCAAGAATGGTCCTGACAGGTCCTTTGAAACAGAATAACTAGGAGAAGCCTCTATATGAGTCTCCGGGGAAGCAACGGGTTACTTTTTTATTATATATATATATATATATATATATGTATATATATTTTATTGAGTTTTGACACAAAATACTTTATACCAAAAGCACAGAAGGTACACTGAGTCTGTCTTTGATTTTACATACTTGCGCTTGCCCGCAATGGCAAGGTTCACAGTCCCAACTTCTGTGGAATTTTGATATTCCTGCATGATTTTGTTTTGTCTAATAAAACATAATCATACATTATTAAAAGGAAAACAAGAACTATTTTTATTATTATAGTCCTGCACTTTGATTCCACGTATCGCGGATATCAGGAACTACAAGTACCATAGTACACCCAGCCCCGGAAAAAAGGTAAATATATCTGTAGAACAAGCAAACGTTATACCCGACGCGGGATCGAATCCGCAACTCCCGCGTTCAACCACGGTCTCAAGCTGGTTCAACCAGCTACTTTCCCGCCGCGCCATTTAAGCTGTGATTTAGGTTTGATCTCGAATTCTATTTTTTAAACTTACTGTACCACGCAGTTTCACTAGTGATTTCCAGGATAAAAGTACCTATGTATAATATGGTGTTAATCTAGAGTACCTTGTCCTATTGCCTATCTCCACTCCAAATTTAATCCAAATCCGTTCAGATGTTACGGAACTGAGTGGTCACAAACATACAAAGAAACAATATAGGTAAAACCTATGCGTCATAGTACCTTACTATTGTCGGTGAACTTCGATACACTAACTCAATCACTATCAAGATATACCTAGCCTATTGCTTGACATTGAGGAGTTCCGTAACACCGGTGACAATTCACTGTGTGTGAGACCGCGCGCCCAATTGAGACATAGGCGCGTCACGCGCTTCACCATTGCACAGGCTTTACTTTAAACAACAAAAAAATGCTTCTATTATCCTTCACACGTCGTAAACAACTTTATCTATTGTTGTTGTGAATGAAAGTGTGCACTACGACGTGCGACTGGATCTTACCGATCGCTAAATTTGAAGTATAACGCAGATTTTCGTTAAATACATTGAAAGAACTATGCCAAATCTCCAAAGTGACTTAGGCTCCATGTAAAAATGACGCGGACACAACTGAACAGTATTTTTATTTTTAATGCATTATATTCTAAGCTTTTGTGTTATATTGGTTTTTGCTGACTAATCAAAAACTAGTTATGAGGAAACTTTTAAGGTTATGTGACGATATTATGTAGGTACTTACAGTTTACGATTATGTTTCATATAATTTATAATGTATTATTACGTACCTGATAAGTACCTGCAATATATTACCGTCTGCCTCCACGAACGGCCACCGCGTTGGGGCAACCGGTAATACTTATGGCTATAGACCATCATGTATAAGAAAGTACCTGCTTTATTAGTAGGTACCTAGGTAAAAAATACGCTAAAAATACGTATGCCTTTACTATTGTTTATAACAAATATCATAACATAATATACTGAAATGATTTCTATTAGAATAAACTAAGCCTTTTTATTTTTTTTAAATCGATATTATTTATCGATTTATTAATAGTTTATTTGCACTAATTACGAGTAATGGTGGCAACACTATAATTTGTAATAAGTATCAATCCATAGTAATTTCCGGTCATTTCTATTCTTTTTTTTTTTTTTTTTTTTTAAATTTCATTTCACGAATATTATTGTTTTAACAAGAATTAATTATATTATTTTATATGGTCAATAATGTGGATAGATTTCGTGTCCGCGGCATTTAACATTTAAAAGTCCTGGAAGCCGAAAGCTGGCATCCTCCTTTGATAATTTAACCGATCTTTAAGATCCATACCAAGGAGTATACAAATACTACGTAAGAATCCATACTAGCATTGCAGATGAGAGTTTTTAAAATCTCGTAGATGAGTAGTAATAAAATTATAAAAACTAAAAAAAACATCTAGTACTGTCATTATAATGGTTACCACAGTAACCATTAATGACCTCAGGGTTATTGTATGGGTCAATTCCTATGTTTTGCGTCATTAATTGGGATTTCAGAATGATTGAATTTCTCTATGTTAAAAATACTCTATGTGCTATTCCAAGATAAATTACCAATATTCCAAACTTTGACCAAAATTCCTTCAGCTGTCCAAAAGTTTTTTATAGATAGCTCGGCTTCTACTCATAGGATTGAAATACCAAGTACGTAACCCAGTTTATAAGTCAAACCTTAAGCTATCCAACAGTGAACCCATCGCAATCTCTCCAGTAGTTTTTAAGTGATGCGCGAACAAACAACAAGAAAAACACGATTTAAAAAAAGTTCTGTAGTTTATTTTAAGTACCCTGGTTTTTTGTTTTATTATTTTATTTGTACAGACTTTTTCGTACTTATTCCTTTATTATGAGTATAGATATAGATTATTTAATATCTTATGACATGATTTTCATAAAAACTCATTATTAAATTGTGGATACTCAAGCATCATTTAACAATGTTATTAAAGCAATGATAACCTACCAGGTCATCTGTAATCTGTTATTGTCATGTTAGGTATTTCTTTCCCCAATTAAGCATAATGGTATATAAATTTACGTAATTTATTCAGAAAGGCAGCGCAAGCAAACATTTTTTGGCTAACTGATAGCAATTGAAGGCCTTAGGATAAATAGCTATCGATAATCACCCCTATAGTCCAGTAAATAAAGGAGTAATAGAGTGAGTGAGCAGGTGAGGCGGAGTGGCACTTTTCCTCATTCTGAACCGTTTTTGAGCTACATCATCAGCATCATCATCATGTCAGCCTTTAGAAGTCCACTGCTGAACATAGGCCTCCTCCAAATAGCGCCATGACGAGCGATCTTGTGCCACCTACATCCACCGACTTCCTGCGATGGCCACAATGTCGTCGGTTCATCGTGTGGGGGGTCTCCCTACACTTCGCTTGCTTGTTCGTGGTCGCCATTCGAGAACCTTTATTCCCCAGTTGTTGTCGGTTCTGCGAACTATATGACCTGCCCATTGCCATTGCAAACTCTGAGAGCTATGTCGGTAACCTTCGTTCTTCTACGGATTTCCTCATTTCTGATTCTATCACGTAGTGAAACACCTAGCATAGCTCACTCCATTGCACGCTGCGCAACTCTGAGCTTTTGTATGAGACCAATAGTTAGCGACCACCTCTCAGTGCCGTATGTCATCACTGGCAACACGCACTGATTATAAACTTTCGTCTTGAGGCTCTGCGGTATCTGCGACGAGAAGATATGCCGTAATTTCCCGAACACTGCCCATCCGAGTTGGGTTCGTCGGTTGACCTCTTTGTCGAAGTTGGATTGTCTGACCCAAGTAGACATAGTGATCAACAGCTTCGATAATATCGTTCCCAACATAAACCGGCATGGGTACGACATGGGCATTTGACATGATGTTCGTCTTGCCCATGTTCATGTTAAGACCCACCTGTTGGGAAACAATATTGAGGTCACTGAGCATTGTGCTTAGGTCTTCCAGGGTTTCAGCCATGATGACTATATCATCAGCAAATCGAAGGTGAGTGATGTATTCGCCATTGCTTTTAACACCAAATCCGTTCCAGTTCAGAAGCTTGAATATATCTTCCAGTGCAGAAGTGAACAGTTTCGGGGAAATAACGTCTCCCTGTCTCACCCCTTTTTGCAGCTGGATAGAATTCGTGCTCTGATCCTGAAGACAAACTGTCATGGTGGCCTTGCAGTATAAACACTTCAATACTTCAATGTACCGGTAATCAATCTAGCACCGATGTAATGACTGTATCAATGCCTAGGTCTCGACTGAATCAAAGGTTTTCTTGTAGTCCACAAACGCTAGATATAGTGGCCGATTATACTCTTCGGTCTTCTGTATAATCTGCTGGAGCGTATGGATGTGGTCTACGGTGCTAAAGCCTTTTCGGAATCCAGCTTGTTCGAGAGGCTGAAAGTCGTCAAACCTACGAGCGAGACGGTTTGTAACTACTCTCGAAAACAGCTTATAGACGTAGCTCAGCAGCGAAATGGGCCTATAATTCTTCAAGAGGGTTTTATCACCTTTCTTAAAGAACAAAACAACGCTCCTGTGCCACGCCTCTGGTGTAGTACCCTCGAGGATGACGGAGTTAAACAGCTTATGAAGGACTTTAAGTACTGGTGTTCCACCCGCTCTCAGTAGCTCTGTCATTATTCTGTCCTCCCCTGGTGCCTTGTTGCTCTTAAGCTGTTCGAGAGCCATTCTGATCTCGTATACGCTGACGTCCGGGATATCTTCGGTATAATGTCGGGTCAAACGGGCTCTTGCATCGCTAGTCCTACTAGGAGGACTACGCGATGAGGTGTATAATTATAGAACTTCTCGAGCTCACTAAAAATCTCTGGCTTCGACGAAACGATGCTGCCACTGTCGGTTTTCAGCTTCGTCAACAGGCTTTGCCCAATAGACAGATCTCTTGCGAACACTTTGGAGCCTTTGTTCCGCCCTTTTGCGTTCTTAATACAAGTAGTATTATAGAATCACAAATCGTGTCGCATTGACTTGGATATCTGTTTATTAAGCAAGCTGTAACTTGACATATCCACTGAAGACTGCAGCCTCATCTCGCCTCGTTCTGCCATAAGTTTGAGTGTATACTCAGAGAGTTTCTGTGTTCTTTTTTTGCGGGGGGTCTTAAAGAACTCTGATCCGACCGCGTGGAAAATTTCCACCAGCCCGTTATTTAGTTCGTCCACTGTATCGCATTCGATAAGGATTTGGAAGCGATTTTGGAGCTCCAACTGAAAGCTCTCGGTGTTTTGGATTTGGGCAGGACTTGGGCAAAGAGTAGATCTCATCAAACGAGACCTCTCCAGCTTTACGTTGATATTCATTGAGCCTCTTACCATACGGTGATCACTGCCGGTCTTAACCCTGTTGATCACAGAGACATCATTGAATATATGCTTATTGTTCGTCAAAATTAAATCTTTCTTGTGCTTATGACCGCTGGGGTGCAGCCACGTCCATTTCATGGGCGCTTCTTGAAAAAGGAGTTCGTCATAAAGAGTCCCTCCTTCTCCATGAAGTCGGCCAATCGCTGACCCCTTTGGTTCCACTGTCCAAATCCAAACTGCTCCACTCTCAGTTCATCGCCATTCCTCATGGCCAGCCGTACGTTGAAGTCCCCCATCACCACTGTGAAGTAAGTTTTCGGGGCATGTATGGCATTAGAAATGTCATCATACATAGCCTCCACTTCTTCGTCCGGGTGTTTCGAGTGTGGGGCGTACACCTGTATGACCTTCAACGAATACCGTTCGGTAATTCTGAGTATAAGGTATACCACCCTGCTCGAAACGCTTTCGATCTTCACAATGTTGTTGACGAGGGACTTGTGGACGAGAAACCCGAAACCATATTGGTACTACTGATCGCCCTCCCGGTAATAGAGTAAGTTGCCAGAATTGAGGGTCATCGTATCCTCTCCTTCTCTTCGGACTTCTTTTTTTCTTTGCCTTAGACTCTACGCTTGGCAGGCGGATTGGTGACCGCAGTGTAGCAAATATGTGCTCGGAGGACGCTGCTGCCCATCTTCCGGTGTGTAATCCCTTAGTCGCCTCTTACGACATCCACGGGAGGATTGGGAGGGGTCTTGTTCTAAGCCGAGACCGCCACGGATAAGCTACACGCTTTGGAAAAGTGAAAATAAAAGTTGTTCAGCGTGATGGTCCTTACCCGATGTGAAAATTACCTAAACTAAAAACTATTTTACTAACCCACGAACTCTTAAGAGAGGGGTGTTATAAATTTAGGGTGTGTATGTATCATTCACTGTATCACTCAATGTATCACTCACTGTATCACTAACTGTATTCGTGTGTCTGTCTGTGGCATCGTACCTTCCAAACGAATGGACCAATTTTGATGCCATTTTTTATGTTTGAAAGCTGATGTGATCGAGTTGTTTCTGAGCTATAATAGGGGGAGGGGGTGGCGGAGGGGGAGGAGGAGAGGGGTGTGGTGAGGGAGGAAACCGGGAACTTCTCCACCCCGGTGAAGGCGGCAATAGTTTGAGAGAAACAAGGAGTTTTTTTTTTTGGTAGTAAGAAGATGAACTGACTTTTGATGTTAGGACAGGACAAAAAAAATTGTTTCTCCTATACTGTTACCGAATTCACCACGTGGAGGTACTCTCAGCTTATGTTATTAAACAGCACACATTACAAATTTATATAATCCCCTACCACCACACCCCCTATTATTGCTAAGAAGCATCTCGATCACATCAGGGCGCTTATTCCTTGCCGAAAACGTGTGACGTCAGTACGGCAATTGCCGTACGATTCCGCGCAGATATCTTAAGCGGCGCGTTACGCGCGTGAATGGTCTTAGCGAATAAGGGCCCAGCTTTCAAACATAAAAAGCCGCATCTAAATCGGTTCTTTCGTTTGGGAGCTACGATTCTCACCCCCTCTCCTTCCCCCTGCCCCATTATAGCTAAGTACTAGAGATGAAACGGATAGCTGTTTAGACGGTAACCGGATATCCGGCCAACCTTGAAGCCAGATAGCCAGATATCCGGACGCCAGATATCCAGCCGAACATTGCCGATTGGCGCATCGTAACGAGCTAGTTCGTGTAGGTGGCGCACGAACGATCAAGTGAGCTCAAGTGATTTCAGGACTTTTCGTTCATAAGCAAAGTTAGCAAGTGTTTCATGGACTTGTTGAACTAATTGCAAACATGATCACTTGAAGTTATTGCAAATTTCCTAATGTAGTTTTTTTTATAATTCTAAAAGATTTACCAGAGTTTGCCCCTAGTGCAGTACGATTACTACATTTTGGTGAAAAATTAAAATTTGGTGTTTACAATTTGTATATATATTATGCATTAAATAAAGTAACAAAATTTGATATTTCGTACTTTTTTCTAAAATCCGGTATCCGGCCAAATACTCACTTACTATCCGTTATCCGGCTGAATAGTAAATTTAGGCCGGATAAGCCAGATACCGGATTGTTACTGGATATACGTTTCATCTCTACTAAGAATCATTTCGTTTACCTCAGCTTTCAAACATAAAAAACCGCATCTAAATCAGTCCATTCGTTTGGGAGCCACGCCCCTTTCCATTATATCTAAAAACCATCCCGTTCACATTAGCTTTCAAACAAAAAAAAAACGCATCAGAATCGTTTCATTTCTTTCATTTTTTTTCTTTGTTACGGAGCTGAACACAAACACACATACAGACACCCTTACACACATACATTCTCAATTATAATTTAAATCAGTAGTATTAAGAATTCTTATCAAACTGTAGATAGATAGGTGGGTATATTATGTAACATTAGCATATATATTAAGGAGTGCAGTCAATTAATAAAATTATTCTTAAACAAACCAGTGATTCGTGTCAAAATGTGTCTTAAACTTTGTTTTCTTATCAATCTACTACTAATCAGTTGTGTAGTTGGAATAATAAATGTTAATAAGTTAAATAATAGTAAAACTGCAATAGAATTAGCAGATTTAGAAGGCTATATTCATCAAATTTTAAACAGATATGAAAGTAGCATCCTGGATAACTTAATAAAATACGTAGATGACAAAACAGATACAATAAATAAGAAAACATATGAATTAGAAGAGAAAATAATACAAACATGTAAGGCATCAGACAGTAAAATAGAAGGGGCATTAACACAAACATTGAATGCATCAAATAACAATATACTTTATTTGGAAGAAAAATTTACAAAAACATTGAATACATCAAATAATAAAATATACGATCTAGAAGAGAAAATAAATATATTAATGAATGCATCGAACGATAAAACGAATAAGTTAGAAGACAAAATAGCACAAATATTAAACCAATTGGAAAGTACGAAGAAGGAATTGAACACTAAAATCAGTACCACAGCAGCACGTGAGTTATATATATTTAAGTACTTAATGTTTTGATAATGCGGGACTTCAGTTATTTTCTCATAGGTTACGCTAGCGGTTGACTGCTATTTAACATGCATGTTATGATTTCGTCGCAGATGATAATAACCTAAAGCCTAAAATCGGCTTAGAAGTGGGTGTTTTTTATGTATACAGAGCTATTAGTAACTCGATTAACTTTCGGCCATACTTTGGCAGGAGGAGAAGGGGGGGGGGGGCTTAAATTTATTGCATATAAGTACCATATATGCAATAAATCCTGCAGGAATACGTTGAGCTTCCTATAGCCCTGTATGTTTGAACGAGCGAGGGCGAAGCGCGAGCGTCTCAGCTTGGGCAAAATTGCTTTCGTATGTCCGGTGGATTTCCGGCCGTTCTCCTCTTCAGGTCGTATTTCTCAACAGATTTTCGTGAAATTTTGTGAACAGTTTCGATAATTATATGTGTTTTTTGTTGATACATTTTTTTTCTTATTTCGGGTTGAAAACGTATAATAAAACATAGTGATTTCAGCCATTTCGAAAAATATTCAAACATTTCACAAAAGTTTTTTATTACCTTATTAAGATGCATAAACTTTAAGGGGTCGGGGGTGTAAGGGGGTGGAAAATAATGAAAAAAAAGCGAGGTCTAACAGCTCACAAACTTTTAAGGTATACTTACAAAAAGTGCTAAGTAATACGGTGTCATCGAGCAACTACCCAGAAGAGTAGCAATGGCATATGGTTTGTTCGAAATCCATTCCGCCAATTCCCGTCTAGAAATAAAACGCTCTGAATAGCTAAGCCATGGCCACGCGGTGGGTTCCCAGAGTTCATAGTGATGGGACGTGATACATGTACAAATTTAATCAATATTGATATTTTGTTTCGTAATCTATACTAATATTATAAAGAGCAAAAGTTTTGATTTTTGTATGTTTGTTTGTGTGTAATGGATAAACTCAACAATAAATAATCGATTAAAAATTATATCACGAAAAGAAAGCTAAATTATCAGCGGGCTATATTTTATTTATCAATTAATTGGAGATCCCTACGAAAATTGCTCTGATATTTATTAGTGCAAAATCATTAACATGTTGCGGAATGCGACGTACTAACAATGCATCTCTTCTGGGTTGTTGCTCGAAGTATGGTGTACACATGGTGTACACGTAGTCCACCGTTTTTTTCTCGAAACAACGCGGCCGTTTCCTTGTATTCATTTCTTTATATTTAATTCATTTATATAGGTTTCCATAAGCCAAGTGCGTTTCGGACAAGCATAGAGATAGGGTTCCGTAACCATGAAAAAAGTAATTGACCGAGCGAGTGCAAAGCGCGAGCGATCCTCTCCGTTTCAGCTTGGGCAAAAATGCTTTTGTAAGTCCGGCGGATGTCTGGCTGTTCTCCTCTACAGGTTGCATTGATTCCCGTGAAATTTTGTGAGCAGGTTCGATAATTATATATTTTTTAGTCGATTCAGCATTTCGAAATTTTAAAAAATGGCGCCGTATTGGTGGTTGAAAACTTAAAATAAAACATTTTAGTCAATTCGAAAAATGATCAAAAATTACACTTAAATTTTTATTACCCTTATTAAGCCGCAACTTCAAACTGCAACTGGTATCTAATCATCGGATTAAGATACCATGTACCCCAGTTTTAAAGGCAACCCTTAAGCTATCCAACAATGAAAACCACATCGGTCCAGTAGTTTTTACGTGATGTGCGAATAAACATTCAGACAAACAGACAGACACGGTGAAAAAAATTGTTAGAGCGTTTTTTAAAATTATCTTCATTATACGAATATTTTGATACTTACTGCTTTACTATAAATGTAAAGATGTTTTTTTTATGTGTCAGTTTGTTTCCAGGTATGCCATGCAAGGAGAAGACAGTAACTGACCGTGTCAGCCATACTCCGTCCTTCTTGATGGACAGCACGACCCACAACCACGATACTTTAAAAAGAGATCTCACCGGACACCTCACGTACTTCGAGACTCACTTCGCTATTCAAGTGAAAGGGGACATACATATCCTTCTGATGCAGAGACAAGGCTATGAGGGCTCGGATGTTCGATTTTTTATAGGTTCATATTCATTATACGTAACAATACTATTGTAGATAGATCCCATTCATTTTTTAATTATGAGCTTAATTTGCTTTAACAGATATAACTGGAGAGGACAGTAACCAATACACGAATTTGTATAATGGTTAT
Source organism: Alsophila aescularia (assembly GCA_946251855.1). NCBI lineage: Eukaryota > Metazoa > Arthropoda > Insecta > Lepidoptera > Geometridae > Alsophila > Alsophila aescularia. The sequence continues at coordinate 46,023,657 of OX276383.1, read as the reverse complement.
ACGCAAAATCAGACCATTTACACTCCCAACATAGTTTCATCTACAGAAATGAGGGCCTTCTATGTCAAAATAGATGATGGTAAGATGCACCTTTTCTTATTTTTGCACGACTGCCCAAAAAAGCAGTGTAATGTTTTCAGGGTTAAAGTATGTATGTATAGATGTTTGTATGTATGTGAGATTTTTTATTCCACCATAACTTTTAAATGCCTGAACAGATTTTTATATTAATAAGGTATCGTTAGAAAGGGCAGGACCCCGATTAGGTCCCATTTTTGTCTAATCAAAATTGGTTCAGTAGTTTTTCGAAAATGAATATTTTTTTTAGAAAATCCGTTTGGTTTTGTGTTTATACTGCCTTATATCTTCAAAATTTCTTGATAGATTTGGATGATTTTAGTTTTATTCAAAAGAATAGACTTTTAGTGAAGTCCCATATAAATTTCATTGAGATTGGTTCAGTAGTTTTTTTATTAGAAAGTATATTTGTTTTGATGTTTATGTTCTTGATATCTTCGCGATTTCTGAACCGCATTAGATGGTTATTTTTACTTGAAAAATACTCTTCCAGTATGATGGTACTGTATAAATTTCATCGAAATTGGTTTAGTAGCTTTTTACTAACATTTATGTAATTTTCTGGGTTATTAATGTTATTATGCTTGGGACAAGTTTGCAAGTCAATATTGAACCATTTAACGACATCCAGTTAAAATGAAGTTTTGCACTCGGGTTTTGCACTGTTCTGATAATAGTACAATATTATGGTACAATTGAGCTAGTCTGATGATGGAGCTGGAAGGCAGTCACAGGAACGCAACAAAAAAATGGAACCTTTCGAGATTGAGCTCGTTTGATGAGTTCCCTGGTTTTAAGTGGTATCCAAGGTCTGATGATGGAGCCGGAAGGTAGTAAAAATAACGCTACAATCAAATGTTGGAACTCTACGAGTTTGGGCTCATTTTGTTTATCTTGATGAGTTCTCTGGACTTATGTGGTATCCAGGGTCTAATGATGGAGCCAGAAGGTAGTCACAGGAACTCAACAATAAAATTATGAAACCCTTGCGAGTTTGGGCTCATTTGGTTTGTCGTGATGAATTCTCTGGTCTTATGTGGTATTCAGGGTCTAATGATGAAGGCGGAAAAGGTGGTCACAGGAACTCAACATCAAAATGGTAGAACCCCTTCGAGTTTGGGCTTATTTGGTTTGTCTTGATGAGTTCTCTGGTTTTATTTATGTGCTATCTAGAGAATGGTGATGGAGCCAGAAAGTAGTCAAAGGAACTAACCAACAAAATGCTGGAACCCCGTTGAGTTTATGCTTATTTGATTGGTATCGAAAAGTTGGCACGGCTGGCAGAAAATGGATGAGGAGAGCTGAAGACCGTGCTCAGTGGCGTGCATTAAGAGAGGCCTATGTCCAGCAGTGGACAGATATAGGCTGATGATGATGATGTTGAAAAGTTTTTTTGCTATTAAGTGGTAAAGTTGATGGCTTGTAAAAGCTTGCTGACATTTTATTTTATTTATTTGTAACGTATATATTAGTAAATTCGTTTGTTTTGGTGTTAATGAGCCCTCATAATCATCTACGAGATTTCTTACTTATTTTTTATTTGAAGGTGTTCCAGTGAGTTCACAGATAATTTTTATTAAAACTGATTTAATATTTTTATAAGTAATACATTTTTGGCACAGAATAAATTATCGTACTACGTATCTTTGGTTTTAATATGCAAACGTCTTCCTAAAGTGAGTTTAACTATTTTAGTTACTTTATGTTCCTTCCGATGTTTGCTTAGGATGCTCAAAATCTATAAATAATTTCCAAACATTATTCCAACAAAAAATAGAAAGAGTTTTTGAAGTCGGTGCCACCATTTTAATACCTGGCTATAATTTTAATCTAATATCTTCACAACAAAATTAAAACACACAGCTATCTATCTACGCACCCTCATAAAACACGAAACTCAGAAGAGACAAAACAAGAGAACGGATTTTGACTTTCCCACATCCACAAACCGATTGACACGTATACAGCAATCTAGTAAATAGTAAAGTATTTGTAGATAATTACTTTAATAGGTTATTGAATTTTAAATTAGCACGTAAAGACGTTTAAAAAAACATATTTTTAAATAAGCTTGACCACAATATAAATGATGGGCTCGGTTTGGCACCGACTTCAAAGAACAAAGAAAGACAAAAATACAACATTAGGAAGCTAATGTGTTATTTTCGTTATGGTATTACATTCTTAATTTTGATAAATTGATATTGTTCTTGTTGAATTGTAATTATTTTATTCTTTTTAGTGGAGGTTTAAAAAAGATCATTTCTAATAAGAAGTCGCTTTTTTTTTTTGGAAAAATGATTTTATTAGAACCAATATCATGCGAAAATAAGTCAAAAATAGACGAAAGTATGCGCTAGAAATTAAAAAGGAAAATGAGAATTGTTTCTGTTTTCACCTGTTTTAATAGATTACAAATAATTCATTCAGGAAATCTGCAGTTTGGAAAGGAAGGTGACAGTAGCCCGCTGTTATCCTACGACGACCCCACCCTTGGCTTACTGAACTACTACCGATTCGATAAATTCGGGGAATCATTTAAGGTCCTTTACGACTGCCCTGTTCCAGATCCCGTTGAAGGTAATATATAAATAGTTCATATTTGATAGTTTGAAATAATATTAAGCATAATTTTATGTGAATTAAAAATTAAGAATAGGATCAAATGAAGCATATACTAATACACCAGCTAAATTCATGTCGGACTGCACATAGTATAAGGTTTCGTAGACGCAGTTTTTCCTCAAATGGTATTCTCAAAGTACGGCACACAAAAATATGTATTTTTTTACGCAACCTTTATGAAAGAAAGACATAAATTCAAAATGTTTTATTTCTGTCGTGTCTGTGAAACCAACAATGTCATTACTCTAATAGAAATTCAGAACCAAGCACATAGAGGCTTACAAACAAAGGATCACTCTCTATAATATTTGTATTTTTTCAGGGTCTTCATGAACAAGCTTTTAATTGTTCACCCATTCGTCATCCCTTACAATGTGTCACGAGCATTGAATAATAAACATTTCATAGTGCAGGAGATACTACAGCAGCCGCACAGCATCTTATATAACACGCAGTATTTGATGACTAATAATAAATTCTTTGTTGTGAACTAAAAACAATGTTAATATTAGAGTCACCAAAAAGTGTACATAATATTATAATTGTGATTATTTGCAGTCACTGTAATTATAATTATAATAGTGAGTTAATAAGTATTCTTGTTTTTAATTTCCTACGATTTCAACATGGCGCGATTGCGAGAGAGTGTCCGTGTATTTGGAGAGGAAACTTAAAAAAACATCATCATCATCATCATCAGACTTATATTTTTCCACTGCTGGACGTAGGTCTCTCCTCATGCACGCCACTGAGCTTGGTCTTCAGCTCTCTTCATCCATTTTCTACCCGCCGATTTCCACAGGTCATCACTCCACCTGGCCACAGGGCGTCCTATACTTCGTTTGCCTAAACGTGGTCTCCACTCGAGAACTTAATAATAGAATGTTCATTAAAAAACATATAAGTAAGGTGGTGGTAAGGTTTTATACAATCGCCATATGTCATGGTGAAACTTAGAACGGGCTATCACAATTAAATGGGTATACAACATTCGTGTCTTTGCTGTTAACTGTTGAGGAGTTTCTTTATCTGGATCCAACCCTGAGTACTGCAACCATGTCATGTTAAGACTTAAAACCTGCTATAATAAAATGCGTACACATATTTTCGTGTATGTGCTGTTGACCGTTAAAGAATTCCTTTATCTAGAGCTAATCCTAGATGTGGATTCAAGGCAAGCTTACCATAAAATGCATTGTCATCGGAATGAACCAACATATAAAAATTCAACTCCGTAGGATAAGAGGAAGTGGTTCTAATTCAGCTTGCAAGATTTGACCTAAAAATACATACATACTTACATTGTATGTTAAATAAAGCTTCTAAGATCGTGTATTTTGTTCATTTCACGTTAAAAATGCTGGACATGATTAAAAGTTATAGATAAAAATAAAGATAGTGGCGTGACCATGATCCGCTTCCTGACCCCTTTTTACATAATAATAAATACTCCGCCACAAAAGTAATGTTGCAACATTTTACTTATTTTTATTATTAACTGACTTCAAAAAGGAAAAGTTTACCAATTAGACTATCACACACAAAAGAAGAAGAAAAACAAAGAAGAAAGCAAAAAGAAAGAAGAAGAAAAAAGAAAATAGAAGAAGAAGAAAACATAAAATGATGGTTTTACTATACTCGACACACTTGGCAGGCAGCGCAGTGATCGCAGTAGATGTTGATACCTTCACAGGAATGTTATGGTGCCCATTTACTTTTACTTTTGCTGGTTCTCACATCACCCGCGGGATGAGTAGAGGTGGACCTATTACTAAGACGTGCCCACACGGCAGTTAATTCGACTGTACCTATGTTGGATAAAACTCCAGGATTAATTAATCAATTTCAATGATTCCTATTTTATTTCTCCAAGAGTCGTAATACGAACTATTCAAAGAGTTGATCTTCAGGTATAAACAAAAACGATAAAACTATCGTTTTTTTTACATAAAATTGTTTCATACGGTTTTAGTAAATAGATTTAAAGTTAGATTTGATTGTTCATAGTATTATTACAGAGCTACAAGGGTTTTTTGGCAATGTGGCTAAAATCTGAACTAACGCCGCAACTGTACTTTCACAAGTAATTGCACTATGCCCTCCTTTCAAATGCCAAAAGATTCTACATACAGGGCTAGAAGCTACAGCTCGGAGTTCGTCGCGTGGCAAATAAGAACACAAACATTTCCTACCGAGTAAAAAATACGAGTATCACATATTTCTAATATTAATACAATATTATTAAAGACGAGTAGTAGGGGTTCATATTATTAATTTTAAGGTTTAACTTTGTTTAACTCTAAATTTTTATATTATTTTCATAACCAATAAGAAACGCGGATTTAAGTAGATCGTTAAATTATTTTTAATGTGGAAATTTGTGACAAAAACGTCAACAAATATAATATTTTGTAATCTGTCCATTTATACGTGTGATAAATCGCACATAACACGTTTTTCTATTTTTCCAAAAAGATTTGGTACTCGGATGGCTTAAACAAAAGTTATCACAAATCTGTACTTATTTAAAAAACATGAAAAATTGAAAACGGTTATCGAAAATAGACTTAAATTTAAAACCAATAAAAAATGTATGTTCATCAAAATGAAATCTGAGCGAAAAATTACTTCAATAATCACAAATAAAAACACTAGCCTATTTTAATTTTCCTTACAAATCTACTTTATTCTTTGGCATCAACATCCACAAAATTTGTCTAGTATTTGAATTGTAAAGTAGGCAAATATCACAGAAATCGTTAAAACGACCCACATGTTATGGTCTCGCTTTCATGTTCCTCAATGTCCTCAATTTCCAAAAGATTTTCTGCCTCATTGTCTATTTGCTGCAATATAATTAATCTTTATTTTTTGAATTGTAGTTTCTCAGTTAATTAGGTATGAAACAATATTTCTAACAATGAAAGAGTATCAAGAACCGACGCTACTGAGTATTTCACCCATTGTACTATGACTGAGCCCGTGGCTTCTAATGACCGGCACACGAGGTTAGGGTCGGTTATTTATCTGCAGGAAAATACTGTAAGCGGCAAGACGCCAAAACGCGCGAAAATAAATATAGATACGATGGCCCCTGTGGTATTTTTGACCCGGTAGAGACGAACGCCGGGTTAATATCACAAGTTTATTAATTAAATTACACAACAAAAGTGTACAGTTTATGGTGTAGACACATAAAATAACAACAATTTTTTCATTCTTCAAAATGTAGACTGTATTATTCAACTTTCTTCAGTTTTCAGGTTGCTAGCTGGGGTCGGGGAGATGGTTACAATTTTAGTATTGCCACTACTACCACTTTACTACTTGGCTAAACTTTACTTTACTTTAATCATAGCTTTAGTTCAGACTACCCACAAAAGTACAAGTCTAGTCAAGCGGTCTGCCAGCTAGCCTGTTCTAACAGGAGTAAGAGCGTTTACACATGGCGGCGGCGCCGCTGCGTTGGTGGCACTGCAACTATCCACGGTGGATTTGTATGGACCTCGCCGCCGCCGTATCGGCGCCATGTGTGATTGGCCTCTCAGGACTCAAAACTTCTCGTAAAGCGCACTAAACAAACAAGACAAAAGTTCAAAAACTAAAACCCGAAAAATTTGTTAGCTGACCGTAGTGTTTAAAATCAATTAGCATATGACATTCTAGCGATAAAGATGCATCGATGGATACCTGCTTGCCTACTAACCTAACCTTGCCTCTGCCTTATAGTTGGTGAGTCGTAAGAAGCTAATTTAGATAGTCTTTTATTTTTACTTATCGTGTTCAACACAACTATTATTATTCTATTGGTCTAGTTTTAGAAGTTACACAAAATACGTGGTTGAATAGGTGAGTGGTGAAAGCGACTGCATCGAGTCTGCTATGCCCGAGTTTTTAATCCAAGATTTCAAGCTCAAGTCAAATAGTTACCGAGGCGCGTCCAGACAGAGCTAACTGCCGCCCGGTTTGCCAGTAACCGGCTGCCGTCGGTGTACGGTTAATTAACTGGTACCTAATATTTACATTGGATGGATGAAACAATTTACGTGGAACACCTGGCTGGTTAGCTGCTAGGTTTGGACTCTTGCCCTTTTATAAATACACGTTCGGAAAAGATTGTGCGTGCCGGCAGCGCTTCTTGAATGTTGGTTATGTTTTTGGACCTGCGGGTAACGTGAAGCTGTAGTTTCTTATTGGGATATATTGGGGAGCCATATTCCGTATTTGAATGACTTTATCAGTGTTATGACTAAATCAACAAAAAAACACACAAAAATTAAGTGAACATTATTGCGAGTGCGCTCTATATAAAAGTAATCTCATTTCGGATGTCAACTAAAAAAAACTCAATAAAATTTTATGCATGTAACCTAGAAGCCAATAAAATGTCCAATGAGAGGCTGGAACTGCTGGATGCGTGGTTAATCCGTTAAATTTATCCAAACATTTTGAATATTAGTTTAATCACGGATCAAAAATAAATGTACCTAAGCGAAAGACCTTTCAAATTAATAAAAGTAATAATAGAAATCAAAATCCATTGATGAACAGATTATAAGAATTCCTTGAAACCATTTGAAGCAAAGATGCTCACGCACTCAAGTTCGTGAAGCACTTTATAGTACGTTTTATTGCCGTATCCTGCGGTAACGGCTTTGTAGAACGGTCTAGCTTGCGGTCACATTTGGCAGCGGACACGGCCGCAAAACCATTGCGTATGTTTCCAACTACTAACTGTGCAACAATTTAACAATAACGGTATAGCATTGTCGCGATTTGCAATAAGCTGCAGTTGTAACGCAGTTTAAAGTTTGAATTCGTTGTCTGATCTCGTGTTAATGCAGCTGGCTTATCCAGTTGCTATTAGTACTGAGAGCTGTAAATACGATTTGCATCTACTTTTAAATGCAGTTTGCATAAATGATCATTAGTTTACAATTCTACGATTTTAATGCGCTGGATGCAACTGAAAAAAATACCACTTTATACTACTTTCAAACGCATCACGGACATTGAAATAGTATTTTAGAGGGAGGGGGACTGTCCAGCAATGACGATGCTGCCAGCTGTCCAGGGTCCTGATTCTGTTAACTATTGAACCGTGATAACGCAAGTCGATAGCTAGTTTATTTTTGCGTTTTTTTTTTCATTTTCCACTTAATAGTGTAGAAGCGTATTTTTTCATGAAATTTTCAAAAAATAAAAAAATGCAAAATAAAAACCAAAAAAAAGCACTCTTCCAGCACTTTTAAGAGATGAATGAGAAAAATTCACCAAAAAAAAAAACTAGCGATCGACTTGCGTTATCGCGGTTCAATAACTAACAGAATCGGGGCCCTGGGATATCAAAGAAAACTCGCCATTAGTTATCATGATATGTATATGTATATGTATAGTTATTCTATGATGATGTCAAAACATATGTGATGTTGACGGGTAGGGGACGGTATAGTGTTACATAATATAATGTCGCTATGCTAAAGGTGAATGCAACGCCCTCATGCCTGGTTTGACCACATTCAAAAAAGTTTCTCAATTCGATGAGCATATTTATTAGGAAACCCTGAGTAAATGCTTGTTCGACACGCACTTGGCCAGTTTATTTCTAGTCAGGTTCTTTGAACGACGTGTACGTAATTATTAAATGTCTTCAAGTTCATTTTCTACACGTACAAAAACACGCTAAAGTTACTAAATTTTCTTCCAAAATTAGTTCTCCCTTCCACTTCAGTAACCGAGCAACAAATTAAAAGGTAAGCAATCTGTACCGTGCTCAGATTAAAGTTTAGGGTCTAGACTACCTAATGCCGAAAACTAATAAAGCCTGGGCAAGCAAATGAATTTTTATTAGCACGATAAAATTCAACGGAATAAAATCGGAACGTAATAAAACGAAAGCCGTAACATAAAATGTACAGAAATAAAAACAACATAGCGAAAAGTTTAATTAGTTTCAACTACGTGAATTTACTTCAAATGGGTTAACTAAAAAACTACTGAACCAATTTTAATGATACAGGCTTAATTTTGATTTGAGATCTGCCTGAAGAACAGCGGGAGAAGAGTGATGGTAGCCTAGCGGTAACATGAGCAGTTTACAATCCGATGGTACTCGGTTCAAAACCTGGGCCTACATCAATTACATTTTCACACCATAAAATATTATAAAAGCAAAAGTAACTCTATCTATCTGTTTGTAACTATTTCACGACTAAACAGCTGAACAGATCTTGATGAAATTTGGTATGGAGATAGTTTGGACTCTGGGAAGAATAAAAATAATTTTTATAAGCTGTAGTCCGTGTGGACAAAATCGCGGGCAAAATCTAGTATTAAAGGAAGTTGTGTGCGGATTTTGGTGCCAAGCATCCTCAAGAGCGGCTCATACTATATACTATACAGGTTGAGTTTTTTAAAGGGATCTCTCATGGAAACTATGATACCTGTTAAGGATAGGCAGATTTGTTCTTAGAAAACTATCTTGAGGTTTTCAAAATGTTTTATATCTGCATTGTAGAATTTTTGAAATTTAGTCCTTTTCTGCCTAAAATCGATGAAAAGGCAAAAAACTTTTCGCAAAATTGGTTTCTGCTGGGTATAATGAACAAAAAGTAAAAGATATGTGTTTTTCGAAAGTTGCTACAACTTAATATTAAGCTAATAGTAAATTTTATTAAAAGCTAGACTTCTAAAATTAAATGTCAAGAATATTGTCTCAGCTAAAGTAAAATTATGTTAACGTTAAAATGATATATAACCATAACTATAATGAGTTAAAATTTTCATTGTAGGACTGTCTGGCCCAAAATAAACTCTTTTTAAGACGAGATTAATCAGGTAACTTGGAGGGATTCGCTGACGACACGCCACAAAAAGTTGACGATTGGAAAATCAATGAGAGATGTGAGAATAAAAGTCTGATAGCAACTTTATTAGACCACAGCTCGTAATAAAAATCACTGAACTTAGACTTTATGCATAGAATTGGTCTACAATGATTTATAGACATACATTAATGATAATAATATTGTATGACCTGTAAGGGCATATAAAAATATATAAATAAAAAGTCGACCTTTTCTATCTATTTTCGCCATCGAAGCTCTTCTACGAGTATATCATCAATATCATAATAAATTAAAAATTCATTTGAGTCACATAATATTACTATTAATAAAAAAAACACATTAATCTGTCTGTGTCATGTAGAAAAGCTAATAAGAAAATGAGCCAAACTAAAAAAGATGACTTTGACACTAAGCTTAACAATGATAGGAAAACAAAAGCGTTCAGGCTCACATTGTCTAGTGTCCTAAAATGTCGAGCTATTTTACTAACAATCAAACCAAACCTTTGTGTTTGAGTTAAGAAAATATCATATTAGTTTTGTTATAACTCGAAGGTAGCAATAAAGAAAATGTAAGTGTATTATTTCATACGAATTGGTTCCGCGACGCACAAGTGGCCTGGGCAAACAAAATTCTGTAGTAGCCCCACAGGAATCTTATTAAAACTTGCCGTCTCTACGTCCATTTTGTTTAACTTTTATTCCCCGGGACCGGACCGGTCTTGGAATTGTTCCGCATTTCTGTGAGTGTAGCATGTTGTAATAAGAAAAGTAAATTACAATAGAGTTGATTAAAATTTCGCCTAGGTATTGCCGCCTAAATATCGCCTACAGTTTGACCATGCATGTCGAACATGTGGCCCTTGACTCAAGTGCTACAGCTACGGCCCAATCACATTTTCTGGAAACCTTAAGTAATGCAGCTGCGAGCATGCCGCACAACCTTTTTAAACCCTAGCTGTGCTCGCGGCTATGCCTTCGTGGTCAATTTTCTGGGATATAAGAATCATCATTGGTACTTTTGGTTCTTCCAGACGTCAAATGTTTTTTTATCGATTTCTCGATTTCTACTCATCGGATTGAGATACCAAGTTCACCAATTTTTAAGTCAAACCCCAAGCTATCTAACAAAGAAAACTGTATTGCAATGGCTGCAGTAGTTTTTACGTGATGCGCGACTAAATAAACAGAAAAATAGACACACCATTTTTTTAAATGTTATATTCATGTCCAGTGGTTTACCTTTAAGTCAATTTTTAATTATCTTCATTGTACAGTTTTTTTGTTACTTACTGCTTTATTATAAGTATAGATTATGGAGATGAATGTACGTGGGGGCTAAGAAGAGCGTTGTGCACAAAACAAATTGGCCGTTGATAGTTCTTACCTATGGAAAGTTTGGGATCTTTTACCTATAATGTGCAAAATCTTCAGGCTTCCTGTTAGAAAAATATTATTCAAAACGAATTCGATCTTAAATCTATAACAGTAAAGCCTATTTTTTGTCATAGAAAACTGTGCTTTGCAGATACGAGCTCAGACCCCTTCGATTCCGCCCGGTCAGCGGGGAAGGCATACAATGCTGCTGGCAATTAATACTGCCATTATACTAACGACCGTTCTGGAGGAGGATCAGATCGGATACAAAGGAAAAACTTGGGGGATTATGTCGATGGCACTGTGGAAAACAGCGGATGAAGTCTTTTACGACCAGTTCCTACATCTTTAAACGTAACATTTTGCGTACTCTCCATCTGATTTTGACACAAACTCCAAACAAAAAAGCGTCAAAAAGTCGACGTTGGTTATCGACTTGTTTCCTTTTCATGGGTAAATGTCTGCTTGTGTATCACGCACACATAGTTGCGCGTTCACTGGGCTTGTAGTAATCATAAATAGGCTTAAATTGGCTTTTTAGTCTAAATTTAAGTTTAACCGTAGTTTAATCATGACTAAAATGTAGATGCACTCCATCCCTAATAATATAAACTTAAGAACCAGGATATATACGATGGAGAGAGATAGATTGGAGATGAATATGGAGTTCCCGAAATTCACTGTTTGATTACTGATGTTCTAAATATTCTGATTCTAATGTTTGTTTTTCTAGTGTTTGTGACCACATTGTTCGTCTTAATTTCAACCCTAAAGTCCGCGATAATTTCATCAAATTTAAGCACTGTCTCTCTAGTACTTACGGCTGACTGTCGATGGACAGCAGGGGCTGTGTGAAGTGGTGCTTAGTTTGAAATGTTACTTGTAATGAGGATGTATCTCGTCCGCTTTCGTTTATGGAGTGGCTTTGTTAGAGAACTGAATGTTTACACGAGTAGGTATTATTCATTTGCTTTAGATTGGTAGTGTTATTTACTTTTTTTTTTATTTGCCTGTCTTGTCTTAAAATATACTGGAAGCAGCAACTTGAAATCTGTGACATATATTACTGTCATCTTCAAGCTTATTAAGTTACTAGCTTTCCCCCGCGACTTCGCCCGCGCGGACTACAATTTATCGCGATAAAAAGCATTCTATGTTTTATTACAGGTTATTTATTTCTCCATTCCAATTTCATCAAAACCCGTCCGTATTATCGCGTGAAAGCTCCCCAAACAAACAAACAAACAGAAAAGTTTCACTTTATAGAGAGAGACAGAGAGAGAGAGAGAGAGAGAGAGAGAGAGAGAGAGAGATAATAGTGATTTGTCTTGTGAGATCTTTAAATTCTTGTCTAATATAAGTGTATGAATGTAATTTTGAAGAAGCTTAACAGTTTACTACTGCAAATTTACATTTCACTCCTAAATATTGGCAGGAAACTCGCAAAACAACATTAACATATCCGTCCCACCATAAATCATCTTTTCCCCCATTAAAATATATTTTCCTTTCCGCGAGCTCACACTGCAGACCGAAGTAAAAACATAAGAAAAAAGGAAAAAACAACATGAGAAAGCGGAGAAAAAATCATGAGAAATTTTAATTACAAATTGAATATGAAATTTAACTGAAGTCAGATGAACCAAGAGGGGAATTAAAAAACGTGTTTGAAGCTCTAGCGGTCCTTTGACTTCCTTAATTAAAGCCTTTCTAATTAAAATATCGTTTATCAGTCTGGGAAATGTAAACGCCCTTCTCTGCGCGTTCATGACCGATGTTTATGGGGAAAAAAATACAGAGAAAGTATAATTTGATTTTGTACAATAGTTTGAATCGAAAAAAGTCTACTTCAAATGGGTTTACTGGAAAATTTCCGACACAGTTTTGATGATATTTTATAGGAGACATTACTAAAGGTCTGTTTCATATTTAATAGGAATCACTCAAATCGGTTCAGATATTGAAAAAAAACAGCAAAGAAACAGCATAAAAAAACAGTCGAGTTGACAATCTCCACCTGCAGGCCTAGCACGGGGGGTGGACAAATTATCTTTCCCCCATTTTTATCCACTTCTCAGTGGAAATAATTCTCTTCTCTACCATAAATAGCACGGCAATCGTGGAAAGATATAAAATCTAAGGAGAAAATGTATCTATTGACGTTTGTCATAGACATTATGTGCCGCTACTCCCCCGCTAATCCCATGCTACTCCCTCTTAAAAGCATAGACTAGAAAAACATAGATTAAAATACTCTCCGTTTGACGGGGAATATATATCACCGTCTCTTGAAGGTGGGTATAAAAGTTTATCTTGATACAACCACAATGTCGCGAGCATTTTATAATTATATTTTGATGCGAGAAACGCAAACAATGGAAGAAAATTTCTTCGGCGTGGGCTATATCCGAGATGCCCGTGACTCGTTCAATTTCTGGACAAAAAAACGTAGGTATACAAAATGACTGTCGACTCTGTCTATTTGGTAGTTAGAACGCGTTTTTTGTATAGAGATCTAGGAAAGTGTCCGGGTGTGTCAATGGTACGTGCGAACATTTTTGGAAATATTATATATAATCCACAGAAATGAACTTCAAAAGAACGAATTATTTTTGAAAGTATGTTGGATTTGTCAAAATATTGAAGACTAATAAGTAAAATTCAATGGTACTGAACCATACCCGTATCTCCTTCTTACTTTCTGACCATAGAGAACGCTACTCCCGCTGTATGTCCACCGATTTATATCCTTTCTCCGGGGAAAATATGTCCACCCCCCGTGCTAGGCTTGCTGAATGTAGCTAATTATAAATAAGTTAAATATGAAACCTCATGGACAAACCTACAACTGTATTTTAAAGTACAGAGTTATTAAAAAACTTAAAAAGATTTTAACTACATGACTTAAATATTCAGTCTCTGTTTCGTTTAAATGAATAAATAACTTTAATATTATTACGCGGTGGAGTTGGAACGCAAAACGAATTGCTTTCTTTTTGAGTGTCTGAAATCTCATAAATATAAATGAGATATTGATGGCAAACAAAAATAAGTACTATACTGAAAAGCAATTTTAACTCAGATGTCAAATTTGTTTTTCCAATTCTGAAGTTAAAAATAGTTAACCTGTTGTTACATATATTCATAAGATGCTTTTGAAATATTATAGGATTAATGTTTTTTTTTTAAACTACACTTGTCCGCAAAGAAAGCGGGTCGGTAACGGAAACCTCAATAACATCCAAAATATTGAAAGTAGCTTTATGAAATTGAAATATAGACTGTATTATAGACAATTATACTAATGTAGTACTTAAATCAAAATATGTAATAAAAGTCGAAGATTATTAATTTATTTTAAATAAAAGTAGGTCAAGTAAAAATTTCAATTTTTTATGAAATTTGTGGTACGCTATCACATATGAATTTTTCACACATTTTAGAGTTTTGTATTCCCACCAACAGCGTTACGTTAGGCATGCATTCCCAGATTTCTAGGCCGATGCTATATTATAAATCGTCTTTATTTTTTTATGGTTTTTAATACAATCACCAAGATGATATAAAAGGTTTTACTTCTTCCGATAGGTATATGTAATGAAATCAATTTTAATTTAGTTTATGTTTTAAAAGGATTGCTCAAACATTTTAATAGCGATCACATTTTTTATAACTGATCAGGGGCCCGACCACATAACTTAGCTTCAATTGGTTTGTCAGTATCGATATCACTAATGCCTTGCGATAGAGTCGAAATTGCTATGAAAAAAGTGATAATCCGATTGTAACCAATTTCTGTAATCGGGCTGCAGATTTCTTTGCGGCTCAGTGTATTTTGAGATCACACGAGTGCACTTTTCTAGATGGAATATTAATGAGGAAAACATAATTAATTACTTACACAATTTTTGTATCAACACGAAAGCTTTATTTCAGGACACAGTTAGTCAAACTAGGTAACTAACTTGTCAGTTGCCGGGCAAAGTTCCAACAAAAGTTAAGAGCAACTTAGCCGCTACTTAAATCAGACCATAAAAAAACTATTTTCTTTAACGCCACCTCCATTAATAAAAGCTTACTTCTTACTGAAGACTGGTGGGAAATGCTTAACTTTCTTTTAACTTTGAGTTCAGGTTGAATGCTAGAATGCTAGGGGTCTCAGTTAAGTATTTATCGTAAGAGACTTGTTTCTAATCTTTGCTTTAGGCTAGGTTTACCAATATTTGAACCATAAATAGCTAAAAGCTTATGTTCGGTTTCGATCTGAATCCGATTCCTTGAGTTACGTGGTACGGTCGGCCGCTGCGCGCAAAATGCTAGACGTGCAAGGGCGAATAAAAAAAAGTAAGATGCTACTCGAACGTTGAGTGTGTTACGTTCGCTGGCAAAGGGTTGATAACCTCAAACCATGAACCGGTGCTTTTGGAGATTAATTTTGGAAATCGATTAAATTCGGTGTTGGTTACGCGTCAAAATTGCTAATATCCCCTACGAAAGAGAAAATTCCGCGTTGTTGTGAATATTTAATGTTTATTTCCGGCAAACAGCCGTAGTTAACCGCGTATCAGTCGTGGCCTAAAATTGATGATTTGAGGACTAAATGTGAACAATTCAGTGCTGAGGCAGATGGGCGACCTTTCAAAACATCGGACTGGACTCGGGTATCGTTCTTGGATAACCTTATCGGCCGTTAGGGTGTTCTTGGTTCAACCTGATGTACTAGAACCTACAGGGCTTACTGGTACGTCTTCATAATGTCTTATACATAGTTATGCTAACCTACTTAGTATTTAAGATCTCTTCAGAAAAACTCCACGCATCGTCGATAGAGCGAAACACTGTAAGAGGGCTGATCTTTGGTTGGGTTCAGGGACCCTACGGCCCTAGTTCCGTTCAGCATATTATATACTGCACTAAAAGCAATTTAAATCAAAGGTTTCTAAAATTAGTGTATGTCAAATGTATAGCCCAACTTTAAAGGTGAACGCGCATAATATGGAGGTGAACGTGCCGAAAAAAGCCCCTTCCGAACTCTTCTGACAAATCGCCGCGTTCGACTCGAATAGGTCCGCAGGGTTTCATATCATTTTATACAAATAATTCTAAATTCGGCTTCTTCGGCGTATTTGCCATCGCGTAATGCGCATTAACCTTAAATGAGTATTTGGATTACAACTGCCAAATAAAAACTGAAATCAAAGCTGATCCAGGATTGATATTTTCTTGGAATAATTAATTAACCTGCTCTCTGATATCCAAACAAGAGTTTTTTAATTACGTCAATAAATAAATATGTAAACCCTGTAATCCTCTGATGTAGGCAAATGCTAAACCATTAATCAAATGCTTAGTTTGGCACCCCACTGTGCAATATATTGAAGCGGGTTCTGTGCAAAATAAAATCATGTTGTTTCATGGTTTTATATTCATATCATAAACAAACTGTTGCTACAGATAAAAAAAAAGTTAAGTAATATAAATTATTAAAATGTAATACCTAATGAACTAAATCTCCACTAATATTATAAAGAGGAAACATTTGATTGTTTGTTTGTAATGGATAAACTTAAAAAATATAGGCCCGATTTAAAAAATCTTTCACAACAAGAAAGCTAAATTATCAGCGAGTAACAAGCAGAGTGTTATTTTTCAAAAAATTAGAGTTCCTTTCGAAAATTGCAATAATGTAACCCGAGGTATCAAATTTTGAATAAAATCTCGATTACTTTGTATCATAAACTAAGAAGGAGATACGGGTCTTTGTATATGGAACGTTGCCATGGAAACGAAATCACAGAACATTTAATAACCATTGTAGGAAATGCTCTATGCTACTAATACACGAAATAATAACAAGTCTGTCAAGTACGTGAGTAATAATGCAGTTGTCTATGGTCAAAAGTACTGCTGCCAATGATTACTGGGGTTTTTTTTAGAAGATACGACGGGTATGAAAATGCTAAAAAAAGGAAACTGCCGTCGGGTGAGCGCTACCGATAAACTCAAAAAATGCTAACCGATTTTAAAAATTCTAGACATAGCGTAGACGTTTTACGAAAAACAAACGGCCGTCCGCCTCGAAACAGCTCCATCTAGTTGTTTAAACCCAAAGAGGTTGAATTACGCTTACTTCCCACCCAGTTTTTTAAACCAAAGGAAGTTTATTACGCTTACTGACGTTAAACCTTCTATCAGTAACCGTAATTCAACCTCCTTGCGTTTAACAGAATAATAATATAGACAAAATGGTACGTGAGTATAAATCCTATAAACATTTTGTGTAAGAAATTGTTGTTGTTTTTTTTTTTGCCCAATTAAAGTACCTACTAATTTGATCCTTCTATATCTACCCGTGTGAAGTCGGGGCGGGTCGCTAGTAAATTATAAAAACAAAATAAAAATAACAAAATAGTAAATTAAAATAACAATTTTAAGGAAAATTTAATAGTGGGAAAATATAAAATAACTAATAGCTATCAGAGTTTCCATTGAACTCTAAGGCCGTCCGCACCGAGCGTGATCCCGCGACGGAGGAGCTCATTGTAAACTGGTGATTTAAAAAAAATAGGCACCGAGCATCAAAACTCTGACCGCACGTTGTTGCCCGCCGCGCGTAGACACATTAGGTAGGTATGTGCGTAGGTCATCTTACGCTTGTCGGTGGCAATTTTTGTAGAAATCACCAGTTACAGTGAGAAACTCTGTCGCGGGATCCCGCTTAAGGCCAGGCTCCAAGGTTACGTTTTCCCACTCCCCACTCCCCTGCCATCTACCCTACACTCTGCCACCCGCTACCCGCAATAAGCACTGAAGTGCCTGCGTAACAAGGTTGTATATCGCGAGCGCTGTTTGAACACACAATTTAGCTTGGAACTAAATGACGTATGTCTCAAAAGTTATTTATTTTATTGGCAGGCTAATAATTTAGTTAGGTAAATTTTGTCTTAGTCTTAGATAATAAACTATATTTTCTTGCTGTGAGATTTATTTTAGAGATAAAACTTAACCCGTTAAGTAGAAAAATGTAAACATTACCGAAAATAATAATTTTTGATAAGAAAATGTATCGAATGAAATTTTGTTAATCATGTTTTTGTCTTAGTCTTAGAGAGATAAAGATCTCAAAAACATATATGTTAAGTTTCACATTTATCAAGTTTGTGGTTGACCCAGCATATTTATGCAAAAAACCCTTAAAAAGCAGAGCCTGGTCTTAACGGTGCGCGGAGGTGCTAAGGACGCCTACGTTAAGAAATAATCTTTTACTCGTTATTGATTTCTTTATAACTTAAACAGATCGAAAATATTATACTCTTATGAAGGATTTGTATTTATTATTTCTTTGGAATGAAACAGCCGCGTTAGGTTTTGATAAAATAATTGTAAATTGTATTAACCTGATTATAAGCTTTATGTTCACGTAAATATTATTTCTCCCTTATTTTTTGTTATAGAATAAAAACACCTTACAAGAATATAAGTAGATTTTAAAATATTACAGATTACTTTTTTCACTACCAATTCTCTTAAACTTTTATGGAACTCGTACCTTATCAACTAGATGTAAATAAAGTCAGCGCTCAAGCGTTTTGTTCATAATAAATTAAATTTGAAGTTCACCATTAACCACTCGCCTTAAAGCCTCGTTACAACATTGTATACTTTGTTGTAAAATTAAATTAGAATGATGTATCAGTTGAGCTACCGACTCAAGTCGAGTGGAGTTGGCAAAGTTGAGTGAATATTGGAAACTTTATCAATTTTCGGGGCTAGCACGCTTGCGGGCCTGACTTCCAATCAATTACATTCGGCTTTCGGTTTCAAAACTCTTGTGTTTGATGGAAATGGATGTGTGGAACTTAAGAGAAATTTATGTTGTAAACTTAAATTGTGTACAGTTTTGTGGCTTCACACAACTGAAACCACACCGCAACGGACTGTAAGGATTACATAAATGACTTAAGCTCATCGCTTTTTCTTCAGATTTACAACTCAAATGGCTTGTAATATAGGGGTCAGCGCAGACGACATTTTGTTCGCAGCGGACAGAAAATTCTGAGAGTAGGAGGTAAACAAGCAATAGATTTTTGTATGATAGAGAGTTTCCGCGGACAAAATTTCCGTCGTCTGCACAGGCTTTAAAGAAGTCTGTAATGCAGCGCATTAGTGATGCAAGAAAGACAATTTCAAAAAAAAACTCGAAGACATAAAATGAGCTACTGAATATGAATATAACATTTTTTAAATCATGTCTGTCTGGCTGTATGGATGTTTGTTCGCGCATCACGACAAAACTACTGGAATGATTGAAATGTTGTTGTCCCTGTTGTATATGGTACATAAACTTACGCAGTGAAGTTTAATGCCTACCTTTGGCCTCATCTAATCCATTCGTAAAACTTTATTTTCTCTAACTTTGATTCGACATAAATACATTTTTAGATAGAAAATCCTTAAACAATTTAGACCAAAGTCAAACATTGAAAGTTTCAGTGCGCCTGAAAATCCCGAGACACAGTGCGACTTACGACATTCATTCGACACAAATTGTCAACCCCCGTCGCACAAGCTGCTGTATGCCTGTCTGTACAGTACCGAAAATCGTGCAGTTTGTGGAACCAGATCTCGCGTAAGTCTTCAAATAGTGAAAAAGTAATAGTATATTGATAAAAATTATACCTTAAAACAAATCAAATATCAAACAGGGTCACTGTTATATTTTTGTATTATGTGACGTTCGCGTGATACAATGAGTCGCAAAATACTCGTATTATGCTAATGGAGATGATTGCGATGCATATTGTAGGCGTATTTAAAACTAAGATGCTGCATTGGAAGTTGAATGTGGTATAGGGGACAACATTCCCTAAAATATATCAACCATTATTAATAGACACCACAACTCTACCGTGTCAAAATTTTATAACCAAAAACAAGCATATTAAAATAAAACTTAAAATAATCAATTTTACTGTTTTGGTCATGATAGGCCTTTTAAAGTTTTTTGTTTATTTGTCTGCCACGAGCTTTAAAATTATGATTTATCAGAAAGTTAAAATAAAAATAAAAATCCTTTTTAATGAACTTTTTGTACTGTGTTAAACTATATATCAACTAGACCGATTCCCGTTCCGCCGAACACCGTTACTGCGGACAACTTTCGCCATAAACATTATCACGGTACCGCCTTTTGGTCTGCGTTTGGTCTAAGTTAATTACTTGCAAGAAAAGCTACTAAACGGTGACAACTTTTTAACAAAAATATAGACGTATTTTTTGACGTATATCTTTAAGACGATACGTCAAAAAATACGTCTTAGTTAATGAGTATATCTTTAGTTTAATGAGTAGAAGTTCTGAGCTAAGCTATAGCTTTACATTGAATCTGCATCACCGCTCGGTTTAATTTAACATATTGGATGCAAATGAGGTTTTCATTTTTACAAGAGCCTCGAAAAACTTCATGAGATGACTGTGCCACGCTACCGCACCAGCAGACAATACCTGGCCTCTTCATTGTCAGATTTCATATTATTCAAATGTTTTATGGTTTGGGCCCATCAACTTTTGAACAAGCTATATTTGTCCATATTAGACATGAATCCGAAAAAAACCATCAACATCAATAACACAGCAGAAAGTCGGAAGGCGGACCATAGCATGGCCACGGAAAGGCAAAATATCAAGGGGCAGACCACCGACCCGGTGGAGTGATGCCATAGCCAGAGTTGCTGGAAAACAGTTTCTGAGAGCAGCACCAAATCGAAAGAGGCGTCGAGGAGAGCAGGCTTATATACCCAACAGTAGGATGATAAACGCTGAAAAGAGGAAGAATAAGAATGGAGCAAGTGAAGAAAAATAACAAATCATCAAAAGATTTTCAAACATAATTTCTAACGAAATAGAAGATCGGGAATACTCCGACCAGTTCAGTTTGTCTCGCGTTAGTTTTCAAAATCAAATAATTTGTAACGTAACAAAGTATCCTGCTTAATGCTGGTATAGGGACAAATTGTATAAAAATATTTTATAACATTACCACACATTTTACCTACTACATTTTTACACCACCCACCACTTCAACTCGTTGTCCTTCAAAACAATGTTCAAAAGGCAACCTCATAAACTTGTAGCATCAAACCACATTCTCCAAATAACACTTTTATTCATATTCACGTTCAATTATTTTACGGCGTCCTTCAATGAAATCAAAAAGAAAGATACGTTACAAATCCACATTGAGTTCTCATAGAGAGTCTAAAAGGCAATAAAGCTGGAGAGATAGGAATTTTCATATATGTTTTATTAAAATGTTTAACTTATTGAGAGAACCAGTTGAGACCTGATGCAACCACACTTATCACTTGTCAATGCATGGAAAACCAAAAACCGCGATGCAAATCGATGTAAACCCATCATAATTTATACCTATGTCTGTGCAAAATGTTACAAAGTAACGCATCTTTCGTCCTCACATACATAAAACTTTTACACATATTCTCCTGACAGCGAGAATTTTATGACTCGCGCCGCAAAGACTTCACCCAGACTGTTTCTTCGAGACGAAGATTTTTATACGACGTCTCGCTCCGTTTATTGCTTAAATAAGTAATTTCGTAGGACGAATCTGCATAATGCGAAGAGTAGAAAAAACAACTTGTTTACTTTTTCCTTCCCTTCGACCTCCTTAGCTTTGGGCCTCAACGTATAATGTAAACAGTCGTAAGTAGGAGGGAATATATTCGTAAAAAAATATCGTGAAGATATCGTTGTTTTTTTATTTGTGATGATGAATTCGTTAGTGCATCACTTGAATTAAGTAAATATTAGTAAATTGATTAAAGGAGTTTAAAATAAGACCTTTAAGGATTTACACAGTGTGAGTCCGATTGAAGCGCAAAAATGAAATTGGGTGAAACTAGACCCCAACCAACAGACAAAAAAATAACCTTTACGTTTAAAAAACAGTTACTCGCAACAGTAATGATTAGAAAACACAGGCAAACGCGCATAAACACAGGCAAACGCGCATAAACACAGGCAAACGCGCATAAACACAGGCAAACGCGCATAAACACAGGCAAACGCGGATAAACAATTAAATTTTGTTGCTTTAAGTTATACTGTGTCGTAAAATCTTTATTTTATGTATCTTTTTTTTTTTTTTATTACCATATTTCTATCCTAGTCCAAACGTATGATATGAGCTGCTAAACAAAGACTAGAAACTCTGTATTTTAAAATGTTGAAACTTATGGTACTATTTTTCTTAATTTAAGGTGACGGTATTATTATTTTTGGAGTTAATTGCATTTCATAGTAATTGCTTGCGTTTATCACATCAACTTTCAAACAGTAAAAAAACCGCATCAAAAAGGTCCGGTCCATTCTTTTGAGAGCAGCAATCCTCTCCCCCTCCTCTTTTATGAATAGCTTATAACCGTCTCGATCCCAACAGCTTTTAAACAGAAAAATCCGCTGCTGTTTTTGTTTTAACAGTTAGACTGTTTGGTTCAGAAGTTACGTTTTTTTTTTACAAAGGGTTGTCGGTTGCTAGTAAAACCGTAAAGGACTACAAAATTAAAAATAAATATATTTTTCTGTCTCTTTAATGGGGTCTAGTTACACCCAATTTCATACGTGCTCTTAAATCAGACTCATACTGTATATGTACTATTATAGATTAATGAATGATAATGATGAAAATAGTGAATGTTAATCATTAATTTTGAAGTGCGTTGGACTTATTAACTTTTCTTAATTCAGGATAGCACCAATTCAATCAGGATTAACTATTAATGTGTCGCAAAATCCTTATAAATGGCTTATAATTTGTTGTTTAATTGCAGTCGCGTCGATGGTATACTTGCGCCATCTTAAAATTACTTTTTGAAGTTTATGTTTTTACGTGCTTGTCCACTTACAGTGCACCTTCATTACAGTAGGTGTAGTAATAAGGCCGTAACAAATGGCCTGTCGTTAGTTTAACGGCAGAATTAATCGGTGTTTTGTCTACTGCCTACGGCCATCGTTAGATTTATGGCCCGATGTCGCTGCGCCAGTGATTAAAAGCATTAAATGAACGCCCCAATTGGAGGCAAGTCGTCTAATATAATGTATATGAAGAGGCAGGCTATGTTGGCTATGCAATTTAGATAATTTAGAATTTGAGTAGAAGCTGAACAATCGATAAATAACGATTTGACGGCTAATCAAATTTTGATGAAATTACTATTTTGTACTAAATAATTTCTGGGATAAAAAAGTATCCACATCTACACGGGCAAAGCCGTGAGTATAGCTAGTCTTATCACACGTACAAGAATTGACCTCTGGTCACAATGCATGATAGAATGGGGAAGGAAAACTAAACAAATTTTAAGCCTAATTAATAGTTGCGATCGATTTCGATGTATAAGGAACGCATAAACTTATGTACTGTCTTATAATGTATACTTATTTACTGCCCCAATGTCCCAGTAGATGGACGACCACTATAATATTGTGTATTTATCTACGTGTAATAGATTGGTGTGTACCTATCTAAACGGTTTAGACAATAGCCACAAATTTCTGCAGTCGGTGCACCTGCCAAATGTTCTTGCTTTGCCATTTAACTACCGTTTAGAATGATTTAACCGATAACAGATAACCTGGTGTTACAATGTATTTAACAACAGTGCACTTGAAATTATCTTGTATATTCTATGTAAACTGTTATTTAACTATGGTTCAATAAATGTAGTTGAACCATAAGATAAGTTGATAATTTTCTGGTAACTTATGTGTAATACCTACGTGAAAGTCAACGTTAGAAGCGGGATATACAGGGCAGATTTTTGAGATGAGTCAGCAAGGGCAGGTACCTTAACCGTAACTTAACTTTTGGAGATATTTTCATCTGAATTCACAGATTTTGAAAAACTTTCAGTGCTCTAACCTCAGTTGGTCCAGTAGACAATTTTGATCCTTATAAGAAACCGGATCTATTGGCATCAAAAAAAGGTTGTCTAGATATCCCAATTTTGCAGATCAAATATCTTCAAAAGCTAAGGGCAGTCTCCTAAAAAAGTTTTCTTGTAGCTAAATCGGTTAAGGTAATTTTGTAAAAAATGAATGAGAAAAATTCCTAGCTATTTCAGACATTTCTAGTACTCACCTACCTCAGTTCCTCAGTTGGTCCTGTAGAGACTTTATGATCCTTATAAGAAACACGATCGATTAACATTAAAAAAAGTTTGTTTAAATTGCCCATTTTCTCTATTACTGCTCATTTTTCCAAAATCTGTGAATGCAGGTCAAAATATCTGCAAAGTTAAGGACAGTCTCCTAAGAACGTTTTCTTGTAGCTACTTTAAGGAACCAGACCTTGCTGCCTCATCTCAAAAATCCATCGTATACCATGAATATATAATTTTGTTGAGTTTCCAATATAACGATATTATTGGTACAGGAATTACATTTGTCGAGGTATGAATAGAGTTGAAGCGATATTATGAACAGTTGTAACATTGTCCATAACAAAAAACGAGCTCGCAAGAGGGTGGACCGTTTTGTCTGCTCGGAGAAAAATTACACCTACCCGCATTTACTTCATTAAATCTGTGATCATGGCGCTTGCAACAGTGCTGAAATATCACCCCGTTTCTAATGTTGACTTCAGTGTATAGTGACCATGTCAGTTTAAAAACTTCTATTACCTACGTGAAATAATAACTTTCTGAGTATGTCTGAATGTACGGTGCCGAAAATCGAACCCAGTTTTGTTGATTGCAAAGCGCGCTTACTACCGCTCGACCCTCTCTGAGTGAATATATTAAATATTGATTATACTTCATGTAGTAGCTTGAAAATTTTTACGTTACTTTATCTCACAGACAATACAAATGATTCGAATTTTCCAGAATACAGATTACAAGTATGATTTAACCTCATTACCTGGACGGTAGATTATGCCATTTCAAGCCATCATATACCACTAAAACAGGAAACTAGGGGAAGATGTCCTATTCAAGTCTTAACCAGGAAATAGTAGCAATTGCCACCTCCTCTCAATTAATGGAATAGAGCAAGTTTTAACTTTGCTCTACTCCATGGCTCGGGAATTATTATTCAACCTTAATGAGGTTAAAAGTTAAATTGTAATCAAACATTTCCCAATAAGCTTTGCCTCTTGTTAAAGCGATCTTTATAATGGGGGAGGATGGTGTTAAAGAAATAGTTTTTTCTTCTTTGCCTGTTTTAAATATAGACCAAGTTGCTGCAAACTTTGTTCGTTTTGCGTTCTGCTCGCACTTGACTAGTTTTCTTTGACTTCTCAGCTGCAGTTTTCTAAGGTGAATTGCTAGTTCTGGTGAAAAACTTGAAACTATTATAGTAAATATAATTCAATGTCTATTTTATTTCTAGGATTCGTAAATTTATTCCTGATGACATTTTTATCTCAATCTCCTGCAAATTAATACAATAAAAAATTATGGGTCACAAACTCATAAAATTGTATGGAAAAATTAATGAATGTGTTTTATTTACTTGTTGTTTTCCAGTCTTTGGCTTCGTGTCTGTATGGATTTGTGTTGTGACGTCACTATTTTAAAATATAGGTACTGCTTTACAAAAACGACATTCACTAATTAAAAAGGACAAAGTTAAACACGTAACGTACTCGAAAGTTAATTCGATTTCTAGATTAAATTTAACGAAGTTACCCGTTAATGGGTTTAAACACGAAATAAATTATAAAATCACGTGCCCTTCGTACCTATCTCAACTAGGGGTGTACATAATTAAACATCTGTATCCGTAACTGAGACTTTATGGATATCGGAAAAACATAACCGAAACCTAAATAAACATAAAAAAAATACTTCCACGACCAGGATGATTATAGTAAGAAAAGCAGTTAATGTAGATTAAAAATCTATTTTTTAGAATGCTTTGTCATTGTGTTGTGAGCTATCCTATAAGTTTCAGCGGGAAGTGCTCGAAATTTGAGTTGCAAGATTCCCCGGAACGACGGACAATAAAATGACTTCTATCCACACCGAAGCGGGCATCCGGCGCGGACGCCCGCATGCCGCACTCCTTCACTCCCGCACTCCTGGCTGTCGATATTTCTCTTGTATACGTTAGTCTTTTCGCTAAGCTAGAAAAATGAAAAAATAATCCATTACGTATCGACTGTTTCGCTTAACGGTGCGGATGGCCTAACGTGGTAAAAGAAATACAATTCTTGTGGATATGGTGGTCTAGTACTAAAATAAATAAAAAAATCGGATATCAATCCTTCTGGGTGGTTGGTAGTAACGACGTACAACATATTCAATAGCGTGCTTGAGATTTTCTCAAATATCAGTAGGTGAGTGTTTAGTGAATTCCCTTGTGTTACTTTTGATTTTAAACCTATTTTTGGGAAATAGCCATCAAAAATATAAATGTATATCCTAAATACAAAGAAGGTATTTAAAAAAAATATGGTCTAGGGTACTTAAAATAAGCTACTAAACAAGAATATAACATTTTTTTAAATTGTCTGGCTGTTTGTCTGTTAGTCTGTTTGTTTGTCTGTATGTTTGTTCGCGCATCACGTAAAACTACTATGCGATGATTGCGATGCAGTTTTCACTGTTGGATAGCTTAGGGATAGACTTAAAAACTTGGTATCTCAATCCGATGAGTAGAAGCCGAGAATCGATAAAAAATATTTGACGGCTGCACGAAATTCGGTATTTTGTTCTCTATACTTTTCTGGTACTTTTGGTTCTAGAATAACATAGGATCTTATATCTCAGAAAAAATACCACACGGGCAAAGCCGAAGGCACAGCTAGTCACCTTATCCTAGTTAAAATAATTCCCTTATTCGTAACTGAAACCGATATAAAAATCCTACTTTCAAATCTACTATAACCTCTAATTAATTTATACAAATCTTGAATACAAGGCTTTTTGCGATGTCATTGTGATACGAGGAATTTGAAAAGTTGCTAACAAATTGACTTGCTAGCGGGAAAGTGAAAAAATATTTGAGCTGAATTCGGTTTGTTGTTAAAAAATACATTGGATAACCTTGTATGGAGCATAAGCGTTAGAGGCCAAGTAATAATAAAATCGGCGCTAGTGTTGTCCTTTTGTTTTTTAAACCGCGTGAAATTGGTAGTATGTTATATAATAATACATTCAGTAGCTAAATGTAGGCCTTTTCTGCAAAAGGCCAGCCTGCCTTTACCAGATATTCAACACCCGAGCAAAATATGCAAACATACCGTATTGTTCAAACATTTATGTAGTCTGGTGTGAAGGAAAATAGTTCCAGCAAAATTCTGTGCATAAACTAAAAACCAATGTCTTAGTGTGACGAGTGCAGTGCAGTAACGCGCAAGATTTTGCATCCTGGGCGGCTCGACAATTATGATGGGCGTGATGCTTACCATCAGGTGAGAGTCTTGCTCATCTTGTGACTTCATTGAATACAATAATAACAAATTAATTTCTTATAAAAATACAAAAACCCGACTGCGAACAAAATGATTGATAACGAGCTGACCTCTACAAAAATAATCACGCTAATGTTATAAAGGCGAAACTTTGTATGTTTGTGTGTGTGTGTGTGTGTGTGAGTGTGTGTGTGTGTGTGTGTGGATGTGTGTGTGTGTGTGTGTGTGTGTGTGTGTGTGTATATATGTGTATGTTTGTTACTTCTTCACGCTTAAACGGCTCACTGGATTTGGATAAAATTTGGCATGGAGGTAGCTTTGGATTAACACATATCTTTTTATCCCGTAAAAATACACGCTTCCTGAGGGACGCGGGTTTAACCGCGGGGCGCAGTTAGTATTATATAAATTTAATGTCTCTTTTTTTACTTACATATGTTACTTTACTTTAATAGTTTCAATTGCAACATTAGACTACATTAACTTGAATAATCTAAAATTTTAATTTGGGTAATAAACTTAAAAGACAATTGCTACTGTTTAGTTACATTAATTATATATATTTGAAATGGTCTTATAACCTTCGTTTTGATACCCCACTCGATAGGTTTTGGTAATTTTTTATTCCGTCGGATATACAATATGGCAGCTGTAAGGCACCATATAAGTTTTCTTGACATTTCATATATCTTATAGCAGCACTCTCGTGATCAAAACGAATCCAATGATACCAAATTTATCAAAGTCCATAAATCTGTTTAGGCTGTAGGACGTGCCTAAGAAACGTACAAACAAACAAACATACATACAACTCAAACACATAACCCTCCTCAGTGGGGTAAGAAGCATGGCTTTTCCAGTCTTTGATACAAGTCAGTGGATCAGTCCCGTCATGTTTGGAACTCTTTTATGTTTTTATACCTAACTAATTTAATGAAGAGGTAAAGTTTGTGAGTTGTTGAGGTTGTAGGGGGTAATCACTGAATCTACTGAACCGATTTTGAAAATTATTTTACCAATAGAAAGCCACGTTATTTGTGAGTGTATACTATATTAAGATGATTAAAATGATCAGCTAGTACCTTATAATATAGCGTTTGATCTCAATTTGACTTAGTATTGAAGAAAGGTTGTGGTCAAAACCTAAAAACATGAGAAATCGATACTATCGTTATTTTTATTAATATTATTTCCAATAATAGTACTAAATATCAGCAGAACAATATTTTTAAGGTCGCTGTCTTAAAAGTGGCCAATATTAGAACAATAAATAAACCAGAGCACCGAAGAAACCACTGCGAACCTGCCCCTGTTACATGAAATTTTCAGCAAACAAAGGCAAGCTATAAATAAGACAGATATGGTAAGCAAGCGGGCCTTTCAAATTTACATTTTTTTAGTGCTTATTACCTCTAAAGCTGAATCGTTGAGAGGTAGCATCATTGAACTTTCTGACTTATTTTAGACTTTACTCCCTTGTGATAAGTTTCAAATTTATTACGTTTTTTCTGATTTTGAGAGGGTCTACTGGTTTCTAGTCACGCAAAGTTAGGTTCAGGTCACACGAATGTCAAATTGTTACACGAAAACATTTAAATGGGCTTCGTTCGAGAAACGCATGCTATTTTGTGGTACATTGAGTAAAAACCATTTTCAATTTTATAATACGTAGGTATACTATCTTAAACAAGATGGACCGCTTAATAGAACCCCGGAAAAAAAATGCTTTTGTGGCGTTAGTGGCCGGGCACTAGCGTTCTTTGCAATGCAGAGTTCGAACCTTGTATGCGGATGTTATTTGCTATAGGATATTTTCAACATCGATTAATTCGGTATTGCTTGATTTCGATTATGAAAGAGTCGCTGTGGTAAAAATTCAGTATTGCGATATTCGAAGATTTTAATTCGGGATTCCATACTTGCGGGTTTGACATCGCTTTCGGAAGACGTTCATCTGTTCAGTACTGGCCATTTTTGTAACAATAGAATAACTATGAAAGAGCTGAGGACAGTCAGTCGAGGTACGGGACGGTATAGTAATAATTGTAGTATATTTGTTTGTTGTTTTTTGTTTTGCACCTCTATTTAAAAAGTTACTATAATTTTCCAATTTCAGGTTGACATATGCTTTTTATGTAATATCTAGAATAAACAGGCTAGCAGCTCGCTTTATGTAAGCCTAGAGCATGTTGAGTCTGCTATGCAGAATGTAGTTGATGATTTATTTACTATGTAAAATTCTTTTCACTCTTTTCAAGAGCCCCAAATTGTTCGGCGAAAAGACACTCGATGGTATTCCACGTTTTGAAAATGTTGCGCAGAAAAAAATACGCATAAAGTGACCTGTGCTGAATTTTTTCATATATAAATTATCTGGAGATCTCTCGATGTAGAAAAGTCGTGAAGACTTGTATAATTTTTCAGACACTCGCCATTATAAATACTCGACAAAACCTTTTCATGTTTAAGTACCCAACATTACAAAAACTATTTACCAAATTTTTTCGAATTTCAGTTAGCCTTTCAACAATTTGTTTAAAACATGTGTAAAAAAATAAACAATCCAAAGTATAAATTTACCAATTTTTTCGAATTTCAGTTAGCCTTTCAACAATTTGTTTAAAACGTGTGTAAAAAATAAACAATCCAAAGTATAATGTGCGGTGACAAAAGGCTTTAAACACACTACTCAGTGATGACAGACGTGAAAGTTATCAGCTTAACATGCACAGTGACGTGACACGAGAGACGTCAGCGCATACCTGTAAGAGCGTGTCACGCGTTAGCTGTCACGAGGATTAACGAGCTAGTGGAGACTAGGCATTATATTTTAAGACAAAAAGTGTTTATCTTTCTGTAAATGTACACTAGGATTAAATTATTCGTGTCGCCAATGCCTTGCCGGTGCAGCCAATGGAAATACGCCTTCATCATTATGATCTACTGATTCTAATAGGCCGTAATTCTATTTAGAACATATATTTTTTGTGGCGATGCGCAAATAAAACCAACAGTGATTTAGTTTATTATACAGCAACCTGTCACTTTAATTTCTAGTTAACCAACATTTGGTCCTTAGTTAGTCAACTATTAACTGAAATTTGTTACCATTTGCCAGGATAACCGACGTTTAACAAAGTTTCAAGTCATGGTGAAATCCAGCCTCGGTGGATTTGATTTGTAGTCACGCAAACCCTCTGTCCCGTATTTTTATTTATTCTATGCATCTGTTTAACCATTAAACATTCACCGGTGACTAACTAGAATGAAAGCTATTTATTTTTTTAACGCCTTTCGTAAATATTAATGTACCTGTGGCATTTTTTTGTTCTGCGCATTAATTCAATTATATGTTGGTATTATTGTGATTTGAATAATACTTTTTTTTTGCGATATGTACGAACAAGTATGTTTGGTTAGTACATTTTTGCAACAAAATACAATAACACAATAAATACGCCATTGCATGCATATTGCGCACTGATGATGATGATGATGTCTTCCATGCCAATTTCGACAATGGCGACCATTTCTGTTTTATGTTACTTGTGCGTCCTCACATGACTAATGTAACCAATTTTAGCCGTAAACGTCCGAAGACAGGTGCCACATGTGAGAACTCCATTTGCATACTTGTAGAAAATGTGCGAAGGCACTTTATTTTTTAGATGTTCCCGTCGTAGATCAAGCTCGCGCCTTCGTTTATTATCAAAATCGTTTTATTTTAGATTTTTGTCTCCATTCAGATCGACTGGCAGCTTGCGATTCCCATGTCGTGGGCTCGATCACGCACCCCTTCATATGCCTCTTCAGCACATCTTTATATCTCAGAAACTGGCCTCCGCTTTTACGCTTGCCTTCTTCAAGTTCTGAGTAAAAGATGCGCTTGGCCACTCTTTCTTCGGGCATTCGAGATACGTGCCCACACCATCGCAGCTGCCTTCGCATGAGGTAGGCTTCAATTCCGCACACATTTGCACGCCTGAGAACATCGGTGTTCCTGACACGGTCAGACCATTTAATGTTCAGAACGTCGCGAAGACATTTCAGGTGAAATCTGTCAAGCGTACGTATGTGGCGACGGTAAAGGCACCACGTCTCTGCCGCGTATAGGATGTTAGGCAAGACAATCACCATGTACACTTTGATTTTTGTCTCAAGCTTGATATTGTGTGAGCGGAACACCTTGACTCGCAGTTTTCCAAAAGCTGCTGAGGCGGAACCGATTCTGCTTTTAATTTCGGAGTCAAGGTCACCTTTGGCTGCTACGGTGCTTCCCAGATATTTGAACTTTTCTACATTCTTTAAATTCATCCCGTGCACATTCAGGGGCACCTGCTGGGCGGTGTCGGTCATCATGACTTCAGTCTTTGTCACACTGATTTTTAGCCCAAATTTACAGCACACTGAGTCGAATTTGGAGCGATAATAGCAGAGAGCGAAAACAAGAAAAAAGTTTCATTGTGATTTAAAGTTGCTTACCAACTTTAAGTTACATAATTCCTAAATGGTCATTTTAAATGAAAATGTTAAGAAAAACCTTAAGATGATTTTCAAATACGCTTAACATAGTTCGTCGACTTTCATTTTTTATTTTTCTCTATATGGCATTCTGGTTGTAGATTGAGACAAATCGATTGACGTAAGAATCTCAATGTGATTTGGTCTATATACGAGTACCTAGTGCCTCAAAGGAACATACATACATACATACATACATACATACATACTTACATACATACACTTACTTATAAACACAATACCCTCCGATTAGTTGGGTAAAAATGACGGCATGCTTCAGTCGTTCGTACCCTCAAGCAAAGCGCTGACGCGATATCGAGTAATTTAATTGTTCTTAACAATGAAACTCGTAAAAATGACTTAGAAGCATTAAAATATTTTTAGACGATAACTCGTGAACCATTATAGTTAACATGATTAGATTTCGTATTCAACTTAAAATACAGGTAGTTTATATTTACCTTCGTCTACATTAGTTCTTTTATCGGGGTCTAAAAGCAAATGGAGAGGGGACGCCCCCCGTCCCTTCTCTCTCTCTTTTACAAGTCAAAATGAGACAATAAGGGTTAAGTGGAGATTCATATTAAAGGGATTTGCTTGTACAATGCAAAATCATTTTTTGTTTAATTTTGGACTTTGTGTTTTTAAGTATAGGCTTAAAGGTGAAAAAAAAAACAAAGTACATCGCAAAGTATGCGTGCATGTTTTAGTATCATTATACTAGTTCACTTTTCGCATTCAAAAAGCGTACAGTAAAGCCACGAGTATAAATCAAGATCGGAAATCACCGCGTACTGCTATCACTAGTGATTTACCGACACGCGTTTAAATGCTCCATTCACTGCGCTCGAGCACTTGATATTAATACTATACGTATGCGGCAGGGAGATTACTGAAAGTTAGCACGTACAATACTTTTATACAATGCGCTTGTGTGTCGTCTGTGAATAGGCGCACGAGAACAGAATAAATAATAGTATAAGTACAAATCAACATGGCTTTACATTGAAAATGCATTATGAAAATACTTTTGTCTCTCTCCCGAGTGGCCACGCTGACGAGCGGGACAGAGAATACCATAATTTTGTCGTTAAAATGTGTTTTAATATATGCACGACAATTTGATAATGATGATGATAACAAGGGATGATATTCAATCTATTGAAGTTTGTTAAGAAAAGTTATAAAGTGAGCAGCAGTGCGTTAAAAAGGAAAAATCGTTTGTATAACTTTTGCATATTGTACTTTCTAATTCTTTTTATTAAGTATTTAATATAGCTTTGAGAGCTTTGAGTATATTCGTAACATAAATAGATAAAGGCAGCCTAACGGGTAATTAGTGCAACTTTGATTCTGAACTTCAACAAGGATTCTGTTCACTTCTGTTCAACAAGGACATTTGTTTGTTTTTTTGCTTATTAGTATTATTTAATGCTTGATTAGCGTTCATTAACGATTATGAGTGCGCCAGACTGGTATAACTCTAAATACACTACTGCGTATCCTACAAAGAAGTAATACAGACATGTACTTATCTGTACCTACCTAGGTACCTAATAAGTACTGGAAACGTGAGAGAACTCAAATTAGGCCCGACCGAGCACCTGCAATACGGGCCGTGGCGAATGGGTGAATGAACGTAAGCTGGTGGTGTGACGTTGACAGTCACGGATAAATACAGATAAATCGAAATATGTGCGGGTTTTTATGAATTACTGGGAATCATATATATTTATATGATCGGAAAGCTATTTAGCCCTAACGCAATGTAGTCATATCGAGATTTAATCCTAAAGCGAGTAATAATCCTAGTCTTAAAGCTTCTAACCCTATTTTACCTTTTCAATTGGTCATATCTTTATAACGTAGTGTTAGATTAAATATTGTTTACCAAACTAGCCGTACTGTGTGATACTAAAAATGAAATTATTAAGAATGGTAGCCTAACAGTTCAATAGTACAAATTAGAATCCAACGATACCTGGTTCCATCCTAGGCTCCGCACCAATGACTTTTATAAGTTATGTGCGATTTTCCATCGCTCCGTACTTCGGAAGGCACGTTAAGCTGTCGGTCCCAGCTGTTATTGATGAATACCATGTCAGTGGCCCTCGAGCGGCCTGATAAACTCTGACACCAGAGGCCACCACTACATCATACGACAAACAAACAAACAATATGGATAAATAATCATATTATTTTTCAGTTACATGTATAGATAGATGAAGAAACCCATTATTTGTATGAAGAAAAAACAGCACAAAATGTGGTTAAAATTAGTGTTCAAATTGGAGCCTAAGTTTGACTGTATTTTGACAATGCAGAGCGCAGCAAATGAATAGTCAAAACATAATCAAGAGCATCCAAAATCACATGAGAACGACTAAGCGTAGGATATTATGGTACCCCAAAAGGTAGACCGGAGACCCGAGAGTCGCGGGGAGGCGCTGGATGCAAACAGTGAACAACTTGGTGTTCTATGGCCGAGTCCAACATTCAATAGCAGTTGTATGTTGGTTCTAACCACAAGCTGTCCGAAACTATAAAATTTTCGGATTTCGATCAACACACAAGTCACATCACTAGTTACGACCGTTAGAACGGAATGATGTGTATGACGAATCAGTGCCAGTGTCCCGATGAATAGGGGATCGGACACGCCGTAATTCCACGTTCTCGTCACGTGCTCGGACGGCGCGGCGCTCGGACACTGCCCGGGGGGTATTGGAGGTCGGGGTTACTGCAATGCCTTATAAATTGTAGTATGGTAATTCTAGATCGATTTTGGTGAGTTCTTTAAAAACTTTATCAAATATATTATAATTTTGCTTAGATAGTGTTTGTGGACGAAACATAAGAATCATCCATAATACTTTACATTTTGCATAAATTTTATAAAAGTGTATGGGTGTATTTCGTTTGAAATTAAGGGTTGTATAATTTTGAACAGAACTCTGAGCACTGGCAAAATAGCACGTTGGCATTTAAAAAATTAGGAACGTTAACATTCCATTGCTCGCATTTAACATTGTATCGGTCAAAATACCATCAAGAGATAGCGTATCAAAACTACGTATCAGCCGGACGAGAGCAGGGCCGGTACAACCGTAAAGCGTTTAACGTCCGTTAATTATTCATTTATCGTAGCCCGACCGTTATTTACGACGACGCTCCGTTTAACGGTTGGCCGCCTCCACGAGGGCTACGAGCGTTACGATGCTACAGCGCTACAACGTAGCTATCGAGTCCGGTAATAAACTCGATTGAAATTAATATTCTTCAGCTCTAGTTGCTCTTTTGAAAAAAAAAATTGCAGATTTTCACGTCGTAATTAAGACTGTGCTAGTAATTACGTTATTTTATGTTTAATTTATCATTCCGGTAGAAAATTAGAGCCGGTCTTATAAGTTGGAGTTCAGCCTTAATAATGATCCTTTTTTAAATATAGGAATTTAGATACAATAACAAAAAAAGTAGGTATGTTAATTTACTATATTATTGCGCCTCTGCCTATGTATTTAATCCCTGATCCTCTCCAAACTAAAGTTGTCTCGAAGAGATCGCTATTAAGCGATAAGACCGCCAATTATCCTCTTTAATTAATAACTTTTCCGCCCGCGACTACGTCCGCGCGGACTACTGTTTATCGCGAAAAATAGCATTCTATGTTCTTCTAGGATATTAACAAGAACAAATTAATAATTTATATAACCCCCGGGCCCCCACCCCCCATTATAGCTTAGACGTATCTCGATCACATCAGTTTTCAAACATAAAAACCGTATCAAAATGGGTCCATTCGTTTGCGAGCTACGATCCTCACCCCCATTCCCCCCTCCCCCATTATAGCTAAATTGGTCCATTCGTTTGGAAGCTACGATTTGCATCCTCTTTTTCTCAATCCCCTCCCCCCCCCTCATATAGCTAAGAACCATCTCCTTTTCCTCAGCTTTCAAACATAAATAACCGCAGCTATATCGGTCCATTCGTTTGGATGCTAATATTTAACCCCCTTCTTCCCCCTCCCTCCCTCTCCCTACCTCCCCTCCCCCTCCCCCCTGCCAATTAGGTGAGTAATAAATTATAAAGGCAAAAGTTTGTATTTATTGTTTGTGTGTAAATATGTTTGTCTATATATTATACTATAATCCTAAAAGCTCAAAGGGCTGAACGGATTTTGATGAAATTTGGAATGGAGATAGTTTATATCCTGGAATAACTAATAGGATCATCATCATCATCATCCTACTTCACTCTCAAACGGTTGAACGGATTTTGATGAAATTTGTAATTAAGATACATACTATACCCTGGAATAACACAGGATATTTTTCACCATCATCATTATCATGGGTGCAGCTAGTTCATAATAATTATGTTTATAACTAAGAACTTATATGAGGTCTTGTTATGTGAAATCTACACATAAGCTAAGCTGGTATTACATATATTCAAGTATTGTCGGGAAAGTGTTTTCAAGATGATATTAAAACATCGTCATGAAAGCAGTGTTGCCGTTGCGTAAGTTTGAATATAAGTGTCAATAATAGGTAAGTACCTTATGTATTAGTAAGTTTATTACCGGAAAAGTCTATAAGCATAATTTGCGATGTAAAAATTATTTCTGAAATAACATACGAATGCAATATCCACCTTATTCGTTTTTTTATACTATCAGTGTTTGAAGGAATAGAACACAAAAAGAAGCATATTTTGAAAGGTCTTAAATTTTTCGTTTAGTCTGTAATAATACGAATTTCACGATATATAACGATACCATTAAATATATCAACGATAATTATAGTTATTTTAACAAATGAAAGCCATCTAATATTGCATCAAAAATAAACCAGTCACCCAACACCGCCCAAACCCACAGCTCATAGAGGGTAGAACGTCGCCCGCCCTCAATTTGGGCAATTTAATTCGTTATCGTGCGACCACAGACGAGTGCGTCCGGAAGTTGCCGCTACTGTCTCACGTAAAATTGTTCGGCTTAATGAAATATAGTGATAGGGGTAAACAATGTCGTGGAATGGTCTGATATGAATAAGTCTAAATTGTGTTTTTATGACAAGATGCTAGAAACCCATTTAAGTACATGTTTTTTAGTTAAACAAAATTTAGATAAAAACAAAATGAACCCAGAAAAAAAGGTTAGCTTACTTCCGCTAAACTGTAAGTCAGATATATGATAAATGGAAAAATAAAAACAAAATAAGATATATAAACAATCCACGCTACCTAAACCTAATTAATCTTAATTGAACTATCGTAAAATAAAAATATATGGCCAACAGGCCTTATCGACCTATTTTACTTCCTATCCCAATATAATGAAACTCTACTCATAACTATACAATTTAAAGGAAAAAATAAAATGATATGTACCTATATCCAAGTTTCCATACACATAACAGTACTCACTAATTGTTACCTAGTCGTTAAGTTACAATAAGGTGATTCTACTAACGGGGGTGAAATGGTCACTGCGTGACAATACTCCCATTTATATAAAGATAAAAAAAAAACATATTTTTTCATTTATTTTTGTCTGACTTACAGTTTGGTGGAAGTAAGCTACATATGTTTTCGTCGTTCATTTTAAATATGTATTTCCGCAAAGTAACGCCTGAGTTCTATCAACATTAGTCTTAATAAAGTGGTGTATGGTAGATATGACCCATACCACCTGAGACAAGGCCTGTATCGTAGTAGTGGAATCGTCAAAGGTTGTTAATGATCTCAATATTTGCTGTCATAAGCACTTGTGTCTCAAAACAACATAATAGTACTGCAGAAGATTTTATAATTAAAAAGATCTGATTGAATAGTACAAAAGTGCGTTTTTCTTACTCGTTATATTCATAAATTGTAGAAAAAGGTTAATTTAAAACTAAACAAATGTTTCCGTTTTAATTAAAATTGCACAAATTTAATTAAAAAACTTAACCTGCGGTTTCGAGAAGAAAATGCAGAGTAATTAACACAATTTTTCATAACATTCCTCTACTCAAACCAACGACCGCAACTCGTACTAATTACCTTGACGCGAATTAATTTAAATCACCGAAACAATCGCACTAACCGAGATTAATAAGGTCAAACTTCAATACATTTAATGGGCAGTAAGGAAACATCCGAAACGAAATGAGGTAACGAAAGTGATGGCTAGGTGATGACCATATAGTCCATATAGGGAGAAAGTGGGCTTGGACAGGACATATTGCGAGAATGGACGCGAAATGCCATGTTGGTCCCGTTCGTGATATGTGCCGCATACTCAATACGGCCCTATTACATATGGGCCCTTTCGCTTTCAGGCCCTATCCATATACTCGTAGGCCCTAATGGCTCTTTCGCTTACAAGTTCAAGTCCTTATCTTTACTTATGTTTATATTAGTCTTTGGACGAGAAGACCAGTACTGATCGGAAGTCTATGTCACAGTATTACTGGTACTACTTACCAGACTAACAGTAGGCAATCTAATTAGCAAGTATGTAGATTTCTTACTGTCACATAGTGTGTCCGCGTGTAGTTCAATAAATGAAGCGAGTATGCCGCTAAACGAATAATTGATGAACAAATGGACGCAGCTGCCCTTTTGGTTGAGAACCGCGGTCCTGTTTAACCGTCAAACACAAGTCACGACTTGTATAAGTCAAAATGATGTTCTTATTTTAGCTCATCGATTTAAAATTGCAATTCGGGGCAATGCCATCAGCATGTTGGGTATGGTGCCAAGTAGCAGTGGAAACTACTAGTAGTGGAACTTAGCTGATTGGTTAGTAGTGACACTTATACTGCTTCCTATAAAACCTGTTAAGGCAGTAGTTGTATTCTGTTGAAGTAGTAGTTGACAAAGGCACATTACCGGTTAAAGAGATTCAAAATCTGCAATATCATTAAGATTACGTTAAACTACAATGGGCTGCAAAGAAAGCGGGTCGGTTATAAATTACGGTATCAAATTTTCACTCATATATTAACAGTTCGTGGTAGCAATACAAAATACTAAACTGTAAGCACATTTAAAGAAATTATAAATATAGTCTTTATATTTTATTTATGGGCTTAAAGGTATCGATTTTCTTATAACCGACCTGTTTTCTGTGCAGCCCAGTGTATTTCACCAAATGTAAACAAATCATTATACTATTGAAGTAGTTAAAAAAATAGTAGACAATGTGTGAGAATAAGAAATAATGAATATGCTTGTGGCAGACGCCTGAGAAATTGAGTAATGGCAAATATAGCTCAAAGGAGTATTTTGTATAGAGAGAAATTGTGATTCTTGGAAGATCCAACCTAACTCAGTAATGTACTATACTTACTAATAATGTACTTACTCGAATAACCGTTTAGGTTGTTTATTCTTTAAAACTCTCGTAGTTTTTTACCCTTGCGCAACAGAACCCATGCTAGGCAAATTAATTATCCACGTACAACCACTGCGGAGACGGCTACACAAATACTGGACGCCGGTAGTCTAGGGGTGGTTCTCTGCAATTTGTACTTATGCTTAAAATACTGTTATATTGGAATCAGTCGTTAACATTACGCTTGAAAATTCTCTTTCTACGACAGTAAAAGTGTATACACACAAATGTAGAGGAAAGTAGCCAAATATGGAATACCGTTTGTTTTCAGGCATAAACAATATTTTTATAAAAATCTGAATCTTTTATTCGTTATTATCAACAGACATACATTTGCGCTGTAGATAGTAACAGTCTTGTATTATATTTATTAATTATAAGTACTATAAATTATCTTAAACAATATCAACACAAAGGTAGCTAATTATAGAATAATTGGTACCCCAAATATGGAACACTACAAAAACTATCAAAATGACTATGAAATACTTTAGGTACTTTGGTCAAATATAAAATGCAACTTAAAATGAGTCAGGAGCTTCATTTCCTATAAAGGCATCCGGCTCACTGTCTGTGTCAAACAATCTCATCGTCATCTGAATGCGCTTGATTATTCTAGCCTTAGTTTTCTGTTTTGGTTGTGTGCCTTTCGTTTTCTTTTCGTTCCGTTTTATATTACCTTACTCAATCTATTTTCTTTTTCTTCTTACTGTTTTAACGAGGTCGTTTTTGTTTTTCTTTTTGTAGTCCAAATATGGAATAGTCCATATTTGGATATCACGAACTGTCCATATTTGGCATTTCTAACTAATTGAAACTTATATTCATAATTACAACTAAACAAAATAGTACTATAAAAAACCTCTAATACTTTAAAACAAACATTTAAACAATGCATAGATGCAATAAATACAATACTATATCCAATTATTACATTACGAAAGAAGATTTACATAATATCATAAAAAGTTATCTGACAGAAACTCTTACCGCAGCTATAGCACTCGCTCGACTGACGAGTTGAAACAAGTACACGCGCGCGTATTGTGTAAAGAGGTAGATGATCACTGCTTATTGCGTCTAGCTGTATTTGTTTCCTAGAAATGCTGGTATTCTATATTAGGGATACTATTCCATGTTTGGTTACTTACCTCTATGTATTAATTTTCAGATCATAAAACAAAAAAAAAACAATGTGAGCGAGGGATTAAGGATTTAAAATAGGCAAATAAATGAGTGTTGTAATATGAAACGATTGAATGTTGGATAAATTATGCGCATTTAAGTTAAGGTTCCACGGTTCGACATCAAGCAACACTCAAATAAACCAAAAATCTTTTGAATGAAACTTTCTCAACAACTGCCGTTAAAAGGTTGCATCAGCCCTATAAGAAACGACGTCGGAACGATCAAAGTCTTGTTTTGAATGTAAACGTACGAAGTCGATTTCTTCGAAAGGAGGTTTTCCTAATGAGTTTTTTCAGCGCTCTCCTTACATTAATTCTCCTAAAGTTTAGGGGTCCATCAAAATTCACCTCTCGTACGCAATTTCGGTAGGCAGGTTTATTTAAAACATTTTTTTACCTGTCTGTTGGCCGTTTTAAATTAACCTTTTTACGTGTAATAAGCTTTTATTAAGGCTAAGTTTAAAGTTTACTTAGTCAAGTTTTCTAATAAAATTTGACTTATCTTCTTTGAAACTTGAGAGATAAGTTGCTACTTTAGAAGGACTTACCTTTAAATTGAAGAGACTCCGAAGTTAAATGTACCTATATCAATAAGAAATAAAAATATGAAAAATATGAAAGTTTTTGAACATATCATTTGCATAGGTTACTTGATTTTAATACACACTTATTCATGTATATAGCAAGTTAACAGACTCAGGCGTTACTTTGCGTACTTGACTGCTTGGGTCTTTTCCACTTTACGTTACTTTTAATTTAGGTATGGTTGGTTAGAACAAGGGTTACTAGTTAGAGTTACATCATATAAATCTAATGTATCTATATATCTATCTATCATTAGTCTATTTTTTATTTATTTTTTATTGTACAATTACACTCTGCGGACACCAGGGTCTGCACTTTTTTGTTGCTTAATTTATTATGTTACATTTTTTCTTTCTTATATACAAGGTTAGAATAATTAGACTATCTTTTTTTTTAAAAAAAATTGTACAGTTACACTCTGCGGACACCAGGGTCTGCACTTTTTAGTTGCTTAATTTATTATGTTACATTTTCTTTCTTATATACAAGGTTAGAATAATTAGACTATACTTTAAAAAAAAAAATGTACAATTACACTCTGCGGACACCAGGGTCTGCACTTTTTTGTTGCTTAATTTATTATGTTACATTTTCTTTCTTATATACAAGGTTAGAATCAATAGACTATTTAAAAAAAAAAAAAAAACATTTACAATCTGCGGACACCAGGGTCTGCACTTTTTTGTTGCTTAATTTATTATGTTACATTTTCTTTCTTATATACAAGGTTAGAATAAATAGACTATATAAAAAAAAAAATTGTACAATTACACTCTGCGGACACCAGGGTCTGCACTTTTTTG
Organism: Alsophila aescularia; assembly: GCA_946251855.1. NCBI lineage: Eukaryota > Metazoa > Arthropoda > Insecta > Lepidoptera > Geometridae > Alsophila > Alsophila aescularia. The sequence continues at coordinate 45,981,818 of OX276383.1, read as the reverse complement.
TTGCTTAATTTATTATGTTACATTTTCTTTCTTATATACAAGGTTAGAATAATTAGACTATCTTTAAAAAAAATATGTACAATTACACTCTGCGGACACCAGGGTCTGCACTTTTTTGTTACTTAATTTATTATGTTACATTTTCTTTCTTATATACAAGGTTAGAATCAATAGACAATTTAAAAAAAAAAAAATGTACAATTACACTCTGCGGACACCAGGGTCTGCACTTTTTTGTTGCTTAATTTATTATGTTACATTTTCTTTCTTATATACAAGGTTAGAATCATTAGACTATTTGGGAGAATTAGGTAACGTGTATTATTTACTTTCATATTTTTTAGCTACACGGACACTGTTACTAATAATAGTTTAACTAAGAATTCTATCACTACGCAGACAACAAAAATATTAATAAATTAGGTTTGTAGATTATAGGTAAGTATTCAAATGAAAGGGTACATAAAAACCCAAAAAAACGAGACAAGGCCCGAATGACTACTGCCTGCTGATTATAAAAGTAATAAAAAAAGTGACAAATATCGGACATGAGTTACAAATTTGACCTCACTTAAAGCGATCACTAAGATAACTCTTCTTTAAATTAAACTATAAAAGTGATCGCCATTCTGTGATGTGAAAGTCATTCGCTAGAACTTAACTTTTACTACGTCATAAAATCAGTACTCTGCTATCAATTACTTTATATCGACAGTAAAATGCCAAGTATAAACTCCATCAGCAGTGAAAGCATCGCATGTAACTTGCGGTGAGACTCCCTAATTGACAGATTGAGTGAGCAGCCACTCGCACAGCGATATGGCGTACTGGTATTCCGTTACGTTTGCTTTGTATTGGCTTTATTGAAAGAAAAGTAGGGGAAGCCGACAGACTAAAATAATATGTGTTGGGGATGAAAAAAATATGTCTTAATAGAAAATGGAATATCGTTAAAGATACGCTAACACTGATGATGATAGGCTTACGTACATATCACACGGCGGTAATTTGTAAATCCGATAAAAAAATATTTTAATTTTTTTTTTTCTTTTATTTTAATTTGCCCTAAATCTCTATTCTCATATTTTAAATGGTAGGGTTCTTAAATTTCCTTACTTTTTAAATCACAGATGATTACAACAAACGTTATTCCGTAGTAAGAAAAGCCAGATTAATTACTATTCCGAATGTTTGTTTTCAATTTTCCATAGAAACATACTACCAAAATAAAAAAATAAAAAAGTTTATACCTATCAATTGATTTTCTCTTGGTTGTCCTTTTGGAAAAAATAGATGGTACCTAATAATTTATTTTACTAGTACTTTAATTGTTCCAGAGGTGACCCAAGGGGAAGGGGATTGATTCAGTGAACTGCTCTACGAATGTGGGAAAAGCCTGGAAATAGTAATAAGGCTCTCGCCAGAACTCTTGCTTTGTCATCCCTTCGATCTAAATACACAACTCCACCTTCACTCCGCTTAGGAGGTCACCGTCTCGCTACGCTCACCACCTCCCCCTTCGCTACTTTCAGGCCTCTTGCGCTCGTTTTGCTCAGGAACTCCTTGTAAGGTTCTGGCTCCACTCTTTGGAATTAAAATCGGGTATCAGTCGGACCACGTGGATATTAGTGTGCTCTGATATCTGCTGCCCTGCTCGCTTGCTAACTCTTCAGCTTCGCGAACTTCAGTCTTTCAAAACTTCGAAAAAAAATATTGTTTACTTTTTTTTTTATTGAAAATCTGAAAATAGTGTTTTTTTAAATATATTGAACATCGTTAAATGTATTTACGGAATAATAAAAATATATATCTATTAAAATAAAAATTCAAAAGATTACCAACTAAAATAAAAATAAAAATGACCAAAATTAGATAAAAAAATATAATGATAATTGCTTCTTGGACTTGTTCTTGGCGTGGCTTTCGGCAAGTTTTTGGGACTTTTGTTAATAGTTGTCGTTTTCTTTTGTTTGATTTGACAAACAAAATGGCACAGTCATTGCCCACAATCTATTCTCAAGCAATTCAACCATATCTTGCCACCAGCAACAGTATCGAATATGTATCAGTAATGCTAACGCTGATAGCGAAGGCTTTGGTGAAAGAGTCCGTTTAGGTGGGAACCACTTACCAGATGTGAAAACGTTGCTCTGTACCTAAGTATCTCAGCATGAAAAGTGAACAGGTGGAGTGACGACTTGCGAAAGATGGCTGGCAGAAAATAGATAAGAAGAGCCAAAAATCGAGTTCACTGAGAAAGGCCAGCATTGGACAAATATACGCCGATGATGATGATGATGATGAAAAAAAAGTTACTAAACTGTGATACTTAAACGCTAATACCTCAAGAGAACAACTCTGTTACTGTTGTAGACCTAGCAATCTGCATAATCTTTGACAACTTTTTCAGCTTGCCTATCTTTCGAACAATCAAGTACAATAGATAAATTTTGACTATGTTTTCAATTCCTCATGCTAATAGTTACATAACGCCAACATTCCAAGTTTGCCAACTTTATAACCCATTCATAAGGTAACTAACACAAATTCAACCTAATCCTGAAGATGATACTGTATACCATAAACTGTATACTGTACACTAGTTGTCAAATTGAGCGAGTTGCAACTCGTACCAATTTTGGCAAAAACCAAACAAAGGTATTCTTTCTCAATGGTATTTTATTTGTATTGATTTGGATATTGATTTAATTAATGCAATTTATTTTGGAAAAAAAGGTGCAACTTTGCAGAGGGAGAGGTAAGTAGATTTTACGAGACTAAGTGCTACGGGCTTAGTAAAATAATAATCAAATAAGAAAGCCTCTGACACCGTTTTCTCAGACCATGAATTGCTCATTATGGTCTTAAATTAGCCATATTAGAGAAATAAGGGGAATGGTCAACTGTAGAGGTCACAGATCCTGAACGGACTAAAACACAATTTTTGTTACTTTTTAACGACTTCGAAATGGAGGTGGTTTTCAGTTGAATGATTATATTTTTCACAAGTATACGAATTTTTTAATCAATTGGGTGATTAATTAAAAATTGTGGTTGTTCCATATTAATTTCATGAACCTTGTTTTCTTTTAGATAATCTTTTAGATAATCTTTTGGAAGTCAGACACTAATAATAATAATAATAAAAAAATTAAATTTAAGATAAAAAGATAAATAAAGAGAATAATAATAATAATATATGCGGGACAATTCCACACCAATTACCTAGCCCCAAACTAGGATACCCTGTGGGCACTAGATAACGGATAAACATACATAGATACGAATATTACATCCATGACTCGGAAACAAACATTTCTGCTCATCACACAAATTATTGCACCTTGCAGGATTCGAACCTGCGACCGTTTGATTACTTACCTAGGATCACTAGCCACGAGACCAACCGGTCGTCGCTGGTCGGTTCCACTGAAGGAATATTTCCATTATATTTGAAATCTCTCGGTTAACCGGCTTAGCCCATGCGTTATCTGTCAGTCAGTCAATCAGTAGGCAAGTCACGGTTATCTTTTACGAGTATAGGTATAAATTTCTGTTCTACCTTCTTAACTTATCAAATACTGATTGCGAGAATTTGAATATGTGTGATTATTCCATAAAGATTTTCATCTCTAATCGCTAACACTAATCGAAGCTTTGTTCTCACAGTCTTGCCAAAACTTTCATAATTAAACTTAACTTTAAACCTAGACCAAACTAAGGACACTAACTAGTAGGTAGATCATCTATTCTAGTTAGAACTCTACTTTAATAAGTTTATCGAAGAATCGATAGGCAATTATTGAAACTAGATATGGGTTGGTAATAGTGGAGCACTGAGCAGTGTCGTTGTCACAATTCGAAAGTGTTTTTTTCTTTGTAATATGAATCCACAGACATTTTCTACAACATAGATTTATGCATATTAAGTAATATATATATAGATAGATAATACTTTATTGTACACCAGTTTCCAAAAATGTACAACAAATAGGAACAATCTTCTAGCTAAAGTACAACGGGCGGACTTATCGCTAAAAGCGTTCTCTTCCAGTCAATCTTTGGATGGAATGAAATAATGGAGCGAGAGAGGATGGCGGTGTATACAATTAAAACAAACATATATAATTATGAAATAATTAATAAAATAAATAAACATATACATACTTAAATACAAATACACATACCGTATAGATTCCAACACAATAGATACCTATAAAATTTAAGGAGATCCTAGTTACAATAACTGAGGAAGATAAATTATATTATGGTCCTTTATAATAAAATATGTGCCCAGTATTGTAATAATTAACAAACAAAACAACCAAGTAAGCAAACAAGCATTTACAAGATGTTTTAATTTTTTTCCTAACTGCGCCGCACATGATAAGTAAAAGATAATTTATTTTAGTATCACAATCGCTCGGCTGAAAAATTATGGTTGCTTGTTGTCGTATGCGAAAGTGCTGGCCTCTGGTGTCAGAGTTTCTCAGGTGGCCTGAGATATGGCGACTGTTATTGATCAATATCAACCGGGACTGACTGATTAACATGCCCCCGAAGCAAGGAGCAATGAAAAACTGCACTTAGTAAGTCACGGATGCGAACCCTGGTATCGCTGGATTCTAACTTGCACTAGTAATCAGTTAGGCTACCATCGCTCAACTGAAGATGGTGATACGTGTATGTTCTAAAATAAAACATTTTTATTTTGGCTAACCAGTTACATCACTAAATACTTTCATGTCTAAACTTTAATGTCACCCCTCTCAATAATAATATAGAAATTGCTGAACTAATTTAATAAGAAATGGTTATTTAATAACTTAGATATTGAGCTATAAATTGAATTTCTAGTTAGATAATTTTGATATAGGCTCAAGCCGTTAGCGTACTGGTTTGGAAATTAATAGATCACTATTATTACCTGACTGCGCGGAGGGTATTGTGTTTATCAGCCTATGTATGTATGTTCCTTTGTGGCAATATACGTAGGTCACACTGAAAGTTTCCAGAACTAGCCACTTACATGATAAATATTCAATATTAATTACAACATTTGAAAACGAAACACTTTGTTTGCTATTTGTTTCACCTGATTGTCGAAACAATAAAAAAAGATTGAGAAATAATACATTAATTTTTGACCACGTTTTTCCAACTGCACAGAGGGTTGTATGTATGTTTGTTTGTACGTTTCTTAGGCGTGTCCTACAGCCTAAACGGCTTGTTGGATTTTGATAAATGAGGTATCATTGGATTCGTCTTAATCACGAGAGTGCTACAGGATATACGAAATGTCAAGAAATCTAATTTGGCGGCTTACAGCTGCCATATTGTATATCCGACGGAACAAAAAATTACCAAAACCTATCAAGTGAGGTATCAAAATTAAGGCATTTAAAAGACCATTTGAAAAATATTTAATTCTTATAAGTAAACAGTAGCAATTGTCTTTAAAGCATTTTAGAAAAATTTCAATTTTAGATTATTCAAGTGAATGTAAATACTATAGTCTAATGTTGCTATTGCAATTATTACAGTAAAGTAAAATATGTAAGTAAATAAGAAATATTAAATTTATATAAATACTAGATGCGCCCCGCGGTTTCCCCGTGCATTTTTTCGGGATAAAAAGCCTATATGTTAATCCAGGGTATAAGCTACTTCCATACCAAATTAAATCTAAGTTCTATCTAGTTTATGCGTGAAGAAGTAACAAACATACGCACACACATACACACACACACACACACACACACACACACACACACACACACACGCATACACCATTACATACATACAAGCTTTTGCAATAATATTAGTGTGATTATTTTGCGGGCGGTCAGCTCGTATTCAATAATTTGGTTCGCATTCGGGTTATTTTGCATTTGTATAATAATTTTACTTGTCTTGTTCTTATGTCACTTGATTGTTTGTCGTTCCGGGTGGAATCTTGCAACTTAAATTTCGAGCACCTCCCCATTAGCTATCCAGTTGAAACTTTCAGGGTAGCTCACAACTCGATGATAATCATTTTGAAAAAATAATTTTTAATTTTCATAGGCTGCTTATTTTCCTTATTCATTTCGAAATTTTTAGTGTGACCTATGTATAGACCAAACGCAAAATGTTGTGTACGCATTTTATTATGAAAGCAGGTTTTAAGTATTACCATGACATGGTTGACTAGGGAACTCCTCAACGGTTAACATCACCGGTTAACAGCATAGACACGAAATGTTGTATACGCATTTAATTTTGATGACCCGTTCTAAGCTTTACCATGACATGACTACTGCATTACAGCATTTCGTTAAACGTTTTTTAATTAACTTATTTCCGTTTAGTTTCAAAAATGTCCCTATCCCAAAATGTCCTTTTCTTGAAATTACCGTCTTTAGAATGGTAAATGCTTCGTGGCAAATAAAACACGGAACGATCAAGTTGTTCCGAAACTCTGAATTCTCTACTCTGAATATTATACCCACACACTTCTACGTCTACATCTAATCTAATGTTAAAAGAGGAAAGTTTGGATTGTTACAAACAATTCAATCTTTGTTTCTTTGTTTGTTTTTTTGTCATGGATAAACTCAAAAATTCAAAATCGATTATTTACACCTATATAAAGCTACATTATCAGCGAGTAACATGTGTAGTATTATATTTTTCAAAATATTAGAGATCTTTACAAAAATTGCAATAGTGTAACCTAAGGTATCAAAAATACAGAACGGAATGACATTGCTGTGGAAACGAAATAATAATGACACGTTGCCATGGAAACGAAATAATAACAAGTTTGTTAAGTACGTGAGTAATAATGCGATTGTCCACGGTCATAAAAAACCACGATCGTTGCTGCCAAAGATTTTGAATTGCGCTTACTAGCGTATTTTTTTTAGAAGTTGCGACGGTTATAAAAATTCAAAACTTAAGAATAATGATACCCGTGCGAAGCTGGGGCGAGTCACTAGTAGTAACATAGGCTATTATATATATTTTTTTTGAAAACATTCAGTATGGCGGCAGAATGCAACCATTTTCAAACTCGAAAAAAAACTTCGAAGTTTACAATATGGATATCAAATTGAAGGAAACTAAAGTGAAACCTGACTTCTCTTGATTTTTATATAAGTAATTTTGTTTCCTTTTCGGCCAGTATCACCCCATATATCTTTTAGACGGCCATTTGAATAACTCTTTCTTCACCTCGGCCCGATACCTGCGTTGTTGGCAAGCGGAAAAATCTATCGGTCCCGAATGTGCCCCGAAACAATATTTCTAAATAAAATACTTTCTTTCAGGACTTGACATTGGAGTGGTTTAAGTTAGAAGAAGATAAATAGAACACCACAATACCCTACATAAAAAATAGTAAATTAATGCATCGTTGAAGTAGACAGATAAATGTGATGTTAAAAGTCTGATAGTTAAATAAATACCAAAGAACATCCACATTTCTAACAGAACGACAATGTTTCATGGCAATAGAGTATTAACAGTTAACAATTATTTTAATACCATGTAATGCTGAGATAATAACCTGATGTCAAATGAGTCGAACTCTAAACATCACACACACGCATTAACACGTGTGTGCTAGCCAGTTAACAGTGGCTAATTAAGAAAGTAAGTATCATTCAACCTCTTTGGCTTTAGCACTGGATAATTATTGTGAAAATCCTATTTAATTTGGAGAATATAATCCAGCCCTACCATACCGTGGCGGTCTCGGTTTAGAATAAGACCCCGTGGATGTCGTAAGAGGCAACTAAGGGAATACACACCGGAAGGTGGGCAGCAGCGTCCTCCGAGCACATATTTGTAATAATGCGGTCACCAATCCGCCTGCCAAGCATGGTGACTATGGCAAACCCCCCTTAATATTATTTTGGGGGAGGCCTATGTTCAGCAGTGGACTTCTAAAGGCTGACATGATGATGATGATACCAATATATAAAAGTAAAACGTTGTCTGTTTGGAAAGCTTTCACGCGATAACGGCTGGACGGATTTTGATGATATTTGGAATGGAGATAGCTTATACCCTGGAATAAAACATAGGATAGGTACTTATTATCCCGGAAAATTGCAAGTTACACGGGAAAACTGGAAAATGTTGATTACTCGCTGTACGGAACGGTTGCCATGGAAACAAAACAACAAATCTGGACAAAAATATCAAGAGAATTGGAACTATACCTACTTTTGCAATGGTTTTTAATATCCTACAAGAACATAGGATGCTTTTTTCGCGATAAACAGTAGTCCGCGCGGACGAAGTCGCGGGCGGGAAAGCTAGTAATCTTATAAAGTAACATGAAGTGAATTGATTTTTGACTGCGCCTTATTGTATAAACAAAAGTTTAAATTACATATAGAGGACAACATACTCGACAGCTCAAAAATAACGCACGTATGCGTTATTTTTGACGCACGTATGCGTTATTTTTGACGCACGTATGCGTTATTTTCGACGCACGTATGCGTTATTTTTGACTGTGAAATGATTATAGCTGATGGTAAATTTTTCGTGTACTGCTAGAAAAGGAGCAATTTATAAATAACTACTAAAACAGCAAGTTATAAAAATCTGTTGTATTCGCTACTCTAATCTTGTCACTCACACCAAACAACTTCTGCAGTATAAAAACACAGTATCGCGCACGGCGTATCGCCGCATTATGTTTAAGTGGGTAGTTTGCGCGAAAAACACCGTATTGTTGTCTGAATTGAAAATAAACTCCCGCCCCGTTTCGGGACGTATGACCCGCGCTAGTATAATATTAGGTGCGATTGTGTTTTGTTCCCTGGCCCTTATATCTCTGCGCTGTCGTCATTTATCTCCAGTGGGCACTTTAGGGTTTCGGGTGTCGTGAATGGTGTAAGAAGAATAGGTAATTTATTGGGCTGTTAATGTCATTCGCCGTTCTTTGCGCCTGAAAAATGTCTCCGGTTCAAGAATTTACTTAACACGCTCTTTTCGGAGCATCTGATTGCGGCTTCTTTTGATATTTGAGTGAATTCAGTCCAGTCCTTGAGGATGTCTGAAATAAAATCTACATCTACACTAAATGAGCGAGCGCAAAGTGCGAGCATAAATGCTTTCGTATTTTTGACCAGCTTTTCTTCTCTACAGGTCGCATTTCTCAACCCATTCTTATGAAATTTTGTGAGCAGGTTCGATAATTATAGGTTTTTTAACCATCTACAAAAAAAGAAGGAGGTGTTCAATTCGAACTGTATGTTTTTTATGTTTGTTACCTCAGAACTCCGTGATTTGTGCACCGATTACGAAAATATTTTTTTGTTTGCAAGGATATACTTTCAGATTAGTCCCATAGAATTTTTATCAAAATCGGTTCTGTAGTTTTTTAACCAGTTCCAATAATAAGAAAAATTGGGTTCGAGCGTTCACGAAGTACAAGTGTTTGAAGTCGGTTGTTAAAGTAATTATTTGTCGATTCTGTGTGTTTTTAAAATGGCGTTGTGTTACTCCAATGATTCGAAAAACCATAAAAATAAATAAAATTATCATTTTTTTATTCCTTACATGACTAGGAGAAAAAAAACCCAGCAAGAAGTCATTATTGTATATTTAAGAACAGGGATGGCTCCTGGGCGTTCATCAATTGAAAGAACAGGTGATGGAGGATCTTGAATTTTATTATATAATATTAGGAATTGCAATCTGTAACCATCCCAAGCCGACATTTGTACACGAGAGACCATGTATATGAAAGACACTGACATATCTATATTCTTACCGTAGACTACATACTACAATTATAGCCCAACAAAAAAAACAGCGGGATTTGAACCCAGGCCCAGTCCAGGTCAATAACCATTCGGTCTATCGGTCGTTTTTATATGCGTGGTGAACATTTACTCAGTTTTAAGGGTTTAGTCGACATTGGACGTCTTTTTAAGAATAAGTAATTCGGCGATCATGCCTTTTTAAGAATAAGTCATTCGGCGAACAGGCCTTTTAAGAATAAGTAATTCGGGAATAGGTCTTCATTTTAATGGTAAGCCGTTTTGCGAATAGGTCCAATGTCGACTAAACCATTTAAAGATACCTATGCAAAGACAGACTCTCGAGGTCTACACTCACTTATATAGTTTGTAATGGATAAACTCAAAAAATACAAAAACGATTTATAAAATTGTACTACATTATCAGCGAGTAACATGAGCGATATACAATTTTTCAAAAAAATATGATATCCCTTCTTAAATTGCAATAATGTAACCCAATGTATCAAATATACAGAACGGAATGACATGTTGCCATGAAAACGAAATAAAAAATTACGCTTACTAGCGTATTCTTTTTAGAAGTTGCGACGGGCATAAAAATGCTAAAAGTAAAAAATTACGCTTACTAGCGTATTCTTTTTAGAAGTTGCGACGGGCATAAAAATGCTAAAAGTAAAAAATTACGCTTACTAGCGTATTCTTTTTAGAAGTTGCGACGGGCATAAAAATGCTAAAAGTAATAAATTACGCTTACTAACGTATTCTTTTTAGAAGTTGCGACGGGCATAAAAATGCTAAAAGTAAAAAAAAATGCCTCGATGTGAGCGCTACTCGCTAGCTTCACACGAGGCACTAGGCACTATTCTGGAATATATCTTCATGAAACGAGTCATCCCAAGTTTTTCTTGATGGGATAGCTTGGGGTTCAGAATATAACGTGCTAGCACATAACCAAGATAGTGGATAAGAAAACTGAAAGTGTGTGCATGGTGATACTCTGTAAAGTACCGATACCTGCTCTATTTAACTTACTCTAGAGAAGAGAATACACATTTTTCAAGATAATAAGTTTACAAAGAGTAATATTACATTTAAAGAAAACACTATTTTATAACGAGTAAAGCAGTACTTTTAAAGTGCTTTCAACAAAATTATTATAAACTTTCGCGCTACACCATGCACGTAAAGTATGTCGGCTTAATGATGTAAGAAATCTGAGAAAGCTGCACCGACTTTGTGCTCTGATACAGCCTCGGGGTTGGAAAATGCATGGGCTTTGAATGTATACAGCCTTTGTTCATGAATAAAATTGGAATAAGAAAGGCATTTTGTAACGAAAATATAATTTGATATTATTAAAATTCAGAAACATATACATTTGTTTTAAATCATTTAGTCCTAAATATATTATCGACTTATAGATAAATTACAAACATGGCCTAATTACTGACTAGCGTTTCTCGCTAACGATTAGAAAAGCGACGTGTGTTCATTACGCTTCATATAGTTTCAGACAGAGTCTTTTTATACATGAGAGGAGCGACATGCTCGTCTCGTCACTCAATCAAATAAAAAAGGTCAAAACACAGCATCAGTAACGTGTGCCCACATTTTAAAAGCTTTTATTTAACTTCACTTGTATGTATGTATGTATGTATGTATGTATGTATCTATCGATGTATCTATGTATTTTGTCCTGGAATCAAATCAAATTTCGAGCTTTTTCCGATTAGCAATGTGACTGAAACTTTCAGGGTAGCTTAAAATACGATGACAAAGCAATAAAAAATAAAATGAAAAGAAACGTAAAATTGAAAAAAAGAAAAAAAGTGAAAACAAAACAAAAAAATGGATTTTTTTTAATGAAAATCATTTTTAATATGTATAAGTAATTTAAAAAAAAGTTTTTTTAAATTACTTATACTTATTTTTTTATTAAATTTCTACTAGCAAGCAATCTTATTAGTATATATTACAGTTGTTCTCATCGTCTCAATTTTTTTCCACCCCCTGATACTTTTCGTTCTTGCGCCATCCGGCTGTAGATTCACCGACCTCTTCCATATCACTATCAAACCTGATTCCAGAGGCAGACGTGCAGTCTTGGCTGCCTTAGACCCTGTAGCACCAGCCCCTGCTTCTCAGTTGTAATATTGAGCTTAAATATATGAATTTATTAGTTGTTACCCGCTACTATGGTCCTCATGCTTAATCGGAATGATAAATTGTTTTGTCCTTCTCTAGACGTAGCAACATTAAGTAATTTGTATCAGGACTTTATCTGTCTTGCCAAGTTTAGCGACCAAAAGATAGAAACGTTACATCTATAATGTCTGAACGAATACACACAGACGCGTGAAAATGTTTATTTTTTATCTATTGGCCGCTTCTATGTCCGGGCCTACTTGGCCTATAGGAAAACCCGGTCCTGCTGGTCGTTACAAAGTGATGCTGTGATCTAAGGTGTTCAACAAGCCTATAATGGATTTCAAAATTTCAAGTCAGAAGACCCCGAATAGGGCTTGGTGACAGATTTTCTCCTTGAGAGTTAGCCAGGCGGGCTACAATTTTTTTTTATGTTGCTGGTTGGTCTTGGCTTATGGCGCGGCGTCCAAGCATACTTCCAACTGCTTATGCTTGGACGATTTTTGCAAGTGATCATTGCTCGCTTCAGAATGCATAATTCATCATCATTGACAACCTGCATTAGTCCACTGCTGGACATAGGCCACTTCCAAGACGCACCACTGAGTCCGATATCCATCTCTAGCTCTTTCATCCATTGACTGCCAGCTACCTTGCGCAGATCGTCGCTCCATCAAGCAGGAGGGCGTCCTATACTACGTTTGCCAATTTGCGGTCTCCATTCTAGAGCCCAGAGTCTACCCCAACGGTTATTGGTTCTACGACAAACGTGACCAGCCCATTGCCACTTCAGCTTGCTTATTCTCTGAGCTATATCGGTTACCTTAGTTCTCTGCTGGATTACCTCGTCTCAGATTCGATCTCTTATAGAAACTCCAAGCATAGCTCGTTCCACAGCTCGCTGAGCAAATTTGAGCTTGTAGCATCATTTACATCTTAATTATCAATGACGAGTGCGTATTGCATCGCGGCGCTGCGTCACGGCGCATGTCTATCACGCTGCTGCTGTCTTGTCAAACTGACACGTCGTTGTCACTCGGCGGATTTGGCAGAAATTAGATATTTGGGCGATGTGTGTCAAATGAAGAGAGGCGGCCGTTCGATTTGATTAGGGGAAAATAACAAAAAAAACGTGGGACAATCACTCCAACTATTGTGAATGTGAACCTTAGTTGGTTTATTGTACTACAAAGTTACTGTTAGCTATAAGTGTCCCAATGTTGAGCAAAAGCCTATTACATCTTGTGATCTTAGGCTTTGAGCTATAAATTGATGATCAGTAATCACTGAAACTTTCTAGTTCGTATACCATCTTCTGATAGAAGTTTTTAATAGGTTGCATTTTAACAAAATCTTTCTCATGGTATGATAAACATGATTTTAAATTAATTTCTGCGTTTTTATACGTATATATAAATCATATTGTTTATAAATCTATTCCATAATGAAAAACATCATTTACATACCTAGTTTATCTTTACCAAACATGAAACTGATGGTACCAGGAACATATTCGAGCATGAATCTAGCCAAATTTCGTTATTAAACAATCAGCTAAAAATATAGGTATCGGAATTATCATGCATGACAGCGAGCTTAGTTGTGCTTCACAAAGTTGGAAGGGCAGTGAAGTGGAAGTACCTATCTCGAAAAGATAATTAAATTAACGCAAAAACCGACATTTAATTCATCATCGTGACTAGTGCTAGCTCTAAGACGAAGTCTACAACTTAACATAAACGTAAAGATATTCTGTAAATCATTGTAACTTATCTTGCAAAAAGATAAACTAACACAGTTTTCTAGACTACAACATTCCTATCTCAAGATATTCACTTGTAGCTGATATTAAACCTTCTCTGTATTACCCCTCGAGGATGCATTAGGTTAGTTTTTGTGGGCAGCCTCGAGACGACAATAATGGAATTCGGGTTGGGACAAGCACGTTCTAGTGAAATGAATTTTACGATGCACGATGTAATATATTAAAGACGTACTTCGCATAATCTTTAGTATCGCATTATTAGAGGGCAATTTATAACTTATCTAACTTTGAAAAGAAGATATATCTATACAATAAAGATATATTTGGAAAACTGACTTTATACGCTCAGCTAAGGACGTATACAAAAGATACAATTTAAGTGGTAGGGATGACTAGTCACCGTTTCAAAACTCGTGTTCCGCAATCGACTTTATCCTTTATCGAATTTGACTTACACTTGAAGAGAGAAAAGAGTACAATCGTTCGTAATAAGGTTCCAGGAAAAGGAAAACCATCTGACTGCGCCGTCACCATCTCAACAAAGAAAGAGCCAATTTCATTACATTACTCTGCCAACACAAAGCGCAATAAAGTCAGCGCGGCTCAGATGTTAACCCTAAAATGCCGGTGGTAATCAGATTATCGCAATTATTTTTTCACCGGGTTCAAATTAAATCAGGCGAAGCTTATCCCTAATCACACACCCCACTTTGTGAGCGGCAAGCACATGAGGTACCATGGCACTAGACGGAGGTAGAAAAGACGGGTGGGTGGACTTTATGTGTTGAGAAAAAAAACAAATTAGCACTGTGAAGCGAAGAGAATGGTAGCAACAAGAATAGTAGAATAAATTATCCGGCAAGCTGAGGCTTGTAATGCAGGCCATTTTTTTTTCTATGTCATTAATTTATGTTAACTCATTATGTCATAAAATTTAGCAACAATTCTTTTTTTTCTTTCAGTACATAACTGTCAGCTTATTTTTGACGGTTGTAAACCATAACCCAAGAGATGAATATAAAGAAAGAAAATGTAATCTGTTATGATCCTTATTCTATAATTAAAAATTAAAACACTTTGTATTCATTGGACGTGCTTCTCATGAGCAAGCTGAGAAATTAATATAGCATTATAAAAAGTTAGAAAACACAAATCTAAGAGGTACATAATTACAACTTTTACCATCAAAACAGACGACATAGATGGTGGTCCAATGCAAGACTATAAACATTATAAAAGAAAATGGCCACTGACCGCAATCAAGACCATTCTATCCTCACCACTTCCGTGTAAGTAAACCGTGCGCACGAATTACAGTAATTATGTTCGCCGGGCCGCAGGGAATAATTTGTCGGTTTCGGACCCTTGCGAAATGTAACACCGCCGGGGTATGAGGGTGGGTAATATCGGCAGGGGTGGATAGTAGTCTGCATTTTTTAGAGAATTCAATTATAATTTTTAATGGCGATGTTTTGATGTGTAAACATCTAATGGTGCGATATGGGGGTAACGCTGACTGTTGGCGTGGCAATCGAGCGGCCTGGCGACGCAGAGAGGCGGGATGGGGAGAGGAGGAAGGGGCGGTCCTTATAAGTATGCTGGCCACCATACTGACCCTCACAATAATTACCTAATGAGACAGTTTTCCAAATCTACTCTTTAGTGCACAATATAAACAATTCAGTGAGAATTGATCTCCGATATTTCTTACTGGCGTCCGAGCGGTCTTCCGCTTACCTGAAGGGTTCCTATAAAAATAAAACAGGCCATTTTTCTAAAGTCTCGTTACTTTTTGAGGTTTTTTGTTTCGCGCTTGTCAATGTCAAAATCTGAAGGACTCTAAGCGAAAACGGTTCGTTTCATGATATAAGACCCAGGAATTAGATAACCAGACTCACGGAAACTAAGTATAGATCAGATGAAGAGTTGCTGAGAGTGCGCGGTGCAAAATAATTATATTCTATTAAGTTTACACATCTATCTGCCAGGCGTCCGGTGACGACGGCTCATATTTCTAAAAGCTGTGTTGAGTTAGTTTGGAATGCTAGTGATAAGACAAGGACGCTGTTTAGACTATCCACCTCGTGCACGCAGGAGTCCACCATTCATAAGGTGTTGAGATTGTGGTCCAACAATTGCCTAACCCATAATTTAAAAAAAAACGACTACCTACTTTTTGTCCTGCTCAGTCTTGTTTCCATTATTCAGTTTCTAATTCTCGCAGATCTTTCTTAGTTTCTTTCTCCCAGTACTAAGAACCACGATAACATAGCAGTTGGTTTTACGACCGGTTTGGCGGAGTTGTAATTGATCGTAAGTCTATTTGGGGCTGGGTAATGGGTGTGAGTTGTCCTGTATATTTTATATTTAATTTAGTAACCTACATTTTATGTGACAATATTTCTGTGTCAACAAGGAGGGTCACAAGCTTTTGTAGTCCTGAATAGATTTGTTGTTGCCTTTATTCTTAGTGATATTACTCGTATGTGGGAGGCTCAAACCAAATTACTACTAAAGCCCCGATTCTCTATAAAAACTGTAGACACGTCTAGTCCAGAACAACCCGTGGTCAGGACTAAATTAATGAATCTGTAGTAAATGATTAGCTCATGCCCAGTAGCGACATTGCAGTGTACAGACAGTACGAGTAGAAGCGTTTGGATTCGACTCACTCACACTAATGCACGCTTTATATAGCTTAGTTATGCCACACAGTGATATCGTGATTTCTATGATGAAACATCCGTGAAACTCTGTATTTGCTAGTGCTGGTCGTACAGGAAACTTTATTTGATCGACTTTCAAAATGAGTAGGTTATCAATTTGACAATTTTTTGTACAAATTCACTAATATTAACTGGATTTCCGGACTGATTTGGATCGTTTAGGTTCAAAATGTCTCGTTCCTGAAATGTCCACTGTTTTCAACTTGTCCTTTTCCCAAACTTTATCTTTGCCTTAATTTCCTTTCTGACTCTTATTTATGTCAAAACTCAAAACATAGAACTCCAGTGTGGTCCCATATCAATTTTATCAAAATTAGGTCAATAATTAAGAAGTAAATTAATTTGAGGCAATTTTCTGGTTCAATTAATTATAAGTACCGTCATGATAATTTGCGCAACTTAGAGTTGATGCAATATGGCAACCCATATTTTTGTTAGTATGTTTTGGAACATAAATAAAGATCTGTAGATAGAGACCCAATTTATTTAAATCTTGTATTTATGTATGGAAATAGGTTTTAAGAACATAGTTATAACATCTGTTGTTCCCTTTAACTAGACTTAATAAACTCTGGGAGATAAATCGCAGCTGTTGAACCAATGTTTTAAAATGTTGTATATTACGATACTGTTACAGTGATACGGTGTTTAGCGCTGAATCTACACGGCGTCGGGCATCAGAAGGGTTCATAAATCATTGTTTCTCGTGAATTTAGCCGAGTTGACTTACTATGGGGCAAGGTTGTTTATAGAACGTTGAGTTATCGATGGAGCCATACAATTAAATACAAATAAAAATAAAAAGTACATATAAGCTGACGTCGACATTGATTCAAGACACGTATTGTTATCATCTTTCGAAAAAACATTTAACTTAAGTCATAACTTTACTATTTTACAATCTAAGCAGTAAAATGCTTGCCTTCGTAGCAACAATGAAAATAAATACCTAAAAAGCATTTCTATTGCTAAATCAAAGTAAACTAACTCATCGCAATCAGCATCAATTGTTGTAAAAATAGTTCTCCACATTTCAAATAATATACCTACAGCATTTTATTTACCACGCAACTTGTTGAATTCAAGTCTAGATGCTAATAAATGTGGCCAAACTGAGTTCACTAACTCCGCTTGCAAAACAATAGCACCAACGCAAAGCTCGCGCTCCCAGAGCAAATCTAGCGTATAACTTTGAAATTATTGTACATCTAACTTTTACCGGCCACCACTCTAGTACTCACATTATCTTGATCTTGTTTACAGCGACTATAAAGCTAATTTAGCCATAATGGGACCCATTACCTCTATCATACAACGACTGTAATATACTATGGCATCTCTCTATCCATTTTAAACTCTATCTCTACGATGTATATTCGAAATTAGATTGTTGTAAAAGCTGTCGCTTATAATGGTATGGGTCGTAAAGTTAATATAAAACGTTTATGAGTTTTTACAGAGTTTGGTGTGATGATATACGATAAACGATTCATTTTTGCATACTTATCGTAGTTTGTATCGGAGAGCTGTATTGTATTTGAAATCCACCTGAAACAAAAGAAGAAAGGTTGATTACAAAAAGTTTTTAAAGATTTACTTTAAAATTAATAAGCATATGTTGTAAAAATCAATTTTTTAGATAATTAAAATCGTTCTAATCTACCACTTACAAAAAAGAAACCTAATCTACAAGAGATTGATTTGTGATGATATTACAGTCTTACGTGAGCACTTGAAATCTTTTATATTTAGTGGATAATTGTATATATTTTTTAAGCCTTGTGGTGACCAGCATAATAATAGGACCAGCCCTTCTCATCCCGCGGGAGCTGTGAGAACCAGCCGAGAGAATTCAACGCCTGCGACGTGATGTGCCAACCGCCCTCGGCAGACAGGCAAGACACCTGCCAAGCGCGGTGTTTATGGAAAACCTCCCCAAGATAGTTAAATAGCGAGCCACCGCTCTTTATTGTGTTGTTTTTTATAATTATGTAATGATTTTATATATTTATTTGACAGCTAATTTTTATATTTTGACGTGAAACGTCTTATAACCACACCGATACATACGGGTCTATATCGTCTCGCTTTTACAGCTCTGTAACTATATCTATTTTGTAAACAAAAAAATTTAATCACGGAAGGCAAGCATGCAACTAAGCAGGCGTTAATACTAAAATCATATAAACGTTCTGTAACTAAAAGCTCCAGATATCTGATTTTGGTGTCATTATTTTAGCTTATATAGTCAGCTTGGACAAACTGATTAAAATAAGCAAAAATGATGTTATTGTAATACATAATTATAACTCGTAATTTGGGTGGCGTAGACAAATAAACGGCCATGTGCCCCTACACAACCCCACCCCGTTTATTATTAAGTTTAGTTATTATTTTACTCCACATTCATCTTAAAAGCAATTCATATTTGTATCTCAGCCAAACAAAGATGACACACCCCTACTTGGAAACTAGAAAATCATTACCATCCGAAATTCGCTGGTTTTGCCATCATCAAGTCGGCACTGTTCGGATTAATGAATAATTAATGATAAGTCGCCGTGTTGATTCCGGAAACCTACCGTTTAATTTTCATTTGATTGTGCTTCCCAGTAGGGTTACCATGTGTAAAGCCAAACTCTCTGATGGCACGGAAAATCATCATAGATCGCGATATATCGATCCTAGCGATTGATCGCTAGGATTTCAGGAGCTTACACAGCGCAACGTCAAGTCATGGAATACTTGAAGGTGTAGTCTTGCATTATCATTGATTACTGCCTTACTGTATTTCAATTGATATAAGCTCTCAATACATTAAACAAAAAACTTTTAACTTCTATATAATATATTATATCTACTGAGTATCTTTTAGCTGTTGCTATGAGATGAGACTTTGTTCCAAAATTCTTCATCTTGGTCCCTAATCTATCATGTTGTTTAAAGAATTCTAATGGTTTAAAAGACGATCTCTACAAAACATAAGTTCTGAAACTAAAACCCGATTACGGTCGGGTAAAAAAAGAGCCCATAACACTCTTCCGATGAAGACGAATCGATTCATAAGTACCTCGCTTGTCAATATCGGTCACTTTTTTTAGTTTGAACAATTAACCCTTCTTTTGCTTGCCTTAGTCGGGTAAAAAATATCCTATGACTCTATACCTAAAGACGAATCGATTGATACCTCGCTTGTCAAAATCGGACCAATAGAGGCGACGGTATGGTGGAACATCCACATACCCGAATACATACATACATAGATACATACATACATACATACATACATACATACATACATAGACTATTAAACTTCCCTTGCTTCGCCGTGCTCGGGTAAAAAAGTAGCTACTCTAATCGAATTTCCACAGAAGGAGGTTTTCACTATTCGACATTGTTTTTTGTGCATTTTCATTATATCCTCTGAATTTTGGAACCGATTTGAATGATATTTTTTTATCAAAAAGATTGAAATTCATTGTGCCATCGTCTTTAATTTTGTTTTTATAATAGGTACATATATCCTTTTGTGATCGATATTTTGGTTTAAATAATTATTTAAATGTCTCAGGACCCACATAATGGTTGGTTACCCTACTTTCTAGCTTCGTTTGATGGAATCTACGTCGCGTTTGCAGAGTGTAGCGTAAACAAAACCGTATTTGGGTGGTGGTTTAATTTCACTAAATTATGCGACGTGTTGATACATTTAAGTTTGCGACTGTAAATCTTCTTAGATAACATGGCTCGCTACTCCAAAAATTGTTTCAAGGTGAGCGAAGATATGCTACGAAGTTGTTTGCATGTCTTGTTTTAAATATTCATGTAAAGTAAAAAGGGTCATGACTGTTTCTAATAGCATATTAATCCTTTTAAACTTCAAAGTGGACAAGTATCTCAATTTTTTTTGTGTGAGTTTTCACTCATATCTCCGAGAATTCTGAACCCATTTGGATGTTTCGTTTTATTATTTGAACATGGCTGTGGTCCTGTAAAAAAAACAGTTCAATTAATGTTTTGTTTTTAGTTAATCCAATTTAAGTTGTTTTTTTAATTAATATAAACAGAAAAAACAATTATTCAAGTGTATCCATTGGATGCACTAATTACTAGTTTATTAATTAATCAAATTCTTATGTTTATTAAAGAGAAATAATAATTCATAAAATAGAAAGTAGGAAACCCCTTAAAGACAGATGCCTGAGTAAAGTTTGCGCTTTCAAACCTAACCTTTTGTGTCAAAGGGGCATTGAAACTCGGATCGATTACTCTCGTATTTGACACATTAAAATGTTCTGCAATACTTGTTACCGAATCGCTGCAATGATCTACGGGCTTTGAATGGTTCACTAAAGCTCGGAGGATTTGTATGAAAGATAGAGCTCTTACTAATAACCTTGTCTATTCATGTCTTTGTTTAACGGATTTTTTCTATCATTTTAACATATAAAATAACCTGCCTGGAAGAAATTGCTGTTTAGCCATCATCAACATCTTCAACAGCCTTCATTAGTCCACTGCTGGACATAGGTCTCTAGTAAAGCTCGCTACTGAGCCCGATCTTCGGCTCTTCTCATGTAATTGCTGCCAGCTACTTTGTCTAAATCGTCACTCCATCTGGCCAGAAGGAGTCCTTCACTACGTTTGCCTTTACGTGTTCTCCACTCAAGAACTCCTCTATCACAAGGGCTATCGGTTCTTCGACGTATGTGACCGGGCGGCCCATTGCCTTTTTAGTTCCATTCCTTGAGCTATGTCGGTAAATAGGGACTAGTCACTGAGGAATAGTTAAGGTTGTGTCTTAAAATCTGGTGTAACTGGTATCTCAACCGAATGAGAAGAAGCCGAGCAACCGATAGAAAACTATTTGACTACAGAACGAAATTTTATGAAATTTGATGTAAGGACTTTTGGTTTTAGAATAACACACCCTTATCTAATAAATATTAAATTAAATAATAAAATCCTTATGTATTAAATTAAATAATTAAAATATATATTTTTATTGCTTTGTTATCAGTGTGTGAGCTACCATGAAAGTTTCAGCCAGATATCTAATCGCGAAGTGCTCGAAATTTTAATTGCAACATTCAAGGACAAAATACATAGATACATAGATACTTCGATACATACATACATACAAGTGAAGTTAACTAAAGGCTTTCAAAATTATAAAATAGATCGCAAATTACACGTTAACCATTCACAATGAATTCTTGCTTATTTATACCCCCGGCCATTTGCGTACACCATAAGGACTTTGCCCCATAACCATAACGGTATAACGGAAACAGCATTGTAACCGCAAGATGTACCGTCGGGACGCGCGATCGATTCCCAATCGCTGAAATAACAATATAATTCAACTGGCTAGCCGACCAGCTCCCCCACCTGTTACCCCCTTCACCCTTCATGCTAGATATAGAGATGCAGGTAGATAAGTTGGTTGTGCTACTTATTTAGCCGGACTATTCGGCGATAATTTGGTCGCATATCTGTTAGCATCCACTGTAGACACTTTAAATATACAATTTATATTTTAACTATATCAGCACTAAACTGAATAGAGAATGTAAGCAAAAGTGCCAATAGAAATACGTGTGTTGATCAAAATTCGTCCCCAAAACAAACAAGGGGGCAAGGGGGGAGTTGACTCATCTTTTTAGGTGTCATTTCAAAGAAATTATTTAATATCCTAATGCGGTTGAAATCATGTAAATTGAGATTGGTTTGTGTAATTAAAGGTGGCATTTTCGTAGAATATTTAGTTATCCATTTATGACCGGAAATATAACATAACATTTCTCGCAATATCTGAACTTATCCGGCCAAAATGCTTTTTACCATCCTACTATTTTACTGAATCCCAAAGGAACACGGAAGAAAGAGTAAAAATACGGGGAGAGGGGGGTGATAACTCACTATCACGAAGATATGTGGCAAGCATTATGGGCGTAAGGTCGATGAATTTAAATTTATTCGTAAAATGCTCGCGTTTCTCAAGACGACATTATCCTTACAAGAATTCCTTGATATTTTTTATGGTAACATTTTGTAAAGATGGTAAGATTTATTACAGATACAATTTGGATTTTCTTTATATTTCCAATTTTACGCTATTTTACATTAGAGGGTCGATAATTTAAAATGCCCGGCTTCGCTCGGGTAGCTAATATTTTTATTAGTTTCTAACATAGGCTGGCTATAAGCACTCGAGGATAATGTAGCTTACTATTAGCGAAAGAATTTTCAGAATCGGATCAGTAGTTATGGAGATTAGGTGGCAACAAACAAACAACTAAATTTTTTCTTATATCAGTTTTGTTTTACATGAGCTTGCACATAAGTTACGTACGCGCAAAATAACATCACTTTACGTACGCGATAAATAACACCACTCCTAATAGATTAGCTATTGTAAACCATCACAATATTTTAGTAATCATTTAATGTTTTTTTTATGTTAGATCCTTGTAGATTTCATTGTAATCAGAGCTGTGATGACACGTTAACGAGCAATACCACAGGTAATTTTAAGGCTAATTTAGTTTATCATTTTTATATGAAATATACTGTAACTTTCTAAATATTTTACATACTAGATATAGCTCGAAAGATAGAACTCTACGCTTGCGTAGAGTATAAATTTCTAACCAGTAAGTGCAATAACATCCACTCGTATTAAAGCCACCGAGTATACTCCTGATGTTTTATGTCTGAACATAACAACACTCCTACTTTATGCGCGAACATAAAGGTGCATATGAGTTTCGAGTTAATAAAAAAGTGATAAATATAGTTTTGCGGCTAACCTAAATGAATATTTTAAAAATTTTGCAAATTCATACAGATAACTAGATTACTACGTGTTAAACTAGAATTGTGTAATACAATTGGGCCTGTGTATGCAATTTTGTTACTGCTAGCTTTCACAATTTTTTCAATAGTTTATGAAGGTTTTTCACTTTGTATATATAAAAATTGACAACACTATGGGGCAGTTGGTAGAGGCCTGGCAAAAATTTGTTAATTTCTGACGTGTTTTTATGCCCTTGCCATCGAGGCAAATTGCACGACTGTTAATAAAATTGCCCGCATTTTCTCATTGCACAATATTTATCCCACAGTGACTTAGCCTCAATGTTGCCAGTATTTTACCGCTTGACCAAGTAATTCCCCAATAACTTCGGCACACACCGAGCCCCTGTATTTTACTATTATCCCGCAATAAACCAAACCGATCATAACCTTTATTCGACGGACTCTTTTTATTATAATCCCTCATCTCCATTCCGTACTTAAGGTCTTAGTAGAGTAGTAAAATAACTTTTGTATGAGGGCAGAAACTTGCGACATAATTTGGGGGAGCCGGGGGAAGTTTTCTGGGTAATCCAAAGCACGGGCTTCGGTCGCTTGCCCGAGTGTTCACGAGGAGCGGGTAATTTACCCTCTCGTCTCGTCGTCTCGTCGTCGGTCAATACAAATTATGTAAAGGTAGTGAATATACTTACTCTGTTAACCTACTACTGACTAGGTTCACTTGAGCATTGTATAATATTTGCCAAAGAAGGTAGCATATGTGTGTTGGTAGTGTCGAGTGGTTTTTCTATCCATCATTTGTCCAATATCTTTCATTCGTTATCACGTCGAATAGCTATTATGCGAGCTCTTTGAAGTGGATCCGGTCTAGATCCACCCTTGTACTATAATTTTGCTGTTTTGCATGCACATTACCTGTTTTTCCAAGCGAAACTCAGGAAATGTACCTAACATTAACGGAGTTAAAAATAATATAAAAATAATCCATCTCTAATCTCTAAAATCATCTATTAAATTGTATCCCAGTCCATTGTACATAAAGTGATCGGAGTTTCTTTTTGTCGCTGACTATGAGACAAGCTCCTTACGAAGAGGAAATCAGGGTAAAATCAATAGATACGTAATAAATCTCGAGAGCTTGGCATTTATATTTATCCACCTGAGATATTGTTGTAAATGATGGCTTAAGTTTTTAAGGGAAAAGTTTTAATGAGACATGAAGATGTTTTCTTGTTATGGTACAATGGAGGGAATTAAGTGGTAATGTTTGTTTAGAAACTTTGACTATATGAATCTTATAAATTTTTGTTTCGTGAATATAAATTTACGGCTCTACTTTGACACTAAGTACATCAGGTACAAAAATTACGGTGACGTCCTGGTCAAACAGGAAGCGGTCGTACCTAGCGTGCGTCAAGGCGTCAATAAAGTAGCAGCATGACGTCGCATACTGTAACGAATTATGTTAATATCAATTAAAATATTCGTTTATAGTATGTCAAGTTACATATTGATTTAATTCTAACGAAAATTAAAGTACGTTATAAATATTTCGTCTGTTAAGAGTAATATTTTAAAATTCCGCCTTGGAAGATTTACTGAGAAATGTTAATTCAAGATAAAAGTGTTCAACACTTATCATTTAAAAATATGGCCAAATTGTATCGTCATAGAATTCATTATACGTTTAACTATCTGAACAAAGGGTCACTTGTAAATAAGTTTCTAAGAATTCAAGCAAGACATGTTGGTAATAAAACCTTATATTTAATGACTAGCAAAACTTATCACAAACATTCGAAAATATGAACGGGGCATTGTAGTCGGGTTAGCAGGTACGTAGAATTGCGAGGAGAGGGGAGAATTTCAGCGCCTCTTAGCAGACGCGTGGGCATTTCAATAAAAGTCCTAGAGAAACTCCAGATTTTACAAAATAAATTCGTTCGCGGTGCATTAGATGCTCCCTGGTATCAGAGGAACATCGACCTGCACAGTGATCTCGAGCTTCCCTCGATAGTTCAATATATGAAAAATGCCTCTCGCCGCTACTTTGACGCGGCACTCCATCACCCCAACCCTCTAGTAGTTCAGGCCTCTGACTACACGACAGACGCGACAACAGACTATTTAAATATAATTAATAAAAGTACGTCTTCTCCACGATATATTTTGTTTACGGACTATGTCCGCTTTTATGTATTTATGTGTTTATGTTATGCATGATGTGTTTGCCTATAAAGAACTATGCGCTTAGTTTTAAAACTTAACCTTATTCTATAATATTTTGTGAATGTATTAGTGTAATAGTTGTTGGTAAGCCATAAATAAATTAAAAAAAAAAAAAAAAAAAACAGACGCACGGCCCCTTCGTAGACGCCCTAGAGACATCTTGAGCGATCCGGACGATGAAATCGCTGCCGCAGTGCAGGCAGCGATTGATTCGCCCACTCCGTCATCTTCACCATCTTTCAACACAATTAGACACAGACACTGACCTCGCCGGATGCGAGGTCGAAGGCCCCGTAATGAATGTCGACTTTATTCGCCTTCGAGTTTCTTGCCGATTCTTCTCGAAGGTGTATTCCGAATCGGTGGTCAGCTATGCAATTCATTTAAAGGGCTCCAGCCATTTCATGAAGGCCCCCTCGATCACTACCTAACAGTAGAGATCGAGGGGTGTTTAGTTCGATACTCCCCAAGTAATCAATGGCAACTGTCCAAGCCGAGGTTCGTACTCCCTAGGTGTCCTTGAGCAAGTGGCCAAAAACTTAACTTTGGCGTGCGCCTTCTGAGTCACGCATAGCGGCGGAGCGCTTTTGCGCCCGCCCCATCGTCCAGTAACGCTGTAGAGGTCAGCTATAGACCTATAGACCAACAGCACATATCCTTACTAAAAAAAAAAAATACAAAACAATAAAAGTAAATCTGATTCGAGAAGCGGGGTTAGTTCCTTTGTGAACTTGTAGGAAGCGGTTGGTTACAGATTTTTGGTGGTCAGATGGGGCAGGGGTTTATTTTATAGGGAGTTTTGAGCTAGGAATTTGTTTGACACGGTCAAGCGCTGAATTTTTGCGAAGCAGTAGTTTTCAGATCTGGGTTGTTGAACTAGGCAATTGTAAGATACAGTTAAAGTAAGGGAGGAATTGGTGAGAAGTGGTTGGGCGCAAAATTAGAGTAGGGCAGCGGGATCGGAATTCATGCTAGCTATGATTGTAGGTATTGTACAAAGTATTGCTAAAATGGGAGCTTAACGTAAATCGTAAGCTAGGAAAATGACGTAAGCTTAGTTATCTAGGTTCTTTACTCTACAATGTAAATTGAATGTGTTTAGGAGTGTCAGTGTAAGTTACAGTGCTGTACTTGGGTATGTAATACTGTTTTTATTATATTGATCATACTTTGTTTACAGCTGAAAGGAGAGGCAATGCATGGCATGTTTGATTTATTAGTTATAAGCGTATTATTTACGTATATATATATTTTGTGTCCTCTTACCGTTAGGGAACATAAAAGAATGGGTTATGTGCAAAGTTTTTGTTAGTGAATTGAACTGTTTATAAAGCTTTTCTTTCGGCGTTTTCCGTATAAATGTCCCTTAGTAACGGGTTATTTCAAATCGGCATGTCAGGCAATCATTTTATGAACTAAATGCTAAATCAATTTATCACTGTTTTGATCAAAATCAGGCTGTTGACATTTGGATCTGAGAAGTTATACCACAATGACTTTGTTATTAACACGAGATTAAGGTGTTAGGTTAATTGACGTTTATAGTCATAATAATATCTCAATAGTAAAGTCATACTTACATGCAGCCAAGACAAATTTCCCCACACTTACATGCTCCAAATAAATCAAGGTTATTATAATTAAGAGAAGAATTTCAAACTTAGATATTGAAGTTAGTTGGAGGAGTTTCATTTGAACTATTAAGCCTACTCTAGCATTGGAGGGGAATTATTTGACTATTCCAGCGTTATGACTGAAAAGGATTTTTGATTGGAAGG
Source organism: Alsophila aescularia (assembly GCA_946251855.1). NCBI lineage: Eukaryota > Metazoa > Arthropoda > Insecta > Lepidoptera > Geometridae > Alsophila > Alsophila aescularia. The sequence continues at coordinate 45,954,592 of OX276383.1, read as the reverse complement.
GTCAAGTATTTGCCATCTGAGGCTGGCAAGCCTCACAACCTTGTCTTCCCGAACTGATCTAGATTGCCTTGTGAAAAAGAATCTTGTTCGTGACTGATATGTTAAGAGTTTGGATTTATTGTCTTATTAATGACGCTAATCTATTTGGTATAAAAACTCACCACACATTCAATATCAGAAACTATGTCAATAGAATCTAAAGATATTTGAAGACTCGTGTCAAGTAAGAACAGCTGAATTATTAAATGATCCGCTTGATGTGGATTTCCTCTTAATAATAAATATTATGTAAAATCTTACAGTCAGTTGTTAGGTATAACTTATTTAGAGTAGAAGAAGGAAATAGGTAATTTAGTTTAGATATTTAATGGTGGTCATGTCAGGATATGTATCTCGGGATTTCAGACGGGATCTGATCATCCCTGAACGAGTCTTTCTGTACATTCTAGAATTTGATGGTTTGGAATGGGAGATCTGCTTCGTGTGTATGACTTAACCCGCAAAGTGCTGCCTTCCCGCCCAAAGAGATACATGTTTTACAAAGGGCTTTATTCATTTACAAAAATGATTAAAGTGAACATCATCATTAAATAGCATAGACGTATAGCTAGGTTCCAAAGTAGCTAGAATAGGGCACGTAGGGAAATTCGATTCGAGCAGGGTGAAAGGCCTTTTCATGGGGTAGGAAAGATAGTTCTGAATACGCTCCCGTAGAGTCTGCCTTTTTGGAACATAAATAGTAATGCATGTGGGAGAGAGCTATCTTGAAGTCTGGAGTCGCAGCTCATCTGGTGACGCGGTGGATGGGGCGTCACCAACATCCCGTAAAACCACAAATGTGTGTGGGATGTCCATTTGATATTTTATCATATTTTATCTATGCATGAAATGTTAATTTAAGTTCTCCGAAAGTACACATCTCTACAATTTAGTAACATCTACCTTATCCCCGCTTTCATATTTTGAACGAGAGTCGTCATCACCAGAGCCGTCCTGATGAAAAAATCGAACGCGCTCACATAAACTGGTCAACATCTCTATAGTCGAGTCTCCGTAAATATATTGTCTACGTGTCTACGATCACACTCTAAGGTTATGCTATAATTTATTTTCATATCTCATAAAATACATGAATTGCGGTTTTCTTCATTTTATTTAATCTAATAAATGTTACTATATTTCAAATATCTGCATTATTATTCTAGATTCATTATAAAATCCTTAAATACACAACGTAGGAATAAACTAAATCTAGACTATCACAACGTAGAATATTATGAAATCTAGTCGATTTCTACTTCAGGCCAATATAAATACTAGGTAATTATAGAGCTAGCTCTAAGTCTATACGATAATTAGGTATAGGGTGTTACAATACTTTGGATAGTTTGACGCCCAAAGTTCGTAAAACAAGCTCTACCGGTCAACACAGCAGTCACGATGTCTAGTGATTCAGATATTTTGATATCTGAATCACATTCAGATATTTTGATATCTGAATCACACTGACTATTACTTCTGTATGTGGTTACATCGGCTGGGCGGTAGAATCACCGAAGTTGGAAAGGTTCGAAAGGCAGCACTTCAAATTTTGTATGGACCCCAGTGTCGCATGTTTGCATATTCTATCGATAGGTAGGTATGTCATATCTGAAGCATAAAATGCACCTATATAATGGTGGCCTAATGGTTCTATAGTGCAATTTAGAATCCAACGATACCGGGTTCAAAACCTAGGTCCCGACCAATGACTTTTCTGAGTTATGTGCGGTTTACCATCGCTCCGTGCTTCGGAGGGCACGTTAAGCTGTCGGTCCCGGCTGTTATTGATTAATAGCAGTCGTTAAGCCATGTCAGAGGCCATCTAGCGGCTTGACAAACTCTGACACCAGAGGCCAGCACTACCTCATACGACAAACAAACAAACCTATATAATTCTCCTATTGGACACGTTTATTACTATTTTTTATAAGCCATGAACATGTCATTCGTCTCATAAGAATATACCGTATTGTTAGGCAATACGGATCGTTTTCCTATTACGCGTTTTGGCGGACTCCTTGCGATTTGCCATGAACATGTACATTGAGACATAATATAGTCGCGCGCGCCTGGCACACTAACATAATCTGTCATAGGTGTTGGTACTTCCTCTGGTGGAATCTTGCAGAAGATGCCTATTTAAGCTAATATTTAGGGTTTAAGATGTACCCGAACAGAAAAAATGCTGTTTTCTATTAAAATATTCTTATCTAGTTCTCACAGCAATCGCGGGATGAGATGGGATGGTTTTATTAATAACCTGAAACCACACGGCAGTTTTTCATTTAGAACGAATTTATATTTGTGGTTTTACCCACCTCCATGTTTTTTTCTTTTAAATTTTAAATTTTTGTTTCATTAAATAATGTGCCTAATGTAATTAGTTTAAGTATATCAAATGCAGAGGCTTAGTTTGAATTGATACCAATGATTCTAATTTCACGATGTATATATTCAATGCAACATTAGGATTTCAAATGAATGTAATAGAAAATTATCCAGCAACTTCCACGCGGTCTTAAAAATGACTAAAAATATTTTCTATTCTGGAAGTCTTCTAAATAAATAAGAAAGCGATTAAAATTCGACAAAGGTACGCATGACTGAATGAAGTTAGAAGATAGAAGTCCTTAGAGGTCGCGATTAGGGAAGAACATGAGCAATTTAACCATAAGCCACTTATCTTAACTATGCACACGACACGTAGTTTTGCCACTTGACCGCGCGTCTCTCAACTGGTTATTAGTCTGCCATTGTTCGACAGAGGCGCTAGTAAAGTACTCCGGGGAGTGTTGGGGACTTGCAAATATTTATTTTCCTCAATCTCGCCGCGCGCCGACTTGTTGGAAATAATTAAATTCCGTTGCTGTTGCATTCCTTTATTATTATTTATTGGTACAAGCTCCCTCGGGCAACATTGCAACGCAGTGGTGCAGTACGATTGTAGAACAGTAGATAATCTTTGTACAAACTAACTCGACTCACAACGCACAATACTATAATTCTTTCTTGCTAGGTGGAGTGACGGATAGCCAAAAGAAGTTGTCAGGTAGGAATAAGAACTAATGCGGTTTGTTAATACCAATCTTAATATACCAGTAGAAGATGGCATGTCGCTTTTAACATTAAACCGAAAAACTATGCGACTAAAGACTAAATGCGAAAAATAAATTGTTTGTGAGTTGATCTATTGTTAACGTTGATGTTATTCGGCAGTACTGCGGTTCATATAACGTTGTTGTTTTATGTTTTTTTTTGTTGCAACCCCGTGTCTGAATACTGAGAATATTTTAGTACTAGCAACACTGGGTGTTTGTTTGAACTGAAGCAAATATTTTGTATTGCTTTCGGATGGTGCGAATTATACACGATGTTGGTAAAATATCTAGCATCGTACGTTTGCAGTTTCCTTTTTTTTGGCAATTTTGGGATATTTTTTTAGAACTATCGCCAATTATTTTTGGTGAGAGTTTAAAAAAACTTATTTATATTGTATACTAGTCTAATGAAAATAAAGGTATAGCTGAACGATAAAAATGTAGATGATATGTTAACCATTTTGTCCTTTTTCATTTTCACTATGAAGTAAATATTTAAGCAGAAGATGAAATAGATAATTAATACGTTTTGACAGTAACTTTTAACAACATTTCACATAATAGTTTAACCTAACTAACAAATTAAATAAAGATGTGACGGACGGGCCTACAAGCACGTGAACCTAGAGTTATTTTGTTTCCTTCCGAGGTACATAACTTTAAAAACATCAAAGTAATCACATTGTTAGATACCTTTCACTTTAACAGAAGCTAAAACTCAAAAATCAGTATGTGTGTGTTTGCGAATTTCAGCTCTTGTTCGATTCAATTACGCGATAAAACCCAATGGGTGAGCAATTCTTCGGACATCTTCGAATGCTGACTCAATATGTACCATTCCGAGACTATCTCGTGGTGAGTCGTATTTATAGAGAAATAAAATCTAAAGCCCTGGCTATTATGGTTCATTTGCTCTTCAGGTTCTGTATAGAGCTGTAAAAGGATCTTATCTTGCTACTAGTACATAAATAGATGTAAAGTAATTGTGAAATAGCCACGTTAACAACTACATACTTTAAACGCTCGCCATCTCAGCCCGCGGGGAAATCCGTTGCATTCTTAGAATCCTCAATGAATGCAATAAGCGCAGCTCCCGTTTCTAGGGAAATGAAATTGAGATTCTGTAAAGAATTAATCAAAAACCGTTCTGTAGAAAGGTGGCTTCTGCTTCAGAATTTCACTACTCATCTATTATTCAAACTCGCACAGACATACACAAATTGAGAGCGACACCTTGAACTCGTAAACAAAACGGGCGCGTCACAAAACCCGACACCTGGTCCTTTTCCCTGACACGAAAAAAGTAGCACATAAAAAGACGTATAAAAAACGAGGGCATTAGCCAAACAAAAGGGAGTCGAGAGTGTCATAACTCGAGGCGCATTTTCCTTTGTCACAGTGACGTGCGCAAATCCGACGGTGACGCTGTATTATTTACGGGCAGCTGAGGTGAAACTGTCTGTATCTATAGCTGTGTACGGCAGGTATGGTTCTCTAGCACAACGTAGCAGTAAGGATGCTGACTAGAAGGTACTCACTGCTCAGTTCAATGCACGCAGCTACAGTTAGTGAGTGTAAGCACCAGTTTTCTCAGATTATGAATTGCGGAAGGCTGGTAGATAAACCCGTGAAGATAGCAAGCGGACATTAGAAGCTACCTCATACGACAAGAAAGCAATGAAAATGTAATGTCGTAAACAGACAAAGCAGGAGCACCTTACAAACCTGGTGAAATTAACAGAAGATCATGTTTTGGAATTGAACGCCGCCTTATTTTAGCTCGTGAGTGCCAGTCGTAACTTATCTATATATAATGAATCACGCTCACGTTAGTTTATATACCAATATCGCTATATACATAGGTACGAGTAAACATTATTATAAAAAACCAAAATCTCGTCTGGGAACAAAAATATTGAATAAAATTTTAAACTTAGTAATAAGCTTGAAATTGCTAACGATTAGGAAAAAATATATTTTTGGAATGGTCTTTTAAAGACCTTCATTTTTATACCTCACTCGATAGGTTTTTGTAATTTTTTGTTCAGTGTGAAATAATATGGCAGCTAAAGCTGCCATAATAGCCGGCGTGTTATTTTTATTGACACTTCATACTCGTTTATCCTATATAGGACTCTCGTGACTAAGACAAATCCAATACACCTCATTTATCAAAATCTATCAAGCCGTTTAGGCTATAGGATGCGCCTAAGAAACGTACAAAACAAACATACACACCACCCAAACACACAACCCTCCTTAGTCGGGTAAAAATAACTGAAGGAAAAAAAAATTACCCCTGTGAATAGGTATTTTAAATTTATAGGTTTATCTTGTATGTGTTGTGTTTCTCTTACTGCATGTATCTATGTAACGTACAGTAGTCTCTTGTAACGGGTATCAAGGGATCCGTAGGCTTGGAAGTTGGAACCACGGCGGTCCAGAATTTCAAATATTTGAAAGCAAAAGCTGTGTTACTTCACTTTGCATTTGTCATCAATACAATATGGTATCATAGAATTGGTATCAAAAAACGGTGAAACGATTTTGTAAAAGTATTTTTTTTATAAAATACAAAAAAACCCGACTGCGAACTTAATTACTGAATACGAGCTGACCGCCTGCAAAAATAATCACAATAATATTATAAAGGCGAAAGTTTGTATGTATATAAGGGTGTGTGTTTGTATGTGTGTGTGTGTGTGTGTGTGTGTGTGTGTGTGTGTGTGTGTGTGTGTGCGTGTGCGTGTGCGTGTGCGTGTGCGTGTGCGTGTGCGTGTGCGTGTGCGTGTGTGTGTGTGTGCGTGTGTGTGTGTGCACGGTTCCTGAGGGATACGGGTGTAACCGCAGGGTGCGGCTAGTACTGATTTAAATTTAATGTCTCTTTTTTACTTACATATTTTACTTTACTTTAATAGTTGCAACATTAGGCTATACTAATACATGAACTTGAATAATAATCTTAAATTGAAAACTTAAGCTTAATAGACAATGGCTACTGTTTAGTCATAAGAATTATATATTTTTGAAATGGCCTTTTAAAGACCTTCATTTTGACCCCACTCGAAAAGTTTTGGTAATTTTTTGTTCCATCGAAAATACAATATGGCAGCTGTAAGCCGCCATATTAGTTTTCTTGACATTTCATATATCCTATGGCACTGTCGTGATCAAGACGAATTCAATGATACCTCATATGTCAACATACAACCCAAACACATAACCCTCCGTGCAGTCGGGTATAAAAACACTTCAATTCAATTTCAATTTATTCAATAATGATTATTACATCATGTCTGAATTTATACAATAATAATAATAATAATAAGTTCTTGAAAATGGTCGTGCATTGCTCTATTGGGACCGCTCTATCATCACGGGCAGGACTATTGTTGCCAATAAGCCTGACATTGTGCTGGTAGACCGGTCCCAACGCCGGGCAGTGCTCGTCGACATCACCATTCCACACGATGAGAACCTCGTTAAGGCCGAAAAGGACAAGCTCAGCAAGTACCTTGACTTGGCTCATGAGGTGACCGCCATGTGGAATGTTGACTCGACGATCATTGTCCCGATAGTTGTTTCGGCGAACGGCCTTATAGCGAAGAGCCTCGACCACCATCTTAAGAGGCTCTCGCTAGATGGTTGGATTAAGGGTCAGATGCAGAAGGCAGTACTCCTTGACACGGCGCGTATAGTCAGGAGGTTCCTCACTCTGCAGCCCTAGCCACTGGTAGTTTGGGCCCTGCTCCGCTACCGTTGGTACCCTAGGTTTAGGTTTTTTATAATATTTTTATCTGCTTTTATTTAAAGAAATATTGTAAAAAATTTAAATTTAAGATAGAAAGATAAATAAAGTGAATAATAATAATAATAATTCAAAAAAATAATTAAGCAAAATCAAAATTTCAATACAAATAAATAGCAAATAGTAGCAATAGTCAGCAGATAGTCAAACAAATTAAAAACATAAAGAATATAAAATAAAAAGTAAAGTCAGGATCTTATTACCTCTTAGATATTCATCCATTGAGTAGAAACACCCTTTAAGCAGGAGTTGCCTTAACTTAACCCTAAAAATATTTGGACTTTCTACAACTTTTAATTCAATAGGAAGACTATTAAACAGTTTTTTTGCTTGATAGCCCGTGCAGTGTTTTGTGATATTTAACTTCGGAATAAGAGCAATTTCCATCTCTTTCCTTCGCGTGTCTAATCTACTTAATTTCTGCTCAACGGTTTCATATTTGTGCCTTTTTTCCACAACATCGGTGAGAAGCACCATGATGTATTAGGCTGGGAACTGTTAATATTTTAAGAATTTTAAAATGCTCCGTACAAGATTCCCATTGCGGAATCCGATTATTGCGGATCTTATTGATACAACACTTTTGTACCGTGTCTATATTCCGTAACTTCCACTCCTTTAACAGTATATGATAAAATAAAATACTCTAACCTCTCACCGTTTTTTCTGGCCCATTTTCGACAGTCCATTTAGAGCTTTACCCCAAGGCCATGTCAAATAAAGCCCAAATAAAACGTTCCCAAAATCGTTATTTGAGCATCCATTACTCAATAAAATATCGGTCTGTCATGAAATACAAGAAATAACGACTACTTGTGTTGGAGTGGCTTATTTAGAGCTTTGTAAAGTGACCAGAAGTGAGCAACCAATTAAGGACAAGTAAGTCATCATCATCATCAGCCTATATCTGTCCACTGCTGGACGTAGGTCTCTCCTAATGCACGCCACTGAGGTCAGTCTTCAGCTCACCTCATCCATTCTTTTTCAGCCGCTTTTCACAGGTCGTCACTCCACCTGGCCACATGACGTCCTACACTACGTTTTCCTAAACGTGGTTTCCACGACTCGTCTACCCCAACGGTTATCAGCTCTTCGGAATATGTGACCAGCCCACTGCTACTTCAGCTTGTTTATCCTTAGAGCTATGTCAGTCACTTTGTTTCTTTATATCTTCATTACGAATCTTGTCCTTCAGATAAACTCCAAGCACAGCTCTATCCATATCTTGTTGAGCGCACTTGAGTTTGTGGACTAGCTTAACCGTGAGTGTCCACGTTTCGGCTCAGTAGGTAGGTCATGACTGGTTGGACGCACTGATTGATGACATTTGTTTTCAGGCACAGTGGTATGGAGGATGAGAAGACTTGACGAAGCTTGCCGAATGTTGCCAATCCTGCTGAATTATTCAGTTGGCTTCCTCCTCAATGTTGTTCTTTCCTGATTGCAATATTGCTCCAAGGTAAACATATTGTTAGACAACTTCAAGAGATACATCTTTAATTGATGTCGGTTCCGGGTCAACAAGATCGTTAAAAATGATCTTGGTCTTATCTATGTTCACTCCAAGACTGATGCATCTAAGTTGGTCATCATACTTTGCAAGTCTTGCTCCTTGCTCTTGGTCACTTTTGCAAGTGAGTCCGCAATTAGGCCGACATCATCGGCAAATCACAAATGTGAGATATTCTCGGCCTTGATATTAATGTCCATTCGTTTCTAATCCAGCGTCTCAAACATATCTTCCAGGGAGTAAGTGAACAGTTTCAGAGATATAACATCTCCCTGTCTCACTCCCTTGCGCAGTTGGATATTTTAGGACTGCTGTTTTTGTACACAAACCATAGCACTTCGATTCTGCAAAGACTCCAGAACCGCCCAGGTTTCAACGGAGGCAAAGGCCTTCTCGTAGTCCACAAAAGCAAGACAGAGGCTGGTTATACTATTCAGACTTCTGTATAACCTGCTTCATTGTGCAGTTTATGGTGCTTAATCCTCAGCGAAACCCGGCCGGTTCAGGAGGCTGGAATTTGTGAAGTCTTCTTGCGAGACGATTTGATATGACCATCGAAAACAAGTTATAGACGTGGCTAAAGAGTAAAATAGGTCGGTAGCTCTTTAAAAGGGCTTTATCCCCTTTTTTAAAAAACAGTACTTCCAAACTCCTGCTATACGCCTACTACAGTCTCTTGAGGCTGGAATTTGTCAAATCTTTTTGCGAGACGATTTGAGATGACCCTCGAAAACAACTTATAGACGTGGCCAAATAGTAAAAGAGGTTGGTAGTTCTTTAAAAAGATTTTATCCCTTTTTTAAAGAACAGTACTACCAAACTCCTACTCTAAGCCTCTGGAGATATCCTATTATTAAGAACGGTGCTAAATAACCCCTGAAGCTCTGTGACGATGTCAAACCTCTTTCATCATAATGATGCTCATTTGATAGTTGGTCTATATTAATTCTAAATTCAAATAACCTGTCATTCCTAAATTACCATTCATGCATTTGGCTCAAGTCGATGTTTTTAAAACATATCTGATAAAAAGTGGTAAATAAATTATTATTTTATCTACATAAATCTGGCAGGTTTAGTTACTGCGTAAATACCGTAAATACCACCTACCTAAAATAGCGGCCGATAGAATGCCCACCAAAATGCTGACTTCTAGCTTGGGGCGTGTTCGTGTACAGTAAGGAAGGACCGCTCGACTAGCAGAGTCCTGCAAGCGTAGCTGATAGGCCTGCTATCTCTGTACATGGTTATCTTCTGCTACAACAAGTCCATAAAGGTGAAGCCGCTGTTTATGAACATCTCCGAGTGCTCCTAATTGTTCCTGTTCTTTTATGTTGTCCACTGAGGTTTGGTCCCTGGGCTAGTGGAACAAACCCTAGGACCGCCTCTTGACAGCTCTCGAATCTGCTTTCACGAGCTCCGATGTTTTACCATCCTTACTGGGGCCTTTCCATTCTTAAGTTTTTTGAGCGCCATCTCAATTTGGTCTAGGTTGATTTCGGGCAGCACATCAGTGTACTGGCGGGTCAGTATTGCGCGGGAATCCTCTGTGCTGGGTTCGGGTCTACAAGCATTGTACAATCGGCCATAGAAGTTTTCATTCTCAGAAAGCATTTCTTGCTAAGAGACGATGGTTGTGCCAATATTGATCTTGAGCTTCTTCACAAGGGATCTGCACAATTGCTGAGCAAAGAATTTGACACCTGATTTTTCTCGATTGTCTGTTCTATTTGGCGTGTTGAGAGCATCGGAGAAATCGTCGCACCAGCTTACTGATTTTTTGATTGAGTCCCTTTTTTTAGAAACAGATTTTGGTGATATTTGGTAAGTGGGACAGGATTTATCGAGTATCTGGAACCCAGTAAAATAAGCGAAAAAAATGGGTCAACCTCGGAATGTGAGACGATATGCTAGAAACTTGTATAAACCTTTATTATGGTATTCTTAAAGTTGTCTAAAAATCTAACAGTACCTTGCTACGCGTGCGCACGCGCAGTATGCGCGTGGTAGCTGTTTCGCGCGCGAGCAAGGTAGTAGCTAAAATCACGTGTCTTCGTCTTAAGTTATTAAAGGTCGTAAAAATATTTTATCGCAAATATCTCATTAAGTACAAATTATAGAATCTGAGGGTAATGAAAAACATATATAAAACTATACTTTAGATTTAATCAATGTGGCAGTATAATGTAATAAATCTTTCAGTGTGCCTAAAAAGTCTGTCATGAAATAGTTGAAAAATCGCTAAAATATTAAACAGATAAAATTATATCGAACCGAATAAGGTAATACACACACAAAGGTTTCTTACAAAACAATAATGCAAAATGTCTACTGAGTTATTGTGGTAGTTTTATTACAATTCTTCATTCCCGGCCTCGGAAAGTTGCGTGAGCCATTAATGCGGAAATATAAAAGGTTACCCGCAAAGTATGCAAGTAAACTGTACATTTTGTGAGGAAATGCCGAATTCAAATTAATGGAGGCACATTTTTGTGCGTTTACAGGAATCTATTAAGTTTTACTTTTTATGGACTGATGATAAAAGCACTATGACAGGCGATTGTTATTTATACCTATAATGAAGGAAGATAATTAACTGATAAATGGTTTTTTATTTTCTTGATTTTATACTCATCGCAAAGTTGAAGGCTTGGTCTTGTGTATAAAGTTTATTGTGTACTGAATTCAGAATAAGTAAACGTCGAGGTGTTTTCTTATGTCATATGATATCGATTGTCTAAACTAAACATTTTAATGTTCACCTAATATATCAAGTCTGATCAGAACTAAAATTAACGTTACATTTTATCTCAAAAACCATATTATACTATTGTAGCTTATTAGCTACGAGAGGTTAAACACTAGACACCCAGATAGAGGGTATCGTGATAACACTCGGGCAGCCATATTTTTTTGCTATCGGACCGTCGTGGTACTGTCAATGTCATACGTTATAACGTAAACGTCTGCAATTTTAGGGTTGTAAATAAATATAGCTATAATAACATAATATCTACGAATATCTTAAACACATTGTTTTTGGTGTACACTATCAAACCGTAGAAATAGATTTTAAGTTTTGCACATAAATCTCTTACATTTTAACAAGAAAGGTGCCAATCGCTTGTATCTGTCTTTCTGTTACTCTGTCTGTTCGATGTTATCTCATAAATTGTGTACGACCTTTCACCGCTGTCTAGGAAGGTTTAATGTACGTAAACCTTATGAAAAAAATGTTTGCTAATACTCTTGCATTGCAAAGCTGAGGCGGATCGCTAGTACCATTACAAAGACAAAGTAAAGTCTAATTTTATCCCGGAAAACTGTTTCTAAGCGGGAAATAGACTATCATGAAATAGCAGTTTCAGGGCGCTGCTTTGGACATAAAAATCTTTAAGAAAGGCTCACTGACTTAGATATTTACTCATGTATGCTAATTGGTTCCATCTAGGGCTCTTAATTAAATGAAAAGCTTCAAAATTGTACATCCAAATTGTAAACAGAAAGTTCATTGCGGTGTCACCTCTGTCTTAAGAATATGTCAAGTATAAGCAAGGTGACATCATCGCCCGCACGAGTAAAAAAATCTTGTTATTTTATCGACGCTCGCTTCATTAGGTTGATTCAATACAGTTAACACAGTATCTAAACTTTTTTTATAATAATGGATTATAAACAATTTGTAGATAAAAAATTATAAAAAATGTGTAGTTTAGGTATCTAAGGGTTTATCTTATAACTGAAGATGTGCGATAGATTTGAGCCTATCAACGCCTCTAAAGTCTTTATAAAACCATTGTAGCAGATCTACAAGTGAAAAAACCGAAAAATCGCGGTCACTGATTAATAAATACGAAGTCTAGCTAAGACTTTGTATTTTTTTTAAATCCTCTTGGCCAGGGCATGGATCATAAACATACTTGGCTAGTTCTGCCATCAAAGTACGCATACAAATACTTGGCTAGCTGTGTCATCAAAGTACGCATACAAATACTCGGCTAGCTCTGCCATCAAAGTACGCATACAAATAATTGGCTAGCTCTGCCATCAAAGTACGCATACAAATAATTGGCTAGCTCTGCCATCAAAGTACGCATACAAATAATTGGCTAGATCTGCCATCAAAGTACGCATACAAATACTTGGCTAGCTCTGCCATCAAAGTACGCATACAAATGATTGGCTAGCTCTGCCATCAAAGTACGCATACAAATAATTGGCTAGGTCTGCCATCTAAGTACGCATACAAATAATTGGCTAGCTCTGCCATCAAAGTACGCATACAAATAATTGGCTAGCTCTGCCATCAAAGTACGCATACAAATAAATGGCTAGCTCTGCCATCAAAGTACGCATACAAATAATTGGCTAGCTCTGCCATCAAAGTACGCATACAAATAATTGGCTAGCTCTGCCATCAAAGTACGCATACAAATAATTGGCTAAATCTGCCATCAAAGTACGCATACAAATACTTGGCTAGTTTTGTCATCAAAGTACGCATACAAATACTTGGCTAGCTCTGCCATCAAAGTACGCACACATATACTTGGCTAGCTCTGCCATCAAAGTACGCATACAAATACTTAGCTAGCTCTGCCATCAAAGTACGCACACATATACTTGGCTAGCTCTGCCATCAAAGTACGCATACAAATACTTAGCTAGCTCTGCCTTCAAAGTACGCACACATATACTTGGCTAGCTCTGCCATCAAAGTACGCATACGCGCCAACGTCTGCGTGAGTCAAGAAACCTGTTTTTTTTTAAATTTTATTCTCGTCTTGTATCGTCACTTTGGGCTGTATTTCGAATTCTGCAAAACGTAATGAAACAAAGGGCTCAGTTGCAGCTGTCGAATATAAATTCAATTACCAAACTCTTGCTGTGGTTCATTAGACTTGAGCTTGTTTTGCGACTGCCAATCGTTTGCTGTAAAAATATTGTTGTATTTTCTATTTGAACTCTTAGTATGGAATATTTCAAGACTTAATCCATACCAATATATAAAAGTGAAACGTTGTTTGTTTGGGGAGCTTTCACGCGATAACGGCTGGACGGATTTTGATATAATTTGGAATGGAGATAGCTTATACCCTGGAATAAAACAAAGAATACTTTTTATCTCAGGAAATTGAAAGTTTTCAAGGGAAAACTGGAAAAATGTGAAAAATTATATGATTACTCGCTGTAAGAAACGGTTGCCATGGAAACGAAATAACAGGTATGTCAAAAAACATCAAGAGCTTGGCGCTAACCTATTTTTGCATTGGTTTTTAACATTCTAGAAGAATATAGGATGATTTTTTTTCGCGATAGACTGTAGTCTGCGTGGATGAAGTTGCGGGCGGGGAAACTAGTATATGAATATGGTAACTTAAGTCCAAACAAAAAAGAAGAAACAAGTAAAACTTCTGAAAGCAAAGCCTGCATTGTACAAATGTAAGGAACAGAATTATAGATTGATTTGACGTAGGCACGGATGATTAAATAAATACAGTCGTGATGCGTAAAGTAATCAATATAATGTCTGGTCTGAAGAACAGATGCCGAGCGGCGTGTGCTCGGTGACAGGCGTCAAGCGCGCGTTTTACCAACGCACGCTTAACGCCTGTCATCTGATTATAACCTAAGTGGAGCGAGCTACGCATGCGCGTGGCGTTGCGCGGGCGGCTTGTTGTTAAGTAACCAACTCGTGTAGGGATGTGGTAGTGTGAACGTAAGGACAACGAGCCCCGTTTTACAATGATAATGAACAATATTGCAAAGAGGTATAAATCAATAAATATTTGTGTTTGATGTCGAATTCAAAATTTATGTTCAATAATAACTCATTTTTGAATCAATTACAATAGCAGTAGTAACTTTCAAAATTCCATCAATAAACTTTTCGCAAACTTGAACAGAATTGAGATAAGAGTGAGCAACATCGAAATTGGTAACTCTTAAAATATGTAAATTGTCGTATCAAAGTTATACGAGAGCCGGACTCAGTTGACTTGTAGATCCGAGAGGCAGATGAATTTTATTGAAAAGATATCCATCGCTTTTAACAACTTTAAGATGGTGCCCATCTGTGTCTACATTTGATAGTAGCTTTTGATTTTAAATACATAAAATATTGATTGGAATAAAACAATGAACATAATATTTTATATAAGTGTCACACACACGTTCTTTAAATTAAAAAAACCCTGCAACCCTGTACCTACCCTGTACCTGTATATTGGGTACCTACTATTATGGTAAGGAAAATTTAAAATTATGGGAAGTTACGATTATATTTTCTCACGAGGCGATCCTAGGGTTTGGGTTTGTTCCGCTAGCCCAGGGACCAAACCTCAGTGGACAACATAAAAATACAGGAACAATTAGGAGCACTTTGAGATTTTGATAAACAGCGGCTTCACCTTCGTGGACACGTTGTAGCAGAAGATGACCATGTACAGAGATAGCTGGCCTATCAGCAACGCTTGCAGTACTCTGCTAGTCGAGCTGGTCCTTTCTTACTGAACACGAACACGCCCTAAGCTAGAAGTCAGCATTTTGGTGGGCATTCTATTGGCCGTTATTTTAGGTACGTGGTATTTAAGCAGTAATTTAAACTGCCAGATATAGATAGATAAAATAATAATTTATTTACCACTTTTTATCAGACATTTTGTAAGAACACATGGACATGAGCCAAAGCAATAACACATGTAGCAATGACAGGTTATTTCAATTTAGAATTAATAATCTCAAACTATCAAATAGAATGAAATGGATTATGAAAGAATTAAGAATTATGAAAGAGGTTTCACATCGTTACAACTTTTAGTTCCAATCTGACTTTCGACGGGCATACCTTTTTGAAAAGAGATTGTCTGAGATTTTAAATAAAAACAAGAGATTATGCACATATTTTAATGTTGTTTAAAGTTCTCAAAATTTCTTCATATAAATACTTTATAATTATACTTAATACATTTCGTGAACGTTATGGAAACTAAACGAAGAAAAAGTATGCCAGACCGTCTTGATTTCTAGTTAGAAATTTTCGATCAATTTTTGGGGTTCAAAACAGTCTTCTCTAGAGAACAATATCTAAATAGCGTTCAGACGAACGGTTGTGTTATCACTTTTTTTTTAAATTATTTATTTGTTTGTATCACTATAGAACGAATAATTCTCATTTCAGCTCATATTATACATTCGACCACTGCTAGATATCATGTTTCTCCTAATACCAGTCATAGCTCAATATTCAGCTATATGAATTAGCTCTGCCAGCCGCTATATACAGATAATAGCAAGACCACTCTTGTAACTATGAAACTTTTAGCAACACCATACTTTTTTAAAGGTAAAGTTACAGGTAAGTATCCCCTTGTAAAGTTATCCGGGTCGCACTGCCAAAATTCCCCAGTTTTAGCTAAAAACTTCATTCCACTCCAAAGGTAACTTAAGCTCCACAACACTTGTTTATCCCCACTTCGAAACAAAGTTTCTGCACAAAAAATAAAAGAAGCAAAGCGAGAGTCTATCTCGAGCGCTGACGGTTCTTACTATTGACCTCCAAGCTTTTTGAAACCAGAAAGTTTGTTCAAATCATCCTAAAGGCTAAAAAGTGAGCGCTTCGTGCAGAACCGGTTTTTGTATAGTGCAACGGTAACCAGAGCAACCGCTCGTGTTTAGCCTGTAATAACATACTTCAATAAGAATTGCTTAGCAAATAATAAATCTGCTGTTTTACATAATTATGCATAAAAAACTGATAAAAAAATATTTACAATCAATTTTTGAAAAATCCGTGAGCCTTAGGTAAATTGTTGGTTGTTTCCAAATGCTTAGGCAGCAGTTAAATTTATATTAAACTAATCACGACCATGACACTAATATTATAGAGGCCACAGTTTGTATGTGTATGTGTATGCGTGTGTAAGGATGTGTGTGTATGTTTGTTACTCCTTCACGTTTAAATGGCAGAACAGATTTGTATGAATATTGGTACCAGGATAGCTTATATTCTGATCCCGATTTAGGAAAAAAACACGTTTTTTTTTGTATGGGAATTGTTGCCACTTCGATGGGTGTCAAAACTAGAACACTGGTTTATTTTCCGTCATTGTGACTTCTATGGTTTTTGTGGTCTTTTGCCGAAGGTATCCGTGGTCAGATCGCTTGTTGTACACTAAAGCAGAATGCATTTTAACACGTTTTTATTAATTCACTTTCTTGTTTGTCGTTCCGGGTGGAATGTTGCAACTCAAATTTCAAGCACCTCCCGATTAGTTATCCGGCTGAATCTTTCAGGGTAGCTCCAAACTCGACAACAAACGCATTTAAAAAAAACGTGTTTTTAGATTAGTTTTTTAATCTACATTGTTTTTTAATCTAATTTGTTTATTATCTTGTTCATGCTTTTATTTTCCTCACTGCCAATTCCGGAACCCTAAAAAACTTGATAAGTCGAGTTACGGTCTTTTTCATATTTGCAAGGTCTGAAACTTGCCTCTTAAATATTATGAGGGAGTTTGCCAACTCCGTGAGAAGAGTCCCAATAAAAAGTTTCCATTTTGCTTGTCAAATTTTAACGCCTCGAGCTTGCGGTCGAAGCGCGTAGACTTACCTTGCGAAGTTAAGAAAGATTGATTGTTTCGGAGGGCCGTAAATTCAGACATATCAGACGCGATGCGAATGTGAACCTTAACTCAATGGAGTAAGAATGAAATTATTTATAATATGATAAAGTTTTCACTGTGTCAAGAAAGGCTGAAATAGTTGAAGTTGCTTAAATGATGATGAAAGGTTTAATATTGATAAATTAAACAAGAAAGTCATGTTTTATTCGTTTGTTTTGTAATCGAAAAATGCTGCAAGGCCACGTCTTTGTGTGCGTATGATTTGGTGACAAGACAATACTTCAATTTCCGAACAACATAATATTAGTGGCTCAAAGTGTTTATACTAATAAAATGTTTTCAATACTACTTGTATAATTTTTTCAAAGTGAAGTGAGTATAACTTAGTTTATTTATTATCCTTTAAAAAAAACTACTCGGTCAGTTCAACTATTGTCAGTTGAACCAAGTATTTTTCTCTTGGCAAAGGTTAACTGGAAAGGAAGAAACACGCAAATCTTTGCATACATTATTTGGTATTACTAGCATTTTTTTACATTTACATTCCTATCTTTTGTCAGACAATCTCCTTCAATACATTGTCACACTTCAAAACCGTCCGAGAACTTTCAGTTTTATTGCTTCACCAATCCATGCACAATAAAACTGAAATGTTTTCTTCTCTCAAATAAAACAGGTCGATTGAAAATCAAATCCATAAAATATTGTTATTTTATTCCCTCAGAATGTTTTACGCTTAAGAAATATGGTCTACGCCGAAGGAATGCTCGATTGTGACAAATATCGTCACGCTTCTGTTAGGGCGCTTCCACGAAGGATATTTTTGCATTTAGTATTTGAAAATAGCTGCGCCCGCGTCTTTGCTTGCGTGGTTTTTTTTCTGAGAATCCAGTTTGTGTGTGATCTGTCCAACATTGTTTTACGGTTTGCGGGTTCTTGTACAAAATGTCAGGGCAGGGTGCCTTCTGGCGTGCGTTAGAACATTTTCTGACAGACTCTTACAATGTGTGGCCGGGCCAATTTTTATTGTCACATTGAGATGCAAAGTATATTATCAGATAGTCAAATCCCAAAGTCTTTCCAATTTATGTTATCTTTTTTTAAAGACTTTTTGTTACTTATTACTTTATTATAAGTTTAAATATTCACAATATAAATAATCTTTTCTATAATAATCTAGTGCTACTTCTTCTAGTTAATTAGAAGGATGAATTTGCATGAAAATACGTTCGCAACGACGTTATCGACGTGGAAGGAAACGTTAGGTTCAAAACGTCCCTTTACCAAAATGCCCCTTGGTTTCAAGAATCCGCATTTAAATTTGTTTGAATTTGTGCTGATTGGTGATCATCAATCTAAAAGAAAAAGCCATCGTCGTGTCTGGTTGTTCTGGTCTGGTAAATTAACTCAAGGAGTTCTTGACCACATTATTCAAAGTGTACAAAACTTTGCAACCCTCTACCAACAGGCACCTCGTTGTTAATTAGTGTTAACCACAGACCATATATGGATTATATGGTGTTAACTAAACTCTCACCTAGAACGCTTGCTAATTTTCTCAATATTTTGTACGCACTCAATGAATGTCCTGCTTTAGATCTCTTTGTTTATCTAAAGCATATTGTCATTTATTTCTCAAATCACACATGAACACACCCCAATACCAATACACAATGTGAGACGCACAGTCATAAGTTACGCACTGCTTTTAAGGTGAAAAAGGGGGGGTTGGTAGGGGGTGAAACCTCGAGCCGCATACGAGATTAACCCCGCAACCCCCGCGCACCCTTTCGGTACATTTGAATGTGGTGTATTAGTGAATGGTTAGATTTATCGTCGGTGAAACGGCAGACCGACCTGAAATTTATGGCGGTTGCGTTACGCAACGTGCGGTGAGAGACAGTGGGATAGCTTCCGGTATATAGCAAGTTAGAAATTAATGAAATATTATAAACATTTGAGTTGCTTTTCTGCATTTTTGAATGTAGCTTAAGATTAGCTCAGAGCTCAGAGCTACAAGTGAAAAAAAAACATAAAGTCGCGGCCACTGATTGAACCATAACCACTCGAAAGAGAACTTGAATGCAAACAAAAAATATTGAAAAATTAGTATCCTAAAGTATTGCATTTTATGAGCTACTGTACCTAGAAGATAGCGTATTAGTCACTATGCTAACTTTGAGGTCCAATATCACTTTAGGATAACATTTATAACAAGATATAACAAAATTTTTACACGACTGCCTGGCTGATTCATGTAAGTTTGTTTGTTTGTATGAATGTAAGTTTATTTATTCCCACACTAGCTGTACTGCCGGCTTCGCACGCGTAGTTATTTATCTAGGTTAAAAGTACTATATGTGATATTGCAGGACCTAAAATACCAAACTACTCAACATTAGATTAAAATCTTCAGCCGTCAAAAAG
This sequence comes from Alsophila aescularia, assembly GCA_946251855.1. Classification (NCBI taxonomy): domain Eukaryota; kingdom Metazoa; phylum Arthropoda; class Insecta; order Lepidoptera; family Geometridae; genus Alsophila; species Alsophila aescularia. The sequence goes on along the minus strand of OX276383.1, from coordinate 45,935,083 downwards.
ATTTTGATCAATTGCTCGTCTTCTAATCAGCGGTTTAAGATACCAAGTACTCCAGTTTTTAAGGTGAACCCTAAGCTATCCAACAGTGAAAACCGTATCGCAATCAGTCCAGTAGTTTTTATGTAGTGCACGAACAAACATACAAACAGACACATAGACAAACAGATAAACAGACAAATAAAGTGTTATATTCTTGTTCAGTGGCTTATTTTAAGTACCGTAGACATTTTTTTTTAAATTATGTTCTCTGTACAGAGTTTGGCTGTAAATTATTATTTTTTAAATTCAATTTGGCTTCTGAGCATGGAACTCTTCAACGGTTAACACCACAGACACGAAATTTTAAGAGATATCTTGTCATGCAGCAGCCTGGTGGCTTAGATTAGGCATATGTGAAGCATGAATGCTCAGGTTCAAGATTTGACATCAAAGAAGTGTTCAAAATGACATCGTCATTTTTAAGATAGCGCCAGACTGATACAATCCACGAACTGCATCGCACCAAACAGTCTATTGGACAAGATTAGCTCATTAGCTCTTGCGCAATTAATTTGCACACATAGCTACTAATTTTCCATAGCAACATAGCCCACTGTTAAATTTGAAACTACGCCATTGCTTATACCGCAGAGCTGTGGTGTGAATTCCGTTTCTCGTTTTACGAATGTGTTCGACAATTGCCGTAGTCTTAAAATGTCTCGCTACATTTAATTTTACGGAGATTTATTTGGGCAAAGTATTTTCTGCTCTTTTCTTTATCTTATTAGGCGGGCTCGCGAACAAGGTCTCGATGAAATTGGTGCGATTCGCTGGAGGGATGTGAAAAAGCTTTTAAGTTATAATAAATATATTAATCTATACATAAAATAAAGCAGTAAGTACCGCAGAGTCTATGCAATAAAACAAACAAAGAAAAAGTACTTAGAATAAGAACATGAACAAGAGTCTGTATGTCTGTTTAACTGGTTGTTTGTTCACGCATCACATAAAAACTACTTGACCAATTGCAATGCGGTTGCATTGATAAACAGATAACGGTTTGACTTAAAAACTGGTGTACTTCATATCTCAGTCGTATGAGTAGAAGCCGAGCAATCGATAAAAAACTATTTGATGGCTGAACAAAATTTGGTATAATGTAAAGGTGCATTTGGTCCTGGAATAACAAATAGGATACTTTTATCCCAGCAAAATGGCCATGCGGGCAAAGCCATGCACAACTAGTAGTATATGAAACAAAGGAAGAAAGTAAATAGGTTTATAACCTTCGATAAATATACAATGAATGGATGTGTTCAAGCGGTGGATTTTTGAAGTCTATAAAGTGAGCGCCGGCTCTCACTTGATCTCAGGCGGTCTCTGTCCGTGAAAAGTGCGACACGTGAGCAACAGCTAAATAAAGGTTATGTCTTTTTATCACATAATAATTATATTGTATTTTTTACTAATAAATGCTCGATTAATAATTATAATTAGATGTTAAAGTATATTATGTCAAGCGGAATCCGATTGTTGAGTCGTTATTTTTGAGTAACTTGTAGGCCCGTCCATTCATTTTATATGTATAGGTAGGTCAAAGTTTAAAGCTATATTTTATACTATCTATATTTCATACTAGCTCTATGAGCTGTAAACCTCGCGCGTACCAACTTTTTTGCAATCAATCTAGCAGTGCACAGTAGCGCCAACTAGTTACCTTATTGTAAAACTAACATTAATAACCAAGGTGCTCCATCTATCTTTACCTAGTAGGTAAATGGCTGATCCCACTGGTAGAAACCTAAAAGTGTGAAATTTTCTGTATTTTGAGGAGCAATACTGCTCATCACGCTGAAGATCCTCATCAGATCTTCACCATTTTTTATGAGGAGAACGTAAAGTTACTACCTTTCAAATAAAAAAAATAACGCCGATCCAAAAAGGCGGAGATATTCAGTAGCCCCCTTTTTGCCCCTTTTTGGGGGAGTACCCCCCAATCAAAAATCCCCGACGACTAAAAAAATGTTAGTGTTAAAGTTTTCGTGAACCTGATACGTAATATCAATACCGGCTATGACTCACGTCACTTCGCAAAGGATCATTAAGAATCTGGACACAGCTGGGTCAGCCATTGCGGAGCATGCGTGTCTTTCTGGTTCAAATCATTACATAAGGTTTGACAAAGCCTCGGCACTAGCTTGAGAGAAGTTCTTTGTAACTCAAAAAGTGCGTGAGGCGATAAAGATCTCTCGATTGCCTAATTTCAACCAGGACCGTGGGGTGGACTCTGCCTCCAGCTTGGAGAACCGTGCTTAATGTTTCCTCGACGCAGCAAGTGGTAGGCAGCCTAGAGTGTGACACGGGCAGCATTGTGTGTGGCAGCACGTTTGGCGATGATGCAAGGGATAGCGATGGAGTTCCATCGCCACCGCCAGCAGGAGTTCAATCTCCGTCGACGGCGGTACAGAGCAGTACGAGCACCGAGCGTCCCCGTTCCCAGTCGCCACCGCATCTCTCGCACACACGCAGTGGGCCGCAGCCCGCAGTGCGCGTCGGGATATCGCGGCGTGAACTCCTGAGGAAGAGCGTCGGATACGCTCGAAACCTAGGACGATGTTTTCGACAATATTCACTTTAGTCATAGCCGGTATTGATATTTTAGACTAAAAAATTCTAAAAATTCGTTTAACCTTTATACCAAGTTTCGTCTAGATCGGTTGAGAAATGCAAACTGAAGAGGAGAATAGAGATTCGGACATACGAAAGCATTTTTGCCCATGCTGACACGGAGACGCTTCGCTCGTGCTTCGCGCTCGCTCGGTCAATAATTAAAACAATTAGAGAAATATAGCCATATGACGGGTTTACTTACAAACCGAATGAATTTCTCACCCAAAAAGCTTACTACTCAGTTGACAAATTCCTAAATGAGAAGCTGAAATGAGTCTGGGTCACAGTACATATATAAGTCTTTCCAGACAGTAGTGTATCGAAGCATTGTTTTCGAGTTTGATGTCTACTGTCAGTCGGACAGCGATGGTTGCCACGTGTGGGTCTTTACCCGGCTACAAAAAAGGAGGGTTATGATTTAATCAGAATACCTATGTATGGATGAATGAATGTATGTATGTATGTTCGTCTGTTTGTACATGACCACACTTTACAGCCAGCCTATTAAATTTTTAATTTTTAAGCTACTTACAAAAACTTACAAAAAAGAAGGCTATCTATCTATTTCACGCGTATGTCTACACTCATATTATAAAGAGGAAAGATTTGATTTTTTGTTTGTTTGTAATTTTGTACCTTTGTTTGTAATGGACAAACTAAAAAAGATACTGAACTTATTTAAAAAAATATTTCACGTATTAGAAAGCTACGTTATCAGCGAGTAACATGGGCAATATTTTATTTTTCAAGAAAGTTGATATCCTTACGAAAATTGCGAACCAAGGAATCAAAAAAATATTTTTCCTAAAAAAAACGACTTCGTATTCAAATGTTCGTTTCTAAACAAACACTAAAAATAATAAAATAATTACAATAGAACCAGAACACTATCACTTTAAGAAAATTAAAAATGTAATAAGAGTTATAATAGTTTCTTACCCCCCAATTCAATTCTCACCCCCCCCCCCCCGTATAGCTAAGTTTACATCACCAGTATACCCAATCAAACAAAAAAATAATTTTCGAAGAAATCGGACTACTGATGTAGTATGTATATTTATAAAAAAATAAAAAAACATGCAGTCGAACATACATATACTCGTAACCGTCTCCTTTTGTGAAGTCGATTGAAAATATACAACGGAATGACACGTTGCCATGGAATCGAAATAATAATAAGTCTGTTAAGTACGTGAGTAATGATTAGACATTTCTTACTGTCGGTGGAGTAATGTGCAATTATTGTCTATGGGTAAAAAACACCATGATCGTTGCTGGAACAGATTTTGAATTGCGTTTACTGGCGTATTTTTTTTAGAAGTTACAATGCGTATAAAAATTCTAAAAGTAAGAATAATGCCGCGGTATGAGCGCTACCCGTGCGAAACAGAGGCAAATCACTAGTATGTAATATTGTTAAAAATTGGTAGTTATTAGTAGTATTCATATTATGTTAGTCTATATACCCATATAGACTAACATAATATGGTATCTAAACGAATGTTACTACTTTGTATCTCAATTTCAATTTCCTACTTTGTACTCAATCCGATGAGTAGAGAAGCCCGTCAATCGATGAAATAATATTTGACGACTGAACGAAATTTGATAATTTGTACTATTGGTTCTGGAAATTTCCACGCTGGCAAAGCCGCGGAGGATAATATAAAACTACTCCATACCTATGTTATTCCAGTTTATTCTTATCTTACGTTTTTTTTTGCCAGATGAAAGTATATATATTTATAAACGATACATTTTGTGAGTTTTTAGAGTTATTCATACATTTTTCTATCCGTCGGAAATAAAATATGGCAGTTGTAAGCCGCTTGATACTTCATATTTCCAATAACACTATTGCGGTTATAAGACGAATCCAATGAGATACCTCTTTTAACAAAATCCATTTAGCCGTTTAGTCTGTAAGACGTGCCAAAGAAACGTAAAAACAAACAAACATACATACATACAACCCAGCCCAGCAAAGGGTGATACATTTTTATTTTTTTCGGATCGCAATAGTGGTTCGAAAAGATTGAACTAAAGAGTCCAATCTTGATATAAATATACTTATATTAATAAACTCTTTGGTCCAATCTATTTGTGGTACTGGCATCCTACTTGCAGAAAACTATCTTTCTTTCTCGTATTTTTACGTGAAGATACTTCATGCGTGAAACTCGCTCGTAGCGTTCTTTGCGAAACCACGCTGAGACCCCTGCCTCCCGGCCCCCACACCGCGTGCGTCAAATCGGCCGTTTACTCGTCGATTCACTACTGTCTGTTGTAAAGACTAATATATGTACTGTGACTGGGTGTTGCGTCAATGTTGACAGCATTAATTATTATTATTATCACACCTAACTAAACTTAGTTTAGTTTTACGATTGTTTTTTTAATTATTGTTAATATTTGACATATAACACGTCTTGTTAATTATTTAATATTTAAAAAATATATTTAATTAAAATAGTAATTAATATTAAAAATTTAAGAAATTAAGATTTAGTAATACAGTAATTATTAACAAATTTTGTGCCAGCAGTTGCGGTTATACAAAAATTAAATTACGCCCAGTAACTTCCCTAGCTATAGAGTTTGAAGACGGACTCTGATAATGTGGTAGTGGTAGTCAGTACATACTGTTTCCTGTCACTCTGTATCGTCACGTTAATATATCCCGCGCGCCGCTGCGGTCACGCTGCCGCTGCATGCCGCCCGCTTTGTGTCACTCGGAGTTATTTGATTGCCGTTACGCGGTCACTGCGCTTAGTGATATTTATTTTACTGTCAACTCAAACTCAAATTGTTATATTACAATAAAAACAACAATAATGTTGCCTGTTTGTAATGTTTACAAACAGGCAACGGCAACATTATAGCTCGTTTACATGTCAAACTCTTAGATGTTTCCTAATAAGGGAGATAAAATATGTTATAAATATACCAAATCAATAAATTGGGACAACCATACGTTGAGTTTGAAACGGAAATTTTCGTTTCATATGCCGACGCAGAGTTGAATAACTCATAGGAAAAGGAATAAACTTTCTGACTCTACCGGTGCTTCTGAAATACGCCCATTCTTGAAGAGAGCATCAAAAAACTCTATGGGGATGTAATTTCTTGTCAATACTTTTTCCACAAATGTGTTAAAATATATTAAAAAATAAATTAAAAAAAATACCAATTTTTAAGTGCCAATGAGATGTCCCATATTAAAAAAACTGGAACAAAATAATAAAAATAAGAAACCAAGCTGGACCAGTTCCTACAAGCAGCATCCGTTCACGAGTATGTCTTGTGTATCAGCTATCAGCCACCTTAAAAACAATTAAAGGGAAGGGCAATCCCTTCCCTTTAATTAAAAATAATAATTTTTTAATAATTTTTTTAATTTTTTTATTATTACCCCCCCCCCCCCCCTATTTTTTTTATTATTACCCAGCACACAGACTGGGTAATAAACACACACAGAGCCGCCTGCAAGTCAAGACATTTTAGTGAGCATGATCACAACTCGTATAGCTCTGCATAGCTGTGCTATGATTAGAGAGGATCAGACATGCTACGAGATTATATTTTGGCTGCTTCAAAAGCAGACAAGCTGTAATAGCTACTTTCTCACCGCACATTTCGTAGCACTGCGTAGCTGTGTTAATATTAGAGAGGGTCAGTCGTGCTAAGATATTTTATTTTGGCTGCCTTAAAAGCAAACAAGCTGTAATAGCTACGTTCTCACCATACACGTCGTAGCACTGCATAGCTGTGCTATGATTAAAGAGGATCAGACGTGCTACGTGATTACACATTAGTACACACAGATAAAGTCTAAAATCGAACACATACAAAAAAGTCGATGTTACTAGTTACCTAGTCAAATAAAGTTTTATTTACCCCCGAACAGAGGCGGGAGTTATAAGTTTAGGGTGTATATCACTGTGTATGTGTGTGCGCGCGCGCGTGTGTGTGAGTGTGTGTGTGTGTGTGTGTGTATGTCTGTCTTCGGCATCGTAGCTCCCAAACGAATGGACTGATTTTGATGCAGTTTTTTATATTTGAAAACTGATGTGATCGAGATGGTTCTTTTGAAGAATGGGGGTGATAATCGTATATTTCAAACGAATGGATCAATTTAACTGCGGTTTTTTTATGTTTCAAAGCTGAGATAAACAAGATGGTTTTTAGCTATTATGATCGATTCGGTCGATTCATCAAAATCGGTCCGATCCTCACCCGGGGAAGTTAAGATGTGGTTTATTTATGTTTGAAAACTGATGTGATCGAGATGGTTCTTAGCTATATGGGGGGGGGGGTAAGATGTGGGGGGGGGGATTGAAAAAAGAGGGGTAAGAATCGCATTTTCCAAACGAATGGACCTATTCAGCTGCGGTTTTATTTTAGAAACCTGATGTGATCGAGATGCTTTGCAGCTATAATGAGGGTCGGATACCCATACGACCCCCCGTCGGGGGTTATATAAACTTTTTATTTGTAATTGTTTTACATTTACTTTTGATAACTAAATGTTAAGCGTAAACTTCTGAATCGGCTATACTCACGTCGTAGTTACACGTAGCTTTGCTACTACGAAGATCTACAAGTGCTACGAGATTATAGGGCCTTTATTAAAAATGTTGCTCGAGTAATTGGAACGTCACCTTTCAATTTCTCGGGCAATAATTGAATGATCAAGATTTGAATTATGGATTTTGGAGAAATATTTAGTTTGAATAATAGGTTTTAATTAACCTACTAAACCGTAAGTCTTAAACCAGCTGCTTGTAGCTAAGCATATACAAAGCAGCATTAATTTCCTTAAATGAGGCGGCACACTGGCTTCTAATTGCCGTAATATACGTTATCACGGCACCTTGCGGGTGTTGATAAGTTTATGTATAGTTCGTTATTATCGCTTGATCTAACGGCGACGATTTGTGAAATATATGGTAAGTTAGTAATGAAGGTTATGAAGTAATAAATTATGGAATTGCGGCAACTGCTGTTAGTCTTTCGCGTTCCCCCAGTGACGATCGGCTTTCATATAAGTATTTCCAAAAATTTGTGGTCTGATAGGAAATTGCACAGTTCTGACTATTGAAAAAGATGGGCTGGGTGAATCCACCACATTAACAGATATTCCACTGACAAGTAATAGTAAATGAACAGTATTAAGTTTCAGTTTTAAAGACAACGTAGCCGTTTATATTACTGGGCAAATGGGTCTTGAAAACCAATGTGTCCGGGAATGAGAGTAGTGCATTTTTGCGTGAATATAAAATGATGGTGGTACTGCTATTGGACGTAAGTTTCGATACTCAAACCTGCCTTTCAGGCTCACAATGTCTAGTATGCTAACTCGTTCTGCTACTCACAATGACCAAAACTTAACCAACAACTCATCTACCGCTTTACTCAACGTTGGTGAAGAATCATTTCAATCCTGAAGATAGCGTTAGTTTCTCCACGTCGTGGATATCAGTGATACGGAAGTGTTCTCGTCATGATTTAACTATCGCGCGTATCTGTCGATACTGTTAGTGGTGTACGTCGTGATCGTGTTTTACAAGACTCGTTGGAAACGAATCCTACCCATCTAGGCGCTGATTACTATTTTATTTTTAAATAAAATAAAAATAGAGAGTAAAAACTTACTTCAATTAAATATTTTATAAGCAACTAGCGACTCACCCCGGTTTCACACACCCGTATCTAAGTGTTTCTCTTTAATTGTACACGATTCTATCCGGGTTTTGATTGACAAATTTGAACTTAAAACAGTTATTGTGACGTAACTATAATAGTTAGAGATAAGAGTAGCTTTGCTCACTTTTTGTGGGTAATGATGAGTACTATAGACATGTAGTACATGATTTTATATATCATCAATAGTTTTCATAGCGCACGCCAAATAATGACTTTTATGGGCAATTTTTTAAAGCCTTGGGTTATATTACTGCAATTTCCAAAAGGATATCTAATTTTTTGAAAAATAATTTACATCCAATGTTGCTCGCTGTTAATGTAGCTTACTATGAGTGAAGGAATATAAAAATCGCTAAAATATTTTTTTACAAACAAAATACATACAAAAAATCTAATCTTTCCCCTTAATTGTATAGACTAGCTGTGCCCGCGGCTTTACCTGCGTTTTCATTTTTCTGGGATGAATGTATCCTAAGTGTATGTTATATAACCAAATGTACTTACCTAAAAGATACAATATCGTTCTGCCATCAAATAGTCTTTTTATCGATTGTTCGGCTTCTACTCATTGGATTGAGATACAAAGTACACTAGTGCTTAAGTCAAATCTTATACTGTCCATCAGTGAATACAGCATTGCTATCTGTTTAGTAGTTGTTACGTAATGCGCGAATAAACAAACAGACACCATTTTTTTATTGTTATATCCTTGTACAGTAGCTTAATTTAAGTACCATAAGCTTTAATATAGACAGGACAATCACTATCTTCTTTGTATAGACTTTAATATAGACAGGACAATCACTATCTTCTTTGTATAGACTTTAATATAGACAGGACAATCACTATCTTCTTTGTATAGACTTTAATATAGACAGGACAATCACTATCTTCTTTGTATAGACTTTAATATAGACAAGACAATCACTATCTTCTTTGTATAGACTTTAATATAGACAAGACAATCACTATCTTCTTTGTATAGACTTTAATATAGACAGGACAATCACTATCTTCTTTGTATAGACTTTAATATAGACAAGACAATCACTATCTTCTTTGTATAGACTTTAATATAGACAGGACAATCACTTTCTTCTTTGTATAGACTTTAATATAGACAAGACAATCACTATCTTCTTTGTATAGACTTTAATATAGACAGGACAATCACTATCTTCTTTGTATAGACTTTAATATAGACAAGACAATCACTATCTTCTTTGTATAGACTTTAATATAGACAAGACAATCACTATCTTCTTTGTATAGACTTTAATATAGACAGGACAATCACTATCTTCTTTGTATATACTTTAAAATAGACAAGACAATCACTATCTTCTTTGTATAGACTTTAATATAGACAAGACAATCACTATCTTCTTTGTATAGACTTTAATATAGACAAGACAATCACTATCTTCTTTGTATAGACTTTAATATAGACAGGACAATCACTTTCTTCTTTGTATAGACTTTTTGCTTTATTATAAGCACCTACAAATAACATTACATGAAGACAAAAAGCAATGTTACCAGTAAAACCAAAGAATAAAACAAAAAAGGATTATAATTTTAGGTAAAGTTTCACTATAAACGTCTCACATTCACTCTTTCTTATAAAAACGCAAACACATAGACATCATATTCGACCATCCATCCACAAACAAGCCGATTCCGGCTTCCCCAATATTTTCGTGTCCACGGTCAATGAAACTTGAGGTTGGTAAAAAATTACCTGTTTATATTTAAATACTAATTTAATATATACAGGCGACAATTCACACCAATTACCTAGCCCCAAACTAGGATACCCTGTACTATAGGAACTAGACAACGGATAAACTTACATAAAAACCAATATAACATCCATGACTCGGAAACAATCATTTCTGCTCATCACACAAATGATTTCACCTAGCGGGATTCGAACCCACGACCGTTTGAATTCGTAGTAGGATCTCTAGCCACTAAACCAACCAGCCGTCTTTGTATCCGACTATGGCGAAGCAACGGAAGGGTAATGAGTTTAACATATATGTATATATGTATGAGGGATGTGGATGTTCCACCATAGCGTCACCGCTATCGGTCCGATTTTGACAAGCGAGGTGTCAACCAATTTATCTTCAGGTACAGTGTCATAGTTTTTTTTTATCAGACTACGGCAAGGCTTTGTTATCAAACTAAAAAATTCGTCAAATTTAGACAAGCGAGGTATCAATCGTCTTCATCGCAAGAGTGCCTCAGGCTATTTTTTACCCGACTATAGTCGGGTTTTAGTTTTTGAACTTATTTCTTATATATGTCTTGTATTGATTTGAATTTACCAGACGTCTCCATCAAATAATTATGTCAATTAGCGAAAGTTTAAATACTACAAACAAACGTTTAAATTTGGCTTAAGTACCTACTGCTGAGTACCTACACCTTCAAACAAAACAAAATTCAAAGACAAAGATTCTCTTAGAGCTATTTGAGTTATTACTCACGGGTTATTTCGGCGTAAATTCGACATGTGCTCGGACGTTAAAGACTTCTATCCTCAAGAGCTCGCAGCACAACGAGGGCTTGACGCCAACTCCGGTCGAATTGTTAGACGAAATAACCCGTGACTGACAGTCGTTATATATTATGTTTAAACTACGTATAATAAATAGTAAGTATTATTATTCCATAGTGTTTACATAATTATTCACTCAAAATTGTGTGTTATATACCAATACAATACTCTTGCTATGTCCTGCTTAGCTCAACTGAACTTTCTAGTAAATGATAACAGTATTCAATTAGATACCAAATACTACGGATAGCTAACGTGCCCACTTGAAATATTAAGTTACGTTTCCGAGGCGACCTTATAATTTCAGGCACGGGTGGGAATTTCAACAGCATTTACACAACATTCCACTTAAATTTAATTGCCAAACAAGAGTATTGTGTAATCGGATACGGCTTGGGGCTATATTTCGTCGATTTTGGTTTGTGAAGGTGGGTATACAATTTTGATTTCACATTTTACAATCGGTGTATCTGTACCTATTGCTTCTGAGTGGGGGCTAGATAAAAGACAAGTGAACTTTGATTGTGTTGAACACAACTATATACATATAACTAATAATAGAAAAAAACTTATCATAAATTTATGTATTAAAAAGTCTGTACAATGGAGATACTTAAAATGATATTGGGGACTAAAAATTTGCTACTAAACAAGAATATAACGTTTTTCAAAATCTTGTCTGTCTTTTTATGTTTGTCTGTTCGCGCATCAGGTAAAAGGTACTGAACCGATTGAAATGTGGCTTTCACTGTTCGATAGAGCACTGTTCACTCTCTCTGTTCTGTTTCACTGAGGTTATAATTGGTATCTATTCGTGAGCTGAGCAATCATTAAATAACCTATTTGACGATTGAACACAATTTGCTTTTGGTCCTGGAATAACATAGTTTTATTCCAGAGAAATGTACACGCGGGCAAAGCCACAGGCACAGCTAGTAGTAAATATATATATCCAAAGGATGAAAATTATAAAAATACTAAAATTATATTTACAAGTTTGGTTTTGAGAGAATAAATACCAAGAAAAAATAAATGTAGTGCTCAGACTTCTAATATATTAGAAGTCCGTGATGTAGTGTTTTGTTCAACACACATTTTTATTTCACCAATAATTAAACAGAAACAACACATTTTAGCAATAAGTTTCAAATGTGAGCGAACGCATTCATACCAATGGCCATCTCTTATATTATCTCGTTTGAAGCAATGGCCCTAACACTATTAGTTATGTGTACACAAGCCCTTGTACTTACAGCACACAAGCTTAATTGTTGCTAGTTTTGTTTATTTTCTACGCAAACATTCTCACGCTCACACTCCATGGTTATCAGGATGGCTAACAATAACTTTTGCCTTTTCAATTTATATCTGCTTGCCCTATGGTTTATGTTGTTGTGACTGCAAAATTTTCGGTTTATGAAAATACATTTTCGTGTTCGTTAGTTTTTAACTATAGGCATATTTTTGGTGTTAATAATGTGGACGAACAAACTCTCTTAAAGTCATTTTTGTGTAAGTGCGTAGAAGGGAAACAGCTTTTGTGAATCGTGACTACTTAAAACTGAAACTCAAGTTCTAAAACTAACAAAAAATCCTGCACCGTCGACTAAGACATTTCACAACACTTTCAAAATACGTAGTCAGCAAATCGGTCCATTTCTAAAACCACAAACTGGACTACGAGTTTTGATACTGTCTTTACTAAACTACTAATGCGGTCCATTACTGGAACTAATGTAAATGTGTTTGTTGGTCGTTTGTTAGAGTGCGCGCCGTTTTGTACGTAGCCGTTAAGGCTTCGGCACAAAGAGCGCTAGAGTGGGCTGCGAGCGGCAATTTGTATGTAAAAGCATCGATAGCATTGAGTCGTTAGTCAATTTCTATACTGTAGTTGCACCAAAAGATTCTTCCTCGTCGTCACGCTGGTGTCACTAATAGGAACATTTTGTTTTGTCTGGTTCTTCCATGAAATTGTAAATTGTAGGTTGCTTTGCAAATGGAACAAACGTGTATTATTTTCGTGCTTGTTCAATAAATTATATTTTGTATAACATTTATTTCAATTTAAGCAGAGTTGTAGGAACAGAGCGAACCTTTGCCCGGCGCAAATACAGCCCGCCAGTGCCTGTACTTTTTGTGCCTAAGACTTTATAAACATTTTCGTATCACGCGTGTTTGCCCTGCGCTTTTTATCCTGTGTAAATGGCGATTATGAAGCGGCATTTTAACTATCTCAGGTCATTGTGTTCTAGGTAAGCAATAAAGTTAATGCCCTTTTTCCTATCTTGCTTCCTACTTTTAGAAGCAGATATGTAGTATTCCAATTATGGTTCCAAAATGGAACCACTCAAGAGACTTCACTAAACTACTCTATTTCTAAACATACTCCGGTCATATTTAAACCTCTAAGAATATACAGTTTTCAGTCTTAGTTGTAAGGTATAAGGGTGTAAATTGCATGTCTTTGCGCAACGAGTTTTTGTCGGCGACTGGCCGTACTTGTAATGGGTGTCCAGTTTTAATTAACTAAGCGCTATCTCTCGGTTGCGCTCGACTAGCCTATTACATATTAGTAGAACTGCGCTTAGCGTCTTTTTTTTTATGCGGATAGTCTAAACGTGCCGATAAATTAACCCCCAATTCCTATAAAAATGAAACGAGTCGTTCTCCAATGTCTCGTTACTTTTTGACGTTTTTTGTTTATGTCAACAGCCTACGGACAGTAAGCGAAAATGGTTCGTTTTAAGATATAGGAACCGGCCCTTAGACCATTGTATCTAACTCTCCGTAATCTGATTCGATCATTTATTGACGTCGTATTGACGGTTAGATTCGGAATTGTATAACAAACTTGACAATGTAAGTTATTACAACTAACAAGCACAAATTAAAAAAGTAAGTAACCCAAACAAGTCATTACACCAAAGAACCATCTCGATCACATCAGCTTAAAAACATAAAAAACCGCATCTAAATCGGTCCATTCGTTTGGGATCTACGATCCTTCCCCTTTTCCCTTCTCCCCCTTTATATCTAAAAACCATCTCGATCACATCAGCTATCAAACATAAAAGACTGCATCAAAAACAGTCCATTCGTTTGGGAGCTATGATGCCACAGACAGAAACACACAGTAATACATGCACCCTAAGCTTATAGCACCCCTCTTAGAGTTCGAGGGTAAATAACTAATTAAAATTTAACTAAGAAAAAAATATATGAACAGTTGTATACAAATCCATGTGATATGTAAGTACACAATATGGTAAAATACTTTAAAATTGACTTAAAATAATTATTATATAAACAAGTCTTGATCAATGATTCCCTGTTAAAGGCAATTTTTGCATTTTAATCAATAATCATTAAATACTATTAAGTACTAGCTGCGCCCCTCGGTTTCACCCGCGTGAGGGATAATGATGATGATAATGATGATGTAAGTAAGCTACCTTGATTCCAAAATACGTCCAGCCATAACGCGTTAAAACTCCCCAAACAAACAAAGAAACACACATCTTTTTACTTATATATATATATATATATATATATATATATATATGTATATATACATCTTTTTATCAACAGACATCTTTTTACTTATATATATAAGTAAAAAGATGTCGGTTTCTTTGTTTGTTTGGGGAGTTTTAACGCGTTATGGCTGGACGTATTTTGGAATCAAGGTAGCTTACTTACATCATCATTATCATCATTATATATATATATATATATATATATATATATATATATTGGTATGGAGGGTAGGTAAGCAAGACAAAAGGTAAGAACTCCGTTGAAAACATGTTCGTACTTTTCTATTAGCCAGTTTCAGTCACAAAATAATGAGCTATGCCTGTTTTGGTCTGCAGTTGGTGGAAAGTTTTAACTAACAATAGGTTTCAGTTTGCTTTTTATAAACTAAAGTACCTCTTAGATTTAAGTTTTTAATGAAGCGCATAAAAAAAACTTGTCTTTTTTTGCTACATTTCCTAGGTTCGTTAGGTTAACTTTAGTTTTATACACAGCGTGCAGCTGGCATGATTCTCAAAGATTGCTTCACTATAATCAGTGCGTAAAAGACTTAATGCTACCAACTTACTACATAAAAGACTCACTTGAGTCTATATTGCCATAATAAAGCTCCACTAATTTAGTAAGATAATAAAACTAGTCGTTTATTGAAGCTGCAGATATTTATGTGGGTACCTGAAACAAGAAAACATGGTCGTTAAATGTGTGCGGATTCCCTTGAGCAATAAAAGTTAATGCCTTCCAGTTAAACGGAAACACATTAATTTTATTCGTTCGTATAGGTAGCTACTAAGATTGTAGCAAGAGAAAAAATGTACTGAAATAATACCTAATTATGGTCTCAGTTATAAGGAAAATATGAAGACAAAAAAAAACACCACTACCTGATCTAAATTTCTATTGAGTAGAATTTTCACATAATGTCCGTATATGGACTGCTACGCGAAAGGAGCAAATATTGTGGAAAAATATTCATAAGATCGGTTATTATTGCGTATTTGGTCCTATTTTCTTTTAGCTACTATGAGAGATCAAAACTCAAATGTTGTCATGCCACAATGAGGATTGACTTGTCTACGTTCGGGTATAATCGGCTTGAGGTGCGTATTGGGATTACGGCGCTAATCATCGAGCAGAGCGGTCGGTCGCACGCGCATTTCGGGAACACCGCGTTATCTCAGCTCCAATTATTCTACCTACCCACATAGCAAATCATTGTGATTTGGAATAAGTAGACTGTTCTTATTAATTGTACCTGTTCAAATTAAACGTGTGATTCTAGCCTGTGTTTTCATAACCGTCGGCAGTGCCTACGATTTATCGTACCTACACACAAAGCGTCCACAGCTATTGGACACCAACATCGATGATTCTGACGCAGCATCTAACCTTCCTAACTCTACACATGACTGGCATAGACATAATTATATTATATTACAACAAGTAAACTGTAAGCATAACATTAATTAATTCATCGCTCGTGCTTCGGAAGGGACGTTAAGCTGTTGGGCCCAGCTGTTATTGATTAATAGCAGTCGTTAAGCCATGTCAGAGTCCCTCGGTCTGACATACTCTGACACCAGAGGCCAGCACTACCTCATACGACAAACAACAAATATGAATTACTTAATGTATATCACGACATTAGTTTACTTGTATGTAAAAAGATTTAAAAAAAGGCAAAGAATTAAAAAATATACAACTGTGCATATCATCTCGGGCAATCTTTTCATCATTTCTCGACGAAAGATTTTGAAAGTCAACTGAAGTTAACACTCAAGAGTAGCTATTCAAAAGCACGTTTCTAAGAAGTACCGATGAAATATCGGAAGCTTTCAGGGCACTTAAACCTTTCTGGGTAAAGTTGTAAATTATATTAAAAGGATCCATGTGAACTCCTTCACCTGTCTCCAAGACACCGACTGGGAATCTTGGGATCACAGATACGGCGGAAATAGATGCCACAAGTTCTACTCTGAGAGCCAGTAACTATAATTTTGTGTTTAGATGAGTTCTCGAGTGGAGACCACGTTTAAGAAAACGTAGTACTAAACGTAGTAACGCAGGTTGACACTCCACCTGGCCACAGGGCCTCGTACGGCCCTGTGGCCAGGTGGAGTGTCAACCTGCAAATAGCAGCTGGAAGAAAGTGGATGAGGAGAGCTGAATACCGAGCTAATGGCGTACATTAGTTGAGGCCTATATCCAGCAGTGGACATAAATAGGCAGATGATGATGTTGAGATAGAGGCTAAGCGCTATCCAAAAAAATAATTAAAAATATATCTCAAAAATGTGTCAAAAAAAGCTAAATAAGCGCATTACGCCTATACATAAACTACGGTAACATGTCACGCGGCTCCTTCATCTAGCAACGTGATTACGTTTTTTTATAAAGTAACTAGCTGCGCCTTGCTGTTTTACCCGCCATGTACAGTGAAGACTGAAGACAATAAAAGTATTCTACGTGTTATTCTAGGACCAAAGTAATCTATAGATACTACATTTCAACAAAATCCATTCAATCATTTCAGTGCTGAGTGGTCTTAAATATAGATACAAACCTTTCGCATTTATAATATTTATTGTATACTCGTAGATTACCACCATAGAATAACTACCTATTAAGTCTCAAACACATTTGTGACGGGTCCAGAATTTGAACAATCATATATTTCTCCGCTTTATTTTTAGGTTCTTTAACAGGTTGTCATGAAGTCAAGAGTTATCCTAAATAAAATATATAAACTTACACGACACTGACATAACTAATCATCTATTTAAAACCGGAGAACGTTTGACAACAAGCTGCTTGTACATTTTGACAAGCTTCTTTTAATACAATTTTACGAAATTGCGGTATCTACTAGCTTTATATCTGTCCTTGGGACAGAATAAACATTGCCATGAATGTTACTCTCGTATTTTGAGTTTTCTATGAATTTTAACGTGTTTATGTATTGTCTAAGCAGTTACGAGTATAAGTGTAATTGTCTATAGTTGAATAAATAAGCTTGAGATAAACGTGCAAAGAGACTTTAATTATACAAAATGTAACATAATTACCTATTAGACACCGGGGTGGGGTATGTGGTTCAGCAGGGTAACTTTAGTTAAACCAGTTCTGAAATTTCGAAATTTTTCATTCATGACTTTACTACTAAAGATTACGCAAAAAAACACTGTCACGAGGCGGTCCAGGGCTTTGTATTTGTTCCACTAGCCCAGAGACCAAGCCTCAGTGGACAATATGAATGGTCAGGAACTATTGGAGCATTTGGTGGTATTGGAACAAGCACAAAGCCCTGGACCGCCTCGTGACAACACTGTACATCAAACCCTATAGTAGCACAGAATATATAATAGTACTACCTAGTAATCAGCTGTCAGCGGGTCAGAGACCCTTGGGGGCTCTCTCTCTCAATGCAATATTTCCACCAGCGTCCCACCGAGAGGAGCAGATGGAAGAATGTGTACAAACCTACTTTTTGGTGCAACGTATTAGTAAACAATCATTTATGGTTGTCGCTAATTTCTAAGATTTTACTTTTGTATGGAAATTTTAAATACGATGTATTTTACCATTGCACACGTAAACCAATTCACATGCTTGATAGAAACAAGCCTGCTGCGTATATATAAGGCTACTCAGTTACTACTTGTATAAAAAAGATAGGATGAAGAGTGAAAATGTATAATAAAATCAGTGCATAAGCGTCATCAATAATTTTAACAACAATTGTAATAGAACGCTCCCGAACGTTCCGCACTCACCTTGAGAAAGAATACCGGATGCGGTTGAAACTGTAGTTGGAATAATCCAACAGCTGTATGTGAGTAACACATAACCACCGTTATCATCGTAGCCGTTTTCATCTTTAAAATGTATAACAAAAAACAACGTTAGCTTTCATAATAATACATTAATAAGCATTCAAATTTTCAGGTATCTACTAAGTCAGCTTCAGATTACCATTTATAAACATTTTCTAGTCATATTAAAACACTGTACATAACTTTATACTCAAGATCGTATCAACCTTAACCAAATTCCAGACTAGACGCAGCCACAAAATAAACTCCTCGGTAAAGCTGAATACACACTTCACCCACGCCAGCGCCTCTCAACCGAACACACCTTTTAATGACGCACAATATAGCTAATCCGTCTGGCTCGAATCCGCCACTTTAATAACCGCCACGAAAAGCAAACACAGACTCTCACCTACACCATTCATATCGCAACGGCATCCGACTAATTAAACCGCAAAATTCGGAGAGAAGCGTCGACGCGCTAATATAATAAAGTCGGTATAAACCGCACTAAACCAGTTTAATATCAAGAGGGGGCACACCGAGCGCAGCGCAACTTTTCAACGCGGTCGGGCGCATTACAACTGACAACCGCCAAGGATTAGCCCTAGTGTGTACTTGCCTTACCACTTTTGTTTGCGCAAGTTGTAATTCCACAGATTACTTAGCGCTTATTTATTTTTAAATTAGGACGTCATCTTTTTATTGGAATCAGCTGAAAGCTAGCAAAGAGATTGTTTGCTAGTGATTAATTAAAAAAGTTTGAACTTTTTGTCTGCCATCAAAGTGATCCTTATCTACGTTTAAATCGTTTGACTTTGCAAACTTGGTAAGCTAAATGTTTATAGTAAAATAATTATCTCTTTTAGTTTGAATGTTGTCTTAGTACTTTTTATTTTTAAGGATTACGAATCGTCTTAATGGAACGCACGGATTTTACGAGTTGTAATAAAAACTTTCAGAAGCAATTTCACACTTTATTTTCACCGTTCATCGCAGTGAGAGCGAAGTTAAGCAAGTTTTTAGTGGGTTTTAAACAGCATCTTTAAGTGAAGACGTAAAATTTCGTATGACTTGTGAACACATTAGAAATTTAATCACACTTGATTCCCTTAATTATACATTTAACGCTTCGCACGAATTAGTTTCATAACTAGGGAGTAATTTATTTTAAAAGTATCTAGGTACTAATCATGCATTCTGGGCGTGATTTCTAGACTAGTAATCAATAGCTGATGAACGCGGTTGTTCAATGGTTTCCAAACAAATTTAGCCCCAGCGTGACTGCCAATCCCGTGAACAAACTGCTAAGTCCAATGACGATATATACAGGTGAATTTTTCAAGTGGGCGTGGATGGCTAAATCATAAACTATGAGGAATAGCGAAAAGTACTCAAAGGAGTCTTGGGCCCGATTTTGATGAAAACTAAAACTGCATGTTTGGATTTTTGAAAAAAAAAACAATATTCCTAGGCAGGAATCGAACACGTTGATTTTGGAAAAAAGACACATACTGTATTATTACACCATTCGATAGTGTCGCTAATAAGGATTGAATTCTGGGAAGAAATGACATACGGCCACGCCCACTTGAAAAATTCACCCACACACCCACAATTCATTATTATAGTGCTCCTTGGCTAAGTACCTTCGCATGGCTTGCGTACAACGGTCAATGTTGGATCAATGATTATTCTTGTTTCATTCATAAACGACCGTTTGACGTGCGAAGATTTTAAGGGCCCATAGAATCGCGCCTCGTCTGACCGACGCAGACTTTTTTATCATTACAATCACTAACACAGTTTGTTCAAATTTGACTCAAGGCAATGCTTAACTACGACTGAAATATGAATGAATCAAAACAGTTCAACACTTCTAAATCCGAAAAGAACATTAAAAATAATTCAACCCATAATTCTTTTGTCAATTCGAGACAAAAATCCCGCAAAACTAATTTAATTATTTCAATCGTCGCGTACATCACGGCGTGTCCGACATAAAGTGGTCCCAACAAATTGAAACGGAGTTGAGTCCGCAACCCGGTTCCGTTGTGTATCTAGAAGACAGTGGAGAAGGTTAGGCGAAAAGGCCGGACCCCTATTTAGGAAACCCTAAATAGGGTTTTCTTCGTACGTTGGCTATGAAGTAGGTCATGTGTATGTTCCAAGAGCTTATACTCGATTTTTATAACGAAAGCAAAGTTATTAGTTTTGACATTTTATAAAGTTAGTTGATGAAAGAACACTGACGCTTAACAGGACAAAATTAAGTTTCTTTTGTTTTTTTGCGCAATCACAAACAGTGATGATGTAGTCTTTACTAAATTAGCATCTGAGTAGGTGTACTTTGTTAACAACTATAATGAAGGTATAGATCATTTTCAAGATGAGCTTGCAATGAAGTCAGCTAATTATTTGAACTTGTTAGACGACCTGTTGGAGCCGCGCGTTAACATTATTATATACTTGTCCACTGCTGGACGTAAGCTTCTCCTAATGCATGTCAATGAGCTCGGTTTTCAGCTCCCTAAATCTAGTTTCTGATAGAGGTTTTCCTTAGGTCATCATTCCTCCTGGCGACAGGGCGTACACTAGGTTTACCTAAGCGCAATCTTCACTCAAGAACTCGTCTACCCCAACGGTTATCGGTTCTTTGGGAAATGGTAGCCAGCCCACTGCCACTTCAGCTTGCTTATTCTTAGAGTTATGTCGGTTACTTTGGTTCTCTGTCAGATTACTAATTTGAATTTGGACAACAGTTTTGTGTGGGACAACACACAAAACTGACACATCTTGATACAAGATGGACGGCGCCGTCTACGCAAGAACCCATGCTGGAAATCTGTGAGTGGGCTTGTGACTTTATTACTTCCTAACTCAGCTATCGAATCTAATTTATTTGGTACATCGCATTTGGCAACTCCCGATTAGATACGCGCTCCATCGACTCGCGGAGGAACAAACACGACTTCTTATTTTATATTTTTGCACGAACAGACAGAAGTGAAGTGAAATTCCAGCACCGACTCAATGTGAAGCATTAATATATGAGCTTTATAAGTGTTAAGTTTAACACTTTTTACAAAATAACAAAAGTAATATACGACTCTCGAACAACATTAAGCGATGATTGGGCGACGATCCATACTCATCGCTTAATTTTGTAAATTGTGCTGTTTGTAACTCTAACAAAGCTTTCTTTTCAACGCGGCCGGGCTCATTACATCTGACAACCGCCAAGGATTAGCCCTAGTGTGTACTTGCCTTAGCATTTTTGTTTGTGCAAGTTAAGTTAAGTAATTCCACAGATTACTTAGCGCTTATAGTTGATAGATTCAGGCGTTACTTTGCGGAAATCCATATTCAAAATGTACAAAATAAAAATATGTAGCTTACTTCCGCCAAAACTGTAAGTCAGACAAATGACAAACGGTAAAATTAAATTATAAGAAAAGTAAAACCCCACGCTAAACAAACCCTACTCAAATTGAACTATTGTAAAATATAATGAAATGAAAGCTAAGGCCTGGAGGCCAGAAAAAACACTTATGTATTTATATACATATAATATTTATAAATGGGGGAGGCCTTTGCCCAGCAGTGGGACAGAGTAGGCTAGAGAAAAAATAAATATAATTATAATTATATACACTAAAAAAAACCCATGTTAAATAAACCCTACCCAAATACAAGTATCGTAACACTTATATATTTATATACATATAAAAAACATATACATTAATCCAATACCAAACGTCTGACATCAATACGACACGTGTTTCGCCTCTGCACGAGGCATCTTCGGGTGATGTTGACTCGTCAAGTACTGAGTGTGACCAAGTGAGAGTGTCACTTGGTCACTCTTCTTTTTAACCCTAGGTCAAATTGGCGTAATGGTGTGACGGCCTTTCATCAAATAATGCGACAAACCTAATTCACTGTCTCTTTTTACGTTGCGCCAGCCCAACGCCGTAAAGGTCGGGTTCTGAATGTGTTTATCTCGATTTGAAGCTCGTCCCTTCCCGCCGCCGCGCGCCGGCCGGCCCTTCGTCAAACGGACGACGGCCCGTGACGGGAAGCAACACAACAAACTGATTTTTCTATGCGATTCCCATTTAACTTTGCCCTTTTTGGGCAGAGAAATCTGCCTGAATCGACAAGGAGTTTCACTTCGTATATTGTAGTGAGAATGAAAAAACAAGGTCATGATTATCCAATTTTAATGTTTCTGGCAAAGACTGGTACAGAAAGAGAAGCTTATACTCTGAGTCCATACTTATGAGTAGGCAGACACGGGATTACAATGATGATGGTGAAAATTACATATTATTAACGGTAGAATAGGTACTTGTTATCATGTGAAGTCTTAGGCCCACTTGCACGAAAACAAAACAAAGTATCTAGTTACTATAAAAAATATTGTTATCTCTTTTGCACTACTGTCTGCGTATGTCTCTCTAGCCTACTTGTCTTAAAATTTTAGCCCTGACTAGACACTAGCCTTAGACATCATAACCATCACAATTTCACAACATGATGTTTTCTCTAAATAGACCATTTAGACTGGTGTGAATGTGAAGTCGATTTCATATCTTTTAATTAAAAAATAATTAAAATATATAAAATCGACTTCACATTCAAAATTTTATTTCGTAACCAAACACTACAAATTATAAAATAATTTTAATTAACTTATAACGAGAACAATACATTTTTTTGAAATCTATAAAGTAATACCTATTCAAGAATTCAACATGAGATACCAAAGAGTTTCAAACTCGGTGCCAAATTCACTTGTAAGAAACAAACACAGAGTGCTTGTAATAAACTATTAAACCAATTTTGATGAATTTAATACTGTACCACACTGTAGGTATATTCTTTAAAGTAAAAAATCATCATCTAATTCAGTTCAGATATCCCTACAGTATGAGAGAACATAAACATCAAAACAAATAGATTTAATAATTAAAATGCTAAACCATTTTTCATCAAATTTAAATTGACTACAACGTAAGTCTGCCGTTATAAATCAAAGAAAAATCATTCAAATCGTTTCAGAAATCCTGCATTTCTATCCTCCGAATCAAAAACTACTGAATCTATTTCGATTTAAAAAATGGGACCTAATCGGAGTCTATCACAGTCACATGAAAAATTTATGATCCAAATCGGATCAGAAGTTTTAGAGACATGAAGTAAAAAACATTTAAAAAAAACAGACGACTTCAGAAACCTCTCTTTTGTGAAGTCGATTATAAACACATACCAACACAGAATATTCAGCACCCTTCTCGGGTTCTCTTGCAAAAATATCTTCAGCACAGAACTCGAAAACTCATTCCCACAAAGAAAACATCAACGGCAGCACTCAACCAGACAGCTCAAAAGAAACGTCGTTAGCATACAACTTAACGCCTATTCAGAGTTGTAATGGAGGCGGCGAAATATGCGTAAAATTGGGTTTGTTTCACGTCTCGCATCACCTAAGAAGTTCTTGACTCAATTAGTGGGCGCTCCAATACGCTCAGATACGGGCCCCGGGCGGGCACTGCCGGGTGATAAGAAAAGGGGAAATACAAGGCACGAGGTATAAGCGACTGGCGAGAAAATTATGTTCAATAATCATAATATGACATCAATCAACCTGCCAGTGGCCAGTAAATTATGGCACATACTTTCTCTGTTTCTTTCTCTCTCTTACTCACTCACTCACTGAGAAAATAAATGGGTTACAGCTATAGGAAGTTATAATGTCGATCATAATAATGCACAGAAAATAATTTTATTCTGAAATAATTGATTAATAATAGTTTACTCCGAGCAACAACATTTTTTCCTCCTGCTTATTTTTGTTGGGCGGTATCGTAGTTTTATCTTTTTTAGTAAAAGAAACCCTATCTTAGAGCCAAACAGAGCTATTTGTCTAATTACAATTAATACTAACAACTATATAAAATATCTCGAGTAGTTATGAAAGCTCATAACATTAAGCCGGTTGGACAAAATTGGTTCAGAAATTTCGTCAAACATTTTTTTTACGTATTAGTAGATTTTTCCTATTATAAATATTATTTTGTTTAGGACTTAGGTTCAAAATGATTTATTCCCAAAATTTCCCGTGGTTACTAAATATACCTTTCCCAAAATGTCCCCATTTTTCAAAATTTCTCCTTCCCAAAATTTGGTTTCGAAATCCCAGATTGTCCCTTTCCCAAAATATTCCAACGTTTCAAATTGTCACTTTCCCAAAATGTCTCATTCCCAAAATGCCCCCTATTCCAGCATATTAAGTAATTCAGATTAACTAAATACAAAAAAAAAACCTGAAAAAAGCTTGTCACTTAATCGTTGTCTACAGAGGAGTAAGATCGCGTCGCCCAGGGGAATTTTAAAGCGGTGTGTGTGCTCTAGGTAATCCGCGACGGGTGTTCACTTCCAAGTTAAATTAAGAAACTGGTGGGAGAGCCTTACGGTACACATGCCGACTACTTACGCACATACCGAGTGGCGTAAATAGAGTCGTACTGTCAGGGATATTTACTTCGGTACGTCAGCCTTGTAATTAGAATAGGAAATTGTAATGTTTTGGAGGTTGGCACAAATGTTGGACTAAGTTGGTAACCAACCTATTTTTCGACTTATAGGTCAGCGTTTGACTACGATCATACTCGATATAAAATTGACGAATATAGTCACTTCATTAACACACTTATAAACCACTTGAGTGTGTTAAAAAGCGGTTATAACCGGTATTCCAGTAGTAGCTACGTTGCTTTGGCGCGTGTTATGCTCAGGTGGATAAATAAAATATTCCAACGCTTCATAAATTGACTTACCTACGAACATTGCACCACTTTAGATAAAGAATTTTCCAACCAATCTTTAGATAAATTAATTTTGAACATTAGACATCAATTGAAAATCAATTTGCAGCAGGTGCTATCAAACTTTACTAACAGCAATTTTTGAAGTTTACAAACTGAACAGTTTCGTATCGAAGCAAGTTATAGTTCTAAACACAAAGTTTGTGTTAAATTTGATTCTGTTTTGTCTATATTGTTCGATTGTGATTGTTTACACTTTACGGAGCCAGTTTAACGACTGGTTGGTCTAGTGGCTAGTGTGACCCTAACTACGAAATCAATCGGTCGCGGGTTCGAATCCCGCAAGGTGCAATCATATTTTGTGTGATGATCATATTTTGTTAGCAGATATTTTTTTTCCGTGTCATAAATGTGTGTATGTGTGTGTTGTTTGTTTGTCAAATCAAATCAAAATCATTTATTGTTTGATTGTTTATTGTTTGATTTTTTTGGAGAGCTTTCACGCAATTACGGCTGAACGGATTTTGATGAAATTTGGAATGGAGATAGCGTATGCCCTGGAATGAAACATAGGATACTTTTGATCCGAAAAATTGTAAGTTTCCACTGGAAAATCGGAAAATGTTGATTACTCGCTGTATGGAACGGTTGCCAGGGAAACGAAATAACAAGTCTGTCTAAAAACATCAAGAGCATTGTGCTATACCTACTTTTGCATTGGTTTTTAATATCCTATAATAACATAGAATGTTTTTACGCGATAAACAGTAGTCCGCACGGACGAAATCGCGGGCGGGAAATCTAGTATATTATATTTACAAAAATATTAAAATGAGTATCAAGTATTTTTATATAATTGCCTAAAGTATGGATGGATTGTGTTGGAGGTGACATGAGTAAGAAGGGAGTGAATACTGAGATCCTGATAGAGATCATATCATATCACCTTTTTCTTTTCGTGTCGGTGTTTGAGCCTCTTAACACTAAAGTGTACCGACCCCACATAATAAGGGCAGGGAGATGATGACCTAATAAGGTAACAAATAACTAGGTTCTTAGAACTTTCGTGACACAAATGTGTGTTAAGGGAAACGTGCATTCGGGATAGTCTAGTACATATTTAATTTGTCTGATGAGACGAACAGGTCATTTGCTCCGTCGTCTCATCACTGAACACCACCATCAGTGGTAATTACCATCAGTTATAAGCGCGGCACTGCACTGCTCTTGTCGCCCTGAGTCATGCATTCATTTTTATGTCTTACTACCTTACGCCCGCGACTTCGTCCGCGCGGACTACAGTTTATCGCGAAAGCAAGCATCGTATGTTCATATAGGCTAATAAAAACCAATGCAAAATATTATTTCATTTTCACGGTAACCGTTCATGTCATTCCGTTCAGTAATCAACATTTTCCAGTTTTCCCGTGGCAACATACCATTTTCCGCAATTAAATGTATCCTATGTTGGTCTCTATATTTTACAGAACCTATCTACAAAGTTTCATCAAAATCAGATACCGTTTTGGCGTGAGAGATCCCCAAACAAACAAACAAACAGGCAACGTTTCACTTTTATATATTGGTGTGGATATTAAGGCCAGTAGTTTCTCAGGTTTTTTACACAATTCAGGGTAATGCTAAAAATTTACATTTCAGAGTAAACCAAAGTTATTATTCAATATGACCGGATTTGACATGAATAATGGCATCGCTGCACGAAGGTAGGTTATTATGGGATTCAGCCCCTTTTCCGATGAAGTGCTACGCAACAAAACTAGAGCTGATATAAACAAATGCAAGGAAATAACACTATTGAGTTTAACCAAAGTTTAACATCCTCATTGATACATTGTCGATTATATTTTTGACAGGTTGCAAACCAGAAGGTAAACTTGCGTTCTACCAAATTTGGCCACGCCTCATTAATAGTTTAAATTTTGCAGCAGTGTGAAGTTGGTAGGTAATGAGTGACGGACCCTGTCCACTTAAACTTGTTGGTTTGAGCGTCAATATGGTCAGGCATTTCGCAAAGCGGCAGATTTGGATAGAATTTGCGTGATTCATTAACCTGTCGGCTATCGGTAGCCCGAACGGGATATTTGAGGTTATTTTTGCAAATTTTGCAAAAAATTATAAAAGCAAAATTAGGTAATTTTTTTTTCTGTTTTTTGGTTACCTTCCTCAAATACAAATTTTGTGTATGGCAAATCTTTTAATCATTCTTTATATAAAAAATAGCCTCAGAACTCCAAAAACGCACTCGTCCACAGGTTAATGAAATCACGGCTTTACCGATCTGCGTGCGGATCTGCAGGCTGGTGCGAGATCTTTAAGGGCTTCAAATGAAGCTGGGCCCATGGAATTGCGGGATCTCACTTTGCTGTATTGCAATGCCTACATGTTTGATGCTTAGTACGGATTCAGTACAGAAAGCTTAAAGAGCCTTATATTTAAATGAGCGCTTTTCAACCAGCGCGGCATGCCTCAATATCATATTGATACCATGGCAGTCAGGAAGTGCTTTTAGATTCGAGAATATGACTGACATCTCGCACTCGCTATAACATGTCACGCATAGCTGCACATATTCTGTGCAGATACGACAAAATATCCTACAACAAAAACAACAGATAAAGGCGCCCGCCCACGAATCGACTTCGTTATTAACTCTACAGGACACGGTGCAAGTACGTGACGTATCCGACACGATTGCGGAACTTCGTCACTAGCGCAGAACTCAAGCAGTAAGGGCATGTTTGCGATGGGATAAGTTTGACTCGCGTAAAGCATAAACATGTAGCGATTACTGATGCATGCTTTAATCAATAGTATAGGTGCTATAAATAAGATCTATTTGTACACAATTTCTGCAATAAATATTCATTACATTTTCATTTTCTTCATTTAGATTTCATTTCATTTCAAAAACGACTACCTCATTTTGGAGCAGAAAGCTATTTGTATAGTGTACTACTTCCACGCATACACCCTCACACACACACACACACATCATCAGCTGGAAGAATTCCACTGCTGAACTTCGGCCTCCCGCATAAAACGTCACAATTAGGGGATTTGCGGTTCTCTATCGATACGCATAAAATATAATTAATAACTTATTTTGGCATGATTTTATTTATCCTAATAATGTGTTAGCATAATAATAATAACGCATAAATGTTTAGGCATAATCGTGTTTACCATATCTAAAGTTAGCATAACGATATAAAAGCATATTATTTATTGGTCTAGTGGCTAGAGACCCTAGGAACGAAACCAAACGGTCGCGGGTTTGAATCCTGCAAGGTGCAATCATTTGTATGATGAGCAGAAATGATTGTATCCGAGTCATGGATGTGATATTCGTATTTATGTATGTTTATCCGTTATTTAGTGCCCTTATTACAGGGTATCCTAGTTTGGGGCTAGGTAATTGGTGTGGAACTGTCCCAAATACATATATATATATATAAAAAAAAAAAAAAAAAAAAAAAAAAAAAACATATTTGTGGCTTACGGACCACCCCTCCACACATTAACCTACTGTCACAGTATAGTATCTGGATTATATTTAATGCAACTCCATAGTAGTTCAAAATAATAAAGCCCAAAAGATCATTATGCCTACTTTAACAGAATGCCAAATACTGTTTATGTAAAATTAATATTATATCATTAAAAGTTATGCCTAACTCATTATGCCCGAGTAAATTAGTACTAAAAAAGTTATGCTAAACAAAGGGATACCGGGGTTTGCCCCAGTAGTTGGTGTGTGTGTGTGTGTGTGTGTGTGTGTGTGTGTGTGTGTGTGTGTGTGTGTATGTTTTATTTTTTAGATTTTGAAGTTTATGAAGCATTTGAAGCTTTTGTCAAAATAACAGGAAAGAGGTAGGTAGATTTCTGACGATGCCCACGAGGGTTTATGGCCAATAAATAAAATGAATACAAATAAAAAAATACATTACCTACAATTGAAGATTGCGCGCGGGGAAAGCCGCGAGGCACTGCTAGTAAATATATATATATATATATAGCCAAATACACATTAAAAACATATACCTCTATCCAATTTTTTGGTTCATTTACCATACAGATTTTGTGTACATATGGATATATTTTTAATCATTTTACATAAAAAAAATAGCCCAAGAACTCCAAAAATGCATTCGTCCACAGGTTAAGGTTCTATGAATATATTTTGTTATTTTTTACTTTCCACACGTTACAAGAAAAGCCCATACTGTTTATATCGAATGATCACTGTTTTAGTATGTGTGTTCGCACACAAACAAAGTCCAAAAGCCTCATATTGCAAGAGCATGACGAGATTTAGGGATTATGATCATTAGTTTTTCTTCTAAGCTTTCTGAACTTTCATAATGATACTTGTTTTTGAAGCTAACTTAAACCACTTTAATCCAGATTTTAACTTCACCTATTTATATGTAAATGAAGATCGAATTTTGTATCAGAAGTTTCCATCTGTTTATTTAAAGTTTTATATCATGTTGAACTCTAAGTTTCATACTGATACTTATAACGTAGAAGCAACTTAGTTATTTTGGTAAAATAAATAATCGTGTTTTTGTTTGATAATGAAGCTATTTCAAATGAATCTTTTTTTTTTTTTAAATAAATATTTCTTTCTTATTTACACTATTAAAATTTATTTTCTATTTTTTAGTTTGGTTTTCTGTATAAAGCGTGTTTTTTAGTTTTTTTAAACTATTATTTATTTTCTACTCTTTAGTTTGGGTATTTTTTATTATTTTTTTCAAATAATTGCACTGTCGTCGGTCTTTGACAGGTATGCAAAATTTGAATGAAATCTGACCGTTTAAAGTGGGTCAAAATAGCGTCCAAAGGAGTCGGTTACAAACATACAAACATACAAGTGAAGCTAATATAAAGTGTATAAAAAGTAAAAGTAATGAGACATATAAATCACACAAGACAGTTTAGCCTTAGAAACTATTTATTTTAATATCAGATATAATTACGCCATTTAAAACCGATTAAAATATATTATATATGAAGGAAACATCTTAGCTCCCAATTGCATAATAATTAGTTGGGTATTTAATTATGTATTGATATTAATTTGTTTTCATTAATTTAATTATTTGTTTAAATTTATTACTCAGTATTTTTTTTTCTTTAAGATTTATTTCTAAATTATTGTAATATTTTCCTTAATAATTTACATACAGGTATTATTTTGTGTTATTGAGATTGTAGCAATAAGATTCATTTCATCTGTAATTACCTTTTTCACTAGGTTCCCAAGAAACAGGCTATGCCTAGTTTGGGGCCCGTCGCTAATGTTTATAGTATGTTATCTTAAAATGTCTCTATATAATTTTCTTAGTTTAATATGTAACTTTCTGCGAAAAACTAAATATTATTAATATTATTATTAAAAGTTTTGAAATTATTTATTTATTTATGAGACAAACCAAATAAATGTAACGGAATGGAATACACTCCGGGGCTCAATGACTCCACGATTCCTACTCTGAGAGTGAATTCGCTTCCTTTGCTTACAAATGCACCATAAAAAAAAAAACTCTCGCGGTCCAACCTTTAAAAAATATGTCTCTATGGTCCCAATACTAGGCATTCTCGTCTACTTTACAAAGATAACACCCCTCCTATCCGCCTTGCCGGGCTCATATCTCTCAACATTTCTTTTTCTGTTTCCCCCTTGCTTTAATGTAACGAGGAAACAGTAACTAAAGTTCATCATACCATGCAAGTAACGTGTTAGTTAATTGATTTACTTTAATTCTGTAATAATTTAGTTAATCCTAGTAATTACATCGTCTGCGTTTAAAATGTTAATACTAATCATAGAATTACATATAACGCATATATCTCTATGATACTAATATGTATGTTCTAAACCTATGTATATACTTATCAATACATCTTTAACAACTTTAAAGCTAAAAACATGAATAGCATCTAATAATTACAAACGCGTGAAACAATCTTCTGCTATGATTTTCCCATTATACCCTCGATGCTGGGGGATAAAATGAGCCAAATACGAGGTACAAATTAATCTTTCTGAACAATACCTCGGTAAGTGACCGTTCTTTTCACCTGCATTGTTGTCAGACCTTGTTGCCAGAGTTTTCAGTGCCGCTTTGTGAGTTCTTAACGTTCCGTAATTACAGTGAAGAAAACATTTTGAAAAAAAAGTTTCAATGTACGCAAACTGTCTTTATATTTGATCTGGCTATGTTAGCTGTACAGTGTCTTCTTGTCTTGACAAAATTTGGTATTTTATCATTCATAAATGTAGTGTTGCGATAGTAAATTCTTCATCAAATAACAAAGAGTTGTTCAAACATTTTACTAACTCACTGCACAGGATGTCGTGGTTGTTACCAGGAAAAACGTTTTTTTTTAAGATGTGTGTCATTTCGTGCATGTTGTTCTCGTGCCTTGTTTGCTTACCGTATGAGGTAGTGCTGGCATCTAGTGTAAGAATTTGTCAGGCTGCCCGAGTTCTCCTGACATGGCCGACTGCTATTGAACAATAACAGCCGGGTCCGACAGCTTAACGTGCCCTCTAAAGCACGGAGCAATGGAAAATCGCATATAACTTGCATGAAAAGTCATTTGTGTGGAGCCTAGGATCCTCCTAGGCTATCTTGGTATAGTTGGATTAAACTTGCACTAGGCCGCTAGGCTATACCTCTAGGCTTGCCTGATACCCTTCATAGTGTACATATAAAAAACATGGGAAACTTCAGTACTGTCTATAATTCTTTGTTGTCGTGTCGGTTCAAAAGTTCAATTTATTCAGGAAATAAGCTTCATTGTAATCCCGCGGCGTGTAATTAGGGAGTGGGTTTTCTTATTTCCTTTTACTAAGTGTTTTTTCTTCTAAAATCGTTCTATTATGAAATACTCGTTCCTTAGTGTTATTACTTATGACATAAAGGGTACGAAGGGAAATTAAAGGTCAGGCCAAAAGCCAAAACGAAAGATTGATTTAATAAAAGTATATGTTTGATGAATTGTTAGATAAAATTTATGATCATGATTTTAAGATAATAGCGGGTCTGTTTGCGCGCAGAAAAAGACATGTTTCCTGTTCGGGAAAGTTTCAAAACTAACATTAAAAATCATTTAACATTTTAAGAAGACGTTAAGAATTATATAATGCTACTAGCTATGCCCGTGGTCATTTCTCTGGGTTATGATGTGTGCTATTCCAGGACTTAAAATTCCATTACTCAATATTCCTTTAGATGACAAATAGTTTTATCTATTGCTCGGCTTCTACTCATACCCTGTACACTAGAATTTTAAGTCTAAACCTAAGCTATCCATAAGTGAAAACCAACCACATCACAATTGGTCCAGTAGTTTTTACTTGATGTGCGAACAGACAAACAGACACAGTTATAAGGTAAAAAAAAAAACTTGAAAGTAGTAAAGTAGTAAGTTACTAGTAACTGAAGTAGCTTATTTTGAGTACCCTAGACCAATTTTTTTATTATCTTCATTGTAGTCACTTTTGCATTATTATATGTATTAGATTACCAATTGGAAATTAAATTAAATGAATAAATGGACTGCATATTTTTAGAAATTTGAATCTGAAAATTATGATTTTGTTATTTGAGTACTAGAAAAATGACAACTTAAATTGGTTTGAAACGTGCATACACTTTGGATTTCAGTGGACGTTCATGAAATCGAACAAAGTATTCAAGTTTAAAAAGGTAGAAAACTGAATCTAAAAAATATGTAGTTAAATATTTAAACGGGACTTAATCGCGCTGAAAACTTAATATTTATTTACCTCGACATTTCGATCAAGTTGCATTGATCGTGGTCACGAGAAGAATGAAGTAGCGGGTGTCAGCGTCGAGAAGGGCGAGCGTTGTCTCCAAATACCCGCATTTGGTTTTGTAAAAAATCTGAATTGTCACGACACACGACATTAACGACATCTGCAGATATCTTCTGATATAAACCGCGACGCGAACACTTGCTTATCACGGGATTCCAGGACGCAGCCAACTTGAAACCATCCTCTCGGTTGAAATTGGGATACTTTTTAATTTCAACCGCTTCACGTACAATTCTGGAGTAGTAGTGACGTTCCGTGGAGAGGATGTTCGGGTCATGGAGTTCAATCCAGTGATTAGGGCCCGATTCGAGCAAATGCTCAGCAATTGCAAATTTATTTATTTGGCAGTTCTTTACAGCTGCAATGTGTTCTTTGACTCTTTCCGCTATAGTACGCTTGGTTTGTCCAATGTAGGAACTACCGCAGCTGCAATCTATCTTATATACGCCAGGAGTTTGAAAAGGAATGACATCTTTCGGTGTTCTAACATGCCTTGCTAACTTGGAAAAAGGAGTATAAACGGTCTTGATAGAAAAGTCCTTATTTAAGGACTTTTCTATCAAGGCATTTTCGAACTTCGAACGCGATTCGAACACATAGTTAAATAACTATGTGTTCGAATCGCGAAAGTTTAAAAGTTACAATTGCTAAAAAATATGATTTTGTAATTTGAGTAATAGAAAAATAAAAACTTAAATTGCTTTGACATGTGCATACACTTTGGATATCAGTGGATTTTCATGAAGTCGAACAAAGTATTCAAGTTTAAAAAGAAGTGACTTTATTTACTCTATGCCAAACTGTCAGCAAATTAATGCATCCTGAACAATATAAATAACCAACATATCGAGTTACATTAAGGTATATTTACATGAAAAAAATACCTTCACACTATTAAATTTTGCCTATTATTATACGGAGGACAAATATAGTTTTCTTTTATACAAATCAAAATGATTCTCAAACCAGATTCCAATTTCCCTCAGATGGATCGAAATTCGTTACCAGAGGTCAGAGACAAATCCTGCTGAAAATGAAACTGGGGATATATTATTTGACCTTAGGGTATTGAGTAGCTAAAGGTAGATATTCCCAATGGTCCTTGTAATTATATCGTTGAGGCAAATACGTTTTCCTGCTATGGAATATCAACCTCGGGATAAACCGCGCTAATAAAAAAAAGGATTTGTAAAAGGCGGCGATGTGGTAATTAATAGTCATCAACAATAAAATCCAACTTGTGCTTCTTTAGCCATTGTCTTTAAATTATTGGAATACCTTAATATTTATTTTAAACCAGAATGCGGAGGGTTATGTATTTGGGTTGTATGTATGTATGTATGTATGTATGTATGTATGTATGTATGTATGTATGTATGTATGTTTGTTTGTTCTTTCTTTGGCGTGTCCTACAGCCTAAACGGCTTGATGGATTTAGATAAATGAGGTATCATGTGGTTCGTCTTAATTACAAGAGTGCTATAGGATATACGAGTATGAAGTTTCAAGAAACTACTTGATTAGATCAGCTAAAACCTGGTGAGCTCTCCTCATGCCTCCGACTTTACCTTATATTTCAAAATCTAGAACCTAAGCTTGCTTTTAAGATTTGTTCGCTGTATTTTTTTTTCTTCTTTCATTTTTTTTATTACATTGTACACTACTTCACGTGCGTCTGTGCGAAGAATCTTCCTGTGTTGTAGGTGCACTCATAGTTATTTACGAGTAGAGTAAGACATCCCTCTTCTAGTACTGTGCCCGACATCAAACTTAATTCGTGCTTCCGTTACATGTTCATCAAGTTATCACGAAATAAATGAGCTTCCACAGAGAGTTTCTCAATCTAATTACAAGATAGGCCAAACTATCGTTATAATCCAATAAAAACTAACAGCAAAGTGGTACAGATCAAAAGTTAGATTGACATCCAAATTGCTTGTACCGAAACTGAGCAGGAATATGGGATCCCAACTTATTACCGCTATAATTCCCGGGTCATAAACTGAGGGGGGATGTTCTAATTAGTATTGACTGCGACACGTCGCGACGGATCCTGTGGCTATCCCGCAGTGTGACCGAGTGTGGAAGATACGAATTATGGCGCGGGTAAAACTGGATATGCTATGCTACGATGAATAAAGTAGTTTTTTACGGTTACACCTGCTGAATTTATAAGTTATCAAATAGATAAAGTGAACAGACACTGATCTGTTCCGTATGGAGACGAGCAGGCCGATCCCATAATGGTAAGTGCCACTCTTGCTTCTTATAGCTGCAGAGCCACCCAGAACTTTGAACTATAAAATCTTGCGTGGCACTGCTATATGTTTTCAAACGTAAAATAGATCGATATATAGATTAACTTTTTTATTTTTAACCCCAAAACTCTAAAAGAGAGGGGAGTTATAAGTTTAGGATGTGTATCATTGTATGTATGTATGTATTGTATAATTGTATATATCCGTGTGTCTATCTGTGACATCGTAGCTCCCAAACGAATGGAAAGTTTTTGGTGCGGTTTTTAAGTTTGAAAGCTGTTGTGATCGAGATACTTCTTAGTTATAATGGTGGAGGGATCAGGGGTTATATTTTTTTTATTTGTGTTTATCTATTATTTAAGTTAGAATTGAGGTATCCAAAAGTGAAAACAAAATTACAATCATCATCGCCTATATTTGTCCAATGTTGGACGTAGGCCTCTCCTAATGCACGCCACTGAGCTCGGTCTTCAGCTCTCCTCATCCATTTTCTTCCAGCTACTTTTCGCAGGTCGCTACTCCACCTGGCCACAGGACGTCATACACTAAGTTTGCCTAAACGTTGTCTCCCCTCGAGACAACGTCGAGAGAACTCGTCTACCCCAACAGTTATTGGTTCTTCTGGTAATGTGACCAGCCCGCTTCCAATTTAGCTTGCTTGCTTTAAATTGAAATAGGTTAACTATTTTTTTGCATTATGAAGCAGCAAATCAATTTATGAATGGACAGTTAGACACCGTTTTTTGAAATTTTACTGTAATGTTCTTTAGTTTATTTTGAATCCCTAGGTTGACCAATAGGTTTAATATATAATGTTTATTTACTTATTTATTTATTCGAACACCAACACGGTGCACACCAACACATTCATAATATTATACAATTGTTAGTAAAAATAAAATCAAATGTCACAGTAATTATAGGTGAGGACAACATGCAAGTACACAACAAAATAAACTGAAAAAAAAAATAAAAAAAAATATTTTTGATTTATTTTGATTTTGATTTTTTTTTTTTTTTTTTTTTTTTTTTTTATTGTTTATGTTTATTGTATAGACTTTTTGTAACTACTTTATTATAAGTATTTACATTGTATAAAATAAAAGTAGAAAAATTGCGATGTAAGGCAGAATACGATAACAGGGAGATTATATAAGAACAAGATAGATATAAGAATAATTTATTTACGTATAAATTTTGGTGAGCAGACTATTGATAGAAATTAAATAGCTAAATAATAGCTTTGAAAGCATATGCAGATAAAGTTTATATTAGAGTGAATAAAAGAGTTTTTACTCGTATATAATTATTTTATAAAGCTCTTTTTTTTCGAGTTAGACGCCTATTGGAAAGATTGTCCGTAGAAATGTTTCAACCAAGAGGAGAGAAAGGAGGGTAAGGAAGGAGGCCTTTGCCCTGCAGTGGGACGACGACGGCTGAATAATATTTTTTTAATATCAAATGTCCAAAGTATACTTAAATATCAACTATTATAAATAAATAATAGTTAAAAAAACTAAAAAACACGCTTTATATAGAAAACCAAACTAAAAAATAGAAAATAAATTTTAATAATTATAAATTAAGAATAGTGTAAAAAGTTCTAATAAATATAAATAAATAAAAGTGTCAATAAGAAAAAAAAAATTCAAAAAAATCGTGGGGTGCATGGGTCAATAGTTACAAATATTTCATTGACAGATATGAGAAGAAGGATTATCATTTTGATAATATCTTAAAAAGCACCCCACGCTTTTTTTAAATAAAACTTTTTTTATTTACACTATTATTAATTTATATTTATTAGCATTTTTTACACTATTCTTAATTCAAAATTATTAAACTTTATTATCTATTTTTTAGTTTGGTTTTCTATATAAAGCGTGTTTTTTAGTTTTTTTAAACTTCTTAGTTTCCTCTATATATTTTTGGAATGGTCTTTTGATTACCTTTATTTTGATTCCCCATTCGATAAGTTTTGGTAATTTTTTGTTCCATCGGAAATACAATATGGCAGCTGTAAGCCGCCATATTAGTTTCCTTGACAATTTATATATCCTATAGCACTTTTATGATTAAGGTGAATGCAATGATACCTCATTTATCAAAATTCATCAATTTGTTCAGGTTGTAGAACGCGCCAAAGAAACGTAAAAACAAACATACGTACATTTTAAACATATAACTCTCCTCAGTCGGGTGAAAAATAAGTACAACTACTTTAGTAGGTATGACATAAATAAATAAATATTTAAGTAAGTAGTAGAAGCGAAGTAAGCAAATTAAAATTACATTTCTAGAAACACAAACGCAGATTGCTAAGTTAAAAGAAGAGTAAAAGGATTCTACAAATTAATTACCAACCAAGGGCTAACTCACAATCTCGAGAACGAAAGTATCTTGTTTAACCAAAAGCTTTATAATATCTGTAAAATGTTAATCTACACAAAATTTCGTGCTTTACGTTCCGGAGATTAAAATTACGATTCAACTTCACTCGATGGTCCGTAATGGAGAATACAAAGGATTAATTACTTCGAGATCCTTTTATCTCCTGAAAACGAAGTTTGTACTGTCTTCAGTCTTTCTTCGGAGAGGGGAAATTAGTATCTAATACTCGTTCCCTGGGACACAATTCTGATAATCCAATATACCTAGTCAGAATTATTATTGTCATAGTGGGTTTCAATGTCATCGGAATGATTGATCGTCACCATCATCATACGATGATGAGACGCAGGCCTTTCCTCAGAGAGAGAAACAGAGAGTTAAAGAGAGAAAAAGAAAGAAAGAGAAAAGGAGTGATGATGGGCCGTAATGTGGCCGTAATCATCCAAACAGAAACGTAAAAAAAACGTAGTCCATACCGCCAAACAAACGAGAGTAGCGGAGCAAAGTGTAATTAGTTTCAATAGCAAGTGTTTTGTGGTTGAATAATATAAGACAGCATTATTTTTGTTTTTTCGTGAGAACTTGACAGAATTAACACGACTAACAAGGTCGAGATTTTGCTAAGAGGTGGCGGCCGATCGGTATAGCATGGTGTAATTGTGTGCGTGAGGCTTGTGCGTACTAGCGGGTTGGCATATCTTGGGTGCTTCACTTTTGATGTGGCGGTGTAGACTCCTTTTAAACTTTCTTGCATCCAAACTTATCCGGTGCCGGTCGAGGAAAGTCACATATCCATAAATGCTCATGCCACTTTCCTCTCGGTGTTATCCTTCGCCGATTTTAAGCGATAGCATTGAAATACGCACATAACCGCTATTGAAATTGTAGAGGTAAAGGTGTGGGAGTGGATAGGGAGGTGCGTATATCCACTATTGAAGCTCCTCCATCATTACGGGAAGTACTTTCAACCGAGCCAGGTGTTGTTGGCCCGGGGACAGATGTCCAACAGTTCCTCGTTGGGTATACATTCTAATTCGCGGCGAAAATATCGTTTGCACGATGCAGGCTTTGAAGTATACTCTTGCATCATCTGTGATACGTTAGTTCGCTTGGTCTAGATGGCGCAGATTTCAATGTGGCGGTTGAAGTCACCGGAAAGACTTTAAAGCAGTGCCGAGGTTTTGACCGGGTGCCACTGGCTTGGGAAGCGCACATGCTACCTCACTGCCCCCATCGCATTGTCGATGTTTGATATAGGTACTTTGTTTCTTTTTCAATTGCTTTATTTATAATTTTGTTTAAATCTTGTTCATCTTATAACAAGGCAATCGGAAGTGAATATGTTAAACTTTATATGTTTTTTTTTATTGCTAACCAACATTATATCGTTATAGATACTAAATGATCATTCGAAATTAAAAATGATAACAGAAAACTACAGATGATTTTCAAATACCTATTCAATGATATCCCACTTCACATAGTTCGTCGACGTTATTTTTTTCTGTTTCACAATATGGCGTATGGTTGTTGCCATATTAAATTTTGATTACTGTCATGTCTTTATCAGCACTCGCAAAATAAGACAAATCGATTGACGTAAGAATCATCAAAAGCGGTCCCCGAGTTTGGTCTAAATAGTGCCACAAAAGAATAAACATACATAAATAGGTTGAAAAAGACATTACCCTCCGCGCAGCCGGGTAAAAATAAAAGGCGTAGGTATGGCTTTTGATCTTTTCTGCGACTGCACGAATTCCGTCATGGAGTTCATATGGTCTCAGTTTCCCAGTCGACTGATTCAAAAACGCTTTTGACTGGAGCCGCAGTCGCAGATCCTCGTGGTCCAGTCGCTTTTCATCTTGCTTTATTTCTACACCCCAATCTTCTTAAAAACAAATATAAAATTTTCGCCTATTTTAAGATGAAAATAAACAAACACACACGCACACTATTAACAAACACTTACATCACTTACAAAAGCACGCGTCTAATTGAACCCAAATCCAAAGTGCCTACTCACCTCGATACCCCACTCGTTCCGCTACACTGATTTAATTTAATTTCCCAAGTTACGGGTAAAATTTTAATAAGCCTTCTAAATATCAAAACATTCAAGACAAGAACGGGGACATTAGCCGACCCTCCCCGTCTTGGGGCCACTAAAATGGATTAACAGGAACATTAAGTCAGTTTAAAACTTGTGTTAACTGCTTCGCGAATGTGAAAACTCTGACGGTGGATTTTTCTCGAAGCCGAAGTGTGTTTTTATTAAGGTTTACGACGAGCATATCATTCGACTGATGGTAAGTGAGTAGAACATTTGGCGTGAGAGTCACCAGATTGACAGTTCATTTTTACTATCTTTCCAAATGGTTAACTCCATTTAATTTGCATACGTATCAAAACGTATTCTGTTGGCACAAAATCACAGACAAGTCTAAATTTTAGTTAAGTCTTGCCAAACGATTTGTCGTTACCTTAAAAGCATAAAAATAAAGGGAATCTAGGTGTTATGTTGACACATTTCGTTTCAGTTCATTATGCATAAAAAAAAAAAAAAATGAAAAAAAAATTAATTTGCATAATAAATTGTCTTAAAATTAAATTTTGGCGTTTGTATGTGTACTGCATAGCTTTATACATGCAGTACTATCTGTTACTAGTGGAGTGTATATTACGTTACCGAGTAAGGAAGTGATATTACTTAATGTGTACAGGAGTACTTTACATATATTATGTTTGTTTGAGATAACTTTTGAACCATTCGTTGAGATTAAATCGACCAATTATAACAATGGCGCATCACCGTGGGGTTCAATGATGGGATTGGCTTGGCACTGGCTCCTGGCAAGTTAGGCGATATAACTTTACTCGAACACATTTTACTATTTCGCGATTTCGTTCTATTGCAGCGAACACATTTTGCTTGCCATTTCTCACCTCAATTTCCATCTTTTACATGAATTCGATAATGCTTGGCGCTGCTCCAATAGTGTGCTTGTCTTATCCCCTATTTTCGACTTTGCGTCGAACTTTTGTTTCTGTTTTATATACCTGTCTCACTCGAACTTTGTGAGCTTGTTTGATAGTAACGACTTGGCTAGCTAGAGGTACATTTTGCAAATGCAAAATATTTTTGCATTATTTTGCTAATGCTAATGAAAATTTACATTTTATGTTTTTTCTTTCGCGTATCTTGAAGGCATGGTCTGTACTTTGAATCTAATAAACACCCAACATCTTCAGTTTCATTTGAGTATGATGTTTTCGGTTGTCTTAAAAATTCTAGCAGAAATTCAACAAACAATATTTTTAACAAAATAACAGCTCTGCTAGCTTAAAATGAACTAAATTGAAGATCATAGTTGCCACGTTAAATTAATTGCCTCCTTAAGCAATTAATTTAACGTGGCTAATTGACTATGACCCACCTATTTAAAAAAACTCTCTTGACAGTTACAATTTATTACGTAGCCATAAAAGGAGCCATTACGAAAATCAATAATCCTCCCGTTTCGCCACTCGACCGAACATCGCCCTCTAATGGCCGACTTAATAACTTGAACTTTTTACAAAGCTGGAGGAACACTTTACGTGGTTCCATATTCATGAAACGGCGGCTGGGAGATAGCTCCCCTCCACACTGCGTTTTATTCAATTAATTCCTGATATCTCTATGTATTCGATCTTAACTGAACTAAGTTTAGCCACTCGGCCCCCCTTTTAAAAGGAGCCCCGTCGATGAATATTCCGGTTGCTCCGGTAATCCGGCTAACAACTTGGCAGGGGATTGTTCGGTGATCTTGTACGATGCAAGTTTTCAAGATATTTGAAATGATACCTGGTGGTTTCAATAGATCTTTTAAGATGGAAGATTTCTCTTTATTTTTTTTAGTTTGTCGTTATCTTATTTTGAGTTTCAAAAGTCAACGAGTTTATTCAGTGACTAGTGACTCACTCCGGCTTCGCACGGGTAGCTAAGGGTTCTCTTTATTTGTGCACGATTCTACCTGTGTTTCGATTGACTAATTTGAACAAAAAAAAATTGATTTAAAATACTATAAACCAAAGCAAAAGAAAAGCAACAACACGCCAGTAACCATAATGCAATTTTTTTGACGGCAACGCTCGTTGTGCTTTTTAACAGACTTGTTATTATTTATTTTCCATGGCAACATGTCATTCCGGTCCTTACAGCGAGTAATCGACATTTTTATAGGCAAATTTTTGATACCGTGGGTTATATTGTTGCAATTTTCGTAGGAATTTAAAAAAAAACTCTCTGATAATGTAGCTTTGTATAAGTGAAACAATTTTTAAATCAGTTCAGTATTTTTTGAGTTTATCATTACAAACAAACAAACATACAAAAAATCTAATTTTTCTTCTTTATAATAGATAGAGTAGAGAATATAGTAGTAGATTGTAACGTGACATGATGCCCGGTGTTATGTATTATATAATATAGTAGTAGATTGTAACGTGACATGATGCCCGGTGTTATGTTTTATATAATATAGTAGTAGATTGTAACGTGACATGATGCCCGGTGTTATGTATTATATAATATAGTAGTAGATTGTAACGTGACATGATGCCCGGTGTTATGTATTATATAATATAGTAGTAGATTGTAACGTGACATGATGCCCAGTGTTATGTTTTATATAATATAGTAGTAGATTGTAACGTGACATGATGCCCGGTGTTATGTATTATATAATATAGTAGTAGATTGTAACGTGACATGATGCCCGGTGTTATGTATTATATAATATAGTAGTAGATTGTAACGTGACATGATGCCCGGTGTTATGTTTTATATAATATAGTAGTAGATTGTAACGTGACATGATGCCCGGTGTTATGTATTATATAATATAGTAGTAGATTGTAACGTGACATGATGCCCGGTGTTATGTATTATATAATATAGTAGTAGATTGTAATGTGACATGATGCCCGGTGTTATGTATTATATAATATAGTAGTAGATTGTAACGTGACATGATGCCCGGTGTTATGTATTATATAATATAGTAGTAGATTGTAACGTGACATGATGCCCGGTGTTATGTATTATATAATATAGTAGTAGATTGTAACGTGACATGATGCCCGGTGTTATGTATTATATAATATAGTAGTAGATTGTAACGTGACATGATGCCCGGTGTTATGTATTATATAATATAGTAGTAGATTGTAACGTGACATGATGCCCGGTGTTATGTATTATATAATATAGTAGTAGATTGTAACGTGACATGATGCCCGGTGTTATGTATTATATAATATAGTAGTAGATTGTAACGTGACATGATGCCCGGTGTTATGTATTATATAATATTGTAGTAGATTGTAACGTGACATGATGCACGGTGTTATGTATTATTCCAGTATAAAGCAGTAATAAAACCCAGTAGTTATAAAAATAACCAATACACTAATTTAAAATGTCGTGCTTGGTTTGGATAACTAAAAACTTTTCTTCAGTCGTTGTCGTTGTTGTATGAGCTACATTTTGTAAAATTTGACTCTAAGTGCATTTTTTTAACCTATGGAATGTAACTTGTTTCAAAGTTTGTTTATGGATTTTGGTTGGATATCAATGATCAGTCCGTTGTAACGACTGAATTTAAAATGCCATTGAAACCCTTCTATAATAAAATGACACTATTGCATATACTTTTAGATAACCTTACTCGTAAGTCTCGGCACATGCCCGATCCACATTTGTAGAGAGTAAGTAAACTGCTCGTTATAAATAGGTTAACTTTGAATTCTTTTGCGATTGTACATAAAAATACAATAATATACTCTAATCTAAGTGTCATTTAAAAAAATGTAACCAGGAATGTGTATGTAAGTACCCGCACTTAGCGTTCGTAATTTCCTTCTATCTTTCTTCAAAGCAACCACTCCGATAATATCTGCACAACATAAAAGCGAACTACAAACAACACGGCTATAATTAGTTTAACATAAAATATTCTGTGAACATGAATGAAATGCAAGCGCCGCCCGCGCCGTCTTCGCCTTCAGTGTAACGTTGGCGCTAATTTAATGGCCCGACCAATTATAGTGATGGTACTCTCTCGGCTTGGGCGTGCATTGCGTCGTGTTACTTTGTATGTGTCTCAAACGTGGGGCGGATGCGGTGCTGTCTTACTCAGTGTTAGGTTAGTAAATGTGCATTAACATCTAGCAGCAAAGTGTTGCAATAAACATAAATTGATCACAACGCACGAAACAGGGATGAAGAGCAAGGAAATAATACAGTTATTTTTGTCGAAAAATTATGTTATATTAATACTAGCTGTGCCCTCTGCTTTGCCCGCGTGGTCATTTATCTGGGTTAAAAGTACCTAAGGGTATATTCCAGGACCTAAATACCAATACCTTATACCAAATAAGACCAAAATTCCTTCAGCCGACAAAAATATTTAATTTACTGCTGGGCTTGTACTCATCAGATTGAGATGTGATGATTTTAATTCAACACTTAAGCTAACAAACTGTAAATACCGCATTTAATTCGTTACAGTAGTTATTGCGTGATGCACGAACAAACATTTAAACAGATAGACAGACAAATTTACAAAAACGTTACATTCTTGTTCTTTACATAGCTCAGTCCTTGAATTTTTGTTAAATTATCTTCTTGTTACATACTTATTGTAATTTTATGCTGTATATAAGTGCTAGCTGCGCC
Organism: Alsophila aescularia; assembly: GCA_946251855.1. Classification (NCBI taxonomy): domain Eukaryota; kingdom Metazoa; phylum Arthropoda; class Insecta; order Lepidoptera; family Geometridae; genus Alsophila; species Alsophila aescularia. The sequence continues at coordinate 45,890,746 of OX276383.1, read as the reverse complement.
CCGCTGTTTCACCCGCAGTGATGTTGGTGATTATGATGATGAAAGTATTCTTTGTGTTTTTACAGGACCTAAAGTATCTACATACCCAATTTCATCAAAATCCGTTTCAGCGTGAAGACCAAACATACATGCACACAAACGAATATCCATCGTTCGAAACTTTTTTGTTTACCCGTGACGTGCCATGAGGCCCGCTAGGAATAAGCACGACTGTCAGACGTCTTTTAAATTGTTTATTCTTAAATTTCGAACCAAGAATCCACGTCAAGTTAGAGTTCATACATGAATCCAATAGAAAAAAAGGACGTTCAATTTTCCCGAATCTGTAAATTTTTGTTTATGTTTAAAAACTTAATTCGGACTATTCAGAACATTTTAACCAAAAATGGCCAAATCAGCTCAGACGTTTTCAAGTGATGCACTCACGAATTATTAGCAATTCATTTTTTTTAAGTTTAAAAGCTTTTAATTAACTTCACTTGTATGTATCTACGAGTATGTATATGTTTGTATTTCTGTCCTGCAATCTTGCAACTCAAATTACGAGTACTTCCCAATTAGCTATCTGGTTGAAACATTCAGGGTAGTTCATAACTAGATGAAAAAACATAAAAATATAAAAAAGTTTTACAAAGAAAAACACATAAAAGCTTTATTTCAAATTATACTTATTAAAAGCTTTTATTTAACTTATCTTGTAAATATGTATATGTGCTGGAATTTTGCAATCAATATTTCACCCACTTTCACTGAAGCTATCGGGCTAAAATTTAGCACACACTTTTGGTTATCGTGACAATGCACGATTACTTGAATGCCGCCATTTTTAAACTAATATGGCGGACGTTGCAAAATTACATTTTATCATATTTTCTTCAGCAGCCCCTATGATAAAATGAAAGGGCAAGGGGGATCAAATGAAAGGGCTTGATGAGCGACATAACATGGCTACTACATAAAAGCGTTCCTCTTTTTTTTTAAATTTTACTCTTTTATATAGATAAAAGATAGATTAAATAAAATTACGCCCACAAAAAGCAACAGGTTAGTTAGATTGACATTGATGATTTTGAACCTAAAGCCATCCATGTCACCCTAACTACGAGTTCATTGCTAAGGTGTGAAATCAGCTGATTGCGTTCCGTTTCGTTTACTTTGAACCAATACAGAGTAGCAGATAATAAATTGACATCAAACGGATTATAAGTGTGCCGCATGCAAATATCAAGCCACTAATTCTGTAGTCGGATATTCCATGGCCCAACCAATTAAAGCGATTGCCACTAGTGTCGTGTTTCAGGCTTCACATGCAGACGCAAATGCCTGCTTGTCACCAATTCTTGATGTCGGTGGCGTAATATGGGCTTGATAGTTTGTCTATATTATGTTATGTTAGAAATAGAGTTAGTCCTAAAAAACTTCTGAACTGATTTATTGGTTTATTAGATTTATTTGCGGAACCTTCTGGGGATGAGAGTATTTGGGAAAGGGAAGTTTTAAACCTAAACGCCGGAAGTCTACCTTTCCAAATTAAAAATTATCATCCTATTTGGCTCAAAAAACCCCGGAGGTAGTTAGTCAAAAAAATACTATTACATAAATACACACTTTATTAGTATAAGGCTGGATTCAACCAAACGAGGATAAATTTTATTCTTAAGTAGTATAGACAAATGACGTTTATTCCGTCATTTCTATGCGACTATTCTATGATAAAATTTACCCTCGTTTGGTTGAATCCAGAAACCACCTCAGCGTGTCAACAAAGGTTGCATTGCGTTGTGATACTTAGTCTTTAGATTAAAATGGCATCGACACATTGTAAAGCACAAGTGCATAGTTACCGTGGTTCTTACGTGTTGCGTAATATGGTACATTATATTGTAAAGGTGTGTATTATGAGTGCATTATGATGTATAAAAGGGAGATAACATGGGTCACGCTTCCTTAGCACATGTTGTAAATTAATAAAATGAATGATGTGAATATGGGGAAAGTTACTTATAAACAGACATAGTTAAACAAATTTGTATCGTTGTAGTTTTGGAATATTTAACTAAATGTAGTACTATTATTTATTCTGTACTAAATTCCACTCTCACTGTCACTTCCCCTATCATTTTCACAACAGCCATCTTCATCATCATCATCATCAGCTTTTATTTGTCCATAGCTGGACGTAGGCCTCTCCTGATGCACGCCACTGAGCTTGGTCTTCAGCTCTTTTCATTCATTTTCTTCCAGCCATTTTTCGCAGGTCGTCACTCCACCTGGCCACATTGCGTCCTACACTACGTTTGCCTAAACGTGGTCTCCACTCGAGAACTCGTCTACCTCAACGCTTATTAGTTACCTTAGAGCTATTTCGGTTACTATGGTTTGCTGTCGGATATCTTTATTACGAATATTGTCCTTCAGAGAAACTCCAAGCGTCCATAGCTCGCTGAGCTGATATAAATTTGTGGAATAGTTTGACCGTGAGTGTCCACGTTTCGGATCCTTAACGTTTCGGTAGAACGCACTGATTGAAGTCTTTTGTCTTCAGGCACGGTGGTATGGATGATGACAAGAAGACTTGACGAAGCTTGCCGAATGTTGCCCAACCCAGCTAAATTTTGGCTTGGTTCTTAAAGTTGTTTTTATCTAATTTGCCTAATTTGTTGGACAACATCAATAGGTGCTCAATTGACTGCAAAAGGTTCCGGGTCAATAAGATCGTTAAACATGATCTTGGTCTTATCTATGTTCATTCCAAGTCCAATGAGTCGAGAAGCATTAACTAGGTTGGTCAGTATATTTTGCAAGTCTTGCAGCGTCTCCGCCATTAGGACATGATCATCGGTAAATTGTAAGTCATTCCTTTCCCATCCAGGTTCATAAACATATCTTCCAAGGTATTAGTGAACAGTTCAGGGGTATAACATCCCCGTCTCACATACTTCCCTGTTTAGTTGGATATGTTTAGACAGCTGGTTTGCTCTTGGACACTCATAATCACGGCACTGTACAAAAATCACAGTACTTCAATGTATCGCCGTCCACATGACACCATTGCAAAGACCCCAGAACTATTCAGGTTTAAACAGAGTCAAAAGCCTTCTCATAGTCCACAAAAGCAAGAGCCTGGTTATACTCTTCAGACTTCTGTATGACCTGCCTCGCTGTCTGTATGTGGTCTTTGGTGCTAAATTATCCGCGAAACTCGGCCTGTTCAGGTAGCAGGAATTCATCAAGACTTCTTACTAGATAATTGGGATGACCCTCCACGTCCCTGAAAATCTCCCACTGTTAACTGAACTGTGCTAAATAAACCCTGAAGCCCTAGAAGTACGAGCTTTCCTCTTGCTTTCAAGAGCTCCGAAGTTATTCCGTTCTCTCCAGGGGCCTTTCCATTCGAATTGTTTGAGCACCATCTCAATCTCATCTAGGCTGACGTTTGGTAGTTTTTCAGTGTAGTGGCGATTTAGAATTACGCGGGAATCCTCATGCTGGGCTCGAGTCTAGAAGCACGCGAGTCGAACAGTTGGCTATAAAAGTTTTTAATCTCAGAACGGATCTCCGGCTTAGCAACCACAATCTTTCATTCATCTAAACCTAATGTACACCTTCTGCTGGTGGGTCTGCTCGAAACCAATGGTTTGTGTTGAATAGAGTAATAGCAACATTAAGACCAGCGATTTAAAATAGGATCAGTCTTGTATTATCGACGTAAGACCGAAATAAATACAGTAAAAGATTAATTGGTTTTTAATTGAATCCGGCTTTCAGCTTTAACAACATACAGAAATATAGACCGCTACTCTTCAGTTTGCTATAACAGGGTACTCTTTGTAACTTTTCCCAACAGCATAATCTGAACTATTAAGAAACGGAAATTTACACCACGCAAGGTCGAATACTTTCTCCGACTTTGCCCACTTTGTTACCTAATAAATCCATCAATAGAGACGACACAGTAACTCGCCCATCCAGAAATACAGGCGCCGCCCGTGGAAAACTTTTAATTGGAACGAAATCCGGGCACCGAAGGCGTTTTAATTAGGAAAATTTCCTATGAACAGCGCGGGCCGGCGGTATAATTTCTATGCAAATCGCGCGTTTAACTTCGCATAACGCAGAGATGGCACGCTGTAAACGTTGACAGTGATTCAAGTTCATTGAAACGGCTACTAGTCTCGCCAAAATATTATCTATTGTCAATGGTTCAAATTATGTGGATGGAGTTCATACTCAAACTAAAATATGGTGCTATTACTTTGAACCTTTAACCATTCAACCAACCGATGAAAAAAAATGTATAACTAGACTTCTGTAGCTTAACTCAAAATAATAATGATAATAATATCGACGATCAGATAGTAAAAGAAACAAACAACATTGATTGCGCAAAGCAAGCCAATTGTGCAAGAAGTTTGATAACTAAACTGTGTGGTGTGTGTAATGGTTCGGTTAAAATATTTAAAAAAAACATTGTAGGTATTATTGGCACGAAATAGGTGACGAGATGATAATTGATGAGTACTAATTGAGCTGCTGTACTTTTTGGTAATCTACGATGGATAATTGGATATGGAGTGAGATCTTTATCATATAGTAAGACATTATTTGTTAAAAAGACAATTATTTTAAAGGTGTTTGCAAAAATCCATACTAATATTTAAAAGTGAAACGTTGTCTATTTGTTTGTTTGTTTGTTTGTTTGGGAGCTTTCACGTGATAACCGCTGGACGGATTTTGATGAAATTTGGAATGGAGATAGCTTATACCCTAGAATAAAACATAGGATACTTTTTATCCCGGAAAATTCCACGAATTCTGTGGAAGCTTCTACGGGAAAACTTGAACATGTTGAATACTCGCTGTAAGGAACGGTTGCCATGAAACCCAAATAACAAGTCTGTCAAAAATCATCAAGAGCGTTGGTGCCACAGATTAAGTAGTTGATGCTTTACTAGCAACTGCAAGCCACAGAGGCCATAACCAAAAAGTCTAAGTCTACTTTTGCATTGGTTTTTAATATCCTAGAAGAACGTAGGATGCTTTTTTTGCGATAAACTGTAGTCCGCGTAGACGAAGTCACGGGCCGGTAAGCTATAAATAAGTAATAAATAAAAAAATGTGCAAAATAAAAAAATATGTAGCTTAATTCCGTCATAATTGACAAAAGTAAAACCCCACGCTAAACAAACCCTACCCAAATTGAACTATTGTATATTATAAATGAAATGAAAGCTAAGGCCTGGAAAAAAAAAAAAAAAAAATAAAAAAGTATTTGGGTAGGGTTTGTTTAGCGTGGGGTTTTACTTTTGTTAATTTTACCATTTATCATTTGTCTGACTTACAATTTTGGCGGAAGTAAGCAACATATTTTTTATTTTGTTCATTTTAAATATGGATTTCCGCAAAGTAACGCCTGAATCTATCAACTATAGTAATAAATATTTTTACTGTAGTAAACGAAAATCTGAAAACAGGCCAGTTGTGACTCTGTATTGAAGTATATCGCAACGATGATATCTAAAACAGTTTCTACAGACCGATTTCGGTGCTCCATTCTGTATTAATAAAGAGCTAATTGATCAAGTTTGTTGGCAGATTATTGTATTCGTTTTTGTGTACTTTGGACAGCTTCTGACTTTTTGATCCCGTTGGGTTGGTTCAATCTTTTTGTTGGTAGTTTATGAATTTCTGTGGAGGAGTATTTACATTACAGAAAATGGGCTCTAAAGGTCCGTCATTGATTTCTGCTCACGACTTTACAAACTTCATGTAATTAAGGCCACAAGTGCCGCTGGTAAGTTCTAGAGTATTAATACAGAATGTTATATGGTATGGTTATGTGGTATTGGTATGTTACACTGCATGGTTTCATTAGGATAATATATTTTGAAACGAGCCTGGTACTGACATAACAGGAATGTTAGAATAAATAAATAAATAAATAACTTATTTTTGATAACTAGGCTTTGGCAAGAAAATTGGAATGCAATTAATGCTTTACTTCTCTTGGTTACTAACATTTCATTCCAAATCCTTAATGTCGATAAATGAATACTAAAAATATGTAAGTGGAACAGTTTTATTTTTTACTAGCTATACCCGCGGCTTCGCACGCGTGTTTATTTCTAGTACTCTATGTGCCATTCCAAGAACTAAAATACCAATAAACCAACATTTGATCAAAATTCCTTCAGCCGTAAAAAGTTTTTTGACGATTGTTCGGCTTCTGCTCGTCGGATGGAGATACCAAGTACACCAGTTCATAAGTCAAACCCTAACCTATAAAAGCAAAGCTATTCGACAGTGAGAACTGCATCAGAATCGGTCCAGTTTTTTTACGTGATGCGCGAACAAACATTCAAACAAAAAACAAACAAGCACATTTAAAAAATGATATTTTCTTGTTTGGTAGTTTATTTTAGGTACATTAGTTTTTTTTTTTCAAAATATCTTTTTTGTACTGACTTTTTCGTATTAAAAGATAGGCAAGATTTTACAACAGACTTAATGTCTGTTTTGTGAAACCATAAATTGTACCATATATCATAAATTGTTCTAACTAAATGATCCCGTTCAAATCCAATTTTTCATTTAGAAAACGTCATAAATGATGTGGATGATGTTGCTTAACCATAAGTAAGGAGGAAAACAAAGATGAAATCCTATAACAAGATTATCCTAAACTAAAACTGTATTATAAACAAAACGTTTATTAGATTGAAACGTATAAATACCAAAAGCAAATTGCATTATAAGTCGACAAACACAGGTATGTAAATATACCAACACAAACGCGGAAAGACATCGGAACCCAGACTCACGAGGATTACGTCAAATCAAATTTATCCTTTGAATGCCAATAGAAAAGCAAACTGGAACTGTTTACGTGAGCGTACATAAATGAATTACCTTGCGATACTGTGTGACGTCACTCAGGCAGCGACGTTTGTCGATTAATCGAATCGAGCGGAAATTAGTAAGTCTAGGATCCTAATCCATGATTTTTACACTCGTGTGCTCTTTCGGACGTATCCTATTTAACTGAAGCTGTTGTAAGATTTGAATGTCCCTATTATAATATGAGATGACCGTGAATACATAGTACTATTATTTATTCTGTGCCGTGAGTAGCAATCTCGTTTGTGTTTAGTATGATGGTCTTAATAGCAGTACTTTAATTATCTGTGGTCTTTTAAGCGTAGTCTTCTTCGCTTGCAGCCTTCGCAAGATTGAGCTAGTGTACTATGTGTGACTGTTGTCAACCTTTCGCCTAATGCCATCAGAAATGCTGGACTATTAATTGTATGGTGGTGGAGTTGTGTATATATAGCTAATTTAAGATGAATATTGTAATGTTACAATATTCATCTTAAATTAGCTATATATATTTCAAATGGTTTTGTTAAAAAAAATCGTGACTGTTCTATTTTTCACATAAATTTATTGTGAAACCTACCTACATGCAAATTAGTAAATTTTGCGACCTTCTATGAAATCAGCTTGAGATAAAATTGTACCGTTGATTTTGTATCAAGCTTGAAAAGATTGGACGTAGGTACCTGTTTAAAATAATAAACTGCATCAGCCCTATCACCAAGTACATTGTTTTAAAGCGGGCGTGATATTTGTAGCTGTTAGAATAACGCAATCGCGGACAACACGTGGGAAATTCAATTATGAAGTGGGATCTTCTACTAAATTGTACCAAAATGCACAGAGCGTACTTAGCACAAATACGCTCTGTGCGTTGGGTGACTGGTTCCCGATCTACGCTAGAGTGCATTGCATTGTAAAGCCTGGGCTATGACGAATAATTTATTAACGATCCATATAAAATAGATAACTAAACAGAACTATAATATAATTTGAATCTGCTTGTTCAATTTTATAAGTGACACAGACGTAACTTTCGATATTGCATTTTCTCCTCGCATTTTCTTTTTTTCATCTTAGCTAAACAGATGAGCAGGTTATTTGACTGATGCTAAGCGCTACGCATTTGTACCATTCGTAACGTTTAGTAATTTCGCATTGCAGTTGGCACTGCAATGCGAAATTGTAAAATCCAGTGCAGCACTACTACATTTAACTCAATCTTTAATACACTGCGTTAAAATAGCAAAGAAACATTTAACTCAAGCTTTCTAGTGGGTATTTAAACCACTCATTAACCGTCTGAAAGTAATGAGTAATAACTGCTCATTACTATCTCACTAATGTCTGTCAAAAAATGTAGTCCACACATTTACATTATATCAGCACATTACAATATATCTGCGCCGAACAAAAACTGACACCGAAAGTTGGTAAATTACCGTCGACCCCTCGTGAATTCTTCCAGAACTTATCTCGCCTACCTAATGTGACTCCAGAGATAACTTAGTATACAATAAATTCATTATAGTGAAGCCCCAACTTGGGTCCGACACTAAAAATAGTGCTATGTTACCATTATGTATGATATTAGGGGGGGGGGGGGTACCTCTAAAGCTACCCGAATTCTTGAACTGACAAGAGTTATGTGTTGTACTTGAGAATTGGGTACTTTTTGTGGTTCGAAAAAGAAAGTATGTAAGGGTAAGGTAAGAAAAAAAAACCGAAGATCGAGCTCGGTGGTGTTCTTATGTAGAGGCTAGAGGCCAATGTCACGCAGTCAGCTGAAACGGGCTAATAATATGTAGATGTCCTTTATTACCCGACTTCAGCAAAGCAAGGGAAGGGTGATGAGTTAAACAGTCTATGTATATGTATGTATGTATGTATATTATGTATGTATGTATCTATGTATGTGGTTATGTGGATGTTCCACCATATCGTCGCCCCAATTGGTCCGACTTTGACCATCAAGGTGTCCATAGAGTGTCATAAGCTATATTTTTTTGTGTTCTAACTAAAAATTTGGTCCGATTTTGACAAGCGAGATATCAATCAATAAATAGGCTAATTTTTACCTTTATTTTTTAATTTTTAAACTAATGTCTTGTTTTGTATTTTTCTTTCACAGTTATCTAAATTTCATCAGCGTCCTAATTCAAATTCAAAATATGTATATTTCGAACAAAAAATCCATGGGTTAGTAATGTACAGTACAAAAACTTATAGTATGGTTAGTAAACAAAGAGAACTTAAAAACTAAACATCATAAAAATTAATATGTCATGTACCTAGGAGGCATCCCGTGCGGACGGTCACCACAGGAGTTATCAACTTCTGTTTCGGTCATCGTTTGCACGAAATGCCTCAGTACAGGTGCATGCGGATCATCTGCTATGGTTTTCAGGATGCTGTAGTTACTTCCCCGCACCCTCCTCAATAGTGACGCCAGTTTATTCCGAATAACGGCATGAAATACGTCAGTTCGGCTCTGAGCGAACATTCCGGAGGCACTGCAAAAACGGGGAAGTCACAGCATCATTCTGAAAATATTGTTGAATTGGACGAGTAAGGTGTTTAGCGATTTTTTGTTATAAATGAACCATAGACCACCCAAGTACAGACCCTGATAATACGCCTGGAAGAGCGTAATTTTAACCTGATCCGTACAACGAGCGAATCTACGGGCCAGCATGTTACCGCGGACCGCCAAAGCCCTACGCTCCCTCTCTATATCAACATCGTATTTAAGGTCGTCGGTAAGGATGCTAATCTAATGCAGGAGAAAAAGACTTACGAAAGAAATAAATTACCAACGCGTTTTTCGACGCGTACAAACACTGTATTGCTGCGAAATCATCTCAAGAGAGCGCAAGTGTGTAAGATTGGATACGTTTGAAAATGAGGTCGACTCGTTTGAAATCTAAACGTAACACGTGATTCATAGTAGTTTATAAACTTATCACGAAAACTTTAACACTAAATATGTATCTTATTATGCTGCTATTCTCTACAAGACTTCTTGTTTATCTTTTTCGATTACTCCTTTTATCTATGTTTTTTGTTGTAAAATATATATATGGAAGGAGTGACTATATTAAATGTTTCCTACCCTCACAAAAACCTTTTGTGGTGCTCACCGGGGTTCCATATTATAAGTTACTAAGTTTATATTTAAGATCTTATTGTACATGTGAAAACAGTGAAATAAAATATGAGCTTGGGTACGTATAAACTAACACACGAATGTAGGTTACTAATGTAGATATCATTATGAACTACCTCACAGTTACCTTCTATTATATAATCATGTGTGTCAATCTAATCAATGGTTGCCTGGAAAAGATCACTGCTTAGCGATAAGGCCGCCGATTATACATTTTTTTTATTTGTGTTAATTTGGGTGTATGAAATTAATATACACGGTATCGTTATAAAAATAAAAAAAAGTTTCTTAATCCGAACTTATTTCCGTTTTGGTGTTATATTTCCAGTACCAGTAGACTCAATTAACCTTTAACAAAGCCTTAACCATAAATGTAAATCGAGTAAAACTTCTGCCTAGACTTATTACCGTTCAATATTCAATTTTCAACGCCATTGCATATTCATTCACTTCGGATACTTTCCTGGACTTTATCAATATTCCGTTTAGTGTCAATTACAATAAATTGCTAATTCGACACCCTTGAGTACCTGGAAAAGCTTAGTTCACACGATCAGATACAGTTGATTTGCTTACTGTCATTTAAAAACAGCAAACATTAATTCACGACGTTTGGTAAGCTCGAGGGCTTTTTAAACGTGGACTACGAGGAAATAAAAAATAATTGTAAAGAAATTACACTGGTGCTAATACTTTACACTTACTGCATTAAGGTGATAAAATGAACTTTCAAGACATGTTTACTGGCTTTGAAAGTACAATTTTCGAGAAACTAATATTTTGCGTACATAAATAAAATGAAAGCCTGTAACAAGATTATGTTCAAGAACATTTGTGCCTGCCTGTATCAGTGCCGTAATACTATTATTTATTCTGTGCCACTCTGGAAGTTAGTTAAATGCGAAACAGTTGCGTACTAATAATACTGTATAGGCTTCAAAAACTGCCTCCAAGATCATTAGTATTATTACAGGGCTCATGAAAACCAATATTAGCAAAAAGAAAAAACAAATTATATTTATTCGATATTTGAGAAAATAAATTTAGATAACGTCGTCCCACAAAACAGCGTATAACAAAGCTTAAGGTTTAATTGAGCGTTGAAAGGAAACTTTTCAGTCATTTGTCAATTGTCTCCTGTAAAAGTTTCGGATCGATCTATATTAATTAGCAAGTTTCTCTTCGGGAAAAACAGGGTTTCTGGCGCCCGCCCTTGCTGAAGTAATATTTAGGGATATTGGGACCCATAAAAGTTTTAGTGAGTTATAGGAATGATTGTTTAATTAGCAGGAAATTTATTTGTACATGAACGAGAGCGTGAAAGTATTAGTATCTCTTCACATATAGTCACGAGCATTGAAAACGTATATGTATTTAAACATCTAAAAAATATAATTTTGCATAAATATATGGACAAAGTTCTGTGGTACTTAATAAGTAGATTTATTCAATTGTGTCAAAATATATGCTTGTAACTTAACCTTTCCAGTATCGGCCATTTTTATTACAATAGAATAACAATGTAAGAGCTGACGATAGTCAGTTACCTTACGGGATGGGTTAATTAAATGTAATCATATATTTAAACAGAAATTAAAATATGGTTACATATAATTTATTTTACGCTCCACATTTGAGTCTAAAATTCTCGAACTTTGAGTCCCGACAAGCAGGTATCATCGTAGATAGGCAAGTACTAATCTCAACTTCGTATGCTGTTATTTATTATGTGATATCGCGTTGAGTCCTATTAGACAAACTATTAATTTTTCACCATCTAGCTCGATTGAACGCAGAACTGAGCATGTGCATGCACGTACAGAGGTACCTTTAATGGTAGGCCTCTTACGCAGGGGAATTACCACACCTTTCTCTGATATTACCGCCAAGTATTAGTTTTTAAAAACTTGTGTTTCGGTTTGAAGGGCAATATTTTCAGTGTAATAACTGAGCAATGAGACTTAAAAAGTCAGGGTGAAGAGCGCAGTGCAGTGACGCGCAAGATAACCAAAGTACTGGGTTGCACTGCAACTGTTACGGGCAGGCGTGACGAGGCGATAGACCATCAGGCGAGAGACCTGCACATATTTTCACTCAATGTAATCCCCATCCATTCCAATATATAAAAGTGAAACTTTGTTATTTTGATAGTTTGTTGAGCTTTCACGCGATAACGGCTGGTCAGATTTTGATGAAATTTAGAATTGAGATAGCTTATACCCTGGAATAAAACAATGGATACTTTTTATGCCGGAAAATTGAAAGCTTCCACGGAAAAACTGGAATATGTTGATTACCCACTGTAAGGAACGGTTGCCATCACAGAAACGAAATAACAAGTCTATCAAAAAACGTCAAGAGCATTAGTGCTATACCTACTTTTGCGTTGGTTTTTATTATTCTAGAGGAGCAGGATGTTTTTTTCGCGATAAACAGTCTGTAGTCCGCACGTGAAAGACGCGGGCGGGAAAGCTAGAAAAAAAAATACCTTTAGCTGGTGTGAGATGCAGCCGCACTGTAAAATTACATTTATATTTAGCAAAAATTTGTTGACCTTTACACGCTTTATTTATATTGCCAGTTTAATGGTCACGATGTGTATAATTAAACCGGGGTAACATAACATAATAAAGCTCTATGCATCCACAACGTATTTGGGTCAATATATATAAAGCGCCACTGATCCTCACATGCATTTGTAGGTGCACGTCTGAACATCACGCAAACTCCTTTAATATATTAATTTATTCTTAAGTCCACCCATTAGACTGATTTTCGTGAGTCATGTTAATGAGGTTTAATTTTATTTTTCTCTTTTATTCGTGCAGTGCGCAATGACCCGACATATAATTACGTAGCAATATAGCAGTTATGTTCCCGATTGTGATTTGGTCATGCAAGTCTGTTGAGCGTAAACATTTGTTTGACATGAAATGAACTGGTTAATTTAGTTTTACCGACATCACAATTAGCTTTGTTGAGATAATTTTCTAATTAAATATGAATTTCTAAAGGCTCCGCGCCACGGAGTGGTGCAAAATTTCGGTATTTCAATCAATATCTATAATGAAATGCTGTACTTTGTAAGCGCATAACTTGAGATCGTTTGGACTGATTTTGCATACATTTTAAAAGCTTTTATTTAACTTGCAATGTTTGTATGTTTAGGTCAAATCTTGCAAGCTGAATTAGAACCACTTCCTCTTATCCTACGGAGTTGAATTTTTGCATGTTGGTTCAGTTCCGATGACAATGCATTTTCATGGTAATCATGACCTTAATCAACATCCAGGAGTAGCTCCAGATAAAAGAACTCTTCAGCGATCAACAGCACAGATACAAACTTTTGTGTACAAATTTTATTATGATAGCTTTTATTATGGTCTTAAATTTTACCATGAAATGGTATCCAGATAAACTAACTCTTCAAATGTCTACAGCACAGATTCGAAATTTTGTGTACTCATCTTATTATGACCATCTTAGTTTGACCGTGATAAGGTTGCGGCACTAAGGCACAGCTTAAATAATAGTACAAATCAGGGTTGGTTCCTGACAAGGGAACTCCTCAACGGTAAACAGCACAGACACGAAATGTTGCATTGTTGTATTGTTGTTAAAATCCTTACATACCGCCAAATAAAACAGGCTATTATTTTCTTTGACAAAATGCAATATGGCGGCAGTGTGGCTCCATTTTCTAAAGCGAAAAAAAATACTTCGTATTTTACAATATGGGTATCAAATTGAAGGTATTGTTAAGCATATTCCAACAGAACATAATTTATTGTCATAAGTTCTTTTTTGGCAGGAAAGGCGTGTTTTTTTAGCTTTCATGCTAGTTATTGAATAATAGCAGTCGTTAATTAATTGAGGCCAATATTGTGATGGTTACTTATCCCGTAAAAGTTTCGGGAAGAATTGAACGTCCTTTTTCAATGGGATTTTTGTATGAATTCAAACTTAAATGCTTCATTCGAAATGCAAGAATAAACAAAAGACGCCTGATATTCGTGCTTCTTTTCTTTGGCGGATCTAATTGGCCGCGGGGCGCGACTAATAAAAATAAATGCAATATCATGTAGAAGTCGGACTCAATGTCGCAAATTCAAGGCACACATTCAGACGTAAACTGTTCGCTTGTTGTGCGCGAATTATTTTCTAAGTTTTTATCTAAGTTGTAAGTCAGACCATACAAAACAATAAAAATTTACCAAACACACTTACATCTTGCTTTGTATAGACTTACCAAACATAGTACCTTACCTTTCTTGTAAGGGAACAATTTAAAGAGATCAATATTCTTATAGTGGCTTGTCAATATAAAATATATGAAAATATAATGTACTAGCTTTCGCCCGCGACTTTTTCCGCGCGGACTACAGTTTATCGCGAAAAAAGTTTCCTATGTTTTTCTAGGATATTAAAAACCAATCATCATCATCATCATCATCAGCCCATTTCTGCCCACTGCAGGGCATAAGTCTCCTCCCTCTTACGCCATCCATCCCGGTTTTAACCAATGCAAAACGTAAATACATAATGTCTATGGCAAAAGTATAGCACCAACGCTCTTGATGTTATTTGACAGACTTGTTATTATTTATTTTCCATGGCAACTGTTCCTTAAGCGAGTAATCATCATTTTCCAGTTTTCCTGTGGAAATTTACCATTTTCCGGGATAATAAGTTTATTTTATGTTTTATTTCAGGGTACAAGCTATCTCCATTCCAAATTTCATCAAAATCCGTTCAGCCGTTATCGCGTGGACGCTACCCAAACAAACAAACAGACAACGTTTCACTTTTACATATTGGTGTGGATGTCCGGAAGAATACAATTCCTTTGTTAAGAATAAGAATGTTCATAATTGTAATACTAGAAATAAAAATAAACTGAAGTATCTGGACGTTGGTTAAAGAAAGTTAGTGGTTCATTTATGGGGAACTGTATACGCTTTTATAACAAGTTACCTGTGTAACCTTTTATTCTCCCATCTATGAATAAAGGGGCACTTACATGAATACCGATTACATGTACACCGCAAGTTTCCAGAGTGCACACTGGGGACGTGGTAATCCAAAGTACATGTTAGAATGCAAATTGGTGTGGCGCACCAATTTATAATCGACAACTAGACCGTTAGAATTTAGAGAACATTGATTAAGAATGTTCAGTAGCCCATTCGGTGTCTTAATTGGTCTTCTGTTTAACTTCTAAGCCCTAGATTGAAAGTTTTATGTAAATGATCGTTAGTTACGTAAATAGGCAAAGTTATAAGACAGAAAAGCTATTTCTAGCGCAGAATATATATTTAGCGAGTGTGCTAATGAATTGTACAACTAATTATCCCGGCTATTTTAACAGCGTTTTATTTTCTTTTTTATTTACTCGTATGTTTGTATGTATGAATGTTTGTTTAGGTTAAATCTTACAAGCTGAATAAGAATCACTTCCTCTTTTATTTTTTTTGTATATTGGTTCAGTTGCGACGGAAATGCATTTTAATGGTAAGCATGACCTGAATCGATATCCAGGAATGAACTCTTCAATTGTCAACAGCACAGAAACGTCTTTTTAAATGTTTTTTAATTAACTTATTCCTGTGTCGTTGTTTTAACGTTGAGCCTTTAGTTAAGCTATTTTGGTTGAATGAAACATCAGGAGTTGCTTACTTGTCATTTGAGGTAGTGCTAGCCTCTGGTGTGAGAGTTTGTTAAGTCCGCTCGAGCCTTTTATGTCGATTAACCACTGCTGTTATTTAAAAACAGCCAGTACCGACAGCTTAACGTGTCAAAGTCAAAGTATTTTATTGTAAATAGGCAAAAATAATAGCACTGTTACAAGTCACAACTCGATAATTATGTTGTATAAAACAACGTGATCTCACGGTATGTTTGAGACATCTCACAAAGTACTTTGAACATTTCATTCATTTAACGTTAACATCGAAGCTATCACCTATTATTATCATGGAGCTTGGAGACATCAGGCCATGCATTTCTGTCATTATTATAATAATTTACATTATAATACGCTTTCTTTATGAAAACGCTTTCTTTATTCGTGCCCTCCGAAACACGGAGTACGGATGAAAATTTTCACAACTCATGGAAGTC
The DNA here is from genome assembly GCA_946251855.1 of Alsophila aescularia. NCBI lineage: Eukaryota > Metazoa > Arthropoda > Insecta > Lepidoptera > Geometridae > Alsophila > Alsophila aescularia. The sequence continues at coordinate 45,874,587 of OX276383.1, read as the reverse complement.
ATTGGTGCGGAATCAAGGATCGAAGGGATTCTAACGCACCTAGTATAATACTCAACCGCCATCGCTCTTCAAAACTTCGTGGTGACAATAAGTCAACAAGACTTAGTACGCCATCCTGTTGTTTTCAAGGTTCACCAGAATTTTCAAGAATCATAGAGATCGATCCAAAGGCCACGAAGAGAGGCTCTACTTTTTACCTGAGCCTATGTTTGTTTGTTTGTTTTGGCACTATAAAGACCAAACGCGCTGGTGGATTTAGATGATTCTTACGTCAATTGATTTGTCTTAATGTTGCGAGTGCCACAAAAGACATGACATTAATCAAAATTTAATATGGCAACAACCAGTTGCAATATAGTGAAAAATAATAAAAACGGCAAACGATATTAAGTGGTGGTAGGTATCATTGAATAGATATTTCTCATTTTTCATTTCGAATGATCTATGACGATTTAAAGTTCAGAGTCGGGTTTTATGTGATTTTCATTTCATTAAAGGATGACTAGACGTACAGCATCGCTTTATCCTTTTGTGGTTGACATTCTTCCTGATTGCATCAAGCGTTTTTTCCTTGGTTTATGATATTATGAATATGGGCGTGTTTTTTTTTGTTTTCTGCTATGTTTCTCGTAAATCGATTAGATGTGGCACTCTGCAAAGTATTATGTCTGCGCAAGCTAGAATGCTTTATCAGTCGATAGGTCAAAGTAGATATTTAAGAACAGTAGATGGTTGTGTTGTATGCTGAGTGGATGAACATATGGACTTACAAAGTCCTTATACGACTCGCAAGTTCCTCAATTATAATCTTCAATACACAAGAGAACATTGTATATTCTGAGCGAATGCGCTTCATCGTCGAGAATGCCCCGGTCCTAAAATCACACGCACACACATATAACAGTCAACGTTATTTAACCGTTGTTAAAGCGCTCTTTGAACCACACCTACGAATAAATAAGGTGTTAAACTAACCCGTTTGCTGAAAATGAAAACGTTTTCAAATAAGCAGTTAAACCGTGTACGTTTAAAAATTAACCACAAGTTAGAGGGTTGATAACATATTAATCAAGTTTAAAAGTGAGTGGAAAAACTTATGACCCGCGTTGAGTTATCGTGATAAAATATGAAATAAAACCGGCCAAGTGCTTATAAAACATGCATAAACTTAGGGTTCCGTAGCCAGGATGTTAAGCTACCCAATTATGAAATCCGCATTGCAATGGGTCCAGTAGTTTCTACGTATTACGCCAACAGAGTTGGTCTGATTTAGTCAGTTATCTAGTAAAGTAATTAATTCTAGATAGTCGAGATAATTTTGTTAGTAAATTAATTTCACTTAGAGCCAAATATTTCTTAAACGAAACCAAATAGACTAGTGGATGGCTCTGTGAGCTGTAGACCTCGCGAGCGTAAACTTTTTTGCAAACAATCTAGCGGTGCACAATAACGCCATCTAGTTACCTTATTGTAATTAATTGCTGATTCCACTGGTAGTACCTTTAGGTTACTACCAGTGGAATCAGCAATTAATCACATTTTAAGGAATGAGCAATTTACTGTATTTTGAGGAGCTATGCTGATCATCACGCCAAAGATCCTCATCAGATCTTCACCAATTTTTACACGACTGCCCAACAAAAGGAGCGTATTGTTTTTAGCATTCATGTATGTTTGAAAGTTTGTATGTGTGTATGTATCTGAGTTTCTTTATTCCACCATAACTTTTTAATGCCTAAACGTATGGGATATCGTATCAGTATATAATTTATTGGAAAAAGCTCTTTTCTGGCAGGGCAGGCGTGTTTTTAGTTTTTAAGCTAGTTATTTATGACATCAATTTAAAGTTACTATCTTACAAATAAAAAAAGAACCACTGAAATCGGATCTAATAAGGCGGATATATTCAGTAGCCCCCTATTTGCCCATTTTTGCAGGAAGTAACCCCCAATCAAAAATCCCCGGCGACAAAAAAAAACAAAAAATTCGTTAAACCTGTATACCAAGTTTCGTCTAGATCGGTTGAGAAATGCGATCTGTAGATGAGAACAGCCCCACAGCTGTACAGGCGGACAGCTGGACAGTTGGACAGGTGGACAGACAAGCAGGCGGGCATCCGGACAGGCGGACAGCCGGAAACACACACGAAAGAATGTTTGCCTAATCTGAAACGGAGAACCATCGCACAGGATACGCGCTCGCTCGTTTAAAAAAAACTGCCAATGAAATATCATTATAATTTTTAAATAGTAAGTGAGTAAGTGAGTGAGTGAGTGAGTAATAGTAGTGAGTTTAGTGTGATCTCATTGGATAGCCAATGAGATCACACTAAACGCAGTTCAAATAACTTTTCTTAATTTTTTATACAAAAAAGTAGGGTTATAATTTTCTAAACATGTGCCAAATTTCAACCTTAAAGAGCTAATAGGTAATACAGAAAACTTTTCTAAAGCATTCATTAACAAAAGCACTTTTCATTTTAGGGTTCCTGGTAGCGATTTGGACATCGCCTAAACTAAACTTAATTTCTTCAAATGTAATTTAAACCTTGTTGGCTTCGTAACAAGGTATTTTTTCCCCTGACATCTGTCTATCCGTCTGTTCGCCCACCCGTCAGGTCCGTCTGTCTATCCGTCTGTTCGCCCACCCGTCCATCTGTATGTCACTGCCATTTTATTCTGACAATTACTATTCCGACTATTTATTTTACTATGTAGAGTACACGTGATATAAGATCACGCAAAATTAGCAATGATTAGGTAATATCTACTAGGCAAGCGTGCTGCACCTCTGGTCATATCGTCGCTTTCCATCAGGTAAGATCGTGGTTAAACGCTTGCCTAGTAAACAAAAAAGGAAAATAAACTGGCCAAGCGGGAGGCAGACTCACGCACCGAGGATTCCGTACACACTTGTAGGTATGTAAATAATACATCCAAGAATTTTTGTGATGTTTCTACTACGAATATTATTCGTAGTGTAATTGACATTAATTTCAACTTGATACCTCCCACGCGTTCCTGAGGAAAAGGGTATTGATAGACAGACAGACGGAGGACGGACAACAAAGTGATCCTAATTGATCCTGGTTACTTTTCTTCTTTTGAGGTACGGAACCCTGAAAAACTACACGACCGTTTTGTTAAGCCTGATCAGATTGTATTATTTTAGTAAAATCAATCAAGCAACAAGCAACAAATTAAAAATGTATATAACCCCCGACCCCCAACCCCCCATTATTAGGAAAAAACATCTCAATCACACCAGTTTTCAAACAAAAAACAGCATCAAAATCGGCCCATTCGTTTGGGAGCTACGATTCTCACCCCCCTCCCCTTCCTTCCTTCCCCCCATTGTAGCTAAGACCCATCTCGTTTACCCCAGCTTTCATACATATATGCCGCAGCTAAATCGGTCCATTCGTTTGGAATCTAATATTCTCCCCCCCCCCCTTTTATCACCTCCTTCTCCCCTTTTCTGACCTCCTTCTCCCCCTTTCTCACCTCATTCTCCCCCTTTTCTCACCTCCTTCTCCCCTTTTCTGACCTCCTTCTCCCCCTTTCTCACCTCATTCTCCCCCTTTTCTCACCTCCTTCTCCCTCCCTTTTCTCACCTCCTTCTCCCCCCTTTTCTCACATCCTTTCTCCATTGTTCACCTCCTTCTCCCCCCCTTTTTCCCACCTCCTTGTCCCCCCAATCCCCTATATATCTAGGAAACATCTCGATGACATCAGCTTTCAAACGGAAAAACCCGCATCAAATCTATCCATCCGTTTTGGAACTACGATTCTAACCCCCCCCCCCTCCCTCCTTTCCCCGTTATAGCTAAGACCCATCTCGTTTACCCTAGCTTTCAAACATAAAAAACCGCAGCTAAATCGGTCCATTCGTTTGGAAGCTACGATTCTCACCTCCCCCTGTCCCCCCTATCCTCCATATATCTAAGAACCATCTCGATCACATCAGCTTTAAAACAGAAAAAACCGCATCAAAATTGGTCCATTCGTTTGGGAGCTACGATGGCACAGGAACATACACACACACACACACACACACACACACAGTGATAGTGATACACACCCTAAACTTATACCACCCGTCTCTTTCTTTAGGGTTTAAAAAATCAACCGATCCAGCGCATGCAAACATCGAAACAAACATCCTGCAACGATCGAAACTTAATCCAGCCGGGCAAAAATCCGAAGCGTCCAAGACCCTGGGCGGTAATTTTCTGAGGCAACTCTGTAGAGCAATCAACTTACTCCTTATAACGACTGGGAAGGTCTTTGAAGAGAGCGCGCAGCGTCTATTCGACTTTTTCAAAACATTGCTAACGAGCCACTTTATGGTGCTATGTTGCTGTGAATGAAACACTGGCTGGCTGATTCTTGTGTACCTACTTATTTAGGAGGTAGATTTTTTCAAATGCAATAACAAAATTGTGGTTACTATGCTTTTCACTCACATAACTCGCAACGGAGGCGTGTATGTCCGTAAAACCTTGAATTTCGTTTTCCTTGATTTAGGTTTAGTTATGGGTACACTTTTAGAACGATAATTTAGCTTTAGTTATGGGTACACTTTTAGAACGATAATTTAGCTTTAGTTATGGGTACACTTTTAGAACGATAATTTAGCTTTAGTTATGGGTACACTTTTAGAACGATAATTTAGCTTTAGTTATGGGTACACTTTTAGAACGATAATTTAGCTTTAGTTATGGGTACACTTTTAGAACGATAATTTAGCTTTAGTTATGGGTACACTTTTAGAACGATAATTTAGCTTTAGTTATGGGTACACTTTTAGAACGATAATTTAGCTTTAGTTATGGGTACACTTTTAGAACGATAATTTTATAATACGGATGTGATAAATGCAGGCCGTACGTCTTATAAATTGGAGGGATTTAATTAAACAACGTTGAATAATGACCACATAGTAGTTACACTCAGAAATTTGACCCAGCTTTCCATGTTACGAATGTGATGGTCTTACAAAACCAAGACAGAACGCCCACTTAGATTTTTTATATTGCTTCTTAGATATATCGGAAATCAACTCAGAACACAACTTTTATTGTTCGACCTACACACTATGAAGACGGAATTATGGCATCGTCAATACAGATAATCCAATTATTTTCGGGATAAGTTCTAAATTAGGGCGTCTTAAAAAAGGCCTGTTCAACGAATGACTTATTCTTAAAAAGGCCTGTTCGCCGAGTGTCTTATTCTTTTTAAAGTATATTTCTTGAATTTTATAGTCCAGTATATATATTTTTTATTTCTGTTGTTTAAATTCATAGACATTATTTTCATCGAGTAAATTATGTATTTATTTTAGGACAACCCTGTTATATTGCGGTAAAAATGTGTGCAATAGAGAAGGCTTTATTTAGGAATATTAGGATAATTCCATAACAAAAAATATAGACGCTATTTTGTCGATAGGGCTGTAAGAACTAGCAAACAGTGTAACGATTTTACTTAGTCGATAAAGGTTTAAAAACGGCAAGGGTTTTACTGAGGCCAACATTTATTTACATTGTAGGAAATGAACTCATCTACCACCTTCACAAAAAAAAACAAATAAATAATACAGTGAGAAATTTTCTTTGTTGAAGTCAGTTAAAAATGAGCCCATTCGCAAATTAGTCTTTTTAAGAATAAGTTGTTTTAAGAATAAAACTTGTTATGAATAAGTCTTTTTAAGAATGAATCTTTGTACAAATAGGGTATTTCCCGAATAAAGCATTTTCAGAATAAGGCATATTGCGAGCAGGTCCTTATAAGACATTCATCCTTATAGGTCATTTTGCGAATAGGTCCAATGTCGACTAAACAAATATTTTGTTGGTAAAAATGCTTTTTTATAACAATTTAATATGTGGTCGAAAATACCAGATATTTTCCTAAAATCATGATTTCAACTCAAGAAAGTTAAACTTATTGCACTAAACTAGTGGCTCTGTGAGCTGTAGACTTCGCGAGCACAAACTTATTTTGCAAACAATCTAGCGGTGCACAGTAGCGCCATCTAGTTACCTTATTGTACAACTAACATTAATAACCAAGGTGCTCCATCATTCCATGCCTAGTCAGTAAAGGGCTGATTCTCTTGGTAGAAACCTAAAAGTGGGCAATACTGCATTATCCTGCTCATCACGCCGATGATCTTTATCAGATATTCACCAAATTTTTATGAGACAAAATTAATTACAATTTTTCAAATAAAAAAGAACCATCGAAATCGGCTGTAATAAGGCAGAGATATTCAGTAGCCCCCTTTGCCCCTTTTTGAAGGAAGTACCCCCCAATCAAAAATCCCCGACAGCTAAAAAAATTGTTAAACCTGTATACCAAGTTTCGTCAGGATCAGTTAAGATATGCGACCTGTGCGAGAACAGCCGAACAGCCGGACAGGCGCACAGCCTTTTTTTTTGCCCTATCTGAAACGTAGACGCATCGTGCTCGCTAGGTCAACTATAAGAATTACAATTATCCAGAGCACGCGTCTCTCACACACATACCCACAAAATCAGCTATGTATACAGCTGAATTACTAGACAGCTCCAGTGCCAAGCGCAGCATCCGACAGAATCCGTGCAAGCAATGTAACTGTCTACATTACCATTCTACGACAGAAGTGGGTCAGAAACCGAGCAAGCGACTTACCACTTATTCCGTATGTATGAAACGGATGCCAGCAGAGGTCGTATTAAAAGCCAGCATTTGACTGACCGCGCACCAACAGAATACTAAAGCGAGACTTTACGACCGAACATCTGAAACTACTTTATGTTTTATGTTTACTTCACGCCTCCGCATTCAACGCTACTTTATGAAGATTAACCGCAACTTGTGTCTCTTAAAATTAAATGGTCTTAAAAATTGATTCAAATCAGTTCTTTTAACTTTTACACGACAGCCCAAAAAGGATTAATGTATGTTTGTTTGTTTGTATGTATGCGAGTTGCTTTATTCCATCATAATTTTTAAATGCCTGAATAGATTTAGACGTATGGGATATCACTAGAATCCTTACATTCCCCCGAGAAACATAGATATATTTTTCGACTGAAAAAAAAAAAACAGTGTTCGGGCAGTATGGCACCTTTATAAAAAGCGAAAAACTAAAACTTCCAATTTTTCAATATGGGTATCATATTGAAGGCTTCGATAAGCACATTGCAACATTAGTATATAATTTATTGGCATAACATTTTTTTTGGCAGGGCATCCTTTTTTTTAGCTATTCAGCTAGTTTTTCGCCTTTGAATAAGTAATTAAAAAAAACATATACATATTCTCAAAACTCCTATCAACATTATTTTCTTATATCTTGTAGCATAATAAAATTAATTTAATAAATGAATGATTTTTATTATTATTTATATTCTTCAATATCTAGTTACTGAATGATACCCACAGAAAACTTCATTAAATTTACTTTAGAAGTAAACATGACTTTGTAAAAACGAGTCTACAGCCATGACTTTGAAGAAACAAATTGTGTAAAGGAATAGGTGGGAGATACTGAGTAGGTACTTACTGGTTGTTGTATAGTTTCAGTTTACTTCAATAAAAACATTGCAGATAGTCTTCAGATCTTACAGAATAAATTCGTCCGCAATGCAGTAGGTGCCCCCTGGTATCAGAGGAACACCGACCTGCATTTCGATCTTGAGCTTCCCTCGATCCTTCATACATGAAGTATGCTTCCCACCGGTACTTTGACGTGGCAACCCATCACCCCAACCCTCTTGTAGCTCAGGCATCTGACTACTCAACAGATGCGACAACAGACGCAATAAAGCCCCTCCGTAGACGCTCTAGAGACATCTTATGCGATCCGGACGACAAAATCGTTGCCACAGTAAAGGTAGCGACAGAGTCTTCCAACCCGTCTTCACCATCTGACATCACACTTAGAGACAGACACCGACCTCGCTGGCGAGGTCGAAGGTCCCGTAATTAAAGTCGATATTATTCGCTTTCAAGTTTCTTGCTGATTCTTCTCGAAGGTTATTCCTAATCGGTGGTCAGTTATGCAAATAATCAAAGGGCTCCAGGCAATTCTCAGGGCCCCCTCGATCACTACCAAAAGTAGCGATCCAGGGGTGTTAAGTCAAACCCCCGTAATCACTGGCAACTGGCCAAGCCGAGGTTCGTACCCCCTGGGCGCCCTTGAGCAAGTTGCCAAAATTTAACTTCGGCGTGCGCCTTCTGCGTCACGCATTGCGGCAGAGCGCTTTCGCGCCCGCCCCACCCGGTGACGCTGTAGAGGTCAGCTATAGACCAACAGCATATATACTCCCTACAAAAAATAAAAATATTGCAGATAGTAAAACTAGACTAAAATCATCTTCAAGTTGTCAAGTAATGGAGATTACCTACAGTACTTAAACTCAATTCAACTACTCCAACTAATTATGCAGGGGAAAATTCAAGACAGAAGTAAACCTGGAAGATGTCACCTCTCATCGCTTAGAAATCTCAGAACGTGGTACCTTTTCCTAGCAGCAGCATCCAAAACCAGGATAACCGTAGCCGACCTCCAGGGGAGATAGCACCCCAAGAAGAATATGAAATTTAATCCTCTGTGCTAGCAGAATAATTGCAAATTTGCGAATGGGGCATGATTGGCAACGATGAAACACAGTGTCGGTGTGGTGCACGGCTTCAATCCATGGCACAACTACTGGCCTGCCCAACTTGTCCTAACACCTGCACATTGGAGGAGCTATAAAATGGAATATGAATATGAATAATATGAATATGAATATGACTAGGTGTAAGTTAAAACACTCGATACGATAGAAGATGTAGAATAACTAAAAAAAGTTTTCCTGGGACTGATGCGAAATATCAGCTTTTCATTTATTTATTGTCATTTGCAATTGGGTAGGTTACACATTTTCCTAGTTCGCTAACCCTTGGAATGGAAAAACTTACATTCTTGACATAAAAAAACAAATTTATCAATAAGTTACATAGTAACTTTACTAAACATACTTAGTTGGTACTTATATTAAATCTTAAGGCTAGACTTGATATGACAACCTCGAACTTGGTTACCAAATCCGTTGACAACCTGTGAAAATCTACGGTGAAAATACATAATCTGAATAATATGAACATTCGAAATGATCCAGGTCCTGGCTCTGATCAAGAACAGTGCTGAGCAAACGTAGCGCCCATACAACATACTACCTGTTTTAATCAAAAAATTATAATTACATATCACACAGTGTCTTTTTTTATAGTTTATTTCGAGCTCCGTCGATCAATGTGACTGGGCCCATAAATTGAAAAACTTTACTCATACTAAAACTTCTCTATAATATCAATACTTTTATGAACATATTGCCCTTCCTCGTGCAATACTGTGCATGACACTCGTTCTGGTCCTGCACGAATAAAGTTTACTTGTTTAGTGTCAAAAAAAAAAAAGTTAATTAAATTATCTTCCCAGAGTACATTTAAACTAAAACTGTATAAACATTATTTTAACTGAATTCATTACGACCCTTCCCGCTAGCTATGTAAGTTTGCGTGCTCGAAATAATTTACACCTACGGTCGAGATTCCTAATTTACCATTTTTCTTTGCGTTGGAAACATTCCCAAGGGTAATTCACATAATTAAGGTAACAAACAGACGAAAATTTAATAGCATGAGCATTGCTCAAAGCAAAGTCGCGTAGATTGTTTACATTTCCGTTGATGACAACAGTTCGTCACAGTAAAAATTCAGTAGATAAAGACGCTACTGATGGAATTCATCAACATTAGGACCTTGGAGTGGACATTAGTTCTCGAGTGGAGACCACGTTTAGGCAAACGTAGTGTAGGACGCCCTGTGGCCAGGTGGAGTGACGACCTGCGAAAATCGGCTGGAAGAAAATGAATGAGGAGAGCTGAAGACCGAGCTCAGTGGCGTGCATTAGGAGAGGCCTACGTCCAGCAGTGGACAGATATAGGCTGATGATGATGATGATGATGATGATGATGATGATGATGACGACCTTGGTTAAATCTAATTTATAATATCTAACTTTTTTTGAGTGTTATATCTTTCCGCTCACTTTCCTGCTATCTATTGGTTTGATTTCGTGAAATGTGTAAGTGTTTACAGATGTAACACATGTTCACAGGTGTTACACATCATACGTGACTACTGTACGTACGGCTTGCTCGTTTTTTTTTTGTTCTAACTATTTTTCTACAATTGGTGAACTCCAGCCCAAGAAAAGTGTTATGCCGCTAATGTCAACGCCACTGGCCCCACAACTGCATGGAATTGAAAAATGAATAAATGGAATGTCTGATTGGAATTAAAGTGTTAATTTAATGAAAATCCAGTACAGAGCTGATATTTACTCAATTGACAATTCCAGCTGGACGTTACTCTAATAGCGTCACGCCTGTCCATAAGCCATAAGACTTTTATTGCAGTGCGTCCCAAAACTTGCGGAAACATGTGCGTCACTGCACTGCGCTCAGTTTTGATGTTTCATACTAATATGCCCTTCAAACCTAGAAATTATAAAGATTTTATATAAAGTTTCGCACACACTGCATGCCAGTTACAAGGTATGCTACTTCCCCAGGCGTAGTATTCTAGAAGAAGCAAGACTACGCCTAGCTACTGACTACTGCCTCATTTTTTACATGACTGCCCAAAAAAGGAGTGCAATGTTTTTTTAGGATTCATGTATGTTTGTTTGTTATTCCACCATAACTTTTCAATGCCTGAACAGATTTAGACGTATGGGGTATCGTTAGAACTCTTACATCCTCTCAAGTAACATGGCTATTCTTCTTCTTTTTTTTTTAAACGATTTGGCTCCATTATGGCTCCATTTTCAAATGCGAAAAATATATTTTTCTTCTTATTTTACAATACGGGTATCAAAATGAAGGCCTTGATAAGCACATTCCAAAATTATATAAAGTTTAAGTTATTTTTGGGCAGGACAGGCGTGCTTTTTATGTTGCCTAAATTCTGAAATCCCTAAAATGATTCTCTCACCGCAATTGCAAGATGAGTTGTGCCTAATAGAAAGCCAGCTATATGGCAGCGGTATAGCACTACTAACTATTATAACTGCATTAACTAAAATCTCACCGCTTTCCCAAAGTGTTCGTACTGCCTCTTAGTTTAGCTGTCTACTCATTTAGACCGAGGATATGAAAGTCTTCACGTTGTTTAGCTTCCATTTTTAGAAAAGGTATTTCTTTATTAAAGTAATAAGGAGACATGCTTTTCATGATGATGACAAAATGTACATTTTTAGACAAACCTTTGTTTTTTAAACCGGATCTTTTTAAATATTACAAGATTCAATTAAAAGTTAATTTTCATTGGTGCGTTTGTCGGCACTACCTAACATTATAAGAATAAAGATTTGTTTAGTATCGTTTGTATATCTAAGTGTGTTTATTTGTAATGAATAAACTCAAAAAATAATGAACCGATTTAAAAAAAAACTTTCGTTTATAGAAAGCTACATTATCAGCGAGTAACAAGGGTAGTAAATTTATTTATCAAAAAAATTAAGAAATCCCTACGAAAGTTGCAATAATGTAAACCCAACGTATCAAAAATATGCGCGTAAAAGACATTATTTGGCGTGTGCTGCGAAAACTATTGATGGAATCATCAATAGTTTACGCAGTGTAATTAAAATAACGTACTACATGTTCATAGTACTAATCATTACTTACTCACAAAAAAAGTTTACGAGGCTGAATGTATAACTATTATAGTTATGACACAATAACCGTTTTTTGTTCAAATTAGTCAATCAAAAGACTGGTAGAATAGAAAATTTGGATATATAAATATTTAGAGAAACCTTTAGCCACCCATGCGAAGCCGGGCCAGTTACTTGTTTCAAATTATTATGTACTAAATACATCTTTTTGTCAAGTAAAGTAGGCCTGATAAATGTATTGTTACGTAATTACTAAAAATAATAATTCATACTCACAATTAACTTGACCTTCATAGATCTAATAAATAGAGGGAAGATATAGCACCCTCTCATATCACGTAAACAACAACTGGACTACTATAAATAAACATAACATTAAGCACATTACACATTAAGCACGACATTTCCAATGTGTTATTTCCAATATCACATTTCCAATGTCGTGCTTAATGTGCATCAACAATATAGATATAAAGACATAGATAGATAGATAGATAACTCTTTATTGAACACCACACAAATAAAAATCTTACAACTAAAAAACAAAATTAATAATAAAATGTCACAAAGCGATCTCATACGCAGACTGTAGCGCGAATTAGATAACAATGTGCAACACTAACGTGTAACGTTACTCCACTTCGATTTTGAATAATGACAATTAGGTGCATTGCACCTAATTTATGTGAACAATGCTCGACGAGTAAGTACTTAATCTAACCACTTTTAATGAGATCTGTGCTGATATTAAACATATTTACACAGTCACACTGCACAAGATTTTCGTAAGAAGTATGAAACCGTATAAGAAAAGAAAGACAGTGTATTTTCATGAAAATACAAAGTTCTTGGAGACGTCAGGTCATATCATTTCAAAGTCTAGAGAGTGCGGGACAAATTAAAGAGAAGTCCTTTTGTACAGTGACCATAATAAAAAACTAGGCGTTTATTTATCTGGCATACTTCAAATGTTAGTTATTACACGGTATATTAATTGAGCCAAATGATACAGTTCCAGCTGCGGTTATCATAATGCCACCTTCTATATTTTTTTGCCTGTACAGGTAGGTACAGGTGGTCTACACACCAAACTCACCGACTACTGCTGAAACAACCTTTCTTAGGGCCTTGTAGTCGGTGAGTTGGTTGGCGACTTTGGTGTTTAGACTCCCTAAATGTTACTTTTAAGTTGGAGTATCCCATTCTTGTAAAAGCCTCCCTTAATAATTGATCACATTTCTTCATAGTAGTTAAGTGAAGTTCTGAAGCTTATTTTATAGTAAGCGCATCGCATTGTACAAAGTATTTAATATAATGGAATGAAAACATTTCGCATTTTTTTACTTATTTACCTTCGAGATAGCGTGCATTTAAAAATGAATAAAATTAAATTAAGACGAAAGTTCAGACAAATGCCGAATAAGCTTTTAATTAAAAGTGTCATATAAAGGTTTGAAAAAGTTAAAACACGCAATAATTCGAAAAAACACAGAAACTAATATAAAGTTATATTCCTAAAATATACCTAAACATAGTAAAAATTCAGCAACTTTAATTCTTAAGTGACTTAAAATATGCAAGACGCAAGGCTAGCAGCAGCAGCACTTATCCGTGAAATTGTAAATGAAAAAATTGACTTATGAGATTTAATAGCTATTGTTTGTTTATCGTATGAGGTAGTGCTGGCCTCTGGTGTCAGAGTTTGTCAGGCTGCCCGAAGGCCTCTGACATGGCTTAACAACTCCTATTAATCAATAACAGCCGCCACCGACAGCTTAACGTGCGAAGCATGGAGCGATGGAAAACTGCAATTTACTTAGAAATGTCATTGGCGCTGAGCCTAGGATCCAACCCGGTATCGTTGGATTCTAAGTTGCACTGTTGAACCGTTAAGCTACCATCGCTCTATATAGCTACGTGAAGCTACATTTTTGCAGGCATTGTGTCTTGGTTTCCGTCAAAAGCCCTATTTTTACCAGACTGCGCAACGCAAATGCCTAGTAATGTGTTTATTTACCACGTTTTTAATGAGTCTTGTTTATCTGTTTGTCTGTCTGTCGTTCCGGGTGGAATCTTGAAACTCAAATTTTGACCACTTTCCGATTAGTTATCCATCAGAAACTTTCAGGGTAGCTCACAAATCGATGACAGTGCATTCTGAAAAAAAAATAGACTTGGTTTTTAGATTTGTTTTTTTTTTAATCTAAATTTGCTGCTTATTTGTATTTCATACTGATATTCAATTATATTATTCAATTTGTACTTGTTTACAATTTTGTGAAAATTTTCCCTCGTAATTTAAATGAAAATCCCACAATTTTTGGAAAAGTCACAGTCACCGCATAGAGCAGTGGTTGCAGCAAGGACTTCACATTCATCCAAGAGACTACTTCCCATTCATTGTGATGATTGCTGGCGCGCTCATTACACAACCACCTACTAGAGAACACAACCCTATGAATATTTTTCTCGTGAAATAGAGAGATACTTTGGTCTGATATTTATGCCGACTTAACCCGCTATTTGTGATGTATATGTCTGTAAGACCGGGACGTTTTTAATAAGAAGAATGACTTTTTTATCTGCTATCGCATTGAGTTGGGATTTCGTGTACTTTCCACATTGCGCATTGATCTAACGATACGGGTTGATTTATACTAGAGGCTGTGCTATAGGTTGGGACCATTAGATCAACACACACTGGAGACGTGCACATCTCAAAGTTTTGGCACCAACCCGGTGCGTGAGACCGGGATCACAGCATACAGCTTGCAGCTTGTACCTACTTAATTTTTCTAATTATTTGTATCTTTTATTATGTATTTTCTTTCTTTCTTTCTTTTACAGAGTTAGCAGTATAGCGGTAGCAGTATAGCGGGAGTATCCTTTTTGGTTGAAAGAGTAACTAATTTAGAGTATATTTTATATCAGAAAAAACACTTATATATTTATATACATATAATGTTGACATCACCCGAAGATGCCTCGTGCAGAGGCGAAACACGTGTCGTATTGATGTCAGACGTTTGTTATTTGGATCGAGGTATATGTTTTTTATTGCGTATTTATATATAAGTGTTACGATACTTGTATTTGGGTAGGGTTTGTTTAGCGTGACTTTTTTATTGTGTGTATATATATTTATATATATTAAATGTATATAAATATATAAGTTTTTTTTCTGACCTCCAGGCCTTAGCTTTCATTTCATTTATATTTTACAATAGTTCTATTTGGGTAGGGTTTTGTTTAGCGTGGGGTTTTACTTGTGTTAATTTTACCATTTATCATTTGTCTGACTTACAGTTTTGGCGGAAGTAAGCTGCATATTTTTATATTGTTCATTTTAAATATGGATTTCCGCAAAGTATCTCTATTTTCTTGTTGAAGAAAAGGTACTTTTAATGTTTGACTAAGTAAAAGTAGCATGGAGTATTCCTTAAAATAAAACCTTAGGTGGAAAAACTCGGTACTTAGGTCCGGCGTCATCGTGATACGTCTCAAGTGGCGGATTAAAAAGAGACCCGCAAGGTTTTTTTATGGATGTCAAGATTCAAATGAATGAATAAACTATTTTGTAAAGGAACTCTTATTGGACCACGTTTCAAAAATATCCATTCATGGTCAATTTATCTGCCGTAAACGAGATTAGTTTTCTGTAGTATTTTTTGACATTTCAATGCACTTGATTTCAAAGATTTGACTTCACACAGGATAGTAGAAACTGGCTTATTGGAAAGGAAGTCTATTGTAATAAAAAAGTAGTTCCTAAACTGAACTGAGATGAGTGAAAATACGTACGAACCTAGGCTGAGGCCAGTAACTGACTTGTTGCGACTTCTTTACTGTACTGGCACGTCTAGTAAGATGATTAACTTTTTAATAGAATATATTCGCTTGAGCTGTTTGCTCCAAATTTGTATTACTAAAAATCTGTATTCCTCCAACAAAAGACTATATTTGCATTCCAACAAAAAATACAACACCCTCGAAGCAGTTAAGCGTACGTTTCCCTTTTGACGTCACACGACGCAACCTTTATTTGCGTCGAGTTCATATTTTCCTCGTTTAAAGACGTACCGTCGTCGGTGCCCTTTGATGTATGGAATCAGGTGCCCTTACGGGAAAAATGCTATGGAATGTGAGAGCAATTTGAGTGAATAGGGGCGTCCGCTTCCGTCATTATGGTAGGTACGGATGACAGAGCTGTAAATATGTTATTTTGTTTAAGTCATTTTGAAAAATCATTCCTCTGTTTTGCTTGTAGTCATGCGTGGTTGTTTTATGATATACATTGGTTGTAAATCATAATAATATACTAGTGGCTCTGTGAGCTGTATACTTTGCGAGTACAAACTTTTTGCAAACAATCTAGCGGTGTTTCTATTTATACTAACGTGAGCGTGATTCATTATTTAAAGACATATTACGACTGTCACTCACGACTTCTTTTTTCGAATAATTCGACCGGTGTTCAGACTTTAAAGACGTCCATTCTCAGGAGTTTGCGCAGCGAAGGCGCGACGCGAACTGTGGATCGCCGCGCGTGGCGCTCGTTGTGTCAGCGGCGCTGGCGACTCAGGTGCTGCAGGCGGGCTACTTTTTGTACCATGCTATTTTGCACAGCACTTGTAGTCTGTTAGGCTAAGACTGTGCATTGATAGTCAGTCAGTCAATCAGCGAAACGATAGCTTTATATATTTGGATTAATATATTAAAAGGTGCTTAAAAATCTTGCAACAGATTATCTTTTGAAGAACAGGTACAGTTGTATCTGACTAAAATCTAAAAGGTTAAAATAATATAGTCTCTCAATAATAACTATGTGAACTTTCAAAGTCTTAAGACGGTAGTTAGTTATCGTTAAAGTATTCTGCTTCTGTATTTTTACTGTTTGAACACTCATTGTTTGTCGTATGAGGTAGTGCTGACAGAGTTCGTCACGACGCTCGAGGGCATAGCTTAACGATTGCTATTATCCAATAACAGCCAGGACCAACAGCTTAACGTGCCTTTCGAAGCACCGAGTGATGGAAAACCACACATAACTTCAAAAAGTCATTGTTGCGGAGCCTAGGACCGAACCCGGTATCGTTGGATTCTAAGTTGTACTATTGAACACGTAAGCTACCACCGCTCTTGAACACTAAATTCATAGAACTCAACAAGTTTGTAGTGTAAAATAACAGTCTCTTTATCAAAACTCTTAAATGTAGTCTGGTAATCTAAGTAGTAAGATCTAGGTAGATTGAATTAAAAAAAGACACGTGAAAAAAGTCACTAATATAGTAATAAATGTAACTAACACAAAGAAGGCTGGAATCAAAAATAACTAGGTATTAATTGATAGATTCAGGCGTTACATTGCGGAAATCCATATTTAAATGAACAAAATAAAAATATGTAGCTTACTTCCGCCAAAACTGTAAGTCAGACAAATGATAAATGGTAAAATTAACACAAGTAAAACCCCACGCTAAACAAAACCCTACCCAAAATTGA
Organism: Alsophila aescularia; assembly: GCA_946251855.1. NCBI lineage: Eukaryota > Metazoa > Arthropoda > Insecta > Lepidoptera > Geometridae > Alsophila > Alsophila aescularia. The sequence goes on along the minus strand of OX276383.1, from coordinate 45,857,364 downwards.
ACTAATGAAAAATATAAATGAAATGAAAGCTAAGGTCTGGAGGCCAGAAAAAACACTTATTTACAAATAATATATATAAATATATATACACAATAAAAAAACCCCAAGCTAAACAAACCCTACCCAAATACAAGTATCGAAACACTTATATATTCATATACATATAATATAAAAACACAATAAAAACATATACCTCGATCCAAATACCATATGTCTGACATCAATACGACACGTGAATCGCCTCTGCACGAGACATGTTCGGGTGATGTTGACTCGTCGAGTGCTGGACTGAGAGACTTATATATTCATATACATATTTTTATATTATATGTAAATGAATATATAAGTGTTTCGATACTTGTATATGGGTAGGGTTTGTTTAGCTTGGGGGTTTTTTATTGTGTATATATATTTATATATATTATTTGTATATAAGTGTTTTTTCTGACCTCCAGACCTTAGCTTTCATTTCATTTATATTTTTCATTAGTTCAATTTTGGGTAGGGTTTTGTTTAGCGTGGGGTTTTACTTGTGTTAATTTTACCATTTATCATTTGTCTGACTTACTGTTTTGGCGGAAGTAAGCTACATATTTTTATTTTGTTCATTTTAACTAGGTATTGTAAAACCTATGTCAATTTGTTTTTCAAATTATTGGAGGCAATATAAATATTATTTCAAGATAAACAGGGCGCGTTTTTTTCTCTAGACAGTATGGTGAAATCAAAGTCTATAAGGGGTGAAATGCTGATAGGAACCATGGGCTCATTTAAAAAAAAATATGTAAATAAATTTCCTTGACAATGTGTATTTTTAGGGATACGCAAACTTTTTATAAAAAATAATCGCGGAACTTGTTTCTGATGCTTATGGCGAACAAAAATTTTTTTTTTCTTTATTTTTTTTTCAAAAGTTTACTCTCACGAAGTTGCTACGTCTTCATGAGAGTAAACTTTTTTATTTTCATACTTTATATTAGAAGAGATAAAATCAAAATATTTAACCAATTTTAGAAAAAAAATACTGAAAAAATTATTCATATGAATCCAATATCGCGAACATATTTTTATAAAACTTCGCATGTCTCTGAACTACAAAAACAATTTTCATTAAAAAAATATGTTCAATATTTTACTTTTACGATACCAAACTTTTCTGCAATCTTTTCAATTTGACTCTAGTATGCCTGTCACGTCACATTTTAGCTCAGTAAAACGAAATTTTCTAAGTTTCTTATCAAATTGAAAAGTTTAAGGTAAGCGTAAGTTGGATAAGCGCGTGTTGACTGAGAAGTTTTATAAGCCCTACTTGATTTTAAACTCTATCGTAACTAGCATGGTGAACGTGTTTGAGTACAGTATTATATTCAGTTCAGTAGTACAGAGTATTATATTCAGTTACTAGCTTCCGGTCGCGCATTCGTCCGAGTGGACTTCAAAAAGCCTTGAAGTTGTAACTGAAGAACAGCGCAAAATCTAATGGCCCAGCAATGTTTTTCAATTGGCTAGCGCTTTACCATTATGTACAAGGTACGAGTATTATATAATGAAGTGATCGAAGACTGTGATCAAGCTTAGCCTTCAATGGAACTAGCTGTCAACGACTACTTCCAGAATACCACGAAAGCAGTTGCTTGAGGATGTTTCACAAAACCACGACAAAACTATCGATACATAGTATTGGTAAAAGTGAGTACTTCTAACAAAAGTATGAATACAAAACACTCCCAACCGCAAGAACTGTGAAGCGAAGACACCCGCGCAACCGCTGCCCTTATTCGAAGATGGCCGCACAATCCCAACGGGGCTCCCGAACTATGTCACAACAGTATTTGAACTCCATGGAAAGTGCAATATTTGATTTGCATACTCTAATAATATAGAGACAAGTTTGGTGAGACTTCATGGTATTATGGTAGGTATATGGTGCAGGTACATACATACAGTAGTATACATACAGTACATACAGTACAGGTAGGTACATACAGTAGAATGGTGGAGTCAATTCTCACTACCAGGACCAATAAAGAAATTCAAATGTTTGAATGTTGGGAACAGTTAAAAGATTAAGAAGCTGTTACCCAACATTGAACCATTACAGGCGCAACGGATTAAGGCTCCAACTATATTATAACCTTATTCATGTTAATGTTCCATCCCAGTTTTCGCCTATTAGATGGTTTCAGTCGTTGTGTATTTAATGTGAAGTAAAGTGTTTTTCATTATGTCCAGAAGTATATGAATACAAAACATCCCTTACCACAACAGCTGTCACGACGCAAAGACAACCCGCGACCGTTGCCCTAATTTGAAGATGGCCACACAATCCCAGCGGGATAAAGTAACTGTGTAACTGCAGTACCTTGTGTCTACAGAAACGGTCAATTTTCTGCAAGCACACTAGAAATATCTCTATAGGTACAGTATCTCAGCGTATTTTATGTGATCAGAGTTTTGGTTTGCTGTGGAGGAAGATTTACTGTTGATTGTGAAACGACATTGCTTATAACATAATTTAAAATATAAAATAATTTACAAAAAAAAAACTTTTCCTTTGTAGGTGCTAAACAACTTGAATAGAGCAATGTTTATAGTTTATCACTACGTTTGTCATTAGTTTCCGTTCATGTATTTATTTCAATTTTAATCAAGTTATAATCTGTGTTATAAGTACACTCAAACACTCTGGTAAATTAAAAGCTTGAATTAGAAATGTCTCAAACTAGTGTACTGCTCACACCTGTATACTGCCACCTTGTTCTCCACTCCGTAGCCCAGCCATTTGTTGCTCGTTAGCCTCGTCCCGGCCACTAAATATTATGAATAATTGATGTAACAGCCACGGGCTAATTATCCCTAGCTTTAGCTACGTTTTTAAGTATACTTGGGCTACCGTTGCCCACCGGCTGAGTGGATTGAGGAGTAACACGTTAATAAGTAATGTGGGTCTTGTGATTGGAATGTAATTATATTTGTGTGTGATATGCGCTGTCTTACCTTGTATATTGACTTCTAGGTTTAAGGTGTAGATACGAGTAAAGAGACAGCGACAACAACATCTCTATTGACAGTGATAGTAATAACAAATAGTCATTGACTGTTGTGTAGAAATTAAGCTTTTTTAGCCCCAGAACTCGACATGGGCGTTGTTACAAGTGTATGTATGTGTGTTTGTGGCTGTCTGTGTTTGAGTACACCATTATATTCAGTTACTAGATTTCGGTCGTGCGTTCGTCCAAGTGGACTTCGAAAAGCCTTGAAGTTTGTTACTGAAGAACAGCGCCAAATCTAATGGCCCAGCAATGTTTTTCAGTTGGTTTTAGGCTAGCGCTTTACCACAATGCTACAAGGTATTATATAATGTGTGATGATGTGATCGAAGACTGTGATCAAACTTAGCCTTGAATGGAACTGGCTGTCAAGGACTACTTCCAGAATACCCCGAAAACAGCTGCTTGAGGATGTTTCACAAAACCACGACACAACTCCTGTCGATACATAGTAATGGTAAAAGTGTTTGTGGCTGTCTGTGGCATCGTAGCTCTCAAACGAATGGACCGATTTTGATGCGTTTTTCTGTTTGATAGCTGATGTTATCGAAATAGTTCTTAGCTATAATGGGGGGTTATATACATTTCTGATTTGTGATCGTAGAAGAAGTCAGAGGAAAATGACATTTAAGTCACTGTAGGAACTATTGGCACTATAACATCACGTGCATGTGTCGTGGCTCTACAAACACTGATTCACGAGTGGCATTGTATACTTACACTCTGTTTCAAACCATTAATGTTTTGAATGCGAACTAGCAGATAGGTTATGATATTCAATTTGTTGACTTAGGGTCACTGACAGTAAGAGCTAAATTGAATTTAGAAATTTAATGTTCCAACTTACCACAGGGTACTTTAAGAAAAATGAGGAAGTTCTTGTGGTGTATTGGATATAACACATCCACGTTACACTGATTGAGTTCACATGTCCAGTCAATTTATGATATATCTTTAAATTCACGAATTTCCAAACCTGGCTGAGTTTCATGTTTTATTTAGTTTTGTAATACTGTCAGTCCCTATATTAATAAGTACACTGCTGGTCTGCTACTTTAAAGATTCTGGTTTCAATTTGTGATTAATTAATACAAACGGATGACATTTTAACAGAGGAAAGGATACAAATTCGGTAAGTGCCGTCTCCGATTCTTAAATCTATTTTGGGATTCGTATATAAATATAAAGCTATATTTGGTCCGGACGGAAAGAAAAAGGTTAAGGGTGGGACTTTGCTAATTTATTCGTGGCTCTACAAACTGAAATTGCTGCGAAATTTTGGTGAAATTATTTTTTATTCATAGAATTTTATACGAAAGCATAAACATCAAACAAAGTTACTTCCTTTAAAATTAATTAAAGTATATTAATGTTTCTCACTGCAAATTATAAACTACGTCAAATTTACGTGGTGTCAAAACTAAACCGGGAACGTGTCAATTCGAAACGAAAACAATTACGGGAACAAACGGGTCGCCCGATTTACATAGGGGATGGTGGCCCTCCCTCGCCGCCTTGGGCAAGGGGACGCCCGATTAAAATCCCTAAAATACACGTCAACGTGTTGACATTTTGATGAGGAGGAATAAATTCACGCGGGGGACATAGGCCCCGGGGCAAGATCGTGCCCGAAGAAAATGAAGGCAATCAAGCACCCGCTTTTTTCCTCCAACGCTGTTGTCGTGTTCAAATTATGCGCGACTATTTATAATTGGATCCTATTTACTCAATTGCACACTTTTCAAATAAAATACAAAGCCAAATTAGTGTTAAATTAACGATTCCAACCGTTTTAAAAAACATTTTAATTTTCACCATTAACTACCTATACTTTTATCTTTGACTACAACAGGGTATTTGACAAAATTTCTCAATATTTTTATCAAATACATTTTTTTTAAAACACTGTGCATTGTTTTTAGTCAAATGGCGATATTATTTTTGTCTAGTAATGATTTGAACATACAGTCGGTATCCATAAGATATACTCTAATAATGCAATGAATCGTTTTATTTTTTCTCATTTACTGTCATTTGCTATTACTGAGAATTTATACTCAACAAAACAAATTCGATTACAAAATTACTGTTTAATCTATCAGGAACAGGTCCAGCTCAAGGGGCTGTAGTGTCAAAACCGCATTTTACACGACATCAAAGTAGGCCCAAATCAAACTGTTTCTGTTTCTACTATGCTGCTGCGGAAATAATGGAACCGTCAGACATCGGCGACACCTCGTCACTGGCACAAGGGTGACCATTCAACACTTTTCCGGACAAGTCCTGGAGCAAAATTGGAAACTAAATCACACTGAATTTTCCACTCTACGGACGAGTGTTAAGAGCTACTATCGCGTAAAAATGCAGTGATACACATGTCGGCTGTTTATATCTATGCGTTTGGTTTTTGAGGACAAGAATGAAAAGCAATCTAACTTTAAACAATAGCAGAGCTACGGAATTGTGGTGCTACGAAAACTCTAAGCAGTGGCAGGTTCCGGCTGTCGCTTGCTTCGCCCGCTTGATGCCCGCTCAACTCGCTCCGAGCGAAATGCGAAATTCTTGTGATGAATGGGCGCGTCTCGTTATGCAGAGCGCTTGTAAATAGAGGGTTATTAAGTTGGTAATGGGAAGTTTGAATGAGTTGCATCTGCCGAAATTGGGACACAGGCAGGGAACGTAATATATTCCACCCGCAACTTTGGCCTCGTGATTTCTGATACCCGTATTATATGGTCTATAAATTCATTTCGCCTGTAGTACTTCTAATGTTCGCCCACGGAGGTTTTCGGTTAAGGGATGGAGTGACGTTAAAGTCCCTGGACTGGCAGAGAATAGTCGCATATTAGGCTTAGCAACTTGTCCAAGGAGAGGCTTATGCCCAGCAGAGGATGGACGGAGTGATTGTGACAATATCTTGAATAAAATTCATATAAGCAATACTTTTTGTTGCTGTCAAAATCTTCTATGGAAATAAAGAGTCTAATAATGAGTAGTTCAGAAGAAGACCAACAATCTTTTATTAACTTCTAACGTTCGGGTCCAGTTCTCCTGATGACGAATTGTTTCCTATTTTGCTGAATGTTCTTCAACAGTAATAGCGGAAACTCACAATAAATCAGTGCCACAATAAACATCCCGATATAAATATGTACGACTCTGGTATTAGTGACATTTTCCTTCCGCATAAATAATGATAACTAGAAATATAATATCTCTCGCCCTCTATACGTTAAGAATTATTATAGCTAAATAAGGCAAATGTCAAAAATACTGCCCTATGAGAAGCTGCGACGCGTGGCGACGGCGACGCATAAAGAGGACTTCCGGCGAAGTGAACATTAATTACGCATCCCTTCCGTAATGTACTGGATACTTCTTCGTGTCTATGTTTCAACTATTCTGATGGGTTTGTAAATGGATAATATTGTTTTGTTACACATAACAAAGAATTAAAATATTTTATCATTTTATAAGTTGGTATGTCAATTTTTAGAGTTTTTTTTAATTTATACTTTAACACTTGTTGCTATTGTTTATACAACATCCTTTTCTTTTTTAATTGTAAAATTGGTAATCAATAGTACTTTCTTTATTTTTGGTTTCAAATGGTTTTCCTTTTTAGTGTGTGCTTTTGACAAATGAGGAATAATAACAGCAGTAAAATTACCGATATGTAAATATTAGTGTAAAGACATGAAAAAGTATTCAAAATAGGAATGGTTGTACTAATTTTCCGAAAGAAGAAATATTCTATATTCCCTTATTATTATTCCCTTATTATAAGAGTATTGCCAATCTGGTTGGGACTCAACAGCCTGCATTCGGATTTGCCTATAATGTAGCCAACCTATAACTGAGTCGTCTCTTTCACTTTAGGTGATTCAGCCTGTAGCTTTCAGATTTGCATATATTATAATGTAATCGAATTGTAATAATTTTGCCGCCTCTTTCACTTGAGGTAACTCAACCGGCGGCTTTATCGCCAAGCTACGTAATATTTTAATTATTTCATTTATTACTTTGTACGTTAAACATCAGAGGAAAATCTATGCATTTCAGAAACAGATACTAAAAAATTAAAACAAACCTGTGTGCAGCAAAAAAAGCAACAATATTTTCCAGTTCAGTATCGAGTATTACTTTCAAAAATATTTTGTACCCTCCACGGTCGGAGATTTATAAGGGATTATACTGCACACAAACACATGGAAATCTCCCTTTGAGCACCCGTACAAAATTTATTTTACTGGCTATTGTACACAGTAAATAAAAATCTGTTAAATTTTTACACGACTGCCCACGATGCACGATGCACGATTTTTTGTCCCAAAAAAAGGAATGTAATGTTTTTAGGATTCATGTATGTTTGTATGTATGTATGTATGTTTGTATGTGAGTTTCTTAATTCCACCATAACTTTTAAATGCCCGAACAGATTTAGACGTATGGGCAATCATTAGAATTCTTTAATTCCCTTCGAGTTACCATGTTGTATTTATTTTAATTCAATTTGGCGGCAGTATGGCTCCAATTTCTAACGCGAAAAAAATTAGAAAATATTTTACAATATGGATATCAAATTGAAGGCCTTGATAAGCACATTCCAACAGTATATAATTTATTGGCATAAGTTCTGTTATTACGGGGCAAGCGTGTTTTTTTTAGTTTTTGTTTGAAGAAATGATTGTGTCGACTTGACCGAAAATAGAAAACGCCTGATCTATTAAACCACTCTAGCCTTGAATATGCACAGTTTGTAAAATTCAGAAAACGAGAAAGTAAAGAACGAGGACGTGTGGTAGTTGCACAATAAATGTGTATTATGGGAGTAAGCGAACAATCAATAGAAGCACAGATACTTTTGGCTATTCATGAGCAATCTTCACACATCTCTGCTTTTGTAGAGTGATGCTCTTACTACTAAATATTTAAATAAAAGCTTGTTCAATTGGTATCTAATGTGAAATGTATAATCTAATGTGACGTGTATAAAAGAAGCAACGTGTGCTCAAGAACACGGACAGAAAAATATATAGTGACGTGTAACTAACCAAGCTGGTCACAACTCTCGAAGAACCGACAACCGTTGGGGTAAACGAGTTCTAGACTAGAGACCGCGCTTAGGCATACATAGTATAGGGCGCCCACCGGCCAGGTGGAGTGAAGACTTGCGAAAAGCGGCTGGCAGAAACTGGATGAGGAGTGCCGAAGATCGGGTTCAGTGGCGTTCACTAGGAGAGGCCTACGTCCAGCAGAGGACGAAAATAGGCTGATGACGATGACGATTATGAACTAATAAAGAAGAGGCTACTTCTGTATAAGCGTGTAGCATTATTCGTAGACCGCATCATCACTAAAAATCTGGTCTGGGGAGACAAAGGTCAAACGCAAGCTTACAGCTAAAAAAAAAAAACATATTTTCTTCTGTACTTATATTACAAAAAGTATGTACAATGACGATAAAAAAAGGATAAGTGGAATGAAAATAAGCTGTTAAAGAATATAACATTTTTAAAAATGTTGTGTATCTGTATTTTTGTCTGTCTGTTTGTCTGTTTGTTTGCGCATCACGTAAAAACGACTGGACCGATTGCGATGCGGCTGTCACTGTTCGATAGTTGAGGGTTGGCTTAAAAACTGGTGTACTTGGAATCTCAATTCGATGAGTAGAAGTCAAGCACTCGATAAAAAAAACATTTGGCGTATAAACGAATATGGAAGATATTGGTACTTTTGGTTCTCGAAAACACATTGAATCCTTATATCCAAGAAAAATTACCAGGCGGGCAAAGCTGCGGGCACAGTACATGTTAAACATACACACATACACGTAGATGCACTTCTGTCTAGTTTACTGTGACCATGCATCGGTCACCGAAGGCCCACAAATACTAGCATCAGCAATACAGGAAACAATTATTTTTCGTTCAGCACATTGCGAGGGCGGCTTACATAATATGTACACGATATTTAGCAAAGGGTTGGTTCTGAATGGGCGCTCGAATATTTTGTTTAATGCTCCGTTGGCTATTGAATAATATGATTGACAAGTCAACAGGGTTTAATTATAGTTGCCAGTTTGTAGAAGCTCGCTGCGATGTAGCCATGCGCTCGTTTTTATTCAGTAATTGTTTATTCTGTGGTTACGTATGTCATGTTATTCAGTTATTGCCTAATTCAAACATCAAGAAGGTTTAAACAACCCTGGCAACGTCACTCTAAACTAAGCGGAGGATAACCATAAAATTTGAAGATACAAGTGATTTAGGTACGAAATCAGCGGAGAGCCCCAAAATACGCAAATATAGTATCCTTGATAGTGGTTATATATTTGAAAGATGACCGCGCTTAAGCAAAGGTATTGTAGGGCGCCGTGGCCAGGTGAAGTGATGACCTGCGAAACAGGATTCCGAGAGCTACTGACCGAGCTCAGTGGCGTGTATCAGGAGAGGCCTACGTCCAGACGTGGACAAGTATAGGCTGATGATTATGATGATGTAAGAAGGTTTGTAGCAATCCGGAAAATATAATTTTAAAAAAACATTACGCCTTTACTGTCATGATAATTTAATGGCTGCTAGGCGTAGGCATCTCAGATCATGGGCGAGTCAAAACATCGAAACGGAATACAAGCACAAATAAAAAAAAACCCTGACCCCCACCCCCCATTATAGCTAAGAAGCATCTCGGTCACATCAAATTTTCAACATATAAACCTCATCAAATTCAGTCCATTCGTTTGGGAGCTACAATCCTCACCCCCCCCCCCCCCCCCCCCCACCCTCTCAATTATAGCTAAGCACCACCAGCACCATCTCGTTTACTTCAGCTTTGAAAAACCCGCAGCTAAAGCAACTATTCAAACCACAAAACTCCTCCCTCCCCCTCTTCCCTCCTACCCCTCATTATATCTAAGAACCATCTCGTTTACCCCAGTTTTCAAACATAAAAATCACAGCTAAATCGGTCCATTCGTTTGGAAGCTACGATCCTCAACCCCCCTTTTCTCACCTCCCCCCTCTTCCCTCATCCCCCATATATCTCAAAACCATCTCGATCACATCAGCTTTCAAACGGAAAAAAACGCATCAAAATCGTTCCATTCGTTTGGGAGCTATGATGCCACAGACAGACACACACAAAAACACACACAGTGATACACACCCTAAACTTATAACACCCGTCTCTTTGTTCAGGGGTTAAAATACTCGTAAGTTGGACCAGTACTAACTGTAACTATCAGTATCGCTTCAATATCTCAAACTCAGTCTAAAGTACAAACGCGCCACTTTGTGGTTATTTTGGCTTAGTGGTTATAGCAAAATAAAGCAAACCAGCCTCATTTTGATAAATTGTTACCTGACTGCACGGAGGGTTATGTGTTTGGGTTGTATGTATGTTTGTTTGTTTGTACATTTCGAGGCGCATCCTACAGCCTAAACAGTTTGATGGATTTTGATTAATTAATTAGATTTTAATTAATTATTATTCACTTTATTTATCTTTTTATCTTAGATTTAAACTTTTTACAATATTTCTTTGAATAAAAGCAGATAAAAATATTATAAAAAACCTAAACCACGGTACCAACGGTAGCGGACCAGGGCCCAAACTACCGGTGGCTAGGGCTGCAGACTGAGGAACCTCCTGACTATACGCGCCGTGTCAAGAGTACTGCCTTCTGCATCTGACCCTTAATCCAACCATCTAGCGAGAGCCTCTTAAGATGTTGGTCGAGGCTCTTCGCTATAAGGCCGTTCGCCGAAACAACTATCGGGAAAATGATCGTCGAGTCAACATTCCACATGGCGGTCACCTCATGTGCCAAGTCATGGTACTTGCTGAGATTGTCCTTCTCGGTCTTCGCGAGGTTCTCATCGTGTGAAATGGTGATGTCGACGAGCACTGCCCAGCGTTGGGACCGGTCTACCAGCACAATGTCAGGCTTATTGGCAACAATAGTTCTGTCCGTGATGATAGAGCGGTCCCAATAGAGCAATGCACGACCATTTTCGAGAACTGGCGCCGGTGCGTACTTATAGTACGGCACTTCAGACTCGACAAGGTCATACCGAAGGGCAATTTGCTGATGGATGATCCTGGCTACTTAGTTGTGTGAATCTCCGTTAGCAAGATGAGAACAGCCGGAAATTATATGCCTGAGGGACTCCCCGGGACAAATGTCGACCGTACCGTCCTGCATAATATATTTCCGGTAGTTATTCGTCTTGATAACTTCGTCCGCAATTGCACAGACAAAACCCTCAGTTTCCCCAAAGAGGTCACCAAAGCGTAGCCAGTTCACCGACGTGAGCAAGTTCACATCAGGCCCTGTTAAGGCCCGATAGAACCGCCCGTGCAGATCCTTGTCCTTCCATACGTCCTTGCGGTCATCGGTCTCAACACCGATGGTTTGCGCCAATTCTCGTTTGCCAAGGAGAGCGGTGTGAGAGTCTTATCAACTGCCACCACATCACGATGCAACCCACACTCGGTGTTTAGGAAGTACTCCCTGAGACTGCACACTTCATGGTTGTGGAGGTTCTTGGTATTTAAAAAGCCACGACCCCCCCCCCCCCCCACTTCCATGGTATGTACAATCTCATAACAGACGAGCGCGGGTGTAACATACGATGTGACGTATGCAGTTGACGGACTCTCTTATCCAAGGTGTCAAGCTCAGTTTGAGTCCACTTTAGTATGCCAAAAGAGTATATGAGCAAGGGCATCACCCAACCGTTGAAGGCACGCGCCTTATTGCCACCTGACAAAAGACTGTTAAGTACTTTGGTCAGGCGGCAGAAGAAGCGCTCTTTCACCGACTGTTTAATCTCCCTGTCCATGATACCCAACGATTGTGACATACCAAGGTATTTGTAGGTCTCGGTCTCAGAGAGAGATTTGAGAGTCATTGTCTCAGAAAGCTGCAAATTCATAGAATTTACAACTTCCCCCGCTGCACATGCATGACCGCACATTTGTCCACACCGAACTCCATGTTGACTGCTTTACTGAAAATTTCTGTGATTTTCAGTAACTCCATCAAGTCTGGACGTTTCAGTGCAAACAACTTGAGGTCATCCATGTACAGCAGATGAGAAATGATCTCGCCCTCTCTCCGTAGCCGATAGCATAACCCTGAATCCTTCAACAAAGTGCTGAGAGGATTCAGTGCTAGGCAAAACCACAAAGGACTCAAACTGTCACCCTGAAATATGCCTCACTCTATCCTTATAAAGTCCTGCGAACCACAAAGGCTGTCTCCACCACCTGGTTGACGAAGAACTGTGGTCCACTGCCTCATACACGCACCTAAGAAAGATCTCAGAGTTGCATCGATTTTATACAACTCTAAAATCCTCTCTAGCCATGAATGAGGCACTGAATCATAGGCCTTCTTGTAGTCAATCCAGGCAGTAGAAAGGATCCCTCTGTTCCGCCGAACTTGTTGGCAAATGGTAGTGTCTATGAAGAGGAGCTTTTTAATACCACGAGACCAAACCCTACATCCATTCTGAGCGAGGGCCAAAATATTGTTCGCAACAATATGCGAATACATTTTTGTTCTCAGAATGGATGTAAGGAGCTTGTACATAGTGGGCAAGCATGTAATGGGTCTATAATTTTTAGCTTCCGTGGTACTACCGGACTTATGGAGCAAGGAGGTAAAGCCAGTTGTCATGAAACTGGGAAGAGAACCAAGCTCAAGGGTTTCCTGAAATTGTATTGCCAAACATGGATGTGAGCATCGAATCCACTTTATCCAGAAGTTGTGCAATCCATCCGGTCCAGGACTTTTCCAGTTCGGAGCCGTACGAATTGCACAACTAACGTCTATGGGGCTGATAGACACAGACCCCATGGTTTCGATTGATTGACTCACATGCATGTTCGACAACACTCATCCAGTCGGGTGACTCTCTCGGGTGACATGTCCGTGTGTTCAACGGGCACCGACCAAATACCACGCCAGAAGTTAATCATAGCAGTAGCATCTGGCAGCTGCCCATCACCCACACGTTGGTCAGTTCCCTCCCAGTTTCGATACACCTTCCTTTGATCACTTTGGAAAAGGCGATTCTGGTAATATCTATCCACACGCTCTCTGTAGCGACGAATACGGTTTGCCCACGCATAGACTTTCTGCTTCAGGAAGTCTATACGTTCCGTGACACAAGCCATATAATGCTGAGGCCTGATACTAGTCCCAGCAAAGGCACGAAACGCATGACACGGGGACGATTGTTACCCCGGCTGAAACAGACCAGCTTTGCAATGAGAGTCCTAGACGTATTAATACGCCGCTCGATCCGTACTTGCCATGCAGGGACAAATCCGGCGGTTCGCGGTGCTCGGTCAGCGTCCGGAAACTTGACTCGAGCCACGCGACACGCCGCAATAGCCCCGCAATACAGGATCGAGTGGGTATCAATTAAGTCTTCACTAGTCCGTAAGTACGGCGCCAGCAAAGCGTCCAGAGCTCCCATTAACGCTAGATTACGTCTATGGGTGGGCATACGTGGTAGTCGTGGCCTAGAGTTGAGTGTGGACCGATACTGTAAAATCGCGTCCTCCAAAGCACTCCTCAATTGCTCAATGGCTTGGGTACTTACGCTCATATTCACACAATCATCCTCATCGACCTCGGGATCTACCCGTGTCGCCGTCGATGCTGGGGTCATAAATGTCCCCGTGTCGGACAGGTTCCGCGTCGAGGCTGAAGTCGTGTGAATAGGCAACGCCTCTAAGCGCAGCCGATCTAGCACGAACTGGTCAAACAATTTGCACCGATGGATAGCCCGCACTTGATCCGAAAGTCGCTGGGCGGATACGACGACAGTCGGTTCCAAGGTCCGAAACAGACAGCATCCCGGTATGCGTCACGGTACGCAGTAAGGCTGGTTCTTCCTTCTGTAGCCCCATAGTATGCGCGCATAACACTCTCATTTAACGGATAAGTCCATTTGCGCCGCACTGCGGCACCAGTAGCGGGGGCCGGGCGTGGAGCATGCTGCCCCACAGGCCCCAAGCGTGCTGGCACCGGTGGTCGCCCACGGCGCGCAGGTCTTGGCGGCTACGGTGGCGACGGTGGCCCACCCTCATCGCTCGACGTGCTGGTGTCGGGAGGAGTAACGTACTCATCTCCCGAAGACGAGCTCGGAGACGACGGGGCGGGCGGTGGTGGTGGACGTGCGTTACTTGATTCCGCTGCTGTTGTTTTTGCTTTTAGTCTTGTGATCATTCGCTATTTATTGATTTTCTTCATTGAAATTTGTTGTCAGATAGTGACAACTGTCATATTTTGTATTTTGCATCATTTTCTATTAAATAAGATTTTAGTACACCAGTTTATCTTGAAACATGTTATAAAAAGTATATAGCTGCAATGGAATTTAATGATATTGGAAAAATATGTAAAATATGTATATAATGGAGATCACAAAGAAATAGGACGTGTTGACAGCGGTGCAGTTTTTTTTTTTTTTTTCTTTTTTTATTATTATTTCTAATTAAAATGAAGGTCTTTAAGAGACCATTTCGAAAATATATAATTCTTATAACTAAAATAGCAATTGGGTTTTAAAGCTTCTTAAGAAATTACATTACAAAATTATCTATATTATTCAAGTTAATGTATTATACTATTATCTAATATTGCAATTGCTACTAAGGCATAAAAAATTATGTTAAAAAAAGAAACATAACTATGTGTTAATCCAGGGTATACTTGTAAGTACTTCCATAATAAATTTTATCCAAATCCGTTTCAGCCGTTTACGCATGAAGAAATAACGAACATACACATACACCCTGACATACATACAAACTTACATCTTTATAATGTTATTATTCTTGCGGGCGGCCAGCTCGTATTCAATAATTTTATTCGCAGTCGGGTTTTTTTTGTATTTTAATTATGATTTTATTTATTTCAGCTTATCTTTCAATTAAGTTTAAACGTCTCTTTTGGAAATACTAAGAAACTTTCACCATAATTGCTTCAAGGTTCTAAATTATTCGAAACCGACGAACCCAACAATCTAAATCATTTGTAAAGAGACCAGCAGGTGTTGTGATTCATGCGATGAAACCGCAACGCCGTCTCAGGCTAATGTGTTTACCCCATTACATCTAGAGGTTTTACGGCCAACAGTTACGGACCTCTCCCGCCCCCCACTTCGCGAATAAATAAGACACGAGGAAGTGGGATTTACGAGAGCTCAAAAGACCAGCTTATCTGGTTATGTTCAGTACCTCCGGTTGGATTTCTCCAAACATCGTCGACTCGGCGCGTTTGCGTTAAGTTTTATTACTTTTCTCTCTTGTAAATTATAGGTGTAATATACGAGTGAAGGATGTCGGTACATTTGTTCTTATATTCCCTTTGTGGAAATGATAAAAATGTAAAATAAACGGAGGGACTCGCTGTGATGCAGGGGTGCGGAAATTTGAATGTTATGTGATTTATCAAGATCATATAGGCACATGCTCGGGAAGTGACGGTTATTCAAATATTTGGGCTATAAATTCGAAGAAAAAACAGTAAACAATAGGATATAAATAAATTGTTTGAAACTAACCACAGTTTACCACAGACTTCGAACGTACAAAGAAAAAATGAGAACCTCCCTTATGAATTAAGAAAAAAAACATGACGTTCATTCTACCTAATTTTTGACAGTCATTTACGCAGAAGTACATTGAAAAATACCAATAAAATATATGTCTTAAGTATCCTTACCGAATCAACACCAAAGATGATAACATATCGTATATATCCGCTGCACCCAGCTACAGAATACCTATATTTTATTCTTTTATTCAAAAAATTCCCAACACGAAAAGCCGGTAGTCGTCACAAAATCGTTTCGAACGCGTATGCCGGAACGAATTGACTAGCTCGGGTTACCAGGCGTCGGCGAACGAAAATAGAATCAAAAATGTTAGACTCCGTATATTGGAGGGTCAGACACGAATTGTTAGGCCTATGCGACTAAAACATCCAAACATCCAGCTATCTGCACTAGATGTGGAATGCAATCACAGTCATCAAGTCCTGGGTGATGGTTTCTTTCAGAAATAGTTTTAGCTACTATAATTTTTTTCTTAACGCTTCTTCTGTTCACTGCCTCTTAAAATAAGTCATTTGCAGACGCACTGTCATGTCAACCTAGCATAGCACGATAAATTTGTGTCAGAAAAAGCATGCACTACCATCTGACTATACACTACTCCTAAATATAATATTTGCCGAGCAGATCCCCGCAGGTAGTGACCGTAGCCCAAAATGAAGACTTCACCGAATCTGAACAGCCCAACCCAAGTGGGCCGCCACAGGAGCAACCTGAATAAGTAGGAGTATAATGACCTGGACAAATCACAATGTGACTCGTGCCCCAGTGCTCTGACAAGAGGTTGCGGCGACCCCATACGACCAAGGTGCTTATCCGCTATGCTAAACGCAATTCATTGCAGAAAAGGTGTGACGTCATTACGACAATGCAAGAACAATCCAACGTAGATATCGTAACGCGACGCGTTAGAATAGTAGTTATTAGTTGAAGACGGCTTGTGTCTTCCGGCTGATGACGATGAATCACCTGATGGTAAGTAATGATTTGATCGCAAAAGATCGATTTAAATATCAAATTAGTGGGCGCAGCACTTGGACTACCTATAAGCCGGTCAGTGCATGTGAGCTGCCCAACTGTTTCATGTGGTACATCCCGTTTTGGGTAACCGTAGAAATTACTTAAACAAAAGGGCAAAAAATAAATAGGTGTTCTGCTCAATGAAATGAAACCCTTAATTAAAACTAATAATTGTCTATTTTGACTGCAAAACAAAATATCGATAAATTGTGTTGAATGACTAGCAATAGAGCTTTAATATATTTTTTTAAACCTGACTGTACCGTTTAACAATAGTGAAATGAGTTCCCAAGAGGGATTAAGTGTACTAAATATTAAAAAGTTACCGCAATGCCACTTCTGAGTAGGTATTTTCTATGGTTACCCAAACGGGATGTAGCCGTTTTATGTAGCAGTTAGCTTGTATTGTAGTAGTTAGTTAATAAAGTAAAATACTTGCCCATATTCAAGATTTAAAAATCATAGAATGTGTTTCGTTCTTACAGCATGAGCGTAAAAGCATAGTAACTTGAGTCTAATAGTACGAGTATATTTCTTGAATAAGACGAAAACATGACTCAAATAATTTCGCCTTACTATTCAAATCATTCATTTACGAGTAAATAACATGCTTTATCCAAATAAATACAAGTTTCAAAAAGGCAAAATAGGAATTTCAGACAACTGAAGCGAAAATTGCTTTGATTTTGTTATGTGCACAAATTACGCTTTCGACGGAACATGAGAAGCCAGCAATCAAAAAAATGTGAATTTATTTTTTGCGAGTAAAATATGAAGCCAATCATGTATTTTTTTTATTACTGTGACATAGTATCCATGGTCAATATCCCGTTTCTAAAGTTTATAGTACTGTTTGTGACCATGTTAGTTTTAAATATATTACTGTAACATGCCTGCAAAATAGCTACTTTTTTGTATGATAAACACTACAGCTACGGTATTGAACATAAGTTACTATATTATAAACTAGTTTTCCCGCCCGCGACTTCGTCCACGTGGACTACTGTTTATCGCGAAAAAAAGCATCCTATTTTCTTCTAGGATGTTAAAAACCAATGCAAAAGTATTTATAGCACCATTCTTGATGTTTTTGATGACAGACTTGTTATTTCGTTTCCATGGCAACCACAGACCATTATGTGATGACAACCGTTCCTTACAGTGAGTCCAACATTTTCCAGTTTCCCGTGGAAACTCACAATTTTCTGCGATGAAAAGCATCCTATGTTTTATTCCAGGGTATAAGCTCTCCATTCTAAATTTCATCAAAATCCGTTCAGCCGTTATCGCGTGAAAGCTCCCCAAACAAACAAACAAATAAACAAACAAACAGACAACGTTTCACTTTTATATACTGGTATGGATTTAGGAAACTGATATATCGGATTTTAAGGATAAAACTGGTTTTCTTATTTATCGGGATCTCGTCCAAAAAAACAGATCTCTTTAATCAATTAAGTCAGGCAATAATAATCGGATGTCATAGGACGTTCACAGTCCACCGCCCATATAACAATAGATAAGAATTGTTATATGGGTTGTGGACTGCGAACCAGTTAAAAATTTGCAATGGAAATGGGAAAATCTTGCAAAAGAAGTTAAAGGAATTCATGAGTAGATTTTTTCCGTTACCGACTAAAGCAAGAATTGCAGCTTAACGATATCGAAATAAAGCCCATGCACCTGCAAAAATACATTTAAGTAAATAAAAACAGAATGTTTATATCATCGACAAACTTAAACAAACACTCAAAGTGTTTGTTATCTCAACTATTTGCACAATAAAGTTCACATTTGAATAACGGCATCAAAAGTGAATTAAAACAATGAAATACCAAAATAATTGCAAACTAAAACATTCCTCACCAAATTGTTTAGTCGGTAGCGCGATACTTTAGTTCCCGACGGCAAACTGTTTTCTCCAGGCAATAAATATTCCTAACAAGCTTTACATAGCTGGAGGATTTATCGCCGCTTCTTTACGAGCCAGGATTCTCAATTAAACTATAGAATTATCCATTAACCTCTTTGACAGGCGATTTAATGCTTGATTACCGTTAATTGGCGATTAAGCTTACTTGTTTACCAGCAAATAATAAAAAGCACCTAATCTATTACGCACAGCTTATACCGGTAATTTGCAATTTGGAAAATATTATTTGAATACTCTAGAGGAGCATAGAGGAAGGATTTTTTGAAATTCCATCCCTAAGTGTTGAACGGGAGTGGCAAAGTTAGAAAGTGGGCAAAGCAGCTAGTATAACATAAATGTCTTCGACAAAAATAACAGCGTACCTTAAAAATATTTTTTGAGTACTGAATACTACGAAGACTTATCGCCAGCCTTCAAAGGCACCGCTCTGCTCAATAAAATTGCCATTAGGTAAACTAAACAGCGCATAAATCAGTGTGTGTAATATCGGACTTCAATGGCCCATTCTACCCAATGATATTCACTGGCAGGGTTGACACACCATGGTTCTTTAAATATCGAATCAAAGATTGACTCTTATAGGTTCATTTTGTTTGATTGTTGTATGAGGTAGTGCTGGTGTCAGAGTTTGTAAGGCCGCCCGAGGGCCTCTGACATGGCTTAAAGACTAATTAACAGCTGGGACCGAAATAAAATAAATAACTTATTGGCACAGATCAAATAACAACATATACACACACACACACAGCACAGTGATGGAAAACCGCACATTACTTAGAAAAGTCATTGGTGCAGAGTCCAGGACCGAACCCGGTATTGTTGGACTCTATCATATACCATTAGGCTACCATCGTTGTGAGTGAGGTTGCCTAACACTTGTGAATAAAAGTGTTTGCAGCAAATTTTTTAAACATTTATTTACACAAATAATTTCTTGTATGCATCTAGATTTCCTAATATTAATATAAAAAAAAATATGCATTTTTGTCTTAAATTTTCTGTAGTTATTGCTTGAAAATTGGAAGTTAATAATAATCATAATAAATTGTTTATTGACATAACTTATAACTACTTATTTATAACCACAACATTATAATATTATCCTATTAAATAGAAAGTCAGTCAGTATTTATTCTGACCAAATAAAATGTATATGGACTGAAAACTAATTATAGGTTCCTATTGGACATTGAAAATGTTGTTAGGTTGTTGGCGCCTGAGCTAGTAATTAAACTGTACTCGTATTACAGACGCCAGAGCCCTCCGTTTTATGGAAACTTATATAGCATTTTTTTTTGTCTTTTAAATTAGGTGTTTACAGTTTAGGATATACTTAATATATTATGATAAGTTTACACGAAAAAACCTACTTATGATTATATGTATTCATACCTAAGCACATAGAGTTATTACGTGTGGGTTCATTTAATGAAATGAATTGATCACAGTCATCATTGAAATGTCCAAGCTTACCACTTCTATTCAACTTCAGTAGTGACAGCCCTAAATATGACGTCACTCGTTCCTTTCGCACAAAGCTCACGTAACGAGGCCGCACCGGAAGCGGCCGGAGCGCTCGCGCAGCGTCCTCAGGCGCCACCGGCGATATTTCCGCTTTCCCTCATTCCGCTCCGCTCTCGCTCGTTTCGCGCCCCGGTCACAGACGTGCTGAATTACAGCGTTTTGTGCTCGCAAGCCGGTAATTTCAGCTTCGGACGATGTGCATGTACTCACGTAACCGAGCCGGAACTACAAGAGTCATTTCTGTACGTACAAATATGCATTTTTGAAAATAAAAACGTAATATTATTTTTAGTATCTTCCAGGCCGCTGTAACAAATGGGAGCAGATTGTGATTGGTTCAGAAAGCAGTGACTGAGATAAGGTCACAATATATTATACGTCATCTACGTAAACAATATGACTAAATATGTTTTAATTTGTAGTTTTTTTAATTATTAAACTTAACTTCCCTGGAAGTGAAGTTACAAGATAATAATTATTCTGCATGCTTTGTCTTCGAGATAAGTAAGTTTATAAAATGTTGGTAAAGTGGTCTCACACAAATGCGTTATACAAATGGTGTAACTACATCATTGGTGTAACTCAAGTTACTAATCTCGAAGACGAAGCACACAATTTATAATATGTTTACAATAAAATATGCAAACGAGTTCCCACGCGATTGTGAGTATATAAGGACAGAGTCGAGGGAATCTAGTCAAGAATAAATTAATACCACTGAATCTAGTCAAGAATTAATTAATACTACTAGTGGCTCCGTGAGCTGTAGACCCCGCGAGCACAATCTTTTTTGCAAACAATCTTGCGGTGCACAGTAGTGCCAACTAGTAACCTTATTGTAAAACTTATATCAATAATCAAGGTGCTCCATCAATCCCTACTTAGAATGTAAACGGCTGATTCCACTGGAAGAAGCCTAAAAGTGAGCAATTTACTGCATTTGAGGAGTTATTCTGATTATCACGCCAAAGATCCTCAACAGATCTTAATTAACTTAAAGTTACTACATTTCAAATAAAATAAAAGCCATTGAAATCGGATTTAATAAAGCGGATATATTCAGTAGCCCCCTTTTTGCCCCTTTTTGGGGGATGTACTCCCCCAATCAAAAATCCACGACAAATAAAAAATACTAAAAAATCGATATACCTGTATACAAAGTTTCGTCTAGTTCGGTTTAGAAATACGACCTGTAGAGGAGAACAGCCAGACAGACATCCTAGTGCCAACTAGTAACAAATATGAAAAAACTTTTGCCCAAACTGAAACGGAGACGATAAAACGGAGAGTCACTTCAAAGTCACATATATTTCAGTCAGCCCGTCTATAATCAATTCTATAAAGTCTATTTATTTTTAACAGTTATTTTTAGTTTTCCATCTATTTCCAGTTGCACCGCTCCGGATTCTATTTCCGGTTTTTGACATTGACATGAATTCATTTTCAGTTTTTTGCAGACTGTTACAAACTGGTTAAATGTCGCATCGCGCTGACAGATTGTGAATAGAGCTTGAGTTTATCTCTATAATTATAACCAATAATTTCACGTCATTATCATACCGGTACAGATTTCGACAAAATAACTCGTGTGAGTGATAGCCGATGTATGTTACGTATTATATGTTAATGAATCATACGTTAGTTTCAATAGTAATCTAAATAATGTATTTTAGCGAAATTACCTCGCATTAAAAACCTATGCTTCAGGGTAACAACCACTTGCAGTGCCACTCAATATATATTTTATGGGTTGGAATTATGCATACCATCAAGAAAACGACCTGTTTGTTTGTATAGTAGTGCATAAAATTTAAATATTATAACATCATAATACAACATACTTAGTCAAATATACGCAGTGAAATTTTATTATAAGTAATTATATGTCATTTGATTTTGAAAACTAACGCGAGTGAAATTCATATTAAATATAAATAAAACGGCTAAAAACTCACGAAATAGAAGATCGGAAATACTCCGACTAGTTTCAGACTATTTTGTAGTCCTTCATCTGGGAGTGTTATGACAAGCCGCGACGAGCGCTACGAACGTCAGCACGCAACTGACGCCGAGCGCGTGGTGCGGGCGGCCCAGTGGGCGGCAACTGCGGCGCTCGACTATGTTCGGCCTGCACAGTCACTTCGTTGTCTGTCGAGGAGTCATCACATAGTCCGAAACTGTTCGGAGTATTTCCGATCTTCTATTTCGTGAATTTTTAGCCGTTTTATTTATATTTAATTATATGTAATATATAAAGTTTCAATTAATGTTCATGAATATAAAATTATGAAGTGTTATAAGAAATATAACCATTTCATTTTATTGCTTTTAAAAGTTGATTATCTGTTACTGAAATAAATGCATTGGCCCTGAAACTTGTACATAACAGATAATTAGAATTTTTAATAAAACCACCAATTACTTTTCTCTGTCCGTTAATAGCAATGACAGTCGTTAAGCCATGTCTGAAGCCCTCGGGCTGCCAGAAAAACTCTCGACACCAAAATCCAACACTCTCTAGCAATGAGGGTCAATGTTGTACTTGCTTTCATGTTTACTATTAATTGAACCAAATTCGATTTCTGTTTGTCACGTTGGAATCTGACTTACAGACTTTAAAAAAGCTCAGATTTCAACGAAGGTAATGAGGTAATGTTAAAAGTCGTACACACTTTGTGCTTTTTCCAGTACAACAAACGCGAAATGATCGTTTGTTTAAATAAAATAATGCAAATTGACACGTGTGTCGTATGCTTTATGACATTGACACGATACAGTTTATATATAAGACACTTGAACGATGTCAAGAGTATTAATCCAATCTATGAGTAAATGGGGCATAATTAACATTCATGATACTCATCATAATTAATGTCGCAACGAGAGCCGAGCCAACTGGAAGACATCTATGATTCTAATGTAGGGCAAAATAATGATGCTGTGTTGAAGTATTATACTTACTAATATCAAATTATGAAGAAAGTGTTCTACAATTTAACAAAGTAATGGGGGATTTACACTAGGTCGACTTTCGCCGTGCGGCTCGTCGTTACCAAATCGCCTTACAAGCCACATCGCTACATCGCATATAAGTCGATAAAAATAGCAGGTGACTAGTTCATTTTGCATCAAAATGTCGATCAGAACAGTTGCATTGAAAACTGGCATTGAAATTGTTCGTAAAGTTATTGATAAATTCAAGAAAAAGAGAATGAAGAAGCGGAAAGTTTGGGTAATACGCCAGTGGATTTCTCGTCGAAAAACTCGGAGCGCTTCGGATAATTTGTTCCTGGAATTGACAGAAAGATCCTGACGATTTTAGGAAACGTTTAAGAATGGATACTGATCAGATTTAAGCGCTACTAAACGAATATTATTATTGTTCTAGTCGTTTTCGCATGGGTTCCATAGACTTGGGAGTTTTCCGTAACATTCCGAAATAGTAATAATATCAGACCCATCCCTATCACATAAAATCGAAAGCCTTATAATGAGAAAAAACGCGCAGATTTTGAGCCCTGTAACTGAAAAATAGGTCGTTGTTTTATACGTTAACTTGTTATGTTGATAAACTTCCCGAATTTTTGTGATATGACAATAATTCTTTCACCATGCTTTATAGTAATCTTGGTATAATGATTAAAGCGTAAAATAAAATATATGGAAACTTCTCTAACGTAAGACCTCAACAACTAGTTCATCAGAAAATTACACCTAACTAAAGCAAGAGAGAGAGAGAGTTACGTGAACTAATAAATTAATAAGTTTAAATATGAATAAGAAAGTAATGGAGACTAAGTTTTAAAATATTTTTGCCTGTTTGAGTTGCTGCTTCTATAAATTTAGCTACCTTAATTAATTAAAGTTAATTTTCCCTTTTTAGTATTATAAAGTTTTATAAGTTTCTTTGTAAATGTTAAATTACTTACGGTTCACTTGATTACGCTTCATAGAAATAACAATATTTACCTGAAACAAAATTACATGACATTAAAATATAATCATTGTACGAGTACCTTTTTAGATGAAAACATAATTTTCTTATTTTATAGAAAATATGCAAAACATGTGCGCTTTGCAATCTACAGAAAATGGTTCCGATCCTAGGCCCCGCGGCCTAGGACTTGTATAAGTTTGTAGGATAAGTAATATGAAAATTTTCAATCGCTCTGTGTTTCGGAGGGATCACTAAGCCGTCGCGTCGGTCCAGTCGCTAACATTTGATAGCAGTTGGAAAGTCACATCAGCGGCCCTTGGGCGTCCTGACAAACTCTGACAAGATCGGTATCGATACAAACTTATTCGAAATACATCATACATAAGAATCTATGGCATAATTGTTTCTTCTTTTTAACCTGTGGACGAATCCGGTTTTGGCGTTTTAGGGTTTTTTTCTACGTTTGAGGAAGATAATATAAAATGATTTTACATGTTTTTTTTGCTATATTTTTGAAAATAGTTGCTTTTGGCCCGCCCTTACAGGCTAATGCATGTCCAAGAGAAAAATCATCTAAATTTTCAACAGCACCTAGTGCTACTTCCCAAGCGTACAAAATAAGAACATCCACGGAGCAAACACCACACATGTTTGCAGTCAGAAAATAGCGTGTCGCAAACAGCAAAATAAAAACAGCAATCTCTCAAACAGAACGACCGTTGCTGGCGGAATGCGCCGCTCCAAAAACATATCGCGAGTCTCAGGGTAGAGCCAATGTTGTATTTATTTCATCTCAGAGGATTAGGCTTTCCCGCATCGAAACTCAAGGCAACAGGTGCCGTCGGCCCGCGCCCCTCTCTCCCCCCGGCTACAAAACAAGCAAAACAAGATATACACAGAACTAAACACTGTTTGTACACATCAAGTCGGGAAAAAGTATACACGGTACAGGGTACCGCGGAAGGCTTGCGTTTGTGTTGTAGCATCGAAATTCAGTCTGTGATTTAGATTCCTATTTATTTGCATAATTAAATTAAATTAATCGATATGATTCGGTTAAAAAACTTCTTACCAATACTTATTTTAATTTATTTATGTTTACACTCTTCACCTTAATTTGTATTGAATAATCATTATTCTATTTTTTTTATTAAATTGAAGTGCAATTAGCTCATAGAATCTTAGAAGAGTACTAGTTACCGCAAACTCAGGGAATCTTACCGCGGTAGCTAGCGAATCACTTAAAGTGTATCATTATGAAATATTTAATTGAATTTGCAAAGCATAACTATGTATCTAGACATAATTTGTTGTTGGAATAAAATACATTTATTATTATTATTATAATTCACAGCTTTTTTGAATAGGCGATTGAAGATAATGCATTTACGCAAACAACAAGACGCCGTTACTCATTTTTGACCGAGCGGGCGCGAAGCGCGAGCAGAGCGTCTCTCTTTCAGCTTCGGCAAAAAATCTTTCGTATGTTCGGATGTCTGTCAGGCTGTTCTCCTCTACAGGTCGCATTTCTCAACCGATCTGATGAAACTTGGTATACATGTTAAGCAAATTTTTAGAATTTTTTAGTCGTCGTGGATTTTTGATTGCGGGGATACTTCCCCCAAAAAAGGGTATAAAGGGGGCTACTGAATATCTCCGCCTTATCAAATCCGACTTCTTTTTTTTAATTTGAAATGTAGTAACTTAACATTAGTCTCATAAAAAATTGGTGAAGATCTGATGAGGATCTTCGGCGTGATGAGCAGAATAGCTCCTTTGAGCAGCTATTCTGCTCATTACGTTTCATTTGTTTTCTCTTAGGCCCATTAATACATTCTGGAATTTAATATTAGTTCTGGTTCTTATTCCTAAGTTAAATATCACAAAAAACTGCACGAGCTACCAAGCAATAAAACTGTTTAATAGTCTTGCTATTAAATTAAAAATTATTGATGGTTCAAATATTTTTAGGGTTAATTATTATTTTTAATGTATAAAATCAGACATTAAAAAAACAATTAAATTAATTATATTAAATTGTAGATGCATTAACTTTCTTCCAGATTCATAAATTGTATTGCCATCTACAATTATTTTTATTTTTTGTTACGAATTGTATTCATTTTACATTTCCAGATACAAAGCAAAAATGTGGGAGCCTCTAGTTTCAGTTTATTTAAGTAATGACTAAGCAAAAACTATTTGACGTTTTACACGGGTTCTGAGTTTTCAATTTCGTGCGTGAGTGGGTATTTCAAATTGATTTATTCTATTTGTTTTCATCACGTTAATAGAATTTGGAGATATGAAAAGCAGAATCGTATCTACCTGATGAAAATACGAAAAAATAATACATACTTGTTTATTATCTGAAAAATAAAAATCTTCGCTGTCACTATCGCCGAAGTGGGAAAGGAAACAAAAAACTTTTCTATGATCACAAAAAGATAAAGACGTAGGCCTAATATGACCTATCTTTTAACTCTAATGGTAGTTGGGTGGGCAAAGCCGCAGTACTATTATTTATTCCATGCCATGACTAAATCAATAAATAAATAAATATATTCGGGACATTTCCACACCAATTATCTAGCCCCAAACTAGGATACCCTGTGCTATGGGCACTAAATAACGGATAAACATACATAGATAAGAATATTACATCCACGACTCGGAAACAAACATTTCTGCTCATCACACAAATGATTGCACCTTGCAGGATTCGAACCCGCGACCGTTCGATTTCGTACCTAGGATCTCTAGCCACGAGACCAACCGGTCGTCAATAGTCAATAGTTTGGTTAAAACTGCGCTACCCCCATAATACGTTTGATTTCTTGCACAATAAAATATGCTCACCAAACCACTGAGGCAAGGCGCGTGTTGGGTGGAAGTACCGTGGAATGACATGGAATTATGTAGTTCTAGAACTGTAAAACAGAAACCTATTCAACATAATTTTCATTTGATTCTACGAATTGAAATAGAAATCTTTGATTTCTTCCGCAATAAACATTTATTCCTAACGACCAAAATCACGTTTTTTACTCCAGCTCTTATTGTTGCCAACCAATTATTTGCTTATCAAACTAATTAGTATCAATTTGAAAAGGGACCAGACATCGCATTGTGTTCTTAGAGAGGGCTTTGGACGTGCATCCAATTTTCCGAGACCCCTCTTGCATACGTGCCGAGGAGATTTTGTTTGATTTTTCATGCGGCGTGAAGGGATGAGGTGGGTCTTTTTATTTCGGACGGGTGTCTGCGCCACGGGTTGCCATTTCGTTATAATTGATTTCCCTTTTTTACGGTTGGACGAGAGTGGCGCGCCACGCGTGCCTCGCTCCGAATCAGGGGTGGCATATATGAAGGACAGCGGCTGTGGTGTATTTTTATGTTCTGCTCGAGATACTAACTTACAGCTTGAAGGCAATTTTGGGTCCTCTTTTGTTAGACAGACAATGACGTGATAAGGTTTTGTATGAGATACAAACTTTTCTCTGGTTTCATAATATATTATGGATTCTCTTTTGTGAATTGTTTACGTGGGATTTCAATTGTTTGTCTTAAAAATAAACATTTTGAAGAAGATCTTGTATTTTGTTAGTTCCGCTTTTGTAAGAGAATGTATGATGGACAAAACTTATGTTCAGTTTTATGGAATGGAGTAAATTATCGCAATTATATAAGATTTAGAATCAGCGTTGGTCTACCGTGGCAATTTTATTTTAGGACATACTGTTTACGTATATATACAATCATTGTTGAGTTTGAATAGTCTAGAAAACATTTTAAAATGTTAAACTTTCTCCGAAATATAATAACATTATTTTCATTTTTAACACATTTCTAATTAACTGCTCTAAAATAATATGTAGTAACAATGTTTTATTATAATATTAAATTTCAATAACGATCAGGACAAAATAGACGCTTTTAATCAAATGAAAGGGTTGAAGCCTTTTAAGTAAATCTATAGAACTTAGAGTGAAATTCAATCTTCATTTCTCCCTGATACAATAGAAAACTCTCAGAATTTATGTACATGATATGCCTTCAAACTTGATTGATATAAATTGATGTTTTAAGCCAGGACAGTAATATTAAAATTTACATGCAAATACATATTCATGATAATAAAATGACTAATGTTTGCCTGAATTCATAACCGGCCTTTCTTGGTCTACTGATGAACGTAGGCACCTAATTTTTTTTTAACCTTATTTCACCGATTTCGCCCGGTCAAAGAGCTTCTTATACTTTGTTAACTTCAACATTAATCAGTTCGACGGGAAATATTTCAGCTATTTCCCGTCGGGGGCTATTTCAGCTTGTTAAATTTTCTCACAGATATTAAAATTTCTCAAGCTATGTCGGTTACTTACCTCAGTTATTGTCAGATAACCTAATTTTATTAACTTGCAATGTATGTATCTATGCATGTGCGTAGGTTTGTTTAGGTCAAATCTTGCAAGCTGAATTAGAACCACTTCCTCTTATCCTAAGGAGTTGAATTTTTATACGTTGGTTGAGTTAAAATATCTATGTTTTTTTTTGGAAAGCGTGACGTGAATCGACATCCAGGAGGAAACATAATTTTGTTTACGCATTTTATTACGATAGCTGGTTTTAAGTTTAACCTCGGCATGGTTGCTGCACTCGGGGTTGGGTCCTGATTAGGGAACTCCTCAACAGTTAACAGCACAGCTACGAAATGTTGTCTAAGCATTTAATTGTGAGCCCATTCTAAGTTTCACCATGACACGGCTGCTGCATAATAGCTTTTTTTTACGTTTTACACTATTGCCCGAAAAAATAAATGTATTGTTTTTAGGATACATGTATGTATGTATGTGAGTTTCTTTATTCCACCATAACTTTTAAACAACTGAACAGATTTAAACGTATATCCCCCGAGTAACATTGGTTATACTATTTAAAAAAAAAAAACAAACTACATTTTCAATGGGGAAAAAATATATTTTTATTCGTATTTTATAATATGGGTATCAAATTGAAGGCCTTGATAAGCAAATTCCAACAGTACATAATTTATTGGCATAAGCTCTTTTTTGGCAGAGCAGGCGTGTTTTGTTAGCTTTTAAGCTTTTTATTTAATAAACTTATCTACTCTAGAAACTCCGAGTATCTTCTCTAATTATTAATACTTGAGAAATGTGAACTAAATTTAATGTAAAATCTAGATGTCTAGATCTCAGAATCCATTTCCATACAGGATTCAATCATCACGCTCAGCGGCGCACCTGTGGCTCAATCACCAATAATGGTTTATTCTAATCAACGCTAAACGCCCGACTACACATAATCCATTGCGTGTAATTGCATCCCCTCGAATGGATTGGGAGATGATTAGAGCAATAGCGGACCTATTACATAGGAGAGCAATTGGAGGTACAATGGTTATTAATGGCGAGCAGAGATGTGTAGAGATAATACTGTTCTATTGGCAGGTGAACTTGTGACGAACAAGGAGGTCCCTTCGCAAAATCGACGACGATTTTAGTAAAAATCCGAAATTTATGAGAAATATCAAATTTTCAGAAGCTTGATTTTTATCCCGTGTAGTATATATACAGGATTATTGGTTATTGGTCACGATCCCATGGCACGGTTTTAGGACATGATGTCCACTATCAAATAACCCAGTAATACATTAGGCAAGAGTCAACCATATTCGAGATATTATTTATTTAATTATTTTTGGAATATTGACGGACCATAAAAATCATCAATAAATAATATACATTTTTTATTAATAATTTTTATTTAATTATTTTTTTATATATTTTTTATAAAAAAACCATTGCAAGTTTTTTTTAATTGTTTTAAGGTTAAAAAAACAGTAAAAAAGAATTTCGTATAATAAAATAGGGATAATCTGCAAAAGGTTTTGAATCAGGGGTTGGTAGTAAAACTAAGCAGGTTTGATGATTTGTGTATGTTTCTTCAACAAAAACTACTATACTACGTTACTATGTGTTTTTTTTTCTACTAAAAAACACATAGTAACTTACCCTGCAGATTATTTATAAAACAACTAAATATTATCAGCTTTCCATCACAGTATAATTTTTTGGTAGTTTGTGATAAAATAACAAACTATGCGATATTAAACAAAATATCGGAGAGTTTTAAAAATAGGTCAAAGTGGTTTGTTTGAATAAATCATCTAAAAAAACAATAATTACAGTTGCCCTTGTGTTCATCAAAGCCATTATTTACATTTGGCCAGAGATTTTCAATTTTATATTTTATTTTCGAAATGTATTTTCTGAATACTTTTTTATGTTGTACTTAACAATGGTTTTAAACAAAAGGTACTTTTGTCGATTATTAATTAAGTTTCTTGAAATATTTTTACAATAATATTGTTTTTTTTTTAAATTTACTTTTACGTATTACTTAAATTATTATAAGTAATTGGTTTTCTAAATGTGAGGATATATTTCGGATACAGAGGCGCAGTCTCTTTCTTATGTGGCTACAAGACAACGAATTTTTTATTTCATTTGCTGCATAATGCGAGCTCGAAGATGCTCAATATTCGGCACAGAGTTTTCACTGTAGACGAAGCTTATCTATACCATAATGAAACTGTAACTGGGCTAAATCTGTACATTAAATATTTTTTGAAAATTATAATTGAGATAAACTTCAAAATCGATATAGAGTGCAAAAAGGATATTTTTTTAATTTTTGTCTGTCTGTCTGTCTGTCTGTCTGTCTGTCTGTATGTCTCTTTGAACACGCATCACGCTGAAACTACCGAACGGATTTTGATGCAACTTGGCACAATCATAGCTTATGTTATGGATTAACATTTAAAATACTTTTTATCCCAAAAAAAACATGAGTTCCCGCAGGATAGAGGTTGAAAGTTATTTAAAGAACACATATTACGCTGAAACTACTGGACGGAGTTTGATGTAACTTGGCACAGTCAAAGTACATATTATGTATTAAAATTATTGATTATTTTTATCCCCAAACATATAGGGTTCCTGC
The DNA here is from genome assembly GCA_946251855.1 of Alsophila aescularia. Classification (NCBI taxonomy): domain Eukaryota; kingdom Metazoa; phylum Arthropoda; class Insecta; order Lepidoptera; family Geometridae; genus Alsophila; species Alsophila aescularia. Next base: position 45,826,239 of record OX276383.1, on the reverse strand, counting down.
GGGATAGGTATTCAAAGTTATGGTAATTTAAATGTAATATAAATAAAAAATAAAAAGGGTATCATAATTTCGACCCTCTCGCCACTATACTATCTGGTTTAGCGGGACCATTTCTGCCTGCCAACCCAGACGTGCGTGGATCGAAATCACGCATTTTTTGAAATGTTTTGTTCCATATTTTTATGCATTTACATATTTTATGCGTTATTTTTACAATTCCTTTGATTTTAAATAATTTTTTTTTCCTGAAGAAACCGTCAAATCGTCAAACAACAAAATAGGTCACAATAATTCCAATTCGGATAATTTAGAAAAAAAACGCCTAAACAGAAAAGAATTCTGTCAATTTTGTTTTTTTTTTACTTTGTAATTTTGTTAGTTTTACCTGAAGTGCATGTTTAAAAAAGAAATAAATTATCATTTATAATTTACATTCCCTCATAAAAAAGCGCCCTCTAGCGGCTGTTTTTATTGGTAACCAAACTGCTTACTGTTTTACAATTTTACCCCCGAACAAAGAGACGGGTGTTATAAGTTTAGGGTGTGTATCACTGTATGTGTGTGAGTGTGTGTGCGTGTTTTCGTTATTTTTTTTGGTTGAAAGCTAATGTGATTGAGATGGTCAACAACTCCAGCGCATGGGTTTCTGTCCACATGGATGGAAACAAAAAGTGACTCAGCACTATTGTGTAAAGCGTAAGTACGAAATTTTTATTTTATTTCTACTTTTGACTGCACCTTTTTACAGTGTTGCTATCATGTTTTACTTTTAAGTTTATTTTACGCTTGTATGGGTGTTATATACCTGAAATAAAAGACTTTTATTTTATTTATTTATTTATAAACCCAGCAAATCAAAGTTCTGCCTCCAATTTAACTAGATGGCGCTGATTGACCTTAAAACACGCAAGCATTTCATTCACTGCAACCAAGCGTACCGCTAAATTCAAATCTGTTAACTTTTCGAATTCGGCTCACATTACTTTGTTTATTTTGTGTGCGAGGGTGTGTGTGGGTGTGTGGGTGTGTGTGTGTCTGTTTGTGGCATCCTCAAAAAAAAGCTCCCAAACGAATGGACCGATGCGTTTGATGCGTTTTTTTTGTTTGAAAGCTAATGTGATCGAGATGGTTCTTAGCTATAATGGGGCTTTATGCTCGCTACGCTTCGCTCGTGTCTTCGTCTTCTAACCTATCACGACCATGTCGGATCGCCACTGAAGGTTGTTAACACAGGTAGGTAGATACCAATATTGGTACTTTTGGTACTGGAATAACTCAAAGGATCATTATATGCCAAAAAAACTACCACGCGAGAAATGCTGCGGGCACAGCTATAGGCAATAATAACGTAAAAGTCTGTACAAAGAAGATAATTTAAAAATATTGGACTGAGCTACTGAACAAGAATAAAACATTTTTAAAATGCGTGTCTGTCTGTTTGTTTGTCTGTATGTTTGTTCGCGCATCACGTAAAAACTATTAGACCGATAGCGATGCAGTTTTCAGTGTTGGATAGCTTAGGGTTTGGCCAAGACCTGGGGTACTTGGTATCGTAATCCAATGATAAGATGCCGAGCAATCGATAAAGGAACACACATAGAGTACTTTTAACCTAAAGAAATGACCACGCGAGCGAAGCCGCGGGCACAGCTAGTCATATAAAAAAAAGGTAATCCAAAAATACCTCTCAAATCTCAATTGTGAATTATGGCTGTGATGAACACATACGCAACTGTATGTATTGTTTTATTACATGATTTATTCAAACAAACCACATTAACCCATTTTTTGAAATTCTGTGACATTTTGTTTAATGTCGCACAGTTTGTTACTTTATCACTAACTACCAAAAAATTATACCGCGTGTTGGATAGGTGATAATATGTAGTTGTTTTCAAATAATCTGCAGTTTAAGTTGCTATGTGTTTTTTGAATAAAATCAGCTTTTTTGTTGAAGAAACTTACACAAATCATCAAACTTGTTTAGTTTTAGACCCCTGATTCTAAAACGTTTGCAGATTTTTCTTATTTTATTATACACAATTTTTTGTTAATGTTTTTCAACCTATAAACAATAAAAAAGTTTGATTTCTTGCAATGATAAGATAAAGATAAGATAAGAAACAATTTATTCTCACAAACTGTAGACAGCAACACATAAATCAACAGAGAAACTTAACCAAACACACGCAACTAAGCACAAAGATCGCTGCCATGTACATAGTTTTTTATAAAAAAAAATATGGTTGCCTACCCATCAATTTACAAAAAAATATATGAAAATAAATAATACCTCGATAACGGTTGACTTTTGCCTAATGTATTACTGGGTTATTTGATAGTGGACAGCATGTCCTAACACCCTGCCACGGGATCGTGACCAATAACCAATAATCCTGTATATACGGAGTGGATCAATTCCATGTCATGTTAACAAAAATAAAAAACGAGTTCTTTAATCAACATTGAAGAATACAATTTTAAGTTTAATTATCCATTCAGTATAAAGTTGAATATTTAAACTGTCAAAAACTGAGAATGAGATATAGAAAAAAGTGTAATAAAAAACAAATATTCATTGTAAAAAATATATCAAAATCACTTAATTGAATGACATTAATTTTGAAGTTCAATTATATATGGTAATAGTACAACACTTCAGTATGATTTCCACTTTGAAAATACATTATAAAATATTATTTTTTGTTTTTTTGTTTTTTGCTAGTGTAAGGATGTAATCATATCAATTGATATACGAGTACAATCAAATTATATATCAAGCGACATAAATCGTAGAATACACCCGCTAATTTCATATTATATATCAAGCGACATAAATCGTAGAATACACCCGCTAATTTCATATTATATATCAAGCGACATAAATCGTAGAATACACCCGCTAATTTCATATTATATATCAAGCGACATAAATCGTAGAATACACCCGCTAATTTCATATTATATATCAAGCGACATAAATCGTAGAATACACCCGCTAATTTCATATTATATATCAAGCGACATAAATCGTAGAATACACCCGCTAATTTCATATTATATATCAAGCGACATAAATCGTAGAATACACCCGCTAATTTCATATTATATATCAAGCGACATAAATCGTAGAATACACCCGCTAATTTCATATTATATATCAAGCGACATAAATCGTAGAATACACCCGCTAATTTCATATTATATATCAAGCGACATAAATCGTAGAATACACCCGCTAATTTCATATTATATCAGTGAACATTTAAGATGGTAAACAGACGGCCAAATGGCGGCATGAAAGGTCACGAGTAACAGCCATAGCCTACCATAGCCACCGTACAATGCGAAAAGAAACTAGTTTCTGATATAGTTTCGAATTATATTATCCATTTTGTTAGGGCAATTTTCGGGTGGGATTTGATATCGTAAGTACATCTCAATTAATAGTAAAAGGTATTAAAATAAAACACGGAATTTAAGTGTGTATTGGACATGATTTCAAAGCCGTAACAAGGACTTGATATAAATAAACCAAAATCATGACCACTATTATGTGACCCAACGATAAAAACTGCATTGCAATAGGTCCAGTAGTTTTTAGGCGATGCGCCGACAAACCACAATAAAATGACAGTGACATACATATAAATGAACAGACGGACATAAAGAAACTAAAAGGGTTTCTTGTCCGATTACGAAACCCTAAAAACTTTTTTTTATTTTTCATTTGTCTATTTTGCACAGCTTACTCAATGAGGTTGACGTGGTATTCTGTTTCTTTTTACTCGACTACAGCGAAGCAAAGGAAGAGTAATGAGTTTAACAGTCTATGTACCTATGTATGTGACGGCCTGTTGGTCAAGTGGCTAGAGACCCTAGGTACGAAATCGAACGGTCGCGGGTTCGAATCCTGCATGGTGCAATCATTTGTGTGATGAGCAGAATGTTTGTTTCTGATTCATGGATGTTAATATTCGCATCTACGTATGTTTATCCGTTTTCTAGTGCCCATAGTACAGGGTATCCTAGTTTGGGGCTAGTTAATTGGTGTGGAATTGTCTCGAATATATTATATTATCATATTATGTATATACGAGTATATATGAATGTGGATGTTCCACCATAGTGTCGCCCTTATTGGTCCGATTCTATCGATTCGTCTTCATCGCAAGAGTATCATAGGCATTTTTTACCCAACCGTAACCGAGTAACCGAGTTTAAGTATTTAAAATTATAACTTGTTACAAAGACAATTTACTACACGTAGCAATTTTATAAAAAAACAATACGGTAAGTAACTGATTTCGGAATAAAATAGTTTCAGCTATCCATAGCAATATCTGCTTTTTAGGGTGCTTACTCGTAGCAAGTCAAAAACGACAAGGACAAAGTAGTCAAACAAGGAACCCTTCTTGTTTCGTTATGTCCGTATGTCCATCCGTCTCTCCTTCCAATTCTCCGTCAGTCTGCATGTCACAGCCATTTTTACCCGACTACGGCGAAGCAAGGGAAGGGTAATGAGTTTAACAATCTAAGTATGTATATATGTATGTAATTTATGTAGTATTTTTATACATTTTTTATTACTCTGAGTGACGAGACGACTAGGTCAATCACCTGAAGGTAAGCGTCACGCCTGCCCACAAAGTCCCGTGACTTTTACCGCGCGGACTAATAAGGCGTATAAAAATGAAATTGAAATTACTTTTTTTGAGTGTTTTCCATACATGAAAAATATAGAAGAAGAATTAATTGGCACCCCGTCAAGTGGGGTCTCATTAAATAGGTATTTAAAAAATTATAATGACGATCTGTTTTTTTTTTGTATTGTGTGATGTAAACTCATAAAGTAAACAAAAAAAAAAACTACGGCATTAGCGCATAATACGAACTTACCATACAAAATGATCACGACCTCAAGATTTTACTAGTTTACGAGATAAAGCTGTATATCCTCCTCAGTATATCCGTGTAATTTCCGTGCTCTTCTTAGAAGTAACTCAAGAACATTATATTGCTAATATAAGAAGCAATTACTTCAAATGGCAATTTCATAAATTTACTAAATTAACTTAAAATACCAACATCGTCGCTGAAAAACGACCAAGGTTGGGTCGAGATTAAAAATCGCCGGTTTATTTCTAATTTATAATCGTAAAGTCAGAGGCGGTGAGGGGTAAAGTAGCGCGTGTTGGGTGCGTTTTATAGCCGCCAGAGGGCGCTAATGACGTCAAATAATTGGTGCTTTAAATGTAAATGGCGACACACGCCCCCCGCATCCCCGTTATGACAAAGCTTTATTAAATTTTGAACGTAGATTGAGGATGTACGTGCTTGAACGAGGTGATTAAAAAATTAGGGAATTAATAAGCTCTTGCCAGGCTGCATTGGCCCAGCTAAATGCAGAATTAGCAAGCTGTAAGGTCATGAGCTGGTCAAATCTCTCAAAAAAACGACAACAGTTGAGGTAAACGAGTTCTAGAGAAGATACGGCGTTTATGTAAACGTAGTATAGAACGCCTACTGGCCCGGTGGAGTGGCGAATAACGGCTGGCAGGGACTGGATGAGAAGAGCCAAAGATCGGGCTCAGTGGCGATCAGTAAGGAGAGGCCAACGTCGAGCTTGGCCTAATATAGTCTGATGATGATCATGATGATTGGTCCAGGTCATTTCCACATTTTTCATTTGTTAATTTCCATTTTCCAGGTTATTTTCCAGCAATAGTATTAAATATAGGACCGCAGAATAACTATTCAAATGATGTAAGCTAGTATTTTACGGTTTCCTTTAGGTAAATTTATTAAGAATTTAATTTTATTGTAACGCAGATCATTATGTCAAAAATGCTAAGCGAATCCTCAGCAATTTATTCAATTCAAATTATTTATTTCCTTGCTTGCAACATGATGGTCAACATATAGCCGTAGCCTGATAAACCATAGGTAAATAAGTACATAAGATTGATTCTTTGAATGTTATTTCTATTTTTATCAATTAAGTACTTCTTTACCATTCCTGGTACTCAACCATCCAAGTAAACTCACAAAGCGAGCTACGTCACTTTATAACTCAATATTCATGAACGAGAAGTAAACCTAAGTTAAAATCAGCATCGCTGTTCTAACAATAATACGATTCTCAGGACGGCGCTCTGTTGATTCAAGAACAATAAGGTACTCCTTACACACCCAGCCATCTAATGCAAATTACTCGTACCTACAGCTACACTTGCAAGTGGAACTCGACTACAGCCATTTAGTTCCATTAAAACAATTCGAATTTAAATCGCATTCAAATTTCGCACTTCGATTAAAAGCTCCAAGAGCAACGGCTTTAAGTGCAGAGCAAACATCGGTAACCAGCTAACTAAAACCTACATTGGACTGTCCAACGTCCAATCTTACCTGATCTCTCGTCATCCAAGGCACCCCGTATCAAATACCTTGCAGGAAAGTGATGGGTGAGGGGAACGGTGTCAAATAAGGATGGACAATTACTATGTGTAGCCAAGCCGCTTATGCAAATCGCGATTTTCCGCGGACGCATCTAATGGCCCATAGAGGACGTGGGTTGGTCTGCTGCACTTTCAGAATCGTTACTTCTAAGCATAGGAGTACAACGCGCGCACGACAGATGGTGTGAAACTGTTTAATATTTCAGTAGGCTTCTAGGGTGTACCAATCGACATAATATATACAACAGTATCTACATACCTTTACAAAGCGATCTAAAGCGTAGTCTATCCATGTAGTTTGATCTGTAGCAAAGCCTATGGATTTCGTAGGTGATCAACACAATGCTACTAAAACATTGAGCGCCTACGATTTTCATAGAACACGTGTACGGTATTAGCTACGAAAAAGGTCGAGGATTTAATGTTTCTGATGCTTTCAATAGCACACTTATAATGTAATCCATTGTTTGTATTCTTACGTAGATATATTACTACCGTCCAGCCCCGGCTTCGTACTGGTAGCTAAGGGTCCTCGCAGTCTACCAGCAACCGCGCCGCGTCAAACAAAAAACGGTTATTATTACTTAATTAAAATAGACCACTCGAATAGCCTCGCGGAATATTTTTTGGGCAATGATGAGTACTGTAAACATTTTGTACATTTTATGTATCATCAATAGTTTTCGCAGCGCACGATGTCTTTTATAGGCAATTTTTTATGCGGTTCGTTTTCGGTTACATTATTGCAACTTTCGTAGATCTCTAACTAAATGAAAGATAAAATACAGCCAATGTTGCTTGTTAATAATGTAGCTTTCTTGAGATGAAATAATTTTTAAGATTGGTTATTTATTTTTTGAGTTTATCCAGTACAAGCAAACATACAAAAACAACAAATACTGTATACTAGCTTACCCGCTCGTGACTTCGTCCACGCGGACTTCAGTTTAACGCGAAAAAAGCATCCTACGTTCTTCTAGGTTATTAAAAACCAATACAAAAGTAGACTTAGACTTCTTGGTTATGGCCTCTGTGGCTAGTTGTTGGTTTAGCTTCAACTACGTACTCTGTGGCACTAACGCTCTTGATGATTTTTGACAGACTTGTTCCATGGCAACCGTTCCTTACAGCGAGTATTCAACATGTTCCCGTTTTCCCGTGGAAACTTCCATGGAATTCGTGGAAATTTCCGGGATAAAAAGTATCCTATGTTTTATTCTACGGTATAAGCTATCTGCATTCCAAGTTGTTCTTACCTTATAGTTGTTCTTACTTAATATCCAAAGTATGATTGAACTGAATTGATTATATTAAGTTTTTACAAGTTTTTTATTTAAAATAATTCCTGTGTGTTTCAAGACTAGTCTGGCAGTGGGTTCCTAAATCAGGAAGCACTTTGCGAGTGCTAAGTGACAGACAGCGGCAAGCACTGTAATCCAACTCCGTATTTATTTTTAGGGTTCAGTGATAAAGCTTGTGTTTGTTCAATGCAGAAATCATGTTCATGTAGGCTAAATAAATAAACACTTGATTTTAAGTTTTAGTTTATGTAACCAAAGTGATTGCACTCATTTAAAAATTGGTGCTCTGGTAGCTTGGTGTACAATCTAACGGCCTGAACAGTGCAGTGACTAACAACTACTAAAATGGGGAAGAAGCTACTTTACAAATCCTCCCTTCGTGTCTGTTCTCTCAAATTCCTGTCATCATCTATTTCACAACTACATATTTTTTTGTATAATATGTTGACTGGGCAGATAATGGCAGAACCGCCGTGTCAAAACTGAAAATTCTTGCCGAGATCGAGGATTTTTACGGAAACTTATACGCTTCGCATACTCCTCGGCCAGAGACTGCTTGTGAGGATTCAAAAGCCACGTTGACTTGCTACTATACTGATGAGCTGCCAGACGTCAGCTTGGAAGAGATGGAGATGGCCCTGCGACAATTGAACAATGGAAAAGCCTCCGGTGAAGACGGAGTTACATCGGAGCTCTTAATAGCGGGTGGTTAACCTGTTCTCAATGAGCTTCAGGTCCTATTTAACTCCGTTGTCAACTGTGAGAGAACTCCCAAGGCATGGCACAGGAGTATGGTGGTACTGTTTTTCAATAAAAGTAATAAAACCTTGCTAGCTTAAAAGCTAAAAAAAAAACAAAACCAAAAAAATAGAGCTTTTGCCAATAAATTATATACTGTTGAAATGTGCCTTCAATTTGATACCCATATTGTAAAATTAGAAGTTATTTTTTCAAATTTGAAGATGTAATTTGATGTAGCCATACTACCGCTACATTGAATGTTTTTAAAAAAATGATTTGCCTTTGTTACTTGGGGGGATGTAAGGATTCTAACGTACGTCTAAATCTGTTCAGGCATTTAAAAGTTATGGTGGAATAAAGAAACTCACATACATACAAACATACAAACATACATGAATGCTAAAAACATAACACTCCTTTTTTTGGGCAGTCGTGTAATTATAGACCCATCTTATTTCTGAGCCATGTCTATAAATTGTTCTCGAGGGTCATCACAAACCGTCTCGCACGAATACTTGAAGAGTTTCAACCTCCCGAGCAGGCTGGGTTTCGAGGAGGATATAGCACCGTAGACCTCATCTACATAGTGCGCCAGATTATACAGAAAACCGAAGAGAATAATCGGCCACTGTGCTTAGCGTTTGTGAACTACGAAAAAGCAATTGAGACGTGGTCTGTTTTGGATTCCTTGCAGCGATGCCAAGTGTATTGGCGATATATCGAAGTGCTGAGATGTCTGTATGACGCTGCTACGATGTCAGTTCAAGTACAGGACCGGAGTACTGAGCCTATCTCATTGCTTAGAGGAGTAAGATAGAGGGATGTTATATCCCCTAAACTGTTTACGACCCCAATGGAAGATATGTTTAGGACGCTGGACTGAACATTAACAGCGAGTACATCTCACACTTGCGATTCGCAGATGATATCGTACTTATGGCAGAGTCGCTTCAAGAGCTGCGTCAGATGCTGGCTAGCCTGGCTGAAGCCTCGCGACGAATTGGTCTCCGCATGAACATGGACAAAACAAAAATCATGATCAATGACTATATAAAAACCGGAACCAAGTAGTCAGTGGCATGCCTCTCGAAATTATACAGCAGTATATTTACCTCGGACAAATCGTTAAAATGGGTAGGAACAATTTTAAGAAGGAAGCCAGTAGGAGGATTCAGCTGGCCTGGGTAGCTTCTGAAAAACTTCGTCAAGTCTTGTCGTCGCCCATTCCACAATGACCGAAGACAAAAGCCTTCAACCAGTGCGTCCTACCCATAATGACATACGGAGCTGAAACGTGGAAACTGACGGTGAGACTCAAGCTCGCTCAGCAAGCTATGGAACGAGCTATGCTCGGAGTTTCTCTGAGAGATCGAATCCAAAATGAGGTGATTCAGCAGAGAACTAAGGTAATTGCCATAGCTCAGAGAATAAGCAAGCTGAAATGGCAATGGGCTGGTCTCATTTGTCTTAGAACCAATAACCGTTGGAATAGACGAGTTCTAAGAGTTGAGATCGCGAATCGGCAAACGTAGTGTAGGACGTCCTCCGGCTAGATAGAGCGACGATCTGCGCAATGTAGCTGGCAGTCATTGGAAGAGAAGAGCCGAAGATCAGGCTCAGTGGCGACGCGGGAGAGGCCTATGTCCAGCAGGAGACTAGTATAGGTTGTTGATGAAGATAGACTGGGAGCAGTTAGATCAAAATACGGAGCGAGACCACCCCAAAAGATATATATTCACTTCTGAATAGTTTCGCCAGGCCGTTGCATGTCACTAATCACCAACATTCTTGACTACGATTTATCTTTCTTTAACAAAATTTATTGAGCAATGACACCAAAGCTTGGCAAAGGGCACCACCCTTGGCTTACTTTGCCTATCACGTAACGAGATTAAAGTTTATTTAAGTGTCTACCTGTAACAAAACCAGTAAGGAGTGAAGTAGCAAAGAATGATGAAGTTCCGTAGATTCTTTGATACTTCAGTACAGTAGTATTGAAACAGCACGTTTTCTTTAGTTTTGTTATTTTTGTTTTGTAAGGACCACATGACTTTGCCCAATGTGTCTTGCGTTACTTTGACAAAGTGGTTAAATAAAATGAGTTTTTTCTTGTAAATTTCCTTAAATATTTAGGCTTTACATCTCTTGTCTATATTATAAGGCTAGCCAAACATGGGCAACTCGCCCCAGACACAAGTGGTCGACTGCCCACGGCTGCAGTCGGTACGTGGCGCGCGACCGGCGCGACAGACGCTGGTGTTCGGTGGCCGTGACTTTAATTTTATCGCCCACAAAGCACATTTTTGTCTGTTTCGCTCATGAGTAATCATGGCCATTTGTTTCCAGTAGCAGCTGCAAGAACCGAGTGGCGACGACTGACGTACAGCGTGGTTGCCACTAAAGACATGTGGCACAAAACTTATGAAAAGTGTAGCCGCTGCTTGTCATGGGTCTCCGTTAGCTGTAGCCCATGTGCAAGTTGCCTAAAAATTGAAATTCAAGGGCAGTATTGGCCTTACTTTATGAGTATAATTGATTACGGAACCCGAAAAAGGGGTTGGTCAAAAAAAAAATACGAAGTTCGGGAATAGTTCCGAAATGGACATGCGATGTTTACAATTGTACTTTCGAATCCCCCAGTCTGCGGGAGCCAAATTAAAAAAGTTGAATCGCCCCGGAACAGTATGCAAATAAAAAAAGTTAAGGGCGTATGTTCGCCGGAAACTTTCCAAAATTAATGATTGGAAATATTTCACGTCGTTCGTGGGATAAGCTGGGAAATTTGTAGAGTTTCGTGTTTGTGTGTGTGGTATGTAACTGTATCGATGTGTAACTACCCAAGCCAGGTTCATTCGTTTGAAAACAAAATAAAGATGATAGAACTTTCAACGTTACATTTTAACCCCATATTCACTAGCAATTTACATTCCCACTGGTGGAGTTATGTTATATGTATAGTTAGTATGTTTTACAGCCAAGGGACAACTGGGCCCTTATTTGCTATGCCCATTCAGATACGTAAAGCGTCGCGTTACGATATCTTCGTGGAATTGTTCGGCAATTGTCGTAATGACGTCACACGTTTTCTGCAAGGAATTTCGTGTGGCATAGCGAATAAGCGCCCTCGTTGCAAATCAGTAGAATGTAGTTAACTGAAAATCATATGATACGATTTATAAAAAAATGAAATGCATTTTATTTGACTTAATTTAATTGCTCCATGTAATAATTATTGAATCCATGCGATCTAACCATGAGCAAAAGATACTTGTATTTTAAACTACAACAAATAATACGAAGCATATCAAAATCTAATACATTACAGCTCATTATAGTAATTAAAATCACGGCGACCGCCGACGTAATCCCAGGTTAAAATTATTCATGCGACCAAACAGTGCGCGCGGTTTGGGCAATTCTAATCAATAGTAATGAGTGTACGAACCGTCTGTATAGTTTATAGTGTAGCACTTTGTCGCTGTAAAAAGAGTTGCATGTGGTGCAAACAGCGTGATTATGTGATTATAATTAATTGCAAGTGTTAATGTGTACAAATATATAATTTTGCGAAAGAGACATTTTGCGGGAAATTCGTTTTGTGAAATCCTTAATTAGAAACAAATAATAAGTTTATTCGAGAAAAGCTTACATGCATTAGCCATGTCATGATGAAATTTAGGAGGGTCTATCACAATTAAATGCGTATACAACATTTCGTGTGTGCATACAACATGTCGTTAACCGTTGAGGAGTTCCCTAGTCAGGACCCAACCCTGAGTGCAGCAAACCATGTCATGATAAAACTTCAAACCGACTATCATAATAAAATGCGTACACAACATTTCGTGGCTGTGCTGTTGACCTGGATGTCATTTCAGGTGATGCTTAACCACAAAAATGCATTGTCATCGGAACTGAACCAACTTGCAAGATTTGACCTAAAAAACATACATACAGACATTATATACATGCAGATATTATATACATACAAAGAAACATTGCGAGTTACATGAAAGCTTTTAAAAACGGGTCATTTTGCGTACCAAAGTATCTAACGGCATTTGGAAAGGAAGAGCCGAAGATTGGGCCAGTGGCGTGCTTTGGAAGAGGCCTATGTCCAACAGTGCACTTATACAGGCTGAATATGATGAGAAATTTCCAAAGTGGCCATTTCGCAATGAAGTTTACTATTTCGTGTGTATTCAAACAATGCTTAGAAATATTGTACTTTTTCTAAGTCAAGCCAAAATACAAAGTAAAAGTCTCGTTCGACCTGCAAAGTTATTACAAAAGTTGCTTTCATCGTATTTTCAATAACTCCCAATTGAAACAGCTCAATTTGTCTGTTACACTCGTATCTCTAATATTTACACAGCAATAACTTTGTTTGAGTAAACCTGATGGTGCTTACGATGTTTGTGAAGATGTCAAAAGAGTTCTGTGACTTTTCCTGGTAAGCTTTTAAAATGTTTGCTCAATAACAAGCAACACAAAATAATGTTATATTTGAGGATGTAACTTTATCTCACAGTCACTATAAAATTGTTTGAACATTATTATTTACTGTTAAGTGTCCGGCGGAAGTTGAATTTTCCATACAAACATAATATAAAAAAAGAAGGAAATGGGAGCATATTTCCACAGTGATATGATATAGTATTACGTTTGTATGGAAACTTCACCCTCCGCCGGCCACTTAAACGGTATCTTCGTGAATCCACACCAATATTTAAAAGTGAAACGTTGTCTGTTTGTTTGTTGGAGGAGCTTTAACGCCAAAACGGCTGATCCGATTTTGATGAAACTTGTAAATAGATACTGTACAACATAGAGACCAACATATGATAATTTTTATTCCGGAAAATGGTTACTTTCCACGGACATATTGGAAAATTTTGATTACTTGCTGTAAGGAACGGTTGCCATGGAAACGAAATCTTTGCCTTTGGCATCAAAGGCGTTGGTCCTATACGTTTGCAATGGATTTTAAAAGAACATAGGAAGCTATTCTCGCGATACGCTATATAGTCCGGGCGAAAGGTAGTAATTGATATTTACTAAATAAGGTGAGTTTGTGGTGAAACTGTTACGTACTGTGAGCAATGATGTAATAAAAAAAAACTTTTATATTTCAAAATTATTTATGGTACAGTCACTATGATGAATGTTATACTCGTAAATAGATTTATTTTAATTATACACAAAGCGCAATTAAAAAAAAAACTGTTTTTATTTCTCAAGTATTTTCATTATTAACACGTAATACTAATGTATCGCTAACAAAATTATGTATACAAGATACAAAGGTAATTTCAGACACATTGTGCTCAATAAACGATCACCCTAAAGAACCTAAAATTCTAGGCCAACGCACTACCAGCTTTCCGTAGCTGACCGCCCGTAGCCTCCATAGATTCATTACCACCCTGTTATTACGTTGGGTATGTTCACACTTCCACGTGAAATTATCAGACTATACATCGCAGAATTTCCTCGAAACTGCCCGCGGTCGTGTACAGCGAGCGCGTAATGGTGTTTTTATTTTCCGGTGTTGTTGCGTCGCGGTTGTGCCGGTCTGCCACATGGTAGGCTGACGAAACTTGGATTTATTTTATATCGTGAGGTGAGAGGGTTTCTTCGACTTGTGCGGACTTTTTATGGATTCGTAGTTATAAAAGAAAAGTTGGAGCGAGTAGTTTATTTTCTTTTACGAAACATTTTTTATTCCATAATGTAAATGATAAATGTTTTTTTCTTATCATATTATATGATATGATCGCACAAAAGCCTCAATACAATAACCATAAAACGTAGACCACGATACCATCGCACAGACTAATACAAAACTGATACAACTTATAATGAATCCGATTACATTGCTGATTTATTTACAAACTTTAAGCGCAATTATCCAACACTGCGTTCAATACAATTCAAACTAAACTCGATTCAATCCAGCCCTGTTTGCGCCAACCGTCAAATTATTAAAATTGTTGACTGCTAGAATTATGTTATCGAAATATAAATACCGGCCGCGGTGTTATGCGAGCCATTCCATTTATTTTCATAATAGCAGAGCATGGCGCCGTTTTGCTGAAAGCTTTTTTAAGGTTCCGTACTTTTACAGGCTAAATATAAAACCCAGACTTTGATGGGCTTGTCAAAGCGGGCTTAGTTTTAAGCTGGAATTTGCCAACATTTAATTCAAGTAAACAGTGCTTTCAACATAATTCAAATATTGGTGAAAACAGCTTTAAACGATTTTTCTCATTTTTTTTTATTACTTTGTTGTTCAAATGAAGTCACGTTAAAACTTAATAAATAATAATGATGTCTATATTTTTATTTTTTGTATTGCATGTATTTTTTAAATAAATCATTATATTTTACGTAACATAAAAATAACGATTAAATATGAGTACTTATCATTAACACTCAAATAAATTAGCTTAAATAAAAAATACTTAGCAGTGATTTAATCTCTCAAATATTATGAACAGAAAGAAATAATTAATTAAAAAACATTTAAAGTAAAAAAAATATATATGCAGTAGCCATGTCACGAGAACCAAACGTGTGTGCCAAATTTCAGCCCGATTGCTTCAGTGGAAGTGGGTGAAATATTGATTGCAAAATTCCAGGACATACATACAAATAAAGTTAAATAAAAGCTTTTAAAATTAAAAATAATTTAAAAAAATATTATATAAAAAGAAGCTTGTACGGGTTCTTTTTTTTTTGTTTTGTTTTGTAACTTTTACGTTATTATTTTTGTTTCTCCTTTTTCCTATTTTTTTTCTTTATTTTTTTCATATATTTTTTCTGATTTTCTTTTTTCTTTTGTTTTTTTTATTGCATTGTCATCGGTTTGTGAGCTACCCTGAAAGTTTCAGCCAGATAGCTAATCGGGAAGTGCTCGAAATTTGAATTGCAAGATTCCAGGACAGACAAAATACATACATAGATAGATACAAGTGAAGTTAAATAAAAGCTTTTAAAATATACTGAATCCTTGGCAACAATTCATGTTCGCCAACATTTAAATTGTACAAACCTTTTTCTTTTTTCTTAGCCACTCTTTCGTGTCACGTGGCAATGACAACTAAATATAAAGCCAGCCGCTGAGAAAGTAAGAGATAAGCAAGCGTGTAAGTTTTAAGCCTGGGGAAGTTATACT
The DNA here is from genome assembly GCA_946251855.1 of Alsophila aescularia. Classification (NCBI taxonomy): domain Eukaryota; kingdom Metazoa; phylum Arthropoda; class Insecta; order Lepidoptera; family Geometridae; genus Alsophila; species Alsophila aescularia. Next base: position 45,810,562 of record OX276383.1, on the reverse strand, counting down.
TCCCAGGAAATGCAGGTTTAATTCTTTTATTCTGGGTAAGGTGTTTGGCTAAGTATTATGTTTTCATCAATTCTATACTAGCGGGACGCGCTATCAAAGTCATCAGGTACCCCTTGAAACTGATCCAATAGCTTGGGGTGAGTATTTTTATTCACTACTAGCTGCGCCCCACGGTTTCACCCGCGTGGATGATAATTAAAAGTATCCTACGTTTCCGGGGTATAAGCCAACTCCAAACCAAATTCCATCAAAATCCGTTGAACTTTTTCAGCGTGAAGTAGTAACAAACATATAATGATACACACACAACTCCTGGTATATTTCAATATAAATCCACATTTGTGTTGTTTTTTTGTTTTCAAGACTTATTCCTACAAAAATGAAACGAGTCGTTTTTCCTACGTCTCGTTACTTTTTGACGTTTTTGTATGGCGTTTATATCAAAACCTGACGGATAGAAGAGAGAACGGTTCGTTTTAAGATACAGGAACCGGCCATTATTCGTACAATTACGAGCGCAACAAAAAACACATCGGTTGATCCAGTCTCGAGTTTTAGCGAGACAAATGCACGGCAATTGACTTTTGTATAGATAGAGAGATAGATCATTTATGATAGATATTTAGATCACTCATGTATTGATAGATATATAGACAAAAACTATTATAGAAAGAGGAAGACGATAAACTTTAATTGTATACAACGTATCACTGAATAGCCTTATAAGTACACAGCAGGTTTGTTTCGATCAAGCATATAAATTCGTGTACGTGTGCAATGGTTAAATACATCGTATTTTAAATACCCATACAAAAGTAAACATAACAAATTTGCAACAACCCAAAATTTTTATTTACTATTCTATCACGTTGCACAAAAATGTAGGTACATACATACTCGTACTGCTCCATCTGCGGGTTCTGACTGCTAGGCCTCTCCTCGATTGCGCACTGGTAGAAGGACCCCCCATTGAGTAGAGATTGATCACCAGTCTGAGCAAATGTGGGGGAACCAGCCTATTATTGTCTCTCTGCACACACATAGCTCGAGTAAGCAGTGTTACTTATAGCTGAAGAAAACACTGAAGGCTTAGGAAACGACAATGTTATTTAACACTTGAAACTGATTACAAAAACAAAACAAATTGTTTATTTTTATTCACTTCTTACAAAATAATTTAAAAAAAACGAGTTGACTCTGACGTGAAGATTTTCACTCTGATGTTCGACTGACCACTACGCAGTGAGGCTCCAATGCACGAGATTTGACAATTAAACTTGACAAGCAAACATTCAAGATCAAAGGATTATAGATTTTCCCAGCTGATTACTAGGCAGTACTATTCCTTATTCTGTGCTACTAGGGTTTGGAGTACAATGCACTTAAAGGATTTTTTATAAGTAAATTCATGAATGAAAAACTTTGAATCTCGAAAGTCGTAAAACGTTGTTCGTCATAACGGGTAGAATACCCCATCCCGGTACATTTATGTTACATTCTGTATAAATTACTGTACTGATCTACGGCGTAGTCTAACGAGTCTAATTAGGGATAGGGAGAGGCTAATAATTTTATTTTATTTTTTCAGATTTCTTTCATGTGTACATCGCATAAATAAATGAATGAGGAGAGCTGAAAACCAAGCTCAATGGTGTGCATTAGGAGAGGCCTACGTCCAGCAGTGGACAAATATAGGCTGATGATGATGTACAACGTGTTCATTATAGAAACAGAATATTATGGTATAGGCCTACTTAGTAAAGAACTATACCGTAGGTAGGTGTACTCAATTAATGTAAGCACTTTTATTGAAAATTCACGTAAATACTTGTATAACATCTCGATTTTATAATCATTGTGACCAAAATCTTTATCATTGATGTTATTTATATGTGAAGAACTGAGAGGAAAACCGACTGTCCTTCAAATATCATCCAAAAAATAATTGAAGCAAGTGAAAGTTAGGCCAAGTATGGGTGGTTTCCTCACAAGTATTTTGCATGATAATCTTTGTTAATCTGTATTTCATGTCAAACTGTAACAGCTCTGCATCAGTAATTTTAAGGGACTGCGTTAAAATAGGTAACAAATTTAGCGATTTATAACCACGTCATGTTAATATCTTGATAATTTTCCAAACATACTAGTTTCTGATCCAGATTATATTCCTGGAAAATCGCGCAAGAAACACCAATAAATTGATCCAACTTAATACAGCGAATCCACTAAACGTTGAGAGAATTAGAACAAGTGATTACAAACGCTTTGAGGATCACTACTGAGTGGCTTTTCGGCTTAATTGAAATCGAACTCCTCATCTTCTATTATCAGCTGTTTTATTTTTTGGTAGGAATTTAATTATCAATGTTAGTAGCTTAGTCAAAAGCGTTTTGTAGCATTTTGTTTCTGGAGGGGTGATCTTTTGTTTTGAAAATGTAAATTACGTGCTGCAAGAAATTAAGTTAAAACTCACTGAAATGTAAGAGAAAAGATCGGAATAAATTTAAGTCATAGCATATGTCAGGTAATCAAATTAGATTCCCCAAAGCGTTTGAATTGTTTGGCTACCTGAAGACGTCAAATGTCAAATGTGGGTCCCGCATAATTTTACCAAAAATATAAAGTTCAGTTAAAATCGGGAAATTGAAACAAATTCTATTAAGAGTGCTATCAGGCTAAAAAGTGTCCACAGTAGTAAAGGCATGTTAAATAATAATAATACATAAATCAAACACTGATTCATCAATGCGATATTACCACAACAACAATCTTAAAAGCCTTTATCCAGTCAATCCGTCCCTAGACTCCATTAAACATAATTTATATCACGACACTGATATCACTAGGTATCGCAGCGTGCAACCATGGCCGCCCCTGTTGTCACTAGAGTACAGTTACATAACTTGCCAGTTATTGCCAATTATGGAGGATAATTAAAGGGGCTCAATGTTTTTTGGAAAAAACATGTCGTAGTAATTAAGGACACAGTAAGTAAGGACACTACTGCAAAAGTAAACTAATGATGATTATGAACAAATAAAAAGGAGATCACACATGAGAAAAATCTATTAATGATCCAGTTGATGATGATGATGATGATATTATGACGTTATCAAAAAATATATATGGAAAAGCGATATATTAGGAAGTAAAAAATAAAAAAACCTGACTGGGAACAAAACTATTGAATAAAATTTTAAACAACTCACGTAGATTCGCAGAGCAGTGCAGATGTGGGGCCCGGGAGGCCCGACGTAAACTTACGCACAGGGTTTTGCTTATCATAAGCCGCGATAGCTGACAGATGCAATGCGTAGGTTTTGGTAATTTATTGTTTCGTCGGAAATACAATTAATATAATAATATGGCAATAATTTGTCAGTACAGATACAGACAGTATAGTTTTTGAGACTTTATACGAGTATATCCCATGGCACTCTGTGATTAAGACAAATCCAATGATACCTAATTTATCAAAACCCATCAAGCCGTTTAGACTGTAGGACGCGCCTAAGAAAAGTTAAAGATACATACAACCCAAAAACCCTCTTCAGTCGGGCAAAAAATACAGACGAATTCTAGAGTGGATATAAAATATCTTCGTTGTCAAGGAAGAGATTATAACGGCCAAGTAGCGATTTTTTATATTAATCTGAAAACTTATATTAGACGTTTGCAAAAACATACCTTTTGAAAGTTATAACTATTAATGGAGCTGATGCTCGTTTCACCAGGATTTTTGATCAGACACGGTCTATCAAAACTGTTGTAACCTTCACTACTGTCCTGTTTAATATACTATTGTACAACCACCGAGCCTTTGGGACGCTACCGCGCTGCCACTCATTAAAGAACAATTAATGAGAGGGGTTGAACAAAAAACCGCCCCCACCCCCAATTAATGTAGTCATGCGTTTCATGAAAGCTGACGCACGCTTTTATTGTAAATATAATAGTAGACATATTCTTTGTTAATGTAACCAACATTGTTAAAATAATAAACCTTTTCTTGGTTAATTAAACTTCACCAGGGTATTGTTTGTAACGTAGTCTGCGTATGGATATTTAAGTATTTTGACAACCCTTCGCAGGTCATCACATGCCCTTTATTAGATTTCCTTAAACAATATGATTCTTGGAAGGTGTCCGATACCTTTTTATCCGAGTACGGCGAAGCAAGGGATGGGTCATTCATGAGGTTAATAGTCATCCTTTTATGGTTGAAATACCTCGCACAAGAACGAAGCGTTACGCTTCTTCTTTTATAATAAGAACTTCTAAGGAGTGGAATGCCCTGCCCTCGTCAGTGTTTCCGGTAAAATATAACCCTGGTGTGTTCAAGTCAAGAGTGAATAGGTATCTACTAGGCAAGCGTGCTACACCTTCGACCACATCATCGCTTTCCATCAGGTGAGATCGTGGTCAAACGATTGCCTAGACAGTGATAAAAATATAAAAATAATTAAAAAATGTATGTATGTATTTACGCTTGTGGATGTTCCACTATACTCGTAGCGTCGCCCCCCCTATTGACCTGATTTTGACAAGCAAGGTATCAATCGATTCATCTTGAGGTGTAGTGTGTCATAGTCTTTTTTTACCCGTCTATGGCGAAGCAAAGGAGGGGTTATGTATTTAAACTAAAAACTTAGTCCGATTTTGACAAGCGAGGTATCAATTGATTCGTCTTCATTAAGTGTCATAGGCTATTTTTTTACCCGACTACAGTGGAGTAAATGAAGGGGTATATGTTTAAACTAAAACCTTGGTCCGATTTTGACAAGCGAGGTATCAATTGATTTGGCTTCATCACATGAGTGTCATAGGCTATTTATTACCCGACCGTGGTCGGTGTTTAGTTATTGAACTTGGCTTGTTTCACTATTTAAATAACAATTTTGAAAGCCTTACTTGAACTATAATTTAGTCTGTGGCCCTAAGCTATGATATCATTTCATTCTCATCATAATCTAAAATCATACCATAGCGGCTAGTACGTGATATAGAGTGACATTTACGGACAGATAAAGCATAACAAGCGGCACTGTTTTGGAAGCATGCCCAGGTCGTTGAACTATTCATGTTGGAATGTTGAAGGGTAGGAAAACTACGCTCTTACTCTTAATGTCATATTTTGTGTACCACACAAAAAAAAACGAACTTTATTTTTACACGACTGCCCAAAAAAAGGAGTGCAATGTTTTTAGCATTTATGTATGTATGTTTGTATGTATGTGAGATTCTTTATTCCACCATAACTTTTAAATGCCTGAACATATTTAGACGTATGGGGTATCGTTAGAATCCTTACATCCCTCCGAGTGACATATGCCTTTTTTTTAAACATTCAATATGGCTACATTATCAAATTTGAAAAAAGCTTCGAATTTTACAATATGGGTATCAAATTGAAGGCCTTGATAAGCACATTCCAACAGTATATAATTTATTCGCAAAACCTCTTTTTTGCCAGGGCAGGCGTGGTTGTTTATAGTTTTTAAGCTAGTTATTCCCACGATGTAAAGAAGGTATATTATGCTTTTGAAGTAAGTGCACGGCTTAATATATAGGCTTAATATCTTAATATATTGAATGCAAAATAGGCTTTGCTTTTGTACCAGGGAATGGACAAGTAAAATTATTATATAAATTCAAAAAACCCGACCGCGAACAAAATTATTGAATACGAGCAGACCGCCGCCCGCTAAGGGATAAGCAAGCTTAAGTGGCAGTGGGCTGTTCACATTTCCCAAAGAACCGATAACCGTTAGGGTAGACGAGTTCTCGAGCGTTTAGGCAAACGTAGTGTAGGACGCCCTGTGGCCAGGTGGAGTGACGACCTGCGAAAAGCGGCCGCGCGCGCTGTGTGTGTGTGTGTGTGTGTGTGTGTGTGTGTGTGTGTGTGTGTGTGTGTGTGTGTGTGTGTGTGTGTGTGTGTGTGTGTATGTTTGTTACTTCTTCATGCTTAAACGTCTAAACGGATTTGGATGAAATTTAGTACGGAGGTAGCTTATACCCTGGAGTAACACGTAGACTACTTTTTGTCATGAAAAAATGTATGGTTCCTGAGGGACGCGGGTGAAACCGCGGGGCGCAGCTGGTATTTATATAAATTTAATGTTTCTTATTTTACTTTATTAGTTGCAATTGCATCATAAGACTATTATATCGTATGATAATTTTGTAAGAAGCTTAAAAGAAATATGCTACTTTTTAGTTATAAGAATTATATATTTTAGAAATGGTCTTTTAAATACCTGTATTTTGATACCTCAGTCGATAGGTTTTTTTTATTTTTTGTTCCGTCGGATATACAATATGGCATCTATAAGCCACCAGTTTTCTTGACACTTCATATATCCTATAGCACTCTCGTGATTAAGGTGAATCCAATGATACCTCATTTAATAAAATTCATCAAGCCGTTTAGGCTGTAGGGCACGCCTAAGAAACGTACAAACATACATTTGTTTGTTTGTATGTTTGTACGTTTCTGCGGCACGTCCTGACAAACATACATACAACCCAGACACATAATCCTCCTCAGTCGAGTAGAAATCAAGTGGAAGTAATGTGTGCGGAGGACTTGTGCCACAGTTATGCACAGAAAATCATAACTTGCATACAAATATTTCGTGGGTTAAAATAAAATGAACTCTATGAAGCAGTCGTTAACGCATTGTTTAGAAATTTGATTCATAATCTTAAATCGCCTAAATAATACACACCCAAATTCAAGAAGGTTTGTCTTCCTTTTGACCGATTGATCTGTTTTTTTTTTACCTTTAGTTCTGGTAACAATACAATTATGTACCTATCTTCTATACTTATAATAAAGCAATAGGAACGAAAAGTCTGTACAAAGATGATAATTAAAAAATAAATGGTCTAGGGTACATTAAATAAAATATTGAACAAAAATATAACATTTTAAAAATTCGTGTCTTTCTGTTTGTCTGTATATTTGTTCGCGCATCACGTAAAAACTACTGGACCGATTGCGATGCGGCTTTCACTGTTGGATATCTTATGTTTTGACTTAAAAACTGGAATACATTTTATCTCAATCCGATGAATAGAAGCCGAGCAGTCGATAAAAAAATATTTAACGGCTGAAGGAATTTTGATCAAATGTTGGTATATTGGTATTTTTGGTCCTGGAACAGCACAACGAGTAATTTGGACCTACATAAATGACCACGCGTGCGAAGCCACGGGCATCAACTAGTATTCAATATCATTTTAAATTCAAGATGGCCGCAGCCACAAAATGGCGGATTACGGTTATCATACCCTTCAATATGGATATCAAATGAAAGGGCTTATCTAGTAGTATATAGTACACCATGAAAATTTCAAATCCAAGATTGCCGTCGCCACCACAAAATGGCGGATTACTTTTTTCAATACCCTAAAAATTAGTATCGAATGAAAGGGCTTGACAAGTAGAACACAATACACTTTAGAAATAGCTATATAAAAAATAAAATCGTTATTTTTTACTTATTTTATATATTATGTTTATGTTTGGCGACAGCGGTTCCAATGGACGTGGTATGTACAGCTTTCTCTTGTTTTCTCTGTTCCGTGATTTATCGTGTACTATATCTCTCATGATGGTAACCGATAAGTGGCCTTGGATGGGGCAAGCTTAAGAAGTTACCTGTCATTCGTGACTAAAAGATTCCCATCGGAAAACATAGACTCCGGCAAGTTCCATTTCTTAACTTTACCCACGCAAATTAAATGTGGGAGCGAAAATAATTCGTGCATTTAGGTGGAATATCCACTAGGATTTTTTTGCTACCAACTTTTAAACTTTCAAACTTTCTTTACATTTTACTGTAGACCCTGGTAAATCAAGTTTTAACTACAACAGCCATTTTGAAAAAAAGAAAGCGTAATTGCAGTCATTGATCAAAGTTAATGACTTCAATACTAACAAAAATATTTTAGAGCATTTGAGAGTTTCTGAAATAAGACACCATAAGATACTAGTATCTTATAACACCACTACTATAACACCACTGGAAACTATGTGTGGCTTCATTTAAAAGTAGCCTATAGGTGTTATTCCAGGACCAAAAGGACCTTTAAAGTACAATATACCAGTATACTACATTTCCACAAAATTCGTTCAGCCTTCAAATATTTTTTATCGATTACTCGGCATCTAATCATCGGATTAAGATACCAAGTACTCAAAGTTAATGACTTCAATACTAACAAAAATATTTTAGAGCACTAGTATCTTATGGTGTCTTATTTCAGAAACTAGCTGTGGCTTCATTTAAAAGTAGCTTATAGGTGTTATTCCAGGACCAAAAGGACCTTTAAAGTACAATTTACCAGTATACTACATTTCCACAAAATTCGTTCAGCCTTCAAATATTTTTTTATGGATTACTCGGCTTCTAATCATCGGATTAAGATACCAAGTACCCCAGTTTTTAAGAATGACCCTAAACTATACAACAGTGAAAACCGCATCGCGATCGTTTTTACGTGATGCGTGAATAAACATACAGACAGACACGATTTATAACAATGTTATATTATTCTTGTTCAGTAGCCTAGTTTAAGTACCCTAGAGCATTTTTATTAAATTAACTTCAATGTACAGATTTTTTTGTACTTACTTGAGGGAGTTAAAGTAGAGATATTGGAGCTCAAAGGTAGCAGATCTAGGTTGATGTAGGTACGTCACATGAGTATGCTTATGTTTGAGCTCCAATATCTCAGAAAGGCGACTCATAAGGATACTTTCGTAACATTGTTGTATTTATTGATGTCCTCTATCGTTTGATCTGTTGCCGCAATTTAGCGTTTTTTCTTCAAAATTGCGATCGTGTAGGTTTGCCACAGGTTAGAAGGCCTTAATAGAATTAATGTTTAGTATTTTGCTACTTTTCTTGTGCGATATATTGCTTATTATATGCAATATGTTCAAACTAGTTTGTCAACCTACAATTATGTAGGCGATGCGAAAAACATTTTTCATAAGATGGAAATTAACAAGCTTACTCATCAGAATTTGGATGCCATAGAACTTTACATACAATGACGTGAGTGGGTACTGTGCTGCGCTAAATCTCAGTTGATGTGAGTTTATAGGTCTAGGGGAGGTTACATCCATAGTGCACTGATCGTGAACTGAACATTTTTTTATCGGAATAAACACGGCACGCACATTCGTCGTGATAAGTAACACTGAGTGGTTTCAAAGTGTAAGTACGTTACATGTTATACAGCGATAATGTAGTTCAGCACATGACTGCCACTAATACGCCACAAATAATTCAGGACGACTCTATTACCAGCTTTATGGGTAGTTAAAGCTTTTATCAGGTGGGCAAGTTTCCAGTCAGTTGATGGTATCCATAAAAAAAATACAATAATTGGATGTGTTTCAATTGCAAAGTGCTGTTTGTTGTGCAGTTTAAAACATTTTATGAGTTCTGTTTTTTAGAAGAAAACACTTCTTAATTTTGAAATATTTATTCAACGACACAACAAACAAGGGGGAGCGCTCAAAAAAAGTTTATCCCCACATACATGATTGGATTACACTTTTTAGATACCCTACCTTAAAAAGTAAAATCCATGACGTTGAATTTCACCTTTCCCACTACTTCTAAACACAATTATGCGATACACAAGCTTAAACTAGTAAATTATTTTCTAGCGTGACACTGCACTTATCAATATGAAGCATTGGTTTTTAAGTCTTAGCCCAGGAACGAATTTAACTTCTGCACATAAGGGCAGTATACTAGTAACTTTTTCATCAGAGTTACAGCCTACCTTTACAAGCATAGAGACTTATACTCATACCCTTTCTGTCCATTTTGTACCCGAATGAATATAAACATAACACTTTCGCCCCCTGAATATTGTATAGCATCGGCACCGATTGGTTCCAATGGTAATTTCTGTCCGTCGCCCGAGTAGCCTGCGCAATATAAACAGAAGCAGTAAGTGACCTTCTTGACGTGGTCTATTCACGAGACTGCGCAACACAAAGGCCGGGTAATGTATTTATCAGCCTATGTATGTCTGTTCCTTTGTGGCACTATTATAGAGCAAACGCTTGCACCGATTTTGGTGATTCTTTCGTCAATCGATTTGTCGTAATTTTGCAAGTGCTGCTAAATACATGAGAGTAATCAAAATTCAATATGGCGACAACCAGACGCCATACCGTGACAAAAAAATAATTAAGTCGACGATCTTTGTTATGTGGGTTATTTTTAAATAGATATTTGAAAAACATCTATAGGTTTCATTCATAATTTTTCATTTTAAATGACCATTTAGAGTATCTACCTATAACGATTTAAAGTTGGTAAGCACCCATTCTCACCTAAATTTTCGCCTCATTTTAGTTTCGTTCGCAGTCCTATTTTTTGTGAAGGTGCTTGTTGTACCAGGCTTGTTTAATTATCATTTTCAGCAGGCTGTGCCTACAACCTACCTTAACACCTTAACACAAGATAATTAATCGTATATTTTAATCGAATTATGAACGTTGAGAAGTGTTCACTTGTAAGTGTTCATGTTACATGCTTCAAATCATTAATTTATACGTATTATATCCAAGATTATCTAGTTTCGAGCACATCCAGTGCTCTTTCTCAAGGTGAGTGCGGAACGCTTGTGAACGTGTCCAGCCTCGCACTGCGGGCAGCGCGCGCGATGACAGCAAATGGTGCAGGGGGCGAGGGGTTGTCTAGTTTAATGTAACAGCTTGTTGATGTCTTTTCGGCTTCATTCAAGATCATAATACGCCTATATTCATCCGCTGCTGAACGCAGTTTTCTTCTCGTTAGAAGAAATCTGCTACTACACGTCAAAATTCCAGCATCAGGATAAACAAACGGGATCATGATAAATGATTTTCATGTTTATGGTTCAATGTTTTTTTTCCTGTTTTTGTTTCAATGGTTTATTATGCTGAGATACGACCAATTCACTTTGTAACACTTTTCATTCAGTTATATTCCCGTAGAGTTTGAGAGTTTAATTCTAAGAATTACTTACAAACGCCGTTGGCGTAATACCTTAAATTGAATTACTAGAAGTATAAATATTAGAAACGGGATATTTACCATGGATACTATTTATTTATTTTTTTTTTTCCCGTTTCTAATGTTTACACTTTAGTGATTGTTACCATTTAAGTTTTAAACCATAAATTGAGTTACTGTTCATTTGTGTGTTGTAACCCGAGGCCCAACCAGACAATGACTTAACAAGGTTGGTCCTAAGGGATTTGTACTGGGGACCTCAGCTTGGGTGAATTCGATTTCTTACGGATAAGGCCCGATGAATATTTTCATAATTTTACTGGCGGATCACATCGGGTCGGTGAGCTGACTTGAATTTTTTTGTGAAGGTATTTTTCAATTTGGTAAGCGCCTGTGTAGGATGATGTAAAGATATTTTGGATGGTGGGAATGCCTTTTTCAAATTCTTATGTAATTTTTTTATCTTATGTAGGTAATTCTTTGTCTTCTTTTTTCTTTTCAAAAACTGCATAGCTTTTGGCCTTTGGGTTTTTCGATAATAATTTGAAATACATTCGTCTGCGTTCAACGGTCCTGAGATTGGCAAAATTTGATAGCTTCACTTTGTTTTTGGTAGTGCAACTGACTACGATAGTTATGAACATTCAAGACGTAAATAGCACTAAAAATATAATTATTGATAAGAAACTAACACCTTTATTTATAACCTAAAACTTTAAGAACTTTCAAGGTGAAATCTTATTACTTTCCATACCTAACTCAAAAGTATTTTAAATTAAAAATTCTAGGTAATTGAATGGTTACGGCAAGAGCGCATCTCTTTTATAAATTTCTAACAAAAAAACCCCGGCTTATGTGGTAAATATTTTCATGGAACTTAAAATAAGCTTGTTAAAGCACCGCATTGCAGTAAATATAACTAGAAAAATAAAGTACATCACAATGCCTTTATAAAAAAGCTGTGTAGCCAGCTGCAATATAGAAGTTTTGGTGTTAAATACGCACATTTTTTTATAATTTTATACTTGATAGGTACATTTTGAATTAGGTACTTTTGAAACGAATTAACTTGATGATGTAATGTGCTTTAGAAGTAGTACGTTACATGAGTAATGAACGTGAAAAAAAATTACTGACGTAGAATGGTAAAACAGAACACTAATGATTTTTCACCTGTGTCCGTATGTGACAGTGTCTGACTCCCAGCAGTGGGAACTTAAAATACTGATGATGAAAGGTTTGGTTGTATTCAGTGCGTTACATTTTTAATCAAAGTTCGTAGTACAATTAGTGTAACAGTAATATTCCGCGCAACTTTTGTAGCCGTGGTTTATAACAACTGCATAAAGGGGTACAAAAAAATATATATCTCCAGCTTTGAGATAAGAGAAAATTAATAGCTCTTATCTCAATGCTAATAACAAACTTTTTATCGTAACCAGCGTAACTACAAAAGAGAATGTGCCGAGACAAACGGACACAAAACAGTTCCGGTGGATGAAACTACATCAGATATACGGATGTTATCTACAAGACGCCGAGAATAATCAGTTTCCTGCGCTCTTCTGGAATCTAAAACAAATTTCATTTTCATATTCCACCTGGTTCTGTTACACTTTATCAGTGAATCTGGTGCGATTAAAATAAAAGTGAACAGTCAGGTTTCCCTGCATTCTGAAACGATTTTAATTTAGACAAGAGTATTGTGGTTGGGTTTGGAATCTGATTATTTTTAGTTGTCAGTTTAAGTATTTGTCATATTGGCAAGTTATGGAAAACGAGTATGTGTGAAGCTAATTTATGAAAGCTTGTGTTTATGATAAACAATATGTTTGTAGTTACCGAATAAAGTATTTTCTGTATCTTTTCGGACTTATAACCTATCTATACTTATTATAGAGCAGTAAGTAACAATAAGTCTGCACAAGGAAAATATTTAAAAAAATGTACGTATGTAATGTATGTATGTATGTGTATGTATGTATGTGGGACTTAAAATAAGCTACTGAACATTTTCAAAAATGTTCTCTGTCTGTCTGTTTGTTTGTCTGTTTGCGCATCACGTAAATACTAATGGAACGATTGCAATGTTGATTTTACTGATGTATAGCTTAGGGTTTGATTTAAAAACTGGTAGAAATCGTATCTCAATCCGAGTAGGATACGAGTAATCGATAAAAACTATTTGACTGCAGAATTTAATTTGGTATATTATTCCTCATAGGTAGAGACTAGACAAATTCAAGCCCCTTACGCTGCTAAAAATTCATAATACCTTAAATATAAAATAAAACAGAATGATTTTTCGTGTTTTCTAGGTTCTTAATATATTCGAAACCCTATCGTTATGGTGATAATGCTATTGTTCTGTTAGGTTTAACCTTTCAATTACTTAATATTGGTTTACGTTATTTCAAGAAAATATTTTATTTATATTGAATAAGTAGATCTACGTTGAACTTTGACCTGATGATATCGCCTGAAGGTGTGTGGCGATGTGGCCGAAGATGGAGCAGCTAGATGACCTGTTTACTCTGGACTTGAAGCCTAGGTTGTAGTTTTCAGGTATCAAGGAAGATGGCAAAGAATTCCATTCCTTAGCAATACGCACTATAATTGTAGAACCAAAACGCTTCATACAAATTGGCGGTACGATGTAAGGATGGTGACTCGCTGATCTATGACTTCTTCTGTTATGTCCAGTTGTGTCCAGTTGAGTTAAATCGTGAATGAGTGATCAAATACTACAAGTACTATATTATTAAAAATTAACAAAAATATCATGTTCGTACCAACATTTCATGTACGTAATAAACCTTGTTGTCAACACGACATGGAATCACATTTAATTTTCCACACCATCCCTTACACCATTAGCAAAATTAAATTCAAAAAACAAAACCCGGGTACTCACCGTTAAAAATTACTGTCAAGCCGGCATTGGTAACGTTACACACAGGCGCAAGCCACTATCGGTCGAAAATTGAAACGCTCAACATCGCAACGTGTAACACACAATAAACAACCTACTAGGAGACTTACTAGTTGTAAATTATGTGAATATTACACAAACACACAATCACGGTGTCGGGATAAATGCGCGCGCGGCTTAGAGCGGTCGGGCCCGACCGTCCGTGCCGAAAGCTCGGCTGGTACTGCCGCCCGCCTAGATTGTGCCCCCGCCCGCCCTTACCGGCGTTTCTTTGTTTCCCTACCGAACCCCGCGGGTTCGTGTTAAACAAATCTTCCGTGCGAACTCCGCTTTATCAATTGATTCGATACCGAGAAGGTGATAATTTTGAAATCGATGTGTCCGTAGTCTGTACCTTCAGTTATGTAACTATACAGATAATGAAAATTAAAGCTGTAGGTGTCTGTAGTACTCAGTTTAGGTACCCATCTAGTCTGCTGCTAGTGTTAGGTTTCCACAAAAATATTTTTCTTTGTGTATTGACAGTGTTCATGATTATTTCGTTCAGTTAAAATGAATGGAATATATAATGTAAGGCATAATCAGTATTCTTATTAGAAAACTCGTTATGCATTTAAGGTGGTATCATAATACTAATTATTAGAAACAAAATATGTGTGTATATGCAGCATTTGTGGTGAGGCTAATATTAAATATTATTGATAGTCTTGTTGACTCATAACATACCTGATGTTAAGTGAAGCTTAACTCCCTGTGAGTAACTTATTTGTCTTTGACGCAATTTATTTATTTTCTTACAGATTTTACTTAATTTTTAGATTTCTACGCAGCGTAATAGAATGCTGCCATCGTAAAAACCAACTTAGCACAGACGCAACCAAATTTCAATCAAATTATAACCTGTGCGTAATGAATGATAGGGACCGCATCACTTGTCAACATAATTGCCTAATTTTATTAACGGCTACGTGAACCGTGTTGGGCAAAATTTTCGACGAATTTTCGACAAAATGTCGTTTAATATTTTATTAAATTCGGTTGGTTAATTGATTAATGATGCTGCTGATGCACTATGTCAACGTTTTGTTACTTGTATTTTCGGAAAACTCAGTGTTATTAATAGAAGGTCGGTTACCTATTTTACTATTGGCAAGCATTAATTACAATAGGTCACGGCTTTGTCTTGTAACTAATACACGAAAAATTTACCCTGAATGGAATTGATGTTGCGAAAACCGATCCGTGAGATAATTTTGTTGTCAAATATATAATTTCAGGCGCTTTCAAACATATGTGAGATACGTTTTTAACACAGCGACGATTTCCTTTGTTTCTTTTAACCCTGAAACTTTCACTTAACAAATGAGTTCAAAGTTAAGGGTAGCGTATATCAAATTATACAATTTCAAGCGCTTTCATATGATCAACTCATTGCCACTTCAGCTTGCTTTGAACTATGTTGGAACTTTAGTCACATCTCCGCTATTTTTGAATTTAACCTCTCTATTCATGTTTTATTTTCACCACAGGTTAACATGCTTACAGCTTATAAATAAAAGTACAGTTCAAACAGTTTAATATGAATAATAAGCATTTTAACAATGAGCTCATGTGTACGGATTATTCCGAGTTTGGTAATGGTCTGTAGCGTGGCTGGAATATTTTACGTATTTGAAGTGGTGGGATTAAAAACGGATATCGTGTAAATGTTGTTTACTATGCATCTACTTTTACGGCTAAATAGGTAAACTATTATAGATGTCGACTGTCGTATGGTGGCAAAGTTTACAAGAATCACACCAGTTTAATTCTGTCAATACAGCTTGAACGAATATAGGTAATAACGAATAACGCAATTGCCCGTTATTAATGTATTCAATGAAACGAAAAGAGTGTTGTATTTGGTTTAATTGCGAACATTCGGTGAGTGATGCATACATTGATGATTCCTTAATTCGTTTAATCTTTGTCTATTATTTTCTACAAAATACCTTTATTATGAGACTTAATACGGTTTTAGGTTAAATATGTATCCAGCCAAGAAAGATGACACGTCGACTGCACTTGTGCTTGGGCTGCAGTCATGCAGTTTTTTTTCCACAAGGCAATTCAAGCTTTGCTTACACCGTCTCTTACAACAGTGTTTTTGAAGGGTGGTTCTGAGATGTTGGAAAGAGGGTATCTT
The DNA here is from genome assembly GCA_946251855.1 of Alsophila aescularia. Taxonomy (NCBI): domain Eukaryota; kingdom Metazoa; phylum Arthropoda; class Insecta; order Lepidoptera; family Geometridae; genus Alsophila; species Alsophila aescularia. The sequence continues at coordinate 45,794,418 of OX276383.1, read as the reverse complement.
GTGTCATTCTCCAGCTTATATATTAAAGCTACGACAGAAGGGAAATGGAGTGTCAAAATGTGTGTAAAAATTGCGAAGACCGCGCGTGCACCGCTGGTTGACACATTTTATATATACATTGTAAGTCATATTTCTTGGCACTAAATGCACACCGCTTCACGTCAAGTATCAGGTGCATCGGGTCCCAGCTGCCGGGGAAACAGGCGCGATGCGTCGATGAATAATGTATGGCTAGACGCCCGCCGCTAGGGTACCCCTTAATAGGAATGTTTGATTCAATTAGCTGAAATTTCTTGAGTGAATGTAATTATTATTGTTTGCCATAAGATTCATTTGAAAAAATGTTTCATTGTGATCTTGTCTCAAATAATAATAAATATGTACGACATCTTCGTTCCATAACCAGAAAACCACGTACCTTTTTTATTATTGCTTGAATGTTTTACTGAAATCTATAATAATAATGTGCTTGGATTTTAGGCGTTTGTGAACAGTTTCAGGGATATTACATCCCCTGTCTCACTTCCCTGCGCAACTGGATATCTTTAGACTGCTGGTTCTGTTCTTGAACACTTATAGTCGCAGCGTCATACAGACATCTCAGCACTTTGATATACCACCAGTCCACTTTGCATCGCTGCAGTGACTCCAAAACAGCCCAGGTCTCTACGGAATCAAAGGCCTTTTCATAAACCACAAAAGCAAGACAGGGGCTGATTATACTCTTCGGACTTCGGTATAATCTGCCTCACTGTGTATATGTGGTCTATGGTACCAAATTCTCTACAAAACTCGGCCTGCTCCGGAGGCTGAAACTCGTCAAATCTTCTTGCGAGACGATTTGTGATGACCCTCGAAAACAGCTGATAGACGTGGCTCAGAAGTGAGATGGGGCGGTAGTTTTTCAAGAGGTTTTTATCACCTTTTTTGTGAAACAAAACTAATATACTCCTGTTCCACGCATAAACTCATATTTCATATACTCCTATTCTCCCAGTATTTAGAGCAGAGTTAAACAACTTCTGAAGCTCACTCGCTGCTTACCAACTCGCTGTTTAGCTGCTTTACCTCCTGCCTTTAAGAACTCCGAAGCGACTCCGTCCTCACCTGGGGCTTTCCCATTTTTTAAGCTGTTCAAGCGCCTTCCTAATCTCATCTAGGCAGATTTCTGGCAGATCTTCCGTGTAGTGGCGAGTCAGAGTGGCTCGGGTATCCTCTGCAATAGCGTCGGATTGTGAAGCATGCGACTCGTACAATCAGCCATAGAAGTTTTCTATCTCAGCTTCAAGTGGCCAAACCGTAATTTCAAAGCCGGAGATCTTTCTCCGGCTTTGAAATTACGGTTTGGCCACTTGAACTCCTAAGTTTTTTTTCTTTTCAACTGCTGGATGAACACTTTTAACCCCCAATTTTACTTAATCGACTTTTCAATTTGGCGTGTGTTGGAGCATTGGAGGTCACGTTGCACCAGTTTACTAATTTTACAATTGAGCGCTCGCTTTTCTGACGGTGCCGTAGCTTGCGTAACATTCCGTCTGTTCTCCATAAGCTGGAGAGTCTCAGCTGAGAGCTTGGACTTCGGGTCCGTACGTTGCAGCTGGCAAAACTTCGCAAAAGCAGCGAATCGATTTTGTAGGTGGAGCTGAAAGTGCTCTGATCCCACAACGGTTTGAAGCAGGTTAGGACGGAGCGTAGAATTCATCATTCGACATCTTTCCAGCTTGTAGTTGATATTCAGAGAGCCTCAGACAAGTCGGTGACCTGTTAATTACTGAGACATCTCTGAATATGTGCTTCTTGTCTGTAATAATTAAATCAATCTCAAGTTTTGTCTCGCCAACGGGACTTTGCCACGTCCACTTTTAAAGGGGTTGTTTCTCAAAGAAAAAAAACTCCTCAGTTCAGTCCCTCTTTTTCCAAGAAATTGACGAGGAATCTAACGCCACCTGGGATTGTTGATCAGAAATACATAATGTTGCCTGATTCCAGGGTCAAGGTAGCCTCTGGCAGATTCTGGGGTTGAGCGAAGTCCATAGAGAGGGTCTATGGACTTCGCTCAACCCCAGAATCTGCCACCTTATCATAACTAGTTCTGATTCTAACTGTGCCAAGTGATCATCTAGCCTAAGCGTTCGTCCATTATACGTAACCAAGTCGATTTGGCTTTTGTTTTTGGTGGTCTGGAGATTTTTCGCACCCCCTATACTGTCATTTCCGAGACCGCCACCTTGGTCCGGACTAGCAAGGCGACCGGGAGCTAGGAGCCATTTTTCTTTTGTGCTGTTCATTTGAGGTTTTGCCTATAATCGCCACGCTGGGCATGCGGGTTGGCGATCGCGGGTAATCTTCTTGTACCGGTGACGCTGTTGCCCGTCACCGGCCTGCGCCATTTTGCTACACTCGTATTTGGATGGTTATACCGCCATCTTTCGGTCGCCAGAGCCTCTTTAGTAAACCAGCAGGAAGCACCACGTGCAGGTGAGGTTGGCTTGAAGCGATGAGTTGGTGTTTCGCTTCATTACATTCCTCATTGTTACATGTATATATAATTATTATAATATATATATATATATATATAATATAATAAAATTAAAAAAAAAAACATATACATATTATAAAATTAAACAGCTGGTGTTGTCAATAAGTCTTTTTAAATGCTCTCGAGTTAACCGTTTAAAATTTTCTTTAGTTTGACATTGTCTACTGTCAATGGGAAGTGAGTTCCAAAGACGGACTGCTGAAACCTGGAAGGACTTTACATGTACCTAACCAATTTTATGTGTTTTTGTTAATCTAAAGTTGTATCCTGATTACAAATGTCCAACAGCAGTGTTAATGAAGATAATTTGACTCCACCTGACATCACGGAAACAGCAACGAGCATGACGAACGAGCTTTTACCAGAAAAAACAAGAAAATATTACGATTATGTTTTTTCATCATTAAATATATGTTCCTATTGTATGAGTATAGATAAAGTAGTGTATGAAACGGCACATAACTAGTAATTAAAACAATCAAGTGATACTATTAAAAAACGAGCCGTAGGCGAGTTTTTACTCTCTCTCGTATTTTAATACCCCCAATTATGCAACCGTTTCATCAACTATTTGAACATAAAACAACTTCAAAGCAGTGAAAAGTCACCATAAGCCGGTAACCCTAGCACACGATGAAATACAAGTAAACACAGTACAAGCATTGTATTGCTTTGTATGTATCACCCTCACTGTGATATTGATACACATTGTCCAGACCTTGCTGAGTTGTTGTGTTCATTGTTGCGTGAAGCTGACAAAGTCTGGATTCCACTAGCGAGATAGAGCGTCCACTCCTAAGTTCAATTTAGACCTCTATAAAGTCGGTGTTAAGTCACATCACAACTCTGAAAATGCACGTCTTTCCTTGCCACGACAGTTAAGTGCAAAGAAATACACTTTACCTACTACTTTACTGCAATAGGATTATTGTAAGATTCTTTGGTTTTTTTTTGCTAAGAAGCTTCACGATATTTTTATGCTGACAGGTTGCTAAAACACTTACCACAAAAAGGCAAAGGTAATTCTTGCTCAGCAAGAGAAATATTACGACGTAGAAGAGTGTACAGATTATGGGTGTTATGTGATTATGAACCGTTGATCTGATATTCATACAATTTGGTAGATAGGTAATTAATTTACAAGTAAACAATACTTATAATAAATTAGTAAGTAACAAAAAGTCTGAACAATGAAGATAAATATAAAATAATTGGTCTAGTATTTAAAATAAACTACTGAACAAGAATATACAAAAAAAGCGTGTGTCTGTTTGTACGTGCATCACGTAAAAACTACTGGTCCGATTGCAATGTGGTTTTCATTTTTAGTTAGCCTAGGATTTGATTTAAAACCTGATGTAATTGAAGTCTCAATCCAATGCGTTGCAATCGATAAAAACGTATTGGCTTCTGAACGAAGTTTGATGAAATTTGGTATGAGTTAGTATACCTATATATTTGGTATGTATAATGTACCTTTGGTTTTGGAATAACTCATAGAACCTTATATCCCAGAAAAATGACCACGCGGGTAACGCAGCGGGAACAGCTACTTGTAATTCATAATAAAGCAGGAAGTAACCAAAATTCTGCAAAATGAAGACAAAAAAGAAAACAATTTTAGATATAACACTTTTAAATATGTTGTTTATCTGTCTGGATGTTCGTTCGCGCATCACATAAAAACTAGTTCGATTGAAATGCGATTTATTTTATTGGTAGTTTAGATTTTGACTTAAGACCTGATGTACTTAGTATCACAATCTGATGAGTAGACGACGAGCAATCGATAAAAAATACTATGTAATGGCTGAACGAAAGTTTGGTATATTAATACTTAGTACTTTAGAGGTACTTGTGGTCCTAGAAAAATAACATAGGACACTTTTTTCCAGACAAATGACCACGCGCGCTCAGCTAGCAATAATAACATATTTTTACCACGTTTTTATTTAGTTTCTTTCTTGTTTGTCTGTCTGTCTGTCTGTTGTTCCGGATGTAATCTTGCAACTCAAATTTTGAGCTCTTCACGATTAGATATCCGGCTGAAAGTTTCAGGGTAGCTCACGAACTGATGACAATACATTCTAAAAAAACAGACGTGGTTTTTAAATAAGTTTTCTAACCAATATTTGCTGTTTGTTTTAATTTTCTATATCATGAGCTAAATGATTCGACGAGTTGTTGTTATATGAGGGAGGAGACGGCATTTGAAAGTAAGACAATCAATGCAATGGGGTTTCAAGAGACTTTATTTGTGTCTCAAAACAATTTTTCATTCACTTTTAGACCATGTACCTACCATTTTTCCACATTTTATGTGGAAAAATAGTACATGGTGAGGTCTCGTTCAGGGCGATCGTGAAAATTCATCTTTTCATACAAAAGTTGTTACGTGTTCATTCCTTAACTATAAATCAGATGCAAACCAAACTTTGTATATAGATTGAGCTAACTTTAATTTATCTAAATATTTTATTAGTTTTTGAAGTAATCCATCAAAGCAAAGTCATAGCATATAGCTACTTTAAGGTTATACAGAAAACTAAAACTTTTCTAATTTAGTAGGTACGCGTTTGTTATTAACGAAAATTAATTTTAAACGTCTGTATGGTATTGTGCATTATATATACACTCGATATTGATCTGAGTTGTTATTCGCTATGCCACACGAAATTCCTTACAGGAAACGTGTAACGTCATTACGACAAATGCCAAACGGTTCCACGAAGATATCGTTACGTGTCCTAACCCCCATTCCTATAAAAATGAAACGAGACGTTTTTCCAACGTCTCGTTACCTTTTGACGTTATTTGTATGGCGTTTATGTCAAAAGCTGACGGACAATAAGCGAAAACGGTTCGTTTTTGGATATAGGAACCGGCCCATAGTGAATAAGGGCCTTGTATCTGAATTAAAGAGTAACTAAGTTTGTTTGATATCTTCACCGATAACTACCGGGGTTTAACTAACCCCCTTAAAAGTCCAAATGCGACACGAGGACTTGACTTGGTTACTATAAATGCTAAACGAACTTAATGATTTATCAACGTAGTGTTGCATATGAAATTGTTATCTAAATTTGCGCTTAGCATTGATACGACGTGCTCGTATCGAACTGTTATTTCCCAGCAGCTACCAGGAGCTCATAAAGCAACAGGCGCTAACCGCGACTCTTTAATTAGCCATTATATGATTAACTTACAGGTGCCAAGCGATAGATGTAATTAAACTAGCTGAGCTACACGGTTGACATGCAAGCAATTGTGTAAAAAACAGTAGGGTAACTTTAAAAGTTACATATTATTACAACAGGTCACTCCCTTGCCAGCCTAGCAGGATATGACGGCATAATCGTTATAAAAAAATGTAGAGATATTTTAGGAAATAAGATAACAGGACTCACAATGATCAGTCTCATTAAGGTGGGTTTTGTGTGCTAACAAAAAAAAGTAACGACCACAAATGCATATGAGTCTTGTTAGTTTATATTTAGACAGAAAAGTAAAAAAAAATAAAAAATTATGCGTTAATAGTGTTAATACGCAAAACTTGCCTTAGGCTTAAAAATTTAACATTTGTCTAAGTGCGAAATAATAAGAAATTACCTGGAGAAAAGTTCTCAGTTTGCTACCACCTCCCAAGCAAAGATTACATACAGATTTGCTTAGAAGTCGGTCGTTTCTAGCTTAATGGAAGATAATGGTTGTCAATTTTACCCTCCTCTTTCTACCATTGCACCAGCTGTTGAAATGTATGAAAGTTGAGTAACGGATGTAAATTTTACTGTTCTCAAAGAGAGGTGGTCTACTGATGTTCGAAACACGCACAACCTGATATGGTAGTTGCAAGCGTTCAGTTGCTACGCAACCAGACGCTATTGCCACCTCCTATCTCCCCCCTACAGCGTCCCCTTTCTATATTATACCCACTCGATAGTCCGGGATTATGTTTCAAACATATTACGCGTTCAATTTGTAAAGGAACATTATTGTTGTAGGTAAGACTACGTTTTAATGATTTGGAATCAGATATTGTTTTGATTAAAAAATGTACTATTTAATTTCTTTTGTTACGGTCTATCTATACTTATTATTAGCGAAGGAAGGACAAAATGTTTGTACGAGCGTAAAGATATATTTTTCAAATAAAATCAATGAAAACAGTAAAGTCGACTTTTGAAATTTTTCTATTTTGACACCTAGCTTTTACCAAACTACACTTTTTTTTAAAACTGACAAGTGTGCTTCAAGGAGGTGGCGCGTCGTCTACACTTATAATTAAGCAGTAAGTAAAAAGTCTGTACAATTAATATAATTAAAAAAGAGTGTGTTGCGCCTTGTGTTAGGTGTATGTCCAGCAGTGGACTAGTTTAGGTTTTTGATGATGATGAAACAAATGGTCGAGGGGGACTCATATTAAGCAAAATACGCACGGTATATTTTGTTGTATGACTGCCCAAAAATGGAATGTAATGTTTTCAGAGTTCATGTATTTATGTTTGTATGTGAGTTTCTTTGTTCCACCATAACTTTTAAATACCTGAACAGATTTAGATTTATGGGGTATCGTTAGATCATCCTTACATCATCCTGAGCAACGTTTTTTACAGTTGTATATTTTCTATAATTTTGATGATGTATTTTGAAAATGGTTTTTATCTGCAATGTTCTCGCATCACTTAAAACTGATTGAAATTCGATTTTTACTGTTGTATAGCTTAGAATTTTAATTAAAATCTGGTGTACTTTGCATCTCAATCCGATGAGTAGATGTTGAGAAATCGATAAACAAGAACATTTATGCACATAGAAAAACCCCGAGTGAGAAAGGTTGATAACCATCTTTAAATCGTTATAGATCTTAAACGGTCATTCGAAATGAAAATGATTATATAAAACCTAAAAAATATTTACAAATACCTATTCAATGATACGTAATATAACATATTTCGTAGACTTATTTTTTTTCGATATGCTATTTTGTTATTTATTTACTTCAATTAAAACAGTTCATCTAGAATTTTGATTAATATCATGTCTTTAGTGACACTCGCAAGATTTAAGACAAATCGATTGTTGTAAGAGTTAGAAACATCAAAATCGGTCTACCCGTCTGACCTATATAGTGCCACAAAGGAACAGACATACATACTACATAGGCTGATAAACACAATACCTTCCACTCAGTCGGGTAAAAAAGATTGGCAGCTGAACAAGTTTTGATGAAATGTAGTATTTTGCACTATAAGAAAAATGACCACTCGGGCAATGCCGTGGCGTGGACACACCCAATTGATATATAAAATTGGAAATTCTAATTAGTATGACTCCCTTACCAGTCGCGTGAATGAGTTTTATTCGCATTGTCACCGCACGACGAAATGGTAACCGTTTAAAATACTAAGATATTTAAAAAAATGGGATACTATTAGTTATCGTAAAGCGGTGAGTCTTAGATTTAAGTCATGGGTGTTAGAACCAATACCATTTTTTACTAATAAAAAGTTGGTTATGTGAGGAAGATTTATATTGTCTGAAAAGTACCTGAAATAAGGTATCTAAATTTTTGACAGTTGATTTCTGATTTTTGTGAACATAACGCAAGTTTTGTTTAGTTTGGAAAGGATGGATCGTTTTTATCAGTTTAAAACTGAAATTATAAATATTGATCAGTCTAAAGCTTCAAGGGATATCTTACCATTTTTAGAAATGGACATGAATCAAGCTAGTTGTTTTACAATACTATTAAAATACACTTCTTTAGCAGATCCAACAATCGGCACAAATTATACCTATAGGTTAAAAATGTTACTGTAAACAGCGCGATACACCTTTACCACTCTCCCGGAAGAACGCCTCACATGAACCTTGTCACGCTCTGATCCTCTAAAGCCTAGTTACGTTCACACGAACGGATCACCAAATTCATCCGTACGTAAGGCGAAGGCTACACGCGGTTTTAGATTGCGATCAGAGTGAGTGATCCAATGATCGTGATCTTTCGTATAGGATGTCACGGATGACGGATGGTCATACTTCAAAATATTTATACTATACACTTTCATATTGTAAAATCTAAAAAAAAAAACACCTGCCTGCCAGACAATGGTACAAAAAAAAATAGACGAAAAGAAAAAATAGAATACAATTCATGAAAAAACACACGCACCTACTAACGAACTAAGCTGTTATTAATATGTAACAATAACCTAAAGGTGGATTGTTATGACCCGAACCTACAAAAAAAAAAAAACGAAAGCAAACTGCGTAATCTTTATGTCAGCCCTTAGAAGTCCACTGCTGAACATAGGCCTCCTCCAAAGAGCGCCATGACGAGCGATCTTGTGCCATCTCCATCCACCGACTTCCTACGATGGCTACAATGTCGTCGGTCCATCGTGTGGGGGGTCTCCCCACACTTCGCTTGCTTGTTCGTGGCCGCCATTCGAGAACCCTAATCAATATTATATGCTTATAAAGGTTCTCTATCAATACGCATAAAATATAATGTCATAATTTAGCGTGGCATAATTTTACTTATCCTAATAATGTGCAAGCGTAATAATAATTACGCATACATGTATAGGCATAATTGTGTTTACCTTATCTAAAGTTAGCATAACGATACACAAGCATATTGTTTAGTAGCATAAAAAGACATTATTTACCGTGAGTGAAAGAACTTTAAATTAAATTATTTTACGTGTCTACCTATGTAAAACATACATGTTCGCGGCTTACGGGTGGCCCAAAGGCCACCCCGTCGTACCATACCTACTGTCACAGTATAGTATTATAGGTTATATTGTATGTGACTCCTTAGTATTCCAAATACTGTTTATGTAAAATTAATATTATGTCATTAAAAATTATGCCTAACTCATTATGCAATAGTAAATTAGTATTAAATAAGTTATGCGAAACAAAGGGATACCGCCTAAAAATGTCTCCGATTATGTTACAGCATGCCGTTAAACATTTTCTCTATAATTGTTATTCATTCTCAGTCAAACGATAATGTCTTGCCATGTCGTATTACGGTAATTTATCTACAACGGTGGTTTAAATTATGTTAAAAACTGTACGTGGCTATAGAAAAAAACATAATGTCTTGCCATGTCGTATTACGGTAATTTATCTACAACGGTGGTTTAAATTATGTTAAAAACTGTACGTCGCTATAGAAAAAAACAATGCAATGTATGCATTGTGAACGAATCTTGAAATATTCGCACTGAATTTGTTGCCAATTTCATGGAGGCAAAGTTAAATTGTGACCATTATTATCTTAGGGTAGGTCCTAGTTAGGCTGGATGACACTTGGGTCACAAAATTCTGATCACAATCCAGATCTTTGACCGATTAGTTGGTAACCCTAACTTTGAAATCAACGGTGCGGATTCAAATCATGTGTGAGATGAGCAGAAATGTTTGTTTCCGAGTCATGGATGTAATATTTGTAACTTTTTTTTTATTACTGACTAGGCAATCGTTTGACCACGTTCGTTTTTTTCGTTTATCTATTTGTACGACGAGACGATCTTATGTATGTTTATCCATTCTCTAGTACCCATAGGTTATCCTAGTTTGGGGCAAGGTAATTTGTGTGAATTGTCCCGAATATATTTATATTCGAACCCCGTGAAGCCGTCGCCTTACGCCTTACTGCACGTAGCGGTAGGTATTCGCTCTGTCTGCCATGTGCCCTAATTGTTCACATCGCCTTTGAACATTGTAAAACAGGAGCATCAGGACCCATTTCCATGAGACATATTTCCGGACTAATCTAGAATGATAGCCTCTCATTAGCATAGAGCAGTGGTGGTCGTATTTGAATTGCTAGTCTCACAATATGTGAGTAAATAAAAAAGTTCACGAAGAAAATAATTGACAGTACGAAGCGAAGTCTCCAAAATTACTTGGATGAATCGATGTTTGTATACATAATTGTGTTAAAATATTATTATGTTTGAATTTTTGAAAGTTGTTGATTCGGTCTTCAGGTAAATAAATGGGCAGGTAATAAATATATAATTTTAGGCTGATAATTATTATGAGCTGAATTTACATAGCGCCATCTCAGTTTGAGCACAGCCCAACTAATAGGTTCTGACGCCCCACTTACATCGGCTCATAATATCTTTCTTACCCTCGGGTCTGTGAACAAGCAGTGGTAACTAACTATTAGGCTGATTGATTGTCAATTATATAGTCAAGACGTTATATTTAAGACCAGGCTCTACTTTTTAAGGGTTTTTTGCATAAATATGCTGGGTCAACCACAAACCTGATAAATGTGCAACTTAACATATATGTTTTTGAGATCTTTATCTCTCTAAGACTAAGACAAAAACATAATTAACAAAATTTCATTCGATACATTTTCTTATCAAAAATTACGTTTTTTTCGGTAATATTTTCATTTTTCTACTCAACGGCTTAATTTTTATCTCTTAAATAAATCTTACAGCAAGAAAATATAGTTTATTATCTAAGACTAAGACAAAATTTACCTAACTAAATTATTAGCCTGCCAATAAAATAAATAACTTTTGAGACATAGGTCATTTAGTTCCGAGCTAAATTGTGTGTTCAAACAGCGCTCGCGATATTCAACCTTGTTACGCAGGCACTTCAGTGCTTATTGCAGGTAGCGGGTGGCAGAGTGTAGGGTAGGTGGCAGGGAAGTGGGGAGTGGGAAAATGTAACCTTGGAGCCTGGCCTTAAGACTCATTGCTACTTAATTTACTAAGTAGCAATGATTATTACAAGGTGTAACTGATTAACCTTATATATACGCAGCAGGTATGTTTCGATCAAGCATGCGAATTCGTTTACTTGTGCAATAGTTACAACATAATAGTTAGTACATCGTATTTAAAATTCCCATACAAAAGTAATATCTTAGAAATTAGCGACAACCCTAAATTTTTGTTTACTTTCCTATCACGTCGCACCAAAAAGAAGGTAACTTACTGCTCCATGTGCAGGTTCAGGTTTCAAACTCCGTCTCGCCCTCCACTCGCCTCTTCTCGCCAGATGCTGGTGGAAAGACCCAGTTGAGTGGAGATGGTTCAGCAGCAAGAAAAACTGTGCGAGCCAGCCTATTGTTGCACGTGTTAGATTACTACTTATTGTAAATATATTTTTTTTTAAAAATAATACTTGGTACATGTAAATGTTATGTATCCAGCTTTCAGAACGAAGTATTCGTCCTAATATACTCTTTTCCATACCACCATGAGGTAGAGTAAAAGGCGCGTTTTTATTGTGGTATCCCCTGTAGGCCTAATCCATGGGTGTTCCAGCATTTTACCAGGAGTGTGTTTAGTTTTTTTTTTTTTTCAATTATTATTGTCATTCCTGTGTTGATAACGTCTTCGTCTTCAGTTTCGTGCTCGTTTTCTATGCTCCTGATTATCTGAGTATCTATGTCCTCATGTTCACTATCGCTCTCAATGCAAACCTCTGGTGCATTTCCGTTTGACATACCACTGCAGAATCCACACACAACTGAACACTGTAGGCCAGTTTTTTCTCACTCGACTTAAGAAAAGTCTGAACACCTCTCTGTTGCACAACCACTGAATCACATTCACAGAATCTTTGAACACAAATAATAAATAATTTCATTTTTTTCACCATAGTGAATCGGGTAAAACGTACAAAGAAAACGGCCGCTTTATTTTTTTGTTTTTAAATTTTGGCTCCGTAAGACTAGTGCGTTTAGCCAGTATTAAGTATAAATACATTACAGTAATCGCAGCCAATCTACATGTTTGTGAAGTTAGGCTCTGTGTTCGATTGCGCAGGTACTGCTGTGGGGATAAAACAGCATAAAGTAAGAGAGATAGAATATGCGAAAAACGTAAGAGAGTGAGCGAGGTAGTTATACAATGCTGTCTTCACATTTAACATTGGGATTGCGCCCGCAAAATAGCAGTTTGCGCAGTGACTAGCAGACAACTTCCGAGACACATACTTCCACTGCGACTACTGTACACACTGAAAAAAATATTGGCTAATCAAGTTCAAAATTTGCTTGGTTGAATAATTTATGATTAAAACATTCAAACAAGTATCAGAAATGATAAACGGCCATTTGTTGCGTCAACAAAGCTAAAATGATCAAATGTCTAACAAATTGTACATATTTAATATTATTATTCTGCTTATTTATTTTGAGAACATAGTAATTACTAACATTTATTTCATACACTCCAATCAAGAAACATGATTGAGGCGCGGTAACAATTGCACTTCATAGTTTTAGCCAAGTTGGATTATCGATGCTATAATTACTAAATTATTTATTCAATAATTCGCCTGCATAATAAAAGTCGAAACAAGTCCAACGGACGTCCATTTTGTTTGAGTTGTGGAACACGCACGCATTTTAATTCATTAAAATGTAATAAAATAGACTTCATAGTGTTCTGTGCCTCTCATGGTTTTCGCCTTGTTTTATATTAAGTATTCTAAGTTTTCCTATCTAGATGTGGTTATATGTATCTATGGTTAAGTGTATATGTAGGTATTGTGTAGTGTAGACCAGTGACGTTAAGTGAAGGAAATAAAGTTAACTTATCACAACAAATAGATGAAGTGTTCTACCTACGCCAGTTTTGGGGGCTGCTAGAGCAGGTACTTGTATCAGTAAATATACTACTACCTAACGTTACAGGAAAATTCAAAAACAACATTATACCTATCTACTTTGTTTTCACAACAATAACTACTGTCATGGCTATAATTTTGGAATAAACATACAAGCACTGGCTGCTCTGTCCCATGAGGATATTAACGTGTAAATTCTTCAACTAGGGCCTAGAGCCTTTTTTCTAATATTGGTAGGTTTGGCGGCTGATTTCTCAGATTGTAGCTGGAGTATATCAGCTGCTGCCGACTTGACTAGCTATAAGTGTTAGGACCTAGTAAATAGGTATAGGTACATAATCACTGCGGCTTCAGCCCATCCACAGCAGCGCACCTGCAGGCTGCAGAACATCATTATGATGAGTATTCCACCCAGGGCTTTTCGGGCAGTAGCCTAGGTACCTATCATTAACTAGTGATTGAATAAGTGAGATATTTGACTCTTGTATCGATTATAATCAAGTCAATAAAGTTACATAAATAAAATAATAAGGTGCTTTGTTAAATGACTGTATTAACTTGTAAGATAAAGTCAATTATCTATATTTGATTAACAGGCACTTTCATTTATCGAAAAAAACAGTATTATGAATTTTAATGCATTAATGTTTGATTCTGATATCGAACATATTTACATCAATTAAGTTACTTGTATATAGGAATAAGGTGCTTTGTAAACGAAATAAATTAACTTATTAAAATTAAACATGTGGCATCACTAGAACCACTTAAATACTTGTTAAACATTATAAAGCTCTTGGTGACATCAATAAAGCAACACATTATGGGTACAATAATTTGACTTGACACAGTTGACAAATTCTTATTTGGTTTGATATGTCTGCTTGTTACATCGCTTAATCAACGTAACTTTATTGCTGAAATCATATTACTTTATGCGCTCGTATATAAATAAGTTGCTTGATGGCCGATAACATTTTTTTTATTACTTTTATCAAAAAAAAAAACCAGTGCAAGGTCTTACGTTATTTCAATTATAAGTCAAAATTTCGAGACCTTCCAGTCACTCCAGGGCCCTATTTCATAAAACTAGTTCACTGAGAAATGACAATCGAACCGACAAATTATGTCAGTCAAACTATCGAAATGTCGTCCTATTTTGTTATATGAAACGCAGGTTTGGCGTATTCGACTGACATTTGTAGTTTTATTATGATTTCTCGCGTTACGAAATAGAGCCCAGTCAGTCAAAAGTCTAGTCAAAGTGTTTGTTGTAGGATCCACATTTTGATAGTATAGGGTTTTTTGGTAAAAAGTTCATTTTCTTTACCGCTGTAATTAATTAGTTGTCGGACTTACCAAAAAAAAATTGTTTGTACAAAAAATGAAAACAATTTAACCCTCTTTAACTTTGCCCTTGACATTTTTGCCCATATTTCACACCTTTAAACCAAGATGGCGGCTTGCCCCCCCCCCCCCCCCTACAGTCTACACCTTAATAACATATGTGAAAATCATGACTACACCACCTTTTGCAATGCAAAGGCCTTTTTACCTCTCTACTTACAGGCGTATTACCTGAGCGACCTGCTCGTCTCGCCACTCAACAGAATAAAAAATATCTTACCTCGCCTGGGTTACTTTAATAGCATTAGGTAAAACATCTGAATTCGAAGAAGGATCTATAAAATGTAACAAGAATAATTTAGTAGTACGAAAGATACTATAACAAAGTGCACATACAGCAACTCCATCAATAGTAAGGCGCTTACGCTAGACTTATGAGCTTCGATGAGACATTTTGTCAAAATACACCTGCGACGACTCGCCGTTTTCATCTCGATATTGGCTTTAACATTCTCGTAAACAACAAGATGATCTCAATACAAGGTTCAACAAGCTGTACAAGAAAATTTAATAAAATTTCGATCCTAAAGTAAAAGTTTTAAATATTTATACACTTAAGTTCACAACAATATACGAGTGTATACATGCTTAGGCCAAAATACAGAACATGTAAAAAAACATGTTTCTAGGTTTAATATTAATTTATTGTTTTTGCTAACACTAAGTCACCATAAAAAAAAAACCTGTAACGAAACATTACAATACAATACAATACAATAACTCTTTATTGAACACATTACAATAAAAAAACAACATAACAGTAATTATATATCAAATCTAATGTTGTACAATAGGCGGCCTTATCGCTATTTGCAATTGCTATGAAAAAAGTGATAATCCGATTGTAACCAAGTTCTGTAATTGGGCCACTGATCATTTCTTCAACGCGGCCGCACGTTTGACCTTCGTTGCCATGGTGTCCTTCACCACAGGCACTGCTTTCACCAGGACGGGAACCGCTGGCTTACTGGCCTCTTTCGACACAAGGCCGTCGAGGTCAGCAAGGCAGTTAACACGATGCCGAGCTCCGTCTGGTCCAAGCACGAACACACTTCCTTGACTCGTCCAGCATTTTGAAAGGCCAAGACACTCGCGAGCTGCCAGAAACACATCGTGCCTTGTCTTCGTAAGGAATTCAGATAACGTTATACCTGAACCTTTCAAATTGGTCTTGGAAGACCAGATTTTGTCACGAAGCATGACGTCTCGAAGCTTGAAGAGTATTTGACACGGTCTATCAGTGCCTGCAACGCGACCCATCCTATGGCATCTACTGATATTCTCAGATTTGAAATCTTCCATCTTTACATACTCCAACAGTGCCTTGGTGACAACCATAGACGTATCTTCTTTCTGTGTCTCGGGGACACTATGAAGCAGGAGAATCTTCCGCCTTCCCCGCATCTCTTGATTGTCTGCTTGATTAGCCAGTAATCCAATTTGGCTTTAAAGAGCCCGCATCGACACCAAAACAATAGCATTGAAGGACATGAACTCAGTGGCCAAATCTCCAGGGTTTGTAGAAGGGGCAGACTTCGGCAACTGTTCTTCGATGGAGTCCAGCCGCTTGTTAAATGTAACCATCATTTGGTTTAGCGACTCTTGAATGGCATCCATTATTTGATGCAGTGAGAGTGCAAAAGTAAAGTGGTGAAGTGAAATTTAGTGAAAGTTTGAAGTTAATGGAAAATTATCACTTATTAGGTGTGGTGAGTTTTAATTGCATTAGGCATATATTTCACACTTAAATTGACTGAATTATATTATTTTTATTAAATAAAGTGAGAGCACTTTTTAAAGATGTATTTTTTACTACACCTACCCACAAAAAAAAGAACCGATTTTCATTAATAACCAATGATGATTTTATCCCAAAAAAATATAGCTAAGTCTACTTACAGTAAATACTTAAATTTTTGAGAACTGCTATGTTTTTAACACCCACAGAAAACGGCGAATGAAAACATAGTGAGACAACTGTATTACATATCATCACCATCATCATTAGCCTTTACATGTCCACTGCTAGACGTTGGCGTCTCCTAATGCGCATCGCTGATTTCAGTCTTCAGCTCTCTGCCTCAAGTTTCTTCCAGCTGCTTTTTTGCAGGTCCTTTCCGTTTTTCATTCCAATAACTTTAGAGCAAAGTCTACTTGCGCCTAGTATTTTGAGAAGTAAGCTCCAACCTAATAATAGTAACGTTTAACGCACGCCACCATTGCCACAGAATAAATAATAGTACTCAGTACCAATACCACTACTTCCAAGTTGGACGGTTGCTGCCACTGATAGATGCGGCATTAAAAACTGGATATGTCATAGCACAATCATTGGTTTCATCTGCTTTGCCCTTAAGGAATTTAAAAAAAAAACACAATCACTGATATGTATGGATCTGCTTTGCCGTATTTTTGTTTGTGCTGATTCAAAGTTGAAGGTCATGGAACTAAAATCGACATTCTTTCATCTCCCAACTCACTTAAAGTACCTAAGTCACTGAATAAATAATATTACAAGTACGTACTCGTTCACTACTGCCAAACTACTGCTATCAGCGCCAAAATGGCGATAATCAGATGCTCTCATTACGACGTTCGTCAAAAACCTGTCTAGAGTAATATTCAGTAGTCTATGATCACAATTCAGAATATCTCCGTAGCATACCGACAGTGGGCATCGCTACGCTATACTATCACCCAATTCCACTCAAAGGTAAACACGTCACAAAGTCAAACAAACGATGCTGATAAAAATTACTACGTTCATTACATCCCAAACAAGAACAGAACTTAATTAAGCTTTGCCGCGCTCATTGCCGCGCCTTTGTCGCGCGAATGGCGGCAGAAAGAGCTCGGAATTATTTAGATTGGTACATCTGACGAATCAAGAGGAAATTGAGCCCATAGAAGAACAAAACGGTACGAAAGCCATTGTTTTTTTTGTCAAAATTATTTTAAACCTTTATTTATTATAATAATTACTGGAAAGAGTGTCTAACACCCTCTCAAATTAATAATGACCACGTATTTAGTGGCGATTAACGAAATCTCTCTCTTTTATATAAGTAGGCCTTCTCTTCAATACAAATACATTTTTCTCCCCACTACACAGTAATATCACCATTGTTCACCTAAACCACAGAATAAATAATAGTACAACCTAAACCGTAAGCAGAAAGTACCTCATTCCTGATCAATAAAAACAATGCAGGAAAGTATGGAAATCTATTACTGCACAATTTTACAGTGCGGAAAGTATGTATTGAAATCCACACATTTTTGTTACATGATTCATCACACTGTAATTATAAAGGCGAAAGTTTGTTTGTTCGTGTGTGTGTGTGTGTGTGTGTGTGTGTGTGTGTGTGTGTGTGTGTGTGTTTGTGTGTGTGTGTTTGTGTGTGAGTGTGTGTTTGTGTGTGTGTGTGTGCGCGTGTGTGTAATTGGAATGGATATAGGATATAGCTTATATCCTAGAATAACACATGAGATATTTTTCATCATCATCATCATCATCAAGAACATCATTTTACTTCTCTCTTGAATGGCTGAACGGATTTAGATGAAATTTGGAATGGAGATCCTGGAATAACACATAAGATATTTTAAATCATCATCATCATCATCATCATCATCATTTTACTTCACTTTTGAACGGCTGAACGGATTTTGATGAAATTTAGAATGGAGATCGCTTATACACTGGAATAACACATAAGATATTTTTCATCATCATCATCATCAACATCATTTTACTTCACTCTTGAATGGCTGTACGGATTTTGATGAAATTTGGAATGGAGATAGCTTATACCCTGAAATAACACATAAGATATTTTTCATCATCATAATCAACATCATTTTACTTCATTCTTGAAACGCGGGTGAAACCACGGGGTGCAGCTATTATTGAATCAATGCATTTGTCCAATAGAGATTTAAAAATGGAATGTTCTAATTTTTAAATGTGAGTGTAATTTTTTTTTAAAGTGGAAATGAAAGCAGATTACTGACACTCGCTCAAGTGACTCCTTGCTGCACTCGAGGTTTTAGAGCCCTCCCTAAAGCTCAGGCTCCAATCTAACCACTTGGTGCAGCAGTGAGTCACTTTCCGCTCGATGCAGTAATCTACTATTACTGCACACCAAAAAATAATACAATCAAGGATACAATTAACATGCACACCTTTGCCATACCTATTATATTCCATCCGCGAAAATTTCTGTGTACCGGTTGCTTCTAGTGAAATTATTGAGCATATGACGTGATATAAGAACCGGCTCAGGTGAACGACCTTCTCACCGTCACTCACTTGTATATAAACAAAGAAAAATTTAGTTTAATTAATTAAGAGCTGCTCTTTACCGCGCCTTTGACTTTTTTTTATTTTGCCTTTAATAGTAGGTAAAATCAATGCGGAACTATTCAAGTTGGCAATCTGACGAATGAAAAGAAAAGAAAAATGAAAATTGCATTTATTTTCATATTGTTTTAAAATGTAACTGCTTGTTAAATCAATAAACCCGTAGTTGCTGCTTATTATAGAAAAAATAAATTATCTTCTTGATGATTGAGACAAATATTTAAAAGTAGTTGATGCCCGCAGCTTCTCACGGGCGGTCATTTATCTAGGTTAAAAGTACTTTTTACTAAGGCCCTAAAATACCAATATACCAACATTATGATCAAAATTCCTTCAGCCGTCAAAATTATTTTTATCGATTGCTCGGCTTCTACTCATTAGATTGAGATACCAAGTACACCAGTTTTTAAGTCAAACCCTAAGCTATCCAACAGTGAACCGCATCTCAGTCGGTCTAGTAGATTTTAAGTGATGCGCGAATAAACCTACAGACAAATAGACAGACACGAATATAAAAAAAGTAATATTCTTGTTCTGTAGCTTATTTTAAATACCATTTTTTTTTTGAAATTTTGTTCTTTGTACTGACTATTTCGTTCCTATTGCTTTATAAGTATAGATTATATATTAGTTCCAAACATAAACATCATCATCATCATCGGCCACAAAATGGCAAAATGGCAAAATGGCATGGACAAACGTCCATTGCTGGACAAAGGCTTCTCCCAACGCCACGGAGTCCGATCTTCGGTTCTTCTCACACAGTATCTGCTGGCAGCCATCTGCAGGTCGTCACTCCACCTGGCCGGTGGGCGTCCTACACTACGTTTGCCAGGACGCGGTCTCCACTCGAGGTCACGTCTACCCCAGCGGTAGACGTGACGTCCTATCATGAATACATTCTTACAAATAGCACACTTAAGGGCCAATCCTAATCAAGGCTCCAAGTTTTATCTGCAACTGCGACACTTTGTCTAATGCGATCGTAAATCATGCGAGGGTTCATCCCAGAAGAACTACAAAAGTCGCACTTACACACTTACACTGCTGAGTACATGCACTGATTCCGAATTGGCGAAGTTGTACTAACTTCAGGTGCTACTACGAAAATACGAATAGTGGCTGAAACTACAGTTTAAAAGTCTTCAACGGGTTCAACATTTTTTTGTTACAAACGCATATAAGTCAGTTTTTTTTCAAATTGTAAGACAATATACAAAAAAATACTTGATTTTTTAACACGTTTATGTTAAGTCACTTTCTTGTTTGTCATCCTAAGTGGGATCTTGTAACTCCCGGCTGTAACTTACAGGGTCACAACTCCATTACAATGCATATAAAAAAAAACGAGTTTTAGATTAGTTTTTAATCTACATTTGCTGCTTGTTCACTAATCAGCTGTTTTTTAGCCGACTACTGCGAAGCAAGGATATAATGTGTTTATGTATAATATGTTTGTTTGTTTGTGAACATCTTTTAATCGACTACGACGAAGTATACGAAGGGCAATGTATTGAACAGTCTTGGTATGTATGTATTGATGTTCCACCATAGAGTCACCCCTATTGGTCCGATTTTAACAAGTTAGGTGTGAACCGATTCATTTTCATCGCAAGAGTTTCATAGGTTTTTTACCCGACTGAGGCATAGCAAAAGGAGTACATCGCCCATGTATTCAAACTAAAAACTAATAATTAAAAAGTTCAAAAACTAAAACTCGACTACGGTCTTAGTGGACTATAAATTCACAAATAAGAACTTTCAAAACTTTACAAATTTAAAACTTTGGAGCCGTGGGAGTGCGCATTACTTGGTTTAATACTAGTAAATTTATATCGCAATCCTATTTTTTTGAACTTATATATTACTAAAAATAAAAAATCTTCACAAAACTTGACTTTTTTTTTTTCTTCATTTTTTTTTCCATT
This sequence comes from Alsophila aescularia, assembly GCA_946251855.1. Classification (NCBI taxonomy): domain Eukaryota; kingdom Metazoa; phylum Arthropoda; class Insecta; order Lepidoptera; family Geometridae; genus Alsophila; species Alsophila aescularia. The sequence continues at coordinate 45,773,561 of OX276383.1, read as the reverse complement.
TTTTTTCTGTCACTGGTGTATTTTTATTTATTCAGAGATGAAAAAATGTTTACACCAATGTAATGACCTATCTGTCCCCATAACAATGGCTTAGAACATTGTAAGAATTAAAGGTTAAGCAAACATGATATAGGTAGCTCAGTGAAATCATCAGTGCTAGTTGAGTGAAATCCAAATATAAGCCCTGAAGTGCTCGCCACGGAGCAAGTGTCGCCAAACTTACAGTCACGTGACCAAGTCAAAACGAACTTACGACTACTTCAGAGTACAGTGCCCAGACGCGACCGGCTTTGAATAATTTATGGGAATCTCCCGCCCGGACGTAATTTGAACAAATTATAAACGGTCCGGGAAATTTACCCGGGCACGGGACCGCCCGGGAGTGTCCGAAAAAATTAATTCCGGAATAGGTGGGTATGGGCCTTAATGAGGGTGCTTTGATTTCTCGCGGTTGGAATCGTGCACTGATGCGAGAGGGGTTGTTAACACTGATTTTGGAAATTGGTGCGTGAAAAGAATCACAATTTGCTTGGACATTTTTGATATGATTAATTGATAGTACAACTAGTTTCAGTTTTAAGTTGAAAACACAAAATATACCTTCTCGAAGCAGAATGGTCAAATTGCCGATACGAAATAAGTGATTGGTTAAATGCTATTCAATGTCACGTGACATCGTTGAACGATATTTAAATTAAATTTGACCCTAATTACTTTTAGATTTCGTTAGCACACACAGCACACATTCGAGTGCAGAGTATGACAACAGCGCGTCATCGACATCGGTGCCGGCCCCGTAATCGATCGCGCGTCATCAATCACTCTTGTCGCCGGGTACTGTTGCAGAGCACCTACTGTTGATGGCACTTTGTGCGTTTTATTGGTGACTGTCCTCTGGCCAGCCGTTTTTGAAGTGGAGGTAATTAAGAATTGGAATGTGATGGACGCTGTGTGGTTGGAAGGCCATTCATTTGTTTGATTTCGATCGTTATTAGTATTTGTAATGCTGAAATGGGTTAAAAAAATACTGAACTGATGGAAGTGACGATGCAGCACTGATCTCTATGAAATCTGCTGTGCCGTACTTTCGTTTGAGCTGATTGAAAGCAGCCCACCGTGCGTCCATGGACATAAAATTGACATTGTTTCATCTCTTGACGTTAGTCAGAGCATAAACTAGTGGCTCTGTGAGCTGTAGATCTCGCGAGTACAAACTTTTTTGCAAACAATATAGCGGTGCACAGTAGCGTCATCTATTACCTTATTCTACAACTAACATAATAACCAAGGTGACATTAATATCAATCCCTACTTAGTAGCAAAAGGGCTGATTCCACTGGTAGAAACCTAAAAGTGAGAAATTTATTACATTTTGATGAGCTATTCTGCTCATCACGCCAAATATCCTCATCAGATCTTCACCAAATTTATATGGGACCCTTATAAAGTTACTACCTTTCAAATAAAAAGAACCATCGAAATCGGATCTAATAAGGCGGAGATATTCAGTAGCCTCCTTTTTTGCTCCTTTTTTGGGGAAATACCAATCTAAAATCCCCGACGATTAAAAAATTCTTAAAATTCGTTTAACCTGTATACCAAGTTTCGTCTAGATCGGTTGAGAAATGCGACTTGTAGATAAGAACAAAGATCCGGACAGACAGACATCCGGACATATGAAAGCATTTTTGTCCATTGTGAAACAGAGACGCTTCGCTCGCGCTTCGCGCTCGCTCGGTCAATAAAAATCGTTTATTTAATCACGCATTCAAAACCACATATGTGTTGTTGAGGCTCATAACTGCCTCAGCAAAACCGAATACTATATATCTGTTGCAGTCATATAACTTGGTGGGAATAATTCCTAGGTACAAAGGACACTATCAAGACTGTGCGAACACAATCGTAAATAACCTCTCGATGACAGTGGGAAATATACGCCCAGCTGTGGCTTCGATAGCTTTGTTTAGCGTGTCCTATTGAAATTGTTGGTCGGATCGTAGCAGACATGCTGAAGGGAAGTTTCATTCTCAAGTGGCTTTTGTTGAACGGTCTGCAAGAATATATATTACGTGTTGTGATATCTTATACTCGTACAAGGTATGGTCTATCAAAATAAATTCTCAACAAAATGAAATAAGTTTACTAAATGTAAACATTACAATAGATTTAAATTTATTTACCATGTAAAAAATAATTTTGCCTGTGATAATTGCACGACTACCCAAAAAAGGAGTGTAAAGTTTCAGGTTTCATCTATGTATGTATTTATGTTTGTATGTATGTGAGTTTCTTTGTTCCACCATAACTTTTAAATGTTTTAACAGATTTGCAATGTACGGGGTATCGTTAGAATCCTTACATCATCCCGAGTAAAATAAACTATTGAAAAAACTTTTTTTCGCATGGCAGTCGTGTTTTTTCTGTTACTTTGATGATGTTTTAAAAATGAGTCTGACCTTATGCTTATCAAAATTGTGAGAACTTGTTTGTAACACTATAAATGTATCAAAAGTATGCTTGAGAAAAATAACTAATCCAATCACCAGATTGTATTTTAGCGACAATTAACTTTGTTCGTATTCCAGCATATCCAGCATTAAACCGATTTTAAAACCTCACTGAAGTATTTGATAAATTCTTAGTGGAAAACGATCGCGAATACGACTTATCGAGATCCATTGACAGACAGCACAATCCGTCACTACAAACCCAGATTTTCATTCAGGCTGCCCCGCCGCTTGTGAAAAATCCTGAAATGATCCATTGGGCCGGCTGGCGACCGGAAGTGAGGAATTATTTCAGGGGGGTTCGGGCGTCCCCACGGTCTCGACGCAAGTTTTTCAATGGCGTAGTTATGCCTTGACTTCCGTGGGTTAGCCATTCCGACATCTCGTTTGCTATTACTCGTCCAACCTATTCACAAAAACACATCATGAAAAAAGTCCAAAGAAGATATAAGTTAAAACGGCAGATGCACGTCCTCACACTTAAAGTGGATCTTGCGAATATTCGCGGGATTCACTCCAATCTCCAACCGTCCATTATCATCTGGAGTCGTCTAAGCCCCACTTGTTCTTCTTGTCGGAGACGCAGATAGGATGTCCAGCTGATACGGCGTACTTGGATTACCCAGGCTATATCTTGGAGCATCTATTTATCCCAAATGCCGGCGTTTGTGTATACGCCCGTGATGACATTTGCTGTCTGCGTCTCCGAAATCTTGAGCACCCTAACTTCTCGGTGATTTGGGTGCTGGTGGACACGGGTATAGAGAAAATTATGTATGCTTGTGTGTACCGCTCACACAGCGGAGATCGGGGGACGACTTTATTGGTAGACTATCTAGGTGAGGCGGTAAGTGTGGCCCGTCTGCTCAATTGGTGTTTTTGGGGAATTTTAACGCCAACCACAAGGAGTGGCTTGTCCCATACCAAAAAACTAACCACGCTGGTAGAGAGACGCGGAAGCTTGCTCTGGCGTTAGATCTCTCTCAACTTGTGCAGGAGCCGACACGGGTACCTGACCGTGACGGTGACACTGCCAACAGTCTCGACCTGTTGATGACGACTAAATCAGACCGATACTCCGTATCAGTATCCCCATCTCTTGGTAGCTCTGATCACTGCCTGGTTAAGTCCATCTTAGTGTATTCCCCACCTGCTCCTAGCCTTAAGGGAAATAGGCGCGTGTGGAGATACCACTCAGCAGATTGAGACGAGATACGGCAATTCCTTGCATCTTACCCTTGGCGGCAAACATGTTTCATCTCCCAGGACCCGTCAACTTGCGCGTCTGCTGTTACAGAGGTAATATGTCAGGCAATGGAATATTTCATTCCATTCAGTGACAAGACTCTTTCCAGCAAAGCTCAGCCTTGGTTTGGATCCAGCTGTGGTCATGCTGTGGCTCTAAAGCGTGCGGCATATCTAGACTGGGCTGATGCTCGAAAGCGCAAATCTTCTGATATTTGGGCTAAGAAGAGAAAATTTAATGTTGCCACTAAGACCTGCAAGAAGATACTTAGGAAGGCCCATTTTGATCACGTAAGTCGAATTGGGGCCAAACTGGCTTCATACCCCGCGGGTAGCAAAGCTTTTTGGTCCCTGGCCAAGTCGGTCGAAGTAAACTTCTGCCGCCCCTCACTGCCTACATTGCTGAAACCTGAAGGTTCACTAGCTCACACTGCTGGAGACAAAGCGAATTTATTTGCTTCTCTTTTTGCAGAAGCCTCGCATCTAGATGCTTCTGGCAAGACACCTTCCTGCCTTCCTCAGTGCGGGGTTTTTATGCCCGAAATTCGCATTCGCCAGAAGGAGGTTCTCAGAACGCTTCGAGCTCTAGATGTGAACAAGGCCAGTGTTCCTGATGGTATTCCAGCGATTGTGTTGAAAAACTGTGCGCCCGAATTGTTTCCCATCTTGACGCATTTGTGCCGCCTCTCTCTTCACTCAGGTAAAGTTCCGAAGAGCTGGAAGCTTGCCAATGTACAACCAGTACCAAAAAAGAGTAGTCATGCTGATCCGGCCAATTATCGTCCCATCTCGATTACCTCCTTACTCTGTAAGTGTATAGAGCGTGTCATAAACATTAGGCTCTTGGCATACCTTGAAGACAATGATCTTCTCAGTGACCGGCAATACGGATTTCGCTGAAACCGGTCTACTGGGGATCTTCTATGTATGCCACTCACGTACTGAGCGAAGCCATAGAGATGCATGGTGAGGCGCTTGCCGTCTCCCTTGACATATTGAAGGCATTTGATCGGGTCTGGCACGATGGCCTTTCAAACAAGCTTCCCTCATATGGTTTACCTGTTGGCTTATGCAATTGGATAGTTGATTTCTTGAGGGAACGATCTATTCGAGTAGTACTAGAGGGCTGCTCATCTGATCAAATGGCTTTCAATACTGGTGTACCTCAGGGATCGGTTCGGCTGCACTGTTTTTACTGCACATTAATGACCTTCTGAAGCCCGGTACCTTTGGGTATGCTGATGACAGTACTGTAGTTGAGAGATACACTTGCAATGCTTAAGCCAGCTGTGACGCTATCCAGTTTCAGAGAGAGGCTATGGTAGACCGTTTAAATTTAGCCTTAGAAGCCGTGTCCGATTGGGGCGATGCTAACCTGGTTAAGTTTAATGCTACTAAAACGCAAGCGTGTTTGTTTTCTGCTAAAAAGAGTCCTCTACACCGATCTCCGTCTTTCCAAAGTGTAACAATACCAATAGGCGACCATTTGGAGCTTTTGGGTGTCGAACTCACATCAAACCTGAATTTTGGGTCTTATATTGAATCCAAAGCCAAGGTAGCTGCAAAAAAACTTGGTATTTTGTCTAAGGCTAGGCGGTACTTCACACCGGGACAGCTTTTTTATCTTTATCAAGCACAGGTCCGATCTTGTATGGAGTAATGCTGCCACCTCTGGGACGGTTCTGGCAAGTATCAGCTCGAGTCTTTGGATTCAATTGAGAGACGTGCTATCAGGTTCATTGGGGATGACACTCTGGTAAATAGTTAGCTTCAAAGTCTGGCGCATCGACGTGAGGTAGCAAGCCTGGCGGTATTCTACAGATTGCACTATGGAGAGTGTGCACAAGAACTGCACAACCTGATTCCCCCATCACCTTTCCATCACCGTACGACTAGACGATCAGCAAAGCGCCACCCTTTCATGGTTGAAATACCTCGCACAAGAACGAAGCGTTACGTTTCTTCATTTATTATAAGAACTGCAAAGGAGTGGAATGCCCTGCCCTCGTCAGAGTTTCCGGTAAATTATAACCCCGGTGTGTTCAAGTCAAGAGTGAATAGGTATCTACTAGGCAAGCGTGCTACACCATCGACCACATCATCGCTTTCCATCAGGTGAGATCGTGGTCAAACGATTGCCTAGTCAGTAATAAAAAAAATATAAAAAAGCTGTATGTTCCATTTACATATCTCGAAGAAAAGACAACCATTGGGGTAAACGAGTTCTAAAGCGGAGACCGCGTTTAAGCGAACGAAGTGTTGGCACCCGCCAGCCAGGTGGGGTGACTACTTGCAAATTGGAGCTGGCAGCGGCTGGATGAGAAGAACCGAAGATCAGGTTAGTAAGGAGAGGCGTAGGCCTCTTCTCTTCAGCTCGTTGGACGAATATGGGCTGATGATGAGAAGATGATGATGATGATGATGATGACATAAATGATTATGGCACTTACTATCAGGCGAGCGATCTGCCCGACTCGTAGTAAAAAACAAATCAAAACCAAGAGAAAAATAGGATATCTAACTTTTAAAATACGACCATCGAGTTTATAAAGCCTGTTGGTTCTGGAAAGTGCCTATTAGTGCCAGGATATGGCTGTTAGTAGGGAAAAGCCCGGCTCCACTCGGTGGATACAGTTTAGTTTAGATCCAATTCGTTCCATAGCAATCGATCAGTTTGCCTGCCTAAGTTCAGGTGACAACCAATTTATTTTCTTTGTATTACTTCACCTTGTTTTGTTAAGACGTCCCTTATTTTTCATAAAGATTTTCATTTTGTTCTTTTTTATCTACCTGATCGTTAAACCAGTTAAAAGAAAGGAAGGTACTACTTATGAACATAGTTAAATAACTGGTGTTTTTATTGATTGATAACAATAACTAAATCTTATCTACATGCTGAAACAGCACGGTGTAGCAATACTGAAAGGTACATGTATACACTCAAAGTAGAAATGTTTTTAAATGTATTCCACAACATTTATATAGTTTTAAAGCATAACACCTCAATTTTTAATTAATTTTAATTTTTGAGGCCAATTATTTATGATTAACTTTTTTTTGCACCAATCTTAGTAAATAAAAACGGACGATGAAAAACGGGTTTTCAAATTACCTACCAGTTTCTTATCATTAATTTATCAACTTTTCTCTGACATGTATATTTAAATAAAATAGTTCTAATACTTATAAACTTAAATAATGTTTTGATATTATTGTTTCTTGAATAATCCAAATAAATAATAATAACCCGTTCACCCGTCTGTGTATGTTAGTGATGGAATTTCAAAAATATCTAATAGGCACCCCCCTCTCCCTATAACCTCCTATTCCCTCGAAATTAAGAAAATAGATAGAATATAGATTTAGATCCGCCGGATTAGGATGTGCGTACTCTGTCAGACACTATTAGGAATGTCATGGTACTACAGAAGGGTAATGAGTTTGACAATCTATGTAATAATATATATGTATGTATGTATGTATGTATGTATGTATGTGTGTAATGTTCCACCATAGCATCGCCCCCGTTGGTTCGATTTTGACAAGCGAGGTATCAATCGATTCGTCTTCATGTATTATGTTATAGGTAATTTTTTTACCCGACTACGGCGAATTTAATTGAGGGCTATGTGTTTACAATAAAAACTTGGCCCAACTTTGACAAACGATGTATCAATCGATTCGTCTTCATCGCAAGTGTATCACAAGCTACTTTTTACCCAACCGGGTTTTAGTTTTTCGGGTTTGGTCCTGTTCAGATATGCAGCCGTTACTTTATATAAATAAATATATGAATAGATGAACAATTTCAATAATATATTTAGGTGCCTATTACGTTTAATACATTTCATTCCATTTAAAGTAAATTAAACTTAACACTGTTACCAATGTACTTTATTCGTTGATCAATTCTAGAGACTATGTAGAATCTAAACACGTAGAGTTCTCCGGGCGACGTTGCAACTCCTGGTAGAGTTTCAAAATTTACGTGCGTGTATGTAAATCTAGAGATCGCCGCGCTTCCCAAATGGGCTCGCTGGGTACAGTTACGCGTAAAACTTATTGATTTCTAGAGTAAGGCTTTTTTACGACGCTGGTACTTTCGGTTTAGGATCTGTTGGTTTTGTACGGGTTGTCATACGCCTGGTGCCAATATTTCATCCGTCTGAATTTTACTCTAGTAGATATAATGAATGTTACACAAAGGCTCTATAGAAATCGTTTTATTTATAACAAATTTATATAAAATCCATGCAATTTGAATATTGGCAACAGGCCGGTCGATGTATGCACCTTTTTTGTTTTTGAATAGACTCTACAAAATAATTAAATAAACAATGTTCTATGGAGCGAAAATAGACAGACAGAAAGTCAAACATAAAATAAAATAACTGATAAAGTTTTATTTGTTTTTATAGTCAGTAATTTATCAATCTATTATCTCGTTTCATCACAAAATGATGCGACGAATTCAAGTTTAAACAATTCCAAAACAATTTAACTTCGTTAATATTAGAAACGCTCCAATATTGTCTCAGTGACTAATTAAATTAATTCCCAAGTTTGTGATTTGTAAACATCAGATTCATCTTGATCAGTGTTCCGTACTGACACGTAGACAAACAAAATTAAATTTAGTATCGTCACGGAACGAGAGGAAAGTCATTACCAAAATTCTCAAAGTGACTTAGATCGTTGGAGATTTCCAAATAAATAGCTTTCATAAGCAATTATTTATATTGAGATTAATTAATATAAATGGAAACAGCTATTTATATTTTGAATAATTAAAAAAATATCAAAGGCTCCGTGATGTAAACAGTTTGCGAAATTGTTGGGGAATTTCCGATTTATTTTAGGAGTAAACCTATTGAAATAATATAATTATAATTAAACTCAAATAAATAACTAGGAGGCACTAATGTTATACTTTATTTTAATTATTAATGTAATAAACAAGACATAGTAAGTTCAAAAACTAAAACCCGACTTCGGTCGGGTAAAAAATAACCTATGACACTCTTGCGATGAATAGGAATCGCTTATCGAAATCAAACCAAATTGTTAGTTTGAAAACATAACCCTTCCTTTACTTCCACGTAGTCGGGTAAAAACAAATTGCATATCACACTCTATAAATGAACACGAATCGACTGACAACTCGCTTGTCTAAATCGGACCAAGTTTTTAGTTTGAATACATAATCCTTCATTTATTCGCCGTAGTCGGGTAAAAAATAAAGCCTATGACACTCTGTACCTGAAGACAAATAGATTGACTCCTCGCTTGTCAAAATCGGACCAATAGAGGCGACGCTATGGTGGAACATCCACATAACCACATACATAGATACATACATACATAAATAGACTGTTAAACTCATTACCCTTCCCTTGCTTTGCTGTAGTCGGGTAAAAACGAAAAAAATGTAAAAAAAGTTTCTCACCCTATACAAAATTTTATAATTGGATGTGTGTGTGTGTCGTACACCTTTACTAGTATATCATCGACATCCAATGTATTGTTTTTTGTTACTAGCGTTTGACTAATCTCAAATGGTAATTGGACATAATTATATTATTTCAGAGCTTCATTCTTCAGACATAATTCACCATGTAAACTACTTTTAACGTAATGGCAACGTTCGACGAAAACTAGTGGCCAAAACTAACTTTGAAATAAATACAGTACAAAACCTTGTCTCCGGATGTACCCGCATTATATGAGTGGCCAGGTAAAATTTATCCGCTCACAAACCCGCGCATGTTTTGTTCATCCCTCAAGGGAGGGGTAAATTACGCAGCCCTTTAGTCTTGGAAGATATAAATATAAAACAATACAGACCCCGTCCATTAAACTCCATGCGAAAACCAAAATTTATTTCGGAATTTAGGAAACTTTGTGATTGGATTCTAAAAGGTTTTGTTTAGGATTTTGGTGTACCTGGACAATATTGTATATTACGGGTCTCATAGAGTTACAACTGCTACTTTTTGGGTTAGTACATGATATATATATGTTTCCCTTTTTTACGTATAGTATTTGTAATGTTAGGTTATTCTTCTCGATGTTTTTTTAGGAAGGACTGATGCCATTTGGTCTCTAGATGTACTTGAAAGGATTACCGGACAGGAGAGTGACCGAAAGTCACTTACAGTCCTATTGATTGCCTCCCATCCTGAACGGATTTAAAGGTCTTTTAACTTTCGTGACACCTAACAAGTCAGCCATTTACAAAAACACGAAATTGCGGCCACTGATCAAACCTTAATAAATCGTTAGAGAGGACTTAAATAGATAGTTACGAGTAAATATTTAAACGGTACTTAATAGCGTTTAAAACTTATTTTTTATTTACCTCGACGTTTCGATCAAATTGCATTGATCGTGGTCACGAGAAGACTTCAATACGCATCGACGTGAGGTCGCAAGCCTGTCGGTATTCTACAGATTGCACTATGGAGAGTCTGCGCAAGAACTGCACAATCTGATTGCCCGATCACCTTTTCATTACCGTACGACTAGACGATCGGCGAAGCGTCACCCTTTTATGGTTTAAATATCTAGCACAACAACGGAGCGCATTAACTTGCCATTTTTTTTATTAATGTTGTGCATTATTATAGAGACACCATAGGTAAATTTAATCTGATATAAGATATAAGCTTCACTTTAACGATCCAAACGTTGAGTCTCGTCGGGACAGGACGCGTCTTCACCGCGAAATTTCCATAAATCAATTTCAATACAAACACCTCTTAGTGAACTCTGTCCACAGTCTCAGAAAGGTTTGGTTACAGTTACAGCGAGAGAAATCAGTGACGACGAAAACACTTTGACAGCTCCATTCTATCATCACCCAGAAGCGAGTATACGGTATTCGGTTGACGTGAAACGACCAATTTTAGTATATCACATTAATGATGCTAGGTAGGCATCGGTGGAATTGGTGAAGACAAAATAATATTTTAGGTTCCACTGCAATTAGTAGTAAGATTTATCTCAGCTTCTGGGACTTGAATGGATGTAAACAGGTTTCACATCTTTTGGATCAGTTGAACGTTTGAAGATGGTAAGTATTTTGTATCAGCTATGATACGTAAAAAGAGCATTACTTTTTAGCAAACTCTTGTAATTTATCAGTAAAGTTTACCCCGCTGTCACCAGCGACTCACAGGCGTCCGTGACTTGGATGTAGACCGGTCTCGCGGTTACTGGGCGACAGTTGGAACGCAGTTATACTGATCAAATTGAGTTAGCCGCCCGTGGCACCGTCGAATACTAGATTCAGAGCTAGCGCGTTTCATCATGGTAAACGTTTGAAGAATATGCTGTAATGTGAATTAAGCAGAGTATTTTTAAAACTTGATAGGTTCTCAAGTGATTGTTGTTATTTTTACGGTCATAAGTGTTTTCAACATATATATTTTACAAGTGGTCTAAGGTGACTTCAGATCATTCTACTGTTAGGGTTTCGTTTAGAATGTATAGCTAGGCGGATTCCACTTAAGTTTAATATAACTGAGAAGATACGATAAGAACCAATTTATTCCAACATACAGAAAACAAGAGAGAACTTAGCAAATACTAGCAACTAAGCGAGTGCGTGTAAATGCTAATAACTGACTTAGCTATAAGGGCCGATTTTCCAATGCATAAGCAATCAGATAGTGTTTATTTGACGAATAGAATAATACTACGGTCTGATTTTTCTATACTTAGATAAACTGGCTAATAACCGTTCGAGGAATAAATTTATTAGACTGTTTATCGGTCTGATATTTAGTTGCCTATTTTTAAATTGACATTTATTCGATTGACTGCTATCTGGCTGAATAAAGCAAATCAGGCGTCACTAACTTCACTGATAACACTAATGTTAGAGCAGGACAGTTTAAGCTAATGTAATGTCATTGTTTTGTTTGACAAACTGTTTTGACTACTAACTAGACTGACCTTGACATCTAATAATTCCTATATAATGTGCATTAAAATGTATAACAAAATCCCTGACATTTTCAAAGAATTTTTACTTTTTAATCTTAAGAAAAGCTTGGTGCGAATGGCTTGAAGAAAAATTTTTTTATTCTATTCAGGTTTTTTTAAATTATAAACTGTGAAATGCTGGTATTATTTTTAATTTGACATTTAATTTAAATTGACATTAAATTATTTTATTTTACTTATTATTTTACACACATAACTTATTTGTAATGATATTGACATTTCACAAAGCATCTATTTATTTGTAATATTTTGACATTGATAAATAGGTTTCATAGGTCTTTTGAAAATTGTTTATATTGTTTTTAATTTAGCTAATTTTTTAATGTAATTGCACTCATTATAATTTTGTACAAATTTCATACGCTTGTAAAGGCAAGTTTTGGCAGGACTCAACAAGTGCATATTTTCCAGCTTTTGAACCTAAAACTTATGAAATAAATAATATGAATATGAATATGACATTTATTTTCAGGGTTTTTTTAGTTGTTTGTACTGTGACCAGTAATTCAACCTCATTGGTACTGTGGTGATATTTTACGAAATTTGTTTGTTGTGCTAGTGACATCAACGTGTCAATATCAAATAAACAGTCGAATAAGCAGTTATCTGGCCGTCAAACGGATAGATAAATTTATTCTTATATAAGTAAACGTGTTTTTCGTCGAATAAAGCCTATCTGACGATTGAAAACTTATGTTATGAGTCGAATAAACGCTATCTGATTGTATACCTGAGCATTTAAAAATCAGCCCTGAATTTTGCAATCAGATAGGCTTTATTAAAACTCGCTTAACTGAGGAATAAATTTATCTACTAGTTCGACGGCCATACAACCGCTTATTCAACAGTTCATTGAATATTGAGTCGTTGATTTATAGACGTAGTTTAGTTTGAAATAAATTTTTGCTTGTTGTTCATTGAACTGTGGAGCATTTGAAGGATCTCCTCCAGTTCTGTACATGTCTTGCATATGAATAGAAAATGACTATTTCGTGTTTTTTTAAGCCACGTATTTAAGCTTCAATGTTTTCCAAGAGCGATTATTTGTAGTTCATATAAACGAGATAACTTTTATTATGATCTCGTTTATATGAGCCATAATGAGCACTGAAAATCAGCCAAAAGAAAATAAAACGTTTGTAAATAGGATATCGTCTCAACAAAAAAAAAACTGTCAAGATTGGCGTATAAATTACAAAATTTGTTTTTTTAACTGTTAGGAAAAGACAATGTTTGTTTGACGATTAATTTTCAATTCTAACTGCCGCACTCAAAGCAGTCAATTAACGTTTTAGTAACGCAGTTTAAATGTTATTAAACGTCTGAGTACAGTTAATTATCTTTTAACATGCATTAAATCAACGATTTTGTATTGATTTTTAAAAGGTTCCATGAAACCGTTTTTCAAAAATAAGCAAAGCGTAATAAAAATTCCACGTACAAAATCTCCCCAAACCTTGTAATGACAAAACTTCAAGAAACATTGATAATGTACACAGCACACACCTTTTTAATAAGAAAAGAGAACCTCTTTGATCCTGGCTTTCGGTAATTTCGTATTCTCGACGCGGGAGGATGTAATCAAAATTTATGCGATCGGAGTCTGGTTTTTGACAGTTTGATTGGGTAGGTACCGCGTAGATTATTCTATTAGGAGGTTAGTAACGCAGAAGGCAATCTAGCTAATAGCCTGGCTTAGTTAAAGGACTATTGGGGGTTAAAAGCTACGAAGAACCGACTTTAGTTTCGGTGGAGAGGAAATTTTTATCGTAATTTTTGATTAACCTTACTCTGGGGTCTTGATGGAGTGAAGTAATGATTTTGCTACCTACGCAGGGATTATTATTAAAGAAAATTTTAAGCGTAAGGTATTACTTAAAGTTTCTTATAGCCGTCGTTGTCGAAGGTACGGTATCGAACGAAATTGGAACCATTAGTGGTATTATTTTTGGTATTGGCAGCTAAGGCACTTCACAAAAAGCCCACCTGGGAAAGTACCAAAGGTTTTTCCAGATATTGAACTGTCAAGTACGTGTATGTGTATGTGTTGTATGTAAGTAATCTACAAAAGTAACAATGTTCCAGTTTTAAGGTCAATTTTCCCAGGAAAATTCCTGGATATTTATTGAGACTTAAAAAAATGTGTCACTTTGAGAATCAAATTGAAGTGCAACGCAAGATTTTGCAGTCCAAAATTATGGCAACACTGCAATAGTTTTGGGCTGGCGTTTACCAACACGTGAATGACCTTCTCGTCTCGTCGCATGTGGAACGATGAAGCAATTTTTCGCCTAATGGTCAGTGCCAAGCATGCTCATCATTGCAGTATCGCCCAAAACTTCGGTGCTATCAAAGATAGCAGTCCCAGTCCACTTATTTCTATTATCTCAAACTTGTTCGTATAACAGAACCCAAAATAATATTTGTTTTATTCATACCTCCTATATCTTATTCGCAATATCTCTTGCTTTTCCCAGGCCAAAGCGATGTATTTATAACTTATTATGTTTAAGAGAAACCCCGTAAGGTCATAAATACACGCTTCGTCGTCCTGACGAGCATCTTAATTAATTTCGTTACTCGTGGTCTGCTTAATTAAAGAAGACACTCAAGTGGTTAATCAGGCTTTGTTGGAGGCCATTGAAAAAATACTTTTCTTTTGTACTCCATGAACCTGAAGACGCAGCTTCCAAAAAAAATAAGAATACTAGAAGTAGAGTAGTATATATAGGATTATCTCTAACACGGAACCCATCTCTCGAATTCAGACGAAGTCAAACAGTTGCAGGTTAACGGATCCCAGGGGATATCTGCGCAGGACTTCGATTAGACGTACAAATGAATACAAGGGAGAGCAGCTGCCACAGAGTTTCAAATTTCAATATATTGGTGAGAGATTTTAGTAGGATGCTGTACATTACTGTTGAGACATTTTTATAATGTAGCTGCGCCCCGCAGCTTTGCTCGCAACTTTCCCACTCCCGTTAATCCCTTTAGGCATGGAATTTTGAAATTATTTCTTAAGTGCATCTCAATAGGATATTAAAGGAATGTTTCCTCCAAATTTCATATTTATAGCACATAATAAGCTCTAAGTCCACCGGTATATAGGCTATGAGTTGTCTGTCAGGTTGTTTGTTTGTCGTATGAGGTAATGCAGGCCTATGGTGTCGAGTTTGTCAGGCCGCCCGAGGCTTCTGATATGGCTTATCGACTGTTATTAATCAATATCAGTCGGGTCCAACAGTTTAACGTGCCCTCCGAAGCACGGAGCGATGGAAAACCGCACATAACTTAGAAAAGTAATTGATGCGGAGCCTAGGTCAAAACCCTGTATCGCTGGAATCTAAGTTGCACTATTGAACCGTTAGGCTACAACTGCTCTACACCGTTTGACATTCAATAGGTATGTCATGGTACTGTGGATATATAGAATTAGATTGTTTTTTTTTTTCTTGGTGACTTGTTGTATGGTAATTATCCGTACAGAAAGTACCTATAGTAAGGAGGAGTAAACAGCTGAATTGCCGCACGCGGTGCGGTTGTCTCGGAACCGTTCTAAACTGCAGGCTAATAGCGAGTGCTGCGCCTCATTCCTCTTTTTAACAGACTGCTCAACGCGAAGGCGAAGGTAATGTGTTTATCAGCTGTATAGGCTGACAAACAGCCTATGTATGTATGTCAGCCTATACGAAATTTGTCAACTGGGATATCATCGAATAGTAAACTAAAAAGTAAAAAAGTATTTATTGCCACTAGAAATAAAGTAAATTAAATGCTCAAAAGGTATCAATACAAAAATGATACAATTATATTAAAGGGCAGAGGGGGTAAACTCAGCATGTGCGGAGTTCACATGCGAATGTAAACACTACCCCACCGCTCGGAATAGGTATTTGAAAATCATTTCTAGGTTTTTCTTATAATTTTTCGATTCGAATTACCATTTAGGATCTATAACGATTTCAAGTTGGTTAACAACCAATCTCACTAGTTCTTATAAATATAAAGTAAAAACTTTAAAATAAAAATAAATTATTATTAAAAACAAAAAACCCGACTGCAAACAAAACTATAAAGAGAAAACAAGCTTATTGATTTTGAAATTTAAGATGAAGTCAACAGCACAAACACGAAATTTTGTGTACGCATTTTATTATGATTGCTGCACTCAGGGTTGGCTCTTAACTAGGAAGCTCCTCAACGGTTAACAGTACAGACACAAAATACGTATACGTATTTATTTACGCATTTAATTGTGATAAAAACAAACGTTTTTTAATTAAAATTATCTGCTCTAGAAACTCCTAGTACCTACTCTAATTAATGTTTTCTCATCAACATATTCAGTACTTGAACATTTTTGGAGACGTATTTTTTTTAAATTTAGATGTTTAGAATAACAAGTTATTCTAAGTTTAGATGATAATTTAACATTTGCACTTGCACGAACGATTTTGTCAGAAATGTATGCAAAACCAAGGGATACCCACCATCAGTCACCCGAAAGTCTCAGGTGTACCGCTTAATGTACCTATTAAAACTTATTGAAAATATACGGCAACTTCACCTTGGTATGGACAAATTGATCAAAAATGATTAATGTCCTAAATACCTTAGCTTTTGTGGTAGATTTATTGGTGAGATGATACTGCTATTAATTATTTTAATGCCGATACTTTACTGTTATTTACCGGTCCATCCATACATTTCGTAATTTTGAAAAATTGACATGATAATGTGGGTTGAAGACTCTTAATAATTTACCCACTTCGATAATCTATCAATACTTATAATAAAGCTGTATACCAAAAGGTATAAAGAAAATAATATTAAAAATGGTCTAGGGTACATAAAATAAGTACTTAACTGAACAAAATATTATTTAAAAAAAACGTGTTTTTCCCTCTGTTTGTCTGTCTGTTTGTGTGATCGAGCATCACGTAAAAACGACTGGACAGCTATCTATCAGTAAAAACCGCATTTCAATCGGTCCAGTTGTTTTTACTTCACACGTGAACATACAAACAGACGGACAATTATATTTTTAAATTTTGTGTTCTTGTTCTGTAGGTTCTTTGAAGTCCCCTAGACTATATTTTTTAAATTATCTTCTTTCTACAGACTTTTTGTTACTGATTGCTTTATTATAACTTTTTTGAGAATATTTAACTTATCTGGAAAATAATTATTGAATAAATAATACAGACTCATTGACATTGACACATAGGAGTAGTCGTGAAAGTAGTAAAGTTTTTCTAAATTACGGGGTTACGGGACTATAGACGGGTATGATAATAGAAGATTTAAAAAAGTGTTTTTTGTGATGTAACTACAAATTTACGGTTTTCGGATTTTAAACACATCCACACAGTGCGGCAGGTTATACAGAATGCAGATGGAAAGCGATGATGTGGTCGAAGGTGAAGAGATACAAAACCAGCCGACTAAGCATTTCCAGTTTTGCAGGGGAGTGAGACAGGGGGATGTTATATCCCCGAAATTGTTCACTAATACGCTGGAAGATGCTGGACTGGAAAATAAATGGCATAAAAATTAATAGCGAGTACATCTCACATCTACGATTCGCTGATGATATCGTCCTTATGGCGGAATCGCTGCCGGAACTCGAACGAATGCTGACAGATCTAGCTGACGCCTGTCGACATGTTGGTCTCGGAATGAATATAGACAAAACTAAGGTAACGTTTATCGATCTCAGAACACTGAGTGTACCCCTTGATGTTATCCAGGAATATGTCTACCTTGGGCAGACTGCAATTAGATAGAAACAACTTCGAGAGGAAAGCCGATAGGAGGATTCAGCTGGGATGGACAGAATTCGGTAAACTTTGTCAAATCTTCTCGTCGCCCATACCACAGCGCTTGAAGATGAAAAACTTCAATGCGTGTGTACTACCAGTCATAAACTACTTCGGTACTAAAACTTGGACATTCATGGTAAGATTGATTCATGAGTTTAAGGTCGTTCATCGAGCTTTCCCCGAGATGTCTCTTAGGGAAAAGATTAGAAATGAGGGGAGACTGCGTTTAGGCAAACATAGTGAAGGACTTCTACCGGCTAAGTGGAGTGACGACTTGCGAAAAGCGGCTGGCAGGAACTGAATGAAAAATCAGGCTCAATGGCGCTAACTAGGAGAGACCTACATCCAGCAGTGGATGAATATAGGCTAATGATGATGATGGTGACACTGTTAGTATACCCTTTAAAAAAAATATAAATAGAGCATTCAAGTCGGTTAAGAAATCACGGAGATATTATATATATTAAAGATATGTTTTAATTACTTTAGATATATTTATAGATTACTAAAAACCGGCCAATTGTGAGTAGAAGTCGTGCACCGAAAGTTCTGTACATACTTGCAGGTATGATAATAGAAGATTTAAAAAAGTGTTTTTTGTGATGTAACTACAAATTTACGGTTTTCGGATTTTAAATTGTGCTAGAAGACATACGTTCTTGCCAAATTTCATAATTCTGGGTCAAGGGAAGTACTCTATAGTTTTGATTCACTTACGAGTGTCAAAATATGCGGCATATAAACGGCCACAAGTTTTGATTGCGTTGACTTAGAAGTTTATTTTTGACAGCTCCAAGGGATTACAATCATGAGTATTTGACAGACAGACAAACAGACAGACATACATACATACAGGCAGACAGACACACAGACAGACAGACAAACAGACGGACGGACGGACGACAAATTGATCTTATAAGGGTTCCGTTTTTCCTTTTGAGATACGGAACCCTAAAAACCCGACCAAGCGCGTATTGGATACGCAGAGCCTTAGGGTTCCGTATCCATGGTCATAAGCTAACTATGAAAAGAACCGCATTCCAGTATCCTGTCCAGTAGTTATTACGTAAAATGCCAACAAAGTTGGTCCAACTTGGAGAGTTATACCTCGAAAACTAGAAAGTTCTCTAATAGTTGAGGGTTTGAATAAAGTTTTTGTGTAAAATTTCAATTTTCTTGCCCACTGTATTTTTTTTTTCCAAAGTGTGTGAATGCAGTTCATAATATCTCAAAAAGTTATGGATGGTCTTCTAGGAACGTTTTCCTGTATTTATAACGATTACGAAGATATAAGAGATCAACGTGATCGTCTACAGTTGAGTTCGCACCGTTAATTCCTGTATCTATAATCAAGACACATATGAAGCAGCACTCAGGCATATAAGGGATTTAGAGCAGGAGCTAAACCTTAATAAGGTTTAGTTAGAGATACTAGATTTTTCATCTAAAAAAAAGATTAGTTTGGATATAGAACATAATAACATTAATTTAAATACTGAATTAATTGAAACTAACTCAAATAAATCAATAGAATGTAATAATATGTCAATAGAGGACCTGACTGCACCTAAGTTTGTAAAAAAATACAATTCTAACCGTAACAGCATTAGAGGGTCCAGTAAGATAAAAAAATATGTAAAGATTATTAACATTTTGAAAAAAAACACAGTCATGTTGAAAAAAATATAAACAATTTTTTTAATTGCTCAAATATATACAAAATTAAATTTGAATAAAGAGATTGATGAATGTTATAGTTTATTAGGCCGCAATAATAGAGAAATAGATTATATGAGTAGTAAAATGAATTGCTCAAAAAAACAATTGTGTGACTTAAACGGCAAAAATGTGGCATCAAATAAACAAATCAAAGGTCATATAGCAGCCATGGCTTGCTTGGTGGCTCAGAGCCCTAGCAGTTGCGATAAGTGCACCTCCAATGTTCAGGTTATGCATAGAAAACTCCAGGACAGTGCCTCATACACTCGAATTAAATAATAGCCCCAATGATGTTCCTGAACTCAAGTCACCTGTGCGGAATCCTCTCATTAACTGTCCAATAAGCTCAGATTGTTTATCGAAGCCATCTGAGTGCGCTAGAAGACTTTGGTATTTAGTGATCAAGAAGGTGTAGGCATGAGCAGCCTGCTTCAATTTTTTTTTAACTCAAACTGTCTGCAATAATAGCTTTTCACCACTAAAAGATTCTCTGTCAAAAATAAAAAAAAACTGTACAAATGAAAAAAATACCACAATTAATACAATTGTTAAGTCTACGTATTAAAAAACCCTGATATTATTAGTCTTGTTGAGGCCCTTGTAGATATAGGAAATATAGGTGTTGGCAGGATTATTGCTTGCTCATTTCCGTACTCTAATAAAATGACGCAAACGCAAAAAGATCATGCCTATGATCTGAATTTGACACTATATAATTTTACTTGTCGGCAAAGTGACGTTTTGTATTTTGTAACTAACAGTTTTGTTAGAAAATTTATTTTGACAAAGAATACTTTGTATCTCAGCAAAAATGACATAGCTAAAGTGTTAGCATTTAATATATATGATCCAGTTGTACATGATATAATGGATCACTCTGACGGTGCCATGGTTAATAGCAGTATTAGACGTGGTACAGCGGAGGCAACTTTATCCGTTAATTTAAACTGACTGCTAAGACAATGGAAAGGCCTGGTAACTTACATATTTTTCATAACAATATACAGGGTCTTTCCAGCAAGGCGTTAGAGTTTTTCTAAACTTTTCTAAAGTCGATATTATGTGTGTAACTGAGCATTGGTTTACGATAGGTACTTTGATACCATCCATTAGAAATTATGTAATTGGTAGTTCGTTCAATAGAAATAAAAGCTAAATCTCATGGTGGGTCTTTAATTTATGTAGTGAACAATTGTAAATTTAAGGAGAGGAAAGACATTGTTGCTTTGTCTGTTGAAGGTACTATTGAGTTATCAAGTATTGAGCTGGAGCATCATATATATGTGTATACAGACCCCCACTGGCTGATTTCACTGTGTTTGAGTCTGTTATGGAAGATGTTCAGAGGAAATGTTCCAACAGTTCAAAATTCCTTGTTGTATGCGGCGATTTTAATCTAGATATACTTGTTAAATGTCTATTAGGCTTTAAAATTCAATTTTTTTTTTTATGCTTTAACTTAAAAAATCTTTTTTATGAGCCAACCAGAATCACTAGGACATCTGCGACCTGCTTGGACAATGTTTTTTGCAACTGTGAACCCCGTAGTATAGCTGTAAGTTATAAGCTTAGCTCTGATCATAGTGGGCAAAGCATTGTGTTTCCATGTAAATCTGGTAAAAACTCTCAGGAGTTCACTTACAGGCCTATTACTGGCGAACGTTTGGAACGGTTTGCAGATAGCATTGATAATCAACTTACTCGCTTGCCGTTTGATGGGAATCCTGATGACTTTTGCGATTCCTTGTTTAATATAATGGATAACGAGTTTAATGATATATTTAAATCTAAAAAAATTAAAGGGGGCATAAGGGTGGGATTTGATGAGTGGGCTACAACAGGTATTTATAAAAGTAGAATTCAATTATACGATTTATATTCTCAAAAAAATATGAATGGTAATGACACGAAACTTATTGAATACTTGAAACAATATTCTAAGACATTTAAATCCGCAAAACCTCTTCATTTGAGTAGGAAAATAAAACAATCAGAAGATAAAATTTAAACAACATGGAAAATAATAAATACAGAAACCGGCAATATTAAACTTTGAGACCGAAATTTTATCCTTAACATCGGCAATAAATTAATTTCCAAAGATCACGAAGTTGCCAATGCATTTGAAGATTTCTTTACAAAAATACCAATTTTAACTACCCAGTCTTTAAAATTATCCTCAGTTGAAGCTTCTTGTATGCTCTCAAGATACGTTGAGAAGTGTGATGTTATATTTAAATTTAAACACATTGATGTTAATTTGATTGTTTAGACATTTAAATTGCCTAAAATAAAAAATACAGAGGATCTCTGGGGAATATCTACTAAAATTTTAAGTTTTGTTATTGGTATAATTGCTGAAATTTAGTAATTATTTTTAATAAATGTGTTGATTAAGGAGTTTTTCCCGACATAATGAAAAATAGTAAACTTATTCCCTTATTCAAATCTGGCAGTAAAATGATCCTACTAACTACAGATCCATTTCTATACTTCCCGCTCTAAGTAAAAATTTTGAGAGAGTAATATTAAACCGGTTATTGACACACTTCAATCTCAATGGTCTGTTTCATAATGAACAATATGGCTTCATTAAAGGGCGTTCAACTACAGACGCAGGCACAAGGCTCTTAAAGCATATATTCGATGCTTGGGAGAAGTCACAGGACGCAATTGTCGTCTTTTGTGATTTATCCAAAGCATTTGACTGCGTTTGCAACGAGACATTCATTTTTAAATTAAAACATTACGGATTACATGGGAAAGCTCTCGATCTTTTATCCTCGTATCTTAGCAATATAATCCAAAAAGTGGATTTAAATGGTGCGAGGTCGCCTGGATCTCTCATTACAATGGGAGTCCCACAGGGTTCAATACTTGGGCTATTCTTGTTCTTGATTTACATTAACGATCTTCCCTTTTTCATAGATAACTTATGTGATATTGGCAGCAATTTAGTCATTTTGATCCTTAAACTAAACTAGACTAAATTTCTTCAAATGTGATTCAAACCTTGTCAACTTTGTAACAAGGCTTTTTTGCCCCTGGCATCTATTCTAAATTTACGTCAATTTAAGCTGCAACGCTTAAAATAACGTATTTAAAACAGGTTCTTGATCACGCTGTCTAACAGCGTTTGGATAAATTTGGACACGTTCTGAGACAGCGTTTGGACAAATCGGGTCTCTCGCCGCGTGGAAACAAATTTGATTTTACGCTGACAGGCTTTAGTGATAGTTTAGTGCAGTCAACCATATTTTTGGGTATTACTGTAGATTCAAAATTACAGTGGGGTCCTCATATATCGTTGATAGCTGGTAGATTGAGCTCTGCAGCCTATGCAGTACGTTAAATTAGATAGTTTACCAATGTAGCCACTGCAAGATTAGTATATTTTAGTAACTTTCACAGTATTATGTCATATGGCATTTTGCTGTGGGGTAAGGCCGCGGAAATTCAATCAATATTTGTGCTACAAAAGAGAGCAATACGTTCCCTAAACAATATGAAATCCCGCGATTCTCTGAGCGAACGTTTTAAAGAGATCAATATTCTTACAGTGGCTTGCCAATATATATAAATATGAAATATAATGTATGTTCGGAAGAATATCAAAACCTTTGCTAAAAATAGCGATATTCATAATTTTAATACAAGAAATAAAAATAAACTGAAAATGTCTGGATTGCGGTTAAAGAAAGTTCGTGGTTCATCTATCCACTTGAGCATAAAAAGCGGTATTAACCGGTATTCCAGTAGTAGCTACGTAACAGTTGTGTTATGTTATGCTCAGGGAACTGTATACGCTTTTTTAATAAGTTACCTGACGGCATTGATCAATTATCAATGCATAGGTTTAAAAGTTTTGTTACAGCAAATCTCATAAAAAAGCATATTACAATGTAAATGATTACATTAATGACATAAATGCATCGCCTGATGTCTCCAAGCTCCATGATCATAATAAGTGAACTTCGATGTTAACATTAAGTAAATAAAATGTTCAAAGTACTGTGTGAGATGTATCATAACTACAACATTCCATGAGATCATGAATGATGTCACGTTGTTTTATACAATATACTTACTTACAATTATTATTATTACCTTATTTTTCCCATTTTGATTGTTTGATGATTGTGGGACATCTCATTGACACTTTTATCTTTTATCTTTTATATTTGTTTTTACGTATGTTTTTTAAAAATAAATAATGACATTTGAAAAAAATATAAAACTAACAAATATGGAAAAAATGAAATCCCCGAAGAGTTTCTTGGTGCTCTCTTCTCTAATGGCCGTATTTCCGAAGCACCGGTAGAGTCAGAAGGTATTTCCTTTTCCTGTGAGAGATTTAACTCTGCTGGCACATGAAAGAGAAATTTCCTTTTCAAACTCAAAGCATACTTATTTTACCTAAATTGTATTGATTTGATCTTATTATAATATTTAATATATTTCTCCTTGTTCATGAGATATTAATTTTGACTTGTAAAGTGCTATTATTTTGCCTATTTACAATAAAATCTTTGACTTTGACTTTGGTTAAGGTACCAGCCCTTACTGTCCCGTTTCAAAAATCCATCCTGTATATCTTTAAAATATAAACATTGTTACTATGTAAGTACCTAGTTGATGTAATATTAGAAAACTTTAATAAAATTTAGATCTATCCGTTAGTATAATTAAGTTTAACATTAATACACTGTATGGTTAGCTATTAAGGTATCACAGATATATGCTACACCCTAGTTACAGGGTACACATCTTTATAAAGAAGAATATTGTGTTTGTGTGTGTGTGTGTGTGTATATTATAAATAAGTTTATGTGTATGTATTTAATTTAGTTGAATATGCGTAATATTCATAATGTTAGTCTATGTGAGCATCTGAACAAGTCCAAATTTTGCGAATGTATTATATGAATGTGTGTTTCTGTTTGTCCACGTATTTCACGGAAACTACAAGTCTGATTGCAATAATTCTATTTCGTAAGAGTTTCCATTTGTTTCAACTTAGGGAATAATTTAAGTTCTATCAAAATCGGTTCAGTAGTTTCAAAGATGAAAACTGTTAACTGTTTCCAGTATGTATTTTTCTTAGCGAACGGAATCAGTACATTATTTTCTTAGGCACACTAATAAAAATGAATTAAAAAAAAAAACGACTTTAAATCGCATAAAACTTAATAGAAAGTTTTTCTGAGGTCTGTGCCAGGTGTGCCCCTTCTTGCTTAATTTTGTCAGTATGGGCACAGACCTCGATTTTTTTATATTATTTTTTACCTTTTAAATTTTATACGATTTGAAATAGGTTTTTTTCGTGTCAATAGTATCTGAATAAAATGGCTGTGACATACAGACTGACAGATTGACATGAAGAAACTATAAGGGTGCCTTATTTGACTACAGAAACCCAAAAAACAACATCTATGTAATAGCCGTGATAATTTCTCAGTAAATTCGTATGTTCTTGTAACTTAGATTTTTATAATATATTTGTAGCACTTTAAGGCGACATGCAACTAAGTTTAATAGTGAAATTGAGATCTTGTTTTGGAAGTCGATTCAAAAATCTGCATTATATTTAAATTATGCACATTCAAGTTGATAACATTTTATGATGTCGAATACCTGACAGTTATTATTTTAATAAACAAGAGTGTGCTTAAACTTCACACTCAAAATACAAAGTAGTGACATATGAGTAAAAATGTGTATAGAAGCGAAACATTCTTATCTCATCATATCATGAGCTGGTTTAAACATCCAATGTAACACAAAATCATATGGAAGCTAAACATCTCCATCACATCACATCATGAGCTGGTATAAACGTCCAGTGCTGAAATTTCCCCGTAGAACGCCACAGCAAGCGGTTTCTCGCTGTTTTACTATTTTGGAGGCGGCACAAGATCGTTCGTCGTGGCGCTCTTTGGGGGAGGCCTATGTTAAGCAATAGTCTGCTAAAAGCTGACATGATGATGATGATGAAGGGAAGTTTTGCCTTAATACATGGTAGGCGTCTTGGTGATCGCAGTAGTTGGTTACAATACACAAATTTGGCTGCCCATTTCCTGAATTCCTTTAGCTGATTATCACAGCACCCTTGTGATGGGAAGGGTTGGAACTACTATTATGCCAAGCACCACACGGTGAAACATTGACCGTGTACAACCAATATAAGTGAAGTTAATAATAAGTGAAACGTTGTCTGTTTGTTTGTTTGTTTGGGGAGCTTTCACGCGATAATGGCTGGACGGATTTTGATGAAATTTAGAATAGTGATAGCTTATACCCTGGAATAAAACATAAGATACTTTTTATCCCGGAAAATTGTAAGTTTCCACGGGAAAACTGGAAAATGTTGATTACTCACTGTAAGGAACGGTTGCCATCACATAATGGTCTATGGTTGCCATGGAAATAACAAGTCTGTCAAGCTATACCTACCTTGCATTGGTTTTTAATATCCTAGAAGAAAATAGGATGTTTTTTTCCACGATAAACAGTGGTCCGCGCGTACGAATTCGCGGGCGGGAAACTAGTTTAGAATAAATGCATAACTTTTCACGATACTGTTACTACTTAAACACTCAAACTAGAAATTAATATTAACACAGTTCCTATTTTCACTGATTTCAAGCGTTTACTTTCAAGAAAATTTAGCTTTATTTTAATACACTTTGCTGAGAACTAATAACGATGAAATACCCTTTCTCTGACAAAACTTTATGCAAAGGTAGGTAATTATTTCTCCAGCATCGATGAACACAAAACAGATTCCCATCTACACATACATAGTACTTATTATTCTTATGGTAACGGCACGAGAGTACCTTAGGGTATTACCTGCCACAGTAAGTTAGTTTAACGACAGCCGAGCCGAGAGACGTAAAGCGGTGCACACACCGCCACGTAATGGAATAAAAACATAAAGAACATTACAGAGGCCGAGAGCGTGGAACATATATAGGGGTAGTAACTAAGGTGCAGATCAAGATGCTATGTTCCGGTATGAATGACACTATCCAGCAAAATTACCGAGCATAAAACTTAGAAATCAATGCCTCGGGCTGAAGAGCGACGAACAGTGTCGCATAAAAATTGCAATCTAATGTTCTCGTTGGCTTTTGTTATGGCCGTGTGTGGCATTTATCGTAAGGTGTACGACGAGGGCCCTAACTCTGTTAATTATTGAAGTCGATTACATGTTTTTTTGCGAATTTTAAAAGTGCTGAATACATTTATTTTTTTGGGATTTTTTTCAAAATATAAGTAAATGACAATTTACGCAAATATTTCGCTTCGAACAATTTTAAGTGGTAAAAGAGAAAAATTTGCAAAAAAAATACATGCGATCGACTTGCGCTATCGCGGTTCAATAGATAACAGAATTTGGGCCCTGCTCATGTATTTAATTTGAAAAAAATATCCAATAGGTTCTAAAACCATCAAAATTTAACATACTTACAACACTAAGTTTGCTCCGACAAAAACAGGTTGCAAGCATGGCGTGTAGAAGATTAGCTTGGTTGAGACTCCGCTTATTAATTGACTTCACAAAGGGAGGACGTTCTATGTTCGACAGTATGTTATTTTTCTCTATATGTTCACCGATTTCTCTGTCAATTGCGGACCGATTCTGTTTTTCTTTTTATTTTAGTGAGTAGACCTCCATATAAATTCTATCAATAATGTATCAGTACTTTTTTTAAAAGCTTTTGTTTAACTCATTAACTTGTATGTATTTATCTATGTATGTATCTACGTATCTATATAAAGGGACAACGGGGGAGTCCTCTTTATCACCGGGTTCCATAATAGATCTCAGACAGGCGTGGGTATTAGGCGAGGAGATTAAAACACCACGTTGCGTTGCAGGATGTAATTTGTTCCACAATTATAATTCACGATGATTGCATAGGTAGGTACAAACTATGATGGGAATCGTATAGTCCAATAATCAACAACACTTAATAAAACGACACTCCACCAAACACGTAGCGCGATTCTTCGATGCCACCCGATTGCCGTTTTTTTCTCGTAATCGCGACCATCGGTACATCGCCGCACTAGCGCTCGATGTTGCGTCAGAGTAAGCGTCCGAGTAAAATAACAGCTCCCGACTGATGACAGCTGACGTCTGACAGTTCTAGTTAACGTTAACTCTAATCATATCAAACGCGCCGTCATATATATTTTGTCTGTCTTGGAATCTTGCAATTCAAATTTCGAGCACTTTCCAAGTAGCTATCTGGCTGAAACTTTCAAGTAGCTTGCAAACCGATGACAAAGCAATAAAAACAGAAGAAGAAAAAAATGTGAAAATGCAATTAAAAAAAATGGGCAAAAATAATTAAATATAACATAAAAAGTGACTTAAAGCTTTATTTTTTAATTTAGTTTTTTAAATGATACTTATTCTATTTATAATATATAAATAAAATAAAAAATATTAAAATATATAAATTTTTTGGACCATGGTATTTTGTACAGCACTTGTTGGCAACCATGGAACTGGCTGGATGCAGCACAGGCACCAAGGCCGTGTTTCTGCCGAGGCTCGGCTTGGCGAGAGCTTAGTATAGCACGGTTGGGGCCCCGGCACGATTTACGTGGCCGTAGCCGTGGCTTTTCGATCCTATCTGGAACTTTTCATTATTCACAGTAATGCAGGCGGCGGCATGCTAAACATTCAAGAGATACTTTTTTTTTGGCCAAAATACCCCTTGATTTCAATCACTGTCTCGATCTTACACAACATCATGCGAAAACATCATACAGTAGGTACCGACCCTACCGACCACCACAGTTTAACACTCAAGCCTTGTTTGATACGCGAAGAGCCCTTGAAATATTAGAACAGCCTCTTTGTTTCACTGGAAAAGGGCTTCGGGAGAAAAGTCGCGTTTCCTAGTGGTCCTTAACCACCGTTTAGAGACCTTTCAAAGCTGTAAAGAAGGAACTTTCACGAACACTGCCGTAAAGCTATTTCCGTATTTTTGGGGTTTCGTAGTTTACCAAGAAACTATTATATGGATCACATAGATTTGTCCGTCTGTCTTTCTGTTTGTCGCATATTCTAGAGAACAGGTCTTTTTAAGAATAAGTCATTCCGCGAACAGGCCTTTTTAAGAATAAGTCATTTGGCGAATAGGTCTTCATTTTAATGGTAAGCCATTTTGCGAATAGGTTCAATGTCGACTAAACCAATTAGAGCTTAAAGTTTTGAGAATGAGTATTCTCTTATCGAGCGGGAAAATTCGTATGCGCGATGTAGAACTCCATGCATTAGAAGTGACAGTCCATACAAAACGTCAAAAAATGCATAAAAATCGACTAGCGCCATCTATCTTAGGCGTGCGTTATTCACGCTCAAACGGCTGAACGGATTTGGATGAAATATGGTACCAGGATAGCTTATATCCTTTGTTATATCCTGGATTAACACATAGCCTACTTTTCATAATCATCCATCATCATAATCCAAGCAGGTGAAACCTTGGGGCGCAGCTAGTGTTAACTATACTTAAAATAAAGCAGAAAGCGTCAAAATGTCTGTAAAATGAAGATAATAAAAAATGGCCTGTTTTTCTGTGTGTATCACGTAAAAACTATTTTACCGATTTCGCTTTGATAGCTTTAATTTTGACATAAAATCTGGTGTACCTTATTCTCAATACAAAGAGTAAAAGAAAGGAAGAAAAAGAAAATACATTTATTTATGACAACACACAACATTATACAGAAAAACAAATAACAATAATTACAAACAAAAATAAAAGGTACAAAATTAATGCTGTGTGTTGTCACAAACAGGTCCCGACTCAGCAAACGCTAAGGCCATAAAGCCTTGGCACTGATTTTCTGTCGGAACCTATTTGTGACAGACATCACGAAAGCAGAGTGACAACACATAAAAATTAATATACATAGAAAACATAAAATAAAATCCAAAAAACTGAACGGATTATTAAAAATATAAATTTGCCAAAAACGTCATCATGCCAATCCGAACGCAGCTGAAATTGAAACTGTCAACAGTTTCATTGACGGACGAGTAAAATGAAATTTGACATTACCCAATACAAAAAATAATAGCACACAAATTATTAGAAAATACGCAACATTAATCTTACTTATTCGATAAGTTAATAAAACTATAAACATGACAGCAGAATTCAGCAAAGAAGAAGCTGAGCAATCAATAAAAATCTATGCACTATTCTGTCTTTTCTACTTTGTTTGTTGGTCGTATGAGGCAATGCTGAGCTCTGTGGCCCAATTCCATAACTTGGCTACAATCGGATTATCACTTTTTTCATAGCAAATTCGACTCTATCGCAAGGCATTAGTGGTTGCGATACTGAGAATTCGATTGAAATTCTGTCTTTTCTACTTTGTATGTTGGTCGTATGAAGCAATGCTGAGCTCTGTGGCCCAATTCCATAACTTGGCTACAATCGGATTATCACTTTTTTCATAGCAAATTCGACTCTATCGCAAGGCATTAGTGGTTGCGATACTGAGAATTCGATTGAAATTCTGTCTTTTCTACTTTGTATGTTGGTCGTATGAGGCAATGCTGAGCTCTGTGGCCCAATTCCATAACTTGGCTACAATCAGATTATCACTTTTTTCATAGCAAATTCGACTCTATCGCAAGGCATAGAGAATTGTTGCGATACTGAGAATTCGATTGAAGCCAAGTTATGGAATCGGACTGCTGGTATCAGAGTTTGTTGGGCCTCCTGAGGGCTTCTGATATGGTTTAAAAACTGCTGTTAATCAATAACAGTCGGGACCGACAGCTTAACGTGCCCTTCAAAGCACGGAGCGAAGCTACCATCGCTCTTTTTCTACTGATCAGTGCGGTTTTCACTATTCATCATCATCATCATCATCATCAGCCCATTTCCGCCCACTGCAGGGCCTCTTACACCATCCATCCCGGTTTTGAGCTAATCTTGGCCAGATCTTTCCGACCAATTTTTCGATGTCATCGACCCATCGTGCCAAATCCATCGTTTCACTATTAGATAACTTAAAACTCAACTTTTAAATTCGATTTATACTGCAATTATCCATACCAATTTATAAAAGTGAAACATTGTTTGTTTGTTTGGGGAGTTATAACACGATAAATGCTGGTCGGATTTTGATGAAATTTGTTATAGAGAAAGCTTATACCTTGGAATAAAAGAATGGATACTTTTCATCGTCATAATCATCATCATCATTATCATCCCTCACGCGGGTGAAACCACGGGGACAGGTGCTCGCGCTAGATGGTTTCAATAGAAAATTAAAAGTGAATTTAGTGCGGTTTTTAGTACATTGAAATAAAAGTACATGGCGTCAGTAGCATACAAAATATATTGCTGTGAAATGTTAAACCCTGGAGCTGGACCTAAATTATGTGGGTTTTGAATAGGACTACTAGATTTACATTGTAGTACACGCGGACGAAGTCGCAGGCAAAAGGTAGTTCAAAAATAAAATACAAGCAGAAAATATATAATAAAAAATAACCTTAGATTAGACAGTCAGCGGTCGATAGTGACTAATTAAATAAATTAGTTTCCAGTCCAGTGTATGAAAATAAATAAACAGTGAGTGGCAAAAATTTGGCACATTATTCTGGATAATATAAAAGCTTAAGCGTGCCCTGGACTGGCGTGGACCTATTTTATGGATATATTTGACATGACTTTTTGTCGTATTTATTTTCCTTTTAGAATTATAAATACTTTGATACAAATTGTTTTGACAAAAGGTTTCAACTTAGAAAAACAGTGAAATATGACACGACCTTCACAGAAGCTAAAGAGTTTGCAAATAGTCTACCATAATTGTACCATTCCATGTCAGGGTATTTGTACGATCCGGGGACAAATTCAAAGTTTGAAAGTACAGAATTCGCGAACGTGAGTAATTTACTAATGCTTCCCGACGTTTCCGTCGCGCACTTTCACATTGGAAAATGAAACTTTTGAGCTCTCAGTTATGAGCGGAGCGAGTATGCGAGCGTAAAAATAAAAAACTTAACTTTTTCACTTTCCTTTTATGTCCTTTTCAGATACCTACGTACATTTTCAATTTAATGCTAAACTCGCACATCATTCTTTTCTCTTTACTGAATAGCCATATTATGTAGAATCTAAGGTATATTAAACGTAAGTACGTTTTTATGTATGTTTTTTCCAATTCTTCTCGCTATCCTTCACACCATATCCTCACCGCTGAGCGTTCGCGTCTCTCCCGTCGCTGGTATGCACCCTTGCATCATGTTTGCAGCTTTCATTACAGATATTAAAAACTATGTAGCGGAGATCTGATTCATTAATGCTGGAGCGAAAGCATTAAACTATGCTGGGGTATTACAGGAGGGAATATTACGAGTTGATCTTACTGCATTGTGTCTGCTGAAGTGAATTCTGCTATTGGTTATTTGTTAGTCTGTCGAATACCAAATCAAATTTCACGTGACTAGTGCTGACCTCGCATCCTCAGTAGGTATTTTAGTTATACTTTGCAGTTGAGATTTGCATTTTACAAACAGACATGCAGTGACTTGTTGCATGAAATGTACTGAAAAAACTCTGATATTTTAAGAAGTTCGTTTACGTAGTATGGAGCATTTTGAGTCAATGTGCTTGTAACGTCAAATGATGAGAAGTCCCATTCATGATTATGGTAGTTTTAGGTAATCAAGCAGTTCCCTGTTAAACAAGACATAAACTTAACGTGAGTGGTTGTAGGTATTTGTAAGTATGTTTTTTTTTTTGTATATTGCATTACATTTATATATTTTATTGGTTATTCATTTATTTACTGATAACCACCCTCCCTTACTCCTCTACGTGCACGCTTGTCTGGAAGAGATCGCTCTGAGCGATAAGACCCCCCCTTGTGACACTCATTGTTATACTTTATGAGTTAATCTATCTATCTTAACAATAATTATAAGTACTAGTACATACGTACAAACATCCGGAAGCGCGATGGGTCCATGATGTGGTCAGGATCAAATGGATGAACATTATGCATGGAGGGGAAGTGAAGCGTATTGAAAGCGAAAAGAGACCTACATCCAGCAGTCTATAGACAGGATATAGGGTTGTAGGTAATTGATCAAGTAGACCAAGAAAAGATGTGGTAACGGCCTAACAGTAATACAATGGCCCCGGTTTTGATCCTCGTGGTCTTGGCTCAGTGATTTTTTTATGTTATGTTCGGGTTTCGATGTCATAGCTCATAAACTGTGAAGGAAAACATTATGAGGAACGAGTTCGAGAACCTCAAAATTTAAGAATATAGAAATCCAACAACCAACACTGGTGATAATGATGACACGTCAAGATAATAGAAAGTGTACACATTTACGCTACTGACCTGACAATCAAGCAGCTCAATAACAACGCTACTGACATGAAGGCAATATTTATTACAGTGCTTTCAGCATCAACTATTAATTTTCATCAGCCGTATCCGGAATAAGCTATGGTTAAAATCCATCGAAATATCCAATATGTTAATTAATGTATGTGGACAACAATAATGTGTGTGGATACAAGCTGCTGCCGTCAAATATTGTGTGGATTATAATTACTTTACTGTTTATTATCAAATGTAAATTGGCGTAAAGTATGAAAATGAGTAAAGTAAACCTTCATTTAGCCTTAGGCCATCGATAAAGTTTTATACTGTTATGCCCCTCGATTTCTTCTATTCCTCATTCTAGCGTACTCAACAAAGATCTTGAAAATCCGTACAATTTACTTCGACATGAATTGTAAGGTAAGTAATTGCTCTAGCTAATAAAAAGCAGATAATATACAACAACACAAAAAATAAATTCAAAAATTACGGGATCCTACAAACATTTTGTATCTACAAAGTAACAACTTCAACAAGTCTCAAGCGTGTCAAGTTTCCTTTACTACACAATCATTGTACAGTAAACAACACAGACAACTACATAATATCGCTTGGAACATTTAAGCAACTTTGATCTTAAATACAAAAGGGTTAAGATTTAAAACAGCTTGCAAAATATTGATGTTCTAATCAAGAGCCGTGTTAGTGACTGTACATAATTGAAAACTGTCAACGGCTTTCGGGTTTGGCTAAGATTTAATAACAGATAACGACTAAACTGTGTCGTTCCAGCATCAAAGCCGAAGTTTTAGGTGACCTCTTCATTTAGCATTAAATCCTGGGCGGGTTACAGTCATATCCATTAAAGTGAAATAGTTAAGATGAGCGTAAAATAACTGGGACAGATGCTGTTTAGAAATATAGTTATCCTTAAGGTTCAAATTATTTCGAACTGAAATAGTAACAGAAATATTGGGACATCGACGTAATTTAAAAACATTACTAATCCTACTAATTTTATAAATGCGAAAGTTCGTTAATCTGTGTGTGTATGTCCGATCTTCACGCTGAAACGGATTTTGATGAACTTCGATATGTAGATAATTTAGGATAATTAGTTTTTTTTTCTTTTTACTGAAATCCCCGCTGCTGATAATAGTGGGATTTCCGAAAAACTATTTTAGCTTTTTCCCGAAGTCCCCACTGGTGGGGACGGTCTGGTGGGGATTTCGGGAATAATCTTAGGTAAGTACTTTAAATAATCATGACTGCAGGTGAAACCGCGGGGCACAGCTAGTTTAAAAATAATTATCTAAACATCAGCTACAAAGGATTTATGAATCCAATTTGCTAATTTTGATCACTAAGGGGCTACCAATAAAGAAAAAAAAACACGGATTCTCTTTGTGGGTTACCTCTTCTAACCTCTAAAGTTCTAATCTCTTAAATTAAATAAAATGACACCCACATCGGTGTAGAAAATGAAACAGGTGCGACTGTGTGGGTGGAGGGCCGTTTGTTAGCTTTTTGTCAAAAATTTAATATTACATTACTGAGCTAACTATATAGACTACAAAATGACATCAAAATTAGATCTCTGCAGCTTATAGTTACAGAATAACAAAAGCGAAACGATATAGACCTTTTCGTTACGGTTCACTTTTAAATCCTGGTATCCGTATACATTATTTCTTCTGTGCCCGTAAGCATACGAGAATAAATGAAAAACGGTAGTCGAATGTTTTATGTATATGACGTATCAGCTCCTGAAATCATCCTCTTATATTTTCAAGTTGATTAAAAACCACTTCACGCCCAAAAAGCCTATCACTACGTTTCATATACTTTGACGATGACATCCTCAACCTTGAGCTACACAAAATAATTTTCATCTTCAGAATTCTCATTCTCTTCTTCTGACAATCAGTCATTATTTCTAACATTTTTAGCAGAAATAGAGCTAGTATATTCTACGTACTAGAGGAGACACCGCACTTCATTGTTACGCCGCCGTCCTATTCAATTGCGGCGATATCGTCGTACTCCGCAGTCTGTGGGCTTCGCTGTGTGTTTAACCTATTGTGTCCCACTGCTGGAAAAAGGTCTCCTTCATTGTCTTTTTAGGAGAGACGTGTCCCCATCCAAAGCTAAATCCAGCCAGGAGGGTTGATAGGCGATTAAGTCATCACACCACCTTTTACCGGCCAGCCACGATGACGCCGACAGTGCAGAGTTAAATAAAAAAAACTGTGGTAAATTTGCCGCGGTGTGTTCTAGACACTATATGCAGAAATGGTAATATTAGTAAAATGTGGCGTATGTTCGCATCTCCTGTGCCCACCTGCGCTGCTTCTCCCTGCGTGATTTGATCGTCGTGACTCCTCTCCTCTTTCCTGAATGTGGCGCGTGACTTTTTACCAGACTGCGCAACGCAAAGGCTCGATAATGTGTTTATCAGCCTATGTATGTACGTGTGTATTTTCGTTTGTGGCACTATATAGACCAAAGGCGTGGACCAATTTTGATGATTCTCACGTCAATCGTTTTGTCTTAATCTTGCGAGTGCTACTATAAAACTACAAAAAATCAATATGTCAACAACCAGACGCCATATTTTGAAATAGCCAAAAATGATAGTCGACGAACTATGTCAAGTATCATTGAATAGGTATTTGAAAATCAGCATTACGTTTCTCTCATTCTTTATTTTATTTCTATGTACAACGAATGAAAGTTGGTTCGGAACAATTCTCAGTAATTCTCATAAATATAAAATAAAAAGTTTATATAAAAATAAATTACTATAAAAATACAAAAAAAAACCGACTACGAACAAAAATAAAAAGAGGCGAACAACTTTAGATTTTAGATTTAGAAATATAACATGCAGTCGGAGGCATGAAGAGTAAGTATCTCGCCAGGTTCTAGCTGATCCCATCAAAGGAGAAATGAAATGCCTGATGCCTCTGACTGCATCTTATATTTCAAAATATAAAATCTAAAGCTGTCGTGTCGCATCTTGTACGTAGTACATAGTAGCTCTATGTTAGGGAACAATATCTCTCAGTTTTATACAGAACAGAGGGTTTCGTCGGACACCCTCGTTATTCCTTATCTGTGACATTTCAATTGAAACTTTCCAAGCTCGGCATTACGGGTGAAGCACAGCAATGGTTCTATTGTGGACGACGGAATAATAACACAAGATATTTTTGCATGGTATTTGTGAAAAGGAGTCCTTATTTGTAGGAATGTATGTGTCTCATTACAAAGAGTTGTCAAAGTGTAGCACAAGAAAGCAGCGAATATTTGTAATTTTAAGGTACCTTTGAAGAAGTTTCAAACATTTGCTATATCCACAATGGACAGTTGTTTTTAAGTAGTGAATGAATTCAAGTTATCCATGTGATTGTTTTCCAAACACTTAATCAGAATTGTTGAGTTCTAAAAAATCATGATTATATTTTATTGTTTCGAAATAAGGTCACTTCAATGTTGTCATGGCAAAACCATACAATTTATCTTATCCTGCTATTAATTAAGACCATCGTCTATACCCAATGTGCAACACTCACGCCAAATGAGGTGTCATATCAAATTATTTTTTTGTACAGTGAGCAGTTTTCCATTAGGCATTGTCAGTTTAGTTCTTTCACCGTCAAGAGATGGCGCTCGCGTAACTTTTGGTATTTACTCAACTGAACGTAATAATCAAAAGCAGGTAAAGACAGCGTTTTACAGTAAAAATACATAAACCATGAGCGAATCAAAGGAACGACAAGTTGTTTTTGTAGTAAAATTTACTATTTGTTTTTTTTTATTACGATATTGACAGTTTTAACATACATTCAGATATATTTACTCCTTTATTAATGCAGATAAATTAAATCTAAATAAATTGGTCCATTTTTTTTTGTAGCATTAGCTGTAATTTAAAATAAAGAATATTAAGAAGGTAGAAAATTGTACAAATAATACTATAAGTAATGAATTTGTTACAAAACTGACGCACAACTTGCCATAAACAAGGGAACGCAGAATGTCATACTCGCCAGTGAGCGTAATTCAAAATCTTTGGTCGTATCCAAGGAAGTTTTATGTACTTATAGAACTTTCTTGGTCATACCAAACTACAGTACTGTTACCAAAACTTTCGCCAACGCCATCTAGCGAGAGATAAATAATGCTATAATGACACTTGGAAAACCGCTCATTGAAAACATTTTTGTTCAATGAGGCTTAGTAGTTCTTGAGATAAAATCCAGAGTGTAAGAAAAACAAAACACTGCGGGGTCTCAGTTCGGAGCAAACTGTAGTTTATAACTGCATAAGAACAAAACACCGCGGGGTCTCAGTTCGGAGCAAACTGTAGTTTATAACTGCATAAGAACAAAACACCGCGGTGTCTCAGTTCGGAGCAAACTGTAGTTTATAACTGCATAAGAACAAAACACCGCGGGGTCTCAGTTCGGAGCAAACTGTAGTTTATAACTGCATAAGAACAAAACACCGCGGTGTCTCAGTTCGGAGCAAACTGTAGTTTATAACTGCATAAGAACAAAACACCGCGGGGTCTCAGTTCGGAGCAAACTGTAGGTTAAACTGCATAAGAACAAAAAAACAATAAAAAAGGTATAATATACGAATAAATAAAAATTGATGTTAATTTTACCAGACTACGAAAAAGGAGGGTTATGATTTTAGAAGCGTAGGTATGAATGTCTGTATGTTAGTCCGTTCCCGCATAGTGCATTCATTATCTACTTAACTGATTTTAACTCTTAAGACCAGGCTCTGCTATTTAAAGGGTTTTTCAAAAAAATATGCTGGGGCAACCACAAACCTGATAAATGTGAAACTTAACATATGTATATGTTTTTGAGATCTTTATCTCTCTAAGACTTAGACAAAAACATGATTAACAGAATTTCATTCGATACATTTTCTTATCAAAAATGACGTTATTTTCGGTAATATTTACATTTTTCTACTCAACGGCTTAAGTTTTATTTCTAAAATAAATCTCACAGTAAGAAAATATACCTTATTATCTAATGTTTAGACAAAATTTACCTAAAAAATTTATTAGCCTGCCAATAAAATAAATAACTTTTGAGACATACGTCATTTAGTTCCGAGCTAAATTGTGTGTTCAAACAGCGCTTGCGATATTCAAACTTGTTACGCAGGCACTTCAGTGCTTATCGCAGGTAGCGGGTGGCAGAGTATAGGGGAGGTGGCAGGGGAGTGGGGAGTGGGAAAATGTAACCTTGGAGCCTGGCTTTAAGAGCGGCCAACCCGTCATACTTTTCATACAAACGCTCGTAAGTTATTATGGCGTTGTAACTAATACATGCATTACTTTTTATCCCGGAAAATTGTAAGTTTCCACGGGAAAACTGGAAAAGGTTTATTACTCGCTGTAAGGAACGGGGCAACTGTTCCTTACAGCGAGTAATCAACATGGAAACGAAATAAAAAGTCTGTCAAAAAACTACAAGAGCATTGGTACTATACCTACTTTTGCATTGGTTTTGAATATCCTAGAAGAAAATAGGATGTTTTTTTCGCGATAAACAGTAGTCCACGCGGACGATGTCGCGGGCGGGAATCTAGAATTAAATATCTTATTATTTAATATATCTTGTGCACTGTATCTTATATATTATACGAAAGAAAATAAAATTGGGGAAACTAATGCAGTATAAGCTCAGTAAATGCCTCCAAAAGTATGCTTTTTTTGCACGAATTTATGTGTGTGTGTGTGTGTGGACTGAGTGACCTAAAGTTAAAAAGTTATGCTATTCAAAATGTGGTGGCTCAGTGCGAACGCTGCAGTTTCCAAATCTGTGTAACTAGATAGTTTACTGGCATGTTTTGTGTAACGACATTTAGTTAAACATATTTTATACTGTATACAAGATAGCGAAACAGTGCGGTTATAATAAAGTAAATGAATCATCTTCGTAGAAACCTCGCAAATGTAATGGAAAACCTAAATAAAAAAAAAATAAAAAAAAATACGTAATTAATGACGTATATCCTGGAACAAAATTGATGCAATTTCCGCACACTATTTTTCGTTCAATGTTGTTATTATTATTATAAGGTGACAGTTACCGAATGCAAACCGATCATTCAGGCGCTATCTCTCTCTTTTCACTTTGCCTCGTTTTCAAACATTGCGCTAGGTGAAACAATAAGCTTTTCGACTACGTTCCCGTTGACGATAGACGGACCGGGAAGGCTCTTAAGGCATCGTTGAATTCTTCTGTACCGTCTGCGTGACATAAACTAGTTTAAGAGACAAAAAAGGTAACAATTTCAAGAGCTTTAATATACAATTTTTAATTAGATCACATCTTGCAACTAGCAGTTTAGCTTGTATCCGTTTATATAATACCAGAACCAATACATCAAACGTCAGGAAACGACAACAAAAAACCATCCAGTGGTCCAGTCTCAACACTATATCTTAACCCCTCCACCGCCGCCGCTCTCATAACTCGCTGGAGTCAGAACGAAATAAATTGCGAGCCAGAAGGGGCCAAAGGGGCGTTTCTCCGGAACATGTCAAAGACATCTTGTCCGGACTTGTCGCATTCGAGCGGAGCCGAGAGCCCTCGACAACTTATTTATGAGTGAACTTGGTAAGGCGACCGTGTTTGAAGTGAGTCAAGAAAGAACAATTCTAGACTGGTTTGCAAACTTAGTTTCATTCCGAGTCGGATTGTAAATTTACCAGACTGTAAAACAGGGTAATGAGATGAGTCAACTAAGTCGTTCATTTGATCGTAAGCGTCATGCATGTCAGTGCAATTTCAGTGCCACCCTAAATTGTAGATTTCAAATTCTTCAAGGCACTTGCTTGCTTTCTTGTCGTATGAGGTAGTGCTGGCCTCTACTGTCAGAGTTTGTCAGGCCGCCTGAGGGCCTCTGCCATGGCTCAACGACTTCTATTAATCAATAACAGCCAGAATAGATAGCTTAACGTGCCCTCCGAAGCACTGAGCCACACTGAGCCTTTGAAAACCGCACATAACTTAGGAATGTCCTTGGTGCGGAGCCTAGGTCCGAATCCGGTATCGCTGGATTCTAAGTTGCACTATTGGCCGTTAGGCTACAACCGCTCTACACCGTCTGTCATTCAATAGGTATGTCATTGTACTGCGGATATATAGAATTAGATTTTAAATATCACTACCGGCTGTGACTCACGTGTATATAGTCGAAAACATCGCTCTAGGATCAGTGCGCGTCAGGATCTCGCGGCGTGAACACCTGATACAGAGCGTCGGAGACGCTCGAAACCTAGGTCGATGTTTTTGTCTATATACACGTGAGTCATAGCCGGTAGTGATATTTAAAATTATGTATCAGGTTCACGAAAACTTTAACACTAGAATTAGATATAATTTTTTACACGACTGCCCAAAGAATGTTATGTTTTTAGCATTCCTGTATGTATATTTGTATGTGTGTATGATTGTATGTTTTTATGTATGTGAATTTATTTATTCCACCATAACTTTAAAATGACTGAACAGACTCCGACCGAACCCGGTATTGTTGGATTCTAAGTTGCACTAGTATACCTAGCGGTACCATCGGTCTTGGCACTGAATTGAGCCAAAATGACATCACACTAATACTGTAAATGCAAAAGTAACTCTGTCTGCCTCTTTGTATTTGTTACCTTTTCATGATTGAGCGGCTTGATCGATTATGATAAAGTTTGACAAATACATAGTATTCATCATGAGAAGGGAAATAGAGACGTAGGGTGCAACTAGATGGTCATTAAGTCTATACTATAAATATTTAAGTAAATTACATTAATGCCAATTGCAACGAGATTCATAGCTAACTTCTATTCATGACAATTCTCAACTCGATTAAATCGACAAAATGTTTCCATTTTTTTTCACAAAAAGTGCAACACCAGCTTGTTCTAGAAAAGAATTTCTCCTGAGCATATTGTATAGCGACAGCTTAATGATGGGGGGAATTTATTTATTAGACGCATTTCCGGCACAGGATGCTTCGATCGCATCTTGATATAATGGCAATAGAATAGTTTACTTCAGCAGCTATTTTTATCTAAATCTAGCTGCACCCAAGGCTTTGCCCGCAAGGTATTTTTTGTGTGATGTAAGGTATCCTTTGTTAATTTAAAACCGAAATTACATATAAAGTACCATATACTATATCAGAACTCGTTCCGCCGACAAATAGTTTTTATCGATTACTGATCCTTACACACCGGAAGATGGGCAGCAGCGTCCTCCGAGTATATATTTGTTACACTGCGGTCACCAATCCGCCTACCAAGCGTGGTGACTATGGCAAACCCCCACCCCCCTCTCACGATGACTCTGCTTCTACTCATCGCATTGAGACACCAGATATAAATCAAATCTTGCTATACAACAGTGAAAACCACATTTTAATTGCTTGAGTAGTTTTTACGAACACAGACAGGCAGACGAAACGTTAATTTTTTTAAATTCTTTTTTTTTCTTATCTTGAGGCCATTTTTTTTATTACCTTTATTTGACAGACTTTTTGTTACCTACTTACTGCTTTATTATTATATATAGATACAGATGAGAAATACATTATTCTGTTCATCTAATGATAAATGTAAGCCTACCCATTATACATATTTAACCAAAACATGAATACATAATATTGTAAGCTAAACAATATTGTCTGATTTTTAAGCGCGTCACAGACGACTAACGATAATATTTTATCTTAAGATAAAATATCGCTCGCTATACAATTTATATGAACCATCACAAACGGCGAAGATAATATATATTTGCATCTTACAGTATCTTAAGATATCGAGCGATATGGAATTTATTAAAAGATGTCATCTTAAGATTTAATTTAATTTAATTTATTTATTTTTAATTTTTTTAGATCTTAAGATTTTGTTATATCTTAATGAAATATATCGTAAAAGATACAAAATATATATTAATATACTATCTTACGATACAAAATATATCGTAATATGCTCAGGTTGCTCTGTTTTGTATGCGTGATGGTTTTTTAACCCCTGAAAAAAAAAACGGCGTGTGTGTGTGTGTGTGTGTGTGTGTGTGTGTGTGTGTGTGAGCGTGTGCGCGTGTGTGCGTGTGTGTGCGTGTGTGTGCGTGTGTGTGCGTGTGCGTGTGCGTGTGTGTGTGTGTGTGTGTGTGTGTGTGTGTGTGTGTGGCATCGTAGTTCCCAAACGAATGGACCGATTTTGATGCGGTTTTTTCTGTTCGAAAGCTGATATGATCGAGATGGTTCTTAGATATATGTGGAGAGTGAGGGGGAAGGTGAGAAAGAAAAAGGGGGTGAAAATCGTAGCTTCCAAAGAAATGGACCTATTTAGCTGTGGTTTTTTTATGTTTGAAAGCTGGGTAAACAAGATGTTTCATAGCTATAATTTGAGGATGGCGGGGGGAGGGGGGGGGGGGGAGTGGTGCGAATCGTAGCTTTCGAACAAATGGACCGATTTATCTGCGGTTTTTTATGTTTGAAAGCTGAGGTAAACGACATGGTTCTTAGCATACTGCAAGTCGTTGTTCTGTACAAATTCTCTCGCGCAAGTTCGTATTTTGTTTCACTAAATCTTCCTTAATCAAATTATGAATTTCGAGAAAAGTTTTCTTCGACTTATAAAATAAGTTTGTTATTTTTTTTTGTAGAAACGTCTGCGTAAAGAATAAATTCACCGCGGCTTTTTATAAATTTAATGTGATTTTCTATCCAAATTGATCGCCTTTTAAAGTGCGCTAATGCAATTTGCATATCAAATTCAAAATCAGAATCGTCGTCTATCTAATAAATCTAATAGTGAAACCGTACTACTCATATTTTATCATTCTGTATATAGAAAGCGTTGAAGAAATACGTGTGGCACCTACGACGGCCTGAGAGAATTTCAATATATTATCGTATCTTTGCCGTGTGTGATACCCTAACATGTTATAATATTTTACATGCAGATATCGTAACATCAAATATTATAGTATCTTAATCGTCTGTGACTCTCTTTAGGCTGATATCAAGCGAAGTGTGGGGAGACCCCCCACACGATGGACTGACGACATTGTAGCCATCGCAGTAAGTCGGTCGATGGAGGTGGCACAAGATCGCTCGTCATGGCGCTCTTTGGGGGAGGCCTATGTTCAGCAGTGGACTTCTAAGAGCTGACACGATAATGATGATGATGATGAATTATGGAAATAAGATTTATGGAACTCAATTTTTTAAATAAAAATTGGTTAGTTTTATATAAAAATAGTTTTCCCGGCCGCGACTTCGTACGCGCGGACTACTGTTTATCGCGAAAAAAAGTATGTTATTTTCTTCAAGGATATTAAAAACCAATGCAAAAATAGGTATAGTACCAGTGCTCTTGATGTTTTTTGACAGAACTGTTATTTAGTTTCCATGGCAACCATAGACCATTCTGTGATGGCAACCGTTCCTTACATTGAGAAATCAACATTTTCTAGTTTTCCGTGGAAACAACATTTTTTGCGGGATAAAAGTTTTCTATGTTTTATTCCAGGGTTTTCTAATTTTTTTTCATTTCTATTCTAAATTTCATCAAAATCCGTCCAGCCGTTATCGCGTGAAAGCTCCCCAAACAAACAAACAGACACCGTTTAACTTTTATATGGATATACAATCTTCAACGAGTGAACAATATGTTTCGTTTTAAAACACTGTGTCTAAACACTGATGACTGGAAAATTTGCCTATTTGATGAATTTAAATCCAAGAGTTTATTATTGTTTTTTTTTGTCATATGAGGTATTGCAGCTGGCCTGGTGTCAGAGTTTTTCAGGCCGCCTTAGGGCTTAGCCCTTACATGGCTATTGACTGATACTAATCAATAACATCTAGGACCGACGGTTAACATTTAAAATACTTATCAATATTTCAAATGAAGCTTTGCGAAACATGTCATTTGGTTTCAAGCACGAACAGTGTGTTTACTTTATAATAAAGCTCAAATAAATGACACGAGCGTCCAAGACGGCTACAGTTTCTAGACTGTCTTGCAGTTTCACATTTCTCGGTGAAATTACCTCTTACCTTAGTATTAATGGTCCCGGTCACGGTACAAAATCAATACCTGGGTAACTACACGCTCTAACACGCTGCAGTACTCTTTCAGTATTTATATTGTCTATGACACTGGGAAGCTGTTCAAAAATACTATTAATCGATTCAATCAAAATATGAGGCTAACAAGACGTAAGTTCAAAAACTTGAACCCGATTAAGATCTGATAAAAAACCAATATTATGACACTCTTGCGATGAAAACGAATCGATTGATGATACCTCATTTGTCAAAATCGGACCAATAGTGGATACGCTATGGTGGAACATCAACATACATATACAGTTAAACTCATTACCCTTCCATTGCTTCGTTGTAGTCGGTAAAAAGGAAGAAAAGGGTTAAAAAAGGTAGTCTATGCTTCAACAACTCAAATATTGTATCAATCAATCAATTTATCAGTTTTATTTTAGGCTACGTATTTTTTTTATACAAAATGTCAAAAAGTAAGAAAATTGTGTTTTATACATTGTAGGCAAACAACTACATTCAAAAATTCCTCAAATATTGCATCAATCAATCAATGTAATTC
This sequence comes from Alsophila aescularia, assembly GCA_946251855.1. Classification (NCBI taxonomy): domain Eukaryota; kingdom Metazoa; phylum Arthropoda; class Insecta; order Lepidoptera; family Geometridae; genus Alsophila; species Alsophila aescularia. The sequence goes on along the minus strand of OX276383.1, from coordinate 45,729,207 downwards.
AATTTTAGACTTTGCAGTGCTTGAGATAAAACCCAAAATATAAAAACTATTCACATATTTTATGTACGTAATGTACATTCCGATAAATAATCAAATTTGTAACCATCCTAAAGAACATAAAGCCATTATTTGCTGAAGCTGAAAAACTATAACAGATTTCAAAGTAAAGTAAACAACAACAATCCATTATTTTTTATCCAGGCGTCCATCAATAACAGAAACTATCCTTAGCTGGGTGCCAAGACTGCAGCCAGATCGATAACCAATCAGCGCGCGAGCCTTGCCCGGCAGAATTACCTGGGCACTGATTAGGTGCCGACAGCATTGCCGGCTTACCGAGACAGTCAATAAACTGTAGCTTTCTTAATTATGACGATGTTAGATGATACGACGGTTAGGCTGGAGTTTAACAACATTTCATACATATTTAAACCACGGTTAACTCAAAAAAAATATGAAAAATTTCTAGTGAACTGAGACTTGAAACTAGGTTCTGTGTTGGTGAATTCCAGCCTTAGTGAGAACCTAAATCCAGTGCGTGCCTCGTTTAACAATGACTTTTTTATTACAAGGATCATATTTTAGGCAGTAACTAACCTATATCGTCTTAACATTAATGCGTATCTCCAGCTTAAGGTTTTCTAGAAAGGATCGTATTAAACTGGACTGTAATCTTCATTAAGCACAAAAGGGTACGGTTTGACATTTAATCAGTGCTTTATGTTGTAGTTAATGATGCTAATAAAATTTGAAGCAGTGCTAGTTTTTCATTATATTAATTGGAGACTAATAAATCTCATATATTTCCAAGATAATTAAAGCAATGTTTTAGAGACTAATACTAACAACCAATTTGGTATTTGAAGTCTAATAATAACATTAATGGTAAAACCGCTTTGTCAAAACTGGATATTCTCGCTGAGATCGAGGATTTCTATGGCCGATTATACCACATGCTCCTCGACCGGAAATCCCTAGCAAGGATTCAAGAGCCACACTGACCCGCCAATACACCGATGAGCTGCCATACCATATGTCAGCCTGGACGAGGTGAAAATGGCCTTAAGACAACTGAAAAATGGAAAAGCCCCTTGTTAGGATGGCATTACCTCTGATTTATCAAGGGCAGGAGGTACTCCTGTCCTCAGAGAGCTACAGGCTTTGTTTATTTCTGTCATCAACTGTGGGAGAACTCTTGAGGCGTGGAATAGGAGTGTGGTGGTACTATTCTTCAAAAAGGGGGATAAAACCTTGCTCAAGAATTATAGAATTATATCTCACTCCTGAGTTACGTCTATAAGTTGTTCTTAAGGGTCATCACCAATCGTCTCGCACGTAGATTTGATGAATTCCAGCCTCCCGAGCAGGCCGTATTTCGTGGAGGATATGGCACAGTACACCACATTCACACAGTGCGCCAAATTATCCAGCAGTCAGAAGAGTATAATAGGCCACTGTGTCTGGCTTTTGTCTTTGACTCCATCGAAACCTGGGCTGTTTTACATTCTTTGCAGCGATGCCAAGTGGACTGGCGATATATTCCAGTGTTGAGATGCTTGTATGACGCTGCTACAATGACCGTCCAAATCCAGGACTGGCAAACTGAACAAATCCAATTTCTTAGGGGAGTACGCAGGGAGATGTCATATCCCCGAAACTGATTACCAACGCAATGGAGAATATGTTCAAGATGTTGAATGGAATGGGCATCAATATAAACGGCGAGTACATCTCACACCTGAGATTTGCAGACGATATCGTCCTTATGGCGGAATCGTGGCTGACCAGCCAGCATTTGCTGCAAGAGTTGCAACAAATACTGACCAGCCTAGCAGATGCCTCTCGACGTATTGGCCTCCGCATGAACATTAACAAAACAAAATTGATGATAAATCAACACATTACACCGGAACCAATAGTCGTTAGTGGCATGCCTCTCGAATTTGTGCAGGAGTATGTCTACCTAAGACAAACTCTTATGTTGAGCAGAAACAACTTTGGGATGGAAGCCGATAGGCAGATTGGGCTGGGCTGGGCAGCATTTGGGAAACTTCGTCATGTCTTCTCGTCGCCCATCCCACAGTGCCTAAAAACGAAAGTCTTCGACCAGTGCATCCTACCCGTAATGACACACGGAGCCAAATCGTGGACACTGACTGTAAGACTGGTCAACGAATTTCAGGTCGCTCAGTGAGCTATGGAACGTGCTATGCTCGGGGTTTCTCTAAGGGATCACATCCGAAACGAGGTGATTCAGCAGAGAACGAAAGTCACCGACTTAGCCCAAAGATTAGCAAACTGAAGTGGCAATGAGCCGGTCACATTAGTCGAAGAACTGATAACCGATGGGGTAGACGAGTTGTTGAGTGGAGACCACGTATAGGCAAACGTAGTGTAGGACACCCTCCGGCCAGATGTAGTGATGATTTACGCAAAGTAGCTGGCAGAAACTACATGAGAAGAGCCGAAGATCGGGCTCAGTGGCGCGCATTAGGAGAGGCCTATGTCCAGCAGTGGACTAATGCAGGCTGTTGATGATGATGAAGAATAACATAAGTTCAAAATATTAACGACGAACAGTGTGTAAACAGCATATTATTGTCAATCACTGAAATATATAACACGTGACTTAATTACACGTTTGTATCACAGTATATAGATCACACAAGCATAGCACAACGGACGGACGCTCGGACGGATCGCACCTGAGGCAGAAACTGTACGCTTTGTCGAACACAACACAGTATTCTTGCACAACAGTAATTAACAGTAACAACACTTATTAAGACTAGTTGTTCCCGCGGCTTTACCCGCGTGGACATTTTCTGGGATAAAAGTACCTGTACAAAATACCAAATTCCAACAAAATTTATTAAGCTGTCAAATAGTTTTTTATCGATTGCTCAGATTCTACTCATCGAATTGTGTTATAAATTTCACCAGATTTTAAATCAAATTTAAGCTATCTAACAATCAAAACCGCATCCCAATTAGCTCAGTCGTTTTTACGTGATGAGCGAAAATACAGACAGACATAATTTAAAAAAATGTTATAATCTTGTTCAGTAGATGAATCAAAGTTCCCTAGACCCTAGACCATTTTTTTGGTAGCTTTTTCACGCGCAAGCATGGTATTTGATATGTTATGAATGGTGATGCTATGAATGTAGATACTTGTCGACTATATCTGCTTATTTGAAACACATGACATTCTGGCGCAGTTGCAAGTGCACCTCGCTTCTAAGCTTAGTGTCCTAGGTTCAAATCCAGACCGGGGAAAAAAATGTGTGACGAGCATACAACTTTTTTTCTGTGATCATGACGTTTGTGGTATTTAATGTATATGTCCATGCCATCAGCGCCACAGGAATTAAGGTATGAATATGTAAAAATATTATTTGAATAACTTTATTTAGTTAATCACACCGATACATATTCAACGTGCTATTCGATGATAATACATATATAAAATTAAAATTAAATACACTAGCTATTCTCGCTCGAATTGAGATCATCTTAATATTATGAGACAGCAATTGACATTTCAACTACAAACTTTCATACAAAATAATATATTCTTCGAGTATTGTGGCGTTTCGCATCATGTTTTCAATTCGGACCACATCGTTGTGAATCGCCCAAGTGCTCTTTATCAACGAGGCCTTTCAATACACGGAACTGTCTTAGCTTTAGTTTATTTTACAACACTTTTAACAATGATTAAACATAATTTTTTACATGCCGTCCGTAGTTGCTACTTTCTATTGATTGAGGTTTAATGTATCTCAGCTAATTGCTTTACATACAACTAGGTGTATTTGGGTTTATCTGGTTATACCAACATCAATATCCTACAAAATGATGCGTTATCATTACCAGTCAATGCTATCGTGAAACAGCAGTTTAAAGTAACAAGAGACCATTCATTCCCAATGCACGTCCTCAAAAATCAAAAGGATTCCCAGTGTCCCTACTGTTTTAATGCCCTGGTCTGTATTGTACGGTCGCGTGAGCAGGCGGTGATTAGACACTAATAATAAACGCAGGGGATGAACAAGTACATGTGTCCGTTAAGTACAAAACAAGTTTATTATTTAGTTTTAAAAGGGCCAACCTGCTCTCACATTGAAAAAAAAAGGCCGGCCAAGTGCGAGTCGTACTCCCGCATCGAGGGTTCCATACAAACTTGTAGGTATGTAAGTAGTTCGTCCATCTCGGGAATTGAAATTCGTCGTTTTTTTTATTAAAGTTTTCTGACAGTGATTTTATTACAAGCTTACGGTTTTCAGATTTTTCTCTTTACTTATGCTGTAAGACATTGCATCTTGCCAAATTTCATGATTCTAAGTCAACGGGAATCACCCTATAGATTTTGGTTCCCTTGCGAGTGTCAAGCGTGTGTCCCTGTGGTTTCACCCGTATGAGTGATGATGATGACGATGATGATCAAAAGTATCTAATGTGTTTTCCAAGGTATATGCTATTTTCATTCCAAATATCATCAAAATCTGTTCAGCCGTTTGAGGAGTAACAAACATGCATACAAACCTTTATAATATTAGTGTGATTTGTTAGAAGTCTCTTTCGAACTAATAGACTAATCGAAAAAAAGTCGTTGACCTTCTTTGATTGACATAGTCTGTCTTTTTCTAATATATGAGGATTCTAAAGGAACATACAAGGGAATGAATTTAAAATGTACTGGAAAGTACACATCAAAAACAATGTCATCCATCATGTCTGTATGTCTGTTTTGGTTTTACTAATAAGTAAAATATAATTGTATATTTTATTAAAAAGTATGTTTTACTAGCTGCACCTTGCGGTATTACCCACGTGGACAATGATGATGATGGAAAGTACCTATCTTATCCAAGTAAAAAATATTACATTATACAGAGTAGATTTTTGAGACGGGACAATAAGGGCAGGTACCTTAACCGTTATAGTTACAGAAAAATGTTCCTAGGAGACCATCCATAATTTTTTGAGATGTTCTGAAGGCATTCACTTTTTTTGTGTAAATTCCATATTTTTTCGATGACTGAACATTTTTAACAAAATCTCTGAATGCAGGTTGTAATTTCTTCAAAAGTTGAGGACAGTATCCAAAGAACATTTTCATCTAGCTAATACGGTTTAGGTAATTTCCTACAAAATGTATGGAACACGTTATTCGCAGTTTCTGAAATTTCTAGTACTCAAATTCTAATAAGAAACATTATGGATTGGCATCAAAAAAAGTTTTTGTGGAAAGTGACCATAATGGTGATATTTTCCAAAATCTGTGAATGCAGTTTAGAATATCTCAAAAAGTTATGGATAGTCTCCTAGGAACGTTTTCCTGTAACTATAACGGTTAAGGTACCTACCCTTACTGTCCCGTCTCAAAAATCTAACCTGTATACGTCATCAGTTACTCTTGAAACCCCTTGATATTGATTTTTAACCCGCTTGGAACTATGTGATTATTTTACTCCTGTTACTTTTAAAGATGGACCAATATAAAGCCAATTTAGCGACAAACATATACACAGACAACTTCTCACAAACAAACTTTAGCATATATAAAATGAGTGTGATTAAACCGTACTAAACAGGCGCGCGTGGGTGCTAAATAAAATAAAATAGCACAATATTTTGAGTATTTTAATTTTTGCAAATACTCAACCAATAATTGGCTTATACAGGTTTCATGATTGCGTGAACTAGTATAGTGTGATTAGACGTTCATTAATTGCTCATACAGGTCTCATGATCGCGTGAACAGGTAAAGAGTGATTAGGCGTTCATTAATTGCAATATTGTCGGACAATAGCGGATAGAACAATGACGTGAACCTCGTAGGTATATTGGTTAATTGTAAATAATCCATTTCAAGGTATAGTTGAATGAATGATTTTTATTAATCTACAACTTATCTTAGCTATAACAGACAGATAGATATCACATCATACAAAGTTTCAAATAAATTTGCATTTGAAAATATTATAATTAAGACCGGTTGGCTAATCGCTAGTGTGTTTAATATGCGTAGGAGGTCAAGATGCGTAGGTACCTACTCGCTAACTTTTGTTGGATAGTTGACTTATTTTTGTTGTATTTTGGCTTTGAGCTATTTAATGACCCAAATAGTAAGTATGTTTAGTATTGTAACGCTCAACTAAAGCTTGCATGTTTAGAAAATCCGTATTTATAAGTAAACATTTGTCACAATTTTACTTTGTATACCTACATTGTTGAATTTTTATTTTTATAAGTTTAGATAAGCTATTTGTCAGCTTGATTAACAGTAAAATAGATATAATTGTGCGTTCTAGGATTAAATTAACACTGGAATTTGTGCTAGGTTATAATTTAATAAGTAAATAAAGAACTTTTAAAATTGAAAATTGAGTGTGTTTAATCGAAATCAAACGCTTGCTGGTTCGAATTCTGCAAGGTGCAATCATATGTGCGAAGAAATGTTTTTTTTCGAGTCATGGATGTAATATTTGTATCTATGTATCTTTATCCGTTGTCTAGTACCAGTAGTAGGTACAGGTATCCTAGTTTGGGGCTAGATTATTGGTGTGAATTGTACTACATATAATAAAATATTATTACATTACCTGATCTTGTTGGACATTGATACAAATACTAGGCGAGCCTGTGTTTTGGCATATCAATGTAGTTATTTTTTCATGATTTTGAACTCACTAAAATCTCATTCACTGGCCAAATTAAAATACAAAACTACACGAGACTACTCGACTATATCGGTATAGTTTCGCTGGGATTGACATTGCCCTTCAAACTGAAAAATAGTTAGGTTTGCAATTTACTGCCCAAGGCGGATTCTTGAGGAAGACGCCAACCACTACAAAACAACGACACAATTTAACATAGTGCTACGCAGGTTGTAGCCAGGATTACGTCGTAGAAGTCTACTGTACAGTCGACTATGTCGTAGCTCTAGTTACTACGCCGTAGCCTTAGGAGGGCAGAATTGACATACAACTACTTTAAGTTCTACATACGTAAGAATTAACAATTGTTTCTTCATGGTCAGTTACTATAATAAAATTAATTATGCAATATTGCTGGGCCTTTATCTGCTATGACCATGCAGACACGTAACGCTTTGCGTCACGATATCTTCGTGGAACCGTTTGGCAGTTGTAATGATGTCACACGTTTTCTGCAATGAATTTCGTTACCGAATAAGCACCCTGGGCATGAGACTTTAAAACCTTAACAACAAACTTATACACATTATTATCAGTAGGAGTGACGCTGCGCGCTGACAATCAGGTGACGTTTATGAAAATGAAAAAAATATGCAAAATTGAAACTTACTTGTTTATTTTTAGGTATTAGTGACAAAAATATTATAAAATAGACAGTAATTTTCCTGGTGCTATAACTAATAGTAAAACTAAATTAGGTACTGGAAAAGGCAATACATTCAGAAAAAAACAATTGCAAAACTCGTTTCCGACAACAAAACAAAAAACCCAAACACATAAATCATTCAACATCTATTTCAAACCATTATCGAATCGATACACTCTATTATTGCACTCCATAATATATTTGTAACAATCTCAAATCATATTTTCCTACAATATCATTTCGTGAGCCGACGTACCATGAAATACGGGCAGAGTGACTCGACACAAGACGCCTAGTTGCTTAGTAGTTAGGACTGTGAAGTAGTGGGTGATGTGAGACAGTTTGAGATATAAATTATAATGTTTGGTTAACAAAACAATCCAAAGTGCTAACAAACCTGACCGCGAAAATTAAAAGGAGGCAAAAATTTAGGAGAGCATGGTTGCTAACCAACTTTAAATCGTTATTGATCCTAAATGGTAATTTGAAATGAAAAATTATAACAGATACCTAAAAATAATTTTCAAATACCTATTCAATGACACCCCACATCACATAGTTCGTCGATTTATTTTTTCTTTTTTTCTATTTGGGTTCGGAGTACCGCCATATTGAATTTTGATTACAGCCATGTCATTAATGATTAAGACAAATCGATTGACGTAAGAATCATCAAAATCGGTCGACGCGTTTGGTCTATATAGTGCCACATAGGAACAAACATATATACCCTACCCATACATACCCATATAACACAATACCCTTCTCGCATTCGGGTAAATAAGTACAAGAATTAAAGCGATGCGATGTGAGTAGACAGGTTCCAGAAGCATCCTTAATAGGTTCACTTTGTTGTCCGTCCGTTTGTCTGTCTGTCTCTCAAGACCCTTTTTCTCATGAACGCGTGGAGGTATCAAGTTCAAATTAATATCAAATACTCAGTAGGGCAACCACGGTTGAGCGATCGTAATTAAATTGTAATCAATGTACTGTCCGTCCTTGCCATAGTGTAACACAATGACAAGGATGGCAAGCTTATTTTGTTGACCGTTTAACTCAATTAAGCGGTCACCGGCCAGGTCTGCAATCCTTGCAGCTGTGAAAATAACAAACTTGTAAGTCAACGCAATCAAAATAAAAACGTACATTTATGCCGTATATTATGACACTCGCAAGGGTTTCAAAACCTATAGGGTACTTGACTCAGAGTCATAAAATTTGGCAAGAAGCAATGTTTTTTAATATAAGTAAAGGAAAAATCCGAAAACCGTTTTATAGCTACATCATTTTTTATTAATTTTTATAATCTTCTAGACTCATTTCCCGTGATGGACGAACTATTTACATACCTACAAAATTCTACGGAATACTCAGTGCTTGAATCCGACTCACACTTAGCCGGATTTATCAAATGACACAGACTGCATTTATATTTTAATAAGAACAGGACAGATCGTGTTAGAACAGGATTATATGGTATAATAGGTAAATATTTTCTTTGAAGGTATTTTTACTAGCTTTATCTACTTTATCGTTTATCCGACCGTAGGTTTCGCTTGTGAACTTATACATATATTGTTTTAATTCCACGTTATCGAACAGTGGAGAACAACCCCAACCCTCTGTAACGAAACTTCGTCGTTGCAATATTTTATCCGCCACCCTCGAACCTCTATCGAAATCATGGAACTTCTTTTCCAGTGATTTGATGATATTGCACTTTGAGGAACTTAAGAATAACAGGAAAATATTAAGAGTAACGTAACGCCGTTAACAGAAATGACGCCGGACTAAAAGTAACTACTCACCAAGATATGCATTTATAATTGTGGAATAATGTCTTAGAACATTTTATTTTAATTCTAGCTTTACCTGCGGCTTTGCCTGCGTGTTCATTTCTCTGGGTTAAAAGTAATCTATGTGTTATTCCAGGACCAAAAGTTTCTATAAAGAGCTGTAAAGTATATTCAACTAAATAGGACTCGATAGGGCTCGTTAGAAAGTCACATAGTCTTTTATCGATTGCTAAGAATCGAGACTCTCATCGTACTGAGATACCAAGTACACCAGTTATTAAGTCAAAACTTAAGCTATACAACAATGAATACCGCATTGCAATCGGCCCAGTAGTTTTTACGTGATGCTCAAACAAACAGACAAACACAATTTAAAAATGTTATTATGTTCATCATGTTCTGTAGCTTATTTTCATTTTAAGTCCACTAGGTTTTTTTGTAATTATCTTCATTGTACAGAATTTGTATTACTTACTGCTTTATTACTTACTGCTTTATTACTTACTGCTTTATTACTTACTGCTTTATTACTTACTGCTTTATTACTTACTGCTTTATTACTTACTGCTTTATTACTTACTGCTTTATTACTTACTGCTTTATTACTTACTGCTTTATTACTTACTGCTTTATTACTTACTGCTTTATTATAAGTATAGATAAAAAGTAATAATCATCATAATGATCATCACGTTATCACCAGCAGCTCTGTGAGCTGTAGACCTCATGAGCACAAACTTTTTTGCAAACAATCTAGTAGTGCACAGCAGCACAATCTAGTTGCCTTATTGTAAAACTAACAATAATAGCCTAGCTACTCCATTAATCCCTACCTAGTAGATAAAGGGCAGATTCCACTGGGAGAAATCTAAAAGTGAGCAATTTACTTCATTTTAAGGAGCTGCATTTCTGCTCATCACGCCGAAGATCCTTCTCAGATCTTCACCAATTTTTTATGAGACTAACTTAAAGTTACTAAGTTACACTACCTTTCAAATAAAAAAATACAATCGAAATTGGATCATCAGTATATTCAGTAGCCCCGTTTTTCCCTTTTCCGGGGGAAGTACCCCCCCTCAAACAAAAATCCCCTGATGAATATAAAATTCTAAAAATTAGTTGAACCTGTATACTAAGTTTCGTCTAGATCGGTTGATAAATGCGACCTGTGAAGGAAAACAGCCGGACATCCGGAAACACATACGAAATATTTTATGCCCAAGCTGAAACGGAGACGCTTCGCTCGGTCAATTAGCCAGTAAAAATCCACTATTGAATATCAGCCTCTCCCATAGACGTCCACACCTGCCTATTTTTTTATTTCCTAGGTTCTCACAGCACCCACGCAATGTGAAGGAGAAGCCCTTATTGCCTTAATAATATAAGACAATTATTATTCGCATACCACGATTCCAAACTCTGTTATAACTTTGCAGAGTAGGGCGCAAAAATAAAATAAACAAGATGGATGATCAGGATTGAAAGCCAGCTGAAACGAGGGTATGAAGCACCCTTCCTTTTGTAGCTAAGGTTAAGTATTTCTGACAAACGTTCCGGTGAAGTATTTCTTTTCGTATGGACCGTATTACGGGGCTTTCATGTTGATTGAAGTTTTATTTTTACCATTGTGTATACGGACGTGCAAGAGCAGGACTTCATATGGTGATGCAAGACCTATAATATGTCATCGGTTCAGAATCATTTATGACATTATGCCTTGACTCCGTTAATCATACACAGCGAATTAAACTGATCGTACAGTTCTAATAAATAAAAATAAAAAACCTTTTTGAATGTTATTTCTGATCACTTTTATTTTGAGTTAAGCCAAAGTATTCAATACAAACACGACACGTGACTTCACACAGGTAATTAAAATGTATATATTTTCTTTGAGGCGTGATTTTTATTTCATTTTTATGCTATATATTCCTTTTATTGGCCTAATAATCAGCCTAAGTTTGTCCTCTACTGCACGTAGGCCTCTCCTAATGCACGCTACTGAGCTCAGTCTTCAGCTCTCCTCATCCAATTTTTTCCAGCCGTATTTCGCTGTGGCCTCAGGGCCAGGTGTTTATTGGCTTGGCTTGGTATAAAAATAGATTGTCTATTTAGACTGACTGCAAATGTCATTAAAGTAAAAAGATACTGATTTTACTGAGTGTTATCGCTAAACTTACCTGTCAGTTCCACCTGCCATTGTTTTAAATTCCTGTATGTCCATGTCACCCATGAACTGCGAAAAATCTGCAACAATATATACAACTGCTTAGTTTAAACTTAATTTATGATATTCCTTTGTTCTAGAAGTGATCCTTAGGAAACACTCTGCGATGGTACTTATCCGAAAACTGTCTAATTATAAAATATGTGATTTTAGATCATGCTATTGAAATATTTGGAATATAAATTGAAGTGTTATGCACTATTTATCAAAAAATTTTTTGGTCACATCATTTACCTTACATCATTATTCTGTACGTGGTTATTTCTGTAGGTTAAAAGTACTGTATATGCTACTATGACCTAAAATACCAACTTACCACATTTGTTCAAAATTACTTTAAAAAATACTTTTAACGATCGCTCGGCATTTAATCGTCGGACTAAGATACCAAGTATTCCAGTTTTTAAGTCAAAACCTAAGCTATCCAAACATAAAAAACGCATCATAATCGATCCTCATCGGAATCACTGGGTTGAGATACCAAGTACCCCAGTTTTTAAATCTAAGCTATCCAACAATGAAAATCGCATCGCAATCGAAGCAATAATTTTAAATTGATGAACCAACAGACAGACAAACAAATAAGCAGATAAGATTTAAACAAAACTTGTTCATTCGCTTATTTTTAGTTCCCTAGTTTTTTTTAAATTATCTTCTTTGTACAGACTTTTTGTTACTTGCGCTGCTTATTGATATAAAATATATGCGCAACAACAACTTAAAATACGTAATAAATAATATTTGAACTTCCTCAAGCATACGAGACACATGTGTATTACACAACACCCCATTGACGTTTCTAAACTAAGCATAACTTCCCAATTGCTCTATTAACGAGCAATCTCAGGCCCAAACATAATCTGACGTTATTCTAATGAGGTGGGGGAGCAGAATCGAAAGGCAACATCAAAGACATCCGCCATTCCCTGCTGCCCAGGCAGATTGGGAATTATTAATAACGAAACGATTTTCGATTTCGATTGCAACCCCATGGAGAGGTAAAGACGTGTTTTGGGTATTAAACAGGCTGGTGTAATTTTATGAAACTTTAGTGGAACTGCTCTGCTTCTGCTGAAAATCTGTATTAAACATTTGTTGTCTGTTTCTATGCTTTTTACATGACAAAAGCAAAGCAAGGGAAGGCATATAGTACGTAGGTATGTCTGTATGTATGTATGTGGTTATGTGGATGTTCCACCATAGCGTCGTTCGATTTTAACAAACGAGGTGTCAATCGATTCGTCTTCAGGTATAGAGTGTCATACGCTATTTTTACCCGACCGTAATCGGGTTTTAATTTTTGAACTTATGTTAACATTCAAACTTCTGATACGACTTTGCGGAATATGACCCAATGAGAATAGATACATAGATAGATAGATAACTCTTTATTGAAACACACAAATAAAAATCTTACAACTAAAAAAACAAAATTAATAATAAAGTGTCACAATGGGCGGTCTTATCGCTTATCGCAGGATGTGCTCCGTGAGCATTAATCTAGTTATTAATGAAATCTATGTCCGAAAGTAATCGGTGTTTTTGTATGACTTTGTTTTGTCGATAGATACAAGCTCTTGCAACTAACGCACGGTTTACTTTTTAAAGTAGTTGTATAGGATGATGAGTATAGTACAAACATCAAATCATGTACCTATTTTGCAACGAGTTTCGACTCGAAGAGTCCATAATTAACAAATAGACAGACTATTAACCTGATGAAAATACGAGGCCATTAGAATTTGAACTAATCTTGGACTTACGAGCAGGAATATGTAAATAAAGAACTAGGCCTATCCAGCGATGGATCAATAACAGCCTAAAATTAAATCCCTTACGGACTCAGAGACGTTAACTCACGATAGTAAAGCATTTATGAGCTTATTTGGATGATTTGTTTTTATTTCAAACAGGCTAGCTTTCAAAAACTACTGAACTCATAAAAATTGAGTTCAGCAGTTTATTAGTAAAGCCATTTGAAGTCTCCAGTTCGTTTAGTTTTGGTTCAATGAATGACATTCTACAAAACTTATATAGTTAAGTGCCTGAGTCAATTAACATCGCTGAGTTAGGTAGCTAGAGTTCATAATTAACTAACCTAACTTACCTGGAACTAAGCTCTTCAAGAACCTCTTCAAAACCAACAAGCCGGCAATAATTACATAGGATTATCAATTCAGCCCGGTGTCCGCGGCCGATGTCAATATTCATTTATCCCTGCGCCGGCGAATCGCGCGTGATTTGTCGAGCGCTCGCCACGCGCCGTCCGCAACGTCGAAGGAGTCACCGTGGTTTGCATACTAAGCACGCTGCCGAATTCAGATTCAATGCCGTTTAATGGGCACGAAATTAACACGCGTCTCGAACGCGCGTTTTTGTATAGTGTGCGGTCTCGGCAAGCGTTGCGCTCACGTTATGAAGCGTATTCTAAATGCTTGTTGTTTGCTTCTTTTAATCTTTACATAAATTTATGTATACACTTTAATTGCAGCTATTGTGATGCCTGTTATATTTTCTGACTTGTGACCACACTTGAGTCGCTAATGATTCATTAGATCATATTAGCACGTAGTTGGGTACAAAATCCATAAGTAGGGGTTTTTGGGAAAACGAAATCGAGACGTAGTTTTGCTTTGAATTATTTTCTTAAACTTGTGTTTCTTCGAGTGTTAATGAGTAATATTGGTGAAATATTAATGTTCGTTATCGTGCAAGAGTGTAGGTAAATGATATGAAAGCAAAAAAAAAACGTGCCATTTTGTGTTCTCTCCGAAACCTTCTAGGAAGTTTCAGTAAAGCTCCATCACTTTACAGAATAGTGACTTTTACTGTGAACTAATTATCCCATCCGCGACTTTGTCCACGTGGACTACTGTTTATCGCGAAAAAAACATCCTATGTTCTTCTAAGATATAAAAAACCCATGCAAATGTAGGTATAGCACCACTCTTGATGTTTTTTGACATACTTGTTATTTCGTTTCCACGGCAACCACAGACCATTCCGTGATGACAACCGTTCCTTACATTGAGTAATCAACATTTTCCAGTTTTCCCGTGGAAACTTAAAATTTTCTGGGATAAAAAGTACCCTATGTTTTATTCCAGGGTATAAGCTATCTCCATTCCAAGTTTCATCAAAATCCGTCCAGCCACTATCGCGTGAAAGCTCCCCAAACAAACAAACAAACAGATAACGTTTCACTTTTATATATTGGTATGGATGGACTAGACTTTTGACTACTTGACCGACTGGAACTCAATATTTTGACTATTGAGTGAAAAATAATATACAACTTGTAATATCTATTTACTTGACGCTGGCTAAAATCGTGCGGAGACAATAAAAAACTAAGTATATCTATAGGATTTAAAGAGCCATTAATGACGTAGTGGTGCTGGCCTCTGGTGTCAGAGATTGTCAGGCTGCCCAATGGTCTCTGACATGCCTTAACGACTGCTATTAATCAATAACAGCTGGGAACGACAGCTGAGCGTGCCTTCCGAAGCACTTAACCGGACATAACTTAGAAAAGTCATTGGTGCGGAGCCTAGGACCGAACCCAGTATCATTGGATTCTAAGTAGCACTATTGAACCGTTATAATAGGCTACGTTTGCTCTGTATCCAACTACTAGAATTCTACGCAGTTAGATAAAAACACGTAAAAATAATTTAAAAAAATATGGGCGAGCCTTGCATTAGTCACATATGATGTAACATCTTTTAAAATGGATAATATATGTAACATCTGCTAACACATTATAAACAATGTTACACTTTTCAGTTATCACTCCCAAAGTTTGCAGGAAATCGAGAGGAAAGATGTTAACTCATTTTTAACACTGTCGCACATTTTAAAATCACTCCCATAGATTGCAGGAAAGCGAGCGGAAATATATTACACAACCAAAAACTACAATATTGTTTGAAAATCCAACATCGTAATCGATTTAATTTCTAACAGTTAGTCATAAAATAACAAATACATCTCATTTCAGATAACATTATCTCAGTGCACCTGTCCAATTTAAAATACAAAAGCCTCCCCATTAGAGGGGGAGAAAACCGAGAATTCCCATTCAAGTGGAATTGAAACAGATAGCGTCATCTGTCTTATATATTTTTCATAATTTCCAAGTAAATAATTTTGTCCATCCCACGAAGAAAATGTTGAAGGAAGGGGAGGGAATCGGGTGGTTCCTAGAGGGTTAATGAACGGCAAAGATTTTGCATAATTAAAAAGGGGTTTCAGAGATGATTGCGTATTTCTATGACTAATGTTTCCGTTGACAGTCGCCACAACACCGCGATTATGAAATTTCGGTAATGAATAAGAAAATTTACAAAAGAAAGCAAAGTCTTTTTAAATAAGGAAAAAAGTTAATGTAAGTAATGTAAAGAAGAGAACCTTCAAATTAATTAAGAGTTGGCAAAAATGTGACATTTTGTGAACGTTGATTTTCTGCTGCCATTTTTGACGGAATGATATAAAAGGTCACGTTTCTCATATTTTTTTACTTAAGACGAAAACTTTTGTACTATAGAATGACTGCTTTTTGTGGTTTCTTTAATTTAAAACGTCTGAATTACATATTAAAGGCGTTTTTGTTCTCATATTTTTGCACCGCTCTTACTTTTGAAAGTTTAATGAAAGAGTTGATTAGCTCAGGAGTAGATATTAAAATTGATTTCATACTTCTTTCGTAAAGTTATTTACACTAGGTGATGTTATGGACAAGAACTGCTTCTTCATCCCATCTATTCTAAAAAAGCTGATTGGTTCCTCGAAAAGTGGGAGCAAAGTAGGTTTTTTCTGATCAAGACTTTAAAGAGGGCAGTAATGAGTTTTGAATTTGGAACGTGAATTTTTGATGTGTAAGCATCTATAAGGTTTCGCAACGCGAGCGCTCGTGACTCGTCAGCTATTTCCGCCTCAGCTCAGCCATATTCAAGTTATAAGCCATCACTTTATTTTTTATGTGTAAAATGTAAACACTCCAGTTGGGAATTGGACTCCAGTACTAAAGATCAGAATTAATGTCCCGTACGAGCCATTCAAACTTATCGTATTAGGCCGAAAAAATAGTATAGATCAGATGAAGGGTTGCTGATTCATATTTAACCAATGAGAGCGCGCGGTGCAAAACGGTTGTTCGTTTTTTTTTAGTTTCCTCTGCTAGGTATCCCGAGATGGCTCATTTTTATTATTTATTGGGTAGCGTGGCACGCTTTCTGTATTTAAAAAACGAATCATGTAAATGTAAGGAGAAGAGGAAAAATTAAAAGCGCACTAGTTACGATAGGTCTCCCAAGCCTAATGTTTCATTTAAAAATATTTAATAAATGGCGGGAAAGAAGGTCTTGTCTTTTCTTAGCAGTATCTAACATACATTTTTGTATTATTACTGCAAGTTAAAAATGTCATGAAGATTAAACAATACTAACTCCTATAGGAAACACATTATAGGAAAGAAATGCAAAAAAAAGTTGTTCAGCACATATTGCCGACAAAATCTAGGCAAATATATTTTATTACGTACTAGTTGTCCCACCCGTGACTTCGTCCGCGCGGACGACTGTTTATCGCGAAAAAAGCATTGTTCTTCTAGGATATTAAAAACCAAAGCAAAAGTAGGTATAGCACCAGTCTTGATGTTTTTTGACATACTTGTTATTTAGTTTCCATGGCAACCGTTTCTTACATCGAGCAATCAACATTTTACCAGTTTTTCCAGTTTTCCCGTGAAAACTTAAATTTTTCTGGGATAAAAGTATCCTATGTTTTATTCCAGGGTATAAGCTATCTCCATTCCAAATTTCATCAAGATCCATTCTGCCATTATCGCGTGAAAGCTCCCCAAACAAACAAACAAACAAACAGACAACGATTCACTTTTATATATTGGTATGGATGACATTTTCATGCTTTTACGTTTTTGCCGCTTTTCCAAAGTGACAGAAACGTAAATACTAACAATATCACTGTTTCATTTCCACGCAATCAAAGTGAAAAGCAAAAGACTTAAATCGAAAGACTTAAATATCTGCCCTTGCCTTCGGCTCGGGCAGATAAACGTCTCAGATGGAATCGCTTGTTTTATGTATTTAATGTACAATCTACTATTTATTTATTATTGGGAAAATTATAGCTGAAATCAAAAATGTATCCCGTCCATTTAAAGTTCCGTCCATGAGTGTTATACCAACATAAACATTTTGACATACTCGTAATTAGCGATACACTATGACAGATTTATTTGATATTAGTATAAATGTTTGTACACATACAATTTCTGTTTCTCCGGTGCAAGAGATTAAAATTTTTATGATCCTCATTTCACATTATTCTGAGTTAATTAGACTGGCTGGAATTTAAAGGCAGTCGTAAAATGGAAAGCACCTTAAATATTGATAACATCGAAGTTTACGCAAAAGAACCATTATTTTTTAAATCTATACTTTTAACAAAGCAATAGGAATTAGGAACCAAACAGTCTGTACAAAGAAGATAATAAAAAAAAATATAGTCTAGGTTACTTAAAATAAGCTACTGAATAGTAACATAAATAATAAAAATCGTGTCTGTTTGTTTGATAGTTTGTCTGTATGTTTGTTCACGCATCACGTAAACACTACTGGACCGATTGCGATGCGGTTTTCACTGTTGGATAGCTGACTTAAAAACTGGTGTACTTGGTATCTCAATCCGATCAGTAGAAGCCGGGCAATCGATAAAAACTTTTTGACGGCTGAAGGAATTTTGACAAAATTTTGGTATATTGTTATTTTAGGTCTTGAAATAGTACATAGAGTACTTTTAACCTAGATAAATGACCATGTGTGCACCAATATGTGCTATTCCACGCGTCCGAGTTGTCGGTGCGAGGACCACCAACCGTCTTTAAATTCCAACCTGTATAAGATAAAGATGTTCAAAAAGAATCAATATTGCTAACGTAGCATTTGCTACGTTAGCAATGCTACGTTACGCCAACAAAATCTTGGGCACAATACCTATGTGGAAAAACAACTCAAATAAGAAAACTAATTCACTAAGATATACCTCCATCTGTGCGTAATAAAATCATAATATATTCTCTTTCAACATACCCCTACAACCATTTCAATCAAACGCTCCTCCGAATCATCACAACCATAGAGCAAGAGTCGCTTAAACTGCATTAAACTTGACAATTGCCAATTTTTCCGCTCGATATTTAAATTATCGCGACATCATCGCAACGCAATTTATAAAGGGGAACTCTTATTTCGGGGTGCGAGAAAAAAAACAATTTCGTAAGGGAATTCGAAAAGTTTCACAGGTAGGACGCCCTTGGCAATTTACCACGTACGCCAGTAAAGTGAAGTCTGGGAAAAGCGATTTGATAATTTCGTTTCTCCAAGTTCTAATAGGGGCTCTAAGCCTGCCTACGACTTGGGGTGAAAAATGTGGGGCATTAATTTTTTTTGGCGGTGCTAGACAAAATTTTATTACAGGATTTTTAGTTTACAGCTAGGCTTTATTTAATTACAAATTCCATTATGTATTGGATCAAAATCTATGAATTGGTGTTCCTTTCTTCATAGAAAGTTAGTAGCTGAAGATGGTCCAAACTTAGCCAAAAAGGCTACTTTTCAGAATTACTGCTACTTAACTATATTGAAGATGTTTTAAATTGTAGATAGGAGAAATCAGTGATGCGGAAAGTGAGGTCCACTCCTTAGCATCGCGAATTATTAAAATATCATAATGTTAAAAATTCACGATAATTTTCCCCGTTACATTTCACTACAAACGTCAAATAGGTTCGTCTTTTATAAATCACTACCAGAAATTGTTCCGTTCATCTCTGAGAAATACAGCAATATCTTTCTGTCAAAAGCCAAGCGCACGATATAAATTTTCTAAACATCATTATTCATCGACTCGGAATATTATGTTGCCAAAATGGATGGCGGCCATCAAATATTCGTTACGGGATGTCATAGGTCGAAGCGTCCTCCATGGATAATTTGGGGATATTTGACTGAAAATACTTTAAGTAAATGGTGCAAATGGGTTTAAAAGTAACAAAGAACTATGCCAGATCTCCACAGAGACCTAGGCTCGATGTAAAATTATCGCGGACACAACTGAACAGTATTTTTATCTCTAAAGCATTATGTTAAAAGCTTTTGTGTGTTATTAGTTTTTTCTGGGGAACTTTTAAAAAACTAGCTTTGAGGATATAAAGTTGTCTTTTGAGGTTATGTGACTTTCTTTAGATTAAGACAAGGTTTATGGTCAAGGGAATAAAATAGCCTAGATAATTTTTGAAATCTTATATTAAACTGAGATGAAGCGTCCTCCATGGATAATTTGGCGATCTTTGACTGAAAATACTTTAAGTAAATGGTGCAAATGGGATTAAAAGTAACAAAGAACTCTGCCAGATCTCCACAGAGACCTAGGCTCGATGTAAAATTGTCGCGGACACAACTGAACAGTATTTTTATCTCTAAAGCATTATGTTAAAAGCTTTTGTGTGTTATTAGTTTTTTCTGGGGAACTTTAAAAAACTAGCTTTGAGTAAATAAAGTTGTCTTTTGAGGTTATAGATAGATAGATAGATATATAGACAATACTTTATTGTACACCAGTTTTCAAAAAAATTACAGCAAATAGAAACAATCTTATAACTAAAGTACAACGGGCGGACTTATCGCTAAAAGCGACTTTCGAGCTTAAAAGCGAGGTTATGTGACTTTCTTTAGATTATGACGAGGTTTATGGTCAAGGGAATAAAATAGCCTATACAACTATTGAAATCTTATTAAACTGAGATATTATGTAGGTATTTTCAGTTTACGATTATGTTAAATATCATTTATAAAGTATTATTACCTATACCTGCTAAAGTAATAGGCATCTAGTTACTCAATCTGAGAATCTTACCCTGGGTCTTCTCGGCTCTTGTTATGAGCTTGGTATCTAAACCAGTTAAACGTTTGTACAACCAATAATTAATTCAAGTATTTAAGCAGGATAAAAATATACGTAATTACGTATGCGTTTACTTTTGTTTATTACTAACTAGCTGTACCCGCGGCTTCGCACGCATGGTCATTTTTCTAGGTTAAAAGTACTCTATGTACTATTTCAAGACCTAAAATACCAATATACCAACAATTGATCAAAATTCCTTCAGACGTCAAAAAGTTTTTATCGATTGTTCGATTTCTTCTCATCGGATTGAGATAACAAGTACCCCAGTTTATAAGTCAAACCCTTAGCCATCCAAGAAGGAAAACCCCATCGCAATCAGTTTAGTAGTTTTTAAGTGATGCACAAACATACAGTTATACAAACAGATAGACACGATTTAAAAAAATGTGATATTCTTGTTCAGCTTATTTTAAGTAGCCTACCATTTATTTTTAATTATCTTCTTTGTACACACTTTTTGGTTTTTATTGCTTTATTATAAGTATAGATAGATAGATAGATAGATATAGGTCGCGTCATTTAAAAATAACGCTGGAAGAAAGTGGAGGACACTCGCGAACAAAAGTACTAGGCGAATTGTTTTAAATAAATATTAATTAGCGTTTCGCTACCAAATGGCCACCAAATAGATAGAATTAGCCACCAAATAGACCGATAAATCGCCTAACCACCAGCGTTATTTTTACATGACCCGACTTTTATCATAAAATCATATACTGAAATGACTTCTGTTAGAATAAACTAAGAGAGCCTTTGTGTTTTAAAAATCGGTATTATTTATTGATTTATTAATAGTTTATTACACTATCATTTGTAATTAGTAACCAATTCACAGCAAATTCCGGTCATTCCTATTGTTCCCGTATGTTATTTTTTTAATATGAATAAATTATATTATTTTATATAGTCAAGAACGTGGATAGATTTCATGTCCGCAGAATTTAATTTAAAAAGTCTTGCACAGAAATTTCCAGTTTTTTTTAAATATGAATAAATTATATAATTTTACATAGTCTATAATGTGAATAGATTTCGTGTCCATGGCATTTAACATTCAAAAGTCTTGGTAGCCGAAAGCAGGCATCCTCCCCTCCTTTAGTAAAAATTAATAAGTTTTTTTTTACGTAGTACCCTTCACGTTCGCTGAATAAATACAGTTCAATAGGAAATACACTTCCACTTTGTTTCGTTTTTTTCTGGAGTCAATTGGACTAAAGTTTCCCTGAATGAAAGAAAAAAAGACTCTTTCCAACCAAGGGAATAGGCTGGCAGGGATAAATTTAATAGCCCAAATTAAGGTTATATCTAAACTATGAAACTTTTTCTGATCTGGTCTTATTCTCTAGTTGAAACAAAGCAAACGTCTTTTGTCTTGTTTTTTTGCCGTATTGGTGCCAATAGATATCATTTATAGCAAAGAATTGAAATAAATTTTCCAAGATTTTTCAATTTACTAATTTTCGTAAGAGGAGGAGTTTTTTTATAAAAGTATATCAAATGATGTACGAATTACCTTCGAGATGTCAACCATACAAATAGAAGTGCAAGTAAAAATGGTATTAATGAAATGTATCTGTATCGATTTTATTAAACGAATGATAGATTGACTTTGTTTTAATCATATATTTACTAAAAATGAACTGCAGGGCAACCTATTTGTTGCAATCAGATTTTCTATTGTCACTCATATTTATTGCGGTGCGTTAGAGTTGTTTTTTTTTTTAAATCTGATTGCATCAAATCTTATTGGCTAAGGGAATTGCACTGCTGTTCTTTTGTCTTTATTGAAACTAGTGGTCAAATGCTGATATCTCTACGTTTCGAATTTGTAATTTTAATTAAAATATCTAACAATCGTTCCCATATTGTATGGATAGATAGATAGATAGATAACTCTTTATTGCACAAGAAATGAAAGTGATGATACAATAATCAAGTTTTAACATAGAACAATCGGACAATCGGAAAATCGGAGCTCTACATTGGACTTTGACAGTCAATACTTTGCGCGGCATTTAGATCGTGCAAAGTACTGAGAATGTTATTGCAACTGACTTATTACGGCTGTAGAATGTTCCTGCACTTTTTTTAGGTTAGTTCTGTTTTGTGTGTTTTTTCGGTTTTCCTTTTATTTTTATTCGACCAGGACTGTTTATGGACTAATTGATATTCTCTCTTGTGATTACTGTCACAGTACATAATAATATATAGTCCTCATGGACAGTATAGTTTATGCACACATTGTTTTCGAGTTTGATGTCTAATGTCAGTCGGAGACCGAGGATTGTTACTGGCGGGTCTTTAACCGGCTATAAAAAAGAAGGGTTATGATTTTATCAGAATATGTAGGTGGTTATTATAATAGTTTATTACGATAATTGTAACACACGCAGTTGAAATTAAGATTCTGGAACTAACGCCGAATCTTTTGACATATTTTTCATTACGGGACGCTTCAATTTGATCCCGGACATATTTTAGTATGGAGACCTGCCATTGTTCTTTCATCATAGGATAGGATTCCATCAATAAGTCAACTTATTAAAGTAATAATGTATGTTAATCATTTATAGTGAGTAATCATTTTATAAATTATTTATTAACTAGTTTTGCTCGCGGCGATGCCCGTGTTTTAATTGTTCTGGGATTTAAGGATCCTATGAGTTATTTCCAAACAAAAGTATTAATTTCATCAAACTTCGTTCAGACGTCTAATCGTTTTTTATCGATTGCTCGGCTTCTGTTCATCGAATCGAAATACCAAGTACACCAGATTGTAAGTCAAACTCTAAGCTATCCGACAATGAAAACCGTATTGCAATCAATTTTGTAGTTTTTACGCGATGCTTGAACAAACAAACACAGACAAACAGACAATATAAAAAAAATATGTTCAATAGCTTATTTTAAGAACTTAGACCATTTTTTTATCATCTTCATTATACAGACTTTTTGTAATTTACTGCTATATTATAAATCACTGCAAACCGGTGCTCCCGCGTTCATTGAAAATGAAACACCCCTATGGAGACAATACTTTCTTTCTAGATTTTTTCATCCTCAACACATTTAATCACGTCTACCTTTCTCTGTCATTCGCACGTGACCCCAGATGAGACGTGACGTCAAAACTTTTTTATTACCCTCCCACCGTCACAAAGTTTATTGGGGCAGGCTAGACAAAGTAATTCATTGAATATTTCTCCAAGTCAGTTTCCTTTTCAAATTGTGTTGCTTTATTTAGTAACTTTTCAGTGCTTGGAGCAAATTGTTTTAGGTAAACAGCCTTCTGCGTGAATCGTGTTAGGTTAGGATGAGTTAGGATAGACGGAAAATATTTACATTATTTCAAAATAGAATTCCGTAGCAAAACAATGCTTCAATACATCAAAAGAGAAACAGCACCATTGTCAGATAATCAACCGCTCAGCAGTGGAGTGCTATGTATTCTGTGAAATCACTGGGCGTTGAAACTTATAATGTTATGTATCTGGGTGTCGAGCGCCATGATATGCCGCGAAAGACTTAGTTAATGACTGTAATAATTGTCGTGAGTACAATATTCACGAGCTGCAAACACTAAAACGTGTACAAAGCCATAACTTTATCGATATACCCTTATCGCAACCATTATTCGCAAACAAAAGCTCGAGCAATCTATCACTACAGTAAATCATTCGCGGACCTAAATCTGCGGTTCACCTAAAGCACATTAAATAAGGCCACCTACGGGCACCTAAAATAATGCAGTCGACGCAAAAAGATTAACAGCTCACCCACTTATGTGTCCGCGACAGGGATCGAGAATTATAGTCGGGCTTGAGGAAATACGGCCAAGGTGGGCTAGGGACGGCGCACATTGTTAGTTATACTCGACGGTGAACTCAAACTGAGAGGAATGTATTGAGGGGTGTAGTGATTGGAGAAAGTTATCGTTGTGGGAATTTATAATGTATGGCCAAAATTTATTTTAGGGTAATCTATACTCATAATAAAGCAATAGGAACGAAACAGTCTGTACAAAGAAGATAATAAAAGAAATGGTCTAAGGTACTTAAAATAAGCTACTGAACAATAACATAAAAAATCGTGTCTGTCTGTTTGTTTGTTAGTTTGTCTGTATGTTTGTTCACGCGTCACGTAAAAACTACTGGACCGATTACAATGCGGTGTTCACTGTTAGATAGCTGACTTAAAAACTGGTGTAGTTGGTATCTCAATCCAATCAGTACAAGCCGAGCAATCGATAAAAACTTTTTGACGGCTGAAGGAATATTGATCAAATGTTGGTATATTGGTATGTTAGGTATTGGAAACTATTCCAAGACCTAAAATACCAATATATATAGTAGTCGCAACTTAAGTTTGTGTCTCGGAAGTTGTCTGCAAGTCGCTGCGCAAACTGCTATTTTTCAAGTGCAATCCCAATGTTGAAGCTGAATACAGCACTGTATAACTGCCTCGCTCACTCGCTTACGTTTTTTTAATTTCTGTCTCACTCTTACTTTATGCTGTTTTATCCTCATAGCAGTACTTGCGCAATCGTTCACAGAGCCTAACTTCACAAACACAAAGTGCGCTGCGACTACTATACATGCGAGGTAATTTCAACGTAGAGTACTTTTAACCTATAGAAATGATAACGCGTGTGAAGCCGTGGACATCAGCTAGTAGTCTTTATAAAATGGTTACCTATGACAGTTGTCACAAGCAAAGGCACCTATTATAAAAACATGTTTCTCTTGGATGTTTTTATGTGCGTGTGTGTTGTATCACAGGATATAATAGTATATAGTAGTAGTGTATATAGTATATCGTCACTTTAAACTTTCGCGATTAGAACACATTGTAAAAGATTTAAACGGGACTGAATTTTTATTTACCTCGACGTTTCAATCAAGTTGCATTGATCGTGTTCACGAGGAGACCTCAGCACGATTAAGTTCCGTTTATATATTTAAGTATAATAGTATATCCACGATAAAATGGCGAGAATTTCTTACCTCGTCATCTTACTTCCAGCCTCGATGATTTACCAGTAAGGCCACTGGGTATAAAAATTTAGTAGTCTTATCAGTAAATCTGTTGAAAAGAAAATTCCCAATAGCCTTACTAATAAGACTACTTGGTAAGACTACAGGGAACGGCCGGTCTTACCAGACTTTCTACTGGGAACAAAATTGTACAATACATTATTTGTCTAAAAGGATTAGACCGGTCATGAGAAACGAACTGTTGTTAGATTAAAATGCATGACCTTGAGAGTAACTCAATTGGCATTACGTCTTACTCTTGGATTAATACAAGATTAAAAGATCACCAAAAATGTAATATGTTAGAAACTTGAAGATAATTAACAGTCACCTAAATGATAATTTTTTGTATCCCCTAGCAGATGATCCGTCGCGACGAAATGTCCCTCATCTAAAAACTAGTTGTGGACGAACT
The DNA here is from genome assembly GCA_946251855.1 of Alsophila aescularia. Taxonomy (NCBI): domain Eukaryota; kingdom Metazoa; phylum Arthropoda; class Insecta; order Lepidoptera; family Geometridae; genus Alsophila; species Alsophila aescularia. The sequence goes on along the minus strand of OX276383.1, from coordinate 45,703,374 downwards.
GTTTGCTGAAAGCCAAGTTTATCCCAACTGGAGACCATGTGAGTCCATTCAATGAAAATAACTCCTCAAAGAAGACCAAGAGAAGATCCGCAAATAAAAAGCAGGTACAAATAAACCAGAGGACTCTAGAAAAGTTACTCATGTTCAAGAGAGTTTGATAAAAAAGGCGTTTTGTTGCCAACGATTTATCTTTATTCTTTTGGGTCAACGCCGATTTACAAAATGCAGAACACAAGTCACAATTTCAATGGACAAGAAGATTTGTTTATTTTAAAACTTCCTGGGTAAAACTGACGTTTTAACAAGCGCAAAAATAATTTGGGACATTGATGAAGCCGGTGAATTATTTTGTGATCCTACATTGAAGTTTCCATATCCAAATCCAAACTCAAATATTACGAAACTCATTTTCTGACCATAAGTTTTATCCCGCAATATACTTACAACAATTTAAGCACTGTCGCACGTCCGTTACACAATTTCAGACGGGATGGGGCGCGAAGAAAAAAATCAACGCGCAAGTGAATTTCCACTGGCATTAACATAAAGACGCGGTTGAACTGTAATCATCGCGCGACCACAATGCGGGCTGAATACAGATAGCTTGCGGTCGGTCTACACTACAGCGATGTCAAACGATTAAATGAACTTACGCACAAATAAGTGCCAAAAACTCAGTTCGGTCTTCACAGCGATTCCGAATGAATAAGTGAAGTTACTAACACATAAGTGTCAAAAGCTCAGTTTGATTAGATCTTTTGGTGCTTGTGGTGATCAAACCTCAAACTCAAACTAACCCTATTCAAGGCATTTAAGTTTTAAATCTAATTTTCCCAAAATGACCCCTGGGTTCAGAGTGTATATTTATTTTATGAGAAATTATCCACATAATAATGAAATACCACAAAATAATTTCATATCTACCAAACTGCACTGAAAATAGCAAAATCCAAAAAAAAATGAGCGATTTCATAGGTTGAAATGCGCCATTTTGTGTAGGTGTCATCAGGGAATAAATACTAATATTTGCCAATCAGCTTTAGAGTTAGTAAATTATTACTTCAAGTGTATAAACTCAGCCTAAGACAAGTCAAAATACAAAGCGGCAACGTCATTTAGGAAAGTTCTTTGCCTACTCGCGCTTGGCTTTGAAACGTCGTATTTTTACTTATTCAGATTCCGCCGCAGTGCCGTATTTCTCTGAAGGGAAAAATACCTAAAATAACGCGGTTAGTTGATTCGATACGTCAAGAAACTTTGGACTGGAAAATGTTGTGCGGCACAACAACATGCTTTGCAAAGTGATTTTTCGATACATCCCGTATGCATCGAATATCGTTCAAAATCATTCAATTTACATAACATCTCTCCGGAGCTGTATCACCTCTCTCTTGCACTCGAAGGGGACGACCAAATTTTAGAACCTACAACTCATCATATTATTAGTTATACTGTGCCGTAGAATCTCAACATCGCTGTTCGCGAGTTAAAAGTATGGAAATACCGGCGATATCAATGCGCACCCTCAGTTACTGCAGTTACCCTCAGTTACCTCAGTTACAGCACCAATTCCATCAAGTGATACCTCTCAGCGAGTCTCAGCTGTAGAAGTGAAGTCTCCAAATCAAATTGGATGACTTAGAGTTTGTTTGTATGTATGTTTTAAAGTATCTATGTTTGTACGTTATTTGTCGACGTAAAATTTTAAACTGTTGTGGATTCCATTTTCATGAAATTTGGAAGATCGTTAGTTATTGTGCTAACTCGATCAGGGGGCTGTTTATTTAAATGGAGGCCTAACATTTCAGATTGAGACAATCCGGTCAAGTACGGCGTCAGATAAATGTTTTTTTTTTTAAGAGAAAAATATTTTTTGTTAATTTTAGTATACGAGTATGTTTTTTTTTTATTTATGAGTCAAAATATTAAAACAAAGTAAATAATAAAATAAAAAAATTAAAAAGCACGCTTTACTACCATTAAAAAATAAATTTCAATATAAGAATAAAATGATTAACGAGAAAAATAATGTCATTGTAAAAATTTATATAATTTATATGTATTGTCATCGGGCCCTGATGAAGAGTGCAATATTTTAAATTTATCTAACAATTTAAAGTGGGTAAATATCGAGTTCAAGGATTCCGTTATTCACCTGTATGTATGTACTCGTATACATACATAGAGGTGAAGCTAATAAAAGCGTGTTGAAATCACGGTACACCGCGAAGTCTCAGATTGGAGTAAACCACTAGAAAACCAATTAGCCTCGGCAGTAACTTAGAAGGAGTCACAGACATCTCGTTTGCAACATAAATTGCCATTCGAATTCCCAATGTCACATGGTTGCCATTCCAAAGCCATAGAACAAAGCCGCAATAAATAAGATTCTAATTGGTTACGTCGCGGGAAAGCCTACAAACTACAATCCCACATATTGCTATGTGGGAGACGTTTGATAATGGACAGTTTTAGATACATTTATATCTTGCGTAGAATGTTGGGTTTTAAGCCCCTCGTTCTCCTTTGGGAGAATCAGTAGATCTTTAAGATAGGTATGGAAAAATCGATCGAAATCGATGCGCGCTGGCTCTCCAATGTACCTGCTATTTATTGGTATGATAAAACTATTATATTAAGTTACTGTAATTTACAAAACAGTTTAATAATTAAAGCCAAGAAACTTAGGGCTGAATGATTGTAAGCCCCGATAGTTGCCAAAAGCAGTTTTAACTTACAATAATTGAATTTGTGTTTTGTCATTTCGGTTTTGCTCTAAAGAATATTCATACTAGTATTCCTACTATGCACAGTTATTATTCATACAAACGAAACATTTATAACTAGCTTTCGCCCGCGACTTCGTCCGCGTGAACTTCTTTTTATCACGAAAAAAGCATCCTATGTTCTTCTAGGATATTAAAAACCAATGCAAAAGTAGGGCACCCACGCTCTTGATGTTTTTTGACAGACTTGTTATTTTTTCGTTTCCATGGCAACCGTTCCTTACAGCGAGTAATCAACATTTTCCAGTTTTCCCATGGAAACTTACCATTTCCGGGATAAAAAGTACTTACCTTTTTCTTTATTCCAGGATATAAGCTATCTCCATCCCAAATTTCATCTAAATCCGTCCTGCCGTTATCGCGTGAAAGCTTCCCAAACAAACAAACAAACAAACTGACAACGTTTCCCTTTTATGTATTGGTGTGGATAGACTAACTGTGCCCGCGGCTTAGTTTGCGTGGTAATTTTTCTGGGATATAATGATTCTATGTGTTACTCCAAAACCATAAGAACCAATATATCAAATTTCATAAAACTTCGTACAGACATTCGACTTTACAAAAGGAGGATGTTCTATGTTCGACTGTATGATTTTTATCTATGTGCATCGATTTCTCCGTCAATTGCGGACTGATACTGTTTTTTTTTTCATTCGAAAGAGTCAACCTTTAGGTTAGTCCTAAAGGTATTATATAGGACTAACCTAAAGGTCGACTCTTAGTCCATTTGCAGTCGATTTTTTGTACAATGGTACGAGTACTTTGTAGCACTTGTATATCGATTGTTCGGCATCTACTCATCGGTTTGAGATACCGAGTACACCAGTCTTAAATCGAAACGTAAGCTGTCCAACCGTGGACGCCGAATTGCAGTCGTCCAGTAGTTTTAAAGTGATGCGCGAACAGACTAACAGACAGATAATAATAATGTTCAGTAGCTTACTTTAGGTCCCTTAGACATTTTTTTTTTATCCTATTTGTATCGACTCTTTGTGACTTACTGCTTTATTGTAAGTACTAGATGTGCCCGCGGCTTCGCCCGTGTGGACATTTCTCTGCATTAAAGTAATCTATGTGTTCTTCCAGTAACAAAAGTACTTATAGAATACAATAAACTACATTTATCAAAACAGTTTTTTTTATTCGATTTTTCTACTCATTGTATTGAGATACCAAGCACACATTTATTTTAAACCAAACCTAATCTGTCCATCCGTGAAAACCAAATCGCAATTGATCCAGTAGCTTTGACGTGATGCGCGAACAGACAAACGGATAGAAAAACAGAGAGAGCCAGAATAAAAAAAAACTTGTTTAGTAGCTTCTTTTAGGTTCCTTACACCAATTTATTATTATTCTTTGGACCGACTTTTGGTGAATCACTGATTTATTATAAGTACAAGATGTGTGTTATAAGAGAAATGACCACGCGGGCAAAGCCGCAGCTTTGCCCGCGTGGTCATTGCTCTGCTTTAAAAGTAACTTAGTTGTTCTTCCAGTAACAAAAGTACTTATTGAGTAAAATTAACTACATTTCTTCAAAATGCGTTAATCAGTAAAATAGTTTTTTATCGATTGCTCTGTTTCTAATCACCGGATTGAGAAACCTAAGCTATCCAACAATGTAAACTGCATTGCAATCGGTCCTGTAGTTTTACTTGATGTGCGAACAGGCAGACAAACAGACAGACAGACACGTTTTTTTTTTTTTTTTGGATGTCCCATTAAACACAATGTAATATTTGAGTCATCCCGCTAATATGCCAAAGTTTATTTGTATGATTTTGTTGCCACTCAGCTCCGTAAAAGCTGAACGGATAATTTATGAAACTTGTCATATAATATGTAAGCCCTGGAACAATATTATATTATTATGATTCGTTCTATCATTGTCCAAGTGGGCAAAGCGACGGCACATCTAGTAATAACAATAAAATTGACATCCATTATTCAAAAACTCCAAACACATTAGGAGGAAAACTGATCCACCAAGTCCAATCTTAACAATAAACATGGACAAAACGATGACTAATTCATTTATATCCCAGAAATGGAAAAAACTTTTAACCCTTACAACATTGATCTAAAACACAATAGTTCCGCCGATAAGGATCTATAACTATGAGGCCTACCTCTGAAAGGTTGACCAGTCCTTTGTCATGAAATTCCAATATCGTACGAATGTATAGAATTCGATTCTATAGACCGCGCCTATTCACGTAACGGTAGTACATTCGGAGGGGAAAGGGAACTGATGAAATTGTTTTGCGTGGAATATATTGAAGAAAAATCTGAAAAAGTAAAAGAGTTGTTTACAGAAACAACTGTCAAAAATAGTATGTATATATAAAAATCACATGAAACATATTGAAGGTAACATAAACTAGGAAGAACATGGTTTACAACAACAGGAAATCAAGCAAATACTTGGTAAGGTAAATGAAGCCCTAGACTTAGCAGTACTCAACCCTAGCAAACTGCGATTAAATGAAGCCCTAGACTTAGCAGTACTCAACCCTAGCAAACTGCGATTAAATGAAGCCCTAGACTTAGCAGTACTCAACCCTAGCAAACTGCGATTAAATGAAGCCCTAGACTTAGCAGTACTCAACCCTAGCAAACTGCGATTAAATGAAGCCCTAGACTTAGCAGTACTCAACCCTAGCAAACTGCGATTAAATGAAGCCCTAGACTTAGCAGTACTCAACCCTAGCAAACTGCGATTAAATGAAGCCCTAGACTTAGCAGTACTCAACCCTAGCAAACTGCGATTAAAATTTCCCGCTCAAAATAATCTACTTAATGACTTTTGCAGTTAACATTACCTCTAGTAAAAATCTGACCCGTAGCATCGTGAAGCCTTTCAAAAGATGATTTATTAATTTTGTCTCCAATAGAGACTCTTTTATTAATTGGAAATATGCCTCAATTAATTGAGAAGCCGCGGAAGTGACGTCGCAAAGCTGATTACCTACCTGTACATTCACAGAGTTGAAAGCAAAAAATCATTTGATTTTAAGTTGCTTGCAATGTACTGGGCAAAGGCCTCCCTAACCTCCTTCCATTCATGATCTAGGACTTTGACTTGCCAGCCCTTCCAATATCAGCCCAGTTCATCCCACCTTCTCGTTCTGGGTCTGCCTCAACGTCGTTTATCGTGGCGTGGGCTTCACTCGACGGTGAGTTTAGCCCACAGCTCGTACGATATGTGGCAGATGTGTCCAATCCAGACTCCATTTATTTTGTTCAATTGCGACTTTTTTGACAAGAGTGTCCAACTAAGAAGAGGCAAAAGGGAATTCAAACTTCTCCGTTTTAGAAAGCTCACAAATTACAGTTCGGCCACTTCTCCTATCTACCCCCTAAAAATTCCATAGTAACCGGTCGTTAAATTTTCCAAAGGTGTATTGATTTCTGGTCCCCTCGGTACAGCCGAGTGAGGGTACGTGGGGTGCTTTGACAGTCTATAATGCTCTTGAAGGGCGAACTATTTTAGATAAGCTATGCCGTTGAATTTTATTGGGTGCTTAATAATGGGTCTTGAAAGTCAGAAATTATGACAATACGGTCAGGAATGGATGATTGCTTCGAAAATACTAATGAATGAGACTTTTTTTTCCCTTATGTATTCTTTTTGCAAATTTTTAAGTACAAGTTTCATTAACAATCAATTTAAACGCCACGAGCATTTCATTTTGATCAAAATGAAATGCTCGTGTCGTAAAAAATCATTTGTCAAATTAAAAGAACATACATAATTGTTCAATTTAACATACATATTGACGCGAAAAACTCAATTATAAAATAAAAATACACACATTTTAAAGGCTTTTTTGATACGTATAATCTCCATACTTCATTAAAAAAACTACAAGCGATCCTAATCGGTTTGCCATAGTAGTTGATATTACAGTGACGTATGTTTGATGTTAAACTAACATTTACTAATTTCTGTCTGATAAATGCAAAATTTTATGTAAATCACTTCTAATATCGTACTGTATCCACCATACGCATCCATTGCTACTTGCCAAAAAACTTTATTCTGGTTGGATGCGCAAACCATTCAATGCTAAACAAAGAACAGCAATTTCTCCCACTGTTTTCTCTACACTACGGTTGAGGGACATAACTCACTTACGGCTATTCAATTTGACGGGATATTTTTGAATCAATTTCGCGCTCGAGTTAGCGTATTTGGTCCACGGGGCAATCAGCTCGAGCGTATCGGTTTATGATACCGCGTCTATGGGGTTAGACAATGGGGAGTGCGTCTTTTGGTTTTACGAAAGCTCTGGAGCTTTTAAACGAGCATTAATTTTACAGTTAAAAAGTATAGAAGCAAAATAGTGGAACTCTTGACTGATTATTCTTTTGCTCTATTCTTTTTTGTTTTAAATCAAGAGAGGCTTAGTATAAAAACAGCAATTTGCATGTCAGACACGCATAGAATTAGGATTCCGTAGCCAGGTTGTAAAGCAGCAGGATCCAACTGTGAAAACCGCATTGCAATCGGTTCAGAAGTCTTTACGTGATATGCTAACTAAACTTGAACTAAATTGGTCAGCTATATCTAGTATACAAGTAAACTTTAGTTAGCTGTGATAATTTTGTTTGTAATATCGTATTATGTGCTAGTTCCATAGTTTTTCATTTTCTGAGTTAGAGGGATGCAATTCAAGCAAAGAGGTTACTTCTTCTTCTTATCGTGTCATTGGTTCAACTCTAATTAAATAAAAGCTGCTAGATAAGTTGCCAGGTCTACAGCTTTTTGGGTCTTCCACCGTGCAGGCACTGGGGCACGATGGGCAAGACAATAGATGGTCTTTAGTCTCCACAAAAATTGCATGCAGTTTGGAACTCGTCTATTATACCCCATTTGGCCATATTATGCCTACAACGGCCGACATTGGTTCTGAGTTGATACAAGGATTTCCAAACCGGCCATTGCAGGCTATGGCCAGCTAAAAGTTGTTCTGCTGGCATTGTGTAGTTGGTGGGAACATGGTGCTTGGCTGCCCATTCGCTAAGCCTTGCGTTGGGTGGGTCTAAACTCTCCAAACTGTTTGTCACATGTAAAAAGCTCTTACGGCATTTCAATCTACTTTAGAATAGGGTTTGGTTGAAAAATTAGTGTCGGTAATCATGTTCCTATTTGTATTTTTCGACAGCACACGCAACATTCCGTCGTATTCCGGGTGACGCTATGACCGCTAGTGGGTATAGTAGGTTGGAGTGTGAGTCCGGCATACTGCGCACATACTGAGCGTGCGCGTTGCGGTACGCGACTGGTTATAAGAACTTGCAAAGAGTGGAATGCTCTGCCCTCGACAGTATTTCCGGTAATATATAATCTAGATACACAAACACGAGCAACTTATCTAGATAGATAAACACGAGATAGATTTCATTTTGACGACCAATCGGCATATATTCAATGAGGTCTCTGTGATCAACAGGGTTAAGACCGGCAGTGATCACAGCATGGTAAGAGGCTCATTGAATATCAACGTGAAACTGGAGAGGTCTCGTTTGATGAGATCTACTCTTCGCCCAAGTCCTGCCCAAATCCAAAACCCCGAGAAATTTCAGTTGAAGCTCCAAAATCGCTTCCAAATCCTTACCGAATGCGATACAGTGGACGAACTAAATGACGGGCTGGTGGAAATTGTCCACACGGTCGGGTCAGAGTTTTTTAAGACCCCCCGCAAAAAAAGAACACAGAAACTCTCTGAGCATACACTTAAACTTATGGCAGAACGAGGCGAGATGAGGCTGCAGTCTTCAGTGGATATGTCGAGTTACAGCTTGCTTAATAAACAGATCTCCAAGTCGATGCGACACGATTTGCGTTCCTATAATACCACTTGTATTAAGAACGCAATAGAGCGGAACAAGGGCTCCAAAGTGTTAGCAAGAGATCTGTCTATTGGGCAAAGCCTGTTGACGAAGCTAAAAACCGACAGTGCCAGCATCGTTTCGTCGAAGCCAGAGATTTTGAGTGAGCTTGAGAAGTTCTATGGACAATTATACACCTCATCGCGTAGTCCCCTAGCAGTACTAGCGATGCAAGAGCCCGTTTAACCCGACATTCCGAAGATATCCCGGACGTCAGCCTATATGAGATCAGAATAGCTCTCAAACAGCTTAAGAGCAACAAGGCACCAGGGGAGGACGGAATAACGACAGAGATACTGAAAGCGGGTGGAACACCGGTACTTAAAGTCCTTCAGAAGTTGTTTAAATCCGTCATCCTTGAGGGTACTACGCCAGAGGCGTGGTACACGTGGCACAGGAGCGTAGTGGTTTTGTTCTTTAAGAAAGTTGATAAAACCCTTTTGAAGAATTATAGGCCCATTTCGCTGCTGAGCCACATCTATAACCTGTTTTCGAGAGTAGTTACAAACCGTCTAGCTCGTAGGTTTGACGACTTTCAGCCTCCCGAACAAGCTGGATTTCGGAAAGACCTTAGCACCACAGACCACATCCATACGCTCCGGCAGATTATACAGAAGACCGAAGAGTATCATCGGCAACTATGCCTAGCGTTTGTGGACTACGAGAAAGCCTTTGATTCAGTCGAGACCTGGGCAGTACTACAGTCATTACAGCGGTACCAGATTGATTACCGGTACATCGAAGTGTAGAAATGTTTGTACAGCAAGGCCACCATAACCGTTCGTCTTCAGGATCAGAGCCTCAAGACGAAAGTTTATAATCAGTGCGTGTTGCCAGTGATGACATACGGCACTGAGACGTGGTCGCTAACTTGTGGTCTCATACAAAAGCTCAGAGTTGCGCAGCATGCAATGGAGAGAGCTATGCTCGGTGTTTCACTACGTGATAGAATCAGAAATGAGGAAATCCGTAGAAAAACGTTACCGACATAGCTCTCAGAGTTTGCAAGTTGAAGTGGCAATGGACAGGCCATATAGTTCGCAGAACCGACAACCGCTGGGGAATAAAGGTTATCGAATGGCGACCACGAACAAGCAAGCGAAGTGTGGGGAGACCCCCCACACGATGGACCGACGACATTTTAGCCATCGCAAGAAGTCGGTGGATGGAGGTGGCACAGAATCGCTCGTCATGGCGCTCATTGGGGGAGGCCTATGTTCAGCAGTGGACTTCTAAAGGCTGACATGATGATGATGATGATGATGATGATAATCTAGATGTGTTCAAGTTAAGAGTGAATAGGTATCTACTAGGCAAGTGTGCCGTTGTGTAGTTTTTTGATGGCCAAAACTATATCTGTAATGGTGAAAGTTTTTTTTCGCCATTTCACAGATAAGTTGGTCGGACTGTAGTCTGTTTTAAAACTTTTATTGACAGAACTTGCGCATTGCGTAGTGGTCATTATTGTATTATCTTTGGTGGTCAGTCCATAGAGTATATTGAATGTAGGGCAGTCGAAATTTAAATTTAAAGTTTAAATACGTCGAATATAATTTTCTTTATTATTTTGTTAAAAGTGAATCTTTGCTTTTACGAGTCGGCAAAGAAAATAAAAAACTAGCAGGGAGAAAACTGGATGAAGTGAAGGAGTTCGAATACGGCGCGGGAGGTACACTCTCGATACCAAACGTTCGACGACCAAAGAGGTTTGGATCGTTGTATCGACATGGATGAGATCATAGAGCCCGTGATTGAAGAGATGAGGAGGCATTTGAGTGACATTCAGCGAGCTTTCAATCGCTCGAGGCTTTTGGAGTTCCCTGAAGGTGACAGAGAGAATTTGTAAGACCGCGAGACTGGGAGTACCGAGAGCGGTTCTTCCTCGTGCCAGCGGTGGCCGAAGGGCAGCCGAACACAGCCGTCACAGTTACGCCTAGCACGTCCCCCGCGGCATACTCGAGACAGTCCGACCATATTGAAATGCCATAATAGATATATAGATTTGTGACCAGTTTCCAGTGTTACATAAAATTGGCGTTTCTAAAGCCTTCGGTGTTTTCTTCAGCTATAATTTAAGAGCGTGCTGAGAGGCAATAGGCTGGCTCTACTCACATCTTCTCGTACTGGTGAACAATCTCCCTTCAACGGGGTAATTCTAACAGCGCGCAAGAGTGGAGAGGCTTAGCAACTTGAACCCGCAGACGGAGCAGTTTGTATGTAAATACCTACTTTTTTGTGCTAAGTGATAACAAACAGTTAGGGTTGTCGCAAATTTTTATTTTTTACTATTTTATGGGAATTTTAAATGTATTCAACTATGTATTCAACCATTGCACACGCAAACCAATTTAAATGCTTGATCGAAGCCGCCGAATGTAAGCGAACGTTACGCAGTTTACCGATTTCCCATACATAGTTCGCGTTCACATCGAAGGCGAACCGCGCATATATATATCGTTTATAATGCATAGCGTATTATGTTGATCGAATAGTTCATGTTATTATCCGGCAGCTGACTATAACGTTATTTCGTGTGAACAATACCTACACTAATTGCTGCATCAGTGCCGACCTAATTATATACGACAATCGACGAACACCTAGAGCTAAGTAAGCCTATTAAAAGTATACTAGTGTGACTTATTAGAATTCAACGATTCATGGTTCGGGCTAGGTTCTGCACCAAAGAATTTCTAATAATTTATGTGCGGGTTTCCATCGCTCTGGCTTTCCCGGCTGTATTGAGTAATAGCAGTCGTTAAACCATGTCTGAGGTCCTCGGGTGGCCTGACAAACTCTGACACCAGAGGCCAGCACTACCTCATACGACAAACAAGCCTATAATAATGAAAATGATATGAGGTTTTCACACCCAAGCGGCTGAACCAATTTTATTATATTTGTTCCTAGTGTAAAATAAGCTTTTTTTTATTCCTTTGATCGTCTCATTCTATTAACTAAGTCAAGAGGAAAATGAAAAAAAAAAACTCGAGTAACTCTATGAAAGTAACCTTCTGTTTGTGCGTTAATTAGTATTTATTTTTATTATTTAGCTAATTAGCGTTGCTTTGGGGGATTAAGGAGGAGAAAAAAAGCGGTAATTATTTGTTTTGTCAATTTAGCTACGTTCCTTTGAGAAGGCTTTTTTATCTTGAAAAGTTCTACGTTTATGTTTATGACTTTTTTTGTTTTATAAGAGTTTTGAAAGGATGAATAAACTTAAAAAAATATATGTTTGTTTGATCATTGGAAACTGCATTTTAACTTTATTTTTCAGCAGTGCTAAACGTTTCGAAAATCGAGAACACAAATCCGTACTCCAGTATGAAGTACGGATTTGTACGGAAATACCATAAATGCGAATCTCTCTGTCTGTTACCTACCTTTTCACGACTAAACGGCTGAAACGATCATGATGAAATTTGAGAGATAGTTAAAACCCCAGGAAAGGACATAGAATACATACATACAGACAAACAGAGAGACACGGTTTAAAAAAAAACTTATATTCATGTTTATTAGCTCATTTAAGTACCCTAGACCTTTTTTTTATCTTCTTTGTACAGACTTTTTCGTTCTTATTGCTTTCTTATATGTATAAAAACCCGTTAGCAATGACAATACTATTATATAATGTCAGTTTAAAATCTTATAAAAATATTATGAGTATATATAATAAGTATGAGTATATGGGCAAGACGAACATCATGTCAAATGCCCATGTCGTACCCATGCCGGTTTATGTTGGGAACGATATTATCGAAGCTGTTGATCACTATGTCTACTTGGGTCAGACGATCCATTTGGGTAGATCCAACTTCGACAAAGAGGTCAACCGACGAATCCACCTCGGATGGGCAGCGTTCGGGAAATTACTCCATATCTTCTCGTCGCAGATACCGCAGAGCCCCAAGACGAAAGTTTATAATCAGTGCGTGTTGCCAGTGATGACATACGGCACTGAGACGTGGTCGCTAACTATTGGTCTCATACAAAAGTTCAGAGTTGCTCAGCGTGTAATAGAGAGAGCTATGCTAGGTGTTTCACTACTTGATAGAATCAGAAATGAGGAATGAAGCAATGCGCAGGCCATATAGTTCACAGAACCGACAACCGCTGGGGAATAAAGGTTCTCAAATGGCGACCACGAACAAGCAAGCGAAGTGTGGGGAGACCCCCCCACACGATGGACCGACGACATTGTAGCCATAGCAGGAAGTCGGTGGATGGAGGTGGCACAAGATCGCCCGTCATGGCTCTCTTTGGGGGAGGCCTATGTTCAGCAGTGGACTTCTAAAGGCTGACATGATGATGATGATGATGATGATGATATAATAAAGGTGTAAAATTAAATCAGTCAAACACTTTGCCGCACTAAGAAACGCACGTTTATTTATATTGACCACCAACATTCCCGCTACTTTTATTGCGAAAAAGCAGCATCTTATATTCTTCTAGGATATTAAAAACCAATGCAAAAGTAAGTATAGCACCGATGCTCTTGATGCTTTTTGACAGACTTGCTATTTCGTTTCCATGGCAACCGTAGCTTACAGCGAGTAATCAACATTTTCCAGTTTTCCCGTGGAAACTTTAAATTTTCCGTATCATATAAAAAGTATCCTATGTTTTATTCCAGGATATAAGCTATCTCCATTCCAAATTTCATTGATATTCGTTCAGCCGTTATCACGTGAAAGCTTCGCTAACAAACAAACAAACAGACAACGTTTCACTTTTATATATTGGTATGGATGCATGAAATCGCTGTTGTACATGTACATAGCGTACTATTTGAAGGTTTAATACTAAGTCTTGTTCAAAATTCAAAAATAAACCTGAGTGAATCAATTAATGAACTCATTTTCGATAAAAACGTCTATCTATGCACCTGCATTAACAAATATAATTTAATTTAACACCCGTAACGAAAAAACGACGCTTTCCATTATAGTACTCACAACTCGAATACAAATAATCCCGGGATCATTGCCAGCTCAAACAGGCATTGTTTGTCCATTTACTGTTTGTGGAACATATTTCACTCCAAAGTTCACTGTTGGAATGTCAGCGCTGCCAATATTACGAAACTATTTCAATATCTATTGAGTCAATGTTTTTGAAATAAATGTGAATAATTATTACTGATAGTCTGTTTTAATTCAACGATGTAAGACTACCCTTTCTTACCCCACGGAGGCTCTGAGATAGAGCTAAGGGATTTCAGAAAATCTACAACAACAACAACACAAAAGTATTTAGGCTTGTTTCACATAAACCACACCACGCGGGCGGGTGCTAATTTGTATGAAAATGTTTAGTTTAATTCACACGGGCCACATTTTGCCGTCGCGTAAGAGATCTCATTAAGTGTCGACCGCGTGGGCGATATCGACCACAACGCAACCACAATGCAACTACAGTGGCACAGTGCACTTAAGACAGGCCACATCGCAAACACAACGTTGCGTCGACGCAACGACACTGAGCGCATAAGTCCCGTGCCTGCGCTCTCCCCCCGACAGCAGTAACAATGACTCTTCTCCGATGTCCATGAGTTTGTTCAGTCGTGTTTCCTCTACGAAAGCCGGAGCCGATCTATCTGTCTGCAAACAACAGCCACAGCGCAACCACATCGAAACTGCTATCGACAACGCAACCATATCAACATTTTGTAGTTACCACAACTGCAAAAAGCCGCAGAGACGCTATTCACAAGTAACTGCTGCGTTTTGTCGCTGCGATGTGCGGTTGTGGTGCGTGTGAATGGGACCTTACTGCTAGGTCTCTTTTCTACAAGAGTCCGTCTGGGGAAGGTCCACACCTTTGTCAGATATTCAATCTCCAAGCAGTTTACAAACATTAAAGTGTTTCGGTTTGAAGGGCAATGTTTCTTGTGAAATGACTGAACATGAGACTTAAAAACCCATGGCATTGTGCAGTAACACGCAATATTTTTCAAAATAAATTGAAAAACAGGGTGGCACTGCAATTAGTACGAGCAAGCGTGGCACTTACCATCAGGCGAGAGATCTGTTCATCTGGTCACTCAGTTGAATCACACTAATAATTTAAACTTGCTTTCCCACCCGCGACTTCATCCGCGTGGCCTACAACGCGGATTTATCGCGTAAAAAAGCACCTTATGTTCTTCTAGGATATTAAAAACCAGTACAAATCTAGGTATAGCACCAATGCTCTTGAAATTTTTTGACAGACTTGTTATTTTGTTTCCATGGCAACCTTTCCTTACAGGGAATAGTCAAGATTTTCCAGTTTTCCCGTGGAAACATACAATTTTCCAGGATAAAAAGTATCCTATGTTTTATTTTAGGGTATAAACTACCTAAAATAAAACATAGAATAGATAAAACAAGAAATTTCATCAAAACTCGTCCAGCCGTAATCGTGTGAAAGCTCCTCAAACAAAATAACAGACAACGTTTCACTTTTATATATTGGTATGGATGCGCATGTGTGTTTGTTTGTTTCTCTTTGACGCAGCAATTAAGCAATGGAGTGGCTTAATTTGTTGCAATTTGTTGTAAAGGTATTTATTTATACTTCAAGGACTGAAGAGTGACATGGGCTCACCATCATCATCGTCGCGAGTAAAACCACGAGGCGCAGTTAGTAAAAAATAATGCAAAGTTACAATTCAATTACATGGAAATATGAAATAATGAAGGTACCTCAAATTGTACCCTTATATTTTATGTCGACCACGAACAAGCAAGCGAAGTGTAGGGAGACCCCCCACACTTTGGACCGACGACATTGTAGCCATCGCAAGAAGTCGATGGATAGAGGTGGCACAAGATCGCTCGTCATGGCGCTCTTTGGGGGAGGCCTATGTCCAGCAGTGGACTTCTAGAGGCTGAAATGATGATGATAATTGTATGTACCTAATCATTATCATCATAATGTCCCCTGCTGAGAAGCCTTATCTCCCTCCTACCATTTGTATCTATATACTGTGCCGAACTCATCTAGGACTTTTATCTCACCTTTATTTAATTCAACGTCTCAATGTCAGTAGTACCAAGAAAAAAACTTAAATTTGTATGACTTTGCCTTCAATTTTGCATAGAAAAAATAGTAGATTATGCCCAAGGGCATAAAGTAGTGTCTTACGTCATAGGCGGCATACTGGACCCTGAAGAGCGAAGCGAGGGACGTATTTAGAGTCCCTTTATCCAAAGCTTAAAGGTTTTTTTTTATATCCCTTTTGATATAATGACTTGCTTTACATTGAGATTGCGTGATATGTAATTGGACATTGTCTAGCGGTATGAAAACTCTTCACAATGCCCGTATCTATGTTAAGAATCATACCAATTTTAACGTTCTAAATTCAAACCACATTACATCCTTTTATTACATACCTTGGGGTGTAATGTGAACATGCTCGAAAGTCCGGGATCTAGTGACTTGCTTTGCGTTGAGATTGCGTGATATGTAATTGGACATTGTCGAGCAGGTGGTATGAAAAATATTTTAATACAACCAAACACTTTATTTCGATAATCTATGTTATTAATTAAAATAAAAAATAAATACATAGGTATTTATTTGTTATTAGTGTCACGAATATTAAATACAGATACATTACGAGAGAAATTTCAATATTATATTTACAAAAAGTTTAAACCCTTCCGAATCCATTTCCATTAAAACTAAATACGCATTTTCCAAATCCAAATCGAACCCTATTCCCCGTCATTATTGAAATTACACATTACAAATAGCACCCTCCAATTATATTCCCCTTCTAATATATCCACCAGTCGTATAATAATCCACATCGACGCAGTATCAATGGTCAGAATTGTATTTCATGTAAGACTGAGACAGTGATGAAGTTTAATACAAGTATACAAGTGTGTCTACACTAATATTATAAAGAGGAAAGATTTGATTACTTTGTATCTTTGTTTGTTTGTTAGTTTGTAATGGATTAACTCAAAAAATACAGATTCGCTTTTATTATTTTTCTCACTTATAGCAAGTCACATTACCAGCGAGAAACATGAACAGTATTATATTTATCAAAAAATTAGGGGTCCCTACGGAAATTATAATATTGTTACCAAAGGTATCAAAAATTTGCCTATAAAAACGGAATGGAATGACTGTTGCCGTAAAAAAACAAAAAATAACAAATCTGTGACAAAAGAACCACGAGCGTTGCTTATGTAAGCGTAATTTAACCTCCTTGGCGTTGCGTTGCTGCCAAAGATTTTGAATTACGCTTAATGGCATATTTTTTTAGAAGTTACAACGTGTGTATAAATGCCAAGAGTTAAAAAAAGCCGCAGCGTGAGCGCTTTCCGTGCGAAGCCGGGGCGAGTCACTAGTAAGCTATTATAGGAATGGAATAAAATATAGTTAAATATTTAAACGGGACTTAATCGCGCTGAAAACTTAATATTTATTTACCTCGACGTTTCGATCAAGTAGCATAAAAAAAAATTACAATGAAATAAAATATATTTCCAGATCTGCTAGAAACGAGTTTTGTGCAATCTATCGTTATTTTACTATTGATAAAAATAATATCACTTGCGATCTTTCCTATTATCCAATCACCACGATACCATAATCACAAATGATCGCAAAGTAACTTTTCGATAATTTCGATTGGTAGGTACAAAGGCGTCTGTGCCATTTGTTTGATAGATATAAATATAACGGAAGAAGATACATCAAAAGCTTTGGACTCATCACGGTGTAAATGTATTAGTGAGCGTAAGGAACTTCGCTGTTTTCTATAAACTCGTTCACTGTTCCATAGTTACCTATCAGTATTGATCGGGATTGAATGTTCGAAACGTGTTCCAATAATAATGGTATTCTGAAGCATGTTAATTGTGATATACAGGGTGGAAAGTTTGGATGGGCATGAGAGAAAGTACCCTCAATATTGAAGATATCTAACTTTACTCAAAGGAAACATTCGCTTATTTAAAAACAGCAAGAAAAGCTATATCTTTATTTGTTTACAAAGTTGCTTACCTAAGCCGGGAATCTGTGGAAGTGTTGAAAACAATACTATTTTGAATATTCACCACAACATACTGCTAAAGACTACACCGTAAGAATAAATTTGTGCATTCAACAATATGGATCTCATTTCGAACAGTTAATTAATTAAGTTATGATTACAATTTTTCAACTAAATATTTTCCTTGGTTTATATTTAGAGCATTTACTTCTGTCTCCTCTAATACACACCATAACATTTCTTGTTCTTGATAATTAAAAAATTCAAATCTGATTTCCATTTACAAGTATGGTGTACCTAGGTTCCTAGTTAGATTTCATGATCTTCCATTGGTTTAAGATGCAATGTTTCTTATGCTAGATTCAACCAAACGAGAGTAAACGAGAGAGTGGTCGAATCCAGCCAGCCATAGATTTGATTCTTCTGACTGACCCTATCGATCGGTGCCATAAAAATACACGATGCTATTTGTTCGCAATTATGTCGGTTCTATTCCCGGCTGAGGTAACCAATTTTTCAAAAAAGTTTGTATGTAGTTTTACTTACTTTATAAATATGCGAATATTATCTTTGAGTTAAATTAGCTATTTTTAATATTTATGATACTTGCCCTCCATGGCCCGTCCAACACTTACCAGCCTGTATGTACCTATTTTAAGATATTTAATTGCAGGTATTCGTTTAGAAAGTTAGAATTGTTCTGTAGTTATAGGACAATGTATTTGATTTTATATAGAAAAAATATTTGCTTCAAAACGAATCTACACTATTGTATTGCAGGTTATTTTATGTAATTGCTTATAGCGTTTAACAAAACACCTGATTGTGATTAAAATATAATACTAGTGGCTCTGTGAGCTGTAGAACTCGCGCGTACAAACTTTTTTGCAAACAATCTAGCGGTACATCTAACATCTAGTTACCTTGTTGCACAACTAACATTAATAACCAAGGTGCTTCATTAATCCCTACCTAGTAGGTAAAATGCGTATTACACTAGTAGAAAACTATAAGTGAAAAATTAACTGCATTTTGACTAGATATTCTGCTCATCATGCCGACGATTCTCATTAGATCTTCACCAAATTTTTATGAGACCAATTTAAAGTGAGTACTACCTTTCTAATAAAAATAGAAACATGGAAATCGGATCTAACAAGATGGAGATATTCAGTAGACTCCTTTTTGCCCCGTATTGGGAGAAGTACTTCCCCCCAATCAATTTAAATATTTTTTTGATCCTGTATACCATGTTTCGTCTAGATCGGTTGAGAAATGCGACCTGTAGAGGAGAACAGCCGGACGGACATCCAGACAGACATCCGGAGATACGAAAGAATTTTTGCCGAAGCTGAAAGAGAGACGCTTTGCTCGGGCTTCGCGCTCGCTCGGTCAATTAGTGTCTTTTTTAATTATTTTTTATCGTTCCCAATATGCATTATAATATTACAAGTACATCATCAAGTTGAGACAAAATACACGACTGCCCAGCCGAATAAGGAACAATTAAAAAAAACAAGGCTATGTCACTCGGGATGATGTAAAGATTCTAACGATACACCATACATCCTAATCTGTTCAAGTTATGGTGGACTAAAGAAACTTACAATAAATAAACACATAAACCCTGAAAACATTACACTACTTTTATGGGCAGTCGTGTAATAAAGAGGAAAGATTTGTTTTTTTTTTGTATTTTTGTATATATGAACCAATTTAATAAACTCTTTCACCTATAGAAATCTAAATTATCAGCGAGTAAAATCCGCATTTTATATTTCAATAATTAGAGATCCCTACTAAAACAGCAATAGCGTAAATCAATGTATCAAAAATATGATTTCCAATGACTTGCTGTAAGAAACGAAATGACATGTTGCCGTGGATACGAAATAATAACAAGTCTGTCAAAAAGCACTACGAGCGTTGCTGGCAAAGTTATTAAATTACGCTTACTGGGGTGTTGCTGGTATACTTTTACATTGGTTTTGAATTTTTTGTTCAAATTGTTTTAATCAGAAAACGGATAGAATCGTTTACAAATTAAGAGAAACCCTTAGCTACCCGTGCGAAGCCGGGGCAAGCCACTAGTTCCTTATATACTTATACATATAAGTAATTACCATAGAAGTACTAGGTATAGAAGTAGGTACTGACAAGCGCTCGTCCAAAAAGTAAGGCACAAACTCGATTTATGTACGCGTAGGGACCGAAGAATACGCATTCACGCTCGGCCACACACACACAAGTACAGAAATAATGTTGCTAGAGGAATCACATTGACCTGTTTTAGCATATTTTTTATTATTTAATATTATTTATGATACCGTATATTAATGATTGGACGGTTTACTAAATACAATATAACGTAATAAGGAAACTAAATGAATAGATAGGTAAGAGAAAGTTGATGGATGAGTTATTGATTCGCGGACAATAGAATGAGCTTTGATATTATTGAATGATGGGGTGCTTGGTGGAAAAAAATAAACATAAATTTACTAGCTGTATGCCTGTGTGACCATTTCATTTAAAAGTAGCCTTTACGTGTTATTTTGCCCAATAGTGCCTACAAAGTAATATATCCAATAGCCGTCAAATAGTTTTTATCGATTGCTCGGCATTTGATCATCGGAATAAGATACCAAGTACCTGAGTTTTTAAATAAAACCCTTAGCTATCCAACAATGAAAATTGCATTGCAAATGGTTCAGTAGTTTTTAAGTGATGCATGAACATACAGACACAAGTTTTTAAAATGTTATATTCTCGTTTGACAGTATCTTATTTTAAGTACCATATCTTGTTTGTCTAATTTTATTACTAAGAAATAGTAACATCATCACAGTTTTTTTTTATAGGCCCTTATTAAATTGACATAATTCTTATTTCTGTCAATTTATATTTCTGTCATAATTATTACAGCCCCGCAATTTTATCCACGTGGACAATGATAATGGATGATGATGAAAAGTATCCTTGTGTTATTCCATGACCTACCTAGGTTGTTTTTCAACAGGGATCTTTATGACACCTTTATCATCTTTATCTACACTCATATCGTAAAATCTGGATTATGAACACGAAATTGGTGGCATAATGACATACTTTACGCACGGAACATCTCTAATAAGAAAAAATATCTGTTATTCCAGGGTTTAGGCTATCTCCATTCCAAATTTCATCAAAATCCGTTCATCCATTTGAGAGTGAAGTATGATGATGATGATAATGATGATGAAAAGTATTGTGTTTTATTTCAAGGTATAAGCTATCTACATTCCAAATTTCATCAAACTAAGTCTAGCCGTCATTGCGTTAAAACTACCCAAACAAACAAACGATTTCACTTTTATGTATTGGTGTGGATAATCAACAAAACACAACAACAAATGAAAATTTTATTTTTCGTAACCGAGCAACATCCAAACATTCATGTATTAAAAAAAGTCAATTCATAATTAACAATTATCAAGAAAACTCTAAAAACGGCAGTTTTTTTTCCAAAACCTAGCAATCTAAACCATTATGATGTTAGTCAAAATTACGATTTATTTTTCTGTAATATTTGAAAAATTACTCAAAAAATGTAGGCTGTAGTGTTGTACTTACGCATGATAACCGATCTTAGTATCTTTTTGTGCTTTGCTGATTGGTTATGACACCTTTTCACTGTACAAACCGTCATTTTTAACGAAAAATGCGGGAGCTCCTCTCTCTTATATACGATGTCGTGCACTGATAAGTCGGCGCGATTGCATAGCCTTTTAAGGCTATGGTTGATCTTCTTCAATGTGAGGGCGCCTACCTACCTTCTATCCCTAGTACTTCTATGGTAATTACATAGAAAAGTTGAACAGGTAACCTGGCTAAATATATGTTGCAGTTAATGTCGTTTCTAACTGCGATATGGAACTTGAAGGACTGAACTGAGTTTTTTTCTACATGGGGCACAATTAAAACTATAAACTACGTTTTTCAGTTAAAGGAGGATGCCAGCCTTCGGCTTCCAAGACTTTTAAATGTTAAATGCCGCGGACACGAAATCTATCCACATTATTGAGTATATAAAATAATTTAATTCATTTTTATTATTCTGGAACTGCTATTAAAATAAAAACAATTAATGTGAATAATTGTTTTTGAAAATGACCGGAAATAGCTGTGCAAGACTTTTAAAAGTTAAATGCTGCGAACACGAAATCTATCCACATTATTGACCATATAAAATAATTTAATTAATTCTTATTAAAACAATAACTTTCGGAAACGGTTATTAAAAAAAATAGGAATTAAAAATGGATAGAAATGACCGGAAGTTGCTGTGAATTCATACGAATTACGAATCATAGCGTTCACTATAACTCGTAATTAGTGCAAATAAACTATTAATAAATCGATAAACAAAATCGATTTAAAAATAATCTACAGGCTATCTTAGTTTATTCTAATAGAAATCATTTCAGTATATTATTTTATGATATTAGAAATAACAACAATAGGCGCATACGTATTTTTTTATCTTGCTTAATTCATTATTTGTTATAAATGTTTCAGTGGTTTAGGTACCAAGCTCATGACAAGAGCCGAGAAGGCCCAGGGTTCGATTCTCAGATTGAGTACCTAAGTGCCTACTTCTATAGCAGGTATAGGTAGGTAAAAATACTTTATAAATGATATTAAACATGATCGTAAAGTGTAGGTACCTACATAATGTATCAGTTTAATATTAGATTTCAATAATATCTTGGCTATATTATTCTCTTGACCATAAACCGTGTCATAATCTAACGAAAGACACATAACCACAAAAGTTAACTTTATTTCCTCATAACTAATTTTTTAATAGTTCCCAGAAAAAACTAATAACACACAAAAGCTTTTAACATAATGCTTTAAAAATAAAAATACTGTTCAGTTGTGTCCGCGATAATTTTACATCGAGCCTAAGTCACTTTGGAGATCTGGCATAGTCCTTTCAGGTAGTTTTATGAGAAAATTAGGTCATATTAAGTGTATACGTAGCTGTTAGCTGTCAAAAATATTTGGCAAGGTCTCTCATTGAGGTAAAACGAAAAATAGAAAAATCACTCAAATCAATATAGAAGAAAACATTAAAAAAAGTTTTGACTCAAGATTACCTACCAACAAAAAAAAACATCATCTACCCAAACCTGCAACTTTAACACTGCCACTTACACAATTTCCTCCCCTCGTCAAAAAAACCCTCAAAAGTAAACACAATAACACGAAAACCGAAACTCACTGTTGGTATTGCACGGCCACCCTTCACTGCGACGTCAAAATGACGGCGTATGATTGATTACACACCCGTTTTTGTCTCCCATCTTTATTTCATTGAAATTGATAGCTTCCATTGCCGGACCAAATATAAAGATTAAAGCAGTATTTCAATTTCACAGGTTTGGTATCATTGAGTAATAACTAGCTTAAAAGCTAAAAAAAACACGCCTGCCCTGCCAAAAATGAACATATGCCAATAAATTATATACTATTAGAATGTTAATCAAGAATGTTAATTGTTTGTTATCAAGGCCTTCAATTTGATACCCATATTGTAAAATTGGAAGAAAAAAAATATATTTTGCAATTGAAAATGGAGCCATATAGTTTTTTTTTTTTCTTTTTTTTTTTTTTTAAATTGCCTATGTAACTCGGTGGGATGTAAGGATTCTAACGTCTAAATCTGTTCAGGCATTTCAAAGTTATAGTGGAATAAAGAAACTCACATACATACAAACATTCATGAATGCTAAAAACACAACACTCCTTTTTTTGAAAGCGTTGATACGCTAATCTCGCATTTGTCTTCGAAATTAGCTAGTCTATTTCTATAACTGCTTTGCTTACAAAATGATCATTGCTTTCAATTTTGAAGGTTGTAGAACTAAATCTGAGACGTCATTTTGTCTTGTGAAGATATCCAAGCTTTGCTGAAATACCACAGTGAACGGTCGGTATTGATTAGAGCATGACTGTTCTTCATAATACTTGATCAAATGAAGCTTTATTTTATTTGTGTAGATACATAACTAGTAACATTTTACCATCCAAAGTTTGTGAATAAGTGTTAAAGATGAGTATGAGTGTGTGTGTGTGTGTGTATAGGTGTCTTGGTGTGTGTGTTTGTTACTTCTTCACGCTGATAAGCTTGAACGGATTTCGCTAGACTTTGGAGTGGACTTTAGATCTGGAATAACTCATAGGATAGTTTCATCATACACGCGGGTAAACTTGCAGGGTGCAGCTAGTAGCACCGTTTGCAGTGGGAAATAAAGGTAATTTTAACCCATTAGAGATTATAGCTGTAGGTCGGCAGCGTGTGTAGCAGCGTGTTCGCAGCGAGCATTTCACGGGCTTCTTGCTTCCACCAACCTACGGCTTCGGTGACCCGAGTCATGAACAACCGACCGCTGCTTATTGCACTAGTGGTTCATACAATATTATTGAACTAGCTGTAGCTTGTGGTCTCTCCCGCGTGGACTGATTCACTTTGTATAGTTGGTTACATCATACCAGTTCAACAAATTTGGGCACTAGTTCTGTCCAAATATTTCTGTTAAATCTACTTCTAAAAGGAGCAGGTTCTCAAGTGGATAACTCTTTTTTTGTTTGTAAGGGTCTACCCTTAAGTCCCAATTTTTGAATCAAAATTGTTACTTTAGTTTTTCGAAAATAAATACTTATCTAGTTTTTAATCCATTTAATTTTGTGTTTATATTGCCTCCTGTCTCTAAGATTTCTAAACCGATCTGGATGAATGTTGTTTTATTCAAAAATGTAGATTTTCAGTTTAGTCCCATATAAAGTTCATCAAAATTGGTTCTGTAGTTTTTTATTGGAAAATCTGTTTGTTTTAATGTTTATGTTGTCTCATATCTTCAGGATTTCTGAACCAATTTAGATGGTTATTTTTACTTGAAAAATATATCTCCAGTGTGGTACTGTATTAATTTCATCAAAATTGGTGTAGTAGCTTTTTACAAACTTTTAAGTTATTCACTGGGATATTATTATTGGCAAGTCAATTTTGAACCATTTAACGAAGTTCAATGAAGCTGAAGCTTATGGTACTATTGAGCTGGTCTGATTATGGAGCCGGAAGGAACTCAACAACAAAATAATGGAACCCCTTCGAGGTTGGGCTCATTTGCTTTGTCTTGATGAGTTATCTGATTTTATGTGGTATCCAGGGTCTGATGATGCAGATAATTTGGTCGGACTATAGTCTGTTTGACATTTCTGATTGACAGAACTTGCGCATTGCGCAGTGGTAGTCGAACGTCATAGTCAAAATACTTCGAACAGAATTTTCTTTATTATTTTGTTGTGTTTTTTTTTTCTACGAGTCGGGAGAAAACGGGATGAAGCGGTTCGAATACGGCGCGGGAGATAACTTGAACAGGATAGAGATTAAATAATAGGCGAGTTCACACCCGGTTAACTCTCTGTACCGAACGTTCGCGACCGACGAGGTTTGGATCGTCGTATCGTTGAGGATGAGATCTTAGAGCCCGTGATTGAAGAGATGAGGAGACATTTGAGCCACAAGAAGCGAACGTTCAGTCACTAGAGGCTTTTAGAGTTCCCAGAAGGTGACAGAGAGAGATTGTACGACCGCGAGAAGGAGTACCTACCGTACCGCAAGTAGTACTCCTCGTGCCAGAGGTGGCCGAGGGGCAGCCGAACAGGTTACTTCACAGCTATGCCGAGCACGTCCCCCGTGGCAGACTTGAGACAGTCCAATCATAATGAAATGCCATATCAGATATTTAAATTTGTGATCAGTTTCAAGTGTTACATAAAATTGTCATTTCTTAAGCATTCCGTGTTTTTTCAGCTATAATGGAACAGCGTGCTGAGAGACAATAGGCTGGCTGGAACCCACATCTGCTCGGATTGGTGAACAATCTCCATTCAACGGGGTATTTCCTCCAGCGCGCAAGCGAGGAGAAGCCAGGCAACCTGAACCGGCAGACGGAGCAGTTTGTATGCAAATACCAAATTTTTTGTAGTCGTGATAACTAACATTTAGGGCTGTCGCAAATTTTAAATTTTTACTTTTGCATGGTAATTTTAAATACGATGTATTGAACCATTGTACACGTAAACTAATTTAGATGCTTGGTCGAAACAAACCTGCTACGTACTTATAAGGCTATATTCAGTGACACGTTGTATATACGTAAGTCTTATTTGAAATGATTTTAAATTTTTATTACACATATAGCTAAGAGAGATTTTGTTCGGTTCATAAGACAACCATTCCATTTACAATTTCACAATCAAAGTCATTGTAAATTCAAAGCAGCCTGAGAAATTTTCTTGCAACTTGCTCATTTCGCTCTCCCTCAGTATTCGCTTGCTCTCTCCGGCGTCCATGTTTGATCGTTATTTACAAGGCGGGAAAAGTAAATTACGTGCAAGCTGGCGATTGATTGTTGCACCCGATCCCCCGAGATTGCGATTGCAAGCTGCAACCTTATTGCAAACCGGCGAAAGATTTAGTTAGACGTTGATCAGATCGGATGTTTGTTGAAAAATATATAGCAAACAAGACATAGTCGAGAGTGCTGAAAAACCCGACTGTAATCAAAACTAAAAAGAGGCACAAAATTAAGTAAGAGAATGGTTGCTAACCAACTTTAAATCGATAAAGATCTTAAATGGTCATTCAAAATGAAAAATGATAAGAAAAACCTAATGATGATTTTCAAATACCTATTCGATGATACCCCACAGTCAGCAGTATGGTTGTCACCATATTTAATTTTGATTACTGCCATGTCTTTAGTGACACTCGCAAGATTAAAAAAAATCGATTGAAATAAGAATCATCAAAATTGGCCCACGCCATTGGTCTATAAAGCGCCACAAAGGAACAGAAATACATACATACACATTATATAGGCTGATAAACACATTAACGTCCTTTGCGTTGCTTGGTCTGTTAAAAAAATCAAATTAAAAATGTATATTACCTCCGACCCCTCCATCCCCCTCACCCCATTATAGCTTCAAACAATTAAGTAAACAAATACGAAAAAAATGAGTGAAAATATTCGAATAAATAAATACCGAATTCTTACTGCAACCGCACGAAACCACAAAATACAGGATAACTCGCTGAGAAAATTCCTCGAAAATGAGACAGTAAATACTTAGCTCCAGAATCGGAACATATCGTTATCAAATAACTTGTAAAAACATTAATGTAATACTTAATTTTAAAACTTTCGACCTACAATTTTAAAAATTTTGCAAGCCTTTTATGTAACACCATGAAAAGGGGAGAGTTTAAGAAATGCCATTGCCCTGTTCTATATGGATACACTCCAAAAAACTTCTCAAAACGCAAACTTACACACACAGTCATACATGCACATTTGCTGACTTCACAAGTTACCTAAGTGAAAAGTTAGATGCGAAATTACGCAGCGAAAAAAGGAAACTGGGAAATTTCAGCGTTTCGTTCGTGTTAAGAATATAAGAAGCTTAAAATAACGAAATCGGGGCCTTCCTTTTTCGTCGAATGTCGCGAATTTCCAAAGTCTGGAGCGAAAAAAACTTTTTTCATTCGTTGAGAATCGGAGGAAAACTTTCAAACCCCATTTGATTTCGGGCGGTACCAAGACCGACACTTATACACAGGTGGTTCTCTTTTTCGCACAACTTTATGCAAAATACTATTTGAGTTTAATATCGAGAGGGTATTATGTTTTAGAGATTACTTCGAGAATTTCCCAAGTTCTCGGTTCGAAGGAAAGTTTTTTTATTTTTCGTTTAAATAAACTTAACCTTTTTGTTACACGTTCTGGCGATTAGGTGTTATACACATGTTTATTTTTTGGAGTACATATCAAACAGAATAATGTGTTATCTATTTGAATACTATTAGATATGTCATGAGATATTCCAAGTAAGATTTACAATTAAAAGCAGACAGTAGCTGTAGAACCTGCAGTTAGAATACCTGATGCGGGAACTAACTAGGCTGCTTGGGATGATTATATTATTCGATGTAGCTACATATTATTAGGATTTTCAGAACCAAACTTTATCTAACGTCTATATAATTATAGCACTAACGCCTAAGTTAATTTTAGCTGTGTTCGGCTGGTTAGTTCAGCGAACTATCAATAGATGGCGTTACCTTTCCTTTAGGACGGATTTAGAGGGTGAAGGGAAAATATGGGTGGTGGACTGGCAGTGTAGTGGTCACGGTAGCCGAATTGGTTAAAGGCATGTGTCGCGAAGAGGCACAGTGCAAGTTCCGAGTCCCGTCCGTGATCCAAATTTTTCCTTTAGAAAATTGTTAGATACATAATTTATGTTATTATAGAAAAACTAAGACACCCTATAGCTCAATCGTTCAAGCTGCCACAAGCACATTGCAGTCGCATCGTATACCAAAGGCAAATAAATGTGATGTTCATCTAACAACGACTTCAACTTTCGACTCAGATTTAGGGTGAGGGCACACGAAACAACATTTTACATTATTATACTATACGAAAACTATTTTACTTAATGATCAATACTATTTTATCTAATGATGTTTCGCCAAATCTGATTAAAATGTCATAATTTAAATTATGTCATTTTTTATACAATAGGCATTTATTCGTGAAAAACGATTGTTGTAACAGAAACCTTATTAACGATAGTAGGCGACCGGCCTACAAGTTTTACTTTTATTTATTCTGTGCTACAAGAAAGACACAGAGATGAGATGAGATTCCTGAAACTGTTTTTTAATGTTTGCAATGCCTTATATATATATAACACTTCTGTGCAAGATGTCATTACAGTCAATCTCGTGAAGAAAATAAAAAAAAAGTAAGTAAAAAAGTACATGAATATAACATAAAACATCTAAAAAAAAGTGTCTGTCTGTGTGTCTGTGTGTTTGCGCATAAATTCGGTTTCAGTGTTGGATAACTTAGGTTTTAACTTAAAATCTGGAGTATTTTTGTATCTCAATCTGTTCGCGATCGTTCCTATTAATCGCTCGGTAGCAGCTGAATCCATACCAATATATAAAAGTGAAACGTTGTCTGTTTGTTTGTATGTGTGTATGTTTGTTTGTTTGTTTGTTTGGGAGCTTTCACGCGATAACAGCAGGATGAATTTTGATGAAATTTGAAATTAAGATAGCTTATACTCTAGAATAAAACATAGGATACTTTTTATCCCGGAAAATTGAAAGTTTCCACGGGAAAACTGGAAAATGTTAATTCCTCGATCTAAGGAACGGTTGCCTTGGAAACGAAATAATAAGACTCAAAAAACTTCAAGAGCATTGGTGCTATACATAGGTAAGATTTTGCATTGGTTTTTAATATCATAGAAGAACAGATAGATTTCGCAATGAACAGTAGTCCGCGCTGACGAAGTCGCGGGCGGTAAAGCTAGTAATTGATAAAAACGATTTGACGGCTGAACGAATATGGAAGTTTTTTTTTTTTAATAATGTGTTTACTTTAGTACTTTGGGTCCTGCAATAACATACGTAGGGTACTTTTTAATCAGAGAAATGATGATGCGGGCACTGCCACGAGCATTGCTAGATAAAAATAAATTATAGTTGATTATGTAATTGCATTGTTTTTTATATTTAGCTGTGGTCAGGTGACGACCAGCGGGAAGAAACTGGATGAGGACAGCTGAAAACCGAGCTCAGTGGCGTGCATTAGGAGAGGCAGTCGACAAATATAGGCTGATGGTGATGATGTCATTGGAGTTATTGTACCAATATTGAATTTAATTGATGTATTTAGGCTAAAGGCTTAGAACTAGTATGAAGGCCCCTTTACAGTCTTACTAACAGTAATATACGAAACTACCACATGATAGGGTTCGGTTGCAGAAGATATGGAAAAAGTTTTGACACTTCTTGTGTTAACCAAGAAAGGTTGGTATTGTGATGTAAGGTATAGGATATTCTCATATTTTGTTTGAAATACGTTACAAAGAGTAGCAAGCTAAAATAAAATGTTTTGTTTAGCAAACCATTGATATATGTTGGACTTTGATTATGCTCTTAGTAATATTTTTATTACCGTGTATTTTCAAAATATTGAAGCTGTGGTCTTAAATAAAAGTTATCGAATTGAATTAAATATTTTATTTTAAAGTATGTAGCAAGCTTGTTTCTTTTGAGTAGACTTTTATAAAAATATTACTACAAATTTTGGAGCTGGGACTTTAGCACTATACACTAGTGACATGGTGGATGGTCGTAGGTTGCTATTTTTGGCTAACATTAGCACTTTTCATTGCAATTTTTTTTTTTTTTTTTTTAGAAAGTATATGTGCTGTTGGTCTATAACTGACCTCTACAGCGTCACCGGACGGTGGGGCGGGCGCAAAACCGCTCCGCCGCAATGCGTGACGCAGAAGGCGCACGCCAAGGTTTAAGTTTTTGGCCACTTGCTCAAGGGCACCCAGGGGGTACGAACCTCGGCTTGGACAGTTGCCATTGATTACTTGGGGAGTATCGAACTAAACACCACTCGATCTCTACTGTTAGGTAGTGATCGAGGGGGCCCTCGTGAAATGGCTGGAGCCCTTTAAATGAATTGCATAACTGACCACCGATTCGGAATACACCTTCGAGAAGAATCGGCAAGAAACTCGAAGGCGAACCGGCAAGAAACTCGAAGGCGAAGCTTTTCATCACTAGAAAATAGTGCTAGTTTAGTTACAATACATACTAAACTTGTGTATCTTTTGTCAACGTGTTTAAGTTAAGGTAAAACAAGCATAACTCAAATGAAAAATGTAATAAAGCAGGTGACATTCTCAATAATACAAGAAATCGGTTCTGAAACGCAGGCCTCATAAATCACGAGTCAAAATCAAAACAAGATTTAACTTACTTCAACTTGTATCAAGTTTGAAAAGCTAAGTTCAGTGCAATACTCACTTAGGTGCTCCAGCTTGCCGACCTTTTGAATAACTGGAAAAGAAATGCATACAATTTTATATTAACTAATTTATATATTTACTGCAACAACAGCAGATCATGTATTTTTACCTGACTGCACGTGCTTGCTTGCTTATGTGCTTGGGTTGTATGTATGTATGTTTGTTTGTACTTTTTTTAGGCGCATCCTACAGCTTAAAAGGCTTGATGGATTTTGATAAATCAGGTATCATTGGATTTGTATTGATCTCGAGAGTGCTATAGGATATAATATGAAGTGTCAAGAAAACTAATATGGCGGCTTATAACTGCCATAATTATTGTAATTCTGACAAAACAAAAAAATACCAAACCCTATCATGTGAGGTATCAAAATGAAGGTTTTCAAAATATCATTTCAAGAATATATAATTCTTATAACTGAACAGTAGCAGTTGTCTTTTAAGGATCTTACAAAAAATAATAGATTATTCAAGTTAATGTTAATACTATAGTCTAATATTGCAAGTGCAACTATGAAAGTGAAGTTAAATTTGTAAGTAAATAAGAAACATTAAATTAATATAAATACTAGATGCGCCCCGCTGTTTCACCCACGTCCCTCAGGAGCAGCCCATTTCCGGGATAAAAACTAGCCCTTGTGTTAATCCAAAGTACCAGCTACTTCCACACTAAATTTCATACAAATCCATTCAGCCATGTAAGCGCGAATAAGTAACTAACATACACACACACACACACACACCCTCACACATACTTACATTCTGAGATACATAAAACTTTCGTCTGTATAATATTAGTGGGATTGTTTTTGCGGGCGGTCAGCTCCTGTGCAATGATTTTGTATGCAGTCAGTTTTTTTGTATTTATATAATTATTTTACTTGTTGTAGATTGGTTTTCGTAAATCTATAAAGGAAATAATTAATTAAACGATAAAAAAATATAGAAAAATATTTTCAGATGTTTTTGAGATTTAAGTTTTAAAACAGAAAAACTTATCAACTAGTTAAGCCAACGCCTAACAATAAAAAAAACTTATTTGGCTGAGCTTCGTTTTCCTAACATAAAAGTATTTGCAAGAAAATAGAACATATATCGACGTGGAAAATCAATTTTGCTGTAAGTAGACAAAATATCGAAAATGACTTTTTATAACCACTAGAATCAGAAAAAACAACTGCGTCGATTGATCTGGGTCTCGTGTCTCTACGATGTAAAAAATAACACTTACGCCGTTAAAAACGTCTGTATTTTTATTTTTCTTTGCAAGAATGCTGTACGTAGGCCAAAGTCGTGTTATTTTGGTTACTTTTAACTTACAGCAAAATAAAAACTGTATATTTTTCTGCACATATACTTACATGTTCCGTTTTCAAAACTGAAGGCTACTTACAGCGTTTCTGCGGCGTATCATTTTTGTAATTTTTTTGCTTACAGCAATTTAAAGGATCGTAAATTTTAAACTTCACTATTTACAGCAAATCATCATATACTTACTCAGAAAGCTCACATCGCTAAATACATTTGAAAATACCTGTCACTTTAGACATATTATTTCAATTTTATTAATATTCTATAGGTTGGAAAATTCACTCACAGTCTTTAATCAGTGCGTCCTACACATGACCTACGGAGCCAAAACGTGGACCCTCACGTTAAAGTAGTCCACAAATTCAAGGTTGCTCAGCGAGCTATGGAGAAAGCTATGCTTGGAGTTTCTCTGAAGGACCAGATTCGTAATGAAGATATCCGACGGAGAACCAAGGTAACTGACATAGCTCTAAGGATAAGCAAGCAAAAGTTGCAGTGGGCTGGTCACATTTCCAGAAAAACCGATAACCGTTGGGGTAGATGAGTTCTCGAGCGGAGACCACGTTTAGGCAAACGTAGGTGAAGACACCCTGTGCCACGTGGAGTGACGACCTGCGAAATGAAGCTGGCAGAAAAAGGATGAGAAGAGCTAAAAACCGAGCTCAGTGGCGTGCATTTGGAGATGCCTATGTTCAGCAGAGGACAGATATAGGTTGATGATGATGACATGATAGAAAAATCAACAGAAAATTTTGCAAAACTGTATGAAAGAGGTAAGAATGTTGGACATAATAAAGCATCACCGGAACTCGTCGACAAAGCCAGATTATTTGTAATGTATTTGCCATTATTACTATCGCAAAGATTTCACACGACTGTACCAACCAGAAAATTTTAGAAATCTAACTAATTCACTCGACATTTATATAGAGCACTGCGAAAAGAATAACGTGATAACCTATGCCATTTAAAGTTTTTTCAAAATGTTTTCATAGTTGTTTTAATATTGGCTTTGATATCTCTAAAAAGGATAAATGTGTTCAGTGTATGTCCACAAATCCTTCGACGTGAAATTAATGTGAAGAAGAAATTGATAAGGATTGATTGAATTGATTGAGCACCTAAAATAGAAAAAAGAATCATACCAACGCTTTTCCTGCCATCAGGATTTTGACATGCAGAAAGTGTTTAATACTCCACATGGTGTCAACATGGTACTTTATTGTAGCCAAAAAATGACAGTGCACAATTTCACTATTTATGAGAGTAACACTGGTCGGGATTTGTTATTTAGGGAATGAAACAGATGCTCATCGCAGAGCAAATAAGATATCGCCTTGTTTACTTAATTATTATTGGAAGATAATTCTAGCGCTAATATTAAAACTTTACTGTTTTATTCAGATTCCTGATACGGAAAAAATAAAAATAAAGGTCGCGTTGTCGATGTTACGCTTTGCATAGTGCAATGCCATTGGATAATATGCATGCTGTTATAGAAAAGGCAGTGCAGAAAACTATAATATGGGCTGGCCAGAAGAAACCTATGTCCATATAAAGTAAACAACACTTGAAGGAACAAATTTCATGGGATTTGAATGAATTACTAACAAAAGGTACATTTAAAACAAAACAAAATATTAACATTTCAATGATGAATGTGGTTACATTTAAAAATGTATAAACCAAATCATGTGTATTTAAAAAACTCAATGTTGCTGGAAACTGAGACAATTGAGATTCAGTTGAATCTTAATAAAACAATTCAAAAATATTCAATGCTAGTTTTCCCGCCCGCGATTTAGTACGCGCGGACTACTGATTATCGCGAAATATAGCCTCCTATTTTCTTCTAGGATATTAAAAACCAATCCAAATAAAGATGTAGCACCAATGCTCTTGAAGCTTTTTGACAGACTTGTTATTTCGTTTCCATGGCAACCACAGACCATTCTGTAATGGCAACCGTTCCTTACAGTGAGTAATCAACATTTTCCAGTTTTCCCGTGGAAACTTACAATTTTCCGGGATAAAAAGTATTCCATATTTTATTCGAGGGTATAAGCTATCTCCATTCAAAATTGCATCAAAATCCGTCTAGCCGTTATTGCGTGAAAGCACAAACAAACAGACAACGTTTCACTTTTGTACAATGGTATGGATTGCAAATTTAAATTTAACAAAATTGGCAATAGCACCACAAAAATATAATGACCTAGAAAAGAAGAAGGTGATTCAAAATATGTATGCCAAAGAGTACTTAAGAGTACAGTTCTAAAATAAATGACCCTTTACCTAAAACCGATGTAGATGACTGAAAAAAGCTTACTGAATAGCGAAAACATAATTTTAATATATTGTGTAACTCGAATTGTAAAAATCTTCAACATCTATTGTTTATTTTATTATATATTTTTTATGGTTTGTTTAATTTTATTTATTTTGTCGATTGGATATTTTAATATAAGAACATGTTAGTTTTATTTTTATAACAACTTTTGCCATATTTTGTATGTTTTCCTATGTCTTTTTAACAACTTAAGACGCGCTCGCCAATACTTTCATTTATTCTCAACTTTTTTGAAAATATAAGGTAAATTAACGTATTGTGCTCGTGTTATAAGTTAATTTTAATAATTTATGAGAAAAAAGACCTATCCTATTAACTCTATTATTAAAATAAAGTCTTAATGGTGTTATTATAAAGTATTACATTGTCTGAACAATTTAAAAGTCCATTAAAGTTATTTGTTTAATATTTACAGCATTTCATTTCAATCAAACATTACATAACGTATTGAGTTACTGCATTTGTAGGTCATAAAATTAATGCAAATAGAAACTTACATCTCAGTCAGCTGTTCCCGGGTAAAAAAAGAAACAACTTACAACATTTTAATCGCTTGTACATTTCGATCATTTCTTTTGAAACGTACATTTCGCTTCCTTAGTTATAGCGTTTTTAAGGTCTCTGATTTGAAAAACTTTTTGCTGTAAGTAGCGTAACTCATACTCTAAGTGACTTTGGGTAAAAAGTATATATTGCGAAAAGCGAAAGGCGGTTAAAAAAAATATGTCCCAAAGATGGCAGCTATATTCCCGATAGTTTAGAAGATATGTTTTTTTCCCGTTTTTGAAAAAGTTTTGTGGCTCTGGTGAACATTTGCAATATGTCTACTTGCAGCAAAATTGCTTTCCCACGTCGATATATAGAAACGAAATGACAGATGAAATAAAATATCCAGCCTTTGTGCAATTATTTCGAGGCTGTACTCCAATTTGCACTAAACCTACAAAACATAACCAACCGCCACGCGATACAAATCTGTCCCCAAAACTCGGGTACATCCGTCCACATTTCACAATGACATATCTGAATGAGCGGCGGTTTTAATTTCAAGTCTGCAATTGTGCTCTAACGAGGGAGATGAACTAGAAACGCTGACACTAGCGCACGGCAATCATTCCGTATAGGAGGCTGAATTGAGTTACTTGGTGTTGAGCGGAGCGGCGCGGAGCGGAACAATTTAATGTCCTATGTGAAAAAAAGCCTTTTAAATCCTTTCAGCGACAAAAATCAATGAAAATGTGCAAACTTAACATCATCGTCATCATCAGCCTACATTTGTATATGCTGGACATAGGCCTCTCCTCCTAAATGCCACTGAGATCCATCTTTGGCTCTCCTCATCAAGTCTCTGCCAGCCGTAGTTACCAAGTCGTTACTCAACGCTTACATACGGCGACAGACCTTGCATACGATCTCCACTGAAGAACTCATTTACCATAACAGTTGCGTCAGCGTGCTAAATCTTCGAACTGTCGGTAATCTTGCGATTCTCTGGCAGATCACCTCGTTGCGGATTCAGTCCTTTAGAGAAACTCTAAGCATAGCTGTCTCTCCATAGCTCGTTGCTGCGACCAGTGGTTTTATTTTACTTCGCAATATGTACAATAATATTTTTCATGTTATATTAGGTAATTAATCGCTGAATGGACCATTGCATGGGACAGTTTTGTAGTTTCTTAATTTTACCAATATTATATAAATAACTGTGCAAACATTCTAAAGGCTTGGCTAAATTTATAAATTTAATAAAATTTGATCGTTACTATCATAGCCTACTGTAGAACTACACAAGGCTATGAAGCTGCGAGTAAAAGCGAAAACATAAGTCGGGAATGTTTTCATGCTGCTAAGTAAAACTACGATTGATCGTCATTCAAAATGATAACCTGCTTCATTAGGGTCAACTCAATGTCGATATAAAATGATGCGTTTGGGATTCCACACTAATAAATTGTTTTATATGAACAAAACAACTTGAGATACCATCAAATAGTGTGTCTGGACCCTTAACCGCTATTTCTCAGCACCACGCCCTAACCATTAAAGAATGAAATGTGCGGCGGTAAGCGTATCAACCAAACCGAACTTTTCTCGTTAGCACGGGGGCCGAAACGCCTTACTCCTCGCTTTATTCATTATTTGATTTCGGAGACCATCTGTCATCAGTTTTGTATTTGTAATCGTAGAAAAGGTAGAAGAGACACGGAATTGTAAATACATCAGGTACCAGGATGTGGATGAGAGACACGAAATTAGTAGGTATAGATTGTATAACAAGACATAAATTCAAAAACTAAAACCCGACTACGGTCGGGTAAAAAGTAGCCAATGACACTCTTGCGATGGAGATGAATCGATAGATACCTCGTTTGTCAAAATCGGACCAATAAGGGCGACGTTATGGTGGAACATCCACATTAATAACAATGTATATATATACATGTATGTATGTATGTATGTATGTATGTATGTATGTATGTAGGTATGTGGACATAGAATGTTAAACTCATTAGTTACGCCGTACTCGGGTAAAAAGGGAAATAATCAAATTTCTTGATTATGGGAGAACAACATAATTATCATGAAATATAATTAAAGGTTTCGATATGTCTCATAACAAATGTAGTCGACGTTTTTCTCTTAGTTTTTAAAACTGATTAACTGTGACATATTATCCGAAAACTGAATATTATGCTGCTGGTATTCAGTTTTTTTACTCTGAGGGAGAGTAAGTAATTCAATAAATAACTGTTGAATTTAAAACTTATTATAATGAGTAAGAGCTTCAAAAACATATTTCTACCAACCATATTCCAAAAACAATGATAATTCAATTTGATAATCCCTTCCTTCCGAATGAGAGATACTAATACTAATAAAGTAGGAGCTTTTTCAACTGGATGCTGCGGTAAGCCGATTAAAGCCCCCGATGAGACTTATAAGTGGAAACCCACGGACATACATTTTGTAGAGCAATTAATTGTTATTTTAAATGCAAATACTTACATTTTAAGAAATGAGTCTGTCGAATCTGTTTGTGCCGATTCTAAACGGGGTATTGTTGATAGGTAATGTTGGTAGTAACTAGTAACCACCCGGTTACTTTTTAGTAGGGCATACTAGTGTACGACTACGCTCATTCAGAAAATTAGAACACATTAGTGTCCATCTGGCTTATTGGCAGTAGGAGACACTAGTATCCATCTGGCACCTATTAGTAACATACACGTGGTCACCTGCCTCCTTGCACTTGAGCACCTGAATCCTTGAAAGTAGGGCAGACTGTTTGTTTGTCGTATGATGTAGTGCTAGCCTTTGGTGTCAGAGTTTGGTAGGCCATGGGAAAGCCGCTGACATGGTTTAACGGCTGCTAGTAATCAATTAAAGCCTGGACCGACAGCTTAACGAGCCCTCCGAAGCACAGAGCGATAAAAATTGCACGTAACATGGAAAAGTAATTGGTGTGGAGCCTAGGACCGAACCAGGTATGGTTGGATTCCAAGCACTATTGAACCGTTAGGCTACCATCGTTCTCCTAAGACACACTAGGTAGTGCCTAGCTAGCTATCACTCTCAAGTAGGAAATTAGGATACACAATATCCATCTGGATATCTGTTAGATAAGTGATTGAATGTTGAGTATACAGCAAAAAATATATGGCCAAGCCTCTTTCCAGGTGTTCCGGCAGTAGACCTTTCTAATCTTAGCGTTTACACTACCTTCGATTACATTGTCAAACACTAGCTTATAAGCAATGTAAATAAGATGCAGTTAGCGCAACAGCAGTTTGATCGAACCAATCAAGCGTTGGTCTCTCAAATCTGAAGTGAAACATCTGATAATCACGCTCGCACAAAATTCGATCCGTATATTTCCAATAGGTTCACATGAAACCGTCCTGGTTCCGCTCTCCCATAAGTCCTATAACCCCGTATTTTATAATAATGCATAAATTCTGAAGACTTTATACCTAACTTTGAGAACGCTCCTTTTGGTTCCTAATATTTTATACACGGTAATATTCTGACCATTGATAGATTAAAAAAGATATGTTACGCTTTAACTTTGCGCGTGTAACTAAGATTTATTTACAAATCACTTAATTCAAGTTTTTTTCTCTCAAAGCTGATAATCAGGTGTTAAAATTATGCAAATGCACTCGATTTACGAATTTCATAAAGCAAGGATCGATAACGTATCTTTCAATTTTAACTAAGTATATACACGGTAATATTTTAGGCACAAAGTTACGAACGAAACCAATATCCTTTGTGGTCTCATAACTTTATGAGATTTACTGATTTCGTGGTACGAGTTTGTTAAATTTTGTGATCGTAAATGAGAGGGGTTTTAGCGGCGGAGCTTTTTATGCTTATAGTAATTGGTTTTGAAGAGTGATGGTGAATGAAGATCTTTTTGTATGGGACAAAATGATAAGTCAGCATGGCTTTATCAATTTTCTTTTCGTTCCGGTATTTGACGAGTCAAACTCTGAAGACTGTGCCGAATAGATAACATGGTGATACGTTTTGTATGGAAACATTAAAAGAGAACTACTAATACAGGAATAACAATGTGATGTGATATTACCGTGCACCACTTCACCGTGCACTTACACTACCTTACCCACTACGTACACTTAACTTACGTGCACTTATTACTTACTTACTTACACCGTATGCTTTCCAGCGGCTTGTATAGAAACCAAAAAATTCTGAATGTTTATCTAATTGTTTATAACTTAGAGTAACAATAAATCACTGTTTTTTCCAAATAGGTACAGTTGGTTCCGCAGAAGATATTAGGTGAAGTAAATACGTGAAAAGGTAACCCTCTAACAAGTTCGCAACATTTTGGTATGTGACAGCATTTTCTTTGTGGAACTGAGCTTTGCAATTTTAGATACTCACATTAGAACTATATAGGAATAACAAGTTATTACCTTATAAAAAATAATTGTTCTCGGATACAGAACACGGATAGAGTCACGGTCAACGGTAAAGCAAAATAAAGCAATGAGACGCGACACTAAAAATTTCGTACATAAATCTAATAAAAATCGAATTCAAAAAGACTACATAAAATATATAAAAAAAACACACAACACAAAAAAGAAACTAAAATTTCAGTCACATCGCACGGCCATTTCTTTGACTACTGAGCAGTACTGAGTGAA
This sequence comes from Alsophila aescularia, assembly GCA_946251855.1. Classification (NCBI taxonomy): domain Eukaryota; kingdom Metazoa; phylum Arthropoda; class Insecta; order Lepidoptera; family Geometridae; genus Alsophila; species Alsophila aescularia. The sequence continues at coordinate 45,663,897 of OX276383.1, read as the reverse complement.
AAATGACATATTGTCATCTGAGTTTAGTATGACATGTCATGTTGATTAAAGCCAGTTCGTTTGTGATGGCGAAAGAGTTTGGAATATATTTGGAACCAATAAGGTGGTTCCACCTTATGTGGTGGAAGTGGTGGTAGATAGATATATAGATAATACTTTATTTTACACGAGTTTCCAAAAATTTACAGCAAATAGGAACAATCTTATAATTAAAGTACAACGGGCGGACTTATCACTAAAAGCGATCTCTACCAGTCAATTTTTTTTTATTTTTTATTACGGACTAGGCAATCGTTTGACCACGATCTCACCTGATGGAAAGCGATGATGTGGTCGAAGGTGTAGCACGCTTGCCTAGTAGATACCTATTCACAACCTTTGGATATAAAGAAATAATGGAGTGAGAAATAAGGTTGCACTCAGTAGTAATGTTTAATATTGTAGCACTGATACGGACTGTTGGAATGCTATTCTACATTTTACTTTTAGGCCGGTAACCGTAGACGGCTGCAAAAGTCAGAAAAGTCCTGCTTTTTTGGGATTTTGTTAGGATAGATCGGTACCAATAGAGTACTTCGAAAGACCGGCGCTGACTGCGTGGTGCTCGAAAAACATGCAATTTTCGTTTTTATTTTTTATTTTGACTTAAGATATCAAAAGGAGCTTCCCACTGAAAAAATATTAAATAGTACTTTTATAGAGGAGACAACATTTGTTATAATTTGAACACAATTGCTGCTCTGTAAGCCAAACAAAATCCAAAATACAACATTGAAGTGCGTGATACTTTTCCCCAAAAAGTTCGAAATTGTAGTTTTAGCTGCCTTCCGAGCAGAATATCGGCTATAATACTCATTCTGCGAGGAATGTTATGAAAAAAAAGTTGTAGAACAGATATTTGTCATTAAATTGAGCTCAAAAAAGACTTTGTAGAACTAAAAGTTCTCTAAAATAGCAATCTGGACAAAATTAGGAAAATACAATTTTTAAGTAATGTAAATTGCTATTACGGATGTTATTTGCTTTACGGGATATTTGCCCAATCTGCTGCCAACGCCAACGTCCATCTCGCTTGTCTGCCTCCAACGACAAAAAGGCTGAAGCCATTATTTTTTTTGTAATTTCTTTTTTTTCGTTTTGTCCAGATTACACGGTAATTGTTAGTACAAACATACAAAACAAAAATATTCTAGTGTTTAAACTGCTCTAAAACTTCATTTCCCCGTAGGAAGCACCTTTTAGAAGTTATAGCCGAAAATCTAAAAAATATATAAAATTTCTATGTTTTTCGAGCACCACGAAGTTCGCATATGCCTTTCGAAGCTACAAATTAAGTTTTACACTACTGGTATCCTAATAACATCCCAAAAAAGCAGGACTGTGCAGATTATTGCAACCTTCAATGTCTTATAATCATCCGGCCTATTTACTTATTATTATTTTATAAATAGTTCTAACTCGATATTTAATTTTGTTGGAAGGCCCCGACTCGACTAACTTTAGTAGAAAAATAACAGGGATCAAATTAATTGGATTAAAAATCCACTTCTCCATAAAATGGCTAAAAATAATTCAATTTAACACCCTCTTCGTACACATACAAAATCATCCCTAAATTTAAAATACGCCCAATTCTCTCTTAAAATGCAAAAGCTTACCGTAAAGTTTGTAATCGTATTTTATCATAGTTAAATCGCGTTTCGTCATCGTCCCATACCTGACCTGATTGCATACCAAATTGTTCATGAATAAATAATATCGAAAGAGAACACTTAAGAAGACGTGCCTCGTAGGCGGGGAGGTACTGGTAGGTTTATTTACTTGAAAAGATATGCATTACTCCTTTTAAACTGAGTCTTGTCTTGTTTTGTCTTGTCTTGTCTACATTTTACACACATCTGCGTAGTTTTTTTATGTTATAGAAAAATCTTTATTGATGGTACTTGGCATCCCAAATTTGCATCCCCATTAAATGAGGAGTCTAATAAAGGCTAATAACTGATATCGCGTAACACTCATAAACACCGGTGCCGAAGGGTAAAAGGTACACAGTCATTTAAACACATAACACATTTGATTTTTATGTTGTATATATTATTATTATTTTGTTATTAAGATCGCGATTTTTATATGTCCAATCTGGATTTCCGATTGATCAAAAAATAATGTTTGTCAAGAAAAAATACGGTGAAAAATAATGTTAAAAATATTATAATGCTTGCTCATAATTCAGAAGATATTATTGACATAATAAAAACTGAACTACGAGGTATTAAAATATATTTTTTATTATTAATTGCGTTATTACATTATATATGCGAGGTTCAACTCGCAGTTGACTGGTAATTATATTATGTGTTGTGCATTGTTAGCGATTCACCTGCGTCATTAGAGTGGCAAGATATATTTTTCACTTTTTTTCACTGCAATCCTTATTCTGCAGACGGTGTGTCAATAGTCGAAGAGCAGTAGTGCGACACTAATCAAAAATATATGTATTAATAGTTTCGCATAAAAGTTTCAAGCAAAATATATGGCTACCAAATGGTAAAATCGTTTCCTCTAGTAATTCGTTAAGAAAGAGGCTTGCGACCTAACATGCCTTGTAAAAGATTGATTGTGTTGTGCTAAACTGAATTCAAAGGATTTAAGGTAAAGAGCCTTCTGAAATATAAATAAGGACAAAGTGTGTTAAGCCTGTACACTTGGTAATGCGAGAGCAAATTTAAATATTTAAGATACTCGTATCTAAGAAATCAGTTAAAGATTTCACTAAACACCATCCATACCAATTTACAAAAGTGAAACGTTGTCTGTTTGTTTGTCTGTATAGGGAGCTTTCACGCGATAACGTCTGGTCGGATTTTCATGAAATTTGGAATGGAGATAGCGTATGCGCTCATTGCGACGTTCGTCAATAGCGTGTCTAGAGTACGGAGTAATGTACAGTTGTCTATGCCCTGGATACACATAGGATACACACAGGATACGTTTAATCATCATCATCATCATCCTTTACGCTTAATGAAATTTGGATTGGAGATAGCTTATACCCTGGAATAACAAATAGCATACTTTTCTTCATCATCATCATCATCATACTTCACTCTCAAACGGCTGAACGGATTTTGATGAAATTTGGAATGGAGATAGCTTATACCCTGGAATAACAAATAGGATACTTTTCTTCATCATCATCATCATACTTCACTCTCTAACGGCTGAACGGATTTTAATGAAATTTGGAATGGAGATAGCTTATACCCTGAAATAACACATACAATACTTTTCAACATCATCATCATCATACTTCACTCTCTAATAGCTGAACGGATTTTGATGAAATTTGGATTGGAAATAGCTTATACCCTGAAATAACAAATAGGATATTTTTCTTCATCATCGTCATCATACTTCACTCTCAAACGGCTGAACGGATTTTGATGAAATTTGGAATGGAGATAGCTTATACCCTGAAATAACACATACAATACTTTTCGACATCAACATTATCAACATCATCATCATCCTTCATGCGTGTGAAACCACGGGGCGCAGCTAGTATAGTATATTTCAGATACTAGATAGGTATGGGTAAGTTTACTTCCTAAATGAAACAGTTTTTGGGATATTATCGCGGTATCAAAGAGATGACGGACACGTATAGAGTGTACATTTCTGTTGTACGGTTGTTTGTCTGTTTTGTATGAGAAGAGCCAAAGATCGCTCAGTGGCCATATATCCAGCAGTGGACTTATTCAGGCTGATGATGCTGATGATGATGACAGCTTTGTAACCCTCCTGCTAAAAAGGGTATTACTCACATAGAGCTAAAAAAAAATGGTTACATGAGTACAGTAGACACAAATAATCTTTGTGGCTGGGAAGTTGTCTACAAGTCACTGCGCAATAAAACCGCACACCCTACTATTTATCTTGAACGACCAGGATGACTGGTAGAAAATTCTTCCTAACATTAAGTCCTCCATGTACACTTTTTGTGCTAAAGTATTAAATAAAAAATATTGAAGGTGAAAACAGCATTATATAACTGCCTTGCTCACTCCATTACTTTTTCGCTTCGACTATCTCGCTTACTTTATGCTGTTTATCCTCATAACTGAGCGTTGTACAACTACTTCGCTTACGTTTTTCGCATCATCTATCTTGCACTTACATTTTGCTGTTTTATTCTCATAGCTGTACCTGCGCAATTGTCCACAGAGCCTAACTTCAATGTTGAAGGTGTAGACAGCATTGTATAAATGCCTCGCTCACTTGATTATGGTTTCCGCATTTTCTATCTCGCTCTTACTTTATGCTATTTTATCCTAACTTCACAACCACAAAGATCAGCTACGACTACTATACATGCTTGTAATAGATATGGCATCTGACCACAGGGTAGTATTATTAAGTATTCTGTGCCACATGTATGGAGTAATATGCAATAGTCTATGGATCAGGCTGTGAAAGATGTTGCCAGAATACCCAGAATAGGGCTAACCAACAGCTTTTGCTATGCGTTAGGTAGGTTGTCTCGTGTGGTATCTGCTGACATCGTACTCACTTGCTACTTTGCGACTGTACACTCCCTTTTACAGTATGGAGCGGAGTTGTGGGGGCGCGCCGCCGACAGGGGACGCGCCTTCCGTATGCAGAAGCGTGCTGTGCATTGTGAGGGTGTCGCGGGTGACGTCGGTGAAGCCATACTTTACATCATTACAGATTCTCACGCTGCCCTCGATAACAATCATGCAAGTTGCAATGTATGTGAGGCAAAACCTCACAACATTTACGACGCGCGGAGAGAACCAAACTCACGGCCACAACACACGTGGTGCGGGTAAGCTTGTGTTGGTCTCTCATAGGCTGACAAAATCTAATAGACTCGCTCAGGTCCTGGGACCGTCTATTTACAATCGCCTGCCGGATCAGGTCAAAGATGCGCCTAGCTTGGGATCCTTTAAAAGCAAAATTAAAGTATGGCTGATTGAGAAGGCGTTCTACGATGTAACGGAATTTATACCAGTATATCGATAATTCAATGTTATTATTGTTATTATTATTTGAAAAAATGTTATTATTATAATTTGATATTTCTTTTACTTTTTATTTTTATTTTTAATTTACAATATTGACCTGTAATAATTATTACCAATAAATTGATTATTCTGATTATTCTGATTAACCTCGCGTCCGTATGTTTGTTTCTAATTCTGTCTCATAAAAAATTTAATTGTAAAGGATTGAAGACTATAAAAATCCATGTAAATGTAACTACCCTCTGAATTTATAAAGCCGTTCTTACACCGGTCGACATCACGTTAGACGAAGGGTTCGTTTCAGAATTTGCTATTATAGTAACTAATTGCCATCTATCACAAATTATGTGGAAGATAAAACTTTTGTTTTATAAGCAAAGTGTTTCCTGGAACTGACAGTACCGCATTCGAATGTTCTGTTTGTGATCGACAGCTATGAAACCTAGGACCAAAGTTTATGTTTAACCAATAAATTTTAATTTACTTGCACTTTGATTGACGCATTTTTTTAATTATGGTTGTGTCGTTTTGTAACTAGCAATGCCCGCAGTTTTGCCCGTTTTTATTACTTAAAAGTAACCTTTGTGTTACTCGTATTATGGGACCAAAAGTACTAAATACAATATACTGCATTTCATTAAAAAAACGTTTAGCCGTCAATTCGTTTTTTATGTGTGAAAAATTTCGGCCGGGGAAGCGCGCGATATTGTAGAAGTGATTGAAAAATTACGGTAAGCGTTAAAAAAAAGAGTAACATGAAGCTGGGGAATTAAAAAACAAACGTCAAGGAGAAGGTGAAGGAGAAGAAGGATAATGTCAAACGTCAAATGTCAAACGTCAGATGTCAGATGTTACAATGCCACTACTGTACGGTTCGCTTTTTTTTATCGATTGCTCCTCTTCTTCTTTTCGGATTGAGATACTAAGTACACCAGTTTGTAAGTCAAAAACTAAACAATTGGACAGTAATAAATGCGCGAACATATAATAGACACCTTTTTTTACATATTCTTGACAGTAGCTTATTTTAAGTCCTTTAGATAATTTTTTTTCGTTATCTTCGTTGTACATACTTGTTATAAGTATAGATTTCAAATCGCAAACATCGTGTTTATAAGTGACTAACTGTGTCTTCGGCTTTGCTTGCCTGGTCATTGCTCTAGGTTAAAAGTATATTTTTTTTCAGGACCAAAACTACCTTTATAGTACAATATACTAGATTTCATCAAAATTTGTTCTACCTAGGTAAAAATAATAACCACCATAACAAAGACATAACATTAACGTACAGTTCAATTGAAGCAACGGTGCGGTCAATCAATAGCAGACGGTCAATACTTGATGAGGTCGCCTGTTACTTGGAAACGGTGGGAATACAAAACGTATCGAACGGCTATAAGGAGGTTTTATTGGGAACTTACTTTGGAATGACGCGTTCTTATAAATAATCTATTGACGAGGAGACAATCAAGTCATTCGACTACCCACAGCCAAAGTGCAAGAATGCAAGATCTTGCGGCAGTCATCTGCACTGAAAATGCTATTTTGCTAGATAAAACCAAAAAACCTTTCAGAATTGTTTCACACTACTGCCAAAGTGAAATTATTGTACTCTCTTAAGAAGGCACTCTCTCCATACTTATCAATTTAAGAGAAACGACACGAAAGACAGGTCAAGACAGGACGCCGAGTTTGGCTTGAATGTCAGCAACCTCTGCAACGAGGAAACGAAATGACAGTCCCCGTTAATAACAAAACCGTAGTTACAAGAATCAACAACATTCAATAAGGTCTAAAATAATTTGCCAAGTCACAAAAAATACATGTTAATGCCACTGAACAATGCGCCCTATTATGTGCTAATGGTATTTATCAATTTGATTTTCTTAATGGTTATGGTATTTATGGTTAGTTTTACTGTAGATCGACTAACAAAGAGATGCTTATAGAGTATGCATATTAAGCAAAGGAATTATGATGTACTAGCTGTAACCGGGGCTTTGCCCGCGTGGTTATTTAATTTAAAAGAAGCCCATATGTGGTTTTCCACTACCAAAAGTACTTATAAAGTACAATATCCGGGAAGTATAGAAATGGGTCTGTAGTTAGTCGGATCATTTTTACTGCCAGACTTAAATAAGGAAATAAGTTTACGAATTTTCATTATTTCAGGAAAAAACTCTTTCATCAACACAATTATTACAAAAAAAAATTGGAGCAATAATACCAACAATAGAACTTAAACTTTTAGAAGATATTCCTCCGAGATCCTCTGTATTTTTTATTCAGACTTTCCTATAGATATACTAAAATTCTTCAAAATTCGTTCAGCTGTCAAATAGTTTTTTTTATATTGTTCGGCATCTAATCATCGGGTTTAGATACCAAGTACTCAGTTTTTAAGTCAAACCCTAAGCTATCCAACAGTGAAAACCGCATCGCAATTGGTCTAGTAGTTTGACGTGATGCGTGAATAAACAAACAGACAGACACTATTTTTATAGATTACTAATTATTATTTCGAGATCCTGGAGAAATACTTCGCCCAAAGTTATACAGAACGAGACAAAGTTAATTCACAGCATAAAAGTGGCCATAGTTTTATTCATCAACTTCTTATATGAGAGATTCCCAATTCGCCTATCCGGTTAAAGCACTTTGTACCTTATGTCAAAGTCTGTGTATACATACACACAGAATAAATAATAGTCACTTTGGGCAAATTGGCGCTATAATATTGTCGTTGTTGTGGTCGCGTCAAACTTATTTTCCATTCCTTGCTCAATGGCTTGGCGCAATCGTACAAAACTCAGCCTGTAAATGGCTGAACACATGTAGCCACTGACAAACCGAACCAATTACTAATTAATTTATTATGTATGGACATACCACCACGGAAAAAAGACGAAGCCATAAATGGGGTTTTATTCTTTTCACTCATATAATTACATCCCCCCGAGTAACATAGGCTATTTAACTCTATGTAATAATATGTTCTAGACTCATAATAAAACAGTCCCTACTATTCCAGTAGATTTAGAGCAAATAAGCTATGACAGACGGACAGACAGACAGACACGAGTGATCCTGTAGGGGTTCCGTTTTTTCATTTGGATGGTAAAACGGAACCTAAAATGGGTATGGGTATGGGACGTGTATGGGACTCTAAAATCGAAGAAATAAAAATGAGATAGTCCTAAGAATAGATCTAAAATCAGCTGAACAGCACTTGTGACAACTCCTGGTACAGGAAGCGGTTTGTGTATGTTTCTGCTGGGAAGTATAATGATAAAGTTAACGCTATGCGCCCATCGCTCGCTGTAGTCAGTTCCCAGCAATTAGTACATAATGATATAAAATAGGTATATCTACTCGTTGTGTATAAAATAAAATATATCATCAGAAATAGCAGTACTACAATGTAGCGTCCAGTTAAGTCAAGATTTACGTAGTCTAATCTAATTCTCAACACTTGGTCATTATTTATAATTAACGGAGACAAATTCCTACACACTAGTTCAGATGTTTATTTTGTTACATACAAATAAATATTTTGATATAATATTTCTTTATCATCTATAATTATATATAAAAACGAATGTTTGTATGTTTGTCTGTGCGCGATGCGATCCTAAACTATTGAACGAATTGTGACGAAACTTTGGCAGGGTCTTCCGAAGACGCCCGGGATTGTTTATGGCTAAAAAATCATAACAATTAATTAATTTAATCTTAGTATATTTTGAATCAAATTTGACCAAAAATCCTAAGCTTTTGAAGCTTTTGTCAAAATGAAAGGAGGAGGTACTTCTGAAAAAGCGCACAATGGTTTATGGCCAAAAAACGTAAACTAGACTTATTTTTTTCAAAAGTAAATTTAATCCTTGTAAACTTCGTAACGCGGTTTTTTTTCCCCTGGATTCTATTGTATACTTACTTCAATTTAAGATGCACCGCTTAAAATAACGTAATTAAATCAGGTTTTTAACATGTTGTCTAATAGCGTTTGAATAAATTCGGACACGTTCTGAGACAGCGTTTGGAGAAATCGGGACTCTCGCCGCGTAGAAACAAAGTTGTTTTTACGCTGACAGGCTTTAGTGATAGTTTAGTGAGTGAAGCTAAGATGCCAGGGGCAAGAATACCTTGTTACGAAGCCAACAAGGTTTAAATTACATTTAAAGAAATTAAGTTTAGTTTAGTTTTTGCCCGAATCGCTACCAATACCTTGTTACAAAGCCAACAATGTTTAAATTACATTTGAAGAAATTCTGTTTAGTTTAGGGTATGTCCAAATCGCTACCATTGTCATTGAAGATTGCACGCGGGCAAAGGCGCGGGGCGCAGCTAGTGATAACATAAATATTAGACCCGTTTCCCATTACCTTTTCTTATGTAAGTGATGATGATGGTGCGGTCTAAGGTTTGACACGCTTATCTAGAAACATCGGTGTTATCAGTTCGATGAATAGGTGGTATCTGTTTTCAGTTATCTGTGCTTTTCTATAGAAATATAAATATATGCCAGCAAAGCGCACCCTCCCCCAACCACAAATAACTAGCTTAAAAGCTAGAAAAACACGAATGCCCTGCCAAAAAATAACTTATGCCAATTAATTATATACTGTCGGAATGTGCCTATCAAAACCTTTAATTTTATACCCATATCGTAAAATACGAAGTTTTATTTTCGCATTTGAAAATGTAGAAGAGACCAAATAGAATTTAAAAAAAATATGCCTATTTTACTCGGGGAGATGTAAGGATTCTAACGATAGCCATTCGTCTAAATCTGTTCAGGCATATAAAAGTTATCGTGCAATAAAGAAACTCACATCCATACAAACATACATGAGTTCTTAAAACATTACACTCCTTTTTTTTGACAGTCGTGTACAAAATAACTAAATTTAGTTCACTGCATTAATGTAAAAAACTTATAACATACAATATTCGGCTAGTATCCATCCATACCAATATATAAAAGTGAAACGATGTCTGTTTGTTTGTTTGGGGAGCTTTCACGCAATAACGACTGGACGGATATTGATGAAATTTGGAACAGAGATAGCTTATGCCTTAGAATAAAATATAGAATACTTTTTATCCCGGAAAAATTTAAGCTTTCACGGGAAAACTGGAAAATGTTGATTACTCGCTGTAAGGAACGGTTGCCATGGAAACGAACTAACAAGTCCCCTTAGTCCGCCCCTTGTGAGACTCATTGTTATACCTTATTTTTATATAATTTCTCGTTGTACTTCTGGTGTCCAATAAAGAGTTAATCTATCTATCTATCTATTTATCCAGTCTGTCAAAAACTTCAAGAGCATTCGTGCTATACCTACATTTGCATTGGTTTTTAATAATTTAGAAGAACATAGAATGCTTTTTGTCGCGATAAACTGTAGTCCGCGCGGACGAAGTCGCAGGCGGGAAAGCTAATGATATACTATACTTACAAACAGCATTCGGCCAGTACAATGACCGCAGCGATTAGCACGCAGTTTCCTTTCGGGGCGCTGCTGACTGTTCCAAGCTGCGAAAGTATGCTACTCAATGGAAACTCTTTGGTATTGATCTCATATCCACCACACACCACAGAATAAATAATATGTCCATACTAGCTGCGCCTCGCAGCTTTGTCCGCGTGCAAACTTTGCCTTTTTCTAAATAGGAATTTCAAACATTCCCTCCTTAGTATTATAATACGGCCCTCGGGTACTCACTGAATATGTCTCCCCTCCTGTCACGTAACGCATGTGACGAATGAGGAAGGGGAGAGTTGGATCTCTCTTATGTGGGAGTAAGAGGAGGTATCTACGTGTTACGCCGTTGTATGACGTAACGACTAGGTAGATAGGAGGTTTTACCTCTTTACGTTATATTATGACGTAACGCTCGTAGGTAAAATCAAAGGTTATCTAGAGTGAGACAGGAGGTCTCACCTTTTTGCTCTACGCTGTGACGTAATGCTAGAGTTCTTCTATGGCTATAGATCTTTATCTCTAGCCATAGAAGAACGTTATGATCCTTAAGAACAGACTAGACTGTAGAGGTAAGGTGTTTATCTTACAGATAAGATTATGAATTACCTTACTTCTAGATAAAAGCCCTAAGTCTATGACTAATGGACCGTAAGATAGCACCTTACCTCTAGGTAAGGTGCTATCTTACGGTTTGCAAGATTGTGAATTACACTTACCCCTGATTTAAGGCCATTAGTAATATACTCTTTCGAGGGTATGAATTCTTATTGTTCTATGACTATGGCTTGCTACTATATGGGGATAGCCGTTATGTGTTGGATGGGGAATTATGCTTTTTAGACATAAAACCTCATGAGCATGAGGCGTTAACCTGGCTATGATACGTTACGTACAAAAATTAAAATTAAAGAATAGATATTACACATATCAATAATCTTTGATTTCAAGTATAGCGACAAGACACGAGGGCCTTTTTAAGATATGTTGAGGATCTGTCTGAAATATTTTAAGAGTGACCGAATTACCTCAAGATATCTTTATAGAATAACTAGAGGGTATCCTGGAGGATTAGTCAAGGTTATCCCTCTAGGTATTCCATCAATAATGTTCAAAGACTATCCTGAGGAATTATAGATGATCGAGGCAATCTAGGGATGTTCGTCACGAGCAATCTAGTTAAGTAATTTTTCAATTTTAGCCAAAATAACAAGAATTACGCAATAATCTAACAAGGTAAGATAAGAATTGAGCGTAGTTAAACAGAAAGCGACCATCAACGAAGAACGCAATTTGAGATACTGTCGTTTAAAGGGGTTTTCACTGCTTTTTTATGTACAGTTCAGAATTGATTTAAATGTTATACTTATATCAAAGGACACTTCAGAGGCTACGAAATGGGCTATTTATAACTAGAAAATTAATTAATTTTGTTAATAAACTTTTGAGTTAAACACGTAGTCGTTTTCTGCTTTTTGCAACAATTCATAATTTAGTTTTTACGCATCCATAGAAATGGTCTCCTTCAGCTTATTGAGGTTTGGACAACAACCGAGAGATATGAAAAGCCAAATCAATGGTGTTATTCTGCAAATTGTAATAACCATATAAATGAAACCTAGAACGACTCAAGGGATTGTTATGCTCGCATGAGTTCTTTCCATAGCGCCCTGCCCCCTGTGTGATGCTAGACGAGATCAAAACATGGACGAAATATTATCAAGAAAAATATTATAATACGCCAAAAATATTTTTTGCAAAATTAGACCATTGCTGTGGTTGGCTTCTGCAAATAAAAAAATGGGAACGATTCCATTATAAATAAAATTTGCAGAAGCCAGACCAACTGCGATAGTCGGATTCTGCTTACCAAAATTTCCTTTTTTAGGGATATTTTGCTAGACCATTCCCAAAAATGGTCGTCTTTGACACAAAAATGGGTGATAATGGCATGTGGTCTTATTGGACAATTTAATATCTTGATATCTTGACCTCAGAATGTGCTTTGAAGAAACGTGTCTTTGGAATAAGAAAGTAAATAAAACCTTAAGTCATAGGCATTATAACTCATTTTCTCAAAAAAACAGGGTTGGTCGCTTTCTGCTTAACTATGCTCAATTACAGACAAAGACACCTCATACTTCGTTTTTATCTGAATTCTATCCCTGAAAACAACCAACTTCGGTAATTATTTTACCTTACAGAAACTAATATTATGAACAGATAATATGTTGTTCTATGAAAATACACAATACCTCGGTATTGTGTATTTTCATGTGCATAACATGTTTAAAAAGTATGTCTGGAGGTAGTTATAGATAACTTCGATAATTCTTATTCAACAATCATACCATTTCTAGTAAAATCATATAAATAGCTTGAGGCCGGTTATAGGACATTTTAACATGAATTATAAAGAATTATTCATTATATAACAATTCCTATCATCTCGCAATCAAATTATTACACCAAAATCATAATATTGTATTAACTTAACGATATTGTTTACAGAGATGAAAAAAACACTCAAAATAAACCAATCATCGAGTCTTATACATCTCTAAAAATTATCATCCACTCAAAAGGTGTAATTGGAGACCAAGAAGAGTTAGTTAAAAGGATTATTGATAAGATTATATCTCCACCAAAGAATTGTAAGTACTTAAGCATAAAAAGAAATACTACACTCCCCCTTAATCTTTTGGTCTAGGGTGTGCATTGTCCGTCAGTCAGTATGTCACCGTCCTGTTTTTAAGGAATAGATGACATCCAAATAGAACCTCAACATTCTCATTTCACCGACGCAATTTTGCTACGAATATTCATGAATGCATAACAAAACGCACATTGGCATGGAAATAAATCACAATTATAGATAGATGGGAAACGGGCGTGCGTTAACATACGCCCACAGCATAAAGGGGTAATTAATATCAGAGCTGCGAGTAGTTTGGTCACAGGTCACTGCATCCTACAAATTTTGTTTACAGTACTATACTCCAGTGCTCCATACACAGGATATATTTTTAGGTTAGGACCAAAATCTTTGCATTGGAACAAAAGTAGCATTTATATTTTTATTTTGTGCAAAATGTAAGTATTAAAAGAAAGCTCATTGACTGTCCTATTTTTATAATTAGCCTATTATGTACGAGCGGTTGCTCACTATTTAAGTTCATTGTCACCGAGTTTGCGCTCGGCAAGCGTCTGGCGTCTTGGTGGTTGCAGTAGTTGGTGATACTGATAACACACAAAATACTCCAGCCCAGTACTTCCTGGGGAACACCAGCGTTACTCAAATGCAGTTCATTCAATGGTCTATAGAGATTCAAATATAAGCGACGGATTGAAATTAAATGTAATTGAAATTTGCTTGGATCAAAATAACGAGCCTTGAAGCTCAAGCGTTCACCGTGACTGACGAATAAAACCAGCATGTCTGGTTGAATGCATTTGTGAGGTCTTCATTGTCATTGCAGCCGTCGATTGTCGGTTGGACATACGATTCATAAATATAATTCATACGCTGCCATATCCCACCCAGACGTCTCGGTTGTCACTACCGGCCACCGTGGCCAAACGTGGCCTTGCTCTGTTTTGGCACAGAAAAGCTTTATCAACCTGGTTCCACTGCCAAACAATACCTAATTAATAGTTAAATCAAGTGTTAAAATGTTTCTCTAGACAGCTAACTGAATTTGCTGAAATTCTCTCAATTTCCCGAGCCGCTGGCGTACGAAGACCCCGTACTAATTGTTTTGGATGCTTTCCAAAATACATACTTACTACAATTTCGGAGTAACGCGATGCATTTGCGAATTGTTTCGTTTATTAACGGGGACTGTCACTAATTTAATTGTAATTTGGGTTAAGTGATAGCATGTCTGGTTGACTCTTGGAGTTCTCTTCAGTTGCATCTTATTATGTTGCTAATGGTGCCCATACACGCAAAGGTATACCCGACAAGTTTATATGAACAGATTGATTTATGTGTGTTGCACAGGTAAAAAGAACATGGATTAAAAATATAACTCAAGTGGACTGTTTAAATTTTATTAAGAAGATAATAATTATGATAATATTTTTTATTAATAATATTTTTGGTTATGTTATGGATATATGTATATATATATATATTGATAATAATTTTAGAAAGAAGATTAAGCTTGTTCTTACTTTTAGCTTTCACGTGTCGCACTCACACTTTCACGTGTCGCACTCACACTTTTCATTCAGATTTGCATTCAAAACTTTTTTCCGAAGCGTTGTTATTGTTACAAATAAATTATTCATCTTCGTCATCCCATTGCGTTGCCGCTGCTGAAATTTGGCAGAGAAAGAAGAAACAAGAAGAGAAAGAGATATACATATACGGAGAGAGAGAGAGAGAGAGACACAGAGAGAGAGAGAGTATGGTTCATGCCACCATGCTTGCTTGCAATCTACCAACATTTTCCTAATATTTCGCTTTCACTTATTTTTTTCCGGAATGAATTTTATTTGTATCTCTGTATTATACTGTATCTAAGTGAACAATTTAAAAAAAAATGTTTTTACAGTTCCCATGTGAAAGCTAGTCCATCCAATCTACCAAAACGGCCGTGATTCATACGACGTTTTTCAATTCATTAAAAAAAAACTAATGTTTTTTATTAACCATACACGTAATAAGGATACAAAAGACGCACCAAAATCAGTCACACAAACAAAACGAAACACACCATAAACTTAGAAACTCTTACTGAGCCGAACTCAGTAGGAGTGGGATGTTAAATAATATCGAGCTTGCACTCTTCACAGTGCTATCGATCGCATGCATACAGTGTTAAATACATACATACTACCTACACACACCCTAAACTTATAACATCCCTCTCCTATTGAGTTCGGGGGTTAATAAAAACTGTTAAGAAAACACCGCACAAAGGCGATAAAAATTAAATGAACTTTCGAGACATGTTTCCTAGCCTCGAAAATATACTTTTCAAGCAACTGTTTTGAAAAATAAATGAAAAATCATCTTTAATCCTTGTACAAATTCAGAACCTAAATTTCTAAGTTTCCCTCGCAAAAGTCACTAAAACCTCGTAAGACTATAAAAAAAAAGTGCCAGTACTTTACATAATTTTTGTATTTCGTATATCAGACGAATACCTAGAATTATTACTGCAGAATAATGTAAAAATTAAACAGATGCGAGAATTATGCTAAACTTCGGTAGCATAAAAATACCTGTATAAATAGCTTGACGATTCCATGAGACGAATAGAGTTTTTACTCTAGATACTGTTTGTAAGCTGAATTTAAACTACAAAGACGTCGAATTTTCAGGTGAGCTTCCATCTGTACTATTAGATAGATCATCAAAAGTTAAGAGAAATTTTCCAATAACTTTGCGTCGTTGTAGTGATTCATTTTGTAATAGTGTAGAACATAAATTAGTCTTAGATAAAATGTACTGTGATACTAAGTAATGCAGCAATAATGTCTTCGAATTCTAGTAAAAAATAAAAACAGTAGAAATAAACATATAATAGGTTGCAATAAGCACGTATCAAAAGTCCAAAGAGAGGCAAGACTTATGTTTCAAACACGGATGCGAGCAGGCAAGCCTAAATCAGGAAAAACTTATGAAGACATGTCTCATAGTAGAAAAATATTTAAGTCTAAGCTAAAGTGGTGCCAAAATCAACAAGAGCAAATTAAAATGGATATACTCGCTTCTCATCATAAATATAGTAATTTTAAACAGTTTTGGAAATGTACAAATAAATTAAACACCAGACCTGGACTCCCTGTGGGTGTAGATAGAGTATGTAATAAAAAAGATAGTGCAGATTTAATCAAAAAAAAAAAAAAAGTTAAGGCAACTCTTCCGCGTACATCTACAGTGCTAGAGGTGGTGTCCAACTGTAACGAGCTTACCATTAAGTTCACTGCGAAAGAAATAAGAAGAATCATCTTCCGTATGAAGAAAGGTAAGTCTCCCGGTCACGATGGACTAAGCATCGAGCACCTAATTTGTTCAAGTACTCGCCTATCTACAGTAATGTCTATGTTTTTCTTTCTTTGCTTAGGACATTCTCATTTGCTTAAAGATCTTATGAGAACTATAGTAGTTCCCATGGTAAAATACAAGACCTGAGATATATTAGATAAAAATAATTACAGGCCCATATTACTAGCTACCATCATAGCAAAGGTGCTTGACAGTGTGATTGGGAGACATCTTGATAGTCATTTAAACTTGCGTGACGCACAATTCGGTTTTAAAGCAAGTTTGTCAAAATTGGATCAAGTTTTTAGTTTGAACACTTAACCTATACTACTAATACTTGCTTCGCCGTAGTCAAGCAAAAAGGGGCGAATAGGGGCGACGCTATGGTGGAACATCCACATACCCACCATACTTAATCTGTATGTGGGTATATTTATATATTATACATACATGCATACATACATACATACATAGACTGTTAACCTCATTATCATTTCCTTGCTTCGCCGTAGTCGGGCAAAAAACGAACTCCTCCTTTGGAAGTCAAATAAAACGAAAATTAAGAAAATTCTTTGAATTTATATATAATTGCATCTCCATTGCAATAGTTACATAATTATATTGTACCTGGAAGGTACAAGTAGAAACTTAGTACAAAAATAAAACTCCAAAGCTTATTAGCTATTATCGCGTGAAAACTCCCCAAACAAAGAGTTTCACTTGTATGTACATATTGGTGTGGATTAATATAACGACCAAAGATAAGTTCTGTCATCAGCCGCCACACTCACACAGTCAAGTCTATCTATACACACCACAACCACTTTCAACAAGCATGGACTCACAAAAAAGTCACGTGCCCTACCACGCGTTCCCGAAACTTTCATTACAAACAACGCTATAACTCAGTAGGCCGTTGGTGACAGACTATCTTCGTGCAACGAGTGAGTTTCATATTGCAAGACCGAAATAATTACAATTTCGAGGTCGCGCCCACGTCCCCGCATTTTATTTTCGCGTTCGTGCACCGCGATCGTGTTATTACTGCAATATATTTTGGTGGAAATCACTTTGTTTATGAGATTCGAGTCTATTGTCTCTTGCAGAATCTCTTGCTATCCTTGCGTTTGGGAGCTCTGTAAGTGCAAACATGATCATTTTTATTTTATTTAATTGTGTCAGTCCAGCAAGTTGTACGTTTGTAATTATTTTACATTATTGGGGTAAATTATAATAAATGTTATAAATTAGATGTTTAAGATTATATGTAGTTTTGCACCGCAATTTTGGAGGGAATCACATTGTTTTCGAGATTTGAGTCGGTGTCTTTTGGTTGTTTTGTGACTGAGAAGAGCTTTCACTTCTGAGGGATGCAAGCAGCATGAAATATATAAGTGAATGTGTCTAGCTTGGAAAAATGTTGATCATTTTTATTTTTTGAAGCAAATTGGAATAAAATATTGCAATGGAACAAATTATATGAATAGAAATAAAAATACATGCAAGGTGCATCAACAAGTCACAATTTTCCTCGGAGTTGCAAGACAAGAATTACTATTACAGTAGATAGACTGCCAGATTATTACAGTAGACTACCTGGGCCTGCAGTCTCGATATATATAGTACAACGATTATCATCGTAATAGTTAGTCGTATGACTATTACGATGATAATCGTTAGCTTTGACAGTTATTGTCATAAGCTATCGACTGTCATCGGTATATGTACTGACATTGACCACGATTGACATCGATATTTGGTAGCGACTACCAAATGCCGTTATAATCGGACTTTGCGACCGATTTCGGTTGTAAAGCAATCGCTGTCGATGTCGAGACTGCATGCCCTGTCCTGTCTAGCCTACAAATACAAAAACAGTTTTGGGCGAAATATGGTAAAAAATATGGACAGATAGCGGTGATAAAATAATACGAGTTGCGTTTACTCGCTGCCCCGGCAGTGGCGCCGTTGTGACTTTTATAAGAATGGTAAGTATTTTAGTAGGTATACCGTGCAAAGAGTAAAATATCATCTTTGCATTATATTATAACAACATCATTATGCAATAACGGGCAACGATCAAGGAACGAAGATAAAGATAGAAATGCGTTGACCTGTGGGACGGGCACCGATAACCCACGGGTCACCTAGTGCTTAAGGACCGTGTAGGTTATCCTTTGATATAGTTCGCTGTTTTTTATTTGTCAATGTAACAAGGGCTATAAAAACATATCTGGTAAAGTTGATATTGTTTACGTTGCCTTTGATAAAATAACTGGGCGGTTGTGAAAATGTTTTTGATCATGTGGTAATACCTCTTATTTCTGCCGTACACTTTTATAGACGGCTTAACAGTTTTGATTCCCCAATTTAGAAAAGGATTAAAATGAAAACCAGCCGCATAAATTATTTATTAAATATTAATATTTTTGTATTAGTCGTATTCTGAACATATAATCTTTATTTTAATGACCTAAATTTCCAAACCAAGTGAACATTATTTCAACAGAATCAAGCAACTTTAACAATAGAATAAATATGCGCTATTTTTCTGAGACGTATAATTTATATACGGCATAACGAAAATACCATTTCTTATTCCGAAGTATCATTTTGTCCATTCTCCATTACGTTACTTTCAAAGAAACTATTTCCACATCATATTCTTAGCCTTAATTTCAGAATCTTTCGTGGACATATATGAATTTTATCCGTCTCCTAAAATAAATAAGTATAAAACAGTTTTGTCATTTTATTAGGTTTACGACGCAGTGGCTCTAAAATAATGTAGCCAATGAAATTAGCCTATGTATATTGAGTTACATATCTAACTTATATTGGCATCTGTAAAACGAACGTACTACTGGGCTGATTGCAATGCGATTTTCAATTTTGGATAGAGGTTCCGAATTAAAATCTAATGAAGTTTTTTTTTTAGTTTTTTTTTTCTAGCCTGCTCTGTCCCACGGCTGGGCAAAAGCCACCCCCATCTCCTTCCAAGCATCCCTATCTATGGCCGCGTCAGACCAATCCCGCAGAAAGGAATCCAAGTCATCACGCCATCGTTTTCTTGGTCTACCCCGTCGTCTACGACCGTCTGCGGGTGTCCACTGGGTGACAACTTGGGCCCACCTGTCCGGGTGCATTCGGCTCACGTGACCCACCCAATCCCATTTCAGCCTGGCTGTCTTTTCGCCAACATCAGCAATACCTGTTTTAGAGCGCAGCGTAGTGTTTGGAACTCTGTCAGTTCTCTATACTCCTAGCATGCTACGCTCCATTGCTCGTTGACAAACCTTGAGTTTGGACTTCTGATACTCGGTCAGTGACCAAGTCTGAGCACCGTAGGTTAGGATAGGCAGGATACACGTATCGATGAGTTTGCGCTTTAGAGACAGAGGAAGGTTGCCCTTCAGTAGCGCCTTCATAGACCAGTAGCTCTTCCAGGCATTGTCGATGCGAAGATCGATCTGAATTTTTAAAAATGAAGTTTAAAAAAAAATGCGCGGCTTATGTGGTAACCAATACTCACAACAAAAATCGATTTATGTGCGTGCGCATGTACTGAGCCTTAAGGAATTATGATTACGGCCTACTCTCTCTCTTTCTCTCTCTCTGTGTATTTGTATCTGTGTGGAATTCCCATCAGCTGAAACATAAATAATGAAGCAATGGAAAACGCTGTTGTAAATAGTTGATTTTAGCAAAAAAATCGTGAAAAAAAAACTAAAAACTTTTTAGGGTGAAAGAAATGTGGCGTTTTCCATTATAGGACAGTTACGACACGATACATGTGGTATCACTGGCAATGGCAGTAATTTGTACGAAACGACACGGCAGCTGGTAAGTGGAAAAGCATCGTAATAATTATATCATTACGTTTTCAAACATTTATTCACCCGGTTGCCGTACCGGTGCCGGTAAATAGCGGAAAACGCCGTATTCTTAATTCAAATGTTTGATCAAATCTAACATACAATATCATCATCATCATCAGCTGAAAGACTTGCACTGCTTAAGTCCATGTAAAAATATTTATTGTAATAAGGCAAAATAATAGTATTTTTTCAGTTTAAAACTTAACATCTCATGAACAAAGAGAAAAACATAAATTATTATAAATAGATCAAATCAAAAAATTTGGTAAAATATATTTGCTTTGACTTTGAAAAGGAAATTTTCCATTTCTGTGCCGATTCAAAAATGAATCTCGCACAATACCCTTCTAACTCTAACAATGCTTCGGATATACGCCCGTTGTAGAAGAGAGCACCATGAACCTCTACCGGCATTCTCACCAGGGCCTGCAGTCTCGATATATATGGCGATTGCTTTACAACCACTAGTCCAATGCTGGACATAGGCCTCTTCCGGTTACCCCCCACATCCGCCTCCTGAGACCACCTGGGTGAACCACGAAAAGTTTTTTTTTCAACGGCTCACCTTTGTCTACTTAGGTTTTCCTTGGAAAATATTTAGTTTCCACCGTCCACCTTGTTATCAAAACTCCAGGGCACGCTACTGAAAAGAATTTGTTAAAATACACACCTGCCATAATAAAAAGGAACTTATGCCAATAAATTATATACGTTGGAATGCCAATAATTTATCGAGGCCTTCAATTTGATAGGTAATTTGATATTGCAAAAATAAAAAATAAAAAACTACACGCCTGCCCAAAAAAAGATTCATGTATGTTTGTATGTATGTGAGTTTATTTATTCCACTATTACTTTAAATGTCTGAACAGATTTAGACATATGTCTAAATCTAAATCTAAATGTATAATAAAATAGGGTATATGACCCTACGACGACAACATTGACGACATTGTAGCCATCGCAGGAAGTCGGTGGATGGAGGTGGCACAGGATCGCTCGTCATGGCGCTCTTTGGTTGAGGCCTATGTTCAGCAGTGGACTTCTAAAGGCTGACATGATGATGATATGTATTTAAAAAAGCGATATGACAGTATGCGACATTTTCAAATGCGAATAAAAAAAACTATATGAAAAAAACTATACGAATTTTACTATATGATATCAAATTGAAGGCCTTGATAAGCACATTCCAATAGTATATAATTTATTGGCATAAGTTAATTTTTTTGCAGGGCAGGCATGTTTTTTAGCTTTTAAGCTAGTTACGAGTATTTCGCATTTGTTTTTTTTTATTTTTATTTTGTGTTAGGTTAGGTTAAGGATGTAAGAATTCTAACAATACCCCATAGTTCTAAATCTGTTTAGGCATTTAAAAGTTGTGGAGGAATAAAGAAACTCACATACGTACACACATACATTCATACTAATTTATAAAAGTGAAACGTTGTCTGTTTGTTTGTTTGTTTGTTTGTTTGGGGAGCTTTCACGCAATACCGGTTGGACGGATTTTGATGAAAGTTGGAATGGAGATAGCTTATACCCTGGAATAAAACATACGATACTTTTTATCCCGAAAAATTGTAAGTTTCCGCGGGAAAACAGGAAATACTAGAAAAAAAATGATTACTCGCTGTAAGAAACGGTTGCCATAGAAACGGAATAACAATTTTGTCAAAAAAACATCAAAAGCTTATTTACTTTTACATTGGTTTTTAATGTCCTAGAAGAACATAGGATGCTTTTCTTCGCGATAAGCAGTAGTCCACGCGGACGAAGTCGCGGGCGGGAAAGCTAGTACATACATAAAGTCCTAACGATCCAATATTTACTAGTCTCTGCAGTACAGATACCGATGACAATTGATAGCTTCTGAAGGTAACTGTCGTCGGTCCACTTCGTGGGGGGCCTTCTCTCGTTTCGTGCTCCCCATTTGAGAATCTACGGCTATCTGTTCTACGAGCACATATTGACGGGTATCTGTTAGTACTAGAAGCTTAACTCTGCAGTAAGAAAGGTTTGAGCGCTTTCAAAGGTATTTAAAAACAAATATGGGAACGCTCAACCTGAGAAACGAAATTTTGTATAAGACAAAGATCAGATAGTTTGAGATGCCCTCAGCATTAAATTCTTAAGCAAGCAGCGTAATACGCCCTATTGTATATTTTCGTTTCAGAGAAATTCAAGAACATTTATCGACCAATCTCCGCAACTTTTATAATATAACTGTGACAAATACTTTACTTGAACATAACTTGAACTTCATTATTTCTAACATATCTAGTTGAATTTAAGAAATGTTTAGCGATTTGATAGTTAATCGAATATTCAGGTTCAAAACAAATCTATTTCTGCGAACCTTAATCTATATCCATTACCTGAAAATTCGTAACGGCTAAACTTTAGCAGTATATTTCATTAGCTTTTGGCATTCCGTTTGTTTCATTGCCAAAAAGGGTTTTACAGCTACTTTCATTGGAATATTTGATGACTTCGGTAACAAAAATACAATAAAAAAAAGTTGGACGCATATTTTTTTAAACTATTATATCTAAAAGGAGGAGTTACATATATTTTTATAATTTGTATATATATTTCTATATATTTTTGGATTGTAACTTTTAATCTTTCGCGATTCGAACACATACGAGGTAAATTAAAATTAAGTTTTCAGCGCAATTAAGTCCCGTTTAAAAATATAACTATATTTCTGGATGTTATGAATACATCATATATACAGGATATCTGGACCGACTTGGATTGATTTGGATTTTTAACAGTTTTAGTGGTACACCTTCATGGTGGTCCTTCAAATGTCCCGAAATCACATATATACATATATGGCCTTCCTATTTATGATTACATTGTTTTTGTTTTTAGGGCATGTGTATAAAATTTCAAGAAATTTGGTTCAGTGGATATTTAGAAAATCCTGAAGTAATTTTCTGTGGTAATAAAAATGTAAAAAGGTCAAATTATTGTATGGTACAAGCACGTGGAAGTCTTTCGTATAAAAGCTGTGCCAAAAATATCACCCCCCTATTATATGTTACAGTAAAATTTTATAATTTCACTATCCGACTGCATCCCATTGCTGTCATCCAGTATAGACAGATAAGTTGAGGATGGGTGTATAATAGAGATGTATTAATGAATTTAAATCATTATACGCGATAACGTAAATCAAATAAAAAAGTATTGGCGATTTGATCATAACATTAAGAATTATGTTCCTTATTTGACCGCAGCTTTAATCACGTGATGTACCAAGTGTAGCAAGTGTTTTTTTTTATTATTCCTTTGATTGTGGAGTCTAGCAGGTAGCTCGCCTGATGGTAAGCGTCACGCCTGCCCAAAACAGTTGCAGTTGCCACCCAGAACTTTGATTGCAAAATCTTGCACTTCACTGCAATGTCACCATGAGATATTGCCAATATTTTAGCTGGAAAAATTTACTTATAAACTGAAACACAGAAATGTTTACACACTGCTGCTTGGCGGTTGAATATCTGGCAAAGGTGTGATACTTCCTCACGCGGCTTCTTGCGTAAGAGGCCTACCGCTGCAATGATTTATCTATCATTAAAAAAAAATAAGGCCCATGGGTGGCTTATCAAAGTGACACCAGAGATTAGCACAAGGTCTTAAAGAATTTAATTAAAACTTATTATACAAGTAATTTAACGTACAAGTGAGAAATATCTCTTATCTACACTTATAATAAAACTGTAACGGGTCCAATTCTGTACATTGAAGATATTTTGAAATTTTCTTTTGTACTGTATTTTCGATACTGAAGCCAAAACTGTATTTTTTTTTCATTTTTGTCTGTCTGTCTGTCTGTTTGTATCTTGGCTAGGCATAACGCCGAAACTACTGAATGAATTTAAATGAAATTTGGTATGATTTGAGTTCATACTACGAGGTAAGACATAGGATACTTTTAATCCTAAAAAAATTAAATGGGTCCCGCAGGATAGACGTTGAATATTATTTAAAAGAACACGAATCACGCTGAAACTACTGGACGGATTTTGTTGCAACTTGGCAGAGTCATAGTTTATATAATGGGTAAAAATTGAGAATAATTTATATCCCGAAAAAGTAAAGAGTTTCTGATAATGTCCCGAATTCTGTAAATTGAAAATGTTGTGTAATTTTTTATGGAGGCCGTTCTATATTCATTGC
The DNA here is from genome assembly GCA_946251855.1 of Alsophila aescularia. Taxonomy (NCBI): domain Eukaryota; kingdom Metazoa; phylum Arthropoda; class Insecta; order Lepidoptera; family Geometridae; genus Alsophila; species Alsophila aescularia. Next base: position 45,639,302 of record OX276383.1, on the reverse strand, counting down.
TAAAGCCAAAACTGTATTTTTGTAATTTTTGTCTGTCTGTCTATGTGTCCATCTGTCTGTCTGTACCTTGGCAGTGCATCACGCCGAAAATGCTCACTGAATACTCAATGAAATTTGGTATGATTTGAATTCATACTTCAAGGTAGGACATATGATACTTTACATCCCGAAAAATTAATGGGTTCTCGCAGAATAGGGGTTGAAACTTATTTAAACAACACGTACCACGCTGAAACTAATGGACGGGTTTTGATGCAACTTGGCACCGTCTTAATTTATATGATGGGTTAAAATTGAGGACACGTTTTATCCCGAAAAACTAAAGGGCTTCTGCGGGATATGGGTCCAAAGTTATGTTAGTATTTATGTAATAAATAATATTTTTGGATGGTTCTCTATATTCGATACTGAAGCCAAAAATGTTTTACTTATTATTTTTGTCTGTCTGTCTGTTTGTCCGTATCTTGACCGTGCATCGCACAGAAACTATTCAAACTATTCACATTCAAATGAAACTTGGTATGATTTAAGTTCATACTACCAGGTAGGACATTGGATACTTTTTATCCCGAAAAATTAAAGGGTCTCCGCAATATAGGGGTTGAAAGTTATTAAAAAGAGCACGTACCATGCTGAAACTACTAGACGGATGTTTTAGGTACGAAAAAAGCTGGAAACAGAAGAGAAATAAAAAGATGCTCTTGAATGCTTTGAAAAGGGTATTGAACATGAATATGAAAAAACCTGTCGCTGTGTCTGTTTGACAGTATGTTTGGTTGTTCACGCATCACGTAAAAACTATTGGACCGATTGCAATGCAGTTTTCATTGTTAGATAGCTTAAAGTTTGATTTAAAAACTGGTGTAATTGGCATCTCCATCTAGTGAGTTAAAAGCCGAGCAATTCATAATAGTATTTTTGACGGCTGAAGAAATTTTGATCAAATGTTGGTATATTGGTCCTGGAGAAGCACATTATGGTACTTTGAACGTAAAGAAAAGACCACGCGTGCGAAGCCGCGGGTACAGCTAGTATGTATATATAATACGAGCGTAGGAAGCATCGTCAATACGGGTAATCATTGATTGATTGTTTAATGAAGATAACTTGTTATTTGTTCGTTCATGGACTAATTTTGTTGTAAGATCTTTGAATACATATTTACCAATATGCAAACATATTTATCATTATTTTGTGCATTTCTAACAAATAACTTAGGTGATTTTTATTGTTGTATCAAAATAGTTAGAAATTTAAGACAATAGTTTTTTGTTTATTAAATAATAATTATTAGTAAATATTGTTAAAAACGAAAAATATATTAATAAAGAGAAATGATGTATAGTGAATTTATATATGTAATCTGTTCAGTATCGGGCTTTTTATACCAATATAATAACAATTAACTCTACTCCATATAGAGTTGTCAGTACTGGAAAGATCAACTAAAATAAGTAGCCTGTTCCGTCTATATTATTATACAAATTCCATATAATTTTTGCCTAAGTATTGAGGTCAAATGTTACAAAATCGTAACTACATAGAAGAAACTATGTACTTAAGAACCATTTGAGTGATATAAAATACCAATTTAAGTAAATAAACAATAAAATTAACATAATAATTTCTTCCGCGTTAAGTAATAGTTACTGTTACACTCACCCAATTGTTAAAGTTAGATAACCATATAGCACTGGCCACTGACACTCACAATAAAACCACAAAATGGATATAAACACACACACATCCACAATTAAGTAGGGAAACTCGAAGTTCGCTGATCATCCAAAGGTTCGCAAACTTTCTCGTTAACCGCCACGTGTTGCACAGAAAACCCCGGGACAGAATCACATAACAAAGGAAAACACGAGAGCCACGGAATGACGCGGGAACCACGGAAAGAACGATTTTGTATTATCAAGTCCACGCGGCACCGCGCGCCCCTCTTTCCCGCAAGTAACTGACAACTGACTGACCGGTAGATATATTTTCTTGTACACACGTATATACAATTTATTTTCATAGACGAGAAACGCATGAATGCACTCACACATGGATAAAAGTGGGAAATATGAAGGAGCACGAAAGTCTCGATAGCTTTTTTAATCGCCGTTGATGTTCTATTTTTGAAGTTTTGCCAATGGTACGCACGGCTGCGACGCGACGTGCAAAAAGATAAATTGAGCTCTGATCGAGATTATATTCTTAAAGTTGCATTGGATTCTTTCTCTGAAACATTTAAGAATTGTATGTCAGTTGAGTAAGGTTAATTAATTTGTATGTCAGTTGAGTAAGGTTAATTAAAAAGCTACCACCCATTGCAATCTAAGCGGTTAAAAAAACACATGAAAATTTTAGACAACGTCTAAAAACACAAGTTTTTTTCAAGTTATAAAAAATAGAGTCTTGTTACTTGTGTGTCCAAAAATTAGACCATTTAAGCATTATCTATCTATCTATCTATCTATTTAAAGCAGTAAGTAATAAAAGACTAAGAAGATAATAAAAAAGGCCTCAAGGACTTCAAGTGAGCTACAGAACAAGAAAATAAAGTAATAAAAAATAACGTACCTACTACAAGTACTTGATCGCATTTGGCGCAATCAACAATACTCCAAAAATTATTGTTGATTCGACATTCTATCGGCTATATGGGTATGCCTACAAATATTGTTGTTTTCAGATTTCTCTTGGCAACCCTAGAATCAATATTATCTTACAAGTTAGAGACACTTTGGTAAAAATATCCAGTTGGACATAATCTATACCAATATGCATACTTTCATAATCCAGTTGGACATAATCTATACCAATATGCATACTTTCATACTAAAGGAACAGATTATTCCTGTCTGTTACCTTTTTACGACTCAACGGCTAGACCGATCTTGGTGATATGTATAGTTTGAATCCTGGGGAATTTATCACAATAAACTAAATTGTTTCAAAATTGGAGATCACGCATCCCGTCACCAAAATAAGTCTCATATATAAAAATAAATAAAATACTTAAGTATAAAGTCACCGCATTGCGATCTTTATTACTTAACGCTATTTGGTTTATTTAATTATTAGGTGTACCCGCGACTTCGCACGCGTGCTCATTTCTCTAGGTTAAAAGTACTCTGTGTACTCGTACTATTCCAAGATCTATTGTACCAAATTCCTTCAGTCATCAAAAAGTTTTGAACGATGGCTCGGCTTGTACTCATCGCACCGAGGTACCAAATACAACAGTTTTTAAGTCAAACCCTAAGCTATTCAAAAATGATAACCACATGCAATTGGTCCAGTCGTTTTTGCGTGATGCGTTAACAAACATACAGGCAAACATTGAAGATTAAAAAAAAATGTACAGTAGCCTATTTTAATTAACATACCATTTCATACCATAACCATTTTTATAAATTATCTTCTTTGTACGATTTTTTGGTACTTACTGCTTTATTATAAGTATAGATATATATATTGTAGGCAATTCCGGCCACTATGAGTGAAAATAACCAAAAATATAACGTCAACTTTATTCTCAGTATACCCCCAACCTATAAGGGTAAGGGACTGAAAGCAAATGACACAATCGATTCGACTTCAATAATTGATAGCATACTGCCCACCGTTACTGACTTACTGTTTCATTGTTGTCACAACAGACGGTTTTCTTTTTCACTTTTTTTTTTTTCACGATTTTTGCTTTAGTTTAAAGATAGGTAGGGTAGGGGTAGGGATTAGGGTTTGCGAGACTTTTTAATATACTTCTAAAAAGTTAAGGTTCAACAAAATATATATTATTTGGGAATAATTTTCACTAATTTCTTTGAGATTTTTGCACTTATTAATAGATACGTTTCTTTCTTAAATGGTATGATTTCAGTGAGGTCATAAATTTCATTTAATTTCAATCTATTTGATGGCGATTATTGTTTAAAAAATTAACGTAGTTACATTTTTGCAAGACATCAAAATTGGTTTATACGTGTAGGAGTAAAGTACATACAAACATATAAAAGAATTAACTGTTCCCGTATGGTCATTTTTCTGGGGCAAAATAATCCTGTGTGTCATTCCAGGACCAAACGAACCTTCATAGTATCGTTCTGCCGTCTAATATTTTTATAGATTGCTCAGTTTTTATACATCGGATTGAGATACAAAGTACACCGGATTTTAAGTCAAAACCTAAAACTATCCAACACTGAAACTCACATGTCCATCGGCCCAATAGTTTCCACGTAATGCTGAACAAACATCTGAACAGAAAGACAGACAGACAATCAGACACCATTTTTAAAATGTTAGATTCTTATTCTTAATGTGCGGGGGAAGTAGGTTTGCGGGGGAGGGGGGTATGAAAACCTATAAACTCTCGCGCCCTTTGCATTCGCCGCAACCCACCTACTCCGAACTATCAACACAACACCCCTCTCCTCCAAGTCCCTTAGTTCCATCGCACTGATGTTTACACTTAAAACTTAAATTTAGTCTAGATTGTAACAAATGAATCTGTTTGACAGGACTAAACTTAAATTTAGCTTAGTTTTGTCTAGTTGGGAACAAGAGAATCGACACCAATACCTACAATTGTTTCAAGTATACATACCTTAACTTCATCAACAATCCAATCAAGTCCATTGCTGGACATAGGACTCTCCCAAGGCGCGCCACTACGCCCGATCTTCGGCTCTTCTCTTCCAATGACTGCCAGTTACATTGCGCAGATCGTCGCTTCATCTAGCCAGAGGGCGTCCTAAACTATGTTTGCCGATCCGCGGTCTGCACTGTAGAACTTGTCTACCCTAACGGTTATCGGTTCTACGCAAATGTGACCAGTCCATTGCCACTTCAGCTTGCTTATTCTCTGAGCTATGTCAGTTACCTTAGTTCTCTGGTAACTGATTTTTTTTTTTTTTTTTTACGTGGGGAAATCCTCATGAATACCACCAAGCTGCGGGGGCAGCAAGGTGGTTATGTCGGACTCTTACCGACTAAAACCCCACGGTGTTCCACAGTACGCCTTGTGCCGGGGCTACGAGTACGCTTTCGCACTCGTCCGCGGCCCCGACGGCGCTGGTCCTGTTGAGGACCCCCTCCTGGCTCGGATGGAGCTGAGCCATTCCCCATCCCATGAACGCCATTAAGGGGCGCACAGAACACCGTGCGCGCCACCTCGAGGCCTTATGCTGGGGCAGACACCCCCGTGTCCACCACCTAGGCCTCAGGGGGGGTCAGAAGGGAATGAATTCCTCCTCCGACTCCCGGCGTAGAGCTCCACATGGCCTCACACATCTACCCACCGTCCAGTACAGCCACAGCTATAGCTGGCGGACTATCCGGCGCTGCACCAACAGTGACGCCAGATTTATGAGTCCATGGAGCACGTCACACTCCAGGCACTACTGCTCATACAGTAGTGCCAAGAGCGGACCACCTCCTGGGGCCTGCACCAAAGCGCCTGCCCCACCCCTCCCCTGCACATCACATTCCCCGCACCACTACCGACCAACCCGTGTGGAAACAGACTGCCCGGCAGCAGCGCAGAGAACGGACGCAACATCCCCCGCTCCATGGCCTCCCAAATCTAATGCCACCTCCCAGTACAGCCACAGCTACACGACTGCCGCCAGGAAGCCTGTCCGGTCCGCTGCACCTTATACAGTGACGCCAGATTCGGAAAGCCATGGAGCACGTCCACTTCGAGCAATTCTGATATTCAGTAGTACTAAAAGCGGACCACCTCCTCGAGCCGGTGCCGAGCACCCGGGCCCCACCTCCTCGAGCCTGCGCCAAGCTCACTGGGCCCCACCTCCTCGAGCCTGCGCCGAGCGCCCGGGCCCCCCCTCCTCGAGCCTGCACCAAAGTGCCCGGGCCCCCCCTCCTCGAGCCGGTGCCGAGCACCCGGGCCCCACCTCAGTTGCGATGCCGCAAACACCACCGCAACCTACTGTGGCCACTTCAGCGTGGGCTTGTGGAGGAAAGCCCAGTGAAGCGGCCCCTCCTTGTGCCGGCCAGCAGCACCCTGCCAGCGCGGCCCCGGGTTCCTCTTAGCTTCACCGTGGTCCGAGGATAACCACGGCTACTAGAGCCCCCCCGCCACGTCAAGGCGGGAACCCGCGGGGGGGTCTGGTAACTGACAGAGCTCAGCCATGCCTCGGGAGTTCTCCCACAGTTGAAAATTGAGTTAAATATGACCTGAAGCTCCTTGAGAATAGGGTTACCACCCGCCTTTAAGAGTCCGATGTAACTCTTTCAAGCTGACGTCTGGCAGGTCATCAGTATAGTGGCGAGTCAACGTGGCTCTTGAATCCTCACAAACAGTCTCTGGCCGAGGAGCATTCGATGCGTATAAATTTCCATAAAAATCTTCGATCTCAGCTAGAATCTCCGGTTTTGATACGACAGTTCTGCCACCAGCTGTTTTGAGCTTTATCAGGTGACTCTTATCAAGTTGCTGAACGAACATTTTGACACTCGGTTCTGTTCTATTGTCTTTTGTATTAGGCATGCGTTGGAAAACCAAAGGTCACATCTTGTCAGGTTCTTAATCTTTTTGATAAGAGCCACCTGTCTGACAAATGAGCTTGCGTACTTTCTTGATTTTGTGTCATGAGCCGGATCGAGAGTCTCGTCTATGAAACTTGGATTTTTTACCCTTACGCTGCATACTACTAAACTTTTGGCCCTCTTTCATAAGGATTTTCATCACCTTGTCAAGTCTCTCATTCACGTTGCATGATGTTTCCACGGTATCAAATCTTCTTTTCAGAAGTTTCTGCTTTTTCTGAACCAGACTAAATTTGGAGCAGGTTTGGTCGGAGCGTAGACTATATCAGGCGGACTCACTCAAGCTGAATGTCAATATTCAGAGTGCCTTGAATCAATCGGTGATCGTTACCGGTATCAAATCTATTGATCTCTAAAACATATCTGAATATGTGCTTATTATCCGCAATAATAAAGTCCATATCATTTTTGGTAATATCGTCTAGGCTTCACCACGCCCATTTTTTTGGGGCTGCTTGTTAAAGAAATAATTCATTACGAAGAGCCCCTCCCTCCCAAGAAAATTGAGAAGCATTTCCCCTTTGGCGTTTCTGCTACCAAATCCGTGAGGTCCTACTTTCAACTCATTGCCAGCTTGTTTTCCCACTTTGGCATTCAAGTCCTCCATAACAGTGGGCATTCCTGGTGTTATGCAAGGCCTTATATACGTTTTCATATATATCTTCTACATCTTCATCTGTGTCGCGAAGTCGGTGTATATACCTGAATCACCTTGAGAGTATATCTCTTAGTGAGCCTGATTATACGGTAAACTACTCTAGTTGACACACTACAGATATCTTAAATGTTGTAAGCAAGAACACTGTGAACGAGGAACCCGACACCGCCTTGGGATTGTTGATCACCCTCTTTGACATAAAATGGCTTGAATTTAGGGTCCATGTGTCCGCCCCTCTCTTCGGACTTCTGGAATAGCAGGGCCGCCGGGAATTAGGGTCCATTTTTTGATGTGCATGACAAGCACATCAAAAAATGGACCCTATATCACCTCAATGGATTTGCCCATAATCACCTCGCATCAATCGCCTGCTGGATAGGCGGGTTACCTTAACTAAACCTTATGTAACTTACTTGATAAGTAATTATCAAAGAAAAAGCAAGTAAATACTCAAATTAATCTATCTGAACAATTTCTTTTAAATGCTCGCCCAACCCACTTTAACAATGAAAGGTAATAGAAAGTCCAGTCAATACATTGGAAACAAAGGGTTGCAATGCTAAGTGTGTCGATAAATGCTATAAATAGACTGGCGCAGTCTACGGGCTTCCAACAATGAACCGAGGTACTTTGTGGCGTATGTATTTAGTTCAGTTTTTTATATAGCAAATAGGGATAAGGCAAAAAATTGGTACTTTAAAGAAGTTTTTATACTAACATGGTCACTAACCATGGTGTGATCAAATTAACACTAGTTTATCTTGCAATTGTATCGGAATAGATTTATATTTCCATAGTAAATATCCCGTTCTTGGGATAATATTTCATTTGGTAGAGTTTTATTATTATTGGAACTATCGACCAATTTATTTCTGAAACGAGTACAATAAGGAACAGAAGATTAATTTTCCAAATTTTTAACCATAACCTTAATTATTGTTGTTTGTCGTTTATCGTAGTGCTGGCCTCTGGTGTCAGAGTCAGTGTCAGTCTCTGTGTTTTTTTAGGCCACCCGAGGCCCTCTGACACCACTTAACGGCTGCTATCCTTCAATAACAGCCGAGACCGACAGCTTAACGTGCCCTCCGAAGCACGAATCGATGGAAAACCGCACATAACTTAGAAAAGTCAATGATAATGAGCCTAGGACCGAAGCCTACTAAATAAGAGTTTTTTTATATAAGAAAACTTAAAGCTGCTCTAACTTTTTCTGATTGATTATTAAAAACAGTAATGACAATACTGTAAAATTTGAGGTAGGATATCTTTATCTATCCACCATGTTTGGTTTCCATCTTATTCGTAATTTAAATTAGAGCGATTTATTGCCAAAAATCTACATGGCAATGGGACGGGGTCACATTTCACGAAGAAACGACAACCATTGGGCAAAGCGAACTCTAGAGTGAAGACCGCGTTTAAGCAAACGTAGTTTGAGGCACCCGCTGCAGGTAGAATGATGACTTGTGAAAGGGCAGCTGAGATAGGATGAGGAGAGCCAAAGACCGGGCTCGGTGGCGTTCACAATAAGACGAACCTACTTCAAGCAGTGGACGAATATAGGCTGATGATGATTTATGAAACGGTGAACTTCAGCGACTTTTCAAAACAGTGTATTTCTTTTCTAATCTACATTATCCCTCTGCTGGGCAAAGGTCTCCCCTGTTTCCTTCCAATCTTGTTTCTCTGCAATCTCAGACCATGCATTTCTATTATGAAAACAAAAGTGTCTGCTGGATTATTATGCTTATAATTTCAAGGGTAGCAAATTCAATTTCACTAACCTTTCAGTGGAAGTCAATTGTGGTTCCGACAGGCGCCGAGAGATAGATGCCCGTTACAAAGTGACCATGCATGGACACATATCTGGCTGACTGCCAGCTGGACTGCAGAATAAATTCCACGATATAGGCTGAAGATTTTACACCTGAAATATCTTAGCTTTGGTGAGCTTGCGCTAATCTGAGGAGACAGAGTTTATGAAGCATGGTGGATGAGTTGCTAACGAGACTGATAGCTTCAAAAAATAGGCTCAAACCATTATCAAAATTCAAAATTATTATTAATTCTCATCCACCTCAAATACAATCTGACAAATATCTAACAATAGCTAGAAGTCACGTAAGTTGTCCAGTATTAGCATCACCACGAAATGCACAACGATCATTGGTAAAATTACACGTGTTCGTAGTAGAACATCACTTGAAATCGAGACAAAGTTTATTCGGAAGCACTATAGCAGGCGGAAACGACTAATTAATTACATGGATCTCCACAACTTGTACAAACACAGTAGTCTTAGCTTTTGTCAATTTCTAATTGATGCAACCCATGAATAAAATAATAACTGCGACATGCGTATTGTTTTCGTAGAATTAGTACGATGAATTATTATGATGAATATTCACTTCTAATTAGATGATTTTGCGTAGCTTGAAATATTTAATTTACCGTCGAATTATTTTTATAATTATCAAATTATGCTCGTATACCGACAGAAAATATTACATTACCGGAACCTTTAATTTGTTAAGAAATATCTTTCTAGAGTGGCAGTAACATTCCAATTAACATTAAGACGGAATTTAACGAAGGCCAACATTTCCAGTAAATTCCTAATTGATCATCTTGTCGCCTATATTTTCTTGCGAATTTTTCCTTCATTAAAATAATCTTTCACACAACACTCTTGATAAGGAAACACCGTATAAATGAAAAACGAGCGTCATACGGGACACAGCGATCAGAAGGCAACAACATCCTGTTGGCTTCGCTCCAACACTCTCGATGGATAAATACTTCAGTTAGAATTGTAAAAGAAAATCCGTATTTTTGCGACCCTGATACATTGACAACCAGATTGTAGCGATGTTGCTCGTTGACAGTTTTGCCCAGTTTGTTCTTCTAGCAAGTTGAACTGATGAGTAAAGCACGATCTTGATCCATTGGGTTTGACTATTGTATTTTAAACCAAGATTTTATAGTGGAAGTGCTTGATTAGTTACAGTTTTACCACTGCATAACCCAGATAAAAGTGTTCAGGCGCAACCTACAACTATGTGTTAAAACGTATGAAAACATGGTTGTAGGTACGCTCGTCCATGTGCAAATGTAGCAAGATAAGTGATAAATTTATATTGAACTAGCTGTACCCGCGGCTTCACACGCGTGGCCATTTCTTTAGGTTAAAATAACTATATTACTATTCCAAGACCTAAAATACCAATATACCAACATTCAAACAAAATTCCTTCAGCCGTCAAAAAGTTTTTATCCATTGCTCGGCTTCTAGTGATCGGATTGAGATAGTGAGTACACCAGTTTTTAAGTCAAATCCTAACCTATCCAACAGTGAAAACTGCATCGCAATCAATCCAGTAGTTTTTACGTGATGTGCGAACAGACTAACAAACAAACAGACAGATACGAATTTAAAAAATGATTTATTCTTCTTTTAATAACCTAGTTTTTTTTTTAAATATCTTCCTTTTACAGTTTTTTGGTACTTACTGCTTTATTATAAGTATAGATGCCCTTCACTTTTGGGCAGAATAATAAAAATATGTGTTTTATTACATTATTTTAATCATGCCTATAAAACAGTACCGTGACATACCTACTGACTGACTGACTGACTGACTGACTGACTGACTGACTGACTGACTGACAGACAGACAAAGCCAAACCTAAACCAGTGGACCTAGGTACCTTTTTGAAATTTGGAGGAACAGGAATTTGGAGGAATCCAAGATACAAACAGACAGACGGACCACAGGCAAAAATTAAAAAAAAATACAGTTTTGGCTTCAGTATGGAACACAGAACACAGAAAAAAATTTACAAAATATTTTCAATGTACAGAATTGGACCTGTTACAGTTTTATTCTAAGTATAGATGATTTTTAACGACATAAGGGATATATTGAAAAATGTATATGCTAAGCACTACATCAATCCACAAACTATTTTACAAAGCAAGTTTTGCGGCAATTTTTTTAAAGTTTTCAAAATAATTCGTTTGTACAACGTCAGACAAACTTTTTTTTTTTTTAAATTAATAGGAACATATATGATCAAGCTTTATTCAAAACCTCCTCTCTTAGATGAGCTTCGATAGTGAGCCAACATTATGAACCCACGTTGTAAGCTTACTTATCGATGAATCACTCGTTTTAGGGGTAGGTCGTTGGGTTAGAGACGGCTAAATCAAGGGTTTCTTTGTTCGGAGTCAAATATGAGGATGAAAATTTTTATTGTGTTTCCATTTTGTTTGTTTTTATTAGCGCGTCTAGACTAGAGCATAGATAACTTGTACTTTAACACTTACTGTGACGTTTGAGGCTGTGGGTTCAATCCCGTGCAGGGTAAATATTAGTTTGGTGGTATTTGATCAGAGTCTGGATGTTTCTAGGACCATGGTCCACGTAATTCCTTATTTCCTAGATACAGAGACTCCTACTTAAATGGATAGAATCATGTATGTGATAGTGTGACGCGTTATTACTCGTCAATCACATTATCACACTTATATTATAAATGTTAAATTAAATTAGTCTCTTCGTCTGTCTGTCTTTCTGTCTCTCGGTCTGTTTTTTACCTTTTGACGACTAAATAGCTTAACCGATCTTGATGAAATTTGATAAGAAAATATTGTACATCTAGAGAAAATTAATTGGATATATATAATTTTCACCCCGGAGAAATGACCCCGGGCGCAGCTACGGAAGATTTTCACCCCGGAGAAATGACCCCGGGCGCAGCTACGGAAGATTTTCAGTACACAAACCGATTCACTTTTTTTTTCTTTTATATGTATTTTATTTTATTTTAGTTTGCTCTTCCACTTGTTTTTTTACTTTAATATGGTATTTGGGGTAGTGATACGGAGATTTTAGGTCAGCTGAAATAATCGATGCAGTAAAAAAGATTTCCAACTACAAAAATGACATCTGAAGAGTAGAGAGCGATGGTAACCTAGCGGTATACTAGCGCGACTTAGAATTCAACGAACGTTTCGTTTTTAGGCTCCGCACCAATGACTTTTCTGTTTTGTGCAGTTTTCCATCACCCCGTGCTTCATTAGCCATTATGCTGTCGATCCCAGCTGTTATTGATTAATGCCATTTCGGAGGCCCTCGGGCGGCCTGGCAAACTCAGACACCAGAGGACAGCGCTACCTCATACGACAAACAAGCAAATATCGGAAGAGTTTCATACATATAATTGGATGGCCACAACTCCCTCCTTTACTGCCTGCAAGTTCAGTAAACTTATCTACATTATGACGTAGCTAAAACTTGGCAGCATGCCAACTCCGGAAGACTACAGAATGAGTGTCACTACTGGCATTTATAGTCACACTTCTTTGTACATAATGATTATGTGTGAAGCATTTGACTGTGAAGATATATATGTAAATAACATTTACAATGTAACTAGTAATATATTGTCACTGCGTTCAAGTGAGATCACCTACTTGCTAAACTTTTAGGGTATAGTATAGATTCACTAGGCCATTAGATGCGGCTGATTGTTTGTAAATTACAGATAGGTGCATTTGTGGCTAAATTAGGTCTCATGCCTATCGATTCTTAATTAAATTGTCAAGTTTTAAAGTATTATGAGGGCGCTATATCACTGCAAAAGTTTTGTGTGAATGATTATATTAGCCTGTCGTAAAACAATGTGCTTAGAACCAGTGACGTGGTTGGTTGCAGGAGAAACATCGGCACTAACTCTGACCAGGTTTCATTTAACATTGAACTCCCTCCTAGATAAACTAGTGGCTCTGTGCGGTGTAGGCCTCGCGCGTACAAAGTTTTTTGCAAACATTCTAGCGGTGCACAGTAGCACCATCTAGTTAATTTATTGTAAAACTAACATTAAAAACCAAGATGCTCCGTCAATCCCTACCTAGTGGGTAGAGGGCTGATTCCACTGGTAGAAACCTAAAAGTGAGAAATTTACTATAGTTTGAGGAGCTATTCTGTTCATTACGCCTAATATCCTCATAAAATTATGAGACCAATTTAAAGGTATAGCTAGCGGCACGTAAGTCTAGCGGTGAACGAAACGTGGCAGGGATCTTGGCACAGTTAGTTTTCGGTATAAAAGTATTCAACATTTTAACACATTATATAAACTTTGACTGTGCTAAGATCCCTGCCACGTTTCGTTCACCGATAGACTTACGTGCCGCTTGCTATACTACCTTTAAAATAAAAAAGAACCATCAAAATCAGATCTAATGAAGCGGAAATATTCAGTAGCCCCCTTTTTTGGGGGAAGTACCAGCCTCCCACCCCCCAATTTAAAATCCCCAAAGACTAAAAAATTAGTTTAACCAGTTTACCAAGTTTCGTCTAGATCGGTTCAGAAATGCGACTTGTAGAGGAGAACAGATATCCGGACAAACGAAAGCATAAAATGCTTTCAAGCTGAAACGGAGTCGCTTTGCTCGCGCTTCGCGCTCGCTCGGTTAATTAATATGTTGAGGATGTCTATATTTTGTAGGTACGTATGTATATTTATTCGTTATCTAGTACCCATAGTACAGGGTATCCAAGTTTGGGGCTAGGGAATTGCTGTAAATTATCCTGAATATATCACGTAAAGAAAGCTAAATTATCAGCGAGTAACACTAGCAGGATTTTATATTTCAAAAAATTAGAGTTCCTTTCCAAAATTGCAATAATGAAACCTGAGGTATTAAATTTTGCAAAAAATCTCAATTACTTTGTATCACAAACCAAAGAGTATATAAATACTAAGTAAGATCACAGGAAGGAACGTTGCCATGGAAACGAAATCACAGACCATCTAATAATCATTGATGTAGGAAATGGTCTATGCTCTACGAATAAATAATAAGTCAGGAACTCTAATTCAGAACAAATGTCACAATAAAAGTGCCCCTACTTCAAACCAAAACGACGTAAGATTCAAAGTACGAATCACTTCCGAGGTTACAAATAGACATGCTTGGTGATTGGTTTAAATTCAGAACGAAAGCAGGGATTGGTTCACGCGCGTAATGCAATGTCTGCTATGACAGCTGAGTTATAGCGGCGTGGACGATGTTATGCAATAAGTGGACCGGACCAAGTCAGTAATAAAACAATATTACTGTACAATGTTTTTTTTTGGCTCACTTTTTACAATTCATTAAATTCTTTGTCCCACGAAATATAATTAATTTATTAAGTTTTTGTCCAGAAGACATTAAAAAAGAATCTTTCTTCGCAATGTAGTGAAGACGGATACTGAGAAATTTAAAACGGAATGTCCTCCTGTCAGCCTGTGAATTTAGAGCTGAGGTTCAAGTTCAGTAAATTATTTTTATATATTTCCATAAACTGTCAGGCGTTTGGGTTATTGTTGCTACGGCCGTGGTTGCGGATCACTCCAAAAACAACTCAATATGATCTTGGCTTAATATGGTTAAATAAATTTCTATATTTGTAACTCTACTAGCCGTGCAAAAAGTAATTTAAAACTTGAAATACATATGAGGAGTCCTAGAAGTCCAGTTTTGGACTGAGTTTTGGTCACTGGTTTCAAAGAGTTAGTATATAATGTTACTCTTTGTCCATTTACTGTTCGAGTTTTTTTTGACTGCACATTGATTTAGAGTTCTTTAATATATTTTTCGCTTTGATCCAAAACGTCATGTAGTTTTTCTTTTTCTACCACTGAAAAAGAGTGTTTAAACCCGTATCGGTCGGTCTTGAATTTAGTATGTCGAAAAGGTTGTTAAACGTTTCTAAAAAGCTAACAGTTGCATTTGTTTCTTGAAAATCAGGCATGTTTAACTGTTGCGAACCAAACTTAATCGCATCAGCTACACTTTGACTTAAGGTTTGAATCGCTAGTTTCACGTTCATGATATTATTTCGGAAGTATAGATGCCGATTTGACAATTTATTCCCAAAATGCAATCCAACGATATCTTGAACATTTTTCAGTTTCTGCAAATGTGCCCACTCAATTTTTTTCTTGTTTTTATCTACGAGTGTATTTTTCCTCTAATGTGTTACGCACAAGTTTCACCAAATGAAATGGATCTAATATTACAACAACTGGGTCTCCGGTAGATGGGTGGTCAAAAAACGATTTTGAATTGTTTGTGTCTTCAAAATTGCAACCCAACATCTTAGCCGTAGCGATGTTAGATGCACAGCCATCAAAGATCAAAGTAACTTTTGACTTTTACCTTTTAAGGGCTAAAACTATATCGTCCGAAAAATCATTCAATGCAGTATTTTCTGTAGTATCGCCAAATCCATTTTTCTTCAATTGGGATAAAATATTTTAAGTGAAATATTCTTCATAGTTAATCTTTTATTTGCGCGTTGTAGATTTCTGATCTGTGATAGTCGTTATACTGCCAAAATAGTTTTTTCTTAGTTTTTGCTTTAAAATGTGTGTTTTAGGAGTATTCAGAGCAGATTCAATATCTGACGATGGTATATTTATCGGCGTAACGCATGATCCTCTTTCTTCAAAACTAATGACTTCGGTTGAAATAAGATTATTTTTTAATTTTGTTTTTCTTGGTTCTTTTTCTAAGACAACACCGTCATTACATTCAGTGTTGATATTATTCTCCTGAAAATAACCTTATTGAAGATCAGTTTCAAATCTATGAAAGACTGTCTCTAATTGAAATAGATATACATATACAGCTAAAATAAAAATTCCTATCAAACCTAAATATTAAGTGCAAAAAAAATAGTGAAATCTTACAAGTTTTTGTGCCTTATTCCTTGAGGGTTTGCATTATTTGTTTTTTTGAGCAACTCAGGTAAATCAAACACTTCAAAATTTCCAGAAGGTGAATTTTCATTAGCCTGAAAAATTGAACGTGCTTTAAGTCGATCAAACTATGAACTGTTTTTTTAATGCTATTGTTATTCCCATGAGTCGCAAAAGCCGAACCTATATTACATACCAACTGTAATCGTTCATTATTGTTTATTTGCTCATTTTGTTTAGTATTCTCCTAAATATGTTGACGTTTCTTAGGTATGAATCATCTGCGTGAAAAAAATAACAGCTTAATTTCAAAATTTCATCGAGTAGAAATTAAACTTTAGTGCAAAAATTGACTGACTTCATTTTGCATAGTATTGACCATCGCGGTTTGATAATGTATTTGAACGTCTTTGAATAGAATTATAATTTTGCAACTACTACTAGTGAAAAGTGATCCCTGGACATTTTAATCTTGTATGGCTCCTGCACCACTTCACAACACATGCTGGCATGATGATTCACAGCTGTAGTTCACAATGATAAAATTAAAACGTACGCGAAGATATGACGTGTGCTCGCTTGCATGAAAAATGTACGACTGATGACGCGCTGGACACGACTTTTAAGCCCCACCTACTTGGGCACGACTTTTGTTGGGTCATTTTATTAACGCTGTTACGTTTCCTGACTAATTAATTATTTGTAGTCTATGCTATTAATACACGAAATAGTAACCGTAATTCAACCTCCTTGCGTTAAACAGAATAATACTTTAAACAAAATGGTACGTGAGTATAAAATCTATAAACATAAACATTTTGTGTAAGAAATTGTTCTTGTTCTATTTCTCCAAATAAGGTACATACCTACTAATTTTATCTTTCTATATATCTACCCGTGCGAAGCCGAGGCGGGTCGCTAGTGTATAACAAAATATTAGAGGGACTGGAGTCAAACATTCCCTGTGACAAAACTGGCACATTTTCAGTACGTAATCCTATAACATGATCCTGTGAACTGTGACATGCATGACACAGTGTGTTAGTTGGCAAGGAGCCAACGTTGTGACATTTCACGTAGGTAAGTGGTATTCGCACACTTCTTATAATCATGAAACAATGTTATTCATGTGCGTTGTAGACATGGAGGTAATGAGACGGTTATGTAAAGACAAATATGTAATCAAATTATTTATCTGAAAATAATTGGAATATATTATCATGAATGTGTATGGGATTCGAACCCGCAATCATCGATGCTTGTGCGTGGCGTGTGATCTTTACCAATTAACCTACCGCAACTACTAAGAGTACCTTTTATTCTTCAGTTTCTTGTTGATCGTCCTACGAGGACGGAACGCCATATATAGATAATTCATTGAATTAGAAGGTTTAATTGACGTAAAGTTATCGCTACCCCAGAGACGCCTGCTGTATGAAATCATAATAACCAATAATCTTACATTTTTTCCAAAGCAAACAATGTGGACGTGTTAACTAAGTTATTTTTGGTATTATTATTGTAGCGGTGTCATGACAATATTGGAGTTCCTAGACTTCAAAAGTTTGATTCAAACACGTGATGTGATTTTTGTTTTTATAGGAATAGTGCTCAAGACAGTGTACATTAGTGAGCTCGCCACCGGTTCAATTTTTAACCTAAATTTGTGAGCTCGCCACTGGTTTAAGTTTGAACCTAAATTAGTGAGCTCGCCACTGGTTTAAGTTTGAACCTAAATTAGTGAGCTCGCCAATGGTTTAAGTTTGAACCTAAATTAGTGAGCTCGCCACTGGTTTAAGTTTGAACCTAAATTAGTGAGCTCGCCAATGGTTTAAGTTTGAACCTAAATTAGTGAGCTGGCCGCGCGCCGGTTCAAGTTTGTGGGCTTCTTTTTCTTTTCTCAATTTTAACTTTGACAACTTATGCACATGTCCATTATAGAGAAAACTGAATCCTGAAGCAAAAAAGTTAACATTAAACACTGACATTAAAATCTTTAGTCGGAATGGCACGGTTATATACCATAGCACAGGCTCTAATGATCCTTTTCAAAAAACGAATTTTCTCGATAGGTATAAACTGAGTGTTACTGGATATTATTTTTACGGCTCTTTTCTTGGGCCTTATAAAATTGGGTCATCATCGTCATCATGTCAGCCTTTAGAAGTCCACTGCTGAACATAGGCCTCCCCCAAAGAGCGCCATGACGAGCGATCTTGTGCCAAAATTGGGTGGTTTTTTTAAATTATTTTGAGGCTAGTCTGTACTACACAATTATTATTCAGTATTTTTAATGTTCCGTACGTCCGAATGTAAATAAGGCCCACTTGCACGAAAACAAAACTAAGTATTTAGTTAGTTAGCCCAAAAATTATTGTTATCTGTTTCGCGCTACTGTCTGCATATGTCTCTCTGTCCTACTTGTCCTAATTTTAAGCCCAGACTAGACAATAGCCCGGAGCTAAGACAACTGTGCAAGTGGGCCTTATAGGGAAGACGTTTGTTGATCTATGGTAATGTCATTCATTATTCTTTAGTAAATTCAGTTTGTACGGTATTTTGACTAGTACAGAATTCAGAAAATTATAAATTACACTTATTTAAAAATAATAAACTCATACTATTCCCATTAAATATAACACATAAAACGACACAGAAACTCAACATTTAACATAAGACCATTAACAAACATGTTATGTACGAATAATTTTCTTGTTCATACGTTTCGATGCTATTCGAAGGTACATTCAGCTTAGTCAGTATCTAACCCTGTATTTTTTTTTTATCTAATAACATTCAACACCATCTCCTAGTCTAAAATCCCTCAGAAAATTGCCGTAAATAACCATCAAGTGGCTCCTGGAACCGACGGAGCCGTCGTCGCCGCCATTTTGTTCGGCTCTCAGCCGAAGAGGATAATCGTTCGAGCTGGGAATTGAATCCGAGTGACTCAATTCTTGATGCTGCTTGAGCTATGGTAGCGGTAGACTGGAAATTACTAAGCGTTCGTATTTTGATGGTAAATACTGGAGAAAAAAAACCGATGTTGATACCTACACAGAAAAGACTGCTGGCCACTCCTTGAATTCCCTTTGCTGTTTTTATAGCACCCACGGGATTATAAGGGATTTGTTACTAAGCCTGGCCCTTACGGCGGCAAAAAGGCATTGTAGCCGATAACATGACTGGGAATATGATTTAAACCTTGCGTTTCAGTGCCCTGCGACCCCCCAAATGCTATTACCGCGGGTTAGAGCAGGGCCCTATTTCATAAAACTATAGTACACAGAAAAATGTCAATCGAACCGACAAACTATCAAAATGTCGTACATTTTTTGTTATATGAAACGCAGGTTTGGCGTATTCGACTGACATTTAGGTTTATTATGATTTGTCGCTTTATGAAATAGGGCCCAGGTTAGCGCTGCGTTAGTGCTATACGGAACACCGCAGGCTTCAGGGGCTAATTGCTGAATGCTTACATTAAAATGTTTTAAGTTGACTATTCTAGAAAGCCTTTGAAATTAGCAATAAGGATATGTAAAAATAATGTAATAAAAATAATTATTTTATTAACTACAGCAGTTATACTCGAAAAAAACTTGGAAAACTATGTTATTTTGGGTAATAAATTACTTTTAGTAGAAAAAAACACTTTTGTTTTGTTTTATTTTTGTGTCGTCGGTTTTTTTATAATATTTCATAATAATTTTAATATAGCCCCCAAATATATTACCGGGAACTCGTCGGAGGGCGCGTGAATTCCCGTGCGTTAAAACATATTTTATATAAATAGTTAATGCTTTAAATTACATAATGTTATATACCATTCTATAGATAAAACAATAAAGATCCTCGTAAAAATACTAAATAATAATAAAAAAAAAAAAACAAAAAAAATACTCTCCTAAACCATTTCCCACCAATTTCGCGCCAAAATCGGCCCGGTTTGTGTACATTCAGTTTCGTTTTTACAAAATACTATTGTATAATCACAAAAACTAGTATAATATGTACTTTATAATATATTTAGACGTAATAACACTAATAACAGTAAATATAAACAATACAAAAACTAAAACACTTCACAAAACTTATTTAAGCGGTCGATGAACTTGCACAGAAAATGTTATGAGACCGAACCATTTTATTACCCAATAAAATCGCTGGTTTCAAGATGTTTTCAAATATGTAAAACAATTACAATACTCTATTCTATTCTAATACAAATAAGGTCGGAACTCCGCTAGACTCCCCAACTGACGATCGTCAGCGTCAGTATTCGAAGTGTCACCAAATATCAGCGATACAGCGCCATGCAAGAATTTCCGAGGTATATGCGCTTACCACTAAGTGAACGACATGCTCTCCTAACTTTTCATCTGTGGTGGAAAGTATAATGGGAGAGCGGAAGCTAGTAGAGCTGACGATCCTGAATGCCCAACATGACATACACACATCAGAAAAAAAGCAATATTTATATTTCAGAATGTATTCTTCTCATCTTATAAAAAAATAGTCTTCTTACCCCGCTTTGTCTGTTTCTAAGTCCCTGTAAACATAATGTGTGGTACAAGTTACTGTTTTCACCAAACAAGACAAATAAGTTCTCCGAATCTAATAAAATCATCGCCGAAACGGAAACAATCCTTACAAATATATTTCCCCGGCACAAAGTCTGATTTACGTTTTCAAATTATCACAGAATATTGTCCAATATAAAACAAACAATATGTCTTCTCGACACACAGTGGTAACACTGAGGGGCCCGTTATGGTCCAAAAACATAAATTCATTGTAACAGAGATCGCTTTCCTCCGTACGCCTTTCGAAAATGGTCCTTAACGTCCGCCTGGCTTTGGGTAAATAATGTTCTTTAAAATTTATGGCCATAATAAATGTTCGGTCCCCTTTTTCTATGAAAATAAGTTTAAATTTAGCGAACGTAGGTCAAGTTATGCCAATTTAAAATTGTACGGGTCTATTCTTATGATTTACTGTAGCTGCTAAGAAGCGAGGGATCTTCTATAGAGTTTTGTCAACGAAATTGTATCATAAACAATATGAGGACTTTTACAAATAAATGTGTCTTAACCGTTTTAAAAAAAAACTCAATGCACACGCACACATTTTTGGATCATGCTGAGTTTCACTCTTATTTAAAAGCTTTGAATCAGAAGGTTTCATATGATTAATTTGAGCATGTCTTACGGAACCATATTTTATGATGATTAGACGTAACTTGTGACCATTTGACCGCATTATTCGAATACTACAATTATTATATTTGGAATCGATCCAATTTGTACCCGACAACAGCAAAGCAAGGGAAGGGTAATGAGTTTAACAGTCTATGTATGTATGTATGTATGTATCTATGTAAGTGGGTATGTGGATGTTCCACCATAGCGTCGCCCCTATTGGTTCGATTTTGACATACGAGGTGTCAATCAATTTGTATACACGTATAGAGTGTTATAGACTATATTTTTTACCCGACTAAGGCAAGAAAAAGTAAGGGTTATGTGTTGAAACGAATAACTTTGTCCGATTTTGACAAGCAAGGTATCAATCTATTCGTCTTCATCGCAAGAGTGTCATAGGCTATTTTTTATCCGACCGTAGTCGGGTTTTAGTTTCTGAACTTATTTCTTGTTAGAATTACAACTGTTTAATGTAGTAGTTGGCTAGTCTGTAATAGATCCCCGGTAAAAAACGAACACTTATTTACAACTAGCAGTGCCCGCGGCTTCGCACGCGTGGTCATTTCTTCAGGTTAAAAGTACTTTATGTGCTATTCCAAGACCTAAAAAACCAATATACTAGGTTTTGATCAAAATTTCTTCAGCTGTCAAAAAGATTTTTATCTATTGCTTGACTTCTATTCAATGGATTGAGATATCAAATAAACCACATTTTACCCTAAGCTATCTAACAGTGAAACCCGCATCGCAATCGGTCCAGTAGTTATTACATGATTTGCGAGCAAACAAACATACAGACAGACAGACATGTTATGATAAATGTTATATTCTTGTTCAGTAGCTTATTTTAAGTACCCTAGACTACTTTTTTAATCTTCTTTTTAGATACTTTTTCGTTCTCATTGCATTATTATAATAATAGATATTTATTACTTTAAAATTAACAAAACTTTGAACCCCTACCCCGCAGGAACCCTTTATTTTATCGGGCTACTAGGTTTTGATCAAAATTTCTTCAGCTGTCAAAAAGATTTTTATCTATTGCTTGACTTCTATTCAATGGATTGAGATATCAAATAAACCACATTTTACCCTAAGCTATCTAACAGTGAAACCCGCATCGCAATCGGTCCAGTAGTTATTACATGATTTGCGAGCAAACAAACATACAGACAGACAGACATGTTATGATAAATGTTATATTCTTGTTCAGTAGCTTATTTTAAGTACCCTAGACTACTTTTTTAATCTTCTTTTTAGATACTTTTTCGTTCTCATTGCATTATTATAATAATAGATATTTATTACTTTAAAATTAACAAAACTTTGAACCCCTACCCCGCAGGAACCCTTTATTTTATCGGGCTAAAACGTATCCTTATTTTTAACCAATCATACAAACTACGAGGGTGGATTGAAAAGTACTCGGCCTAACACAGATCCATTCAATTCTAAAAATCAAATCTACAACATTATTTAGTTCAGTTCAGACTTAGTTCAGACCAAGAGCCTCAGTTTATATATAACATCATTGGTTCAGACTAGTTAATTGTGTGAAGTCCGAAATGTGTGCGATAATTAGTTATGATTTTATAAATTTATTAACAAAGCAATCGGACTTAATTACCGCGATTGGAGCAAATCGAGCAGCGTGCCGTCAATTAAGTACCTCCATAAGAAGGGGCTATCATCAAAAGCCATCCGTGTTGATATGGTCAGTACATTAGGGGATTTTGTTGTCATATAAATCTGTCAAAAAATGAATAGCAGTATTTAAGCGTGGTGGAGAGAGTGTGAAAGATGAACCCCGCTCTGGAAGGCCTTCAACGTCCACTACTGACGAAAATATTAAAAAAGTACTTGATTTAATAATTGGAGACCGTAGATTAATATTACAGCCGAGATTATAGGCATCTCTTATGAACGAACTCAAAACATCATAGTCAACGAGTTGGTCTGCGAGGTGAGTTCCGCGACTGCTTTCAGTTGAACGAAAAAGGACGCGATTGATTATTTCACGCGACTTTTTGGAGTTATTTGAAACCGATGCAGTTGATTTTTTTGAATCGTTTTTTACTATGAACAAACATGGGTTCATTACGGAAACAAAACAACAATCAAACCAGTGGAGAAGACTTAGTTCACCACCCCCTAAATAGGCTAGTCGATTTTGTCGGCAATGCTCATTGAGGAATGCTCAGAAGTCCTGTTTCATCAAGATAATGCCCGTGTTCACAGTCTGTGAAGTCAATGGCTGAAATCCACAACTGTGGCTATGAACTGTTACTGTATCCCCACCTTTTTCACCTGATCTGGCACCTTTAAACTTATTTCTGTTCCCTAACCTAATTTTCGATTTTCGACAAACGATGAGGTCAAAGCAGCAGTAGACGTATATTTTGACTCTAAGGAAGTCACATTTTTTTTTCAAAGGTCTAAATGTTTGAAAGGGGGGGGGGGAGGTGGCAAAAGTGCAATGAACTTGATAGTGATTATGTAGAAAAACAAAAATACAACTGATTTAGTATGTGTTTATTTTCTTGGTTAGTCCGACTACTTTTCAATCCACCCTCGTATGACTGTATCAAGTTGCATGGAAATTCGTCCTGTAGTTTCAGCGTTATATGTGTGCTTTTAAATAATTTTCAACCAATATCCTGCGGGAACCTTTTAATTTTTCGGGATGAAAACTATCCAATGTCCTACCTCGTATTATAAACTCAAATCATACCAAGTTTCAGTTGAATTCATTCAGTAGTTTCGCCGTGATGCGTGGCCAAGATACAAAAGAATACACAAAAATTAAAAGAAAAGATTTTTTAGCTTCAGTATCAAATATAGAGTACCCTCCAAAAATATCATTTATCACTTCAAACTTAACATAACTTTAGACCCCTATCCAGCAGGAACCCTTTATTTTTTCGGGATAAAAATTACCCATCATATAAACTATGAATGTGCCAAGTTGCATCAAAATCCGTACAGTAGTTTCAGCGTGGTATGTGTTCTTCTAAATAACTTTCAACACTTATCCTGCAGGAACTCTTTAATTTTCTGGGATGGAAAGTATGCTATATCCTACCTCATGGTATGAACTCAAATTATACCAAATTTCATTTTTTTTTCATTTGGTAGTTTTGGCATTATCCGCGGCCAAGATACAGACAGACAGACATACATACAGAGAGTATACCCTCCAAAAAATATATCAAAATATCTTCAATGTACAGAATTTGTCCTGTTACAGTTTTATTATAAGTATAGATAGATAGATAAATATATAGATATAGATAGATAGATGTAAAATGTAAATGTACGGTAAATGGAAAGTAATCCCACTGTCATTCATTACCAAAAAGCACTTGATGGAGTATCATAATGTTATCATACTTGTACTTGTCAACATACTCCCTTCATTTGATAATTCCACCCCATCGTTTGGCAGGTGAGGAGCACATTCGTAGATAATTTAGATAATGAAGGGTAGGGGTCCTGTTTGAAGATTTTATCGTAGGAAAGAGCCTGTCTGAATTTTGATGTTTATATTTTGGTGAGGTCAACGCCCGGTGAAAGCAGTTCATGGAATTGCACAGCTTTTTTGAAGAAGTTTCGCGATATATCTTAGATGCAGAGATATCAATTGCCTTTGAAGAAGGTTTTTCAACCTTGTGTAAGCATTTATTGTGCTGCTTTGCTTTGGGTTTTCAAATATATTTTTTCGATTTAAATCGATAGGTGTAAAGAAATATACAAGTATTTTTTCACCCCAAGTGCTATTTATGGTTTTATTATGCCTACTTTTTACCCGACCGAGCGGCGGTTGTCGTGTTTATCAGCCTATGTATGTATGTTCCTTTGTGGCATTATATAGACCACGCGTGGACCGATTTTGATGATTCCTGAGTCAATATATCTTGCGAGTGCTACTGAAGACATGACAGTAATCAAAATTCAATATGGCGATAACCAGACGCCATAATAGTGGCGTTCAAATATATATTCAATGATAGTGGGGTATCATTGGTTTAGGTTTCTCTCATCATTTTTCATTTCGAATGAGCATTTAAGATCTATAACGATTTAAAGTTTGCGGTCAAGTTTTTCATTGTGCTTAAATTTTCTTGTTAAACGATGTACTAGTAAATAATTCAACTATATAACGTTCTAGCTAAAATTTTTATATATTTTGTATGATTCGAAGTGGTTTGTCTTTGAATACATAAATAAACATTATTAAAGCACCATAATAAAAGTAAACTTAAATAATACTCATTTAATGATAAAATAAATGTCTACTAAAATAGGCAACTTTATCGCTTAAAGCAATTTCTACGTGACAACCTTTGAATGGATAAATTGAAACTAACTTCAAACCCGTTTATCTAATAATCATTCTATTTTTATTTATAAAACTTTAAACAAATATATTATTTTCCTTTGACATATTTGATTATTTTATGTCATCAATTCAAATTAGTGTATAAATAAACAATTTAATTTATCATGAATTTGTACGCCCTATAATAGGCAGAGTTTTGAAGGGAATCATTATGGATGTTGCGGACTCTCACGTAGGTGCAGGGTCCCAGTTGCAGATAAAATGAGACTCCTTTGAGCTCAGGATAGGAGGACGAAACGGAAACGCACTTTTTGACAATTTAGTTGGTATATTTTCACAATAAGCAAGGATGGTACAGAATATCGTTTTATTATTCCGGTTATAAATGTTGGCTATCGGAGCTGTAATGTACTGTTGTGCTACTGTAATAATATTGGTCACTTTTAGGAGAGATTCTTGCTTCGACGGCTACTGCGAACGGAAACTTATGACGAAATGCACCCCGATTTTAGGAACTATGCGTATTTATAGTAAACGCAAAACACGCGAAGCTCTGCCATTGGGTGAAATGTTTCATTTTATTCGTGGCATACGTTAGCCCTATTGTTCTCAGCCCTAACTTTCCCACGCTCGACACAACATTCCTATGTGTTGACATTAATTGCAAGTCAACACATTTGACTGTTTTAGAAAAGCTTCTCCTATTTTAGCCTCCTCTCACTCTTACTATCTGTAGTGTAAATTACGTTTAGAGATTACCTTTAAAGATTACCTTTAGATCAGCTCAGGTTCGCCCCGCGTTGTATACTAGTACCTTTACAAAGCGGGGCTTTTCCTGAGTCAACCTGCACCAATATTCATGCAACCACAGAGAACTTCAGTCTCTCTGTGGCTGCATGTTTCCATCCATTTACCTAAAGAGGTATGCGGCCATCCCGTATGCTATAGACGTCATAAGGGATGGCACGTAGATTCTACACTACGTTTGCCTGTTTTCTGAGCTCATACAAAACAAAACAATTACAAAAAGTACAAAACAACATACAAAAACATTACATACAACATACAAAATAATTAATAACTCGGTTACGCGTTAACCCACCCATATGCCGATTGGTGCAAAATGTACGTAACACTTAAGCCCATTATTCTATGTTGCTATATTTTGCCTACTCATTCACATATTTTTGTAGGTTTCAGTTGCGCTCTTTTACAAACTTAAATTGTTATGATTCTATACATGACTTACTTATAGTTATACTTATATCTATTTATAGCTATAGCTCGGTTGTTATTGCGCTCGTTAATAATGCTAGCACATCTTAATAAACCTGTTTGTACCCAAAATTTTGAAATATTTTATTTCATTTCACTTAATTTCAAAGAAAAAAAATCTAAGCTGTTTATTCTCTGAAGGTCAGTTCTACACTCCTAACAACACAATATAAATTACCAACAAATAAACTGCTACTACGACAACGGCTAGATTAGACCAAAACCACAGAATAAATAAGTATAAATAGTAGAATAAATAGTAGCTTCTACGTAGACAAATTGGACGGAGCCGAGATTTTAATAAAATAAACAACAAATTAAATTTGAAGTTAATTTTATTGGTCTTACTTTTGACCGTACAATTCAAGCGAAGATAAAATAATAACAATTTGTACTTAGTAACTTCCTTATATAACTTTTATAAATGCGTAGGCGATTTCTAGTACATTCTTCATTGTAATAAACAACTAAGTAGTTACATTTCTCACACTTTAACGAGAAAAACATCTAAGTACATAAATGCTTATTCAGCTATGCGCAATTAAATCAAAACAACATGTAGAGTACCTCTACTGCGCATTATTCATAGAAAAACAACATAAGTACAAAAAGTGCTTAATTGGTACTTTCACAATCTAAGTACCTACTTGTATGATTAAATATGTCGCAATTGGACTTCGGTAAACAACGGTGGGTTTGTGGTACATATAACTTCTCCACCCTGAGATTGAAAATTATCTGAAAGTTCATTTTCTGAAGTCAGATTATTTTCAATTTTACATAATTTCAAAATCTCATTTTTATATTTTATAATAAAGTATACAATAGTAAAAATCATTATAATATAAAGTATTAATGTCCATAAACTAACACTTTTTATTTGCACTTTATTGACCATTTCACTCATTTCACTATATTCACTGTTTTCACTTTTCTTCAAAATATAATTCAGCATTTGTAGATTTTCCATATTTACTCCATCTAAGTTAACAGGTTTCCTTTTGAAATTATTTGTAACTGGAACACTTGGTAAATTTATCAATGGTAGTTTAGGAATATGTAAGTTCATTCCTCTGAACAATTTCTTCCGTAGAGTAATATCTTCAACTTGTATTTTACAATTATCGTCCAAGGTTAAAAGATAAGTACCAAGGATTTTCTCTCGAGTAATCTCATTTTCACAGGTTTTTGTCCAGTACGTTTGGTAACTTGCAAAAATTATCCATATGTTCATTTCAATTTGTTGAACTTTTATCTCTGAAGTTTCGATTAAAATTGGAGAACACGACGTAATATTCAACGTAAATTTCATTAAATCAGTTATACATTTATCTTGTTCCAATACGACTGCACAACTTTCTTTACAAAGAAATAATTTCTCATCAATCTCGTCGCATGGCTTGGAGAGCAATGTAATAGAGTTCAAATCCTTCACGAGGATAAAAGGATATTTAGGAAGTATCAAGGATGTAATATTATTAAAAGTATCAAGGATAGGTAAGGGGAATAACTGGTAATATTTGTAAGTGTTTTTGCGTACAATTGGAATTGCCAGTACATATGTAATTTGCCTACCCTTAATATAAGCTTTTATCTCTATATTTTGCTCTATATTTACTAAATTTTCATAATTAACAGGGAAAATTAACTTATCTGTTCTCTCAATATTTTTTAACAATTCAAATAATTCATTAGTATCAATTATTGATCTATGTAATATCTTATTTTTACTTAATGCGATTGCTGTATCAATCTCATCTAACTTAGAAAGAATTATTTGAAAATTATGAGTTAACAAACTATAAGCATGAGATACT
Organism: Alsophila aescularia; assembly: GCA_946251855.1. Taxonomy (NCBI): domain Eukaryota; kingdom Metazoa; phylum Arthropoda; class Insecta; order Lepidoptera; family Geometridae; genus Alsophila; species Alsophila aescularia. Next base: position 45,610,694 of record OX276383.1, on the reverse strand, counting down.
TTATTTTCAAAATCATTTATTTTACTTCTATTCAATGCTTTCTCAATTTCAATTATTTTTTGCTCAAATTTTATAAAGTTATAATTAGAAGTATTAGTGAAATAGCATCTTAGTTTTAATATCAATAATTAATTCATCTTGACTGCATCAATTAAAAAAAAAATAAAAAAAATGCATTTCTTTGTTCTTGATGCATACGATTTAATCTAAGTTTCATTAGATTTTCAGATAATATATCATCTAATTCACAATCTGTTTCCATTTTCAATTATATTATTAACTTGAATAAAAAGATTTTCAATTGTAGCCATGTAGCTACTTTCATTTAATAGTGAGGCTGCTCTGCCTACAACTGTACTTGAAATTACATAAAATAAATATAAATATTGTGCTGCTGTTACTTTGGATCCACTTTAGCTACGCACATATTCACATTTTGAAATAAATAAATTTAATAATTTTTCATTCCCATCAAATTTAGGAATCAATTTCACAATTTCATTTGTTATAATCCTCATAGGTTCCATTTTAAATTATTATTTAAAATCAATTCAAAATATTAAAATTGAGTATGCGTTTGTACAATATAACACGTATAACACAAAAATTCAAAATATAATTAAACAAAAGCACATAAAAGTTCAATAAAAACACAAAAATCAATAAAGACACATTAAAATCAATAAATTCACATAAAAATCAATTATGACGCATAAAAATCAATAAATTCACATAAAAATCAATTATGACGCATAAAAGTCAATAAATTCACATAAAATTCAATTATGACGCATAAAAATCAATAAATTCACATAAAATCAATTATGACGCATAAAAATCAAGAAATTCACATAAAATTCAAATAAAAACGCATAAAATATCAATACATTCCCATAAAAATCGATAAAGACATATAAAATCAATAAATTCACATACAATTCAATAAAAACGCATAAAACGTCAATAAATTCACATTAAAATCAATAAAAACACATAAAACGTCAAAAATTCACATAAAAATTCAAATAAAAACGCATAAAATAAATCAAAAATAACAAGTGTATTGGCAATTTTTGTCCAAAAACACTAAGGGTCGAATAGCAGGGCAAGAATACGGAAAGTGAATGATTTTCGACTCACTTAAAACCGCTCGATCCCATGCCTCGGTGATTATTCCACTCGCTGAATTGTTTCTCAACTCCTTTTTCCAATACAGTCGTATTTGTTTGGTTCGAGTATTTTTTTGCGTGGATTTGTCAGGAACACACGAAGTTATTCAGGACAGCTGCACCAGATATGTAGGTTGCGCCAGACAAATTATATTTCACAATTTTTGAAGTAAGCGCCGGACAAATTAAATTTCCACGACTTTAAAAAAAATACAACCGGCTGCGCCAGACAAATTGGACGGAGCCGAGATTTTAATAAAATAAACAACAAATTAAATTTGAAGTTAATTTTATTGGTCTTACTTTTGACCGTACAATTCAAGCGAAGATAAAATAATAACAATTTGTACTTAGTAACTTCCTTATATAACTTTTATAAATGCGTAGGCGATTTCTAGTACATTCTTCATTGTAATAAACAACTAAGTAGTTACATTTCTCACACTTTAACGAGAAAAACATCTAAGTACATAAATGCTTATTCAGCTATGCGCAATTAAATCAAAACAACATGTAGAGTACCTCTACTGCGCATTATTCATAGAAAAACAACATAAGTACAAAAAGTGCTTAATTGGTACTTTCACAATCTAAGTACCTACTTGTATGATTAAATATGTCGCAATTGGACTTCGGTAAACAACGGTGGGTTTGTGGTACATATAACTACGTCCAAAGCAAAGATTCTGCTCTCACTGTTTGTAAACATTCCCCGCTCCACTGCATTCATCCCTTACTATCAGCACCACGAATCACTTGGCCAAAGCAATCCCTACTAAGACGCAATAAAGCAAGAAAATTCGGGATATAATCCGAAAAAACGGTGGTCAAAATAAACTGAACAGACCCGAGCCGTATTTATTTGTTTAGATGAGCCCATCGACTTGCAAAGTCGGTCCTCTGCAAAATTTAATCCCAGGATAACGAGTATAAAGAGTATCGTGCGCGGGAATTGTGGACGCCGGGTTATTTCGGGTATTACTACGGCAGCGTTATATCCCACCGAGTGGTCACGTGGGGGATTTGCTAGTCGCATACCCGCAAAAATAAAATTTTCCCCTCACTATTGCAAGATTTATTTGTAGGATTAATCTACATATTTTTAGCTGCTCCGCAACATTGTTGTTGATCGACAAACAATGTCAGACAATGTCAGACAATGTTGGACGATAGAGGCTGTTGTATGTTAGATAAAAAGAGAACATCTGAAAATACATAATTTGAATCTTGGTTTATTTGGTCCTGTTTTGACAAACACCTAGTTTGACGTTTCGAATAATAATTGACAAGTCAAAGAACTCTCCACATTTTCAAATCGAAATAAACTTTTTCTTGGAGTTTTTTTAAAGTATTCAAGCTGTCGTGTTGTTAACTTTTATTTGTTCCTACTACTTGTGTTTTGATGTGTTAATTAGTAATATTGGTGGAATATTAATCATTAGGTGTTCGTTAACGTGCATGTGTGTAGGCAAATAATAAAAATTCAAAAAAACGTGACTCTTTGTGACGTTTTCAAAACTCTCCAAGAAGTTTAACTAAACCACAGAATAACTAAATAAAACGTCCACCATTTTATTGATTTGTGACTTTGATAATCTGTGACGTGACAATACATATAATTATAAACTAAACTTGACATTGGCATTGGCTAAATTCCTAGTAGGCCAGTGCCTCCGCAGAAGCCATCTAAAAAAAATAAGCATAAAAAATATTTTTTCTCTACAACCCTAAAGTGCATACTGCTATCACAAAGACTAAAATATTCGTAGGTTTATTGTTTTCAATTTGAAAGAATTGCTACTTCTAGACCTGCATGGCGTCGTGACGGTGTGTTTTTTCCATAAAAGTTATATAAATCAGTACCTCTTATTTAAAATTATCTTTTCTCGGACGTAGCGTTATCCAGCCGCCAAAATGCATTTCACTCCAGCAAGCTTCTTTCAAACTCACTACACAACAGTAACTCACCTAAACAGCAGAACTGATACAACCGTAGCCAACCAGACAACGATATCTGAAGACAAAGTGCTGCACTATCTGCGATTTTGGACTTATGCCGAGGTCTGCTATACAGTCAGGTAAATAAGTCTGCCACTAAGTGAGCCCACACAATAGCTCGGTCTAATTTATTAGACGGCGCATTTAGGTTGTGGGGTATGGAAATAGGCGATAACCCTACATAATAATCAAACAACATAATTATTGAGGTGACAGGCAATCATAAACTACATGAAGTTCGATAATCATCATCAGCCTATATCTGTTCAATGCTGGACGTAGGCCTCTACTGACGCACGCCACTGAGCTCAATTTTCAGCTCTTCTCTACCACTTTCTTTCAGCCGCTTTTCGAAGGTCGTCATTCCAACTGGCCACAGGTTGTCCTACACTACATTTGCCTAGACGTGGTCTCTACTAGAGAACTCGTCTACCCCAACGGTTATCGCTTTTTCGGAAAATGTGACCAGCCCACTGCCACTTTAGTTTGCTTATCCTTTGAGCTATGTTGGTTACCTTATTTCTCCGTCAGATATCTGCATTACGAATCTTGTCCTTCAGAGAAACTCCAAGAATAGCTCTCTCCATAGCTCGCCTTAAATTTGTGGACTAGTTTGACCATAAGTGTCCACGTTTCGGCTCCGTAGGTCATGACTGGTAGGACGCACTGATTGAAGACCTTTGTCTTCAGGCACTGTGGTATGGACGACGAGAAGACTCGAGGAAGCTTGCCGAATACTGTCCAACCCAGCTGAACTCTTCTTTTGGCTTCCCTCGCAGAGTTGTTCCTACCTAATTAGAGTATCTAAAGGTAAACATATTGATGGATAACATCAAGAGGTATGCCATTGACTGCAATCGGTTCGAAAGTTCGATAATAGTATTGGTCTAATGTATACTTTACGTTACTTTTCTTTCCAACAATGCTTTTACTCGTATCGGTCGCAACCTAAGGTAATAAAGTCGACGCAGAGTCTCTACGCTCTTTCTGCGGTAGTAAAACATTTGTATTGCCCAGTTGCCTTTGCAGTAATACAATCTATAAATATGATTTAATAGCCTGTGACAGTAGTATCAATACCTAAAAATCGCAGAAACCATTAATTTCACATTAAAGTATAGTTTGCTTGTACAATGTTACAGGCTGCAGATTTATGACAAAGCGGCGACCCCCCAAACCAATCCTCGAAAAAAAGTCGTGCCATCTTTTAAACAACTAGTAGTTGTTATTTCTCATTAAATACTACACTAGCTGCATTAAAGTCATACTGGAAATCAAATTTTACTTTTGTATCTCACTTCATGGCCCAACCTTGGCAGGTAGTTGGTGAAATTTACACCCCCTACCCTATCCCGCGCTCTTAACAAGCTTTCTAACAAACACTGACTGGAAATTATAGGAATTCGCGGTTGCCACCCCTCGCCCTGGTTAATAAGGCTGCGTAATGTGATGGATATAATTAGAATACCTTTGAGATAGGATTGATTAAAACAACAAATATAATTTATGAAAATAACATATATATGTGTATATATATATATATATATGTGTGTATATATATATATATATATATATACGCTATATATATATATATAACTCTGTAGTATTTGTCGTACTATTCGAAATTTTAAATGTTTATCAAAGGCACTGTAAAGACCTAAATCAGCGTTTAACAACATTTCACCTGACGAGTAATTGACGATGCAGTCTAAGGAGAAGCACGCTTGCCCATGAGGTGATTATTCACTCTCTTATAATAATAATAATAATATATTCGGGACATTTCCACACCAATTATCTAGCCCCAAACTAGGATACCCTGTGCTATGGGCACTAGATAACGGATAAACATACATAGATAAGAATATTACATCCATGACTCGGAAACAAATATTTCTGCTCATCACACAAATGATTGCACCTTGTAGGATTCGAACCCGCGACCGTTCAATTTCGTACCTAGGATCTCTAGCCACGAGACCAACCGGTCGTCAACCGGTTATACAAGAGATCCACATAAAAAAGTAATTATAAGTATAGATATAGATAGATCGTCATCATCATCATCATCATCATCATCATGTCAACCTATAGAAGTCCAATGCTGAACATAGGCCTCCCCCAAAGAGCGCCATGACGAGCGATGTGGTGTCACCTCCATCCACCGACTTCCTGCGATGGCTACAATGTCGTTGGTCCATTGTGTGCGGGGTCTCCTTACACTTCGCTTGCTTGTTTGTGGTCGCCATTCGAGAACCTTTATTCCTCAGCGGTTGTCGGTTCTGCGAACTATATGGCCTGCCCATTGCCATTTCAACTTGCAAACTCTGAGAGCTATGTCGGTAACCTTCGTTCTTCTACAGATTTCCTCATTTCAAATTCTATCACGTAGTGAAACACCGAGCGTAGCTCTCTCCATTGCACGCTGCGCAACTCTGAGCTTATGTATGAGACCAACAGTTAGCAACCACGTCTCAGTGCCGTTTGTCATCACTGGCTACTCGCACTGATTATAAACTTTCGTCTTGAGGCTCTGCAGTATCTGCGACGAGAAAATAGGGCACAATTTCCAGAACCCTGCCCAACCAAGTTGGATTCGTCAATTGACCTCGTTGTCGAAGTTGGACCTACCCAGTTTGATCTACTGATCTAAGTAGACATAGTAATCAACAGCTTTGATAATAAATATAAATAAAACGGCTAAAAACTCACGAAAAAGAAGATCGGAAATACTCCGACCAGTTTCGGACTATTTTGAAGTCCTTCATCTGGGAGTGTTATGCCGACAAGCCGCGACGAGCGCTACGAACGTCAGCACGCAACTGACGACGAGTGCGTGGCACGGGCGGCCCAGTCGGCGGCGATTGCGGCGCTCGACTATGTTCGGCCTGCACAGTCACTTCGTTGTCTGTCGAGGAGTTATCACTGTCACTCACTACCGTTAACTTTGATTGTTGGCACACTGCGCTCGTTGTGTCCGGCTCATGACCCCACATTGTGGACCCAGTGTCAGTCGCATCAAGAACTGGTCACCTGGTCAACTGGTCAACTGAATCACCGCGGGGGTCTTATTCTAAGCCGAGACCGCCACGGCAATTTAAAGTTACTACCTTTCAAATAAAAAGAAACATCGAAATTGGATCTAATAAGGTGGAGATATTCAGAAGCCCCTTTTTTGGAGGATGACCTGCCTCCAATCAAAAATCCATGCACACAACAAAAAAATATTGTTTTACTTTTATACCAAGTTTTGTCTAGATTGGTTGAGAAATGCGACCTGTAGAGGAGAACAGAGATCCAGACGGACATACGAGAGCATTTTTGCCCAAGCTGAATCGAAGATGCTTCGCTCGCGCTTCGCACTCACTCGTTCAATTAATATTACTATTAGCCTGTACCGTCCCATTGTAGAGCAAGGCCTCCCAACATGACTTCCAGACATTGCGATCTTTTGAAATATTTGGTTAGTCGTTATTAAAGAGGTCAAGCTCGTCTCGCCATCTCTTCCGAGGTCTGCTGCGACGTTCGCCTCACTGTATCAGGGCACCACTTTGTGGCGATTTTGGCCCACAACTCATCCGGCATGCGGAAAACGTACCTTGCCCAGTCCCACTTCAGCTTAGCAGCTTTTATAGCTACGTCAACAATTTTAGTTTTGGAGCGTAACACTGTGTTTCGAACTCGATCACTTAGCTTAACACTTAATATGCTACGCTCCTTTGCTCTTTGGCAAACCTTGAGGTTAGACTTTTGGATGTACGTCAAACACCATGTCTGGGAGCCATAAGTCAGGATGGGAAGGATATGCATGTCCACGTATTTCCGCTTCAGTAACACTGGAAGGTTTGCCTTCATCAGCTCCTTCTTGGAGCAATAGCTTCTTCAGGAGTTCTAATTTTTACATGGATGCAATCTATTGCACCAGTTACTACCGCGAATTTGGCAATTTTGTAAAATCCCATAGACATTTCATTTTGCTCTTCTTCTGAAGTCGGGATTTGTATAGCAGGAGTTTATATAGGTAGGTACTATCCATAACAATATATAAAAGTGTAACGTAGTCTGTTCGTTTGTTTATTTGTTTGTTTGGGGAGCTTTCACGCAATAACGGCTAAACGGATTTTGATGAAATTTGGAATGGAGATAGCTTAAACATTTTTATCCCGGAAAATTGAAATTTTCTACGGGAAAACTGGAAAAATGATGATTACTCGCTGTAAAAAATGCTTGCAACGAAATAACAATTATGTCAAAAAACATCAAGAGCTTTGGTGTTATACTTTTGCATTATTTTTTAATATCCTAGAAGAACATACGGCTTTTTTTCGCGATAACTGTAGTCCGCACGGACGTAGTCGCGGGCGGGGAAGCTAGTTAATTACTAATTACCCACATATGACATTTCTATTGAATGAGCTAAGTACCTATTTGACAACAGTGGGCGGGTGTATTGTTATGAGTAACTCTAAAAACAAAAACTAAAAAAGAAAAAGGTATGTAGCTATTTATGGGATGGGTATTGGGTACAGTAGGTAGTGTACATGATTGCGTTTATTACATACCTGTCAATCCTGTATTTTAGATGTTTCTATTTGCTGTATCAAAATCACAAATGTAGCTTTTAGTAACCGAAACCGTCTCACAAATTTCTTCTCAGGGCCGCAGACTCGGCATAGACAGCGATTGCTTTACAACCAAAATCGGTCGTAATGTCAATCATGATCAATGTCAGTACAGATACAGATGACAATCGATAGCTTTGATAATAATTGTCAAAACTAACGATTGTCATCGTATGTACCGATTTCGGTTGTAAAGCAATCACTATTTATATGCCGAGACTGCAGGCCCTGAAAGTGTGTCAAATAATTCTAATCTTGGAAAAAGTGATATGCCGTTTTATATACTCAATATCCTCTTCGTCATCATCTGATATCCCAAAAATTCATTCTCCACTTCTTAAATGCCATGCACAGCACGAAAACACTAATTTATTTTGAACACAGAGTATTCTGTGATTTTGAACAAGATTTCACAAGGCTGCCAACCTGCTGTACAATAAACCAAACAGAATAAAATCACTAAGTTTTACAATAAACAATTGTTTTGTTCAACAGAAAAGATCAGCTGGGTATTGCAAAAGGCGCTAATCACATTTAGCTTTGGATAAATAGCAATTTTGGGATGTTTAACTTTGACAGTTCGGTAAATATAATTAAGGGCTTAATTTTTGTTGTGCAAGACACTAATCGTATATATTTCTAAAACGCATTTAGGCTTTCTCTAAACACGTTCAAGAATCGTTATGCAAGTCGCCCTTAGTATAGCAATTTAGTACATTTTTGTATTTAGTAAATTAATTAGGATAATACATATACTTAATAATAAGTGTTAATGTTATTTCAATTAAATTATTATTTATGGAAATTATAAGTTCAAAATATAATTACCTATGTTATCTCCTATCAGCACATTATAACCTGACAATCATTAGAACAATTATTTGTTCCAACTGTATTTACAATGTTAGATCATAATCATCCAATTATATCATGGTTTTTGTTAAATTAGTCAAGGTACAATTATTTGATCTGTGGTCAAGCCTAAACCACTTGCATTCTTTCAGGTATTTGTATACTCTTTGTCTTTCAGCTTTATCGACAAAGAAATTGACAGCCATTTTTGTATTTTATCTCTCTCTCCCTGGAAAGTAAACCTAAGTAAATTATCTCAAAGGAAACATCCGTTCAAAGCGAACTCTTTGATAATTTCGAATTGATAAGATAACCTTCAAAACTTTTGAACTCATCTCCTGATTTCCCCGTCTTTGATTTTCGGCATATTTGTCAGATTTCCAGTAAACAAACAAAACTTTGTCCTGCGTGGTTTAATCGACAGAAGTCTGAAGGGCTTCGCTCGTTTTAGCCCTTTTGCAATTAAAAGTTTATCTTTGATATTTAAATATTAGGTGGGTATCTAAATTCATTTTGGATACGATGGTTGTATGAAGAAAGCTTAGGGAAAGTTAGTATGTATTAAAACTGGCCGAATGCGTGTCTGACACTCTCAGACTTAGGGTTCCGTAACCAAGACCCTAAGGTACCCAAATGTGAAAACTGAATCGTAATCTGTCTAGTAGTTTTTACGATATACGCCAACATATCTGTTTTTACGGTTGGATTATGTCTCTCAGTATGGAATTTGTTCAGAGTTGACGCGGGCATATAATACTTTATTTTGGTCGGCTATATCTCGTAATCTAGTTTAGTTTTTTTCTTTATGAATTAGAGAGCTACGCTAAATTATCGTCAACAGATCCAATTAGAAAAAAGAAACTGTCAAAAGAACTTCATTAGTAATTTAAAAATACCTATTCAACGAGACCCTCTTTGAGGGGGTACAAAAATGTGTGTTTTTTCTTCACTTTTCTTGGGAGCCACCCAGATTGTTTTTCTATCCTTTTTGATACAACTATGTATCGATAAAATGTATTTGTGAATGTTCCAAATTCATTCATTTTTTTGTGTTAAGTTTCTAAATAAAATGACTGTAACATACAAACAGCTCAGAGCTACAGGGCTCAGTGACGTGCTTTGGGAGAGGTATATGTCCAGCAGTGGACTGATGCGGGCTGATAATGATGATGATGATGATACAAACAAACCAATAGACGGACATGACGAAACTATAAGGGTTCTTTGACTACGGAACCCTAAAACCTAGCTGTATCGTATCGAGCGACTTTTCCGGTTGTTTCGTGTTCTGCATTTTCTTTGGGGGCTTATCCCGTAAGGGTTTATCTAAAGAAAAAATGATCCACAATAATTAAATAAAATCCAGCTAAGGCGTGAACGTACCAGGCAAACAGTTTGCGGCTGACTCAATTTTTCAATTTCAAATTATCTTTATTAATCATGAAAAAAAAGTATTGTTCATTTCCAGTGTAAGTATTTCCTAGAAAAGACAAGTAATAATGTTATTTCATTTTACAAGCTACAACATAGCTTTTATAAATCTTCAAGCATGGTATGTATATCTTATAATTGTCCAAATCAAATATACTGTAATTTACCTATTAGGCTACTATCTTACTAATTACTTAGCGCAGACTGTCAGCTGAGCTGTAAGTAGCCGACGAGAACCGCTAGAAGAAAAATAGTAATGGGCGCTAATCAAATCGAGTCAAACAGTCGGCCAAAAACAGTTTTCCTGATGCGCCTCGCCCTAAAAGATGTACGTTATCAAGTCACTCGATCAGTCTGTTAGAACTTTGCCTTTGTAACAGCAAGTAGCGAGAGATCATAATCTGCAATGTGCTTAACTTGTGCGAAACCTGTACCTATTTTACTTAAGATACATAATCAAACCACTCAAAAACTATTTATCTAAATGTAAACGAACTAACTCTTAAAATTTCGCTCTCATATTTTGTTAATAGCCATATCCTTATTAAGGACCCCTTTGAGGGGCTATTCGTATTCAATATTTGCAGGGGAGCTAAACTATTTGTTTGGAGAGTTATTATAGAGTTTGCTATCCTCTACAGAGTTTATGATAGAGTGTTAGCAGATAAAGCCTAATTGCGAGGGAATTATCGATTTTGGTCGATGGGCAATAATGAGACGGATAAATAAAAAAATAATTTTGCAGGAATAGCTGAAAAATATTTCAACTGACCGCCTGTTTTCTTTAACAGAATGTCTTGGGAGTATGTTATGTAAAATTATTGTAGGTAAAAGATTCGAGGCGATTAATATGAGCAGATGGAACTTACGTCGCGAACTTTGCGTTTTAAGAGGATTGTCGATGAGTACTGAGTACTTACTTAGCTGAGAACCTCAGTTTAGGTCAAAACAAAAACAATAATTTCTAATACCCCGCATAAAACAAAGTTTTGTAATGCACGGGGCAACATTGCCCCGATTAATTGTTTCGAGCAATCTAAGAAAACGCCTGTCTGTCGTACAATCAAAGTAAACATTATATCCTTTCGGAATATAATGTGTGTTGTATACAGTCAAAAGAAAGATGTTTTTTATGCAAACTTTCGCCATTTTGAAAAAATACCCCGTTTTTATAGAACAATGTTTGTCTTCACTTATGTTATAACGAGGAAAGATTTGTTTGTTTGTTTGTTATGGATAAACTCAAAAAATAATAAACAAATTTTTAAAATTCTTTCACCTACAGAAAGCTTGATCAGCAAGTATCAAGAGAGGATATAAAAAAATTGCCTATAAAATTTCGATTATTTGCTATATGGAACGGAATGACATGTTACCGTGGGAACGCAATAATAACAAGTATGTCAAAAAGCACCAGGAGCGTTGCTGCCAGAGATTAACGCTTACTTTCGTGTTGCTGCTATACCTACTTTTGCATTGGTGTTTAATATGTTAAATGTGATAAACAAAATAATAATCATGGTTATTAGTAGAGTAAGTAGAGAACTCTACTAATAAACATGCAATTTTTTTGTTAAATTTGCTTTTATTTAACTTCACTTGTATGTATCTATGTATATGTATTTTGTCCTGGAATCTTGCAATTCAAATTTCGACCACTTCCCGATTAGCTGTAAAGCTAAAACTTTCAGGGTAGCTCACAAAGCAATGACATAACAATATAAAAATTTAAGTAAACAGGATTATTGGTTATTGGTCATGATCCAGAATACATGATGATCAAATAACCCAGTAATGCTGTGAAAGTGAAAGTCAACCATTTTCTATAATTATAATTTATTATATTATAATTTATTATAATTATAGATTATAAATTAAGAATAATCTGCAAACATTTTTGAATCAGGGGTTTAAAACTAAGCAAGTTTGACGATTTTTGTAAATTTCTTCAAACTAAGAAGCTGATTTTATTCAAAAAAACACATTGTAACTTACCTTACCAGCAGTTTTTTTTTTTATTGAAAAAATATTATTGTTTCATAAACTCACGCATAGAACTAAATAATTTAATAAAATAAAAATTTATTTAAATTTACGCAACATAACCTGCAGATTATTTAATAAACAACTACATATTATCAACTATCCAACACGGTATAATTTTTTGGTAGCTAGTGACACAGTAACAAACTATGTGACATTAAACAACATGTCGCAGAATTTAAAAAATGCGTTAAATTGGTTTGTTTGATAAAATCATGTGACCAGGTGTTCATCATAGCCATAATTCACAATTAGCCAGAGATTTTTTGAAGAATTTTAGTTTTGAGAGGTATTTTCTGAATAGCTTTTTAATGGTTTAAATTAAGAGGTAAATTTTGTCGATTATTAATTAAGTTAATTAATTATACGATTGACGATAGTATTGGTATAGTTTTTCGATTTACTTATACTTAATGCTTAGAGGATTATAAATGGTTTTCAAAACGCGAGCCCATATTTTGGATACAGAGGCGCAGTCTCTATCTTAAGTGGCTTTTTACTACGCTACTAGACAACGAGTTTCTTATTTCATTTGCTGCATCTATTATGCGTGCTCGAAGATCCTCAATATTCGGCATAGGGTTATTCACTGTAGACAAGGCTTTTCATGTACCCCATACATAAAAACTTACAATCCGTCCATTTACAAAAAATAATGATATAAATAATATCTTGAAAATGGTTGATTTTTGCCTAAAGCATTACTGGATTATTTGATAGTGGACAGCATGTCCTAACATCCTGCCATGGGAACGTGACCAATAACCAATAATCCTTAATATACAGTATGTAATATAATAACCTATTACATACCGTGCTGGGGTATGTGGTACGGCATGGAGAGTAACGTTAATTTTACGGTCTTTGAGATTTCAAAGTTTTTAATTCTTGAATTTACGTTTAAAGATTTCTCAAAAAATATTGTACCTACATCAAACCCTGTAGTAGCACAGAATAATGCATAGTACTACCTAATAATCAGTTAGTAAAAAATCAAAATACCCCCTTGACCTTGAATTTATGCCACAGTGCCACCAACTTATCTGTGAACTGAATGTTGGTCGTGAGTGGTCCAGTCAATCAATAAGTAGACCACTCAAACAAGATTACCTAAAATTCGACTACGGTCGGGTAAAAAATAGCCTATGACACTCTTGTGATGAAGACGTATCAATTGAGACCTTGCTTGTCAAAATCAGGCCAAGTTTTTAGTTTAAACACATAACCTTCCTTTGGTTCACCGCCCAGCTAGCAAAAAGTAATCAGATATAGCTGTATATCACTGATACGAGCAGTCGCATATCCATGATAGTTACGTGTCTACCACTGGAAAGTGGCCCCAGTTTTACAGCTATTTGATGTTATATTAATGATGTTATTTTTGATGTTTTGTGTGTATATTAGCACCACCTATCACTTTATTGATACATATCTGTGATATTTCAGTGTTCTTTGAATCTGTTTGGTGTTATATAAATGATATCTTGATCACATATATAACAGAAATATTATATAATAGTTACCGTGACGCTGATATGAAGCGATTTGTTGTTATTTTGGTGATTAGGATTCTGTTTTATCACATTATCTCAATGCTCAGCTATATTTCATTTGTATTGTAATTTTGAAGGTTTTACAAAATAGGTTTATTACTTATTTCATATTTTATAAAGGCATAACAAATTTAGGATATAAATAATGTGTTCATATTTTTGTCTCGCTGTATCAAACTGAGATGTGCACAATTATGACGTATATTTTTGATGCGCTTGAAATTATATAGTTGAAATAATACTGCATTATACTTAAGTGTTTTTTCATGCCCCCCTCAATTTTAAATTATCAAATTAATTTGAAGTTACCACAATATGGTCAATACATGTTTGAGTTACTGATATATCGCTGATTTACAGCTTCTTGCCGCCATGACAAAATTTTAGGGTTCTTTAAGAAATCAGAGTTATAACCCTAGTGGCGTATCATGCTACCTTTTTTTTAATAAATTCTTATTGTCTTTTTAGTTTATTTAAGTGAAATGAAACAGGTGGAATATTTAGACGTTGACTGTTTTTTAAGAAAAGGTGATTTAGTGTAATAACTAGGTATTCAAAGTTCTCTTAAAGAACATCTATAAAAGCATAATTTGTAGCTATTATGCACCTTCTTAGAGTTATATGTGAGTAAAAAAATATTATATGTAACTGGTGATATATGGATCTAGCAAAAGTATATTTGCAACTTCTTAGTGTTATTATAGATTTCTTATGATGTTTATGGCGCGGGCGTTAAGGAAATACCAATATACGATAAATTTGTTGCATATCAGCTACGGTATGTTGTTTTATATCACGGGTTAGATCCATGCGTGCCAGATATATTACTAGCGCTAATACAGCGACATGATAGCCACAATAGATCAATTTTGCTGTATAAATGCTGCGTCAAAACATGTTGTACAACAGTTTTGCTCTAAATCGCTGTTGTGAGAACCGCTTTACAGCTGTGTTATAAATGCTGCACAAGGCGGTCGAGTAAACGTTTATTATCACAATTTGACTGTATAAGCTTTTACAGCTAAATGATGTTACGAATCATCAATATACAGCAACGCTGTGACAAGCAGCCACCGCGTTACTTTAATATTATTTCTAACAGTCTTTAGTGTTAACACATATTTTTTTATTACCACTTTGCTACGTAGTAGGGTGAAAAAAATAACTTAGGACACTTTCTAAATGAAGACAAATCGATTGACACCTCGTCTCCGCGGCGGCAAATGATTATCAAAGGCGGCAAGCGCATTGCTATACCCCGCAAACATAGGAAAGCTCGAGCATTTAACCAACTTCAAAATAAAGTGTTGCCATTTGTTAAGACTTTTGGATTACCTACAGAGAAGTGCGATATTTTGAATTACGTCAGTGAAAATCAGTCCAGTAGTACTTCAAGAGATAGGATTGAATGAAATCAAATCATATCATTGGCTTTTTGTACAAAGAAAGCTACGGCAAGTAGAGGCAAACCCAGTAAAGAACAATGTATGTAAAATTATTTAAAAAAACTGTTATGAGAGTATAATTAGTTTCAAAAAATAATTGTACATATTTTCAGTAATAGATTGTGGGATATTATTTTCCTGAAGATATAATGAATCATCATCATCATCATCCTATATCTGTCCACTGCTGTACTTAGTCCTCTCCTAATGCACGCCACTGAGCTCGTTCTTCAGCTCTCCTCATCAATTTTCTTCCAACCGCTTTTCGCTGTGTGCTTGCCTAAAAGTTGTCTACTCTCGAGAGCTCGTCTATCTTATCTAATGATCATTATGATCTAATGAGTGAAGGTATCATATAGTTAAATTATTTTTTAAAGGAAGTAATAATATCAGTTATTTTCCTGTGGTCGCGTTCTTTGGAGCTGACACGGTGTTAAATTTGGCTATCCCATGTATTTAAAAAGACATTAGTTCAAAAACTAAAACCCGACTACGGTCGAGAATAAAAGTTGCTTATGACACTCTTGCAATGAAGACGAATCGATTGACACCTCGTTTGTCAAAATAGGACCAATAGCAACTACGGCAATAGACTTGTCATCGTCATCATCAGCCATAAAACGTCCACTGCTGGACAAAGGCATCCCTCTTAATAGAGGGGTGCTGCCATAATCCCCACGCTTGGCAGGTGGCTTGGGGATCGCAAAATGTTCACCACCGTTAACAAAGAGGACGCTACTGCCCGTCCTCCGGTGGTACTGGTTGCAATTTGAGGACATACCCAAGTCCAGTAATAGACAATAGACAACGGCAAGGCAAAGTAAGTGTCATGTGTTCAAACTAAAAACTTGGTCTGATTTTGACAAAAGAGGTATCAATCGATTTGTCTTTATGTATAGAGGGGTCATAGGCATTTTTTTTACCCGACTAAAAACAAACTTCAAACAAAAAAATTGGTCTGATTTTGACAAGCAAGGTATGAATCGATTTGTCTTCATCGTAGGAGTGTCATAGGCTATTTTTAAATGTTAGTTTTTGAACCAATGTTTTGTTATTACTTGAGTAGAGTTGTGTTAAACTTATCAACCCTTACCAGTCAAAGTTAATTCTAAATCCATGTAACCTATCAGAATGCGCTGTACGAATGCTCTCGCGAGATAAGCTGTGTGCACACGACGGCTTTTTGTCTCTTAATACACTTCACAACGTGTGAAACGACGTATTAAGTCGCTGGGCTTAACACTGGTGAAGTTGGAGTCAAGAATAGGGCTTTAAGTTTTCGTTGTGTTCATTATTTGAGAATTTATAATATAAGATTGATCAGTATACCTAACATTTTAATGAGAGGCTCTTTTCAAGTATCAGTTTTGGAATTCAACGGGACAATGTCAGCTTGTTGGATATGTCGTGGTGATATCGTAGAATTGATTATTTCATGAAATGGTTCTATTTCATGATATAGCTGGCTAAAAGTTTACATATCGTTGAAACCTCAATGTTTAATGATATTTCAGTCCATGTTTTTATGATACCAAAAGTGTTCAAACAGGATTTCAAGGCTAAAAAAAACACGAAGACGAAGGCGGGAGCTCGCTGTTCTTCTTTCCTACCTTCGCCATCTAACCTATCGCGGCCAAGTTAGGCTTCCGCGTAGCGCCTCTAGCGGTGGAAAATGTAACTATTTTACGATATGATCTCTAATTTTTGACCATATCATGAAGTAATCGGAATATCTTAATCTATAGGTTACACATAGGGGAAAATGCTGAAAGGAACCATGCACTGAATTTTAGAGAAAATAAAAGATTATTTAGACAAATATACGTATTTTCATAGTTACGCAACTTTTAAAACTTACATTTTATTTAAAACTATCTTACCCGTCCGCGACTTCGTCCGCGCGGACTACAGTTTATCGCAAAAAAAGCATCCTATGTTCTTCTAGGATATTAAAAACCAATGCAAAAGTAGACTTAGACTTCTTGGTTATGGCCTCTGTGGCTTGCTGTTAGTATAGCATCAACTACTTACTCTGTGGCACCAACGCTCTTGATGATTTTTGACAGACTTGTTATTTCGATTCCATGGCAACCGTTCCTTACAGCGAGTATTCAACATGTTCCAGTGTTCCCGTGGAAACTTCCACGGAATTCGTGGAATTTTCCGGGATAAAAAGTATGCTATGTTTTATTCTAGGGTATAAGCTATCCCCATTCCAAAATTCATCAAAATCCGTTCAGCGGTTATTGCGTGAAAGCTCCCCAAACAAACAAACAAACAAACAGACAACGTTTCACTTTTATATATTGGTATGGATTAAGCCCGTGGTTCCTTTCAGCATTTCCCCTATCTATTTATTTATTTATTAGCACACAAAACAGAAAGTAATCATAACATGATAAAATTTTAAGTATAAGTGTTATGATCTAGATTACATTCCAAATAATATGTATGCCTAGAAGCTTATTAGTTTAAATTTTATCTAATACTATCGCTAGAGAGGACATTATTACATGTTATAAAAATATTTAATTTAACCATTACAATGTTATGGTTCAAATAAATTGCTCCTAATTTGCTTCTGGAACTGATATAATTTAAGGTGAAATATATCGATGTCACTGTTGGAGACAAGGATTTCGTTGTATTGGCGACACATCCTAACTATTGGGTTTACTATATTACTATACACTATTGTTAGAAGAAACTTGAAGGCTGAAAATATTATAATTTCGATTTCGGAGCCTGAAACGAGTATTGAAATTTAAGAGGGAAAGGAGGGCAGGGGAATCCATAGTGGAATGAACTATTTTATGAAGCAGCACAAGGTCATTATACTTGCGACGGACCTCTAGGTATAGATCTATCTGCTAGGTATAGATTAGGAATACCCCATACTGGCAAGAAAAATATACTCCCCCGTATATAAAAGATAGATTATACTCGTAGCTTGCCCTAATAGTTAACTAAACATGCAAATTATGTGTAATATTATTAAGTCATGTATATGAATAACTAGCTCCGCCCCGCGGTTTCATCCATGTGGATTATGATGATGGATGATGATGATGATGATGATGATGATGATGATGATGATGAAAAGTAGCAAGATATACCAAACACACGAACACACACACACTTCTAGAGATAAAAAATAGATGGCGCTAATCGATAATTATTCATTTTATGACGTTTTGTATGGACCGTCAGTTCTAATGTATGGAGTTCTGCATCGCGATTACGAAGTTTTCCTCTCGATAAGAGAGTTCATTTTTAAAACTCCAAGCGCTGATTGGCTTTTTTACGACAGAGGCTCCACTTCTCTGATTAATAATATTAGTGTGATTAACTAGCACACACATACTTACATACATACGTTTGTTTAACAATTACAGAGTACGTAGGTGACATCAATTACAATTAGTACAAGATTCAACCTCAACTATGCGGTAATAGTAATAGCTATAATGTGTACGTACTATTGTGATTGACGTTTCTATGTGTGTCAATTCAGTACTGTCACATAGAAAAGTGTTAAAACAAAAGATCGGTATCTGCATTTATGTTAATTACACGGGTTTTGAATTATTTTCACGGTATGCATAATGTAGCACTCAAATTATTAGCAGAAAAGTTCATATTTTGATTTCACTCCAAAGGGACTCGTTTTTTTACTTGGTTTATGCGTCCAGTTCAACTAAAATATAAAATTTTAATCCTATTTTAATAATATGTGCTTGCTTGAGGCATGAACCTGACAAAATACACACATATAAAACAAAATGATATATAAAAAAATAGTTATGAAAATAGCTTACGACCCATCATAAAACTCTTTGAAAGAAACCTGTGACCAGCAGTGTGAATTAATAGATTGACGCTGATGATCACAGAATGATGATGATGCAAAACATGATTAACACAACGATTTTCTTGTTAATTATACCTGTAGTAACTATACGGAATACGTTACCTGTGATCTATTTGTAATAATTAACTGAAGCCGAAGTGGCTGGTGACGCGTGACGTCATCAGGTCGTGGTTATCCATTACACGACTGAACGCGTTTCGGTTCAGTTGTGTTTGCAAACCAGGAACATAATATTGATAAACGGTGGAAACTATGAAATGGACGTCATCATCATCATCATTTGCCGGTGAATGAACACTGCTGAATATCGGCCTCCCCATGTTGTGTTTACATAATCACCACGCTTGGCAGGATGATCGCAGAAGATAGTTGGTGATAATACACAGAATTTCCTGAATTCTCTTAGAGCCGGTTCCTATATTTTAAAACGAACCGTTTTCGCATACTGTCCGTCAGCTTTTCATATAAACGCCATACAAAAATCATCAAAAAGTAACGAGACGTTGGAAAAACGTCTTGTTTCATTTTTATAGGAATGGGGGTTAGATAGATAGATAACTCTTTATTGCACAAGAAATGAAATTGATGATACAATAATCAAGTTTTAACATAGAACAATCGGCGGCCTTATCACTAAGCAGCGATCTCTTCCAGGCAACCGTAGGCTGAATGAGACATATAGACTGTTACAAAGGATGGTAGTGTGCATAATTATAAAAATATACCTACATATATAATGAATAATACAAATTACATAAATATTTATTACCATATATATTCGTTAATATTTAGCGATCGGTAGCAACGTTATCTTTGTCGAGACTGTAGGCCCTGAATGAAGTACAATCCTTGAGACGTCGAATCCAGCTATGTATTGAAAACAATGCCCATAATTTTGAACAATTAATCAGTTAAGGGTTTAATAGGTTTCCTTAAGTTTGCCATATGTCATTTTCTCCAAGAATTCGATCCTTATTAGTGACACTATCGAATTGTGTACAGCGTGTGTTTTTTTTTTCAAAATCAACCTGTACGATTCCTGGCTAGGAATATTGATTTTTCAAATATCCAAAGATGCAGTTTCAGTTTTCATCAAACTCGGGCCTGAGACTCTTTTGAGTACTTTTCGCTATTCCTTATAGTTTCTGATTTAGCCATCCACGCCCACTTGAAAAATTCAGCCTGTGCATATATTTGTAAGTCCTGACTGTTATATCCACGCACATACTGAATCTATGGTCCTAAATATCGATCAAAACTTTTCTCAATCAGGTATATATCTTTCTAAATGGTTTATTATTGGTTCTCCTTGTGGCTATCCAAATTTGATCTGGAATCAAATTCATTTATTATGAAAGTGACACAATCAACAAATAGGTAAATATTAAAATTTAATGAACTCATAATTACTAAGGTACGATTTAAAACCTCGACTCCCGATTTACAACGGCCTACAATTTAGTTATAAACCCATGTACATTTGATTTTTTTCTTTCATTCAAATATTTTATTGACCCTTACTTCATAGATTGTTCTTGAAAATCTCTATTACAGAATAGACATTTGCCTTTAAACTTCCACAAAGCAAACATCAAAGTCCAAACTTTAAAGTCCAAAGTATACAATACAGGATCGATAGCCTTCAAAAGTCTCAACTCCATTATGGGGTTAATGCGAGTGGAAGAAATTTCTGTCCGTTTCCTGTCTGTGTTTGATCGGGGTCGGCCGGCTATTATGTTCTTGTTTACAGATTCCGATTAGACTTCGACTTTTTGTATCTGAACATGCTGTTAGTTTCTGGCGCAGCGATTATAAGGATATAGTGCAATTTACATAGAAACCTCAAAAAAACAATTCGCAGAAAAATATGCCAAAACAACTTATTTTTACAATTATTAGAATTTCGTAGGGGATGAGTTTTACGTTTAATAGAACAAGTGTACTTTATTCACAAAAAATGAAGGGATACTAAAATTTAACAGGTTAACCAAAAAACCCTATCTAATACTAAACATACTTTAACATGCTGTTATCAGTAGCACAGTTTTTCAAGAACCTTATAATACATGTAATATAGTAGGCAATGTTCTTAGTACTTAGTGGAAATGCTTTTAGTCTTTGGGAGAAAAAAATAACGTTTCATAATTTTTTTATTCCTATGCTATTTTTGCCTATGCTATTTTTATTTAATTTGTGCTTGTTACTAGACTGCGCAAATGGTAATGTGTTATATAGACCAAACGCGTAAACTGATTTTGATGACTCGTACGTCAATCTTTTTGTCTTAATCTTGCAAGTGCTATTAAGGACATGAATCAAAATTCAATATGGCGACAACTGGAAGCCATATTGTGAAAAATAAAAATAAAAAACGACGAACTGTGTCAAATGGGGTACCATTGAATAGGTATTTGAAAATTATATTTAGGTTTATCTGATCATTTTCCATTTTAAATTACCATTTAAGACCTATAACGATTTAAAGTTGGTTAGCAACCATTCTCACTATTTTTTATAAATATAAACTAAAAGTTAAAAATAAAATAAATTGCTACAAAAAACAAAAACCCGCCTGCTAACAAAACTAAAACGAGGCAATCAAGCTTTAGATTTTTGATTTTGAAATTTAAGATGCAGTCGGAAGCATGAAGAAAAGCTCGCCAGGTTCTAGTTGATCCCGTCAAAGGAGAAAAGAAATACATGATACCTCCAACTGCATCTCATATTTCAAAATCAAAAATCTAAAGCTTGTTTGTCTCTTTTTCGTTTTTTTCCTAGTTGGGTTAATTGTATTTTATAATTAATTATTTAATTCAATTTGAAATTAAATTTGGTAAACAGTTTCGTGGATATGACATCCCCCTGTCGTACTTCCCTGAGCAATTGGACTTGTTCATTTTGCAATTCTCACCACCGTGTTAAGTCCCTCGTTAACGTCATTTGTGATTTCCACGGCAACGAATTATATGTCCAGATGTCCTTGGAATTGTTCGGACCCAACTATGGTATGCAGCTGTTTTGGTCGGAGCGTGGACTTTATCATACGGATTCGCTCAAGCTTAAAGTCGATACTCAGAGTGCCTCGAACCATTCGGTGATCACTTCCGGTATTAAACCTGTTGATCACATAGACATTTTTGAATGCTTTTTGGCCGCATCATAAAGTCGATGTAATTTTTAGTAATGCCATCCGAGCTTCGCCACGTCCACTTTTTCTGGAGCTGCTTGGGGTTGGAACAGTTACAAGCATTTGCCCTCTGACGTTTCATCTGCCAAACCCATGAGGTCCCAATCTTCGACTCATTGAAGTCTTGTGCTCCCACTTTAGCGTTGAAGTCATTGATGTTATGAGGATAACATAACGTTAAAGTGAACCGCCTGGTGGTACAAAAAGCCTTGAATATGTCATCATACATATCTTCAATCTTGCCCTACCTCCTACCCTAGTCAATACACTACAGACTTCTTCAACGTTGTTAGCGAGCCTCTCTGACGTACATCAGATGGCCCGATTTCAGAGTGATGGTGTCTCTCCCGCTCTCCAGGTTTCACACAATCCCAACATATGCCACCTGATGTTTTTAAATTCTACTTCCAGCTGTTCCATATGTACGTTCAGCCGTAGAGTGCGTCTATTAAACATAACCAAGTTCAGTAATTGTTGGTAGCCTTCCGTAACGCAGGGATGTTTAGCACATCCCACCCCAGCGTTACTATAACCGCCACCTTTTGTCAGGAATAGCAGAGCTGCAGGAAACTAGGGGCCGTTTTTTTGTGATATCTATCACTTGGAAGAAATGCACGTAATCTCAACGCTGGGCAAGTGGGTTGGCCATTGCAGTACGCAGCTCCTTGCACCGGTGACACTGCTGCCCGTCACTGGTCTGTACCATTTAGCTGCGCAGATGTGTGAATGGATTTACCGTAATTTGTCGGTCGCCAGAGCCTCTTTCGTTGTACGGCAGGGTGTAGTATGAGCTGGCGAGGTTGGCTTGGACCACTAAGATTGTAATTGTACTCCCTTACACCTCGTGCATCTAAGGTACGGTGATACAATATATTTTTAGTTGTCTGAAATCTTATTTCTTCGCTTTGGTAAATAGAATACGTATTTATCAGGTGTATGAAAATAGATAAAATAGGGACAAAATCTTAGAGAACATATGATTAAAGCTTATCTGAGGACAGAATTGACTTGTACGAGCACATACGATTACTAAACGAAATAACGCTGAGTAAAACTGATATTTCCATGAACCCTGTACCTGTTTCAAACACACGTGACTTCCACCAAATCGCACTATACCAGGGTAACCCTGGTATAGTGCAATTATGTTCCATACTCTCTATGAGACTTCCCTTAAATAAAGAGTATGAGTCATAATCCAAGGCATATCTCCCAATAGTGGGAACTAATAGACTGGTGATGAACAGTTGATTAATCGTCAAAGATGCGGAAAGTTCGTCGTTGCCAGTCGCATCGTATGCACAAAATGAGGGTCTATTAGCAGATTGGACGTGGGAAGTACATCAATCAATGTTCAGGGATGACCGCAGCCTGTGATTTATTGGAGCTTTCGAGTATTGAGTGCATTGTGAGTTTTTTACATACCTTTTGTGTGCTGAAAGGGGAAACGGCATGTTAAGGTAGATAGCGAATAAAAATATTTGTGGTTTAGTTTTTACCTGACTGTGCAACGCAAAGGCCCGGTTATGTCTTTAGCAGCCTATGTATGTATGTATGTATGTATGTATGTCAGTTTCTTTGTGGCACTATATAGACCAAAAGCGTGGACTGATTTTGATGATTATTATGTCAGTCGTTTTGTCTTAATCTTGTGAGTGCTACTAAAGACATTAAAATAATCAAAATACAAAATGGCGACCACCAGACGCCATATTGTTAAAAATAAAAAAATTACGAACTATGTTAAATAGGGTATCATTGAATATGTATTTGAAAATTATCTTTAAGATTCTCTTATTATTTTTCATTTAAAATGACCATTTAGGATCTATAACGATTTAAAGTTGGTTAACAACCAATCCAGTAATTTTTAATAATCTATAAAAAAAGTTTAAAATAACAGTAAATTATAATAAAAACAAAAAAAAAATGCGAAGAAAACTAAAATGAGACAATTATTTGCTTTAGATTATTGATTTCTAAATATAAGATGCAGTTGGAGGCATGAAGTAGCTTGCCAGGTTCTAGCTGATCCCGTCAAAGGAGAAATGAAATGCATGATGCCTCCGACTGCATCTTATATTTCATAATCAAAAATCTGAAGCTTGTTTGCATCTTTTTAGTTATGTTCGCAGTCAGGTTATTTTGTTTATTGTAAAATTTTATTTTTATTTATTGACCGTAAATTTTGAGAGTATTGCTAGTAGATCTTTTTGCTGCGTTTCGGCCATTGCTTTTGCCGTAAAAACACCTCTTTCTTATGTTAATTATGTTCGAAGTCCGATTAGTATGACCGTCAGCTTATACACATGAATTTATAAAGAGAAACCAATCTAGTGAGGTGAGGGATCAATCCTAGCGAAAATTAAGTTCATTATTAACATACAGTTCAATATGATGTATAATCTTTGTAAATTTTGTTCAGTTTCGTTGTACCTAAAACGTTACTTCATATTCCTTTCTTACAAAATTGACTTCCCAGACTCAATATATCCTGAGCCAAGGCTATAAATTAATCAACTAAATCCCACCATAACCTTACCCCTGAGCTAATACCAAACACCGTGGGTAACGTTAAATTGTAGAACGAGCTACAGTAAGTGAATTTTCAACCTGGTACATTGATGAACCATTGATATAAGATAATACTGACTGTTAATAAAAGTTAGGCTTAATGTAACTGAATGTACCAACTTGTAAAACTAATGCCTTGTGGTCCAGGCTTAAAAATAGGATCACTCCTTCTCATCTAACGGATGCTGAAAAATAGAAAATAGAAAACAACATTTCTCCTGAGTAGTAGTAGTGGAAGCCTTTTCAGAATTAAAAGTTTTACTTAATAAGCAAAAATTTCTGGGTATCGGTACAAGGCAATGTTTTCAGAGATATTACTGGATGAGAGTCTTAAAAACAATATCTCTGAATAACGAGCGCAGTGCAGTGACATGCAAGATTTTGCATCCAAAGTTCTTGGCACCGCAACAGCGTGACGCATAGTCAGTGTTATCCAATAGTGACCACTGTAATTGCATTTTTAAATTGCATCTTATACGGTTTCCTTACTGCTGTATGTGTACCCAACCTTAGGTACGAGGCAGCGTTAAGAACGCTCGCTGGGGCAATTTCGATTTGATTTATCATTGTTCTTCACCGATAAATCAGGCCACAATAGGGTTCCCGGCGAGGCTATACGGATACGGGAACTTCTATTAATTCTCCTTAGAACAATCCCGAAGTTTCC
The DNA here is from genome assembly GCA_946251855.1 of Alsophila aescularia. Classification (NCBI taxonomy): domain Eukaryota; kingdom Metazoa; phylum Arthropoda; class Insecta; order Lepidoptera; family Geometridae; genus Alsophila; species Alsophila aescularia. The sequence goes on along the minus strand of OX276383.1, from coordinate 45,585,282 downwards.
GCACAATAGGATTAAGGACAATACGTCTCAAACGTGAGATGTTATCACGCGATAAGATCCAGCTGGATAGTGTTGCAGGAAATTAAGTTAATTTGGATTTTAGTTGGGTAGAGGCGTTTTGATTGGCTAATAATGATCTGACCCCTAATTCTGATTATTTATTGATTTAAAGTTAATCAAATCGAGAGTCGATTAAGAATTTTGTAAAAAAAAATACATTCTGAATAATTTCATGGTTCCAGATTATCGTCATATTAGAAACAGGAAAGTAAGTCAGTTCTAGGCTCGTGCGGGATTTAAATTCCTACTGTGGTATAAAATAAATCATAGTACAATACTCTGGTCCGAGTACGCAGGGTTGTACGTACAGTCATGAGCAATAACATGTAAACATTGATCAAATATATTATGTACTAATATTCCCGCCCGCGACTTCGTACGTGCGGACTACTTTTTATCGCGAAAAAGCATCCTATTTTCTTCTAGGACAGCGGTCAGCAACAGGCGGACCGCGGTCCGTATCCGGACCGCGGACGGTCGAACTTCGGAACGTCAAATATTGCTAAACATATTAATTTAAATAATATTTTCAAATAACTAGCCCTAAATCCATACGTTTGAAAGCCACGTAGAATCTAACTTAGTAACGCTTTGATTAGACTTAAAAGGATCTTCACTTCAAATGGAGATAATTGACTTGCAAGAAGATATTTCCTTGTAAATGGATTAAACTGCACCCACTGAAGAATTTTGCGGTAAAAATGTTTAAGAAAGGTATGAAAATTGCAAGAAACTAGCTACCAATCTGGCCACTATGTTTGGTTCGACATATTTATGCGAATATTTATCTCAGAGATTAATTTTTTTAAGCACAAATATCGTTTGTACGGACGCCCACATTAAATACACACTTTGCATTTGCTGTTCCCTCCGTTAACCAAACTATAAAAAAAACTGGCTCAAGACCTTCGGTGTAATTTCTCGCATTAATTTTACGTATTATATTTTATATAATAATATAATTTGAAAGCAAAATTAACAATGGTACCTACTTAATCTTCCATTTTTTTTGGACCTTGTAAATAATTTTCATCAGTAACCGGACCCCACTAAACAGTACTTGGTCTAACTTAGTAAAAACCAATGCAAAAGTAGGTATAGCACCACTCTTTATGTTTTTGACAGACTTGTTATTTCGTTTCCATGGCAACCACAGACTATTCTGTGATGGCAACCGTTCCTAACACTGAGCAATCAACAGTTTCCAGTTTCCCGTGGAAACTTACAATTTCCCGGGATAAAAAGTATCCTATGTTTTATTCCAGGGTATCAGCTATCTCCAATCTAAATTTCATCAAAATCCGTCGAGCCGTTTTCACGTGAAAGCTCCCCAAACAAAAAAACAAACAGACAACGTTTCACTTTTATATGTTGTTATGGATAAATAATGTTGCATCATGTTTTGTTGGTAAAATTGTTACTTATATAAGTCACAATGTTTACATGTTGTTGATTGTGACTGTACTTATCTCTAAGTTTTCTACGTATGTATGTACTCGTATATTATAAAAACCAATGCATAGATACGGATACGGTTTATATGATGTTAATAATACCATTTTCAAATAATTCAATGTTTGCAGCGGGTGCTTAACTACGATCCGGTAAATGAATGAATTTGAAGAAATCACAGAACGTTTCTTTTCTCTTTTATTACAGGTCTACAGGTTTCAGATTTAACAAATACCAGGCGGGTCGCACTCCGCAACAAGTACATATATTATACCTACATTTTGAGACCGCAATATTGGGGTTAAATCGGTTAGTGTCAAGCGTGCGCTCGATGAGTCGCGCGCCGTGTGCTTAACGATAAAGTACCTACTTACGTAAAGTTTTGTCAAATTTTATTATTTTCTTAATTATGAGTACCAATAAGAAACCTACAATGTACTGCATAGCATTTTTAGTCTCTTAAAATACCTACATACCGTCACTTTATTACGTAAGTAGCCATTTATTTTTCATTCATTATAAAGCATTGAATTCAGACAGGCACCTTTTATCAATCTGTTACAATATCTAAGTCATATATCACAGAATAATTACTAGTACAAGTACCTAGTACCTACCGAGCGAAAAAGTGTCAGAACGATTCTGAAACGGTTAGAGCAATGGAAGCTCTCACGCGTTGTGATACGGTACATTCTAACCTGTACGCAATGGGTGAGCGCCTTCTAGTTAAATATAATTGAAAGATCGCAGCGCTGTGCGAGTTAAATTGCACTTTATTGCGTTGTAGTGAGAGTTGCTATGTATTTAAATGACTTTACTCAGTTATCCTTCTGTACTTGTACTATTATTTATTGTGTGCAAATACGTAATAGTGCCCATACAAAACGGCAAGTAAACAACAGATTTTGTGCCTAAACCTTAACATTTCCTGCGAAAAACTAAAAAAAAAAAAGAATTGAAAACTATACATTTATTTATTGCTTAGAACTATAATTTATTAATAATTAATTACGGTAATGCTGGATTTAAATATCTGTTGTTAAGGCACATAATCAACAATAATAATGTGGTAATATGCGTGATGCAGACATTTTATAAAAAAGGTGTGACGTCGTAAATAAATAAACGATGCGGTCGGCGAAGCACGGAAGCTCGTGGTCAGAGCAGTGTCAAGGCTACGGCGCGGCTCTGACTGGCTTTAATTTATCGCCCCAGATATTTGTCAATGTGCAATTGTGCATGCTGTGGTGCATGCGTACTGACGAGCACACATACACGCCGGTTTGTTCCCGCTCTATGTAGATAACTTACTGTTCTGTTTCTACTATGCTATCATCCAACCCAACAACTTCAAACGTTCGGCCAAACATCGAATCGATAGGTACGGCTGCGCTGTATCTGATCGGCGCCTAAAATTGTCACATTCACAATTATTATTAACAAAAATTATAAAACATTTGTAACGAAGATAGTGGATGCTAACAAAACATCGTAAATATGGCATACATGATGAAAGAAATGTGAAAAAAATAACCTGGGCGTCCAACTGATCGTTTAATCTTCGATGTGTAAAAAACCGGTACGAACGAGTTCAAGAACTTTTTCGAACTTCTTTGATTTGTTGTTGAATTACCGCCTCCACTTCATTTTTGGGCTAACTCAACCGAACTATGTCAAATGTGCTCGAACCTTCCTTCCACAAATTGATGGTTGGAAGATCAGTTGGATGGTTGGAAGATCAGTTGGATGGTTGGAAGATCAGTTGGATGGTTGGAAGATCAGTTGGATGGTTGGAAGATAGTCTGAAGCCACCATAAACTCAATTCTCGGTGACATTACAATAAAATTCGCATTTCGACACAGAATACCTAATAATACACAAAATACCTAATATTTAGAGCAACGTTTGACGTTGAATTTCATGAGGTTGATGTTAGATTGGAACTAAAATTTGAATACATTTCAAAATCAGAATTAGGCTTCTGATCTGTCTTACAGCTATGAATCTAGACTAGTTATTCAGTGGTAGTGTCATTAAACTTTTGTGATAATATTGAAAATACGAAGTAAATCTTGACATTGGTGATTAGAGTTCAGATACTGCAGTGCTATTTTTATTGAACTTACGGGTACAAGCAATAAAATTATAAGCTCATTTTGTTATAAGCTTACTATGAATTTTATAAAAGAAATGCTTGGATTTTTGTTAAAATAAATGTAACTAATTGTGACAAAATGAATTATATTTTGTTATCAACAAACTGTAACCTACTTATATTTGATGCAATCTGACGTGGCGTAATGACTGACTGCTATTAATGGGTTATGCGACTCCGCTCCACGGCTATTGTTTTCAAATAAATAAACGTGCATACATTTAACTCCATTGAGCTCCACCGACAAAATTTAAATAATATTTTTGGTAGACATCGCTCCATAGCAATTTGAGTACATTTAGCAAAGTAATTGTCAAATAAACAAAACGTTAAAGTTACTTGAGGATCAGTGGATATAATCATCACCATCAGCCTATATCTGTCCACTGCTGGACGTAGGCCTCTCCTGATGCACGCCACATGAGCTCGGTCTTCAGCTCTCCTCATCCCGTTTCTTCCAGACACTTTTCGCAGGTCGCACTCTACCTAGACACAGGGCAAATGTGCACACGTCCTACGCTACGTTTGCCAAAACGTGGTTTTGATTATTTAAACGTTCCGTTTTGAACTTTTGAATATAGTTGTTTTCGTGATAAAAAGTAGCCTATGTGTTAATCCAGGGTATAAGCTACCTCTATACCAAATTTCATTTGAACCCGTTCAGCCGTTTAAGCGTGAACAAGTTACAAATACACACACACACACACACACACACACACACACACACACACACACACACACACACACACACACACACTTAGACACACACTCTTTCATACATACAAACTTTCGCCTTTTAATTATTATTATTTTTGCGGGCGGTCAGCTTTTATACATTAATTTTACTTGTTTATTTAATAATCAGAATGAATGCTCGTGGAGCTGATGTCCACTATTTTGTGGAGCGGAGTGGCACAGCCTCTTTTAATCAATACCAGCTGGGAACAACAGCATAACGTGCTATTTGATGCAATTGGACGATTAATTCATTTTGAACAGAGCTTTCTCTACTGATATACGCAACTTTTTAATGTTTACATAGGTATTAGATAATATCTGCACATTTCATTGCTAGCGTCGTGAGTCGTGACTGAACCTAATCTTTCACATCGGGCCAGCTGCAGTCCACGGAGGTGACTGGCAATGGGGCGGGGCAGTTTGAGAACCTGGGCCCCGATTCTGTTAGCTATTGAACCGCGATAACGCAAGTCAATCGATTGTTTTTTGTGAAATTTTCTCGTTTACCACTTAAAAGTGCTGGAAGCGAATATTTCGCGAAAACTTTTGCTGTTTGTTTTTTTACACTATATATTTTTTATTTTTTTAAAATTTCCCAATATTTTCGCTTCTAGCACTTTTAAGTGGCAAATAAGAAAAAAAGCAAAAAAAAAAACTAATATTTTTTTTTTGCTTTTTTTAAATATCGCGGTTCAATAGTTAAAATAATCGGGGCCCTGGTCGTCTGTGTTGCCCCTGCAACTACTCTTGCGGCCGTCACTGTAGCGGTATGATCATAGTCTTCAAAAATGACGTCTTGTGCGATCATTGATATCTTTCCGGAGAATGGTAGGTGGTATAGTAATAAAATTAAAATAAACTGCACTCCACAGTTTTACCTGCTTGGAAAATGATGATAGATGATGATGATGAACACTGAAAAATTTCGCTATTTACTCTATTTATTAGATGAATTTAAATGATGTTCGTGTTTGTTTTTTTCTAAAGCAGCCACTAAATGTCTATATGGAGCTTAATTTTAAACGAGAAAGACATTCAAAACCGCAGTTCAAATGCAGTTTCTCGCAAACTCAGTGCATGACTGCAGGTTCCTTAGTACTATTATAAAACCAAACTCACTTCTTGGCGGGTAGAACATAATTAAAATTCCGTCGAGACGGTATATTTCTAACTATTTTATCATAAAAAGGTAAATAAAAAAAAACTGTCGATAAAATTCCGTCTCGCGGCTGCGCCATCTACTTTTAGCACAGTCGCTACTTCACCTTTCCGGTCACGTGCCATAGTTCTTTCTGAACGGAATTGCTTCCAATAATCTCGTAAACCAATTGAATTGAAACCTTTTTTGGTTGAAACACGCCACATTTTGGCACGCGTCGTGCCTCCGCCGTGATTCTGACAGAAAATCTGAAAACCTTGCTGCTTGTTCACTTTGTATGGAGCCCTGCTCGTCATGCGAGACGCTCCGTGGCTTCTACATCAATTTTCGTATTACCAATGGATTAAATCCAAGGGTCATCCCCCGAGAAACTTTCCGATTGGATTGGAGCATCGCTTGTCGTGAATCAATGTTATAAAATTTGTATTCAGGTAGCGATTCCCCTTTACTTTTGGACAGAGCTCGATCGAATTTAAAGAAAAAAATGTTTGGCTTTGGCACCTTACTTTTTGAACATGCGTCTCACGCGTCCATTTGTTTTCGGGGATTGGTTGCTGTGGTTATCCTCAGGGGATGTTTTGGCGTACAGAAATGGAACATCTTTTACGAAAACCAGGCAATGTGACATGCGTCGATAATATTTAAGTCTGATTGAGACACTTTGAAAACAAGGAACAACCAAGTTTAAATAAGACAGACACTGGCCTTCGAAACATAGTAAAATTAATGGTGTTTTTATTAAATTGCTTGGATCCTACTCATCGTATTGAGATAACAAGTATACCAGTTGTTATCTCAACTGGTATTCTTGGTGAAAAATGCATCGAAATCGGTCCAGTAGTTCATTCCAAACTTTATACCACACTTTTAAAATTAATAGTTATTTATTAAATTGCTTGACTCCTACTCATCGGATTGAGATACCAAGGACACCTGTTTTTAAGTCAGAACCTAAGGTATCCAAAAAAAAAAAAAAAACGCAATCGGTCCAGTGTAGCTTTAACGTGATGCGCGTACAGACAGACATTAAAAGTGTGGTACCTACTAAGTTTTGAAGGCCAGTGTTTTTGTCGCTCGAGATTGGGCGTTTTTTCACATTTGGACGGCGTCGGTGGCACGGCTTTGGCAACGGCTGTAATTTGTATGAAAATTCGCCGTAAGTGCCTTTGTCTCCGGCCGATATAAAGCGAAAACGCAAATTCGCAATACTTAGATTACGCGGCTGCTTTAATTATGCTTTACTAACTATCCTTGAATCATCATCTCTCTACCTTTATTCAATACCTTTTCATTCACGGCATAATTTTCTTCCATCAAAGATCACAGTAATCGCTCCTTCTTTCATTTACTTCTTCAGTTTTTTTTTTGCCCGCGTCTTTGGCATCCATTTTTAATTACTGATTATAATACCAAAGGTTTTACACGGCAAATAATTGATTCCCTCTTTTCATTGTTCAACGCATTTTTGTACTAGCAACTCGCCCCAGATTCGCATGAGTAGCTAAGGGGTTCTCTAAATACATTTTTATACAAAATTTCGATTCTACCAGTGTTATGATCGACTAATTTGACCAAAAAACAGTTATTGTGACATAACTATAATAGGTAGACATATACCCTGCGAGTTTTTTTTTGGTAATGATCTTCAATAATTTTCGCAAACACGCCAAATAATGACTTTTACGTGCAAATTTTGATACTTTAGGTTACATTATTGCAATTTTCAAAGGAATATTTAATTTTTTCAACTTAAAATACAGACCAAGTTACTCACTGATAATGTAGCTTTCTATAGGGACATGAAAAGTTTTCAAATTGGTAGTTTTTTTTTGAGTTTTAGAAACACTCACATACAAACACAAAAAAATACTTTCCTCATACATAATATTAGTGTAGATAGATAATTATGATACACAACCAGGGCCTAATCTATGTGTAACAAATTGTATTGTCCCTGACCTTGTCTTTTCGTGGTTAACCTATCATCATTTTTTCTACAGCATTAGACACACTACACTTCAATAAAATAAGTAATCAGTTCACTCCCTTATCACCCCAAATATAAACGTATTTTTTTAGTTACATTTAGAGAACACTAATAATTTGTTATTGTGACAGAGTGTTTAAGTGTTTCCCTAAAAGTGAGTTCCTATCCTTGCATACAATGACTTCGTCACGGTTACAGTCACGGCTTGACCCCAAGCCAAGAACGGAAGTTATTTTGAAGACGCTTCTACATTCTTTTACAAAATTACTTTGATTTCATGCGTTTATGATGACTACGGTTACAATTTGGTTTTTGCAAACCGGGCGTGCAATTATAATGAGTTTTTTTTATTCAAAAGTATGAAATCAACACATTAGCTCACAGAGAACACAATACATGTATCATACACACGTAGCGATGGTAGTCTAACGGTTCTATTGTGCAACTTGGAACACAAATATACCGGATTTGTTCCTATTAGTTATGTGCGGTATTCAATCTTTTCGTGCTTCGGAGAGCACGTTAAGTTGTCGGTCCCGGCTGTTATTGATTAATAGCAGTCGTTAAGCCATGTCAGAGGTCCTCGGGCGGCCTGACAAACTCTGACACCAGAGGCCAACCACTACCTAATACGACAAACAAAACAAAAAAAGAGAACAAGTATAGTAGGGCTGTCTGTGGTCCAGTTATTTTAAAAAGTATATATGTTGTCGAAGGCGAGACAAACTTGAGCATTCACTTGTAATGAGCATTCTACCGAACGTTACATCACTGGTAAAGGCTCACATGATATAACGTTGTTTAGTTCGGCAAAATAATAATAAAAAACAGCTAATGCTCAATGTTTCGTTGCAAGTGAATGCCCAAGTTAACAGTACATATATCCATACCAATACATAAAAGTGAAAAGTTGACTGTTTGTTTCTTTGCTTGTTTGGGGAGCTTTCACGCCAAAACAGCTGATCTGGTTTAGATGAAACTTTGTAAATAGGTACAGTACAATATAGAGACCAACATAGGATACTAATTATCCCGGAAATTTGTAAGTTGCCACGGGAAAACTGGAATATGTCAATCGCTGTAAGGTACTGAATGACATAATAACAAGTCTGTCAGAAAGCATCAAGAGCGTTGGTGCTATACTTTTGCATTGGTTTTTTATATCCTAGAAGAAAATAAGATGCTATTTTTGCGATAAACTGTTGTCCGAACGAATGAAGTCGCGGGCAATAGCTAGTAGACAATAGAACCAGATCCATGATCAGCTAGAAATAGGTAAACCTTATGGCGATGATAACCTAGAGCATTCACCTACTGTAATGAGCATTCTACCGAACGTAACAGGATAAGTTGGCGAATGCTCAATGTAGTTACAAATAAATGTTAAGGTATATCAGCAACTTAAAACCACTGTGGCGATCTTAAATTCAAAGTAACTGTGTTTTTTTTAAATCAAATTTCACTACTGTTTAACTATAAAGTACAATTGCCACTTCAGGTATATGTTCGTTTCTTACACCAACAGGACTTGGACTCAAAATTTGTGAAGCAATCCGCCAAAGATTTGCTTTGATCGGTACAAAATTTCGTATACAGTGTATCAGTCAAACCAGTCCTCAATATGAATGTTTATTATGCCATAGACATAATAAAAAAAAAAAAAAAACAATAAACCAAAAGAAAATCAAGTGACACATTTTAAATATTTACACAGATGATGGCGATATTACAACATGTATTTTATTTTATTTGTGATTCACGCTTCAAACCATTTGTTTTAATTAAATGTATGAGGTTTTTTTAAATTACGGACTAGGCAATCGTTTGACTACTATCCTGATGGAAAGCGATGATGTGGTCTATGGTGGAGCACGCTTGTCTAGTAGATTCACTATTGACTTGAACACGCCTGGGTTCTCTTTTACGGGAAAAACTGACGAGGGTAGGGCATTACACTCCTTTGCAGTTCTTATAATTTATGAAAAGGCATACCGCTTCGTTCTTGTGCGAGGTATGAGGTATTTCAACCTTAAAAGGGTGACGCTTTGCAGAACGTCTAGTCGTACGTTGATGAAAATCGCTGATGTTTCAGCGGATAGAGAAACTAGGTCATTCATTTTAGTGTATTCCCGTTGTCCCCATTGACCATTTCCTCATTAATGGGGATAATGGGAATTGAATAAATTAATTAAAAATAGTTCCCGTTGTCCACATTACCCTGTCCCCATCAATGGGGACAGCGGGAATTTCATTTGCCATCTTCAGCTAAATCGACCATTACCGTAAGGTTATATAACGGTCAAATTGCGTATTAATCAAACATTTACAAAAAAGGGTGTTGATCGTAACTAGCTCTCGCATTCGTATGATTCGTATACTTAGTTCGACAGAAATTGCTGCTAATACGAACGTGACATTTTTTACAATAGTTAGACACAAACATGAAATCATTACGTTTTAAAAATATTATAATAATCACAAAACCAATAATAATAATATCAGGTACTAGGCAATGGATAAACATACACACAGAACACATATTGGTATCTATGTATGTTTATCCATTGCCTAGTACCCACAGAACACATATCAAGTTTTTTCTGTGCCACATAGTTCAGGAAATCTTAGTTTTGGCAACTATAACTTATTCTGTGGTCGAAGGGTCCTGAATTTATTATATTTTTATTTATAAGTCTGACTCTATTTGTACTAGTTCGTCTATTTTACAATTTGTATATATTTTTGAGGGTAAGAAATCGTGAGTTGGAGAGAGATAAGAGTTACAGAGGAAATGGGCAATCCTAAGTCACTACCATTTCGTCTTTTCTGCTTTGTGTGTATATTATTGAGAGTAAAAAATCATAAGCCAAAATACGAGTTTGGAAGGAAAGGAGGAAACCTTTGCCTAGCAATGGGGTAGTAGGATTAGGAAAAAGCCTCTGTGTATCGAAGGCCCCAATAACCTATGTTTGTTGTTTGTTGTTTGTTTGTCGTATGAGGTAGTGCTTGCCTCTGATGTCAGAGTTTGTCAAGCCGCCCGAGGGCCTCTGACATGGCTTAACGACTGCTATTTATCAATAACAAACGTGCCCTCCGAAGCACGGAGCGATGGAAAAACACACATAACTTAGAAAAGTCATTGGTGCGGAGCCTAGGTTTTGAACCCGGTGTCGTTGGGTTCTAAATTGCACTATAGAACCGATAGGCCAGCATCGCATCAATAACCTATGTAATAAGCTGTAGTAGGTATAGCGCTAGTTGAAAATAAATTTTCACGAGGCTACGCCTGACTCATTTACCTAACAAAACAGCCAACCCTTCCAACTATCAACACTGTTAATGTAAACTTTACATTGCTACTTATGTCCCATTAACCGGACAATAGCAGTTAAATCACTACATAGTTTAAACCGTATTTATACTGTGTTTAAACTTTAGTTTACGTACCAACATAATAGGTTTAACAACCCGTATTTTATGATAATCTTTAAACAATGTTGACTGACACGGTCTGTAGTGAGAGAGCGAGTAATATTTTTTCTCGATCAAGGAAACAAAGAGGGAATGAATATGAGATTTGTGTAGGGACACGACTGCGAGCTCATGATGTGAATTATTAACGAGAATGGTACAGTGAACTAAAATAAGTCACAAGGACGCAGCCCTAGACTCATTTTGTGCCCCTGTGCTGTGTGGGCCTTTTCCAACTGGGTACTGTGTTTATCAGTCGGTATGTTCCTTTGTGGCACTATATAGACAAAACGGGTGTACCGACTTTGATGATTCTTAAGTCATTTGATTTGCCTTAATCTTGCAAATGCTACTAAATACAAGATAGGAATCAAAATTCAATATGGCGGCAACCAGACGCCATTTGTGAAAAAGACAAAAATGAAAGTCGACGAACCATATTAAGTAGGGTTTCATTGAAGAGGTATTTGAAAATCATCTTACGGTTTCTCATTCTTCTATAACGATTTATAGTTGGTTAGTAACCATTCAAAGTTGGGTTTTTTGTATGTGCGTAAATTTTCTTGTTGAAGCACAACATGGTCAAATTTTGGATGTGATTTGTTTGCCTAATGAGGTAGTGCGACTGCGTTCCTCTGATGCCAGATTTTCGTAAGGCCGCTTTTGGCGTGGCTAATGACTGCTTTAAATTGTGAGAAAGATGGACTGAAGTGAAGGCTTAGCGTGCCCTCTGAAGATATGATTTGGTAAATAGATAAGTACCTGCATTAGGTTCTGGAATAACACATAGGTTACTTCGGTCAATTCGTTTGGGAGCTACGATCCTCACCCCTATCCCAGAACACACACAAACACACAATGATAAAACTAATAACACCCTAAACTTATAACACCCGTCTCTTTGTTGGGGGGTTAATAAAATGCGAAAGTATTTCTATTTGTATCTTTTTACTTCCTCTGTCCGTTGGTATATCTGTCTGTTACTTATTGTGATGAAATTTGTCAAAGAAATAATGTGCATCATGAAGATATATTTATTTACTTTTAATCAAAGAGCATTTTTCCTCATGGGCAGAGTCACGGGCCAAAATAATTTTCTTATTCTTCGATTGATATCCTACGTCATGCCTCTAGATTTACACAAACTGTATTACACAAGTAATTGCTAAGATCACTATAATTACTGCATTCATCTGACAGTATCACTGTACTATATAGTTATATGTACCACAAACCTACCGTTGTTTACCGAAGTCCAATTGCGACATATTTAATCATACAAGTAGGTACTTCTTTAAATTGTGAAAATACCAATTAAGCACTTTTTGTACTTATGTTGTTTTTCTATGAATAATGCGCAGTAGAGGTACTCTACATGTTGATTTGATTTAATTGCGCATAGCTGAATAAGCATTTATGTACTTAGATGTTTTTCTCGCTAAATTATGAGAAATGTAACTACTTAGTTGTTATTGCAAATGAAGAATGTACTAGAAATCGCCTACGCATTTATAAAAGTTATATGAGGAAGTTACCAAGTACAAATTGTTATTATTTTATCTTCGCTTGAATTGTACGGTCAAAAGTAAGACCAATAAAATTAACTTCAAATTTAATTTGTTGTTTATTTTATTAAAATCTCGGCTCCGTCCAATTTGTCTGGCGCAGCCTGTAGGTTTTTTTTAAAGTCGTGGAAATTTAATTTGTACGGCGCTTACTTCAAAAATTGTGAAATATAATTTGTCTGGCGCAACCTACATATTTGGTGCAGCTGTCCTGAATAACTTCAGTGTGTTCCTGACAAATCCACGGAAAAAATACTCGAACCAAACAAATACGACTGTATTGGAAAAAGGAGTTGAGAAACAATTCAGCGAGTGGAATAATCACCGAGGCATGGGATCGAGCGGTTTTAAGTGAGTCGAATATCATTCACTTTCCGTATTCTTGCCCTGCTATTCGACCCTTAGTGTTTTTGGACAAACATTGCCAATACACTTGTTATTTTTGATTTATTGTATGCGAATTTATGATTTTTATGTGAATTTTTGACGTTTTATGTGTTTTTATTGATTTTTATGTGAATTTATATGTCTTTATTGATTTTTATGTGAATTTATTGATATTTTATGCGTTTTTATTTGAATTTTATGAATTTTTATGCGTCATAATTGATTTTTATGCGTCATAATTGATTTTTATGTGAATTTATTGATTTTAATGTGTCTTTATTGATTTTTTTGTGCTTTTATTGAACTTGTATGTGCCTTTATTTAATTATATTTTGAATGTTTGTGTGTTATACGTGTTATATTGTACAAAAGCATACTCAATTTTAATATTATGAATTGATTTTAAATAATAATTTAAAATGGAACCTATGAGGATTATAACGAATGAAATTGTGAAATTGAATCCTATATTTGATGGGAATGAAAAATTATTAAATTAATTTATTTCAAAATGTGAATATGTGCGTAGCATAAGTGGAACCGAAATTACTGCAGCACAAGAGTTATATTTATTTCATGTAATTTCAAATAGATTTTTAGGCAGAGCAGCCTCACTATTCAATGAACGTAGCGACATGGCTACAATTGAAAATCTTTTTATTCAAGTTAATAATATAATTGAAAATGGAAACAGATTGTGAATTAGATGATATATTATCTGAAAATCTAATGAAACTTAGATTAAATCGTATGCATCAAGAACAAAGAAATGCAAATTTTTTTAATTGATGCAGTCAAGATGAATTAATTATTGATATTAAAACTAAGATGCTATTTCACTAATACTTCTAATTATAACTTTATAAAATTTGAGCAAAAATTAATTGAAATTGATTAAGCATTGAATAGAAGTAAAATAAATGATTTTGAAAATAAAGTATCTCATGCTTATAGTTTGTTAACTCATAATTTTCAAATAATTCTTTCTAAGTTAGATGAGATTGATACAGCAATCGCATTAAGTAAAAATAAGATATTACATAGATCAATAATTGATACTAATGAATTATTTGAATTGTTAAAAATATTGAGAGAACAGATAAGTTAATTTTCCCTGTTAATTATGAAAATTTAGTTAATATAGAGCAAAATATAGAGATAAAAGCTTATATTAAGGGTAGGCAAATCACATTTGTACTGGCAATTCCAATTGTACGCAAAAACACTTACAAATATTACCAGTTATTCCCCTTACCTATCCTTGATACTTTTAATAATATTACATCCTTGAAATTTCCTAAATATCCTTTTATCCTCGTGAAGGATTTGAACTCTATCACATTGCTCTCCAAGCCATGCGACGAGATTGATGAGAAATTATTTATTTGTAAAGAAAGTTGTGCAGTCGTATTGGAACAAGATAAATGTATAACTGATTTAATGAAATTTACGTTGAATATTACGTCGTGTTCTCCAATTTAATCGAAACTTCAGAGATAAAAGTTCAACAAATTGAAATGAACATATGGATAATTTTTGCAAGTTACCAAACGTACTTGACAAAAACCTGTGAAAATGAGATTACTCGAGAGAAAATCCTTGGTACTTATATTTTAACCTTGGACGATAATTGTAAAATACAAGTTGAAGATATTACTCTACGAAAGAAATTGTTTAGAGGAATGAACTTACATATTCCTAAACTACCATTGATAAATTTACCAAGTGTTCCAGTTACAAATAATTTCAAAAGAAAACCTGTTAACCTAAATGGAGTAAACATGGAAAATCTACAAATGCTGAATTATATTTTGAAGAAAAGTGAAAACAGTGAATATAGTGAAATGAGTGAAATGGTCAATAAAGTGCAAATAAAAAGTGTTAGTTTATGGACATTAATACTTTATATTATAATGATTTTTACTATTGTATACTTTATTATAAAATATAAAAATGAGATTTTGAAATTATGTAAAATTGAAAATAATCTGACTTCAGAAAATGAACTTTCAGATAATTTTCAATCTCAGGGTGGAGAAGTTATATGTACCACAAACCCACCGTTGTTTACCGAAGTCCAATTGCGACATATTTAATCATACAAGTAGGTACTTCTTTAGATTGTGAAAGTACCAATTAAGCACTTTTTGTACTTATGTTGTTTTTCTATGAATAATGCGCAGTAGAGGTACTCTACATGTTGATTTGATTTAATTGCGCATAGCTGAATAAGCATTTATGTACTTAGATGTTTTTCTCGCTAAATTATGAGAAATGTAACTACTTAGTTGTTATTGCAAATGAAGAATGAACTAGAAATCGCCTACGCATTTATAAAAGTTATATAAGGAAGTTACCAAGTACAAATTGTTATTATTTTATCTTCGCTTGAATTGTACGGTCAAAAGTATGACCAATAAAATTAACTTCAAATTTAATTTGTTGTTTATTTTATTAAAATCTCGGCTCCGTCCAATTTGTCTATATAGTACTATGTCTTATTAACATTATGGTAAACAATGTAATTAAAATAATTTTACGCAATTTCTTGAAATAAGATCCTGTTAAATCTATTTGTTTACCACTAAAAACCAGCCTGCCAACCTAAAAACCTCAATCTGTGATTATCACGGAAATAAAGCTGTTTGAGGTTGCAACAAAATCATTTCACTTCACTATCACTATATATCATAAAAGAAAGTCACCAAACTCGTCAGTCTGTCCACAAAAATCTCAGAAAATACTTAACCAAATTTGTTCCATATTTCACTTAGTTTTATTTATTTATTCATTTATACCTACGAGGATTCAAGAGAAATGTTTTCAAATACAATTCATAAGAGTTTTGTTCGACCTATTGCTAATTTTCACAATGATGTCGGAAAAAAAGGCAGTCCCGGTAGTGGTTTTTTGCGCACGCTGTTAATACCATTAGACCTACATGAAAGTAATGTATGAAAAGATTGTTCTTCTCAAAAAAGTCCCAATACCATAATTGTGTACTTACCTATCACAGAAAGCCCAAAAGAAACGTATTCCACCGACAAAAAAAAGAAATTTTTGATGAGCGGCTTTTAATTAATTCTGCGCAACCTGTTTCGTACCTACTATTAGTTTATTTTGTGATATAATAAATAGTGCCAAAGTGCAGATGCGGGCGGGCGGTCAATATTACGTTTTATACAAAGAAATATTTAAAAAAGCCGGGGCGGGTCGCCAGTAAATTAACATAAAATATCATCATATCAACAGTCTGTATTAGTCCATTGCTGAACATAGATTTTTTAAAGCCAGGTCCACACTTTCATCTTGATCATCTTGACGTTCAAAATCAGGCATATTGTATCGGAGTATAAACATTAGAACCGGGGTATTTATTTACCATGGATACTATTTGTATTGAGTTCCCGATATTTCGGCACTGTATTCAC
This sequence comes from Alsophila aescularia, assembly GCA_946251855.1. Taxonomy (NCBI): domain Eukaryota; kingdom Metazoa; phylum Arthropoda; class Insecta; order Lepidoptera; family Geometridae; genus Alsophila; species Alsophila aescularia. The sequence continues at coordinate 45,568,876 of OX276383.1, read as the reverse complement.
ACTGCACTGCACACAGCACTGTAGTAACTGCGGGTGGATTAGTGTTTAAGGGCTGACAAATTAATGGTCTACCCCCTTTCTCACTCTTTTATTACGCGCGACACCAGTACCACTGTTCACACTTTCGTTAGTAACTCTATCGTGACACAAAACACTAACAGTATCACCTCGCGTATTAGGGACGACATTTCTTCGGTTTTCACATAGGCGTACCAATGGATTCCAGACACTCCACAATTTAAACGCATCCTCACGATTTAAGTTTTTGAATTTGGTAATTTGAATAGCTTCTTTATCCAATCTTGGTATGTAGTGGGAAAAACCGCCTCGAGATCTTTATCCAATCTTGGTATGTAATGGGAAAAACCGCCTCGAGATGGAGCGCGTTGTATCATTTATCAACAACATAGTCGTACGTGATACAGTATCAAAATGCACGATCACGATACACGTATCCGATACGACTTGTATCAACGTACGGAACAGGGTGTATCAGCCAATGCGTGTGACATGATCGCGTATCATATTGCGTCCACACTAGAGACAATGATAATGTCGATGCAACGTGGCGGAGATCTGATACACCAAAATGATACAAATGTAGGCCCGACTTAATGTACGCCACTGAGCCCGATTTTCAACTCTTCTCCTGTAATTGCTACAAGCTGCTCATATTGTACTGAGGTGCTCATTCTAGGTTGAGGATGTCCTTCCAACCCTACGTTTGCTTCACGTGGTCTCCAAGTTTCTATTAGAACTCACCTACCCTATCGGTTATCAGTTCTTCGACTTAAGTTGCCACATTGCCACTTCATCAGAGATATTTTATAACTTTTTATTATTGAAGCATTCAAGTCACAATACCACACTGAATATTTTTGTGATTGCAGCAAAAAAAACTAGGAACCTATTTAATTTTTTGTCTTGTTTCTTGTATAAGTATTCCACTCAACTATTTCGCTGATCAGTAGACCTCATCGCATTAACTTCTAAAGAGAAATCACAATTACTGTTTCCTAGACCAGTCTAATATGCCGGAAGCACATGGGTTTACAATTTCTAAACACGCGAACGTGATGATCATATTGGTCAGATACTTCTATGACTAAAAGCATGAATAAATATTAAGCACTACTTAGTAGTCTGTAAGTAAGTTCAAGTTTGTTTTCTTATAATTTTCGTAGACTTCTTGTTCAGTACGCAAAAGTAAGTTCCTATTCGGCGTCCACGTATGGCTACACCATGTCACAAGTCCGCTTAGTAAGCCGCAAAAGCTTGTTAATAAATTCAGTAGCTCTGAAATCTGATCATGCTAAGACCTGTGAGCTGTAGACCTCGCGCGTACAAACTTTTTTGCAAACAATCTGCAAAGCGGTAGTAGGTCTAGTGGTAGTGCCACCTAGTTACCTTATTGTACAACTAACATTAATAACCAAGGTGCTCCATCAATACTTACCTAGTGTGGTGGTGGTGGTGGTGGTGGGTACCTTACTTACTATCGTTCATTAATGTTCATGTTCTCGCTTTCTAATCTAAGGTTGCCTGGAAGAGATCGCTGCTTAGTGATATAAGGCCGCCGATTGTACTATTTTAAGTTCATTGTTAATGTGTCATATTTTAAGTTTCTTTAGTGCAATAAAGAGTTATCTATCTATCTATCTATCTAAAGGGATGATTAAACTGGTAGAAACCTAAAAGTAAGAAATTTACTGCATTTTGAGGAGTTATTCTGCTCATCACACTGAAGATCCTCATCAGATCTTCACCAATTTTTTATGAGACCATTAACAAGTTACTACCTTTGAAATAAAAGAACCATCGAAATCGGATATAATAAGAAGGAGATATTCAGTAGCCCCATTTTTGCCCCATTTTGGGGAAAGTAGCCCCCCATTCAAAAATCCCCGACGACAAAAAAATACTAAAAATTCGTTTAACCTGTATACCAAGTTTCGTCTAGATCGATGTAGAAATGCGACCTGTAAAGGAGAACAGAGATCCGGACAGACGCACATCCGGACATACGAAAGCATTTTTGCCCAAGCTGAAACGGAGTTGCTGCGCTCGCGCTTCGCGCTCGCTCGTTCAAAAAGATGCGAACTATGGCAAGCCTAGCACGAGGTCCCACCTGATTTTACAACTCCCTGTAGAAACCCTTTCATGAAGGTTGAATCTCAAGTGGCCAATCTGGAAATCTAGCTTCGTGCTGGGGTTGGCTGTGTCGAGAAAACAATAGGATATAAGGGCATGGAGTCTCGACATCGACAGCGATTGCTTTACAACCGTATCGGTCGCAAAGTCCGATTATAACGATATATAGTAGTCTCTGCCAAATATCGATTTCAATCACGATCAATGTCAGTACAAATACCGATCAAAATCGATACACTTTGACAATAACTGTCAAACCTAACAGTTGTCATCGGTATGTACCGATTTCAGTTGTAAAGCAATCACTATCGATATGTCGAGACTACCGGCAATTACCGTACGATTCCACGCAGATATCTTAACGTGGCGCGTAACGTGTCTTATTGGCAATAGAGAATAATGGCCCAGGTCGAGAGCAATTATTGTGGTGCTGTTGTCCAGTCAATATCGCATCTTCTCTGTTGTCCCCTTAAATCCCTGATCAACCGGTGGTCCTTGCCAAGTTTTAGTCCAAAACCGCACCTTGTAGCAGTTATTAACACGAAAAATTTTTGAATTTATTTGGACTGTATTTTGACTCCAACTTGTACTAAAATTTATTGTGTGCTCTAGCCATGTTGGATGTGAAATGACTATAAAAACTGCTCATACTTAATGAAATTTAAAAGTCACACGAATTAATCAAATCGTTTGAGATAATTTTCAGTTCAGTATGTTTATGGTTCGGTATTAACCAGAAGGATTGGACGACGACGCTATCGCTGCCTGCACTGTGGCAACGATTTCGTCGTCCGAATCGCTCAAGATGTATCTAAGGCGTCTACGGAAGGGCCGTGCGTCTGTCGCATCTGTCGGGTAGTCAGATGCTTGAACTACGAGGGTTGGAGTGATGGGGTAACGCGAAGTAGCAGTAGTCGAAGTAGCGGCGAGAAGCATCCTTAATGTATTGAAGGATCGAAGGAAGCTTGAGATCACAATGCACGTCGATGTTCCTCTGATTTTTTTTAATTTATTTTTTATTATTACTGTCTAGGCAATCGTTTGACGATATTACGTGATGGAAAGCGATGATGTAGTCAACGGTGTAGTACGCTTGCCTAGTAGATACCTATTCACTCTTGACTTGAACCAGGGTTATATCTTACCGGAAACACTGACGAGGCATTCCACTCCTTAGAAGTTCTTATAATAAATGAAGAAGCGTAACGCTTCGTTCTTGTGCGAGGTATTTCAACCATAAAAGGATGGCGCTTTGCCGATCGTCTACCAGGGGGCATCTACTGCACTGCGGATGAATTTATCTGGTAAGATCTGAAGTTTCTTTAGGGAGAGGCGGGAGGCGTGCGCAAATACTACAGACGAGTATGTCATTGTCAAACGGACGCAGGCTGTGTAAGGTGTTGGAGGCACGACGTAAATTTACGCACGGGGTTTTGCTTTTCAGCCGCGATAGCAGACGGGCGAGGCCATGCGAGCTGACCGCTCGCAATACAATTTTTTTCCATCGAAGGGCACGTTAAACGGTAGGTCCCGGCTGTTATTGATTTGATAGTAGTCGTTAGGCCTTGACAGAGGCCCTCGAGCAGCCTGACAAACTCTGACACCAGAGGCCAGCACTACCTCAAACGACAAACAAACATCTAGATTCGCAGAGCAGTGCAGCTGTGGGGTGCGGGACACGACGCAAACATGCCTGAGTTTATGCTTTTTAGCCGCGATAGCGGACGGACTTAATGCAAGCTGACCGTCCGCAAAAATAATCACATTACGAGTATTACTGCTTCGACCACGGAAAAAAATCAGGTGAAAGTTTGTGTGTATTCTGGATTAACACACATAGAGTACCTACTTTTTATCATCATCGTCATCTTCCACGTGTGTAAAACCACGGGGCGCAGCTAGTAGTAAAATAAATTTAATGTTTCTTATTTACTTACATATTTACTTTAATAGTTGCAGTTGCAACAATGGATTATAGTACTTACATAACTTCAATAATCTAAAATTGAAAATTCTCTTGAAAACTCATAAAAGTTTGTTAACAAATTACTTACGTATCCAAAACAGCTGGAGTTATTTAGTTCAATGTCTGGGCATTTTATTTAATTACCTCGCGGTTTCATCTGCGGTGATGATGATGATGATGATGATGATGATAATGAAAAGTACGCTATGTGTTATTCCTGTACCTAAAGTATCTACATACCAAATTTCATCAAAATCCGTTTAACTGTTTCAGCTTGAATACTGGACAAACATACACACAAACTTTCGTATTTAAAATGTTCGATTTTCATGGTTGGAAAACACTATTACGAGAATTCACCTGGGCACTCACCCAGGTGAATTCTCGTAAAAGTGTTTTAGGTGAGTGACTTTGCTTGCTCAGCTGTCGTATGCAAGCATTACTCTTGTACATTTACATGGCATTGTAGTGACGAGCGTGTTCTTAAGTGGAGACCACGACTCGGGAAACGTAATGTAAGAAGCCCACTAGCTAGGTGGAGCGACGTCATACTCTAGATGGCTGGTGGCCTTTTGAAAGGATGTGCCAAATACCAAGCTCAGTAATGTGCTTTGGAAGAGGCATATGTCCAGCAGTGGACTGATACGGCCTGATAATGATGATAACGAGGTAGTGATGAGCGTAGTACACGTGCCCCTATTCGTAATTCTGGGTACTGCGCGGCACTGCAAAGTATATCAGCAGGAATGCTGCTAACAGTTAAGCGATTGAATCCTCTTTTTTACAGGAAACAACACAAATACTCAACCTTAATCTGCATCATAAACCTTCATCAGTCGATATAAACATACGAGTAGCCTTTAAATGCAAACCTTTTTTCCTATGCTGTAGGTACGCCTTCGGACCGGAAGAACAAGCAGTTTCTAAACACGAGAACGATGTGCAGACCCTTCCATTCACCGTGTTGGCGATGGTCACTGACCATAGCCATAGCAATTATTCCGTGTTTTTATTTTTACTTCGCTGACGTTAATTTCCATAACTGAGTAGTGCTGTACGCGGTCTACCGTGGCGTGCTCCGGCGGGATGGGATAGTGTCGATGATGCGGACTTCCGCTTTATCGAGTTATCGATGCATAATTATCATTTAATACATAATCATTTGTTTCATTTTCAGCATATTGCCTTTCCACTAATGAGATTCTGGCCTTGTCTCGAATAACGAGTAAAGACTATAATGCTGCAGTCCACGATGCTCCAGTACGGATTGGTAGAAGAGTGATTTTTTTGTACATGATAGTACTCCAATTTTTATTTCACCGTTTTTAAAGTTGGTCAAACATTAATTCTAAATAGTATAGTTTATTTCAATAACTGGCAGCAAATGATTTTATTAACTAACAACTAGCTACTACAAAATAAACCTAGCTAACTACTACATGCAACAGTTGAGCAACCCACGTGCCAATCCAGCTTTTAGGTAGTAAAAATGTTCTAGCCCACTACCGGTTTTCAGGGTACCCCATAAGCTGGCGGCATTACCGCATAGAGTAGATTTAAACAAATAATTGGTAAAATAGAAATTTGTAGCATTTTCAAAATCAAAACATTACACATTCAAACACATTACTTACTATTAGTACAACATAATAATCATCAACATCATCATTCTGTATTCGCCCACTACAGGATATAGGCCTGAACGCCACAGAGCCCGACTCTTGCCATCCAGTTTCTGCCGCCAGCTGCCTGAACATAACTTAATATAACTAAAACAATGAAGGTAAGTGAGTATTTCAAGGTAAATGATAATGATTATACCTGAATTTAAGTGCCAATAAACTTCAACTAAATTAACCGTATAGTCACGACCACCATTAACTTCGATAACGATCATCGACAACTTACCACTTCTATATTAAACGGTCCATCTCTACAGACGCACCTTCCTTAACAGTAATTCAGTGCTTCGTGATATGCGCGTGCGCGCGACCGTATTTTTCGCGCCTTATTTTAAAATTTGAAAAACGAACGTGATTTATTTATGGCAGTGGTGACCCGACCGTGTGGTGATTTCCATTGTCTGAAGTATAGTTCTTGCAGGGGAAGGACTTCGCAAAATGGCTGGGTAAATAGAAAAATACTAATGTATTTTAATTTTAATACTAATTATAAAGAGGTTGTGTTCTGTGGTCTCGAGATATTGTGGACTTGAGGAGGAAACAGTTGTTTGACATTTTCTCAAGTGGGTAAACTTACATATTTTTAGATACTTGTATTGTTGAGGATTATTCGTAATCTTGCTCGTGAGTTTGAAATATTATATTATTTGAATTTTGTTTGTCATTATCATTATCGCGAGATACTTGAAGTAATTGGACAAACACCCTCATAACAACTTGTCAAGTTAAGTTAGCGTTTATATATATAAGTTACGTTAATTTTTCGTAATATTTCAAAATTAAAATTTCGTTTTAATTAACTATACTTATTATAACCGCCAATCACTGTCTGTCTGTTTGGGCTAATCTCAGAAACTTCTGTACCAATTTCACCGAAGCGGAGGTAGATTTAAGTGAATAATTTATTTATAAATAAACTGTTGTATACTGTGCAAAGGCAGCACTTTTCATACGACAGTAAAATTTACGAGCATATTATTTGGATGAAAACCTCGCACTGAAACATGCAAAATAATGGGCAATAATAAATTTATTCATAAAAAAAGTGAGTGCATGGCTGCCACAGTATTCTTCACTAATTTCGCAGTCATTCCTGTTGTAAAGAATTAGAACGATTTTATAAACTTCAAGTGTAACAATTCCGGTGTCACAAATCAACTTGTCTGCCAGCAATGACCTTGTTGTGTTTACAGTGTGAATCTGTAAATGTAGAACTACAGCAACAGGTTTTCGTGATGTTTTCTCGTTGTTAGCTTCTACTATTTGACCTTGCGTTACTGAGTTCGCTTGTCTATGACATAACTAACTACTTACTGAGTTTTCCTTGTTGTGTGATAATTTTTCACGCAATCTTGATTGTGTTCGTTTAAAATTCACACTAATATTACAAAATAGTAACTTTTATTCTTACTACTTATTCTCTCTTTTTTAAAGTAAGTTAGTCTCTTCTTCTCTCAGTCTGTTTGTTTCCTTTTGGTGACTAAATTACTGAACTGATCTTGATGAAAATTTACAAGTAAAAACTTTGATAATGCCACAAGTAATAATATACAAAAAATACTAAATCACACGCCTTAAGTAACTGAATTACGCTAAAAGTATGTAGCAATAGTTTAATTATATGTTAATTATTAAAAATATTTTCGTAATAATTATAGCGATTATGATAATATCATACTTAGAGTATATCGACCTCGTGAAGTAAATGGTGAGCCACCTTGCGCTAAATAACACAAACTGCATTAATAAATGAACAGTTATTAGCAATAAATAATTCAACATTGTTTTTAAATTATGCCTTCGCTATTAGGTACTAACAAAGCAAAACCTATCACGATAATTGTTATATTAAACGGTTGAATATTAAAGATTGTATATTAAATTACTAGTTGATGCCCACGGCTTCGCACGCGTAGTCGTTTCTCTAGGTTAAAAGTACTCTATATGCTACTCGTATTCCAAAACCTAAAATACCAATATACTATTGATTAAAATATCTTTAGACGTAAAAAAGATTTTTATTGAATGCTCGGCTTCTACTCATCGAATTGAGATATCGAGTACCCCAGTTTCCATCCTAAGCTATCTAACAGTGAAAACCACATCGCTAACGGTCCAGTAGTTTTTGCGTGATTTGCGAACAAACAGACAAACAAACAGATAAACAGACAGACACGATAAAAAAACTTGTTCAGTATCTTATTTTATGTACCCTAGACCTATTTATTTATATATTTTTTTTGTACTGGCTTTCTCATTCATATTGCTTTATTATAAGTATAGAAAGTTTCATAATTTACAATAAATTATAATTGTTTAAAAAAAATATGTTAGTTTCGGTCAGTGGCTTTACAAAGGTTAAATTCCTGGTATATCAAAATACCCGTTACAATATTGCAATTAGGACAATTTGTTACAGTGTTATGGATAATAATAGCTTAGCAATTTGTCTATGACTCATCCGAACTTACTATTTATTGCTTAAACCTTGTTTGCTTGTCGTACAAGGTAGTACTGGCCTCTGGTGTCTGAGTTAGTCAGGCCTCCCGAGGGCCTCTGACATGGCTTAACGATTGTTATTTATCAATAACAGCCAGAACCAACAGCTTAACGTGGCCTCCGAAGCACGGAGCGATAGACATTGAACATGCGCAAATAACTTAGGACAGTTAGGTGCGGAGCCGAGGACCAAACCTGGTATTGTTGGATTCGAAGTCGCACTGGTAAACTGGTTGTAAACCTAACTCTAATGATAAATATACATAAATAAATATATTCAGGGCAATTCATACTAACCTAGCTCCTAATTAGGATACCGTTTATTCTGAGTACTAGACAACGAACAAACATATATAGATACAAAATACATGCATGACTCAGAAAAAAACATCATATCACACAAATTATTGCACTTTGTGGGATTAGAACCAGGTACTGTTTGACTTCGTAGTTAGGGTCAGTTGCCACTAGGCCAACCAATCGCCAACAATAGAATTGCTATCGAGTGCACAATAAATATAACGCATAGGTGTCCCTGTAAAATGATAGTAGACATCGATCCGTTCATGATTTTTCAAAGATATCGAAATAACTATTATTCTAAAATCTATAAAATGGTACAGTACGTGACATAGCTACTGACTCGCACAACCTATTATTTATTCTGTGCTAACACGGCATCCTACGGCAAAAAAATCAAAGCGAACCCGATGCGGCGCCGGGGCGCCCGCGCGGAAATGTCATACATTGCAGTCGCAGACCGGGGCCGTATTCACATCTCCCCAGTTTTTTTTCTAAGTATGGCCACACCGAAATGTAACGATCACGTTACAGTGCAGGTTAGGTTTGTTAGCTGCATAAGGGGGCTGTTCTGATCCTGCGTATCACCGCGCCGCACCGCGTTTGCATTGAGTTCGCTCACATGGCGTCTTACTCGTACTTAAGCAAACTCAACGTGAAGGCGGTGCGTCGGGGTGCGGCGCCTGTGCTAAAATGACAAAAACAACGTAGCTCCTTGAAGAGGCTTTCGTGAGCGATCTCATATAAAAAAAGCATTAGACCGCGTTTACAGTGACGTGTTACTAAGGAAATTTGCAGCTCCAAATTTACTTTTAAAAAAACGAGCTACTTTTGTAACAGACTACAAAATGTTCAACTTCTTCGCTCAGACTCGTTCGTGATCAGTTCTGGTGTGAGCCAGGGCAGCCGTATATCTATTTGCTCAACGCCCTGATTATATTCATGATTTTTCAAAGATATCGAAATAACTATTATTCTAAAATCTATAAAATGGTACAGTACGTGACATAGCTACTGACTCGCACAACCTATTATTTATTCTGTGCTAACACGGCATCCTACGGCAAAAAAATCAAAGCGAACCCGATGCGGCGCCGGGGCGCCCGCGCGGAAATGTCATACATTGCAGTCGCAGACCGGGGCCGTATTCACATCTCCCCAGTTTTTTTTCTAAGTATGGCCACACCGAAATGTAACGATCACGTTACAGTGCAGGTTAGGTTTGTTAGCTGCATAAGGGGGCTGTTCTGATCCTGCGTATCACCGCGCCGCACCGCGTTTGCGCTGAGTTCGCTCACATGGCGTCTTACTCGTACTTAAGCAAACTCAACGTGAACGCGGTGCGTCGGGGTGCGGCGCCTGTGCTAAAATGACAAAAAAAACGTAGCTCCTTGAAGAGGCTTTCGTGAGCGATCTCATATAAAAAAAGCATTAGACCGCGTTTACAGTGACGTGTTACTAAGGAAATTTGCAGCTATTATATTCACTCCAAATTTACTTTTTAAAAAACGAGCTACTTTTGTAACAGACTACAAAATGTTCAACTTCTTGGGTACCGCTCAGACTCGTTCGTGATCAGTTCTGGTGTGAGCCAGGGCAGCCGTATATCTATTTGCTCAACGCCCTGATGGCGAGTGAACCAGACGTTGATGTCTTCTTCACAAAATTTTGTATGTTCGTAGATTTGTCCATTAAATTCTAGTCATGTAATTATTAATTGTTTTCGTATCTTGCTTCTGTATCTTTTATTTCATTGGCTTGTTACACACTTTAGCGTTACTGTAAGTGCAACAAGCATTTGTAATATAAATAAATGATAAATAAACGCGAACTGTTTTGGACGAAACAAACAAACAAAAAACTGTTTCGCACAACTTCGCGTCTCGTGGGGCCGCACTGCGTTCGCATTGAGTTCGTTTACGTAGGACACCACATCACGTAGGCCACTTCAAAGGGCTGCGATTGTTTGATCTTACGTAGGACACCGTATCACGTAGGCCATTTCAAGGGACTGCGACTGTTTGACATTTTCGCGCGGGCGCACGACGCCGCGTACGCGTTGAGTTCGCTTGCGTAGGACGCCACGTATACCAGTGGGCCTAGAGATTTGACGTTTGGAGGAAAAATTCTATGTACCCGGTGTAATATTTCAATTAGCAAGAATTGTTTCTTTTGATTGACCATTTCGATCGGTACCTTTTTGGGATACCGATCGAAAGGGTCAATCATAAGAATCATTCAGGGCCTGCAGTCTCAACAAATAGACAGTGGTAGCGATTTGGACATTCCCTGAACTAAACTTAATTTCTTCAAATGTAATTTCAAATGTAATTTAAACCTTGTTGGCGTCGTAACAAGGTGTTTTTTCTCCAAGCATCTATGCCTCACTCACTAAACTATCACTAAAGCCTGTCAGCGTATAGTCAACTTTGTTTCCACGAGGCGAGAGTCCCGATTTATCCAAACGCTGTCTCAGAACGTGTCCGAATTTATCCAAACGCTATTATACAGCGTTTTAAAAATCGGTTTTAAATACGTTATTTTAAGCGGTGCTGCTTAAATTGACGTATGTTTAGAATAGATGCCAGGGGCAAAAAGACCTTGTTACGAAGTAGACAAGGTTTAAATTACATTTGAAGAAATTTAGTCTAGTTTAGTTTAAGGAATAAAATGAGTGAATTGCTGCCAGTGATTACTTTACAACCGAAAACTGTACATACCGATGAAAATTGTTAGCAATGACAGTTATTGTTAAAACTATCGATTGTCATCGGTTTCTGTACTGACATTGATCATGATTGACATCCATATTTGTTTTAGAGACTACCAAATATTGTTAAAATCTTTGCGACCGATTTCGGTTGTAAAGCAATCGCTGTCGATGTCGAGACTGCAGACCCTGGTGACGTTTTTTCCCCGTTTTGCCAGATCGAATCCCGGCTGAGAAAAAAATGTTTATGAAAAAACTTTAAATGCAGTACTTTATTACTTTTAATAATAAATATTGTGTCTAAAACTTCTTATCTTCAATATTTAAAGTACTTTTGCTTTTCGTGGCATAGCCGTGTGTAGTAAACAATAATACATAGTAGTAGCAAATAAAATTTGCTCAATAGATTTGGTACTTCTACATGTAATTCTATTATTTATCCTGTGCTTCTACTAAATATTGTAAGGAAATAATAAATGCATTAATGTTCTGCTGAACTCTACACAAAATTTTAGCTAGAACTGAACTGATGAACTGTTCAGTTCTATCTGATGCTTCAGACTAACTGATGAAGTTGACTATACCAATTTACGAGTATTAAAGCAAGCTTAGTTGTGTAGTTGTAGAACATTCACTCCGGCAATCCAAAGTTTTCGTGTTATTTATGTTAAACTGCCTTCACATCCTCATGAGCAACCATTATTTTGAAATAAGCGGGACAGAAAAAAACTGAACCTTGAAATAAATTATTTACTGTTTGTACCGGTAGTTGTACGTACAGGTAAACCTAGAAAGGTTTTAATTAGTTATCTTAAATCCTAAGTAAATCTATGCGTTAATCTATCAGCGCGGAACTCGAGCAACACAGCGAGTCTCACGTTTGTATAATATACCTAATGCTAGCTGCATTAACGCATAAACTGCAACTTTTTGTCCCTCCTTGAATTGTAACGCGTAAGACCGTTTTTCCATTTGACCGACCACAATAAACAATTTGTCGGTCTGACCGAATCCGTGGCCTAAGACGACCATAAAAATGCATAGACCTCGGACCAAAACGTGTCTTCTGGCTGCGTTATCGTAAAACGTAGTAAAACGGCCTAACTTCAAAAAATTTAAATACAATGACGTCATTCATTCACGAGCTAATGCACTACTTCATTAATAGACTATTTAATCACATGTTGTACAATTTTTGATGAAACGTGAATGTCTGGTCATCTTGTGCATCTGACAAAAGACATGACCTGATAATCGCGTCTTACAAAGCTCTTTATTTACAACTTATTACCTTAACTTACGAAAACAATAAGCTGCTGTTTGGCGGAAGTAAGCTATATATCTTTCCTTTTTATATGGATTTCCGCAAAGTAACGTCTGAGTGTATCAACTATAACTTATGAAATAAATTACCGCAAGAGTAATACTTTCACTGAAAGCTGTAACGACCTCAGAGATGTATTATCGTAACTAAATTAGAAATGCGAATATATGTGTGGAAGTGTGTGTTTGTAATAACTCAGTTCCGGAACATCTAAAAAGATTTTAATGTTTTTTACCCGACTACACGGAGATTTATGTGTTTGGGTTGTATGTATGTTTGTTTGTACGTTTCTTAGGCACGTTTTACAGCCTAAACGGTTTGATATTGATAAATGAGGTATCATTGGATTCGTCTTGATTACGAGAGTGCTAAGTGGAGTAGATATTATAATAGAAGTGTCAAGAAAACTAATATCGCAGCTTACAGCTGCCATATTGTATTTCCGACGAATCAGAAAATGACCAAAACCTATCGAGTGAAGAATCAAAATAAAGATCTTTAAAAGAAAATTTCATGAGTATATAATTCTTATAACTAACAGTACCAATAATCATTTACAATTTATTCAAAATTTTAAATTTTAGGTTATTCAAGTTAATGTAAATACTAGAGATTATACGAGTATGTTGCAATAATTGTGAACTGTGTGAACGGAACTGAGAATTTTCCGGGTTCATAAGTAGCTTATGTGTTATTCCAGGGTATAAGCTACCTGCATACCAAATTTCATTAAAATTCGTTCAATCTTCTTGCTTAGATGGCTTGCTTAGTAACAAACATACAAACACACACACTCTTACATAGATACAAACTTTCGCCTTGATAATATTAGTGTGATTATTTTTGCGGGCGGTCAGCTCGTATTAGATAATTTAGTCCGCATTCGTGTTTTTGTATTTATATAATAATTTTACTCGTTACAGTCGTATTAGGGTTTGGGACTAAAGGTCCTGATATAATACGTTAGGATACTTGAATCATTTACGCGGGTAAAGTTTGCTTAGTAAATTAAAACAAGAAATACTTAATAGGAACTCTGATATATCTTTATTTTTTTTCCAACTTTGCACACGTTGCCTTGTGTCTGGATAAGTCCAGCAAAAAAGGATATGTATGGTGACCATAGCACGGTCAAGTTGACCCGAGATTTCAGGAACAAAAAGTGTTAAGTTTGCGAGAGTTTGTCGACCAGACTTCCAGATAGTGATAGTTCGGAGAGCTTCCGTGGGTATGTGTAAACTTTAAACATAAAAGATAATACATTTTCTTTGTGCAAGAAACGCAATTTTATCAAAACTAGAAGAGGATATTTGACTTATGTTTTGATCTTGTTCGAGATGTTTTTGTTTTATTTTAGTTTACATTTGACTGACTTTAAGATGGAGGTTTTTAGATTATAATGGTTTTAGGGTACCGTAACTCAAAAGGAAAAAATAACCATTAGGTACCCTTTTTGTCCGTTTGTCTCTATGTCTCCCGCGCTATCTCAAGGAATGTTTTCAATTTCTTCATTGCTCTCAGATCTTAAATCTTAGGTCATCAGATAATCTTCTCCTGAAGACTCCTCTACACAAGAGCTCCTATTATGACAAGTCTTTTGCTGTACAAGCGGTAAGACTATGGAACTCTTTGCCAGTAACCATAAGGCAAGCGACATCGCTTCAATGTTTTAAAGATCGATTTTAGAAGAAGTCAGAAACTTTTATCATTCAACGCTATGACTTGTTGCTGTATTTACTTATTTTTATGTTTAATATGCTTATGTAGTGTCATGTATTTTGTGTTTAGGTCCTATTTATTTTAGTATGTATTATTATTATTAGTATATATGTTTATTTGTATGTATTTTTATATTATATATATATATTTATTTTATATATTGTACTTATGGTATTTATAAGTAATATTTTATCGCATTTATATGCATACTATCGTTCATTAATGTTCATGTTCTCGCTTTCTAATCTAAGGTTGCCTGGAAGAGATCGCTGCTTAGTGATAAGGCCGCCGATTGTACTATTTTAAGGTCATTGTTAATGTGCCATAATTTAAGTTTCTTTAGTGCAATAAAGAGTTATCTATCTATCTGTATGTCTTTCTGTCAAGACCCTGTTTCACAGGAACTTGTGGAAGTATCAAGTTGAAATTAATATCAATTATTCCAGTCTGCAATCCATGGAGCTGTTAAAAAAACTACTATTTCAACGCAATCAAAAGATGCGGCTGTTTATGCCGCATATTTTGACACTCGCAAGGGAATCTAAACCTTTAGGGTACTTCCCGTTAACCTAGAATCATAAAATTTGGCAAGAAGCAATAACTTATAGTAAAAGAAAAAATCAGAAAATGGAAAATTTGTAGTAACAACACAAAAAATAAACATTTTATATAAATATTCTAGTATCGATTTATGTCATAGATGAACTAATTACATACCTTGTAGTATTTCATTTTTTGTATCAATTTTACAATATTGTATTTCTCTCTGTTTAACCGAAGCTTAACTTTTATAATACTGTTTGAACTAGGACTAATAATAACAAAGGGATGAGGTTGTGCGCGAAAATCATTCAACCTAGCCTCTTTGGTAAGTTTGTACGGAACCCTCGGTGCGCGAGTCCAACTCGCACTTGGTCGGGTTTTTTAATGTATGTCCACAATTTCCAGTGATAAATGGCAAATGTGCCCCATCATCATCATCATCTTCAGCTTATATCTGTCCACTGCTGGAAATGGGCCTCTCCTAATGCAAGCCACTGAGTTCGATCTTCAGCTCCCCTAATCGATTTTGACGACGACATTTGACGGAGAATCAGGTGAACAACATAGCTCTTAGGATAAGCAAACTAAAGTGGCAGTGGGCTGGTCACATTTCCTGAAGAACCGATAACCGTTGGGGTAGACGAGTTCTCGAGTGGAGACCACGTTTAGGCAAACATAGTGTAGGACGCTCTGTGGCCAGGTGGACTGAAGACCTGTGAAAAGTGCCTAAAATGTGCACTGATTTCGATAATAATTATTTTTTTGTTTGAAAGTTTATATTCTCCAAATGGTACCGAACATATTTTGGGAAAAATCTGATGGACATCGAAGATAGTCATAAAATGTTTCGACAGCAAGCCGTTTCCTGACTTTGAAGTTATATTAACTGATTTTATACAAGTTAGTTATCAAGGTATCTACCATAGTTATTTAAGAAGATTATTTTACGAGCTCATATAAAGCGGGATATATTAAAATAGGAAAAAAAAGATTTAGTTTTTATTGATAACAATATGGGGGATGATTGCAATTCGAGTAAAATAATATTATCGGTCCTCCCAAAACACCATCAACTTCATCTATTAGATCTATATTTACAACTAGCTACACCCCGCTGCTTTACCTGCGTATTCAATGTTAAAAGGTATACAGAACCTATGTACAAAAATTCGTCGAAATCTGATTTTTCTGTTCCGCAGTCCGTTTTTACTTCTGCTGTAAATGAATGATAAGTTGAATGAGTCGTGAATGTATGATAAGTTGGCGACTGACTCGTGGTCACACCGTTTTGTCATACTAGTGTGTCTCTCTATTGTGCCTGCTGTAGGTACCTATGTTCAATACTTTATCAACATCGTGAGTTTTATTTCACTGGGTTAAAATAATTTTATATAAAAACTGTGTACAGAATTTAATATTAATCAGTTTAGCCGTTTTGATGTGAGTTAAACCAATCTACCGAAAAAAATCCGATTCCCATGTGATCTTTACATTTTCCCGGATAAATGTATCGTATGTTAATCCCTAAAGAGTTTCTAGGTGCTGTTTTCTCTAACGGGCGTATTTCCGAAGCACCGGTAGAGTCAGAAGGGTATCCTTTTCCTGTGAGAGATTTAACTCTGACGGCACATGAGAGGGAAATTTCCTTTTCAAACTCAAAGCATACTTAGTTACCTAAATATTATTGATTTGGTCTTATTATAATATTTAATGTATTTCTCCTTTTTTATGAGATATTAATATTGACTTGTAAAAGTGCTATTATTTTGCCTATTTACAAAAAAAACTTTGACTTTGACTAATAATATATGATGTTTTTTTTATTATTATTCAGTTCCTAGAATACCTACCTATATTTAAAACTTTCATCATAGCTGCTTTGTTGCGAAAGCGAGTAATCATCATGTTCCGTTTCTCCCCTGTCAATTTTCTCTTTTCCGTGTTAAAAAGTACCCTATTTTGGTCTCTGCTGTATACAGTATCTACATAGTTTTGAGCTAAAAACTCTCCAAACAAAAAAATAAACAGACCAATTTTCACTTATATATTAGTAGGGAAGTAGGGAAAGCGATATACCGAATAGGTATCCATACCAATATATATAAGTGAAACGTTGTCTGTTTGTTCGTTTGTTTGATTGGGGAGGTTTCACGCGATAATGGTTGGACGAATTTTGATGATACTTGGAATGGAGATAGCTTATACCCTGGAATAAAACATTGGATACTTTTAATCCCGGAAAATTGTAAGCATCCACGGAAAAAGTGTAAAAAATTTGATTACTTGCTGTAAGAAATGGTTACCATGGAAACGAAATAACAAATATGTCAAAAAACATCAAGAGTGGTGCTATGCCAACTTTTGCATTGGTTTTTAATATCCTAGAAGAACATAGGATGCTTTTTTTCGCGATAAACAGTAGTCCGCGCGGACGAAGTCGCGGGCGGGGAAACTAGTAATATTATAATACTTATAATAAAGCAGTACACAACAAAAAGCCTTACAAAGAAGATAATAAATAATATAGCCTCGTGGTTTTAAAATTAAATACAGAGCAATAATATAACGTTTTTAAAATACGTGTCTGTGTCTGTGCCTGCCTGTATGTTAGCGCATGCCGTAAAACTACTGCACCAATTGCAATGTGGTTTTTACAAATGAATAGCTTAGGTTTCGAGTTAACATCTTGTGTACTTTGTATCCCAATCTGGTGAGTGGAAGTCGAACAATCAATAAAACTTTATTTGCCGGCTGAACTTATTATTATTGTACTTTAATGATACTTATCGTACAATCTACAGTACGATTGGTACTTGTAACCCAGAAAATTAATCACGCTAGCTAGTCACAGCTATTTCTTATAAACTTACTTTTGGTTCTCATGTTTTGTCTAGGCTTTCCCAATAACTATTTAATGCATCACCAAAATCAATACCTGGATAAAAGTGATCAAATGTAACATTATACTTATTTCAAATAGTTCGTGTCGAATAATTGTGAGCAGACAATTTTCAAAGAATTACGAGTGGCTTAGAAAATGAAAGTTATCAAGAAACTACGCATTTTAGCGCGCATATTGAATACACGCAATCGGTTTAAATAATGTAAGATTATGAGGCAATTGAAGAATACATAAATAAAATATATTGTATGTATGTACGTCGAGTGAGGTAGTTCTAGCCTCGGGTGTCGGTTTGTCTGGCCACCCAGGGCATGATAACAGCTGGGCCAATAGCATCATTATAGCTCTGATTATGTAGCTTAAACACGCATATAACGAGAATTTGTCTAAATTACTGCTTAACCTTAAATTCTTTACTTGAATTCAGTATGTACACTGAACCATATCTGAAATTTTTAGGCTGCTGATAAATTTCGACCTGAAGAGCCCAGATATCACTTAAAAACTGCACTTTATATTTTAAACGGTATGCAGACTTCCTCCAAAAAACTTCTAGCAGGTAGTTATTCATCTATTTAAATCTTAAATAGTCAACAAAAAATAGTACTGTGATTTAATTTCAATACTCATGTTCCAAGGTGTGTTTCCATCTGTGAGAAATTAATTGTCAACAAAAAAATAGTACTGTGATTTAATTTCAATACTCATGTTCCAAGGTGTGTTTCCATCTGTGAGAAATTAATTGTTAAACGCACATAAAATATAACTATACATAATATACTTTGTATCTAAACACCTGTAAGTATCTGTACTTACAGGTGTTTAGATACAATTAAATTTTGATGAAATGTTGTATTTGTATACTTACAGGTGTTTAGATACAATTAAATTTTGATGAAATGTTGTATTTGTATACTTACAGGTGTTTAGATACAATTAAATTTTGATGAAATGTTGTATTTGTATACTTACAGGTGTTTAGATACAATTAAATTTTGATGAAATGTTGTATTTGTATACTTACAGGTGTTTAGATACAATTAAATTTTGATGAAATGTTGTATTTGTATACTTACAGGTGTTTAGATACAATTAAATTTTGATGAAATGTTGTATTTGTATACTTACAGGTGTTTAGATACAATTAAATTTTGATGAAATGTTGTATTTGTATACTTACAGGTGTTTAGATACAAATAATTTTTGATGAAATGTTGTATTTGTTTTTTGTAGGTACTTTTGGTCCTGAAATATCACATATCGTATTCTACTTTATCGCTAGGATAATGGAGAAAATTGTCCTGAAAACAAACAAAAAATAAGGTTTTCCAGCTTGCTAGGAATTCGCCAACCGTAATTTCTAACGGAGAAAATAACTTTGTCTATATATCCCATCAATAAAAAAGCGAAAGAAAACTTATCTCTCCGTCTCTCGTTTGTTACCTTTTCACAACTAAACGGCTGAACTGGTCTTGAAGGAGATATGTATTTTTACCTCAGATAAATATCCACTCAGGCAAAGCCGCGGGGTAAAGCTAGTTTAATGATTTGGTATAGAGAGACAAAACAATACTATCATGAATTAATTACATGAAATGAGCTGTAATTTAGCCACATTCTCGTTTTATATTTTTTAAAGCTACACAATTAGAGGTTTTTTTTAATGAGATATAAAAACTTAGTTTTCAAGATATGAGAGGTCTAACTAGGCGCATGTTCCCTGAAAAATCTCAAGTATTTATTTGGTACATGTACTTCGGAAGGTTCTACAGTTAAGTCGGCGTTTAGCCAACATCTCATAGAATTTTTATTTAAAAGTTAGCATCAAGGAGGTTGGATACACACTGTTATCGTTAGTCACTGTTCTATTTTATGTGAGTTTAACAATTAATTTCTCACAGATGGAAACACACCTTGGAACATGAGTGTTGAAATTAAATCACAGTACTATTTTTTGTTGACTATTTAAGATTTAAATAGATGAATAACTACCTGCTAGAAGTTTTTTGGAGGAAGTCTGCATACCGTTTAAAATATAAAGTGCAGTTTTTAAGTGATATCTGGGCTCTTCAGGTCGAAATTTATCAGCAGCCTAAAAATTTCATATATGGTTCAGTGTACATACTGAATTCAAGTAAAGAATTTAAGGTTAAGCAGTAATTTAGACAAATTCTCGTTATATGCGTGTTTAAGCTACATAATCAGAGCTATAATGATGCTATTGGCCCAGCTGTTGTCATGCCCTGGGTGGCCAGACAAACTGACACCAGAGGCTGGAACTACCTCACTCGACGTACATACATACAATATATTTTATTTATGTATTCTTCAATTGCCTCATAATCTTACATTATTTAAACCGATTGCGTGTATTTAATATGCGCGCTAAAATGCGTAGTTTGTTGATAACTTTCATTTTCTAAGCCACTCGTAATTCTTTGAAAATTATTCGACAAGAACTATTTGAAATAAGTATAATGTTACATTTGATCACTTTTATCCAGGTATTCTGATTTTGGTGATGCATTAAATAGTTATTGGGAAAGCCTAGACAAAACATGAGAACCAAAAGTAAGTTTATAAGAAATAGCTGTGACTAGCTAGCGTGATTAATTTTCTGGGTTACAAGTACCAATCGTACTGTAGATTGTACGATAAGTATCATTAAAGTACAATAATAATAAGTTCAGCCGGCAAATAAAGTTTTATTGATTGTTCGACTTCCACTCACCAGATTGGGATACAAAGTACACAAGATGTTAACTCGAAACCTAAACTATTCATTGGTAAAAACCATATTGCAATTGGTGCAGTAGTTTTACGGCATGCGCAGGCATACAGGCAGGCACGTATTTTAAAAACGTTATATTATTGCTCTGTATTTAATTTTAAAACCACTAGGCTATATTATTTATTATCTGCTTTGTAAGGCTTTATGTTGTGTACTGCTTTATTATAAGTATTATAATATTACTAGTTTTCCCGCCCGCGACTTCGTCCGCGCGGACAACTATTTATCGCGAAAAAAAGCATCCTATGTTCTTCTAGGATATTAAAAACCAATGCAAAAGTTGGTATAGCACCACTCTTGATGTTTTTTGACATATTTGTTATTTCGTTTCCATGGTAACCATTTCTTACAGCGAGTAATCAAATTTTTTACACTTTTTCCGTGGATGCTTACAATTTTCCGGGATTAAAAGTATCCAATGTTTTATTCCAGGGTATAAGCTATCTTCATTCCAAGTACCATCAAAATTCGTCCAACCATTATCGCGTGAAACCTCCCCAAACAAACAAACGAACAAACAGACCACGTTTCACTTATATGTATTAGTATGGATACCTATTCGGTATATCGCTTTCCCTACTTCCCTACTAATAAAATTAATTTAAATTTTTTTTTTTTTTCATAAAATTTTTTTTTCAACTTTTTCTATTATATATAAGTGAAAATTGGTCTGTTTATTTGTTTGTTTTGAGAGTTTTCAGCTCAAAACTATGTAGATACTGTATATAGCAGAGCCCAAAATAGTGTACTTATTAACACGGAAAAGAGGAAATTGACAGGGGAGAAACGGAACATGATGATTACTCGCTTTCGCAACAAAGCAGCTATGATGAAAGTTTTAAATATAGGTAGGTACTCTAGGAAATTAATAATAATAAAAAAAAAACACCTGTAAGTATCTGTACTTACAGGTGTTGAGATACAAAGAAATTTTGATGAAATGTTGTATTTGTTTTTTATAGGTACTTTTGGTCCTGAAATATCACATAGGTTAACTTTAACCCAGAGAAATGACCACGCGGGCAAAGTCGCGAGCAAAGCTAGTACAATATAATACTGAAGCGGCGGTGTGGATTTCAAATGTATCAGGAAGAACAAAACGTAAACTAAATACAGGAAACAGTAGTCATTATGTCACTAGGCCATACACGGATCGTGTTTTAACTTTAATTACATGGTAATTACATACAAATGGAATCCTCCGCAGTTTTGAGTCTTACGACCTTAAAATAAGGTATAAAAGTTTAATTGTCCGTTTTATAAATGAGTTTTAACTTTTCATTTCCTAACGAGTATATGTTAGGAAATGAAAAGGAGCGTACGCTTACATTCAGATACAACCTGCCTGTAAAATACCATACTACATATCTTAAAAATTTGTTCATCCGTCAAATGGTTTTTGATCTATTGCTTGGTTTCTACTTATTGTATTGAGATGCCAAGTACACTAGTTTTTCAGTCAATACCTAAGCTATCCAATAGAGAAAACTATATCGCAATTGGTCCCTTAGTTTTTACGTGATAGACAGACAGACAGACAATATAATAAAAACATGTTCAGTAGCTAGCTTATTTTAAGTCCCCTAGACCATTGTTTTATTAATTATCTTCTTACAGACTTTTTCTTACATGCTTTATTATAAGTACATTAGTTTTATATAGCTGATTTTGATAGTAGCTTATCTAATCAATGTTTCAACTGAATTAACAATGAGATGGTTAAGTTGAAAGATTTGACCGTACTACTCCCATGGCATATGAAACGGCGGGTGTAAAGATTCTAACGATACCCCATACGTCTACATCTGTTAAGGCATTGAAAAGTTATGGTGGCATAAATAAACAAATAATGGTGGCGTGTAATAACAACTGAACAAAAAAAACTGCTATAAATCTCAAACTTAACTATCTGGTCACTGCAACCGCCTTCCTTAGTAAAGAACGTAATAAATCTATACGTATAATAAAGCTATATGTACGATAAAGTCTGTAAAAAAAGAAGATAATTTAAAAAAAAGTTATAAGATACTTAAAATAAGCAACTGGACAAGAATATAACTGTCTGTGTGTCTGTATATTTGTCTGTATGTTTGTTCGCGTATCACGTAAAAACTACTGGACCGATTGCGATGCGATACTTTTTGACGGCTGAAGGAATTTTGATCAAATATTGGTATTATAGGTACTGGAATAGCACATAGATTGACCACGTGTGCGAAGCCGCGTTAGAAGCACAGTTAGTAATTTTATAAAAACACTGATAAAAAATGCAAATGATAGCTAAGTACCTATCTCGATATTAAAGATTTCTTTACTTCCACTGCCCTGAGTATACAGTAATAAATCCAAATCTAAAAAAAAAAAACAATAAAAATACTGTTTGACAGCTAAGTATCTCCAATGTGCCTCTGCAACAGCGAAGGCTAAAAATAAAGTAGGTAATGAATAACTATCTGAGAAAAAAAGAAACCCAAACAAGAGATAATCGAAAGTGCTGAAATACCAGACTGCGAACAACATTAAACGGGCACAAAAATTTAAGTAAGAATGGTTGATCAGTTCAAATTTCAAAAACGTTTAAGCGAATGAAAAAATGCTTGGAGCAAAGTTTGTAGCAAATTTCATGCTCTACAATTTTGTTAAAATGTCAACATAATTGGAGCCATAGAAACTGAGATATATTGCAAAAAAAAAGTTTCTTAAATCGTTAAAGACCCTAAAAAGTCATTCGAAATGAAAATTTATAAGAGATATAAAGGTAATTTTTAATTTTTCGTTTTTTTTTTTTCTCAGTATTGTCGCCATATTGAATTTTGATTACCTATTGTCATGTAGATGGGCAATGACCCGTCCACCCACTGGCTTCACCCG
This sequence comes from Alsophila aescularia, assembly GCA_946251855.1. Lineage (NCBI taxonomy): Eukaryota > Metazoa > Arthropoda > Insecta > Lepidoptera > Geometridae > Alsophila > Alsophila aescularia. Next base: position 45,545,418 of record OX276383.1, on the reverse strand, counting down.
CGATTACCTTAGTAACACTTGCAAGATGACAAATAGATTGAAGAAAGAATCATCGAAATCAGTTCACGCGTTTAGTCTATATAGTGCCACAAAGGAACAGACATACATAAGCTGATAAACACGATACGTCCTTTGCGTTGCGCAGTCTGATAAAAGAAACGGAACAAAGCGAAATTTGAGATGTTTTATTTCAACAATTTTCTAGTTCGATCGTAGGAATAATAGAAGAAATTGTACTGAAAACCTAGATTTAGACTCTGAGCTTAGACTATTCAAGTAAATTGCTAAGATAAAATTATGTTGGGAAATCAGTAAAAGCATAATTGTTTGGTTTGCTGTATTGTACTATTGCAGATTACATGCGCGGCGCCGCCGACGTCGATTGTCAGTGGCCAATCCGTCTATCCCCGGTGAAATTACTGCTTGGTCCTACCAGTAGTGAGTTTTCTCTCTATAGGAATTTCCCTCCCCCGTGACACTACTCAATTCAAAATTCAAATTCAAATTCAAATTTATTTATTTCATGATAAACACTTAATGATTCACAATAAAAAGTACATATAAGTTTAAGATTCACATTTTAGTGTACACTACTGGTAATGCCATGGGTAAAAATAGCTTATCCCGTGACACTACTCTGAAGCAAGTAGTGTCATAGGAAATTTGATCCGCGGTAGTGCCAGGGTTCTAGTAATTTCTGATATATATGTAGGTAAATGTTAATCTTCAACCTCTTATAGGTTTCTGTTCGCCTGGTCTTTCAGAGTTTTTTTTATTATATAATGACTCGATATATCTTAGACTCGTGACATTAGTTTCCTCGCAGTGAAACACATCGTTTATTCAACTTACATATTATGATTTTATGCAGTGTCACTGGTTATAAGTAAGTCTACGGGTAATTTTTATGTATGGACATAAGCAGCTATGGAGAACAGTAGTGTCACGGGAGAGAGAAAATTCCTATAGCACTACTGGTGGTGCCCAGCAATAGTGTCACGGGGGATAAACGGGCCATTCCTGTGGTATAGAACATCTATGCAGTAAACAAATTGAGAGTATATGATAGTCCTTTTCCACTACCTTCCATTCGACAAGAATATTCAAAGAAATGCTTTAGAAACACAGTATCATATTTGTTTAGTTTTGCAGTACAATGGTGAAATTAGCTAATGGGTGACAATGCATCCTTACTGATAGTCATAACATTCGCAAATACAATGAGCGATTATTACTGTTACTGGAACTATTAGCAAGTCTGTGGTACTGTTGACAGTGAGAACCGCCCTTACCTGGAGCCGTCATCGCTGTTAATGCACTCAATGATTATAATATAATGTCACATTCAAAGATGTTATGTAAATATTATAATGCAATTTATGAGTACGAATGGACCGGGATGCACGTGATAGTTTTAGTGTTCCATACAACTCACATAAGCCGGTTAAAGGTACTGAACATAGGCTTCCCCCTTAGAACGCCACAACGAGCAGAGGTTGCTTGATTTTTGCTTATTTAAGGGGAATTTTGGCATTAGCACCACGCTAGACATGATGCTGGTTCTCACAGCACCCCGGGATGAGAAGGGATCGCTACTGACTGCCATACCTCTGGTGGTATTATGGTTCCTATAACCAGCCCCTAGTGGCGGGTCCCAGCAATACTACTCCCCTGGTGGTAAGGTTGTCCTACCTTTTATTATGCCGGGTTAAAACAAGTGATAAAATAATTTACACTTTACTTTTACCATAGCTTTCAATTATTATCCTGCCTTGAACTTTGTCTAAATTAATAGATATCATGTCATAACGTAAATGAACAATGAAAGGCATGATAAAAAAAAAAAAAAAAAAAAAAAAAAAAAAAAAAAAACAAAAAACATACATACAGCCGAACATATAACCGTCTCCTTTTGTGAAGTCGATTAAAAAAGAAGATAATTAAAAATTATGAATAAAACTGTGGCTATTGCAAGCGGTTATTTATTTATTTATTCATGCACACACATACAATATTATTATGTATGAAGATGTGTACCCTGTTATCTAGGGTGCAGCATATCTTGTGTTTTTAAAAGCATTAATTAAACTTGCAATGTTTGTTTGTGTATAATAAGATTGTTGTTTACGTCAAACCTTGCATACTGAATGAGAACCAGTTATTCTTATCCAAAGGAGTTGAATTTGTACATATTAGTTCAGTTCCAAAGACAATGCATTGTTATGATGGCATGTAAGCATGAACTGAATCGACATCGAAAATTAGCTCCAGATAAAGGAACTCTTCAACGGTTAACAGCAGACACGAAATTTACGCATTTTATTATGATAGGCAGTTTTAAATTTCAGCATGACATTTTATTTTATTATGATAGCCTGTTTTAAGTTTTACCATAACATGGTTGCTGCACTCAGGGTTGGATACTGATTAGGGAACTCCTCAAAGGTTAACAGCACAAAGACGAAATGTTGTACACGCATTAAATTGTGATAGCCCGTTCTTAGTTTAACCATAAAATTAATGCATGAAAGCTTATTTATGAAACGTTTTTTGATTAACTTATTTTACAATACGAGACGAGAAGGCTTTTCCCCTAATGGTAAGCGTCACAACTACACATAACAGTTGAAGAGCCACACAGAACTTTGGATTACATAATCTTGCGCGTCAGTGCACTGCGCTCGTCAAATTGGTTCGTGACTCATGCCCTCCAAGTCATATTCCTGAAAACACTGTCTTTCAAACCTGAACGTAGTACTATTATTTGTTTTGTGCCTGAACACAGTAATGTTTTCATACTACTGTTTGGTTAATAAATATTTGCCAATTTCTTCCCCACCATGGCCTGCAGTCTCAACATAGATTGCGATTGTTGTATAACTGAAATCGGTCGCAAAGCCCTAACGATCAGATATTTGCTAGTTTCTACAGGGCGCTTATTTGCTATGCCACGCGAAATTCCTCGCAGAAAACGTTTAACGTCATTACGACACTTCCACGAAGATAATTATCGTAACGCAACGAGATACATGTCTGAATAGTCATAGCGAATAAGGGCCCTGTAAAGATACCAATGACAATCTTTAGCTTTCACAGTTACTGTCAGAAGCTATCGACTGTCATCGGTATCTGAATGTACCGCTGTCAGGTAACTTGTTTGAAAAGCGCCAAAAGAGACAGTCCACATAAGAATTGCATGCACTCCTCAAAATTTTTAAGAACATTAAAAAACGGAATCTTTTCCACATTTCCTTCGCTTCAACCTTCTCAAGATGAGCTCTCGTAACACTTGACAAATGATTTCCTTTACAAATGATGCAACTATATATTCTATTACAAGAACAGACTATTTCTATTACAAGACAAGAGCAGTCCGTTTTGCGCCAGTGCGCTCAAGCTCGGCGGAGTTTTTGCAATATCTTTCAGATTATAGTTTTTAATTTTGTTTTTTAACAATAAAACGTGTTATTTTTGTGCAATTAATTATTAAATTAAAATGATCTTCCTCCCTAATTGAATTTTGATTGAGTTCTTTGATAAATAATATTCGATAACACCTAGCAGTATCTCTTTTTCTCACGCGATTGTATATATAAGGAATAATATACAAATTAATATAAATTAAACTATTTTGCGTTCTCTTATGCCAAGTTTTTATTATATTAAAAATGTAATTTTGTTTCAATAATTTTGACGTTATTATGAGTCAGTTTTCTCACACTGACAATAAACCGTGAATTTTTAGATCTTATTAAAACAATTATATCTCTAATTAAAAGTTTAAATATCAGTAAAAAAAAGTCAGTCACTTAATTAAAGTTAGCGCGCGTTTAAAAAAAGACTTATATGTAATTGTGTGAATATTAATTAAATTGAAAAGAATGAGAACAACTTATTGGTATTATTTAACCTTTAGTTAACCCTGATTGACCTTTGTCTATTCGTGTCAATTTAACGTTGCTTGAATCACTGATTAAATTACAGCTTCGATCTTGCAAATACTGAATTGAATGTCTAATAATTATTTATTCATAGATTCGTTCAAAATTAAGTGGTGAATTCAGAGATTCATTGAAACTCGGTTTAATTTAAAATTGAATATCTTTATATCACTCTGGTAATGTTAAATACATTATTTTAGCGATATTTGCAATTTTCACAATATAGGTACTGGCTCTTTAATTACGGTGCAATTTTAGTAAACTTGATTACAATAAAAAATAAAGACATATAAATGATATTTTTTTGCGATCCTCGGGAACCTTCTTATCAGCTAACTGTATACACAATTCGTATTAAAATAGGTAATTATATATTTTCAGTCGCTAAAGTCTCTGCGGGACTTCATCAAGACCCAGCTATGCACGTTCGCGTTATCGCTCACCCTGTTCAACTCGGTCCACCTGCCTCGAGAGGCGTTCAAGTATGGACCAGTTCCGTACCTGGTGGTCTACACGTTTTGGCTGCTGGCTGCAGGGCTGCCGACAACGCTGCTGCAGCTGGCGATGGGGCAGCTGAGCCAGCAGGATCCTGTTGGGGTCTGGAGAGCAGTGCCTATCATGAGAGGTGAGTCTTTAGTTTTTACCCAACTACAGCAAAGATAGGTAAGGGTTATGAGTATAAGTGTATGTATGTATCTAATATCTATGTTTGTGGTTAGGTGGTTGTTCTACCATATCGTCGCCCCTATTGGTTTGATTTTGACAAGCGACATCTCAATCGATTTATCTTCAGGTATAGTGTCATACGCTATTTTGTACCCGTTTGCGGTGAGGAAAAGGAAGGGTAATGTGTTCAAACTAAAAACTTGGTCTGATTTTAACAATCTAGGTATCAATGAATTCTTCTTCATCGCAAGAGTGTCATTGGCTATTTTTTACCCGACCGTAGTCGGGTTTTAGTTTTTGGACTTTGCCGTTTGCGGTAGGCAAACGGCAAAGTCCAAAAACTAAAACCCTGACACTGTTAGTCTCTGGTGTCAGAGTTTGTCAGGCTTAACGTCTGCTATTAATCAATAACAGTCAGGACTGACAACTTCATGTACCCTTCGAAGCACGGAGCGATGGAAAACCGCACATAACTTAGAAAACTTTATCTTACCTTCATCACTTAACATAACATAACTTTTACGTTGAGTTTGGTAGGTTCGGTATAGTATGATAGATTTCCATTAATTTTATAACATCAGTCATCAGGAGTACCTAAATTACTGCAGGGCGATGGTGTTTAAGTAATATGTGAACCATCCAGTGACAACGGGTTTGATCCTTGGCCAATTACAATTAATACCTAAGATATTTGCGATTTGCCATCGCTCCGAGATTTGGAGGGCATCGCTCCTGGTGGGTTACAATTGATAGTAGCTTTTGAAGCACGTTTGATTCCCATGAGTGGTCTGAAAGACTCTGTTATCAGAGGTCGGCGCTACCCTATTCGACACATTATTAAAAGTTAACTAAAACTCGAAAAGTTAAATTAATCGATAATCATAATGTGATCATGGTTCTAGATATATCCTTGAATAATATTCCTCTTCTAACCGAATCAACAGGTTCGTGAAATTGCCAAGATGCAACTTGTGTTATATCCAAGAGATTTCCAAATATTGCGTCAACATAGTAATCCGGCACTCGGAAAGCATACAGACTTTATAGTAAAGCATACAGGGTTTATAGTGAAGCATATAGGCTTATTGTAAATCTGCTCTGGCTTCCCACGTCTTGTGTCAAAGCCTTTTGGTGTTGTATATTTTAGAGATAGTGAAGTGTTTGTGTTGTGTGTGGTTTTGGTGATGGTGGAATATAGGTTAAGGCACGGTAATTTGGCTGCTCCACAAAATCTTTATTAAATTATACATACTGTTCTTCAACTGAGTTACATTTTTAGAGTTCCTTAACCAAACAAAGTACTTTTACAGTTTCGTCATGCCCATTTTATTCAGACGCTATTAAAACTACAAGGTTAAAATTAAGCACATTTATAGTTATTTATAATCTACATAAGTGAATGAAATAAAAGATTTTTGGATTCTTCCCATACTTAAAAACAGTAGAAGAAAAAATATTGTACTTTATCGAGTGGGGTTTCTTGGAATAGGTTTTCTAAAATTATAATAAGGTTTCAGTGGCAATTTTTTTTTATTTGGTTTCGTTTGCATAATTTTCAGCTCTATATTGTCAATTTTTCTTGAGTTGCATGCCCCCCTCCTCTAACTCGTATAGAACAAAACAAAAACATATGAAAAAATTATCACGGCTATCGAGGGGTTCACTTACATACGAGACATAGCCGACCAAAAAAACTCATTCTATGTCCGCGTCAACTCTGAGCAAAACCCATACTGAGAGACATAATCCAACCGTGAAACAGCTTTATTAGAAGACCGATTAGATTAGAAGACCGATTAGAATACGGTTTTCACAATAGGGTAGCTTATTATTATAATTAGGATCTTGACTATAGAACCCTAAGTTTATGCGTGTCCAAAACGTGCTTGGCCGTTTTTACACGACTGCCCAAAAAAAAGGAGTGCATTGTTTTTAGCATTCGTGTATGTATGTATGTGAGTTTCCTTATTCCACCATAACTTTTAAATGCCTGAACAGATTTAGACGTATGGAGTATTGGTAGAATCCTTACATCCCCCGAGTAATTATATACTTTTTTGAAAACATTCAATATGGCAGCAGTATGGCACCATTCCCAGACTAGAAAAAAAAACTTCTAAATTTACAATATGGGCAAGCACATTCCAACAGTTTATAATTTATTGGCAAAAGCTCTATTTTGGCAGGGCAGGTGTGTTTGTTTAGCTTTTAAGCTATTTATTTTCTGATAGTCTGCGCCACGTCCGCCATTGATTTTCGGTTTAATAATAAGTAGTTTGTAAATTAATAAGTTACGTGAGTATGCGTCATTAACTATGCTATTAATTGATAGGACTAAAATGTTTTAGTGTCTAAACGTTGACTTATATTAGCACGACAGGATGGTGACTAGGGACGTAACAATGCGCGTCGCGGCATCGTGACTTAACGAAGAGAGACAAATACCATCGAAACCTAGGTCGACATATCGTGAGTAACCAATAATCATTTTGAGTAATTAAGTAGTTTTTGTTGTTCCCTTGTATCGTGTATGTATGTTTCAAGAGTATTGTTTAAATGTCAAAATCAAAACGTTTGGTTTATTTATATTTCATGACATACTTTTGTAGTGTATTTTAGTTTTATCTTCCAATAGTTTATTGTCTGCTATATAAATGACTTTGATAGTGAGTGCATTCTTACAGAAATACAATTGGAATTATACCTTATATATATATATATATACAAGGAACTACAAGGTATATATATATATATATACCTTGTAGTTCATAGCAACATTGTATTTTTGTTGATAACTGACTGAAACTGAAAGTAATCTATCTAGTCTAGACACAAAAACAAAACATATTTTGGCTCATTTTAAGCAAAGAATTAGAACCTCTTTGTCCAATTTTTTTGATCTATTACTTGACGTTGAGCGTTAATCTATGCTAAAAGCTATTTCTTTGTCCCAGAATTTAAACAATAGGTACAAAGACTGACTGGATAATTTAGCCTTTGTGAGCTCTGAAAATTATTACACAGCTAAAATTAATATAGGTACCTACTGAAAATATAATATTGTGTACGCTGGCCAGTTAACATTATAGGATAAAAATATTGTTGATTATTTTTAAAATCCATAAAGTCATCTACATGGAAAACCGAGGTATCGAATTCTCATAATAGGGCTATATTTTTACTCGGCTACAGCAACGCAAGATAAGAGTGTGTGTTCAAATCGTTATACTTTTAAGGTTTTAGTAGACTTCCTTATGTAGTGGTTTATTTATTCGATGCGTTCACTCATTTCTCCGGGGTTCCTGCACTAATGTGGATGATTCTTTTTAATAGATAAGGTACTTCACACATAAATTTCAGCAAAATTGGTTGATGAACTATTTAAGTAAATTATTTTAGATCGCTGGTTCAGAAAATTAAATGGTGTGAAATTGTAAGTTCCTATCCTTTGTTAAAAGACCCAAAGTAAATGAACTATGCTTAAATAACAATAGGTAGGAGGTTATTCACCTTTTCAGAAATAATGGCAACGACCCTAAAGTAATGGTATCAATGTGGCATTTTCCATTATTGTTTGTTGAATATAGATCCCAAAACTAAAAATACATAAAAACACACTTAGCACGTAATTAAAATAATATTTTGAGTTAATTATTTCTCCCGTAACTTTTTTGGAAACCGATTTTGAAAGAAGAATAATTAATTATTCTTTTCTCGAAATTGGTTTCGAACCTTGGTTTCGAATGAAGCCGAAAGGTTTAACCTTTACCGGATCACTGCGGCTTGCAGTACTATTATTTATTATATGACCACGGACCACAAAAACGTGACCAGCAATAATAAATAACGTGATGTTGTGGTTGATAAATAAAAACACTAAACCCTTTGAATGTGTCGTTTACGCAAACCTATTGTGTTGTAATTATTAAACGGATAGCGTGATAGGCGAGGCTCTACAAAACAGAAGCACAGAATATATATAGAAGTTTATTGTATATACATAGATGCTTTATTATTAATCCTGTGGACACCGCACATAACTTTTTTTTTTGGTCTATAGAGGTCTGACATTTGACTATACTGTACAGATATTTTTTTAAGGGATAGGTTAATGACCTTTAGAACTCTGTACTGTAAATAAGCGGAGTTTTATTCTTAACATTAGGAATCAATTTTTTGTAGCGAGCTAAGAACATTTTATTCTAAGCGGGAACATAATACATGGCACTTAACTCGGGAAACGTACTCTTCCTGAAAATTGAATGCGTAAACTTTATTTTTATTTGATGGCATTCTACCTGACAGCATTTATTTATTTAACTTGCTTTGTTTGTATGTTTGTTTAGGTCAAATATTGCAAGCTGAATTAGAACCACTTCCTCTTATCCTACGAAATTTAATTTTTACATGTTGGTTCAGTTCCGATGACAATGCATTTTTATGGTAAGCTTGACCTGAATCGACATCCAGGATTAGCTCCAGATAAAGAAACTTTTCAACGGTAGACACGAAATGTTGCACATTTTATTATGATAGCCGGTTTTAAGTTTTACCATGACATGGTCTCCAGATAAAGGAACTCTTCAACGGTCATTAGCACAGACACGAAATTCTGTGTTCGCATTTAATTGTGAACTTTTGCATGTTGTTTCAGTTCCAATGACAATGCATTTTTTGTAGGCATTTTATTATGATAGCCGGTTTGAAGTTTCACCATGACATGGCTGCTGGTTGGGTTTGTTCCAGATTAGGGAACTCCTCAATGGTTAACAGTATAGCCACGAAATGTTTTACATACATTTAATTGTGATAGCCCGTTCGAAGTTTCACCATGACATGGCTACTGCAAAAAAGCTTCTTTTATAAATTACTAGTTTTCCCGCCCGCGACTTCGTCCGCGTGGACTGTAGTTTATTGCAAAAAAGGCATCCTATGTTCTTCTAAGATATTAAAGACCAATGCAAAAGTAGTGACAGACTTGTTATTTCGTTTCCATGGAAACCGTTCCTTACAGCGAGTAATCAACATTTCCTAGTTTCCCCGTGAAAACTTACAGTTTTCCAGAATAAAAAATATCCTATGTTTTATTCCAGGGTATAAGCTATCTCCATTCCAAATTTTATCAAAATCCGTCCAGCCGTTATTGCGTGAAAGCTCCCCAAACAAACAAACAACGTTTCCCTTTTATATATTGGTATGCATTTTCAATTATTTTTAACTGTATTCCGTCCGCTTGGAGGTCTAATTGCCGATTAACTAATTTATTATTTCATATGTTTCAGGTGTCGGCCATCTTAAGATACTGACGTCATACTTATGCTGCGTTTATTACATGGTTTACGTGGCTCTGTCTGCTGCCTACTTGATATGGATTGGAAAAGGGACATTCCCCTTGAAGGATTGTACGAAGTTGCATTTAACTCCGGTGAGCTGAGTATATGTTTTTGATGTTGAATACTTAACTAAGAAATTACATTGTCTTATATTTTCAGTAAGAAATAAGTTATGGTAATTCATAACTTATTTCTCTCTGCTTAAGCTGTACTCTATTTGTTTATTACAAATAGAGTACAGCTTAAGCAGCTTAAGCTTAGTCTAGGGTATTTAAAATAAGCTACTGAACAAGAATAGAACATGTTTTTAAATCGTGTCTGTCTGTCTGTTTGTTTGTCTGTATGTTTGTTCACGCATCACGTAAAAACTACTGGACCGATTGCAATGCGGTTTTCACTGTTGGATAGCTTAGGGTTTGACTTTAAAACTGGGGTACTTGGTGTCTTAATCCGATGATTAGATATCGAGCAATCGATCAAAAAACTATTTGACTCTGCATTATTATTTTATGGAAAGGATTACAATGACAGTTTGATGTAACGAAACCAAAAAAATATATGTTTTGCTAACAACAATTAATTGTGGTAATATAATTTTTTTTTCAAATTCGTAGCATGTGCATAACATATTTATTATTGTTGAGACGTCAAGTAACTTTTTGCGATCAGTTGAATAACAATCTTTGTTTACCTTCAGTATCTTATTATACTGATTACAATAGAAACGTCCGCATGCCTTGTATGTTAATAATAATTGTTGTTATAAGAATTATTATTGTTTGTTCACCAATGATGTTATGTTTCAGCATGGGTACGAAAACAGAATGAATGCTACTGAATGCTTTAAGTGAGTATAAAGATCTTATTTTTTTATATTAGGGCTGATTGACGTCTCCTCGTACATAATTATCAGTTCAATATTGATGCTTATCCTCTTAAACAGGATCGATTGGCATCAAAAAAGTTTTTGAGGAAGGTATATTTTTCCAAAACCTGTGAATGCAGGTCAGAACATCTTCAAAAATTAAGGACAATCGCCAATGAACGTTTTCATGTAGCTTCATGTTTGGAAAAAGTGTTTCGCGATTTCTGACAGTACTAGTACTCAATATATTATTAAGTATTCTGTGCTCAAATCTCAGTCGGTCCAGTAGAGAATTTTGATCCTTATATACACACACGCGCACACATACACGCAGACACGCAGAACGCGCGCGCGCGCGCGCACACGCACACGCACACGCACACGCACACGCACACGCACACGCACACGCACACGCACACGCACACGCACACGCACACGCACACGCACACGCACACGCACACGCACACGCACACGCACACGCACACGCACACGCACACGCACACGCACACGCACACGCACACGCACACGCACACGCACACGCACACGCACACGCACACGCACACGCACACGCACACGCACACGCACACGCACACACACACACACACACACACACACACACACACACACACAGGAACATACAGGATCGATTGACATCAAGAAATGTTTTGTATACATTTACCATTTTCTTGTATTTTTTTCTCCAAAAATATGTGAATGCAGTTCAGAATATCTCAAAAAGTTACGGATGGTCTCCTAGGAAAGTTTTCCTGTAGCTATAACGGTATAAGGTACCTGCCCTAACTGTCCCGTCTCAAAAATCCACCATATATAGATAAGGGATATATATATAAATAGAATAGATTAGAATAAATAATTTTTTCTTAACAGCTTCGTAAAAAACTTAGTTTTATTTTTACGTATAAATGTTAGTTACAATTATTGTTGCAATAAAATAAAATCAATATCTCTATAAAGCTTTATATGGTTGTCGTTTGTTAAGTTATAATTCGTTTTTTTTTTCTGTGATCTGGTGTGGATGCTTTGTATAATGGAGCATGCTTTCAATCAAAATTGACGTAAGTTATCAAATCAATGCACAAAATAAATGCCGTATAGTTCTGAGTATGTCTAAAATGTTGTTAAAATTGTCTATTCCAGCTCGACATTCCTTGGGCCGTTTACAGAACACCCGCAGTATCTCGGCATAATGGCGATTCTCATATTCTTTTTATGGTTCTTCGTGCCCATTCTGTAAGTATTATTTATGGTTCTTCGTGCCCATTCTGTAAGTATTATTTATGGTTCTTCGTGCCCATTCTGTAAGTATTATTTTAGCTATTACTTTTTATCAGCTTTCTTATATAGTTTAAGTCTGAGGTTACATTTTCGTCTTGACGGCTAGTCAAACGTAGATTTATAGTCAAAATGCGCTTTGTAGTTCTCGAATTGACCTAGCAACGCCGCGAGAGGGTAGAAATAATTTGAATTTAAAATAATCTGACATGAGCTAAAACAAAGGGATGTCACATCGTAGCCTGACGTTCACAGTATGTCGTCTGGTTATCACATTTCACATAGTCTCCTCTGCATACTAGATAAAAGGCCCTCGTTGACAATTTTTTTTTGTACTGTGAAGTTATTTGTATTATTGTGAGAATTGTGACACACGAACGCCCTCAGTTCATTTTATTTCGATAGATTGTCTTGAATTGTCCTCATTTTCTCTTTTGTGGAGGTTGAGAGGGCATCAGCCATACAGTGTTGGTTTGTTCTTCATGTAGTAGTTGTTTATTAAAAACCTAACACAGGATTAACAAAGGTTTACACTAAACTTACATAAAGGATATTCATGTATAAATAACTAAAATGAACAAAATAAAAATATGTAGCTTACTTCCGCCAAAACTGTAAGTCAGACAGACTGGTGCTGGACTCTCAGTCCAGCATTCGACGAGTCAACATCACCCGAAGATGCCTCGTGCAGAGGCGAAACACGTGTCGTATTGATGTCAGACGTTTGGTATTTGGATCGAGGTATATGTTTTTTATTGTGTTTTTTTTTATATTATATGTATATGAATATATAAGTGTTTCGATACTTGTATTTGGGTAGGGTTTGTTTAGCTTGGGGGTTTGTTTAGCTTGGGGGTTTTTTATTGTGTACATATATTTATATATATATGTATATAAGTGTTTTTCTGGCCTCCAGGCCTTAGCTTTTCTTTCATTTATATTTTTCATTAGTTCAATCTGGGGTAGGGTTTTGTTTAGCGTGGGGTTTTACTTGTGTTAATTTTACCATTTATCATTTGTCTGACTTACAGTTTTGGCGGAAGTAAGCTACATATTTTTATTTTGTTCATTTTCAATATGGATTTCCGCAAAGTAACGCCTGAATCTATCAATTATATAAATAACTATTTAGCAAGGGTTCGAAAAGTCACGTGTAAAAATTACAAATAAAGTCATTGAACACAATTCATGTCAATGTAAGTATTCATGTCAGATGAGTCATGAAACTCGTGAATGGTAAATGATGATAATTTATTTTTAGAAAAGAGAGCATGCTTTCGTAGTACATTACAAAATTAATTAAAATTAACAAAGCTCGAAAGTTAATTTGTGTAAACAAACTTGAACTGACCATAAAATTAATATGTAGGCATGTGATTAGCCTAGTTTATTAACTCGCTGTTATTTTGATGTAATTTAATGATTATCTGTTAGTTTCAAAACTCATTATTATTATCAGAGCAATCGTATAATATGTAGAACAATACAGTTTAAAAAATAACAGACCATTTTTGAGTTCATATTTTGTGTGTATGTAATCTGCAAAAAACTTAGTACCAGAAACCGTGTCATTCGTATTAATACACAACATTGCAATCATCGTAATTTGCTTCAATTACTTGTAGTACGCGCCAAATTGAGACCACGCGATGATCATTCCACAATTTGACTTATAACTCAAATCTAATGTAGCATTAATTTATATTGCTTGTAAATTATCAAACAAAATCATTTTAAATGACACCTCAGTAAGCCCATTCCGGACCTTGATTATATCGCTTCCAATATTTGTAACACTCTTTTGGACTCCCGAATCTCAAAAACCTCTAATTAGCTTATAAACAGATTTAGGTAAGCAGATTTCGATCCCAATTTTGCTTATAAACAGACTAAAAACATGTTTGCAGCACTCTGTAGTACCATTATTTATTCTGTGACTCGGGTAAACTCGTGATCAAATTTATCAATTGATTCAGTCCTGCGGCCTGCAGTCTCGACATTATAGACAGTGATTGCTTTACAACCGAAATCGGTACATACCGGTGACAATCGTTAGCTTTGACAATTATTGTCAAAAGCTAATCGATTGTCAACGGTTTCTGTACTAACTTTGATCATGATTGACATCGATATTTGGCAGAAACTACCAAGTATCGTGAAGATCAGTTATAATCGGACTTTTCGACCGATTTAGATTGTAAAGCAATCGCTGTCGATGTCGAGACTACAGCATGTTAGATTTATGATTTGATGATCTAGCTTGTAGTTTACAGTACATTAAATATTGTAATTTAAAACTGTTTGATTCTACTCATCTTTTTTACATTCTACTAGCGCTAAAGAAATCTGAAAGAAATCTAATATCACCCTGTCGTTTCAGTTTGTATCGTCTACGCAAAACTTTGGTGGCGTCGCTCAGCGTGTTGGCTCCTGTAACCGTAATTATCGCAGTACTCCTGTCTACATTTCTCGGCGACAGCACAGTATTGGAAGCGTTGTTCGAATCTTGCGTGCAATGGACGCCGCTATACCAGCCTTATATTTGGCACAGTGCTTTGGTACAGGCGTTGTTGTCGACGCAGATCGTCGGTGGTTACTTGACGAGTGCTGGAGGATCGGTTTATAGGCACTCTGATGTGAGATGGTTAGTTATTATAATTACACTTTTTAAAATGTCTTGAAGATGTAAAGTGCATGAAGTGGTTGATAATGTCAAAAAAATACAATGTTTTTATGTGCCGCAGTTATGGCATGGCATTTCAAGATTCAAATATGTATCTTAAAAATGAAAACAAACCCTTAAATACCATACATTTGAATCCCCCCTGCATCTCCTGCATCTCCTAGTTTTTTTTTCACTCTAATATTATCTCATGCAAATCTAATTAAAAGTGGGAAGATAAGGTATCATCTCCTCAGGCGTGTACCGCTTCAATTAAGTGCAAAGTACACAATTGGCCTGCTTTGGCTTAAGACACAATTGGAGTGGCTTCTGTGTATCACGTGTTAGCAGTGACTGTCATTCACGTTACAGTCTGCATGTTAAAAATTGTGTTTTGTTTTAGTGAAAATGTATGGCAGGTCGTTATAGCCGATGTATTTCGAATGAATTCCGATGACGGTTTGTTGCTATAACCGATTGTTTGTTTGTTTTGTTTCTCGTATGAGGTAGTGCTGCGCTCTGGTGTCATAGTTTGTCAGGCCGCCCGAAGGCCTCTAACTTGGCTTAACGACAGCCGGGACCGATAGCTTAACTTGCCCTCCGAAGCACGGAGCGATGGAAAACCGCACATAACTTAAAAAAATCATTGGTGCGGAGTCTAGAACTGAACCCGGTATCGTTGGATTCTAAGTCGCACTAGTAAACCGCTAGACTGCCATCGCTTTAACCGATATGTCGTTTTACCCGATGTTGATTTCTTACTTAGTTAGGTACTTATATAGGGATTTAGCTGCGACCTTGCCGGTTAGTCGTTATAACCGATCCGTCGTTATAACCTGGGTCGTTATATCCGGTTTTGACTGTGTTAGGGTTCCTTGTTGTACGAAACAAAATAAACCAAGTAATCTAGAAGTTGTTTGCTTTGTTTTAAAATTATTTGAGTGATTGTTGAGTTGTATCAGTCATTTTATGGAGGTGTATCAATAGTAGAATTGCCTATGACAGTATTTACTTTAGACTAAAAAACTAAGTTTTATAATTTCAGACAAGAATGTTTATGACGGATACCACACCGCCCAACAAACGAGTGAAGCATAAAAACTTACGGCTGAGTATGTGTGCGTGAGTGGATAGTTTGTGATTAATACACAATTTTAGCTCAAAAGACTGCATTATTTTTTCTGCATTATTAGGTCGAGATCTTGTTGTGATGCGGCGGCCGATCGGCATAAAATGGTGTAGATGTGTGCGTGCGTATGAGCGGATTGGCATATGTTGGGTGCTACACTTTTAATTTGATGTTGTGGAATCCGTATTATTTTAAATATTCTCGATTTCAGACATGTAATGTTAGAAAATGTAACCAGCACTGGCTGTGTATTTTATTATTTTGCTCCGAACGGCTAGTGCATTGAGCCAGTGTCAAGTAAAGATATATTACAAGTTGTATATTTTTACCAACAAATAGTCAGAATGTCGAGTCAAGTACCCAAAAGTCTGGTCACGATTTAGAAAAGTGGTGAAGCTTTATTGAAACTTCCTAGGGCGTTCCGGAGAGAACACGAAATGTATTTTTTTCCGCGTTCGTATCGTGTGCCTATACTCGTGCACGTTAACAAAAACCTTATGGTTAAATATTCGACCAACATTACATTTATTAACCCGCGAAGAAACACAAGTTTGAGAAAACAAATCAAATCAAAACAACCATCTCGATTTCGTTTCCCGCCACAAGTACTTAAAAAACTCAAACTTGTTTCTTTCCATGAGAGATGGAAGTTCCAGCAGAGGAAATGTAATAGGCTGATCATAATGATGATAATCTACTCATTTCAGGATAGCAGCATCAATAATAATGACGAACATATTCACCGGTTGGCTGTGGGTGCTGTTGTGGGAAGCCATAGGCGGCGCCGGCGGCAAGGATACCAGCTTCATCGCGATTCTAGTCTTGATATACCAGTCTTCCGTATCCGAGAGACGGGGCAAGGAATGGCCCCTGCTTTCTCTGGCTTTAGTTTTACTGTCAGGCGTCATAAGCGTGGTAAGTTTAACTTGATGGAAACTCACCTTTTTATATTTCACTAACTGCTCCCCGCAGTTTCACTCGTGTGGATGATGAAAGTATAAATATCCATCGTTCGAAACTTTTTTGTTTACCCGGGATGTGTTTGAGGAAGAAAAGAAGCGCTACTGTCAGGCGTCCTTTGTTTATTCTTGAATTTGTAAGAAAAAAACCCGTTATAAGTTAATTTAAAAACGATTTAAAAATAAGATTTTATGCAGTAGCCATGTCATAATGAAACTTAGAACGGGCTACCACAATAAAATGTGTATAAAACATTTCGTGTCTATGCTGTTAACTGTTGAGGGTTCCCTAATCAGGAGCCAATACATGGCATGTCATGGCAACAGTCAAGCTTCCATATTAACATGCGTACAAAAAATGCATTGTCATTGGCAACCAACATGCAAAAATTCAACTCCGTAGGATCTAACTCAGCTGGGTTATTCCCTTTCTCCCCACCAGGTTTGTCCCACTAGTGAGGAGAAAGGGAAAAATAAAAAATGTATGGCCTTTCTCCCCACTATGGAATATATTATTTGAAAGGGGGGAGAAAGGTAATAATCGAAAAAGTATTCTCTTTCTCCCCACTACGCAATCCTTGATATCTCCATAATTGCCCTTACTGAAATTAATGTTTGCTTCATATCAAGTCTAGTGAGACATTATACAATAGTAAATTTGGTTATTCGCTTTCTCCCCACTACTATGATAGGTATATTTTTTGATTCCATAGTGGGGACAAAGAGAATACTTTTTCGATTATTACCTTTCTCCTCACTAGTGGGACAAAGCTGGTGGGGAGAAAGGGAATAACCCACTCAGCTTGTAAGATTTTACCTAAACAAACATACTTCATAATCGACAAATATACAGACAAACATACAGATAGACATACATACAGACAAACATACATCCATACAAACATTGTTGGTTAAAAAAATGATTTTTAGAAGGACGTTAAGTTTTCCGTATAATTTGAAAATTTTCCCAATGTTTCTTTCCATATAGAAACCTAATTCAGACTATTACAATATTTTATAAAACAAAGAATAGCCAAATTGGTCAAGACATGGTCAAGTGATGCGCCTACCAATGTACAGTAAGCTCAATACGAACGGTAACTGTAGCTACCGTTATATAGGTACGCTACATAAAACTGGTTACTGAATGCAAGCTAGCTTTGAGCTTTCAGAATGAATGATAATAAACTCATCCGTACACTTCTCTCTGTTCAAATATTATTGTATTATTGTATTTCGTGTTGGTCTCTTCAGAACAAGTGCTAATTCCATATTACAAGTTGATGAAATTTGGAATGGAGATAGCTTATACCCTAGAATAAAACATACTCGTAGGATACTTTTTATCCCGGAAAATAGTATGTTTTCACGGGAAAACTCAATGGTGGTCTAACGGTTCTATAGTGTAATTTAGAATCCAACGATACCGGGTTCAAAATCTAGGCTCCGCACCAATGACTTTTCTGAGTTATGTCACAGAATAAATAATAATGTGCGATTTTCCATCGCTCCGTGCTACGGAGGGCACGTAAAGCTGACGGCCCTGGCCTGTTATTGATATTATTATTGTCGTTAAGCCATGTCAGAGGTCCTCAGGCGGCTTGACAAACTCTGAGCTCAGAGGCCAGCACTACCTTAGACGACAAACAAACAAACAAAACGGGAAATCTGGCAAATGTTTATTACTCACGGTTGCCATGCAAATAAAATTACAAATCTGTCAAAAAACTTCATGAGCATTCGTCTATACCTACTTTTGCTTTGGTTTTTAATATCCTAGAAGAACAAAGGTTACATTTTTTTGCGATAAACAGTCCGCGCGGACGAAGCTAGTTCATAATGAAAAACACATTCTTTCATTCATTTTTCATAATATAATGCTTGGCTGACCGGCTCTTTTAATCTTTTGATGGTACTAGCTTCTGCCCGCGGCTTCGCCCGCGTGGCCAACAGGAAACAATAGGTAAGCAGGACAGGTAGAATAGTGAGGCACGGTACATACAGAACAGACACATGCAGAAGATTTTTCTCTAAGTAGGTAGTCTTTTCATCGCCGTTGGGTGGAAGTTTCGAAAAACCCTGTCTTATTGGACGCCAAAGTAACACCATGAACACCGCCTGCTTAATGAGCGACGGTAGCCTAACGGTTCAATAGTGTAACTTAGATTCCAACGATACCTTGTCCTTTCTTAGGCTCCGCAGGACCAATGACTTTTCTAAGTTATGTGCGGTTTTCCATCGCTCTGTGCTTCAGATGGCACGTTAAACTGTCGGTCCGGGCTGTTATTGATTAAAAGCAGTCGTTTAGCCATGTCAGAGGCCCACGGGCGACTTGACAAACTCTGATAACAGAGGCCAGCACTGCCTCATACGACAGTCAAACAAACATAACCTGCTTATTTTCAGGACCAGCGAATTAGAATGTGCGTTGACGTCAGACATTTATACCGGGCTGCAGAGTGTACTCTTTTTGTGCTGTATATGTATGTATGTTTGTATGTATGTTCCTTTGGCACTACCTACAGCCTAAACGGCTTGATAGATTTTGATAAATGAAGTCTTATTGGATTTGTATTAATTACATGAGTGACAAAAGATGTATGAAATACCAAGAATAGTAATATGGCGGCTTACAGCTGCCATAAGTGCCTTCCCGTTTTTGTATTTCCCACGGAACAAAAAAATGAGCAAAATCTGTCGAGTGGAGTATGGTTTTATCAAAATAAAGGTATTTAACCTTTATTTTGATAAAACCATTCCAAAAATATTTAAGGGAAACTAACAAGTAAAAATTACTATTAAAATACAAAAAGCCTGACTGACGTCAGACGTGGTGCGCACGACGAAAACAAATGCTCGGGTTTTTGCTTTTCAGCCATGATAGCGACGGAGGCAACGCCCGCATTTTATTTTTATTTTTTTATTTCGGTCTAGGCAATCGTTTGACCACGATCTCACCTGATGGAAAGCAATGATGTGGTCAAAGGTGTAGCACACTTGCCTAGTAGATACCTATTCACTCTTGACTCGATCACACCAGGGTAAAATTTACCGGAAACACTGATGAGGGCAGGGCATTCCACTCCTCAGAAGTAATAATAGTAATATAATTTTAACGTTTCATATATACTAACTTATTTTACTTTACTTTAATCATCACCATCATCAACCCGTGTCAGTCCACTGCTGGACATAGGCCTCTCCCAAAGCAGGCCACTGAGCCCGATCTTCGGCTCTTCCAACTACTGCCAGTCACTTTGCGTATATGACGATATACTAGCTCCACCTAGCAGGAGGGTGCCCTACACTAAATTTACCGAGTAGCGGTCTCCACTCAAGAACACGTCTACCCCAAAGATTATCAGTCCTTTGGCAGATATGACCAGTCCACTGCCACTTCAGCTTACTAATCCTAAGGGCTATGTCGACAACTTTGGTTCTCTGCCGGATCACTAAATTCCGGATACGATCTTTCAGAGAAACCAAGCATAGCCCTTTCCATATCCCGCTGAGCGACCTTAAATTGGTGAACTAGTCGCGCCGTGACTGTCCACGGCTCGGCTCCGTATGTCATAACAGGTAGGACTTACTGGTTGAAGACTTTTGAATTCAAACTTTGCAGTATTGGAAACGAGAAGACTCGACGAAGTTTTGCATATGCTGCGCAGCCCAACTGAATTCTTCTGCGGGTCTCTCGAAGTTGTTTTTACCTAGTTGCAAAGTTTGCCCCAGATAAACATACTCCTGAACAACTTCGAGAGCAGTTCCGTTAACAGCAATTGGTTCCGGAATAACATGTTCGTTGAACATAACCTTGATTTTGTCCAAGTTCATCCAGAGGCCAATGCGTTGAGACGAATTAGCTAGGTTGTCCAACATTTATTGCAAGTCCTGCAACGTTTCTGCCACAATGACGATGTCATCCGCGAATCTCAAGTGTAAGGTGTACTCACCGTTAATATTAATGCCATATCCTTTCCAGTCCAGAGTCTTAAACATATCTTCCAATGCATTTGAGAACAATTTCAGAGAAATAAGCCCCCTTGTGTCATACCTCGATGCAGGAGAATATGCTTAGTCTGTTGGTGCTATCTTGGACGGTCATTGTTGCAGCGTCATACAGATCTCAACACTTGAATTTACGGCCAGTTGACTTGCCATCGTTGCAGGGACTCCAAAACAGACCAAGTCTCGTTAGAGTCAAAGGCTTTCTCATAGTCCACTAACGCTAGGCACAGGGGCTGATTATACTCTTTTGTCTTCTTTATAATCTACTGCACTGTATGGATGTGGTCTATGGTGCCTTATCCTCCCCGAAACCTGCTCTGTTGGCTGGAATTCGTCGAATCTCCATGCAAGAAGATCCTTGATGTCTCTCAAAAACTGCTTGTAGACATGGCTCAGGAGGGAAATGGGCTAATAGCTTTTCAAAAGGCTCTTGTCACCCTTTTTGAAAAACAAGACTACCACATGCTTTTGGAGTTCTCCCAGGGAAGAGGACATAATTAAATATACGCTGAATTTTTATAAGCGTGGGAGTTTCTCCTGCCCTCAGGAGCTCCGTTGTAATTTGGTCCTCACCCGGGGCTTTTTCATTTACGAGCTGTTTGAGAACTATCTCGATTTTGTCAAGGCTGACTTCTGGCAGCTCTTCGGTATAGAGGTGGTCAGAGTGGCCCCGGAATCCCCGATATCAGGTCCGGGTAGCGATGCGTGTGACACGTACAGTTGGCCATAGAAATCTTCAACTGCCGCGAGAATCTCCGGCTTAGAAACGACAACTTTCCCGCCTGATGTGGTAAACTTCGTCAGATGGCTTTGACCAAGCTGTTGTATAAAGACTTTTGACCCTCGATTTTGCTCTACTGCTTCTTCTATAGCGCTTGTATTGGAGCGTCTGAGGTCTCTCCTTACCAGCTTTGATATTTGCTTAATTCCAAGCGCGCTGATCTGATGAAGTTATTGCTGAATCTTTGCGTCGTTTCTCAAAGTTCATTTAAAATAGCCCTATTTTCTCTTGGAAGTTGATTAGCATTTTCCCCTGTGATTTCTGCTGCCAAATCCGTGTTGTCCTACTACTGACTCACTGCTTGTCTGTACTCCCACTTTACCGTTAAAGTCTCCCATGACAGCGTTGAAGTGAGCCTTCGAGGTGTTGTGCGAAGGCTTTAGAGATGTCTTCGTACATATCCTCTACTTTATCATCCGAGTGTTTTGAAGTCGGTGCCTGAATACCTGAATAAGCTTGAGGCTATGCCTCTTGGTTAATTTAATTACGAGATACGCAACCCTATTCGAAACACTGGAGATTTCTATAATGTTGTCAGAGAGGACCTTATCGACATGGAACCCGACACTGCCTTGGGATTGTCGGTCTCCTTCCCTGAAATATATACGATGGCCTGAATCTAAGGTAAAGGTATCCTCTCCCTCTCTTCGGACTTCACATAGCACTAGAATGTGCCATCTCATGTGCCCAAACTCATCTTCCAATTGTGTCAGATTTTCGTCGAGCCGTAACGTGCATCCGTTATACGTAGCCAGAGTAGGTCGGTTTTAAGGGCCTTCCGTAGCCCGGGGATTCTTAGCAACCCCTGCCCTGCCGTGACCATGACTGCCACCGTGGCCTGGAATAGCAGCTGCCCATCACTGGTCTGTAGAATTTAACAGCGCCAATTTGGAACGGTTATACTGCCATTTGTCGGTCGTCAGAGCCTCGTTCGTTATTCGGCAGGATGTACCACGGGCAGGTGAGGTCGACTGAGTACTGAGGTGGTAGTTGTACTCCCTTACATCCCTTTCTTTACTTTTATAGTTGCAATTGCAATATTTTACATAACAAGAATAATCTGAAATAGAAAATTTTGTATGAAACTTGAAAGACAATTGCTATTGTTTCAGTAATAAAATTATATATTTTTGAAATGGTCTTTTAAAGACTTTCATTTTGATACCTCACTCGATAGGTTTTGATAATAATTTTCTTCCTTCAGAAATACTATATGGCAGCCATTTTCTTGACTCTTCATAAATATCCTATAGCACTTTCGTGCTTAATACGAATCCAATGATTCCTCATTTATCAAAATCCATCAAGCCGTTTAGGTTGTAGGATGCGCCTGAGAAACGTACAAACAAACATACATACAACCCAAACACATAACCCTCCTCAGTAGGGTAAAAAGTTTTAAATAAAAATAAATAATTATAAAGAAACCCGACTACGAACAAAACTAAGTAGTTTGCCTCAGAGAAATGAAATGCATGATGTCTCCAATTGCATTTTATATTTCAAAATCGAGAATTTAAGCTTGTTTACCTCTTTTTTGTTTTGTTCGCAGTCAGGTTTTGTAATTTTTTTATAGATATTTATTTTTATTTAAACATAAGATATGTTTAAATTAACCTACATATTTTTGCTCCATACATAGTGCCTGATTTAAAGTTCGTATAGACCTTCATGTATAACTACCATTTTTTCTTCTAGCTGACACTCCTTTTCCCAGTCTACGACAGACTGCACCGGGTCACCAGCGACCACTGGCGGCTCTTCGCGACAGCATCATCCGCTGTTGGCACTGTCCTCACCATAGCAGCCCTAGCAAAAGGTCTGGAAGTGGTGATCATGCTGGATGAGCTGGTAGTTCCCGTGTTGGCTGTGTTTACTGCCGCTGCTGAGGTGGTGGGATTCGTATTTATTTATAGTAAGTATATGTTCAAAAAATCTTCAGAATACACTATTATTCTGTACCATAAATGCTATACCTGCAATACCTGCTATAACTGCAATATCTGCAACAATATGATAAAATTACATTGAAAACAATATGGGCAACAAGACAATAACTTCTAAGACTAAAACCCAACTACGCCGACAGTCGGGTAAAAAATGGGCTATGATATTCTTGCGATAAAAGCGAATCGATTGATACCTATTACCTCGCTTGTCTATATTAGACCAAGTTAGACACATAGGTACTTATGTTACCCTTCAATGATTCACCGTAGTCGGTAAAAAAAAGTCTATGACACTATAAATGCTATATTAACGCTATGAAGAAGCGTCGGGATACGTCGCTTGACAAAATTGGACCAATAGGGGCGACGCTATGGTGGAACATTCACATAAATCCTTGCTTCGCCGTAGTTGGGTAAAAAGATTAAAGTATAGGTAGAATATATCTTATAAATCTAGTTTTTGATCCTCGCTCTTGCCACTCTCAAGCTTAAAAAGTTATTAGATCTCGGACAAATTGCAACTTTCGTCTTCATGTTATGCTAATACAATTTGAATGGGTATCTGAAGGAAGAGTTAATTGTCCATAGGTTTAAAAATGTCATAATGAAAATGATGAAAGACTCAAATTATCATTATCTTGCTTGCAGGTTGGTGTTACTTAGCAGTTGATATCGAATTCCTCACTGGAGTGAAGTTGCCATGCTTCTGGATTGGTACCTGGTGGACCACTCCTGTATTACTCTTTGGGGTCACTGGGTGGTGGATACGGGGTCTGCTTCGGACCACTTTGAGTCAATCAATCAATCTTTGGCCGTTGGTTGGAGTCTTCTCAGTAATAATAGTCGTGATGGTCGTGATAGCAGCCATTGCTGTGGCGAAAGAGGAGCAATATAACTTGATATCGGTGAGTTTTCTTATAATTCATCGACTACATATAAAATGAGTGCTTATCTTCTTTTCGCTGTATTTTTACTTTGTTTATAAATGGAGGACGCCAACAGAAAAAAATAATACAATCAAGGTCAAAGATTTACCACTCAAATAATTAATGATAACTTTCTCTGCTTCAGAAAATATCATCAGCTTTCAATCCTTCCCGCCTGTGGGGTCCCGAAGAACCCCTTGCTAGATACGTTTGGATGTCGCAGCGTTACCACAACGAAGTATTGAGCACTGACAACGAAGGGAGTCCAGAACCAAGCTACCCCACCATATTATATAGCCCTGACAACGAAAAACGATATACCAACGAGTGGACCAAAACCAATGACACTTACCAAAGTAAAATAAATTACAACGCTTTCAACAAAAATGACTTCTATACATCAGACGATAAAACACACAAAGACATAGGATCAATATTCACAACACATACCATACCTAGAGGTAAGACGAAAAAGTCAACAGAGGAGAAATTCCGCTCACCAAACATTTGCATCGCAAAGGGGAAATTAGGTGGGCCGTTGAATTGTAATTGCAATAGGCATTTTCAATTGAATGTACCGACATTGACAAATGAAACTACTACCAGTCTCTGATAGAAAATGGTAGACTCCAAAGCATTGAATACAAACTAGTCGCATTTAATTTTAGATGGTATTTAGTAGATCACCTGAACAAACATTTGGTTAGATGACGTAAATAGGTGAATGAAATGCAAACACAAATAGTTACATAATGGTAAACCGTAGTATTTGTTTGACTAAGGCCAACCCAATTCCAATATAGTTTTATGTTTTTAGTTCTAAGGCCATAGAATTCCTGGCAAGTCAGATATGCTACTTTTGAATCAGATTAAACAACATAACACCTCATTGTCTCTTTGTATGATGTTCTCATTAGGGAAGTATATGCTGTCCACGTCTATGACGTAATTGAGTATTAGCAAGGTGCTAACATTCCCTGCTATCAAATAGTGTTTGTAACCAAGCACATACATGAAACGTTGCCTATTACCATCTTATTTCGGCATATAAACGTAGCAAGAAACATTTTTTAACCTTTGCCAGAAATTCAACCGCCAAGCAGTTGTGTGCAAACACCACTGTGTTCCTGTTGTGAAGGTCACGGTTTCCAGTGAAATTATTGAGCATAATTGTGAGACTAAAAACAAATTATCTCAGGGTGACGAGTACTATGTGGTGTCACGCAAGATTTTGCGAACCAACGGTCTGGGTGGCACTGCAATTATTATTGCTAATCGTGGTCTTTTCGTCACATTGATCCAGAAATATAGAATATGAACTGGAAGTTACAGTATAATAGTTTTAGAAAACCATTATCCTAGCTTTGCGTAAGTCGTGTCTATATATGATCTGATCTAATAGTAGTGTAACCAATTCGATGGTAGATAACGAAAACAGACTGTAGTTAGGTTATATTTTAAAGTAACGGTGGGTGATCTTTTTATGACTTTCAGCGCAATTGGTTTATTCCAGAAATGAACACTGAAAGACGATATCTGACGAATTGACTGAAAATATGGACTTTGAAGACATGACTACTGGACTATGCTTCGACATGCCTACAATGTTCTTTAACTCTCCAGACAAAACAGCCGACCAATCAACTTGTTGACAACACAACTAAAACTGAAACTTTAGTACGTAACTATACATTTTGTTGTTGAATGCACATTTTTCCAAAATTTTGCATGGTGCTTATAAGTGTCGACAGTGGATCAGGCAACCAAATCGTGATGTCTGATGAAAAGAACAAAACGTACAAAACTTCAGAGTGGAAATATACATTAAAATACTAAGGAGCGTTTCATTGCAACTTCCTTCAAAGTACAAGAGGAAACTGACAAAATAAAGTTTTGGGTCTAAAAAAATAGGAGTACGATAATCGTTCACACAGTGAGAAAGAGGGCCGCGCGGGAAAAAATGAGAAATGGTCGAAGTTTTTAACATAAATCTCTCGAGTCTGAAAATTATTACTTGTGCGAACCTTCCTTCCTTCACTTTCTCGAGCGTAGATGCTTTGTTATTTTGGCAGGTTGTATCCAATTTCTTTTAAAATTTGGTTGGAGATTTTTGCATAAAATGCTTTTGGAAAACAAGGTAGATGTAAATTTCTATTATGTTCTTGGAGTTACGAAATTGGAATTTTTGTGTTGTGTACTTCGTTTGACATACATACCATAATAATCGATCTGTTTTTTTTTGTTATGCTCTGAGAAAAGCTGTTCTGGTTGAGTTATAGTGGTACACCAGCCACCTAATGATAATAATATTGTGTAATTCGTCCGTACACAAAAGGCGCGGGCGTCGTATGTTTAAAAAAAACGTCAGTTTGCATATTTAATTTTAATTAATAGCAAACAGATTTTTATTGAAAGAACTAGCCTGAAGGTAAGCGAACGATATTATAGTTATTATTTGGCAAGGGTGAAGCTCCCAGATCTAGATGATACCCATATTGTAGTATCCACAAAAAAGAAGGAAAATAGCGGGGAATTCCACTCCAACTGGCGGCATTTAAACAACGAACGGGTGATACTTCGCTGGTCTACAATTTGTCCTGTAATGGAAGGGCAAAGAAGGGGATCTTGTTTTTAATTTATTTACTCTCGAATGATTTAAAACTAGTGGCTCTGTAGACCTTGCGAGCACAAACTTTTTTGCAAGTAACTTTTTTTTTTACCTTCTTGTATAACTAACATTAATAAGCAAGGTGCTCCATCAATCCCAAAGGGCAGATTCGACTGGAAGAAACCTAAAGGTGAGGAGATAACTGCATTTTGAGCAGCTGTTCTGCTCATCACGCCTTAAATCCTCATAAGATCTTCACCAAATTTTTATGAGACCAACGTAAAAATACTACCTTTGAAATAAAAAATAACCATCGAAATCAACAGCCCCCTTTTTGGGGAAAGTACCACACAATCAAAAATCCGCGACGATTAAAATTCGTTAGACATGTAAACCAAGTTCTGTCTAGATCGGTTGAGAAATGCGACCTGTAGAGAAGAACGGTCGGAGATCCGGACAGCACGCGGACTGACATACGAAAGCATTTTTGCTCAAGCTGAAACAGAGACGCCTCGCTCGTATTTCGCACTCTCTCGGTCAAAAATACGTTGCCGAGTAGATATTTCGGGATATTTAACACAGACAGCATTCACTTTTAAGAAGAGTTAAGAACAAACCTCCTTCCAAACCTCTCTCCAGGCACTCCAATATAAACTAAGGTACTAAGTACACCCTGCGGTTAACTAGTAATTTTGGCGATAAGGCACGCGTAGCACACCGTTACAGCTTTCATTTAATTAAATAACCCGCCCTTAATGAAAATAATAAAGTTTATCGCCACGATATTATGTCAAAGTGAAATTGGAACTCGGCGTTGCCAGATGCCATTTTTTTTCAATATTCTTTTGGGCAGTGTGGAGTGATAATATTATTTAATAGTATTGGGCGCAGATGGTAATCAATTCCTTTATAATCAGACTTGTAAAAATAGATCCACGTATATATTTTCACTGAAGTCGCGCAATGAACAAACCCATTTAATAGAACTATTATTACTAGCTGATGCCCACGGCTTCATACGCGTGGTCATTTCTCTCGGTTGTAAGTAGTATTTGTGCTATTCCAGGACCTAGAATACCAATATACCAACATTTGATCAAAATTCCTTCAGTCGTCATAAATATTTTTATCGAGTGCTCGGCTTCTACTCATCGGATTGATATACCAAGAACCCCAGTTTTTAAGTCAACCTAAGCTATTCAACAAGAAAATTGCGTCGCAATCGGACCAGTAGTTTTTACATGGTAAAATATACAGTTTTGGCTTCAGTATCGAATATAGAGTACCCTCCAAAAAAATAATTATTTATTACTTCAAACTTAACATATCTTTGGACCCTTATCCCGCAGGGACCCATTATATTTTCGGGATATAAAATATAGGTATTCAATTTTAGCTAACCATATAAACTTTGACTGTGCTAAGTTGCATCAAAATCCGTCCAGTAGTTACAGCGTGATACGTGTTCTTTTAATTAAGTTTCAACCCCTATCCAGCGGGAACCCTTTCATTTTTTTGGGTTAAAAAGTATCCAATGTCATACCTCGTAGCATGAACTCAAATCATACCAAGTTTCATTTGAATTTATTCAGTAGTTTTGGCGTGATGAACGGTCAAGATACAGAGAGGGAGACAGAGAGACAAAAATGAAAAAAAAAATGTTTTGGCTTCACAGAATCGAATACACAGTACCCACCGGAAAAAAATAATACTTCATGCTTAATATAACTTTGGACCCGTATCCCGCAGGAATCCTTTTTTTTCGGGATAAAAAGTATTCCTAATTTTAACCCATCATATAAACAATAACTTTATCAAGTTGCATCAAAATCTGTCCATTAGTTTCAGTTATTAAATAACTTTCAACCCTTATCCTGCTGGAACCCTTTAATTTTTCGGGATGAAAGTATCCTATGTCCTACCTCGTAGTATGAACTCAAATCATTCGGCAGTTTCAGCGTGATACCTAGCCAAGATCCAGACAGACAGACAGACAGACAGACAGACAGACAGACAGACAGACAGACAGACAGACAGACAGACAGACAGACAGAAAGACAGACAAGCAGACAAAAATTAAAGAAAAATAGTTTTTGCTTTAGTATCGCATAGAGAGCAACCTCAAAAAAATAATACTTCAATGTACATTATTGGACCCGTTACAGTTTTATTATAAGTATAGGTATATTATCAGGCTCATTGGGGATGACACTCTGGTAAAGAGTAAGCTTCAAAGTCTGGCGCATCGACGTGAGGTAGCAAGCCTGGCGGTATTCTACAGATTGCACTATGGAGAGTGTGCACAAGAACTGCACAACCTGATTCCCCCATCACCTTTCCATCACCGTACGACTAGACGATCAGCAAAGCGCCACCTTTTCATGGTTGAAATTCCTCGCACAAGAACGAAGCGTTACGCTTCTTCATTTATTATTAGAACTGCAAAGGAGTGGAATGCCCTGCCCTTGTCAGTGTTTCAGTTAAATTATAACCCCGGTGTGTTCAAGTCAAGAGTGAATAGGTATCTACTAGGCAAGCGTGCTACACCTTCGACCACATCATCGCTTTCTATCAGGTGCGATCGTGGTCAAACGATTGCCTAGTCCGTAATAAAAAAAAAAAAAAAGGTTTAATTCATAGGTCACAACACGTTGATACTACGGAGGCTAAAGAATTTACTCCTGCTAATTTACAAACATGTTTTTATTTATTTTTTTGGCTCCTCTATACCACAGTCTTCATACGAGTATTTCCCGAATTTCTACACACTGATAATTTCAGATTGAGAGTAGCAAGTAAGGACCATATATATGTATGATCGTAGACATAATTTTACTTTAATTTTTAATTGAATTAAAAAAATCAAGTTCAATATCAGTTCACCAATAAAACTTTCTGAATAATTATAACTATTATAATCTTGTCGACTAAAGAACATAATTATAACTTATACATATAACTTTCAAGATTTTCCAAGCAAAGGATATTATCTTACCGAGTTTTAAGGCAATTTATAACAGCCTCCTAAACTCACCGTCAACTTTTAATAAACTCCCGGATATTCCCTAGGTAAAATGTTGAACAGCAATCAAGAGTGAATCCCGAGCATTTCCGAGAACGCGACAGGTGGCGTCTTATTAAACCTCCAGACTGAGTACTAATTTATGTAACTATCAACCTAGGGGACAGTTGCCCGTTGCCCCCAATTTGCGCGAATTGTAGGGAAAATGTAGAGCGTAAAAAGTTATATTTTAGGGAGAATGTTGTTGGTTAGGAGTTTTAGGGGATATAAGGCTGTTGGATAATTTTGGAGAAATGCCTGTACAGTAAAAGATCGCGTTAATTGGATTTGTGGAGAATTCCTGAGATCATTCATAACGATCATTAAATCGACTTTCACTGCTTTTACGGTAATTACGTTGGACGTGAATACCTTGGCTTTTGGACTGCCAATTTAATTTTCCGTCAAAAGATAAATTAATAATTAATTTGGTTAGAAACAAGTAACAAATGGCAAAATTTTGATTAAACCTATCAGTCTCTTGGCCCCAACAAAAAGGAGGAATTGTATCAAATTAATAGGATCTAATAATGGACCTCTTATAAAACGGGTAGATAAAATGCTGCATATGAATGAATGCACTCTATTGCTTATAAATAAATGTGAATTATATCCTGGATACATATAAATCTAGATTTTTGTAACATACCAATTGAGTTACTATATCATTGGCGTGGGTGGAGCCTGCAAGATTTCCTATATGCTGGTTATTCGAGATACATTAGTGAATAAATGTAATAATTACCCAAAATATCACAATTATAAACGCGTATTTCAATAAAATAATACATTCATCTCAAACGAATCTGTAATTTTATGTTAATTAGAATAATACGGCTCTATTTACGCACAAATTAGGTAATATTAGTCTGACCGACGTAGGAGCTACCACTGCTGCAGTCAATCTTATACACACCGAGTGTTTAAAACTGTATCACATCCTTCCTGTCGTTTACGACGCTATGATACTCGCAGTCTTCAGTCTTCTCGCAACCACGTCCAAAGAAGCTTTATCAAATCGTCCAAAGCGGCTTTATCAAAACGTCGAGATTAGTCAAAATTATATTTAGAGATAGTATTTTACGTGAATAGACCCACTTTAGTCTTATTTCGTCATCATCAGCCTATTACTAGTCCATTGTTGGACTTGGGCCTCTCCCAATAAACGCCACTGACCCCTATCTTCGACTCTTCTTATCCAGTTGCTGCCAGCTTCTTTCGCAAGACGTCTCTCCACCTGACCAGCCGGTATCCCACACTACGTTTGCCTAAACGTGGTCTCCACTCTTATACTCGTTTTCCCCAACGGTTAACCTTACATACATGAATGATTTAGTTTTAAAAAATCTGTTTTATTATTTTTATTGAACCATGTAGAGAGTCTTCTTTCTCCTTCGTGCTATTAAATCTTTAAACAAGACAAAAGATCAAAAATTAAAAGCTGACTACGGTCGGGAAAAAAATAGCCATTGACATTCTTGCGATAAAGACGAATAGATTGATACCTCGCTTGTCAAAGACGGACCAAGTTTTTAGGTTGAACACATAACTGTTCCTTTCATTCGAAATAGAATAAAAAAAAAACTTATGACACTATAAATGAAGACAAATCGATTGATACCTCACTTGTCAAAATCGGACCAATAGGGGCAACGCTGGAACAACGGTGGAACATCCATATACATACATAAACTGTTATACTCATTCCCTTCCCTTGCTTCGTTGTAATCTGGTAACAAAACATAAGTTCAAAAACTTAAACCCGTCTACGGCTGGGTAAAAAAACAGCCTATGACACTCTATCAATGAAGATGAATCGATTGATAACTCACTTGTCAAAATTGGACCAATAGGGGCAACGCTATGGTGAAACATCCACATACATACATAAACTGTTATACTCATTCCCTTCCCTTGCTTCGTTGTAATCTGGTAACAAAACATAAATTCAAAAACTTAAGCCCGTCTACGGTTGGGTAAAAAAACAGCCTATGACACTCTATCAATGAAGATGAATCGATTGATAACTCACTTGTCAAAATTGGACCAATAGGGGCAACGCTATGGTGAAACATCCACATACATACATAAACTGTTATACTCATTCCCTTCCCTTGCTTCGTTGTAATCTGGTAACAAAACATAAGTTCAAAAACTTAAACCCGTCTACGGTTGGGTAAAAAAACAGCCTATAACACTCTATCAATGAAGATGAATCGATTGATAACTCAATTGTCAATATCGGACCAATAGGGGCAACGCTATGGTGGAACATCCACATACATACATAAACTGTTATACTCATTCCCTTCCCTTGCTTCGTTGTAATCTGGTAACAAAACATAAGTTCAAAAACTTAAACCCGTCTACGGTTGGGTAAGAAAACAGCCTATGACACTATCAATGAAGATGAATCGATTGATAACTCACTTGTCAAAATCGGACCAATAGGGGCAACGCTATGGTGGAACATCCACATACATACATACATAAACTGTTATACTCATTCCCTTTTCTTGCTTCGTTGTAATCTGGTAACAAAACATAAGTTCAAAAACTTAAACCCGTCTACGGTTGGGTAAAAAAACAGTCTATGACACTCTATCAATGAAGATGAATCGATTAATAACTCACTTGTCAAAATCGGACCAATAGGGGCAACGCTATGGTGGAACATCCACATACATACATAAACTGTTATACTCATTTCCTTCCCTTGCTTCGTTGTAATCTGGTAACAAAACATAAGTTCAAAAACTTAAACCCGACTACGGTTGGGTAAAAAAACAGCCTACGATACTATCAATGAAGATTAATGGATTGATAAAACACTTGTCAAAATCGGACCAATAGGGGCAACGCTATGGTGAAACATCCATATACATACATATAATATTATGCGTACTCATTACCCTTCCCTTGCTTCGTTGTAGTCTGGTTACAAGACATAAGTTCACAAAATAAAACCCGACTACGGTTGGATAAAAAAAGCCTTACACAAATTAATTTTATACATTTTTATCCCGAATTACAGGATAACTAAGGTAATTACGCAAATTTTGCCTAAAGAAACTCATTAGTAACATTTATTAATATGTTTTTTTTTATCCACCATGTAGAGCGTCTTCTTAGTCCCACTCTTCGTGCAATCAGATAGGTCAGGTCACATGGCAGGGACAAATGTGGCCGTAACTCACCGGGTGGCGGTGGCGGGGCCCCGAGATTTCTTATACACTGGTTATTACGAGAGGTACGCGGATAATGTTCCGGATATTTTTCCTTTGCCTACCTCTTTTTTGTGATAAGAGTTGTGGTAGATGATTTTGGTGGTGAGCTTGTAACCGGTACATTAAGAATGTAGCATGGAAAAAAACCACGACAAACTATGCGATTTTCTATTATATTGAATGGCGACGGTACGGCACTTGCGGCGGCTATCATTTGTATTGTGACTATTATTTGCACTTGTCAACCACCGACCGCGACGTCACCGAGCCGTTAACGAGAACGAGAATACATTTTTCGTCGCCACCAATCCTGCCGACGACGGCGACTAGTTCGGCGCTGTCCGCTTGAACTCGGCCAGAGATTTGGACGGTTTTATTTTATACTTGCTTTCGCCCGCGACTTCGTCCGCGCTGACTACTGTTTATCGCGAAAAAAAGCATCCAATAATGTACTAGAATATAAAAAACTAATGCAAAAGTACATAAAGCACCAACGTTTTTGATGTTTTTTTACAGAATTATTATTATTTCGTTTCTATGGCAACTGTTCCTTACAGTGAGTTTTCTATGTTTTATTCAAAGTCAAAGTCAAAGTATTTTATTGTAAATAGGCAAAAATAATAGCACTTTTACAAGTCAAAATTAACATCTCCTGAACAAAGAGATATATATAAAATATTATAACAAGATCAAATCAATCCAAATTTAGATAAACTAAGTATTCTTTGAGTTTGAAAAGGAAATTTCCCTTTCATGTGCCAACAGAGTTAAATCTCACACTGGAAAAGGAAATACCCTTCTGACTCTACCGGTGCTTCGGAAATACGCCCGTTAGAGAAGAGAGCACCAAGAAACTCTACGGGGATGTATTTTTTCCATATTTGTTCATTTTTTATATTTTTTTCAAATGTCACAATTATAACAAAACATGTAAACTACAAATATAAAAGGTAAAAGTGACAATGAGATATCCCACAAACATCAAACAATCATACTGGAAAAAAATATGGTAAAAACTTCTAACTCGATAATTATGTTGTATAAAACAACGTGATCTCACGGTATGTTTGAGACATCTCACAAAGTACTTTGAACATTTTATTCACTTAACGTTAACATCGAAGCTATCACTTATTATTATCATGGAGCTTGGAGACATCAGGCCATGCATTTCTGTCATTAATATAATCATTTACATTGTAATACGCTTTCTTTATGAGATTTACTTTAACAAAAGTTTTAAACCTATGCATTGGTAATTGATCAATGCCGTCAGGTAACTTATTAAAAAATCTTATACAGTTCCCCATATATGAACCACTAACTTTCTCTAACCGAAATCCAGACACTTTTAGTTTATTTTTATTTCTAGTATTAAAATTATGAACATCCCTATTTTTAACAAAGGTATTGATTTTCTTCCGAACATACATTACATTTTCATATATATATTGACAAGCCACTGTAAGAATATTGATCTCTTTAAAACGTTCCCTAAGAGAATCTCGGGATTTCATATTGTAAATGGAACGAATTGCTCTCTTCTGTAGCACAAATATTGATTGAATTTCCGCGGCCTTACCCCACAGCAAAATGCCATATGACATAATACTGTGAAAGTAACTAAATATACTAATCTTGCAGTAGCTATATCGGTAAACTGTCTAATTTTACGTACTGCATAGGCTGCAGAGCTCAATCTACCGCTAACAACGATATGTGAGGACCCCACTGTAATTTTGAATCTACAGTAATACCCAAAAATGTGGTTGACTGCACAAGGTCTACAGGCTCACTATTTATTAAAATACTTGAATTCGTAGGAACCCCTCTGACATTGGGTAGTGAAAATTTGATACATTTAGTTTTCTTAGGATTTAACATTAAATTGTTAGTTGTAAACCAACTAAGAACTAGCGCGATTGCCTTGTTAACGTCGTCAAAATTATTCAAGGTTCTGTCAATCTTAAAAATTAGAGAAGTATCATCTGCAAACAAAACAATATCACATAAGTTCTTTATGAAAAAGGGAAAATCGTTAATGTAAACCAAGAACAAGAATGGCCCAAATATTCAACCCTGTGGGACTCCTATTGTAATGAGAGATCCTGATGACCTCGCACCATTTACATCTACTTTTTGGATTCTATTGCTAAGATACGAGGATAAAACATAGAGAGCTTTCCCATTAACTCCGTAATGATTCAATTTAAAAATTAATGTTTCGTGGCAAACGCAGTCAAATGCTTTGGATAAATCACAGAAAACGCCAATTGCGTCCTGTGACTCCTCCCAAGCACTGAATATATGCTTTAAGAGCCCTGTGCCTGCGTCTGTCGTTGAACGGCCTTTAGTGAAGCCATATTGTTCATTATGAAACAGACCATTGAGATTGAAATGTGTTAATAACTGATTTAATATTACTTTCTCAAAAATTTTACTTAGAGCGGGAAGTATAGAAATGGGTCTGTAGTTAGTCGGATCATTTTTACTGCCAGACTTGAATAAGGGAATAAGTTTACTATTTTTCATTATGTCGGGAAAAACTCCTTCATCAACACAATTATTAAAAATAATTACTAAGTATGGAGCAATTATACCAATAATGGAACTTAAAATTTTAGTAGATATTCCCCAGAGATCCTCTGTATTTTTTATGTTAAGCAATTTAAATGTCTTAAAAATCGAATTAACATTAATATGTTTAAATTTAAATGTAACATCACACTTTTCAACGTTGCTTGAGAGCATACAAGAAGCTTCAACTGAGGATGATTTTAAAGACTGGGTAGTAACTATTGGTATTTTTGTAAAGAAATCTTCAAATGCATTGGCAACTTCGTGATCTTTGTAAATTAATTTATTGCCGATGTTTAGGATAAAATTTCGGTCTCGAGGTTTAATATTGCCGGTTTCGGTATTTATTATTTTCCATGTTGTTTTGATTTTATCTTCCGATTGTATAATTTTCCTAATCAAATGAAGAGATTTCGCGGTATTACACACGGATTTAAATGTCTTAGAATATTGTTTTAAGTTTTCAACAAATTTAGTGTCATTAGCATTCATTTTTTTTGAGAATATAAATCGTATAATTTGTTTCTACTTTTGTAAATACCTGTTGTAGCCCAGTCATCAAATCCCACCCTTATGCCCCCCTTATATTTGTTTAATTTAAATACATCGTTAAACTCTTTATCCATTATATTAAACAAGGAATTGCAAAGGTCATCAGAATTCCCATCAAACGGCAAGTGACTAAGTTGATTATCAATGTTATCTGCAAACCGTTCCAAACGCTTGCAAGTAATAGGCCTGTAAGTGAACTCCTGAGAGTGTTTACCTGATTTACATTGAAACACAACACTTTGCCCACTATGATCAGAGCTAAGCTTATCACTTTTAGCCCTGCTACGAGGTTCACAGTTGCAAAAAACATTGTCTAAACAGGTCGCAGAAGTGCTAGTGATTCTGGTTGGCTGATTAAAAAGTTTTTTTAAGTTGAAGCACAAAAACAAATTTAGAAATTTATCGCTTAATGGACATTTAACAAGTATATCTACATTGAAATCACCACATACAACAAGGAATTTTGAATTGTTAGAACATTTCCTCAGAACATCCTCCATAACAAGGCTATAAGCTAACTCCATTCCAAATTTCATTAAAATCCGTCCAGCAACAAATAAACAGACAACGTTTCACTGTTATATATTGGTGTGTATAGTTTAGGATAAAACCTTACGTAGTTGTGGATATCCTGTAGTCGTTAAAAAATGTCTTTGTGCTGCAGCAACTTGTCGTGAAGTATATAAAACGCTCCTGTGATTTACATTACCCTTATTGGCGGATGAATCCAAAACACATTGCATCGCCTATGCCTTCGAATATACAAAAGCACAAGAAGAAGTTTTCGTCGCTTCAAACTAGGCATTATAGATAATTAACATGTTAGATTTTTTCACAGTTTTCATTAAAATATTTTACGCATTCGTATGGTTTTCTAAGGATGATTCATCGTTAAGTTATTTCTCTTGTTACCGTCTAATTATATGGTTTTATGGTTTTTAGGCACACTCAAATGATAAAAAAATTGAGCTGATGTCAGGATTTAGGTTTGAAATTTTGAAAACCTCTTTGCTTAAGTCGTACCTGTGACAAATTCCTTAGTCGCACCTTTACTATCTTAGGGTTTTTTTATTTTTTATTCATTTTTTTTATTAATTAAGGCCAGGCTCCAAGGTTACATTTCCCACTCCCCACTCCCCTGCCACCTCCCCTGCACTCTGCCACCCATTACCCGCAATAAGCACAAGTGCCTGCGTATGGAAGGTGAATATCACGAGCGCTGTTTGAACACACAATTTAGCTCGGAACTAAATGACTTATGTCTCGAAAGTTATTTATTTTATTGGCAGGCTAATAATTTAGTTAGCTACTAACTTGCTCGAAAAAGCTATCACGTGTACTACCGTAAATTTTGTCTCAACATTAGATGATAAACTATATTTTCTTGCTGTGTACAAAAATGAAAATATTACTGAAAATAACGTAATTTTTGATAAGAAAATGTATCAAATGAAATTCTGTTAATCATGTTTTAAACCAAGGTTTGTGGCTGATCCAGCTACTGAGTTGTGTGTAATTTTAATAATGTAATCTCGTGTTATTGAGTATTATTCTGTAGAGTTTATCTTAAGTACGACTTAGGCTATAGGTGGTACGAGTTAGGCGACCAGGCGCCTTAGTCGTACCGAAGGTGCTTTTTTAAATAACCCTTATGAACTTAATGTATTTAAAGCTTTTTCAATTTTTATAAATGTTAATTAAATACCAATATATAAAAGTGAAAAGTTTGTCTGTTTGTTTGTTTGTTTGTTTGTTTGGGGAGCTTTCACGCGATAACCGCTGGCTGGATTTTGATGAAATTTGGAATGGAGATAGCTTATACCCTAGAATAAAACATAGGGTACTATTTATCCCGGAAAATTCCACGAATTTCGTGGAAGTTTCCATGGAATCCTTCGGGGGTATGACATAGACAACCTTACCCTAATAGCCCTTTCTAAGTTTCACCATAACTTGGCTAATTGCATAGTTTTTTTTTAATTATCTCATTTACAAGCTGAAAAATGCGTAGGCACTGCAAGTGCGATTCGCAGCTTGTGTACAAAAACTTGCAAAAACCAAGGCTGCCTCTGCTTACGCGCCGCTTATGCTCTACTTACACGCTTTTCAGAAACTCACCCATCGTCTGCATATTCCACGCGCCGTAAAAGACAACTTAAAATTGCTAAAGAACCCATTGGTGATTTTTGTGTTCAAATTATTTTAAAATATTTTGCATATTCTACCAATCATAACCATTAATCACGTCTGATTCTAAGCAACTTTGTAACGAGAATTTGAGCAACTTTGTCCTCAGTATAATACAGTCATAAGCTGCTATGTTCTCAGTTGTAAATCTGAAACTTGTACGTAGGAGTTACTTAGAGCACGCCCGTGAGAGTTGCGCTCCAGGCGTCTCAGAGACACTGAACTTTGCAGTGTCTCCAATAGAATAGATAATGCGTTTAAATATGTAGACAATATTATGCCTTTGTTCACATATTATATGGGCGGGGTGTTGAAATCAAACAAACATTATCTATTTCGTTTTGCTATTTCAAATAACCCTTTGTACGACATCTAAGAGGGACGATTTGGCACCACTGAATAGTATGAAGGTCACTTTAAGAGCCGATGCTCTCATCGGCTCTTAAAGTGACCTTCATACTATTCAGTGCCACCTGAAGAATGCAGACAGGAAGTAAGCATTCTTGTTCTCTGAGATAGTTCCTTCTGGCGCTTAGCGCCGAACTACGGCAAAGGGACTGATGGCCCGAAGGCGCACCCTACTGGAAATTATGTAAGATTAATTATTTAATAAATTTTCTAAAAAATATGATACACCAAATCTTCTAGCGCCATGCGCGGGCGCATTACTCACGATTTAAAAGTGTTTGTGTATATAAAATCTTCGATTTATAAAGGAAGATGAATTTGTAACGTAGATTGAGTATCAAAATTATAAATAGGTTTCTTCTCCTAGGTACAAAGTCCATCCAATCGACCTGAATAAATCATCAAGAACTTTAGTGAAACTTCAATTTGACTTATCCGAGTCCGAACTAAATATTAACGAAATTTAAGTGCTCACCACGTCGGTCGAGCCTTCAGGAGTAGGCTTTCTGGAACTACAGAATATTTAAGAGTAGAACTAATCAAACTTTCAGGCTACAAATCAGCATTGTACGGGAGTGAACGTCATGACCATTTTATCCGGAATGGCGATGAATAATTCGCTCAAAGTTTCACGGTGCAAGTTTGTACAAATGGCGCGGTTGGCTTCGGCAGTGGTTGGTGCAAGTGGTCAGATAAAGCGATCCTAGTTTTATATCAGTAAACACATAAATAGGAACGAATCAAAAAGTTAGCGGGCAGTGGTTCAGTCAATCCAAAGAAATAATGATGATTTGATTTTAAGCTTTTTTTTAATACACGCACCGTGTTAAATCTTGCATGCTAATAATGGACGACGTTATAATTTTAGGGTGTGTATCCGTGTGGCATCGAAGCTCCCAAACGAATTTACCCATTTTGATGCGTTATTTTCTGTTTGAAAGCAGATGTGACCAAGATTGTTCGAGAGTAATGTATTTTTTAATTTTAACTTGAAATTTTGTACGCTTTTTATAGAAAATTTGTCATTTTTATAATTATGATCTGTTGATGCAGACAGCAGCATTGTAGATATTTCCTGGCTCACCAAGCGTGGTGATATCAGGCAGATGATATGAGATGTGATGCAGTCAGGAGTGACAGCCACCACCAATTTAATTCTGCAGTGAGCTAGTTCCGCTTTCACCTCTTCCGTAGGACGATCCACGAAATTTACTGCG
This sequence comes from Alsophila aescularia, assembly GCA_946251855.1. Lineage (NCBI taxonomy): Eukaryota > Metazoa > Arthropoda > Insecta > Lepidoptera > Geometridae > Alsophila > Alsophila aescularia. Next base: position 45,505,069 of record OX276383.1, on the reverse strand, counting down.
TTTAGTGCGATTGTTGCAATTCACCGTTTTGGGTTATTCCCGTGCACCGGCCGCGGTTCGTTAACTTTGGTATACGAGGTTTAGGTGCTTAGTTCATGGTTCCGGTGCAGGAAGCCACGGTAGTGGTAATTATGAGGAATTTTCTGATACGCACTTGCATGCGAAAACCAAGAATAACATAGGTGCTAGTCTGCTGACAGTGTCAGTGAAAATTATTCTGCCTTTTTTGAATTGTAGTTAGACCGATATTCCTTAACTGATGAAAACTTCACACAAAAAAACCGGAAAAGTGAGAGTTGAACTCGCGTGCAGAGGGTTTCGTACGATGAATAATCAATCAATGTAATCTATAGAAAAGTGTTTTGTTTTCAAAATTTTAAGGCTCAGTAGTTTCAGAGAGAGAGTATGTTTTTCTAGGATATTAAAAAGTAAAAGTATAGCAGCAACGCATTTTATGCTTTTTTATTATTATTCCGTTTCCATGGCAACCGTACCTTACAGCGAGTAATCAACATATTCCAGTTTTCCCGTGGAAATTTGGCATTTTCAGGATAAAATGTATGCCATTTTTTCCATCCAGGGTATAAGCTATCTCAATTCAAATTTTCATCAAAACCCGTCCTGCCGTTATCGCGTGAAGCTCCCCAAACAAACAAACAGACAACGTTTAACATTTATATAACGGTGTGGATTATAAAAAAAAATGAGACGTTATTGTTTCCTTTCAGTTGATATATCACAATGTACAGTTCGCAAAACCTTCTTTTTTTTAATTTTCGTATTTGTTCCCGTAAATTTGACCACATTCAAAATTTTTGTGTTTAAGTTTTCGTGAACTTGATACATAATTTAAAGTATCACTACCAGCTATGAATCACGTGTAGAATATATAGTTGAAAATATCAACCTAGGTTTCGAGCGTATCTGACGCTCTTCTTCAGGAGTTCACGCCGCGAGATCCCGACGCGCACTGTGGGCTGCGGCCTACTGCGAGCGGCGCGTGAGATGCGGCGGCGACTGGGAACGGGGACGCTCGGTGCTCGTACTGCTCTGCACCGCCGTCAACGGAGATTGAACTCTTGCTGGCGATGGCTATGGAACTCTATCACTATCCATTGCATCATCGCCAAACGTGCTGCCACATACAATGCTGACCGTGTCACACTCTAGACTGCCTACCACTTGCTGCGTCGAGGAAACATAAAGCATGGTTTTCCAAGCTGGAGGCAGAGTCCACCCACGGTCCCGGTTGAAATTAGGTAATCGAGAGATCTCTATCGCCTCACGCACTTTTCGAGGTACAAAGAACTTCTCTCGAGCTAGTACTGAGGCTTTGTCGAACCTTATGTAGTGATTCGAACCGGAAAGATACGCATGCTCTGCAATGGCTGACCCAGCTGTGTCCAGATTCTTAATGCTCCTTATGTGCTTGGAAAGTCTAGTTGTGATGTTGCGTCGAGTTTCACCAATATAACTCTTGCCACAATCGCAAGGTATTTTATGTACACAGGGTACGTTTAATGGGTTTCTATCTTTTGGTGAACGTAAATGCTGTCTCAACAAACCCGTAGGACGGGAAAACGTCTTAATACTGTACTTCCGCCGTAAAAGATATCCAACTTTGTCCGTTACTCCTCTTACGAACGCTAGATACATCGGAGATCGTTCCACTCTAGGGGGTCTTCCACGTTCACTAGGATTTACCAACCGAGCACACTGGTGCCAAACTTAACCATTATTTTCAAGTACTTCCTTTACATGCCTCAGTTCAGTCTCCACATATTCGGGGTCACACAACTTGAGATCTCGTTTAATAAGTGACCTGGGTACCGAGGCTAAATGCGCAGAATGGTGGTGCGAATCTGCCTGCAGATACCGGTCTGTGTGAGTAGGCTTACGATAAACAGTGTGCACCCTCCTCCACTGTGAAGCTAATATTGCGATGCAGCAAGTTAAGGAAATCTGTAAATCCAGGCAATCGCTCCTTGGTAATTATCGGAAAGATACCGTCCACATATCGCTACCAGTGTCGTGGTTTCACACAGGCTGTTGTTAACGCCACGCCTTCAAACCATTTCATAAATATGTTGGCCACAACTGGAGCTACAGGAGAACCCATAGCTACTCCATCACCCTGCAGGTCGTACTCTCCTTTCCACAAGAAACATCCGCTTTTCAGGGACAGCTCTGTCCATTCGATGTACTCAGTACATCTGAGTACCTCGGAATCTTGAATAATGGTGCTAATTAATTGTATGGTTTCGTCTACCGGAACACTCGTGAACAGAGAAGCGACGTCAAAACTCACCATCATTTCATCAGATTGGACTCGTACATCCTCCAACAGCTGAACGAAATGATTGGAATCCTTCACGTAGCTATCATCGTTAAGATGTTCGTTTCGTAATATTAAGTTATATAGTTGTATATAGTGTATATAGTTGTTATTTATCTATTAACTTTTTTGTTCCAAAGTAAGTCTCCATCACTGACCGCAATGTTTATTTTATATTCCTGTCCATCCAAAGGTTGCCTGTAAGATATTGCAAATAGCGATAAAGCCGCCTATTGTACAATATTAGATTTTATATATAATTACTGTTATGTTGTTTTTTTATTGTAATGTATTCAATAAAGAGTTATTGTATTGTATTGTATTGTATTGTATTGTATTGTATTGTATTGTATTGTATTGTATTGTAGCTACTGGTTTTACCTATGGGCGGCTGCAGGATAGTGACCAGATGTGATGATGTGACCATGTGATCTGATGATGGATGGTGTCATCATGAGTTGTGATCATGTGATGTAGTGATGAATTATCTGTGACGGACGGACAGACAGACACGAGTGGTCCTATAAGGTTTATTTTTTCATTCGGACGTACGGAACCCTAAAAAATGATAGATAAACTCTCACTCCATCAATTCTTCAAATCTAACTCAAATCTGTCACTGTACTATCCGCGAATACATATAGGTAACTATTATAGTGTATAAAGTTCGGCGATACATTACGCCGTGATGCGCGAAATATTTCTGTCCAAGCTATGATTTACTCCGGAGCTATTTATCATAGGTAACTGTCACACATAAGCTACCACTCGATATGGGAGGTAACTTTTGTGATGTATCAATTTTTAGTTAACAGGATTGTTTTCCAAATGATTATAAAACTATAATTGCTGCCAGATTCTACTAGATAACCTAATCAGAAAAAGTATATTTGTTCGAATATGTTTATGTATATTTTTGTATCATCGTCATCATCATGCCTGCATTAGTCCACTGCTGGACATAGACCTCTCCTAATGCGCGCCACTGAGCCCGATCTTTAGCTCTTCTCATGTAATTGCTGCCAGCTACTTTGCGTAAATGTCGCTCTCCAACTGGCCGGCGGGCGTCCTACACTACGTTTGCCTGTACATGGTCTTCAATCAAGAACTTGTCTACCCCATCGGTTATCGATTCTTTGATTTATAATAAAGGCTCATTGCCACTTCAGTTTGCTAATTCTTCGAGCTTTTCGTTTTCTGCCGGATCATATTTTTGAATATATATATATAATATATTCAAATATATATATATATATATATATATATATTTTAATATATATATATATATATATATATATATATATATATATATACACGTATGCGTTATAATCCCGCACCAATGACTTTTATAAGTTGTATGTTGGCTCAATCCTGCGGATTATTGTGTGGATTCACTGCTTCGGAAGGCACGTTAAGATGTTCGCAACGGTTTTTATTTATAAATTGCAGTCAATAAGCCATGTCAAATCTCTTCGGACGGCCTGACAAACTCTGACACCACAGACTAGCACTACCTTCTAGCATTAAAGTTCACGTAAAAAAACACGTTCTTGCGCAATAAATAATGTATATCGATCTACCTATAAACAAAGTTTGCTGAAAGTGACAGTTTAATTACATCCGTCTCGTAATAAATAGTTATCAATCAACACCTAATTTGAACTATACGATCCGTAAAAAATAAATCACACGAACCTAAAGTTCTTAACGTATCTTTTCAGACTAGACATGAGAAGCATAAGTCTCGTCTAATCCCTACATAGGGAAGTCCGATAATTAACGTTCTCAGACTGCTTTACGATGTTCAGTCCGACACGTCGAGTACACAGGCCAGTGGAGGGGAAATGGGTACGAATTAGGCAACAGGGAACCTTTCTGACAAATAATACGACAAACTATTGGTCATAATTAAGTTGTTTGGGTTCTGTAGATAGCTGGCTTTTAGTACCTAGCGTTAAGAGTTGTGAATATTCAGCTCTCAAATGTGTATAATTTTTTAAAGCTACGTTTTGTCGACACGGATTTGGCTTGGGCCTATAATTGTATGCTAAAATAGAAAGGTTTATGATCGGCCTGTGGCTATTCTGTGCTCGATTCTATCTTCTATTTAAATAAATTTAAAAAAACGACTTTACACAAAACAAATTCATTTTTTCTTCAGGTTAATAAGACCTATTAAGCGAATATATTATAACTTATAATTATAAAGATGAATTTCAAATACCTATTCAATGATACTGCACTGAACATGTTCGTCGACTTTTTTTTTCTTTTCACAGTATGACATCTGGTTGTCGCCATATTGAATTTTGTTACGAGTTTAGTCTCTAGAGTGCCACAAAAGAAGAATCAAACTTATGCTGGTTAACACATTACCCTCCACGCAGTCGGGTAAAAACAATGCTGTTCGTTGCTAAGCGAATCACATGAGAAAGGCTGGTCCGAAATGTATTTTTTATATTTAATGTTTGAAATATTCTGAATAAGGTGTCGGGGGGAGCAGAGGGAAGGTGGAGCAGGAAGAGAGAGGACGAAGAAGGGTGGGGGAGGGAGAGAGGAGGGAGAGGGGGCAGGAAGAGAGGGAGAGCTAGATGGGTATAAGAACAAGATTTTTATGAAACTCATAAGGTACTTGACTTACAAGAGTGTATAGGTATCTACTAGGCAAGCGTGCTACACCTTCGACAACATCATCGCTTTCCATCAGGTGAGATCGTGGTCAAACGATTGCCAAGACCGTAATAAAAAAAAACAGAAGCATAGAATACTTTGTATCAGTATCCACGCACGCAAAGCCGCGGAGCCAAACTAGTTAAGAATACATCTGTATATGTTTAACATCAGTGAAAAGGTTCCCTGAGTTTCAGCAGCTGAAACATTAATAGAATGATTATGACAATTTGCTAACAAAATATATGGTTAATGTTTAGCGGCCCACTATTACCCCTCTATTGAACTGTTTTTCTGACAGAGCAGACATTTTTTTCGGTGCGCTTCGTTTCTACTCATCCGCTTTAAAGGAAGGATTAATTAATACAGTCTGCTGAATGGATTTGCATTTTTGTTTCCTAATGGTGGCGACTGAAAATAATGAACGGTTAGTAAATCTGATTACTGTAGAACAAGATTCGGTTTCAAAGGATTATTGACAAAATGCTTGGTAATAATTATCTATTGACTTATAATGCCAAGTCACAAAAAAAACGGCATAATGAAGATCATTAAAAAACTGTTCTTGGCCTCTAGGGCATTTTACATTTTAAATAAGATACTGAATAAACATACAACACATAACATAATATACATGATTTTTTAATGTCTGTATGTGTTTTTTAATTATTGTCTGTTTATTTGTCTGTCTGTCTATCTGTCTGTCTGTCTGAATAACTACATTAAACTTTATTTGTAGGATAGACTTGGGTATTGAAATAAAATCTTGTATACTTTTGGTATCTCAATTTGATAAGTAAAAGCCGAGCAATTGATAAAAACTATTTTGACGTCTGAACGAAGTTTTATGAAATTCGGTATATTGCTACTTTTGGTTTTGGAATAATACCTAGGAACCTTATAGGGCCATTATATCCCAGAAATATTACCAAGTGGGCAAAGCCGCGTGACACATCTGGTGGTTAATGTAGGTTTTGTCTGACTTGGGAGATACAAAAATTATTATCCAACTGTTTGGATTGGGGTGAATTGTGGTGATTTTATGGGATCAGAATGTTTAAAGTGACGCAATCTGTAGAAACAGCGGATTCTGACTCTATGTGATCGATTTTTTGTTCATTACATTGCCGTCGACTGGAAATTAGGTGTACAGATTAGTATGTATGTACACTCGAGAGCAATGAATCCGGGTCACTTAAAGAAACCTATAAATCTCGGAAACTAAGAATGCTTGCTTAATGAAATAAATTGTGTTTAATAGACAATTAAATACTCCTTAAATTAAGGTATTAAAACTACTTACTTATTGTAAAGTTATGTCATAAAAAATCAAATTTGAAAAAGTGAGACTTGTGGGGACACAAGTTATTAATAGTAATGCGAACTAAGCAAATCGCGCCCTCCGCAGAGCCAGTTGCCTTACCACCTTAGTGTCGAATACGTGTCCGCATGTCATGCCTTGTCTTATGTTTTTGTATCGTGTGACTGTGTAACTAATCAGAATATAGAGTGTTAATTGGACTGAAGATAAACTCTTTAATTTCCTTTCCGGTAGTTTGGACATTGAATACTAGTTAAGTAAAGACTTTCGAAGATGGAACTACGAAATTACTGCATATGATTTTGCTTTTGTTTCTAATCTGTCATTTAAGTGGGTATATAAACTATATTGATAGTGTTCGATATTTATTATTCAAGCTGTAATCATGTCGCTTACACCTGAAGAATGCACCAGAAATCTCACAATGCTCGAAACCGGCCGGAGTCAGCGCGATACAGCCAGGACTGTCGGTGTGTCGCTGTCAACTGTACAAAAAGTTCTTAGACATTACGAGGAAACTGGCTCTAACTTACGCAGACCAGGAACAGGCAGAACTAGATGTACCACAGCATGAGAAGATCGATACTTGGTGAACACCATGCTTCGTAATCGCTTTCTCACATGAACTGAACTTACAAATCAGTTTCGACGCCTCGGGGGAAGTAACCCAAGTGCATAGACAGTAAAACGACGACTTGCTATAGCTAACTTCAAGCCACTTAGATCAAACGGCCCTAAACTGGAGCGCGGGCATCGTTTTTCAAGACTAAGATATGCCCAAAAGCGCTTTAATTGGACTATTGAAGATTGGTCAAAAGTTATGTTCTCCGACGAATCAAGTGTATAAAAGACCAGGAGAAAGATTCAAGCAAGCATGCATCGAAGAAAAAGTAGCCTACGGCGGTGGGTCTGTACTTGTGTGGTCTGGAATTTCATCTGAGTGTCGCACAGAACTGGTGTTTATAGAAAACGGCTCTTTAACTAGTGTAAGATATGTGGAAGAAATTCTTAATGAACACGTTGGGCCATTTATGGTCAGTTTGGGTGAGGATGCTATTTTTATGCATGACCATGCCCGACCTCATACAGGTTGGATTGTGAATGACTACCTTCAAGAGATGAACATTACTCGTATGCGGTGGACAGCACGCAGCCCGGATATCAACCCGATAGAGCATGCTTGGGACGAGCTAGGAAGATGCGTAAAACAACGAAATTACGCTTCGTGAGCTCAAAATTGCTCTCGCAGAGGAATGGGAGAATATTCCCCAAAATCGTATAAGGAACTTGGTGTACAGCATGCCAAACCGCCTAAACGCTGTAATGGAAGCACGAAGAGGCAATACAAAGTATTAAAAGTCAATAAAATCGTAATGTTGTTCAAAAACGCACGTTTCCTATTTTTGTTTTAAAGCGAGAACAGCAGTTTTTTCTTTATGTAATTTATAGTAAATAAAATTTAGAGACTCTTCAATTTTATTACTTTCATTTAAAGGGTATTATATTATCTATTAAACACAATTTATTTCATTAAACTAGCATTCTCAGTTTCCGAGATTTATAGGTTTCTTTAAGTGCCCCGGATTCATTGCTCTCGAGTGTATTTATCTCGAATGAGGACCGACCTCTTTTGTCAGAGTTTTTCTGGCCGCTCATTTTGTGGTTGTCCAATAGAACATTATGATCTAAAATCGGAGTGAAACATTATGGGCTCAAATCGGAGTTAACACACAAATAGATCAACTTATCCTATGAACTATTTTTTTTTTTTTTTTTTTTATTCCTTTGACATGAATATTGGGAACATTGATGACCGAAAAATAAATATAGCCGTTATTCGGCCGTTATTAAAATTAGCCGTTATTAAAAACAATTTCATATACGTGACTAGATATTGATAAATTTAATCAATAACTAGTCACGTATATCAAATTGCTTAGTCATTCTTTCTTTGCGTCATACATTTTCATTGGTATCTTAATTTTACTGCGGATTATTTTATTACAAAGTCGTATCCAACAGCTGTCATATTCGTGGATGATACACTATATATTGGAGAGTCAAATCTGAAATCCTGCAGTATGAGTAACGAACAGCCACGATTGAATGATAGCCTGAAAATTGGCAAGTGTCCAGGCAATCTGTCACAGAATCAAATAACGCTTCTTTGTAAAGGTGTTGCTTCACTAGACAATCAAATCACGGCATCGAACGTTTTTTCGGACGGCAAATCGGCAGCTGACCAGTGGAAAACCGCTTCACTTGTTGTTGTACATTACAGAAAAAAAAACATTCAGCTCCCGGTCACGGTGCCCTTGCTGTCGCCGACCGATAGTGGGAAACCGCCCAACACTTTTAGGTACATCACCTGTGCCGTCCAATAGTGAAGTTCCAAGACTTTTAGCTTCATAATAGTATTTTCTAAATGTGTACGCATATTTGTATTGTATTATTTTACTTATGTAAGGCCCATTCATCACCACTTTAATTATCTACTTTTACCTTTTCTTTGTTTTCCTTTTCTATTGTTCCTACTTAATTTTTCTAAATATTTGTATATTTTATTTTTGTGTGTGTTGAATAAATGTATTTTCTTTCTTTCTTTCTTTCTTTCTTTCTTTCTTTTATGTTAAGTTTTTCATAAACATTTAATAGTAATTTTTAGTTTATTTTCATCGTACTTTTTAGGAAGATAAGTAAGTACTGAGAACTTTTGAGAGCTAGGGGTTTGACACCATGGGACTAAACAATAATATGATTCCATTCAAGTAAGTACGAGCTGCGACCTGCGGTTTCACCCACGTGAGAGATGATGTTTTTTTTTTCAAATTTTCCAAATTTCATCAAAATCCGTTCAGTCGTTTGATAGTGAAGGTATTACGATGATGATGATGATGATGATGATGAAAGTATCATAGAGAATAAGCTATCTCCAATCCAAATTTCATCAAAATCCGTTCAGCTGTTTTGAGCGTGAAGGATTATGGTGATGTTAATAAGTATTTTATGTGTTATTCCAGGGATGAAATGAAAGCTATCTCCATTCCAAATTCATCAAAATATATCCAGCCCTTATTGCGTGAAAGGTCCCCAAACAAACAAACAAACAGACAACGTTTTACTTTTATAATATTGGTGAGGATTTGTTTTTTTTATAAAATTGGGGCAAGGTCGGTTTTCGACAGTGGTATATTATGTGTACGGACTACTGATGTCGATTTATACAGCATTTATACAGCAGTTCCTTACAGGTTTACCTAGTGAAGCCATGTCCTTACTAAGCCATTAAAGATGTAGCTGTTTTCGCAACTAAAACATATAAACTTATATTTTGTTCTCATAAAAACGTAATGTTGTTTATGAGATCTATCGATGATAAAATATATTCTGATACTTGGAGGTCTTTTTCATTTTGAAATATCTGAGCCAATGAAAACAGTAAAAAACTATGTGGGATGGCGAAAAAAATATGTATGGGTGATAAGATTTAGGTTAGGTTTAAAATAACTTTATTTCTCAGTCTATTTGTGCCCTAGCTTTACCCGCGTTGTCATTTCCCTGGATGTGAGAAGTAACCTATGTGTTATTCCAGTACCAAATTAAAGTACATACAAACAATAATCAACATATTATTTCTGTAGATTATTGTCAATACAATAATCTCAGTGATTAAAGACGTTTCATTGCAAAACTCCCACACTGTTCGAAACAATCGATTGCGCATGCGCATAGCGGCTTAAGAAGGGTATCTAAAAACCGCCCACAACCTCAGATAATAAACGACGATTTATGATTACATTCTTACTTTATTGAAATGTGGGCAACACTAAAAATTAAATGAGGTGTTCGGAAAATGTATGAAAGCTGGTACTAAAATAATTTGAAATTCTAAACAAGATATTAGATATTTGTGAAGAAAGCGATATTCTGATAACGACTTACAAATAAAAACAAAATAAATGCCTCAATTTTTTTTTATTTGTATTTTGTTTTTCGTTTGGTAGAAAGAAAAAACTTGCCACACAAGATACCTTACCTCTGGCAACTCTGATTTCACGCTACTGACGATCTGGCACTGACAGCTAATGGATGACATATAGATAGATAGATAGATAGATAGATAGATAGATAGATAGATAGATAGATAGATAGATAGATAGATAGATAGATAGATAGATAGATAGATAGATAGATAGATAGATAGATAGATAGATAGATAGAAAATTCTTTATTGCACACATAAGGTAGGTACATAGGCGAACTTAATGTTAGCAAGCATTATCTTCCAGTACATATGACAGGACCTCAAGTATTTTTTTTTCAACAGGCTTCACACGGTTTCTTTTTTAAAGACATTGCGTTCTCTTAGCTATATGGGGGGGTGGGGGTGGGAAGGGGGGTTATGACCGTAGCTCTCAAACGGATGGAATGATTTTTATGTTTGAAAACTGATGTGATCGAAATGCTTCCTAGCTTTAATGGAGGGTGGTAATACAAATTTTTAATTTATGCTATATCTTCCATAGTTAGTACGCGGTGTAATCAGTATGTTTGTTTCCCACAATGGGATACAATACAATTCAATACAACAAAACTTTATTGCACACCAAGAAGAAGGTAATATATAGGATGAACTCATGAAATGAAAGGTACAATGGGCTGCCTTATTGCTATATAGCAATCTCTTCCAGGCAACCTTTGGAAGGAAAGGATACAATTTTGCAATTTTGTTTGGGGTGCCATGTCACCATAATTATCTCTCATAATTAGCCTATACTTGTCCACTGCTAGAGGTACGCCTATCCTAATGCATGCCATTGAGCTTGGTCTTCAGCTCTCCGCATCCAGTTTCCGCCAGTTTCAGTTGACTTTTTGCAGGTCAACCTGCGAAAACGCAGGTTGACCTGCAAAAAGGCATAGGAAATCCTACGCTACGTTTGCCTAAACGTGTTATCCATTCGAGAACTCATCTACGTTTATAGGTTCTTCGGGAAATGTGACTAGCCCACTGCCACTTTAAAGTTATCCTTAGAGCTATGTCGATCACCTTCGTTTTCTGTCGGATAATCTGATCTATCTTCTTTCTAAAATCATATTGATAAGCTTTGCCTACAATCAAACTAATAGAATTTTTTTTTAAACCTTGGAAAATATTGACAAACTAGCAATTCCTGGGAAAGCGGATATCAGGAATATGTACGTCATATCCGTTGTACACTAGCGGCTTCCGCCGAAGCGTGCTTCAACTTCCGATGGCGGCACGGAGTTTAAGGTTGAAGGTGTTTAGAAAAGAGTCTTGATTAAAGTAGGTAGATTACACGTATAAGATACAAAAAAACACAACAATAACTTTAAATAATTTTACACATAGTAAAATTTAACTCGCGTCGCCTATTGAAAGTGTGCCAAGATGAAGAAAAATCTAAAATAAAATGCTTTGTTAAGAACTTCCAAAAATCTCCGAAACCAAAACTTCAGCCTTCATTTATGCGGAAAGTTCTTATGTATGTTGGCCCAAATGTTCAGTACCAAATACTAAAGTTAGCTAAGTAATAAGCACTCCAAGTTAGAAAGTGCTTACGCTCGAGTTTATATTATGAATTGACTGGCTTGTCCCATATTCAGACTTACAGGCTTGGAACCGTCGAAGTTTGAGTTTTTTTTGCTTGATGGGGGAAAATCGGTCAAGTAGGTATAAATGGCAAAAGTTAGGAGGACTTAGAAAGTTTTGTTCTGTGCTGTTTTTGAATACAGGCTTTTTACATCAGTTATGGTTAAAAACCTACTTACGTCTACTTTTACGTTTCTTATCTTGTTTTTATTTTTAATATATGTTATTTTATTAAGTACTACTGTTTACAACTAACTACAAAATGAAACTATTGGGCTAGCCATAATATGCCATTACAGGGTTAGAGTATTCTAGCCCACTACCAGTTGGCAGCGTACCAAACATACCGGCGTCATTATAGAGCCACTATACATTTCTTTATTTTTATTATTATCGGGATATTTGAAAATTGCAGAATTAATAAAAAAATACTATCAACCTAACATTAGCCAAGAGGGCAATAACTTTAGCACCTACCATTTTCGTGGATTTGCCCGCGTGGTAATTTCCTTTAAAAGTAGCCCATACGCGTTATTCCAGGACCATTTCTCCAAAATTTGTTCAGCCGTCTAATAGTTTTTTACCGATTGATCTGCACCTAATAATCGGATCAGGATATCAAGTACCCCAGTTTTTAAATCAAACCTGAAGCTATCCAACAGTGAAAACCGTATCGCAATCAGTCCAGTAGTTTTTATGTGCTGCGCGGACAAACATACAGACAAACAAACTGAAAGACACGAATTAAAAAAAAAGTTCAGTAGCTTATTTTGAGTACTCTCGAGTTTTTTTTTGTTTTATCTGCCTTGTACAGACTTTTTCGTTCTTATTGCTTTATTATAAATATAGATCCTAAGCTACTCATAAGTGAAAATTGCATTTCAAAAGGTTCAGTAGTTTTTACGTGATGCGCGAACAGACATCCAGACACCATTTAAAAAAATGTTATATTCATGTTCACATTTAAGCATAGTAGTAGTTAGTGTGGTAGTTTTGTTCTTATTTTAAGCATCCAGGCTTTTTTTATTATTTTCTTTTTATAGACTTTTTATTGCTTACCTACTTCTTTAATATATTTAAGTTACTATAGAATAGATCTGTGGACTATGTAAAATAAAAATAAAAATGTTGGTCACCTGTCCAAGCTCCAGGTTCACAAAAAGTTTAATAAACTAAAAGCAGATTCCATATCGTATGTATTATGATTACAATTACACAATTACCGTGCTAAAATCAACCTCTAGTTCTGCTTATCGGAGGATTGGCACAAATCGTGTTAACGTCTGGGATCAGCCCCATCCGGATTTCATTTAGATAATTGAATGAGGATCTATTCTGACTGTGAAAAGGTGGCCGTGGAACCGTGTGGCCAGTAAACGTGTGGTTGTCTTCATTATTTGAGCTTAAATTAATCTTTAGTTTTAAATTAACATACATTTTCTAAGGCTAACAGTAGTTTACTTAGGGTGGGTTGCACCATCTTACTTTAGCTATAACAAACATCGACATTTCAGTTAGAGAACCGGTTAGCCAAAAAAATATGATGCACCATCTGTCAATTGCTATATAACTTCATAACTTTATGTTTACCGTTTGTAAACTATAACAGTAAGTTTTACTGGGATTATGGTGCAACCCTGCCTTAGTGTTAAAATATTGATTAACATCAGCTGCAGTATTTGTTGGAGAAAGAATTAGCAGGATTCTACACTGCAACCCCTTTGCAGAAAATCAACCTAAGCTTATTTCATCTCCTTTTGTGATTATTTGATCCTAAAATTCTAAAGGTTCCGTAAAGTTCCCAATTCAAACTTTACTATATGTACAACCAAGATAATAATCTGAATGAAAACAGAGCAGTGCGACTCTTGTAAACGTATTTATTTGAAGTTCTGAGTAAAGATAATCTTATTTAGCCTAAATTGTCTTCACTGTGGAATCTATACAAGCGATAGCTGACTCGGTTTCATTGCTTGCAATGAATTTGCGAATTTTGCGTGAAAGCTTCTTCAAGTTCCACTAATTTCTAAAACAATAGAAAAACCATCAATTTATAAATTAATGTATGTGACGATCGTCACTCGTGGAACTGGACAGAGCATAATGTTATGGTGCTTAAAAAATCAAGATGGCGGATTCCAATATGGCGGCTGAATATTAGTATGTTCCGATCTGAATGAAAATGGATTTCCGGGGGTTTCCAGAGTAATTGATTTAGATTATTTTGTCAGATTTTAAATTTAACCATTTTCGGGCAATAAAACCAAGTCACATAGTTCATAATTTAAACGGGACTTAATCGCGCTGAAAACTTTGTTTAATTTACCTCGACGTTTCGATCAAGTTGCATTGATTGTGGTCACGAGAAGACTGAAGTAACGATTGTCAGCGTTGAGAAAAGCGCTGTCTCCAACTACTCACATTTGGTTTTGCAGCTGTAAAGAACCGCCAGATAAATAAATCTATAGTCGCTGAGCATTTCCTCGACTCACGATCTAATCACTGGATCGATCCGAAGATCCTCTCTACGAAACGTCACTACTACTCCAGATTGTACGTGATGCGGTTGAAATTAAAAAGTATCCCAACTTCCACCGGGAGGATGGTATCAAGTTGGCCGCGTCGTGGAATCCCGTGATAAGCAAGTTCGCGTCGCGGTTTATGTTATATGAAATCTGTAGATGTCGTTTGTTTTGTGTGTCGTGACAACTCTGTTTTTTTTATGCCAAATGCGGGTAGTTGGAGACAGCGTTCGCCCTTCTTGACGCTGACAACCGCTACTGCAGTCTTTTCGTGACTACGATCAATTCAACTTGATCGAAATGTCGAGTTAAATAAAATAACGTTTTCAGCGTGATTAAGTCCCGTGTCTTCGAATCGCGAAACTTTAAAAGTTGCAAGAAACCGAGTCAGCTAACTCTTGTATAGATTGAACAGCGAAGGCAATTTGAGCCAGATAAGGTTAATATGTTTATCTTTACATTAAATTAAATTAAACATTACATTGATTAAATTTAAAAAAAAAACGTCCCACAGCTCTGATTTCTTTCTGATAATCTAGAATTGTCTTGGTTCTACAAATAGTAAAAAAATATATTTTCATCCCTCGCTATTCCCACAGCCCCATGCAAACAAACGCTGACTATTGTTCGATCCGTTAACATTCAGGTGTGATTAATTCCGTACGTTAACCTGATCCGTTCCGCGTCCTATTCTCTCAGTAGATAACATTTTTTCCGCACTTTGTTCTGGCAATAAAAGTTTTACGTTAACTGTGTGAGAAGATTTAGTTCGGAATAATTGAGGTTCTCTGCAATCTAATATTAGTTCACTCTGTTGATTTTATACATTGAAAGTTTGTTCTGTTCGGATTCCTAGGCTAACTTGTTAAATATATGTAGAAATATTTAGCTTGCCATAATTTTGATTTATTAAGGAAAAAATATTTATATTTAAAATATTACTAACGATCTTTTGTATACTACCACTAAGAAGAAGAAAATAATTAAAATTTAACAAAAACAATATCACATTTTCAAAATTATAAATGTAATACCAATACAAAAATAGAATATTAGGAAGAGTTTTTGAAGTATTTGCATGAACAGGGTATCCCTGTTCTTTTGGCACTAGATAATGGATAAACATACATAGATATGAATATCACATCCATAACTCGACATACATTTCTGCTCATTACACAAATGATTGCACCTTTCAGGATTCGAACCCGCAACCGTTTGATTTCGTACCTACAGTACACCAACCGGTCGTCCAAATACATCAAACATCAAATACATCACGGTACATCAAATATGTTTAAAATAACGGATTCAATCCCGCCAAATCAAACGTGAAGCATCCAAAATATGCTGATTCGCTCGTACGCACTAGCCTTACGCACACACACCATGTTAAGTAAATCGGCTGCCACATTGCAGCAACATCTTAACCTTGTTAGTCGTGTAAATTTAGTCAAGTCCTCGAAAATAAAATAAATAAGAAATATTTTGTGATGAAATTGTGTATCAACCACAAAAAAATAACAAATTATCCACTCACACAGCCATACGCAGCCTCCATTCGCTGTGTTTCACTCGTTTTTTAAGCCTCCATGTACTACCCACATAATATTCATGCAAAGTGACAAGCGACCATTCGTAAAGACGAGTAGGGTTTTTTTTCTTATATCCCATAGTAAGGTATATTATTTCCTAAGATACACAAATGGCATTTATAGCTTTTTAAATAGTAATAAACTGGCGAAATGGAGATTTATATATTTGTGCAGTTTGTGCGTCAACTAAGACAATGTATCGTTCGAATATGAAACAGGCGACACTAGGTTTCATATAAAATTTGGAGCCGAAAGGCTGGAATGGGTCGAAAGATCCATTCCCACTTTCGGTGAGCGGCATAAACATACTCAGTTACAAACAGTTACGCGGTACAAACGCGTTAACATGGGGGACAATTCGGGCGCACAGTTTTTCAACACAATCGCTGGAATACCATCAGGACCACTGGCCTTGTTCACATCTAGAGCTCGAAGCGTTCTGAAAACCTCCTTCTGGCGAATGCGAATTTCGGGCATAAAAACCCCGCATTGAGGAAGACAGGAAGGTGTCCCGCTAATATTCGCAAGACCCACTTTAAGTGTGAGGACGTGCATCTGCCGTTTTAACTTATTTCTTCTTTGGACTTTTTTCATGATGAGTAGTTGTGAATGCAAACGAGATGTCGGAATGGCTAACCCACGGAAGTCAAGGCATAACTAAGCCATTGAAGAACTTGCGCGGAGACTGCGGGGACGACCGAACCCCCCTGAAATAATTCATCAGTTCCTCACATCCGGTCGCCAGCCGGCCCAATGGATCATTTCAGGATTCACAAGCGGTGGGGCAGCCTTTCGTATCTGGCTAAACTACTACTTGGGGCCCCTACAACTTGCGGTCGGCCAGCAGAGAACACCGTGCTTCGGATCACGCTGCCCTCCAAAGCAAGGCCTCCGACGCAGAAACACCATGATTCCGATCACGGTCCAACCTTCCAACACAACTGCATCCTACGACTCATCCGGACGACTTCCCTGAACATCATGATGGAACACGACAAGTCGTTTGGCATCAAGACTTTGTCCAGAGGGTGGTAATTTAAAAAGCCGGCGGCCGAAGCCTACCACCAGGTGATTCGGTTGCTCTTTTGGCACCACCCGAGGGTCACGTGTAGGACATCGAGGGCTGAATCCTACGGACGCGAGCAAACAATAAACCCTCAAAACACAGCTTTTGAATCTTTATCAGGCACAGGTCCGATCTTGTATGGAGTACTGCTGCCACCTCTGGGACGTTTCTGCCAAGTATCAGCTCGAGTCTTTGGATTCAATTGAGAGACGTGCTATCAGGCTCATTGGGGATGACACTCTGGTAAAGAGTAAGCTTCAAAGTCTGGCGCATCGACGTGAGGTGGCAAGCCTGGCAGTATTCTACAGATTGCACTATGGAGAGTGTGCACAAGACCTGCACAATCTGATTCCCCCATCACCTTTCCATCACCGTATGACTAGACGATCAGCAAAGCACCACCCTTTCACGGTTGAAATACCTCGCACAAGAACGAAGCGTTACGCTTCTTCATTTATTATAAGAACTGCAAAGGAGTGGAATGCCCTGCCCTCGTCAGTGTTTCCGGTAAATTATAACCCCGGTGTGTTCAAATCAAGAGTGAATAGGTATCTACTAGGCAAGCGTGCTACACCTTCGACCACATCATCGCTTTCCATCAGGTGAGATCGTGGTCAAACGATTGCCTAATCCGTAATAAAAAAAAAAGAAAAAAAAGTTAAACATTCATAGGACAAAAGTCATCAATACACAATACATCAATGTCGAAATAAAATTGCCAAGAATATTAAAAAAAATACGTCGTGGTATTAGAATGTATGCATTATTAAGTACCTAGTTGATTGTCACGACACGACTGGATTGTTCTTATCCGTTCATTCCGGATCGCGCACCGTTTGCTCCACATTGTTTAACCGGCTCGGGGTCATACTACTGCATATCGACAGACATAAATATTGAAAATATCTAGATCACTACTTGTACCAAATTTCTGACCACAATCTTGATAGTTTGATACATATAGTTTGGTAGTTGATAACAGTTTTTTTTAATAATTTGTTTTTGTGACGTTTCTGAAAGCGTTTCATTTACTCGTACCTTTAGGAATATAGTATACTCTCTCTCTCTCTCTCTCTCTCTCTCTCTCTCTCATATCTGGCTGCTTTTTTATCTGAGAAAAAATATGTATTATAAAGAGATTTGATTGGTGGTTTAAACTCAAAAATACGATTTTATAAATTCTTTCTCCAATAGAAAGCTACTATATCAACGAGTAACATGGGCAGTACTTTATTTTTCTAAAATTAGAGTTCCTTACGATAAATGCAATAATGTAACCCAAAGTATCAAAAATGCACAACGGAAGGTCATGTGACGTGGAAACGAAATAATAATGACATGTTGCTATGGAAAAGAAATAATAACAAGTCTGTCAAGTACGTGATTAATAATGCAGTTGTCTATGGTCAAAAAACACCACGATTTTTGCTGCCAAAGATTTTGTATCACGCTTACTGGCGTAATGGTTTAGAAGTTACGACGTGTATTAAAATGCTAAAGAAAAATGCCGCGGTGTGTGCGCTATGATCTCTCCATTCAACGGTTGTCTGGAAGAAATCGCTATAAGTGATAAGACCGCCCATTGTTAAATGGGTGATCTTGATTTGAGCTAAATGTATATTCTTGTGTTTGTTTTCTTTGGTGGCCAATAAAGCGTTTATCTATCGATGTATCTATCTACCCGGTGCAAGTCACGAGTACACGAATAAAATTATGTGACGAGATTTCAATAGCTCCTAGTGCGGAAATAACATTTATTCAAACACCAACATTTTCATTTATTCACAATATTTAAGAAATACGAGACAACAACACCGTTCCAATAATAATTCTATGACCCATTTTAACCGTCAACTCCGTAAGCCGTATGTCGTAACTCGTAACACACATCCTTAGTACCCCCCCGGTTCTAATTAACCAGCAGTCAATAGCAGGGTGCCTCCAGACGTAACCCGACCGGGAGGGAGCCGGCCCAATTACTCGCCAATTAATTTTGCAATAACAACCGACCCGGTACAGTCTTGTGTGCAACCGCCTCTTGCAGCGAAATGTATAAGCATACAGTTGTACTGAGTAACTGAGTCGTAAGTGATCCGTGGGGTCAAAGTGTTGACGTGTAAATTTACACTCATTAGGTAGATGGATCTTGAAGGCGTCACTACTCTGTAAATCCAGGTTTCACAGGGAACACACAATTTTGCAATAACAATAGGCCCGGTATCGTATTGTCTGCGATCGCTTGTGCAGTAAAATTTTAGTTTGTTCCCAGTAGTACACCTGCACAGTACCACCGGTGGTACTAATTGGAAATGGTATTTTCAGTAGTACCCATCGGAGTAAAGCAATTTATTTACACCGTATAGCAATTTTTTTTGACGACCTGTTGTTCTAGTGGCCAACAAACCCTAGGTACGAAAATCAAACGGTCGCGGGTTCGAATCCTGCAATGTGCAATAATTTGTGTGATAAGCAGGAATGTTTGTTTCTGATTCATGTATGTAATATTGGAATCTAAGTATGTTTATCCGTTATCTAGAGCCCATAGTACAGGGTATCCTAGTTTGGGGCTAGGTAATTGGTGTGGAATTGTCCCGAATAGATTATTATTATTATTATTTAAATGGCGGTACTAGTGGGAAACGGTTTGTTTTCAGTAGTACCACTGCGAGTACCACCGATGGTACTAATGGGAAATTACATTCTCACTAGTACCCATATGACCAAGTAATTTCATTCTGAGTACTGAGTATTCTCATTAGTACCCCTTTTAATTAAGTAATTTGAAAATTGGCACACGAGATTTGTATAGATATAGCTTCTTGCACCCTGCAGCTTTTCCTGCGTGAACAGTGATAAAAGGTATCCAATACCTATATGTCACATATACATTATACAGGTTTTGCTAATATACGTTCAGATGTTACGGAGCTAAGTAGCAGTACACATACTTACAAACAGATTTTTGCATTTTTATAATGTAACCAGTTCTAGTCCAATTACAATTTAAGGATTTTCTGGGTTTTTTTTTCTCTTTTTCTGGATAAAAATATTGTATTTTAGTCTTTATTTCGTCATATATCGTCGTCTCATGTATATCTTATATAGTCTTTATATCGTCTTTGTATTGTTTTTTTTATTATCTGTATATTTGTGTGTTTTCCTTTATTTTTTCTTCCCCTTTTCTGTCTAGTAAATTCATTATATTAACGAAACCTTGTAAAATGTAGATACTTATGAAGGTCTTGGAGTGGATATATAGTTATAGGATACTTGTTATCATTGTTCTTAGGGGCAAAATTGCGGGGCGCAGCTAGCTATACCAATATAAATCTCACATATGCCACCATTCAAATTATTTAATTAAAAGGGGGTACTAATGAGAATACTTAGTACTCATTAGTACCACCGGTGGTACTAAAAAATGTTTCCACTAGGTCCACTAATGAAATTACTTGGTCATATGGATACTAGTGAGAATGCAATTTCCCATTAGAACAATTGGTGGTAGTCGCAGTGGTAATACTGGGAACATACCGTTTCCCACTAGTACCACCATTTAAATAAATTGCTTATAGGGTACTACTGAGAATGCAATATCCCATTAGTACCACCGGTGGTACTAGGCAGTGGTATGGGAACAAACCAAAATTTTTGAGTGAGGATGTAGTACTGACGTACTCGTTAATACACTATTGGGATTGAAGTATTGACGCGTAAATTTACCCTAGCGAGATGGACCAGGCATCATGAGTCCGAAATCATTTTTTTAATTTATTGTAGATGGGTTGACATGAATGAACTTTGGTTGTTAGGTATGTATAATCTACTCATACCACTAATACATCATCATCATCATCATCAGGCTGTATTTGTCTACAGCTGGGAGTAGGCCTCGCCTCGTGCACGCCACTGAGCTTAGTTTTCATGTCTTCTCATCAATTTTCTACCAGCTGCTTTTCACAGGTCGTCAGTCCACCTAGCCACAGAGCGTCCTACACTACTTTTGCCCAAACGTGGTCTCCACTCGAGAACTCGTCTACCCCAACGGTTATCGGTTCTTCGGGAAATGTGACCAGCCCACTGCCACTTTTGCTTGCTTTTCCTTAGCTATTACTTTAGCTTATAGTAATGAATATTCCGGACGATTCAAAAGTTATTTTTCAAAAATGACAGTTTATCATAGCCTAAATAAAAATAAATTATTACCTGACGAGCTACTCTTCATGCCTCTGACTGCATCTTAAATTTCAAAATCAAAAATCTAAGCTCTCTTTTTAGCTTTGTTTGCAGTCGGGTTTTTTACTTTATATATTAATTTATTTTCATTTCAAACTTTTAAGATTATATTTGTTAGAATTGGCGAGAATCGTTGCTAACGATTCGACTGCAAAGTATCTCTTTAGCCTACTTTAAATCGTTATAGATCCTAAATGGTCAATCGAAATGAAAAATAATGAGAGAAATTTAAGACCAGGCTCTGCTTTTTAAGGGTTTTTTCCATAAATATGCTGGGTCAACCACAAACCTGATAAATGTGAAACTCAACATACATGTTTTTGAGATCTTTATCTCCCTAAGACAAAAACATGATTAACAGAATTTCATTCGATACATTTTCTTAAAAAAAAACACGTTATTTTTAATAATGTTTACATTTTTCTACTCAACGGCTTAAGTTTTATCTAAAATAAATCTAGCAGCAAGTATCATCTAAGATGAAGACAAAATTTACCTAACTAAATTATTAGCCTGCCAATAAAATAAATAACTTTTGAGACATACGTCATTTAGTTCCAAGCTAAATTGTGTGTTCAAACAGTGCCCGCGATATTCATTCTTGTTACGCAGGCACTTCAGTCCTTATTGCGGGTGGCAGAGTGCAGGGTAGGCGGCAGGGGGAGTGGGGAGTGGGAAAATGTAACCTTGGAGCCTGGCCTTGACGATTTAATATATTAATATTTTAAATACCTATTCAATGATATGACATAGTTCGTCGACTTTCATTTTTTTTCTTTTTCACAATATGGCGTCTGCACATGGAACAAATAATTTGCACAAAATACTTGTACCGTTAGTAGGTTGGTGGAAATTGAACCTGCATTACTTACATGCCTAGAGAAAGGGAAGAAAAATAACTGTTTTAACATTACACAACAGGTAGGTATAATACGAAATAATAGTCCACACAAATACCGCGGCGCGGGGGATGTACGTCTAAGAATATCTATCTATGTATCTTCTATCTATGTTCTTTATTTAAAAAAAAAACAGTAAAAAGTAAAACTTAAAAAGTAAGACTAAAGTAAGTAAGACTTAAATACGAGTAAGCTACCGAACAAGAAAATAACGTTTTTTTTGTATCGTGTCTGTCTGTTTATCTGTTCGCTTTAAACTAATGCGTGTGTTAAACTACTGAACCGATAGTAATGCAGTTTTCTGTTGGATAGCTTAGGCTTAACTGGTGCACTTGGTATCTCAATCCAATGAGTAGGAGCCGAGCAATCGATCAAAAACTATTTGACGGCTGAAGGAATTATGAATAATTGTTTTGAAACATGGAATAATAGCACATAGGGTTATAATAACCCAGAGAAATCGGGCACAGCTAAAAATGTTATATGAGTCCATTGACCTAAGGACTAGGGGTCCTGAATTCTAAATTCGATCACTTAGCCAAATGTTAATAAAAGTCACGAAATACCATATTTCAACTTCGATTGGCACTAAGTAGCCTAACTGGCACGAACCTAGCTTACTAATGCATTTACTGTGTTAAAGCGGTAGCTCATAAGGAATTCAGTGAAATAGTAAGTACTCCAAGCTGTAATTCATGTGGTATTTTTCTGACCGTTGTTATTTTTTCCACTAATGTTCAATATTATTCGAATTACAAATCGATGACAAAGCAAAGAAAAAACGTAAAAAGTGAAAATGCAACACAATAGAAAAAAAACAATGTGACATTCATTAAAAAAGAGGTCGTAAAAGCTTTTCTTTTTATTGTAATTTTTTTAATATTATATTTATTTTTACTGTAAAAATTAGTGGTTATTCGAAATTCTTTCGGGTATAAAATTTCCTTTTGGAGGCTCATTTTTTTACTGTCAAGGCATTCGTTTGACCACGATCTCACGGAAAGCGATGATGTGGTCGAAGGTGTAGCACGCTTGCCTAGTAGATACCTATTCATTCTAGACTTGAACACACGGGGTTATAATTTACCGGAAACACTGACGAGGGCAGGGCATTCCACTCCTTTGCAGTTCTTATAATAAATAAAGAAGCATAACGCTTCGTTCTTGTGCGAGGTATTTCAACCATAAAAGGGTGGCGCTTTGCTGATCGTCTAGTCATACGGCGATGGAAAGTTGATGGGGGAATCAGGTTGTGCAGTTCTTATGCACACTAACCATAGTGCAATCTGTAGAATACCGACAGGCTTGCTACCTCACGTCGACAAATTATTACGAAATCTTATTGAGACTAGTTTGGATAAGGTACAAATTCATGTCCCTGCTTCGAAGTATGACGCCACTGCAGTGCATAAGCCTTTTACGACATTCATCTCTGGTTTGAGCCAATCTGGTTCAGGTCTTAGGGAGTTGATATAGCAAGCGGCCAGGGCCCTAATTCTGTTAACTATTGAACCGCGATAACGGAAGTCAATCGCTAGAATTTGTTTGCGAATTTTTCTCATTTACCACTTTTGCGAAAATTTTGGGAAATTTCCAATAATAAAAAACAACAAAAAAAGAAACAAAAAGCAATTTTCAGCATTTTTAAGAGGAAAATGAGAAAAAAACACAAAAAAAAACAAGTGGTTGACTTGCGTTATCGCGGTTCAATAGCTAACAGAGTCGGGGCCCAGGGGCGCGCGTCCGGTCGCTCGCCCATAGTAACTATTTAGTCATCCTTGTCAATACGCCATACAAAGACGGCCACACGCCCGGGGCGCTTGCTATATCAACTCTCTAACCAGCGTGCTTTTCTATGTCATCGACCCATTTCTTCGGCTACACTTACCGTCAAGTGGCCACCATTCCGTCAGGGACCGATGTCTTCCACCTTGGTTCTTCTTCGGATCTCCGTATTTCGAACTCTGTCACTCTATGTGATATTATTCAATTCAATTCATTTATTTCAAATAACAATTAATCTTATGGGAAATTAAAATATGCAGTAATAATTAAATCAAGAAAACACTGTACAAAACTAAAAATAATAATGATAATACTAAAAAACATCATTCAAAAAAACCCATTAAAACCTAAAATATAAAAACAAAAACAAAAAAATGACAAAAATATCAAATTAAACGTCAACAAAATATTTAAAAATGACACTATATCAAATCGATTAACAATGTCATCTATCATCTAAAAATATTTCACATAGTAGGTACGCTCAATGGCCCGTTATGCGATTCACATTTTGTGTACCGTCTCCTTAGTGAGCATCCATGTTTTAGCACCATCACCATAATTGTAGGCAAGGCACTCGTATCGACGGGTTGTCAGGCATTGCGGCATTTTTTCGGTCCCTGAGCACGTCAAAGTACCTACAGGTACTTTAATAGTATTATTAAGTACAATAATAGTATTACATTTCAACAAAATTCGTTTAGCCATCAAATAGGTTTTTTCGGTTGCTCAGCTTCTATCTGTCGGATCGAGATACAAAGTATGTACACTAGATTTTATTTCAAAACGTTAGCTATGAAAATTAACGCATTCACTTTAAATAACGTGATGCACGAACACACAGACAGGCAAAATTACAAACAGGCAGAAAGACACAATTTTTTAAATTATATTCTTGTTCAGTAGCTTAAGTCAAGTCCCCTAGTTCTTTTTTATTGTCTTCTTTATACAGTCTTGTTTTAAGTTACTACTTTATTATAAGTACTAAACTAGCTGTGACGCGGCTTAGCGTATGGTTATTTCTCCGGGTTAAAGGTAACCTATGTGTTATTCCAGCACTGAAAATAGCTTCAAAGTACAGATAACCAAATTTCGTTCATTCCGTCATAAAGTTTTTTATCGATTGCTCGATTTCTACTCAATGGAATGAGATACCAAGCATACCACCAATTTTGAAGTCCAAACCTAAGCTGTTAGGCCAGTAAGTATAAGAAACTTGCCTTGTAGAAGGTGGTGTAGTAATGATTTTCCAATTATATGGTTTATGTCTAGACTCTGATGAAAAATACAAGTTTTCGACTTTGGAGGGTGTTCGCGCGCATTCTCTGCCGCAACGCTTTATTTACTGCATTAACACCGTCCCTTGCTTTCTCAGCCAGTTAGAAAGAGATGGGGGCAATTTAGCGATGCACTTCTTTGTGACCGCGTGGCAACGAGACTCGGTCAAGGTCAGTGGCAAGTTAGCAGCGGCGCGAATTACTTGCAAGAAAAACAATTATTATAACCTACCGACGCCTCGCTTAAAAATATATAGAATACGAAGTAATTTCGTCCACCACAATCATACGAACATTAATATCAATCCGTGTGTGTCCTCCTTATAATAAACTGACAATAATTATACGAAGAGTGTACATCCAGAAAGTTCGAGAAGGGCGGCCGCCCACAGAAGTCCTTCCATCCATAGAAACTTCCAGGCACGGCACAAGAAGGAATTCACAGGTTAGTGTCCTTTTCTTCTCTTACTGGCTGATCTCCCGTTATCCCTATTATATTAAATATTTACCTATACCTCTATCGAAAACCAACGTTTTCGCTCCATGAATGGAAGGCATGCACTTATGCCCCTCGCGTCCCCAGAGGGTGGGAGCGTTAGCCGCTATCTTGAATTGAAGGGGCTAAAATTAGTTTTTTTCTAAATAGTTATTTAACAGTTAGTTTTATGTCAAAAAAGTCTATGCAAAGTATAAAAAAGACAATATTGAAATCATTTTTTGCATTCACTGTTGTTCTGTAAGTCTCCTAGGTAAAAAGTTACAAGAAGCGAAAAAACATATTTACCCAAAATAATCCAATGCCGGAACAACGTATATTCTTAACCGCTGAATGTAGAAGACTTTATAATTGGAAAGTGTATTTATAAAAAGGTAACAACGTACTTGAAAAGATGAATTTACACGAAAAATCCTAATGATGTTTTAAATATTGTATTCTTTATAATTTTTAAATAGAAAATATATAGAAAGAGATACCTAGCAGTCAATCATTTGTGTGCAGAATAACTGTTTCGGTTGGAAAGATACCGTTTAGAGAAAAATACCATCTAATTTGTTAATAATGTGTCCCCGCTTGTATTTATTTTCAACTTTTTATTTTCCATGCAAGTGAAACATATTGGTATATAAACTAACGTGAGCGTATATATAGATATGAAATTGATAATATATATATATATATATATATATATATATATATATATATATATATATATATATATATTATCAATTATATATTGATATTGTTTTCAGTGAAACATGTTTGAAACTCTAAATGAACTTTATTATGGGTGTCTTGTGAAGAATACAGGAAAAACTGTGACTGCAGAACCTTGCACTATTCGTAGTTCGACACGCACTTTGCCAGTTTTGTTGATTATTATGACTCGCCATCACCACTGCCACTTTGCTTACTTTTCTATTCAATACATAAAACTAAATATTTCTTCCTTAGTCAAAATTCCAACAGAAACAAGAATACTAAATTAACTCAAAGACTACATTATTCCTAAGCACCCCAACCACGTACACACCTCGAAACATTCTAAACAAAGAATTGAGACAGGACAGGTAACTCAGTAACATGAGACAGGCAACTCAGTAACTGTACTCAACCGAGGACACATGGTATCCTTAAAAGTTTCAAGAGTAAGCTTTCGACACTTCTGTAGGTATATAGCACCTTAAGTGCATAGCAGAGTCTAATATAAAATGTATCGTGTATCTTGCTGTTACTACCATGGAAATGATTGAAGACAGAATATTACTAGTGGTTTGTGTCAAATCATTAGACATGCGATGTACTGTGATTTTTTAAATTTGCTCATAAATCATAAAAATAAAATTTCAAAAAAAAAAACAAACAAAAAAACACGAATGCCCTGAATGACTTCTTTTTTTAGCCTTTTTTCTGTTGTAAGAATACTAACGATATCCAAATCTGTTCAGGCAATTAAAAGTTATGATGGAACAAAGAAACTCACATACACAAATTCAAACATACGTATGAACCCTAAAAACATTACACTCCTTTTTTGAGTAGTGGTGCAAAAATAAAGTCATTTTATTTGACACCCCAATTTGATATTAACTCACTTATTTTTTATATCGCTATATATGTATCTCAACAACTTCCTCAACCGATTTAGCTCTTAGATAAAAGATAAAAAAAAAAAACAAAAAAAAAACCTATCCACCAATAAATAATAATTATAAAAATATATTAGAAAACATAAAAACACACATACCATTCCCAATTAATTTAGAGCTCTAGCTTTGCTCCGAAAGAAATAAACTCCGTTAGTGGCTAGTGAGATGGTAAGCGTTCTAACCTCTATTAACTATTTCGTTCGCTATTTTTAAATCCCGAACGCGAAAAGAGAGGGGGTTATAAGTTTAGGGTGTGTGTCTGTCTGTAGCATCGTAGCTCTCAAATGAATGGACCAAAACAGATGCGTTTTTTTTTTCGTTTGAAAGTTGATGTGATCGAGATAGTTCTTAGCTATAACTATTATTATTTACGTTTTTTTTTGTTGTGCTTGTTTATTAGCTTCTTGGAATAGAACACATTGATTTCCTTTTGCAAAATAATGTTCGTACTTTTTTTTTGAAATTTTAATATCAAAAGCAAAAGCTCTGAATATCGTGAATATCTGAATATCGTGTTATATAATCCTAGGCAGTAGTTAGGAACAATGTAGTAGTAACATTGGAATGAAGCCATATATTCACGGATAAACAATGTTTCAGTAACACAGTTTCAGAAACATCAAGTGGATGTTTACAGGAACAATGTTTCGGAATCTCTGCCGTCCACATCATCAGTAATTTACAGTATGTCGCACGAGAAGGTAGTGTTGTTGGGTGCTGCGTACATTTATTTCCAGGCGATATCTATGGGATTGTTTCAAATATTGTTATAAAGCCATGTATTCACTAAAAAACAATGTTTCAGACACAAAGTTTCTGAAACATCACGTAGATGTTTACAGGAACAATGTTTCGGAAGCTCTACCATACACATCATCAGTTGTTTACAATATGTAGCCCGAGTGTGTTGTTGGGTGCTGCGCACATTTATTTGCAACTTTGGCGTGCGCCTTCTGCGTTACGCATTGCGGCGGAGCGCTTTTGCGGCCGCTCCACCGTCCTGTAGAGGTAAGAAAAGAAAAAGTTGGTGAGTTAGGCACGTTATAAGTGAGCAAATTATAAACATCAACAGTGTCACAGCCAAATAATCTTCACTAATATTATACTCAGATCGAAGAACTCAGATAATGTGTCAGGATATGTTGAAAACAACAAGCAGGTACTCTTTTTTATCCGACTACGGCGAAGCAAGGGAAGGATAGATAGATAGATAGATAAATAGATTAACTCTTTATTGAACACCACAAGTACAACGAGAAATTATATCTAAAAATAAAGTACAACAACGAGTGTCACAAGGGGCGGTCTTATCGCTCAGAGCGATCTCTTCCAGACAACCGTGCACGGAGTGGAATAATGAGTGGTAAGGGATAATGGTTATCAGTAAATAAATGAATAACCAATAAAATATATAAATGTAATGCAATATACAAAAAAAAAAACATACTTACTAATATCAATAAATACATATATATATATATATATATATATATATTATATATATATATATGTATTTATTGATATTAGTAAGTATGTTTTATATTATATATATATATATATATATATGTATTTATTGATATTAGTAAGTATGTTTTTTTTTTTGTATATTGCATTACATTTATATATTTTATTGGTTATTCATTTATTATATATATAATGAGTGATAAGGGATAATGGTTATCAGTAAATAAATGAATAACCAATAAAATATATAAATGTAATGCAATATACAAAAAAAAAAACATACTTACTAATATCAATAAATACATATATATATATATATATATATATATATATATATATATATATATATACCTACACAAATAACAATAACAGAAATTAAGACGTAGCAGCTCAGCTATGTAGTGCGAGAAATAAAACATTTTAACATTATGTTTAAAGACGTTGAGTGAGCGTCTAATAACTACAGGTAAGGCATTCCACAATCGAACAGCTTCAACTGAAAAGGACCAATCATAGAAGTTAGTTCGATAAGATTATCTGATGACTTTAGTCTACTATTGCTGATTGGTAATGCTTTTAACAATTTATGTAAGTATGTATGTATGTATTATGTATGTGTATATGGATATTCCACTATAGCGTCGCCCCTATCGGTCTGATTTTGACAAGCGAGATTTCAATCGATTTGTCTTCATCGCAAGAGTGTCATAGTCTATTTATTACCCGACTATAGCCTGAACTTATGATTTGTTGCTGGTCATATAACAATAACTTGCACGTCAAGTCCATTCTATGTTCATCCAACTCACTTTCCGCTCTCCGTAAGCTTTCGAGATCCAGTTTAATGTCAAAGTAAATTGCCTTGAATTCTTAATGAGCTGTTCCTAATTATCACAATAAATGCATTAGGCGCTAAGTCCGAGCTAGTTTAACTGCTTAGTGTCAATTAGGAACAGAGATTTTGGAATAAGAATGGAATTGAGGTAGGCATAGGAAAAAAATACCCCCATATAATCTCAAAAGCTAATAAGCTGTTTTCGAGAGTATTTACAAATCGTCTGGCTCGTAGGTTCGACGACTTTCAGCCTCCCGAACAAGCTGGATTTCGGAAGGGCTTTAGCACCGTAGACCACATCCATACGTTCCGGCAGGTTATACAGAAGACCGAAGAGTATAATTGGCCACCATGTCTAGCGTTTGTGGACTACGAGAAAGCCTTTGATTCAGTCGAGACCTGGGCAGTGTTACAATCATTACAGCGGTGCCAGATTGACTACAGTGTTTGTACAGCAAGGCCACCATGAATGTCCGTCTTTGGATTCGGAGCACGAATTTTACCCAGCTGCAAAAAAGGGTGAGACAGGGAGATGTTATTTCTTCGGAACTGTTTACCTCTGCACTGGAAGATATATTCAAGCTTCTGAACTGGAATGGATATGGTATTAACATCAATGGCGAATGCATCACTCACCTTCAATTTGCTGATGATATAGTTATCATGGTAGAAACTAAGCACAATGCTCAGTGACCTCAATATTGTTTCTCAATAGGTGGATTTTAAAATGAACATGGGTAAGATGAACATAATGTCAAATGCCCATGTCGCACCCATGCCGGTTTATGTTGGGAACGATATAATCGAAGCTGTTGATCACTATGTCTACTTAGGTCAGACGATACAACTGGGTAGATCATCGACAAAGAGGTCAACCAACGAATCCAACTCGGATGGGCAGCGTTCGGGAAATTACGCCACATCTTCTCGTCGCTACCGCAGTGCCCCAAAACGAATGTTTATAACCATTGCGTGTCTCCAGTGATGACATACGGCACTGAGACGTGGTCGCTAACTATTGGTCTCATACATAAGCTCAAAGTCACGCAGCGTGCAATGGAGAGAGCTATGCTTGGAGTTTCACTTCGTGATAAAATCTGTAACGAGGAAATTCGTAGAAGAACCAAGATTATCGACATAGCTCTCAGAATTTGCAAGTTGAAGTGGGAATGGGCAGGCCATATAGTTCGCAGAGCCGACAACCGCTGGCGAATAAAGGTGCTGGAATGGCGACCATGATCAAGCTAGTGAAGTGTAGGGAGACCCCCCCCCCCCCCCCCCTCCCCCTACACGATGGACGGACGACGTTGTAGCCATCGCGGTGAGTCGGTGGATGGAGGCGGCACAAACCACTACCTACCTACTACCTGAATACAAATGTGTGTTCCTTTGGTGATTTGTTTATTCCTCTTTTGCGCATTAACTATAAGTTACAGATTGGCGTGTTTTTTTTGCATTAGCATATTTCATGGAACGGAAATTTACGTAAAAGTGACTTACCTCTCATCATTGTCCACACGGGAAAACCACGGGGCACAGCTAGTAACTACTTACAAGTACTTGCGGGTATTAAGGCCTGTCGGCTAATAAGGCTTAAGGAACAAAATCGTACATAAAATAAGCGTCCGCACTCAAACGTCACACACATTCATTCATTACGCGTGCATAACTTGCAACAAGCTCCACGCGTTCTCCCGCTCTCCGTCGCCAGTGGTGTGCCATACTTTTTGACGGGAAGTTGCACTGCTCGAATAATAAAAAATCACAGAAACCAATCATAAGTATTTTTAGTAATATTACAGTTACCTATATAATAGATAAATTGTACACATTTGTGTACAATTTATCTATTACTTCACTCAGATTATGATTCTAGTTGTTTAAATTAAGTATCTTAGTCCAATTTTTATTTTGGTTTACTCATGTGGATGGAGGAGGTTATTAAGGCCTATCAAAATTTGGCAAAGGCTTTAATAGCTACAAACTTTTTATTTGCTTTTTATGTGTGTATTTAAAGTTCCTTTTAAGATATTACGTATATAGTAGGTAAAGCATAACAAGAAAGCTAAATGATTATTTTCAGTGTCCACGACTGCCTCCCAAACGGGCATTATGGTCAGAAGGAGAACTGGTGTAAGCAGACCTTGTGTGGTGATGTTCAAAGGGGAATTTTAAAACATACAAAGCTGCAGATCCCAGAAGAACAATAAGAAATAATCTCAAGAGAGGCTGTTTGAGAAAATTTCTGGGTCAAAAAGCCTTACTCACTGAAGAACAGGAAAGTGATCTAGTGAAGAGAATTAATAGCATATTTTCGTATTATCTAATGTTAAATTACTTATTTTAATTGATTATTGATCTCAAGTGCTAAATATTGTTAGTTATTTAAATAATTATGATTTAAAGTAAAGGGCCTTATTACCCAACGATAGTAAAATAAAGCCTACTGGCATGGTTTTAAAAAAAGGTTTAATTGCCTTTTGCGTTTATGTTAGAAGTAACAATTTATGTTTCTATTTTGTAATCGGTAAGATAAATGACTGATTACAAATAAAACTTATTGATCACCTACGATATTTTTTATTTTATTTCAAATGTATCTTGGCTAGGCTTTAATACCCGCAGTTACCTCATATAAAATTAAAAAGGCCTATTCTTTCGTTGATTTGGTTACCTCGCTTGGGTCGGTAAATAAAGAAAATAAAATAAAACCTAAGCAGCAGTGGTCAGGTAATCACCTCCTGACGAGGGTCGCAGAGTTGAACACCTGCGCACGTGAAATATTAGACCGAGTTAGATTTTCTTGCACTTAATTTTGTATCCTTTTTATTAAAAGCTTTTATTTAATATCACCAACGATCTTGATGTTTTTTTTTTATATTCGGGACAATTCCACACCAATTAACTAGGATACCCTGTACTATGGGTACTAGATAATGGCTAAACTTGAAACAAACATTTCTGCTCATCACACAAATGATTGCACCTTGCAGGATTCGAACCCGCGACCGTTGGATTACGTACCTAGGATCACTAGCCACGAGACCAACCGGTTGTCATCGGTTTTTGACAGACTTGTTATCATTTCCTTTATGGCAACCGTTCCTTACAGCGAGTAATCAAAATTTACCAAATTTCTCGTGGAAAATTTTCTGGGATAAAAAGTTTGCTGTTTTTTTTTGTATAAGCTATCTCCATTTCAAATTTCACCAAAATCCGTCCATCCGTTATCGAGTGAAAGCTTCACAAACAAATAAACAAACAAACAGAAACCATTTCACTTTTATATCTTGGTGTGGATCTCCTGGAATTTAGCAATCAATATTTCATCAACTTCCATTGAAGCTATCGGGCTGAAATTTGGCACACACGTTTTGTTCTCGTGACGTTACATGGCCACTGCATAAAAGGTGTTTATTTAATTATTCTTATTATCCTCTACTAATGAAAACAAGCATTTGTTTTGTAATTACAAATAACAGTTTTGATTTTTCTTTGAAAAACATACAGCACAGAAAGAAAATAAATAGGATTACCGGGAAATGTGAATAATAAGGTTAACAATGTGCTTCAAAGTTACATAAAGAAAATATATTAATTTAAAGCAGATTTTGTCAGTAAGATGTTTTAAAACGTTTTATCAGCTTTTTATTTCGAATGAAATTTGAAGTGCTTATTTCGTGCGTTTCGGATGACTTGTAGTGTACCTAACTTTCAAATTAATTGTTAACATCTCAACTATAAATGATCAAATCATACGAAATTTGGACTAAAATCGTAAACACTCAAAATTTCAATACGGTTTTATAAAAAGAATCGGTTATTCAAATTAAATTTCACATGGTAAAATCACTTTTCCGATTTTTACATTTCCAGTATTGGTAAGTAAAATAGCTGACATATCTCTCATAACTCGTCACTACCGTTCTTCGAGCATCCAGAACATTTCCCACAGTTGGTTGAAGGCTCGTAGCACAGTTTATATCCCTGTCAGCAGCACGCAGGTTTGACACAAGTTTTCGCTTGCCATCTGCACTTGGTAGAACAGCCCTCTCCACTTCACTCTTATTCATTTGAAACGGTACTAGATTTGACAGAGATTTTTATTCGCATTTTAGAGATACTTTTAGTTGGTATGTATATTGAAATTATACTCTATACAATAGACACAGCTGTCGTGCTGTCGTTTTCTGTTACTTCTAAAAACCATTCAATGCTCACTCCCAACCCCGTGTTTATTTCTCGGTCATTCAATAACCCAATTGATTTAGGCCCGGTTCCTCAAACCAAAAAACGAATCGTATTAGTTACTACCAGTTAAAGATTATACCAGGCGTAAATTAGAACCGTTCCTATAAAAAACGGCTCTGTAAGACAAATTACCGATGGTCTAACGGATGGGAGGGCTACCAGCTACTATCAATAAGTGTTAAGTATGGAGATGAAACTGTAAGGTGTTTCTAATTTTTTTTAAATGACGTCAGTGAACTGTCAAAATCACTAAGCGTAGTTGAAACCTTTTACCGTTACCGGTCAAATTTCACCGATAGCACTTTTGTGCTATATATCGTTTTGAACGTCGTAACGGTGGGAAACGTTCAGCTAATATCGTGTTTCGTAGTAATTTAGCTGAAAAAATTAAAACTAATGGAATAAAGTTATTTCAATGATACTTAACATTAATAGAATGACTAATTATTGATTTTTAACCCGAGAATCGGAAAGATTCCGATTCTCATTCGAAAACAGAGTGCAGAAGTAAATTTTACCCGCTAGCGCTAGTTTTTAAAATTCGAACCTTTCTATTCGCTAATTATTTAGCCGCATGATCTATTCTACTTGACCTACACCGAGATTTGTTTAGCTATTACGTGTGAAAATATATTCAGTTTCTATAAATGTGAATGTTTTTGTTCCACATTCATCGAATTAATTTCAAAGTACACTCAGATTTCACAACAGCACTCTGTGCGACAAAGTTCCACTACTCCAACATTCCTGTAACCCTCTACCACTGTATCGCATCACAGCCTGTTGCTTTTATTTTCATTTAGCCAGCATAACCTAATAAAGTGGTCTCTCCGTCCACAAAGAGTTTTGTCGTTACATTAAAAAATCATATTTTGTAGGAAGAGTGCTTTTGTTCCATTTATTTTCTTCAGAGTATAGAATTTAATTTGCTGAGATGGATTTACAAATGTTTTTGAAAACGTCTTTACCGAGATACTCACAGTAATAGAGTCAAAAAGCTTTTAAAATAAGCTTTTAAATAGGACCATTTAATTTTCATTATTCGATAAATTAGAGTTTGGTTTGCTTTGGTAGCCATTCTGTTGCAAGTTACGAATAAAAATATTAGGTAATGACAAAAGTAGGAAAGTATTTAGTGTATATTTTGTTCTGTTTGTTTATCAGTTATCTAGTGGCTTAGTGTACTAAGTTTATCAGTTATCTAGTGGCTTAGTGTATTAAGTTTATCAGTTATCTAGTGGCTTAGTGTACTAAGCCACTAGATAACTGATAACCTACCTAGTTTGGGGCTAGGTAATTGTTGTTAATTATCCTGAATATATTAGTACTAGCTGCACCCCGCGGTTTCACCCGCATTAGTGATGATGATGATGAAATATATTTTATATGTTATACCTGGGTATAAGCTATCTCTGTTCCTTTCATAAAAATCTGTTCAGCTGTTTGAGGGTGAAGGAGTAACAAACTTACACACATATACACACACACACACATGATATACTTTCACCTTTATAATATTACTGTGATAGGAAACCATGTGCCGTGCCGGGCATGAAAATAGGCCCTTTTATGCCGTGGGTTCTGTGAGAACCAGCTCAGCGTATGCAGAAAATGGCCAGCTGCATTGTCATGTCCATTATTACCAACTACAGCGATCATCAACAAGACTGTCACGCGTGGCGATAATGGGAAAAAAAACACGTATAAAGGTAACATGCAAGCATCCGATCATTGTGGCTCTCTATGGGAAGGCATTGGCCTCAGCAGTGGACTGTTACAGAAAGTTTATTTATTTATTGACTAGCTTTGTTGCATATCGACCACATCACCTTTTGGAAACTCAAATTCAAACAAGCAATTACCTTAGACTGCTAACCTATACAATTTAAATGCCTATGACTGCATTCTCGATACAGATAGAGATACCATCGCAGCTACGGTTGCTTAATAATAACGAACAACAAGAAGCTATCGATTGTCATCGTCTGTAGAGACTACCCAATATCGTTACAATCGGATAGTCAAGACTTTGCGACCGATTTCGGTTGTAAAGCCATCTCTACCTATGTCGAAACTGCAGGCACTGAACTGGCTATCGGGCAGGCTAGAATACCGCCACTATATCCCACATCTAAATGATGATGATGATGATGATAATTATAAGTATAGGAAGTAGGATTGTACAATTTATACCGTGTCCCTTGCTCCCTACGTTTTGCGAACAAAAATACTACGCTTTAACGAGACTTGTTTGAAACTCAAATATTTTTATCATAAAGTTCAGCGCACTTCAAATCTAGCTGAAGCAGCTATCATAAAAATTATGGATGAATTTCGGGGACGAAAAAGCCACTTTGGCATAAAAAATACGTACTTTAATCCTCTCCAGTCATTCGAGAACTTCCAAACTTTTTATCTTTCCCTAACGGCGCGAAACTATGCAATGGGGACGTCACTCTCTATATATTCTGGCGCAAAACAGAACCAGTATCATTCAGTTTTGAAAAACAGACAGTTTTTATTGACAAGAACTAGCGTTGTTTAATCTAAGAGGAAAATAATAGCATACCAACTACACGGAGTTATTTAGAAAACAATCGGCCCTGCTAGCGTATTAAGTTAGGGTTCCGTAGCCAGGACCCTAAGCTACTTAACTGCGGAAACCGCATAGCAATCGGTCCAATAGTTTTTATTCATTATACGTTGACAGAGTGGTTTTTACGGTTGGATTATGTCTGTTACTCTGGAATTTGTTCAGAGTTGACGTGAACATAAAATGCGTTCTCTTGGTCGACTGTATCTCTTAAACTAGTAAACACTTGTTTTTTTTAGTAAATTAATATTATGCTCTAGTGATAAATTTTTCAGTTTTGTACTATATGATTTAGAGAAACCCCTCCCCTGCACATGCACGTGGGACATGGAAGGGACATGATATGCAAAAAGGTCACTTTCGGGCCAAATATTTCGAAAATAGAACCAATTAGAAAAAAATACTGTCAAAGTAACCTCATTTTATATATATATAAACATGTGCCCAATTTCAACTTTGTAGTTTTAATAGTTTCTAAATAAAATGGCTGTGACATATATTGACGGACAAATGGACCGACGGACATACAGACGCACAAATGGACAGATGAACGGACACGCTGGCAGATGGACGGATAGACGAACATAACGAAACTATAAGGGTTCCTTGTCTGACTACGGAACCCTACAAAAATAAGTAGGTAGTTACTTAATACGTTCTCATTGCTCAAAGAAAGAGGAAGTGCCATGCTGGCCTAACGCTGATTATACATCATTTTAAGTATTTAAACATTTGCCCTGAGAAATTTTCAATTATATTGTATGGATTATAATTTGTGGCCTATTGCATCACATCATCAGCCTGAAGAATTCCGCTGTTGCTGATGGGTTTTCCCCATTATACCCCAAATCCCCATTGGTTTTGCCATAATCACCACACTTGGGAGGCATCTTGGTAATTTCAGTAGAAAATAAAAAGTAAACCTATTGTTTGTTCTTGATACGAGTATCAAAGTATCAATGATATAAATAAATATAATAAAAAAAGCTTTTATGTGTATTTTTACCATTTTTTTATTGCTTTGTTACGTCTTATGTTGTAAGTTTTTTGATATAATTTTTAATTGCTTTGTCATATATTTGTAAGCTACCCTGAAAGTTTCAGCCGGATAGCTAATCGGAAAATGCTCGAAATTTGAATTGCAAGATTCCAGGACAGACAGAAATACATAGATAGTTACACAGATACAAACATACAAGTGAAGTGAATAGTTAAAAAGACACGGTAATAAAAATCAAAGCTATTTAAATGTGTTATTGAAAATATATGAATTAAATCGTATATATTTTTCTCCATTATTTACCACATGCTTATACTGCCACGTGGTTTACATTTTGCGCCGAACTATAAAAGTTTTATGGTGTGGAAGAAAGGGATCGCCTATCAAGAATATACAGTCCAAGTTTTTGTACAGACTTTATTATTCCGCGTTTTGTTTTCGACCCTCATTCGGGATGTTGAAGTCGGGAAAACAATCAAAAGTTTGAGAAGAAGTAACTCGTTTCATGGTAATTTCACGCAGTTCCACGATTTAATTATTCATTTTAAT
This sequence comes from Alsophila aescularia, assembly GCA_946251855.1. Lineage (NCBI taxonomy): Eukaryota > Metazoa > Arthropoda > Insecta > Lepidoptera > Geometridae > Alsophila > Alsophila aescularia. The sequence continues at coordinate 45,466,912 of OX276383.1, read as the reverse complement.
AAATTCATGTTCAAGATTGACTGTATAAGGTGCGGGTAATTTTAGTAAAGTTTACTTTGGACAAAATAATGGTTCTATCTCATTCATCTCTCATCAAGAATCTGTGAAAATGGAACAGGATAGAATGAGACACGGTTTCCTAAAATATTCATGTCCACTTTCGATCTAAAGATTATCTTATTTGATAAACACAAGCGTTAGCTTTTATTCTCTGAGTACACATTATACTACAGTTTCCTGGACAGAAATCAAAAAATCTTTATTGACACTTTAATCTTTATTGATCTTTATTGTTTTTTTATTGATCTTTGTTAATAAAGAGTTTTTGATTAACTAAAACTCATCGTAAGCATATGTTTATAGCTCTCTTGCACTATCCATAAGGAAACATTCCCCACATAACTAGTTCGTTTTAGATTTATCAGCACCGTATATTTTCTGATACGAATATAATAAAAGCACGTACTACACTTGGCCCGAAAGAGTTTCCTTCGAACAAACGTGGCCTGAAGTTAGTGCACACTTTTAAATTTATTTCAGAACTCTACATCGTGTTCAACAAAACGGTATCCGCTGAAATTCGGTAGCTCGGTACGTGGATTGGAGATCTGCTATACCTTCTTACGATTATTATAGATTATTACTTACGATGTTATGATTCGTCGTAATAAAGCAAGATATAATGTTCAAAAACTAAAACACGACTACGGTCGGCAAAAAAATAGCCTATGATACTCTTGCAATGAAGACTAATCGATTGATAACTCGCTTGTCAAAATAGAAACAAGTTTTAGTTTGAACACATAACCCTCCCTATCCTTCGCCGTAGTCGGGTAAAAAATAGCCTATGGCACTCTATAAATGAAGAAAAATCGATTGACAACTCGCTTGTCAAACTCGGACCAAGTTTTTAGTTTGAACACATAACCCTTCCTTTGCTCCGTCGGACAAATAGGGGCGATGCTGTGGTCGAACATCCACATTCCCACATACATACATATACTGTTAAACTCATTAACCTTGCTTCGCCGTACTCGGGTAAAAAGTGACGGTAAGAAAGAGAAGTACACGTGTGATAATTGGCTTCCAAAATTACTCAAACATTATTATAAAAATCATATCTAACATTTTAATTGCGAATGTATTTATTTGTGTCTGTTACCATCAGCTCTGTAGACGCTTTTTGATGAAATTCGCCCTAGAGATCTTTAGAGCCTGGAATATACATAGCACAAGGATGTGAAGCCGCAGGGCGCAGCTATATAATTATAATTTTATTTAAATACAAAGGTAGAGTCTATAAACAAGAAAATTATGGTTACAAAACTTTTCAACCGAGTCATACTTACTGAAAAGCACAGAATGTGTCGGTTTTTTTTGGGAAAACTTCAATGAAAATCCTCTAACATAACAATAACAACAACACGCGGTGGCGTAAGTACGTGGTTGTCAGAATTTAATGTGGTTTGTCTTGAAGATTTCTATTGAATTGTTTTGTTGTTTATGAGTTTAAATGTCACTATTAAATTGACAAGTAATATTATTATAAAAATACAAAACCTGACTGCGAACAAAATTATTGAATACGAGCAGACCGCCCGCAAAAATTATTGAATACGAGCAGACCGCCCGCAAAAATTACTGAATACGAGCAGACCGTCCGCAAAAATAATCACATTAATGCTATAAGTGCGAAAGTTTGTATGTATGTAAGTGTGTGTGTGCGTGTGTGTATGTTTGTTACATCTTCACGCTTAAACGGCAGAACGGATTTGGATGTAATTTGGTACGGGGGTAGCTTGGATTAATACATAGGCTACTTTTTATTGCAGAAAAATGTATGGTTCCTGAGGGATGCGGGTGAATCCGCGGGGTGCAGGTAGTATTTATATAAATGTCATGTTTCTTTTTCACTTACATATTTAACTTTAATAGTTGCAATTGCAACATTAAACTGTAGTATTTAAATTAACTTGCATAATATAAATTTGTATTTTTTTAAGAAGTTTTAAAGAAAATTGCTACTGTTTAGTTATAAGATTTATATATTTTTGAAATGGTATTTTAAACACCTGTATTTTGATACCTCACTCGATAGGTTTTGTTCACTTTTTGTTCCGTCGGAAATACAATGTGGCAGCTTGAAGCCGCCATATTGGTTTTATTAATACTTCATATATACTCTCGTGATCAAGACGAACCCAATGATACCTCATTTATCAAAATTCATCAAAACTTTTAGGCTGTAGGATGCGCCTAAGAAACGTACAAACAAACAAATAAGCAAACATATACACAACACAAACACATAACCGTCCTCAGTCGGGTAAAAAGCAGAATACAATTTAACGGATCCTAATTCGTAAGATTATAAACAAACGAAAAAATATGAACGAACATGCCATTAACTATATTATGGACCAATCTATGGACAGTTTTACAAATTTACGACATTTTAATGACACTAAAGCCCAAAACTAAAATAGCTATAGATATAACTTTTTCTATATTGTAAACGTTCTCTTGATTGGTCGGTCTTGGTTTGTCACCACGGAATCGGAGCACCCCGACCCCTAAGTGGTCCAACCTAGCCCTACCCCCGGGTGCAATCCTAAAACGCCGAGCCAGAAGTTTGCAATGAGTTCCTGAGCGAAATAAAGGCGGGGCGGGAGGTGGCGAGCAAAGCGAGCCGGCGACGTCTTAAGCAGAGTATGGCGGAGTGGAGGTCAAGTGTACGAGTAGAGCGAAGGAACGACGATGCCAGAGTTCTGGCGAGAGCCCGTTTACTAATTCACTATAAATTTTTAATACTTGAGTCCATGTCGGTGTATGATTTTGAGATCATTTGCAATTAAGTGACTGTTTAATTTGTAACTCTATGGTGATAAACACGAGCTTGACCACTCAAGGGCCGGTTCACAATTTGACAGTGGCAATAGAATCGCAGAAATCGGATAAATTGTAAAACTATGCACTGATTAGTTTTTTGTTTATATTGATTAGTTAATAGTTAGTATTTCACTGTTGGCATCAAACTTTTGACGGCCGACATTTAAACATTTCAGCGTTTATTTGTGGTCAACATTAGAAACAGGATTGCGAAGGTGCTGATATATCGGAAATTCAAAACAAAATAATTACGACCTGGCAATCGGATCGGGCACGACACTGATCTGACCAATTTCAAATCGTTTGGTGTGTAAACTTACATATTTATGTGAATTATTAGCCGAGCGTATACTGTGCAGTATTTGGGGGCGCTACAGGCGTACAATAGACTCTTGGAACGATTAATTTTAGCTGCCACTCTACAAATGACTTGATTGTTGACAAGAAAGTTGAGTTAAGATAACTACTTAGCTAGGAATTAAACCTTTTCTGGAGAAATTGATAGTGTTAATGAGACAAATCAATCGTATTTCAAACCTATTGACAAGACAAAATCTCAACAGCCCGGAACATTTCGATCCTCGCAAAAAAAACTGATTCAGTCACAAATCCGCTTAGCCGAGGAAGTTTCTATTCCATTATCCGGAGAGTAAAGTTCAATAGAATGAGGAAAAAAGTCGTCAACTCGACAGAATTGTAAATAGAGATATGTCGGAGGTTGAGGCCTTGATTTGTCACAACTTATCTTCGGAAAGTGGAAGCGTATTGAGGAACTATTGTGTGGTGCTAACCAAGCTGTAAAGTTTAACATGGATTTGAATATTGACCGAAATCGCTAATAGAACTTTACTGTGCTAACTAGAATTACGCAATAGTCCTTTTCATCAGCCGCTATGCGCATGCGTGACCGCCAATTTGAATTCAATTATTTCTATCAGTGTACACGTTTTTTTAGTTACTACAAAAGATATTGCAAATCAGCCATTACCTTAAAAAGATTTCCGGTTCGTAAATGTACCTATTAGATTCATTGATAAACGCCCACACTTGTTCGAAAAATTTGATTGCAGCATACTGGCTAACTTCATGTCAAAGTTTCTGACAAAGTAAACTTTGTTAGATTTATTGAAAGTGATTATAGCATGAGAGCTCTCTGGTATTTTACGACTAACCCAATATGTAAAAAACACAAATTAAAAATGTATACGACCCACCATTATAACTAAGAAGCATCTCGATCACATCAGCTGTAAAAAAACGGTCTATTCGTTTGGGGGCTACGATCCTCTCACGCCCCCTTCCCCTTCCTCTTCCTTTCTCCCTTCCCTTACATTATTACAGCTAAGAACCATCTCAATCACATCAGCTATCAAACAGAAAAATCCGCATTCAAATCGGTTCATTCGTTTGGGAGCTACGATGCCATAGGCAGACACACGAATGCAGTGATACATACATACACACCCTAAACTTATAATTTTATGGAGTTCGGTGGTCAAAAATAGACTAGGAAGGCAAACCTTCAAATATTGTTTTGCACAATTTTACAGCTTTTGTAATTTTACTCATTTTCTTCTTCTTTCTAACTTACTTACGAGGTTAGTTTGAATTACGTAAAAGAGGGGAATTAAAACCCCGTTGCCCCTTTTGATTCTGGCCTTAGTCCATTACTGCTCCCTCATTCTTGATAAATCATTCGTGCGATTCGTGAAGGAATCCGAACATATCACGTCCTACGTCTCCTTACTTGGAATTGGTGGGAGAAGGGGGAGGGAGAAATAAGTTACGTGTGACTCTTGTTATTATTGAGTGAAGGGTGATGCTCGTAAGGTAAGGCTATAATTAGAAAACAAATTATTACAAGAAATAAGCTGTTTTTAGGCAATATTTTCCAATAAAGCTGTTTATTTGTTGTTTGTTTGTCGTATGAGGTAGTGCTGGCCTCTGGTGTCAGAGTTTGTCAGGCCACCCAAGGGCTTCTGACATGGCTTAATATGACATGGCTTATGACTGCTATTAATCAATAACAGCCGGGACCGACAGCTTAACGTACCCTCCGAAGCACGGAGCGATGGAAAACCACACATTACTTAGAAAAGTCATTGGTGAGCCTAGGATCGAACTCGGTATCGTTGGATTCTAAGTTGCACTGTTGAGTTGTTAGGCTACCATCGCTAATAACAAAGCTGTTATGTTACATAGGTGTTTTTACCCGTCTACGGCGAAGCAAGGGAAGGGTAATGACGTAAATCAAGTTAGCTTACAGATTTGTTTTCTCATCAATTTGGCAAATGGTTCAACTTACTGTCCGGAGCTTCACGGAGAAATAGGATTGCGTGCCCCACGGCGTTTACTCGAAGTCCTATTCTATTGTACACACCCCGAGTCAAATGCAAATATAGGAAAATAGCTACCTTATCAGAGCTGGCAGGTGTTATAACAACCTCTCAAAAGTATTATACATGGATCTCTTTGTTACTCCCGCATCTAATAACACCAATTATTTCTCAACATATTTTTTTTGTAAACAAACCAAACCTTCCTAATTTGTATCATTGTATCTGATTGTTAACTTTTATTTTAATAATTTGCGTGCTCTTTATTTTTCTATACTTGTGAGTGTCCATAAGTTAAATATCCTTTCTACTTATTACTGTAAATAAAATAACGGTCTATTGATGTATGTATATATGTGTATATGTGGGTGTTACACAATAATGTCGCCCCTATCGGTCTTATTTGACAAGCGAGGTGTCAATCGATTCGTCTTCAGGTATAGAGTGTCACAAGCATTTTATTACCCGACTACTGTAAAGCAAAGGAAGGGTTAAGTGTTCAAACTTAAAACTTGGTCCTATTTTGATAAGCGAGGTATCAATCCATTCGTCTTTATTGCAAGAGTGCCATAGACTATTTTTTAGCCGACCATAGCCGGGTTTTAGTTTTTAAACTTATATCTTGTATTAACAAGATATAATACGTATATATACGTCGTAAATGAAAATATCAGTTGTATTATATTTTACGACAAGGTTTGGTTGCTTTATTGTTGCGAGGCTTTCTTAGTAGAATATACACTGTGGAATTTCATATAATAATATATATAGAAATAATAAGTATATAAATAGAAAAAATAATAGGTAAACATTTCATAATTATTTATTTCTGCGTAAAAGGCTTCACTCCTAGCTAAGAAGAACTCAAACAGGGGTCTACTTAACCTCACACTTCTAAGTATGGATTCTCGTCAACAATCGAGGCCGGCCCTTAAACCAAAATCGTTATTTTCATCACACTCTTCGAAACGCTGAATTCCTTTTCTCCCAATTCCCTATTTTCCGTCGTTACCCGATGACAAGTGGATTGATTCCCTCTAAGTAGTGAAAGGGGACATTTAACCGCTCTTATTGGTCACCACTCACCACACTACGGCATATAAATTGGTGACCACACTCGGAATATAAATAGCTTGATATATTGAGGTGTTGGACATTTGTAAGGAAAAAGGACTGACCCTTGAGATCAATTTGGGGTTTCAACAATGGGGAGACGTGAAATGTTGTAATGTGTAGCTATTCGCGTGTGAAGGGAGTTTCTGATGCAGGGGAAATGAGATTAGAAAAGAGATGATGTCTGTACATATATACATAGGTATAGACTTGAAATCTGGTTAAAATTGAGGAAGGAAAAATTCTCCTCAGGATGCAATACCATGGCTTTCCCAATCGAACTATCCGTGGTATACCTCGTAAGCCGAATCTTTCCTTCTCTTGTATGCATCTTGGAGGGACGATTCAAATAGTTGAACTGCAGTTCGAAAAATTTGGTATAAATAAAAAGTTTATTGATGTTTTGACGTTCTTTGACCGTACAAATTGTTGTTATGCTCTATCTTAAATTCATTGGTCTAATAAAGTTACTATAAATAGGCGAATATTTTTTTCTGTAATAAATGGGACACTTTTCCATTAGAAACACAAATAAGACAGAAAGTTTGAAGTATTTGCTCTGTTGGAAGGTCTATTCACTATTTAGGAAGGGACTAATGCCTCTTTAGAAGTCCTTATTCTGGAATTTCTAAACTACTAGTTTTATTTCTCAAAATGGTCATCCTATTAAATAACCCTGAGGGAGAATTACTAATTTGAAGAGATTCTCGAGTGGATCTGTATTTTTGTCTCTAGTTTCTTGTCTGTCTTTTTTTTATATACTATCTATACTTATATCTATCTATCTATACTTATATCTATCTATCTATACTTATAATAAAGCAGCATGTACCAAAAGGTCTAAATAATGAAGATAATAAAAAAATGGTCTAGGGTTCAGGAACAATTTTTTTTAAATCCTTTCACTGTTTTTTTTTTGTTCTGTCCGTCTGTTTGTTTTTGTGCGCATCGCGTAAATCTTTTATTTGGTTTTTACTGCTGGATAGCTTAGGGTTTGAAAGCTGGTGTACTTGGTATCTCAATCGGATGAGTAGAAGCCGATCAATCGATATACAACTATTTGACGGCTCAACGTAATTTGGTGTTTTGTACTTTTATATATAACTAGCTGTACCCGCGGATTCGCACGCGTTGGCATTTCTCTAGGTTAAAAAAAACACATACAATCGAACATATAACCGTCTCCTTTTGTGAAGTTGCTTAAAAAGTGCTCTATGTAGTATTCCAAGACTTAAAATACCAAATACCAAAATTTGATCAATATTCCTTCAAACCGCATTGCAATCGGTCCAGTAGTTTTTACGTGATGCGCGAATAAACATACAGACAAACAGACAGACGCTAATTTAAAAAATGTTATATGCTTGTTCAGTAGCTTATTTTAAGTACCCTAGACTATTTTTTTTAAATTATCTTCTTCGTACAGACTATTTCATTCCTATTGCTTTATTATACAGCTAGTATCCAATAAATTGTTAATATCCACTTCAATATAATAATAATAATAATAATAAATCTTTATTTCAGACGTACATGTCCATAGTACACCAAATTGTTTTTTTTTTTATTACATAATATAAATTTCACACAAAAATTAAAATTACACTGACCAAAATTCACTTTTTAATACCTAATAAGTATAGTTTCTAGTTTTAGCAAAATTTTTACCATATTTGTTGGGATTGGGGTTAAAAGGGTAAAATAATCAATCCGAGAATCAATGCATCAACAACGCTCTAAGTGTTGCAGATGTCCATAGTCAGCGGTAACCTTACTAACAGGTGTGTATTTTCATAAAAATATCCATTATTGACGGCCGGTTGGTCTAGTGGCTAGGAACGAAACACTAGGAACGAAATCAAACGTTCGCGGGTCCGAATCCTGCAAGGTGCAATCATTTGTGTTGAGCAGAAATGTTTGTTTCCGAGTCATGGATGCTGATATTCGTATTTATGTATATTTATCCGTTATCTAGTGCCCATAGTATACACCAGGATATCCTAGTTTGGGGCTAGGTAATTGGTGTGGAATTGTCCCGAATATATTTATTTATTTATTTATTAGACCACTACGCTGGCTCAATGTGGGTAAATGGATGTCACCTTGTTTTTTTACATCTTACTAGGCAAGCGTTTGATCACGATCTCACCTGATAGTAAGCGACGGAATGATCAAAGGACCACCTATTCACTTTTAATATGTTTAGAAACACTGACAATGGCAGGGCATTCCACTCCCTTGCTGTTCTTATGAGAAACTTAAAACAAGCACGTTTGCTGCATGATTAATCGGTTTCTGCACGATTATTTCATTCCCACTATCAGCGTTAAAATATTAAATAATTCATTATACAACTTTTGCACCCCTTGTAATGAGATTGTGAAGCGCCTATTTTACCGTTCAGCTCCATCGTTCTGAAGCCATAATATTTAGTTTTAAAAATATTCTTGTTTCTAGAATAATCCCGCTGTGAGGGACTGACTGCGGAGAGCGGACAATCCTTATTGTTGTTTTGATTAAATTTGGACAGTGCGATGCAGATTGTTCTTTTCATGCAGTATTGACATGGAACACGTTGACAGTATATAAGAATAGTACTTGACAACTAGAATATCTTGCAATCGTTTGTTGTAGATGTTTGGTATAATGACCAAAAAAGGAAATGTAGCAGTTGTTAAAGATATAAAAGCTTAACTATTCACTACTTAGATTAATTTTAGGAGGTTTTTGCTAGTTTGTTACAAGTTTAGTGTTTAAATTCAGAAGCATTATCAATTATTATTGTTATTTATTATTATTATTTATTAATAATTATTATTATTTATTAATTATTATTATTATTTATTAATTATTATTATTATTTATTAATTATTATTATTATTTATTAATAATTATTGTTATTTTAGGTTGTAAACTTACCATTGGGTCACTAACTCTTTGTTAAACCAAATTGTTCCGGGTCTTTTAGAGAATTATTTTGTTGGCATCAAGTATCATGTCTTATTTGAAAATTATGCAGACTCGTATTTGGATACCATCTTCTACCGAAGGTTGGCTATCATTAAACTATTCTAAATATTCGGTGGTCACAACTATTTTGTTGTCACCATCGTCTATTCATTTTCAATCCGGTTTAGTTCATCCAAAGGTTGTCTATAAGAGATTGCCCTAAGCAACAAAACCACCCATTATATTAACGCAATTTATTTATTTTAGTTTATATTATGTACAATGTACGATTTACTTTTAAGTGGTGTGAAAAAAAGTGTTATCTATCTATCTCTACTGCTACTCGGAAAAGAGATCTTGTGCTGAGATTAAACCAGGTCCGGATATTTTTAAGCCCATATCACATGTTCATAGGAGTCTTGCTTCATTGTCAAATTACTCTTTGCCAGATTTTCTATAGACCTTAAATACTGCATCTCGCTGCAGCTTGGCCCGGCCAAAATTGAACCGGACGCAAAAATATTGTTATGGCTGCCCCCGGAAGCCCGGCTCAATATGAATATGTATGGGTATAGTGCATTGGAGCTATGGAGAGATGTTGACTTTTGTTAGCATCTGGGGTAGAGAAAATATTTTTGGAGCATTATGTCCTTGTATAAGCTTTATTGGCGGCATGAGGAAAAATGTGGTTATTGAATTGGATGGTGTAATAATGGAATGGTTTGGTTTATTAGGGTAATTGTAGTTTGGGCTTAAGAACATACTCGTAGGTCATAATGAAATAATACTGAAGCTTAAAATGTAAAAAAATTATATCCACTTTTTTAGCCATAAAAAGTAACAAAATCAGGACAAAAAACAATTATTTTTATTTTAGTATGTGCACAGAATAAATATGAGTACAAGGTATGTGAGTGGTGTCCATTCATTTATCTACTGCTCAAAAAACCCTTAAATGAAATCTTTGAAGCTAAGCATTATTTCTTACAACTGTTTTTTAAATTAGTTTGGGTAACATTTGCCTTATACAAAATTATCCCTAACATTTCACACAATGAACATCCACACTAATTAAACCAACAATACAATCCAATTTGAGGTGTCTCGGGCACCGTAACGGTCTAGCGGTCACCGGCCGCGGCGCCTCCGAACTTGTCCCTGAAACTGTTGCGATAAGTTTCTTAAACAGTTAAGAAACCTTATCAGCTGTTCCTACTATAAATACCGATAACATCAACACAGAGGCACAGAACAACCAGCCAGCAACATGAAGGTGGTGCTAGCAATCGGATTGCTTTGCCTTGTGGCGGTCTACGCTCGAGAACTCGGTGAAGATGAGAAGGATCTGGTAGCAGCCGCCAGCGGCAAGTCCAGTCATCATGAATCTGGCGGCGGCAAGGAGCACCACGCCCATCATCACCACGAACACGGAGAAAAGGGACACAAAGGACACAAGGGACATCACCATCACCATAAGGGAGAACACGGTGACCACGGAAAGCATCATCACGAAGGTCACCATGCGGAACACGGCGGTGGGCACAAGAAGCACTGGGATGAACACGATCACCATGGTCACCACCACGAACATGGACACCATCACAAAGGCGGCAAACACGGTCATCACAAGCACCACGATAAAGGAGAGAAGACTGACGGCTACCACAAGAAGTACCATAAGGATGCCTTCCATAAGGACCATCACTTCTACGATGACCATCATAAGGAAGGCAAGCACCACAAGCACGGTGATCATCACGGACATCACGAGGACAAGGGAGGTCATCACAAGAAGGGCGGTCATCACGAGCACGGTCATCATGAGCATCACCATGGCAAGAAGGGTCATCACGACAAGCATCATCACGATGAGGACCACAAAGGTCACAAGGGTCACCATGGTCATGAGGAGCATCATCATCACCACCATGACCACGGCAAGAAGGGCGGTCACAAGGACCACAAAGACTGGGGCTTCCACCATGGCAAGCACTGATCTGCCAAAGCTGAGCTGTGATATTGTTGTTTATTTTTGTTACGGGTTTTTGTTAGTTTTTTATAAATTATTTCTTAAGCGCTGTTACAAAATGTTATAAATAAATAAGTCATTTGTTAATTTGATTATTTTTATTCGTTATACCTGGTGCCTGATAATGATGGTAAAATATTTATAATAAACTATTTGGTTTCACCCAATGGTACAAAAACAGGAACACAGTAGCAACATAATTGCGTAGGTACATAAAATTAATTCAAAGTAGCTCTGCCATCTTTTGCATATTTTTTTCCATTTTCACCTCCACGAACGCCAACGGGTAATCTACCTATTCCTTTATCACCTACTCTATAAATAGAAATAAAAATAAAACCTTCGAAATCCTTTAATCACATTAGCTTTCAAACATTAAAAAACACATCAAAATCGTTCCATTCTTTTGGGAGCTACGATCCCGACCCGCCCATTATAGCTAAGAACCATCTCAATCACATCATCTTTCAAACAGAAAAAATACTCATTAATATATTATAGATACATCTCATTATTATACATACATCTCATTATTATACATACTCGTACACTGATACACATCCTAAACTAATAACACCCTCTCTTTTGGAGTTCAGAGGTTACTAAAATTACTCATGTTTATGTTTTTTTTTTCACTTAATTTCAATCTACATTACTCTTTCATACGACTATACTAAAACTACCTACCGAATTTGGACATTTATGACCTACTGATGAAACGTCCTGAATCCTCTTAAATCCCAAAATCAAGAAACATTGTGCTCAACGAAGCGAGGAATTTCCTAGTGGTATAGTAGCAATTAAAAAGCCTGCAGTCAAGTCCCTAAATGGCCTTCTTTTCTCAAGGCACACCTTCCTTGAGAGCTATTTTCATGCTAGACTTATCTCTTTTAATACCTTAGACGACATAGGTGAGATAGACTCTGACCAGATCACACCAGACACCAGACACCAAAGAGATCGGTGACCTCATACGACAAACAAACAAACCTAGATGAGATAGTAGTCAAACGAAGCCAATAAATTGTATAATTTTAGTCAAACCTAGATGAGATAGTAGTCAAACGAAGCCAATAAATTGTATAATTTTAGTCAAACCTAGATGAGATAGTAGTCAAACGAAGCCAATAAATTGTATAAATGTAGTCAAACCTAGATGAGATAGTAGTCAAACGAAGCCAATAAATTGTATAATTGTAGTCAAACCTAGATGAGATAGTAGTCAAACGAAGCCAATAAATTGTATAAAATAAAATAACTTTTATGTGGATGTATACAAAAATTGTAGAAGAATGTACATTGTACAGCTGTACTCGCAGCTTCGCACACGTGGTCATTTGTCTGTGATAAAAGAACTATATCTGCTATTCCAGGGCTTAAAATACCAATATAGCAACATTTGATCAAATTTTCTTCAGCCGTCAGTAATATTTTTGTCCGTTGCTCGGCTTCTGCTCATCGGATTGAGATACCAATTCAAACCCTAAAATATCCAACCAAAAACGCATCGCTATCGGTCCAGTAGTTTTACGTAATGCACGTACAAATTAACATACAGACAAACTGACAGACAGATACGATTTTTGTAATGTTATATTCTTGTCCAGTAGCTTATTGTATCTTCTTTGTACAGACTTTTTCGTACATATTGCTTTATTATAAGTACTTATAGATAGATCCATAACGACACTTTGTTTTAAAACAAGTATCAAATGTTTTAAAACAAAGTGTTAAATGTACAAAATTTGAAAATTTTGTACAATTAATGCATATTATTGTGTATGTTTGTATTTATACTGCTAATTTAATCGTTGTCCGCGCGGACGAAGCTACGGCGCGCAGCTAGTTATTAATACACCTACCAAGCAAACAAAGACTCCATTCAGCCTGTTTCACCTAAGCCTCTGAGTCCTCGTAAAAACTGCGGCCGAAGCGCCATCTATCACGCTGGATTTGAAATTAGCCCGACGTGTCTCCTTAATCTGATAGGACAGGTGACCCTCGTCTGACAAGACTGATTACGGTGCCAGGATGCGATATTAAATGGGGCAGTTTAAAATTTGCCTGTTTACTTTGGATAATTTAATTTTTGAGAACATTGAAACGTAGCAGAGCTGGATATCGCAGTCACTTTCGCAGGTCATAGTTTTTACCAGACTACGGCGAAGCAAGGGATGGGTAATGAAGTTAACAGTCTTTGTATGTGTATATGTGGACGTTCCACCATAGCATCGCCCGTTTTAGTCCGATTTTGACAAGCTAGCCCTCATTCGAATCGTCTTCATCGCAAGAGTGTCCTAGGCTATACTTTACCCAACCGCAGTGGGGTTTTACATTTTAAACTTATTTCTTGTATCTGAGGCTATAACCGAAGTTGATATAACCGTTTTCTATAATCGACTAGTACAACATAGCTTGCCCCTCAATAATATTGTTTATATGAGCGTTAATATTTTGAAACCAGGTAGATTATTTGCAGGGAATAGTTCCTTATTAGCAGATATAATTGATTTGTTGGGCGACATAAACTTTAAATAGCTTGGCCATATTTAGTGAGTAAAGGGTCTAGAAATTCACACAGGTCTCTTTTTCATGAAAATGAGGAAGAACGAGTAAAACTTGGTAAATAACGTGATCATTAGTTTAACTTGTTTCGAAACACCATAAGAAAAATATAGGCACTACTCCATATTTCACATTCGCATCAAAAGCCTAATAATTTGTCTTTGATTTCACGTAAATTTGCTTTGAGCCTATTTAGTTTACCCTAATAAAGTGGATGCGAGTCAAACCAAAACATATTATCAGTTTGGGAAGTAGATGCGGCAAAGATCAAAGGCTTAGTTAAAACAACGTTAAACAAAGCCCATAGATAACGTTGCAATACCTTTAAATACCTATTAGAATTGTTTAAAGCCCAGTCGATTTAGGTTGTGGTCTCAGAGCGAGCGATTTCAAACAATTATTATTATACCTATGTATATTCAAGCACCAGCTATTTTTAAAGCTGTTATTTAACTTCACTTGTGTGTATCTATGTATCTATCAATGTTTCTATGTATTTTTTCTGTCCTGGAATCTTGCAATTCAAATTCCAAGCACTTCCCGATTAGCTATCTGGCCTATGTACCTGTCTGAAACTTTCAGGGTAGATCACAAACCGATGACAAAGCAATAAAAAACAAAAGAAAGCATACTTAAGGGCAAAAAAATATATATCCCGCCCGCGACGACGTCCGCGCGGAATACTGTTTATTGCAAAAAAAAGCATCAATGAATGTTCTTCTAGGATATTAAAAACCTGTGCATAGGTAGGCTCTTGCTGTTTTTTGACAGACTTGTTATTTCGTTTCCATGACAACCGTTGGAACATGTTGATAAAAAGTAAAATTAAAAGTAAATCCGTCCTGCCGTTGATAACGGCAGGACGGATTTTGATGAAATTTAGAATGGAAATAAGATACTTTTTATCCTTGAAAATTGTAAGTTTCCACGGGAAAACTGGAAAATTTCATCATTACTCGCTGTAAGGAACGGTTGTCATGGAAACGACATAGCAAGTCTGTCAAAAAACATGAAGAGCATTGGTGCTATACCTACTTTTGCATTGGTTTTTTAAACTTATTAATTTCCTAGAAGAACATAGGATGCTCTTTTTCGCGATAAACTGAAGTCAGCGTGGAGGAAGTCATGGGTGGGAAAACTAGTAACAAAAGTGAAACGTTGTCCGTTTGTTTGTTAATAACGGCTAGACGGATTCTGATGAAATTTGGAATAGAGATAGCTTATACCCTGGGATAAAACAGGATACTTTTATCCCGGAAAATTGAATTGCTGTAAGGAATGGTTGCCCTGGAAACGAAATAGTAACAAATCTGTCAAAGAGCATAGCGAGCGTTGGTGCCAAAGAGAATACAATACGTTGGTGCTATACTTTTGCATTCGTTTTTAATATCCTGGATGAACATAGGACGCTTTTTTCGCGATAAACTGTAGTCTGCGCGGACGAAGTCGCTGGTGAAAGCTAGTATTTTCGAAATGTGCTAATTAAGCCCTTTCATTTGTTACAGAACACAGCATCACAGAAAAAAATGACTTTATGTCCTCTAGAGGGCGCCATATTCAATTTAGTGAGCCGTTTCGTAGCCTAGAACCAGCGGAAGATGAAGACGTTTACAACGATTCCACATTTGCCAAATTATAATGAGTAGTAGTTGAGAAGTTATGAGGGAACAGCTGAACACCATAGCTGCATACCTACCCACATTCATACTACACACATATCGGTTAAAATCATAACCTTACTTGTTGCTTCGCTGTAGTCGGGTAAAAATAGGCTGCAAGGCCGCTGCAACTAAAGCCAATTTACCAATTGTTATTGTTAAAAGTATTTACACGTAATCGTCATACTGTGATTTTTGATATTTATTTAATCACTATACCGCGGATGTTCTCAGTTGCAAGCAACGCAATGGTAAAGAGATGTTTTTCTTTTCATTTATTAAACCGCACTTTTGTAAACTCCTCTGTATTTTGGACTGCAACCCAAAAGCAATATCCGAAAGTTAGTTGGAAGTTCGACCGTTGGGTCCGTAACTGCTAATGTCTGACCGTAACCATTGGACGCTGACGTATACACGGATAACGTTACGCTTGTGGTGAATCGTAATTAGAGAATTACCAGTGTTGCTATTTACTTACTGGTCTGTTTTTAAAGACCTGTCTGTTTTTTTAGTTTATATCATTGAAGAATTTCAATAATATAAACTACAAACATACTATATAAAAAGATAACTCACTTTATAATAGTAGATTATGCAGCAAGGGGATAAAGCAGTGCCTTACGTCACGGACGGCATATTGGACCCTGAGCGTAACAAGAGTCTCAGAGTTTACCCCCTCGGGGTTAGTTGTTTTGAGTCCCGAGAGAAGCGAGGGGTCCAATATGCCACCCGTGGTAAAGATACACTTTATTCCAGAGGTGAATACTCTACTTTTTATATCTTCTGCGAGACAATTAAAACAATAAATGCACTATAGGCTGTTTGGCTTCCGAGTTGATGCTAAGTGTTGGAAATAAACAAAAAGGATACATCCTCGACTCTTTTTGTTGTTTTCCATTGATAAAAATCGTTACAGTTGGCTTTTTCGTATTTATCTTTTGATTTTTCCGGTAGTATATTATTATAATCCCTAAAGCATCTGATTTAAACTCCGGAGTCAAATGACCATCGCTTGACGTTATTTTTGTGTCAACTGGTAAATGATAAAATACGGAACTGTTAAATTAACAACTCTTGTTTATTTTCATTATTTTTTTGCCTATGTTGGCCAGTTGTATTTTTGAATAAACTCTCTTTACAATGCGCGTCTATGCTTAGAATCATAAGAATTTTAACGTTCCAAATTCAAATCACATTACGTCACTTGGGTATAATGATCTCATTACATCCCTTGGGGTATAATGTGAACATATTCGCAAGTCATTATATCCCTAGGAATATAATAACTTGCTTTACGTTGAGATTGCGTGATATGTAATTGCACATTGTCGAGGGCGCTATTTTGAATCCAGAGCGGAGTGAAGGATTCTTAAGTAGAATCCTGAACGTAGCGAGCGATTCAATAAACGTTATCTGAGTAAAAATAATTTTGCGTCCGATTGATACATTCTACTTTTCATCCCCTAAGAGAAAAATAAATAAACAACTCTGCTTTATTATAGGTATAGATAAACATAAAACGTTTAGGTATGTAAACTTATGCTAAATATTCAATTTTCTATACAACATGCAAACAGTCAATACCTAGAAGTTTCCTTAGGATACCTTCTGTTGCAGTTTATCTCGTAAAATTTAAATGTTCCAAATCAATCGACTTATCGACATAAAAAATCTCTCTTGAGCCTTTATCTTGCACCACTTCGTCCAAGGTCTCATTCAACGTGAAATGGTCGCGTAGTCACGCCAAGTGGCCATCCAACCGTGTCCATTTGAGAACACTTACTTTGCACCATCCTATACAGCCATCACCTCTTGGTACCCTATTCAAATGGTAAGAGAAAGTTCAAATCTTTTTCATGCTTCTATGCTATAGGATTTGAAATGGGTTCAATTCTACAAAGAAGGAATTTCAAGTTATAATATGTTTTTAAAAGAAATCATCTGAACTGGGGATGGGATCAAATCTAAATTATTTATATTAAAGAAGTAAATAACATAAAGTGTGTACAAAGAAGATACTTTAAAATGCTCTAGGGGACTTAAATAAAAACAAAGACTAAAACCCGATTACGGTCTTAGTGAGCTAAAAAGTCACACAAGAATATTAAAACGTTTTAAACATAATTTTAGAGCCGTAGAAGTGCGACCAGTATTAAACCAAATAAAACGCACTTCCGGGGGCTCTAATGTTTTATTATAAAACGTTTGAATATTGTTGTTTGTGACCTTTTATTCCACTAACACCGTCGGGTTTTAGTTTTTGAACTTATATTTATTATTTATACTATTTCGGGGTTATAATGTTGAGTAGGTTTGCAAAGAAAATATGTTTGGCTCACAACTGAGGCGTAATTTTAAAAATTATTCCCAATTATCGGGTGCATGCAAGCAAAGCCGCGAGCAACAGCTAACAAATTATATAATTATTGAAATGTGCTAATCAAGGCCTATCGATAAAACTTATTTGATAACCAACACAGCATCATTAATAAAAAACTTTAAGTTCATGACTTTAAGCTTTATTCAATCTAATGTGACGTCACCTAACCTTTAACCAGAGGACTATCAAGACGCTTTCAACAACCTTGGTATTGTTACTTAGTACGGCTTGTTGTTGTTGTTTTGTTGTTGACGGCTGTGGAACCAACTACCCGCTAATATTCAAAAATCATCTTACAAAGATGTTTTTAAACGACTTGTCAGAGAACACTATTGCAAGGTTTCATTGTCTTCGTAAAAGTTTGTCAGTCATATCGTTATATTATATTATTATTGACCGAACGAGCGCGAAGCGTAAGT
Organism: Alsophila aescularia; assembly: GCA_946251855.1. Lineage (NCBI taxonomy): Eukaryota > Metazoa > Arthropoda > Insecta > Lepidoptera > Geometridae > Alsophila > Alsophila aescularia. The sequence goes on along the minus strand of OX276383.1, from coordinate 45,448,574 downwards.
GTAACATCTCTGTTTCAGCTTCGGCAAAAATTCTTTCGTATGTCTGGAGGCCTGTCCGGATGTCTGTCTGAATTTCCGGCTGTTTTCCTCTACAGGTCGCATTTCTCAACTGATCTAGACGAAACTTGGTATACAGGTTAAGCAAATTTTCAGAATGTTGTAGTCATTGGGGATTTTGATTGGGGGGGTTACTTCCCCAAAAAAGGGTAAAAAGAGGGATACTGAATATCTCCACCATATTAAATCCCATTTCGATGGTTCTGTTTTCATTTGAAAGGTAGTAACTTTAAGTTAGTCTCATAAAAAAATGGTGAAGATCTCATGAAGATATTCGGTGTGATGAGCAGAATAGCTCCTCAAATGCAGTAAATTTCTCACTTTTATATTTCTACCAGTGGAATCAGCTCTTAACCTACTAGGTAAACAATGTGGCCACAGCCGAAAGATTCACTATTTTAAGTTTTACATTAGTATACAGAGTAAGGAGGCTTAAGGCAGCCCAGCGAGACATGGAGAGAGCCATGTTCGGAGTTTCTTTGAAAGACAAATTCCGCAATGAGGTAATCCAACAGAGAACAAAAGTGACTGACATATATCTCAGAGAATCAGCTAGTAATGGGCTGGTCACATCTCTCGAAGAACTGACAACCATTGGCGTAAACGAGATTTAAAGTGGAGAACGCGTTTAGGCAGATGTAATGTCGCCCACCGGCCTAGCGGAGAGACGAGTCGTGAAAGACGGCTGGCAGGAAATGGATGAGGAGAGTCGAAGATCGGGCTTAGTGGCGTTCACTAGGAGAGGTCTACGTCGAGCAAAGGACGAATATAGGCTGATGTATGATGATAATGAGTAAGCCCCAATCAAGGCCAAAATTAAAAAAAAAAAAAAAAAAATTTTGATTTTAATTAAAAGAAACTTTAGACACAAACTACATGTTAAATTATAAACAGCCCTCATTTTACAGGGCGGGGGTTAAAATTAAAGAACAGAACTTTTGCTGTTCCTAGCCGAAGGTTTCTCCGTTAAGATATCCAATACCACTTTATTACCTTGTCTTATACCTAGATCTTCGCTGAACTGCAAGCCAAATAGACCTTATGGATCGGTAAGCTCCGCTAAACAGTGCACCGGGGACTGCGAAATGTGCATACTACCCGCAATTTTGTAGCTCAAGCAATTTGGATCCCTGGATAGAGTTTGTTTTTAATCGACTTCAAATAGAATGAGTTTCTTAAATCGAATGGATTTTTTTCTAAGTTACCTTGATCTTGAAAGATTTCCGAACCCATTTGGATGTTTCATATTAGATATGATCAAGTAAACAACCACAAAAAGAATAAAATAATTACAATTCAACAAGAACAATATCACCTTTTCAAAATAAAAAAATATAATACTGATACAATAAAATAAACAGATTTGGTAAGATTTAAGAAAATTGGGCACCGATTTGCTAACTGTTTCCTACATAAGATTATTTTATTCATTTAGAAGTCGTTTTTTTTTGTAATATTTTATTTCCCTATTTTGAGTGGCGTGAACAATACATTTTCAGCAATCGCAAGTGACTTGCTGTTATCCATTAAGTAGTTCTTTTGTATCTCCGAAGGTCTTCATCAGATTATCACCAAGTTATACTTAAATGGGACTATACCTAAAGCATATTCTATTCTTTAGAAAACTTCATAATCGACGCACATATGACGGAGATATCGCGTCATAAAGTGGGTGAAAGTTAATAAAATTAAGTGATCCCCTAATTTTCCACGCCTAAGGGAAAAAAAATAAATAAAAAAATGCGACTACACTTGAGGCATACCCTACCAATTAAAAATATAATTTTTGAAATCGATCCGAAATTGCCGGAGATATCGCATAACATACATACAAAATAAAACATAGGGGTCGAATTTTGGAAACCTCCTCTTGAAGTCGGTTAAAAATACAACATTTGAAAGAGTTTTTTGAAGTTGTTGCCAAACCGAGCCCCCTTAGCCTGTGAACCCGTCTTATGAGGTCGGTAATGCCATCTATTGGTAGTATTTTGAAATTATCAACCAAACAAGGTTTATATTGATTAACCTGTGGACAAATGCGTTTTTGGAGTTTTTGGGCTATCTTTTTAATATAGAATGATTAAAAGGTTTGCCATACACAACATTTGTATTTGAGGAAAGATAAATGAAAGAAAAGTCTGAAAGATATCGCCAAAACAATTTTTTTGCATTTTAGCAGTCAACGCCTGCTTATCTTAGACATATATGATAATTTTCTAAAAGTTTTGGATCACGGATTAGAACGAAGATGCCCATCTTCGTTCTAATCCGTGATCCAAAACTTTTAGAAGATGGGCTCACAAGTTATGCGAAAAAATTGGGTGACGATGCAAGGTCGCGGTAACCGAACTGGTTAGAGGCATTTGCCGCGCTGTGGCACGTATGTATGCGAGTTCAAATCTCCATGATCCAATTTTTTCCATTAGAAATTTATCATATATTCTCATTGTACTTACATACTTTTTGTTACTTACTTACTGCTTCATTATAAGTATGGATAGATATATATTCATAATAACAATTAAAATAACAATTATGTAATTTCATCGTCGTCACTCCAAGGTGGCCACAGGGCGTCTTACACTACACTACGTTTGCCTAGACGTGAACTCCACTCGAGAACTCGTCTACCTCAACGGTTATCGGTTCTTCGGGAAATGTAACCAGCCCACTGCCACTTCAGCTTTCTTATGCTTTGAGCTATGTCGGTTACCTTGGTTTTCCGTGGGATATCTTTAATACGAACCTTGCCCTTCAGGGAAACTCCAAGCATAGCTCTCTCGATATTATTCGGAATCGGATAGCGTTTATCAGTATTTTGTTTTCGAAATACGTACTTGAAACTAAATACTGACAAAAAATCCATCCATACTAATATATATACCATAGTGATAACGGCTTTACGGATTTTGATGAATTTTATACCCTGGAATACTCTAAATAAATAATACTTTTTATCGCTGAAAAATAGAAGTTTTCACGGAAAATCTGGAAAATTTTGATTACTCGTTGTAAGGAACGGTTGCCATGGAAACGAAATAACAAGAATGTCAAAAAACATCAGGAGCGTTGGTGCCATACCTACTTTTGCATTGGTTTTTAATATCCTAAAAGAACATAGGATGCTTTTTGTCGCGATAAATTGTAGTCCGCGCGGACGAAGTCGCGGGCGGGAAAGCTAGTTTTTTTTTATATTTCGTTTCAGATAGGCAAGTATTTTGAACACAAAATACTGTTGGGAACCCAGATAAACACTATCCGAATCCGAATAATATCATAACACTGTGGAAATATGCTCCAATTACACATTATTTTGGGACTACGTTTGTAAGGAAAATTCACCATCCGATAGAAATTGTTTTTATTTGTTAGTAATTGTGCGCGCGGCTTTGCCCGCGTGGTCATTTTTCTGGGATATAAGGATCCTATGTGTTACTCCAGAACCAAATTTCAAATAACATCAAATTTCGTTCAGAAGTCAAATGGTATTTTATCAGTTGCTCAACTCAGACTCATCATATTGATATACCAAGTACATTAGTTTTGAATTCAAACCTTAAGCTGTCTAATAGTAGAAACCGCATCGCAATCGGTCCAGTAGTTTTTATGTGTTGCATGAACAAACATAGAGAAAAAACAAACAAACATATTAAAACAAGATTAAAAAAAAAAACGTTTAAGCAGTAGCCGTGTCACGATGAAACTTTTAACTTTTAAGCAGTAGCCGTGTCAAGATGAAACTTATAACGGACTATCTCATATAAATGTGTATACAATATTTCGTGTCTGTGCTGTTAACCGTTGATGAGTTCCCTAGTCAGGAGCCAACTCTGAGTACAGCAACCGCGTCATGGTAAAACTTATACAGCTATCAGCTATCATAATAAAATTGGTACAGAAAATTTCGCTCTGTGCCGTTGAAGAATCTTATCTGGAATCTAACCCTGAGGGAAGTAGGCTTGTCATAATGTAAGTTAGAACGGGCTATCACAATTAAATGCTTATACAACATTTCGTGTCTGTACTGTTAACCATTGAGTTCTCTAGTCAGGACCCAACTCTGAGTGCAGCAACCTATCATGGTAAAACTTATAACCGGCTGTAGGCGCGGCCTTTTTGGCACCGCACTTAATTTTTTACTATTTTTTGTTATTATTATTGTATTTTTTTTGTAATTGTGTGTCAAATAAATGTTTTTTTTCTTTTTCTTTTTAATAATAAAATGAGTAACCAAACATCCATACATTGCAAGATATATAAAGGCAAATTTTGTCAGCCGTCAATTAGTTGTTATCGGTTGCTCTAGATGTTGGATTGAGTCAGTTTTTAAGTCAAATCCTAAGCTATCCAACAGTGAAAACCCCATCGCAATCGGTCCAGTAGTTTTAACGTGATACGAAACAAACAATCACACAAGACACGATTTTTAAAAACGTTATATTCTAGTTCAATAGCTAATTTTAAGTCCACTGTTTTTTTAAATTATCTTCTTTGTACAGACTTTTTGGTACATACTGCTTTATATAAGTGTAGTTTCTTAAACCCACAACTTGTAACAAAGCATAATCACTTCAAAATACTTGCATCTCTTGTTCTGCTTGTGCACAACCAAATAATGGGATCGTTATTCGAACTCGAACCGAGTAATTAAGGCTGGCAGTAAAGTGGATTTACACTATACGTATCAATGCATTAATAGTTGAATATCATGAAATTCTGCGGAACCTTGTTTTCTTTAAAGCATCAGCTGTATAATCAAAGAATACAAAGGATGTAATCTGTACTAATGATAAAGCAATAAGTACGAAAAAAACTGTACAAAGAAGACAATTAAAAAAAAAAGTTTAATGTACTTAATGTAAGCTACTGAACATGAATTCAACATTTTAAAATTAGCTTCTCATGAAATGAACAAGAAGTCAATAGTCAATAGATCAATCAATAAAGTTTAGGTAAATTAAGTATGTGTAATAGTTTTTTAATAGAAAAATTTGGGTCACGGACGAGATTTGAACTCCCCATAAGACAGGTTCAAAGAAGCTAGTGGAAAGATTTGGATGACGACGCATAGGTTTCAGTGACCGAATTGGTAAAGGCATGTGCCGCGCTGAGGCACAGTTTGCGAGTTCGAATCTCGTCCGTGACCCAAATTTTTCCATTCGATTTTTTTATATATATATTTACGCTAAGCAGGCGTTAACTGCTATAAAAAATCATAAAAATATAGATTTGGGAGGCGTTATCTTTCAGACACGAAGTTAATAAGTGTATTAGTTATATTAGCCGTGTTTGGTTGGTAGTTCGTAATACTACCAATAGATAGCGTTACCGTCCCCATAAGACGGGTTCAAAGAAGCTAGTGGAAAGATTTGGATGACGACGCATAGGTCTCAGTGGCCGAATTGGTAAAGGCATGTGCCGCGCTGAGGCACATTATGTGAATTCGAAGCTCGTCCGTGACCCAAATTTTTACATTAGAAAATTATTATATATATTTACGATAAGCAGGCGTTAACTGCTATAAAAAACATAAAACTAAGTATGATTTGAGTTTGAAAAGGAAATTTCTCTTTCATGTGCCAACAGAGTAAAATCTCACACTGGAAAAGGAAAATACTCTTCTGACTCTACCGGTACCTCGGAATTATGCTCGTTAGAGAAGAGAGTAATAGGAAACTCTACGGGGATGTCATAGAGTACTTTTAATCTAGAGAAATGAACACGCGTGCGTAGCCGTGGGTACAGCTAGTGATAATAATATGTAAGAAGAACGACGCTAACATAATAACATAGCAACGACCAAGGACGTCACCAAAACAAACTAATGAAGCATAGCAAATGTTGGGGAGTGTATAATTTGTTGTTGATTTCACAATTTCATCACATAAGGCTGCACTGTTTTTGATGTCTCGTAAGAACATGACAGAATTAACACGACTAACAAGGTCCAAATCTTGCTGCGATTTAGCGGCTGAACGGTATAACTTGGTGTAGGTGTGTGTGTAAAGCTTGTGTGTACGAGCGGATCGGCGTTTCTATGGGTGCTCCACTTTCGATTTGGCGGTGCTGAGTTAGTATGTTCTAAACATTCTAGACAACGACTCTTTAATCGACTTCTAAAACGAGGAGGTTTTCAAGTTGTCTGCATTTTTTTTTATATATTTGTTACCTCATATCTCTTAAACTACTGAACAGATTTAGTTCTTTTTTTTGTTTGAATGAGTTCCAGTGGTATCACAAATATTTTTCATCAAAACTGATTTAGTCATTTTATTAGTAATTTATCTTTGGCACAGAATAAATAATCGTGCTACATATCTTTGGATTTAATTCGCAAACGTCTTCCTAAAGTGAGTTTAACTATTTAGTTAGAAAATAATAATTTTCCAAACAAAAAAAAGTCTTCATATTAGAAATGATATTTTGTAAACTATTACTAAAAATAATAAATTAAACACAATTCAACAAGAACAATATCACGTTTTCAAAACTAAACATGTAATACCAGTGCAAAAATACAACATTAGAAAGGTCAGTGTCACAATTTTAATACCTGGCTGTAATTTTAATCTAATATCTTTACAACAAAATTAATACACAGCTATCTTTATATCCTCATACGAAAATCAGAAGTGGAAAACAAGAGACCGCTATCACACGAACGGATTTTAACTTTCTCACGTCCACAAACCGATTGACTCACTTGGTGTCGTGACAATGTGATTTATGGTGGAAAATACGGTCAGACTAGAATCGGACCTGCTCTTGAAGACTGCTGCCAGGAAACCCTGAACCCTGGCTACTGATTTTCTGATTAAGGGAGGTAGAAAACAAGCTAGTCCGGGTGCAAATGCACTACCATTAAGGAAACCTTTCACCATTTGAATCTAATTGCTTCTATAACGTCGCATTTTCAAAGGATTAGGATTTTCCTTGAATATGTAGAATGATCATTAATTAAGGTCTGCTACACACTTGAACTGTATCTATTCATAGAGCAAAATAAACTGATTCTAACCAGAGATATCTCTGAATAAGTCACGTCATTATTTTACTTAACGCCTTGGAAGATATGTTGAAGACACTGGACTGGAAAGATAAGGACATAAATATAAACGGCAAGTACATAAGATTTGCCGATGACATATTATAAAGACATGTTCCTTATAATATGTCATTGACATCGGCAATTCCGTCGTAATTGATGGAGGAACTTGAGCGAATGCTGAACGGCCAGGCTGATGCTTCTCGATAAATCAGTCTCGGGATGAACTTAGACAAGAACAAGATCATGTTTAACGATCTTACACCCCGAGACCTGTAGTCATCAATGTTGAACCCCTCGAAGTGGTTAAAGATTAAATCTACCTCAGCAAGTCTTTTCAATTGGGCAGAAACAACTTCGATAGGGAAGCTAAAAGTAGAATTCAGTAGGGCTGGGCGGCATTCGGAAAACTTCGTCAGGTCTTCTCGTCGTCTTATCCTTATGTGCCTGAAGACGAAATTATAAAATGCGTGCGTCCTACAAGTTATGACATACGGAGCCGAGACGTGGACACTAACAGTGGGACTTGACCAAAAATTTTAAGTCGCTAAGCGAGCCATAGATAGAGCTATGGTTGGAGTTTATCTGAAGGACAAGATTGGCAATGAAGATATCCAATGTAGTACCAAGTTGAACGACATAGCTCTTAGAATAAGCAAGCTAAAGTGGCAGTGGGCTGGTCACATTTCCAGAAGAACCGATAACCGTTGGGGTGGACGAGTTCTTGAGTGGAGAACACAGTTAGGCAAACGTAGTGTAGGACGCCCTGATGTGGCCAGGTGGAGTGACAACCATCGAAAGGCGGCTGAAGACTGAGCTCAGTGGCATGAATTAGGAGAGGCCTACGTCCAGCAGTGGACAGATATAGGCTGATGATGACGGGGTTTATATTAAGGATAAAATCTGAAACGTGGTTATCGGCCAGAGAACCAAAGTCACCAATATAGCTCAAAATATTAGCAATCTGTAGTGGCATTGGGCTGGCCACATTTCTCGAAGGATGGACAACCGCTGAGGTTGTCCTCGAGTGGAGACCACATCTTGGCAAACGTAGGACGTCCACCGGCCAGGTGGAGTGATGACATGCAAAAGGCGGCCGGCAGAAACTGGATGAGAAGAGCCGAAGACTGGAGAGGCCTATGTCCAGCAGTGGATGAATATATGCTGATGATGATGATTATTATTATTATTTTACCTACGTTTCGTTGATCATAAATAGCGTGTGTAAACGATCACTAACATTACAAGTTGACAACAGGAGATACAGGAGAAAATACACATTGAACAAAAATGAAAAAAAAAAAAATGAAATGAAAAAATAAATAATGAATGAATGAATGAATTGAAATGTGTGAACCATCCCCTTTATCTAACAACAACAACACAAAGTATAGGTAAACTGTAGCCAATACCAGGAACAGCAATAGGAACAAATATCGCGAAAGTAGTTACAACTGTAAGCCTTAATGTTGTTCAAGACACTTAACTCTATTGGCTTTGTAAGTTACACGTGCTTTCTTGCATAGAATCCCGTTGGGAACAACTGGTTGTGTAAACTGCAAACATACATGTATAGACTTATACAAGTAATACCTAGTGATTGTGGTATTATAAAATATAAGTATTTTTATTCGTTTGATTATTCAGCGAACCGCCCCGACTTTGCAATTGCTAGGTTCAATATTGATTATTCAGCGAACCGCCCCGACTTTGCAATTGCTAGGTTCAATATTGATTATTCAGCGAACCGCCCCGACTTTGCAATTGCTAGGTTCAATATTGAGGGTACCTAATTTCCTTCCAGGTAACAGTATTACGCGTAAAAAATATTTTTAAGTAGATTAAAAAATTGGTAGAATATTAGATCATACACGACCCTTCGCAGCAATAAGCTTTCTTAGTATTGACCATTCGCAGAAACGACCCTTCGATGATGTAAACATTCGATGAATAGAGTTCGAGGAATAGACATTCGCAAAAACGGCATTCGCAGGTGACTACGTATCCCTTATTAGGGATCCTCACCAATATATACAAGTGAAACATTGTCTGTTTGTTTGCTTGTTCGGCGATACGTATCCCACTTTGCAAGGGGAATATTTTAAATATAATTTTTACTTTGTTTTCCTAGAGCTGTTTCACGCCCTCACCCATTCTTCCATTCACTCTAACTCTTCACCAACCTTTAAGTATATATAAACAAAGAGTTTTCCACAAAGATTAACATTTATTAAACAAACAATAAACTACCGCAGATTTACAACCTAGTCTTAAATCTTTGCTAACAGGAACACAGTTTGTAAATTACGCTTGCATTCCTTTAAATTATGCAGAATCAGAGAGGCTGACTGTTTAAATTCGTACAGAGACTGTAGTCGCTTTTTCGTTGTTTTTAGAACAGAGAGAGTGCCTTTGCTATCTGTAACGCTCCATCTGTACCCTTTGTTGTTCCTGCGCGCATACCTGTACAAACTACTTTACACAGGACGTAATCCCATACGTGAGACAGGTAAAGCGCGGTTTGTACAAGTGTTGACTTGCTGAAGATTGGACTATACACAATGACATTTTACTATAGACGTGTCATTGTCATACATAATGACGTTTCAAATTTTGCTGAAATATTATCAGATCCCTGTTTATATATTTGTTCATTCATCGTATTTGTAGTAGATACAATTTAAGGATTAAAAATAAACTCGCTTAAAGTATTTTTTCAGTCTCATATTTGTAAAAAGAGTTTGAAAAAATACACGGATCTGTTTATAATCATCCAAATACCTAATTAAACGTAAACACGAAGGTTAGAGCGCTGACGGTGAGAGTGTCCGGTAAAACACATATAATTAATCAAAAATTAAAAAAACAATTAACCATAAACTAGGAACCACTGACACTGAAACTGTCGGATTAATAAATTTATTCGTGAAATGAAAATAATTTATTTGCTTGAAATATTGTAAAATATTGAAGGGAAATTTTAAATGTCCTCTATGTTCCACCAGAAACTAGCATACAAAGGAATGGTTTGAAATGACAAAAGTATACAATTATAAATAAAAAAGGAAAACATAACAAACATTAACATTATCATTATTAAATTAAATTATTCCTACCGTGTATGTTTAACACAAACAACCAGTCGCAAGACTGTTCTTTACGCGATCAGCCTCCGTTTCCCTAATAAATGTTTCAGCATGGTGGATTGGCACCGTGTGGAGAGACGAGCCTAATCAAATATTTTTATGATCGACGCCTTTTTACGAGCCGCCTGTTTGCTTAGAGGTAATTGGAGAGTGGTATAAGTTGTGAGACAAAAGAGATTTTTGTGTGCATAGTTTTGCACTGTATCGCAAATATGAGAATATGTCCTCTTCTTTAGAAAGAAGGCCTGAGTCCCAGCTGGAATCGAGATAGGCTGATGATGATGATTATGCATTTAATGAAACAGTAGTAGTTTATGCAACGGTTGCATAACGAGGGTTATTAAAACACTAAACAAGCCATAGTGGAGTTTTTTAATAGTATCACTCAAGTGTTTTAATACCTATAGTTATGTGCCGTTTTATATACTTCTTAATCTATACTCATGCAAAAGGAGCTTACTTTTAATGAAAAAAAAAATGTCGTAATATTTTCTTGATTTTGCTGGTAAAAGCTTGTTCGCCATGTTCGTTGCTGTTGCCGTTTTGTTAGATGAAGTCGAATTCTCACTGCTGTCGGTCTTAATCAGTATAAAACATTTGATCACCAAAACACATAGAACATTATAACAATTTAAAAGTAAATTATGACGCCAAAATTCAGTCCACAGCGAACTAGCGCGCATAAAAAAAACTAAATCTAAACCCTGTTGCAAAGCCGATGCTTTTATGGGAAAAATATATATTATAACATTGTTTAGTTCATAAAACAGTTAGTATTGCAATGTGTATTTTTTTGCCATGCCGTACGTAAAGTATGTCATTATGCCACATTTTTGAGTTCATAATCCGGATTGCACAATTTGAGTTTCGATAAAAAAATATAACGTGTCAGTTTCTGCTGCAAAATAATTATTATCCTGGAAAAGAATGCGATCGGCTTGATCCTTTAGCGAGAATCCGCATGGGGAAGTACCTATTGCACAAGTAAGTATTTTTCGCTAAGTCAACATTTTGACCACTACTACTAAGTAGTTTGTATTGTTGATAGATTCAGGCATTACTTTGCGGAAATCCATAATTAAAATGAACAAAATAAAAAATATGTCGCTTACTTCCGCCAATATTGTAAGTCAGACAAATGATAAATGGTAAAATTAACAAAAGTAAAATCCCACGCTAAAACAAACCCTACCCAAATTGAACTGTTGTAAAATATAAAAGAAATAAAAGATCAGGACCAGAAGCCAGAAAAAAAAAAAAGAGTGTTACGTTACTTCTATTTGAGTAGGGTTTGTTTAGCGTGGGGTTTTATATTGTGTATTATATTGTAGTTGTTTTTTTTTTTTTTTTTCTGGCTTCTGGTCCTGACCTTTTATTTCTTTTATATTTTACAACAGTTCAATTTGGGTAGGGTTTGTTTTAGCTTGGGGTTTTACTTGTGTTAATTTTATGATTTGTCTGACTAACAATTTTGGCGGAAGTAAGCTACATATTTTTTTTTTTTTTTTTTTTTTTTAGTTTGTATTGTGGTTTATGTGTACTGTAGCTAGCGAAATAACGGAGTTTAATTATTTTTTTATACATTTAAAAGGCTCAAGGTCAGTGTAACGAAGTCAATGTTGCGCCTGATTGCAATTCAATAGTAGTTCCTGGTGGAACTACTAACTACTGAACGAATCGGGCGGAGGACTGTTATTAGTGGTGGTTCACCCGAACTAAGACTTCACAATGTGTGTTTTATTTTCACATTTTGGGTTATACCTACTTAAAATGAGCACGCTCACGCACACATACACAGCGAGATTCCCTGGCCACTGGGGTTCTCGCACAATCAGGCTGACGACATATAGGTATTGTTTTGCTCTCTTCTCCAGTTATTTTGCATTGTTAGAACAAAGTGCGTGTGATCCACGGGATACGCTTGACTGCTTGATACAAATCGTCACCAATTTTACAAACAAAAGCTTTTCATAAGGGTCTGGAGTAAATTCAGCCCCCATACTTGTAAGTAGTAACTGATTGTCTCACTTTAAGAAATAAAACCTTTTTGACCCCATATCTAATCCCCTCAGCCCCTCCCCCTCAAAACTAATGCCCTCTATCCCCTAAGCTAAATCATCACATATGAATATAGGTCACATATGGTATAGTCGAAATTTAAAAAAAAAAAAAAAGTCTCCTATCCACTTGAGCATAAAAAGCGGTATTAACCGGTATTCCAATATTTTGTGACGATCAATATAAACACTTTTGTGACGATTCATTAGGAGAATCGCTTTGCTCGGTCAATTAAAGCTAATTGAATTAATTAACGTATAGCAAACAAAATGTCCAACTGACAATCTAGGTGGATGGTTTGAGTGGTCCGTTAGTAAAAAACGAATACAAGAACACATTTTTATATCGCTAGAACCTCATAGCCTGGTACCACGTTTCTCATTCGAATTGCTCATTTTGTGTACATTTACAACATACTTTGAATAAGAAAATAAATTTAAATAATTTACAGAAGTAACTCGAGTTTTACTATCTCGCTGGATTAATTGACTCTGTCAATGGCACCTGAATAAATTATTTCAATAAAGTGCTGGGGCATACGTGTAAATAAATAACATTAGAGTATGTCTGAATTGAGTTGACAGTTTACCTCATTTCAGTGTTAACGAACAATAATGTTAATATTTCAACTTTTGTGGAAGATATAAAAATAAATTACTTTGACTCCTCATTGAAGTCATAATCATCAATTATTCCCCTTCCAAAGGCAAGTTATAAATTCTGAAAATAATTTCTGACCATATGATAGTTTCTTTTGATATCTGTTAAGGATATCAAAAGAAACTGTCATATTCTCTATCTTTGGCAGTACTTTATATAAAAAATAGAGAAAATGACATCCTGTAGATTTTCTTTTTCTTTTCTTTATTTTTCTTTTCTCTAGCGGGCGTATTTCCGAAGCACCGGTAGAGTCGGAAGAGTATTTCGTTTTCCTGTGCGAGATTCAACTCTCAGTCGGCACATGAAAGAGATATTTCCCTTTCAAACACAAAGCATACTTAGTTTAGATACCTAATTTTTTGAAAACATTAATATTTATAATAATTTATATTTTCTCTTTGTTCAGGAGATGTAAAGTTTTTGACACGTACAAGTGCTATTATTTTGCCTATCTATAATTATAATAAAGCAATATGTACGAAAAAGTCTGTACAAAGCAAACCATAAAAAAATATGGTCTAGTTTACTTAAAATAAGCTACTGAACAAGAATATATATATTTTTTCAATCGTCTGTCTGTCTGTCGTAAAAAGTACTTATAGTTTGACTGGCTAATTTGGTATCGTAATTCGTAGAAGCCGAACAATCGATAAAAACTTATTAATGGCTGAAGGAATTTTGATCAAATTTTGGTATATTGGTATTTCAGATCCTGGAATAGCACTTAAAGTTTTATAACATAGAAAAATTACCACGCGTGCGAAGCCGCTGGCATCAGCTAGTTTACAATAAATACTCTGACTTTGCGTCAAAAGTGACTTGATATCTAGCAGGTCGGCGTCCCACACTATATTTTCCGATAATGTATGGGGTAGTGCTGGCCTCTCGTTCCATGTCAGGGAGGCATACCCTCACGCGTGCCTGACATAGTTTAACGACTGCTATAAATCAATAACAGCAGGGACCGTGCCATCCGAAGCACAGAGAGACGGAAAACTGCACATAACTTAGAAAAGTCATTAGTGTATTTTATGGTGGCCGAAAAGTAATATGTGTCGTTTGCAATCTAACAACACGGGGTTCAATCTTTCGCCAATGACTATATATATTTATGTGCGAACTTTCCATAGCTCCGTGATAAGAGGGCACGTATAATAAAATTGATAGCAGTCGAAGATCGGCCTCATTGGTGTTCACTAGGAGAGTATCTACGTCGAGCAGTGGACGAATAAAGGCTGATGATGATAAAGAGTAAGCCCCTTGTGTAAACTGCTAGGCTACCAGCCTGGTAGCCTAGTGGTTTACTAGTGTGCCTTAGAATCCAACGATACCGGGTTCGGTGTTAATATGCTTTTCTATATTATGTGCAATTTTCCATCGCTCCGTGCTTCGGAAGACACGTTAAGCTGTCGGTCGCGACTGTTATTGATAAATAGCAATCGTTAAGTCATGTCCAAGGCCCTCGGGTGGCCTGACAAACTCTGTCACCAGAGGTTGGCACTATCTCATTCGATATAAGTACTTTACATAGTTGAGTTAAGGTGCTAATCACAACAAAGATCCAAAGGAACCATCCTTTCGCTATGGATCTGATATATCCCCTCCCAGTACCCAATGAACCACTTTATTTACAGACGTGATACTTCCTGAAGCCCACGGATACACTACACGGCTTTATCTCTGTGTACTTTATTTAAACTTTTCCGTTTTTCCGCTCGTGAATTCGCACCTTTCGTTTTTCTCATGCATTGTTTGCTCGCGCGATCCGTGATGGAAAACCAGGCGTTCTTTTTAACGGAAATTAGGATTCGAATCGTACTCGGGCTGGTGTGGAACAATTGTTTAATATTTTTCCTTGTTGCAAACTTATCCTCCTTGAGTTGGTGTTAATCCCCGAATAACACTGATCTGGCATTTTATTTATGAAACGCTGTGGTTTTACACATAATTATCGCATTCGGCATTTTTACCACTGGAAGAGGAAGACACAAGTAGCACTTAAATACATTATTTCTACGTACTTTAGTATTCATCTTTTAAAATGCTATGGTTATAATTTAATACCTAATCAAATCATGTCTAACTATAAATTAAAACTTCATTATAGATGATTCACTTAACCTACATGTGTAGGGTAAGTGTATTTTTTACTATTTCTATAGTAGTGGAAAGACAAGCGAAAGATAAGATAAGACCCGTTAGTCATCCACATCAACGTAGCAGCTCCTTACGCTCTTATAGAAGGCCCAGTTAGCGTGTAGAAAGTCACATCTGCCTTAATATTTTCACTGCCTTAATATTTTCACATGAGGCAGGTTTGTTTGTTTATCGAATGAAGATGTGCTGGCTACTGGTATCAGGCTACTTAAGGGCATTTGAAAAGGTTTAATGAATGCTAATTAATCAATATTGGCAGCTGCTGGAGTCTCAAAAACCGTTTTATTAATCCAAACAAATCACTCCCATATCTAGCCCAGTTTATGTTTGCGTTTCAACAACCTCGTTTCCCCAGATCATCAGTGTGGCTCTTGACAATCCGAGCATCACAAGCGAAGACTTCAGGCCTAAGTAGGGAATTAGGCAAAAACGACTGGTACAATCCGAGAAGCACAGGTGGTCCCGTAAATTTGAATCGCCAATTGCGGTGTGGGGTCTTGACGTTTACTAACCCACGATAGAACCCACGCCATCGCCAAGGAAAGTATATGGTAAAAAGTTTATGGTGTGAAGTATAGACTCTAGCCAGAAGATTTATAAGGAATTAGAGCAACTCCTAGTGCGGCTTGGCAGTCCAAGCAGTACAGAAGTTCCACAAAGCTCTCACGATAAAGCATCTAGTAAAACAAATCAGATAATACGTTTCTTATTCTCCCCAAACACCTCTTTATTCTATTCTTTCTAACTAAATTATTATAATAAAACTCTATTGTCGCTGACTGACTGAAAATCAATCTAAAAGTACTATTATTTATTCTGTGCCTAAACCAGAGTTGGTAATATTTCTTTGAAAATTCAATCTAAAAACGAGTAGATAACGATGGTGATGATGTTTTATATTTAAAAAAAACTAAACCTAAGAATATAAATACATAGTACTTATAATAAATTATTATAAAAAACAAAAAAGCCGACTGGGAACAAAACTAAAATGAGGCAAACATGCTTTGGAGTTTTGATTTTGATATATAAGATGCAGTCGGAGGCATCATGCATTTTATTTCTCCTTTGATGGGATCAGCGAGAACCTGTGCAAGCTTCTGTTATGTGCAAGCCATTTTATCTAATATTTCAAAATCAAAAAATCCAAAGTTTATCGCCTTTTTTTAGTTTTGTTTGCAGTCGGGGTTTTTGTATTTTGTATTAATTTATTTTGATTTTAAACTATTTAGTTTATATTTATAACATTTAGTGAGAATGGTTGCTAACCAACTTTATATCGTTATAGATCTCATTCGAAATGAAAATTAATCAGAGTAATCTAAAGATGATTTTCAAATTATGCCCCACTTGAATAATTCACTACCTAATTTTTTTCCTCTTCACAAAATTAAATGGCGGCTAGTTGTCGCCATATTGAATTTTGATTAATTTCATGTATTTATTAGCACTCGCGAGATTAAGCCAAACGGTTGACGTAAGAATCATCAAAATCGGTCCTCGCGTTTGGTCTATATAGGGCCACATACAAACAGATAGATATGTATATATATATATACACACATTACTAGGCTTTTGCGTTGCCACAGAATACATAATAGTGGCGTGACGCAGTCTGGTAAAAATAATATTATGAGCAATCCATAATATTATTTGAGATTTTATATATAACATCATTGGTTGTCATATATTGTTTGTGGTAGCTTTTTCGCGCGCGAGCAAGGTATTAGATAATTGCATTTTTTTCTCAGTTTTCCCACTGAAACAAAAACATCTACTACAACACAAACTACAACACGACACAATGCACATGTCGATCTGCCACTGACAGCTGATGGATGACATATGACGGGACCATAAGTTTTTTTTTCTACAGGCTTCACACGGGTTCTTTTTCGATGACATTGCGCTATGAACGATTTGTTATTTTATTTTTATTTATTTTCAAAAGGTAAAATATAATAACTGAAATAGCAAAACATATAAAATTTAGAAATCGGTTTTATTCACAATGCATGAAAAACGCACAATCTCATTAGAATGGAAAATTTTAATAGGTTCGTTCAACTTTATATCTAGGCGAATAATTTGCCTTTTTTTTTAAGAAATGGATGCTCAATAAAATATAAAATACATATGTTTATGTAGCACAGTAAATAAGCTTTTAAATGGGATATATATCATAGCTGCTGGAATTTCCTCGGAATAAAGTACCACTTCCGAACATCTTTAGTAAAATGTGCTTAGGTACTTTTGATTCTGGAATTTTAAGCCAGGGAAATAAACAGGCGGGCAAAGCAGCAGGCACAGCTAGTAACTTAATATAACACGAGTATTCACCATAAATCATCAGTCTTCTACCAGTAAAGGTGGCACTACAGTATACGTTTTAAATCAGCCCATGTTTCTCTCAAGGACTATACCAAAAAAAATACAGTTGGGTTCTATCACTTTTAGCAATTTGATCATTTTTATTAATTACTAGCTGATGCCCGCGGCTTTGCACGCGTGGTTATTTCTGTAGGTTAAAAGTACTCTTTGTGCTAATCCAGGACCTACCTACAAATACCAATATACCAACATTTGATCAAAATTCCTTCAGCTGTTAAAAATATTTTTATCGATTCCTCGGCTTCTACTGATCGGATTGAGATATGAAATATCCCAGTTTTTAAGTCAAAACATAAGCTATCCAAAAGTGAAAACCGCATTGCAATCGGTTTAGTAGTTTTTACGTCATGCGGGAATAAACATACAGACAAACAGACCGACATGATTTTTAAAAATGTGTTATTCTTGTTTAGTAGCTTATTTTGGTTTATGTACCCTAGACCATTTCTTTTTTAATTATCTTCTTTGTACAGACTTTTTCGTTCCTATTGCTTTATTATAAGTATAGATAGATAATATATATCTAATACTTACCTTATCACTTTTTAAAGCAGATCTCCTGTAAAGTGTAATGATTAGGTAGATATTTTAATAATTGTATTATGAACTGGCTCGCCCCTCGTTTTCACCTGCGTGGATGATGATGATGAAGCTGGTGATGAAAAGTATCCATATGTGTCATCTAAAATATCTACAAACCAAATATCATCAAAATCCGTTGAGCTGTTTCAGCGTGAAAACCCAACATACATACACACAAACTTTTGCATTTATAATATTAAGTAGGACTAAACGTATGTCAAGTTTTTGTAAGTAATACTGTGACGATGTGAAACCTCTTTCATAAATTCTTAATTCTTTCATAATCATACCCATTTTATAGTTTGTCATTATCAATTCTAAATTCAAATTACCGTCATTCCTAGACTGTCATCGATGCTTTGGCCCAACTCTATGGTGAGGAGTTGCGATTTTGTAAAACAAGATTTCATAATATAATAATAATTGTGCACCTGCATATATAGTACTATGTTTTTATTATTACCTCACGCCGATTCCTAATGGTGAAATTACTTTAATTGGAAATACCATAGTACCAAAACTGTGGGTTCGAAGAAGTGTACCTCAAAGTTATGCCAGCTGTGAGCCTATTATCTTCTTTATGAGATAAATCTACTACCCATGGCCAAAAGGATGGCTCGCACTACGAAGTTTCCTCTACACTTGTTTAATATTGTGAGCTAGGAGTCCCTTTGAGCAGGTAAACACCCTTGGGGGGCTCCGGCCACAATACATTATAATTTACCAATAATTAAATAATTAAAAATTCAATAAACAAATATAGGACCTAGTCAAGTTCAGATTAAAATAGCTATAACATTCGCACAACACTTATTAAAAACATCAATTCCTTTCGCAATCCAAATCCATAAATCACTCATCATTATCAACTCCCCCAGTTCATTCGGATTCGTAATCCGGACACATTCCAGCCAGACGCTTAAATCATTGTCACCCTAGTCCATTATCAACCGATGGGCAGGCAAAAATATTTCCTTTTCAGCTTTTTGGGTCCTCTTTGGTCCGGTTTAGGACCCCATTCCATCATTGTCGACTACATTGATTTTTGAACCTCTGGCGCGCATGACGGTTTATATTTGAAGAAGATACAATTTGAAATATTTAAATGTTTTTTTTGAATCATTTAAATATTACAGCTTACACAACAAATACACACACATTAAACATATATATTGTTAAAAATTTGAGCAAATTGATATCTAAGTATAGGTACAATAATAATTTATTTTCGAATTTGTTGTATCTACATATTTTTTGTATAAAATATATGTCATAGAGAGTATAATAGAACAATCTTAACAAAATAGTTTTCTTCTAGACGACTTTAGAAGTCAATAGAATTGATGTAAACTTAAAAAGTAATCTAAAATACAGAAATTTATTGAAAATGCTCCGTACAGCTTTCATTTTTAAGAATTATTTATCGAAACATTAACTATAATTATAAAGTATTTTTAATAACATGCAAAATACTTATTTAGATGACTTCTTATATCAGATACAAACTCATTTATTTTGTACATTATTCAATGCACATAATCTTTATATACTAAGTTCCAGAATCACCTATGCGACCAGAGCCACATTATTTATTCTGTGCCAGGGCGATTAATCTCTCTATCGTGAGCTATGTCGCACAAATTAATTGCTCTAAACAATAAAACTCAATTGTTGAGGGAGAAGTGAAAGCGTCTACCATATTTTCGCTCTTCATAATAACCATACACATCGCTATGCTCTGGATACATAACGGTTCACGCTGTTGCATTAAAATTACTGAGTTACTGAAGTAAGTGAATACTGAGAACTTCTTCTACGTGTCGATGGTACATTTTTATAGTTTTAGATCCACTTGGACCAGTAAATTTGCAACTTCTATGTTTTACCACTACACTGATATTTGTTTCTAGTGTGCAGGGTGGGGTCATGAGGGACAGTCCAGCAAGTGTGACATGAGTTGCGCGGGTGCGCCAGTCTCATTGCATCCTTGACTGGTCAATCATGCCCCACTTGCACAGATTGCTCCTGCAGCGTCTAACCTGGGTACAGAGTCTAGTTAAGACTTCTACACTGGCCAAGGCTGTTCATGACCAGATGGTAGCCCCTCCATTGATGTTATAAAGTCATCAGGTAGTTTATACCTCGTAGTCCACAGGTAGGTAAAGTTGGACATATTTTAATTCGCTTGGAAAGGTCATATCATCTATCATGCCCCCTTGAGAGTACTAATTTAATCCAACAACACGTTCATCTCAGAAGTTTGGACTTGTTTGAAGTTTCGTTGTTGGTTTTAGTTACTGTCACTCTCACCACTTTGCCTTCATTAAACTCCGTGATTCGCCCTTCGAGAACACTTAAATTTTACTAGTAAGTAGCACGATACTTCACTTATCATTATCAAAGCAAGATAATATTGACTCATATTTGAAATTATGGCCATCTGTAACACAGAATCGTGAAAACTGGAGAGAAAATAGGGAGGGCTCTATCCTGAGGTGGGATAGCTAATACCAATGATACGGTCAATAAAATGTAATTGCCGTAGGCTGTTGTGGTATCTGTTCCATTGTGTGTGTTCCAGGGTGTCCACTTCGATTAAAAGTTATCATACTTTGTCCGAGCGTTAAAATTACAAAAATCTAGCGAGTCTATAAAGGTAGTCTAGCGAATATTATAAAGATACCAACCTATCAATTCGATCCATGCCGTGGTCTTTGACTATTTATCCTAAGGCCTTGAGTAGTTGTTACTGCTTCACATTCATTTGTGCTTATCATTAAGTTGTATCTGGAACTTACTACTCCAAAATAAATTCACTAACTACAGTCCTCTTAGTTCGTTCTTAAAAATACTTATGCCCTAGTTTTGAACCTGAGCCAAATATCCTTGTCGATAATCCTGCCAAAGTTATGGTCAGAAACGGAGAGGTGAGGCGAAGTCTTCCCGCAGGGTTCTACGTCATAGATCTCCAGGATGTTTCTAGCGATGGCCTTCACTATCTTGATGGATAGTTGCTCGCCTGCAAAAATAAAATTATTTTGAAAACGTTGGTTAGCGATGTGCTTATTCGAGTGTGTTGTGTGTTGAGGGTTGAGAATGCTTTTGATTTGATTGTTCAGATAATAGGAGATGAAAATTATAGGCTCCCTGATATGTCTTGTGCTAATCCACGAGGGTAACAATGCGATAGCGATGATACAAAATTAAATATCACCAAAATAGTAATTAAACTAAAAACATAGGTATATGGAATAATGGAGGCATTTGTTTGGTAAGTACCAGACTTTCAAAACATAGCATATGCAAAAAACAAATTAATAAATGTAGCGCTCGTCGCTCCTCCACAAGTTTCGCGCGCTTTTCGCCTAGCAACTAGCAACCAACCGCCGTCATCCGCCGTGATACATCGCCCCGCTCACCCCGCAACACCGGGCGCCAACCACACGCCGCGCCCGCGCCACCTAGCTTCGAGTATTTAGTCCATACATAAGAGTATTATTGAATATAGTCAGGCCATAGCTCTGTGTTTGTGCGCATCGTTTTGCAGGAAGCTGCATCATAACCACTGTGCCCAGACTTAGACTCTATGTACTCCTATTAACTGTGCTCGTCTACCCAGTTATTAGTACTACCGGAACTTTATTTCGTGCTACATAAATAGGTAGTTTTTAGTTAGAGCTGTTTGATGAGCGACACTTGACATCTCTAAGTGAGGCAAATATAAAAGTTTATAGATACTTAACATTAAAAAAATGCTAACAAAATACAAACCGATGCAAAAACTTGGCGAACTACTAAGTTGAAATGCGTCACTGTGTCAACACAACAGCGTCATAAAGTTTTGTGCCAAGGGCCATTGATTTGTGTTCGGGTGTAACTTTCGCAAGATATTTTATCGTCTGACAATGAAAGAGAAAGTAGGCTACGTAAAGTTTGATATTTTAGTTTTGATTGATGACTTGATCATAGTTTCGTGCTCGGATAAATTGTGACTATTTTTGATAGAATATTCTTTATTTGTATGGAACAAAATAATATGGTGACAGTAACAGAGGTCTCATTGCATAGTAAAAAACTTCAAGTGTATTGTGTACTAGCTGCGCCCTTCGGCTTTGTTCGCTTGCTAACTCTGCCACCTCCGTTCACATCCACCGTTCTAGGGACGGTTGCACCTCAAGAGTAGTCGAGGAATATTTTCTCCAAAGTGCATGTAAAACCTTATTTGCATACCTAAACTTTCGCCATTTTGAATGACTCGATTTTTTCGCCATGTAAGAAACTAGTGTCGTGTAAATCGATAGGAAAAAATATACGAAACATAAAGAGTTTAGTGAAATATTCTCTGAGATGGTTGCGTTTGAAAATATATTTTTAAAAGCTTTAACTTGCAATGTTTGTATGTATGTATGTATGTATGTGTGTTTTTTTAGGTCTAATTTTGCTCAATCTCAAATTAAGTACCTAGACAAAGATTAATTCCCCCCTATTAGATAATCTTACCTACACCTTTGACCCCATTGTACCAACACCACTGATCTTGTGTGTACAATTATATTGTTGCTGTAATTACTCTTCTTTCGTCATTATTACAATTTTGTAATGGAGGATACATTTGGCGTCACTTGTATACTTGCTTATAAACAATACCAAGGATGTTTAAAAAAATACGGATTACACACCGCCAGATCTAAAGTGAAGCACCCAAGATATGCCAATACGCTCGTACGCACAAGCCTCGCGTACACTTGCACCATGTTATGCCGTACGGCCGCCACATCGCAGCGTGATCTCGACCTTGTTAGACTACATGCGTATTAGGCGGCCAGGCCAGGGCCCTATTTTATAAAGCGACAAATCATAATAAACCTACAAATGTCAGTCGAATACGCCAAACCTGCGTTACATATAACAAAAATGAATGACATTTCGATAGTTTGACTGACAATTGTCGGTTCGATTGACATTGGTCAGTGTACCATACTTTTATGAAATAGGGCCCAGGGCAGCCCGGCAGCGGAGGCCAATGAGAACTGTCTCTCTCTCATACTTCTACAACTCGTGCGCATTTAAAACGAGCGGTCAGCTGCCACGATTGCTCACACGGCCAGTGATAGCAACCTTCTGAGCAAAATAAGGGGAGGGGTGGGTGCGGATCATAACTTCCAAACGAATGGACCAACTTAGCCGCGGTTTTTATGTTTGAAAGCTGAGGTAAACGAGATGGTTCTTAGGTATAATGGGAGGAGGGGGGCGAGGGGGGGGGGGGGGCTGAGGATCATTGCTCCCAAACGAATGGACCTATTTTGATGCAGGTTATTATGTTTGAAAACTGATGTGATCGAGATACTTCTTACCTATAATTTTTATTTATTTATTTGTGCTTGTATTCATTAGTAACCCACGAACAAAGACACTGGTATTATAAGTTAAGAGTGTATATCCGTGTGGTGTCTGTCTGTAGCATCGTAGCTCCCAAACGAATGGACCTATTTCAATTTATTCTGTTTGATTATAGTTTTTTTTTAATTAGTGCTTGTTTTGTATGAAATATCGTGAGTGCAAGCTCATTAGCCGCGGCGGCCAGTACTGTACCTACTCAGATTGAACATACGCTACGATGTCTCGCCAGAACCATTTCGATACGAAATATTTATAGCAGAAATTGAAGCTTGACTCTTCTAGCTTCAATTTATGCTATATTAGATTGGAGTGATCCAAGGCCAGGTGGAAGGGAAAAGATCACGCGGCAGATCACCTACTCGCTGGACGGATATTATCAGGACGGCAACGCATTCCACAATGGTCCAATGTGCTTGCAATGCTGCCAATCGCCAGAAGTGGAGGATGATTGCAAGAGCGGCAAAACTCGCCAAGGAGAGCGATAATTAATAAGACCTCCCATGTGTACACCATCCATTTGAACAACCACGACCACTCTGCCAAGAGTGCCCGACTAAGAAGAAGAAGAGAGATTGGGTATGTCGTCAAGTGATTATTATATTTAAAACAAAGCGTGTATTCATCTTTTTCTTTTCCTTATAACTAAATACACAATAACAACTAGCTCCTTGACGTCTATTTGATAGCAACTCGTGAAATCAACTGTCCATCATCGTATCCCTGTACGTATTAATTCTGTCAAGTTCTCACGGAAAAACAAAAACAATGCAGTGTTTTGTGATGAAATTGTGTATCAACCACAAATTATCCACTCGCGCATACATACGCAGCCGCCAGTTGCTATGCTTCACTCCTTTGTTTAGCGGTGTGGACTCGGCCTTTTTTAAACCTTCTTGCCCTATACGTGTAACATTATGAAAATTTCTTTAAATTCTGATGCTACAACAGTATGACTACTTCAGGATATCTACATATTTTAATGTTATATAAGGTTGAATGACCTATAATTACGTTAAAAAAACTTTGTATATCCTATCAGATCCTAACAAACGTAATTGTAACGAACGCCAATGGTATGACGAAGATTATAGTCCGACAAACGGTACACAATTATTGACTGATTGTGTTTTATTAACAAAAACCAATTCGGCTGAAAATTTGATTCTTACAAAACTTTTGTTAACAAACATAATGTGTATTTTGTTTTATCTTTTCCCTTTAAAAAATATTTAAAAGCATATGATAAACTTTAAAATATGTTCATACCATAACGCACTAGTCAGAGTGACACCATCTTTATGAGCTTTCTCCAAACTATGTGTGTCAGGTATCATTATTATAATATGCAGTTACTTTAAACGGGATAGTGTACCATGGGGCTAAGAAAGTTTAAAAAAAGACGGAGTCTACACGGCAAAACAAACGAGTGAATCATAGTTTGCATGAGTGGATAATTTGTGGTGTTTTGTAGTTGATACACAATTTTACACAATTTCATCACGAAAAATACTGCATTGTTTTTTTGTGAGACTTCGAGATCGAGAGATCGAGATCTTGCTGCTAATCGGCATAGCATGGTATAAATGCATGCGTGAGCCTTGTGCGTACGAGCGGATCGGCATATCTTGAGTGCTTCACTTTTGATTTGGCAGGGTAGACTCCGACTTCTTTTAAACCTTCTTGCATGTGGCTTCTACATTATGTGAATAATTACATAATTACGGTTTAACTGGGATAGTGTTAGAGTTAATGATGTATGATAGAATGGAACACGTTATACACTTTATTGTATGAAAGCGGTCTCCGAATAATGGTGAGGTTCTCTTGTCACCATGTTTTAGTGTCGTAGGTACTCTTGCGGTGAACAACAAATTCAAGGTGGTCAATTGTTTATTTCTCAATTTGAATGGATAGTCACCGAGCTGTGCCGCGCCCGCATCCGCTGTGGTATGTTTTGTTCATGTTATCCACACCAATACATAACAGTGAAACGTTGTCCGCTTGTTTGTCTGCTTGCTCGGGGAGCTATCACGTGAAAACGGCGAAACCAATTTTAATGAAATTTGGAATGGAAATATGTAGCTGGAATAAAACTTACAGTACTTTTATCTCGGAAAATGGTAATTTTCCACTGGAAAACTGGAAAATGTTGATTACTCGTTGTAAGGAACGATTGCTAAAAAACGAAATAATACAAGTCTGTCAAAAAGCATCAAGAGCGTTGGTGCTATACTTTTGAGTTGGTTTTTAATATCCCAGAAGAACATAGGACGCTTTTTTTCGCGATATGCTGGAGTCCGCGCGGTTGAAGTCGCGGGCGAAAGCCAGTACATATTATATTTAAACTTATTATTCATATTATAGTGATTGTTTGACTACAATAGAAGAATCCTTAGTTGTCGCGTTGTGAAAATATCGTGTAAATTTT
This sequence comes from Alsophila aescularia, assembly GCA_946251855.1. Classification (NCBI taxonomy): domain Eukaryota; kingdom Metazoa; phylum Arthropoda; class Insecta; order Lepidoptera; family Geometridae; genus Alsophila; species Alsophila aescularia. Next base: position 45,422,650 of record OX276383.1, on the reverse strand, counting down.
CTTGTTATCTTGTGTAAGTACCTACCTAATTATGCAATTTCACTCGTGCTAATAATAATAACACTTATTATAATATTATACAATTTTAACCATAACTTTGTAATAATTTGAAATATTTTTTTATCATTAGTGGCGTTGGTAAATGTGTCTATTGTAGTTATAATCTGTGCTGAAGTAGGAGTAGATATAAATCACATAAATAATATATTGAGCTAGGGAACATATAAATTAATAAGGACTCAGTAGTGTTTGATATTGTTTGTTTGTTGTATGAGGTAGTGCTGTCCTCTAGTGTCAGAGTTTGTCAGGCCGCCCAATGGCTTCTGACATGGCTTAACGACTTGTATTGTAGGTTATCTATACTTGTTATAAAGCAGTAAGTGAATTAGTCAGTACAATGAAAAAAAGGTTACATAAAATAAGCAGCTGAACAAAAATATGACATTTTTGAAATGGGCTTCTATCTTTTTGTCTATTGGTACGTTCGCACATCACGTAAGTAGTACTGGACCAATTGCGATGCGGTTTTCACTGTTAGATAGGATATTTTTTTAAATCGTGTGTACTTTTTATCTCAATCCAAACTGAGTAATGATAAAAAACTACTCGACGGCTGAACGAATAGTACTTTAGTGGCCCTGGTTATACTATTTCCCTAAAAAAATGACCACGCGGGCAATAACGCGGGCCGCAGCTAGTTTCAAATTAAAATACTGCACATTACTTACCAATGCATTTTCTAGGTCCAGCCCCAAAAGGCAAGTACGCATAGCAATGCTTAGTCGCTCCTTCATTGTCCAAGAATCTATCAGGATTGAAAACATCCGCTTCCTTGTAATGCTCTTCATCTTTGTGTATGGCCTCAACTGGAACATTAATTGTGATCTTCTTATCAAGAATCAGACTACTGTCTTCGAACTGATATGTCTTCACACATTGCCGGGTTAAGACTGAGTAAGGAGGATGTAGTCTCAAGACTTCCTTTATAGTCACGTCTAAGAAATCTTCTCTGTTTTCCTTCGATGTTGAGTTCCTGGCCTTTTCCTGCAGTTGCGAATTCTTAGCTAACTCAAATAGAAGTGCAGTTAGTACGTTCAGACACGGTACGTAACCTTCAGTTATAAACAGCGCTAGAGTTGAAAACGCGAAATCGGTCTCGTCGTTTTTAACGTGCCTGTTCTTATCATTGATTCCTCTTTGTATTGCGTGTCCAATGTTCCTGATCTTATTCATTAGCTTTGAAGTCTTTAACTTCTCCTTTGTTTCCGAGTTTGGCTGCCCTGTTAAAGTAACTACACCTAGCATAATGTAGAATGTAGGGAAAATGTTCTTGAAGTAGCTTTTTAGTTTTGCAGTCAAAGTACGCTGCTGCACCTCCGACCGTATCTCCATTATAAGCGAGCCATCGACGTTATTACCTAGAAGCAAATCTTTGAAAACGAAGTCCAATACCTTAGACAATAACCGTTGTACGTTTGCAACTCCATTTGTTCCCGACAAACATTCTTGTAAACCATTTTCGAATTCACAATCCAAGCTGTTCAAAATCGACTCCAATCCCTCGCGCAGCAAGGTCCATTTTTCTCCATCAGCGTAAAACAAATTGTTTCGTAAACAAACATCCTGAGATTTGTCGAGACCGAGTCCTCTGCTATGGAAATTCGCGAAATCCGTAGACAGCATCCTCTTTATGACGTCTGGGTCTCGAACAATGAGATCTGGTATTCTGCTCTTGATGCGTCCCACGAATTTGTCTCTTGGGTATTTAGAGTATAACTTATTGACATCTTCGGTGTTGGATCTGATTGCCATCACTCGGTGGTAATCACTTCCGAAGAAAGGGATGGATGTTTTGTAGGGTATATGCCGGACATACCAGTAGCTGAAAAATTTTGTCACGTAGTCAAAAATAAGCGCGACGATAAGTCCGAGTAGTACGGTCAAGTTTATGAGGAAACTTTCGAAAAACATTTTTTTTTTATTTGACGTTCGCTCGTGCCGGTATTGTAGCGAACACTGTGGCATAGCAAGTGCGTTTGGTTCAGATGTGGGTCGGAATAGCGGTACCTTTCTGCTCAGCACACTGTACAAACTTTGAGATGAACCATCCATCATGCCGGTATGCAATTCCAAGCTGTATGATTTATGCATAAGAGTGAAAATTGCGCGAATCTTTTGAGTAAATACAGCCTCCAATCAGTGAGTGGTTACGTAGTATAACGGCTAGTTATATTTGTGCATTGAACTTGCCACTAAACTTAATTTGATTTGACACACATTTTTAAGAGACATCTTCTTACTTGTATGGTGCGATACGAGTACTCGTTCGCAACAAAAAAAGGTAGGTACGTGAGACGAGTTGAGCATCAAAACAATTATTTTGAATGTTAGTAAAATAGAGACTTCTCTTCTTGAGGGAGATTGATTACTTTTCTCTATTTTTAGAAGTCCAGATTTTATCATTTAAACATCCATACGTGCGTCCTACTTTCCAAAAATTGATAATATTCAAGATTCAACCCTGACGCTTTGATTATGATATGAAAGGTCTTTGCTCCAACATAGGTACCTATCGTACCGAGCCGAGTCGATCCTACGACACCGGTCCGATCCTCGGATTAAAAAAGTTATGTGAGGATTTGTCATCGCTCCGTACTTCGGATCCTGTTGCTATCAATACATATTAATGCTTGGATTTCAAAAGGAAATGTGTAAGACTTGTAAGTATACACCTACTTAATTTAATTGACATGTTGACGACAATTATTTAATAATTGTTAAACATTGTACCATCACAGAACATATAATAATAGAACCTTCAAGGTAACATGTCAGTAATTAAATAGATTTGTGTTATAAGTCCTTAGTCACTTCCGCTGTTTAACAAGCAGAAAGTCTGTAGGTGCAGCTAGGTCAATATATACAAGGATGTACGTTAATGAGCGCCTCTCGAAGAACAATAGCATGCTTTTTTTCAAGGCGCGTGGAGAAGCCCGTTCTCGCGGCTGGAGGTACGTTTGGACCAGAGGCGGACGTATTTTTGTCCGCCGCGAAACTGGTATGGCTTCTTTCCGGGTGCGTTCAGAGGTGGACCTCAGGCAGATATTTGGCGGCGATTCGTGTGTTGGGTCGGCTTTGGTCACGCAGGGAGTTTCTCATTGAAGCGAAATAAAAAAACAAGAAGCTATTTTAAAATAGTATATTATTTATGTTTCACGTTTACAATGTATAGATACTTGACTGTATTTTGGCGTAGTTACATCGTAATTACTTTTGATATATCAACACACTATCTCTTAGTATGTTATAAGTAATAAAATATGTGGTATTTATTTTGAAACTAAATCCACTTGGAGGCTTCGACATAATAACAGGAGTTATGTAGCTAATATTTATACGAATTTCAATTTGATTCATTTTTGTAGTCTGACTGTTTATTATTATTATGATGGATTAGTTATGCAGTTGCTTCTGCGCGTTGTGTCGTTGTTTGTTTTTGTAGATAATATATTACAACTTATTTGATGGCTACTAAAAATCTTATAGTTGGATTATACAATGCAGGTTCCCTTGGCACTAGCCATGACAACATCATAGCGTCTGTTACTCAAAGTAGTGTAGATATCCTGGCTTTGAATGAGACCTGGATCTATTCGGGTCAGGAAGGGCGCGCCCCAGCGATCCCGGCGTACAGATTGAGGCACACACCGCGACCGCGCGGGTTGCGATCCCGTGGTGGCGGCGTTGGTTTTCATATCAAACGAGGTGTCGTCGTGCGGGCTTGGCGTCACCCGGTTGATCCCATTTATAGTGCAGTTGAACAAATGTGGATAACTGTGAACCTTAACGGAAAAAAGTTAATAATTGGTACGGCTTATCGGCCTAGATGGGTTAACGTTGATTTATTTTTTTGTGCAATCACAGACTCTATTAGTTCTATTCCTAAATACGATAACTTGATTTTACTGGGTGATTTTAATATCAATGTTTTAAATATTGATACAATTAAGTTTCGGTCCTTTCTATCGTGTTTTAACATAGAACAGTTAGTAACTGAACCTACTCACTTCACTGAAACTAGCCAAACACTGATTGATGTGGTATGTACCGATTTGCGTACACAGAGGATAAGTTTGGATCTTGTAGGAACACTTTTTGGTCACTGTCTTGTGGTTTGTGAATTTAATATTAAACGTTTAAAACCTGTTCCTCGTACCATAATTTATAGGCCTAAGAAAAATATATGTGTAGATAATTTTAACAATGACTTGCAAACTCTAAGATGGGATCTTATATCCCAGCACTGTGATATTAATGAAATGGTTGCAACGTTTAACCTCGGTTTCTTAACTCTTTTTGACATCCACGCACCTGCTACGTCAATCGTTATCAGAGATCGTTCCTATCCTTGGATCACAGATACCATAAAACTCATGATGAAGTTACGTGATGAGGCTGCAGCAGATTACCATAAAACGAATTCTGATAGTAAAAAAATATATTACAAATCCTTAAAATCCACAGTAAATAAAGCACTTTTTCAAGAAAAAAACTGCTTATTTCAAACAAAACATTAATAATAACATTGGAAACTCTAAACAACTTTGGAAGAATCTTAACAATACTTTGGTAATACAAAAAATTATACTAAATTACCGTCTTTTTTCAATAACCCCGATATCATAAATAAACACTTTTTGAGTATACCAGGTAGCTCAAATTCTTCTATTTCCCAGTTAGTGATGCAGTGTTCTGTATCGAACAAATTAGTCTGGACAGTCTGATTAAAATAATAAGAAGTTTAAAATCAAATGCTGAAGGTTGTGATGGTATTAGTTTGGATATGTTATTAATGACGTTTCCAAATACTATAGATTGCATACAAGCTCTTATAAATACCTCAATTGAGACTAGTACGTTTCCCGATGTTTGGAAACATGCAATCGTACGTCCTTTACCAAAACACTGTAATCCGGTTGACTTAAAAGACCTCAAGCCTATCAGTATTTTACCATGCTTGTCAAAAATTTTGGAAAAGGCAGTATGCTCACAGTTGACAGAGTTCCTTGAAACCAATAACATCTTGCCTGAAGTACAGTCGGGTTTTAGGAAAGGGCGTAGTACTACTACCGCTTTACTTGATGTTACTGATAATATTCTCAGTGCTCAAGACAAAGGAATGTGTACAATTTTGGTATTGTTAGATTTTTTGAGAGCATTTGATTGTTTGAACATGTCTTCTATTGTCTAAATTGAGATATTATGGGTTTGATTCTGAAGCGATACAGTGGTTCAACAGTTATCTAAGTATTCGTTACCAGTATGTGAAGATTGATCGTGCCGATGGTTCCTCATTGGTTTCAGAAATGCTGGCTGTAAGTAGAGGAGTGCCGCAGGGCTCTATTTTGGGACCTATTCTTTTTATCTTGTATTCAGCTGACATTGTAACGCATATTAAGAACTGCAGGTTTCATATGTATGCGGACGATATTCAGGTATACATATCTTGCAAACCACATGACGTTGATTTGGCTATCGCCAAACTCAACGAAGATTTCGTTAGAATAGCTACATGGTCTTCTAATAACTGCCTGGAATCCAGTTAAAACAAAATATATTGTATTCGGCAGTAACCATCACATTGCTAATATCCGTTCATCAGCGAGTGTCATGATCGTGGGTGAACCTATCGAGCGGGTATACGAGGCTCGTAACTTGGGCTTACTTATGGACTCTGAACTGCAATTCAAAAAGCATATTAGTAAATGTATAAATAATTGCTTATATAAATTGAAGGTATTATATCAAATGAGACTTAATCTTAAAGAAGAGCTGCGTATCCAATTAGTTGAATCATTAGTTTTGTCGAAATTAAATTATATGGACACTGTTTTTGGTCCTCGTCTATTAGTGAAAACACAAAAATTAATACGAAGAGTTCAGAATACTTGTGCTCGTTTCTGCTTCGACATTCCGTTAAGGTCACATGAGACCCCATTTTTGAACAAACACTTACTTTTGAAAATGAAGCATCGCCGTAAGCTTCACTTGGCTTGTCTTCTATTCGGTGTCATTAAGTTCAAGGAGCCGACTTATCTGTATGATAAGTTGTCTTGGAAGGCTAGTCGCAAGTCCCTTGAGTCACGCCAATGCTCGACGCAGCTTGTGACAGAGCGGCACAGTTCAGCCGCCTTCAGAGGAAGTTTCCGTTATGCTGCGTCCAAGTGTTGGAATAATATCCCACCGCCACTAAGGAACCTGCAAAGCATACATGGATTTAAATTTAAGCTGAAAAGATTTATATACGCGCATCAAAAAAGCGAAGAACCTCTAAAATACGATACCAGTGCTTTTTAAACTCCTTATACTTACTTGTATTTTCCGTGCAAGCATTTTTTATATACATAAGTTTGTTCTGTAAACCATCAGTTTTTGTCTACCAACTTCACTTTATTTTGCTGTCTGGTCTGTGGGCACATTAATACCTCAGACAATTTAAGATATATGGAATATGCCTCACTTCCACAGACTATATAGGAGACATTCAATTCATATTTTAGTTTTTGTGTGGAAGTGTTGCCAATTTATATATTAATTCGTTTGTTCCAATTCCTATTTACTTTATATTGTATTTTTGTACCTAATGTGTAATTTTTATTATTGTTATTTTTTTATTTTATGTGACATTTCCGTGCGTGACGTCACCTGCCGTTCCCAACGGAAGACCAGCGCTGGTTGTTATTAACCAGCATTATGCTGAGTTGGGGCCGGGTTATGGCAAAAAACTTAACTAACTACTTAGGTACTAACTTATTTCTTTAATGTTTTCATTTTGTGTACTTGTTTTTTGCCATAAATAAAGCTATGTCTATGTCTATGTAATATATAGTAGTCAACAACCTATACAAGTCCACTGCTGGACATAGAACTCTCCCAAGGCGCGGCACCGACCCCGGTCTTCGCCACTTCTCTTCCAATGACTGCGCCAGCTACCTTGCGCAGATCGTCGCTACATCTAGCCTGAGGGCGTCATACAGTACATCTACTAGTAAACGTGCTTCAACTTCGACCACATCATCGCTTTCCATCAGGTGAGATCAAGGTCTAACGAATGCCTAGACAGTGATAAAAAAAAGAAGATAACACCACGAAAAGATATCAACATTTTTATTGGGGCAATATGAAAGCGACGCTTTGTTTACATTGAATTATTTTCGTAAGTTATGTTGCTTCGAGTGTTAATATAACTTTTAGGTAGGTAGATGTTCGTTAATGTACACGAGTGTGATACAAACGCAAAAAAGGTGCCATTTCGCTTTCTCTCCGAAACTCCACGAGGCAGTTTCAGTAAAGCTTCACCACTTTACTGAATCGTGACTTCGACTACGACTTGACTAGATTTTTTACTAATTACCTGATTGACTGGGACTCGACATATTGTTTTAGTGATAAAAACATACAAATTTTAATATTTCTTTACTTGAGGCTGCTGGCTATGTGCACTAGTCATGCACTAGTCGTGCGCAGCCAATTAAAATAAAAAATCTGATATAACCGCGTTATTATCTTAATTGTGTTGTAAATGCATGGATGGTTAGATGCTTTCATTATTTTATGCTCCAGTTTACAATGATTACCGTAGCGCAGCTGCAACCTTACCCACAGCATAGATACAATAATAGAAGGATATTTTATTTATGCCCACAGCATATATGCAATTCATTTATGTTGTTCCAAGGAATTTATATAGGTACTAATAGTGCTATTAGTATATAAATTCCTTGTGTTGTTCCAATATACTGCCATCTGTGAGAATTTTATGGAACTTAAACGTGCAACAGTAAATTCTGTCGCTTGCCTTAACAGCGAAAGTCTTGAATCTTGTAGCCAGGCTATTACTAAAGTAAAAATTCTGCTATGCTATTGGTGTACGTAGTTCAAGAGTTTTATGGTAGATGGCGCTGTAAGAAAATATGAATAAAAAATGAGATACCCTAGGGTATCTCATTTACCTTAGTACATTTGCACTATTAGTACCTATATAAATTCCTTGGAACAACATAAATGAATTGCAATATCGACCCTTCGAGTCTCATTTACCTAGGGTAGTTCCTCTCTTGCGATCTATTGCTGTAGATCGCAAGAGAGGAACTAATGCGAAAAAAATGACCATATAGTTCTATCAAACTAGATCAAATATATTTTATTTGATAAAAATTAACATAGAATCAAAAAATTATGAAGTACTTATAGGCAGACAAAGAGTCAAAATAATTTGAAAAGTCCAAACTATTTTATAAGGCCGAAGAAAAGAGCCGTAAGAATAATATCCAGTAACATTTAGCCTGTATAGCTGCTGTGGTATTACCGTGTCATTCCGTTTGAAGATTAATGTCAGTGTTTAATATTAACTTATTTGTTTTCATGATTCAAGTTTTTCTTATATGGAAACGTGTTCATAAGAAAAAGTAAAAATTAGCAAACAAACTATTTTTTCGTGACACGGCAAGTTCAAAAAAAGGTAAAAAACATAACGACACAAAACGTCATGTCGACGGAGAGACATAGAGACAGATACTTTGACATTAATAATAATTTTATGTGTGATAGTGTGATTGATAAGAAATAACGCGTCACTATCACATACATAGTTCCAGTTAACTAGGAATCTAATCTGTATCTAGGGGATTAAGAACTATGTGAACTATGCCGCAAGAAACATCCAGACTCAGACCAAATAACACCAATATAATATTTGCCGCACGCAAGGACGGATCCAGCCTTCGAATCAGGGGTCACACCGAACGGTTTCCAAAATTATACAATACTAGCTATTCCCCGCAGTATCAATTGCGTAGCCTATACCACTCGGGAATAGTTTAGCTTTGAATCAATTTTCAAAATCAGGCTAGTTGTAATAATCTCATACAAACAAACATAATTTTTAACTAATATTTTGAGCCACTTAGACATATTTTTATTGTGTTATGTAAATGTGAAAAAAACAAACATTTATGATCGATCTTCTATGATTGCGAGACATGTTATATAACGAAAGAAGCGCGAGCGAAGCGATCGCGAAATTTTGAGCTACTCATACATTTATTAGTGTAGTTATATAAAAAAAACTGAACGTTTATAATCACACATAATGTGTACAAAACATATTATATTATTAAGAAAGCGTGAGAGTAGCGAGCGTGAAAATTTTGAGCAATTTCAGTTATATTATACGAATGAGGAAACAGAATATACCATTTGACAAACGCAAGAACAGCGTGCGCGAAAATGTTCGGTAAAAAATAGACATTCATGGAATTCCTCAGCTTGATAAATTAGGTCGTAAATTAGGTTATATCACAAAGGCACGAGCAAAGCTAGCGCAAAAATGTTGAACTATTTGTAGTCGTGCGTATGACAAAAGATGAAAGTTACTATGGATCCACTGAGCAGATAGATATATGAACGCAGCCAATAATAACAAGCGCAAACGTAGTTAGCGCGAGAATTTTAAGTTATTTCTTGAAATGTTTATTAAAACTGACGGAAAACATGATGCTTTTTATCCTTCATTCAATAGGCAATAACAGAAAAAGGTGCGAGTATAGAGAGCGCGAAAAATTGGAGTTATTTCTAGTAAGTTTGTGTTTCATCAAAACATGATATTATTATAGTGGATAGATTCAGGCGTTACTTTGCGGAAATCCATATTCAAAATACAAAATAATAATATGTAGCTTACTTCCGCCAAAACTGTAAGTCAGACAAATGATAAATAGTAAAATTAAATTATATAAAAAGTAAAACCCCACGCAAAACTAACCCTACCCAAATTGAACTATCGTAATATATCAATGAAACGAAAGCTAAGGCCTGGAAGCCAGAAAAAACACTTATATATTTATATACATTTATATACACACAATAAAAATAACTCACGCTAAACAAACCCTACCCAAACTCAACTATCGTAACACTTGTGATGTTGACTCGTCGATTGCTGGACTGACTCAGCACTCCAGCACTCGACGAGTCAACATCACCCGAAGATGCCTCGTGCAGAAGCTAAACACGTCTCGTATTGATGTCAGACGTTTGGTATTTGGATCGAGGTATATATATTTTTATTGTGTATATATATATTATATGTATATAAATATATGAGTATTTTTTCTGGCCTCCAGGCCTTAGCTTTCATTTCATTAATATTTTACAATAGTTCAATTTGGGTAGTGCCTTGTACATATTTTTTTTATTGCGGACTAGGCAAACAATCTAGCGGTGCACAGTAGCGCCATCTAGTTACCTTATTCTACAACTGACATTAATAACATTTATTTTTTTATTACGGACTAGGCAATGGTTTGACCACGATCTCACCTGATGGAAAGCGATAATGTGGTCGAAGATGTAGCACGCTTGCCTAGTAGATACGTATTCACTCTTGACTTGAACACACCGGGGTTATAATTTACCGGAAACACTGTCGAGAGCAGGGCATTCCACTCCTTTGCAGTTCTTATAATAAATGAAGAAGCGTAACGCTTCGTTCTTGTGCGAGGTATTTCAACCGTGAAAGGGTGGCGCTTTGCTGATCGTCTAGTCTTACGGTGATGGAAAGGTGATGGGGGAATCAGGTTATTTATTCTGTGGTAGGGTTTGTTTAGTTGTACTTTTGTTATAATTTAATTTTACCGTTTATCATTTGTCTGACTTACAGTTTTGGCGGAAGTACGCTACATATTATTATTTTGTTCATTTGACGTGATATTATTATAAAGGCGCGAGCGAAGCGAGTGCGGAAATTTTGAGATATTTCTATTAGTGGAACAAATAAACATGATTACAAAACATACGAAAAAACAAATGGAACTAAAAAGTCTTTGGTTGAAATAAGCCCGGGGGGGGGGGGGGTCATGACCCCCATGACCCCCTCCCTGAATCCGCGCTTGGCCGCACGGGGATCGAACCCGTAGGCTCAAACGTCACAGTCAGCTCATTACCAACTATTACGAGGGAGCTGACAAAGTCCAAGTTATCTAAGCTCTAGCAGCTACACGCGCCAATAAAAACAAACAAAACGGAAACACAATAAAACATTTTATCCGCATATTTGGCTCCGAACGAAGAGACTCTGCGAGACTTGAATCTTGTTTCTATGTAGCCAGGCTAAAACTAAAGTTTAAATTCTACTATGCTATTACTGTACGTAGTTCAAGAGTTATTTGGTAGATGGCACTGTAAGAAAATAAGCTCCGAGTAATTTTTTCTCCATATACATATGATCTGCTAGAATATGTGTGATACTGATGACGTGTCATGATGACCTGAAGACTGACGTGGACGTGTCCCAGCTCCTAATATGCTGAAGAGTTTATGTTATGCAAAATTTGTTATTATTTGCTCATTAATAGTACATTTATTACAAGGTGCCCAAATGTTCTAGCCAGTTGGCAGCGTAACCAACATGCTGGCAGCATTGCCCAGCTGAATTAAAATGCTAAATCGATGAGCCAAATATTATGATTATGGTCACGCGTCGTAGGTTTTAGAAAACCAAAAAAAACTCTATAGTGTGGTAGTAGGTAGGTAAATTAATATTTCAGAAACCTTGGAACAGCAAAAATTAAAAATTTACGAGAAGAAGGTAATTAAGAAATACATTAGGTAGTGTCACAGTATAAATAATAGTTTGAATGTGGTGTGAACGAAGAATGAGCCCCGTTTTTAATTCAAGGAGGTTTTCAAGTCGTCTGTATTTTTTAAACCGACTACGGTGAAGCAAGGGAATGGTAATGAGTTTAACAGTCTATGTATTAAGTGTAATTTAACCACTTTTTGAACCATTCTATCACTTTCTTATCTAATTAATATATGTACTTGCTAGTTTTGCATAATAATTCTGTTTGACTTGCTGAGCGCTTTGGTGAATACTGTAAGCGCAGTAAGTAATTTAATAATAAATATATAAATTCATAATGTATCCATGTATTTGGGAAGTTCCACCATAGCGTCGCTCCTATTGGTCCAATTTTGAAAACCGATTCATCTTCAGAGCTGTGTTCACTTACAACGCTCGAATCATCCGTGGGATCATCGCTCGATCATCCGGAGTTAGTGAACGACTTTGGACGTCCACATACAACTGACAACTGTCAAGTGTCAGTTTCGTACTATTCCTCCCCTCCCCTACTATTTTTCGGATGACCCAGGCGAACGCCCGACGACGCCGTGAACGATTTCGAGTGTACGCGCGGGTGATCCGTGCGTCCTCGAACGTAGTAAGTGAACGCGCCCCAGGTATAGTGTCATCGGCTATTTTTTACTCGACCGTAGTCGAGTTTTAGTTTTTGAACTAAGGTCTTGTTTTATGTCCGGGTTCGCACGGGCAGCTAAGGGTTTCTCTTTATTTGTACACGATTCTACTCATGTTTTGATTGTCTAATTTGAACAAAAAACGGTTATTGTGACTTTACATAGACATACAGCCTCGCGAACTTTTTTGTGAGTAATGATGAGTACTTTAAATAAGTAGTACATTATTTTATGTATCATCAATAGTTTTCGCAGCGCACGCCAAATAATGACCTTTATAGTCAATTTTTTGATACATTGGGTTACATTATTGAGTTTATTCATTACAAACAAACATACCATCAAATTGTTCTCTTTATAATATTAGTGTAGATGTAGACTAACCCTAACCACAGAATAATTAATAGTATGTACTACCCTAACAACCTGCGCGTGCGTATCCCAAAACATTAGTCACATGCGCGTGACATCATAACCAAGGATCCCGATAACCCGCGATATACAATCGCCCATAACTCATGCTTTGTTAGAGCAATACTGGCAGCACACAGCGAGGCTCTGGTAACATCGTTAATTATTCGTTTTAATATTAATTGCCGGTGGTTATCTTTAGTTTAGTTGTAACAAGATTATTAGTTTGGAGTTGGCTTGGAGTCATTGGATTGTTCAATTCTGAATTAATTAATATTATGTCAAATTAGAATGCAGTTTGCACCTCAGCTCCCGGAAAAATAATAGATGGAATACGTGTCGTTAAGTGCATTTTTTTGAACTTGGGTTCTCCGTTGATACCAAACAAGTAATGTACTAATTATGTGCCCTCTGACACATTTGTCTTAACACGAGGCAACCTTAAAAGTTCTTCACTGGCTGAAGAATAGAAGAATAGAAGGTATAGCACAGAATAATTTTGGTGTATGCAAAGAATAATTAAGTCAGCCAATCAGTGCGTCCTACCAGACATGACCTACGGAGCCGAAACGTGGAGACTCATGGTCAAATTAGTCCACAAATTTAAGGTAACTCAGCGAGCTTGGAGTTTCTCTGAAGGACAAGATTCGTAATGAAGATATCTGACGGAGAACCAAGGTAACCGACATATCTCAAAGGATAAGCAAGCTAAAGTGGCAGTGGGCTGGTAACATTTCCTGAAGAAACATTAAGGGGTAGACGAATTCTCGAGTAGAGACCACGTTCAGGCAAACGTAGTGTAGAACGCCGTGTCCAGGTGGAGTTACGATCTGCGAAAAGCGGCTAGCAGAAAATGTACGAGGAGAGCTGAAGACCGAGCTCAGTGGCGTGCATTAGGAGAGGCCTCCGTCCAGCCGTGGACTGATATAGGATGATGATGATGATGAATAACTCTTACGCCCATGATGGTAAGAACTTTTAATAGCAAAATATTCCTGGTCGTTTTGTATCCAAATTATGGGGCTAGTCTTAACTGCAATGGCCACACTCCAAACTGACCATTTTGCATAGGTATAGATAGATCCACACAACGGCAAAAGTTCCAAACTGCCCACGATTTATACAGGTGTATCAAATGTAATAAAAGGTACTCTCAGTTAAATATAATGGCCTTTAAAACTTAGTACCACACGTTTAATGTCTGTGTATTCGCGCATCAGTTTAGAAGTACTGGTCCGAAAGCGTTACGATTTTCACTTTTGGATAGCTTAAGGTTTGACTTTAAAACCTACTTAATATCTGTATCCGATAATTGGGAAACAAAATGTAATGAAAAAATGACTAAGGTTAAATGACTTACTAAGTTTTGAATAAAACTACTGGACTGATTGCGATGCAATTTTCACTATTGGATAGCTTAGGGTTTGATTTAAAAACTGGTGTATTTGGTATCTCAGTGCGACGAGCAAATTAAAACATTTAAAAAAACTCATCATCATTTCAGCCTTTAGCAGTCCACTGCTGAACATAGGCCTCCCCCAAAGAGCGCCATGACGAACGGTCTTGTGCCGCCTCCATCCACCGACTCCCTGCGATGGCTACAATGTCGTCCGTCCATCGTGTCTCCCTACACTTTGCTTGCTTGTTCGTGGTTGCCATTCGAGAATCTTTATTGCCAGCGGTTGTCGGCTCTGCGAACTATATGGCCTGCCCATTGCCACTTCAACTTGCAAACTCTGAGAGCTAGGTCTACTACTGATTTCCTTGTTTCGGATTCTATCACGTGTGAAACACCAAGCATAGCTCTCTCCATTGCACGCTGCGCGACTTTAAGCTTGTGTATGAGACCAATAGTTAGCGACCACATCTTAGTGCCGTTTGTCATCACTGGCAACACGCACTGATTATAAACTTTTGTCTTGAGGCTCTGCGGTATTGGCGACGAGAAGTTACGCCATGTAATTTCCCGAACGCTGCCCACCCGAGTTGGATTCATCGGTTGACATCTTTGTTGAAGTAGGATCTACCCAGTTGGATCGTCTGACCTAAGTAGACATAGTGATCAACAGCTTCGATTATATATTATGCTTCGACATGGGCATTTGACATGATGTTAGTCTTACCCATGTTCATTTTAAGATGGGCCTGTTGGGAAACAATATTGAGGTCATTGAGCATTGTGACCTCAATATAATTAATCCTATTTCTATATAATTATTTCTACCGTTTGTTTTTCATTTTGGGCGTAAATGGTATGTAGCGCAAATTAAAGTAAAACAATAGAGATTCCAAATAAAATGAAAATAGAATCCATTTTTACCCGACTATGGCGAAGCAAGGGAAGAGTTATGAGTTTAACAGTCTATGTATGTATGTTTGTATGTGGATGTTCCACCATACCCCTATTACTCCGATTTTGACAAGCGAGATGTCAATCGATTCGTCTTCAGTCATAGGCTTTCTTTTTACCCGACTACAGCGAAGCAAAGGTAGGTTTATGTGTTCAAACTAAAAGTTTGGTTTGATTTTGACAAGTGAGGTATCATTCGATTCGTCTTCATCGCAGGAGTGTCTTAGGCTATTTATTACCGTAGTCGGGTTTTGTTATGGTTTTTACCTGGAATAGGTACTGACATTCTCTATAGTTAAAACGAAGGTTTACCCACCCCTTCGACCACATCATCACTTCTCATCAGTTGAGATCGTGGTCAAACAATTGAATAGTCCGTAAAAAATAATAGTTTAAAAAAACTAAAAATCACGCTTTATATAGAAAACCAAACTAAAAAATAGAAAATAAATTTTAATAGTGTAAATAAGAAAGAAATGTTTTATTTAAAAAAAAACGTGGGGTGCATGGGTCAATAGTTATAAATATTTCATTGACAGATATGAGAAGAAGGATTATCATTTCGATATCTTAAAAAGCACCCCACGCTTTTTTTTTTAATAAATCGTTTTTTTCTTATTTACACTATTAAAATTTATTTTCTATTTTTTAGTTTGGTTTTCTATATAAAGCGTGTTTTTTAGTTTTTTTAAACTATTATTTATTTTCGGTCTTTGACAAGTGTGCAAAATTTGAATGAAATCTGACCGTTTAAAGTGGGTCAAAATAGCGTCCAAAGGAGTCGGTTACAAACATACAAACATACAAGTGAAGCTAATATAAAGCGTACAAAAAAGAAGGGTTTCTAGGTAGGTATCTAAGAATGTGATAACAAATGATTATTATTTATTCATTACCTATTGTTTCTTAAAAGTATTTTCTTAGTTTTAAACTTATCGTTCAGACTGTACACGAAATTAATCGTGGGCAGTTGGAACTTTGTCGTAGGTTTTTATAAAAATAAAATTACCGTGGTCAGTTGGTAGTGTGGTCAGGTGGAACTAATCCTAATAGAGAGTCCATCCCCTTTTAAAAACTTTTTTAATTACTACCTACTTTCATCGAACTACCTTCACAGGTAGTAATATCTTGTTTTCATCATAGATGTTTTTCATTTCATTCAATCACATCATTCATTATTCAGACTGCATCCAAGAAATATGCATGTAGATTTATTTATGTGTGTGAGGCTCTTTACAAAATATTGTCACACATAGATAGATAGATAGATAGATAGATAGATAGATAGATAGATAGATAGATAGATAGATAAATTCTTTATTGCACACACCACAAACAAAATCAACAAAAAATAAAGGAATAATAGCAGAAGAAGTGTACATATACTTTGATATTTCTTTTTGGAGCCTTTACCTACATATTCTGTGGCTGAATATCACGTCATTTTATTAAATGGGATAAATAAAACATTTAATTTTAAGTGGGAGACCCTTGTTCTGCAGTGGATGTCTTCGGTCTCGCTTGGGACCAGTTATACCACTGAATTATACCAGTAATGGTAAATGTGGTACTAGTTAATACCAGTTATACCATTAGACAATTACATCATGGTATAAAATGGTCTTTACTTGTACGACCTATACTCTAAATGGTATAAGTGGTATAGGTTGAGACCATTTATACCATTGGATTATACCATTATGGCAATAAAACTACTTGATGGATTTGATTCTCGTCTGATGTCACAAAGCGAAAGACCAATGACGAATGCTTCAGAAGTACCACATCACTAGCGAATGTCACGAAGTAAATGAATTGATATCTCTCAGGCGTAAAGAGCTCTTTAGACCTAGCAAAGTTATTTATCAACTTTTATTTATTCAAAGTGGAACTAATGACACAATAAGAAAAAGAAGAAAATTAATTAATATAATGTTTTCAAATATTGCCACAAACAAGTACATGCAATTCAACAAGACATGTTCAAACACTACCCGACCACGCTCGGGTAAAAATTGCCTATGACACAATTACTGTGAAGACAAAACGATTTATATCTCGCATGTCAAAATCGGATCAAGTTTTTAGTTTGAACACATAAAACCCTTCCGTTGCTTTGCCGTAGACGGGTAAAAAAATTGTTTAGGACAGTATAAAATATGAAGACAAATCGATTGATACCTCGCTTGTCAAAATTGGAGCAAGTTTTTAGTTTGAACACATTACCCTGCCTTTGCGTCGTTATAGTCGGGTAAAAAATTACCTCATTACCTGAAGATAAATTGATTAATACCTCGCTTGTCAAAATCGAACCAATAAGGGCTATAACATCCATATAAATACATACATAGACTGTTAAACTCATTAACATTATCTTGCCTCGCCGTACTCAAGTAAAAATAGAAACTCTCCAATACACATTCTATACACCACAGTATCCAATCAAGCTCACTCACTTGACCCTGTCGCAATCAAAACTATTTCGGTTATTCATTCGTCAGTCGTCACTACCATTCGCGATTCGATCAAATCGATTCCGCCCGACAAAAGATCGATGATCGATACACCACTGTGATCGAAAAGTCGATCTTTTTGTGTACTTTATTGATTTTTAATCGACCGCGAAGGCTCTATCACAAAGGGTATGAATAGGCACGTGGTAGAAAAAGTAGTAATAGTAGGATTATTTTTTGAGGTTGAAATTGAAGATGTATTGTGTTTTTTTAGATGGAGGTTCTGTCGTGTCGTGATCTAAATGGGTTGGGTGATTCGACTTCCACTTTTTCTGTCTTTTATTTTTGTTTGATGAACGGTGGAATGTTCTTTCATGTGTATGACTTTTGATTTTTGACTCATCTGAGTTTAATTTGTTTTAGTATTCGGTTTCGCCCGTTATTTGGAGAAAGTCTATTGTATGATACTAAATTGGTTGAACCTATTAGAATAACAGTGTAAAGGAAGACAAGGAAGAACTTATACTAAAAAAAAGCAGGACTCTCAGGAAAAAACGAGAAATCTGCGGAAAAAGCTGCAAGGCGTAGCTAGAGCTATTATCAGTACGATTGTGCTATCTCACGAAGGCGGGTTGGTCTTGATTGTGTGTCTAGATAAATTGTTTCTGTGAGCGTAAACTCAGAAGCAGCAGCTCGTGCGGTTACTCTTATGCACACTGAAACAATGTGCACGTGCATCTACATACACAATCAAGACCAATGCACCTTCATAAGATAGAACATCTGTATAAAATTACCACGATAACATCAAGAAATTAAGGGTTAGTCCAACAAGTTCCAGTATTTGTTCTACGATTCAAAAGGTGCTCCAATTAGTTCTACTGATCAGTATGACATATTGGATTAGAACAAATTGTATATTGGCTGCTGTGCCGTTGGCTACCAGTAGGAGTACTTGAAAAAAAATAAGCTTCTATCATCTCTCAACGTATTTGTTACAATATTCATAGCCTCACATAAAGTGGGTGAAGCCTGAACCACACATAACATTTTTCGTAGGTTATTTGACTGGTAGTTATGAGTCATGTTGTCGTGGAAGATATTCAGTAAACGAATGAAGTTTATGTATTTATGAAGAAAACAATGATAGTACTTTTATGATAGTACTTTGGAATCAAACTTCATTATTTAGGACCTTTAGGCCATTCGTTACCTACCATTCATTCAGACACGATCACTCTCTACATTAGAGCGAACGTAGTGCATAATAATTATATACATATAATAAAACTGTATCAGGTCCAATTCAGTACACCGAAGAAATTTTGAAAAAAAAAATTGGACGCTTTTCTGTATTCCATACTAAAGCCAAAACTGTATATTATTTCTTTCATTTTGTCTGTCTGTCTGTATCTTGGCCGCGCTTAACGCCGAAACTCCTGGATGTATTCAAATGAAACTTGGCATGTTTTGAGTTCATACTACGAGGACCTTGGATACTTTTCATCCTGGTAAATGAAAGTATTACCGCAGGATAGGCGTATTTTATTTGGAGTTGGTATTCATGTTTTACGGTTTATAGTTACATCCATAGTTCTTCTCTAGGATACTCAAGGAATATTCCACCAAATTTCAAATACCTATAGGGCCACCGGTTTAGGCTGGGCGTCGTCTGTCTGTCAGTCAGTCAGTCAGTCAGTCAGATAGTAGGTATGTCACAGTTCTGTTTTATAGGCATGATTAAAATAATTTAATAAAACACATATTTTTATTATTCTGCCCAATAGTGAAGCGCATCTTTACTTATAATAAAGCAATAAGTACCAAATATAAGTATCTGTACAAGGAAATATAAAAAAAAAGTAAGGTAGGTAAGATAATAAGCAACTGAACAAGAATATAACATTTATAAAAATCGTGTCTATCTGTTTGTCTGTTAGTCTGTCGGTCTGTATGTTTATCAGGCATCACGTAAAAAATCTTGGACCGATTGCGATGCGGTTTTCACTGTTGGATAGCTCAGAGTTTGACTTAAAAACTGGTCTACTTAGTATCTCAATCAAATGAGTAGAAGCCGAGCAATCGATAAATCTTTTTGACGGTTGAAGGAATTTTGATCAAATGTTGGTAAGTTGGTATTTTAGGTCTTGGAATAGTACATAGAGTTCTTTTAACCTAGAGAAATGGCCACGCGTGCGAAGGCGCGGGTACAGCTACTCAAAATTACAAAAACAACAACATCTAACCATCTACTTAATCCCACCTACGACCACATTTCTAGACCCACCAATTTGACATCGCTGTTTGTACGCTTCCAATTTGGCCAATAAAGACAAAAAACTCGTTAAGTTTATTATCCCTAATAAACGATTGTATATGGCCAGGGAAGGTAATGGTGCGGTCATTAGACTAATGCTATCGCCCGAGGAACCGTCTCCGTGTCGCCAGGAAGATGATGGGATAAATGCACCGGTGGATATTAGTCCTGGGCTAAAAAACTGTAAAGTGGCCGTTGCTTGGTGGAGAATATATCACCGTGTTTTGGTCGGCATCAAACTGCCCATGTTGATTCGAATCGATTTAGAATTTTTTAAACAAGCGTTGGTTTCATCATATTGATACAAGAGGCATTACTAACTCGCTAGATCGACGTTATGAAAAAAGTCAAGCAGCTCACCATAGTTCAGTGTGCTCGTTATGACTCTAAGGGGCAGGAAAGAAACGTATCGCTAGAGAAGCAGTATTGGATAAAAAACAAGGACGTCTATATCCTCTTTCATAGGTACTGCTATGACAACCTATTATGCCCACAAGAAAACAGCGAATTTATGCAACCACGGCCTTTCTGATGAGAGTATAGGAATATATACAATATGTCTGAACATAAGAATTGGAGACTTTAACAGCGTATTATGCACTTAATTTAATCGAAGAAAAAAAAAGAGGGGGGTGCAACCACACCCCCTATTAATGCCAACTATGTTACTTTTTAAAGTGTAAAAATTATTTGATTGGCTTTAGTAATTAATATCTATGGAAGTAGAGGCTTTACAGACATAAAAATAGTATTTTTTAAGAGTGAAAATAATATTTATTTAGATAATAATAACTATCTAGCATAAATATTTACACATCATGGCAAAAAATTGGCTCATGAGTAAATGAGTGTCGAAAATAACGTATATTTTTTAGATTTTCTAATCTATTGCAAAAACAAAACCGTTTACACTTCATTATTTTATACTAAAATGATAGCTTATGATCAGTTCTACCTAACAGTACTCCATTTTATAGTTCTTAAAATATAATTTTAAGAGCTATTTTTAATTGACTTCATTAAAGGTAGAGATTTTCAAGTCGTCTGTATGTCTTTCATTTTTCTTAGTATATGTATGTGACTTCATATATAAATTATTTATAAACCGAATCATTATTTAATTTAAAAGGATAGATATTCGGTACAGTCTTATTCAAATTTGATCATAATTGGCTTGGCACTTTAGTTTTCTTTTTGTATTTGCTTTCCTTAATATCTCAAATTCTAATCTAATTTGAATAATTCCTTCTTTATTTACAAATCTTTATTCTACACCTTCATTTTTAGAAAATTTGAAGTAGTTTGGTAGTACAGACCATAAGCTACCATTTAGGTACTAAATAATTAAGTTTTTACAGCTTAGTTTTTGCAGTAGAGCAGAAAATGTGAAACAAAATACGTTATTTTAGACACCAATTTTCACATGTACAATTTTTTTGCCATGTATGTAAAATATTTTAATAGAAAGTTATTATTATCTAAAAAAATATTATTTTCAGTTTAATAATCCATTTTTATTTCTAGAGCGCCTAGTAGATATTTATTAATAAATAAAGACAATCAAATAATGTTTACACTTCAAAAAGTAAAATTTCTGGCATTCATATGATGGGGTTGCTCCCCATCTTATATTTTTTTCATCGGTTAAATTAAGTGCCATATACGCTGTTAAAGTCTCCGAGTCTTGGGTCTAGACATATTGTATAAGAAAATTAATAGGTTCTTACATTACTTTAAGTGTAGATTGTGACTCGGAAAAAGAAGCCATCTTGGCCATCTGTTATTCGCAATGTGAATGTCAGCAGTAGGATCACCCTCAGCCACTGTTCGACGCTGGCCTCTCCTGGTGAACGCCACCGAGCTTGATTTTCGGCTTTTTTCTTCCTATCCCTGCCAGCCGTTTCTAGCAAATAATTTGGTAGACACCGATGCCCAGCAGAGCTGACACTGGCTGTTTAAGATAAGGTTGGAGAAAATTAGACTGCGAGGTAGATGTCATCATGCTCCTTGAATTGAATTTTTGAGGTTATTAAATCGGCGGTTTTTCACTAAATTTATTTTTGACAGTACTTTTAATAAATACTTAAAGTTTAGGTACCAAAGTACCTATTGCATCATATAGACACCACTTAATCAAACGTTATCTATAATATGCGCATATCATATTAAAACCAAAGCAGGTGTAAGGTGTAACCTCATGCCCATAACTGGACACTAGTGCGCGTCGGTACACCATTTTGAAATTACCAGGTACGTCAATCACGATCTATCAGTTGACATGTATCTGCTCTGTTTAAAAATTGTAACTCTATCTGGATGTTTTATATGTTAGTTTGTTTATGGCTACTACTGAACGAAGAGCGATGGTAGCCGAATTGTATACTCGTGCGAGTTAGAATCCATCGATACCGGGATCAGTACTTGGATCCGTAATCTTGTAAGTTATGTGCAGATTTCTATTGCTCCGTGCTTCCGTGGTCTCGGCTGTTATTAATTGACGAGACCCTCGGGGTCTCTGAAAAACTCTGTCACCAGAGGCCAGCACACCTCACACGACAAGCAAGCAACGAAGAGTACTTAGTAGTCGCCGGCATAGTTAAATAGTCTCCGGTAATATATCAAATGTTTGATCTGTGGTTGCGCACCAGACGATAGAATATATCAAAGTGACTTGCTAAACAAACATACGTACCTATTGCCAAATGTCCCAAAAAGAGGACACCTATATAATCAGTTTGAATTTGAACCCTTCTTATTTTACTTGTAACTTCTGGATTATATAATGCAAATTTTGCGCGTTTGGTACTGTAACCAATTTCCCATTAATATATATATTAACAACAATATTTTTTATATATTTTTTATTACGGACTAGGCAACCCTTTGACCACGAAATAATTATTTGTACCCGACTGAGGAGGGTTATATACTTGGGTTGTATGTATGTTTGTATGTTTGTACGTTTCTTAGGCGTGTCCTACAGTAATGATCACGAGAGTGCTATATGATATATGAAGGATATGATATAGGATATATGAAGTTTCAAGAAAACCAACATTTACAGCTTACAGCTGCCATATTGTATTTCCGACGGAACAAAAAATGAGGTATCAAAATACAGATCTTTAAAAGACCATTTCAAAAATATATCATTCTTCTAACTTAACAGTAGAAATTTTCTTATAAGCTTCTTACAACATTTTCAGTTTTATATTATTCATCTAATCTAATGTTGCCATTGCAACTACTAAGGTAAAGTAAAATATGTAAGTAAAACAGAAACATTAAATTCATATAAATACTAACTCCGCCCCGCGGTTTGACCCGCGTCCCTCAGGAACCGTACATTTATCCGGGATAAAAAGTAGCCCATGTATTAATCCAGGTTATAAGCTAACACCAAATTTCATCCAAATTTGTTCAGCCGTTTAGGCGTGAAGAAGTAACAAACATACACATACACACTTACACACACTTACATAGGTATATACTAACTTTCGCCTGTATAATATTAGCGTGATTATTTTTGCAGGCGAGCAGTGCCCTATTTCATAGAGCGACAAATCATAATAAAACTACAAATGTCAGTCAAATACGCCAAACCTGCGTTTCATATAACAAACAATCATGACAGGACTGATGATTGTCAGTCATATTGCATTTCACAATGCCAGTGATAGTAGTGTGATGGGTAAAGCTTCGACTGTCACAATTGTTCCGACAATTCTACAAATCGTGGTAATTTATAAGCAACCGCCGTTTCATAAAATGTTTTTCTATTGACATTTGTTAGACAATTGTCGGTTGACTGCCGGTCACTACTATTGTTTTATGAAACACATTTAGTAATACTTTGACAATTCATTGAATGAATTGTCGGGTTTGTATGAAACGCATTTCGGTAGTCTGACTGACATTAGTTTTATGAAATAGGGCCCCGCTCGTTTTCAATCATTTTGTTCGTAGTCGGGTTTTTGTATGTATATAATAATTTTACTTGTTCTTTAATTAAATTAGAAGTTGTATCAAAAAGATTTTTATCGATTGCTCGGTATTTGGACACCAGATTTAGATACAAGTCCTCCAGTTTTTAAGTCAAACCAGAAGCTGTCCAAAAGTGAAAACCTTATCCCAATCGGTCCAGTAGTTTTTACGAGATGCGCGAACAAACATACAAACAAAGAAAATTAAAAAAAAAAACATTAGCCTGTTTTAAGTACTCCGAGCATTTTTTTAAAATATCTTTTTTGTACAGATGTTTTGTTAAGTTCTGATAAGTATGGAATATGTAAAGCTATGTGTCACTATTCATTACAATTCCTTTTCTTTTCCTCAACTCGCTTGTAAAACATAATTTCTTCGTTTATGAAAAATATTATCTAGCATAAAAAGTAATAAAATCCCAAAAAACAACTCTTTTTTTAACCCTATATCGCAAGCCAAGTCACAGTTCACAGCTAGCTTGTTTTATAGATACATCCGTAACCACATGTCGCATGTTGATTTTATTTTAATTGTAACTAGTTTGAGATCGTTAGCGGTAGAATTTAAGTGGTTTTAAGCTAATTGGTTATCTAAAAGAAATGTTAAGTCCATTACATGTAATGCAACAGCATAGTAATTACAATTTACTGAATGTAAACTGATTCTAGTAAGCTTAATCTAAAAACTGCTTGAAATTAATTTCTGATGAGAGTTTGATCCTGCGCCGCTTTGAGGGTATCGAAATCCGCACATAACTTATCAAAAATTCAAAGCCGAGGTTTGAACCTGGTGCCTCGGATTGTGAAGCGTGCATGTTACCGTTCGGCCAGCACCACTAATACCAAAAGTCCCTTCTTACTTTAGTTGAATACGGGACTCCAAACTTGGGAGGTCACCTTATCAAACTCTTTCTCTCTCCCGCATACAATGAATGAATCAGAGAAAGTTAAAAAAGCAGACAGAAATAAGAATTAAGCAGAAAATAAGACGATAACAAAATCATTAGGTCCCACTGACCTTGCGGCCCGCAGAACCGTTAGGGCAATGTTTTTTCTTCATTTTTTACAAAAATAAGGGCGCAGCTATGTCTCTGATCTGAGACCGCAAAGGGACCAAGTGATATAAGGTTGTAACGGGCTTTACACATTGTCCGACCATTTTTAAGGTATGGTGTTTTTTTTAATAGGGTACGTTATTGAATTAAAAGTAATTTGTCAAAAAAAAAATAAAAAAATAACGGTACCTCTTGAACTAACGTGTTTTTTTTCTGTCATAATCATTCTAAAGCCGCAGTAATAAAAAAAACTAATCTTACATTAATCAAACAATCATATATTTTCTGTTTGAAAAACATCATCCACACCAATATACAAAAGTGGAACAGTGTATATTTGTTTGTGTGTTTGTTTGTGGATTTTTATCGCAATAACGGCTGGACAGATTTAGATGAAACTTTGTAAATAAGTACTGTACAATATAGATACCAACATAGAATACTTTTTATCCCGGAAAATGGTAAGTTTCCACAGAAAAAAAACTCTCTACATTCATCTACTTCCGTTATATACTCGCTGTAAATAACGGTTGCCATGGAAACGAAATGATAAGACGTCTGTCAAAAAGCATCAAGAGCGCTGGTGTTATACTTTTGCATTGGATTTTAATATCCTAGCAGAACATACTCGTAGAATGCTTTTATTCTAAGGTAGAAATCAAATTAATTTTAGGTTTTATGGTATATCGGTACTACTTCTATAAAAGCTAAGGATATAAAAATTAAACAAGTCTGTCGTCTCCCCAACAGCCTCTCCGGACGCTATGGCGAAGACAGTTTTGACTATAAATAAGTGTTGTATTGTATTCAATAATGCCGCTACTGTGCGGCGGCGTTCTACAAAAGAATTTAGAATCTTTATTGTGGGACTGTGTCTGGGTTCGCTTACTTTCTGTTTCTTTCTTGTTGGGCAATTCAGAACGGGATAGAAATTGGCACAAAGTTTTAGTCATTTATTCAAAGCTACAAAGTGGAAGTAGACTGTAATAATTAAATGGTACATTGCGATGATTAAAGCAAAACATATATCTATCAGCGTGTAGTCTGCTCACTGGAAAGTAGGAGGAAGCTGCTCACAAACGATCAGTTTGACGTGATACGGTAAAAAAATGGGTTACAAGCTTATAAAGGAGCCGCCTTTTGGAGCTAAACCACAAACGCCAAACCCTTTCCCTTTGCAAGACCCGACCCAAACCCTTCCCCAGATATACTAACAACAACGCGGGCGAGCTGTACTGCGTCACTATTTACCGGAAGTTCAAAAAAGTTGTGTTTACCATGCCAGAAGGAAATGCCCAGGTTTGCCACGACGCGGGAAACATCTAGAAGAATCTATCCTACCGTTAGATAGGTTATTTGTTCAGTGACACCTCTATATGCCTCTGTCTACCCTAGTACTACAGATCAGACATGCAACAGATAGTGATTTGTCTGGGTGGAAAGAGAGCACTAATGTAATAAGGTACTTATAAGCGGCATAATACGGCTTCACCTTCGACCACATCATCGCTTTCCATCAGGTGAGATCGTGGTCAAACGATTGCCTAATCATTAATAAAAAAAAAAAAACATATACGGTATTTTCCCGTCTTCGGCCTATTGCATCTTTCTTCTTCTGCCTTCTTTGAGGTAATCTGAATTTGAATGGATTGCTACCACTAAATCAATTTTAATCTTGAAGTAAAGCCGGAGTCCTTGAAGTAGAAATTTATCAAACTAATAATGAACCCATTCGAACTCAAAATAAATGCTTGCTCAACATCTATTTTTCTTATCATCAATTACCTCTCATACAGTACGTCTTTCTAATAACCACGTGCCTAACCTTTCCTTACAAGTAATTCCATCTAATTCCTCTAAAATTACTCCTTCCAGTTTGTAATCCGTAAATTAATAGTTCGTGATACAATTATTATTATAATGAACAGCTTCTGTGGTGAACGCAGAACCCTGTCTTGTTATGTCGTATCGTAATTGAATCTAGTACCGACGTTGCTTTACTGGTGTGGGGAGAAAAAACTAATGGACTATTTCAAGAGATGTTTATAGTAGAGTATATGTATAGTTTATGTAGGTTATGTTGCAAAGGTTTATAAAAATAGGGAGTGGAGTTGAGGTTTCTAAGTACTTATATATCTCCACTGCCAGTCTCTCCATCTGAATTATTCAGGCTATTCAAAGAGTGAATTACTGACATGAAAAGAACCTGCATAAGTAGAGCACGGAAAGATTGACAGAAGTTGACAATTCCTTGGTCCAAACTAGTATATTCTTTGTAACAAAAACATCTGCTTAAACATGAAACATGGATTACAATTAAATAATGATGCTAAGAACAGAATAATTACTAGAACTCGTCATGTAAAGAAATCGACAGCATTTTCTAGTCTGTTTGAAGTTCTTCAGTAATATCCGATGGCCAAAATAATTAATATGGCCGCTACGAAAATAAAACATCCAAAAGTTAATAAAGACAGCTCATAACAGACACATAACCAGCTTCGATGAAATACACAATCAATCAATCCAGCGTCGTTATAAAGTGGAGCATACTTCGTAAAATATTGTAACCACCTACGCGGAACATAGAATAGAAAATTAATATAGAAGACAATAGCTCAGTCGAGTACTTCATGCTAGACTCAGTGGCGAGCATGTAGGTTCTATAAAACACGCCTTACGCCACCGTCGCTGCGGTGTGTTCAACATGAACGGCGCACACGCTACTTCAATGCATGCTTATTCAGAAAGATGGTAAATTTTTATGCAATTAAATTCTTTTCAAAGTTACCTGTCTATAATCTCAAATCAACAGTGCGATTCAGCTAGAAAACCTAACCTGCACTGCAATGAGATCATTACCTTACCTTTTTGTGTGGCAACATGTCCGCAATCTTGGTTTAAAAAAATTACGTCCTTTTCCCATTTCCCAACCTTTCTACTACTTGCCCGCACCCTTCCCCCTTTCTTCATACCCTTCCCCTCACTCTTTCCCCCTTCACCTACCCCTTTTCAATTTCACCCCTTTCTCCCACTCTGCCCCCACCCTTCCCTTCAGTCTTCCCCAACTTCGCAACATCTGCCCCACTTCCCACACCCTTCCCCGATATCCCCCACCATTCGTCCAATTCCCCCTACCCTCCACTCATTTTCCCCCACCTTCCCTCACTTCCCCCCACCGTCCCTCACTTCCCCAAAACATCTCCCACATCTCCCCACGTTGCAGTGCAGTTAGATGCAGTTAGGTTTTCCTTTAATTTTTCGGGATGAAAAGTATCCAATGTCCTACTTCGTAGTATGAACTCAAATTATACCGAGTTGTTTCGGCGTTATGCGCGGTCATGATACAGACAATCGGACAGATAGACATACAAAAATAAA
This sequence comes from Alsophila aescularia, assembly GCA_946251855.1. Lineage (NCBI taxonomy): Eukaryota > Metazoa > Arthropoda > Insecta > Lepidoptera > Geometridae > Alsophila > Alsophila aescularia. The sequence continues at coordinate 45,394,385 of OX276383.1, read as the reverse complement.
AAATAAACAGTTTTGGCTTCAGTCTAGAACATGGAAGGACCCTCCAAAATATATTTTTTATTACTTTAAAATCAACATGACTTTGAACTTATATCCCGCAGGAACCCTCTATTTTTTCGCGATAAAAAGTATCCTCAATGTTAACCCATCATATAAACTATGACTGTGCCAAGTTGCATCAAAATCAGTCCAGTAGTTTCAGCGTGTTACGTGTTCTTTTAAATAAATTTCAACCCCTATCCTGCGGGAACCCTTTAATTTTTCGAGATGAAAAGTATCCTATATCCTACCTCGTAGTATGAACTCAAATCATACTAAATTTCATTTGAATTCATACAGTAGCTTCGGCGTGATGGCCAAGATACAGAGAGAGAGCGACAAAAATGAAAAAAAAAAAATATTTTTGGCCTCAGTATTGAATATAGAATAAGCTCTAAAAAATATGTTCATTGTTCAAAATTGGACCTGTTACTACAGTTTTATTATAAGTATAGATAGATAGATAGATAGATAGATTATACTTCTCAGTATTCGTATAAGATTTTATAGAAGGTTTCTTCTGAATATGAGAAACAATTAGCTATCCATAGTCCATACCAATATATAAAAGTGAAACGTTGTCTGTTTGTTTGGGGAGCTTTCGCGCGATAATGTCAGGACGGGTTTTGATGAAATTTAGAATGGAGATAGCTTATACCTTGGAATAAAACAAAGGATACTTTTTATCCTGGAAAGTTGTAAAACTGGAAAAATGTTGGTTATTCGCTTTAAGAAACGGTTGCCATAGAAATGAAATAACAAGTATGTGTTATTTCATTTCTATGGCAACCGTTTCTTAAAGCGATTACCAAAATCAAAAAACATAAAAAGCATTGATGCTTTATCTACTTTTGCATCGTTTTTTTATCCTAGAAGAACATAGGATGCTCTTTTTTGCTTTTTTATCCCGGAAAATTGTAAGTTTTCACGGGAATATTGGAAAATGTTGATTACTCACTGTAAGGAACGGTTACCATGGAAACAAAATAACAATTCTATCATAAACCTTCAAGAGCATTGGTGCTATACACCCCCCTAATTGGTGTATTCTCACTGTTCCCATTGCCCGTTTTCCCATTAATGGGGACATTGGGAATTTAATAAAATAATGAAAAATAGTTCTCTTTGTCCCCATTACCCATTCCCAATCAATGGGGACAGTGGGAATTGAATAAAAATGTTAAAATCGTTCCCGTTGTCCCTATTAACCGTCCCCATTAATGGGGAAAGAGAGAAGTCTGTAATTTTATTTCCGTTGTCCCAATTGCCCGGAGGTCCGGACGACATCAGACGGGTATACTTTTGGTGAACAAATTAGCGCGGTAAGAGGAACGAAATATAAACAGTTTATTCATAATCATTTATTTCTATCTATTTCTACAATATAACACTGAAATTAAACATTTCAACTATGTTACATTAATTAAGGTGGGTTACACTCACAATTAACAAGGTAAATAAATGTTTTCGCGTTCGTGCACCACGATCGTGTTATTGCTGCAATATATTTTGGTGGAAATCACGTTGTTTATGAGATTCGAGTCTATTGTGTCTCCTGCAGAATCAGATGCTCTTGCTATTTAATATTATGTCCTTGAGTTCGGGTGCACTGTGAGGAGTGCAAACATGATCATTTTTAATCGACTTCAAAAAAGGAGGCTGTTCTCAATTCGACCAATATGTTTTTTATGTTTGTTACCTCAGAACTCCGTGATTTACGAACCGATTCCGATTTTTTTTTGTTTGCAAGGATATACTTTCAGATTGGTCCCGTAGAAATTTTATAAAAATCGGTTTAGTAGTTTTTTAACCAGTTCCAATAATAAGAAAAAGTTGGTTCGAGCGTTTTCGAAAAACGAGCGTTTGAAGTCGGTTCATCACGTTTTTCTCAAAAAATATTTATAATATCTTAGAAGAACATAGGATAATTTTTTCGCGATAAGTAGTAGATCGCGCGGATGAAGTAGCGGGCGAAAAAGCAAGAATAGTTTTTTTTTTTTTAAAAAACCTTTGCTCTATTATAAGTAAATAAATAAAAATAATAATATACGGGACAATTACCTAAGCCCAAACTAGGATACCCTGTAATATGGACACTAGATAACGGATAAACATACATAAATACAAATATAATCCATGACTCGGAAACAAACATTTCTGCTAATCACACAAATGATTACACCTTGCAGGATTCGAACCCGCGACCGTTTGATTTCGTTCCTAGGGTTACTAGCCACTAGACCAACCGGCCGTCAAATAGCTACACTTTAGGTAATTATCAAAGAAGTGTCCCATCTATTCCAATGCTCTTCAACGTGCAAGTAGTAATTACCTTTCTAGTTTGTAAGCTATAATAAAAATGGTGCACAACAAAAACCCATCCGGTGGTTTAATAAATCCGAAGCGATTTAATGAAATCGATACTGATGTAACGAAGAAAATAGCCCAGTTCGGTTCTATTCGATTACTATAATCGAGACAGTAATCGAATAGAACCGGCTACCGTGCGGCTTGTAGCCAACTCAGGTGTAGCCATCAAAATTCCTCCTTATCTGCTTAATGGAATATGGGTTTGCCAGTTTATATCAATGGATAAGGTGATGGTTTATATGCCGTCTTCGTTAGTGTAGGATACTGCTTGAACCAACTAAGAAAACGCGACAATCTACATATAGAAATCTTATGCTTCAACAAGCACGTGCTTATCATAAATTATTATCTTCATCGTTGACCGATATTCGTCCACTGCTAGACGTAGGCCCTTCCCACTGAACGTTACTGAGCTCCATCCTCCATCTCTCTTCATCCAGTCAATGTCAGTCGCCTTTCTCATGAAGTCACTCCACCTAGAGAGCTGACACTACGTTTGTCTAAACGCAACTTCCAGTCTCCTCTCTAGAAATTGCTTATTCAAGTAGTTGTCGGTTCTTCGAGATGTGACTGGTCCATTTCCCTAGCGGGTTATGTCCTTCAGAGAGGGCTCTCTGAAGGACATAATCCGCACGGGCGTGCATGGTGATACTTTTTTTGTATGCAATAGTTTACATAGAAATGAAACCACGAACCGAGATTTAAATTTGCTTTTATGAGAAAACTGGTAGATACCATAGCTCTCTCAACTGAGTATTATACGTGATCCTAAATTTATAGGACAATGAATAACCAATATATTTTTTCCTTGGACTCTCCGTCTCCTCCCTCTTATCTTCGTGTCGATTTCTTCAACGGTTGAGATTTGGTTTGGTTGCCTGTAACACTCAAATTAAATAGATTATGAGCAATTGAAACATTGTGGTGATAAGGCAGCTAGACAGCGGGACAGCTCAGAATCGATTTATGTAAAATGGGAAAACTCCATATTGTATCCATTTTGTTGCTGTGCCCGCAGACTTGCTCGCGCGGTCATTACTTTGGGTGAAAAGTAAGCTATATGTGTTATTCTAGGACCAAAAGTACCTACAAAGTACAATATATTAGATTTCATCAAAAATTGTTCAGCCATCAAGTAGTTTTATCGATTGCTCGTCGTCTCCTCCTCGCATTGAGATACTAATGAAATCAGTTTTTTACAATCGGTTTAGTATTTTATACGTGGAATAAATACATAGGATACTTTTAACCAAGATAAATGACCACTTGGGCAAAGCCGCAGGCACAATTAGTTATAAGTATAGAATATGAAATAGTTTTGGCATATCTATGGCTGTAAGTAGGATATAATGGTAGGGTTCTACAATTTTACACAGCTCTGTACCTACAGATCTTCTAAAGATTCATATTTAAGCATATTTAAGTATATGCCTTCAGGTTTTAAATATCAATCACTTTTAACATCACTTAACACAGTAGCGGATGTAAGTAGAAATGAACTAAGCAACTAAGTTGTACTTGAGTTTACGATGCTCTTTCTTGTTGCAATATTCACTTGGAATTTAATTGATGATATGAAAGTCACAATTTTGCAGTAGAACTGAATTGTATTGCCATGAATACAAAACGGACTTCCATTTTCTTTACCTCTCGGTTATTAGTGCTTATAATATCAGAATTTTAGGCAAAGGGTAAACACGTATAGTCTGCGTTTGAAGGGCGTTCATAAAAAGTAGTATTTAAAAAATAAAGCATTTGTTTTTTTTTTCAAAAATGTTCGCTTGGCTGGTACGACATGACTGTATTCATATTGTTGTAATTTTAGCAAGTACTCATGAACTGTAAAAAATCGACTATAAATCACGCGGCTCCCTTGGATGTAAGCGGACATCGTCCTGCGAGTTTGCAATTTTTTATCATTTGTGTATTATTATACTAGAGACTAACTATTAGAAAAAAAGAGGTGAAAATGTAGTTTTCGCACACTTGACCTTTACTCCGCTTCGGGAGACGGCCGCTCGCTTCGCTCGCCGCCTCTCCTCTCGCTACGTTCAGCAATCGTAATATGGGATTGGGATCAAAATCATGTGATTTGGTACTTTTGAATTTTAAACTAGCGCAAGATTGGAATCGATAATGGTGGAATTTTATGGAACTAAATGAAATCGGCTTATCTCGACGCTATTCTCTTTTCGGTACTCTTGGTACGATTTTAAAGTTAACAGATTAATTAAAATAGAGTTTGCGATAGAATCTAAACAGTTTATAAAAAGTTTTTTTTTTGCGATCGAGTGTGTTGTTTTTAAAAAGAAAAAATGGGTAGTTTAGCTCTCACGATTAGCATTTTGGGCAATGCTCATGGAGTCCTTTTTATGTTTGAAATCTGTAGAGTAGGCTTATCAAAGGCGAAACATGAGAAGAATAGCGCGCTGTAGTAAGAAAGCTTTTGCCATGAACGACGGACGAGTTCAAAAAATGCTACAGAATCACTAAAGATCTTTTTGAGGTCATATGTGGCGATTTGGGGCCTTTAATGCCAAAGCCTACTCGTCGTAGTGATATATCCACGAGATACAATGTTTGTACCTAAACTTATTTCTTATATTTTGAAAAGAGTTTTTATATTTATTTACGAAATTATTATCATCGACGATACCTTTAACGAACCTTTTCCATCTTTTTGTGTAACGCATTGATATTGCTTGCTATCTCGTCCCATTTCTTATTCGTTTCTTGCAAGGTCTCTTGCGCTCTGCCCACGGAAAGGGCAGAGACCTTTGGCAATTCCTGGGTTTTCCATCAGGAAATCAGCAAGAGCCTCAAGTTGTTGGTAGGTTGCCCGACTCATTATTTAAGAAAATATAGGTAACCAAACGCTTCAGACCCACCGCTAAACCATTACAAAGTTTGTTTGAAAAATTGAGACAGCTGAGCATAAAAGTGGGAACATTTTTTCCAGTCCGTTTTTCTTAGACATACATTCAGCCATTGTTATTGTACTTTCGTCGACAAACTAACGCTTTTTTATAATGACAAAAAACATAAAACGTGATAGTTTTTACAATATAATTATTGTTAGTTGAAAATGTTGAAATAATAAGGTCATTGCAAGGTAATTTCAAATTATACCTTTTGTTGCGTTGTGTATGGCCACACCTTTTTAGTGGTGTTCTTCTATGAGTCACAGTGTGAAGTCGATCGTGTTCCCGATTTCAATTTCCATCTCGATTTAGTTCGAGAGTGCTATATAACTGTTTATTGCGATTGGAACTGATTCGGATTAGAATTTGATTGCGATTGGAACTGTATTCAAGAGTAAGCACCCAGGTCTCGTATACTCGTATGATCCGAAATGACTGGACCGATTTTGACGGTGCTTTCACTGGCAGATAAAAATATTATATGGATTACTCCTAATTTTTCATATTTGGAAAGAATTAGGGTTTCGCGCAAAAAAAAACACAGACAGAACGGTGGAAAGCGACTTTGTCATGTACTATTGTTGTATTATTGAGCCCAATAGTTCCAGCAAAAACATCCGATTTATATATTTTATCAATTGCTCGGCTTCTACTCATCGAATTGAGCTGTCAAGTATACCATTTTTTAAGTCAAAGCCTAAGCTATCGAACAGTGATAATCACATCGCAATAAGTCCAATAGTTTTTACATGATGCGCAGACAAACAGACAAACAAAAACTATAAAAAAAAAACTTGTTCATTAGTATTTTTTTATTTGCAACACCAATAGCGCTGTCCGAACTTTTTGCATTGCATATTTCTTTTGTAAGACAGTGGAAGAAACTCAAACAAAATTTTACTTTTATATGTACAGCACACATAATTTATTTTACCTACTGTAACGTACACTCGCCATTCAATACATAACACATAACAAAAAAAATTAATCACACCCGACTTGAATCCGAACGCATCAAAAGAAAACTATTCCATCAAGCAAGTACCGAATTATAACATACCTCAAAGTGATCTGTAAATTAGACGGTGAAGCAGGAAATGGCTTCTTAACCCGTCAGTGCGTGGTTATTAGCGATGGACGGTGATCGGCGATCGACTATCACTTCTAGTGATCGGTTGATCTTTGTGCGCTCTTAGAGAGTGTGTGCTTGGCAAAGATTAACAGCAAATGATGTGTCTAAAAACTTCAGTCATTACTATAAGTTCAAAATTAAAGGTCCCCTGTAAAGAAACTGATTGCTTATGTTATGGCTGTATTTTCTAAGTTGAAAATAATTTGATTCTGGTAAAGCATGATCACCAAATAGAGACTGAGGTACAGAATCCCAGAGAGATTTCGTTTATTTATATATTTTATAAATGATGTGTTATATTTCATATTGACATTTATGTTGTACCAAGGACACACGAATTGATATTTTTTCTAAATAAGAAATAAAATAGTATAATTTATGTTAATTGGTTTTATATGTACTAAACCCTAAAAAATTAAATAAAATCGTGTTTGTGTTACTCAGGTAACGCTACGCCCCACGATTTTATTTTATTTTTTAGCTTTTAGTACATAAAAAAAATGATTAACCCGGCGCCAATGACGCAGGGTTATTTTGACCCTGAGCGATTTCAAACCGTTATAACTTACTATGCATTTTGTGCGCGCGTGTAGATGGAGATACATCTCCCTCCACTCCAACCCAAAACGCGTGCAACTTCAGTGTGACGCCCCGCCTGCGCAGCGAGACATGCATGCGTCGAATCAAACCGGGTACGTATGACCCTCCGTCATTGCTGGCGTGGTATTTTCGTGACATTTTTTTTGTTGTTTATTTAGTGTTTATTTTTAATGTGTCTCATTTTTTATGTGTTTTAGCAAAAATGGCACTCCAATCCAGATTAAATTTTGGCGGTGTTAGAAGAGTAATTGACTCATTACTTCGGACGTCGACTATGAAGACCATTTATCCGAACTTACTGATATCTTGTAGCGGTACTGAACAAAACGCTAATGATACGGAACAAATTGATAAGACGGTTGACTCAGATCCATGAGATAAAGTTGTTCTTTTGACAGAACATCCACAAAACAAACACCAATTGTCAGGCATGCTGAATGTATACTATGCCCAGATCATTCGATTCCATACTGTAATAATTGCAGTACTTCCATAATGCTGAATGAGGAAGAAAAAGACTGATATCTTGTGAGTTTTGTGATAAGAAGTAAGTGTGGTTTATCTTTTAGTATGGAAATTCGTTGAATAATTTTAAAGATTAAAACATTATGGCAAAAATTAAAAACATATCTATGTTGTGTTTTTATAGTTGGTTTAACGCGTGTTCCAGAAAAACTAAATCAAAATTTGATTTATACGATAACTTCTTAAATTTTTATTTTATTGTATGAATTTTTAACCTATATTTAATAAACACTAATTAAAATTCAGGTAACCTTTTTAAGTTCAAGAAAATATGACGTTGAACCTGTCACGGTGACCCTGCGTCATTGGCCGCGGGATTATATTCACGTCATTGGCACCGGGTTAACTTCAAAACTTTTGTAAACATTTTATTTTGTAGTTTTTAGTTTTTTATTTAGTTATTTCTAAAGTGTACTGTGTTCTACTTGTCAAGCCCTTTCATTTGATACCTATATTAAGGGGATGGAAAAAAGGAAACCACAATTTTGTTGTGGCGACCATCATGTATTTAGAATTTTCAAGGTTTACTGTATTCTACTAGTTAAGCCCTTTTTTTTTGCCCTTTTTTTTGTATTTTTTTTAAAAACACCACGTGGCTGCCTTCTTAGATTTACAATGATACTAATAATACCTAATTTTATTGTCATCAGAACTAAAGGAATGTACCAAATTTTAGATCAATAGGTAGGGTCAACAGGAAGGGGGTAAAATTTCAATTCCTAGATTTGACCCAAACAAACAAAAACAGGGCAAGCTAAATAAAACCGTTTTAAAAGATATATAGTTATACCATAATAATAATAACAAGCATATATTTTTTCTCACTTTGTTCAATTAGGTTCCATAAGTTAAATGCTAATGTACTCGTAACTATGATTACAAACCTGTTATGTGTAAGACTGGTGCCTGAAGTAAGTTTCCGAAGAAACCTGTATTCGTCACCAGTGCTCCACTCCGCGAATTTAACAACACAATAAGTACATTCATATATATTTTGAAAACAAATCTATGGTTATTAATACTAGACATTAATATTGAAAGGGATATTTTTCTCTAACCTGCTAAACATGAAGTTAAATAAAAGCTTGAAATAAAAACAGATACATTATTCGTGTCTTACAGTTTGCATTAGAGTATTAATGCCAAGCTCCTCAGCAACGTCCTTTGGTCCAAAAGAAACAAATTATCGTCTAAATATAATTATCCTCTCTTCATCACAAACTACCCACAAACAAGCTACAAAGTATGTCCAACTTATTACACGTGTCCCTCTGCCACGTATGTCTAATCTATGAGACAACCAGCGAGCGTACTTACCGTGTGTTTAAGTAAGGAACGATAATTGAAGATATCGTATCATATGCGCTTGCCGCTTCCAGAACAAAGTGTGATTACTTTGCTCGATTGCGGCTTAGTACCAATCTAGTTGGGCTAAGTACATATGGAAAAGTGGCCCTGTCTTATCGCCCGATTTAGCAATCCCAATCTCGTAAAATGCAGTTGATTTGTTCAGCTATCATTTATTGTAATCATAATAATTATGATGTATATTTCGTGGCGATATCATACAACTGACCATTTCATGAAATTGTTGGCCACATCATGAAAATCTTATATATCATGAAATTATCGAAGATATCATCAAATAGTTTGGCAAGGTGAATTAATGATCAGAGTTTGACGATATGAACAGCTTAACGCACTGAACGCACGGCTTCTTCATGATATTATAGTCAAACATTGGTGATCATATCGTAAAATATAAGGCGAGGGTGGAAGCCCGATTTGGCCGTGATGGATTAGAAGGCGAAGGCGGGAGCGAATAGCGTCTTCTTGTTTCTTTTATAGCCATGTTTTTTTTTGAACACTTTTGGTGTCATGGAAATAATTATCTTCATTAATGATATGGTCAAACGTGGATTGAAATATCATTAAATGTTGATGTTTCAACAATATGGTTTTCATTTCATGAAGCCATTTCATCATTGTTAGCTAGCCATTTCATAAAATAGAACCATTTCATAAAATAGAACCATTTCATAAAATAGAACCATTTCATAAAATAGAACCATTTCATAAAATAGAACCATTTCATAAAATAGAACCATTTCATAAAATAGAACCATTTCATAAAATAGAACCATTTCATGAAATTATCAACCACATCATGAAGTTTATCAATTTTATAATGTCATATCGCGGTTTCCACTGTAGGATGGTTTTAGTTTTGACTTAAAAACCGATGTACTTTATATCTCAATCAGATGAGTACAAGCCGAGCGATCGATAAAAAGCTATTCGACGATTGAAGGAAATTTGGTGTATTGCACCTTATAGTACTTTTGGCCCTGTAATAACATTGGATACTTTTCTCCAGAATAATTGCTAGTTATTTATTTATATATACATGGGTAATTCATGAATTCATTTAAACCGTATAAGAATATTTTATTCTCGCCATTATTGACAGAACGCTTTTCTTTGGGTGTTTTTTCGCTGTACCAGGATTTAGTCCACAAAGGTTTTTGTTTCATTGTTACTGTGACTTAACAAGCATTTTCTTCAAACCGCACAAAACAATTTATCCAAAATTGACGAAAATAAAGGTAAACATATATTTAAAAATATACACAGTCGAACATATAACCTGGTCCTGTTGTGAAGTCGATTAAAAATACCTATATACAAACACAAAACAAAACTCATATGCCATTACACAAAGCACAAATCATGAACATGTCGAATGAAATTAACAATATCATCCTCCACATGAGTTGTGAGGTAATCAAGGGCCAGTGGTTTTTTTGTGTCGATTCTTGGTGCAATCATAATGTACCTGTAGGGATACCAGCTTATTTGTGAGACGCTTGGACAGGCAATCGGGTTTATTAAATCATTTCTACGTTGTTTTTTTATTTGGTAAGTAAGTAGTATTTGTTGAATTTGTATTTTGAAGAGATGGAGTAAAGCGTTTTTGCCTTTACCTTCTTCTTTGTGGTGTATTGCCTGTTTTCATGTGCTTGCGATACCATTTATTATTAACTTGCTACACCCTGCGGTTTCACCGCGTGCAATCTTTGCCGCCCAGTTCACTCCAATAGGGTTGAAACTTCAAAAACACTCCAAGTACACCTAATAGGGTACTCTACAAATATTTCTTCCATCCACCGGCTTGGGATAAGCGTTGTCAGTGAGTCAGTTTCTTATAACTAATAACTTCTCTTCGTTCTCTGTGTTCACAAAATTACTTAAGAGATCCATTTTACTAGACCAATGCCTAATTTATCAACTTCTGAGTGGCTGGATCCGGGCCAACCCTTTTCCATTCAAAGTATTTGCGAGCAATCCGGATATACCATAGATCTAGTTAAAGGGGAAAGATACGGCACTCTTTAATATCACGTAAACAAAAACTAGACTAGATACAACTACAGCCTAATACATCCACACAGCTATATTCCACCGTTGTGCTTCATGTGCATCAACAACAAAGATAATACACAGACTGTAGCGCGAATAAGAGTCGCTGCTAACACGTGCTACCCAAATGTCATTCTGATAGTGACTTAGGCAAAAGAACGCCAACTGTATGCGTTGCACCTAGTTTATGCAATCCACGCCAGACGAGCTGGTACCTAATCTTTACACTTTTAATAGATTTATAGGATATACACGTTATTCATGTTTGTTCGTTTCCTGTCCAGTAATTTCGTAGGTTTTCTTATATCGTTTGGTAACAGCAGTGGTAATATCGGGAGCCGGTATGGCAGCGCTAATGGCGCGCCCCGGGCATGCTCCGTATCAGTAGCCGATCGGATGATGCCGCTTCCAGCGACCGACATCCCATTATATGCTTCATCCTAGGATTTTTTATTGAGATTTTATAATAACGTTGGATAAAGATGAAATATAGGTAGGTGGAGTCAATATTTGTTCATGAATGCATTTTTGCAATTGGTATAACATATTTTGACTGTGTGAACTCAAGCCTCCTCTAAGCCATTAGTCCTTCATGGTAGCATCAAGGGTTTTGATGTATCATAATGATTATGATAGCACTGAATTATCAGTGCTATCATAATCATTATGATCTATTAAGATACTCAGAAAAATTGTGTTTGCGAGGTTACCATTAGGTGAAAGTACTACAACAGTCGAGAGGTTGGATGCTTAGTGTTAGAACCGCTGTCTTAGAAAATATAAAGTTTTGATACATCAATCCACATAAATATATAATAATCTTGATTAAATCCATCTGGTGTTCAAATGTTTTTTTTATTATTTATTTATCATAACATCCACCTGGACGACACAAAACCTGTTCAATGTTTCCGCATTTACGCTCCAGCCGATCATTAAATCAAAAATTCAAGTAAACCCGCCGGCAGAGTGTTTACGAACGAAATATGACAGCCGATTTGAAAAGGCTCATGTAAAAAAGCTATTATTCCACGCAGTGGTACCTACAGTAGCCCGCGCTCGCCAGCGGTGACTCGCTCGACTTCTGAAATGCGGTACAATGAGCGCAAAAATTGTTACTTTTTTCTAGTGTGGTCAGCAGCCCGATTCCATAACTTGGCTTCAATCGGATTGTCACTTTTTTCATAGCAAATTCGACTCTATCGCAAGGCATTAGTGGCTGCGATACTGAGAATTCGATTGAAGCCAAGTTATGGAATCGGGCTGCAGGTTCCGCAAGCGTGATACCACAAACTAAATTGCGTGCCCATCATGTCGGCAAAATGTCTCTGATGTCACGATTTAGTAAAGACACAGTATATAATAATTTTAGTCCTATATATTTTCTGTGGTGAAGATGTATTCTCACTATGTTGCTGTTGTTGATGTTGTTGTTGTTGTTTATGTTGTTGTTGTTGTTGTTGTTGTTGTTCTCAAAGGTTGTCTGGAAGAGATCGCTTTTTAGCGATAAGACCGCCCATTGTCCCATATATTTTGTATAAATGTTTTAGTTATTATTGTATTTTTGTTCTATGTGGTGTACAATAAAGAGTTATCTATCTATCTATCTATCTATCTATCTATCTATCTATGTTATGCCATACAATGTAACCATTGTGATCAATAATAAGTTAATTTAAAAACTTTTGAATTAAAACAAGAAGCTTTATGCAGTAGCCATGTTTTATTTCGAATGACGTTACTTTATTTATTGTGTTTCACTCATCAGGCCCTTTTATTTGATACCTATATCATAGGGCTAGCCTAACGGTTATATAGCTTAGTCCCCAACGATACCGGGTTCGAAATTAGGCTCCACACCTATGACTTTTCCAAGTTATGTGCGGTTTTCCATCGATGCGTGCTTTGGAGGACACGTTAAGCTGTCAGTCCCGGCTGTCATTAAGCCAAGTCAGAGGACGTCGGGCAGCCTGACAAATTAAAACACGAACAGCCAGCACTATCTCATACAACAAACAAACATAGGGGTTTACTATGGAAGTTATAAATCGCTATTTTCTGATGTGCGCCATATTGGATTTAAAATGACGTCACTTTACTTATTGTGTTTAACTTATCAAGCTCTTTCAGTTGATATCCATATCATAGGGGTTGCTGTGGAAATCATAAATCACCGTTATGTAAAGTCCGCCATATTGGATTGAAAATAGCGGCATTTAAGTAATCGTGCACACAAGAACCAAACGTGTGTGCCAAATTTTAGCTCGATAGGCTTAGTGAAAGTGGGAGAAATATAATCAAAATTCTAGGACATACATACAAGTGAAATTATTTAACTTCACTTGTATGTATGTCCTAGAATTTTAACGCTTTTAATAACCGAGTATATTTTACAGTGTTGATGGAATTTGATACCGTTCACGTGTTCACGGGAATATAGCGTGAAATTCTAATAAAATTTGAGCATTTTAATTTAATTGTTGCGAAAATCAACTTAATACAAATTAGCTGATATTTTAATGTATTTACAATCTATTTATAATTTACAATTTCATTAAAACAATTTGAAAATGTTTCCCCTTTTTCATACTTATGAAGTGTGAGACTCACCCCTAAGAAAATACATTCACTGGTCCCACAAAATCAGGGATAGATGGTAGGAGAACCAAACACTTGAACCTTGCATCTAGGTATAGTATGTTTAAAAAATAAAATGATTGTTGAACTAAACAGAAAGAAATTATTTGCATTTTTATCCACGACTGTACCACATTGTACTGTGATTATTGCCAGTTTTTATGCGCCAGCGACGCCAGACACGTGGAGTGATGAAATTATGGTAATCACAGCTGGTTTCATTGCAGGCCTCTGGTTTTTAGGGGTCCATTCAGAATGCTTTTCTGTGTGTGACATAAGTACGAAAAAATGCATTGGCTCATTTCCAGTATAGTGGATGTCGGTCCAATATCCAGCAATTAGAGATCTTTGTTCATTTGAGAGAAAAAGACAACCGATTTGTTGGTCCGATATTGTGGCCTATGCATTTTGCATGTGACAAAGTTGCGTGGAGAGAAGACCATATAAATGCATAGGCTGCTTTATGTACTGACATACGGTGGCTGTTTATCTATCAAATGGACAATCACCCTAGCATTAGAGAGGATGGAAAGGGGGAGGGGCAAATTTGTACGCGAGCATAGCCCCGGGGCGCAGCTAGTTTGTAAATAAACTGTATGCAGAACCATTTCCTAACAAACATTGTGTTACTTTTCTAGAGTTTTTTGTACAATAATTGTCGTCTACATTCATCAACATCTGGTCTATTCAGATCGGACACATCACGCTACATTTCAGTTAATACTTTTGTAGCACGTACCAGTTTAGAGTAACGCTGTGGTTTGAGATATGAGAGAAGCGATTTTCAACACAAAATTGCGAGTGTTTCAAATTTCGTATAATTTTAATCATAATTAAAATAAGTATATGTAGACATAGATTTAATGAAAAATGGGTAGATTAGGTACCAGCTCCTCGGGCGTGGACTGCATAAATTAGCCAGTCGCTTACCACGACGCGCACGCGCATTATGCGCGCTGCAGTGCGCAATGTTACATATATCGCCACACGATGATCTACAGGATACGTGCACCGCACACAGTTGGCCTTAGTCACAATCGGAGTGGCGTTTGTGTTAGCAGTGACTCTCATTTGCGACATAGTCTGCGTATGTCTCTCTATCTGTGTTGTTGATTCACATCAAGCTGAGTAAATGTTTTTGCCTGTAGATATTAAAGCGTGCCGTATCTTCGCCCCTTAACTATTTATGTAAGTATAAAAACGCCCGATCTCAAGCACTAACGACACACCACAACTACACTAAACCGTTCCACACACATATTATTCATAATTACCAAAAGAAATGCCTTACATTTATGTTAAATGGAAAAGAAAATCGTTCAACACCGAAATAGTAATTATTTTGCGACACAAAGATGGGAAAATGCTTTGTTCTTAAAATAATGATTGGTGTGGAAGTAGTCTGGCCGTTTTAGTTAATCGTACCTATATGAGTAACGTTACCGTTAGTGTGGAATTAAAATGTGATTACAATTCTGAAAATATACGATCTGAGCATAGGAAAATAGCTTTATAAAAAATGTAGCTGTGCCCGCGGCTTTTCCTGCGTGGTAATATTTCTGCGATTAAAGTACTATAAAGCTAGTTTTATGAGTCCTCTATGTGATTGCAGGAACATAAATACTTATAAAGTACGGTATTAGTGTTTCTCAATAAAAGTGTATAGCAAGTGTGGCATTAAAAAATACATGTAAATGATGTCTTTCACTGCAGCCTGGTGTTATTCACAGCAAGTGCTCGGAAACATTTAGAGTTTAAGATGTTATAACATTGCATTGGTGAATATATAAAGTGTTCTGATAAATAAAACATGATTTAGACTTCACCCCTGCAACTGTAAGTTGGCTCCTTTGACCACATCATCGCTTTCCATCAGGTGAGATCGTGGTCAAACGATTGCCTAGCTAGACAGTAATTAAAAAAAATAAGATGTTGGCTCCTATGTTGTTGTTTGTTTGTCATAAGAGTTAGTGCTGGCCTATGGTGTCAGAGCTTGTCAGGTTGCCCAGGGCCTATGTTGAGGACGCTCGTGAGACATATGGCCTTATGAAAGTTCTAACCAAGTCACGAAGGTGATGGTAACTCTAAGGCGACAATGGGCTTTAGAACTACTTGAGGCAAACCAGGTGCGATAAGACCATAACGGATTTGAGACAAGGAAGCAACCACTGCTCATGCACTGGGCGACTTTTTTGGAAAGTATTCATAGAGTTCCGGTGGGCTGGATTGGGGCACGATAATTCCATACAAGTTTGTCCAGCGGCTCCCACATCACCGTTGCGGGTTGGGCCTGCTGTCGGTTATATTGGCCGGTGGACTCCAGCGGTGCTGGAGCACATGGTCTCTTGGTGTGGCGTATGGATGTCGGACAAGTGGATGATGGATGTCAATCGTGGTGGGACCACGGCGAATGCGGTAGCCAAGCTTCAGGTCTTTGACTTGCTGGAGGCATACAGCTCTGCTGGAACATAACTTGGCGCCTATGTCTGTGATTCGACTCTTCTACATCTCTGCTGAGTCATGCTAACTGGGTGCCTCTGTCTGTTACTCTTCTTCGACAATTCTACATTTATGCTGAGACATGCTATGGGCGCCTCTTTCTGTGACTCTTCTTCGACTCTTCTACATCTCTGCTGAGACATGTGAACTGGGCATATCTGTCTTTGACGTAAAAGCATCGAGCCGAGCTCTGCTTTGACATTCTAACTGTGCGCCTCTTTCTGTGAGGTAAGAGCATCGAGCCGAGCTCTGCTTCGACATGCTAATTTGGTGCCTCTGTCTGTAACGAGTAAGCATCGAGCGTAACTCTCAACACGCCAACTTGGAGCGTCTGTCTGTAACGTGAAAGTATCGAACATGACTCCGTTTAGACATTCTAACTTAGAGCATGCATTTAAAAACAAAATGCTTTCGTGATGTGACACGAATAACGGAGATTTAGAGCACTGTCATTTGTGGTTATTAGTTTCTCAGTATTTAAAGTTAACAAGTATTGAGAACTCATAAGTTATTTCGATTTGCAAAAATGTTATTTATTATAGTCTTTTTAAACGGTTTACATGTTTTTATTTAATCTATACTTCTATATCTATATCTATATCTATATCTATATCTACATCTACATCTACATCTACATCTACGTCTACGTCTACGTCTACGTCTACGTCTACGTCTACGTCTACGTCTACGTCTACGTCTACGTCTACGTCTACGTCTACGTCTACGTCTACGTCTACGTCTACGTCTACGTCTACGTCTACGTCTACGTCTACGTCTACGTCTACGTCTACGTCTACGTCTACGTCTACGTCTACGTCTACGTCTACGTCTACGTCTACGTCTACGTCTACGTCTACGTCTACGTCTACGTCTACGTCTACGTCTACGTCTACGTCTACGTCAACGTCAACGTCTACGTCTACGTCTACGTCTACGTCTACGTCTACGTCTACGTCTACGTCTACGTCTACGTCTACGTCTACGTCTACGTCTACGTCTACATCTACATCTACATCTACATCTACATCTATATCTTTATCTATCTATCTATCTATCTATCTATCTATCTATCTATATATATCTATATCCCTCTATATCTATCTATATCTCTCTATCTTTACTTATAATTAAGCAATAAGAACGAAAAAGTCAGGTTATGTCAGGTTAATCTATACTTATACTCGTATTAAACCAATAAGAAGGAAAAAGTCTGAACAAAGAAGATAATTTCAAAAAATGGTCTTGGTTTCTTAAAATAAGCTACTGAAATAGTTTTTTTTTAAATCGTGTCTGTCTGTTTGTTTGTTTGTTTCTTAGTTCGCGCATAAAGATAAAACTACTGGACGGATTGCGATGCGGTTTTCACTGTTGGATAGCTTAGGTGGTACTTACCTGGTTACTGTGGTATCTTAATTCGACGATTTAAAAACCATAAAATACTATTTGACGGCTGAATGAATTTTGAAGCAATTTTAGTATTATTGAACTTTATAGGTACTTTTGCTCTGGAGCAACACGTATGGCTAGTTTTAAATGAAATGACCACGCGGGCAAAGCCGTGGGCACAGATAGTTTTTTATATGTCTATGTATGATGAAATGTAGTTTCTGTATTAAAGTGATTTTCTATGTGGCTTTAAAATAAAAAATATAAATAAATTCGAAAAACAAACTGTCGCATCCATTTTTTTTTGAACTTCTGCGGAAGAACATCGGAAACTCTCGAAATCTAGGTCGATGTTTTCGACAATAAACACGTGAGTACTATGTTGGGGACCAGGAGCCCATGTAATATTTAAAAACATATCGGGTTGTCTTGTCGAATTGAAACATGACTTAAATGCTGGACTTAATTTTGCCCAAAGATTCCAGTCAAAGTGGCAGTATTATTACAGTATAATTAGTACCCGACTACGGCGAAGCAAGGGAAGGGTAATGATTTCAACAGTGTATGTGGCTATGTAGATGTTCCACCATAGCGTGTCGCCCCTCTTGGTCCGATTTTGACAAGCGAGTTGTCAATTGATTCGTCTCCAGGTATAAGTGTCATAGTAAATATTTTTTAACCCACTACGGCGAAGCAAAGGAAGGGTTATTTTTTCAAACAAAATTTGGTCTGATTTTGACAAGCGAGGTATCAATCGATTTGTTTTCATCGCATGAGAGTCATAGACAATTTTTTCGCACCCTATCGTAGTCTAGTTTTATTTATGAACATTTGTCTTGCCTAGGTACATTACTGAGTTAGAGGTGGGTAGAACCGTTTGTCAGACTACCTTTAAATATATTTTTTTAGGAAGCATAGTAATTGCTTCGTATCCATTATTGAAATGTTATTTTCCTGTAAATGAACACACTTAAAGTGAAGGTATAATAAACGCACACCGAATAATTATTCAAATCCTGTCTATTTATTTAATGCAAAACATTATGAAATATCTCATACCAATTTTAAATGTATTGGAAAATATATGGGTGGTATTTTTCAGATGTTGAATAACATGGGGAGTTCTATTTGTCATTCATTATTACTAAAATTCTACTAAAGTTTAAACTAAAGCGGCCAATAAATAACTAACGAAATCAAATTTTTATGTTGTTTATTTACTGGGGAGCGTCGCCAACATCAAATGTGTGTTATCTGTCAACCTGGTGTCTTAATAGAGTAGTAATTAAAAAATCACGGTTAAAAACACCATAAAAATAGAAAGCTTTTATAGTTCAAGACATCGCCCTGAGCTACTGTTCAATGCATCAGTTTGGGAGTTAATGTTCAATTTAATCACGAGAGACTTATTTCATCGCTTATTCGCTAAGCGACCGAACTTTGTAAGAAATTTTGGTCACATAGCGAATAAGCGATGACGTGTGACGTCATTATGACAATTTGCCGAACGATTCTCGGAACGATTCTACGAAGATATCGTAACGCGACGCGCTACGTGTCTGCATGATCATAGCGAATAAGGCCCCAGTAGTGAAATTATAACAGTTTTATTACACCTTATTTAGCGATAATGAGTACCTTTATAATATTTTTTGTATTTTTTAAATATTAATATTGTAGTTGTCTCTATTCGTCACTAAAGTAAACATGGCTGGAACCCATGTTTGTAAATGACATATCAATAATTATATTTTATGTTCAATTAGACGCTGTTGTTTTGTGTCCGCTCGAGTTTCCCATAAACGGAATGTATTCGTCAATAATAATTCGGCTCACTTTTGATTAGTTTTACTGGCTATTCATAAAGTTAGGCCATTAAATTGGAGGCGGAGAGCAATAATTTTATATATCGTGTTTTTTTAAGTAGTGTAGTTGTATTTGAAATATAGGTACTTGTTAACGAGCGCAGTAACAGAACGAGCTATAGCTATAACTAGATATAGGAATAACTATAAGATAATCATGTATAGAATCGTAACAATTTAAGTCTGAAAAAGAGCGCATCTGAAACCTATAAAAATATGTAAATAGGTAGGCAGTAAATAGTAACACACGATATTGAGCTTAGGTGTTATGTTCATTTTGCACTAATCGGCATATTGGTAGATCGACGCGTAAGCGAGATATAAATTATTTTGTGTAGGATCCGAAAAAAGGCAAACATAGTTTTAGGATTTACGTGCCATCCCGTATGACGACTATAGCACATGGGATGGCCGCGTACCTTCTTAGAGTAAATTAGATGGGAGCGTGCAGCCACAGAGAGACTGAAGTTCTCTGTGGTTGCATGGAATGGTACAGGTTGGCTCAGGGAGAGCCTCGCTTTGTAACGCGGGGCGAACCTGAGCTGATCTAAATGATAAGAAATACAGGCAGTAAGAGCAAGAGGAGGGCCAGGGGGAGAAGTTCTTCTAAAATAAGTCAAGGGTGTTGACTTGCGATGAATCACACATAGGAATGTCATGAAATGGCACACAATTTTAGTTATCTGCCTAAAGTTCGGGTACCGTCTTTGTACAAGTGCGGGGAGTTCATAAGATCGGAAGTTCTCCTCGCATCCGTAGGAAAGCCATAAAAATTGGGCTTCTTTTACGGTACGGATTCGAAGTACGACGGTAACATACTTCTGGGTCTATTTTTTGTGCCTGTTTTCAAGCGTGGGAAAGTTTGAGCCTAGAACATAGAGGCGCACGTATGCCACGAATAAAATGTAATGAATCACCCAATGAGAGAGCTTAACTGTTTTACGTTTTGTATAAATACGCATACTTTCCAAAATCAGCGTGCATTATCGTCAAAGTTCCTGTTCGCAGTAGCCGTCGAAGCAAGAAGCTCACCTATGCAAGAAGACGAAGCAAGTGTCCAAAGTTATTTAGTAGCACAACCAAGTTTATTATGGGTCCGTACCAACATTTATAATCGGGTTACAAAAACTATATATACCATCCTTGATTGTTGTGATAATAAACGACTAAATTGTGAACAAATGCGTTTCCGTTTCGTCCTCCTATCACACAACCTCAACCGAGCTCACCGAAGTCTAATTTTCTCTGCAACTGGGACCCCGCACCTACGTGAGAGTCCGCAACAATACTATTCATAATTTAAGCATCCGAGCGGAATTCGTTATGACTGGTTGAATATAAACGAAACATATTTTTATTTGAAACTAGCTTTCACCCGCGAAATCGTCCACGCGGACTACAGTTTATCGAGCAAAAAGCAACCTATGTTATTCTAGGGTATTAAAAACCAATGCAAAAGTATTGCACCAACGCTCTTGATGCTTTTTGTAGCTCAGGGCAATGTTCTGAACTATAAAGAGAAACAAGACGAAAGTTTTGTGGCCCAACCAGGGCCAGCCTACGTTACAGGCAAGCCCCTGTATTTATTGAGCTAATTGGCTGTAAATCCAAGCCAGATTGTTCAAAATGGCCGCCAATGATTTCATGTAGTAAAACTCATAAACCCCCTTCGTGTTCGTTGTCGGTTAATGGCATCCATGATAAGACTCCGTTTATGATCTAATTGGAGAATCAAAGCGGTTTCGGTCTTAATCAGTATTAATTTTATCGGTAATTACTTGGATTGGGATGCTTTTAGTTAAGGTAATCGTTTGTGAGTTAAATGGTGAATAACTGCCTCCGTTTGTTGTAGTTCAAGAAAAACAAATTTCACTGCCAACTCGCATATTCTTTTAATGTTAAAATTGAGCAGGTCATTTGTCTGTTAGTAAGCGCCACGCTTGCCCTCACATTTTTGAAGGCACACTTCTACTAAGTATTGCGCTAGAGATTAGATAGTCTCAGTTCTATAAGCTCTAAATGAGTCAACTCAATTTTAACGCCTTACAATTAGAGTAGTCTTGTGATGCTAAACCAGTCTTGAGACTTAAACTTAACTTAAGAGTTTTTTATTTATTTGAATTTCATATTCATAACATTTTAATTCAATTTTAATAAAACTTGCGGAGACTAACATTATCATCTTTACTTGGAAGTAATGCCATCACATTAATACGTTATTACCATAATGCACCCGGGATGGTCAGTGCTTTATAAAATACGCCAATTTGTATGTATGAGTCTTCGTGTAAACTTAAGTGGACGCATTTTAGGAACTGCTCCTGGTTTGTGCACGATAATATTATATTAGGGAGCACATCTGTTAGTGGTAGGATGCCAACTAGTAGTGGTCTAGAACACTTGGGCTACCTATAAACCTGTAATGACATAAGGGGTGTCAACCATGTTTTGCATGTAGTAGATAGTAATGTTTATTCTGTAGTAGCAACTTATATTCTGTATAATAGTTATAAAGGCACTTGTCGGTTAAAATCCATCCCAATATCCAATTAATAAATTAATTTCCTACCTTGTTACCACGGGAAATATTTTTGGTAATTCATTGGAAGAACTCAATGACCCATAGAGAAACTACTCGCAGAGTCTAACTTGCATACTACCAATAGTTCCACTCTCAAAGATTGAGACTTCGTCAACATAAAACATTACAACAAAGGGCCATGTCAAACAGCCGAACGTTTCTGAAGTATACCGACACAAAAAACACTAAAGAATAATGCTATGTTACAATCTAAGCATCCGCCAACATTGCTAATCACAAATAGATCTATCGATACCATCTATTCAATATCGGAGTACGTTATCAAACCTTATATGAATGTAGGTTCCGATAGAACGAGTTCTTGATTGGCAGGGAGTGATTGAGGCATCAAGAGGGGTAAATAGTCACTTTCAAACTCCATTTTAGAAGGTGTGCATTATTCCTTAATAGGATAAAACTTTTTCAATTCATTTTGCAAACCACTTACTAATATTTCAAATCCTATTCCATTTAATTGTGCAATAATTAAATAGAATAGTTTTGTTTGTGTTTCGGTTCGAAGGGTAATATTTCCAGCGAAATTACTGGGCAATGACCCTTAACGACCAATGCGCAGAGCGCAGTGCAGACCAACCAAAGTTTTGGGTGGCACTGCCACTGTTATGAACAGGCGTGACGCTTATCATAAGTCGAGCTACCTGCCTATCTAGTAACTCAAGAAAAAAAAAACATGTAAAAACCATTTTGTACTTACGTCAAAATAAATAAATTTGTCAAAGTTTTTCGGTAGGCTGAACTATATAACAGTTGTGTAAATTTAATTTGATAAATATAGGTACATACATTCTTATGGGAAACAAACAATAAATGTTGAAATCCGAATATGGTCACCATAAAACCATATGCCATCCGGACATAACCCGTTAATCTCCACCACCTTGCACCAATAACGCACCTGTTACCCTAAACCCGTCCCTGTCCAGGATATTACCCGGGTATAATTATTGGGAGAGATTCATTATGACGTTACGTGACAGCCACCGAGGTTCCCTTCATCATCATATGCAATTTACTGGCCACATCAAATTATAAGACTGGCCTGTCTGTCGAACACCTTCCTTCAAAATTGATCAATCAAATCTCAACATTATTTCAAAGCGATAGAGTCTGTATTTATGGAAGATGTGAGACCAGGGTGGTTATTAGTCTTCGACACAGCTTCTGTTGATTATGGAATAAAATGAAATGTTTGTTATATTAACGATGGACGGGATTTCGTACGTGTACAATTGATTTCAGATGAGAAGTTGATAAAAAGGATACAATTTACAAGGATTACATATAGCTAGCGGCACGTAAGTCTACCGGTGAACGAAACGTGGCGGGGATCTTGGCAAAGTCAGTTTTCGGGATAAAAAGTATTCAACATTATATATAAACTTTGACTGTGCCAAGATCCCCGCCACGTTTCGTTCACCACTAGACTTACCTGCCGCTAGGTATACTAGCTGTGCCCGCTGCTTATTTGCGAGGTAATTGCCCATAAAACTTATTTTTTGCGGTTTACGCGAACAGACAGACAGACGCATTTTTTTAAATGTTGTTTTCTTGTCAGTACATTGAATGACCTACTAGTGGTATATCAATGTGTCAGTAGTTTTTTTTTTTACCGCTTAGACAAAGATAATGTTGAAATTATACTGGATAAACTTATTATTGATCGTACAAAATAAAAAACTGTCCTGAAAATGAAAAATGAATTAATCGCCGATACTTTAAATTTAGAACCTTTTTCTACCGGTCACGTGACAAAAACAACAATAAAAAAAAAGTTACTTATAGAAAAAATTGACTGCTGCGAACAAAACTAAAAAAGGCAAACATTCTTGATTTTGAAATATGAGATGCATTATGCATTTTATATTTCCTTTGACGGGATGAGCTAGAATCTAGTATCATGATGCCTTTCACTGAATCTTATATTTCAAAATCAACAATTTAAAGCGTGTTTTCCTCTTTTTATATTTGTTGGCAGTCAGATTTTATAGTAATTTATTTTATTTAAGCCCGTTTAATTTCCTCGCAAACTCATTAATTCACCCAAAAAGTTTTCGTCGTGGGTTCAAATTAACACAACACCCGTGCATAGATTTGCAGAGTGGTGTAAACATACGTTCGGGGTTTTGAAAGCGTGTCTGTTAATTATAACGTTTTACTTAGGCGTTCTTTCAAACATAAGTCAAAAGAATAGAGACACAAACTTAGCCATGAGCAGCAATTAGTTATTTATAAGTGACTTTCAAAGGCAGTAATAAAATTTGGAGGAAGCACCTAATAATGAACAAGACATTACTTGCCTCCGGGCGATATTGTTATTGCTCTTAGTAATCGGAAACTGCCTTAATTTTGGTCAATGAATTTGTGAATGCAAATCAAAACGACGATTTCACGAATATACACCTTCGCGTAATAGTTTTACATACCAAATTTGAGGAAGAAAATATGTAACGTACAATATCCGGTCACTTAGTATGGCTAGAGGCAGCAATTTATTAATATTCACGAAACAACGGTTTGATAGCTCGAATTAGGCAAAGGTCCATAGAAATTTCACCACAGAATGAAGACTTAATTTTTTACTTATTTATGACGTCAGCGAGCAATAAAGATGTGGGTAATAATTTAGAGCAGTCACCAATTAAAATTCAAACAAAACGGTATTGGCTCAATCAAAATTTTTGAAATGTTACTAAAATCTTTAATCCAATTTTTTACGGTTTCAATTTAGTGAAAATGTCATCAAAATATAATTTGATGCCCTGGATCCATAGCCAAAATGTAGCTATCTCTCACTCGCATTTTGCAAGAATATGTAGTTCTCGTTTATGATGGTATGAACTTTGTGATATTTTATGATAAGCAGAATGGAATATAGCATGTTAAAAACAACGACAGCAGTTTTTTTTTCATAATATAATGATTTAATTAAATCAACATGGGATGCGTTATTGTGGATGTACATTTTAGAACTTCCAGAAATTATTATAATTAACTAAGAATAATTACAAATTACTAATAATTACTGTCGTAAAACTAATCTTTTGGATTGATTTGGTGCTGAATTATAAACTACTGCTAGGCAGAAATTATACAGGTAAATCAAAACACATTCAAATATGTATATTGAATTTTTCCATAACGGCTATAAAAATATAACAGGCCAATAAATTGAATAAATCCAAACTTTTACATTGAGATAGCATCTGTACTGCATTCCTAAATAATTCTAACGTTCTTGAGGCGGCGCGTGCGCAACCGGCAATCGGCTTTCATCTACGTGTAATAACTATTCATTGTGAATAATAAAAAAATTGTATCTTGTACCGAATTGCTGGTTTACCGTAATAGCTAGGAGCTGATTTCGGCGACTATTTATTACCTTTTTATGTAACTACTTCAACAGATGGTGGTTTAAATCAAAGCAATGGTACAACCGTAGAGGTGATTGCTCGCAAATCTACTGAGGACAAGCGGAAAGAAATAAATTACAAATTAAGAACAGTAGTGACGATTCAACGAGTCACAACAATATAAATGATTCATAGTACTATATTAAGAGCAGTAGTGATGACTGAATGAGTAGAAGCTTTAGAAATGACTGACGCTTTTTTATGCGAAGTTATTGATGAAGTGACAAATGTTTGTAATTTAAAGGAGAATAGTAGAACATTCATTGATGATCTCATTACTAAACCCATTCATATTGTAAGGAATGTATGGTTAAATTTGAATTTAAATCCTACTTCAAGTAGAACACTTGTAAAAGGAGTGGCTTGACAAATGAACGGTATATTCTCAATAGTATACGGATGGAAGAAATATTAAAACGAAAATATGGATAGCTGCTTAAAGTTACTGTTGAAATTCTTACGAAATTAACATGTTAGGTACCGAATAAAAATAATGTTTTTAGCAAAATCAATAAATGATGCTCTAAAATTAGTCATACTGATTTTGCAAGATTTTCGATATGATATCAGGGACTAAGAGGTTCATAGTTCCTCAAAACCCAGACATAAACCAACCAATGCAATAGACACTTTTCTTGAACACATTGTTAGTCCCACTAATTTCGTTACTTAATAGGTATAATTAGTTTGTGTGCATGTGTTAATGTCTGTGTGATTTTAGTGTTCCAGAGGATTAATTCCTTGCAACGGAACCCTACTGTTGTGACAATGCTTTCTTTCTGTTCGTTCGTCAGTCACGAGGTTATGCACATAAACGAATTATGATGATAGATACTTGAAACTTGAGTACTTCTGTTTTTTGTTAGCATACAATTTGATACTTCTATATACGACATCTAAGACAAAAACTAAACAGCTCGTTAGTCTGGCCTGTTAGAACATTCATTATCATTATACCTACAAATAGTAAGTAGCAAAACTACGCGTTTGCATGTATTATTTAAACTACACTATTGCAAGCAACAATTTGGCCCGCAGTACCGTTGTGGCTATAGATCAGCTCAGGTGTTGTCTGCCTGCGGGCTTGTTGTGTGGGACAAGTCATGAGCTAATTAATACCTTGGTGGTAGGGTACATTCTAGTATTTTTCTGGCTAGCTACTACCCTCAAACAGATGCTCTGTTGCTAAGCCTTACTCGGGGGTCTTCGGTCCTCATCATTTCCATGAGTTGCAGTCTATGATTACCGTGATATCAATTTCTAGGTACGGTTATGAGTGACTAGATCTAGTGTGAAGATATGTGTCTGCGCGCGTGGATGTATGTTACATTGATCATGTCTGAGTATCATTAATTAAATATTTAGTCTGGCTTTATTACACATTTGAAGGTTAAGCAGACATAAGACACAATAATTAATTCTAAGTGTAGGTTCTGCACGTCACTATAACTTACACATTACAAGCTATTATAAGTTAAATATAACCTAATTTTTGAATTAATTATAACTTTTACTTTATACATTTTTATTTTGACACGCAAATTTGTGTATTATTACATTTATTTATTATTGATTAATGTTGTACACCGGTTGGCGGAGTGACTAGCGACGCTGACTGCAAAGTCAACCGCGCGTGGTTTCGACTGCCGCAAGGTGCAAACATTTGTATTATGAGCACAAATTAATGTTTGGTTCCGAAAAATAAAGTTATATTGTTTCTGTGTATTTTGTGTTAGTCTCAGGTATACTGTTCTAAGTATACCAAACAGCATTTTTATTTATTTTGGAATTAAATATTAGCTTGAAAAGATTTATATACCAAAAATGTAGGAGATATATTGACTTGAACTTAGATACCACGAATACGCCATCGATTTGCTTAAAATTTAGAACTCTTTACACTTAGACCAAGTCATCTTACCAAATGGCAGGTGAGATCCAACAATATTGTGGCCACCACGCCCGTCCACATGGAGGAATAAATGATTCCGTTTGTAAAATATTGTAGCCTGTGGTTTACGATACAGGCACTGTCAACGGATTTGTTTCAGTAGTATTTATGAAGGGAGGATTACAACTAGTAACACAAAATGTAACTTATTACAGGTGTAACAAAATTTACTGACAGTATGGTCTAGCTGGTAACAAAAAAAAACTCAAAACAACGCTTACTTAAACTTCAGCGTAGTTGGGGACCAAGAAAAAAAGGATGTCATTAAACTTATAGGTAAAGTTAGACTACTTTGTCAAGTTAATTTAATTTATAGACAGCCAAAAAAGGACTTTAAAATACTTTTAACCCGCCGAATGTTTTGTTTACGCAAAAGTATTGTCTTTTAATTTTTAAAACGTAGCGAGTGAAAGATCTTTTAAAGAGATTTTTTTGTACAAAAAGAATGTTACTCATTATTATTTAAAACAATATTTTTTAAAATTTATGGATTCACAAATATAATTTTTCGGAATACCTTTTGAACATATTAAATTTGTGACTTTAAGTAGAATCCTGCTAGAAAAATATGTAAATCCATCTAGAATCTTCCGTTTGACACACATAGAGTACAAGGATCAAACTGAGAATCCGATAAAAGAAAGCCTACTCATTAAAGCTTTAAATAATGATGGCAAAAGAGAGAACGTAAGTTTAACAATACGGATAACTTGATTAATAGCATCCATCCCTCATTTAGACGACTTTGAGGTAGTTGTCTCAATCAATTTAGAAATTGGGTGGTCCTTTTGTTTTGCAGTTAATTTTCTCTGTTAGAACGAGATTGTTGACTTTCGATACTGACTTGTGTATCTATACTTATACTAATAATAATAATAATAATTAACACTTTATAACACCATAATTATGCAACAAATACAAGAATTTGTTATAATAATGGACACAATGGGCGGTCTTATCGCTAAAAACGATCTCTTCCAGACAACCTAATAAAGCAATATGAACGAAAAAGTCTGTAAAATGAAGATAATTAAGAAAAAAACTTAAAATAAGCTACTGAACAAGAAGAGAACATTTCTAAAATTCGTGTCTGTTTGTTTGTTTGTTTGTTTGTCTGTATGTTTATTCACGCATCTCTTAAAAACTGCTGGACCGATTGCGATGTGGCTTTCACTGTTGGATATCTTAGGTTAGGGCTTGAATTAAAAACTGGTGTCAGTCGATCAGTAACAGCCGAGCAATCGATAAAAACTTTTGGACGGCTGAAGGAATTTTGATGAAATGTTGGTATAATTGATATTTTAGGTCTTAGAATAGTACAAGGAGTACTTTTAACCTAGAGAAATGACCGCGAGAGAATGAGCCGCGGGTGCATCTTGTATAGATATATTTATTATATATTTTTCTATTCAAATGATTTAGGGAACTTAAAATAAGCTGAATGTTTGTTTCTCGCGATACTAAAAAATAATGGACCGATTGAAATGCAGTTTTCACTGATAGATTTGACTTAAAACTGACTGGTGTAATTTGCATCTCAATCAGATGAGTAGAAGCCGAGCAGCAGGTAGATAAAACTATTTGACGAAAGAATAAGTTTTTATGAGTTTTAGTATAGGTATTGTACTTTATTTGGACTTTATAAGTACTTTGGTATCTGGTAATACTTTTATTCTAGAAAAATTTCCATGCGAGCAAAGCCGTGGTGTGCTAGTACCATAATAAAATAGCCTATCAAAATATTAAAGTACGTACTGGATCTCAAATATGGAAATTATTACAACAAGACATAAGTTCCAATACCAAAACTGCCACAATACATATATAGTTCTCTTGCGATGAAAACAAATCGATTGATACCTCGTTTGTCAAAATCGGGCCAATAGGGGTGACGCTGTGGTGGAACACCCACATACCCACATATATAATTATGTATATATATTTATATATATATATATATATATATATATATATATATATACACATAGACTGTTAAACTCATTACCTTCTCTTGCTTTGCCGTAGTCGGGCAAAAAATAGATACAAAACAAAAGAATAAGTAATTTTAATCAAAAATATTTGGTGCTAGCATTCCCGCCCGCAACTTCGTACGCGCGGACTACTGTTTATCGCAAAAAAAAATATATTTTTCTTCTAGGATGTTAAACACCAATGCAAAAGTAGGTATAGCACCAATGCACTTGATGTTTTTTGACAGACTTGTTATTTTGTTTCGGTGGCAACCACAGACCATTCTGTGATGGCAACCGTTCCTTACAGTGAGTAATCAACATTTTCCAGTTTTCCCGTGGAAACTTACAATTTTCCGGGATGAAAAGTATCCTATGTTTTACTCCAGGGTATAAGCTATCTCCATTTTAAATTTCATCAAAATCCGTTTAGCCGTTATCGAGTGAAAGCTCCCCAAACAAACAAACAGACAACGTTTCACTTTTATATATAGGTATGGATTATCTTATCTATTGTAATATGAGATTTCGTTTACATTATATCTCATCCAAAGTATTTTGACAGTTTCATCGCGAGCATTCATTAATGAAGAATACGAGTATACTCAATACCACGGTAATGTTATACCGTTCATACATTCTTAGTGAAAGTGGCCTAACTAGAGCGATGGTGGCCTAACGGTTCTATAGTGCAATGTAGAATCCAACGATACCGGGTTCAAAACCTAGGCTCCGCACCAATGACTTTTATGAGTTATGTACGGTTTTCCATCGCTTCGTGCTTCGGAGGGCACGTTAAGCTGTCGGTCCCAGCTGTTATTAATAGCAGTCGTTAAGCTATGTCAGAGGCCCTCGGGCGGCTTGACAAACTCTGACATCAGAGGCCAGCACTACCTCATACGACAAACAAACAAACAAACAAGTGAAAGTAACTAAATTACATTTGCTATACTGGTAACCGAAACAGGACAGATGACGACCTAATCAACTATAAGAAGGAGGTTCTCATTTTTTTTGTTTGGTTTATCTTAGTTCCCCGGATTAACCGATTTGGATGATTACTTTACTCTAAGTAAGACCTCCAGGGAGTCACATAATTTTAATGAAATCAGTTCAATAATGTTTCAAAAATCCACTTGTTGTCGTATTTTTTGATACAAAGAATTATTATAACCAGGAAAATGATTGTGCTCTGAAGTGGGCACAGCTGAAAAACAGAGCCGTATGTCAGATAGTTAGTTTAAATTATCTGAAAATATAATAGTGTCTCTCTGAATTATACCCAACTGGAGGAGGAGTAAAGTTTAATTGGGTACTTAGAAGTTGCAACACTGTCACTTCACAGAATGTCTCTCGATAATTTTAACTATACCAAGCTTTAATTTACTCCAACTCAAAGTAAACTAATAAATCAATATCCCATGGTTCGATAACCAGAGCGTTTAGACGGCCGGTTTAATAGCGTAGGCGACGGCACTTCAATCGCATTAAACATATGTTATCAGTAACTCATCTCCAACAATGTAGGTATACTTACTTATTTCTCTGACTCGGTTACCCGAAGTGAATATTTCTTCGGATGTGAGAACGCCACTGGTCCCGTTTCAGCCTTGCCCGTTGTTGTGTTTTGTTGAAGTTACTTGAATTTAAAGCAGATCGACCTCCAGTTTGTCGCAACTTTAGCAACCAACCAGTATACGCCCATCTTTGATTCCTATTTTTCCTAACCATCAATAAAGAAGTTAAAAAGAAAAAATATATACAGATAATTTATGTTTATAAGGTTGAGCAGAATTTTATTAGACATAATACTCAGGTAGGGCTTTGCTTGTGAGCTACTATCGGGGTTCATAGGTGGCGACCATTGGACCAGCGTTAAGATATTACTGCTAGCTGCTTCGGCAGTCCCTGACCACACAGCCTCAAGCTGCCTTGGGCTCCAGGATTAAAACATCCTTACGAGGCCAAAGCAAAACAACCGGCATAAGTGCAGGATGTCGGTTAAGGCGACGACGGAAGAGTATCTACTCGTACATTACGTACTAACAGCGGCACCCATGAGCCGAGTTAGATGGCTAACTGCACAACCACCAGCCCACAGTAGACTAGCGTGGCGGGTTATTTAGACAAAATACTCCCTTCCTTCCTTATGCCACCGATAAGAGT
The DNA here is from genome assembly GCA_946251855.1 of Alsophila aescularia. NCBI lineage: Eukaryota > Metazoa > Arthropoda > Insecta > Lepidoptera > Geometridae > Alsophila > Alsophila aescularia. The sequence goes on along the minus strand of OX276383.1, from coordinate 45,362,892 downwards.
AGGCTGGCAAACCCTGGAGCAGGAGGCGCATACAATCCCCGGGTCACACTGTTAAACGAATATGGCAAGTTCCACGTATACCGAGAAATTAAATATAATTACTTACAATGTTCGCACTCTTTGAATTGAAGAAAGGATTTTAGAGCTTGAGTATGCATTAGAAAATATCAAATGGGATATAATTGGCCTTGCGGAAGTTTGGCGAGATAGAGAAGATAGATAGATAGACCTTGGATAAGACTAAAAATATATTTTACTATAGTGTTAGTTTTGGAAGTATGTATGGTGTAGGCTTTCTAGTATCAAAAGAATGGCAACATAACATAATAGAATTCATCGGAATATCCGATAGAATAGCAATATTAAAGTTTCACATAACAATAACACTATTATTCAAATTTACGCACCGACATTTTCTCATCCAGACGATATAAAGGAAAACTTTTAAGATATGCTCAACCAAGCTTGCGACAAATACAAAGGGACCTGGGCTCCCGTCGTAGGCGATTTTAATGCTAAAATTTAAATAAGAGAAGATCTCGACAACCCTAATATCTTAGGTCCTATGACTTAGGAACCAGGAATGAACGCGGAAAACGACTTCTCCAATTTTCTTTTGGCCAAAGTTTGAGCACTTTCTTCTACAAGAAGATACAGTGCCGTTGGACCTGGCGTTCACCAGATGGTGTAACCAAAAATGAAATAGATTACTGACCTCTGCAACAAAACAAGCAAACTGACGCAAGCAAATTACAACAAATGTAAAAGCCATCAATAATATCCAGTTTCACTCCGACCACTGACCATTTTGCATCTCAACAACTTTTAACACATAAATACAACGTCTCAGAGTGATTGGAAGTACTATAAAGCGAGTAAATAGGCCTAACCTCATTGCAAATCAAAATCAGTTTGTGATTGAATTAACGAACAGCTTCAATTTGTTAAACACCCGAGACACCGAAGAAGTCAACATCCAATATAACGATTTAAATCTTAAGCCAGTCTCAAAGTTAAACCAGCAAAGAAAAAACTTGAAAAACTCAGCAGTCACACGAAAACACTTATTGAAAACAGGAAAAAAATGCCTTTCCCAACATCAGAGTACACAAAAATAGACAGATTAGTTAAAAATAACATTCGAAATGATATCAGAAATTACAACGTTAATCTTGTTGAAACAGCAATGAACAGATCACTTAAAAAAGCTAAACAGGAATTGGAGACAGGAAAACCAACTATTACTAGCGTCAGAGACGAAAATTGTTCAAATCAAATTAAACGAAGAATTTTTTTTAACATTTTCACAGACTTTTACAAAGCTCTAAAACTACTCTAAAACTGCAGATCCCCAAGAAAATCCAGAGGAATACTTATGCACAGAGGATGTCGGGTCTATCACATGATATGAGGTTCACCGCGCACTCTGCGGCATGAAGTACAGTAAAATTCCTGGTGAAGACGGCATTACTAGCGAAGCCCTAAAAATTGGGGAAACTGCTCTTCTCCCTCATATTGCTAACCTATCACCTTTCTTGTGTAAAGTAAAATTCTGGTGGAGTGGCAAAAGTTTAAAGGGACCTTCCCATTATACTCCACCAGAATTTTACTTTACACAAGAAATCCTAATAAACTTTTGCCACCCCACCAGAATTTTCCTTTACACAAGAAAGGCGACAACCCGACCTATCAGCCTTGTCTCACACCTTTATAAGGCCTTTATTAAAATAATCGAAAACCGAATTTCAGAGACCCTAGACTTGCACCAGCCTCCTGAGCAAGCAGGATTTCGTGTTGGCTTATTTACAACTGACCACTTGCACTCTCTAAATCAAATGATTGAAAAACACCACGGATTCAAATGCCCACTATACCTAGCGTTTGTTAACTACTCGAAAGCATTTGATGGTATATCTCACCTTTCACTCTTCCATGCACTCTCTAACCAGGATATAAATACCACATACCTCCTCCGCAAAATCTATCAAAATAGCACGGCCGTAATAAAAGTAAACACCATCAGAACATCCTTTCAAATTACAAGAGGAGTCTTTGACTGCCACTCTTGAAGAAGTTTTTAAAAAACTGGCAGCTAACTGGAAAGAAGGAGGCATTGACGTCGGAGAAAAAAGGTTAACTAACCTTCGTTTTCACTTACAACATTGTATTATTCGCTTCCTCTGCGTCAGAACTGGGAACTATGCTTGAAGTAAGCAAAGTAAGCCTTGAGGTCGGACTAAGAATGAACATTTCAAAGACCAATAGCATCCTACGCAAAATACACACAGAAGGCGAGAAGGGGTTGTCACGAGTACTTGACCGTAACTAACTGACCGCTTTAGGAATACGATATTGCGCTCCAAAACCAAAATCGCAGACGTTACTCAAAAAGCTGCACAGCTGAAATGGAACTGGGCCGGACACATCTGTCGTATGCCAGACAAGTTCTGGGCAAAAATCACATCCAATTGGGTCCCATCTGGAGCAAAAAGACAGCGTGTCTGTCGTCGACGAAGGTGGCGAGACGAACTAGACTCATACGATAAGGACTGGCTATTAAAAACATTAAACAGAAAATCATGGAAAGAGGGAAGGGAGGTCGTTACCCAGCAGTGGGATGATTCAGGCTGATATAATATAATAATACTTAGTGCTTATCAATGAAGAATTTCTTCGCGCATTCACTCTTGACTTTATTACCAGGTATAATAGTGTCCACCAGGCTAGCTGACATCAACACTTTGTATTGCTGTGAATTCTTTTCTTTACATTCCAAAATGTTAAAGCGCTAGTCGAGTCTGAATAAATATTGATGCCTAATTCGTCGTTGTCAGGAATAAATTCAAATACAAAGATGATGGTTCGTTTGATGGATACAATTGTGTCAATTTACAAAAAAAAACGAGAGTTTTTTTATTTGTCTATTTCTCTAATAATATATACGATCCACTAGGTATAAAGCTGTTGTCAGCTAATGCTCAGTTTCATATTGTAGACATCCAGTGTATCAAAACACAGATACTGTTTGTCTGAACATAACTTACTGCTAACATTGTCGTACTGACTTTCAGTAATTAAAGTTATTTTCATATGAAATCGATCAACGGTAATGCCGTAAGCTTGTCCAATGGAATTTACGAAACGTCACATTTAAATTAACACCCACTTTTAAACGGCAATTTTAGTTAATACCTGTTTACTGAGTGAATTAATGAAGACGACTTCATCGATGTGGTTTCATCTATAGGTACTTTCTATAGTAAAAATTTAATATATACTTCAGAACAGTACCTAGTGTAGTATATTTAAAACTTTTTCTTCTTCTTCTCTATAGTTTAAATAGTCATTTCACTTGAATAAATAGTGTTAATAAAACTTTAACTATACGTAGTCCAAGTACATTTAACCAATGCAGTTACACCAATGTCTGCTACCGATCATCCGTTTAACTTATTTAATTAAAATTTATCAATAAATCACGCAAAGAAAATGAGCGAAAAGATGTTGTATATTAATAAAATAATTATTGACTGGCGAGTGCAGCATTCGAGAGGCGTGGTTTGTTCACACGAATCGACGACTTACAGCAACCACTTGTCACTGTATTCCAATATATTTCGGGCTACAACCTTGATAATTTCGTAATACACTAGTTGTTTAATAATACAACGAATGAAAATTATCTGAGCAAGAGCGTCAATGTATCCTATATTAAGGATTTATATTCTCGATGGTTAAAAGTGATTACGGTGCAGGGTATTGAATACTAACGACAATTTGTTCAAGGTAACCGGCATAGCTCAAAGAATCAGCAAGCTGAAGTGGCAATGGGCCAGTCCTTAATAATATTTGGTCTGAGGGCCGTCACATAACTCGAAGAACCAACAACCATTGGGGAAAACGAGTTCTAGAGTGAAGACCACGTTTAGGCAGACGTAGTGTATGGCGCACGCCAGCCAGGTGGAGTGACGACTTGTGAAAGACAGCTGGCAGCGACTTAATGAGGAGAGCCGAAGATCGGGTTCAGTGGCGTTCACAAGGAGAGGTCTACGTCTAGCAGTGGACGAATACTGTAGGGTTTACTCAGTTGTCATAAACCTATTTCGTTTCTCTCTCTTTCTTTATTTGTGTGTTTCGCCACAGGTTAAATAATATTACAAGTTGCGCTGATATAATAAATCACGTAAGGCTAGCGTTTTTTTTTTAGATCTTCATTGTGAGTTAAAATGTATATAATGTATTTTACATCTCTCATATTCGGTAAGTAGGTCCTTATTACCCCCAAATGGGGCTTGTAGGTGACCAATTAGCGCTCTAGGGTAATAATGTAGCTAGAAAAGCCCTAGGGCGGTAAGTAATTAAAAAATAAAACTTCACTCTTTAAAAAAGTTCGCGTACATCTAACCATTCAGCCCAATGACAAAAGATGTCGCTTCGCTATTCAGCCTTGTCTTCGTATGAGTATAATAGTCATCAATTTTAAATATCGAACGGCGAAGCTCAATTTCGTTTTTGAAAAAAATAATTTAAAAAAAGATGAAAAAAGGCGGGAATAGAAAACTTTTACTTTAAATATTGTTTGTTTTTGGGTTTTTTTTATAATTACGTGCTAATTAGGAAAAAAACATGAGTTCTGAAAGTGATGAAGATATAAGCTGCACTCCCGATTCAATGAAAATGGAAGCTGAAGCAGCAATTAACAATATTTTGCCTGAAAGTTCTAAAGAGAGATATTTGAAAACTTACGACGAGTTCATGAAGTGGCGAAAAGAAAAACGAGTAAAGTCTTTATCTGAGACTGTATTCTTAACATACTTTAGTGAGCTATCAAAAAAGCTGCAGCCTCTAGTTTGTGGTGCATTTATTCAATGTTAAAAGCAACTATGAGTACTAAACACGACATCAATATCAAGAACTTTTCAAAATTATCATCTTTTCTAAAAAGACAATCAGCTGGGCACAAAAGCAAAAAGTCAAAGGTTTTTACAGCGCAAGACGTGAAACATTCATAAATGATGCCCCTGATGACATATATTTAGCTGTTAAGGTACGTAAAATAACAAATCACATAATGGTAATACTTCATCATTTATCTTTTAAATTCTTACAATCCTATAAAACATACTTACTTATTTTTATATTTCGCTTGTTTTAGGTGGTTCTTATCTTCGGTATAACTGGCGCATGCCGAGGTATTGAATTGACAAATATAACAATAGAGAACATAGAACAACAGGGTCAGTTGTTAGTAATTAAACTACCGAATACAAAAACTAAAATTGACCGAACATTTGTAGTTCCTCAAGAATTCTCTGAATTCATACAAAAATACAGAAATCTTCGTCCTGAAAATGTAAACACCAACCGATTTTTTTTAAGTATCACCAATGCAAATGCTACAAACAAGTTATTGGAAAAAATACCATCAGAAGTATGCCGAAGCAAATCGCAAGTTATTTAAAGTAAGATAACCCGGAATTGTACACAGGTCATTGCTTCTGGAGAACATCGGCTACACTTTTAGCCGATGCTGGGGCTAACTTAACCACTATAAAAAGGCACGGTGGGTGGAAATCCAGCAAGATGGCTGAAGGTTACATCGAAGATTCCATACAAAATAAAAGTAAAATTACCAACCAAATAACGGAAACTATTCAGCTTTCAAAAAATGAAACATCTTTCTCAAGAGATGATCCGCAACCATCAACTTCTGCTTACCTCACAATCGAGATGTAAAGCAGAGTAGTTAGCTCGGGTGTAAGCATCAATTGCACCCTCGAACTATAGGCGCCCTCGCTGCGCTCGTGCGCCTAAATATCTCGGGCTGCAATTGATGCCTAGTAGCCTATTAGTAGCCAAGGGCTGTACCTTGGCTACTAATCTACTATTAGAACTTAAGAAATATCTATCTATCTATACTTATAATAAAGCAATAGGAACGAAAAAGTCTGTACAAAGAAGGTAATTAAAAAATAAATGGTCTAGGGTACATAAAATAAGCTACTGAACAAGAATATAACATTTAAAAAAATTGTATCTGTCTGTCTGTTTGTATGTTCGTCTGTCTTTATGTTTGTTCGCGCATCACGTAAAACTACTGGACCGATTGCGATGCGGTTTTCACTATTGGATAGCTTATGTTTTGACTTAAAAACTGGGGTACTTTATATCTCAATCCGATGCGTAGAAGCCGAGCCATTGATAAAAATATTTTTGACGGCTGAAGGAATTTTGATCAACTGTTGGTATATTGGTATTTTAGGTCCTGGTAGCACAAAGAGTACCTTTAACCTACAGAAATGACCACGCGTGCGAAGCCGCGGGCGTCAGCTTGTACAAATTAAATGCGAAACATGGGTCTTTTAAAATTTGCCCATTGGTTGTTAAATCGCACCATAAATAGATTTTCCAGATTTAATCACCATATAAAATTTTATTTAACATCAATATAAACAAATTTTCCTATATATTAACGGACAAAAACTTAATTCATTGATGGCTACACAATACCATTTACAAAGAAATCACAAAGGACCTAATTGATCTACTGTCACTACTGAAAGGGGTAAAAGGATAAGGGGGTGGAAGTAAAAAACTTCACAAAAGGTGTTATAAGTAAAATTACAGAATTGTTATGAATATGTACGTATCATTATGACAACATATGGGCACCACATGTTCGATGAAGCATAAGGCGATACTGCACCTACTGGTTATTTTATTTATTTATTCATCGAAGTATCGGTTTTTGTCGCAATTAATAAAATTGTTGATGGGCTTTTAAAGAATACCTTTATGCTGCAAAAAAAAGTTTGGATTAGACTGATGCAATTCCTTCACTATTTCAAGAGCTAGCGTCGCTCAGCAGTACTTTTCAACTTCATATCGTTGTGGTTTAAATTTAAAACACAGTTTTGATATATTGTTGTCATTCTCTGCAACAGCACTTTTGTGTTATCCAGCTAGAACCAGTGGTAGTGATGGTTTCTTTGTTTTAACTTTGTATCACTAAAGAGTTTTTGATGGATTGGTTGATTGAATCAGTGATCTTTGAACTGAGATTGCATGTTTGAACATGATCACAAACACAGAAATAGCTCTAAGAACTCCTGTATCTTTAGAATCTTTATTGCTGCAAGATTTGTACTGCTGACTACAAATTACATCAGGAATCCAACCGTTTTTTGCCACCCATGATTTACCGGGGTCGTGAAGCACCCGTCTGGTCGTCGTCACGGTGTCGCGTGGTCGGATTTGCCGCGGTCGAGCGCACCTTGCAAGCTTTTTTACACTTTTTGGGTAAAAATTCTAGGTAGCATTGAAGGGTTCTCTATAATTAATTATATTTAAAAATTAGCCAAGTTTTAATATCTCGTATCGGACAAAGATCGATCGTCGATTAGCGGCAAAAGCATAGTATTTTACGTTTTAACATAGAATAGATGTTTAGGTTATACTTTTCTTACTTTGAACGCCACTTTATGCTGTCGGCAGTTGCTGACTTGTCAAATTTACAGGACCTGCGATCACCGCCACCTTCATTGATCGGTGCATTGTGAAATTGCGCGGAATGATAAGAACAGATCCCCTGGGAATTAAATTGTGAATTGAAAAAAGTGACAAACTGCCGTGACTTACCCGTGACACTACCATTGGTACTACTGGTAGTTCCACTAGTATTCTCTGGTAGTAACACCGTTAATTATCATTTCCCTTGGTACTACTTATTTTGTATTAGTAAATACTATGCAAAATAAGGTGTTTTTTACTATTAAAACATTTTATGATCAATCGCAGTTTAATATATAGCCATCCGACTTTTATCGGTCCATAATAGTCTCGAACACTCTTGGTTTACATCCATGTTTTGCAGATCTCTAAATAAAGATCACCCAATGGACGATGACGAACGGAAATTTCGTGGTCCTGGCACGAGCGATGATATAAAAAATAGTTACGCCGTGTTTCAAATACCAAAGAGATCGTGCTTCGGGCATAATTCGATTTTTGTAGCACCGCTTACCAATTGAAGGTAAACCACAAGAAAATGAAGGAAATGAGTCGATAATAATAAGCAATTAAGAACGATTCAGAACAAACCAGGCCAGTTATTCAGTAAGAAGGAAGCATCAGGTTGGTACAGTGTGAGGTATAAATTTCATTTTCTACAAGTATCTTTACTTTGCTCATGGTGTTTAAGGTTAGTAGTAGATGTGATATCATACAAATGCGAAATAATTGTATGAATATGGAATTCTACGAACAAGAATATTGTACTATTGTATTCGAAGCCAATTTAGACAATCTTAAATTAGCTCAAAACGTTTTCATCCACTAGTTTGAGTAATGGGAAATTCTTAAATGGTGGGATTCGTACTCGGTTATCCGAGCTCTGGATTACTGGTTGTTATCTTTTGGTCGCCATCAAGCAGGTACGTGTATATAACCGTATCAAGTTAGAAAGCTTTATACACAGAGCTTTTTGTCCGTTGGTCGAACCGTTGTTTACTTCCTTCCATTCATTAGTATATTTGCGGATGCCCCGTGCACCCGCATTTAAACAGTCAGACCTTGTTTTAAAGGGTGGATAACCAATATATAAAATTGAAACGTTTTCTATTTGTTTGTTTGGGGACTTTTAACGCCATAATGGCTGTAAAACTAACATTAATAACCAAGGTGCTCCATCTAGTAGGTAAAGGGCTGATTCCATTTATAGAAACCTCATCTCTCTCATCTTCTGCTCATCATACCGAAGATACTCATCAGATCTTCACCAAATTTTTATGAGACTAATTTAAAGTTACTACCTTTCAAATTTAAAAAGATCCATCGAAATTGGATTTAATATGGCAGAGATGTTCAGTAGCCCCATTTTTACCCTTTTTAGAGGGAAGTACCAATCAAATATCCACGACGAATAAAACATTCTAAAAATTCGCTTAACCTGTATACCAAGTTTCGTATAGATCGGATGTAAAGTGCGATCTGTAGAGGAGAACAGCTGGAAATTCGGACAGAAATCCAGATATACGAAAGAATTTTTGCCGAAGAACAGAAACAGACACGCTTATTATTAGTATTATTTATTTATTCATCAATATACATAGCAAATAGGTAGGTATTTAAGGACTTGTAAGTACATATAATTATACATATAATAGCCTTTTTCATGGCTACTTTAAACGAATGCATAGTTACATATATTTTTATGACAACCGGTTGGTCTAGCGGCTGGGAAAAAAACAAACGGTAGCGGGTTCGAATCCTGCAAGGTGCAATCATTTGTGTGATGAGCAGAAATGTTTGTTTCCGAGTCATGGATGCTGATATTCGTATTTATGTATATTTATCCGTTATCTAGTGCCCATATTACATCTATCTACTGTAACGTCTCACTTCATCTCACGTTGTTTTTATTCCGTTTAGTCGAGTTTTCACTTAGTATCAACAAAATAGTCCACTTTCACAATAAAATAAACAGTCGATAATAAACAAAGAAATACGTAACCTTAAAATGTCTATGTATTGTCAAGATTTTAAGTATTTCTTGTCTTTGAATTAGTATGACCATTCTACACGTTATGTAATCTACAATCGTATCTAACTAAGCCAATACGACTTGTTGCAAACAAATTTCACTGCAATATCTACTCAAACGCACCGTATTGAATGACCGTAATACAAGTTTTGATTGAAACAGAATGGATGGTTGCTACGCAAAGATTACGAACGCGACCTTAACTGAACGCACCAATAGAAAGGATAGATAAGGATATCCTGGGTGACGAATGGTTCTTTTTTTGGCCTCGTCATTTTATGCTGGCTGAAAGTATTTCTAATTTATTTTGCAAATAATTGTGGACAATTTTTTGTCTTTCAATACTTTTTTTTACTTCCTTCTTCCTGGTACCTAGAGGTACAATCGCCGACCTGCACGCTGCCACGGGTCTTTGGAAACCTGTCCCCTGGGAGCTGCTCAGCGCACTAAGGCGTTACTACTGGCTGCTGCACAACTTCTGCACCATCTCTCCGCGGAACGTCTTCGCACGCGTGCCTTGAAGCTAAGTCCCAAGCCGAAGGACAACATCAAACCTACGCCACCTCCTGTAACTCACTCCCTGAGTATTTTTTTCTATCTCTGATTACACTGGTAGTTTACTATTTTAACTATATCTTTTTTCTACACCTACCGCCACTGCTAGGTAGGTAGGCTTCTTAATCATTCTGTAACTCTTTCTATAACTAAACTGCCAGGTGACACTATATATATATAGATAGATGTAATATCAGATGCAACTAAGATATATATAGGGTATCTTAGTTTAGGGCTAGGTAATTGGTGTGGAATTGTCCTGAATATATTTATTTATTATTATTATTTTATCTACAAATTCGCTAGATAGGTCGTTATACAATTTGGGCACTAGCCATTTCCGCATACGTTGCCCATAATAATTATTAACATTCTATTCTAAAGCCAGCTCTGGCTTGCCTGCTTTCCGAGTCGGATAGTTAAATTGTCTTTTATTTTGAAATGTACTTTTCTGAAAGTGTTCCATTATAATCATATAATGTACTTTACTATCTACTGGTAATACCTCACATATTTTGAAAAGTTTGAAGTACTCTTTATTTAATTCTGTTTTAGCTTTCTTGTTTAATAATAGTTTTAATATTCTAGATTGTAGGTTTTTAACATGTCGTAGGTATGTTGGGAACGTAAGCCCGTAGCACCTCAAGCCATAGCTGATAATTGCATCGACTAATGCGTAATACACACTGTACAGGATGCCACTTTAACATTTTAGATAATAGATAAAAAAAACTAACAAAATTATATGTTTATTGCACACATTATGTATGTGAACTTTCCATGAAAAATGTGTATCTGTAGTGAGGCCAAGATATTTAAATTGCTTCACTTCTTCTAGGATATTACATTGACAACTAATTGTACTATGCAAACAATTATATAAGTGTATGGTGGTATTATTATTGTACAAACGAATAATTTTGGTATTAGCTATATTTATTATAAACGGTATTATAATAAATATAGCTAATACTAAAATTATTGTGTGCCCATTTTACGATATTATCAAAATCCTGTAGAATTTTACTTTCAATTACATTCGAATTTTCGTCACCATACAGTAAACACATATCGTCTGCATACATATAACTGCTACAGTTATTTAGTACATTTGTAACGCTATTAACATGTATTATGTATCCATACACCGGTCCAGTTGGTACCCCATATTGTATACTTCCATTCTCACTATTTTTTGAATCTTTGACTACTTTCATATGTCTATCATTTAAGTATTCCCGATTCTTCGCGCTCGCTCGGTCAATAACAAGTCTGTCAAAAAACCATCAAGAGCCTTGGTTCCAAAGAGAATACAATACGTTGGTGCTATACTTTTGCATTGGTTTTTTATACCTTGGAAGAACATGGGATGCTTTTTTCGCGATAAACTGTAGACTACGTGGACGAAGTCACGGGCGAAAGCTAGTGTATAAATTGTATTCTCTTTGGCACCAACGCTCTTGATGCTTTTTGGCAGACTTGTTATTTTGATTCCATGGCAACCGTTCCTTACAGCGAGTAATCGAAATTTGGCAGTTTTCCTGTGGAAACTTACCATTATCCGGGATAAAAGTATCATAAATTGGTTTCTATATTGTACAGTACCTTTTTATAAAGTTTCATCAAAATCGGAATGGCCGTTTTGACGTGAAAGCTCCCCGAACAAACAAGCAAACAAACAGACAATGTTTCTCTTTTTTAATGTTTTTTGTATGTTTTTTTGAGATGGGGTAGTAAGGGCTAGTACCTTAAAAGTTGTAGCTATAGTAAAATATTCCTAGAGCTGTCCATAATTTTTGAAAATATTTAGTTTTGCACTCCCATATTTTATAAAAAATATAATGTCAGCAAAAAAAATACATTGTACACAAAATCTTTTTTAATGCCCATCAATCTTGTTTCTTATGAGGAGTGTATATAAACATATTAAGTTAGAAAGCTTCATACAAAAAGCATTTTGTCCGTTGGTCCAACCGTTGTCTACTTCCTTCCGTTCGTTAGTATATTTGCGGATGTGCACCCACATTTATACAGTCAGACCTTGTTATATACTCGTAGGGTATGTATAATAATACAAGCATTCGTAACAAATAGGTATGTTCATTAAAATAAAATTGGTGCAGGTACCATACCTGCCAATTATTATTAAAAATATACTGTCAGCAAGAAAATTGACATTTTACACAAAATCTTTTTTAATGATAATCAATCTTGTTTCTTTTAGTCTAAATTAGACTGACTGAGATTTGGGTACTACAATAGCGAAAAACTTTGTCCATACATTTAGTAACGGTATTACCATAACCGTTGTAGCTAAAACATTATTTGGAGACTGTCCCTAACTTTTAGAACTATTTTGACCTGCACTCACAGATTTTGGAAAAAAGATACAATCATCGAGAAAATTGGTTCTTACCTCAAAAACATTTTTGATGCCAATCGACTCTGTTTCTTCTAAGTATCAATAGTTTTTACCGGACTAACTGAGGTTACAGTACTAGAAAATTCAGAAATCACTTAAAACTTTTCCATACATTTTGTACAAAATGAATGTGGATGAATAAAATTAAATTCACACATCATCGTTCGAATACAAACTGTTCATCACCATCGTCATGTCAGCCTTTAGAAGTCCACTGCTGAACATAGGCCTCCTCCAAAGAGTGCCATGACGAGCGATCTTGTGCCACCTCCATCCACCGACTTCCTGCGATGGCTACAATGTCGTCGGTTCATCGTGTGGGGGGGGGGTCTCCCCACACTTCACTTCACTTCACTTCACTTCACTTCACTTCACTTCACTTCACTTCACTTCACTTCACTTCACTTCACTTCACTTGCTTGTTCGTGCTCGCCATTCGAGGACCTTTATTCCCCAGCGGTTGTCGGTTCTGCGAACTATGTGGCCTGCCCATTGCCACTTCAACTCTGAGAGCTATGTCGGTAACGTTCGTTCGTTCTTCTACGGATTTCCTCATTTCTGATTCTATCACGTAGTGAAACACCGAGCATAGCTCTCTCCATTGCACGCTACGCAACTCTGAGCTTTTGTATAAGACCAATAGTTAGCGACCACGTCTCAGTGCCGTATGTCATCACTGGCAACACGCACTGATTATAAACTTTCGTCTTGAGGCTCTGCGGTATCTGCGACGAGAAGATATGGCGTAATATCCCGAACGCTGCCCATCCAAGTTGGATTCGTCGGTTGACGTCTATGTCGAAGTTAGATCTACCCAGTTGGATCGTCTGACCCAACTAGACATAGTGAACAACAGCTTCGATAATATAGTTCCCAACATAAACCGGCATGGGTACGACATGGGCATTTGACATGATGTTCGTCTTGCCCATGTTCATTTAAAGACCCACCTGTTGGGAAACAATATTGAGGTCACTGAGCATTGTGCTTAGGTCTTCCAGGGTTTCAGCCATGATGACTATATCATCAGCAAATCAAAGGTGAGAGATGTATTCGCCAATGATGCTAACACCAAATCCATTCCAGTTCAGAAGCTTGAATATATCTTCCAGTGCAGAGGTGAACAACGTCTCCCTGTCTCACCCGTTTTTACAGCTGGATAGAATTCGTGCTCTGATCCTGAAGACGAACTTTCAAGGTGGCCTTGCTGTACAAACACTTCAACACTTCGATGTACCGGTAATCAATCTGGCACCGCTGTAATGACTGTAGCACTGCCCAGGTCTCGACTGAATCAAAGGCTTTCTCGTAGTCCACAAACGCTAGACATAGTGACTGATTATACTCTTCGGTCTTCTGTATAAACCTACGGAGCGTATGGATGTGGTCTACGGTGCTAAAGCCTTTCTGGAATCCAGCTTGTTCGGAAGGCAGAAAGTCGTCAACTACGAGCGAGACGGTTTGTAACTACTCTCGAAAACAGCTTATAGACGTGGCTCAGCATCCAAATGGGCCTATAATTCTTCAAGAGGGTTTTATAACCTTTCTTAAAGAACAAAACCACTACGCTCCTGTGCAACGCCTTTGGCGTAGTACCCTCGAGGATGATGGAGTTAAACAGCTTCTGAAGGACTTTAAGTACCAGTGTTCCACCCGCTTTCAGTAGCTCTGAAAGCGGGTGGCGCTATTCCATCCTCCCCTGGTGCCTTGTTGCTCTTAAGCTGTTTGAGAGCCATTCTGATCTCGAATAGGCTGACGTCCGGGATATCTTCGGTATAATGTTGGATCAAACGGGCTATTGCATCGCTAGTCCTGATAGAAGGACTACGCGGTGAGGTGTATAATTGTCCATATAACTTCTCGAGCTCACTCAAAATCTCTGGCTTCGACGAAACGATGCTGCCACTGTCGGTTTTCAGCTTCGTCAACAGGCTTTGCTCAATAGACAGATCTCTTGCGAACACTTTGGAGCCCTTGTTCCGCTCTATTGCGTTCTTAATACAAGTAGTATTATAGCATACAAGTAGCATTGACTTGGAGATCTATTTATTAAGCAAGCTGTAACTCGACATATCCACTGAAGACTGCAGCCTAATCTCGCCTCGTTCTGCCATAAGTGTTGGTGTATGCTCAGAGAGTTTTTGTGTTCTTTTTTTGCGGGGGGTCTTAAAGAACTCTGACCCGACCGCGTGCATAATTTCCACCAGCCCGTTGTTTAGTTCGTCCACTGTATCGCATTCGGTAAGGATTTGGAAGTGATTTGTGAGCTCCAACTGAAAGCTCTCGGGGATTTGGATTTGGGCAGCACTTGGGCGAAGAGTAGATCTCATCAAACGAGACCTCTCCAGCTTTACTTTGATATTCAATGAGCCTCTTACCTGCGGTGATCACTGCCAGTATAAACCCTATTGATCACAGAGACATAATTGAATATATGCTTATTGGTCGTCAAAATGAAATCTATCTCGAGCTTATGACCGCCGGGGTACAGCCACGTCCATTTCCTGGACTGGCGCTTCTTGAAAAAGGAGTTCATCATAAAGAGTCCCTCCTTCTCCATGAAGTCGGCCAATCGCTGACCTCTTTGGTTCCGCTGTCCAAATCCAAACTGCCCCGCAAAACTCTCAGTTCATCGCCATTCCTCATGCCCAGCCGTGCGTTGAAGTCCCCCATAACCACTGTGAAGTGTGTTTTCGGGGCATGTATGGCATTAGAAATGTCGTCATACATAGCCTCCACTTCATCGTCCGGGCGTTTCTAGTGTGGGGCGTATGACCTTCAACGAATACCGTTCGGTAATACTGAGTATAAGGTATACCACCCTTCTCGAAATGCTTTCAATCTTCACAATGTTGTTGACGAGGGACTTGTGGACGAAAAACCCGACACCATGTTGGGACTGCTGGTCGCCCTCCCGGTAATAGATACAATAAAAATTTAAGATACCAATTACGTCAATTTTTAAGTCAAACCCTAAGTTGGATTCAACAATGAAAATTGCGGGTCGGGTACAGCAGTTTTTACGTGATGCGCGAAAAAACAAACAGACAAACAGCAAACAGTAAAACACGATGTTTAAAAATGTTACTTTATCCCATAAAAATCCATGGTTCCTGAGAGACGCGGGTGAAACCGCGGAGTATTGATATAAATTTAATGTTCATTTTTTACTTGCAATTGTAACCTTAGACTATAGTATATGTAATAAATTATTTTGAATAATCTAAAATTGACAGTTTTGTAGGAAGCTTAAAAGACAATTGCTACTGTTTAGTTAAAAGAATTATATACTTTTGAAATGGTATTTTAAAGATCTTCATTTTGATACCCCATTCGATAAGTTTTGATAATTTTTTGACGAAACAAAAAACTAATATAACTAAAACTACCAGCTCTAAGCCGCCATATTACTTTTCTTGACACTTCATGTATCCTATAGCACTGTCGTGAACAATACAAATTTAAATATACGTAATTTATCAAAATCCATCAAGCCGTTTAGGCCGTAGGACGCGCCTAAGAAACGTACAAACAAACAAAGATACAACCCAAATACATAACCCACCGTGCAGTCGGGAAAAAATGGTGTCCGTCATATGTTTGTTTTCGCATCACGTGAAAACTACTGAACTTCTTTAAATGCAGCAGAAGCCAATGGATCATTAAAAAGCTATTTGTGTCTGAAAAGATTTTGATAAAATTTGGTAAATCTTAATATTTAGTTCCTGGAATAACATATTATATAAACGACTATAACAATAACGTTTCCAGGTTTTTTTTTATCCCGGAAACATCTCAACGCGAGCAAAGCCGCATGGCAACAGCTACTCTGTAATAAAATACCATCAGCCCACCCATTCCAACTCATCAAGTTGAAACCTCACACACTCATCTCTCAAATCCATCCGGCAACTAAAACATCATAATGTTTCTAACATTAACAACTGCTCTACATTCGTGGTACACAAAAAACTAGAGGCGTGCTGCTAAGTAGGTAAAACAACAGCAGCCGTCGAATTTCCTTAAGACATTAATCACATGAATATGTTCGGTAAGCTTGTAGGGTAACCATTAGATCGATTTTAGGACGGACTCTACTGAATAACATGATAGGCTCAACGGCGGCGAGCGGAAATAGTTGGGCGGAACGGAGCGAGAAATGAGCTAAAACTGACGAACAGGCTAAATGACGTATCGATGAAAAATGAGTTTCAAAATGAAAGACAGTGTTGTGGGACGGTCGTGTACGTGAACTACTTACTTGAACTGTCTTATGATTCAATCTCAGAATATGATTTGAGACATTTTGAACATCCGCCACTGATAAATCATTTGACTTAACTGACCGTTCACTGCACGTGGGCAATAGAGACGGGAAGAGGTGTGGTGTGACGCAGGGAAACAAACAGAATCCGTTCAAGACTAGTTTTTGGCACAACAAACGACTAGTAATGGACTCTTTTAAGCACTCCCCTTTTTCAGTCGAGACGCGTTTATGAAATGTAGCATTGTGAGTTAAGGCCAGGCTCCATTAATACATTTTCCCACTCCCTCCTCGCCTCTACACTCAGCCACCTGCTACCCGCAAAAAGCACTGAAGTGCCTGCGTAACAAGGAATAAGAATATTGCGAGCGCTGTTTAAACACAATTTAGCTCGGAACTAATTGACATAAGTCTCAAAAGTTTTTTTGTCTTATAATTTAGATAGGTAAATTTTGTCTTGACAGTGGATAATAAACTATATTTTCTTGCTAAGACCTAAGCCATTGAGCAGAAAAATGAAAATATTACTGGAAATAACGTAAATTTGGATTAAAAAATCTATCGAATGAAATTCTGTTAATCACGTTTGTGTCTTGATCACGGAGAGATAAATATCTCAAAAACATAAATGTTAAGTTTCACAATTATCAGGTGTGTGTTTGACCCAGCATATTTATGGAAAAAGCCCTTTGTTAGCGAAGGAAGGACAAAGGATATATTTTGCAAATTAAATCAATGAAAAGAAAACTAAAGTGGACTATTTTAATATTTTTCTATTTTGACAACTACTTATCAAACTGATTCGCACTCTCTTTTTAAAAATGACAAGTGTGCTTCAAGGAGGTGGCACGTCGTCCACACTCTTAAATATTGCAGCCTGTTTTTAAGCCGACTCCGTAATGGCTCCGTTTCGCTCGCGGTCGAGCACTAGAAAAAGTTTGATTATAGTGAGTGATTTGATTCTACTCTTTTACATTAAAAAGGGGAAATATATATCAGATGTTGCAAAAGGCATAACTTTAGTTTCAAACGATATGATACAATTATTTCTCAAAATGTCCGCTTGGCTTAATTTATATCATGGTAATAAGCTCCCATGTCAGTCCACTGCTGGAAATACGCCTATCCCAAAGTGAAAGACCATTTTTCAGACATCATTTGAAAGTGTACAAATTTACACATATTGCCAAAAACAGAGGATCATACAAACTGTGTCCTAATATCTTAAGTCAAATCTGGTCACCCGATTCGCGTGCCAGCGCGGTCGCGCACTTTCTACTGCTAACGGTCGGCGCGTGCGCAAAGCACCTGTCTCATCGCGACCCTTAGTACGCGTGGTTACATTATGTATGTATATGGAAGACGGACCTTGTCAAAATATAGGTAAATTTGAGTTTTGTCCTTCCAAGACACACACAGAGGTGTTTTTTTTTTGTTTCAGCGAACCTTGCTTGAAGCCGAGAATTTTGTATTTTATGATAAGGTTTTGTGTGAATAAAAAAAAACTTGTGCGTCACTAACATAGTTAGATAGTTATAGCACAGAATGAATAATAGTGTTATAGTTAGTTATAGTTAGATAACGCGTCAGATATCCGGTAAGAAATAAAGCCGAAAGGCAGATTCTGTACTAACATCAAGTTTGACTAAATCTACATATTACAATAAAAAAAATATCTATGAACGGTAACTGCGACAAGATACTAAATGGTTTATATGTAGAATGGCTGAAACTTTGTACAATGCTATCCAGGAGTCAGGAGCTTTAAGGTAAGCTATTCTAATATGTATCACCGAATAGGTGATTAGGTTGTAAATAGACTTGTACATCAATGTATTTTTCCGTGAATAGCTTGAAATGATTGTGACAGATAATTGGAATTAGCGATTAAGTTAGGCAGTAACATTAAATAACTTACTTCTAAAATAAACTCTTCTTGTATTATTTTATTGGTACGTTCTTGCCATTTAGGAGTATTTCATTCAGGCGGCATAAATGACACAACAGGTTACTTATGGCACTGGGTTCTAGATTAACGGTCAAGGTACGTTGGCCTTGTATTCAATCTAAGGCTGGTTTCAGAGCAATGCGTACGTTCCGCACTGTCCACCCTGTGAGCCGTCCGCACCCATAGTCCGTAGCAGAGCACTACGTGGAGCGTGTTCCGTACGAAGCAATCTGCGATGCTTTAAAATAATATACCTACAAACAAGAAGACAAATGCCAATCCACCAAACAAACGAGAGAAGTTTTGTGGTTAATACTCATTTTCACACAATTTTGTCACAAAAGACTGCATTATTTTTGTCTTTCAGTGAGAACTTGACAGAACTAACACAAATAACAAGGTCAAGATCTTGCTGCGATGTGGCAGCCGATCGGCATAGCAAAATGTGTGTGCGTAAGGCTAGTGCGTACGAGCGGATTGGCATATCTTGGGTGCTTCACTTTCTCTTTGGTAGTGTGGTTTCCGACTTTTTAATACCTTCTTGGTACTAACGCCAAACGTGTGTCCCCGCTTCAGAGCTCCGTGTGGACGGTCCGCGTGTAAATATGCACTGCACTGAATCCAGCCTAAATGTCACCTACAGAAAAGATTTGGCCATCTTTCCATATGATGTTTAGCAGCCAACCGTCAAGATGATTCCATCTCCATCTCCATCTCCCAGAGAACCTTTTCCACACATAGCGCACATTAAAACATTCCTGCTGACAAAAAGTTCCATCTACAACTTTAATCGAACGTCGTCGTAATGTAACAAAGAAATGGCCGTTGATGCAGGTGCCGGTTCACCTGTTGCGACCGTTAGCGATTCGGTGACGTAATGGGTGGGGGTCGGTTGTATTAAGTGCAGTTTGGAGGGCTCTATTGAAGATAATGTAGGGAAATGTATGTACTTAGGTAATACTTAGAACTAAAGTTACCGTCATAGTTCTTATAATTAGCAAATTCAAATTGAAGTAGCAAAGAGCAGCTCACATTGGTCGTAGATCCGATAACCGCTGGGAAAGATATGTTCTCGAATGGCGATCTCTGACCGGAAGACGAAGCTCAGGGCAGCCTCCTCAGATAGACCGACGACCTGGTGAGAAAACACGGGAAGTTGCTGGAAAGGGGTAGACTAAGTTCAGCAGTGGACGTCTTCAGGCTGAGATAATGATGATATTAGATATTGCTGAAAACAGAAATCATATTCTTGAGCCAAATTCAGAATCTCTTTTTAATTAACATGTAAACAAGGGAATTCGCCGTTTAACGCTTACGTTACGTATTTTAGACAGTACATAAAAGCTTTTTTAAAATGTTTTTTTGATTAACTTATTTATGCATCTAATTAATAAGTTACCTCGTTGTCATTTATAATAAAATCCCTAGTCAAATAAAAAATCTAAACTCAATATTATTTAAAAATACATTAAAAAAAGTACTGATTGATAAATGCTATTATACGATAAATGACTTTTTAATTGATACATTATAACTATATTTTTTGACTACAGTTTAACACTCAAACTCTTTTACTTGTGTGCTGTTTATTTATTTTTTACAATTATCGGCTGTGTTCACATTGTTTTTTGTTATTATTATTTCATTTTTATTCTTGTATTGTTGATATATTTTATTGTTGTTGATTATGACGAATTTTAATACTAAGAAGTGCTAATTGTTGCCAATTGTCTTTTTGTCACTTCTCTCTGATAATATTAAATTGTGAAATATTATCTAGTTTATGGCATTGTATAGTCAGATTTGTTTTTATTTATTATTGCATGTTATTTTAATCTGCATGCTATTTACGAATAATTAGTTTTTTTTTAATTTTGTACGCCTGGGAAAGGCAAAACGTGAGCTACTATACTAACAGACTACTATCATCTGTGCATTATTGTGATGTATACTCATGTTTTATGCAAATAAATAATCTTTATCTTTATCTTGTCAGACCTCATTGAAGCATTGTTGCATTTTATTCTCAACCTTATAGTTGCCAAGTGATTTATAACAACCAAGATTACATTTGCAACACATTAACTGAATAGAGTCAAAGTAGATAAATCTACAAAAGCAAACAACACTGGTAAACCATCATCTCGAACAAATAACAATAATATAACTAGAACGCGGGTTCACTATCTCTACACCAACTTATTGCCTACCTTGCTTTAGGAACACCTGCCTTACTAAAATGAAAGTAAAGTACAAGGGAAGTGAATAAGTAAGATTGTAGACGATTGGTATGAAATTGGTTTTACTATGACTTGTGGCACGCGCCTTCCGAAGCCTAGTTTGTAGTTTCAAATGGTTTCGATAAGGATGCGCAGACGTTTGTTTGCGGCTTTTGGTGAAGGGAACACTTCCTTGAAAATTAATCTATTTTCACCTGTTGGCAAGATATTTGTCACCACAACACGTTTAGTGAGCACTGGTATGGTACCTACTGCGTGACGGTTAAGGGTAAAATTATTAGTATATACATAGAAAACGTGATATTTCCCATGGATACTGGTATTATACACGATAATACGATACTTACTTACTTACGATATTTCGGCACTGTGTTGCAAGCGCCACGATAAACGTCATTGCTATTACGGAAGTCTGGTTGTTACCTGTATATTTTCTTAATCAGTTAAGTGACAACTTCAAATTGCTAACTATCGATTGAAAAGGCATGAAACGTAATCCCAATTCAAACAAACGTAATCCCAATTCAAACAAACGTAATCCCAATTCAAACAAACGTAATCCCAATTCAAACAAACGTAATCCCAATTCAAACAAACGTAATCCCAATACAAACAAACGTAATCCCAATTCAAACAAACGTAATCCCAATTCAAACAATCGTAATCCCAATTCAAACAAACGTAATCCCAATACAAACAAACGTAATCACAATTCAAACAAACGTAATCCCAATACAAACAAACGTAATCCCAATTCAAACAAACGTAATCCCAATACAAACAAACGTAATCCCAATTCAAACAAACGTAATCCCAATTCAAACAAACGTAATCCCAATACAAACAAACGTAATCCCAATACAAACAAACGTAATCCCAATTCAAACAAACGTAATCCCAATTCAAACAAACGTAATCCCAATACAAACAAACGTAATCCCAATACAAACAAACGTAATCCCAATTCAAACAAACGTAATCCCAATTCAAACAAACGTAATCCCAATACAAACAAACGTAATCCCAATTCAAACAAACGTAATCCCAATTCAAACAAACGTAATCCCAATAAAAACAAACGTAATCCCAATTCAAACAAACGTAATCCCAATTCAAACAAACGTAATACCAATACAAACAAACGTTATCCCAATTCAAACAAACGTAATCCCAATACAAACAAACGTAATCCCAATTCAAACAAACGTAATCCCAATACAAACAAACGTAATCCCAATTCAAACAAACGTAATCCCAATACAAACAAACGTAATCCCAATACAAACAAACGTAATCCCAATTCAAACAAACGTAATCCCAATACAAACAAACGTAATCCCAATTCAAACAAACGTAATCCCAATTCAAACAAACGTAATCCCAATACAAACAAACGTAATCCCAATACAAACAAACGTAATCCCAATACAAACAAACGTAATCCCAATACAAACAAACGTAATCCCAATACAAACAAACGTAATCCCAATACAAACAAACGTAATCCCAATACAAACAAACGTAATCCCAATACAAACAAACGTAATCTCAATAAACTAACTAATGTTGATTGCAAGTAGGTTAGATGAAAAGTGATACGGGCACTGAAGTAACTGCGGGTGGATAGTTATTTTACGCGTTTCTTACCCGTGGTCCACCTACGTGGTTCTCCTAGGTGTTCCACCGGTATCGGGAACACCTAGGTGAACCACGTTTTAGGTGGACCACGGGTAAGAAACGATTTTACGCGCTGACTAAATGGTCTATCCTTTCTCACTCGTTTATTACGCGCGAGTACTTTAGTAATAATGCATTTGTCTATGGTGCCACAGCATTACCACTCATAAATAACAGTATGTTTATACTAATAGTGTATGTGACAAAGACAGTTCTAAACCATAGTAAAAAACTGTATAAGGAGGTAGTTTGCTGCCATAATACCCTGATAAAATTAATTTCTCAAGATGACGGTAATGCGAAACAAAATAAATAATAGACTGTGCAGCCATCGCAGAGAATTCTGATGAGAGTCTATTTCTCAATACATGCACGCTTTAAAAAGCCTTCGCAAGGAACATAGTTAAAAAAAAACTTGCTAAAATATGTACCCGATTATGCCACTCTGACTCGGATATAGTTCAAAGTCAAAGTCAAAGTATTTTATTGTAAATAGGCAAAAATAATAGCACTTTTACAAGTCAAAATTAACATCTCCTGAACAAAGAGATATACATAAAATATTATAAAAAGATCAAATCAATCCAAATTTAGATAAACTAAGTATTCTTTGAGTTTGAAAAGGAAATTTCCCTTTCATGTGCCAACAGAGTTAAATCTCACACTGGAAAAGGAAATACCCTTCTGACTCTACCGGTGCTTCGGAAATACGGAGTTAATAAGTATCTAGGTGTACTGTGACTTCAGTGTCACTGTATTTATAATTATTTTAAACAGTACGTTTTCAACTTATTGGCAACCCTATTGAACATCATCAGTAGACGAACGTACTTGGCACTATCGGCGGTTGAGAGGTGATAGGCAATCACAACAGTTTTTGTGCCGAGCATTATATAAAATTACACTCAGTTTTGTTTGTTTGTGGTTAGATATTTGTTTTTATAATATCCATTGCTAGAATTGAGATCTAACTCTCAATCACAAAATCTCAGTAGCGGAAATAATAATAATAGGTATATCTACACCAAGTTACTTTTGAACAGAGCATAATGATTTATCATCCCGATTACCTCAATCAAATCAAATTAATATTTTGGCCAAAACATGTTTCAAAAAGTTTTTATCGATTTTAACGTAATGCATTCGTTAAAGCCCTACCGCGTCTTTCATGCCACGCAGAGGCATGAAAGACGCGGGTACGAATCCCGGTCTTGATCCAAATTTTTCCTTGAGAAAATTATTGGGTAAACCGTGTTTCGTGTTACTTTGAGTTATAATATCAATTTTCAAGGCACTTTCGTCATAACCAAATATAACGTATCATTTTTCTAAAGTATACATTTGGATTAAGACGGGATTCGAACCCGCAGCCATTCATGCATACTTAATAACCATATCATTTTACCAATTTTTGTATAAACTTTACTTGCTGAGCTTATTAATTTTCTTATGGAGCGGAGTAGAACAAATGGACTGGCTTATAGTTTTAAATTAATAATTGGAATAAATGCTCGTGGAGCGATGCCCACGATTTCGTAGAGTGGATTGTCATATCCCCATAATTATGATCCATACTATACGGCGTAACTTCTTTAAGCCTTTTGAAAATAGTGAATTCAGTATAACACAAAACTTTATTCAAAAGCAGATCAAATACATCCAATGAGTGCGAGCAATACAAAAACTTTAATAAAATGCAAATGCTTTCGCGCGATACTATAATAAGTAACACAATTATGGTACACCTACCGTCTCTCGCTGGCCATCATAAACTCGGATTGCGAGCGGCTCTCGAGTTATGCACCTTTAACACGCCATCTTATAGTATTATGTTCGAACTATAAATTTTGCACTTCGCACCCAGATACTGCTTTGTGCAAATCGAACATCGATGATTTATGAACAATTACCGATTAATTCAGGCAGCGATCATAAGTTTAATCGAGATTATTAAGCATTCGAACGGGCGAGAGCATCGGCAGAGTTTAAATCATGCTAAACGCATTGGTTGATAAGCTCTGCTAAAGGGATCATTTCTAAACTATTTGCTTATTAAAAAAGTCTTAAAACAATCACTGAAGCAGTAGCATTCAGAACCTAATGTCGGCAATCCGGGAATGCATCTGGCGAACGCAACCGGCGCCTCTAACTGGTGATCGCAACGGCGACCGCAACTGGCTACAACAAGGCAACAGTGCGACTATCAATCTCTTCTTTGGCGCGGTCTCATTGGTCAGACAGATCATTAACTTCGGAGCCTGCGCACGTCGCGGTCGATGGAAGCTGCTTTTGTTTTAGCAGGAGATGACAGACCTACTTATTCAATAACTAGAGACCAGCGAATGGAACTACTTTTTAGTCCAAGTAGTTCCATTACTTTTTGTTTTTTGAAGAAAGGGCCAGCGCCACGGGGTGCAGCTAGAACTAAAAATAATTCAATTAATATAGGCGACGTATTTACTGAAATCAAAAATACACAATTAGAAAAATGTGTGGCTTGAATAAACTTTATTGATACAGAGAGGAAATAAAATCAAGCAGAAAGACATCTACGCTTACTATTATAGTGTTATTATTATTAACTAGCTGTACCTGCGGCTTCGTACGCGTGGTCATTTCTCTATTAGGTTAAAAGTACTCTATGTACTATTCCAAGACTTAAAATACCAATATACTAACATTTGATCAAAATTCCCTTAGCCGACAAAATGATTTCATCGATTGCTCGGATTCTACTCAACGGATTGAG
This sequence comes from Alsophila aescularia, assembly GCA_946251855.1. NCBI lineage: Eukaryota > Metazoa > Arthropoda > Insecta > Lepidoptera > Geometridae > Alsophila > Alsophila aescularia. The sequence goes on along the minus strand of OX276383.1, from coordinate 45,337,496 downwards.
ATAACAAGTACACCAGTTTTTAATCCAAACCATAAGCTATCCAACAACGAAAACCGCATCGCAATCGGTCCAGGAGTTTTTATTGATGCGCGAACATACAGAAAAACAGACAGTCATGATTTAAAAAAATTATTAGCTAGTAAAGTATAGTAGCTTATTTTAAGTACCCTAGTTTTTTTTAAATATATTTGCGTGATGAGTTGTGTAGATAGATAGATAGATAGATAGATAGATAACTCTTTAATGTACACCACATAGAACAAAAATACAATAATAACTAAAATATATGGGACAATGTGTACTTAATGCTTTATAAAGAATAGATATTTAATACTTCAAAATAATATAAATATGGACTCCTATCCCTTTTTTATATATTTGGGATAAAAACACATCATATAATCTATGATTGAAAGTATTCTATGACCTACCTCGTAGTATGACCTAATTATACTAAGTTTCATTTGAATTCATTTAGTAGTTACGGCGTGATGCGCGGCTAATATACAGACCGACATATAGACACACAAAAATGAAAAAAAGAACAGCTCAGTATCGTATACAGAGTAACATCCTTTTTCATATTTCTTTGTACAGAATTGGACCTGTTACAGTTTTATTATAAGTATAGATGTATATTTTGTTTATAGCATAATAAATGTTTCAAATATATTTTTTACTGTTTAATACTTCCCAGCGACTTTAAACTTGCCACATCGTATAGCTGTCTACTGTACAGTACACGACCTATCAATTTTTTGCTGCTCGAAATGGGAGCAATACTCATCAGATAACATAACAAAAACTTGCTGACGGCCTCTCTACAAAGGCGCCACCGTCTCTCGATTACGCTCTATGACAAAGCGTTTTGAAACTCCATATTGATCCAAACTTTTCTATTTTGTTTGGGCTTTATTAAGTTTTTTGTGCGGTCAGCGACAATATGAGTGTTAGTTACAGTAAGGCATCTTATGCAGGTGGGTTGGACTTGGATCATACGGAGCTGGTGAGCCAATTAGACACGACCAAATATTCACCGATGGCTTCCATCATAGACCTCTTGGCGTTATACATATTAAGGTCTCAAAAAGTTATTTAATTGAGTCTGTGCGCAAAAAGATGCGTGTCACGGCGTACGATGGAACTAACATAATTATTTTTGTAAGGAACCAATACATTCATCTGTCAAAAATGTATGTCTACAAATGAAAAAGTAAACGTGACAGTGTTGCCACAAACACAAAAATGTAATTAAACTCTCTACAATGCCCAAAAATACTACTACGGTTCTCTTTCCATATAGACTCTACACATACTGCTGCATGTGCGTATGATGTGTACCTATTTTATTGGCTAATGTTATGCAGGAAAGATCATGACGTCTGACGATTTTGTGTCCTATGAACTAATTTGATCCAACCCATTAGTACAACTTCATATTGAAAATTGAAGAGCTGCTCTGGAAATCCCAAATGACATAGAGTCTATATACCAAGTGATGGGAATCCTAAAGGAAGTAGGGATGAAATTAAGCCCGCTGCAGCTTACTGGGTATAAAATACAAGCTCTCGACGGATACTCTTTGGCCTAAAGACGAAAGATGGAATTATGTGCAGACCATTTTGTAAAAGAAGCAGGCCCTCAATCGAAACAAGTTGGTGCAACGAGAATACCAACGCTTAAGTACATTAGAATATAAAAGCAAAATCGGCGGTCAAAAATCTTCGCCCAGGAGTCCCCATCTGACGAAATTAAAAAGTGCTGGCAATACCAGAGGATTTAGTAGGCTCGTAGCATATAAAGCATAGCTCAAAGAATTTGCAAGCTGAAGAGGCAATGGAAAACACATCTCTCGCAGAACCGGCAACTGTTGGCTGTTGGTGTAAACAAGTCGAGACAGCTTATAGGAAACACTTTGATTATAGGCAAGTATATAATCAAAGAGTATATAATCAGGTACATTTTTATTATAATGATTAAGCCGCCACTCTAGGCTCTAATCCTAATATTGAACTATACCGTGTGTTTTTTTATCCTGTTGTAGTGGTATATAGATGCAAATTCAATGTATAAATTATAGAGATGAGATGATAATTATAGAGTGCCCTTACTATTTTTATGAAGTTGTCCAGTTCTGATAGATGTTAGTATAATACCACTTTATACGACCTCTCTGTATAAACATACTCGTGCAATTTGGAGATCAGATTTATGTGGAAGTGTGACCCAGTTCTATTAGTATTTGATTAGCTTAAACAAACTCCTACACACAAACAAAATATAGCGATACAGAGCTCAGATTACAATGGTAAGTATTTAAAGTTAAATATCTATCGCAACTTGATCCTTCTATACAAACATTATGTTTAAATTGAGAGGTCATATTATGATAGTTGATTGATGATTCCCTGGTGCGATCTATGGGTGCGATCCTATATTGCGTTTGTGCTCGCGCTATTGTTGGTTTAATCGAGGTTTTTTATGGTAATGTTTTTGTGAGTGTTCCTCAGATGATTTTCAACGGTTAAAAGAGTTCAATTGAATGGTCTGAAAGGTGTAAGCTATTTTAAAGGTAATCCTTGGTGTGATTAAAAACATAACGGGAAACCGATATTTATTTGAAACTAACTGTGTGTGTGTAAGCCGCGTTATTTATGCTATTCTAGGACCTAAATTACACTATACCAACATTTGATCAAAATTCCTTCAGCCGGTAAAAAGTTTATTATCGATTGCTCGGCTTCTACTTATCGGATTGAGATACAAAGTACACCAGTTTTTAAGTCAAACCCTAAGCTATCCAAAACTGCTAGCTAACTGATTGCAATGTGAAAACCACATTGCAATCAGTTCAGTAATTTTTACATGATACGCAAACAAACATACAGACAAACAAACAGAGAGACACTTTTTATATGCTTTATATTCTCTTGTATGTTCACTTATATGTTTGTATGTTTGTATCCGACTCCTTTGGACGCTATTTTGACCCACTTTAAACGGTCAGATTTCTTTCAAATTTTGCACAATCAATCAAATTCTGTCAAAGACCGATGACAATGCAATAATTCGAAAAAAAATATGTAGAAAATAAATAATCGTTTAAAAATTATTTTTTTTTAAATGTGTTCTTTTTCAGTAGCTTTTTTTAAGTAGCATAGACCTTTTTTTAAATTATTTTCTTTGTATAGACTTTTTCGTACTTATTGCTTTAATATAAGTATAGAAGAGATGACCTGGACCTACGAATAATAATAAAACCTGGGCCTGCAGTCACGACATTGATAGCGTTTGCTTTACAATCAAAATCGGTAGCAATGTACGATTATAACGATATTTGGTAGTCTACCAAATATCTATGTCAACCATGATCAATGTCAGTACATATACCGATGACATTTGATAGCTTTGAGCTAACGATTGTCATCGGTATATTTACCGATTTTGGTTGGAAATCAAAACTATCTATGTACTCAATAAGTACAGCCTGCTTGGTGACATGTGGATAGGTATACCACCGCATTCCAAGACGTTTTTATCACCCAAGGCCTTATTTTATTATATTACTAATTGAAGTTTGCTCGCGCGGTCATTTGTCTGGTTTAAAATCAGGCTATACGAGTATGTGTTATTCTGGACCTAAAATATCAATATTCTAAATTAGACCAAAATTCCTTCAGCCGTCAAAAATATTTTTAACGATTTCTTGGCATCTACTTATCATATTGAGATATAAAGTAAACTACTCTTTAAGTCCAAAACCTAATCTATCTAACAGTGAAAACTACATTTCAATCAGTCCAGTATTTTTTACGTGATGCGCGAACAAACATCTAGACAGACAGAAAAGCAGACATGATTTTTAAAAACGTAATAGATCATTCCAGACCAACAGTCTTTTTTACTGCTTTATTATAAGTAGATATAGATAGATTAACCACAAGCAAAAATAGGGGTTATAAATTTTAAGTCTTGGTTTGCCTGTATGTGGGACTGGGTGGCATCATAGCTCCAAAACGGATGAAGCGATTTCAATACTTTTATATTATTTATTTTTCTGTCTTTTGCTAGAAGCTTCTTAGCTTTGTTTCGAAGAAATCGGTTCAGCCATTCAAGAGATATTGATCTCTGATTACACTTTGTAAAGGGATCTCGGTCAATATTGCAATTATAATAGGTACCTTGTTCTGTCGTTGAGTGTCCCGTACGCACTGTTACGGTCATATATGGCCTAACTCTGAATCAAATGTAGTGTTCATCCAGAGCTACTGCTTAGCTCGGAGTGCTTGCTTGCTTGTCGTATCAGGTAGTACTAGCCTCTGGTTTTAGATTGTCAGGAGCCGCCCGATGGGCTCTTACATGGCTTAACGACTGTTGTCAATTTACATTAACAGCCAGGATCGAAGGTTTAGCGTGCCTTCCGAAGCACGGATCGATGGAAAACTGCCCATAGCTTAGAGTAATCATTGGTGCAGACCGAGCACCGAATCCGGTATCGTTGTTATTCCATAGACTCTCAATAGACTCGCAATAGTAAACTGTCAGGCTACCATCGCTAATTAGCTACATAGCTCGGAGTTATATAGCTTAACCTAATTGACGCAGTTTACAAAATGTTTAATTCCTTTGGATATAATAATTCACTGATTATCCAGGTAAAGTAAGACATTATGAAAATCAATATAAAGAAGAACACAATGTTTCGTTGCATTTATTCTTATGGACAACTGTGAGCTTTGCGGTTAATGGCACTTCACAGAAAAAAAATGAATGAGTTTTCCTAGTGGGAAATAGAGTTTATTGAGAACAATGTGTGTGTTTTTTTAATTTTATTAGGCTGTCTGTAGTTTCTTTGAAAATCCAAAGTTGCAGTTATTTTTCTTTTCAAAATAAAGCTTCTAACAACAAAGGAAAAGGTACCTATCCTTAATGCCCCATTATTTTACCACACATTGTATATCAAATTATCTCTTAAAAGTGCACAATAACTCAAAATCTTTACCTTTAGTAAGTGAAAAAGTCTACCGTTTATATGGTTTACGGTTTTTTATTACGTAGGCGTCTGTCCATCTCTTTAATTTCGGCTAATAGTTTGTTACAGATCAATTTACTTTAGTAATGGTGGATAGAGCGGTTAGATCAGGAGTCATATGCTTTGTTTAATGACTGTAGGAGGATTTCAGAATTGATTTCTAATAAAATTTTCAGAACAAAAATGCAAGCGTCAACTTAAAATTTATTAGATACTAGCTTTCGCTCGTGACTTCGTCCGCGTAGACTAGTTTATCTCGAAAAAAATCATCCTATGTTCTTCTAAGATATTAAAAACCAATGCAAAAGTATTTAACCGACGCTCTTGATGCTTTTTGACAGGCTTGTTATTTTTTAGTTGCCATGCCAACCGTCCCTTACAGGGAGTAAGTGACATTTTCCAGTTTTCCCGTGAAAACTTAGCATCTTCCAGTATAAAAAGTATCCTAAGTTGGTCTCTATATTGTACAGTACCTAATTACAAAGTTTCATCAGAATCGGATCTGCCAATTTGGTGTTAAAACTCCCCGAACAAACAAACAGACAACGTTTCACTTTTATATGTATATTACTGTGGATCTATTTAAGTATACACCGTGACATTGAATTCGATATTCACGGTGTATACATTCACACTATGAATATGGAAATGGCCAAAAGGCGGAATCACCATCCTCGTAAGACGGTAAACAACAACTGCACCGAACCAAATCCAAATGTTATCTAATTAAAAAATTAAGATATGCCTAAATTAACTTATACTTAACTTGTTGTAATTGCTCCAGGACGATTTTGATATTTTTCTATGTAAAGTAACGCTTATTGTGTCAGTACTTTTCTTTAGTAGTGACAAAAACAAACATTGACTCCTCCTCTACGATGCAAGGTATAATGATGGTCTTGGCCATGGTTACCACTGGTGGTCTAAATGAGACCACCCATTGTCGGTAAATAATTGTTCTTGTAAAGATTTATTGTTTATTGGTCCGGTTGAGAAAAGGGTATTTATAGTGTAGGTACCTTCTTCTAATCCTTATCATATCAGGAGGTGATTCTTCTTTCATTTTTCGAGCTGTTGGCCAAGTGGCTAGTGAGTAGTGACCTTGACTACGAAGTCAGCCAAAGGTCGTGGGTTCAAATCCTACTAGGTGCGATTATTTGTGTGATGAGCAGAAATGTTTGTAAGACAGAAAACATAGATACAAAAGGAATATTTGATATATTTGTATTTATGTACTAGTATGTTTATTTGTAGTCTAGTACCCATAGTACAGGGTATCCTAATTTGGGGCTAGATAATTGGTGTGAATTGTCCTCATTATATGTATTATTGGTATTTAATTAACTACTAGGCAATGCTACTAGTACGAGTAGGCTGTTATCCTGATAGTAAGCACAGATCTATAATTATAGTACCGATAACTTTAATAACATCGTCATCGGCCTGTATTCGCCTTTGCCAATGAAGACCATATAGCCCAGTGTTTGGATAATCTCATCCAGGTTCTGCCGGCTGCATTTTGCAGGTCATCACTCCAACTGACCTCCACTACGTTTACTAAGTCGCAGGCCACTAAAGGACTCGTCTTCCGGAGTGGTTCTCAGTCCTTCGGCAAATATAGAGCAGACCAGTCCACTGCCACTTCAGTCTGTTTAGCCTTTGAGCAATGTCGGCGACTTTGGTTCTCTGTTGGATCATCTCGTATCGGATAACATAATCGAAAAATATTAAAGATTTATGACCAATTTTTAATGCACTTTTCCACTACTGCTGATTGCTAAATATTTACTAGTTTATGGTGTAAATCCTACCTTTCAATTCTACTGCCGATTCTGATCACATCTTCTAGTATGTATAGTATCGGTACGTGTGCCATTGTATGTAATTAATTCCTAGTTTTATCTTTGTAATTTTTACATTTGTTTTATATGTAACTTTTAAATTTTTACGATTTGAACTCATAGTTATATATTTAAACGGGTCGACCTTTTGGAACAACGAGGTACATTTTTTATTTATTTTTATTATTAATGAATGTTATGATATGACTTTGTATTAATAGGTACATAATTAACAGTAATATTTGCACGCCTGCTTGCAGGCTGAATACAGTGACCTTACAATACTTTAAAAACTGTTATGTAATATAATAATGTATCATCATTTAATTTTCATTTGCTAGAGCAAATAAATAAATAAGTGATTGATTGATTGACTGTGAAATCACGATGAACAGCCGCCAGAGTCTTCAGCATGATGACCAGTAGCTGAAACTGAATGCTTGTCTGTGGCAGCCTAAGGTATATGTGTGTTTAAATAACAAACTTGCAGGACTGAACATTAGTTTCCTTACTTGAGATATCAATTTACAGGATAAATCTAAAATAGTTTCCAAACATATTCCACAGTTAAAAGTAAACAAACCAAGAAAACCTCTACACCTTCATCTATATTGAACTCCAGAATAAACTCGAATAAATTGTTAGAATGGGTTTTATCTCACCACGGGAGCATGTAGCGTCCCACAGGACACCTCATGCGCCACGGCAGCACAATTAAGACTTAATACCGTCGAGTGGTCTTGTTTTATGCAAATCAGGCCAGCAGTTGCGTGTAGGACGCCTACGCGAAGGCTATATGTGGCTTAAACGAAATGAGGATTTGATTCAAGGGGTTGCGGGGGCTAAGATTATCGGTTTTTTTTTCAGTAATCTGACGCCTGTTTCATTTTCATGATTGACCACATAAATGTTATATTAAAAGAGAATGTTTAGTTTATTATTTCATTCTTTATTGCCTTGCTCTTATCATTTTGTTTTGTGGTTTAGGTGATCCATTACTGCACCCATTTGGAAATTGGTGCTTGGTAATTTATCTGGTGCTAAAAATAAAGCATTTATCCTTACCTAACTAGCTGCGCCCCGTGTATTCACAGGCGTGGATGGTGATGATGATGATGATGATGATGAAAAGTATCCTATGTGTTATCAGGGTAAACCATGGCTTAAAGCTTATTCCAAATTTCATTAAAATCCGTTCAGCCGTTTCAACGCGAAGAAGTAACAAACATCACACACGCTCACAAACTTTCACATTTAATAGTCGCTTGCTCAACGCTGGTTGCTATATAGCGCCAAACTAAGTAATGCTTATCTAGTTAGCGGTAAAAAAATGATCAAATTACGAAGCGTCGCGTTCATCTGTTTAGGTGTTTTTTTTTTTCGAGAAGGTAATTCATGGTGTGTGATGAAGCTTTCGAATCCGCAAATCCCACTTTCCTTACTACGTCCACGCTATGCAGTAATATATTAGGCATATATCTAGTTCAGAATTTGTATTGAAGCGTAACATTGCAAGTAGATGATGAGATATGCTTTGGAGTGATTATAATATGAGAAAGTTATGACAGTTGTAGCTGAAAGTAGTCTTGTTCTTGGCAGCTGCGAATTCATTAATCTCTCATAAATGTAAGCACTGTTTGGTCAGTACAAAGAAATTTATGGAAGTGGCTGCAATACTTAATCGTCCCGTAGGACTTTTTTCTTTCGTAAATACGATATCAACAGCATAGTTTTTCGGTTTAACGTACAATATCAAAGGTAGCTTTTAAACTTTCGCGATTCGAACACATAGTTATATATTTAAACGGGACTTAATCGCGCTGAAAAGGTAAATAAATATTAAGTTTTCAGCTCGATTAAGTCCCGTTTAAATATATAAGTATGTAATAGCAAAGGTAGTTTCCCAGTTTCCCGTATAAATTTACATCTATACCGATAAAACAGTAGCGTAACATACCTACTGTCTGACTGACAGAAACAGACAGAGACTGGCAAAACCGGTGGACCTAGAGATTTGAAATATGGACGAATTTTTCTTGAGTATGTACCCCATTGATGCACTAAAGAAGGATTTATTGAAATTTCATCCCTGAGTGGGTGAAAGTTTCAATTTTTTTTTTTTTTGTTATTACTGACTAGGTAATCGTTTGACCACGATCTCACCTGATGGAAAGCGATGATGTGGTCGAAGGTGTAGCACGCTTGCCTAGTAGATACCTATTCAGTCTTGACTTGAACACACCGGGGTTATAATTTACCGGAAACACTGACAATGCGCGCAAAGCCGCGGGTGCAGCTAGTCTACTATATAAAACTAGCTTCCGCCTGCGAATTCGTCCACACGGACTACAGTTTATCGCGAAAAAAAGCATCCTATGTTCATCTAAGTGAAAAATTAACAAAATAAAAATATGAAGTTTACTTCCGCCAAAACTGTAAGTCACATATCATCATGAGGCGTATGGCGTATCTGTTGTGTAATTTTTAATGTTAGTAATCCAGATTTATTGATGTAAGACGTATTTATGTATTTGTTTGAATTGCTTTTAGGAATTAATTTATTACCAAGTTATCACGACAACATGCAAAAAGCACAGAAGACGAAAACACTAATTTTGTTGAACCGAAAAGAAGAGAACGATGGTCGTTGGCAAGGTCAAAAGTCATATATAGGTTAAAAAAATACAATTCAATTAATAATTAGTAACAAAAATAAACATTTAATTTGTAACAACTAATTAAAAACATCAAAATAATCATAAATACTAATAAAAATCAAAGTTATGGTGGAATAAAGAAACTTACATACAAACATACATGAATGCTAAAAACAACTCATTAGTGTTGACAAACGTCATAAGTATAGAAGGATTGGTTAACAAGCCAGCTCTTAATAGAATTGAGGCTCGGTGCCTCCGATACGCAAGCTGGTAAACGATTAAACACCGTCGGCCCCATGACATGAGTCAGTTTACCTGACTTCATAAGTGAACCAGATACAGCCGCTAGTTTCCCTGCATGTCAGGTATTGTAAGAGTGATAATCCTCATATTTACTAAATGAGTTCAGATTCATCGATACAAATACTGCCACCTTATTCTGTGGCTCGGTGCTTTGCCTGCCTGCCTATCGAAGTACGATTATTTATTCTGTGCTATCGGCCAGCCGCGGTACCACAGAATAAATAATAGTACAAGGCGCAGTCCGTTACGCGCGTGTCGGGAAGCCCCAGATAATAATAATAATATTATGACGGGAGATAAAACTAATGCTTTTTTTGCTACAGCAATTTTATTTGATATTATTATTTTTCACTTATAACTTTTAAAAATTCGCGATTTTTATAATTATTACTTCAAAATTAACATACATTTGTTTGGAACCCTATCCGACAGGAACTCTTTATTTTGTCGGGATAATACATATTCTTAATTTTAACCAATCATATAAACTATGACTATACCAAGTTGCATCAAAATCCATCCGGTAGTTTCAGTGCGATATGTGTTCTTTTAAATAACTTTCAACCCCTATCCTGTGGGAACCCTTTAATTTTTCGGGATGTAAATTATCCAATGTCCTCGTAGTATGAACTCTAATCCTGCCAAGTTTCATTTGAATTCATTGAGTAGTTTCGGTTTGAAGCGCGGCCATGATACAGCGAGAGAGATTTAAAAAAAACAGTTTTGGTTTCAGTAAGAAATATAGAGCTCCAAAAAATATATCATAATATCTTCAATGTACTGAATTGGACCTGTGACAATTTTATTATAAGTAGGTACTAGCTGTGTCTGCGGCTTCGCATGCATAGTTTCTCTAGGTTAAAAAAACTCTATGTACTATTACAGGACCTAAAATACCAATGTACCAACATTTGATCAAAAATCCTTCAGCAGTTAAAATTATTTATATCGATTGCTCGGCTTCTACTCATCGGATTGAGATACCAAGTACCCCAGTTTTTAAGTCAAACCTTAAGCTATCCAACAATGAAAACCACATCGCAATTGGTTCAGTAGTTTTTACGTGATAGGTGAACAAATATACAGACAAACTAAAAGACAAACAGACCGACACGATTTAATAATAATAAGTTCAGTAGCTTACCCTAGCCTAGACCATTCTTTTTATTATCTTCATTGTTCATACTTTTTCGTTCATATTGCTTCTTTATAAGTGTAGATTATTAGATTTATACTCATACTATCGTTTTATAGTTAAAATTTTCTTTAAAATAATATCCTCTTCGTTTTTTTTTACAGCTGTATTATCGCTTTTTTAGCCAGAGGTTCCTCTTGATCAGCTCTGGAAGCCTATTCATAGTATTAAATTGAGGTTCTAGAGTGTATATTTTCAGAGATTTATCGCCATCGTGCTATTTCGCGATGGTTCAGTCTGTGTTGCAATATGGTGTGGAGCTTTGGGCTAGATCAGCAGACTATGTTAAGTAAGAACTATTATTTTTTTCGAAATTTATTCTATATATAATTAATTCTAAAGCCAAAACTGTACTTTTTACATTTTTCTCGGTCTGTCTGTCTGTATCTTGACCGCGCATCACGCCAATACTACTGAATGAAATCAAATGAAACTTGGTATGAATTGAGTTCATACTACGAGGTATGACATTGGATTCTTTTCATCCCGAAAAATTAAACGGATCTCGCAGAATAGGGGTTGAAACTTTTTTTAAAGAACACGTATTTATATATATATATATATATATATATATTACGTATTAAAAGAACACGTATTTATATATATTACGTATATACGTATTTATATATTAATTAGTTTGCTCCAATTCCTATTTACTTTACTTTATATTGTATTTTTGTACTTAATGTTTAATTTTTATTATTGTTATTTTTTTATTTTATGTGACATTTCCGTGCGTGATGTCACCTGCCGTTCCCAACGGAAGACCAGCGCTGGTTGTTATTAACCAGCATTATGCTGAGTTGGGGCTGGCTTATGGCAAAAAACCTAACTAACTACTTAGGTACTAACTTATTTCTTTAATGTTTTCATTTGTGTACTTGTTTTTTGCCATAAATAAAGCTATGTCTATGTCTATGTCTATGTATCACGCTGAAACTACTTGGAACAGTCAAAGTTTATATGGTGGGCTAAAACTGAGTACCTACATAAACTTTTTATCCTGAAAAAATAAAGGGTTCCAGCGTGATAGGGGTCCAAAGATATGTTAAGTTTGAAGTAATAAATAATATTTTTTGGAGGGTACTCTTTAGTCGATACTGAAGCCAAAACTCTATACCTTCATTTATGTCTGTCAGTCTGTCTGCCAGTATCTTGACCGTCCATCACGCCGAAGCTACTAAATGAATTCAAATTAAACTTCGTATGATAGGGGTTCATACTACGAGGTAGGATATTGGATACTTTGTATCCCGATATTTATCAAGGTTCCCTTGGGAGAGAGGATGAAAGTCAATATGTGTACTTAGTTGTAATTCATTAACGCGTATTCCGATTTCATTCATTATTATTTTTTGTTAGAAAAGAGGTACCTACTTTAAATATTATTATTTTGGGTTGGAAGTTCAGATATTACAGAGACCCTCAGTATTATGTTCAAATAACTTGAAACCCTAAATTTACAAGAACGTTTGAACGTACGGCTCATCTTAAGCTGGCCTTCGCACTTTATCATATAGGATTAACGGTCACCGTAGATACAAACACAACGTAGTGTGGGACGCCTGCCAGCGATGACTTGCGAAAGACAGCTAGCAGTGACTGGATGAGAAGAGCCGAAGATCGGGCTCAGTGGCGTTTATTGTGAGAGGCCTACGTGAGCAGTGGACTGGTTTAGGCTGATGATGATGTAGACACAAAAATCACGTTAGGCTTATTCTTTGATTAGGACGCAACAATCTGTACCGTCCTGTTTTTTTTTTTGAGATGTTGTTAGGCTATATACCAGTAGTGTCTTCGTGGTGCTCGAAAACATGGAAATTTACGGTCTTTTTTCAGATTTTGGCTTATAATTTGTAAAAGGTGCTTGTCACGGAAAAAATAATCTATGACACTGATAAAGAAAACAAAATTTTCTACAACATAAGGTCAACTGCAGCTCTGTTATCTTTTAAAAAACTAGAGATGCAGTACTTCAAACATTAGCCAATTTCGCTTTTCTAAGCGAAAAAATAAAAAGAAAAATAAAAAAGTTCTAAATTGTAATTTTAGCCGCCTTTCGGGCAGAAAATTGGCTATAATACACATTCTACGAGGAAAATTAAACAATAAAAAGTTGTAAAACAGTTATTTAACATTAATATAAGCACACGAGAAACTTTGTAGGACCAAAAGATCCCCTGTAATCTGGACAAAACGAAAAATTAAGGAAATCGGATTTTTCAAGAAATGTAAATTGTTATTAATATTGCACAGTTATCTATTGTAATGTTATTAAAATGGCATCACATTTATAAATTAGATTTATTTTCAGTATATCATACCAACATATACCATTTTTTTTAAATCGTGCGTGTCTGTTTGTCTGTTTATCTTCGTCTGTTTCTTGGTTCGCGCAACACGTAAAAATCACGTAAAAACTGAATCACAATCAGTGCAGTAGGCACTGATTGTGATGCAGTTTTCACAAATGGATAGCTTAGGGTTTGACATAAAAACTGGTGCTCTTGGTATCTCAAAATATTGTGTAGAAACGAGCATTTGATAAAAAACTTTTTGACGGCTGAAGGAATGTTGATTAAATGTTGGTATATTGGAATTTAGGTCCTGGAATAGCACATAGAGTACTTTTAACCTGAAGAAATGAACACTTGTGCGAAGCTGCGGGCACAGCTAGTTATTAATATATGTGTCTAAAGGTTCAAGATTCTAAGCTAATTTAACCTAAGATTTTAGGCTAAATAAAATTCAGATTATCCAGGTTTGTGGCTACAGGCTCTCCCAACACTGGAACTCTCATGGATTCTTCATCTTTTCGCATTGCAGCGTCACTTAGGCACATCATACTGTGCTCTTCACCGCTGCCAGTTGCTCTGCTGTTGACTGGCTTGGTCACCACGGCTTATCTTGTTGCAGAAGCGCAGGAAGGATTGTTCGCCACTCCAGCCTTAATGATATTATCCGTCGGGCTTTTACCACCGCCAACTGTGCTGCTATTTTAAAATCTAATGGCCACATACGTGACGATGGTTAGTCTTGGAATGTCTCTTACTCCATGGAAGATGGGTGACGTTTGGTGTGGGACACTACTTGTGTAGACATCCACCCTTGCGCCGTCTCATCTTACAGGAACTCGAAATAAGGCTGGAGCGGCGGCTGAATCAGATGAGAGCCCCAAAAGCCGCAAATATTGTACCATCGACAGCGGATACATATTTGAGCCTTTTGGGGTAGATACACTAGGGCCGTTGGGATCAGGAGCACATAAAGTATATAAAGATCTATCATGGCGTCTGGTCGAAGCAACACGTGACCAAAATGCTGGCCTTTACTTTGCCCAAAGCCTAAGCATTGGCATACAACGTGGCAATGCTGCCAGCATTTTGGGAACGTTGCCCACTGGTAGCGGCTAGTTAGACTAGATTTACTATTAATTAGCTAGGGGTCTTAGGCTAGCATAATAATGGTTGTTTTTTTTTTTTAAGTTTTCTACCAGTAAATAAACAGATTTTTGAATAAGAAGAATATATATTCATAGATTCAGTTACTTAGGCATACTTACAAAAAAGACAAAATAATTTTATAATTTAATACTTAATCTAAAAATATACAAAAATTTGGACGGAAACGGAAATCACAATATACATACGCAGTGTATGTATACTTTAACCCTTGATATGTACAGTCTATTTCTACATAAGTCTATGTAGTTAGTATATTATACTAAATTGTCAAACCATTTATATAAATAATATATATATATATATATATATATATATACAAATATCCATGAAGGATCCCATCTTTACATATCGATTGTTAACCACAAATTGTTTTATCCCTAATTATTTACCTACTTCTAAGTTTTATGACTATAAAATAACCCATAGATAAATAAATTATAAGTACATATGTTTTTGAATAATAATTTAGTAAATTTCGCATCATGTAACTATTAACTATAAGCAAACCCATAAAAGTTAAACTTTTTTGTCATATGAACTAAGATTTTCTTTTTATTAGATATAATCAGAATTCGTAACAATTATAACCTAGTTGGTTAGTTTCTCACCCTACTGACCGATTTAAAACAGATGGCTTTCCATTCATTCAATTATTGGCAATTCTAGTCTTTGAAGTCCTACCCAGATCAAAAATCACTAAGTATCTGTCTTTGTCTCACACTACCCAAACTAACTAAACTAACTGAAACTGAAGCCAAAATTATTATTTCCTTGTAATAATATTATTATGTAGTATTATTACTAAATTATTTCACGTGTTTCATTATACATAACTATGTACAAGTTGAATCACCATGATAGAAGTTTTCTTTTCAGGATTTTTAGTCCTTGCGATGAATATAATTTTAACTACAACATAATCAATATGCGCATTTTTTTTCTAAAATATTTTAAAATAAATTAACACTTATTGCTAGTTTAGAGCTAATATCACACTTTTCTGTATTATTATTTTCAAGCCGGTGCTCATGAACTTGGGATATTCAAGTTGCATCACGTGCGCTGTTTCTCTGGTGTTTAGCTGCAACAAAAGAACACATATGTTACCATCTAAGACATAAAAGGGTTGGAGTAAAGCAAACAGGGCTAGCTTTTTTGCTAGTGTTCATACATTTACTCATACCATTGACCCCAAACCAAACCTAACCTAGATTTCCCCCGTTTCCTCCACTATGACCCATAAATCTCCCATAAGTTTATTAAAAAAAAAAACAAAAAATTCGTTTAACCTTTATACCAAGTTTCGTCTAGATATGTTGAGAAATGCGGCCCGTAGAGGAGAACAGGAGAACAGAGGGTCTCTGTTCTCCTTTAAAGGTCGCATTTCTTAACAGGACAGACATCCGGACATACGAAAGCATTTTTGCCCAAGTTGAAACGGAGACGCTTCGCTCGCGCTTTGCTCTCGCTCGTTCAATAATATGATTCAACTTACCAGTATGCAAAAACAGGTGATTTTTCAAATTGGTGTGCTTGGAGAATCCACGAGAACAGATGTGACATTTGTACGGCCACGAGCCACTGTGGACGTACATGTGAGACTTGAGGTCGCCAGGGGTCGGGAATGACTTGGAGCAGAGGCTGCATTTGTGGGGTTTCTCCTGTTGAAGAAAAAATATATATGTGAGAATGGATGTGTAAAAAATGCGGGCCATTGTCAGTTGGCCCTTGCGACTATGAGTGTCATAACAGTGACGTATTTTGCTCATAGTCAAAAATCAATAACATAATCCTTTTTTGCAATGTGTACGACGTCTCAGTTCACTTTTTGTTCGTCTATAATATCTACAACATTCTAGAATTACTTTACTTTGTTTCCTACCGTAAAACCGAAGGGCACAGCTATGCCCTTCGGTTTCACCCGCAGTGATTATGATGATGATGATGGTGATGAAAAGTATCCTTTGTGTTATTCCAGGACTTAAAGTATATAGGTGAGTACTAATTTTCATCAAAGTCCGTTGAGCCGTTTCAGCGTGAAGACTGGACATACATACACAATCTCTCACTCACTGACAAACTTTCGCATTTATGATATAAGTAGGATGGTTGTACTACCATTGTTGGTAATTTAACATACCTGCAAAATATTTTTCAGATATTTTTCGTCATTTTCTTTAGATAACACTTTGTGGACTTAAGAATCCAGACACAACTAGATCTAGAGATGACAACAAATTAATGAATAACTAGGAACTTGTGTGTATATAAGAGCGATGGTAGCCTAGCGGTATATACTAGTGCGAGTTAGAATCCAACAATACCGGGTTCGAACCCGAGTTCCAGAACTTTTCAAAGTTATGTGTTATGCCAAATCAGAGGCCCTCGCGCGGCCTGACAAACTGACACCAGAGGCTAACGCTACCTCATACGACAAACAAACAAAATGTTTGTATGAAAGGCTGTGAGTCCACTGTCTGTGACAAAGACAGCTAATCTGTTGTCAAAGTTTAACAAACGTTCCAGAATACATATTTTACATTATCGTGATTTGCTGGTCAATTTCTATTGAAAGATACCAATATTTTGACCTTAATTAATGTAAAATTTAACCACTAGAAATAATGCTACTGAGTTGATCCATTTCTACAATTTATTGCTCCTTTGCCGCAGCTATCAAGGTTATGTTTTGATTAATAAGAGAAGCGTCTTTCTTTCGCTTTTACCTTGTTATATTTTATTGAAATGGCCCATAAGAAACATTATAACACTTTATCAGTTGTTAAAACTTTTTGTAGATATCAAATCAAGTAGCGGCTCGTAAATTCCAACTCTATAAATCTACATATCAACGGTACTATAAAAGTTTAAAATTTTCTATTATCTCTTCTCTGTATCACTATTTGACAGAGGTATATATTAAATACGACAAGCAGATCTGTCTGTAAATTTTACATCTGAAAATAGGAAAATTTTACTTATCCCTACCAGTAGGGATACCTTGGTAGGAATAGGTGTACCAGGCGAAAAAAATAGCCAGTTTCCTGATAAGTTATTCTTTTGTAACGTTGACTAGCTTATTTTTACCATTCATTAATATTTATGTGACGATTAAAAACATTGAATCGCAAATCCCTCAACAATACTTCTCTGATATATAATATATATATATATATATATATATATATATATCTATATATAATCAGTAGCAGTAGTAGTAATTTAAAAAAAAAAAAATGTATAAAATGAAAAATGAATCATTTAGCCGCCAAAAAAAATTTTGTGGCAGTAGATTACTGTCCAGCATTTGGTCACATTTATCCCTGGACTTCAATTATAAGTAATTTGTGTTTTTTATTCCACGTGAATGAACCCGCGTGTAGAAACTAATTCACAAGACTACCTGCGTGAGATAGCTCTCTAGATCTTTTAGATGGTGGGCAAAAAATCAATCTCAAGAGACAATGAGGTACCTAATGATAATCACGTTCAAAATCAAAGTCATGACAAGGCATTATAATGTAGTGCAAATGAGTGAGAGAAAAAGTTGATTATAAGTCATCGTCAAAGAATATACGAATAACTAGGACTGGAATAAGCGAGAAACAACAGCACTTTGGTGTTTACCGTAGTGCCAAATTGGGATAACCGTAATGCCAAAACATTTCATCCTTGGTTAGATTGAAACTTACACTGTTCTTTGACCAGCTTTCAAATTTGAATTGTTTAGTCTTAGTATTCAAAATTTACCTTCTGAATTGAGACATCAATATGAGTTTGTTTAAATATTATAGACTAGCTGATGCCCGCGGCTTCGCACGTGTGGTCATTTCTATAGGTTAAAAGTACTCTTTGTGCTATTCCAGGACCTAAAAATACCAAACAGACACACAGACCAACATTTGATCAATTAAAAAATAATTATTATCGATTGCTCGGCTTCTACTCATCGGATTAAGATATAAAGTTCCCCAGTTTTTAAGTCAAAGCATAAGCTATCCAACAGTGAAAACCGCATCGCAATCAGTCCAATAGTTTTTACGTGATGCGCGAACAAACATACATACAGACAAACAGAAAAACAGACAAACAGATATGAATTTTTAAAATGTTATATTTTTGTTCAGTAGCTTATTTTATGTACAAATAGAACAATTTTTTTTCATTATCTTCTTTGTACAGACTTTTTCGTTCCTGTTGCTTTATCATAAGTATAGATAGATTATATTCAATCAATCTCGCATCAGAAATTGTCAAATGTAACCATTTAAAATTGCCTTCCAGGATGCCCGCATTGACGACATTATGGATACCGTGAAGTTGTGGTATGACAGTAAACGTGTGGGTAGCCTAATATTTTCAACCATTAGAGGGCATCAAATTTGATATGGTTCAAAATTGTAGTTCAGAGCTGCCGAATTCTATAAATTATTAAAATATTAGACTGCACATCCAAATTACTTTTGGTTTTTTTGATCTTTTTAAATTTGCACGTATAGTGCGGTTTGAAAAACTAACCAATGTTTATAAATTTAGGGGATATGTATGTGCAATAATCATCAGCGTATTCGCCTCCCCGAGTGCTGTTTAAAAGCATTCCATAGGATTCTAAAAAGATCCAGTGCACTCTGAGCTGCTAAAAAGCGTCATTGCGTTCTAGCTGGTGAATCCTCTACGATGACGAAGAATCAGCCTAACCTTCTTATGAAGAGAGCGTATGCGTCATAATCATAGCGCACTATCTCCAATGAGCGTCAGCAACAACGTTGAGGATAAAAATGCAATATCAAAAGTAAAATATAAAGGAATTATTGTCATCCCAAAAGGATAAAATGAATTTAATTGCCTTCTGTAGCACAACTGTAGCACAGGTCACCGCGGGAAAGAATTACGTTGGCATTCCCATCATAAATAATTAGCGATTATTTTATGTAAAGTATCGTATCATATAGGACCGAGTAATCGAGTATTATAGGATCGAACCGCAGCAACTTGTTGTTTGTCGTTATCAGTCACTGTACCCAATAGCGCGGCAAAACAAAAGTCTGTTCTCCTTACGGTAAATGTTACTTTTTTTTATAGAATGTTAAACAACACAAACTGCCACTGACGAGTCTGATGACCCAAACAGTGATGCCGAACAAATTGAATAAACTGCTCTAAACCATATCGTCGTTATGTGGTTTTTCGTGTCCGTGTCATTATGTATTGTCTTAGTTTTGTTGTCTGGTGACTGGATCATAAGAAAAGCTTTGTGGTTAAGTAGAAAATATAGAATTTTATACGTATCTTCTTTATCTAGGTAAGCCTATGCCCTTCTATCATATATTTCAATTCTGTCTTTAGAACATACCCAGAGTAGAATCACAAGCTGTTCATTTTTTGTTTATAGGATACCTAGTGTTAAGGAGTATGTAGTCGAAGTGAACACGATAAGCCAAGGAAGGGACTGAATTTCTGCTAGCGAAACACCCTGAAAAAGGCTTTAGGCGACAGATTTCTTGGTTGGAGGAACTCTCAACCAAGTTATTATCCAGGTGGACGCAAAATCCATGATCCCGGTAAGAACTTTTGTTAATTATTGCCTCGTAGTCAGCATGAATCAATTAGAAACCTGTTCAGACATAGATAAATATGTATGCTTAGATTTGAATAATTGTTGCAATTCTCAACCGATTACATTTGCCATAGTATAATCTTCAATTAGTCAAATAATTCATATTCATATCCCAAACAACATTATTAATTAACAAAATTAAAAACCAGAAGTTGAATTAGCACTTGATTTGCTCATAATCATACGTTACTAAAATTAAAATCCATTAATGCACCTTATCGAAAATATCATTCGGCATGATATATTCCTACATTCACAATCGCCTGTTAAACTTAATTGCTTTTTAGTAATTTCCTGTAAACCATCCCATTTGCGTGATTAAAAAAGTCTTAATCAAGCTTCTAGAAAGATCCTCCCATTCAATTCTCGGCGTCTGGTCTCCGCCCTCGATCAACTATAATTTTAACACCACGACCGACTTAGAAAGTATAATGGAATAGACAATCCAAGGCAGTAAAAGGTTGAGTTTCTATGGATAGTATCCATAGAAACTCAACTGGAAAAATATGATAAGTAAAATTATATTATATTAGCTATATCGCACTAATATGCTTCAGCAGTGCCGGGCGCAGCGGGGTTTTGCGTCAATATTCAAAGATGTTGTCAAAGAAGTCATGATTCATATTCAAAGATTCATGTTGCGCCACTCCACTGAAGTTTAGATACGCCTACTACATCTAGAAACTACTGGGGTAGTTGCGTGGTTTTTAAAAGCTCGTATGGGAAGTACGCAGGTGTCAATGATCAGTCCGCGGGTGTCACATTGGGAAGTACGCAGGTGACAATGATCAGTCCGCGGGTGTAACATTTATAATAACTGATACTGACTTCCCACTACCGTCGATATTGTACTTGTGTGGAATGAACTCAATTACAGCTTCCTACCACCGGACAGCTTTTGTCTCAGGTGACTCGCGATCCCGCTTGAAGTTGGTGGGCTAAGCTATCCAGTGTGCATAACACCTTAAAACTCAATCAAAATGTTCCACTTTTTTGCTTACGTTTAGCAGTGCAGTAGCTCAATCAAGGACCACAAAAAGGTATTCAAATATGATATCTTCCTTTTGCTACCGAATATTGCGAGAATAAATCAATAAACAAAGAGCCATTAGTTGTCTGACAATTTCCTTTGGATAAATCACGATCGAGACAAAAAAATTGGTCGACTCATTCTGTTCCAGTAATGAAGCGGTGGCTATTTTAGGAATCGAGACTATAATGAAACGATACTGATGTTGATGATGATCTCGATTATGACGTAGACTTTTTTTTTTACTTTGGTGATCTGATGAAATATCACAGTCATAATCATAGTTAGATACTTATTACAGTAATTTATACAATTGATATTACATAAGTCAACAAACTTGTATTTAATTGTTACTGTCCTTTTCATTGCAATTTTATTTAATTATAATCAGTAGCAATATGCGTACAAAAATGGCTATTTTTTACCCCGTTTTAGTTATTTTAGTGTATTCAAATAATATAAAAATAGTCATTGAGAGTGTTTGCAGAATCGAGAACCAATCGATATGGTATCGGTAAAGATTTTGCAGAGTCAAGAATAGATCGATATTGAAACAATGCTCCGTTTCAATATCGTTTCATTCTCGACTCTGCAAAATCACTCACTTGATCACGAATCCATGCCGTATCTCGTCCGAACAGTGACGTATGGCCAGCCGATGCGCCCGCGCCGCCTTATGGAAATCGAATGCAAATCTGATGTGCCTCGGTTAATTTAACTAAATAAATTGATGCAACCTGCGTGCGACTGTATCGGTATTGCGCTCGTTAACGTTTTATCTTTCAGCAGTCAGGATATGCGTGGGAGATAGTATTGATAAGGAAGGTGATCGATATTGCAGTTCAATCGTTTTAATTTGGAAAAGTTACATTTTGAAACTTTAGCTGGTTTATTGCAGATTATTCTATCATAAATTTATAACAACGATTCGAATGGTAGAACAATCTAAGTAGGAAATAGAAAATCGTGTAAGTAATATTTTTAATATATTATTCTTGTATTCCCTTAACACAAATCATGATCATTTTGTGTGCATGGGAAAATTATCACACAGTGTTAAAATCTAGGAATAAAATATTTTATGTGTATATTAAAATCTATATACTTATAATAAAACTGTAACAGGTCCAATTCTGTACATTAAATTTTTTTTATTTTTTTTTTATTGGAGGATACTTTGTATTCAATACTGAAGCCAAAACATTTGTTTTTTAATTTTTGTCTGTCTGTCTGTATCTTGGCTAAGCATCACGCCGAAACTACTGAATGAATTTAAATGAAACTTGGCATGATTTGAAGTCATACTACGAGGTAGGACATGGGATACTTTTAATCCCGATATTTAGCATGGTTCCCGCAGGATAGGGATTGAAAGTTATTTAACAAACACTTACCACGCTGAAACTACTGGATGGATTTTGATGCAACTTGGCACAGTCATAGCTTATATGATGGGTTAAAATTGAGAATACTTTTTATCCCGAAAAAATAAAGGGTTCTTGTGGGTTACGCGTCCAAAATTATGATAAGCAAGAAGTAACATTATTGTTTTCGGAGGGTTCTGTTTATTCGATTCTGAAGACAAAATATATTATTTTTCATTTTTGTCTGTCTGTCTGTCTGTCTGTATCTTGACCGCGCATCATGCCAAAACTACTAAATGAATTCAAATGAAACTTGGTTCGATTTGAGTACGAGGTATGACATTGGATACTTTCATCCCGATATTTAGCATGGTTTCTTTGGGAGAGGGGATGAAAGTCAAAATATGTACTTTGTTGCAATTCATGAACGCGTAGTCCGATTTCATTCATTATTTTTTTGTTAGAAAGGAGGTACCTAAAAAAACCTTAAATATTGACATGTAAATATTTCAAGGTTCAAGGTTTTTTTGCAGTTCAGAAATTAGAGACAGTATTATGTCACAACTATATATTACAACTCTCAGTATTATGTCCAAATAACCCCGAAATGTACAGGAACGTTTGAATATACGGCTCATCTTAAGCAGGCCTTATCACTTTATCATAAAAGATTAACGGTCACCGTAGACACAGACACAACGTAGTGTGGGACGCCCGCCGGCCAGGTCAGGAAACGACTTGCGAAAGACAGCTGCCAGTGACTGGATAAGAAGAGCGGAAGATCGGGCTCAGTGGCGTTCATTAGGAGAGGCCTACGTCCAATAGTGAACTGGTATAGGCTGATGATGATGAGGATTATTATATAGACACAAAAATCGCTGTTTGTTTGCAATTTTCACTAATGGATAGCTTAGGGCTTGACTTAAAAACTGGTTTACTTGATATCTCAAAATAATGTGTAAAAGCCGAGCAATTGATAAAAAACTTTTTGACAGCTGAAGGAATTTTGATGTTGGTACGAATATATTGGTATTTTAGGCCCTGGAATAACACATAGAGAAATGAAAACGCGTGCGAAGCCGCGGGCACAGCTAGTCTATAATAAACATGGATGTTCAATATTGATAAAGGCAAGAAAAAATATATACATAATATAATTTTTTCATCAACTATCCGATATAAAATAGAAAATATCAATAAATCCATCATAAATTGGTTAACTCTCTCAATACTCGTAATACATTGAAAAGGTAGTTAGTTAATAGCCTGGTCCAATTAATATAACTATTCTTTCAACTTCACCGATACAGTGTCAAAGACAAGAAGCGCAATAATTGGTGGTTGTATATCATCGGACAGAAGAGTGATGACTGATGACGATTTAAAAATAAAACCCTCCGGTTTTACCTCGTGCACATATATATCCCGAGTTTTTTTTTAAAGCCTATTTTCATATGATCCAAACAAAAATAATAAATCATTTTTGTTTCTTTACAGTGGATCGTAATTAACATGAATATGAATATAATAATCTTTGACGAACGTTCTTTCTGAATCATCAGTAACAGCTTGCCTTTCGACAAAGAACTCCTCTAAAGATATCATGTTATCCTATTCTTTGCAATTCGAGTCCATTCTGGGCTCGCACACTATTTCGAAATAAATTTAAGATCGGTATAGCTATTTAATTGTGAAAATGTAACACGCAGATAGAGACAGAGAGACAACGTTTTTTGCATATATTGGCTAAAAATTAGAAAGACAAAATTAAACAAAAATTCCAATCCATATCTTTTACCAAAATTCATGAAGATCGGATCAATGTATCGTCGGACAAACATACATATAAGCGTCTGGTTGTCCAAGCTAAGGATGAACTCAATGAACGTAGTAGTAAAAGGCAACCCTATCTTGCTTTAAAAAAATCTATAATAGAGTAATTTTGGGATTTTTATCATATATATTTTTAAAAACTTCAAAGTAGCCTCAACAATTTGAAACGTTGTAAACCACAATTAGCTCAAAAACATATGTCAATTGACAAGTTTTCGTATTTCGTAAGGCAATGAAATTCGAAAACCATTTCGAGATATTGCGATGCTGATTATTATTATTAGTTTTCTAAAAAAATGTGTGCAGTAACTACATAGATATTAAGTAATAACTCTCAAACAAGCAGAGCTCGGTGGAATAATAAAATACAGTTGCCTGTAAAAAAAAACTACGCTTGAGTTTGACAGATATCTAAATATATTTTTTTCAAATGTGGCTTCGGTAATCTTGTTCATACCACCGAACTTTGGCAGTTACGTCCTTTTAGAATAAGCTACTTTTTAATAATTAATTTCTCGGCAAATATAGCTTAGATTGGAAAAATATAAAATGCATATATCTTATTTTTCAATATTCCTTTAGAAAACACATTAAAATACCAATGTAAAAAAATTGAAATGTTGTCAATTTCAAGATAACTGAGGATTAACCATGGCCCTCGTCGATACGATGCAATCAGTGGATACTGGCGACTGGCAACTGTGCCAATGATTCTTAGTTTATTTCATTCGATGGGAATTATTTGTATTGGAATAGTAAAATGCCAAATAAAGGATGCATTCCGAGACACGCTATAATCGATAATATCGCGATAACACGTGTACCGAGTCACCGCGAGCGCAACAACGATATCCCTTGTGACGTCAATGATTACATAATTTATCCACCATTTTGCAATTACACCGACGGTGCCCCAAACTGATATCACCGTGAGCGTTACTGTCAAAGTGACAGACTGACGGTTGTTTGCAAAGAAAACTGTTGTTGGAATTCAGTTGTGTGTGATTTTCGTATATTTTTCCAAATATTACAGACAATTGACCAATTTTTAGATATACTACTTTCCCCACGAGTCATACTTTATATTTTGAGCAAATTTTGAGGTTATGTTGTTGTGATTTTGTAATCACGCTCACGAGCGTTCCGAATCAACTGCATTCAGATATCGCACTCAAAGCAGTGAGTGCACTGCCTTGAGTGCGATATCTGAATCGGAACGCAAATTAGTACTGTGATCGCTCATATCGATTTTATCGTGTCTCGAAATGCACCCAAAATGTTACAATTGTTTCTAATATTTCATTTTATTCTACAACTACCACGTTTTCTAGGGGTTTTAAGTATCAGAAACTAAAATGTAAGTTTTGGTAATAGAAGGAAAAAAATATGACTACAAAATTATTTATTACATTATTTCCTTATTCTGATATTGGTTTTCACTCACATGATTGTTGTTTATTTATCATATGTGGTAGTGCTGGCCTCTAGTGTCAGAGTTTTTCAAGCTATTCAAGGGCCTCTGACATGGCTTAACGACCGCTATTAATCAATAAGACAGTTTAACGTGCCCTCCGAATCACGGAGCGATGTAAAACAACACATAACTTAGAAAAAACATTATTGCGGGGCCTAGGATTGAACCCGGTATCGTTGTATTCTAAGTTGCACTATTGAACCGTCAGGCTACCATCGCTCAATTAATTAAAAAAGTATGACACCGATCAATTGAGAAAAAAGTTGTCCGACTAAGTCGTGGGAAGAAGATAAGGGTCGCTCCATATTTTATAGAGTTATAACTTTATTTGATGGTTATAAAGTTGAGATTTAAAAGTCAGCCGAAAATGTTTCATAAAAATTAATTTGGGCGCTCTTTTGAGTGACACTTCCGAAAGGCCCGCTAGTAAGTGTACTTAACAACTTGTTTATTAATGTAGGCGTATCTAAAGACTTAAGTTATCTCAACTTAAGTCACGGACTTAAGTTTTCTCAAGTTAAGTCACGGACTTAAGTTATCTCAAGTTAAGTCACGGACTTAAGTTATCTCAAGTTAAGTCACGATAGTTTTAATTTTGTACGATTTTTGCAGATACAGTGGTCAGAAGGGTCATAGTGAATAAACAAAAATCAAATTTTATGTTTTCCAACCTTTAACTTGAGAGTCACTTGGAACTCCACTGCACATCTTTTACAGACGAGCTGCTAATAATGCATTTTTTGACAAATATACTCTTTCTCTGTCTCTCTCACTTTCTGTCTTTGTCTGACAAAAGATCTGAGACTCAGCAGTGGGACCATAAAGAACATGATGATTACAAGAAGGTTTAAAAAAAGATTGAATCTATACCACCAAACAAAAGAGTGAAGAATAGCAAATGGAGGCTGCGTATGTGTGCGTAAGTGGATAATGTGTAGTGTTTTGTGGTTGATACACAATTTCATCAGAAAAGACTACATTGTTTTTCCTTGAGAACTTGCTGCGATGTGGCGGCCGATCGGCATAACATCGTGTCAGTGTGTGCGTGAGACGCGTACGGGCGGAGCAATATACTTGGATGATTTTGTTAAGACTGTTAGCCTAAATACAGAACAAATAAGTAAGCATGATCATTTATTTTTTTAAATAGTAAATGATTCCTTGCAATTCCATAATTACACAGGAATGCACCAATGCAAGAGTACCGTGTCTGAACTCCATAACAATACCACCAGTGGTGTCATTATAAGGAAGCTACAAACAATAACCGATACATCTAAGTTTTTTATAGCACTGTCATTATCCACACAACTGAGGCGGAAAATAGCATTATCTGCACGCATTTCTCTATGGAAAAAATCCTTTTATAATGGAGTCGCACGTGGCGTAGTGATGGGACAGTCTTGATAATTATATGCTTGCTTCATCAGTAGGCCAAGCCAATAGTCTTGGATTTGATATTATATGTTAAAAAGACCTGCTGTACAAAATAGCATGGTACAACAAAAGGGACTTCAAATGGATTAATTAATACTTAAAAAAAACTACAGATCCAATGTTGATACAATTAAAGACGATTACAAAATCCTTTTATAATGGAGTTGCACGTGGCATAGTGATGAGACAGTCTTGATAATAATATGTTTGCTTTAATAGTAGGCCAAGCCAATAGTCTTGGATTTGATATTATATGTCAAAAAGACCTGCTGTACAAAATAGCATGGTACAACAAAAGGGACTTCAAATGGATTAATTAATACTTAAAAAAACTACAGATCCAATGTTGATACAATTAAAGACGATTACAAAATCCTTTTATAATGGAGTCGCACGTGGCGTAGTGATGGGACAGTCTTGATAATGATATGCTTGCTTTATCAGTAGGCCAAGCCAATAGTCTTGGATTTGATATTATATGTTATAAAGACCTGCTGTACAAAATAGCATGGTACAACAAAAGGGACTTCAAATGGATTAATTAATACTTAAAAAAACTACAGATCCAATGTTGATACAATTAAAGACGATTACAAAATCCTTTTATAATGGAGTTGCACGTGGCATAGTGATGAGACAGTCTTGATAATAATATGTTTGCTTTAACAGTAGGCCAAGCCAATAGTCTTGGATTTGATATTATATGTTAAAAAGACCTGCTGTACAAAATAGCATGGTACAACAAAAGGGACTTCAAATGGATTAATTAATACTTAAAAAAAACTACAGATCCAATGTTGATACAATTAAAGACGATTACAAAATCCTTTTATAATGGAGTTGCACGTGGCATAGTGATGAGACAGTCTTGATAATAATATGTTTGCTTTAACAGTAGGCCAAGCCAATAGTCTTGGATTTGATATTATATGTTAAAAAGACCTGCTGTACAAAATAGCATGGTACAACAAAAGGGACTTCAAATGGATTAATTAATACTTAAAAAAACTACAGATCCAATGTTGATACAATTAAAGACGATTACAAAATCCTTTTATAATGGAGTTGGACGTGGCATAGTAATGAGACAGTCTTGATAATAATATGTTTGCTTTAACAGTAGGCCAAGCCAATAGTCTTGGATTTGATATTATATGTCAAAAAGACCTGCTGTACAAAATAGCATGGTACAACAAAAGGGACTTCAAATGGATTAATTAATACTTAAAAAAAACTACAGATCCAATGTTGATACAATTAAAGACGATTACAAAATCCTTTTATAATGGAGTTGGACGTGGCATAGTAATGAGACAGTCTTGATAATAATATGTTTGCTTTAACAGTAGGCCAAGCCAATAGTCTTGGATTTGATATTATATGTCAAAAAGACCTGCTGTACAAAATAGCATGGTACAACAAAAGGGACTTCAAATGGATTAATTAATACTTAAAAAAAACTACAGATCCAATGTTGATACAATTAAAGACGATTACAAAATCCTTTTATAATGGAGTTGGACGTGGCGTAGTGATGAGACAGTCTTGATAATAATATGATTGCTTTAACAGTAGGCCAATCCGACATTTGATATTTTATGTCAAAAAGACCTGCTGTATAAAATAGCATGGTACAAAAAAAACGACTTCAAATGGATTAATTAATACTTAAAAAAACTAAACAAACTAACTATCCAATTTTGATACAATTAAAGACGATTACAAAATCCTTTTATAATGGAGTTGCACGTGGCATAGTGATGAGACAGTCTTGATAATAATATGTTTGCTTTATAGTAGGCCAATCCGACATTTGAGAATTTATGTCAAAAATGTCACTGACAAGGAACACAATTAAGATCTTTACCTACAACTTCACATCCATACCAATATAGACAAGTGAAACGTTGTCTGTTTGTTTGTTCGTTTGTTTGGGGAGCTTTCGCGCGATAACGTCTGAACGGATTTTGATGGAATTTGGAATGGAATAAAACATAGGATACTTTTATCCCGGAAAAAAATGTAAGTTTCCGCGATAAAACTAGAAAATATTGAAAATATTGTAAGGAACGGTTTCCATGGACACGAAATAACATGTCTGTCAATTAATATCAAGAGCTTTGGTACTATACCTACTTTTACATTGGTTTCTAACATCCTGGAAGAAAAAAAAACATACATACAGCCGAACATATGACTGTGTCCTTTTGTGAAGTCGATTAAAAATAGGATGCTTTTTTCGCGATAAACTATAGTCCGCGCGGACGAAATCGCGGACGGGAAATCTAGTAGTGGAATAAAAATAAAGAACGAATGCGCTTTAATAAAGTCAAGGACTGATACAGTAGTCCATACACTGTGGCTGATTAATATGAATTACTACTGTCAGTAATACCACAGAATAAATAACAGTTATTGCTCCATTGGTCATTATTTGTAAATCAAGTGCAGCAATGTGGGCACGCGATTTCTGATTACGCTTAAATGTGTAACATGTTAAATTAAATAAAAACACACGCGGTTCACGCTGCGCACAAAAACATTCACAGAATAATAGTGATTATGTTTTTGTTTTATTGCTTTTCTAAGCTACAGCACACGCTACAGTGTGCCGGTCCTAATTTAAATTTAATATTTTACAACGCCATAATCACGTACGTGCTTTGTATGAAAATTACGACAGTTTGGCTGCTCTCAAAGATCAATTTTCGATAAAAGTAGGTTTCTACATAATATCTGACAAGCATCTGTACAATGTAGTACAGATTACTCATCTGTATTCAAAGAAAAAAATTACAGTTCCTAAAGGAAATTGAATTGAACTGAAATTCTACTTCCCGACTCGAGCGAACAATTGGCAACCTTAGAGAGCCGCTATTGGCAAAGTAAATTACGATGCAAATTTTATAATAGCAGCTTAATCATACGAATACAATACGATATATCTCTTAACTTACAGTGAGTAAAAATGAAGGGCCTGGATTGTTTACTGTTCGTTAGAAAATGAATGAGAAAGGTTCAATTTATTATGGCACAGCTTCCGTTTGAGGTTGTGATTTGCTATGGTGTATTGAAACTGTATGATGTATGAATGTTACAATGTTTGGTCTAGAATGTCAATGTTAGTCGTAAGTACTACAAAACAACAAGTATAACAACAAGTACTACAATAGTATAGTAGGGGTAGATTAGGTGGGTAATCCAAAATCTTTTTACTCTATGAAGTTGAACTTTTTAAACTTTCGAGAACTGAATTCATGTTTCAAAGACTAAAAAGTTAACATAAAAATATTTAATGTAGGTTTTATGAAGTAGCCATGTCATGATGAAACTACGAACTGGCTATCACAACTTAATGCGGTTACAACATTTCGTGTCTGTGCTGTTAACCGTTGAGGAACATAGTCAGGACCCAACCCTGAGAGCAGCGACCATTTCAGGGTAAAATTTACAACCAGCTATCATAATAACGCATTTGCGTACACAAAATTTCGTATCTGTTCTGTTGACTGTTGAAGAGTTCCTATATCTGGAGCTAATCCTGGACGTGGATTCAAATCATGCTTACCATAGAAATGCAGTGTCATTAGAACTAAACCAACATATAAAATTGAACTCCGTAGGATAAGA
The DNA here is from genome assembly GCA_946251855.1 of Alsophila aescularia. NCBI lineage: Eukaryota > Metazoa > Arthropoda > Insecta > Lepidoptera > Geometridae > Alsophila > Alsophila aescularia. Next base: position 45,306,616 of record OX276383.1, on the reverse strand, counting down.
GGAAGTGGTCCTAATTCAGCTCGCAAGATTCCACCTAAACAAACTAACGTACATTGTAAGTTAAATTATAGCTTTTAAAAGGGGACTACATACTTGGGCACAAAGTAACATCAAAATTTAATTTTGACTGACTTCGACGTTTAAAACTGAATAAGGTGGGTATCAGCGCCATGAACGACGAAAATTGTTTCCAAGTTAAACTTCATAAACTTTTGAGAACTTAATTTATGTTTATAAGACTAACAAGCAGTCAATGTAGATAAAAAACTAATCTAAAAACCATTTTTTTAGAATGCATTGTCATCGAGTTGTGACCTACAGCCGGATAGCTAATTGCGAAGTGCTCGAAACTTCAGTTGCAGTTGTAATTCCACCCGTAACAACAGACAGTCAAACAAGAAAGTAATTTAATAAAAACTTGGTAAAAAGCTACCTACTCGTGCACAAACTAACATCAAAGTATAATTTTGACTAGCCTCGATATTTCGATCAAGTTGCATTGACCGTGGTCACAAGACTAGAGAATGCAGGTATCAACGCAGGGCAGGTACGAATGGTGGAAATTCTTTCCAACTACATATATCAGAAGCCTTTGTAAATGCAAAGTCCATTTTATTCTATGAAATTATCGTTTTAATAGGGTTATTGAATTGCACATTACAAAAATGTTTACTCGAATACAGCAGAAATGAAAATTAGAAGTCGATCTATAAAAGTTATATTACCGGAAACAAACACACTATAATCACCAACGTTTTCAATGGTCGACACAGTCACAACTTTATTGGAAACCGATTGAGATATAATGCCATGTCTTATTAAGTCTAATTTCCCTAATAGCCATTGAAAGAGTCAACACGAAACAAATCATGATCTCATTTACGACCCGATCACGATTTTATTAGATGATTTTCAATCAGACTGTTTGAATTTAGAAGAAGATGATTTTGGTACATAACGAAGTAAGATCACACTATATTAATACTATAAATGCGAAAAATTGCGATTGTGTGAGTGAGTGTGTGAATATATTTGTTACTTCTTCATGCTGAGGCTGAACTATTGTGCCCTAATTAGATTTAATTTAAAATACTTAAAAATTACTATCTGTACCCGCGGCTTCGCACGCGTGGTCATTTCTCTATGTTAAAAGTATTTTATGTACTATTCCAAGACCTAAAATACCAATATACCAACGTTTGAACAAAATTCCTTCAGCCGTCAAAATTTTTTTCTCGATTGCTCGGCTTCTACTCATCGGATTGAGATATCAACTACACCAGTTTTTAAGTCACACTGTAAGCTAACCAACAGTGCAAACCACATTGCAATCGGTCGAGTAGTTTTGACATGATGCGTAAACAAACATACAGATAAACAGACAGAAAGACACGAATTTAAAAAATGTTATATTCTTGTGAGTTGCTTATTTTAAGTACACTAGACTTTTTTAAATTATCTTCTTTGTATAGACTTTTTCGTTCTTATTGCTTTATTATAAGTATTATAAGCCCAGGGACAAAACTATAACGGTTAAGTATTTTCTGAGGTATTTGTGGACAAACATACAGACAGATGCGTTTGGAGACCATCTTTTGTAATTATTTAATGATAGTGATTATGCGGTTATGTATTTGTTCTCAAAACGCTATTCTATCTTACGCAATTCACAGCAGTAAAATTGTCAACTACAACAATTTAAATCTAATTAATCACCATAATATTTAGTACCATTTCAATGTACATCGTCGGCAATCAAAAGAAATCCATGCAATCGGATGTAGCCTTCTTGAACAAGCATTATAAACCATGTTGTTTCATTCGAAAGTTGCTGGTCTATCAATATAGATACATTGATTGACTTCCTGTTAAAAGTGCGCACTTGATTTTGTCGTTTTGGTGCTGACCGGTTATGACGAGTGATGATTAAGAGTATAAACATAATGAATAACCATGGAAGTAATGGCACGTCCACACTTTTCGAAGAAGGAAGTATTTAGAGTATGCATGACGACTAGAATTGGCACGACAAATTGTCACGGCACTGACTTTTTTTTTCCATTTCCAAGATATACTCTGAGAAAAACTCAGATCGGGTGACCGCCATAAGGTACTTTTTTTTCTTCTAAAAACCAGACAGTGTTTCAGACTCCTCCTCTACATTAATTAAAACCACGTATTCAGTATCCTTAACCAAATAATATTATTTAAGTAACTTATCAAAATACGCACAAAAATAAAGACTCAAGAAATAGGAATATGTCCTAATCGGCGGATCTCCACCGCATCGTTGAGTTTGAGCTTTTATTTGACTATGTAAAGTGATCCTATTACTGCTATCATCATCATCATCAGCCCGTGCTCGTCCACTGCTGGATATAGGCCTCTCCCAATGAACGCCACAGAGCCCAATCTTCGGCTCCTCTCATCCAGTTTCTGCCAGCCGCCTTTCGCAAGTCGTCACTCCACCTGACCGACGGGCGTCCTACACTACGTTAGCCAAGACGCGGTCTCCTCTCGAGGACACGTCTACCCCAGCGGTTGTCCATCCTTCGAGAAATGTGACCAGCCCATTGCCACTTCAGCTTGCTAATCCTTTGAGCTATGTCCGGTGACTTTGGTTCTCTGGCGGATTACTTCATTTCTGATTGTATCCTTCAGAGAAACCCCGAGCATAGCTCTCCCCATAGTTCGCTGAGCGACTTTAAATTTGTGGACAAGCCCCACTGTTAGTGTCCATGTCTCGGCTCCGTATGTCATAACCGGTAGGGCGCACGCATTAAAGACTTTCGTCTTCAGGTACTGTGGAATGGACGACGAGAAGACCTGACGAAGTTTTCCGAATGCCGCCCAGCTCAACCGAATTCTTCTGTTGGCTTCCCTATTGAAGTTGTGTCTACCCAACTGTAGAGTTTGCCCGTTTGTTTATTTTTTATTGCTAGGTAAATGATTTTTCGGTATTTTTCGGTAACTTGTATCTATCATAAGCTAGGTTTACGAGATTGCTAAGGGTTCAAATCGTCATGTAACTTTTTTCCGTGCTGGCTACTAAAGATCAACTATGCTGCATTTATCCGGCTCAGATACCTGGCCCCGTAATAATTAAATTTTCATCAACACACGAGTATTTAATTTTAAATAAATAACTCCCTGATTAGCGCTAAGTCAAGGATAGTTCTTAATGACTGCAAACAAGCTGCGCTTGATGCTAATTATCTCTGCTCTTAAATAATTAAGCAAAAGGGGCAATTATGGCTAATCCTGTGTTTGTTTTTAGAATTTATGTTTGTTAAAAGCTCATAGATTTTTTAATTTTAAAAGCTTGGTATATTAAATGTATGTATTATTGTCAAAAAAATGTATTATTTGTAAATAATACATTTTATTGTATTGACGCTGATTATTTGTTATCAATGTATTATTATTTGTGACTATTTTATATATTTATGAGTAAATCTGTAGATATCTTTAACAAATTATTAGCATACCTGTTTATTAAATTACTGCTGACAAAATCCTAGAATGTATTATGTACTGAAACTTTGGAAACGTAATAAAGCCTGTGTAAGTTGGTATATTCCTGTAGTTATCTCATTATTTCATTGAATCATATTGTAATCAATGTGTGTGTGTGTTGTATGTAATCAATGTTTACGTATTATACGTATCTACAAGGTGTCGGCAGTAATAAAAAACTGACAATTAAACAAAATCGCCGTTGTAACCGATTTTAAGGCAGTATAAAAGCAGGTGCTTACTGCACCGGTCGTCTGCTTTAATGGGATTATAGAGGCAATATGGCGTAAGTCGTAAAACGAAGTTCTTGAGTACGGATAATGGTTTGTTTTCTAAGGAAATGTGTAATTCTTATTGCATGGAAAGGGCCTCGTTAAATCATTTTTTAAGTAGACTTTTTTGATGTATACGTTTTACAAACATTACATTACAGGTTTTTGCCACATCAAGTTGTTAAAAAGGTAATTAGATGATGATTCAATTTATATGATAACTAACTTGAAATCATATAATTACATATTTAAAAAAAAAAGTCACTAGGGGTTTTGTCAGATAGTCTTTCTCGTACTGCATGCACTAGAGCATGAAATATTCTTATCTCATCTTATTTAGTCAAATGCATAAATATTCCTGTAAATTTAAACTTAACTAACTAATTAGTTTCATGGTCTTTTTAATTTTGTTTTCTTAAAGTTTGTTCCCCTGTGTAATGCACGTTTTTATATGTTTTTAAAAGTTATGTGCGATTTTCCATCGCTCCGTGCTTCGGATGGCACATTAATCCATAGGTTCCGGCTATTGTTGATGAATAAAAGGCGTTTAGCCATATCAGAGGCACGCACTACCTCATACGACAAGCAAGCAACGCAATTTAAAAAATAATGAAATTAGAATACACGAAGAGGCTGGTCTTTTTTATCTTGATATACATGAGAGCTCTTATTCTGTGGAAAGTAACAGCATAGATTTGCTGACAAATAAGGAAAGACCTGCGATGTGTCAGCACGAGGGATGCTGAACTGCTGACGAACGCAAATCGGATTGTAGCCGGAGACGGCTACCAATCTTCCTGACTCCTTGTTACTCAAATTGTGTTATACAGGGCTTAAGAAATAAGCGATTTATGTTATTGCTACTACTTTGTTTATTTTTAATTCTAATTATAAAACAAATGAAAGAGGTTTTGGCAAGTAAATATAGCGTCGAGGTAAATAAATATTACGTTTTCAGCGCGATTAAGTCCCGTTTAAATATTTAACTAAGGAAAGATAAGTTATACGGGTTGTAGGCGTAGAAGTAAGCGTCATTCAAAACCTTTGGTTATAGGTATATATTACAGCATTTATGAGATCTATGCCTCTAGAAGTAAAGAGCTTCCCCTAGTGCCGATTTTATATATCGATCCATAAGATTATAAAATGACCCTGAATAGCTTACTGCGGCTTCGCAGTCTAGCTGGATAATCGTGTCACCATGGTGTTTCAGGTGGAGTGATGATCTGCCAATAGCGGCTGGCAGAAAATGGATGAGGAGAGCTGAAGACAAAGCTCAGTGGCGTGTATTAGTACAGGCTTACGTCCAGCAGTGGACAAGTATAGGCTGATGATGATATTATTTCATCGAAGCATCCTATCTTTAGGTTAAAACATAGACACAAACAACTGTTGTTGTTGTTGTTCTAACTGTTTAATTCGATGAATAAAATATAATTCATTGAAAATAGTTAAAAAGTCCATGACTTAAATTCTTCAACTCTCTATTCGCCATCACTTACACCACACTCTCCCTGTTTTGTGTGGCCACCAATTGTACAAACTACAACAGGGACAGACGCACAGACAAACAGACAGATTGACAACAAACAAATAACGAATGCTCTAACGAGTGGAAAAGTGTCACTGGACGCTTGCGCCCGCGCCGCAATTGTCAATTGTCGACGCAAGTGGGAAAGTTACTTTTTCCTTTCACATAAGAACTGAGACAATGCGCATTTATATATGGTTACGTAAGTGTAGAGAAAATGCGGTGAATATTGTTGTGGTATGATTATAAATTTAAATTGATTACCATTAATGTTTATGTGTAAACGGAGAGGGCATAACAAAGTATAAATGACGATATAAGACCAGTGGTTATGATGAATGTACTAATATGTCTACTTTATACTAATATTATAATTATAAATGAAAAAAACTGTAAGTATATAATAGTTTTGGGGATTCGGTAGAACAAATCAACAAGACGTAGGACAAAAGTAGTGGACGAGAAGCGGATCACAAGTGAGAGTGCGCGCAGGTCATTTGGAAAGACGAGAAGATGGCAGAAGGACAATAGCAGTGACGTAATGTTAGCCAAGAGAAAGACGCAGATTGAGAGGTAGACCTCCTGCTCGATGGTCAGACGACGTCATCAAGGTGGCAGGAAGGCAGTGGATTCTCCTAGGACAGACCCAGAAAAAGTGGCAAGCTCATGAAGATGTCTATCTAACTTTGAGATTTAAGTACAATGATACCCAATAGTGTGTTCATATAATGATTAGTATTTTCGATTAAAATATTTGCAGGTTTTTTTTTCAGCAAGCAATCTAATCTAAACTTTTCATTTCCACAAAGGTTGAACAATTTATTTCGCACATTCATCCTTCATGATTGATCTGCCATTTAAAAGATCTTTCAGCTAACACAGCGCTGAATTAAAGTGGACAGTACCGAGCGTCTAGTTAAAGTAAATAATAATGCAGGGCTACACTACAGCTACAATGGCTTGATCTCACAATGGACCGATACTTATCTTAATCAATCTACTATTGTAGGCAGTATAACAATTTAAGTTGCTACCTCGCAAATCACATGCGCTATTGTGAACATTTCAAGAAAATAAGCGCCTTATGTCTCATAATTATTTATGTTTTAAATCACAAATTTAAATGTTTAGTATCCCTGAAAAACTGCTTGTTGGAAAAGATGAAGTTGAAGATCAGAGCAGGCTGAGACAATGCCAAGAGAAACTGGAGAACATTGGGTTAAAGATCAGTAGGACCGAAACGGAGCAATTGTTCTGTGATTTTGGGGGTCCCTCCAGTTTTTCTTACATTGCATTAGACGGTGTGGCTTTACCAGCATGCTCCGATTTTCGATACCTCAATTCACTTGTACAAGCGATGGTGAAATAGACCGGGACGTAATTAAAATAATAAATGTGGGATGGATGAAATGGCGATAACTCTTAAACTTAAGGGGAAGCAGCGAAGATGCGAATGTTGAGATGGAAGTGTGTGACGAGAATGGATAAAATTAGAAACGAGTATGTCACGGGAAGTTTGAAAGTAGCGCTAGTGACTGAAAAGTTGAGAAGAACAAGGTTATCTTGATATGAGCATGTAATAAGGAGAGAGGAATGTCATGTAACGCGGAAAGCGTAACGAATGAACGTGAATGGTATCAAGTGTAGAGCAAGACCAAAAATTGTGGATGGATTGTGTGAGAGATAAAACGTGTAAGAAAGGAGTGAATACTGAGATGACTACTGATAGAGAAAGATGGAAGAAAAGTACATGTTGTACCGACCCCACATAGTAGTAGGACAAGGATATGAAAATGACGAGTATACCTGAAAAAGTTGCTGAAATTTGTTATATCCATGCAATTTCAATAATTAGGTCTCATTTTGCCCATTAATTTTATCTCGAATATCAAACTGGGACACAGTTATTGCACATTATTGCTTAGTGGTAGAATATTTTTTTACGCTATCCAAACTGAAAATATAATGACTCTTAGTATAGCCCTGGACACGTACTTGTTTTAATTACTATGTTTACTTTAAAACACCAAACCGTAAAGATCAAGCCGATAGACGATCTCTTGTTTATCTCAGTCCTAAAAACTAGATATAATAATATAATACATAAGACAGTCCGGTCATCTCATATAGCATGGGTTCACACACACCGTGCGAAGCCACGGTCTGCTGGATGTCTTCGGTAACGTCTTACGAACTTCGACACGGTTCCTTGGAGAACGTGGGAAGCTAAGAATTTGGTTAAACGATTCATTACGAAGAGTTTGTATGGGTTGTGGTTTTAGAATTGTTTTAAACAAAACAGTCCCTGCACATTTCAAAATTCGAATAAAAAGCAATAATAATAGAAAAGTTTAATTTAGACTCTACGCAGTTAAGTCCAATTGGCAACAATAACACTTACATAATCATTTGATCAGATTTCTTAGGAAATACCTCCTTAGCATAAGTGTTGATGGGAGGGTTAAATCTTCAATTTTAGTGAGCGTGTGTTCATTTTTGTATAAAAAGTTAACTTATTTATTAATGCATTTATGATAGAAAAGATAGCCATGTATGAAGACCTCACTGTATGTACTTATAGTCTTCACATTTAAGTTTGTCTAGAACCTTACATAATTATTTTTTTCTTACACTTCTTACAATCAGATTAGGTCCCATTTTTTCAAATAACCAAGTAATGGGTTAAATTGACACAACAATTCTTTCCCGTCTATACGTCACGATGGTTGAGCACAGGGTGTTCCCACAGTGACCTGACCTGTAATTTATTGGCCCCTTTACCTTACCATAGCTACCTGTGACGCAGGTGCGCAAGACGTCAGGGCTGGCACAAAGGTGCATCGACTGACCCAGATTATTTTTTAAATTGACATGTGATACAGTATTTTTTGGTGTTTTTTTTTTGGGTGACGTTAATATGGTCTATTAGGCTTGTGATAGTTGAATAAGTTTTTTGTGCCTATCAGATTTTCGTAAAAGTCGTGTTACTTTATACAGCTGCTTCTGATTAGATGAACTGATTGTCACATAAAGTACTTGTTTTCTTTTTTTTTTAATTAATACTAGCTTGCCTGCGTGATAATTTCTATGGGATAAAAGTATCCTTTAATAATAATAATAATAATATTTATTTGCATAAAATGTCGGTAATAGTTATTATTATACAGTTCCAGAAACATTTTGCTGCATTGCAACGTTCAATGCAGCAAAATGCTGCTTTGTTATTTCAGGACCAATATACCTAATAGTTTTTTGTTAGTTTTAGCTTCTACTCAAAAAATTGAGATACAAAGTACACCAATTTTTTAGGAAAACCCTAAGCTATTCAACAGTGAAAAACATATTTAGTCGGTTTAGTAGTTTTTACGCAACAAACAAACATCCATACAGACAGACACCACTTTTAAAATGTTATATTGTGATTCAGTTGCTTATTCTAGTCCAGTTATTGTTTATTTGTCTTCGTTGTAAAGACATTTTGTTACTCAATATTTAAATTAAATATAGATGTTCTGAATAAAAATAAAAATTTAAAATAGATTGCTTGCTAAGACTGGCAAATAGAACAGGTTTCTGTTACGATACATATTGATAAAAACTGTGTTAAATAAATCTACTATTACTGTATATTTTTTTCACTAATCAGCTAGTTTGTTGAAATAACGACAGTCATGCCATAATCATTACCTTTCATTTTCTACAATGCCGCAATTCCTTAAAAACAGACGCATATCGTGACACCCCTGTGATTACACACCGTGACCACGATTGTGATTTTCTTAAGTCGTGGACACGTGAGGTCATAGTTAAAGTAAAAACCCTCAGATGGGGTGTTATGGGAACTGAGCACGGTAACATCACTGTAATGTGCACTAAGCTTTACCGAACCGTAATATGGCACTAGAAATGTATTACCATCACTTAAGACGGGAGAAATTCTAAATCTTGATTTTAATCCTAATAATCATCTATGTTAATAATATTACATTCAGCTATACTCATAATTAAGCAGTAAGTAACAAAAAATCTGTACAAATAAAATACTTAAAAAGTAATGTAATATTTTTTTAATTGTGTCTGTCTGTTTGTTTGATAAAAAAACATATGACGTCTGAACGAAGTTTTATGATGGTTCTGGAATAAAATTATATTATTAATTTTGTGATAATACGTAGTATTCTTATATCGAAGAAAAAATGACCACGCAGACAAAGTCGCTGGCACAGCTAGTTGCATAAATCTGGAAATTCATTTAAATAAATTCTTAATTTGTGTGATTCACATAAATGGAAGAAGCTGATTTATTAAATTAACATAGGCAATGTATGTTTTAGGAATCCAAAATAAAAGAAAGGTGTACAATTACGCACTCTAAAACATTACTGAAGAACCAATAACTGTTGGGGAAGAAAGGTTCTTGTATCGCGACCGTGGACCGGAATACATAGCGTAGTAGCCTTCACCCACGAAGTGAACGGATGATTTGTTAAGAGTTACGGAAGCCGCAGGATCCAAACAGGTACAAGTCTGCCGGCTCTTTAAAGAGAAGAAAGACTAAAGAAAAATAATCAAGTTTCTATCATATCTGTATTTGTACCATGCTATTGCACATGTACTCAATCACGGAACTATGCATTGCATGCCAATAGTCACTTATTGCATACGAGAATCATGGCATAAAAAACAATGAAGAATCTTCATGGTGTAACTAAATTAAAGGATATACAGTTTACTTGTGAATGATGATTAGGACAATCAGTCAAGCGGGAGTGATGCATTGGCAAAGCGGTTCTGTAGCTTCAGATAGTCGTCTGGTCCATGTTTAGTTACTAATCTGGTCGGCAGACTTCTCTTCTCCATGTAATACACAAACAAAAGTAATTAAACGACTGCCCAAATAAAGGTGTGTAATGTTTTTAGGATTCATGTATGTTTGTTTGTTTGTATGTATGTATGTATGTATGTATGTGAGTTTATTTATTCCACCGTAACTTTTAAATGACTGAACAGATTTAGACGTATGGTATATAGAATCTTTACTTTATTAAAATAGTTTTTTATATGTACACAATATTGGCGCAGTATGGCTCCATATTCAAATGTGAAAGAAAAAACTTCGTAATGTGGAAATGAAAACAACAGTGCTTTTATACCCCCTCCATGGTAGTGTTAAACGGTTAACGCAACCTTGTTGGAAGTCGCATTAGAAGTTTCACTTCAAAATCTTCGAATTGTACAATATGGGTATCAAATTGAAGGCACACTCCAACAGTACATAATTTATTGACACAAGCTCTTATTTTTGGCAAGGCGGGCGTGTTTTTTTTTTACCTTTTAGGCTTGTGATTTTATAATGTAAATTGTGTGTCAAGCCAATTGGATTAATAAATTGAATAAAATATCGATACAAAAACAGATTTCCAAAAATCTACTATTCTATAATTTTTGATAAAAAAAATTAAAGGTTTGGTTTCAAAAAAAAGTACACCTACTTTGGATCTGAGACACCACAGAGGTAAGGGTGAACATAGAATAAAAACATGCAGTCGATAATTTTATTGATAATCCTTTGGAAGTTGATTAATAAACAATTTTCAGATCTTATGTTTGGATCTCGTTTCATGTAATTATTGGCTTTAATTTTATATATTTACTAGCTGCGCCCCGCGGTTTCACCCGCGTCTCTCAGGACTCCTGCATTTTGTCGGGGTAAAAAGTAGCCTATGTGTTAATCCAGGGTATAAGCTATCTCCATACCGAATTTCATCCAAATCCGTTCAGTAGTTTTTGCGTGAAAGAGTAACAAACATCCATCCATCCATCCATCCATTCATACTTACCAACTTTCGCGTTTATTTAGTAGGATAATGTTATTTTTATACAAGGTAGTGTTTATGCGTAACTAACTAGTTCTGATTAAACTGCAATATTATGTAGTTGTATTCTTACACTTTGAAAAATAAACGTTTTGTTTGGATTGAGATAATGATGGTAGGATAACAATGTGATGTAAATCCGAACGAAGTGCAGTACGCCCTCCAGCTAGATTGAGCGAAAATCTTCTCAAAGTAGCTGGCTGTCATTGGATCTGAAGAGCCGGAGATCAGGCTCAGTGGCGACCCTTGGGAGAAGCTGTAGAATAATGCAGACCTTTGATGATACAAAAGATCATTGAAGGTTTATACCATCGCCTACGGAATCCTACAAATAGAAAAACTGTAATAACTCCATCCATTGTTAGTCACATCAAGGATAATAACTAGGCACTCTGCATACTAATTATGGTGTGTACGTGTCCGTAATAATGTAAAAAGAAGACAATAGATGTAACATGGGTTATTGATGTATAATTATTGCTGGTTTATTTCATATTACTACTATAAGATTATAATCCTACTAATATTATAAATGTGAATGTTTGTTTGTTAAGTTTTCACGCCATATCTACTGAAATGATCATCATGAAATTATGCACACACGTTGTACAGAAAAGCTAACAAAGGGTAATTTTCATCCTGATTTAAAATCCATCCATGATAAATCATCCTGAGGAAAATATATATAGATAGGTACATATTTTACTGTACACAACACAAACAAAAATAACAAAAATAATGGAACAATAGTAGAAGAAGTGTAACAATGAAGCCTTATCGCTAAAAGCGATCTCTTGCAGGAAACCTTTGGATTGAGAGGATTTGTTATAATGGTGAAGGATGGGGTGCACTAAGATATAAAAATACCAGAGGGAAACAGTAAATCTAATTTCAAATAATACTAAAAACTATTTTATGATTATAATATATTATAATACAGACATCATGTCAGCCTTTAGAAGTCCACTGCTGAACATAGGCTAGGCCTCCCCCAAAGAGCGCTATGACTAGCGATCTTGTGCCACCTCCTTTCATCGACCTCCTGCGATGGCTACTATGTCGTCGGTCCATCGTGTGGGGGGCAACTTGCAAACTCTGAGAGCTATGTCGGTAACCTTGGTTCTTCTACGAATTTTCACGTTTCGGATTTTATGACGTAGTTAAACACCGAGCATAGCTCTCTCCATTGCACGCTGAGCGACTTTGAGCTTGTGTATGAGACCAATAATTAGCGACCACGTCTCAGTGCCGTATGTCATCACTGGCAACACGCACTGATTATAAACTTTCGTCTTAAAGCTCTGCGGTAACTGCGACGAGAAGATATGGCGCAATTTACCGAATGCTGCCCATCCGAGTTGTATTGATAATATACATACAAATGTATATCTTAAATATATATATAACAAAATAATAATTTTCATTTAATTCATATTATGGTAGGTATGTATATTATTTTTAGTAAAGTATTTATGTATTTATGTGTGTACTGGTTTATGTATAATTATTTAAATTTTTATTTAAAATTACTTATTATTATTTTGTTTATTATTTACTTTGTTTCTTTTGTATTTTTTGTTTAGTACCTACTTTGAGCCGCACGCCCTACTATTATTTATTTTACGACCTGGATGACTGGTAGATAATGCTGTTTAGCATTAAGTCGTTCCTTGTACACTTTTTTTTTGTGCAAAACAATTAAATAAATAAACAATACATTATATGACAGAATACAGAAATTAATTTAATTATGACATGATAAAAAACAAAATAGAACAGAAATATAAGCAACACAACAAACGTGTTAATAAACATAATATTAAACTTTTAAAAAACCTAAAACATCTTCTGACTAACTCTCTTCTGTATTATTTCTGTATCAATTGACACTTAAAACTTTCCAAGGAAACTGGCAATTTGTTCCACAGAGGAATAGTTTCAACCGTAAAAGAACGTCTGTAAAAAGTGCTGCAATGTAGCTTGAGGGTGAGATTTTCCGATGATCTTTAAGATAGCTCGGGCTAGAGGGATTAAACAAGATGTTATATTGAAGGTTAGGGATATGATAATTCCGGCGAAGGTGAATTCGTAGCCACTTGAGCTTATGAATTGCCACTTCAATGTCAATGCGACAGGTGTCGACATCGATATTATTTACTTTCGGATGCTTCTTATCGCGCGGACGAAGTCGCGAGCAAAAGCTAGTATCCGAATAATATATTCAGGAAAATTCACACCAAATACTAAGATACCTTGTACTATGAATACTCGATAACGGATAATCATATATATATGATAATATATTACATTCATGACTCGGAAACAAACATTTCTGCTCATAAATAACATAAGTTATTTCACCTTGCAAGATTCGAACCCGTGGCTATTTGACTTCATAGTTAGTGTCACTAGCCTCTAGGCCAACCGTTATTAAACTAAGCTCGATTAAACTTAATCGTTACATAAATGGTGCATTCAAATTATTACATATTAAATACATATTTTTTTATTACAACATTTAATTAAAAATTGTTAGAATTATTTAATACATATAATGAATATTTCGTCCAAATTTTAAATCTCTAGGTCCACTGGTTTAGCCTATGCGTCTGTCAGTCAGTCAATAAGTAATGTCACGGTACTGTTTTTAAGTATACAGATAACTGCATTTCAGAATTGAAACCTAAGGCAATATTGTCTAACAAGGAAAAACGTTCTATCTGTTTGATTTCCGATGTCGTGGCGTGGGGAAAGCTACTGTAGGATGATGTAACTTACTGTATTCATGTGAGAGATCCGTTGGTACTTATTTTTCCATCATCATTACGGCCATCAACATCATCATTACCAAATTACCTATCGTTGTAATGAAATGATTATTTCCTAATATTGTTCCAAGAAAAACTTCCTCCGTAAAAAGAACACCTTTTCTCACAAAGGATGTCAGCCGACAAAAACTGGACAAGTTTATACAGAACCACACATTGTTATGACAGGATATTCGAAATAATTTTCAATACGAGCTTCTAACATGGTACATTACAAGTCTCTAGTAAAATAATTTGGAAGTTAGAAGGAGGACGTATTGTTGATGAATGTAGTGGTGTAAATCTTGCAAACAACAAGGCAGATTTAAAAAAAACTTGTTTGAAAACACTTACTTTAAAAAAACTTAAGTATTCAAAGATCATATATGTTCTATCTCAAGTTTCCTTATATTGGAAAACAGGTTTTCCAATATAATAAAAAAACTAAATTCATTACTTTTTGTTTCTATATAATATGATGATGTGACTACATTTGAAAGGATGGAGTAGACTAGACGATCTAAAGGGATCCTTGTTGAACTACAAATCTTTTAATGATCGATTGGTCGCATCAATTTTAAACTCTAAGTTGTTGAATCTGAAAATACGACGAAATACGACACTGAATGTCACAACTTCATGATTTTATTGTAATATTTTTTTTGGCTTATTTTGGTTAATTCCTTGTATATATACCCTTAGCTACTCCCAGGATAAGACTGAATTACAAAAATAATCAAAAAACAACGACACACAATATTAAAAATATACAAAGTAACATTCTTAGGTAACTTGCGTTGCGACCCATCTTCTCACGAGCACCACGGTCCAAGAGTCATGTCTTTTACGCCCCAGTGCGCACGACCAACGCAACCTGTACCTTTGTGTGAACGGTAACACACGAATATGAGACAAAGAGTACTTACTTATATATACTTATATTAAAAGCTACCTAATTTGCATAAATATTGCGGCGGTGCGCTTTTGCGCCCGCCCCCCCAGCCTGATGACGCTGTAGGTCGGCAAGAGACCAACAGCATGTAATCTACTTACCTATATTTTTTTTATTGGGTGTTTTATGAACCTACTCCTCCACATCAGTCGTTCCATCATTGTTGAGAATCGTGACTCTTTCCAATATTTACGAATAGGTGTTTTCTACACCTGCACCGATCTACGCCTTTGTGGAGTGCAACATTGATTTATGAACTTAATCCTTATTATTTTATTATTTATCCTAGAAAAATGTATACGCGGGCAAAGCCGTCAATCGAAACTAAAATGGTCAGCCATAAAACTCATATTATTAGGGTTTTTTTTACTCAATCTCTAAAGTACATAGAAGTGAGAACTTCAACACTGTTGTTCATGACTGGTAAGTAGAGTCCAAGAGTCGTCTAGTTAAGAACCATAATTTTGTCACATATTCAACTGCCAAGCAGTAGTGTGCAGTTAGAGTATTCCGGTTGGAAAATCGCTGTACCCAGCTAGATTACTGAGCATAGCCATGGTGCTTACCAAACGACCGTACGAGCTATTCTTCTAATCAATCACTTGAATAAAACCTACCTTTATATGTGTCATCCGATGGTAGTACAGATTTGAGCTGGCTGTGAACCTCTTCCCACAATGCTGGCACTGATGTGGTTTCTCCCCGGAGTGTATCCTTCTGTGGGTGTTCAGACTGCTGGATGTACTAAAACCTTTGTTGCAGACCATGCAGACATGGGGTTTTTCACCTGGAGGAAAAACATGAATCATCATTTGCAGACAATTACGTTCTAACACAGGCTTTCTCTCGTTGAGAGAATATAGGCCTATTTTTATTTAAATAGTACCTAGTGTATCAACACGCTACATTCAGCCAGTAGCAAACATTCAACATTTTGAATCCTACGCAATCAATTAATAATGAAGATTTAATTTGTACATTATGTTAACTTGCAAAAGGTTGTACCCTTAGTTTGAAATAAGTTATGAAGGATCAGCCAACTCACCAGTATGAGTTCGCATATGCCTTTTTAACAACGACGGTCGGTCAAAGGCCTTCCCGCAGACTTCACATGGCAGCAGCGCTCTTTCTGACTTCGCTGGCCTTCTTTGTACTTTAGGGGTCATCTCCAGGAGCTCATTAGATGAACCAGCAGACGACACTGATGTGAGGGAGTCTCCTGATACTGACTTATGTTCATCTTCGTTTCCAGATGGAGGGGAAATTGGTAATAAGACTCGTGATAATAGCGAGGTGGACAGGTCTAATGGCGAATCTGCAAAGAAAATAATGTCTTTTAAGTAAAATGTTAGAAGCCAAAGATCGGAGCAAGTGGGAAAAAAACCTAAGCGTACCTAGTTATTGGAAGGAGTCACGATCCTAAAAAATGAAGGCATGATTGATGAGGAGGAGAATGTGCAAACAGCAAAACCCAAGTGATTCCGCGTGGAAATATAATTTCATAACTTAAACTGAACTATGATGAACAGACGTGACGTTGAATTCCATGATTGGCTTCTTCGATTATAATAAGTAGTTATGTTGGTATAACTTAATCAAAATCAATCCTAATAAATTCTCACAACTCACAAATCTCTTCATTCAGCTTCCTCAACAGTCCAAAACATGATTTATTATACGAAAACGGCATCGAAACAAGAATGTTATGATTACGAACCGACGAAATTGAATATTTTTCTTTATTTATATGAGAACGAAATAATTTAGCTCCGAGCAAATTTCACGGTGATCAGTCAATTTTTTAATTTAGATCAAAAGTTGTATCATGTACTTGCACCAATCAAGCAAAAAATTTTAATGAACCTATTTTATTGACAACCGTAAATTTTGCTATGGATATTTTAGACGATTTATTTTTATTGAAACCAGTCTTAGACCCTGAGCGCCGTCTTTAATTGGTGTTCCCAATTCTGTCTGCTATTGAAGATCGAACTTCATTTGTTGTGCTGAGGTATTTCGCGTTCTAATCAATTTTATCAGGTTTGCTATAAATCTTGTCGTTTTAATACGTCTCCAGATCTAGGATTTAATTAGTCGCGGCTTGTTTCTGTTCTAGATCAAAGGATAGGTATATTTCGTTATCCATTCTGAAGGTAGTTATATTTCAAGATGGCGGGATAGGGAATACTCGATATGGCGCGGCGGGTAGACAGATGGGCCGATGGTATCTTTCGCTAGTCGACCGTCCACGTTTTATTTACGCAACTGCCTATTAAATCATCTATTTATTTATACGGTAAATTAGAGTATGCGACGTTATTATTACGTAGTATTAAAATGAATCTGCGAATTGATAGTGCGATATTAAAGCCGGTGTATGTATGGTAAGTATGTGTAGACAAGTGGACATGTGTATATTATCGATATGGAGTAGAGATCGGATTATAGCAAAGGATGCCGCTCTCTTATCAATCCTTATGTAACTCACCGACTGTCTTAAGGCGGGTATACATCAGTAAATTATTGATTCTCGAAGATAATTCTAGAGAATTTTAATTTAGTAGATAATTAATGTTTAATGACAAAGTTTCTAGAATTAGATGCGAATATTGTTTTTAGCACATTTAATTTGGAAACATACTCGTAGTTAACTATGAAAACTTTTTTTTGCCTCTTAAAACCTACAAACAACATCAATTTTAATTGCCGATTTCTCCCCTACTTTCATTGAGTTTTAATCGAAAGTCATTACGTTCATCGAATTTTTGATAAGCTTATCGAACGGTGAAAAATGAGATCGTTTAAGTAAAAAAGAAAATAGTGACATTGATAGAAGAAATTACCCAATTTAGGGCGATCAATCAACACCCATGCATGTCTTTAAAACTTTTTGTTAATTTGTCAATGACCGAGATTAATACTTTTTAACTCGAATAGTTTGTACTAAATATAGTTTTATAAATTTCAACTAGAAAATGCTAAAATTCACTTAATTTTGTACTTAGGCTTTTACTTGTATACTTGTACCTGAACTGTATGCATACACAGAAACGTTAAGTAAATAATACGTTAAAATGTACATGAGGCGACTTTATATCGAACTATTAAAAAAAACACCAATATCTTTAAAATGTTTCGAACTGGCTACGCAAAATTGAGCTCGTTTTCACCATCACTTTACAAACCTTCATTTAGTTCCATTTACTTTCAATTCCACACCAAAAGTATTGTCCCTTGCTTAACAAGTGTTGAAAAAGTGATAACATTCGTTAGGGCGTTTCACCTTGCCCACCGCTTAAAATAAAAAGAGAATAAAACAATCGACTACTGAACCGAAACGGAGCGCGGTTGGTGCTTTTGATGTGCCGCGCGACACAGTACTTTAATATACCAGTGGGGTTTGTAGATATATTCAGTGAAATTAATACTTAACAATGACTATTTTAATTTATTTAATATTTTACATCGTGATGTATCAACAACAACTGTATGTACACCTTTAACTCCAGGGTCATTGACGATGTTTTTCTGTTTTTGTACACTGCAATTTGGGCCCCCGTTCGGAATTGAAATGTTTAAACCAAGTGTGGAAGTTTTCATAGAGACTAGTACATCTAAGAACCGGAAATCAATTTATGGTAATCGCATAATGTAACTTTTTTTGTGTTAATTAGATAGATAAACAGTGTAACTTCCTTAAATTATTAAAATTACACCAAATTATTTGTAATAAAGTTACCGCCTGGCCAGCACCGCTCCCGCGCGGCAACCAGCTCTCTATTATTGTATGTTTCTTTAGTCTTTACCTACTGTTTAAACTGTGGTGTGCTCCTTACCACTCCTTACCGCTTATGGTATAATGGAGAAATGTAGGTACTGCTTTGATATTGGATTATTTGTGTATTATATTTTGTAAACGTGCAATTTTTATTGAAATACGGTGCGAATTTAATCACTGTATTTTTTTGAGTAACCCACCAAAATATTATTACCTTGTGTCTATATGGTTATAGTCGAACATATCGGTTTATAATTTTTTCTTGATACTATGTTTACATCTTTGAATATCGGGATGTGTTTTTAGTACCCCTGCTTCATCCCCCATCAACTAATGTATATCTACTGGCTGTACCCGCTGCTTTGTCCATGTGGTTATTTCTCTAGGATAAAAGTACACTAGGTATGTGTTATTTCAGGACCTATATACCTAACAAATTAGATCAAAGTTCCTTCAACCGTCGAGTAGATTTTTAACGATAACTCGGTTGTTTCTCATCGGATTGAGATATGAATTACACAAGATTTTATGTCGAAAACCTAAGCTAACCAAAAGTGAACCGCATGTCTATAGGCCCAGTGGTTTTTTACGTGATGCGCGAACAAACATCCAGACAGACACGTTTTTTGAAAACGTTATAGCTTTTCTTGTTCTCGGGGCCATTTTTTTTTATTGACTTTTTTGTACAGCCGTTTTTTAACCTACTGCTTTATTATACATTTAGATAAAGATGACAAAAGTTATAAGATAAATAGAAACAAAAACATGTTTTAATAAAATCGTTTTCCTTATTGTTTGTTGTTTCAATACAGACTTATCCTAAATATTTATAAATGACCTGTGAATGCCTCAAGGTAATACAATGTGTCGCTGGACTTTGCTATTACACGTTATAACAACGTAGAAAATGCTGTATTTTCATGGTTATGTGTGACGTATACAAAGTACTCTGTGGTGTAGCGCTCACCATCAGGTAAGCAACCTGACTGTATCATTGTACTTGTAGTTTATACTTATAGATTGCTATAAAACGCTCATAGATATTAAGTCTAGAATGAGGCGGTTAAACGCCATGATTGTTAAATGGTAATGTCTAATAGACTCTCTAAAGTAGTTCTATCAATCACTTGATAACGTAGTCAAGAAGTTTATAGCAAGTGAGGCTTTCGAAATGAAGTAAAACATGCCTGTATTTTAATAACAAACTTTCATAAACCTTGTAAAATTTCGATGCTAATAATAACCCAATTTAATTATGTCGAAACAAATATTGCGAATCTGTAGTTATTATTTTCGTAATTTATATACTCAAAATGGAGCTTAGATATTCTAAACCCTAACTAAATATCTATAAATGTATAATAAAATACTGATAAGAACGACTCATATACTAGAAACATAAACTTTCACGAAAGGATACAAGTCTAAAATGAAGATTAAGCGCAGTGAGGCGCATTAGGAGAGAACTACGTACAGCAGTGGACAAGCATTGGCAGATGATGGTACAAATCGGTGTCAACTTATGTAGGTTTACTGACGGCACGGCAACCTCAGCATTGTGAGACAACAGAAATTGACGTCGATTTTCCACTGGCTGAGGGCTGGATAGTGCTATACAGAGAGTAATATACTTGTATCCGAGAATGTTTAAAACTGATCCACACCGCCAAATAAAAAGTGAAGTACCCAAGATATGCTGATTTACTCGTACGCGCAAGTCGTACGCACACACACCGTGTTATGCAGATCGGCTGCCACATCGCAGCATGATCTCGACCTTGTTAGTCATATTAGTTCTGTCAAGTTCTTACGGAATATCAAATACAATGAAGCCTTTTGTGATTAAATAGTGTATCAACCGCAACACAATCTAAATTATCCACTCACGCACACATATGCAGCCTCTAATTGCTATGATATGCTTTTATTTGGCGGCGTGGACTCCGCTTTTTTTAAACCTTCTTGCTCGTATCCCGGAAGAGCTAGCGTGAACGTGTCAATTACTCGCAAATAAAATAGATATTAGCGTAATTTAAAAAATATGTTAATAAAAACCTATTACGAGCTTTTTTTTAATGTCATTTTACGTTTTTTTTTTCTTTTTTTATTGCCTTTTCTCTTCTTAGGTTCTTAATTATTAATTGTTTCTAATTTTTTTCTTTTTCGTCGTTTTGTGAGCTACCCTGAAAGTTTCAGCCGGATAGCTAATCGAGAAGGACCTGACTTTGAATTGCATTATTCCAGGATAGACAAAATACATAGAAACATAGATACAGATATACAAGAGAAGTTAAATAAAAGCTTTTAAAAAATGGGCGCAGTCGAAAGAGACTGTTATTTCTTAGTATGACTAATAAACTAATAATACGCGTGAGAACATTTTAAACTACAATAAAAGGTATCTATTTAATCTACATGTGAGTAATAAATGCCCAAATAGGAACGAATTGAACGTGCTTGCTTAGTCCACTTTCACTCCTAATTATAATTTAGCAGACTAATCTCTTTAGTGCCAAATTATTACCCGGTAGAATTTCAATTATAAGAATTTTGCAAATGACTAATATTACCATCTACTAAATGTGCTACATCTACATCTATAAAGGTGTATTAAAATTTAGCTTCGCGAAGACTAATACTTTAAAATTATTTTGGCAATTAATTAGTCTAGTAGTGTTTTTTTTTTGTAGACAGAAAGTTTGTAAGCTAATGATAGCAATATACTTACATTTACTTTTAAGGTGCCGAATTGACGAACGGATGAACGTGATACGAGTACTTCAAAAAACATAAGAGTTATATAGATGTTTCTCTGACTAATTAAATCTGCATCTATGCTTTTTATTATTTAAATATTTTTCATAACGAAGTGACGATTTGAGTGGTTGTTCTGATAGTAAAGATACAGCTGCCGATGTTTAAAAAAAAGACGGATTCAACATTGCCAAATCGAAAGTGATCCGCCCGTACGCACAAGCCTCACGCACGCACACTACGCTATGCCGATCGGTCGCCAGCGCCACATCGCAGCAAGATCTCGAACTTGTCAGTCGTATTAATTCCGTCAAATTCACTCGAAAAATAAAAAATAAAGCAGTATTTTGTGATGAAATTATGTATCAACCACAAAACAACACAAATTATGTATCAACCACAAAACAACACAAATTAGCTACTCAGGCACACATACGCAAACGCGATTTGCAACTTCACTCGTTTATATGACGGTGTAGACCGTATTTTATTAAATCTTCTTGCTACTGCCCATAAATTTTTAGTGACATCCACATAAATTTTATAAATTACTAGCGATTCGCCCTGGCTTCGCACGGGTAGCTAGCTTATAATATTTAAAGTGTGCTTACAACTGTCGGGTACTTTTATATTTACAAGAATACGGACACTTTTTTTTGTAAAATGAACAGGTCCTTTAATTTTTAATACCTTTTTACCCAACTATAGCAAAGAAAGAGAAGGGTAAGAGAGTTAGAGAGGGTAAGAGGTTCGCAGAGTATGTATGTATGTATGTATCTATGTATGTATGTATGTGGGTATGTGGTTGTTCCACCACAGCGAAATGTGTCAATCGATTCGTCTTCATGTATAGAGTGTCATCGGCAATTGTTTTACCCGACTACGGCAAGTCAAAGGAAATGTTATGTGTTCAAACTAAAAATTTAGACAGATTTTGACAAGCGAGGTATCAATCGATTTGTCTTATACTATTTTATACCCGACCGGGTTTAGAACTTATGTCTTGTTTCTGATTACCTTATGTTACATTATTGCAATTTTCGTAGCAACTAAAATTTTTGGAAAATATATTTCTGCCCTTGTTACTCACTGATAAATATAGCTTTCTATACAAACATACATAAAACATAGTGTTAGACTCGTACTTTCTTACAAAAGATTCGCTGGACGCGAAATCTATAATAAAATCCAATGCAGAGAGAATTTCACCGTGTATTATACAACCTAATCCTATTGAAAATAAGATTAATTTTGGTATAAAAATAACTTTGTAAAAATGACGTAACTTTATAACTAGTTGTAATAGAAATTGCGCTTTGTGTTAAATAAATTAAGCTTGCTAATCGAAAAAATACTTTTTCTCTCTGCTTTTGTAATAGAGTATATCCGTTATAGGTCTATGTTCAGCAGTGGACATAGGCTGAAGATAGTGATGATGCTGAAAAATTTAGTATAATCCATAAAAATGAGCACTCATATATTCACTTAGGTACACTGGTATTTTGTTAAATATTGGTACCAGTTATAATTATCCTGACTTCACATTTTACCAAAATATGTAAAATCTTACCTTCTAATATAGAGTCCATAGTTTGTCTGTAAAGGTTGTTCCTCATCCTCACGAAGAACATCTCCTCAGGTCTCTCTGGAAGGTAGTAGACCACCAGCTCCGTGTGGACTGATATTGGTTTCACTGCCTCATACACTGGTTCACCCTTGATCTTTGTGCAGACTAGGTTTACCTGAGAATAAATATGTAATTATTATTTGAACCAAAAAATCTACTTCAATAGGATATTTATACAAATATATGTATTGGAATGGTTTTATTATGTTAGGTTATGTATTCTGCATCCAGTAGAAAACTTGTTTGAAATGTACATGAGCTCTATTTTACTCAACAAATCACTCTTCTGTTTGTTGAAGTCCTTTCCCCGTTCAAATTTAATATCTCTAAGTCCACCGGGTAAGGTGCGTTATCTGTCAGTCAGTGGGTAGGTATGTCACGGTGTTGTATTTCGCTGCTTATGTCCCTTTTCATGTATATGGCTGGCCTAAAATTCTTTGGCATACAACTTGTCTTGTCCTCCGTTGTACTTAGTGTAATATTAAATTTATTTTTACTTACTTGTGGTCCATAATTATCTGATACTCGAAGGAATCGAACCCAGTTACAATGACGGACTTGAATACCTCCTGATGTGCAGACCTCGTCAAACAGGCCAAACCGATGTCTGATCTGTGGACAAAAATAACTATATATTTCAATACATTGGAACAAAACTATTTCTCCAGATTGGAATAAATATATTGGAATAATCATTGATTGTTTGTTAAAGTTCACATTTAGTTTTATTAGTAAGTTTGATAAGATCAACAATAATTGTTCCATTAGAGTTTAAAATTTATTATAAGAAATGGTGTTACATTTTGTTTCAAAATCTTGTGTTATTTTCTATTTAGTACAAGAAAGCATTACAAAATTAATTAACTTTTGGAATACAGAACAGACAGAAACAATGTAATTCGTGCTTTAAGTTTTCTAAAATATGTGCAAGTCAAATCAGAAGATTACCAATTACATAAAATCCCTACATTATGGCCTACTTTTGAACACTAATGACATTATTAATTAAAACTCTTCTTAAACTCATTTCACGTAATTATCCGAATGTTCTCCTTCCAATTAATATTCAAATTTAGCGTTACAATTTGTATCGGAATAAATTGCATGTAATGTACATCAGCAGCATATACTCGTGTATGTAGAAATCCTGATAGCTTTATAAATATTGTAGGACAGGGGCACTCCCGCTATCACACAGGTTAGCAAATATGTTTATTAATAAAACAAGCTGTGCCCGCAGTTTTTCTCACTTGGTATTTCTTCAGGCTATAAGTGTATTGTATTAGGACCAAAAGTACCAATTAAGTACAAAATGCCAAATTTCGTTCAGCCATCAAATAGTTTTTTATCGATTGATCAGCTTGTAGTACTCATCGTATTGAGATACCTAGTACTCCAATTTTCATTCAAAAACCTAAGCTACGCAGCAATGAAAACCGCATTCTAATCGGTTTTGTAGATTTTACGTGAACAGACACGATTTATAAACAATATATATTCCTTTTCAGTACCTAGCTAATTTTAAGTAGATCAATTTTTTCATCTACTTCATTGTACAGTACTTTTATTACTAACTGCTTTATTAAAAGTATAGATGATGTACATTATTATCTAACCACTTATCTGAACACCGGAACAAAATGGGTTCATTAGTTTCTGAAATTAGTCCAAACAGACAGACATTGTTATAATAGACACTGTTTTATAATATTTTAGAGGTATATTGATTTGTAGATTTAATGAAAAACTTTATCTCTTCAATTAACCATAAACTGTACTTGCTTTTTACATTAATATATTCGATCATTTTCCGGTACTCAAATATGTGATTTTAATAGATTATACAACATTTTGATACCTTTTTATGACGCATTGACTGGCTACATAGTTTTACATCTGACTGTATCAAATGCAATGCACCGCATTATCATAAACGCGATGAAATTGCATCTCTCTAATCGGATCTGTCATAGAATATGAAATCATTAATTAAAACAGACATGTCGGTTGTAAAAAACAAGATGGATAGGCAATACGATCAGAAAGTAATTAAATACGCTGATTAATTGTTTAAATAGACGATCGTGACTAAATTAAGTTTTAGAGATTAATTAATTCATTAAGCTAAAGTAGTTTACATCTTTATTTAAGTTAAACATCAATTTTTATCGAAATATTGAAGGTTTATAAATGTTATGATCATGTTTTATTAGGTAAACCTCAAATCATATTTAATTACAAGCAGGTATTAACTCACTATGGAAAGAAATAAAAATATACGATATTCTAGGAAAAAACTTATGATGATATTGCATATACATGTATAGTTCGTATTACTTACACAATGTCACATATTTTCCATCCTGAAAACTTTTCTTTTGGGTACCCAAAATATTCTTTTGCGAATCTGCAATACTAACGTTCTACTAGTATAAGTGATATGAGTAACAAGTTAATTGTTTGAACACATTATAGAGATTTTGCTTAATACAGGGATAAAAAAAATAGCAAGCACTACTTAATTCACATAATATTTTATTTATTTTGAAAGATCTACATAACGACATACGATAAACAAGCCATAAAAAAAGGCCAGCCCCGCCAAAAAAAAACTTATACCAATAAATTATATATTGTTGGAATGTGCTTATCAAGGCCTTCATTTTGATACCCATATTATTTATTTATAAGTTTTTTAGCATTTCTATTTGGAGCCGGTACAGTCGCCATATATAATATAAATTTAAAAAATGCCTAAGTTACGTGGGATGATCTAAGGATTCTAACGATAGCCCACACATCCAAGTCTGACCAGGCATTTAAAAGCTATGGTGGAATAAATAAACTCACATACATATACATACAAACATACATGAACCCTGAAAACATTACACCCCTTCTTTAGGCATTCGTGTAATTATGGATATTTTGATAGAGGTTCCTTGTTGGACTACGGAACTCTTGAAACTGCAAAAGAAGTAGGGAAATATTTTAAAAAATAACAATAAATTTGGGTATCATATTGTATAACTTTACACTGAAACCAGCAAAACTTGCACTATTAACTCTTCGTACTACTAACACTATCAAGTGAGATGAGCTATAGACAAAATGTGAATAATTTTACAAATCGGAAATTGCTGATAAGTAATACCTACCAAATATTATGGCAGCTCAGTCCCGAAATCAGCAAAAAGACGAATAGCAAAACGTCGAGAACTACGTAATGAAACCACTTAATGTAAACTAAAAAATACTGTGGCTAGAAAAGTATTCTACATAAAAAAATAACCGAACAGAATTTCCAGAAATGGCTAGTAGATATCCTTGGAAAAAAACACGAACTACCACATGAAAATAACTTGTTACATGGCTGTTCTCGTAATTATCAGCGACAGTAACTGTTTTTTTATTAATGATTATGTAGCTACCTTAATAAAATAAAGAAAAAATGAAACACTACCCTACTAAAAAAAACAAACACTTTTTATTGAGTTTTATATATTGAGACATCGATGGAAAATCGACTCCCGCTCACACTGCACCTGTACGAGCAGGACAAACATTTGAGAGCGTACCCTTCTTAAAGACAAAATTATATATTAACACCTCTATACTCCATTTACCTAATCTCTGCCAAAGCTATCAACTAACCGCCAAGCGCACTGCGTTTGCATAATGATGTGAAAATTACAAAAGATATGCACCGCCACAAGATTCAATCCACTCTACAATTAATTCTACTGACTTATGGAAATATTAATGAAGATAATCTGGATTAGTAAAGAAGTCAGTGAAGATGGTTTATTAAATTAGTAGATTAATTTTGTGGTTATTTTCCAGTTGGTTGCCGCGTGCGCACGCGCAGTATGCGCGCAGTAGTGCGTATTGGCGATATATCGCCACCCGATGATCGACTATCACTTTTCATTGTTTTTCGTCTAATTTTAGGATAATACCTTCATTTCCACAGTTATTACACTATCCACCATAGATAATGTAATTTAACATACATAATGTAATGAAGGAAAAAAAATAAATCCTACAAAACCAATGTTAACTCAAAATCATTAAAAAGTGAATCAAAAAAGCAACCACTCATGTCTAAAAACATTAGTTAAAACATAACTTGGTTAATTCCTATAAACCGTGACATTATCGATATGAATATTCAATAAATTTGAATTAGATTAACCACACCATAGATGACCACGAAATTATAAGTTAAAACATAATAAATATGATAATTTATACTAATATTGTACTCCAAATCTATTAAGTCGTAATATATGGGATTGAATAACGTAAAAACAAGCTTAGGGAGTTATTCAAAAACAGATCTAATGGGATTGGTTGAAAAGGAAGTATAAAATAGTTGTTCGATTTTGAGAAGTAATATTTTTCATGACATTTATATTATTTATTCATTCCTTCGGTAGTCTCTATAATTTTAAACATTCTCACGGTCGGGACTGTATTATTAGAAAAAGTCATAAATCTTATTAACACACTGATTGCTTTCCTTATTAATACAAGCTCTTAATTATTTGAAACAGACCGTCCAAATAAATTACGTCATAAAATAATCAATAAGGTCCTAAACTGCAAACATCGAATCGAAATTGGCTTTCTGCAAAATTGTACTCAGTGGATTAATCTTAGTGAGCTAAAATAAGTCTTATGGACTTAAAATAAGAGTCATCAGTTTACTCCGTTTTGATTCATTCTTACATTCTTTTTATTTTTGCGAACATAAATCAGTGAACCGTTATTCGAAAAACTCGAAGACAGTCAGGCTCTTTGTGACTTCAAGTTTTTGCAGCATAACGTACGTCTAAGCCTTTTGGGACCTAAAATCCTTGGGAATTTTCTGTGACCAAATAAGGTCAACACTGACTACTTTTTTAAGTTGAGGCAAACGGTATTTTATAAGTAAATTCAATCCAAAATAAGCAAAAAACAGACTACTCGTATAAGCGAAAAATAAAACAAAGGAAATATATTGTATTCTCTAGGTACACCACCAATTTCAGTTAAAAAACAGTTTATCGAATAAAAAATAATGTGTCCCAATTAATCGGATTAACGAAAGTACCTAGAAATTGAAAGAAACGTTTTTCAATACCAACTCAACAACTAGCACGCGTAGTTAAATGCTTGTAAAATTCGATTACAACAATCAATTAACACCAATTATTCGATTGGGTGCTATTTCAATTTAATTAACAAAAAAATCAGTGAATTATGATTCTTACTGTTACCGTTGTAGGTTGTAAATCTTAACATCGATTATAAATATCGATTTTGAACGTACGCTGCCCGTCATTTTTATTAGGGCAACTTAAAATTCCACGCGTACTCGATGCATCGATGCCGGTATTCGATTCCGTATCGATTTTTAATCAATCTCCAAAATGGGCTCTATCAAACTTAATTGACGTCAATCGTGAGGTACCTAAAAAAGCTTTCTTGTGTCGAGCATCGATCCAAGACAATTATCGATATGTATACGTAATGAGAGTTTTAACAATTACGAGTTTTTTTGGTAACATTTTTGCAGATGACTCAGAGTTGCTCCGATTGTAATTGAGCCGTTGTTGATTTTGCATTGTTTATTGTAGTGAAGCAATTTAATACGATTATGGAATGTCAATGAGAGCAACACAGAAGCTAATGAATGATTAATAAGTTATAGCAATTTTGTGCATGTATTGTTGAACTTTTTATTTTATTTCGTTAACATATCTATATATGCATATATTTTTTCGAAATGAATGTACATATAGTTCTGGATTCATAGTCAAAATGTTACTGACTTGCTGTTTTAACCAAAATTAATTTTCCACAAAAGCTACATAATCAATAAGAAATAAAATTGGAAATGAGGCTATGGATTTCCTTTATTTATTATCCTATCCATACCAATATATAAAAGTGAAACGTTGTCTGTTTGTTCGTTTGGGGAGCTTTCACGCGATAACGGCTGGACAAATTTTGATGAAATTTAGATTGGAGATAGCTTAAACCCTGGAATAAAACATAGGATACTTTTTATCCCGGAAAATTAAAAGTTTCCACGGGAAAACTGGAAAATGTTGATTATTTACTATAAGGAACAATTGCCATTACAGAATGGTCTGTGATTGCCATGGAAACGAAATAACAAGTCTGTCAAAAAACATCAAGAGCTTTTGCATTGGTTTTTAATATCCTAGAAGAAAATAGGATGTTTTTTTCGCGATAAACAGTAGTCCGCGCGTACGATATCGCGGGTGGATAACTAGTATTCAATAAAGATGAGGTGATTTATTAAAACTTGACACAACATGAAAATTAATAAACAAATATTATATCATTAATATACATTGTGTAACATTAAGTCAATACTAACGTACAGCGGCTTTGCCCGCGTGGTCATTTCAATGGGTTGGGTCTGTGTTATTACATGACCAAAACTACCTATAAAATACAATATATCAAATTTCGTTCAGCCGTTAGATAATTTCGTATCGATTACTCAGCTTCTAATCATCGGATTCGGATACGAAGTAGCCACCCAGTTTTTAAGTCAAAAACGGCGAACAAAGGTGAATACCGCATTGTAATCGGTCCAGTAGTTTTAGTACGCATGAGGCGCGTACAAACAAACAGAAAGAAACCGTTGTTCATTAGCATATATTAAGACCTCTAGACATATTTTTTATATGATCTTTTTTGTACAGCATTTTCATTCCATAATGCTTTATTATAAGTATAGAAATCCGATGACAATTTAAACAGAAGTCCCTACTGCAGAATGCATTTTACTCTTCAATCAAGCAACAACGTAGAACATACGTAAAACTGCCGTCAGTGATGTTTCCACAAACAAAAAACACCAGAATACAGCAGCCGCCATAAATAACAATATCATAATAATGCCTATCACATACAGACATACAAACAGCTCCTTTCTGGCATTAAGAGCGGTTGCGGCACGAGAGCTCCCCGAGCGGTCACGATCTGTGGCCATTACAGATTGAGCGTTTGGACCAGCCCTGTCTCTGATGTTTGCAGGTTTTAGTTTGGATGTGTCTGGTGAATACACTATTCATACCTATATCTTTTATATACTACTAGACTACTACTACTCGACTAGAGGCCGATTCAGACACGTTGGGATCCGCGCGATGCAAACCACGTGAATCAACTACGCAGAGAGAAGCTGAAATCCGCGCAAATGCTAAGGATTTCAGCTTCTCTGAACTTGGCGCTAGCTAAATCTAGCGTCTAACTGACTTAAAAAAGTAGGTACTCAATTTGAAATGTATATATGTAATACTGTTGAAAATGCGTAATATTCAGAAATGTTAGTCTATATGAGTACCTGAAAAAATACCAAATTTTGCGAATGTTTCTATGTATAAGTGTTTGTGTCCATGTATTTCTAGGAAAGAACAGGTTCATTATTTTTGTAATAGTTTCAGTTTCTTTCAACTTAGGGAACAGTTTAAGTTTTATCAAAATCGGTTCGATAGTTTAAGAGATTATGGACTATCTGTTTCCAGTTTGGGTGTTTTCTTAGCGAACAGAATAATTACTTCATTTTCTTAGGCCCACTTTAACGAAATTAAAAAGTAAGAAATAATAACTAATTGAAAAACATTTAAACCGACTTCATATCGTATAAAACTTAAAACAAAGAAATAATTCAAACTTTTTGAGGTCTGTGGCAGAAAAGTGCCTACTTACTTACTTTAGTCGGTTTGGGCGTAGCAAAGCCTTTTTTTTAGGATCGATTCCGTTTTTTTATAGTTTTTTTTTGATCATAAATATTCCTGAACCAGGAGAGATCACAGTCAATCATAAGTTCTGATAGCAAGTGTTATTATTATTTGATCATAAATATTCCTGAACCAGGAGAGATCACAGTCAATCATAAGTTCTGATAGCAAGTGTTATTATTATTTGATCATAAATATTCCTGAACCAGGAGAGATCACAGTCAATCATAAGTTCTGATAGCAAGTGTTATTATTATTTGATCATAAATATTCCTGAACCAGGAGAGATCACAGTCAATCATAAGTTCTGATAGCAAGTGATATTATTTTTTGATCATAAATATTCCTGAACCAGGAGAGATCACAGTCAATCATAAGTTCTGATAGCAAGTGTTATTATTTTTTGATCATAAATATTCCTGAACCAGGAGAGATCACAGTCAATCATAAGTTCTGATAGCAAGTGTTATTATTTTTTTATCATAAATATTCCTGAACCAGGAGAGATCACAGTCAATCATAAGTTCTGATAGCAAGTATTACTATTGCTCACCTCCGACTAAAAGCATACGTGCCCCCTAGTAGGTTACATGCATTCACACTCAACGTAAACACAGCCAGGTTGAAGTTGTCAGGAAAAATATGCCTTTTCCATGCCCTTTTCTTATTATGAAATATGGTTCAACCATATTTCATAAGAACTCCTTGTGCAAAACATATATCAGATTTTGATTTAGATGAAATAATGAAATTGATAATCGTCTTTAGCCTATCTATTTGCTACACGTCTAACTCACCAAAAAATATAACAACGCCGATTCTTTCAAACTGTGTATTCACCAAAGAAACTTCAACGAACTTGGCAACATACTCGACAAGATTTATACCAGTTAAAATAATCATCAGTCCTTTTATAACTACTATAATTTCTATATTAATAAACTCAAGCGCATAAGTGCACGTATAGACTATACAAAAAAGAAGATTGCTACAGAAGCGCTCACGAGCGCGGCTTGGGGCGTCAAATCGCTTAACGTGCGCTCACGCTTGGTGTAAAGGAGGCTACACACTGTGTGAGGACTAAAGATAAGGTTTTTTATCGACTTCTAAAAGGAGAAGGTTCTCATGTCATCTGTACTCAATTAATTTTTGTATATTAACGATTTGGATTTGATCTTTATTGGTTTGACAGGTCTCCAGTCTCCATATGTGGTCCCATATATATTTGATCATAATTGGTTCAGAAGTTTTTAAACTAAATCCATTTGAAGATTACTTTTTATTCAAATAACCATTAGATGTACAGTCTATGTAGGTATGTATATATGATAATGTATGTGATAATGTGGATGTTCCACCATAGCGTCGGTCGCCCTTATTTTTTCGATTTGTCTTCAGGTATAAAGTGTCTTATGCTATATTTTTTTACCCGACTATAGCAAAGCAACTAACAAACTTGGTCCGATTTTGACAAGCGAGGTATCAATCGATTCTTCATGCATCAAGTGTCATAGGCTATTTTTTACCCGACCGTACTCGGGTTTTAGTTTTTGAACTTATGTCTTGTTACAAGTGCAGTCTTGACCACTATTTGTTTTGTAGTTCTTATCAATTAACAGGAGTTAGAATGATTTGTCAGATTGTCAACTTATTTTGCGATATGGCAGTATGCTGGTAGAAAAACAAGTGGTTTTAAAATAAACAAGCAAATATTTCTTATACGTTTCCCCATTTCATCTAATTGGGATCTAACATTAAAATTTTATCGAAACAAAAATCTCGACATTAACTTAATGCAATTTTTACTACAACTGTCACTAACATCGTCTAGGCTTTGCCCATGTACAGGGTCTCTAATAACAAATGTGAAATACCAGTACTGTCAGATGCCAATGTCAGCTACTACTCGGATTCACTCAGCTGCGTCCATCTGATAACGAGATTCATTCACTGCTTTACTTTTTGTTTGTCTATCCGCTTTTCGTTCGGGTACTTTATTGGTTGAGGTACAAAATAGTTTAGAGGCTATGTTCTGAATAGTATAAATCTAATTTCGATACTACTCATATATTTGTTGCTCTCATTACTCGATTGGTCGTCGCGAAACACGTTATCGTGGTTTATCTATTTTATTTTATTAGTTCGAGCTCCGTGGGTTTGTCGGATTTATTCTGAAATGACATATAGAAATTGAGCGGTAGAAACCCACCTACCGTTAATTACCTCTGCTCTGTATGATATTTATGATCGATATAATCTTACACTATTTTAATCTGTAGAAAATTAAATAAAAAAAGTGAATATTAAGTAAAATATAAAAAACTTAACTTTAGGGGAGAGGTGAGTTTCTGAATCCGGCACAAAAAAAAACCTTGCAATAATGTTAATAGTTGAGATGTTGATAAAAAATAGGTACTTAATGTTGAGAGTATTTTGTTTTCATCCCTGATTACCGTTCTTACAAATTAATAAGCGAAATAATTAAAGTTCTAACGAAACTTTTTATTTAAGTTCGACTTTCTTTAAAATGATAATGTCTCGGGCACACGAAAGCACGGGCGCGCAATTTGGTGGCCGCGGCCATTAGGCGCTTGCGGCAATGCGTCCAGTACAATCAAGCCTTATGTTTTGCTGCACCAGCTGGAGTTTCACTGAACGAGCAGCCGTGCGAGCTAAATTATCGAATGAGAACATTCTCTTTTATTACACGACTGCCCAAAAAAAGGAGTGTAATGTTTTTATGATTAATTTATGTTTGTATGTATGTATGTATGTATGTATGTATGTATGTATGTATGTATGTATGTATGTATGTATGTATGTGAGTTTCCTTAATCTACCATAACTTTTTTTGAAAAGTTTCAATTTGTTGGTAGTATGGCACCATTTTGCAAAAGAAAATTTTTCTTCCAATTTTCAATATGAGTATCAAATTGAAGGCCTTAATGAGCGCATTCGACCAGTATATAATTTATTGCCATAAGCTATATTTTGGCAGGGCAGGCGTGTTTTTTTTTAGCTTTTAAGCTAGTTATTTATTTTTACTAGTTTGCTGCCCTAATCTTTCCGATGCAGAACTGATAAAACTTCTACGTCTTTTGTCACAACTTTTTTCTTTTTCTCTAACAATGTTTCATGCCAACGCAAACTAAATCTAGGAACACGGAAATAAGTAGTCGAAAACAACGCTTTTCTAACCATTTCTCCATGCATTCAACTCGCAATTACTGATCAATGAACTTGAGCAATCACGTGAACCACGCGTTACATGAACCTGCTTAACAATCGCTTCAATGGAACCGCTACTTAAAACACGTACATGCAACATTGTGGTATGTCAGAACCACACGCCTCAGGCCCGGACGTTCATTTTGGCTTCTGTGTAAAGAAAGCAATCCCGAAATTAGTATACTAAAGCCTTAATAGTGTCCCACCTTAAGGCAATGCCTCCGGAATTTCTTCTCTGCGCGTCGGTTTGCGTGATGATATTTTTGTAAAGAAAATAATAAGGAGTGTTCCCCCTGTTGTGTTAGGAGGAGTCCCTAATTTATTTCTTACAAATTTTGTCAAAATTATTAGTATGGAAAGAAGGTATGTCTGGAGTTATGAATGGTATTGTTGAAAGTCGTGAAGGGTTTCTTTTACACAAATATTACTGTTAAAAAACAAAAAAAAAACACATTAATTCTAAGTTTAGTTTACGATTGGATAAAGCTATTTGTTTGTACAAAATAAAGCTCTTCAATCATAAAAAAAGATTGTTTTATTTTATCTGCCGTATAGTTCTGCTATATATATTTTCTCCTTCGTCCTTTTTGAAATGAATTTCTGGAAAGTACCGCTTATTAGTTCAAGATATGTGACACATGTTTCGTTTCTGCACAACACATGAACAGAAGTTAACATATGACAAATTGGCATCTTAATCGTAGAGATTTCAGCTAGAACCGCCTATATTTATGAAACAAAGTATCACTACCAATCAAAGCCCAAATGCTACTAATACAGCACGTGCGCAAAGACAAGTGTCGTAAACAATTTGTGGAAATAGCACAAGATCGTGAAGGCCGCAGGTAGCGGTAATAACTTAGAATTACTGCAACTGGACACAATGTGTATAGTGAGTGCAAGTTGGAAGGTAAAAGCGTCCGTGACAGTGTCAATTATTTCTAGTTTCAAACTAGTCTAAAATTCTTGCCAAAGCTATTTATAAGAATATAAAAAAGGGAGAATCCAAACAATTCTCTGAACCAAAAAATCGACTTCAAATAACTACTCATCAATAATCACTGAACACATTTTCATGCTTCAGCTCTAAATTAAAAAAAAAACAATTCCTTTCAGATATTACAGAGACATTTGACGTAACAAATACAAACAAAAAAATAGATACTCTTCCATTTTTAAAGTCCGTTAAAACATATAAAATAACTATATGCTTCTGACGAGGCACTGAGCCGCATTGGGTCGGGTGTATTTTTCATAGATAGTTATTGTAATGTCTTGGAATACATTAAAGCCCATACGTTCTCTCAGAGAAGGCTAAAGTCCCAGTGAGAATACAGAAACCAAAAAAAAAATTGCCAGGATAACAGCAGTTAAAATATTAGAGTTAAAAGCTCTTTACTTTCAGTTTTCCGAGCGCTTTTGACTTGTACGCGGTAGAGTACCGCGTAAGACCGCAGGGCGCGTGCTCCGAAATGTTACAGTCATGGACGAAATTGCACCTCATTTTGTTACATTAATCTACCAGCTGCTGTGAGTCTGTACCATTTGACAACGTACCCGGACCTTCAACGACGATTGTACGATTCATGAAGTCCTACTTCAGGAACTGTATTAGTTAGCTGTGAAGATTCAAGGACTACTAGAAAAGTTGTAATTCTAAGGTATCCTTCATGGTGGATTCGTTGTAAGCAGATCGTAAATAGTAAATACTGTTGTAGTTATGTTGTCATAAGGTCTGGATTCCAAAACAATTGGGCGTAGAATAAAGACTTACGATACGAGTAGATTATGAACTCATACTATCTAAGGATAGCTTATTTTCAAACTAAGTCTTACATCAGACTTCTGCAATTTTTTACATTTTTATTATAAATCTTATACAAAGGATTAAAATTATTCGGTGACATAAATATATAATGTAATCTTCTAATATACAACCAAATCGGGTCAATACGCCAGTAAGTAGAGAAATAAAAAGGTATTTGCCTTGCAAAAGGTGGTGTAGTTATGATTTTCACATATGTTGTTTAGGTCTAGACTCTGATGCTGATGATGATTCATGCTTTCAACCTTGGGGAGAGGAAGCGCAAGCCGCGATCTTGGATTAAAGGTGAGAAAAATTGGTTCAATCACAATAATACACCAACGGTTCATTTTAAGTCAAAAAGTTAAAGAGAGTAAAATTTGGATTTTACCATCAGAGTCTAGTAGACCTCAACAGCATATGTGAAAATCATTACTACACCACCATTTGCAAGGCAAATGTCTCTACTTACTGGCCTATAATTACACCATTTATAACTCAAGAAAGACTGGACTGATTTTTATGATCTTTGATTTGTTGGATTTGTCACTGCCACAAATAGCAGAAAAAACACTGAAATAGCGGAAAAAAACACGAAAAAAAATATGAAGAAAATTAGTTTTCTCACACAAATTGTAGGAACGGCTTTTTTGATGATCTCTCGAAAAAATAATGAAGGGGGGTTATAGAGGGGACGGCGGTGGGTAGAGGGGTAGGGGAGGGGAAGGTGGAATTGAGGGGGTAGTGGGAAGAGAAGATGAGGGGGAAGGGCGGGGAGGAAGGGGAGGAGAAAATTTGTAAGCTTGCAAAGCTGCGAGACGCAGCTAGTTGACTATAAAGTAGACCCTACATTATCATTTCATTATTCAATTTCCTTAACAACGTCACATTAAACAACTAAGTGATAAAGTAATTATGGTGTAAACGCGTATTGACACGGTATTTGCGTGCAATACCGACCGTGACGGAGGGGTAGCGCACGACACGTCACGCTTCGGTGTAGCACGTGCTCTATGTCCAATACAATGCATTAACAAGGCGTTGTATCTGACTTAATTATATTGTTGTATGCAGTTCATAATAACACCCATTACATATTTCTACTTTATGTTTTCTCTATGGATATATGTAAAATACCTAGTAGGTATGTAAGATATTAAGTAAGACTTATTTATACAAATTACATGACATCTAAGACCGAAACATAAGATGAGAGAGCGTTCATTTGTTAAAACACACATGCCTCGGATAAGAAATTCGTTAAAAAACACATATAAAATCACTCTATAATACTTGTATTATAAATCAGAGAAGTGTAGCCACTGTCGTATACAGGCCAATAAGAGCATAGTGCTTGAAAAATGAATATTGTCTTATCGAGCGGAAAACTTCGTATGCGCGTTGCAGAGCGCCATACATTAGAACTGACATTCCATACAAAACATCATAAAAAGCATAAAACCGATTAGCGCCACCTATCTTTTATCTTTAGAAGTGTATGTTTGTTACTCCATCAAGCGATGGTGGCCTAACGGTTCTATAGTGCAATTTAGTATCCAACCATACTGGGTTCAAAACCTAGGCTCCGCACCAATGACTTTTCTGAGTTGTGTGCGGTTATCCATCGCTCCGTGCTTCGGAGGGCACGTTTAGCTTTTGATCCCGGCTATTATTGATTAATAGCAGTCGTTAAGCCATGACAGATGCCCTCGGGCGGCCTGACAAACTCTGACACCAGAGGCCAGCACTAGCTCATACGACAAACAAACAAACTCCATCAAGCTCAAACAGCTGAACGTATTCGGATAAAATTTGGTACCAGGATTTATACCCGCGGTTTATATCCTGGTACCAAATTAATGAATTAATGATTCTCAGGTAACTGGCGCTTTATCGAGACTTGTTTAAGCCTTGTTTGCGTATAATACCGACCGTGACGGTATCGCACATTACGTCACGGTCTGGTATACCACGTGTCTGTATGGCACCTGTTTATGAAAGGGTGCGTGGCAGACCGTGTCATACCGTCAACACCTGTAATAGATAATTTGATTAGGGGGTTGTAAACATTCGTCTTCATAAATACGTATTGTTTATCAAAAATAATACAAGTTAATGATATGCTTTAAGAGAAAATGAAATAAAAACTTATTTAGTTATGACTAGCTGTGTCCACGGCTTAGCCCGCGTGGACTTTTTCCTGGCATAAAAGTACCGAAATACCAAATTTCATCAAAATTCGTTGAGCTGTCAAAATATGTTTTTTATTATCTACTCGGCTTGCACTAACCAAATTCTAAGTTCATCCGATTTTATGTCAAAACCTAAGCTGTTCAACAGTGATAACCACATTTCAAACATTCTAGTAGTTTTTACGTGATTGGCAGACAGACAGACAACCTTAAAGACAGACACCATATAAAAAAATGTTATATATTTGTACAGTAGCTTATTTTAAGACAGACCATTTTTTTATTATCTTCATTGTGCAGACTTTTTGCTACTTAGGTACTGCTTTGTTATGAGTAGTTTATATAGACAGATGTAGTGGATAAGCCGGATTGTTACAAAAAGTAGGATGGTTTGTAAAAATATAGATAGTGGTATTGTTTCTTTTGTAAAATAAAATTTCGGTATCCAATTCAAAATGTGGCTTGTACCACGTAGTAGTTACAATAAACTTCGATATTGGTGGAGCAACAATCCTCGTTAGGATGTCTAAAGGACGTTTAACATGGACTGGAGAGAAACGCGAACAATTATCTTCGGATTTTATTGGTTGTCCTTCTGCAGAAAGTACAAGCAAGTTAAAAGTTTGTGTGATTGCTGTTGATCCTCCATCTACGGGTTTTTGGGTATTCTTTTTTTATATTTATTTATTTAGGTATTGTTGTACAGAAAATTATAGCAGTTTTAAAGATTACAATAATTCTGGTAATTTTGTGAAATAAAATTATATCACTGGATTCTACACTACAAAAACTTGTGTTGCATAAATCTAGTCTAATTTAATCCGATCTATAATTTATTTATAATCTAACTTCATGAATTAATAAAAAAAAACAGTCTATTCAAATAATATTATTGGATTATGCATACCTTTTTTGTCAGCTTTGTGCTATCCTATGCAATTTAACAATAAAACTTGAAAAAATGAACGGTACCGATATATTTTTTCAAATTATACGTTTGCAATATTTCATGGTCATTTGCGTGCAATACCGACCGCAACAAAGGGTAACCATGATCATTGATCACACGTCACGGTTCGGTATACCATGCGACTTGCCGTCTAGGGTGGTCGACAGACCATGGCAAATCATCATATTTTTTTCTGTTTATAAATTGTTTTTAATTATTTGCTATAATATTGTGTTCACTTGAGTTTTTTCCGAGCATACCTACAGAGAAAAGAAGAAATACTCGTGTTATTTAGTGACTTGTCATCATCATCATCATCATCAGCATATATTTGTCCACTCATTTGTCCCCTCCGTCCACTTGGATCTACAGCTCGGCTCCACATGTGAATCCGTGTACACCTTTATCTCTTATTAAATCCACAGGTGGATCCGTGGATACTTCTTGTTCCTCTTAAATCCACAGGTGGATCCGTGTATACTTATTTTTCCTCTTAAATCCACAGGTGGATCCATGGATATTTTTATTCCTTTTCAATCTACCTACATCTCTCCGAATGCACGCCGCTGAGCTTGGCCTCAGTGACTTGTGCCATTTTTTAATCTTAGGCGTAAGGTAAAGCATACAATAAATATCAAACTACCAATTCAGCACGCACTGCTATATAAAGCACTACATAAAAAGCTCTTTCGGAGCGGCTAACAATCAAGCCGTCACAATTTTAATCAAGGGTTCCGCAAATTCCATCGCTTTTTTCGCTTTTGAATTCCATCGGGACGTAATAATTGCGTAAAATAATAGGGCTTGATCTCAATTTGCTGGTACCATTTGGTAGCAGTTTTAGTTACCATTTAGGCGGCAGAAACGGTTGTGAATGATTTGTAAGAACTGAAATACCGACTTATAATAATTAAGTACAGTTATGTGTAGGTACGTTGGCAATGCTAGCAGCGTATCGGGTGTCAACCGGCAGTGGGCAAAAGCACTAAGTTTGGGCTATCTGTAGGCATTTAAAGGCACATGGTGTGTACAACTGTTTGCTATGTAACATTTAAGACTACTTGAAACAAACAAACAACACAACACACAACAGACACAAAAAAACACACAACAGAACAGACTAGAAAAATATTTGAACTCCATTAACTTTCTTTCCAAGCGGCAATACGGGTTTATACCAGAAAGCAATACTGTAACAGCTACAGTAGATTTAGTAACTAAGATAAAACAAAGTATAGACCGTAAAAATATAGTTCTGGGTGTCTTTATCGATTTGAAAAAAGCATTCGATACCGTATCACACAAACTGCTTTTAAAAATAATAGAATCTTTACATATTTCTGGCATAGCCTCAAAAATGTTTAAATCTTATCTAAATAACAGGACGCAAGTAGTCAAACTAGATGATAATCATAAAAGTGACGCCTACGCATAACGTGCGGAGTTCCACAAGGATCCATAGTGGGACCTCTGCTTTTTTTTATTTTTGTTAACAATATAGAAGAAATTGAACTACAAGGCCATCTAACTCTGTATTCGGATCTTCTATACATGATATCGTTTCACAAGCATAAAGCGACTTAAATAAGCTATTTTTATGGTTCCAATATAATTTATTAACGATAAATATTTCCAAGACATGCTATATCTTATTCAAAGCCAAAAATCAAATTATTCCACCGCACTTATCGCTAACAATAAACAATGTACCCTTAGAACAAAAGACCTGTGAAAAATATCTTGGTTTACGGATGGACAGTTATTTGACATGGAATGCTCACTTGGAAAACATAAAAAGTAAGCTCTCATCACTTCTTGGATCACTCCGCAACATAGTTCGATGTATTCCGCGTAGTCTGCGATACACCATCTACAACGCTTTAGTCAAACCACATTTATTATATTTGATTGAGACCTGGGGTAGTGCCGCCAAACCAAAACTAGCAACCATTCAAGTAACATAATATAAAATCATCAAAATGCTGTTCAATTATCCTTATCTTACATCCAAAAATAAAATTTACAAAGATACTAAAATAATGACAATAAAACAATTATATATTTATAACACTTGTAGTGTACACTACAAGTGTTATAAATATTAAAAAAACGTAAATTAATTAATTATTATTAATTATAAAGTAAAACCCTTGACAAAAATGTACATACAGATGTAACTTTTCCTAAATTGAAGCATATTGGTAAACGCAGTACTCGCCGAGCTAGTTTCCTAGTTGTACCAAGAACGCGTACAAACTATGGTACAAAAACAATTACATACGAAGGAGCAAAACTTTATAACACAATACCCTCACATATACAAAATGTACACTCATTTAACGCATTCAAAGCCAAATTAACCTAACATGTACCGAGATGAGTACCTGAATTTTTACAACGGAACGGCGACGTATTTAGTAAATATTGTAATTACAAAATTATTGTTCTCATGTAAGTGACTTCGGTCTTTTTTGAGAATAAATGTCTTTAAACCTAAGACTATGCTTGTATGCTGTAGTAGTTATTAAATGGTACTCCTTTCCTATGTGCTACGGGCTAGCACATAGGAAAGCATGTTGTGGCGGGCTGACAACGTATATATCTACACTTATAATAATCTATTTATACTTTTAATAAAGCAATAGGAACGAAAAAGTCTGTACAATGAAGAAACAGAAGATGGTCTACGGACAGACAGACACGAATTTAAAAAAAGTTTTATTCTTGTTTAGTAGCTTATTTTAAGTACTCTAGACATATTTTTTTTCAATTATCTCCTTTGTACAGATTTTTTCGTGCCTATTGCTTTATTATAAGTATTGATAGATTATAAGTATATAAAATATATATAGGTAGAAGATATAGATTATGATCACACCGTATGTCTGTTTAATATCCTTACTCGAGACAATTCTATTTTTTTTCTTGTATATATTTTTTAAATCTTCTAAAGTCTTTACATCTGCTATAATTCTTATAATAACGATTCCTCAAAAATAATACACGAGAACAACCGGGAGTAAGGTTTTTAATACTTTGCCCCACAAGCCCACAACACCATAGCCTTGTAATTATTTTGTAATTGGTGGGCAGGCCTGCTCCGGTAGCAGATATATCACGGCCAGATTAAAAAAATAATAAGAAAAGTCTGAGACTAATCCGTAGTGTAAAATGTTCATAATAATGTTTCTTGTCGGTGGCGCATCATAATTCGAAAAAAAAAAAGTAGAAAATTAATAATAGTTTAAAAAAACTAAAAAACACGCTTTATATAGAAAAACAAACTAAAAAATAGAAAATAAATTTTGATAGTGTAAATAAAAAAATAAAATAAAAAAAAAAAGCGTGGGGTGCTTTTTAAGATATTATCGAAATGATAATCCTTCTTCTCATATCAGTCTGTCAATGAAAATATATTTATAACTATTGACCCATGCACCCCACGATTTTTTTGAAATAAAACTTTTTTTTATTATATACACTATTAAAATTAATTTATTAGTTTCTTCTTTAAAAAGCGTGTTTTTTAGTTTTTTAAACTTTTTTATTGGATGCTGACTTGTTTTAAAGAAAACTATGTCGACTATCAGCAACAGCTAATGCTTTATTGGTAAACTAGCTAAATCAAACGCGGCGTTGCCTACGTCATAGTTGATTCAACTTGTCTAAGTAAAAGCTTGGAGAATGAGAAAAACGCCTAAACACACTTACTTTGTTACATTGAAGAACA
Source organism: Alsophila aescularia (assembly GCA_946251855.1). NCBI lineage: Eukaryota > Metazoa > Arthropoda > Insecta > Lepidoptera > Geometridae > Alsophila > Alsophila aescularia. The sequence goes on along the minus strand of OX276383.1, from coordinate 45,263,837 downwards.
CTGTAAACATAAAATCAATACCGTGCAACTCCGTAACAAAATTATACCATGCACCAGATGTTAAAGCATGTGTCCATTTGAGATAAATTAATATTGCCCGATAGTTACTCGATATTAGCATTCTTGACTGTACCGTTACCCGCTACAGATTCTTTGTCGGTGTTGTTAATAAGCAAATCTGTGGAACTCGTCTTGTCCGCACTCGCAAGTGTGTACTCTACTTAGTGATGGGAAAAGTTATCTTACTTCGGATTTCTGAAACGTTTGTTAACGTTGATAACAGATTAAGTCTATTGCTGTCTTTGTCATTTGTTTAGTGCCAGATAAAGGCAGCACTAGAATTAATCAATTGTCAAAGTTGATTCGCGTTTCAGAAACTCGAGGTAAGTCTTGCAGTTGTTGATTATTAATACGCATCAGCAAGATTACAAGGCACGCAGCGCTCTTTTTACCTAACTGCACAACTGCATAGCGCATGGACCGATTTTGATGATTCTTTCGGGCTTCTAAATATACGGCAGTAATAAAAAAACAATATAATGCAATATAATTCTTAAAATTGAGTGAAAAATTCAGAATATAACATGGTAGCTGATAGATATTAAAATGAGTATCTAATAGAGACCATTATTTTAATCTATTCTGTCGCTAGGCAAAGAATGCAAAAAAAAGTTTTCAATATTTTTTGTAGACTGTTATTTTCATATTGCGTAAATATTCTTGTTTTTTTTTTGGTACTGTTTTTAATCATATTATTGAGGACTAGTGACTCGCCCCGGCTTCGCACAGGAAGCGCTCATACCGCGGCATTTTTCTTACTTTTAGCACTTACATAATCAACCCTGATTATGAAACTATTTAGTTAGCTAAGGACTCATATCGTGATACGAATGTCATCATCTTTCAATTCTACCCGTTCTTTGATTGACTACAAAAAAACGATCATTGTGACTTTACTATACTACTTAGACATTTAGCCTCGTGGACTTTTTTGTGGGTAATAAATGAGTACTATAGAAATATAGTACATTTTTTTATGTATCAGCAATAGTTTTAGCAGCGCACGCCTAATAATTACTTATTGTAATTTTATAAGGGATCTATAACTTTTTGAAAAATAAAATACTACCCATGTTACTCGCTGATAATGTAGCTTTCTATACGTGAAAGAATTTTTAATATCAGTTTATTATTTTTTGAGTTTCTCCATAACAAACACACATACAAACATAAACAAATTCAAACATACCAAAAATCAAATCTTTTCTCCTTATAATATTAGTATAAGTAGTAGAAGTGTAGACTAGAAATTATGATTATGAAGTGCCACTCTAAACATTTACGTTAACTTTTGTTTTACGCAGTTAACAGAAGTAAGGTATAACAACTGAAACCTCTAGGATCGAAATATATAATATATATTGATAAATATTTTTTACAGTAATAACCGTGGAAATATGAGTTAAGGTTTTTTTGACATTCATTCATAACTTTGCAGTCTTGTTTTGTGTTTTAGCAAACAAGACTTCAACCTTGTACTCTTTCATTTTCCCATCACTAGCTGCATGTAGAGCAACCATCTGATTAGCATTCCTTCGATCTCGTTTTAGACTCGGAAGTCTTGGAATGATTTATTTAATGCATTTTTTAGAATTTGTTATCGCATGCAATTAATTATATACAAATAATAAGTTTTTTTTTTTTTTTTTTTTTTATTACTGACTAGGCAATCATTTGACCACGATCTCACCTGATGGAAAACGATGATTTGGTCGAAGGTGTAGCACGCTTGCCTAGTAGATACCTATTCACTATTGACTTGAACACACCGGGGTTATAATTTACCGGAAACACTGACGAGGGCAGGGCATTCCACTCCTTTGCAGTTCTTATAATAAATGAAGAAGCGTAACGCTTCGTTCTTGTGCGAGGTATTTCAACCATGAAAGGGTGTCGCTTTGCTGATCGTCTGAGAAAGTGAGGTGTAATGGCGTAGTTAGTGATGAGTTGGCCGTGAAGTGTGAGGTTGTGGGTCCGATTCCCGCACAGGAAATATTTGTATGAACCAGTTACTTGTTCCGTCTTTAGATCACGAGGGATCATGGTACCGGGGTACCGGGTAAGTATTAATTATTTTTAGCTGTCACCCCCACCCCCCTAACCCCTAGAGAGAAGGTATTTCAATAAATATCCAAACCCCTAATATACTCTATGACTATTCCCTTCAAATTGGAACCTCTAGGTCCACCGGTTTAGGCTGTACAGCGGCGGTGTTGTCTGTCAGTCAGTCAATAGGTATGTCACGGTACTGACAGCTAGATGACATTATGAGTCTCAAAAACTTGCGCAACCTATCAAAACCGATAATACCACCTACATTTTAACTTCATTTTTATCAACATTTCAATAAACTAAAACCCCAAGTCGGTGAAACTCAAAAGTGTCAATTTCACAAAAAGTAAATAAAAATAAACGAGGTGGCCAAGATGAAGCAATAAATTGTAGATGCGGCGCTCTCGGCCTCAGATCTAACAAATTAACAGACGATTTAGCTACCGATTCAGTAAGAAATGCCATCGTCGAAGCATTAATGGGATAAAACAAATAATAATGACGGCCGAAAGGTAGCGTTTGATAGCTTGGTTATCAAAACGTTTGGAAACAAATTGGAATTATTTGTTTCTTCTAAATGTTGTGATTACATAGTTATTTTGTAGATTTAAGGAAATTATAGCGAACAGTTATACTTATAGTACTTTAAGTATATGTTTTAGTACCTTACTTTGTATTTTTGTTTAATTATAAATAGTACGCATTTTTATTTATTTATTTATTTTCAAAACATAAAACTACCATTACAGGATTTCACCTAATGCGATAGTGCAGCAATAATTATCAAAACCCCCTCCTCAGTTGGCTAAAAATTAACGTATGATTTAGAGATAACTTAGAATTCTTAAAGTTACCTTTGTAAATTCACTCAGAGACAACCAAATAGGTCTACTTCAACCGCAATTAAATTGAGTATGCGAAGTGCACGCATAAAAGGCGCTTCCCGTAGGAGGTTGGTTTGCGCGCGTGGCACTGCCACCAACTAAAAAAATATATTTAAAATTACATATTTACTAGTACCCCGGCATTGCTTACACTGCGGCATTTTTCTTACGTTTAGCATTTCTATAGCCGTCGTAACATCTAAAAAAAAATACGCCAGTAAATAATTGAAAATCTTTGGCAGCAACTATCGTGGTGTTTTTTGACCATAGACATCTGCATTATTTCTCATGTACTTGACAGACTTGTTATTAATTCGTTTCCACGGCAACATGTAATTCCGTTCCTTATAGCGTGTAATCGTAATTTTTGCAAATATTTGATACCTTGGGTTATATTATTGAAATTTTCGTAGGGATCTCTAATTTTTTGAAAAATAATATACTGTCCATGTTACTCTCTGATAATGTAGCTTTCTATGTATGAAAGATTTTTTTAAATCGTTTCTTTATGTTTTAATTTATCCATTACAAACAAACATACAAAAATTAAAATCTTTCCGCTGTACAATATTAGTGTAGATTAGTGTAAATAGTTATAGATGACACTTAAGTAATTAATATATTAGCACATTTATGACAGAAAATAATGCAAAAATTTCATTTTATTTTTAACCCTTGAAATGCAAGACGCATACACAATGGTCATACATTATGACCAATATCATATAATTTTAGTTACATGCTTACAAAATAAGTAAATGCAAATATTTTTTTATAATTGTACATTTTTATAGTATAAATCGCCGGCGCCTCCCTTTTTTATGCCAATGCCAAATTAAATTCTAAGATTAGACCAATCGTTAATTAAAAGCTGTATGACAAGGGTCGCACGGAAACATAAAACCGATAAAGACCTAGTAAAATAAAAAAAGCCTCAGCACAGGAAACCCGATAGATAGACCACTAAAATTACGTTAATTATTGCAAAACTTGAATATTTAACATACTAAGAACTTACAAGCCGTGAGAAAGTATAAAAGTACTGGTTTGAACCATATCTGTTTTATTTAAATTATGTGGACTATTTAACGCCTTGTCGCAGTAAGTACCGAAAGTTTCAATCTACACTCAAAGTAAAACGTTATTATAATGTTTGTCCATAACAGAAAAGGTACCTTTTTAAAAGTAAGCCTTTTTACAATCAGTCTGTTACAAATATTTTAACGGTACAGAACCTTAATAATCATCATGATAATTCAAAAATATCTATTACTAGAGTTACTTTAAATTTTATTGTTCTTATAATGACAAGGTGCTAAAATATTTCTTCAGATGACTGCGTTCTACGAATCCATCCTAATTTGACAAGTTTTTACTCTCCTTGTTTATGGTCCTGCTTCCTATTATAATTAATGTTGTTTCTATAAAATAGAAGTCAATATTGAATTTCGAATATCAAAATTAAAATAATTATCTACGATATTAAAATGACAGATCTAAAAAGTTTTTAGGCGAAAAATTAATTATTTATTAAGATTTTTGGAAATGTGACAAGTACGAAAAAAATTATTTTTTTAAATATACAACACTTTGAATTCTTACCTTGTTGTTCATAGCCTTGCATCTTTGATAGCATTTATTAAACTTACATCGAGGTATGCTGTGCTATCACATTCATCTGGAAAATGATAGCAACACAAATCCTTGATCTAAACTGAGGATTAGAACACATAAACCATTATGCCCTTGTAAGTAACAAGGTAGACTATCTCGCAAAACCTTACCAATAAGGGTAAGAACCCATCAGTCCTTTGCTCTTAAAAATGCCATCAGTAAAAAAGGTTGTAGTCTTTTGAAGAATTCCTAAAGCATTAAATGAAAAATTCCTGATAATTTCACTAGTGCACTAGTCATAGTAGCTACCACCTAATATATCTTAGCCTCTTAAGCCTGGTTCCAATATCTATAGAACGACTCGTTTTAGTAACGAAAAGTGACATTTTCTACTGGGCATACACTGAAACGGTTCCTATGAAACGAACGTTTGTTAATAACGGTTGGGAGGGTTACAAAAGCTACATCCCGTTGGCATAATGCATAGAAATGATAGATTATGGTGTTCATATGAAATTTAAACATATAAGTGAACTGTCAAAGTTTAATTCGTTAAGTTAAAAAATAATACGATGCTGATTCCAAAACCATTTCTTGTACATTATTTTTACGTATACATCTTTTTAAACTATAAGATGGGGTCATTTGATAAAATACATAAAATAAACTTAGCTTTCATTAGACTCTAATGACGTCACATAGTAGGCTGTATAGGGCCACTTTCAGTGCCTTAAAAAATCAATAGCAAATCAAAAGAAAATCTGTCAATATCAAGTCAACGGCAGGCAATGGACAGCAATTGGACTCTTTCATACACTTACGCAAAGGCATAGGTACTTATTCAGCCTACTTTATGACGTCATCGCTATAAAAAGTATGAAAATGAATTAAAAATCAACTACCGCATAGAAAGACAAATGAGAAATGAGTTTCATAAAATAAAATTTAATATCAGTAAAACATATAAAATAAATACGAAAAATAAAACTTTACATACCGAATTGCGTAATTTGGTCCAACTTGGGAAAACGTCGCCGTGAAAAACTTCATGTGACGCTTCGTTAGTAGTAAGTTGATTAAGAATGGTTGCTGGATATTGACGTATAGTTGATTATATAAAATAGACATTAGTGTACTAGTAAGTATGTATTTTTGTCGTAGGTTTGATAAATATAAACTTTTTTTAATTTTTATGTTTACTAATCTAAATCCATCGTGCATTTGATATATATACCTTACTAAAAAATAGTACTACTAAGTACCTTAAATTAATCATGTTTTCTTTGTAATGTCTTGCATATTGCTCCCAGTAGGTTCTGACCTTAATATGCACCCAGATCACTCCAGAACAGGTTCCAAGTTATTTGTAAGTTATAAAGCTTATGAATTACAATGACTATGATGTAGTATCTTATTATAGAAGACGTTCTCAATAACTGCTGGGCTTCTAGTTTTACGCTCCGTTTTAATTCGTAGCTGATGGATGGAACTGCGGAGCATATTCCATCACCTTCGATCATTCAATGATTTGGTGCTCGAAGGGCTAAGAGGACATAATACGATATTTCAAGAGACACAAAAAACGAAAATTAAAATATATTTTGTTCCCATCTATTCGAAAAACGCTGAATGGTTCCTGTGTAAGTGGGAGCAAAGTAGGTATTTTCAGTTCAAGACTTTCAGAGGGGGCAGTAATGAGTTTTGAATTTGGGACATGAATTTTGTTCATTGGCCCGCGTGGCGCGTTGCCTGTATTTAAAAAAGAACCACGTCAATATACGGGGAGGAGGAAAGAGGGAAAAGCGCGCGAATTACGATACCACGGGGACAAGGAATATTGACAGTGCAAAAACTAAATAATTTCACGAAAATGATTTCTTCAAGTTCAAGTAGGTAAAACGCAAAAGGAGCGAAGTCATTTTCGGAAACTACATATTTTCAAGAATTTCCCAAATGTAAGCAACCTTCACACTTTGGAGGTCGGTACCATTAATTACATTCAAATCGAGATCTACAACAATCATATACCACAATATCTGAAGAGATTGTTTGAAGGACATAAATCAAAGAAACAAGAAGTTTTTTTTTGTTATGTATAAGTTATGTTATGTAACTTTGTTTATTTCAAGTTGTTTATTTGTAGTCTATTTAATACCCTTTTAAATAGATATATGAGTTGTAAGTATCTAAAATCGTCTTTTATATATTTTTCTCATACAGACCGATGAAAAGCGGAGTGTACCTATCACTCGGACGCAAAAATATTTTTCCTCGAGCTTCCTATATTGAATCCCTGTCTATGTTCAGGATTCTACTTATGGAACCTTCACTCCGCTCTGGATTCAAAATAGCGCCATCGCCGTAAAACTATTATTTTGATCACTTGTCATAAAATTAAAGTTCAGTAGCGCTAAAAAAATTTTTTTAGCGCTACTGAAATGTAACCAAGAGACAAAGCTTTTTTTTATCATTTACGTGAATTTTCAAATATTGTCCTTGCTTGATAATATCTTATATAAATTGCCTCTACTACTAAAAATACGAAACTAATAACCCTCAAATACCTGGCCTGACATAGCTTGCTTATATATTTGGAATAAATTACAGTTGAATTATAATTATGTAGAAATTATGTTTTGATGTTGCAATGTATTTAGTATACGGGTTACGATAGTGGGTACTAATTTTAGTTTATATTAGTGGCGAAAACCTAACATAAAATTGAAATAGAAAATAATAACCTTAGGATTTGAATTCTTAACCAAAACTTGCTCGTATTGAAATAAAAATGACAAATCTAAAACTAAAATTAATCTTAACAGACTAACAAATACATAAATCGCAATATAACAACAATTTTATGGTGAAATTATACAAATAGCTTTATTTATGTTATCTGAATATGGAGTATGTATTGCACTTCTTTACTTCGCCACAATCGTGGTGTCATCTTCACATCTTCGCCTCTATAGATTTTATTTTATCTATCACTTAAAATTCATATATACACAGAAGTGAATTTAAATGGAAGATAATTAATAAAACGTCGATAAAAGTCCACCGACTTACACGGGCAGGGTTACCGTGGTTTGTGGAGTTACCGGAAATTCTCATAAACTGTTCCAAGTTCGGCAGTTCAACTCATAGGGATTACTATTATTTATACTGTGACTAATTAGCGTTATTCTCGACAGTAACGTGATGGTGACCTATTCATCCTGTTATAAATAAACAAAATTAAAATTATTTACCATTTTCCTTAACTATTTTTGATAGGCAGAAATTCTCGGGCATAACCATTATTTTGATAATTTAGTAAGTGAAAATGAAAAAATGATAATGATATTTGTACTATTTTGGATATTATTTGCTTGTTGAGGTAGTGCTGGCCTCTAGTGTCAGAGTTTGTCAGGCCATCCGAGGGCCTCTGACACGGCTTAACTACTGCTGTTAATCAATAACAGCTGAGACCGACAACTTAACGTGCCCTCCGAAGCCCGAAGTTATGGAAATTATTTCTTATGTTCTTTTGTATGTTGATATAAAATTATGTATATATATATATATACTTAAACTAGTGGCTCTGTGAGCTGTAGAAAAACAATCTAGCGCTGCACAGTAGCGCCATGTAATTACCTTATTGTAAAACGAACATTAATAACCACCAATCCCTTGTGGGTAAAGGGCTGATTCCACTTGTAGAAACCTAAAAATGACAAATTTACTGCGTTTTGAGGAGCTATTCTTCTCATCACGCTGAATATCCTCATTAGATCTTCACCAAATTTTTATGAGACTAATTTAAAGTAATTTAAACTACCTTTCAAAATAAAAACAATCATAGAAATTGGATCTAATAAGGCGGAGTTTTCCCCCATTTTGCCCCCTCCAATCAAAAATCTCCGACGACAAAAAATTCTAAAAATTCGTTTAACCTGTATACCAAGTTTCGTCTAGATTGGTTGCGACCTGTAGATAAATTACAGAGATCCGGACATCCAGACATACAAATGCATTTTTGCTCAAGCTGAAACGGAGACGTTTTGCTCGCGCTTCGCGCTCGCTAGGTCAATAAAGCAGTATATAACACAAAGTATGTCCATTGAAGATATTCAAAATAAATGGTCGGGCGGATCTATTATTTATTAATATATCACTATATTTTTATAAATCTTGGCTGTCTCTCAGTTCGAGCATCACATAAAAACAAAACGGGCCGATTAAAATGCGGTTTGACCGTGGGATAGCTTAGGTTTTGACTTCTGGTGTTCTTCTTTTTCTAATCCTGTGAGTAGAAGACGAGCAATCCATCAACATATATTTATCTTTTATTTTATAGATTGGGTGGCCTGACAAACTCTGACACCTAGAAGCCAGCACTACCTCATACACCAAACAAACAACCAAACAAACATATTTTTGACTGCTGAAGGAGTTTTAATATTTTGTAATTTATAGATAGGTTCATACTTTTATGCCAGAAAAATGAGCACGCGGGCAAAGCCGCGGGCTCAGTAATATAAAAATAAATGTAGTTGCCGTATAAAAGGCGTACACAACCATCATGGCCACCCTAACTTGGACGCCATTCGGATAAGACACGAAAGTCGAACATAAATTATGTTATCTGTCTGGCATTTCCTTTGATGTGGCGGCGTCACCGGCGAACTCCGATTTATTGCCGAGCTAATGAGACAGACTGCTAATTTGGCGAAATATTTATATAATTTGCTAAAAAGTAATGTATTCTGGCATGTCTGCTCATTTCCCATGTATATATTTTTATTGATGTTCCCATGCAATCATTTCGTCATGTTGAATAATATCATTATTCTACGTGATTTATACTTATACAGATGTCTTCTTTACTTGGCGACTTTCTGAAGTTGATTATAGATTGGCTGGTCTTTGTGCTTTTGCTCATGACTGGTGAATGATGAATGATGATGATGGTGTCCTCCTTGACGTATCCGTCAACGACGAACCTTGTTACCCCCGGATGAGTTAGTGAAGATGACTGGCAAAGCCACATTTTGCCATAAATGTCCTAAGGCAAGGCGCCCAGTGCAACTGACCTCAAGATTTGTAGAAAAAATGATTTTTTTTTGAAGAATCTAAGTGTAGATACATTGTTTTAAAGATCTCGACGCGAAACGCCTTCACAAAAGAACTGTCCAGCCTTACTTGTGAATCCGTCTTCGCCATAATCAACATATATTTTATCCGAGACTAACTTTTGATCAATCGGAAACCATTGCATTACTAGCTGTGGCCCGCAGTCTCACGCGCGTGGATGACGATGATAAAAATATTCTGTGTTACTTCATTTTGCCCGTGACTACGCGACTATACTTTATTGCAATAAAAAGTTCTACTATATACCAAATTTCATTAAGATATCGGTTCAGCCGTATAGTCGTTAGAACAATTCACCGCTGACTGCCGCACACATACTTTCGCTTTTATAACATTATACTCGTAGTAGGTTGGATAGCTCATTCTAAAATTAGGATATATTCAGAACCATGCTCTTGAATTACTTTATCCTTGAGTAGCGTAACCTTCCAGTGATCATAATATAATAGTCTACCGCAGGCAGTGGTTCTCTCGAATTTCACCACAGATCTATACTCAATGTTACTCGACACCCGAGCACTGTGAATTACGTTGGCTGGCCACAGACTGGTAGGTATGCTCCTGCGCATCGTAAAAATAGAAATTGATTGGTGAAGTTGTTATAACCTGACTACAGCGAAGCAAGGGAAGGGTAGTGAAGTTAACAGTCTATATGGGTATGTGGATGTTCTACCATAGCGTTCGTCCCTATTGGTCCGATTTTGACAAGCGAGGTATTAATGGATTCGTCTTCAGGTATAGAGTGTCATAGTCTATTCTTTTTACACGATTGGCTAAAAAAGGAGAGTAATGTTTTTTAGGACTCATGTATGTTTGTATGTATGTGAGTTTCTTTATTCCACCATAACTTTTATATACCTGAACAGATTTAGACGTATGGGGTATCGTTAGAATTCTTACATCCGCCAGAGCATTTTTTAGTTTTTTTTTGAAAGATGTCTTTATAAAAAAATGGCAGTATGGCAAAATTTTCAATGGCAAATTAAACGTCGAATTTTTCAATATGGGTATCAAATTGAAGCCCTTGATAAGCACATTCCAACAGTATATAATTTATTGGCATAATTTTTGGGAGGGCAGGCGTTTTTTTTTTAGATTTTAAGCTAGTTTTTACCTGGCTACGGTGAGGCAAAGGACGGGTTATGTGTCAAACTAACAACTTGGCCTTATTTTGATATCCGACTACGATCGGGTAATAATAGCCAGCGTAGTCGGATATTAGTTTTAGAACTTATGTCTTGTTTTAAAAATCTTATTGCACAATTTATTGTCTTCATGAAGTTAAGTAAAACACTCAAGTGTACCAATAAATATACTTGCATTTAAAATAACGATAAGTTAACATTGATCATGTGAAAAAAATAGTGATGCTTGATTTTGAATTCAAATGTCTATAATATATATATATATATATATATATATATATATTATAGACATTTGAATTATAATATATATATATATATATAGCTAGTTTTATTTTGTAGTAGTAAACTAACGTTTATACCTAATGTTACCTAATGATATTTGAAAAATTTACAAATTTACAATTTACGCTTTCATAAAAGGTGGCTTGTTTTATTTGTGTGTATTTGCTTTTTATACAACTGGGAATTTCCAAGAATATCGTTAAAATTCTGCAAAATTTCAACAAAATTAGTTTTATACTTTAGTTGCGAAGGAGAAACAGACAGTCAAACATGCTAATCGTAAGGTAGCTGATCTCTTTACCATAAAGCAAACTTTCTCATATTGCTCTCACGTAGACCCAATCATAAATCGACCATTGACCTAATATAACAATATAACGCTTACACCACTTGCAATAAAGTAGCGGTTAAAATCAAGAAGATTTAAAAATAGACGGAGTCCACACCGCCAAAAAAATAGTGAAGCTTAGCAAATGGCAGCTGCGTATGTGTGCGTGAGTCGATAATTTTTGTTTGATACACAAATTCATTTTCACTGTTTTTAATTTTTCTTGACTATTTGATAGAATCAACACGACTAACAAGTTTGAGACCTTGCTGCGATGTGGCGACCGATCGGCATAACATGGGATAAGTTCGTGCGTGAGGCTTATGCGTACGAGCGTTAGATGCTTCATTTTGATTTGGCGGTGTGGACTCCATCTCATTTTAAACCTTCTTGGTGAAAAGTAGTTATTTCAATACTAAGTCGGTTCGTGACGAGTTTGGTTGTAAATATGGATCCAGTAATCGAACCTGCGCTCTAACTACCGGTTAATAAATTCACAAGCCATGGTCGTGGTAAGAATTTATTTAGTTAAATTGAATCGGATAAATATCTATTATTATCTGTTTGGTAAATAACAATTTTGTAACTTTTTATGGTTCCTTAGTTCAATCTGTCTATCACATCATCATAACTACTAGATTTATGAACCAACCAAATTTGTTTTTAACCTATATTATTCCACTGCTGGGCAAAGCCATTTCCTTCCAGACATCCCGGTCCCCTGCAACAGTTACTTTAAAAAAACATGTCATTTCTCAATAAACTTTTTTTTTGTGTCTATTATGCTATGAAATATCAGGCTATACATGTTAGGTGGGGATGAACATTTTTTTATGTATGACGCTTTCTTAGCAGTTGCCGTTGAATTGATCTTCTGAAAAATGAAGTGTTTTAAAAAAAAACATCTTGAGTGATCTTATTGTGATATATTCTTAGTGATATCCCGCCAATTTTTTTTACTATGTTCCTCCCCTAAATTTCTAAACTGTTATACATAGAAACTTGTAATACCTACTCGTACTCATGAAAGTGGAACAAGTTGGAAGCTGTCCATAACAAAATGATCATGTTGTTCAAGAGAACTTATCTAGTTATTGGCGAAAACAGTGACGCTAGAGCCCTACACTAAGCGTGGCAGACATGCACCTGACCATTTAAAATACATGCTTACTAAAAAAAACACCAAAAGACTAACAATAGGCAGCTGAGTAACAGAATAAAATATAATAGTTACGTAGCTGAGTCCAATCTTTGACTTTACCAATTCCCCCAATTGCTGCTACTCAGTGGGCATTCTAATTTATTTAGCACGTATTTATAGATCCAGAAAATTAAAGCAAATTGAAGATAAACGACAAAATTAAAACTTATTAAATCCGTAATACATCGCTGATTGATATTAATCAAGAAATAAAACGATAAAACGTAGCTTCCATCAAACGTTTGATAGACACTGAGGAAATGAATCAAGATCAAGCAAGAAGCTCCGAAAATTGAAGATACACGACAAAATTAAAACTGATAAAATCCGTAATATATCGCTGATTGATATTAATCAAGAAATAAAACGATAAAGCGTAGCTTCCATCAATCGTTTGATAGACACAGAGGAAATGAATCAAGATCAAGCAAGTTAGCTCCGAAAAAATAATCACTCTATCTTTAAAACATAAAATCAAACAGATTGAATCGTTAAATGCGGCCATAAGGTAACGAGACGCTGAATAAATTCCTATGCTTATTTAATGTGACGTTAACTGAGGATACCGTGGACCGTGGTCCATAAATGCTTTAATGGTAGCCAGTGGTCTGGCATCCGGTGTTGGAGTGAACTTCCGGTGAGCGAATAGTTCGATTATGTGGTACTTATTAGATTACTTATTATGGTTAGTAGCCAATTACTGATTGGTTATCAAGTATTTCTTTGGATATGCTACAATTTTTATTATTGTCCATATCGCACTACTGGCAATTGTTATAGATGATACTCTCTGAAGGTGTTGACAAACACTTACGTTTTTCTAGGACAGATATCCAATAAGGTTGGTCAATGAAACTTCGACTAGCAGGTCAACCAAAAAATATAATAACATTTTCTCATCCAAAACGCCATAAAGCCTCAAGACGACCATTTTCAATAAATATGTGTTGCCAGTTGCCAGTGATTACATAAGTTATCATTATGGCCCTGAATCTTGCTCGCTAACTATTGGCCTTTTTCATAAGCTCAAAGTTACCGAACGAGATTTGGAGAGGAATATGCTTAAGGTTTCTCTGCATGAAAGGATCCGAAATGAAAAAATGCGAACTAAAGTTACCGATATAGGTAGCTCTCATAATTTGGGAGAAGTACATAGAGCCGATAACTATTTTGGGGAAGAAATGATCTCGAGTGGCAACCACGGAATTGAAGGAGGACAGGACGGCCCCCACGAGGTGAACCAATGACCTGGTGAGTCGCGGGTGGTCACTCAGTGTCCTAGCTGATTATTATTATGATGATAATATTATGGCTCAATGTAACCTCTATCGAAGTTAGCATACATTCGACTCTGTCTCTGAAAGATGTGATGGAGCAATATGTATTAAAACATGCTGGAAAGAATTAAAACTAAATGTGTGAATAGTATGCACACCATTGGCCTTCATGCTTAGAATTATTAAGAAGACATTGTACTCGTATAGCACCCTTCTCCATACAAAAAGAAAAAAAAATGAAACGTATAAGCGTAGATTATATTCCATTCAAGCGATTGACATTAACAAAAAAAGATTTCACTACAATTTAGGGGGTGGAAAGTGCTTTCATATAAAACACCAATTCAATCAAAAACTGTATTACTAAAACTCACAACCAGTAACACTTTCGCTCGTATAGTAAATAGGGGGGAGGAGGTGAGTTAGCAATACATTAACTAAATACCTACTTTGCGAAGATTCAAGCGACTATCCTCTTAAGCCTAGCTTGTATATTAAGGTATGTATACATAAAGCTCTCACGCTTACAAAATTACTTTCCCATACAAGCCGTCAAGCTCCTAATTCGATCATACTTCTCACAACTTTAGAACAGCATCACACCAAAAAGAAAAATGACCTTATTAAGCATTAATTAAAATCGCTTCTAATACGTATGCTAATTAATATATCCGCCAGTGTTATTTATACTGCGAGAACTGGCGACGTCATGGGAGTCAAATGTGTTATTTTATAGGTATTACGGTAAAATGGTAAATATCACACATTTGTCAGTTTAAGTCCGCTTCCGACAGAATTTGGTAGAGGAAACGTCTCTTTTTAAACGAATCGGAAGGCTGGGTCTATTAAAACTACTGAATTTTGAGATTAAAAGATATTGGCAACATATTATGTTGATTTCGTATGGGTTGGGTGGGTGAATCGATGTTTGTATGATGTATGTTTATATGTACCTAAATTTTGACCGATGGTAACTTTCGTAAGTAGAAAACTAATGTAGTTTTTGTCGCGAAGTTAAACTACTAGTCACATTATGATCAACTTCATTAAAATTCTTGCAGTACTAACATAACACCGCAAATGTATCGGACAATAAAGTATAGGGTCTTTAAACCAAACACTAGACACTGTAATTATCTTCTTAAAATCTTTGGTCGTTAACATTAGGTTAAATGTTAAATCAAAATAAGTTCCCAGACTCCAAAGAAAGTAGACCAAAAAGCTCTATAAAAACACTCGCCACGTAAGTTTGATTAATAAAGGTTTACACAAATGTGGCCGCGCTAGGTGGCTAATGCATTTGACCCCGCATCGCCCCGTGTTAGCGTCTGAACTATGCTCTTAATGCCCCAAACAAATCACCAGCTTCCCATCGCCCATCATCTAGCAGTCACGACAAATCGTATTAAAATCAACGGCTATCCCTCCATTGACGCGCGCATTTTCTCTCCATTACCGCGTACGCTCATAAGCGCTAAGGTAACTCCATTGCGAAACAGTAATGGTTGTTTGTCTGAGCGTGTAACCGTTAGCGTGATTGATATTTGGTTAGGAGCGCAGTGATGTATCGAAGCCTGTCAAAATCATCGCTGGAACTATAAACAGTTTCACAATTACTGCATTTGAATATATTTGCGTCAGCTTTTTAAAGCTCCACTATAAATCTAATTATGGATGTGTATAGATTTCTTTGATAGTGCTAATAAAATTAAGGATGCGTGAAAGATGCATTGGTTGGAATACATTGAAAGTTATTGATACGATTTTCGTTTCGGCAATTTATTTATCGAATCATTTGAATAATGATTATATCACGATTGGTTTTGAGGGTAATTATAGAAGCATTTTTTAAACAGCGTTAATAGCAAAGTTTTAGTAAATTGAAATGGTAATAAATGTTGTCATAATAAACACTGACGTCATGAAAGCTGACTTGCAAAAGCTAATGAAGTGATCAATAAGCAAGATAAGTTTTTCACGGTCACAAGAAATAGGGGTCATCGAAACCAGAGAAGACAAGGCAGGTATTTCTAAAATTCATGATTAGCTTCCAGATGTATTCGACCATCGTTTTTGGATGTAAAACTGAAAAAGCTGGACCTTTCAGTATATAATTCGACTACATTCCAAAAAGGTTGAACTAATTTTGGTGAAGTCAACTATTGAAATGGGTTGTTTACCATTTATTTCTTTTGTTTTCTATAGTGTTAGTGATCATGTCAGATTAAACACTAATTGATTTAGTTAAATATCATCAAAATCATCAGTCGGTTTACTTCCACTGCTGAGACAAAGGCCTTCTCACCAAGTCCAAGAATGTGAAATCTAGTCATATATGTGTTTTTTGTATATGCCGGTTTCATCACGAAGTTCAGTTTTCCTGCGCTGTTTTTGAGCATTTAAATCTGACAACTTAGGCATAATATATCTATCTATATAATAAAACAGTAATTAACAAAAAGTCTGTACAATTAAGCTAATTATAAAATGGTCTAGGAGTTAAAATAAGAGACTGAACAAGAATATATATAATTAATTTAAATGGTGTATGTCTGTCTATTTGTCTGTTTGTTCGCGCAACACTTCAAAACTACTGGATCGATTGCGATTCGGTTTTCAATGTTTATATTTGGATAGCTTAGAGTTTTACTAAAAAACAAGTGTACTTGGTATCTCAGTACGATGAGTATAAGTCGAGCAATCAATAAAATACCATTTGACGTCTGAACGAAGTTTGATGATGTTGGTACTTTTGGTTCAGGTACATACGATTCTTATATCCCAGAAAAATGACCACACGGGCAAAGCTGCGGGCACAACTACTAATACATGCCAATATATACAAGTGAAACGTTGACTATTTGTTTGTTTGTTTGGGGAGCTTTCACGCGATAACGGCTGGTGGGATTTTGATGAAATTTGGAATAGAGACAGCTCATACCCTGAAATAAAACATAAAGTACTTTTTATCCCTGGAAATTGATAGTTTCCACGGGAAAACTGGAAAAATATTGATTACTCGCTGTAAGAAACGGTTGCCATGGAAACGAAATAACAAGTATGTCAAAAAACATCATGAGCATTGGTGCTTTACTTACTATTGCATTGGTTTTTAATATCCTAGAAGAACATAGGATGCTTTTTTTCGCGATAAACTGTAGTCCGCGCGGACAAAGTCACGGACGGAAAACCTAGTAAATTATATTAGTGTAAACCCAAGGTTTTGAATCAAGTGGCGTTAATTTGCGAGGTGCACAATGTTACCGCTCGGCCACCTTGTCTTCTTAACCACCACAGATTAAACACTAATATAGGCTTCATTAAATCTCAAGAAAACAAATGCAGACATAGCCGTAGAACGCAGCCACTTAATTACCGTACTCAAAAAGGTCAATTAACATTAAATTCCATTAAACTGTCAAAATCCATACAAAAAGAAAGATATAATTCTTGATTAGGGTTAACTTACGTTTATGAGAGCGGCAGTAAGATTTATAAAATGCAAATATTACTTCATTATTAAGTCACTTCTTATTCCCATAGTAAAAAAACATAGCTCTCACGAAAGAAAGTGAAATTAATGTGAGCAAGTGTTCGCAGAAAGAGTTCCCATAGACTACTGGTGACTGAGATACAGATAAGGTAGTAGTTACTTCGAAAGATTAGCTAAGAGCGGACGTCCTCTGTTAGTGAACAGGGGCATTAGCATATTAAAAAACTAAATAATTTATTGTCAAAAGGCAGATTTCCGAAATATCTCACAACGGTTTGGAGTTTTGTCGTAAATATATTTGGAGAAAAGTGAGGTAAACACGGGTGAATCTATGAATGATTATTATATCTGGGACAACTAACAAAAGAGATACAAAATAAGTGTCACCACACTATCAAACTAATCCTTAAACTCCAAATACTAGAATTTCTTCTATTAGGTATTCGAGAGGTTCGAGGAACACAGAGATAGATAGATAGATAGATAGATAGATAGATAGATAGATAGATAGATAACACTTTATTGCACCAAATGAAACACTTATAAACAAAAATAAACTAAAATATATCGTAAAATCGGCGGCCTTATCGCTAAGCAGCGATCTCTTCCAGGCAACCGTAGGCTATATTGAGACACATGACTATATAATAGAGGCAGTTGTTGGTGTGCAAAGATTGAGTATAATACCCAAAAAAATAAAGAAAAGAAGATTACAAACAAATAAAAATAAAAAATTTGGACAAAATATAAATAGCAAGATAATACTTTAATACTTTATAGATATATACTTGCACTCACATAAATATTATACATTTTCTTCATTAGGTTATTTTATGTTCTCTATACTATTATTATATAGACTATATTTATGTCTATATCGCCAAACGATTGCCTAGTCGGTCATACGATCTCTCCTGATTATTATTGGATTAATTCCAACAAGCTTTTGCCCGCGACTTCGTCCGCGTGGACTTACAAGTATCCTATGTCCCTCCCCAGGGTTCAAACTATCTCCATATCCTATTTCATCAGGATCGGTTCAGCCGTTTTGTCGTAAATAGTTAACAGACAGACATAATTATTTTTGCTTTTATAATATTAGTACGGATATACAGATTTTTTCCAGACTGCGCAACGCAAAGGCTGGGTAACATGTTTATCAGCCTATGTACCGATTTTGATGAATCCTACGTCAATCGATTTGTCTTAATCTTGCGATGCTACTTAAGACATGACAGTAATCAAAATTCAATATGGCGATAAGCAGATGCAATAATGTGAAAAATAAATATATAAAGTCGACGAACTATGTTATGAGGTTGGTATTGAATAGGTAAAATCATCATTAGGTTTATCATATCATTATAACGATTTAAAATTGGCTAGCAACTATTTTCACTTACATTTTTGCCTCATTTAGTTTAGTTTGTCTATTTTTTATAGCACTTTCAATTAAATTATGTCATATTGTAACTTATTGGTTTGTTTGTTTGGATGACCACCGCCTAGGTCCCGCTCGGTCAGCTTGCACTCGAGACCACTCCCTAGTTAATGTTGCGTGCTTGTATGTCATACTATCATACAATTTCTTTAATTTCTCTCGTTTAACATTACTGGCATCATTGTATGTCATCGATACCTGTATGGGAGTGGGAAAGCTACGAGACACTCACCGTGACGACTTGAGTTACTGTCTCGGGGATATCAGATGTTATTTAAAAATGTATGGACTTTGGCATCCCATTAGTAACTAGACTTTGCATTTGGTTGGATTTTCATTGTCTTTACACGTACCATTCAATATCATTATATTATTGTGCCTAATTGCATAATGTGTGTGTAATTTTTTAGCAATACCACCCATTGTTACTCTTCGTCTAATATTGTTCCTAGGCTTTAGTTACTTTATGGGATGTGTACAATGGTGCACACAAAGTTCATTTTTTTCAAGTCAATTTCGTTTTTTTTTCAATAGCTATTGTAACAAGTACAAATTAAAAAATTATATAACCCCCGACTCCCCAACCCCCATTATAGCTAATGAGCATCTCGATCACATCAGTTTTCAAACATGAAAATCGTTCCACCCGCTTGGGAGCTACGATCGTCACCCCCATTCCCCCTTCCCCCCATTATAGCTAAGAACCATCTCGTTTACTTTAGGTTTGAAAAATGAAAAACCGCAGCTAAATTGGTCCATTCGTTTAGAAAATACGAGATAGGTTTAGAGTCCCTTTTCTCAACATCTTTAAACAGAAAAAACCGCTTCAAAATCGGTCCATTTGTTTGGGAGCTACGATCTTCACACACCCCCCCCCCCCCCTCCTCTCTTTCCCTATTATAGCTAAGAACCATCTCGTTTAAGTCAGCTTTCAAACATGAAAACCGCAGCTAAATCGGTCCATTCGTTCGAAAGCTTCGATTTGCACAAAAATCAAACTCCTTCAAGCTGAAGGATTTATAATCAAAATTCCTTCAGCAGTCAAAATGTTTTTACCGATTGCTCGGTTTCTACTCATCGGATTAAGATACCAAATACACCAGTTTTATAATCAAACCATAAGCTTTCCAAATGTGAAACCACATTGCAATTGGTCCAGTAGTTTTTACGTTATGCGCGAATAAACATACAGAAAGAATTTTGTTTTATTGTCTTCTTGACTTTTTCATTCATATTGCTCTATTATAAGTAAAAAAATAATTTATGCACATGGTGTGATATTCAGTATGTCTAACCAATAATCTCCTAATAATAATTCAATAGGCATCAATATTATCTCAAAGAACTTTGAACAATATGGAAGCAAAAAACGGAACAGCGGTGCATCAATATTTTTTCGTAGCCTAAAAACATCATTCACATTTTGATTATTATCGCGCATTAGTAAAAACTTTTTTGGCAGACCACATGTCAATTTAGAAGGCCATTGATCGTTTTTTTCTCAGCGGGTATATTCTGTTTTTTTCAAGTAAAAACTCGACTTTTTCGAATTTGCACCTTCTCATGCGCGTTTTTATGGCTTTCGAGCAATTTCGCTAACGATGCGATGGATTGTATACTTCCGGGCACCTTTTGTGAACATGTTCGCTTTAGTTTTTTTGTATGGATTGATAAAATTGACGTGGCCACATTATAAATCGCATATTGGTATTGGTAGGCATTGATACGTTTCATCATTTCGATCAATATGTTTCTCCGCGTTGATTTTCTTTTGCTACAGAGTCAATCTATTTCTATTTTAATGGCAGTATCAATATAGTGTCATTACGTTTGACATTTAAAAAGGTTGCAGATCCAATTTCCATTACAAATTTTTAAACTAGTAATTCTGGTTTCATACTTTATAGATAGGTACAATATGCGTTTTTCTGAATATTCAAATCACTGCTGCATTAACTCATAAAATTATCATATGTATTTCAAAACTATTATTAATTAAGCGATACTGCAATTGTAACCGAACCTGTATGGCTCTTAACATTATGCTGGTACTTTTCTTATCTCACTGGTATAAAACGAAACTAGAATAAAAACCCTAGTAGAAAAGGTAACTTAAAATCTTTAAAGCTTAACAGTTTCCGAACAGTAAGACGATGATACGATTTTAAGATCATAATATACCATGTCATGGGGACTGAATTCGGAGTGATGGTTTATTACAATCCGTTAAGTAGGAGTATATAGTTGAAAAATATGTCATAAGATCTGAAGCAAATACAACTTTGGAGCTTTTAAATATATAATATATAAGTTTGTTTGTATTGAGCAGATATAAAAAGTAGCTGGTAGCTTTGTGCCAAAAATGTACTCCGAAACCGGATTAAATCAGATTAACTTCAAACGTGATAGAAATTAATTAAAAAGACTACAAGTATCAATAAAATCGTTTTGCAGTTTGTTTGTAGTATGAGGTAGTGATGGCCTCTGGTGTCAGAGTATGTCAGGCCGCCCGAGGGCGTCTGACATGGCTTCACAACTGCTATTTATCAATAGCAGCCGGGACCGACAGCTTACGAGCCCTTCGTAGCACGGAGTGAGTAAAACCACAAATTACTGAGAAAAGTCATTTGTGTGGAGCCCAGGACCGAAACCTGTATCGTTGGATTCTAAGTTGCACTAGCTACCAACTCTATTGAACCGCTACGCTTTGTTTTGCAGTAAGTATGCGGTGACAAAATAATTGTAAATAAATATGAGTATCGCATTACGAATTGATTTCCTTCATACCTAATGCTATATTATTATACACAGTTACCGAGCTTACCGACTGAAAATTCCCACAAATCACTGCTTTAGTGGAGGCAGCAAATTAGTTCCCAGCAAATAATTATATTTTATTGCCTCGGTTTGACCGATAGCGAGAAGGGTATAACTCTCCGTGCGGACTGTGTCTAGCTCTAACTAGTCTAACGAGCGAGTAAAAGCTGTGAAGGTACAAATATATCGACTAAGTGGTTATACAAGCAAATTGAGGAAAAACCGATGACAACTACATTGAATTTATGTTAGTCCGTACCTCCATCGCATCCGTCTAGGTCTATCTGGACTAAAAGCGGAGTGAGTTAAAAAGCGGAGTGAGTTAAACTCCTGTTTTGTTTCTGATGATGTTTGTTCGTCATATGTGGAAGATGGTCTCTAGTGTCAGATTTTGTCAGGCCAAGGCCTTCTGACTAGCTTAACGACTGCTATTAATCAATAACAGCTGGAATCGACAGCATAACGTGCCATCCGAAGCACGGAGCGATGGTAAACCGCACATTACTTGGAGAAAAGTCATTGATGCGGAGCCTGGTATCATTGGATTGTAAGTTGCAGTTAAAACTTTAGGCCAATTTAACTTTTTGCCACCGCTCAAATTCATGAAGATGAATATTTGATTATGATAAATAATCATAATCTAACTAGTGTTATTAGCCTAGGTTAGTAGTTTATTTTGTCTATTAATAAAACCTTCTTATCCCACACGGTTTTAAGATTAAACAAGTTCCCGTTAAAGTTTGAATCATACGGTTTAATTTATAAGTTTGGCAATGGGCTTGACATAATGAATTACCACCAACATTTTATGATGTTAGTTTAGTATGATCCATTAACGTTGTTTGCGCTTTATTTTATACTATCTGTGCCCCGCGGCTTTGCCCGCGTATTCAATGATAAAAGGTGTCCTATATAATGTTATTTTAATGGTTAGCAAGTACAACCAATCTAACAAAATTTTCCTGATTCCCGTTTTCAGTTACCTTTTTCTTGATAAATGTATTTTATGTTTATCTCTTTATTGTACGTACAGTTACAACACAGTACAGTACGTACAACCTTTATGACCTGTATGTTCAAAACTTCATCAACATAATGTTTAGCCGTTTTGGAATTAAATTTTCCAACGGAATTTTTATTTTATTCTGCAATAAAATGTATTCTATTTTTAAACTGTGTATAAAATTGTATATTAATCGGTTTAGCTATGATGTGAAAGCGAGTAAAATGTACCAAAATATTCCCGATCTCGCTGTGAACTTTCAATTTTCCGGGATAAATGTGAACTAGGTTGATCTCTGTATTGTACAGTACCTAGAGTACCTACCTAGTTACATATATTTAAAACTTCATCACAATAATATTAGAGTGAAAGCGAGTAATCGGCATTTTCCCGTTTTCCCGTGGCAATCTTCCATTTTATAGAGTAAAAAGTACCCTTTGTTGGTCTCTGTTGTACACAGTATCTACGTACAAATTTTAATCAAAATCGGTTCAGCCGTTGTGGCATGAAAACGGCCCAAACAAACAAATAGACAACGTTTCACTTTTATATTTTATTGGGGAAGTGGGGATGGAGCTGTAGGTGGCGATGAGATGGCAAAAATTCTGTAGAAATGAGCACTCATGCTACGTTTTCTCATCGTATCCTCCTCAATTTAGTAAGGAGTGCTGTTAACGAAACTTTGTGTCTGTCTACTATGCCATCAAATCTGCCTTTAGAAATGAACTTTTAAAAAATCTATTTCTCTTGGGATGATGTAAGGATTTATGGGGTACCGACCCCATAAATTGAAAACTGTTCAGGCATTTAAAAGGTATGGTGGAATAAAGAAACTCACACAAATGCATGCATACATAAATACATACATACGTGAACCCTAAAAACATTACACTCCTATTTTGGGCATTTGTGTAAAAAGTATGAGGGTCTGACAGTAGGAAGCATCACGCAGACCTGAATCGAGGCGATCTGAGTAATCAAGAATCTATGAAATTAAGTTTTGAAAATTATTGTTGGTCCGATGACCAAAATTCAAATTTAGCTAGGAAAATATGTATGAAGTTTATAAACTGGAACATCCATTAATGTGACCAGACTTTTACAAAACAATTGCAGGTTTCTAAACTCTATTAGCATTTAATTTTGAATCCAGACAAAAATCAATTTGTTTTATTGATAAACGACGCGATTATTTATTGACTGACCCACGCCATCGGGCACAAAATTACACAACATTCAACTTAATTTTGTTAATAGATATGTTATAATTATAATAAAACACTGTCCGAAACACTTAGAGAGCATTCTGAAGTCCCTACTACACTATCTAGGACAAGATTCTATACGATAGCATTATTTTATGAATATTTATTAAAATATTGTAGCTCTCATAATTCGCATCGTTGTCATAGAGAGAAATCGAATGGGCCATACTATTATTAACCAACCACGTCGGCTAAAGTTTTTTTATTACCTGCTAGGCAATCGTTTGACCACGATCTCACCTGGTTTCAAGGTAACCGACATAGCTCTAAGGATAAGCAAGCTAAAATGGCAGTGGGCTGGTCACATTTCCGTAAGAACCGATAACCGTTGGGATAGACGAGTTCTCGAGTGGAGACCATGTTTAGGCAAACGTAGTAAGAGTTCCTGTGGCCAGGCGGAGTGACGACCTGTGAAAAGCATCTGGAAGAAAATGGATGAGAAGAGCTGAAGACCGGGCTCAGTGGCTTGCATTAGGAGAGGCCTATATCCAGCAGTGGACAAATATGGGCTGATGATGATGATATTATTACTAACCTCAAATGGCTATACCTTTTCCCAAAAGTAGGGTCAAGTAGGGCCAAAATAACATTCACTACTCCTTGAAAGCTTGAATCTAGGGCATTCTTTAGTTTTATTTACAAAATCTATATCTATACTGATTATATAACAGTAAGTAACAAAAAAATGGTCTAGGGTACTTAAAATAAGCTACAGAATGTTTTTTTTTAAACCTTTTGTCTGTTTGTCTGTTCGCGCATCACGTAAAAACTACTGAACTGATTGCGATGTGGTTTTCACTGATGGATAGCTAAGGGTTTGACATAAAAACAGGTGTACTTGGTATCTCAATCCGATCTGTAGAAAGAAGCCATGCTATCGATAAAAAAAATTGACGTCTGAACGAATTTCTATGAAATTTGGTAGGTTTTTTTTTTAATTACGGACTAGGCAATCGTTTGGCCACGATCTCACCTGATGGGAAGCGATGATGTGGTCAAAGGTGGAGCACGCTTGCCTAGTAGATACCTATTCACTCTTGACTTGAACACAATATAATTGGTATAATGGTACTTCAGAAAATGACCACTCGGGCAAAGCCCCGGGCACAGCTAGTATACAGTAAAGTACACCTTGACGAGCGCTCAGGTAAGAACATACATGCCTTTTTTATATTAGCTCAGTCACATGTACTCGTATTTTTCAACCCAGCTTCGTCACTTTCTGGTCCCTGTAAACATTGTCCATAAGCAGGAGCCTAATAATAATTAAAAACAAAATATCTACCTATAATCTCATTAAAGACACCGTCAAACTTTTCTCGAAATGAAAATGTTATTTTAATATCACCAAGAGTTGAGCTTATGGTGGCTCCAGACTATCTTCCAATCCTCCACTCCAATTGACCGTCCAACCTTCGATATCTAGAAAGAGGTTCGTGCACGTTTGACATAGTTTGGTTGAATTGGCCCGAGACCGTGGCGGCGGTAAATCGGCAACAAATCAAAGGACTTTAAAAAAGTTCTCTAACTTGCTCAAGCAAGTTAGAGAACTTTTTTAAAGTCCTAAACTGTCTTTCCGCACAACGAAAAAAACCTTTTGCCGTCTCATTCAAATCTTATGGTATGATGTATTGTTAGCATCCACTATCTTTATTTACGTATTTTATTTTATTTTCTGTCCTCTGTAAGTTTGAATATAATAATTTTAGGCTCTGATCAGATACAGCGCGGCTACACCTATCGATTTGATGTTCGGCCGAACGTTTGGAGATGGGGTTGGAAGATTGTCTGGAGCCACCATAACTTGATTCAGAATGGCAGTTTTTATTCAATTCACAATTCACTCTCGATTCGTTTAAATTGAATTCAATAATTTATGAGAATTGGGACTGGTTGATACATTTCTTAAGGTGCCGTTGTTTCTCACGTGTACCGTCTTAATTTAGAAATATTCTGTTCGTGTATATTTTATTGATTAATTGACTCACATGTTAATTTCGCGGTTTCTTAAAAGCTTTAAAAGATAACGGGGAACGATAACTTCCCAAGCTATACAGCTTACCTATGTTTATATAGCCATAATAAATGATGCGATTCTTTATTCAGATGTGTGATTCGATTTATCCAAGTTGTTTATGGCCTTTTTAATCTAACTCAACGCTACTGGATATTATAGCAATTTTCGAATGATTGTCTATCACATTAGCAGGTCAATAAAACACATAGAAGGCACGCATAAAAGTGGTGCTTTGATTTTTTATACGTGGTTTTCTCAGTATGTTAAAATATTTAATCCTCGTTTAATTCACATGAATGTCGATACATTTATCATTTTTATGTATTCATGTCTAAAGAATGAGTGGTAGATATTTATTATGTGCAATTTTATGGAGAAAGTTGTATGATGTCTAAGGAGGAATTGGGAAATTCACCATACACACCCAGCAGGACGTCATAGCAGGCCTCGAAAGATAAGAAGAAGAATCACCTCCTCAAGTAGTGGGGGGGATTATTTGATGTTACTTTTCTCCATGAAATCCTTGGGCATAGTGATTACTATTTGTAGTTCCTTTTTTTTACGACTGATATGTACCTACTGTTGGTCTATAACTCCACAGTGTCCCGGGTAGGAAGAGGCACATCCCTGGATCGATAGTGTTAAAAGTGATCCAGGAGGCCCTGACAAAAATGGCTAAGCGCCCCTTTGTTGATTTAAATAACTGACCACCGATTCGGAACACACCTTCCAGAAAAATTGTCAAGAAACTCGAAAACGAATAAAAGCGTATTAATTAAGGGACCTTCGACCTCGCCGGCGAGGTCAGTGTCAGTGTCTAAGTAAGTTGTCAGATGGTGAGGAAGGATAGGACGAGGCAATCGCTGCCTGCATTTCGGCAGCGATTTCATCGTCCGGATCCTCAAGATATCTATCTCTCGGGCGTCTTCTGAGGGGACTTTATGTTCCGATTCATTACATTGCCATTTTATGCGTTCTAGAATTAAAATTACAAAAACCTAAAATTATACCTCTTATATGTATCACGAAAATTAAAAAAAAAACTTTACGCACTTTTCCCAACACGTTTTAATTGTCCATTCCTATGTAACAATAGGTGATTATATTCTATTGTAGAAAGTAAGTGACGCTGCGGGCGTGCATTGTGCTTAACCGTTGATTAGCTAACCAAAGGTTATCGATGGCTCGATGATCGAAATTTCAATTAAACGGCATTCGGCTAACAAGGGAACATCTGTTTTCAATTAATTAAAGTATGAATGCGAGAGATCGGATCGAGTCAACCGTTAAGTTGCCTCGATAGTGGTGGAGTATTATTTTTTGACCATTCTGGATCGATGCTATAAGAAACTTTATTTGTAACTCGTACACCCGTACGTAAAATATATTGGTCATATATATTTGGGAAATTTCAGTTAAATCAGTGTAAATGAAAACATCAAAAAATAAGCCAAAAAATTATAAACAGCTGGTATTTGCGCTGGTAAGTTAACGAGCACAAATTAAAAATGTATATTATAACCCCCGATTATTTCTAAGAACCATTACCATCACAACAGCTTTTAAACAGAAAAACCGCATCAAAATCGGTCCATTCGTTTGGGAGCTACGATGCCACAGAGACACGGATACACAACACACATACACACAGTGAGTGTGTATGTATGTGTGTATACACACCCTAAACATATAACACCCGTCTCTTTGTTCGGGGATTAAAAATTAATATTATCACACTAATATTATAAATCAGAGACAACAATCGTAAGCACGCTAATCAGCTTAGTGTTTTAAAAAAATTTTTTTTTTTAAATTAAATTAAAATGTATAGGTACTCTCTTATCTAGCGGTAAATTTCGTATACGCGATGCAGAACTCCATTCATTAGAACTGTCAGTTCATACAAAACGTGC
Organism: Alsophila aescularia; assembly: GCA_946251855.1. Taxonomy (NCBI): domain Eukaryota; kingdom Metazoa; phylum Arthropoda; class Insecta; order Lepidoptera; family Geometridae; genus Alsophila; species Alsophila aescularia. The sequence goes on along the minus strand of OX276383.1, from coordinate 45,235,909 downwards.
ATAAAATGAATAAAAACCGATTAGCGCCATCTATCTTTAGAAGTGTCTGTGTGTATGTGTAGATGTTTGTTACTCCTTCACGTTCAAACGGCTGAACGGATTTGGATGAAATTTAATACTAGAATTTCTTATATCCTGGATGACAACAAAAGCTACTTTTCATCATCATCCGTCATCATAACCCACGCGGGCGAAATCGCGGGGTGCAGCTAGTTATATAATAAAGTAGTAAAAGTGTATGAATACCCTATATACCTATGATACATCAATACTAAACAAATCAGCCAACCCACAGTATATAGGTATATACAAAGCCTTATTTTCTTGTCTATTGTATTTTTAAATCTAAAATACATTCTACGGCTATATATTTTTTCTAAAACTTCTTTACGCACTCTGGTATACATCAGTTTTTATCTCGCCGTCTCCCCGGAATATTTACTCGTAGCTCGCTGTAGAATGTATTTTAGTTTTAAAAATACAATAGACAAGAAAATAAGGCTTTTGATATTATTGATTTGATTTGCGTATATATATATATATATATTTATTATATATATTTATAAGGAGAAAGTTCAAGTGCAAATATCCGTAAAATTTGATATTAAAACTAAGAGAACAATTAAAATTTAAAAACTGAGATTAATTTTAGAAAATACAACCATATAAACAATTGAATTAATTGAATTAATTAAATGAACTAAATCTAAACCAAAGCTAATCTAATGAGCCGCTACCAGAAGGTAACGTTCCCAAAATACTGACTGCATTGCCACGTTGTTTGGCAAATATTTGTCCATACTACATTAAAAAAAAAAATGTACTAAACGGTTTAATAATTGCCTGCTGAATTTAGTAATTTAAAGCAATTACATATATATAAAATTAAATTATTTTGGATTGTACGTTTTTTTTAATGTCCATGCTTTGAAATGTGATTACGAGTACATAGCAGGGCAAATTATTTTCCGTCAACATTTCATTTAAATATTCGAAAAAATTGCGCCGTCTAAACAAGGCTTTCTAGCAATAATAAAATTACTTCTAGTCCCTAGTACGAATAGGTATTTTGAATCAAAAGGTTGAAAAATCTCACGCTACAACTAATTAAATTTAAGAAAAAAATGTATCAATATATGTATCGATATTTTAATGTTCGACAAACATACAATTTACTTTTATTATAACTCTAATTTGTTAATTTTACGTTATTCGTGTCAACAAAATCTCACAATTTAATTAATGACCGCGTCAATGAACCGATATTTTAATTAATTGTTTACTCCATTTGAACGGGAATTCTCACGCATTTTAAGTATAATAATGGTATTTATATCCTCAATTCGTTACCGAGATTCTATCAGATATGAAAATGTTATCATTTAACGATAGCATGCGTTAGGAGCACGTAACGGATTAACCGGACCTCTTCCGGTTCGGTCTGAATATTTAATTAAGTTGTTTTATGAATGAGCTTTTAAATAAGTTTTTATTATAATATAATTTGATTCTTTGGTTATTAGTGCAAACGGAACGAGCACCAAATGATAATTGTATGAAATATAGCGAAAATCACTGACTTAGCTAATTACTGTTATTATACTAAAGCAATACCAGTGCCACACTGTATACTGTTATTTATAACAAAAATAGAAAGTTCTCAATGAAAAATTAAGCAATTTTGTTCTCTTCATACATCATTACATTATTGGGCCTTCACTGCCTATAGAGAGACATATTTGTCGTATTTTTATGTATTCATTTCCATAAAGCGTGGTTAATTAGGGCGCAGCCTAGTTAGAAAAGCTATAATATAGATTATATTAGATATAATATTTATCGCCAACATTAAAACACTTCTTCAAACGGGTCCTTGATTGAGAAAGATATAATCATGTTCGCCCTCAAGGGACGATTTTATCACTACTGCTATTCCGTGATTTATCTCTATCTTGCAGTATTTAAGTTTGCGTGCTTTAAATATTAATTGCTCCGCCATGAATAAAGTCTTCCTTATGAATACTAAGGAGCGGACACTTGCACCACTTGCACCGCTCCTGGCTTTGCTTTAAGGTGTTGGTACATTGAGCCTACGGTCCATTAGTATCGTTTTTAAGAGTCCGCCCCAAAAAGAGGGATTATGGGATTATTATGATGAGTAGCACATGAAGACCTGAATCGAGAGGATCTATGGCATCAAGAAACTTTTAAATGGAGGTTTCAACATAACAAGACGGTTATGACATCCGTAAAATCCGCTTTGTTGATGGTAACATCCGTTAGTCTGTAATGTACAAAACCAGACCTATCCTCCACTTTTCAGGGATTCACTTTTTTCTTAATAATTATGTAACAACTGTTCGATGCACGTCCACAATTAAACCTGAACCACAGAATATATAATAGTAACGTAACATCGATCATTTTCGAAAATACGTCTGTATCTATGTGTGATACGTAAAAGATACAACAAAAACGGGATATTGACGTGTAGTGAACACGGCCGTGTGTTTCGGGCCTTCGGATTTCCTTGGTATTTTTTCTAATAATTTAATCCTTTAGCTCGAGTGATTAAATAAGCATGTCGATGGTAGATATGGAAGCTGCAACACCAAACTGTATCTCCCGATTTTGTTATCATCAGTTTTTTGGATTGCTTCCCTGTAGAAGCAAATTTATAGACGTATCCACGTCAGAAGTAGCTCAATGTAATATCAGCTTAACGCTTTTCAGAAGGCTTGCGCCATAAAATTGTGATGATGTGTTATTGTATTATGCTAACATCGACTTGTTTATGCTTTGCAGTTTATGGAAGCGAGATTGCATTTTTAATGTTAGTTAAAAACGACAAGAGGCGTACATTTTCAAAACTTGTCCGCTGAGGTATGAAGAAACTTTATTTGCGTACTTTTTTGCGATCATATTTTGTACTGAGTCAGAGATGATGATAGTGGTGAACCAAACTCAATTATCACAGTTACATTAGTCATTAAATGACATTGAGCATTTTCGTGTCAAATTAAGAATCCCACAGAGATGAGTTGAACAAACAAATACAGAAATCTTGATACTAAAACAAAGCATAAAGTAATGAAACCATAGAGGCTTCTGAACTAATTAAAACTGGAAGTTTAAACATTAGAAACGGGACATATACCATGGATTCTATTTATAATGAGTTCCCGATATTTCGGCACTGTTGGAAGCGCCGTGATCACGGAATAACTGAAGTAACTGCGGGTGGATTAGTCTTTAAAAACAGACAAAAAAAATTGTTATATAAAACTGTGTTCCAGGACACACCTTTCCTCATATTTTCATTATAATTTGAAAATATATTTACTAGAGCCCAAGCAAACCGTCTCACATATTGATCACGCCTGTCGACATGGCACAAGCCATGCCTACTCAAATAAAAGTGAAATTATTGAATAAAACCTCTTCACAGAAATCTGAGAAAAAATGGAATGAGTACCTCTTTCATGATCCATCCTCATCCATTACTCATAACGACCATAAGACTTCCTCTAGCCAACAATGCCGCTCATAACTTCTTCAGCCAAGTTCAAGACAATGTAGGAAAATCTCGCATGACGCAATACGGGTGAAACACCTAATTATCTCATAGCAATGAATAAACTTTCGCTTTTGTGTTCTAACAATGAGTTAGGTGACTCTCTTCTGTTCTTGCGACGTTTTTACGCGAAGGTTGGGGTTAACGTAATGGAGCTGTGAATAGCGAATTGATTGTTTTTCCGCATTTTTTCACGTACATCTCACAGATGTCGTGATCGAGTCACGTAAAGTGTTCGTGATTCTTTACGATTACTATGTTACCATCGATTTTAGTCTCTTAGACGTTACAATGTAGTTTATGTACTAAAATGATCCAAAATACCCACACTACATAAAAAATACAAAATACCCGTCTTTACAAAAATTTTGGAACTGTGATCGTTATAGGCCTGCGTAGATGACCCAAAATTATCCAAAATGGTCAAGCCTTCTAGTTCTAGCTAGCGATGTAGTTATCCATTATAATGATTGATAAAACTTAGAGAAATTAAGTATATTACTTACCTCGGGTTTCTGAAACGTTAGTTAACTTTGAGAACAGATTAAGTCTATTGCTGTCTTTGTCATTTGTTTAGTTCCAGACAAAGACAGCATTATAATTAATCTGTTGTTTAAGTTAACAAACGTTTCAGAAACCCGAGGTTAGTCTTGAACCTTCCAGTACCGATACAGGAAAGAAAAGACTTTGAGAACAGATAATGTTGACTGCAAACTGGAGATTTCCAGTATCAAATCAGTAAATTACATTCTAATCCCGAACTACACTTCCTACCTCATTCTTATCAATACTCAACGATCATTTTAACACCTCCAACAATCAACACCCACTTATATGAAAAGAGTCCCATTTTTATAATTTACAAGTTTCTCGCTCCAATAAACGTTAAATAAAAGTTTTACAAATGGCATCTGTCAAAATATATGAAACAATCGTAATTAGACTCTTGTATTGAACAAAAGTTGTGGCTGTAATGAACTGGGAACGGCGCGTGCGCTACAAAAAGCTACCAGTTTGCGTGGTGGATGTTGTGAGGAAAGAGCGATAAAATAAAAAAATGCTAAGTTAGTAACATAAATGAACATAATACAATTTAGATATCTATGTAACCTAAGAAATATAAAGGTCGCTCCCTAAGAAAAACAGTGAATATCATTGCAAACACCAATGATAATTATTAAGAAATAAGGACGACGCTCCCAATCACATATTGAAAATCATACAGTAACATAATTGCATTTTATTATACCAACTTCCTGTTTATTATTAACATTTTTTCTTAAAAATATATAATCCTTGCTTGCTTGTGAGGCAGTGCTGCCCTCTGGTGTCAAAGTTTGTCAGGCTACCCGAAGGCTTTTGACATGGCGTAACGATTTATATTAATCAATAAAAAGCGGGACTGAAAGGAAAAGCAATTGTCAACTAATTAGTTAAAAATGACAATTAAATTACACACATGTCAAGTCAAAATAAGGTAAGGAACCAAATAATACACATAAACAATCATTCTACCATTTCAAATTAAATATTTTCACAATATGTAAAAAAAACAAAAAAAAAAAAACAATTGTGAATGAATAGGTAATCAGAGTAAAGGTTCATAAAACTTACAAAAGTCATTGCCTAGGACTGAACTCGGTATCGTTGGGTTCTAAGTTACACTAGTAAACCGCTAACTTACCATCGCTTAACACGACGAGAAAGTTCTTCGAGAATAAATAATTTTCATAATCTAACTCTTAACTAAACAGTACACACACAGTTTTATAAGTTTTTAATATTCTCAAAACTTGTTGCTCTTACGATTGCGTTTAATCATTATAAGGACTTTTTTTTTTAGAATTTGTATATTATAATGTTGGTCTATAGCTGACCTCTACAGCGTCACTGTGGACACACCTCTACAGCGGACGGTAGGGCGGGCGCGAAAGCGCTCCGCCGCAATAGATGGACTATTTTTAGGATTTGTTTATTATAATGTTGGTCTATAACTGACCTCTACAGCGTCACTGTGGACACACCTCTACAGCGGACGGTAGGGCGGGCGCGAAAGCGCTCCGCCGCAATAGATGGACTATTTTTAGGATTTGTTTATTATAATGTTGGTCTATAACTGACCTCTACAGCGTCACTGTGGACACACCTCTACAGCGGACGGTAGGGCGGGCGCGAAAGCGCTCCGCCGCAATAGATGGACTGTTTTTAGGATTTGTTTATTATAATGTTGGTCTATAACTGACCTCTACAGCGTCACTGTGGACACACCTCTACAGCGGATGGTACGGCGGGCGCGAAAGCGCTCCGCCGCAATAGATGGACTATTTTTAGGATTTGTTTATTATAATGTTGGTCTATAACTGACCTCTACAGCGTCACTGTGGACACACCTCTACAGCGAACGGTAGGGCGGGCGCGAAAGCGCTCCGCCGCAATAGATGAACTATTTTAGGTCGTCTTGTTCTTCCCGCCGCCTCTTGCTTTTGAACCACAGCCATAAGTAGCGAGCTCAATGAACGTCTAACGAAGTTAAATTAATTACAAATACAATGAGTTAAATACATACCAAATAGGATACACAATGTTATTTTATGAAAGGTGATAATCATACAGGTACATTATGATTATGATCATCAGTCTTAGATAGATAGATACAATTTCTTTTCTATTCGGTCAGCTTTCTTTTGGTGATTCAGAACGAATGTCAACATAATGTGTTTTTTTTTATGGGAGCTTTTTTGTAACTTAGTTTAACTCTTAAATGTTTGCATGTTTTTTGTTTGTAGAACCGTAGCCGGGTGAACCGATATTAATGTGGTTTTTAATTATAAACTGGAGTTAACGAGACGATTTTCAGTTTTGTAGCAGACATTCATGACATTCTTCGTAACCGCAGTGAAAGATGCTGAAAAGAGAGAGGAAAGAAAACCCCTATCTCTTTCTTTTTATCAGAAAGAGACGTAGAAAGAGTCTGACGATGAGTAGCATAATGATGATCTGAAACGAGGGGTGCGTGACATCAAGAAACATTCAAATGTAGGTTTGAAAATTACTTGCAGTAATTTTGTAATTTTGGCCAGTAATAGGTCTATGATTGGAAAAAGCTTGTATAAACTGTCTTGTGTATTAGATTTTGTTATAAACGTGTCTCTTTTACTAAAAATTGTTTTAGTTTATTAATTCATGTCTTTATTTGGACAATGATTAAGCATTGCAATACAGCGTAGCACTGCAACAAGTATTTAAGAACATTACTAACTACAGCATGTTAAATTAGTTTTGTTTAAGTTCAGGTTTAGTTCTTTTTTGAGTTATATATTCCCTTGAATATATAAATAGGTACCTAATGTTTATTAAACTAACATGAAACTTAAGGTAGATGGTAGCTACACTAATGAGATAACCCGTATCTCTGTTGTGGTCTTATTAGACGCTCGGTTTTGACCTGTACTTTAAAACATAATAGTTTAAAAAACTAAAAAACACGCTTTATATAGAAAAACGCTTACGCTTTATATACTAAAAAATAATTAACGCTTTATATACTAAAAAATAAAAAATAAATTTTAATAGTGTAAACAAGAAAAAAAAAAATATTTCAAAAAAATCGTGGGGTGCATGGGTCAATAGTTATAAATATTTCATTGACAGAAATGAGAAGCACCGCACGCTTTATTTTTAAATAAAACATTTTTTTCTTATTTACACTATTAAAATTTATTTTCTATTTTTTAGTTTGGTTTTCTATATAAAGCGTGTTTTTTTTTTTAAACTTTTTTTTTTTTTTTTTTCAATTATTGCATTGTCATCGGTCTTTGACAGGTGTGCAAAATTTGATTAAATCTGACCGTTTAAAGTGGGTCTAAATAGCGTCCAAAGGAGTCGGTTACAAACATACAAACATACAAGTGAAGCTAATATAAAGCGTATAAAAATAAATTGTTGCTTGATCTAAAAACGTAAAATGTATATTTAATACATCCAATAATAATAGATATGCGTTCTTTCTTGCATCTACATTTCTGTACTATGCAATACTCGCATAAAATTACTTATCATCTGAAAATAAAAAAGAAGAATACCTAATACAAAGACATGTCTAGCATTATGAAGTTTTTATACAGGTTGTTTGAGGTCTCTGCACAAGCTAATGTGGGAAGGTCAAGTCGTAGTTTTGTTTTGTTTTATTTTGTAATATTACACGATGTTTAGAAGTCATAAGCTTTTTTCTTTATGTTTTGTTATTATTGGATGAACTAGAACTATGAAGTTTTTATACAGGGTGTTTGAGTGCCCTTAACAAGCTAGTGTGGAAAAGTTCAGATCTACTTATAACCTTGATGTGGCGATGTAGTTTTAGTTTAATTAAAAACTTGGGTATTTGGTATCTTAATCCATTCATTAGATGTCGAGCAATCGATAAAAATCTAGTTCAAGCTAAACGAATTTTGAAGAAATTTAGTATTATATTGCACAACTTTATTTTCTTAAAATAATTCGATGATAAAAGTCATCAGTAATTTTTTCTTTAGGTTATTTTATTTTTGGATGAACGACTTTGTTGTAACTGATAGCTTAACTATTACTTTTAATTTAATACTGATTAAGTTAGCGTGTGCACTAGAATGCTAAAGCTTGATGCTCTAAGCATATTTATTGCCGTTTATTTGAATTGTTTTGTTTGAAATCAAAATAACAACAAAAAATAAAAAAACATTAACCAATATCTCTCACTTTTGTCTGGTATTAGTAAAACAACAAGTTCAATATTAATTAACATTAACTTTAAATAAAATGAACTGGCATTTCTACTTTACTTTCTTTTTTTTTTCGAATACCTTAAGACGCTATAGGCCTCAGCTGCAGGCATATGCTCGTGTGACATAAACGACATCCATATAATGACATAACCTGTCAATCATAGCCGATGGCAGCACCAAGTGGCAAGCACTGGCGCACGCGCAACCGTATTTTTTACACAACAGAGCGCACCCGACTGCGCTCGCTTCAAACCAGTCCAATCTCGGTGAAAGTGTATTTGTGCATACGATAACACCTGAGGTTACATACTTCATCTTTACAGTAGTTAAGCTTTGAAGAATTTGGAATGCGTTACGATGCAATAATTAACGGTATCCTTCAAAAACAGACTAACACTAAAATTATATGTGAAAGTGTGTTTGTTTGTTCCTCTTTCACGTAGCAAGCGAAAGATTTCCATTACTTTTTGCATCGATATACTTCAAGGCCTGAAGGTGACAGACTCACCATGCGAGAGAAACCGCGGGGTTCAGCTAGTAACCAAACTTAATTCCTATTTTGTAAGTATGACATCCTGATAATCTAGAAATTCCTTACGATTAATATGATATGGTACACCACTTTATTTGACATTTTGGTTGTGATATCTATCTTAAAATATGCCCTAACCTAACAAGTTATATGAAACAGACTGAGGACTTCGGTTAACAATAGGTATGTAGTCATACGGCACTTACCCGTTCAAAAAATTGTGTAAATATGAAACACTGTCTTTTATTATACCTACACAAAAAAATTATTACGATCGCTTCCGGTTAAGAATAAACGCCTCGGGTGATCTCTTTATATGTAATTAGTGTCCCGGAAAAGAAAGAAGTATCCATTAAGGTTCTATCGGAATAGGAGCGAAATTAAGTGAACGAGATTAGAGATACGTCCGCTGGTAATTTATTTTATATTGAATTTGTAAACGGTTTGCACTTTATTAGGCGCATCTAGAGTTCTATTCAGTTTGACACTCACGGTCAGACTAGTCCACAAATGTAAGGTCGCTCAGCGAGCTATGGAGAGAGCTATACTTGGAGTTTGTCTGAAGGACATGATTCACAATGAAGTGATCCGACCGACAGAGAACTAAAGTAACCGTTATAGCTCTACGGATAAGCAAGCTGAAGTGCCAGTACATCACATTTCCAAAAGAACCGACAACCATTGGAGTAGACGAGTTCTCGAGTAGAGACTACGTTTAGGCAAAAGTTGTGTGGGCACCCTGTGGCCAGGTGGAGTGACGACCTGCGAAAAGCGGCTGGCAGAAACTGGAAGCAGAGAGCTGAAGACCGAGCTCAGTGGCGTTTATTAGGAGAGGCCTACGTCCAGCATTATACAAGTATAGGCTGATGATGATGATGATGATGATGATGATGGTTCTATCTTAAATAATGCCAAGGTAATAAGTTTGTTTTATTATGGTGATTCAAAAATAAGAAGTGTAACAATGGGCGTCCTTATCGCTAAAAGCGATCTCTTCCAGGCAACCTTTGGATGGCGAGGATTTATTATAATCGTGAAGGACGGGGTGCACTATGATATTAAAATAATTAGAGGGAAACGTTAAATCTAAGCTATTTCTTATACAATGAAAAACTTTTTTATTTTTAATAATGTCTATCTATAGTTATAATAAAGCAATAGGAACGTACAAGGAAGATAATTAAAAAATAAATGGTCTAGGGTACATAAAATAAGCTACTGAAGAAGAAAAAATCGTGTCTGTCTGTATGTTTGTTCGCGCATCACGCGCATCACGTAAAAACTACGGAACCGATTGCTACTTTATATCTCAATCCGATGAGTAGAAGCCGAGCAATCGATAAAAAGATTTTGGATGGCTGAAGGAATTTTGATCAAATGTTGGTATATTGGTATTTTAGGTGCTGCAATAGCACAAAGAGTACTTTTAACTTACAGAAATGACCACACGTGTGAAGCCGCGGGCATCAGCTAGTACTTATAATAAACTGTAACAGATCCAATTCTGTACAATGAAGATAATTTGAAATATTTTTCTGTACTATATACGATACTGAAGCCATAACTTTTTTTTATTTCATTTTTGTCTCTCTGTATATCTGTCTATACCTTGGCCATCACACCGAAACTACTGAATGCATTCAAAAGAAACTTGGTATGATTTGAGTTCATACTACGAAGTAGGACATTGGATACTTTTCATCCCGAAAAATGGAAAGGTAACCGTAGAATATTGGATGAAAGTTATTTAAAAGAACACCTATCACGCTGGATTTTGATGCAAATTAACACAGTTATAGTTGATATGATGGGTTAAAATTAAAGAAACTTTTTATCTCGAAAAGTAAAGGGTTCCTGCGGGATAGGGGCCCAATGTTATGTTAATTTTGAAGAAATCAATATCTATACTTATAATAGAGCAATTAGTAAGAAACACTCTGTACAAAGAAGATAATTTAAAAAAATGGTCTAGGGTACAAGATAAGCAACTAAAGAAGAATATATCATATAAAAAAAACGTGTCTGCCTGGTTGTTTGTTTGCGCAGCGCATCAATTAAAAACTACTAGACCGATTGCGATGCGGCTTTCACTATTGGATAGCTTAGTTTGACTTAAAAACGTGTTATTTCTCAATCCGATGAGTAGAATCCGAGCAATCAATAAAAACCTTTATGACGGCTGAAGAAATTTTGATCAAAATGTTGGTATATTGGTAGGTCTTGGAATAGCATTTAGAGTACTTTTAACCTGGAGAAATGACCACGTGTGCGGAGCCGCGGGCACAGCTAGTTTTATAATATACATACAAATATATATTTAAAATGCATATTTTAAATATATATTTGTATGTATAAATGACAGAGGAAAAAAAATAAGAAAATTAGCAACATGACAAACGTGTTAATAAACATAATTTAGCTGAACTTCATTGTAAAACCTCTTCTTTTGACACTTAAAAACTTCCAACTTCCAACTTTGCGCCCTCTGCGCACGCGTATAAAAACAGCTATTTTTTCCACAGACGAACAGCTTCAACCGTGAAATAACGTCCGTAAAAAGTGCTACAATTCAAACGTAGCTTGAGGGTGACATTTTCCGATGACCTAAAATGGAAGGTGAATACAGAGTTGGAATACAGTTGGCAGAGGGCACAGCAAGTTTGTAATAAGATTGAGATATATTGCAATACTTCCTGGTAATTTATAATAAAAAGTACAGTTAACGATTAGTATTGCAAATAATATTAATTTGTAGTTAAGTACTGTAGTTTCCAAACATTTAATTAGTGGAGTGAGTTTTCCGCGTTAGACTCGTAATTACGCTTCGACAAAGCTTAACGCAATACACTTTATAACTAACACCCGTCAAATGTCTTGTTTACGCAAAACTTATGTCTTTAAATTGATAAAGTTTACGCGTGACAGGTGCGGGGCTACTTTTTTTACCCGAGTACTGCGAAGCAAGGGAACGGTAATGAGATTAAAAGTCTATGTATGTGGTATATGAATGTTCCAGCATAGCGTTGCCCCTATTGTACGATTTTGACAAACGAAGTATCAATCGATTCGTTTTCGGGTATACTGTCAAATGTTTATATTGTACATCTACCTATCATCCTATATGTATGTAAATATTTATATTTTATAATTATCTGTCATAATACACACACCTTCTAACCCTCTCTCTTTCTCTTTCACACACACATACCCATACACCCCCTCTTCCATACAATTTTGTGAAACAAAATAAGTTTTCTGGTTTTTGTATTAAAAACATTATACTTACTTTCTTTGATATGATAATGTAGGAGCTTGAATTTATTTCTATATATGAAGACCTTTAATTGGCTATTTAATTTTGTACATATATATATATATATATGTTGTTGTTTAATTTTATTTATATATATATAATATAAACAAAACGGTACCATTCCACACCAATTACTTAGCTTCAAACTAGGATACCCTGTACTATGGGCACTAGATAACATATATATGATATAGGATATGTTATATATGTTTATTGTACCTAATAATAGTTGGTCTTCTTAATTAATAAATAAATAAATATTGTCTCATTACGACAGCTAAGAAGCAGTGTGCATTCTTAGCTGTGCAAGCAGTAGGACCTGTGTTCCACTTTAAAAGACACAATATCTCAAGGTGATGCTCAAAGTGGATATTCCAATCCAGAATTATTCTGACTGGCGCAATCAGAGTTGAGATATTTTCAGCGGCTTTACTCGCTGAATGTACTGCAATCGTTATGTTCAAGTACGGTCAGATAAAATACCTACTTGTCTCGTCAATCAAAAAAACCCACCCCGATATAATGAGTTAATCAATCAATAAACTATTTTCTAATAAACAAACATTTTCTCTTCCCTAATATCCATTCACCAGCCAATACCCTTCAGGCACGTAACGCATAACCCCGTAAGTCGGAAAACGTAATAATGCGGTTGAAGTTACGTTACGGTTTTTGTGTGATTGTGTGTAAAAAGTACCATCTCGTTGGTGTACGTGCGTCCGTGTCGGTCTAACAGCACGGTGTTTGCGGTTTCCTACCGATTGAATATTCCTAGGCATTGTTTGTATAAGTCTCTTATAAGAGCAACAAATAGTTTAAGAGAAAATGGGTTTGCTTTGGGATGATTTAGTTTGGTTTTGTCTTATTAACTTACACTAAGAGAGGAATATTTCTATAGCGTATCGGATTTTAGTGTTTGATACAATACTATTTGGTATGGCATGTATTTATATGAGAAGTTGCCACATCTATAATAAAACAGTAAGTAACAATAAACCTAATTAATTAAAAAAATAGTCCTAAGGAAAACAACAAGAATGAACTACTGAACAAGAATGTTATTTTTAATATTGTCTTTCTGTCGCTCATCACATCATAACTCCAGGACCGATTTCTATGTGGTTTTCACTGATGGGTAGCTTAGACTTTGAAATAAAATTATATCCATCCAATGAGTAGAAGCCGAGCAATATATAAAAAATGTACAAAAACTGTATAAAAAATATGTTAATGGAAATTTGGTATATTGTACTTTATACGTAGTACTTTTTATCGTTAAGAAACTCTGTAAGTTCGAGGTAATAGCCTGAAATACAGAGCTCCGAAGGAGAACCAAGGTGGAAGATATCGGAGATCGTATTATTAAACTCATGTTACAGAATAAATGACAGTTCTAAGTACTCAAGCGGCGATCGGCAGGACACTTGCCAAAGCGTGGTGACGGCAAGTGAAGTAGGTCCCTGACAGAATGGTGGAAAACTGATCTCTGATAAACTAGAATATTGCTTTGGTGATATATGTGATTATCTCCGCCTGATAATAAAGCAATGCCAGATCTACGACCAATCGCAAATAAAATAATAACAAAATAAAAACATTAACTGGTGAGCACAACATTGAGAAACTTATCAGATAACTAGCACAAATAAAAAAAACTGGCTAAAATATAATTCAAACAAGACGGTATTTAGATCCAACTTTTGTTTTTATGATAAAGAATATAAATATTAATTTTACTATACAAGTACTTATCTAACCTTTATATTAATCATGACATTCATCATAATAAGTTTTGAAGTTATAATTAATTTAATATCACGTCGTTAGATAATCACAATGGTTTCTGTATTAAAATGTATAAATAAGCAAAACTAAACAAATGTTAATACAAGGCTCACAATATCATAATAAATTCTGAAGATTTATCTCAACATAACATTGCATCGTGACGTAAATTGAAGCTTATTATAGCCCTGATCATGTAGATTTTTCATAGGTAAAAAATGTTTTTCCCATATTTATTTTAACATAATAACATCATATTGAATTAGTGCTAAAATATTATGATCTGAAGTAATAAAGCTCGTCATAAGAATACCGTGACGGATATTCTCAAGAAAACAATAGATAGGTAAGAATATGCTTAACGCAATTATAATAATATTTGAAAAACATGATGATACACTGGTTCAGGCCAAGGGTTGATGCTCACTAAACTTGCTGTTTAGCATCGACAAATATATTCAATAATGTAAAACAACTAGGCCTATGAAAATGAAGTACTTATACAGCTCGTTAAGAAAAAAAAACGTACTGAAAACAGTTAACAGACATAACTTTTAAACTATTGGACCGATTTTGATCAAACTTAAACTATTCCCTAACCCCCAATATCTATAAAAATTAAACGAGGCGTTTTTCCAACGTCTCGTTACTTTTTGACATTTTCGTATGGCGTTTATGTCAAAAGATGACGGACAGTAAGCAAAAACGACTCGTTTTAAGATATAGGAACCGGCCTTAAGTTGAAAAATATTGACACTATTACAAAAATAACTATTGCAATGAGACTTATAGTTTTCGAGAAATACGACAAACATACATACATACATTCGTGAAATTTTGTATATATGTTCAGATACTCATATAGACTAACATATATGAATATTACGCATTTTCAACAATATTACATACCTACACATCAACTTGAGAACCTCCTTTTTTAATAAGTCAACAAAATCTCTTGCTAAATCGTTGATTATTGATACTGATTTTTGACTTCCCTTTGGTTCATGGACCAATTGTGTGGTGGGGAAAATAATGAGCTGATGAGAATCTTTGATGTTGAGGAGCAGAACTGATTAATCTTTGTGGTCTGGTGATATACTCAACACTTTTTCGCTATGGAAGAGTTCGCCTAGAGTACCACAACTTTAGAAGATTTTCAACCGCCAAGCAGTGAAACTCAAACATTACTATGTTGAGGTTTAAAAAGCACTGTTTCCAGTAAAATTACTGGACAGATGTGACTTAGAGCCAATGACTCCGGGTAAAGAGCACTATGCGGAGCCATGCAAGATTTTTCAACCTAAAGTTCTGGGTGTCATTGTAAACGTTATCTGTAGGCGTGGCGCTTACCATTCGGGGAACGTATTGCTCGTCATGTACACTAAAAGAAATTGTCATGATTTAATTGGAAGATATCTAGCCTACGTTAACAACATATAATATCTCGAAATAGGTACAACACACGCACCTTTTCAAATAATAGTTATATCATCTACTGGGAATTAATGATAATTTCAAAAGAGTTTAGAGTTTTTTGGTAAAAAAGTGCTATTAGATCTTGATTTCTTAGACGAGAAACAACCCTTTTACAAGAAATCGATTAGCTTTAATATGAAACTGTGACATAGAAATTAATTAATTCACCGTCTGGATACAAAGGTGTTTTCCTTAAAAATATTATTAACATTTTTTAATTAGAACATTTATTTATAAGTGCATGAAGACCACAGTCAACTTTGCCTGCTATGGTTACAATTAGTTACTTTGAAATTCAGTTCATTATTATACCTGTATATAGTTTAAATATGAGTTGTGTCAATAACAGTATTTGTTTAAGTATTTCTAAGTTGTTATAGTTAGTAACGGCACTTCCTATACTAATGTTTATGAAGCTGAAAAAAAAACACATAACAAAGCAAGCGTAATAAATAAAAAAAACCCACTAAATTAACTGTCAATAAAGACTTACATCATGGTCTGCAATATAGCTGTACACATGAAGCTTGTCGATTCTGATTGTACCCTGAAAGGGATACAATGTCGTTCCTCTAGAAATCTCCACAGAAGACCATACGCTGACCGAAGCCTCCCGACCCCTCGCTCCACCAGGCCTCAAAGCCAAACTCAGTTCTTGAGGAATCAGTACAAGAGTTTCCATTTTATCTCACTGATACATTCGGCCCAAAAAAATTGTCACAGTCTTTTTTCAAGTCACTAATTTCGGAACCACTCACAAATGACTAATATCAAAGAACGTGACCGATCTCGTCCATCACGGTTAATGAGGATAAATAAATTAGTATACAAAAATCGGGACGTCTCTCCGATTATCTGTGCGATGTCGCCGACGAAATCGGCCGGTGATCGATCGACCGGTCCCCCGTCAGGTTTAATCACTTGTTTAACGCGCTCAAAAGTCCGAAGCCCAAGTCCGATGCAAGAACGAACTATGTTTCAGTATTTCACACGAGGGATGCGTACGCGCTTCTATCTCGGCGAGTACTGAAGGAAGCGCTAACATTGACCTTACTGGCGGCCGTGATCGCGTTTACAGTTCATTTTTTGTTCGATAAAAAGGAGAGGAGTAAAGCCCTACAAAGTTGTACCATCTTCAACTCCGTCCATTTCCAACCTTATCATGAAGACCTTAGGAACCTGTTCCACAGCACTCTTACTTTTGTAAGGTGTTATAGTAAGGTGCTCCCCTCCAAAGGCGTCACCTGCTGAGCCGCGCGCCGCCCGTCTGCCTCACTGAGCGTTGGAAGCTCGCTGCGAGCGCACCTGATGCCAACCTGCGACTTCCAACCTGTTTTCCTAATGCGTTTTTTATGCTGACGGTTTGGGGTGCCGGCGAAATTGGCGCGTGAAATAGGGCCTTTATAGACTGATTCACGTTTCGTAGATATGAAATGGAATGTTATCTTTTTTCTATGTTATTTTTAGCTGACAAGAAATACTTTTTTTGTTTGTGTGGTTTTTTGTGTGTATGCCTAAATTGGAAAAGTAGGTTTTAATCCCCTTGGATGAAGGAAGTGACATATTATTTTCCTACCACGTTTCTAAAGTTCAATTTGTTTTTTTCATTAGTTTAGCTTTATGTAGATGATAATTAAATATTAGTATATGTTTATGATGTAAAATATTAGATATTAAAAGAGTTACAGAATAAACAGTACTATAATAAAAAAAAGAGGAAAAATCTGGCTAAGGTCGGCACAGTATAAAAACGAATGGCACAAGGGAGAGGAGGCTTATACCCAACAGCGGGTGGAAACAATATGTGTTTTTTAAATGTGTTTTCAGATAATCACTGAAAACACATTTAAAAAACTAAATTATTATCCTACTTTCACAAATCAGCTTCTAAGTTCTAGATTATCTAGCCTCTCAAATAGACTTCCTTTCTAAATATACTCGTATATCTCTAGCATAAAACCGTCACTAATAAAAATCCTAATTAGCATTCTTAATCCAAGGATGTGTACTTAGGCAACTTATCTGCTTGTCTTCTATTGATACGATACTGAATACACGAGTGAGATCACAACCTTAACACTGAAGTAATCCATCACATCTTCAAAGGAATACCTACCTTGTTACTATGGGAATTAGGTTGGATTTTAATTGCTGATGGAGGTCGTATGGTATATAAAAGTCGACGACCTGAACGCACCTGCCGTAACCGCAATCCCACTTGTGCATATGTGATGTTGTAGTGGCCTTTAATTAAGAAAAAATATGCTTGGCTTGATTAGAGAAGGTTTTTGGGGTTTATGGGATGATGGATGACAGTGGCGTAATTTTGATAAGTCACATGCATGTTGTTTCAGTTTTTTAATACTTATCATTCTCTTAAAGTACTTGTTTATGCTGACTGTAAGTGGACTAAAACTAAATTTTATCTCTAGTGCATAAAAGTGTTTTACTTCTCTTCTGTTTTTCTTTTTCTTCCTTTTTATGGTCCCCGACTCGAGCTTATATTTCATGTAGAAAGTTTAAAAAAAAAGTCGCCGGAAAGAAGCCCTCGTCTTTTCTTAGCAATATCTAAATGTTTGGTTACATAAAATAGCAATGTGTCGTGTATAAAATAAGGCATTTTATTCTTGACTTCAATGTATTATATTTATTGTATAAAATGTGTTGTTCTGTGCATTCGTTTTACAATCTAGTATTAAATCAACTCCAAAAGGAGGTTCTCAATTTGACTATGTTTTTTGTATTTGTTCTTGGGATTTTTAAAAGCAGTTCCATCCCAAAGGGTCCACACGGAGCCCTATTACTAAGCTTACGCCGTCTGTCTGTATACTTGTCCTACCTTTAAAAGGCTTAGCCCTCGTCTTTTCTTAGCAATATCTAAATGTTTGGTTACATAAAATAGCAATGTGTCGTGTATAAAATAAGGCATTTTATTCTTGACTTCAATGTATTATATTTATTGTATAAAATGTGTTGTTCTGTGCATTCGTTTTACAATCTAGTATTAAATCAACTCCAAAAGGAGGTTTTCAATTTGACTATGTTTTTTGTATTTGTTCTTGGGATTTTTAAAAGCAGTTCCATGCCAAAGCGTCCACACGGAGCCCTATTACTAAGCTTACGCCGTCTGTCTGTATACTTGTCCTACCTTTAAAAGGCTTAGCCCGTTGAAATGTTCACAGAGTATGTGTTACTAGCTGTGCCTCGCAGCTTTGCCCGAGGTGCAGATTTTGCAGATGTTTACTTCACACCCTCAGCGAAAGAATTCAAAAAAAAACGTCTATGGTACATCCCTAGGGTACTAAACTAATAATTCTTAAAAAAAAACACATATCTAGGTCCACCAGTTTAGGCAGTGCGTTGTCTGTCAGACAGTCAGTCAATAGGAATGTCACGGTACTATTTTAAAAGTATAGATTATGGCAATTGACAAATACCTAGTAAAAAAAATAAGACAAATTTGGTGTGATCTTATATTATACAACGTAAGGTCGTGAAATGGTAAGCTGTTATTTTGTCATCCAGCATTACACAGCTCTTACATTGTTTAGTAATGTGCTTTGTTGTTCTCTTAATAAGATTGGCGCAGCAACCCAAAGTGACTCTTGGGTATGTTGGCCTCCAATACCAAAAGACTCCACTCCTGTCTGTCCTCCGCAAAATCTCACCAGAAATATTACTAACTTCTTTAATTATTATTGTTCAGATTATTTATTTAAAAGTAAGCTGTGGTTGTCGATGTTGTAATGAAGATATCCGATGGAGAACCAAGGTGACCGACATAGCTCTTAGGATAAGCAAGCTAAAGTGGCAATGGGCTGGTCACATTTCTAGAAGAACCGATAACCATTGGGGTAGACGAGTTTTCGAGTTGAGATCACGTTAAGGCAAACTTAGTTTAGGACGCCATGTAGCCAGGTGGACCTGCGCAAAGCGACTGGAAGAAAATGGATGAGGAGAGCTGAAGACCGAGCTCAGTAGCGTGCATTAGAGAGGCCTACATCCAGCAATGGACAAATATAGGCTGATGATGAAGCTGTGGTTGTCCATGTTGGTAGATACTACATTTATTAAGTACCTTAAGGTATAATATCTTATAATATTGTATGCGTTGTTGCAAAAAAAAAAACAAATAGTACTATAAAGTATTTCATTTTAAGTAAAAATAGTGTGTCACTGTTTGTTTAACCAACAAATTAAAAAAAGGCTTCATATTCGTGCAGCTCCCTCTTCACCTCCTTTGTTGTGTGAATGTAAAGTACCCAGTGAAATTTCTCGCATACAAAAGACTTCAACGGGGTCACGATTTAAAAATCTTAGTGAGCAAATTTATAGTTTAGTACGTAATAACAATACTAATAGTTAATTAATGTAACTTTTCTAGTCAAAAAATTTATCATTTTTATAATATATTATATTCTACGGGAATTTATTCATGCGATAATTTTATTATTCTTTGGATAAATTAATTTTTAATTTATTTTAAATACTTCAATGTCACAGCTCTATGGAAAAATATACTTTTTTAGTTAATAGTTGTCTCGGCAATAAGATCAGACCCAAAGTACATCAAAGTGGGGCCAAAACTTTCTAGCCCGAAAAAACTTGCAGCTATATAAACTTACTACTATAGGTTCAGTGACCTCAAATCGTACATTTAAGATGTTTCCATCAATGACGTTTTTTTTTAAAGTACTGCATTTACTCAGGTATCTCGGATAGTATTCCAAACGGTTCCAAAATATCCAAATATACGAGCACAACAAATCAATCCGCGGGGCGGGGCCTGCGAGGCGTGGCCTCGGGCGGGCGGCCCCGTGCGTTACCGGCTGCTATTGTCCGCTGCTTATCCGTACGTGATTTCACGGTTCGATTCAATTACCTTGCTTTTGTGACGGTTTACTTAAAAGGAGAAGTTACGCCTTTTTAAAACCTTTTGTGGCGGCAGAGCATGAATTGTCTATACAAACGCCATTCCAAAATCATTTGTAATTGAAGCATACCTTAGATATATTAGTTGCATGAATATTGTATTTCGCATATTTTCACTTCAAATATATAATTAATTGGATATACTTCGTTTAAGGTAAGTATTTTGAAGAAAAATAATAGTTAGGAACCTAGTTGAAACTAGTTAAATACAATCTGACGAATAATATCATGATGTAGTGGAAATATGCTTTAATTACAAATGATTTGGATTTATGTGTTTAAGGACAATGCATCCTCCTGCCCTTCATTATGCTGGATATCACTAATATTTGAAAGGTAATTAAACCAAAATTATCTTTCAAAATGTGTGTCAATTTCAAGTTTACTCTGGTGTAAATATGATTGAAATATTAGTGAACTTATGTTAGGATATATGTTACGGTTGTCTGAAAGAGATCGCTTTAAGCGATAAGACCTCCAATTGTAACATGTTTTTGTTAGATTAAGTTTATTAATTGTATATATCTGTATTGTGGTGTTTCAATAAAGAGTTCATCTATCTATCTATCTAAGGTCAGATCTTGAGAGATCTCATGACAATGCAACATTTAGACATTTATAATCTGATAACGCAGTTAAAGTCAAAGTATTAATTGTAAATAGGGAAAATAAAAGCACTATTACAAGTCAAAACTTGACATCTCATGAACAAGGAGAAGAACATCAAATATTTTATAAAGATCAAAATCATTAAAATAAGGTAAATGCTTTGAGTTTGAAAAAGGAATTTCCTTTGCATGTGCCGACTTAGAGTTGAATCATAGGAAAATGAAATAAAATAGATTAATAAAAAAATAAAAATACAATAGTCAAGTCATGTCACGAGAACCAAAAGTGTGTGGCAAATTTCAGCTCGATAGCTTCAGTAGAAGTGGGTGAAATATTAACTGCAAAATTCCAGGACATACATGCATAAAAGCTTTTAATAATAAAAACCAACAACCGTTCTGAGCTCTGAATCTACCGGTGCTTCGAAAATATGCCCGTTGGAGAAGACAACAAGAAATTCTAAGGATTTTGAATACATTTGGCAATTTTTTATAAAAAAAATAAAAAATTATCGTAATACACATGTAAATGTCAAATACAAAAGATAAAAGTGCCAATGAGATATCCTACAATCATCAAATTGGGATAAATATAGTATAAATACAAATGACTAGTTGCAGCAACCGTTCATGAGTATGATTTGTGTAATAGCCATCACCATTATCAACAATTTTAGAGGGAAGGGATTGACCAGTATACAGAGCTGCCGCAAATCAAGACATTTTAGTGAGCAAAGAAAAGAAAATTAAATAGTTGCAGTCAGAAGTACTGATATACGAGTTTTTGAAATATTTTTATGTATAATTGTGACGAGGTCAAAACCTCTTTCATAATAATACTCATTTGATCTCTTAATTCCTTCATAATCCATTTCATTCCATTTGATAGTTTGACATTTTTTAATTCTTAATAGAAATAACCTGTCATTCGGACTCTGATTGCATTAGCAAAACCGTAATTTTACGAAATAATATTATAAATACATAAATAAGTTTATTGCAAACATATATGAGCCTTTTAAATATATATCAGAATACCTACAATACTTCGTAAGTGGTTTTAATCCGTATCGTCGAAGTAAAAAAAGTTTGTGATCATCTCCTCCTGTTCCTGTAATTTTGTGTCACTGAGGTTTGGGTCCCGGGCTAGTGGGACAAACCCAAACCCTGGGACCGCCTCGTGACATTTTGTTCAGCTAAGTTTTTCTTTTATGCTATTATTTAAATGATTGCGTTTTTACATTAGACTAACAGGTGATTTTGTTTAAACTGCGGTATATATAATATTTTCTTAGACACATACAACATGCTTAGACACAGGAAGTAAATACATATTTTTAAATCGTGTATTAACACTAATTATTATTAAGTACTAAGTATTAACATTAATACAGAGTTTAAAAACAACAAAATCACACGTGTCATCGGATGAACCGAATAGGACTTGTTAAAAAATATCTAGATAGTTCAAACTCGATGGCTTTAAAATCAAAAAATATAAATAAATATATTCAGGAAAATTCACATTTATTACCTAGCCCTTAGGGTACCCAGTGCTATGGGTACTAGACAACGGATAAACACAGAGTATTGTATCAATGACAATAGCTTTCGCCCAAGATTTCGTCCGCGCGGACTACAGTTTATCGCAAAAAAACCATGCTTTGATTTTCTAGGATTAAAAACAGTATAGTGCCGAAGCTTTTTGACGGACTTTTTTTTATTTTGTTTCCATGATAACCGTTCCTTACAGCGAGTATTCGACATTTCCAGTTTTCCCGTGGAAACTTACCATTTTCCGGGTTAGAATGTAACCTAATGTTGGTCTCTATATTGTACAGTACCTATTTACAAAGTTTCATCAAAATCCGATCAGGTGTGAAAGCTCCCCAAACAAATAAACAGACAACGTTTCACTTTTATATATTGGTCTGGATACGGAAACAAACATTTCTGCTCATCACACAAATGACTGCACCTTGTGGTATTCGAACCCGCAATTGTTGGTTGACTTCGCATTCAGGGTCACTAACCACTCAGCCAACCAGTCGTCCAAAAACTAAATACTAATACTTTCATACTACTATACCCACTATCCAGCTTCATCATGATGTTTATTTTCATCGGAACTACAAACATTTGAAATGCTTCAAATGAATTCGACCTCAGGAAGCGCGTGAATTTCAGTTTCTTAGATTACATTAAATAGTTACAGGTTGACCCAAATAAAACTTAATGTACAATAGTATCAGTTTCAGATAGAATAGCATTTCTAAAATTCCAGATAACAGAATTATTCAAATCTATGCACCCAAATCATCACATTCAGACGACGAAATGGAAGAGTTTTATGAATCTCTCGGAAAACTTACAATGTTCACAGAGGAACCTGGAACTTAGTTCTAGGCGACTTTAATAGCAAAATCGGTATGAGGCCAGATTTTGATAATACCAACATCTTAGACCCTCGTGGTCTGGAGACAGAAATTGCCGCGAAAAACGTCTAATACAATTCGCTTTGAGTCAAAAATGTAAGTATAAACTATTGCTTATCTTTAAACAATACACAATGACGATGTATTTGGTTGTCTCCAAGTACAAGTACAACTAAGAATGAGACGGACTTTCGTATATCTTCAGACAAAGAAATTATCAAAAATACAGGAATAATCTACAATATCCCATTATTGTACAGAGACCACAGACAGATCTTTACGAATAACATCCACATTCAAAATAAAAATTCTTTACTTCAAATGATCAAAAACACATTGAAACGAATTAATAAAAGGACTGGTTCAGTAACTAGTACTAATAAATTTAAAAATATAAAGCACCTTAATCACATGCAAAAAACAGTTTTACCCGAAAAAGAAAAACAGTTTTAGTATATCCGAGACAAAAGATTCGGAAAATGTAGATGTAAAGTGTAACAACAAACGGAACACAATTAAAAATGCCAGCTTGAAAACAAAAACTTGTAAAACTGAGTGAAGATTCTAAAAAGTTGATAGAAGATGGACAAAACTCACATATTACACAAGAGAGTACACAACACTTGATAGAAGAGTTGAAAAGTATCAGGAAAGATATCAGACAATATAATAATCAACAAGTGCAAGCAGCTCTAGTCCCCGTCATGACTTACGCGTTCGTAGTGTTCAGGCACGCCACCCCGTCAACTCTGGAACCGCCCCAGATTATACGAAATAAATTCCTTCGAAATGCAGTAGGTGCCCCCTGGTATCAGAGGAACGCCGACCTGCATAGTGGTATCGAGCTTCCCCCGATCCGTCAATTCATGAAAGATGCCTCTCGCCGCTACTTTGATGTGGCGCCCCATGATCCCAACCCCCTTGTAATCGAAGTCGCGAACTACACGAAAGACACGACAGCCTCGCCCTAGCGATGTCTTGGATGATCCGGTCGACGCCAAAGCAGGCAATTTACTGGCAGCGATGGCCTCGTCCAATCCTACCTCCTCTGGCAACCCACCAGGAGGAATGGACACAGACACCGACCTCACCGGCGAAGTCGCAGGTCCCGTAACTCATAGTCAGTTATTATTCGCCTTCGAGTTTCTTGCCGATTCTTCTCGAAGGTGTATTACGAATCGGTGGTCAGTTATCAAATCAATCAAACGGCTCCTAGCCATCATTTCAAGGTCCCTCGATCACTACTAAAACTAGCGATCAAGGGGCATTTAGTCCGACCTCCGTAATCGAGACGAATGTCCATACCGAGGTCCGTAGCTCCTGGGTGCCCTTGTGCCGATTGTCAAAATTTTAACTTTGGTGTGCCTTCTGCGTCACGCATTGCGGCGGAGCGCTTTAGCGCCCGCTCCACCACCCGGTGAAGCTATAGACGCCGGCAAAAAAAAGCAGGTCTAGAAAAAAACTGGTCACTCAAGATAGAGCAACAAGGGATTGAGCAAGGGAAATCTTAGAAACAAAGATGGCACGAAGCACAGGGATAGAGTAAAAGTCCTCTAAGTAAGTACCATTTTTTATAAATCCCTATATTTCAATACCTACCAGTACCGCGAATTTTCATGCCCTGATACAGTTGCCCCGATCACAGACTACGAAGTTCAACACGCACTCTTCAGCATTAAATATCACAAGAGTCCTGGTCAAAACTGCATAACTACTGAGGCCTTGAAAATTGAGGAACCTACTCTATTACCACACATAACCCATTTTATCAACCCATCCTAAAAACAAGCATTTATCAAAAGTCATTCCATCTCCAGAAAGCTGGACTTACTACAGACCATTTTCACTCCCTTAATCCATACCAATATATACAACTGAAACGTTGTCTATTTGTTTGTTTGTTTGTTTGGGGAGCTTTCTCGCGATAACGGCTGGACGGATTTTGATGAAATTTGGAATGGAGATAGACAGCTTATACCCTAAAATAAAACATAGATTAATTATTATCCCGGAAAATCGAAAATTTCAACGGGAAAACTGGAAAAGGTTGTTTACTCGCTGTAAGGAACGGTTGCCATGGAAACGAAATAACAAGTCTGTCAAAAAACTTCAAGAGCATTGGTGCTATGCCTACTATTGCATTGGTTTTTAATATCCTAGAAGAACATAGGATGCTTTTTTTCGCGATAAACAGTAGTCCGCGTGGATGAAGTCGCAGACGGAAAAGCTAGTTCATTATAAGAAAAATACCATGCATATAAACACGCTTTGTACATGGCATTTGTCGAATACCCAAAGGCATTCGACAGTATTACTTATCCTTTACTCTTCAATGCACTTAGTAATCAAACAATGCTGTTAAATATTTCGAATATTTACCGTAACAGCACAGTGGTTTGGATCAGTAAAGATCCAAACTACTGGGCCATCCTTACGTATTGACAAAGGTGTCAAACAATGCGACCCACTTTCCGAAAACTCTTCACCGCCACCCTAGAATAAGTTTTCGAGAATCTGGCTACTAGCTGGGAGAAAAAGGGCGTTGTTGTTGCCAACAAGAGGTTAACCAACCTCCGATTTTCCGACAAACATAGTCCTATTTTCTTCCACTGTTACAGTGTTACCGAACTAAGTAAAGCAAGCCTCGAGGTAGGATTCAGTATGAACATCGTCATCGAACATGTTTCCCGTAAATCATAACCCAGGTGTGTTCAAGTCAAGAGTAAATAGGTATCTACTAGGCAAACGTGCTACACCTTTTACCACATCATCGCTTTCCATCAGGTGAGATCTTGGTCAAACGATTGCCAAGACAGTAATAAAAAAATAACATTTCAATGACAAATAGTCTCCTTCCAGTTGAGACTAGACAAATAAGTTGCTCGACGCTCCGATAAAGCCTAGCTTTTAGTCCATGAAGGACTTAATGAAGGGTAACTTACCCATGTATCTAATACGTAAACTCATGGACATGTGCATTCTCCCCACATACACATACGGCGCTCAGACTTGGTCTTTGACTGTTCAACAAAGATCCACGCTCGAGGTTTGCCAGCGAGCGATGGAGCGCAGTATCTTGGAAAGTAAAACTGACAGACCATATCAGAAATATTATACTGCGTTCCAAGAGACAGATTGCTGACTTAACTCAAAAAGCAGCCAGCCATGCTTTAATGGGACTGGGCTGGACACGTCTGTCGTATGTCAGACGAGCTGTGGAGAAGCAAAAGCGAGACCGGCCTAGATGACGATTGCGAGACAAACTTGATGCATACGAGAAAGAAAGGCAAACTAAATCAATAGAAAGAGGGAAGAGAGACACACAGCAGTGGCACATTATGGGCAGAAAATAATAATAATGTACAAACTGGCTGGTTTTTCATTGACTTTGGAAGAAATAGCTCCTTTAATCCGTCTTTAAATCTTAAGACAAGAACAATTACAAAGGTTATATAACCCCAAACCCCCCTACTCCCCCCATCATAGCTAAGAACCATCTCGATTACCCAGCTTTCAAAAATAAAAAACCGCAGCTAAATCGGTCCATTCGTATGGAAGCTACGATCCTCACCCCCTTTTTTCAACTCCCCAACCTTTTCTCAACCCCCCCCTTTCCCTCTTCCCCCACTATAGCTAAGAACCATCTCATTCACATCAGCGTTCAAACATAAAAAAACGCATCAAATTTGGTAAATTTGGTTTAATTTGGGAGCTACGATGCCACAAACAGACACACAGTGATAAACACCCTAAACTTATAACACCCGTCTCTTTGTTCGGTTAACTTATCAAACCGAATACCTATCTGGATCAGTTCATCGAGAAAAGACTATAACGTAAAGTAACTCAAATTTATCTGTAGCGTTTAAAACACATTAGGTTAGTATTTAACAAATTTACGAACACCTTTGTTAAAAAAAAACGATACGAAACACACCTGAACAATACCGCATTAACACCAACAGCTTACATCCAGCCCAAATTGAGTTGAATTTAATGACAATTAAGCCGCACGGAGACGTGACAGCTCGAGACGATTACTGCCCGTATGGTGGGGTAATCGGATTTGGAATACACGGATCGGAATTACGACTCGTGACGCAACGCTGAAAGTCAGCGTTTCTAAAGTTTCGAAATTAAAACATCGTTGAATGTATTTTTTAATGCCTTTATTAATTCTATAAGAAATATAGAACGTAATTAAACTTAGTTAGACAACCCTTAATGCAATTACTGCAATTAAATTAATAATTTACAGGTTGCATAACTAGCCCAATAAAAGTTAGCAGAATACCCAAAAAAACAAACCTTTCTTTCGTAACCAAACCTTCAAAAGTTTGTTTTTAGTATTCCGTAGTCAAACAAGGAACCCTCTAGTTTCATCATGTCTGTCTGCTTGTCGATCTGTACGTCACAGCCAATTTTTTTAAGAAGCTATTAACACGCGTTCAGCCAGAATTTTGTAATACATCGAGATTAAAAAAAAAAAATTTGCTTTTTGAACTGATAATACGCTACGAGATTAGGTAGTGAAAATATATAAACATGCTACAAGCCAGATTATGATTGTTATGTGCTCGTATGTTTCCAACAAAGTTGTATGATCAGTTTGCGTGTTTTTTTGTTAAAACATTAATATTATCGTTAAAAATAGTACAAATAATATTTTTTTAAATATTTGAGCTCGTGTTTCACTATCACCTTAATCATCTCATAACCACGTGGATTACGCATCGATTTCGTATGATAACATCGAAAGGTGAATGCGGTCTTTTTATGAATACCTAAACATTTCTTGCAAGTAGTTGCGAACTAAAATACTAAATTAAATTCCATCGAACGGTAATTCTTGTAAATTAATTTATAGAAATTCAACTTTAAAAGTTAGACCCAACTTTTTTATTCATCAAATAATCGGCCGAAAGGCGCCTAAGCCTCTTCCGATATCTTCAAACCTTAAAAAATCATAGCACACCCATTTCAAACCAAAGCCGACTTTGAACCTCTCTAATCTGTACCGAAAAGACAAGGCAACATGCTTCGTCTTTAATTTTATTTTAAAATCCGTCAGAGATTTACGTATCAATTTTATGACAGATTCATTGGGCCACGACTTGTAGGGAGGGAGCCACTACCCAGTTAATTTACTATTATCAATTACCAATTGTATATCTTCATTTAATATTTTTAGGGAGCATAGGGTCAACTGCGCATTGCGGTAGTCAGTCAAATGTAAGAAGGGAAAATTTTCACGTCAGAGACTACTAATATTTACCAGTAATCTTATGTAAAAAGTGATTATAATGTAATTTATGATTAGTGTATAGGTTTCCACACAACGGGGTATTTCCACCAAGACTTTACAAGCGAGGAGAGGCCTAGCAACCTGAACTCGCAGATGTATGTGCATAATTTTTGTGCGACGTAATAAAACAAATCAAATATTTATTTATTTTCCTCACAAAAGGTGAATTACTTACACATTAATTGCGATCAGACAGGAGTACCAAAATAAACCTACCTTTGTGAGGAGCTGGTACCTGAGATAGGTTTAAAAAACATTTAGTAAGGTCACAGGTCACTTACAGGTCACCAGATAGATAGTAAACAAACTTTTAGGGTTGTCGCAAATTTCAAATAATTGTTTTTGTATGGCAAATTTAAATACTATGTACTCGTATTCAATCATTGCACATGTAAACGCATTTACATGCTTGATCGAAACAAACCTGCTGCGTAATTATTAGGATAAAATTAGTTACTACTTGTATACATATTAAATCAGTTTGAAATAAAAACCTTCCTACCTATTTGTAGAACAAAATAACCTATTTATATTTTTATATATACCTACTAGGTTTCCCGCCCGCGACTTCGGCCGTGCGGACGTCAGTTTATCGCGAAAATAAATAAAAATCGTGGGGTGCATGGGTCAATAGTTATAAATATTTCATTGACAGATATGAGAAGCACCCCACGCTTTTACACTATTAAAATTTATTTTCTATTTTTTAGTTTGGTTTTCTATATAAAGCGTGTTTTTTAGTTTTATTAAACTATTATTTATTTCATACTTATTTTTTTTTTCGAATTATTGCATTCTCATCAGTCTTTGACAGGTGTGCAAAATTTGAATGAAATCTGACCGTTTAAAGTGGATGAAAATAGCGTCCAAAGGAGTCGGTTACAAACATACAAACATACAAGTGAAGCTAATATAAAGCGTATAAAAAGCATCCTATGTTCTTCAAGGATATTAAAAACCAATTCAAAAGTACCTATAGCACGTGATAAGAAGTATTGTATTTTTTATTAGAGGGTATAAGTTATCTCCATTCCAAATTTCATTAAAATCCGTCTAGCCGTTATCGCGTGAAAGCTCCCCAAACAAACAAACAAACAAACAGACAACGTTTCACTTTTATATATTGGTATGGATGTACAAATATAATACAACATTGTTATTCAACTATATTTAAGGTTGTACCATATCTGATGCGTGCGCGCGACGTGTGCGTGACGAGAGCGTGCACCCAGCTTACTTTACAACCGCTGCGTGCACACTCACGTCTCGCGCAGGCATCTAGTTTGCGATGGGCCTAGGTAAATAAACGGACTCCATAGAACCTCGTGTTAACAAATATGATATTTACTCCCTGCCTATGTGGTTTACATTTGACATGATGTTCATGAAGGTACATGTAAATTGATTTTTGAATTCGATTCGTTAAGAAATCCAGTAAGGCAGGTAACATAATCTGGAGATTAGTGATCCAGTGAGATCAAAATTATTCAGTTGTCTGTTTTACAGTTAAGTGGTGTTTTGTGGTTTCATCCATCAGTAAACCGTCAATTTCATTCAAATCGTGCGTTGCAAGCGATATGCAGGGGCGATGCAATTATCTGTGACCAGTTGTGTCCGCCGTTTTGCCCGCGTGATATTTTTTCTGAGTTAAATGTAACCTATATCATCAAAAGTAAGCGTCGCGAAGGTCAGGTGTCAAATAGCTTTTTATCGATTGCTCGGCTTCTATCCGCCACTTTACACCAGATTTTAAGTCAAAATCGAAGCTATCCAACTTTAAAAACCGCTTTTAAATCAGTCCATTAGTTTTACGCGATGCGCGAACATAGACAGACGGAGGCAAATCATCATTAAAAAAATATTTATATCATTGTATAGTATAGGTAGCTTAGTTTAAGTATCTGAGATACTTACTGAATCTTCTGGACCGATTGAAATGTGGTTTTCACTGTTGGATAGCTTAGATTTTGACTGAAAATCTGGTGTAATTCAAATCAAAATCCATGAGTAGAAGCGGAGCAATGGTTCAAATATATATATATATATATATATATAAACAAATAAATCAAAATTCTTTCATTATTTGTTTTTTTTTTGTTATTTTGAGGGTCCTGAAATAAAACGTAAGGGTATTCTTAACCCAGAGAAATTACCACGTGGGCTTTGCCGCGGTCACAGCTTGTATGCTTGCTTATATATAGGTATGTATCGTGTTCCTGAATCTCTAAATATATAATTCTAGATAGGCATGGTTGATCAATGTAATACGAGTAGTTGAACAGACGAAAAATTACAAAAAGTGTAAGAATATATATAATACCTACATTCCGTGACAGTAGTTACCCAAATCTAAACAGTCAACCTCCTACCATACACCATACGTATCGTGCCGGCATGCGTAGCCCGGGGCGCGGAAGGCGACCAAATTATTCAGCTTGCGTGCATGCAAATGTACGCGTAATGGCGGGAGCCGGTCTGCATGGGTTTTTTGTGCGCTTATT
This sequence comes from Alsophila aescularia, assembly GCA_946251855.1. NCBI lineage: Eukaryota > Metazoa > Arthropoda > Insecta > Lepidoptera > Geometridae > Alsophila > Alsophila aescularia. The sequence continues at coordinate 45,204,685 of OX276383.1, read as the reverse complement.
GTGATTGGGGAGATGTGGAAAATGATCTATAAAAAACGGCCAAGTGCGAGTTGGACTCGCGCACCGAGGGTTCTGTACTTGTATGGGGACCCCCTTATATTTTATGTATTCACTCTTTATTCTGTGCCAGTATAAAAACACGTAGGATTCTGTTTTAATTTGAACCAACTATCAATTTTCAAAAGATATGGTCGTTCCAGGTAGAAGATGGAAGGCGCGTGTTATTAGGCTCAATAGAGCTCCGTTTGAACCATTTGGGTACGGAACCCTAAAATTTTTAATAATGTACTGCTCTGGCTTTGGTTTGGTTCTGTGTCAAAAAGGTAAAGGACAAGTACAAAGTTTCCAACTTTTCGAACCATATGTACCTTTATCATTTCTGTGGGTTAAAAGTAACCTATTCCACGACCAAAAAGTACAATTATACTACATTTCGTCAAAATTTGTTTCGTCTAATAGACTTTATCAATTCCTCGGCTTCTACTAATCGGATTTACATGAAAAGTACACCAGATTTCATGTCAAAACCTAAGCTATCTATGAGTGCCGCACTTCACACAGTCCAATAGTTTTTACGTGATGCACGAACTTACATCCAGAAAGACAAACACCACTTTTAAAATGTTACATTCTTGTTCAGTAGTTTATTTTAAGTCCACTAGACTTTTTAAAAAAAAAATGTACTAATTTTTTGTTACTGTTTTATTATTATAAGCATATATGGTATGGTATATAGTTGGACTAACAACTATTGATATATAGATGACGGGAGCATCCCAACAAATATGGAAAAGTAAGGTCATTACATTAAGGCGGGGTACGCTCTCAAATGTTTGTCCAGCTCTTCCAGATGCAGTGAGAGCGGGAGCGGGTAATGTGAGCGGATAATGCAGCTCGAGAGTCGATTTTAGATACATTTTGTGCTATTCTAACGATATCTCAATTTATAAAACTCTATTAAAACAAGGATTCAGTTATTTGTATAGTTGGGTATACACATAATGATTTTGAAAAAAGAGTTGCTGTCGCTGAAATTAACGAGAACAGTGATGACACAATTATTTTCATGTTGTTTTCCAATGATACCAAGCCATTTCTAGAAGTTCTATTCGGTTATTTTTTAGATAAAATACTTTTTTAGCCACAGCATTTTTTAGTTCGTATAAAGTTGTTTCAGTACGTCGATCTCGACGTTTTGCTATTCGTCTTTTAGCTGATTTCGGGACTGAGCCTGCCTTAAGACAACATTAGATTGCTGTTGTTGTTGTTTGGTCATTAGATTGTTCCTATAAACTGGGGTTATTTTTAAACTGGTGTTCTATTAAGTATTATCCATCTATTTATCTATCCAAATTTCACAGGTATAATAATAGAATAGACTAAACAAAGTCTGTACCGTTGATTTGGTTAGATTTAAGAAAATTAGGCACCGACTTCCTTAACTGTATCCCATTTATGATTAGTTTAAAGTTTATTTTATTTCCCTATTTTGAGTGCCGTGAACAATACATGAACATGCGATTACAGCAATCGCAAGTGACTTGCGATCCATTGAGGAGTTTCTTTGTATCTCCGAAGGTCTTCATCAGATCTTCACCAAATTATGTTTATGGGACCATACCTAAAGAATATCTTATTCTATAAAAAAAACTTCAAAATCTACCCTCATTTGACGGAGGTATCGCGTCATAAATTGGGTGAAAGTTAATAAAATTAAGTCGTCCCCTAATTTACCACTCTTAGAGGTTGAATATTTTCATGAAATTTAAAGGGGACTACCCCTAAAACACCATTTTTTCTCTACCCAATCCATTAAACAAAGAATTTTTGAAATCGATCCACAAGTGCCGGAGATATCGCATAACATACATAGAAAAATAACATACGGGTCGAATTGAGAACCTCCTCTTGAAGTCGGTTGAAAATAAAAATCATCATAGATGGCGTAAATATTAACGCCAATTTCATATGAGCTCCAAGGCCAATGCCCATATTCTCTCCGAAAGAGAAGACTTTAGCTCCAGTAGGTGCTAGAAACGTAATAGGCTGACGTGATGACGACAACTTTAAGGAACTATGAAGAACAACTACATACTCTCGTTAACTTATTTAAATTAAACATGGCATGCTACAAATTAAACAAGAGCTACACTAAACGAAAAAGCCCCACAAAAACCATAACGACCGAAGTGGGCAGTTCCCGAGAATGGCTGCTGATTTACCATTTAAATTCGTTCCTGAGGCGCTGGCACTCTAATTGTTGCTGGCGCAAATTATAAATTCATTAATGTGCTCCCGACTAGCACTATGGTCATTTTTCAAGCGTGCGTCGGAGCTTAGGGCTGAGAGGTTTAGAAGATTATTTGTTGGTTTTGTTTAGGTAGAATTGTGAATGCATTCCTTTTTCTCCAACATCTACCATCTTTATTACAGTTCCATGTTTAAAAGACTAGAACCTTACCGACTTTGCTGAAAAAATTAGCAAGCTGAAGTGGCCATGGACTGGTCACATTTCTCGAAGAACGGACAACAGTTGAGGTAAACTAGTTCTAGAGTGATAACATCGTTAATTCCCGCCGGCAGGTGGAGTGACGACTTACGAAAAACGGATGAGGAGAGCCGAATATCAGGCTCAGTGTTGTTCACTAGGAGAGGAATATGTCCAGGAGTGGACGAAAACTAAAACTTGTTTTCTCTTGACCAATGTCAATGCTATTCGATCGAAAGGTCGAGGTTAGTCAAAATGGTATTTGGATATCGATTTGGGCGCGAATAGACACGTTTTAATCTTAAAAATATGAATGAATTCAATTCACGAATGTTTAATAAGTTCTATACCTACTATTCTACTGGTTATCTGAGGAAGTTTGGGGAAATTCACAAAGCTAGCCGAAATGGGACTAGTGTGGTTCTTGGAAAATCTCAAGTACAACTCAACAAAGCCATGCGCGGGAAACCCTGCATCTAGTAGGAGATGCCTCATGCATAAGTGTCTGAAATAAGTTTAAGACTCTCTCACATAATTCAAAGCTGCCAGTCAGTCATGCATAAGTGTCTGAAATAAGTATATGACTCTCTTACTTCAAAGCTGCCAGTCAGTCATGCATAAGTGTCTGAAATAAGTATATGACTCTCTCACATAATTCAAAGCTGCCAGTGAGTCATGCATAAGTGTCTGAAATAAGTATATGACTCTCTTACTTCAAAGCTGCCAGTCAGTCATGCATAAGTGTCTGAAATAAGTATATGACTCTCTCACATAATTCAAAGCTGCCAGTCAGTCATGCATAAGTGTCTGAAATAAGTATATGACTCTCTTACATAATTCAAAGCTGCCAGTCAGTCATGCATAAGTGCCTGAAATGAGTATATGACTCTATTACATAATTCAAAGCTGCCAGTCAGTCATGCATAAGTGCCTGAAATAAGTATATGACTTTATTACATAATTCATAACTGCCAGTCAAGTATCTAACTATTTGTGCAATAAAAATGGACTTAAATAATATTCAAAACCGAATTTGGAAAAAGCTTGGTCAAGCTTGGGCAAAAATGCTTTCGTATGTCTGGCAGACGGATGTCCGGCTGTTCTCATCTAAAGGTCACATTTCTCAACCAATTCTCGTGAAATTTTGTTAGCAGGTTCGATAATTATTGTATTTTTTTTAGCTGATTCAATTATTATATTTCAAAGTTGCAATAATATGGGGCTAAAAACGTAAAATAAACATATATCAGTAATTTCAAAAAACGCTCGTATTATTTATTCAGTATTAAGCTATGCAAAGACAAAACCGCCAAGTCTACAGCTCACAGAGTGACTAGTTTAAATAGTGTATGTCTGTGTATATGTTTATCTGTTCGCTGATCACGTAAACACTACCGGACGATTACAATGCGGTTTTCACTGTTTGATCTCTGAACGAAGTTTTATGAAATTTGTTATATTGAAACTTTTGGGTTTGGATTACCACACAGAATTCTTATATCTCAGAAAAAGCTAGAAAAATATGGCACTGTGGCACATCTAGTAGAATATAAATACCTGAAATAATACAAAGTATGAACCGATCAATATAATAGCAACCCTGTTTTAAGTTTAAACTAACTTCAACATGAACTAAGTTATTGCAGCGTAGGTGCTTCGAATAAGAACCGATTGGTAGCATGTAGGTGTGCGGTGAATGAAACTATTAAACAATTTAGAGCGGTAAATCTTTTTACAGAGTCCATTATGTTGCACTATTTGTTTTATGAAGTCGTTTGTGGTGAATTTCGGGCACCCGTTATTTGTGATAGATGATACGCAGTTATTATTTTGTAGGTAGGTAGGTGTCAAGCTAACGAATTGATTGTTATAGTTTCAACTTCTGCTCCCACATCTTGCGTTGGTCAGCAATATGTGGTATGTGGGCGGGAGATCATCTTCACATACCTATACCCAGTCACTCCCTGTTTTTAAACTTCAAGTAAAGAAGTTTTATCTCTCTAATTAATATCACTTCTTGCTATTTTGTTGTTATTCTGTTGTGGTTTCACTGTATATTATTTTTATTATGTTTGTATATATTTTGTAAATGTATATGTAGTAAATGTAATTTATTATAATGTATATACTATGTATATGGATATATATTTATATATGTATATATATATATATATATATATATACATATATAAATATATATATACTGTACTATATATTTACATATTTATGTGTAGGTATATTGGAATATATGTGTATATATGTTTATTCATTGTATTCAGTTTTTATTATTTATTTGTTAGATTATAATGCACCACCGTCTTTGCCGTATATTAATTCCTTTCCATCCAAAGGTTGTCTGGAAGAGATCGCTTTTTAGCGATAAGACCGCCCATTGTCCCATTTATTTTGTATAAATGTTTTAGTTATTATTGTATTTTTTGTTCTATGTGGTGTACAATAAAGAGTTATCTATCTATCTATCTATCTATCTATATGCATCTCCGATTTTTGGGTTGATGCCTAGAGTATTCATTTTTTGTGCCATTACATAGCTGACGATCACCGCTGTTCCCTACCTCCCGTGCAATTCCTAAAACCCTGCAAAGTTAACTGCCATCATTGATTATAAAACTGTAGCTTTTTAACTTTTGAACACAGAAAAGTACCGAAGGTCCTCTCTCCAGGACTGTACATAAAGCGTAGACAGAGAAACAAAGCCTTTGAAATTAAAAAATATCCCAAAATCAACCAAGACGATGGTTGTAAGTTGGTTGCGTCGTGGAATCCCGTGATATTGTTAGTGTTTTGTGTCATGCCAATTCTGAATTTTTACATAACCAAATGCGGGTAGTTGGAGACAACGCTCTCCCTTCTCGACGACACCTACTTCAGTCTTTTCGTGATAACGATCAATGCAATTTAATCGAAACTTTGAGCTGTAAAATAACGTTTTCAGCGCGGTAAAGACCCGTTTAAATAATTAACAATTTGATTCTGAAATGAAATTCTGTTACTCAGTACATTTTTGGCGCTTTAACGCCAAATGCGATCAGCTACAAAGCGATATGTTGCACAATAGTCGGTAAGTAGATTATACAATGATATTAATATACAATCCGTCCCCCTCTATTAAAAGAGAAATAATGAAAGGGGGGAAGGACGAGTTCATTATTGAGACATAAAATAATTATAAGTATTAACAGTTTCGTTATTGCAAAAAATTAGAAGATCTAAAAAAGGTGCCTTATTTTTGCCACAATTTACTAAATAACAATTTTTTTTGGCCGTGATGTGAACATACAAAGTTATTATTATCTTAAAAAGTAAAATTTTCACTTATAAAAGAGTGTACTTTTTTGTCTGGAAAGCCTCTACTTCCGTAGATATTAATTATTAGAGACAATCAAATAATTTTTACACTTGAAAAATTCAAATAGCTGCCATTAAGAAGGTGATTAAGGGGGTGAGTGTACACTCCCTTAATTTTTTCACTGATAAAATTAATTGTAATACACTGTTACCGAGTCTTGTTTCAGACCCATTATATAGTATACACAGAACATATATATTTTTTTTAGATATATCTATACGCGTAGAATACGCAGAAAACACTTTGGTGTAGTTTCGAAAGGCTAAGTAATTCCCTAAACCCTCACACATCATTCGCAGTAAAGTAAGTACCCATAAATAAAACTCGGTAAGTTCAGTTACCTGGCAGTAGCAAGAAACGTTTCGTAACAAGACATTTGTAACTCTAGCCTGCGGTCAAGCCTTGTTTAAATAATTGTTGCTTTTGTTTAACGATTTTTCAAACCATAATCAAGAATGTTTAAAAAATAAGAATTCCACACCGCCAAACAAACGAGTGAAGCATAGCAAATGGCGGCTGCAAGCGTGTGTGAGTAGATAATTTGTGGTTTTTTGTGGTTGATACACAATTTTATCACAAAAGAGTGAACTGTTTTTGATTTTTCGTGAGATTTTAACACAATTAACAGGACTAACAAGGACTAGATGTTGGTGCGATGTGGCGGCCGATCGGCATAAAATGATGTAAATATGCGGCATATTATTTTGGGTGCTTCACTCTCGATTTGGCGGTGTGTATTCCGTATTTTTAACATTTCTGGACATATAGTACGGTAAGGTCTCATTAAAATCTCATATGGTCTAGGATTAATAGGTTTCTGTATTTAGAAGTAAATGGTTGCTATTTCGTTGGAGTTTTACTGGAGGTGTTTTGAAGGGCTGGGCTGACAATCAATCAAAAAAAGTTAGCAGGATTTTTAGAACAAAAGTTGAAGAAAATTAATCAACAACAAGTACATCATCAAAGTAAGAGAGAAAACATGAGTGCCCTGGCAATTTTTTTTTTATCGCCGTCTTTACTCCAAATTATGTAAGGATTCTAACTATACCCCATACATGCAAATCAGTTCCGCCATTTAAAAGTTATGGTGGAACAAATAAACTCACATGAATCCTGAAAACATTACACTCCTTTTTTGGATAGTCATGCAAAAACATCACAAATTAAACTCATTAATGATGAATATTATCCAAAGGAGTTGTAATTATAATGTTCGTTGATTTGGCCTAACTGAAACTTTTTGAATCAACGATAAACATTAGGTATGTAGCCAGAATGCAAGCATTATTGAAATTTCAGTCTAGACCAAAAAATAACATAATTTCCGTCCGGTTGAACACAAAAACGGTATTAAATATTCTTCGCGTGAGTTCCATAAAATTCGGGAGCGATTTCAAAAGTATCCCCTTAGGTTATGCCCACTGAATGGCAACCAGCGTTTACCAATGCAATGGTTTTGAGGAACAGTACAAACAGTAAGAGCTTTGTTTTAAAAGCAGGACAGTACACTACTAAAACAAACAATCAATTTCAGAATGGAGTTAGTTGATTTTGTTTTTAGGTGACATATATGTCTAGAATACAAAAAACTTTGTTTTGGTTAGCTCTATCAATAGAACCAGGGATTTAATAATTTGGAGGCTGAAATATGATCAGTTTTGTAGAGAAAAGAGGAAACACGTCTAAATTATGTGAGCGCTACCTTCTCTCTTTACTTAAGCAGGTATTACACAAATGTTTTGCCGCTCGTCTAAATTCTGAGCTCATGAGCGTGCTTTTCGTCGAAAAAAGTCTGGCATGAGCAGGTCCATGGCCCGTCCCACATATCGAATAGGCTCTGCTTTTTAATAGTTTTTTTTCCATAAATATTTTGGGTCAACCCCAAACCTGATAAATGTGGAACTTAACATATATGTTTTTGAGATTTTTATCTTTCTAAGACGAAGTCAAAAGCATGATTAACAGAATTTCATTTGATACATTTTCTTATCAAAACCTACGTTACTTTCAGAAATATTTCTACTCAACGGTTTTATAAAGTTAGTTTATGTTTAAAGTTTTATCTCTGAAATAAATCACACAGCAAGAAAATATAGTTTATGATCTAATCTTTAGACAAAATTTGCCTAACTAAATTATTAGCCTGCCAATAAAATAAATAAGTTTTACTCGTCATACTCGTATGTCATTTAGTTCCGACATAAATTGTGTGTTCAAACAGCGCTCACGTTATTTTTTTTTTATGACTTTATAGGCAAACGTTTGACCACGATCTCACCTGATGGAAAGCGATGATGTGGTCGAAGATGTAGCACACTTGCCTAGTAGATACCTACCAACCTTGTTTCGCAGGCACTTCAGTGCTTATTGCGGGTAGCGGGTGACAGTGTGCAGGGGAGGTGGCAGGGGAGTGGGGAGTGTGAAAATGTAACCTGGGAGCCTGGCCTTAAATTTTTCACTCCCTTACTGTATTTATACTCTTTTGTCCTAAAACGGGCAATCAGAATCGAAACGAAATGGGAATTTGATATGCAAAGTTAGGAACGTTTACTCGAATTAGCAGTTTCGAATTGATATCGAGTTGAAAGTAGTTCGAGAGTGCCAATTTGCCGATATGTTTACGATACCTTTTATTGGTAGACGCTGGATCGATACAGTTTTGTTTTTTATGAGGTTATAGATTGTGTTCGAAGCCTATTCGGTATATAGTTTAACGATTATGATGGTGTAGTAGTGATTTTAGCATTATGGAATATGATTGCGAAGAGTATAAAGCTGCTTTATGATATTATGTTTACTATTGCACTACATTTGAATGTGTGTGGCAATTGGTTTTAGAAAATGTAGGTATACTTATTACAATGTATGAATACATTGTAATAAGTATATGTACATATTATATCTTTATGGTTTCATAAAACATACAAACAAATGGTCTAACAAAATAGCTTTTACTGCTTGTTCTGAAATATGCTAATGTTTGAATGAATTGCAACAAAATTTTACAGATAAAGATAAAGTTGTTGCTATTCTTCTTATTTCTTTAGTTTTCGTTTTCATAAGATTTCAATGTGACAGGTATGAAATATAATTTATTAGTAACTAGCTGTGCCCGCGGCTTTGCCCGCGTGGTCATTTCATTTAAAAGTAGCCCACACGTTTTATTCCAGGACCAAAAGCCAAACCACCACCAGACCAGTTGTAGGTTTGGTCCAGAGGACCAGGAGGACCAGGACCAAACCTACAAAGTACAATATTATACTACATTTCTTAAAAATTCGTTCAGCCGTCAAATAGTTTTTTATCGATTACTCGGCATCTAATCATCGGAATAAGGCACTGCCTTGCCTTTTTATAACGCATATTCTGTGAAGTACGGCACTCCGTACGTACAACACACTTGCACTTCCATGACACTTCATAGAAGTGCACGTATTGCAATGAAATGAATGCATATAATATAATATGAAATAAACGCATGTAATACAATGTGAAATAAACGCTAGAATAAACGCACCGCGTTCCACTGCAAGGCAGTGCGTGCAAGGCCTAAGATACCAAGTACCCCAGTTTTCAAATCAGTCGCAAGGGCTTGAGTTGAGAGCAGGGCCTGGATTCTGTATGACCAATCACGCCAATTCCACGCCACCTGCGTGGAATTAGGGAAGGTGGGTATTTACGCAACCAGGTTTTTAAACCAGGTTTTGGCTTGTAAGTACGCCGCCCTGGTGCGGACCCGCAATACTTGCAAGACTTTGAAAGTATTTTACTCACCAACTCGCTCTCAATAACTCCTAATCAACTCAATACTCGGTGTCGGGTTCGGCTGAGTTCGGCCGCACTCGGCCAGCCGGGTCACAACAACCTAGGTGGCTGATAGGTCGCTCAAAAAACTTGCAAAGCTTCGAAGTTTTTTTAAGCAAACGCAATTGTGCTCTTTATTTACATAAGCGCACGGGTCAATTTCCTATGCAGTATTTTTTACTTTCAATTCCACGCTTCCAAGTACTTTTTTCGCAAACACGATTGTGCTCCTTATTTATATGGACACGAAGATCAATTTCCTATGCAAGTATTTTCTAATTTCAAGGCTTCGGTTTACAAACCACTTGAAAGTATTCTGAGCCCTGGTTTTTATAATGAAAGATTCATGACATGAATGAGTTAAATTTATTTTTTTAATTAATAAATTACTATTTTACTGTAAATAATTCGCTTAATTTCGCTGCGCGTTTTACAACTGAAGTCGACTTATTCTATCAAAAAAAAAACATCTAAATACGTTTTAAGAGCCTTTAGGGACCATAATGTAAAAAAAATAAGAAAGCGTGTTGTTCGAGTTCATTTAACGTTCAAACCACTTCGTAACAAACCGCTTGCGTGTTTTAAGGGTAGACAACGCCATCTAGTTTAAATGAAGTAACTTGTTATCATGAACGTCTTGTTATTGAGTAGAGAAAATTATCTCCGAAGGTAAGGTGGCACAGATTAGAGAGTAATTAAGGTGGTGAGGTAAATTGGATGGGGCATCAAGGGATTCAAGGGTCGGTCATTATTATGAGGTCCATACGAACAAATTTTAATGCAACGAAACATTGTGTTCCTAGTACAAATTATTTTTTATGATGTTTCACAGAACGACGTACTTACTGGCACTTTAACTGGCTCTTAATAATTACCTACCCTACCTACCTACTTTTTGAGCTTTTTCAACACGATATGAGGATTGATTTAAAAAAAAAAGTTTTCTATACTTTCTCTGTGAAAAGCAACACATGTACCTACCTCTGTATGTACACATTTCAATACCGACAACTAACCATTTTGCCAGTAAGACATTATGAAGAAACCTCCGATATAACTATATAATTATGTAGGTACGCAGGTAGTACATCATAATATCTCAATGGAAGAAACAATCGATTTTGAAGCCCATCTCAATTAAAATTTTCGAAAAAAATGCACGTACAGATTTAGCCCAGTTACAGTTTTAATGGTTGCAGGAATGAAATGATTGCGTGTTTTAAGGTCAATCAGCGCCATCTAGTTAAATCGGAGGGAGAACTTTGATGCCTTTGGTTTATTCGCTTGAGTTGTTGATGCCATTGTGCTATCTATACTCGTACCAAACTCGTACTATACCATCTCGATTACCTCAGCTAGCAAACATAAAAAACCGCACCTAAGTCGGACCATTCGTTTGGATAGCTCCCATTATATATATTGTTTTCAAACAAAACTTGACGGTTTACTTCAGGAAATTAAATAAGCCTTAAAAAAATCAAAGAAAATGTAAAAAAAGGCACAAAATATGTAAATGCTTATAAATATTGAGGCAAAACATTCATAGCAGCGCGTGGATTCGATCCATGTGTGCCTCTGGGTTGCGAGCCAGACACCGCTTCTACTGTGCCACTCTGACGTGTGGTATAAGTGCCGAATTTACGGTACCGTTTTATAAACGGATGTGCAATTATTATTCCTTTCAAATTAACATAACTTTAGACTCATATCCCGCAGGAATCCCGTATTTATTCGTGATTAAAAGTATCATTCATTTTAACACATACTATAAACTTTGACTGTGCCAAGTTACTTCAAAATCCGTACGATATTTTCAGCGTGATATGTGTTTTTTTTTAAATAACTTTCAACCCCTATCCTGCGGGAACCATTGTTTTTTTCGGGATAAAAAGTATTCTAAATGTTAATCCATAACATAATCTATGATTGTGCCAAGTTGCATCAAAATCGGTCGGGTAGTTTCTGCGTGATGCGTGTTCAAAGAGACAGACAGACAGACAGACAGACAGACAGACAGACAGACAGACAGACAGACAAAAAATAAAAAATAAACCTTTTTGCACTCCATATCGATTTTGAAGTTCATATCAATTAAAATTTTCAAAAAATATTTAATGTACAGATTTAGCCCAGTTACAGTTTTATTATAGTATAGATAATTACTACTAGCTTTCGCCCGCGACTTCATCCGCGCATGCTAGTTTATCGCGAAAAAAGCATCCTATGTTCTTCTGGGATATTAAAAATCAATTCAAAAGTATAGCACCAACGCTCTTGATGCTTTTTGACAGACTTGTTATTATTTAGTTTCCATGGCAACCGTTCCTTACAGCGTGTAATCGTCATTTTCCAGTTTTCCCTTAGCAACATACCATTTTACGGGATAAAAAGTATCCTATGTTGTACAATACCTATTTTCCGAGTTTCATCAAAACCGGATCAGCCGTTTTGGGGTTAAAACTCCCCATACAAAAAAACAGACAACATTACACTTTTATATATTGGTGTAGATAATTTTTATTTAAGTATATTTATGAGTATATAGATACATGTAGAGATCAGATAAAGACCAACAGCATATATTAACTAAAAAAAAAAAACATAATAATCAGCCTATATTCGCCCACAGCTGGATGTAGGTCTCTACTAGTGAACGCCAGTGCGTCATCTTCAGCTCGCGTCATACTGTTCCTGCCAGCTGTCGTCACTCCATCTGGCCAGTGGTGGAAGTCCTACACTACGTTTGCCTAAACGCAGTCTCTACTCTAGAATTCATTTACCCTAATGGTTTTCGGTTCTTCGAGAGATGTGACCAGCCCGTTGCCACTTCAGCCTGCTAATGCTTTGAGCTATGTCGGTAATTTGTTCTCTGTCGGTGTCTCTGTTATACACGTGTATAATAAATTAATGGTTATAGCTCCTTTGCATCCACATTCATTATTCGAACGACCAAGAAGTAGAACGCTCTGCCTGTGCATGTGTTTCCTGTTTTCTTTTTTTTTCTGATAACTATAAGCCTTGTCTCACATCTGTACAAAGCCTTTATCAAAGTCCTAGAAGGCAGAATATCCGGTCAACTGGATAAACACCAACCTCCCGAGCAAGCTGGTTTCCGGCAAGGCCTCTCTACCACTGACCATTTACATTCCATCAATCAAGTAATAGAAAAACACACTGAATTTAAATTACCCATATATTTGGCATCAGTAGATTACTCCAAGGCATTTGATAGTATCACACACTCGTCCATATTTCAAGCACTCCTTAACCAAGAAATTAACCAAACATACATACACTTACTACAAAATATATATCAAAATAGTTCGGCATCAATAAAACTAGCCAATACAGGACCTACCTTCCGCATTAATAATGGAGTCAAGCAAGGTGACCCGCTATCTCCAAAATTGTTCACCGCCACTTTAGAAGAAATCTTTCGAAAAGTCACACCTAGCTGGGAAGGGAAAGGCATTCTCGTCGGAGAAAAGCGCTTGACGAACCTCCGATTTGCAGACGATATCGTGCTTTTCTCTTCCTCAGCACACGAGTTGGGTTGCATGCTACCTATGCAAGGCAAGCCTCGACGTCGGACTAAAGATGAATATGTCGAAGACCAAGCTGATGACTAACAGCACAAGACGTAAGATCCACGTCGAGGATGTGGAGATTGAATATGTTCAAGAGTATGTATATTTGGGCCAATTAGTCTCTTTCCAGGCGAGACAGAATGCAGAAGTTGCACGTCGCACTGAGAACGCCTGGAGAAGCTATTGGTCCATGAAAGACCTTATGAAGGGAAATCTGCCACTATCTCTTAAGCGCAGACTCATGGACGTGTGCATTCTCCCCATCCTCGCATACGGTGCACAGACTTGGTCTTTGACTGATCATCAGAGGTCCGACCTCGAGGTATGCCAGCGTGCAATGGAACGCAGTATTCTAGGAGTTAAACTAACTGACCGAATAAAGAACACCATACTGCGTTCCAAGACCCAGATTACAGACGTGACCCAAAAAGCTGCAAAACTAAAGTGAGACTGGGCTGGACATGTCTGCCGCATGTCGGATGATCTCTGGGCAAAAATTACCACGCAATGGGTACCCCAAGATTGCAAACGTCATCGCGGCAGACCAAGAAAGATATGGCGGGATGAGCTTGACTCCCACACAAAGAACTGGTGTACCATTGCAACAGATAGAGAAGAATGGAAAAAGGGTAGGGAGGCCTATGCCCTGCAGTGGGACACTACAGGCTCGTAATAATAATAATAATAATAATAATAATAACTATAATCGCATACTGTACAGATATCTTCTAGGCAGGTTGTGGCACACATCCTAGACCTCGTAATTTCTTACCATCCGGAGAGACAGACACGAGCCTACATTTATTGCTTGCTTGTCGTATGAGGTAGGCTGGGCTCTGGTGTCAGAGTTTGTCAGGCCACCCAAAGGCCTCTGACATGGCTTAACAATTGCTATTAATCAATAACAGCCGGTACCAATAGCTTAACGTGCCCTCCGAAGCACGGAACGATGAAAAACCGCACATAACTTGGTGGTTGGAAAGTAATTGGTGCGTACATTTATTATAAAACGATATTAACAGAATCTTGAATCAGAAATTGATGACTGGTTGGCCGAGTTGTTAATGACCCTGGCTGCGAAGTCAACTGACCGTCGCGGGTTCGATTCCCGCAAGGTCCAATCATTTGTGTGATGAGCAGAAATATTTGATTAACTACACGATATACTTACGCTGATGCATTAACAAAAATGAAGTACCTAATAGGTACATATATAAAGTTATAGTAGTAACATTAAGGGTGGGTTTCACCATCTTACTTTAGCAATAACAAACTTTGACATTTCAGATAAAGTATCGGTTAGGCAAAAAAAATGTTCCACCATCTTTTAAATGCTATATAAGGCCATAAATTTAACTGATAACCGTGTGTAAACTATAACAGTAACGTTAACTGGGATTATGGTGCAACCCAGCCTAGTAATCTGTAGTTATAGGCAACTCTTCTCCAATTCAAAAAAGGTCTACCTCATCGTCTAGTCAATCAAAATCCTAATTATCCCACGATGCGGCCTAACAAGGATCCCCCTGGCTATTCCCTCCATAAATCTAAATAATTGCCAATGAATAATTCCGGTAATTGGTCGGCAATACGATGTATTCATCAGACGGCTCCTGTGTTCCGCCGGTGCCAGTTGAATGAGGTCGGAGCAAATAGGAATAGAGGTTAAGGTGCCTATTACTTTTATGCTGGTCAGTTTATACCTAATTATTAGTGAGAACTAGCTGTAGATAAAATATTTATATGAGTACTCGTATATTAATTGAATTGTGCATGTAAGCATTCAGGATGCTATTTGTGAAAATAGAAATAGCAACCTGAATACTGATGTCACAGCGTTTAAAATACATGTTGTTTTCTTCATGAATGTCCTTTTTTTATTAGTTTGCAACTCTAGTGCAGTGGGTGGAGAGGTAAGTGAGAATTATAGCTAGCGGCACATAAGTCTAGCGGTGAACGAAACGTGGCGGGGATCTTGGCACAGTCAAAGTTTATATAATGTGTTTAAATGTTGAATACTTTTTATCCCGAAAACTGACTGTACCAAGATCCCCGCCACGTTCCGTTCACCGCTAGACTTACGTGCCGCTAGCTATACCAGTCTAGTGGGTGAAGCTTGGACTTACCCAAGCCGGTGGGAGGATGGGTCACGACCCCTCAAGTCCTAGTAACTATGACTTGACGGCAGTTTAGCTCAGGCTAATTCTATGTAGGTACTAATTATGTTTTCTGTTGTTAGGCTAAAGTTCCCCGACATTTGAATTGTGGTTAAACTGTTACTGATATAGACACTACTACTGTTACTATTTTTCTGCGGTATTCATTTACATATGAGTCATATGAGTATGAGTGTAGATTCAAGTCCCTTCAGTACTTAGTTCCACATAATTTATTCTTACGGAAATTTATAGTTATTTTAGGGATAAGAATAGGATAAGAACAGCTCCCAGAATAGGGTGTACTAATGTAGGTACATTAGTACACCCTATTCTGGGAGCTGCTGCACATATTATAACATTTCCAGCGCGGCGGAAATAAAAAAGACCGATCGATCATAATGGTCCAATATTGTAACTATACAGGTATAGTATGCCCTATATTATGTATACTATACTTACCTTTAAAAACTGAAGCATATACGACCAAAGCTCGTTCAATTAAGCAAGCCTGACTACGGCCGACCACCATAACTTGCAAATCGTTCCAGTAATTATCGGCAGCATTGCTCTTGAATATAATGTCTCATTGTTAATTGTTGGGCGGCGGTAATCGCGGCGGATCTCTTTGGTCCTGTCCGCGTTATCTTGCCTTTTGGTCCGCTGTAAGGCGGCGTATTCGTGGGATGAGCTACTAGAATGTGGTAAGCTACTTCGGGCGAGATCTCGCTATGAAAATAATGTGCGGTTCTCATTTGTTTTGACATCTATAGTGTCTATCAGTAGGAAGGTAAAACGCTCTCTAGATAAGTACTTAAGCACTTACATACTATCAATTTAAGGACCGCTCAAAGCCATGCTTAGGTGCTAGGCACATAACATATTTAATTTCATTAGGTACCTGTTTTTTCGCCCGCGACTTCATCCGCGTGGACTACTGGTTATTGCGAAAAAAAGCATCCTATGTTCTTCTAGGATATAAAAACAAATGCAAAAGTAGGTATAGCACCACTCTTTATGTTTTTTGA
Organism: Alsophila aescularia; assembly: GCA_946251855.1. Lineage (NCBI taxonomy): Eukaryota > Metazoa > Arthropoda > Insecta > Lepidoptera > Geometridae > Alsophila > Alsophila aescularia. The sequence goes on along the minus strand of OX276383.1, from coordinate 45,188,252 downwards.
CATACTTGTTATTTCTTTTCCTTGGAAACCGTTTTTTACAGCGAGTAATCAACATTTTTCCAGTTTTTTTTTCAGTTTTTCCGTGAAAACTTACAACTTTCCGGGATAAAAAGTATTGTATGTTTTATTCCAAGGTAAGCTATCTCCATTCCAAATTTCATCTAAATCCGTCCAGCCGTTATCGCGTGAAAGCTCCCCAAACAAACAAACAGACGTTTCACTTTTTTATATTGGCATGGATCTATCTACCTACTTGTATCTAGGTGCTTTGGAAGGTACCCTTTGCCCTTTAGAATAGTAGATAGAAAGTTCTTACTGTTGCACTCCTCCGTGAAACTGATTAGTGAATGGTCAGCCTTATCCATTGATTTCATTTGCAATTAGCACTCGATGTACGTAGTACATATAGCTTACTTGAGCTGATTTTCTAAAGAATCCCCATTAAGTATTTAGATAGCGTAGGTGCAATAGAAGTCGATCGACTAACAAGTGAATGAGCCCACCAAGTAGATGTAAAGGTAGCTACGTATAGTGTAACAAGCTTTGCCTACAGCTTTGCCCGCGTGGTCATTTCTCTGGATTAAAAATAATCTACGTTAATTGCCTACGTGTTATTCCAGGATCAAAAGTCATCATCATAATCAGCCCGTGCTCGTCCACTGCTGGACATAGGCTTCTCCCAATGAACGCCACAGAGCCCGTTCTTCGGCTCCTCTCATCCAGTTTCTGCCGGCCGCCTTTCGCAGGTCGTCACTCCACCTGGCCGGTGGGCGTCCTACACTACGTATGCCAAGACACGGTCTCCACTCGAGGATACGTCTACCCCAGCGGTTGTCCATCCTTCGAGAAATGTGACTAGCCCATTGCCACTTCAGCTTGCTCATCCTTTGATCTATGTCGATGTCTTTGGTTCTGTGGCGGATTACCTCGTTTCTGATTTTATCCTTCAGAGAAACCCCGACCATAGCTTGCTGAGCGACTTTAAATTTGTGGACAAGCCCCACTGTTAGTGTCCATGTTTCGGCTCCGTATGTCATAACTGGTAGGACGCACGCATTAAAGACTTTCGTCTTCAGGCACTGTGGAATGGATGGACGACGAGAAGACCTGACGAAGTTTTCCGAATGCCGCCCAGCCCAACTGAATTCTTCTGTTGGCTTCCCTATCGAAGTTGTGTCTACCCAACTGCAGAGTTTGCCTACAGTAAATAATACAGTAAATTATTTCAGCCGTCTATAACTTTTTTAGCGATCGCTCGAGTTCTACTTATCAGATTGAGATACAAAATTCACCAGTTTTTATACGCTTTATATTAGCTTCACTTGTATGTTTGTTTGTATGTTTGTAACAGACTCCTTTGGACGCTATTTTGACCCACTTTAAACGGTCAGATTTCATTCAAATTTTGCACACCTGTCAAATACCGATGACAATGCAATTATTCGAAAAAAAAACTCTCTTATAAATAATCCAAACTAAAAAGTAGAAAAAAAAAATAGTTTAAAAAAACTAAAAATCACTTTTTATATAGAAAACCAAACTAAAAAATAGAAAATAAATTTTAATTGTGTAAATAAGAAAAAAAAAGCGTGGGGTGCTTTTTAAGATATTATCGAAATGATAATCCTTCTTCTCATATCTGTCAATGAAATATTTATAACTATTGACCCATGCACCCCACGATTTTTTTGAAATAAAACATTTTTTTCTTATTTATTCTATTAAAATTTATTTTCTATTTTTTAGTTTGGTTTTCTATATAAAGCGTGTTTTTTAGTTTTTTTAAACTATTATTTTTATGTCGAACTCTAAGGTATCTAACACTGAAAACTACACCGCAATCGATCTATTTTTACGTGTTGCAAGAACAAACACAGACACGATTAGAAAAAATGTCATACATATTTTAAGTCCCGTTGACCAAACATTTATTATCATCTTTGTACAGACTTTTTGTTACGTTTTTATTATAAGTAGTTTGTAGTTAGTTCAATATTATGATAATGATAATGATTTTATGGCAATCTCCGGATCTTGAAGTATCCTTATGCTAAAAACTATAATGGTCCATGGCAAAAAATCGCACCAATCCGGCGGCGCTTAGTTGCTACGTGAAAGAGGAAAAAAAAACACTGTTTCGTATTTATTATATCTACTCACTGTCATTATCACTACAATAAAATTGTAGTAAGTAACCCAGTAAATGGATTAACTTATCCAAATTTATCAATATAGCAATCTTGACTAGACACTGGTTTTAATATTACTTAGATAACAAAGAGTTTATATTCTAAATAATGTGTTTGGACACGATACTCGAAGAATTGTGTGTTAAAAACTTAATGATAAAGTTAAATAATTAGAAATTTAACAAACACGGCTTGGCAGGGGATGTTAAGATTGTTAAGAATCCCCGGGCTACGGAAGGGCCGCCAAAATCGACTGACTCTAGCTACGTATAACGGACGCACGTTACGGCTCGACAAACTGGACGCAACTGAAAGAGGAGCTGGGGCACATGAAATGGCAATTTCGGGGGTATGTGTAGTCCGAAGAGAGGGAGAGGATACCGTAACTTTAGAGTCAGCCCATCTTATGTATTTCAGGGAAGGAGACCAACAATCCCAAGACGGTGTCGGGTTTCTTGTCAATAAGGTCCTCTCTAACAACATTGTAGAAATTTCCAGTGTTTTGAATAGGGTTGCGTACCTCGTAATGATAGTAACTGAGAGGTAAACTCACACTTGATATTGGCTGCAAGCTTGAACGTCTCCGTTTGATGAAGTCCACGCTACGACCTAACCTGCTCCAAACCGTTGTTGGATCCGAAACATTCCATTTGGAACCTATTCACTGCCTTGGAAAGCACAATTGACGTTGACATTGACAAGGATTGGACCTTAACCAAGTGGTGGGAATCCTGAGGGAAAAGAGAACCAAGTTCTGCGAGATGCGGCGTACAGACAGGAAATCAAAACTTTCGGTAGAGTCTCTGCAGCTCATTGAGAAACGACGCGAAGATCCAGCAGTCACTTCATCAGATCAGCGGGCTTTGAATAAACAAATATCGAAGCTGGTAAGGCAAGACCGAGAAAGTTGTCGTTGCTAAGCCTGTATTCGTGTTCTCGCGGAAGTTGAAGATTTCTGTACGTCTCACACGCGTCGCAACCCGAAACCAATTTCAAGGATTCCAGGGTCACTCTGACCCGCCACTATATCGAAGAGCTGCCAGAAGTCAGCCTTGACGAAATCGAGATGGTCCTAAAACAGCTCAAAGATGGAAAAGCCCTGGGTGAGGACTGAATTACTACGGAGCTCCTGAAAGCAGGAGGTACTCCCACGCGAGAGCTTCAGCATATGTTTAATTCCGTCTTCCTCTCTGGGAGAACTCCAAAATCATGGAACAAGAGTGTGGTTGTCCTGTTTTTCAAAAAGGGTGACCAGACCCTTTTGAAAAACTATTTCCATTCCCATTTCCCTCCTGAGCATGTCTACAAGCTGTTTTCGAGAGTCATCACGAATCGTCTTGCGCGGAGATTCGACGAATTCCGGCCTGGATTCTGTATGACCACTCACGCCAATTCCACGCAATTTCCTCGCCAATTCCACACCGCCTGCGTGGAATCACGAACAAATTCCACGCAGGCGGCGTGGAATTCGCGTGGAATTGGCGTCTTAAAATTAGAGAATTAAGCCCCAGGCCAAGATACGGCACTATAACCACATCCATACAGTGCGGCAGATTAAACAGAAGACAGAAGAGTATAATCAGCCCTGGACTATGAGAAAGCGTTTGCCTCTATTGAGACTTGGTCTGTTTTGGAGTCCCTGCAACGATGCCAAGTCGACTGGCGCCAAGTCGTCGAGTGTTGAGATGTCTGTATGACGCAGCAACAATGACCGTCCAAGTACAGTAACTAAGCATATTTCCCTGTATCGAGATTTGAGACAAGGAGACGTTATTTCTCTGAAATTGTTCTCAACATACAGACAAACTCACAAACAAACTAACAAATGAACTAACAAACAAATAATCAGACAGACAATGTTCTATTCTTGTTAAGTAACTTATTTTAAGTACCCCAGAGCCCTAGACCATTTTTTTTCTTAATTATCCTCATTGTACAGACTTTTTCGTTTTTATTGCTTTATTATAAGCATAGATAGATTCCAGAACCAGAAGTACCAATATAGGTACCAAATTTTATCATGTTTCGTTCAGACGTCAAATAGTTTTATATTAATTGCTCGGTTTCTACTCATCGGATTGAGATACCAAGTATGTACCAAGTACACCAAATTTTAAGTTAAAACCTAAGCTGTATAACAGTGAAAACTGAATTGCAATTGGTACAGAAGTTTTTACGTGATGTGTGAACAGACGGACACAATTTAAACAAAAAGGTAAATTCTTGACCAGTGGCTTATTTTAAGTCCACTATACATATTTTTTTGTTGTCTTCCTTTTACAGACTTTGTACTCGTACTTACTGCTTTATTATAAGTACGAGCTATAGATAGATTTAGTAACGGAGTCCACTTAAAAAATGGCACCCGTGGCGGTCTTATGTGTAAATGTGATCTCAGCCAAACAAATTCAGAGAACATAGCCGTGAAACCCTAACTATTAGAAATCCATGTAATACATATGTGACCACACAACGCAGTAATGAAATATTTGATATACGACTGGATTCAAACCCCTATACTCCATGGTAGGCAGGTATGAACCATGTCTTTATCATGTTTGGTGGTTGCCTGGAAGAGATCGCTTTTAGCGATAAGGACACCCATTGTTACACTTATTTTACTATTGTTCCTTTATTTTTGTTTGTGGTGTATACAATAAAGAATTTATCTATCTATCTATCTATTTATCTATGAACTGTCTTTAGCTTCTTAGATCACTAACCCAACTGCACCTTCAAAATGCTTCATGAATCGTTACCCTTTCGGGATCGATAGTGTTATCGAACTGAGATAACTAGAGTATGTATATTAATATTTTAATCTTGATCACATAATTAACTTGTATGTTCCCCATATTTGCTTAAATCCTAAGGAATCTCGCAGACTGACAGCATTTGCACGTATAAATGCCATTGCCATGTTGTTAGTAGTGATACATTGTATTGCTACTGTTATTTATAGGGATTTATGACTACATGGCCTCAAGAACGTTTCTAAAAAGCAACCGATACTGACACGCTCTCATAGACATTGGTTACTAACAGCAAAAGGACTTCTTTTAATTTTGCTGATGCGCAGCATTCATTGTAAGAGGTTCTTCAAATTTGATGATTGTAAAAGCGCTACAGTGGCGCCACTGTGGTGCGATATATACAATTTAGCAGCTCTACAGTTACGTGACCAAATTTTAAGTGATGTTTTCAGAACTTAGAAGTTTGGGCACCTTCTAATCAGACGCTTAAAGAAGAGCTGTGGCGGTGCTGTAACTGCTCTTCTAGAAATTTTATAGAAATTTGGAGTGGTGCGGACGTGTTGATCATAAAACGCCCCTCGTCTGCCAAACCCCAAACACGTTACCAATTCGAATCCTCAGTACAATATCGTTGATCGAAATATTATCTGGCTTTCATACGAAATCAAATAATAATATACCTAACAAGTAAATAACCTGATAAGATTACCTAAATCACTGAAATCCATTATTATATTTATTTTAAAAACTCATTGTGCAATTGCTAGCGGTGGAAGTGTTAAGGAAAATGGTGCCAATATTAATATTAAGTTTATTTTTGTGCGCTAACGCGTATCTGGAGATCGAAACTCCTGCGCACAAACAAATTTTTGATGCGAATCTCTTTGAAGAAGTGTTAGATGAAGAGTTGTGCCATGAGCAGATGAAATATTTGATCAACAATAACACCGAGTTGCTGTTGAGATGTAAGTATTTTTGGTTTTTGTAATCGGGGGTAATTGGGCATCGTACCATCGCTCATAAAGAAAGGAAATGTGATGAGATATAATTTGTACTTGCTCGTACTATCTCTCAAAACTGAAAAGGAAAACGTGAGGAGAAATGTAGATTTACTCGGATCATCAGCAATTAAAAACGAAAAAATAAACGTCACACAAAACAACATGTTGACAAAACCCTGAGCATAGTAAGAAAATTCTAAAAAACAATATATAAAATAAGGTTTTATGTAGTGGCCAAGTCATGGTGAAACTTAGAACGGGCTATCACAAATAAATGCGTTTACAACATTTCGTGTCTGTGCTGTTAACCGTTGAGAAGTTCCCTAGTCAGGACCCAACCCTGATTGCATCAACCATCTCACAGTAAAAGTTAAAACTGGCTATCATATAAAAATGCGTACACAAAATTTCGTGTCTGTGCTGTTGACAGTTGAAGATTTCCTTTGTACTTTGTCATAAAAATGCATTGTCATCGGAACTGAACAAACATGTAAAAATTCAACTCTGTATGGTGGTTATTTTACAAGATTTGACTTAAACAAACTATCATACTAATAAACATTGCAAGTTAAATAATAGTAGTTTATAAAACGGTTGCATAATAAGGGCTATTAAAACACGAGAGTGAGTTTAAAAGACGAGCCGTACGCTAGTTTTTAAGCGACTTCAGAAAAGGAGACGGTTATATTTTCGACTGTATGTATGTTGTTTTAATAGTCTCACTCGAGTTTTTGAATACCTAGTTATGTGCCGTTTTAGATACTATATTAGTGTAAAAAAAATGAGTGCATGAGTGTTCATGCAATACGAAATTACTTACTTTTAATGAAAAAAAATGTGTCGTAATATTTTGTTGATTTTGCTGGTAAAAGCTCGTTCGTCGTGTTCGTTGCTGTTTCCGTGATGTCAAATGGAGTCAAATTCTCCTCACTAACACTGCTGTCGGGCATTTTTAATCAGGATAAATCTTTTAATGTAAAGTAAATTATGGCGCCAAAAGTCCACAGCGAATTCGCGCACATACGGTCTGATGCGCGCCACCACAGATAATAAATTACCAAAACTCTCGTTGATCGGAGCCAAACCAGTGCTTTTATGGAAAAAATACATTTAGGTACCTACAAAAAACAGTGTTATAATGTTTTTTTTCTTAAAATGAACAAAATTAAAAATATGTAGCTTACTTCCGCCAAAATTGTAAGTCAGACAAACGATAAATGGTAAAATTAACAAAAGTAAAACCCCAAGCTAAAACAAACCCTACCCAAATTGAACTGTTGTAAAATATAAATGAAATGAAAGCTCAAGCCTGGAAGCGAGAAAAAAAAATGAAAAAAAAACTACAATGTAATACACAATATAAAACACCACGCTAAACAAACCCTACTCAAATAGAAGTAACGTAACACTGATATATTTATATACATATATTATAAAAACACAATAAAAAAACATATACCTCAATCTAAATACCAAACGTCTGACATCAATACGACACGTGTTTCGCCTCTGCACGAGGCATCTTCGGGTGATGTTGACTCTTCGAGTGCTGGACTGTTTTTTTTTTCTTATTAGAGACATGCCGTGCATAAATTTTGTCATTATGCCACAATTTTTGAGTTCATAATCCGGATTTTACGATATGAGTTATAAACGCTTTTAATGACACATTGTGGTCCTGACCTGAGAGAGTAGGTACCCATCAGTGGCAATATGACTCAAGCTTCTTTTTAAACTCCTCATCATGTTCACTTCCTACCCGTTGTTATTACGCGATGATTCACAGACAATTACAAAAAGATTTTATTAATACCAATAAAATGAATTGATTACGATAATAAATAATCAATTTTAATGATTGTGGTTGTGAAATCATTATCAAAATATCACAAAACAAACTTAAGAGGAATCTTTTTTTAAGCTTTTATTTTGTCCATATTCATCCACTACATAAAAGTCTTTAGATCTATCAAGCTATAAACTTTAAAAAAGGATGCATATTTGATTTTGGTTTGTAATAAGTAGTCTACGTGGGCAAAACCACGGGGTACAGCTAGTAAGCCCAAGAGCATTACTTTATTTCTGCTCTGCCTGCAGGTCACTCGCCTGATGGTAAGCGTCACGCCTGTCCATAACAGTTGCAGTGCCACACAGAATTTTGGTTGCAAATTCATGCGCGTCACTGCACTGCGATCGTCACCCTGTCTCATTGCCCAGTAATTTCGCAGGAAACATTACCCTTCAAACCAAAACACAAATGTTTACACACTACTGCTTGGCGGTTGAATATCTGACAAAGGTGTGGTACTTCGCCAGGCACCCTCTTGCGTAAGAGGCCTACCACTACAAAAACACATGCAAGTTTGGTTAACACGTGCAAGTTGTTGTTATAGATTAGTTTCTGACAAATAATATTTTGTTATCGTATCGTATTGGACTTTGTCCTTTAATTTCTCACATTCTTAAAATACGTATTAGATACCAAATGCTGATACATATTTAAACAAATAACAACTTATTGGATTAGAATTGATCGTTCATGTCCACAGCCGCTAATCAATGCTTCGTGTCAAACCGATGAGTGTGACGTTACGCAAACTGACTAATCCCGCCCCCTGTCTGACTTTTAGATTTAAGTAGGTACCTACATCCCTATTTCTTATTTTTTGCAGATTACCCTACTACTAAGTAGTAAAACATGAGCGATGGTGGCCTAACGGTTCTATAGTGCAATTTAAAATACAACGATACCGGGTTCAAAACCTATGCTCCGCACCAATGACTTTTCTGAGTTATGTATGTGCGGTTTTCCATCGCTCTGTGCTTCGAAGGGCACGTTAAGCTGTCGGTCCCGTCTGTTATTGATAAGGCTTGATAAACTCTGGCACCAGAGGCCAGCACTACCTCATACGACAAACAAACAAAAACAGCAGTAAAACGGCTAAAAACTCTCGATTAAAAACATTAGAAATACGATGATCTTCAATATGAATTTAACCCGCATTATTTTCAAAATTAAATATTACTTACCTACTTGATTCACTTAGTTAATTACACCGCATATTTCTAATCCTTATTGGGCTTGGCCTCTTCTACGATGTTTTAGAATTTAACTCGTATTATGGAATCCGTTCAACAATTAAACATCCACAAAAACACATGTAATTTCACTCACTACACGAGGTAGAGGAGATCTCGAGAGGAGATTATGTTTAGGCAAACTTAGTGTAGGACGCCTTGTGGCCAGATGGAGTGACGACCTGCGAAAAGCAGCTGGCAGAAACTGGAGGTGGAGAGCTGAACACCGAGGATTAGGCGTGAATTAGGAGAGGCTTACGTTCAGCAGTGGCCAAGTATAGGCTGATGATGATGATGGAAAAGCACTTGTACTTTCACAGTAACTCTTACTAAATTTTCATTATTTTATTTAACAGTCCTGGACGCCGGAATACGAACTCCACGCGGCCTTCTCGACGGAAACTTGGCCGACCTTGGCAACTACTACCAATGCCTTGACATCAACCACGTGGCACCGTCTACGTCTTCCACAATCGAAGGCAAATACTGTGCGGTCAACCTCCCACTGTCTCAGGACATAGAGCTGCCAAGTTTGCCAGAGTTCCCGGAATGGCCTGACCTGCCCTGGCCAGAGATTCCGTGGCCGGAACTGAACCCGAATACTTCAAGACTGAGAGGAGATGTAGTAGAAAAGCTGTTGCATTATCAGAGGGTTAAGAAGAGTGCTCAAGTGGTTTTAGGAGGAGGTGGTGACAATCGGTAAGTTTGAATGTAAATACGTCGAGCCAATCCACGCCTAAACTAGATGTACTCGTACCATATGACATTAACGAGCACATATTAAAAAAATAGATTTAACCCCTGACCCCCACCCCCATTATAGCTAAGAAACATCTCGGTCACATCAGCTTTCAAATATAAAAAACTCGCATCAAAATCGGTCCATTTGTTTGGGAGCTAAGGATTCTCTCCTGCCCCTACCCCCTATTATAGCTAATAACCATCACGATCACATCGGCTTTCAAAGAAAAAAAAAACCCATATCATATTATGTCCAGTCCATTCGTTTGGGAGCATAATCGGTCGTTTGGGAGCTACGATGTCATGCCAAAGACAGACGACGGATACATATATACATACATATCCTAAATTTATAACACCTCTCTCTTTTCGAGTTTTGAAAAGATCTTCTAAGCTCAAATAACCAAGCCAGTCAAACACGGTATAGTACAGAAATGGTTCAGTTACCTACAGTTTTGTAAAAGTGTACGCAACAATTATTACTAATCCCTTTTCAGAATTGCTGAAGACAGTCTCCTTTCGGCCCTAACTCTCCGCCTGGCCATCTGCATACCTAAAACCTGTACCACAGAGCAAGCTATAGGCGAGCTGCTATTCAATACAACCGAAGTGGGACTCAACTACGAGGATCTTTACTGCCGTCTGCCAAACGACAAGCAGTGGGTCGCCGCGGATTATGTTGCCGTGTGAGTAACATTTCCAAATTCTCTGGTAAAATTGCATTTTGCTCATGACCCTACCAAATGACCTATACCATCTTAAATATAATTACGCGCACTACAGCAGCCAGGCGGCTAATATTGGCAAAGCAGCGCTACTTCCCTCGTAGTCCCTACGGCCTGCGGACTCTCGAGTGAAACCCAATGTTACCCTGCGCAACTATCCTTACAAAAAAAAACTGAATTAAATTTTTACTAAAGGTAGATTTTATGGGTAGCTCTTCCCATATAAATGAAACCTACCATGTTTCATTTATATGGGAAGAGCTACCCATAAAATTAAAAAAAAACAGCCAATAAGGTTCAGAAACCCAATCGAAATGAGAACCTCCTTTGTGAAGTCGTTTAAAAGTAATACCACAGAATAAATAATAGTACAATTATGTTGAGCAAGTTTTCACTGTGGTGATTACAACACAAAAATGTTACAAATTGATGACCTACTCACTAGACATAAAAATCGGATTAACTGTTCGAAAGCTATTGCCGAAGAAAGTTAAATATACCTACATAGCTAAGGTAGCGTACATCGCCGATACGCCCAAAAACAATAAATCTGGTAAAGTCAGGCTGAGATATCAAGATAACAAAATCAGTCACATTACTATCATTCAAATCCCAAAACATGATTAGTCGAATAAAAATGCAGATAAAACACGCGTTAATATCGTCTATCATCGTTATCACTTATCACTGTCGATGATACGTTCATTAATCCGTCGCGTTCCACGCTAACCTAGCTAGATAGGACAGAACTCCAGATACTTATAGGGAAATTGGGTATATTTGCAATGATTCTGAACTTAATCATATCCAAAATAAAATGCAGCACAGTAAATAACATCAGAAATAGTCAAGGGTCATTTAGGTAAAACGTTCACTGCGTTATCGGGTCTATAAAACCCGGTGCGTAACTGTCCCGTGGTGCGGGTGCAAAAATTTTGACTTTACCCTGATGCTGGATGCATAATCTGATATTCTACGAAGTAAGAAGGGAATAATACACTGTTTTATAATAGCCTCATTTTTTACTACATAATCATTCAAAAATATTGTATCGGCAGGTGCTTTCGACCCGATACCGACCGCAAAGAAATTCTTTACGTCAGATTCGTTTTTGTCAGGTGATACCGATGGCCCGATTAAACTTACATTTTCATTATTCTGTCTAGTGCAGTGCTCGAGTGTAGCCATCCATAGCAATATATAAAAGTGAAACGTCTGTATGTTTGTTTGTTTGGGGAGCTTTTACGCGATAACTGCTGGACGGATTTTGATGAAATTTGGAATGGAGATAGTTTATACCCTGGAATAAAATATATAATACTTTTTGACCCGGAAAATTTTAAGTTTCCATGGAAAAACTGAAAAAACTTGATTACTCGCTGTAAGGAACCGTTGCCATGGAGAGAGCATTAGTGATCTACCTACTTTTGCATTGGTTTTTAATATCATAGAAGAACATAGGATGCTTTTTCGCGATAAACTGTAGTCCGCGCGGACGAAGTCGCGGGCGGGAGAGCTAGAATTCGATAGTTTTCAAGTTGTAATTTTATTTGTGTCGATAATAATAATGAATTGTTCCCAAAAACTGTACTTAGTTTATGGCATTGATGCCAGAAGACCAGCAAAAGAAAACTAAGCCTAATATTCTATAATAGGAGGTTAATTGGAGGTTTTTACATCAAAATTACTCAATAAAGTATTTTTTTGTGGAGTCTTTATAAAAACACTTATCTCATTAAAGTAACAACACAAATATATACTTATAATATTGTTTTATTTTTATTTTTATTGTTATAGGTAGTTAATACCGATATCGATGTTTTTCCCAGCGCTAGAAATTCATCGATATCATTATCTTTCAGGCTTTTTTGACCTTACAAATGAAACCCATTATATTTTTTGCTTTATACTAATTGTATTTAGTTACCACTTAATAATTAATTCAGCCAATTCATTAAAAACAAGTTAAAATAAATAAATAAACATTTGAATTATAAATGTATGAATTAATTCCATTTAAACGGAAACCTGTCAACCCGATATATTCGACCTGATAACGCGTATCTGCCAAGTCTAGCGACAGGTCCATTCGGTCCTATACAGCACCAAAGGAAATTAAACAGATCAGACCAACGCGCGTACCATTTTTTTTTTAAAACTTCTGTTTGAGAGCGAAGCCACATTTAATAAGGTTTCTCTAAATCTAATGCACCGACGACCTTCCAAGCCTTCAAATTGATTTCAGATTAAAAACATGGTTAAGACCAATAATAATATTATTTGAGAGATCATTTTCGTTTAATTTTTTCGTCTGGGACTGTACAGCATAACCTTTCGTTTTCCTTTGGCGCCATCTATTTCAGTTCAGGTGTACCTACACCCGAACCTACCTAGGTTTATTTTTATTTGATTGAGCGACGAGACGAGCAGGTCGTTAGCCTGATGGTAAGCGTCACGCCTGCCATACAGTTGCAGTGCCACCCAGAACTTTGGTTATGTACAAAATCTTGCGCGTCATTGCACTGCGCTCGTCCGCAGTCACATTGACCAGTAATTTCGTTGGAAACATTGCCCTTCAATCCGAAACACAGAAATATTTATACACTACTGCTTGGCGGTTTAACATCAAACAAAGGTGTAGGTACCTCACCTACTTACCCAGGCCATACTATTTATTCTGTGCCCAGCGGACTTTTGCGTAAGAGCTTAGAATAAATAATAGATACCTACTTATTACTAAGGAAAGAGGCCTACCACTACAAAAGGTCGGATGTACCTAATACTTGGGAAATCATCCTAAGTAATTAATTATTCATAGTAATTATTAGTACATTACATATCTTCTAAGAGGTATTTTTTTAAGAATACACTTCAACAGACCGATAATGCCATCTTGCCGTTTGTTCTTGAACTAATTGCCTTTCTCCCGTCACAGTGTTCTGTTTTCTACCTTCATCCAGCACAAACTTCTTCATTAAGTGCTTATTACTTGAATTGAACTAGATGGCGCTTGCGCACGAAAAAATAATAGAAGTTTTCTTCAGAGAGAATTTTAATTAAATAAATGAATAGAAATATTATATTCAGGACTATTCACATCAATTTCCTAAAAACGGGGGTTCAAGCGGGCCCAAGTGTTGAGAGTGAGTATCGATTACTATGAGAAGCATGAAAGTGGGGCAAGGCATGTGGCGAAGTTAAACCTGTCTTATGTGCGTAGATTCAAATAGGTATAGATTATTTTACACGCCACAAATATAATTGAGAATTATTGAAACGATAGAGGACTTGAATCTTATTTTAGTCTTATCTTACATAAGAGTCAATGATAACGAACTATGTATGATACCATGAAATCACCCGGGAGCCACAGCAAGCAGTTGGATCTTCCTACAAAGGGGCGAAGAAATTATCAACTTCGGAATTACAAAACCCGCTGGAATTCTTCTATTCCTCATTATTTCATCTCTTTATGACTCGGGACAGTTTAAAGTCGGTTCAGTGGGTATTTTAGGAGTCCCCATGGCCTCCAACCTCCTCTGTATCCACCCCGTGCCTCCAGACTTCCCAATTAGATTTCACTCAATGGTAAAAATCTTACATGTAAAATGAACATTATATTAATAATAAATTATAACTATAATTAAAATGCTATAAATATAATGGAATGGACTCACCGGATTAATCGCTGATTATTTCCTCGACCCTTCTTCTCTCTCGGTAGGTAGGATTCTCTTTCGTGAATCTTGTGCGGCACCAAGGTAATCTCTCCTTAATTAACCCATTCAAACTTATCGGCTGGTACTTCCACTGTACATAAACACTTCACTACACATAGCACTTTACCCATTGGGTACTCTTTGAGCTTCTACGCTGCCGGTCCCGGAACGGCTCATACCGAACCGAGCACCGCGCCCCATCCATGACCGCTCATTTCTCATTTTTTCCGCGCCTTTTCAGTCTGTTTCCTACCACGAGGCAAACTACGCCAGTAAGGTATCTTTGGCAAAACTCGACACAACTTACCCTCTTTTTACGGAAGTCGAATCATTTTTTTTGACGTTCCATTTTTTCGATCGGAAAATAAGGATAGTTTCAATAGAAATTTTCGAACGAAAGTCAGTGAACGCAAAACAAACGTACGTAGTACAGACTTAGTATTAAAGTGTTCTGTGCTTCGAGCATAATATATCCAATGGAGATGTTAAAGCAAGGCGTACCCCTCTGCTGGCCATATGGCACGACTCGGCCATTCACGTTATATAAAACTATTTCACTCACGACTGCGGCCATTCGGTATCGTTTCGTGTCGCAAAGAAGAGCTCCGTGAAAATGGTGAATCGTGGGGTATTTTTGTGCAGAAGGCGATCAGAAACATCAAACAGTTTTACGACGCCATCGTCTTGGTAGAAGGCGTAGTGCGGAGAAATGTTGAGTAAAATTGAATGATGGAATGAACGTTAAATTATCTCTAAATGTGGAGTGTTAGTAACTTTTTCGATTATTTAGTAATTGCAGGGACGTATTAAGACGAGCGTTCACGCCAACTTATGCCGCGTTCCACCTATAAATGCTATACCATTTGTGTTAACACGAATGACTAGCGCTCAATCAGCGTTTCTCTTACGAAAAACCAGCAATGTTAGCACGGTTGACATCTACAAGTGAAACGTGTTGCTGCTCAACACAACTGTGGCCGTATTACAGAACTTGGTTTCAATCATATTGTCACTTTCTTCGTAGCAATTTCGACTCTATCGCATCGCATTAGTGATAGTGATATTGAAAATCGGATTGAAACCAAGGTAGATAATAGCACTACTGTTTTATTTAATTTGTACACCATTCCCTCATCCCAATTAATTTAAAACTAGGAAATTAAAATAATTATCGAAAAGCTTACACTTATACCGCAAGGCCAAGCAAAACAATGTTATTTTTTTTTAAATTACATTCTCTGCCGCTAAATTTTGACACTTTCAAAAAGTAGCATTTCGAACCCACAAAACAACATGGGTCTGACGATGCTAGTTTCCGAAGCTAGAAATTTTAACATTTTGCATTGTGGAACGTTTGACATTTGTTATGTGTGCTAGCATCGAGGGCTTGTGGAACGACATTGGGGCTAAAAAAGTTAACATTGCTAGCATTTTGCTCTAAGTGGAACGCGCCTTTAGTATAACCAATGACGCGGCGGGGAGAGAACGCGCGTCGTGCGTAGACTCTTCGTTTCCGAGAAATAGACATTGCGATCGCCTGGGAGGCGATCATTAGTATTAGATGATTTGAATGATTTAAGGGTGATTATTTGACTGAATTAGATGAATAATTATTATTTCGTATAGTTATTTAGTAGAGGTTAAGTTCATATAAGTTTTTTTTTTTTGTTTTATTCCAAAATTAGCCTGCCAGGCGATCATTAGTAGAAAGTGGTAATATAATTTATATTAGTAATCTAGGGTTAAGTGTTTTAATCTACATTTAAAAAGCGATGTGCCATTAACTCACTAAACACTTACAACGCTGACATTTTGCCTGTTAGTATAATATAGGCTGTAAACGATAATTATGAAAGGAAGTTACGTAAGTAATGGGCCGGATTAAGAGGGTGAAAAAACAGTTCTGAGTTTCTATTAAAATTCATGTTATTTAAGTTAGGGACACAACTCAACGTTTGGTATTATGTTAATAGTTTAGAATTTTCAAAAATATTTTAAAATTATAAAATCGTAGCTTTAGCCCGCAACTTCGTCCACGTGGACTACAGTTTATTTCGTAAAAAACATCCCATGTTCTTCTAGGATATTGAAAACCAATGCAAAAGCATAGCACCAACGTATTGTATTATCTTTGGCACCAACGCTCTTGATGCTTTTTGACAGAGTTATTATTTCGTTTCTATGGCAACCGTTCTTTACAGCGAATAATCAACATTTTGCAGTATTCCCGTGGAAACTTAATATTTTCCGGGATAAAACGAATTCTATGTTTTATTCCAGGGTTTAAGCTATCTCTATTCAAAATTTCATCAAAATCCATTTAGCCGTTATCGCATTAAAACTCCCCAAACAAACATATTAACATTTAGATAGTGATGTGGATTGCTAGAACTTCCGTTAGGTCTATTGTCCTATTATTGACCTCAAAGATCTGGAATTATAGCCATACCGTGTCCGTTATTTTTTTATTATTAATTTCAAGGAAAAAAGCCCCAACGAATAAAAGTTCTTGAGTATCAGACAAACAAACTTACATGAAGGTTTGCATTAAAAATAAATTTAGAAAGTAGCGAAAATTCGCTCCACGAGGGTTTCGTTGGAAATGGGAACTCTAAAATATAGATATTTTAGGGTATATCGCTTGAATGAATAAAGGAAGTACTTACCCCTTATTTTTTATATCTCAGGTTGTCGAAAATTCTGTACAAATACTTAATGTACATAAGTTTCTTCAAATATACTCAAATTGTATATAGCTATATATTATCATCTCGTTAACATAAAAGCTTCCTTTTTCATATTCAAGGGACCGTAGACATAGTATTCAGTAAAACCACGTTCATTTCATTCATTTATCGTTCAGGTTTACCGGTCTTTGTGATTGCCCATCACTAGAGATTATCGTAGTGTGCGTCTTAACACTTTATGCTGTATTTTATAACTGAGTGCGTATTTTATGATGGTTTGCAAGATTGTTTTAGTGTGCGTTTACATGAATAAGATTTTGATATGCGCGTGTGCAATGCGTATTTACCTCGTCCCCCGTTAAAATTGGCAGAAAATAATGTTTGCAGATTAAAACGTTAGCATCTCCATTGAATATATGCTCGAAGGTTCTGTGAAGAAACTGAAAGAGAAACTATGAGAAACATTTCAATCATTTTTTCGTTTATAAATAGCATATCGTGACAAGACTGTTTATAGTTACTTAAATTGATTATTAATCCCATTAAACTAACTATAATGTTGATTGAAATTCAATTGTTGGTTAAGTAATACGCACCAGATTGTAATTCGACTCTGGTTGCCTGCAATAGGGGTCATTAGTTTTTAATCATTTGGCGAAAATAACTGTTAAAAAAACTAATTATGACCACATTTATCTTCGCCTTGGACATTTGTGGGCGAAATTAGCGTTCTGAAAGTTTTCGATCACCGTTAGTTTTGTATGTTTAAAATGACATGTTGACATAGGAAAACAGACTTTATTTCGTCCGGCATAGGGTCATTTTTCATACGGTTTGGAAAGGATCGGAAGTGTCAAAAATTGCAAAAATGACAAAAGTGTTGAAAATGTTCGAAACGAACGGCTTGTTTTAATTACTCTGTGGTTTTAATGTACATTTCGAAACTACTCACAACGCCATCTCACCATCTGGCAGGGATAGTCATATTCAACAATTCTGTCATTTCTGCAGTGCTGCCAGCCGTACTATTTAAATCGTATTCATACGACCTTTTTGCAGCTGATACGATGTACGATCATGCATTCAAAATCGTACGCAAATATACGACCTTTTCCAAATCTTTCAATCTTTATAACTAAATAGAAAAAAAATGTTACATGAGGTTAATCTTATTGATAAAAAAATAAAACAACAGACTTGAACGAGCCATAAACTTCTTCTTTGTATATTTTATGAACGCTTTCAATAAAACTTTTAAACCCTCTGTACAACTTGTACTTTAGAAATAAGCAGCATGTCCACATACTATCCTGCAGCCGTATCTTAAGCCATGCGCTAGTTGCAATAAGATTTTCAAAGCAATATAGTCACTAAAATTAAAATAATACTTATAAATTTGTTATTGGGATTTGAAGTTATAATTATATTACGTACTAGCTTTCCCGCCCGCAACTTCGTCCGCACGTTTATCGCAAAATAAGGATCATATGTTCTTCTACGATATTAAAAACCAATGTAAAAGTAGAGCAATAACGCTCTTGATGTTTTTTGACAGACTTGTTATTATTTTATTTCCATGGCAACCGTTCCTTACAGTAACTAATCAATATTTTCCAGTTTTCCCATGGAAACTTACAATTTTCCGGGATAAAAAGTGCTGTAAGATGATGATGATGAAAATTATCCCATGTTTTATTCCAGGGTATAGGCTATCTCCATTCCAAATTTCATTAAAATCCGTCCAGCCATTATCGCGTGAAAGCTCCCCAAACAAACAAACAGACAACGTTTCACTTTTGTATATTGGTATGGATTTAAATTATTTACTATTGTTATATTGAAATTTCAAACCGTACTAATTTTTGTCTTGAGTTTTGTAGCAAAATACGATTTTTCCTAGTCTATGGTACGATCCCCTAAAATAAAGTTGGCAACGCTGCTTTTCAGCCAAAATAGAAAAAAAAGTATAAATAATTTATTTTGTCTGTGTTTTTATTTTACTTTTGATTGCTGATTGAAAGAGTCAAAGAGAATATAATCACTACGTTTAAAAAGAGTAAAGAAAATATTGAACATAATTCTACGAACAATACATAAAAGAAAATAATAAGATAAAAGTTTATCGTTTTTCCATGAATGGGCTCACTTCTTGCTCGCGGTTCGGTCTCGCCTCGTTTTGTTTACTACCGATGGGTCCCTGGTTAGGTACTTGCAAGGTCTTCGGAAGAGCAGGTACCTCGATCTTACTCAGCTCGTGAGGCTGCTGACACGATGATGCGACCGCTCAAGCCCAAGCACAAAGACAACCCCATCCCGGGTCCAGGCATTCTTCACACTAAATCGAATCGCTTCCTCAGAAACTCCGACAAAGTTATGCCTGTCCCCTTGAGCGCAATTTTGCGTAAGCTTGTTGCCGAAAGAGAGATCACGGACTTAAAGCAATATTGGCATGAGCTTATCTGAAAAAGACGAACGGCCCATCCAATGGCAACAACTGATATCTGCCGCTGTAAATTCAGTTACCATCAACTGCTCTACAATGTCTTCACTATGATATTGGCAGTTTCTTTCTTCTTCTCCTCGGGTATGCCTTAGATTTGCAAAATCTTTTGGTGGGCTTGCATCTTCTTGGTGTCGGACTCACAGGCAACTAGAAAAATCTTTAGAGGCTTATTGAAGTTCTGCCTGAAATGCATCCGCCCTTTGCAAGAAAAGAAGCTGTAGCTGTGCATGTGACTCCCATACATCCTCCAATTTGTGCAATATTACTAATGTTAGTTTCAATTCCAAAGATAAAAGCTGTGCATATGTAATGTGAAGAATAATTCCCCGATAAATCCATATTAAAAATGAACAAGGTTAAAATATGTAGCTTCCGCCAAACTGTAAGTCGTAGACAAATTATAAATGCTAATATTTTTGGAGTGTACTCTGTATTCGATAATGTTTTTTTTTTCATTTTTGTCTGTCTGTCTGTATCATGGCCGCGCATCACGCCGAAAATACTGAATGAATTCAAATGAAACTTGATTGGTAAAACTAATGGACAGATTTTGATGCAACTTGGTACCTACAGTCATAGTTCATATGAAAGGTTAAAATTAAGGGGCCAAAGTTATGTTAATTTTGAAGGAATAAATATCTAATAAAATATCTATACTTATAATAAAGCAATAAGTACGAAAAAGTCTGTACAAAGATAAAATTAAAAAGAAATGATCTAGGGTACTTAAAATTAGCTATTGAACAAGAATATAACATATTTTTAAATCATGTCATTCTGTTTGTCTGAATG
This sequence comes from Alsophila aescularia, assembly GCA_946251855.1. NCBI lineage: Eukaryota > Metazoa > Arthropoda > Insecta > Lepidoptera > Geometridae > Alsophila > Alsophila aescularia. The sequence goes on along the minus strand of OX276383.1, from coordinate 45,168,064 downwards.
TTTGTTTTTTCGCACATCATGTAAAAACTACTGGGTCGATTGTGATGCGATTTTCATTGTTGGTTAGCTTATAGTTTGCCTTAAAATCTGGTGTAATTGGTATCTCAAACCGATGAGTAGATGCCGAGCAATCAATAAAATCTTTTTAAGGACTGATTGAATTTTGATCAAATGTTGGTATATTGGTATTTTAGATCTTGGAAAAGTACATAGAGTACTTTTAACCCAGAGAAATGATAAATAAAAAAATATTATTTTATTTTTCAGTGCTCTATTCTCATTCCTTGGATTGCTGCTTATTGCGAGCACGGGCTACGATTTATATCAAACGGTGATGCTTGGCAATGGTAAGTTTCTATTTTGTTTGTATCATAATCATCTAACATCCACTGGGGAACATAGAGCTCCCTCTCCTGAACGTAGAACTCCACCAGGAGCTGTTGTTCGCCCCATGACTCAACAGGTTCTTTGGTGAGCTTTTATGCTAAGCACGAAAAGACCTAATGTTTTTTGAAAAAAACTACATCCACATTCTGATATCACAAAATATCCCTTAATTTCATATTGTTACATCTAAATCTGTCCTGCAGTTCTTGAGTCTTGTATCACGAGTGAATCACAAACCAGTGATTAAAATTCATGAGGAAAAAGTGCAATGCATATTTCTCAAAAATTTCTTATCGGAATTAATCACCAGACTAAAACAAAGCTACACTATGAATAATTATTTTAAAGGAAATCTGAAACAACAATCCGTCATCATGACTTTCATAATAATAATTATTGTAATCATAGTACTAGTAATCTGAACTAATATCATGTACAATTGATTTCAATCAACTTTATTGAAATAGATTGTATGATAATAATACAGGCTACAGGCCTGATATACAAGCTGAGTTTTTTAACAGGGATCTCTATAGCCACAATGATAACCGTGAAAGATTCTGAAATGTATAAAAAGTGCATATATATAAGTTTTTGTTAAATTGTCTATTTTCTATAAAGAGATAATATAATATTAAATATAAAAAAAATTGTTGAATTTTATTTTTACATGTTGGTTCAGTTCCGATGACAATGCATTTTTATGGTAAGCATGACATGAATCGATGTCAAGAATTAGCTCCAGATAAAGGAACACTTCAACAGCACAGAGATGAAATTTTGTGTACGCATTTTTAAGGTTTACAAAAACATGGTTACTGCACTCAAGGTTGGGTCCTATGGAACTCCTCAACGGCCAACAGCACAGACACGAAGTATTGTATAATATGCATTTCATTGTGATAGCTTAATCTAAGTTTCATTATGACATGGCTACTGCATAAAAGCTTTTTCATAAATGTGTTTTACGTATTTAAATTGTTATTGAGATTTTTGTAAACCAAAAACAATAATTTGTTATTGATACCATAGACGTCCCGGTACTTCTTAGGAGGCATACATGGATAGTTATTCATACAAGATGAGTTTTTTTTCATCATCCATACCACAGTGCATAAAGACGAAAGTAGAACACAAGCGTGTTCTGCCTGTTCCACAATTTTAAAGTCACTCAGCGAGCTATGGAGAGAGCTATGCTCGAAGTTTCTCTAAAGGAAAGAATCCGAAATAAAGAGATCCGCAAGAGAACTAAGATAACCGACATAGCTCAAAGAATTAGCAAGCTGAAGTGGTATTGGGCCCTGGTCACATAACTCGAAGAACTGACAACCGTTTGGGGTAAACGAGTTCCAGACTGGAGACCGCGTTTAGGCAAACGCAGTGTAGGGCGCCCGCCGGCCAGATAGAATGACGACTTGCGGAAGGCGGTTGGTAGCGACTGGATGGGAAGAGCCGAAGATCGGGATCAGTGGGGCTCACAAAGAGAGGCCTACGTCCAGCAGTGGATGAATACGGGGGGATGAATTATGATGAGTTTTTTTTAACAGAGATCTGTTTCTATTGAAGCTGCCATAGAGATTCCAGCTAAAAATTTAAATGATTCTTTCTGATTGATACCAGCCCACCAATTCAGAACCATTTGATAATGCACCGAATTGGTTCGATTCAATATTGTTCTTGAATCAAATAATAATAATAATAATATATTCGGGACATTTCCACTCCAATTATCTAGCCCCAAACTAGGATACCCTGGGCACTAGTTTTTTTTTGTTTTTTTTTTATTAAAATGTATATTTTCCAGCTACTCCATGCTGTATCGAGTGCATCAACATGACAGATGTAATCGATTCCGTACCGTAATAAAAAACGAACCGAATCTTCAAGCCAAATGTTTGGAATTGCTCAAAAATAAACATTCGATTCAAGAACTATATTGAATCGAATTGATTCGGTCCGTTATCGAATGGTTCTGAATCGCTGCCCTGTGCTGTGTTGACACTATAAATCATAGCATATCTAATAGTGACGTAATTTATTGATTTGTAATTTAAAATCTAAAGCACAGGGACATTGAGGATTATACTATCTACATTTAATCATAAATTGTCTTGCAAGGCGGTAATGAAATCATAGCATATCTAGCGATGACGTAATTTATATAGATTTGTATTTTTTTTATCTAATGCACAGTTACATTAAGGATTATACTATCTACATTTAATCCGGATATAGCTGTTAGTAGGCCTCGTAATTATCATTGGAATGTCCAGGCTTATAGGTTTACTAGCTGTGCCCGCGACTTTGCCCGCGTCCCAGAATAAATAATAGTACAAGTACAGAAGGCTAACTGAGTAAAGTCATTTAAATAAATAGCGACTCTCGCTACAACGCTATAAAGTGCAATTTAACTCGCACGGCGCTGCGAGCTTTCAATTATATTTACCTAGAAGGCGCTCGCCCACCGCGAGCAGGCTAGAATGCACCGTATCACAACGCGCGAGAATTTCCATTGCTCTAACCGTTTCAGAATCGCTCGGTCCCTTTTTCGCTCGGTAGGGTTGTATTAAGATATGACTAGGTACTTGTACTACTAATTATTCTGTGATATGTTATGACTTAGATATTGTAACAGAATAAATAAGTAATAATGTATTATGTTATTACTTATTATTATAAATTAAAATAGTTCTATTACATACAATGACATTCTTATCAGAATAGACCTACTACCTCATTTTTACTACCTACCTATCCCGTTTTCAGACCGCCCGATAACTTTAGTGAGATACCTACCTACGTGTCGTTGGTTGATTATGATTATATCCTATAGGTATTGCACTTTGATGAATAAAGGTGCCTGTCTGAATTCCATGCTTTTTAATGAGTGAAAAATAAATTGCTACCTACGTAATAAAAGGTATTAAAAGTAGTTAGACATATATTATATAAATTTCTAATTAGTTGTAGGCTACTTACTAAGTCAGCACAGTAATTCATTTTCCGATCAACAATACCTACTATAATCAATTATAAAATTACGTTGATCGATTTAATAAACGACTTTATTTCTGCGCGGAAAACCTTAAATATGCGTAGCTTCGGTATGGAACACAAATGAAATAACATAAAACTATAGGAACCTACGTAATAAAAAATTATCAATATCTAACTACATAACTAGGATCTATTATAGGTATTACAATTTATTACCTTTCAATATCCTTTGGAAGCGTAAAGAATGACAATTCGACATTTCTATCACTATTCAAACAGCCGAATGCTATGCAGTACTTTCTAGCTTTCTTCTTGGTACTCATAATTAAAACACGAATAAAGTTTGTCAATAACTTTACGTAAGTAGGTGCTCTATCGCTAAGTACAAGGCGCGCGACTCATCGAGCGCACGCTTGACACTCGACTGAACGGTCCCGAATATTGGGTCCTCGAATTTATTTGTACTTGTTGCGGAGTGCGACCGCCCTGGCCGCGTGGTCATTTCATTTAAAAGTAGGCCACACGTGTTATTCCAGGACCAAAAGTACCTATAAAGTACAAAATACTACAAAATTCGTTCAACCGTCAAATAGTTTCTTTTCAATTGCTCGTTATCAAATCATCAGATAAAGATACCAAGTACCCCAGTTTTTAAGTCAAACCCTAAGCTATCCAACCACATCGCATTCGGTCCAGTAGTATTTACGTGATGCGTGAACAAACATACAGATAAACAGAAAGACACGATTTAAAAGAATGTTGTATTCATGTTCAGTAACTTCTTTTAAGTACTAGGGTACAGTGCTTAAAATAAGGTACTGGTAGATTTTTTCAAATATCTTTTTTTTTTTCATGTTTTGTGGTACTTAATTACTGCTTCATTATAGGTATAGATAGATGCTAACTATAATAAAAAATTAAATAAGAAAGACGAAACATTGAGACGCAAAAACTTCATTTTTTTTAATAATATTCAAAATTTTATTTCATCAAGTTTTATTCAACACTGATTGAGATAGTGGAAGGAGCTAAGAAAAAACAAGCATCACTTCCATCATCAGCCTGTATTCGTCCACGGCTGTACTTAAATAATACTAGTGACTCGCCCCGGCTTCACTCGGGTAGCTCTCACACCGCGGCATTTCCCGTCGTAACTTCTAAATAAAACTGACTAATTTTTGTATACATTTCTAGATCCAAAGCGAATCAGCAAGATCTACACATCTTTCTCAGTTTACACGAACACTCGTCGTCTAATTACGTACACGCCTGTACCCGGCGCCATAGAGTGCCTCGACGGCGTACGCTCGTTCGCTATGATGTGGGTCATCGTGGGCCATACGTACGTCAACCAAGTGTCCGACCTGCTGGCCAACCCGATGGAGGTCATAAATGTAAGTATTTTCAAGTACATAACTGTGTCCACCGTCATACAGTACTTCAATGGCTTTCGATCCTTTTCCATGACGTGGGTCACTGTGGATCAATACGTAGGTCAATCAAGTGACGGACCTTCAGGCCAACCTTATGGCGTCGTCGATAACGTGAGTTCTTCACTGTATATATCCGGCGCCTTAGAGTCCGCGCGTCCGCTCCTTCACCATAATATGAGTCATCGTGGGTCACACGTACGTATACCAGGTGTCCGACCTGCTACTTCTCCAGTGTGACACCTTACACGTGACCTTAGTGTTATGATCTTGGCGAGCGATTTACCACGTTCCTGTTGGCTCGGCGACGGCGACTGAGGATCAGCAAAAAAATCGCGGTTCTTTGGAACTAATCAACCCGGTTCTAAGACCTAGGCTAGAATACTCGCCCGTCCATCAGGATTTTTACAATTTAACCCGCTTTAAACTTATATTTCACAGTGGATAATGTCACCACAAGCAGTCTGGATCACGATGGGGCCTATAACAGTGGACACTTTCTTCATGCTGAGTGGACTTCTGCTCGTCTATACTACTACTGGAAAACTTACCAGATGTAAGTAAATCTATCACGGACTGAAATATTTATCTATGACTTTCTCCGCCCCGCGGTTTCACCCGCATGTACAAGGATCAAAAGCTAATACAAGTTAATATCCAAAATAAACTATTTTTTTCCAGAAAGGGTCCCATGTATTATATAGATCCGTTCAGCCGTTTCAGCACTTAGTGGTAACAAACATACATATATACTAACATCAGAGTACATACATATATAATAATTATAATAAAGCAGTAAGTAACAAAAAGTCTGTACAATGAAGATGATAAAAAAAGACATACGTACGTAAAAAATTGTATCTGTCTGTATGGATTTGAAATGTTGACTGCTTATTGATATAAATATATACAAACTTTTCATTATGACTACGGAGCTGAAACGTGTTCACGATGAGACTGGTCCTTAAGCTTAAAGTCACTCAGCGAGCTATGGAGAGAGCTATGCTCGGAGCCTCTCTGAAGGACAGAATCCGGAACGAGGTGACCCGCTGAGAACCAAGGTAACCGACGTAGCTCAGAGAATGAGCAAGCTGAAGTGGCAATGGGCTGGTCACATTTCACGCAGAACCGACAACTATTGAGGGAAACGAGTTCTAGAGTGGAGACCACGTTACACTCAAAAGGCAAACGTGGGACGCGCACTGGAGATTTATTTTGTCGTATGAGTTAGTGCTGGCCTGTAGTGTCAGAGTCTGTCAGGCCGCACGAGGGCCTCTGATATGGCTTAACGACTGCTATTAATCAATAACAGCCGGGTCCGACAGTTTAACGTGCCCTCCGAGGCAATGAAAACCGCACATCCATACCTATATATAAAAGTGAAACGTTTTCTGTTTGTTTATTTGGGGAGCTTTCACGCTATAAAAGATAGACAGATTTTGATGAAATTTAGAATGGAGATAGCTTATACCCTGGAATAAAAAATAGGATACTTTTTATCCCGGAAAATTGCAAGTTTCGGATAAATAAATGTTGATTACTCGCTGTAAGAATCGGTTGCCATGGAAACGAAATACTAAGTCAGTCAAAAAACATCAAGAGCATTGGTGCTATGCCTACTTTTGCATTGGTTTTTAAAATCCTAGAAGAACATAGGATAGTTTTTTCGCGATAAACAGTAGTCCGCGCGGACGAAGTCGCGGGCGGAAAAGCTAGTAACTTATAAAAGTCATTGGTGCGGAGTCTTGGACTGAACCTGGGATCGTTGGATTATATGTTGCACTATTGAACCGTTAGGCTACCATCATATGGAGAGCCGACTTACAAAAGGCAGACTGGTTAAGTAGATCCGAAGATCGAGCTCAAAGGCTCACTAGGAGAGGCATACGCCCAGCACTGATAACCCACTGCTGTATAGGCTGATGATGATGAATCTTTTCTTTCCCAGCAAGGCTAATGAAGAACCTACACATGTTCTACCTCAATCGCCTCCTGCGCATGTTCCCCGTACTCGCCGCCTTCGTGCTGATCCAGGCCTCGATTCTGAACCGCGTGTCCGATGGACCCAACTGGAACATCATGGCGGCACACACAGAAAGATGCCGCGTGTATTGGTGGTCGACACTGTTGCACGTGCAAAACTGGGTTAATCCAGCTGAGATGGTAAGAATAATTTGATTTATAAATGCACCCGCAAAATTGATACAAAATGTAATACTAAACTGGCTTAGTTTTCTCTTTGCTTAATTTTGGGGTTCCCTTAACTCAAAAGGAAAAAAGGAACCCATAAAAGATCTTTCGTTGTCAGTCTGTTTGTCTATCAATACCCTTTTTCTCAGGAACGCGTGAAGGTATCAAGTTGAAATTAATATCAAATACTGTCTTCAGTCCAAAGGAGCTGTTAAAAAAACCAAACTTCTGTGTCATCGCAATCAAAAGATACAGCCGTTTATCCCGCATATTCTGTGTCATCGCAATCAATACAGCCGTTTATCCCGCATATTCTGTGTCATCGCAATCAATACAGCCGTTTATCCCGCATATTCTGTGTCATCGCAATCAATACAGCCGTTTATCCCGCATATTCTGTGTCATCGCAATCAATACAGCCGTTTATCCCGCATATTCTGTGTCATCGCAATCAATACAGCCGTTTATCCCGCATATTCTGTGTCATCGCAATCAATACAGCCGTTTATCCCGCATATTCTGTGTCATCGCAATCAATACAGCCGTTTATCCCGCATATTCTGTGTCATCGCAATCAATACAGCCGTTTATCCCGCATATTCTGTGTCATCGCAATCAATACAGCCGTTTATCCCGCATATTTTGATATTCTTGCTAGTATCAAAATCTGCAGGGTACTTCCGCTTGAATTAGAATCATGAAATTTGCGCAAAAGCAATGTCTTATAGCACAAGGGAAAATCCGAAAACCGTAAATTTGCAGTTACATGAGTTACATCACAACAATTTTTTATTTGTTGTTTTTACTGAAATCTCGGTGCTCGAGTCCGACTCGCACTTGGCTGGATTTTAAATGTACCCTCAAATTGGATATAAAATGAAGTACTAAACTAGCTTCGTTGCCTAAATCCTTATTTTTAAATGTACTTAGGTATTTTTTATTGCAATATTATCTTTTCAAGTGTTATCTATCTACTTCTGTAATATTATGACTCACATACAAATGCCAGCCCGATACCAAAGATCCCTACTACCAGTGTTGCAATATCGTGGTTTTCCTTCACCGATATATGCTTATCTGTCGTGGTTGGTTGTTTAGAAGCCACTGCTTATGGCGCGGCGTGACTGCACCTGCCATCATCACTTCAAAAAGATCTCTAGGACTGATATACGTAAGGTAACACAGTGCGAACAGCGAGGCAGGCGCCAACACAGGCCGCCTGTAACACCCGCTGACAGCGCCCGCGTTCTGTGGGCCGAAGATTCCTAATATTTTGATGTGTAAACATCTAATGGCACGGTACGGGGGTAACGCCGACGGTTGGCGTGACGATCGATCGGTTCCGCAACGCGAGCGCTCGTGGCTCGTCGGCTCTTTCCGCATCAGCTCGACCATATTCATGTTATAAGCCATCACATATATTTTTATTTGCAAAATGTAAACACTCCAGTTGGGAATTGAACTCCGATACTAAAGATCGCCAGTGAAACGATGTCCCATCGCGCCATCCAGACTTATGGTACTAGGCTGAAAAGTTAGTACAGATCAGCTCAAGGGCTGCTTGACCAATGAGAGCGCACGGTGCAAAACGGTTGTTCGTTGTTTTAGTATTTTTTTATGTTTACACATCTGCTGGGCGTCCCGCGACGGCTCATTTTTTTATGTTTACACATCTGCTGGGCGTACAACGACGGCTCATTTTTTTTTCTTTTCTCCTCAGTGCCTGGCCCACAGCTGGTACCTAGCCATCGACGTTCAACTCTACCTTATATCACCGCTGGTGTTGTTCTGGGTGCTGGGCAACAGGAAGCGAGTGGCGTGGACAGCGCTGTCGGCTGGCCTGATACTGTCTCTGGTCGGAGCTAGTGTGTACAACTTCATCATGGAGTTCCAAGCTGGGCCGGTTATTCCATCGTAAGTTATTTTGGCTCGAACGAAATGACAGTTGCTATGTGTTTTTTTCCCAAGTAATGTGCAACCGTATCATAATTTGTTACTATTAAGTGGTGGTAGTGATTGTCCAAGAAAAAACGGAACCCTTATAAGATCATTCGTGTGTCTATCTGTCCGAATGTCACAGCCAATTTGTTCCGGGTCGACTGGACTGATTAAGTTGAAATTTGGTACACATGAATTTCTGTGACACAAACACGGACGTGTAACGTAAATAAATGAACGTTGAATATGGGCGTCATTTTTGGGAGTCAAATAAGAAAATTAAAAAACTTTTTGCAAACTGTACCTTGTCACATATCAAATTAAAGGGCTTAAGCAAACTTATTTTATTATTACCACTTTTTTATTGTGTCACTTTCTTGTTTGTCTGTCTGTCGTTCCGGGTGGAATCTTGCAACTCAAATATCGAGCACTTCCCGATTAGCTACCCGGCTGAAACTTTTAGGGTAGCTCACAAATAGATGACAATAAAAAAAAAAGAGTGGTGTTTAGTTTTTTTAATCAACACTTGCTGCTTATTGACCGAGAGAGCGCGAAGCTCGGGCGAAGCGTCTTCGTTTCAGCTTGGACAAAAATGCTTTCGTAGGTCCGGATGTTCTCTACAGGTTGCATTTCTCAACCGATCTAGACGAAACTTGGTATACAGGCGAATTTTTAGCCGTCGGGGTTTTTAATTCCCCCAAAAAAGGGTAAACAGTTTTTACCCTTTTTACTGAATCTCCGCCATATTAAATCCGATTTCGATGGTTATTTTTTTATATCAAAGGTAGTAACTTAAAGTTAGTCTCATAAAAAAATGGTAAAGATCGGGTCAGGATCTTCGGCGTGATGAGCAGAATAGCTTCTCAAAATGCAGTAACTTTCTCACTTTTAGTTTTTTCTACCAGTGAAATCAGCCCTTTGCCCACTAGGTAGGGATTGATGGAGCACCTTGTTTATTAATGTTAGTTTTACATTAAGTTAACCAGATGGCGCTTCTGTGCACAACTAGATTGTTTGCAAAAAAAAATTGTGCATGGGATGTCTATCGCTCACAGATCCACTAGTTATATCATTTTTTTTAAGTTGGAGAATTTACGTCTATTTTCTTAAATAACTTTGTCAAAAATAGATAAATGTACCTTATATTTTTATAAGTATTCATTTATATATTTTTTTACTAAGTTATTTAAGTGTATAAGTATAATGTATTCAAACTAAAAAACTGCGCAGCCTAAACAAATAATAGAGCTTAAATGCAAAAACAAAGCCCTTTCATACAACACCCCATTTGACGACATTATTATCTCACTTTGAAATGTTTATCTCTCTTTAAGGCTTTTAAATATTTCAACAAATAAACTCCAACCCACATATTATACGAACTTAATTGACGATCGTATCAAAATAATTCTCGTGGTATCGAACAAAAATAATGCAATCATGCAAGCACCGAATGTCTGATGTTGATTAAAATTCAAAGATCTTGATCTTATATGCATAATAGTAGTACGTACATACCATTTGATAATTAAATGTGTTTTTTTCAGACGTGATGCAGAAAGCCAAAATTACTATCTGACAAAGTACTACGTGAACACTCTGACCCGATCGTCGCCTTTCTTCATCGGTATGATATACGGATACATTCTGCATTTGAACAAACAACAGAAATTCCGTTTGCAGATCGTAAGTATTTTATTTATGTATGTATGTACGTCATTAGTACGCTTTAAGAACACCAGCCTTGTGTAAACACTCCGACCACGTGACCATGACATCACCGCGGCAAGACGGAAAAATGGCGCGAAAATATTGTTGCCGCGTAAAACTTATTTTCCGTTCCTTCCTCAATGGTTTGGCGGATCCGTACAAAACTCGAGCTGTGATTGGCTGAATATATGTAGCCACTGACAAACCGAACCAGTTTTATGAAATTATTATGTAAGGAGAGGGCACCGCGGAAATATGATGAAGACAAAAAAGGGAGCAGTGTCTGAAAAAAAAGAAGTATTTTGGAAATGAAAGCGATGGCATACTGTTTTTTTTTGTTTTATTTAAATACCAGATAAACCTACCTATACGCTAAAATTAAAACATTAACATAGCTTAGTACAAAAAGTGACCAGAATATTTTTATGAAAACCAACAAAAATTGCAAAAATTTACGGCTCGCGGAGAAAATCCGGGTTAGCAGTAACTTGCTTTGGCGATGTATAGCCAACTTCGTGCAAGCAAATAAGCTGTGTTAGCGAAAAGAAATGTTGGTCTGCCGTGGCCCAGCCTGGGAGTTCCGTATAGACCTTTTCATCAGCCACATCGCGCATGCGTGAACTGTATGACTGCCGTTCTGAATTAAAACGTTTTGATCAAATGTGGGAGTTTTCATAGAAACTAATAATACATAGATAGTTAGATAACTCTTTATTGCACTAAATAAATTTAAATTATGGCACATCAACAATTACTTTAAAATCGTACAATCAGCGGCCTTATCACTAAGCAGCGATCTCTTCCAGGCAACCTTAGATTGGAAAGCGAGAACATGAACATTAATGAACGATAGTGTGCATATATGGAAGTATACATTTACTGAAATGAATAAATTTATATTTTTATAATATAAAAATACATACATATAAACATATATACTATTAATAATAATACATACATACTAAAATAAATAGGAACCTACAAACAAAATACATTACACTACATAAGCATATTAAACATAAAAATAAGTATTGTTAAATACAGCAACATGTCATAGCGTTGAATGATAAAAGTTTCTGACCCGATCTTTGAAACATTGAAGCGATGTCACTTGCCTTATGGTTACTGGCAAAGAGTTCCATAGTCTTACCGCTTCTATAGCAAAATACTTGTCATAATAGGAGCTCTTGTGTAGAGGAGTCTTCTGGAACCGAAAAACTGTTAAACCAAAGACTTGGTTTTATTTTGTCAAGCGAGGTGTCAATCGAATAGTCTTTATCGCAAGAGTGTCATAGGCTATTTTTTACCCGACCATAGCCGGGTTTTAGTTTTTAAACTTATTTAAACAGAGAAAGCCTAGGCCATTTTGTCCAATAAATAATGTTTTATGTACCAGCCTAATGACCGATAAGGCAGGCTCATTTCACCTCATATTTTGGGGTTGAAACTTTGGGTCCGTGGGGGCCACGAAATTTACAGGGACTTGGCAAAACGTTTAGTGGAAGTGACATGTGAGCAGAATGCTGGCTCCTATTTAGGCCAAAAAATTAGTATTGCAATAAAGCGTGGCAATGCAGCTAGCATTCTGGGCAATTTCCCTTCCTCCGAAGGACTTTTAGATAGTTTTGTGTAAATAGTTAAGTTTTTTTTTTTTTTTTGTTATTTATATTTTAAAATGAACTTTTGTTTTTTTGTATGTTTTATCTTGTAAATAAATTCCACTTTTATCCAAATAAGTTAGTTTTTTTTTTATTTCAGCTCCACGCTTCAACTCTCTGGATATGCGCAGTCTCAATCCTGGCTGCCATCACCTATGTCACATATCCGATTATGCAGATGGACTGGGACAACCAAACTGTGGACAACATTCTCAACAGTTTTATGAGGCCGTGCTGGGCGCTGGCCGTGGGGTGGATCATAGTAGCGTGCCATCTCGGCTATGGAGGTAGGGATGTTGAGCTTTATATCTAGTGCAATAAAAAAAAAACGAGCGAGCCTTACAGAAGTCGCATTATTATGTGTAACATGTCTGACATCTCACCTTGGTATTAAGCAATATTAACATACTCCAGCACCGCGCGCGCTCATTGCTCAAATCCAATAGCGCGTGCTTCCCCGGCTTCCTGTTACACACTTCCGTCCCTTTTCACGAAATCACTCGCACAGATTGCAGGAAAGCGAGAGGAAGATGTTACACATAAAAAAAGTCTAAAGTAGGTTAACAAGCAAACAAACAAACACCAGAAACGCATCTGCGATTTTGAACTTAGTTTCTTTGTCTCTAGTGCTGGTCTCTGGTGTCAGAGTTTGTCAGGCCACCCGAGGGCCTATGACATGGCTTAACGACTGCTATTAATCTATAACAGCCGGGACAGACAGCTTAACGTGCCCTCCGAAGCACGGAGCGATGGAAATTTAAATAAGTAATTGGTGCGGTAAGCATAAATAAGCATAATAGTGGTACTTACCTTTTGATAACCAAATCTGTTTTTTTGTGCGGACCCTAGGACCGAACCCGGATACATCGGATTTTAAGATGCACTATTGAACCGTTTGGCTGCCACTGCAAATTTGAATTAAATAGAAATAGGGTTGGACCTAGGCAGGCATCGAGGCGTCACTTTCCATATTGCTATAGAGGTACAGTTCAAGTTTCAATATTGGACATATGCCTCTCTGGGGCCTCTCCTAATGAAAGCTAATGACCCGGTCCTTCGTCTCTTCTCATCCAGTATCTTTTCTGCCAGCCTTTCGGTCGCTCCAGCTGGCCGAAAAATTACGCTGAGCAGTTAGGTTAGGACCAAAAAATTATATCCACATTTTCACATGTTTACCTATAAAGGCTCAGTGCCCCGCGGCTGCTGCGGCAGCCAACAATCAGTACACAAACCGGTTTATGCACGCGCGTGGGATATAGTTCTTAAATTATTGTGTACTAATTTTATAATGGGGCTTTTCTTTATTTCGTGTGACTATCAAAATCGAAATCCGCGCCATGTGTGATAGACTATTATTTTAACATGCGGCTTTAATTCCACCTTATACACTAGATGGCGCTATAATTAAACAATACGGTTTATGTTGTCATTCTCTCATTTTCAGGTCCAATAAACTGGGTACTGTCCCTGCAATGCTTCAAAGTGCTGGGTCGTCTGTCGTACGCAATGTACATCGTGCACTACCCGCTGATATTCATGGTCAACTCGTCCAAGATAGCGCCTGGATACTTCTCTGTTACAGCATCTGTGAGTAAAAGATTAAACAGCAAGGCAATATGTATTTTATTTTTTATGGCTGTTTTTTTTTAAAAAAAAAAATTACTTTGATAACTCAGCGACAAAGTGGCGTCTAGAAAGTGCCATTTCCCAATGTGAACATTGACTCCTGCACAAGTCAACGAAAAGTAATTGATTTAGTTCCACCATCTCCTAATAGATGGCGCTATCTTAATATTTTAATAGAGCAATAGTAATAATTTTATTATTATTACAATTGATTGATCAGATCCTTCAATGATAATTATTATTATAACCAAAACCAAACGGAATATATTTCAAAATGTGTATGTGGAGTACAAGTGAAATAAATTTAAAATTTATTTTTCAGTTATTCAAGTTCCTGGCAGACTTCTCTCTGGCGACACTAGTAGCCTTCCTTCTCACGCTGCTCGTAGACTCTCCTTGCTCGACTCTTATCAAGTACTGCATGGGCGGAGGTAAAATTATTTCTGAATGCTAGCCTAAAAAGTATGGTTCACTGCGAACTGAGACCACACTATTTTTATGACATACAAGTTTCCCGCCCCCGACTTAGTCCGCGCGGACAACTGTTTATCGCGAAAAAAAATTATCTAATTTTCTTCTAGGATATTAAAAACCAATGCAAAAGTAGGTATAGCACGAATGATCTTGACGATTTTTGACAGACTTGCTATTTCGTTTCCATGGCAACCAAAGACCATTATGTGATGGCAACCGGTCCTTACAGTGAGTAATCAACATTTTCCGGTTTCCCGTAGAAAATTTTAATAAAAAGTATCCTATGTTTTATTCCAGGGTATAAGCTATCTCCATTCTAAATTTCATCAAAATCCGTCCAGCCGTTATCGCGTGAAACCTCCCCAAACAAACAAACAGACAACGTTTCACTTTTATATATTGGTGTGGATTATTATTTGCTAACAATAACAAGTGCGGTACACAATACCATGGTACAAAAACTCGGCTTCAAATGGATTAACAGCTAATAAATAAAAGTAAACTACTTAATTAATTTTGATGAAGTTTATATGGCATTACACCGAAAGTCTACCTTTTTGAATAAAACTACAACTATGTTTAGAAATCTTAGAGAATTGAGGCAAAATAAACACAAAAACAAACGAAATTACTAAACAAAAAACTACCATAACTACTGAACCAATTTTGATACATTTTATATGGGACCACCTGGAGAGTAAAATATATTTAAAAAAAACAGAATCGGTCCGCAATTGATGGAGAAATCGGTGCACATACATAAAAAAAACATCAGTAGAACATTATAACCGTCTAGCGTCTCCTTTTTTTAGTGAAGTCGATTAAAAAAATACTAGTTATGAAGCCTAAAAATCTTTCGAATTAAAAAAAAACCTCATTTATAAACTATGAAACCCCATAAGCCAGATTGAAATGAAATTTTTGACTCCCTTTCGACCCCCATCACAGAATATTTTTAGTAGTGGAAGTCCTCTTACGCAAGAGTCCGCCTGAGGAAGTACCTCCCCTTTGTCAGATATTCAACCGCCAAGAAGTAGTGTGTAAACATTTCTATATTTCGGTTTGAAGGGCAATGTTTCCAGCGGAATTACTGGACGATGAGACTTAACAACCAGCGTAAATATTTTGATGATACATTAGCGCATTTGGTAGGGCATCCGAATTCTAAGCTCAGTGGCCCAGGTTCGAATCCTGGCCAGGGAAAACATTTTGAGCATAAATGTTTGTTCTCAGGTGTTGATTGTGGTGTGCCTTAGTGCTGAGGTATCAGATATCAACGTTATTTATCTTCTTCTATATAGGTACCTACATATAAGTATCTAACAGTCAACGCACAGTCTGAACCAATGGACCTAGAGGTTTTTCGAGGAATGTTCTTTGAGTATCCTAGACATAAAATATTTTTTGAAATTCCTTCCCTAAAAGGATGAACGGGGGAGCTTGATTGCGGGTAAAGCCGTGGGGCCCAAACTAGGATACCCTGTACTATGGGCAACTAGACAACGGATAAACATACATAGAAACGAACATTACATCCATGACTCGGAAACAAACATTTCTGGTCATCACACAAATTATTGTACCTTGCGGGATTCGAACCCGCGATCGTTGGTTGACTTCGCAGTTAGGGTCACTAAAGATTCGGCCAACCGGTCGACGAAGTTATTTATATACCTAAGATCTCACTTCGTTTGTTAAAATGATCATTTTTTTTTACAATTTTAATGTTTCTTGCAGGACAAAGAAGACCGCGCCCCGCACCAGCCAAAGATTTGATTGATGAAACCAGGCCGGCAAACGGCATCGCTAACCAGGCCTTCGTAAATGACGAAACCAAAAACAGTTCACTATAATAGTGTAAAATTAAATAGTTTGCCTACAGAGTTTGAAGAACATAAAGTAAGGATCTGGGGTAGAAGGTCACATGTTGCAAGTTGACAGGAGATAAATTAAAGATCGCAGATAGAATAGACAAGAATAGTAAAAAAAAAATACTAACTGTTTCCACAGGTAGTTTTTTTTTCACAAACGAGATACCGCAGTAACCTACATTCGTGTTCATATTGTACAATATCCCTGTGAAAAATTTCATCAAAAATAGGTCAGCCGTTTGGGCGTTTAAGCCAGACAGATTATTTAGTACATAACTAGATGCGCCCCGCTGCTTTGCCCGTAAATTTCAAAAATCCCTTCTTAATGCCCTTGGAATATTTCCTCTAAACAAATCTGTAGATCCGTGCGTTGTCTGTCAGTCAGTAGGTATGTCACGGTACTGTTTTATAGGTACTGTATATATATAAATAGTCGATTAAGATCTAAATAAAATAGGTACGATTATAAAAATATAATAAAGGTTGAAGTAAAAGAAATGCACGTCTTCGTTTAAATATTATAATCACCCTTAGTCTATAAATAAAACACAACATTTATAATTTATAATATTGGCAAGAAATTTGTATAATTTGAGCACGGAAGGCGTTACAAATTTCGATACTAATCCCTAGATGTAAATAAGTTAAAACCAGGCTCCAATAATTAAGGGGTTTTTCCATTAATATGGTAGTTCAACCAGAAACCTGATAAATGTGAAACTTAAAACATATGTTTTTGAGATCTTTATCTCTCCACGATTAAGATAAAAACGTGATTAACAGAATTTCATTCGATACATTTTCTTATCAGTAATTACGTTTTTTTTAGTAATATTTTTAATTTTTCTACTCAACGGCCTAAGTGTTATCTCTAAAATAAATCTCACAGCAAGAAAATATAGTTTATAATCCACTGTCAAGACAAAATTTACCTAACTACATTATTAGCCTGCCAATAAAATAAATAACTTTTGAGACTTATATCATCGAGTTCCGAGCTAAATTGTGTGTTCAAACAGCGCTCGCGATATAGCTCGTGTAGAGGGAGGCGGAGTTTAGAGGCGGACCTAGCGTGGGAAAATGTATAAATGGAGCCTGGCCTTAAGTCTAGATACTTAACTAAGAACTGTGGAACTAAGGACTTAGTTCCATAGTTTTCCGACAGTGACGCTTGAATCTTAGCTCTATCAAAAATAACGAAGTTGATAGTTCCATAACTTCCTTGCCTGCAACATAAATGTTTACATACTGAACAACACCCGTATTAAAAATATTTACAGCCTGAGAAGTAGTTTATACTTAATGTAACTATTATACATAATGGAACAACAAAAATGCAGTTTCGATATAATCGCGATCTTGCGATGCTGAATCGATACAACGAGACGTGTTGGTTATTTTACTGCAAACTAAATATTTACCCTTTTACCCCAACCACAGAATAAATAATACCTCTATACATCGCCGGTCGAAAGTTGGCATTCACTTGTAATGAGCATTCTAGCGAATGTTACATGACAGGCTCATTCTAGTGAATCAACAAAAATATGCTACGAGTTTTTTTGCCGAGCCGAGCAATTATTGTACCGCCCGCTCCGCGCTATGCGGCCCTCCGCCGGAGTATTTATTTGAGAGTTCGCTATATCGACTGATCGACGAAATGTTACCACCGACGATTGGCTTTATTCGTTGATCAGTTCGACAGAATTGAGAATTAACGGCGAATGCTCAAAGTTTTGTTACAAGTGAATCCTCATGTTTATCAGAACCTTTAGATATCCGAAAGTTTTATCTTCTACCATGCTGATGGATCACAACTAGGCTTCTACTAGCACATTCTGAAACAAACTGTTAAAACCTCTAATTATGTTTCATAATCATAACTCCTAGCAAAGATCTGTGTTCCCATTCATTGTGATCTGTGTTGTTCTACCTACGACTAAAAAGCCATCACCAAAATTATCTATGCCTCAAAAATTTGCTTACATACAGCAGGAACTTGTTCGAAAACTCAACTGTCAATCTATACCTCAAAGCAAGATAAGCTATCGTCCTGTGTAACGCTGTGAAACCCAACAACGCTATAATCTGAATGTGGTACGTATCATCTGTCATGCCAACATCTCTTAGGATCATCTTAGGGTCATTGTAAAGGCAGAAATCGTCTGGGCATTCCATCAGACCTCGATTTTGGTATAAAGCTAGGGAGAAACCAGAGAGTCCATATCGCATGAAAGAGGCTGACATTAGGGCCTTCATGAAGCCTTCGATGAATGGTCCGAAGCCCATGCCGTAGCAGCATAGTGCTAGAAGAGGCGCGCATATTGCAGGGCCGATTATGGAGCCGTTCTGAAAATATAAAAAATACATTATTTTCACTTCAAATGCTCGTTAAGTTATTGTTTATGTTCGACATAAAACTGCATTTTATGCTGTAATCATAGATAACTACATTTTAATCCGTACGCTCCAGTGCGGTCTTTTACATTTCTAATTCTCTATGGTCTCCGACCCGAGCCAAATGTATCAAAGAAAAATAAAAAAAAAAAAATGGCGGGAAAGAAGCTTTCGTGTTTTCTTATCAATATTTAAATAAAATAAGTGTTTAATTTCCTTGCAATTGAAGTGAAAAGCAGAGTGTATTGCTTGTTTATGAAAGAAGACTAGTTCAAAAACTAAAACCCGACTACGGTCGGGTAAAAAATTGCCTATGATACTCTTAACCGGTAGATACACTTTGAACCTTATAGCACAGTATGTGTATACATAGGCACAGATAAGTAATAGTCACTACGTGCGAATTTGGCGCGAAAATATTCTCGTCGCTGCGTTCCCGTAAAACTCATTTTCCATTCCTTGCTCAATGGTTTGACGCAATCGCACAAAACTTGGCCTGTGGTTGCCTGAATATATGTTGCCACTGACAAACCGAACCAAAGACATAAGAAAATATTATTTATGGAAATATAACCTCGGAAAAAATATGAAGACAAAAATGGGGTGATTTTCCAGAAAAAATATTGTATCTTGGAAATAAGATCGATGAAAACCTATTATTATGCTTTATTCAAATATTACACGAATGTAGCTATCTAATAACATTAAAATATCAACACAGCTTAGTACAAAAAGAAACCAGAATATCAATTTGAAAAACAGAAATTTTTCAAAAAATTTCGTCTAAATTTTAGGTCAAGTTTTATACGTGTTCTATTTATTATACTAAGTTTATAGGTACTTATTTAGTGTTTAAACATAAAGGAAAAATATCCCTTAAAAGGTGAAAAATAATCGATTGATAAGTTGCTTGTCGAAATCGGACCAAGTTTTAAGTTTGAACACATAACCCTTCCCTTGCTTCGCAGTAGTCGGGTAAAAGAAATAGCTTATGACACTATACCTGAAGACGAATCGATTGACACCTCGCTTGTCAAATCGGACCAATAGGGGCGACTCTCTGGTACATACACATACCCACAAACATATATACATAAAACGTACAAAAATAGTTTGTTAAACTTATTACCCTTCCCTTGCTTCGCCGTAGAGTGCTCGACTTCAATATCTATCCTCGCCTTCTGCTCGGGCGGATTAATGTGTCAGATAAAATGGCTTGTTATCTACTAGAGATGCGCCGAATATTCGTTAATTATTCGTAATCGGCATGGTTTTATATGTTCGGTATTCGGCCGAATATTAAACTTTTGTAATTTTAAGGCCTACCTAGAGCATGTATTAACTTAAAAATATTTAGCATACATATGAAGTATTAACCAATTAATTAATATTAAAGTACCTACGAGCCGAAATTATTCAACTTAGTCATTTTTATTTGGAAAATAAAACCAGCTAAGAATATCAGACAAACATGACATAAATGTTTAACATTGATGTCAATTTTTTTGGTGACAATTAGAATAATAGTAAATGAGTATGTATTCATTCAATCTCCGTTAACACAATGAAATAGAAAATAAATATCAATCAAATTATAATTTATTATGCAAAATTGTTCTTATTAGGTCCATCCCAGTAGCGTTTTGGTTTTGATGAGGTCGCAGGAAGGTCCTGGGACACTGCTCTGATCCCAGATTACGAAGTTTGTGGCTTAGTTTCGAACGATTGATTGGTACTTTAATCATACGAAAAACACTTATTTTTGACTAAAATGTATAGACAACGCGAGTGATGATGCCCATCTTAGAAAGCTATCGGGCTTAAGTTGAATAGCTGGGCGGGCGCCTCGCGGATCTGTACTATACAGACGTGTGTAGTGCGGCAAAGCGCTCCTAAATGGAACCGAATAGTTCGCCCGAACATTCGGTTCGGTATTCGCTGAACCGAACAATGTTCGTTATTCGGTTCGGTTTAGAAATCCATGTTCGGCGCATCTCTTCTATCTAATATCTGAGGCACGCTGAGGTATTTTTGTTTGCAAACAGGCATATCCAAGACCTTTCAAATTCAGGGACACTCTGGGCCCAGTAGGTACATATAGTAAGGACAATATAATGTACTATGCTTAGGCCCAGAGGCCAGCGTGGTAGTTTTTAATTAACTAGCTGCGCTCCGCGGTTTCACTCTCGCGAGTGAGTGATGATAATCGTGATGATGAAAAGTATCCTATGTAATATTCCATGGTGATCCTCTCCACGGAACGTCACTACTACTCCAGGATTGTACGTGAAGCGGTTGAAATTAAAAAGTATCCCAATTTCAACCGAGAGGATGGTTTCAAGTTGGCTGCGTCCTGGAATCCCGTGATAAGCAAGTGTTCGCGTCGCGGTTTATGTCAGAAGATATCTGCAGATGTCGTTAGTGTAGTGTGTCGTGACAATTCTGAATTTTTACAAAACCAAATGCGGGTAGTTGGAGACAACGCTCGCCCTTCTCGACGCTGACACCCGCTACTTCAGTCTTCTCGTGACCACGATCAATGCAACTTGATCGAAACGTCGAGGTAAATAAATATTAAGTTTTCAGCGCGATTAAGTCCCGTTTAAATATTTAACTATTCCATGGTGAGTTTCTTCCCACTACAAAGTAACATCACAATTGTCCACCTAAATGTAAGCAGTACCATAGATAAATTATCCTATGATTTATCTATGGCAGTACCAACAATTTTCAGTTGCGTTCATATCAAAAAATGAATTCATTCAATACTAGCTGCGCCCCACCATATCAACTGCTTGAGGGAGATGATGATGATGATGAAGATATAAATAATATAATATGACAAATTTAATCAAATCCGCCATACAAACTTTCGCCTTTATAATATTAGTGTGATGAAACTAAAAAAACAGTGCAGTAATGGATTTTCATACTTACCGCACTGTATAACTGTGCTGTAATGGATTTCAATACTTACCGCACTGTATTTATCATGAGCAGTAATGAGGTACTTTCTGCTTACGTTTTAGGTGAACAATGGTGATATTACTGTGTAGTGGGATGTTTTTTTTTAATGTACATTTTTTTTTATATTTATGTATTTAAAACTTTCTTGAGTAGAAAAAGGATATATATACTCACAGTGACACTGAAAGCAGAGCCGACCGCTAATCCAAGGCCTTCCGCACACAGAGCAGTCAACAGCCCACTTATGGCGAAGAGGACGAACCTGTCCCATTCCAGCATCTGCCCTGACATCAGGTAGGTAATGACTGTGAAAATCATGCCTAGAGCAAGCTGAAACAAGAAAAGTTATAATTTAATATTAAATAAGTATAAAAATATTTTATTGTCACGGTTTTATATGTAATTGCCTACGTTTAGGCAAACGTAGAGTAACGCCCTGTGCTGTGAACTACGTTCAAGTTTACGGAGTGACGACCTGCGCAAAGCGGCTGGAAGAAAATGAATGAGGAGAGCTGAAGACCGAGCTCAGTGGCGTGCATTGGGAGAGGCCTACGTCCAGCAGTGGACAGATATAGGCTGATGATGATACCTACTAAAAGCTAATAACTAGCTTAAAAGCTAAAAAAACGCCTGCCCTGCCAAAAAAATAACTTATGCCAATAAATTATATACTATTGGAATGTGCTTATCAATTTGATACCCATATGGAAAATTCAAATTTTTTCGCAATAGAAAATGGAGCCATTTTTTTTAAAATATCCTATGCTACTCTGGGGGATGTAAGGATTCTAACGATACCCCATAGGTACGTCTAAATCTGTTGAGGCATTTAAAAGTTATGGTGGAATAAAGATACATACATACAAACATACATGAATCCTAATTCACTCCCTTTTTTCGCTAGTCGTGTAAAAAATAAAATCGCGTGGTGATTCGAATTTCTATTACTCAGGTTACTCACAATTTTATTTTATTATTTAGCTTATAGTACTTACAAAACCTTATTTTTACTTTTTTTATTTAGTTATAAGTGTACTGTGTTCTACTTGTTATGCCCTTTCATTTGATACACATTGAGGGGATTGAAAAAAAAAATAACGCCATTTTGTCGCGCGGCCATCTTGGATTTACAATGATACTGAATATACATAATTGTATTGTCATCAGAACTAAAGGTGTGTAACAAATTTCAGATCAATCTGTCAAAATGAAGGGGGTAAAATTTTAATTATTAGATTTGACCCAAACAAATAAACAAACAAAAATCAACAACAATAATGAACAGGTCCTGCTAAATAAAACCGTTTGATAATAAAAATGACATACACGAGTCAAGAAACTCAAGGGACTAAAACCCCGGTGGTATAGGTAATTATCCTGATACTGGGTAAATCCTATCCCATCCACCCATCGCTTTGCCAGACTGTCTGACGCCAAGCAAAAGAGTGTAAACATTACTGTATTCATGATTTAAAACCAAAGAGGGTCATATTGTCATATTTGTCATATTGCATTGCCAAGCCGGACTGACAAAGTGTTGGAGTCACATTTTTTATAGGCTGGTGTGACCCTTGTCACTCTTGTCAATGAACTTCCTTTGAGGCAATATAGGTATCATCATCATCATCACGATTAGCCTATATTCCTCCACTGATGGACGTAGATTTCTCTTACTAAACGCTACTGAGCCCCACCTTCAGCTCTCCCCATTCAGTCGTTGCCAACCTTTAGCACGACGTGTCTCCAACTCTACGTTTTCCTAAATGGTTAACGCCACTTGAGCAATTTATCAATGAAAAATGGTCGAACCGAAAAATGGCGTTGAACGAACCGCACTTTAACTCGGCAGCAGATTTTGTTTAGCACCAAGGAAGAACCGAGAACCCCACTGTTTCCTCCAGAGATGTGACAAGCCCGTGTCCACTTCAGCTTGTCGATTTTTAAGCGCTGTCGGTGACTTTGGTTGCAAGGGGCATTGGTACGTCTCAAGTCACGCATCATGTATCACAATATTGGTAATCTCACCAGGACCGGCATTGTAGAACACGTCAACGCAGCGTAGTAAGCCTTGAGACTGTACCACCGGTTGAAGTACTCCCGCCGCAATAACCGCAATTCCATGGGAACTGAAAAAGAAAATCTAAAACTTAGGAAGGTCTACTGAACCCTGCCCAAGTCCCTGTTTCCTACAGTGCAAACTGCCCTGGACTGGAGCGAATAGTGCATTATGGAAGTATTTAAGTTAAAGCACAGTTTTCTGTGCTTACTTATATAAAAAAAATAGATTTTTTATATATCAAAAACGTTACGTGGCTGTAGGTACATAGAAAACTTTTTTTTTACAATTTAGCAAGGTTGATTTTGGCATAATTATAGCGACAGTACGCTCCTATATAACTAGTCAGTTCGGGCAGTGCCATGATTGTGAGTGAATACCTAAAGTTATAACTACAGGGGTGTGGAATCAATCCAGTAATAAATTCTAGTGACTCGCCACGGCTTCGCACAGGTAGAAAAGCATTTTCTCTAAATATATTTGTTGACAAAATTTAGATTTTACCACTGTTTTGATTAACTAATTCTAACAAAAAACGGTTATTGTAACTAAACTATAATGGTTAGACATATAGTCTCGCGAAATTTTTGTGGGTAACAATTTTATTAGTATACCTACTTCAATATGTAGTAAGTAGGTACATTATTTTATGTATTGTCAATAATTTTCGCAGCGCACGCCAAATAATGTCTTTTGTTTTATTTTATTGCTCTTGTCATCGTTGTTAATTTCTATTCTGTTAACTTGGCTTTAAGGCCCCCACGAGACAGGCTTGACCTAGTGTGGGGACCACCAGTAATTGTTTATGCTACTGTGTTTACCTTATGAAAGAAATAATCTAATCTAATAGGCAAATTTTTGATACCTCGCATAAATTTGTTGCATATTTCGTAGACACCACATACTTTTAGAAAAATAAAATACTGCCCATGCTACTCGCTGATAACGTAGCTTTCTATACGGAAAGATTTTTTAAAATGAGTTAAGTATTTTTTGAGTTAATCCATTACAAATACAAAAAAATGAAATCTTTTCTCTTTATAATGTTAGTGTAGACGTAGATGTAGTCAGTACTCACACAGCAATATCGGTTTCATAATGTACGTGTACATAAAGAAGACGAGGCAGCTCAGACAGAACTTGAAGTTGACTATCGGCACCGCACCGTTGTTACCGATCATGAAGAAGATGCTGCCGAGAAGGACTGCGGATCCCACGTGATGGACCAGTTGGATCCAGAGCGCCACCTATAACAAATAAACAAGCATTTCGTAGTGATAGGAGTCTTAAGAGAGTACCACCTAGGGTTGTAGTCGGTGATTTCGTAGTACGAAGCTACTATTTTGGGCCTCAAGCCAGTTCGCAGTTCTAACCAAATGAAATTTAGTTCTCAGCACTAAGGACTATTTGGTTAGAACTGCGATCAAGTAGTGCTAGTAAAGGGGCGGATCCGACTTGGCCATTGAAGGAACAACTCATCCCACCAGCCCACCACATTCCACACTTCTCCCACCCTTCCCACATCTCTTATTGTCATTTTCTCACATGGCCTACTTCCCCCATCTTTCCCCCTACCCTTTCCCAGTGCCCCGTCTTTTTCCCAAAGTCAAAGTATTTTACTGTAAATAGGCAAAATAATAGCACTTTTACAGATCAAAATTAGAATCTCATGAATATAGAGAAATAATTATAATATAGATAAAATATTATAATAGATCAAATCAATAAAATTGAAGTAAGCAGTTCTCTTTTATGCACCAACAGAGTTAAATGTAATACTGGAAAAGGAAATACCCTTCTGACTACCGGTGCTTTGGAAATACGCCCGTTAGAGAAGAGAACCAAGAAACTCTACGTGGATGTAATTTTTTTTCTTATTTGTTAATTCTTAATATTTTTTTCAAATGTCAGAAATTATAATAGAATAAATTTTAATTATAAATATGAAAGATAAAAGTGACAATGATACAAAATCAATCAAATTGGGAAAAATAAAGTAAACATTCTTAGTATGTTATATAAAACAACGTGACGTGTCATGATCTCAGGCATGTTGAAATCATGAGACATCTCACAAAGTACTTTGAACATTTTATACATTTTACCCACTTCCCCCTACACTTCCCCGCGACCTCCCCCACACTCCTCACAATTCTCCCAACTTCCCGCACTTCCCCACACTTTCCCCCACCCTCCCCTAGGAAGGGCTAGACAAATATAGTCTGCAACTGCAAATATAGTGTTCTGTTTCGAAAATTATACCCACTGGGTACATAAAATCAATGTCTCAGGATGACGAGCGTAGTGCAATGCCGCGCATGATTTGCAGTCCAATGTTTCGTGACACGACAATTGTTATTGATACCGCTATGCGCTTACCATCAGGTGAACTACCTGCTTATGTTGTTACTTACCTACATGTGCATAAAAATAAATGTATACTAAAGTCTGAGTCAATGGAAAACTCACAGAATTTCTCCTCGTTTGCATAAACATCCTACAAATTAATATGCAAAATTGCGTAATGAATGTCGTGGGGAATTCCATCTTCGTCTGTTCTTTGGCTACGTGCTCCCCAAATATTCTCTGTATTGATTCGTCTGAATGGAGAACTGGTGTCCTGTAAAAA
The DNA here is from genome assembly GCA_946251855.1 of Alsophila aescularia. Lineage (NCBI taxonomy): Eukaryota > Metazoa > Arthropoda > Insecta > Lepidoptera > Geometridae > Alsophila > Alsophila aescularia. The sequence goes on along the minus strand of OX276383.1, from coordinate 45,141,734 downwards.
GAGAGCAGTTTTTACTGACTACATTGAAGCAAGGGAAGGGTCAATGAAGTTTACAGTCTATTTACCTACCTAAATGTATCCATCCTATGTCACTCTATAACTTAAGCCAAATCCATTGACACTTCGCTTGTCAAAATCGGACCAATAGGGGCGACATCCACATCCGGGTATACCTTGAGCCGAATCGATTGACACCTCGCTTGTCAAAATCGGACTAATAGGGGCGACGCTATGGTGGAACATCCACATACTCGTTACATACCTGTATGACAAGCGATTCGGCGGATTCGGGAAGATTTTCACAAGCGAGGTGTCAATCGATTCGGCTTAAGGTATCACTCTATACCTTAAGCCGAATAGATAGGGTTTTTTGACCCGACTATGGCGAGGCAAAGTAAGGGTTATGTGTTCAAACAAAAAACTTGGGCCGATTTTGACAAGCTAAGTACCAATCGATTCGTCTTCATCGCAAGAGTGTCATAGGCTATTGTTTTACCCGACTGTAGTTGGATTTTAGTTTTTGAACTTATGTCATAGTATTATTAGGTATTCTGTGCTTATGTCTTATTTTAAACTGTTAACAAACATAAAAAAAATACATACGGGTCGAAATGAGAACTCCTCCTTTTTTGAAGTCGGTTAAAAATCAAACGCAAACTGTTAGCTTATTGACAATTTGATGTCAAAAATCAACATTCTTATTTTTTTGCAAGTTCAAAGTGACAGGTGTCAAAGTGACAAGTGTCATAGTGACAGGTGTCAACCCTAGGGGTGCAATAAATAGGGATTTTTTGAAATTTCATTCATAAAGGGATGACGTCCGGGTGGCAAAGTTTGCATGCGGGCAAAGCTGCGGGGCACAGCTAGTAAGCAATAAACAATACAGGCATTTACAGATAACGTATTTAACTTACAATAGCGTATAGTCAGGACCGAATACTATTATTTGATCTGCCTGATTCAGTAGAAACACGTCAGTTAAAAAGCTCTACATGGGCATACGACAGAGTTGAAAAAAGTACCAACCTTCCACCTCTGGCGTTGATTCGTTCTAGTCTCCTACAGAGCTTGCCGTTCTGGCAGAGCTCTGAAAATTGTGCTGCCTCTTCCACGTCTCCCAGCAGGGTCTCTATCACGAAATCTGCGGGGTTGTAGGTCTTGGGACAGATGTGGCCTGTTTCTGCGAGGTATGGCACCAGGAGTTGAGGTGCGCCCTGGAAAATAACGATGTTTCTATGTTTAGTTTTACTAACAAGATACATTGTGCAATTTGAAGAAGTTCTTGTAAAACTTTTATTGTAAAAACTGCCAAAGAATAAGTTGCCAAGTTTTTTCCTTATCATATAACATAGTTATTCGTAGACCGAGCGAAGTGAGGATTCCAAGTCAACTTTAACGAATCGGCGTTTGTATGTAGGTACGTTAGAAGTTAATTTAAAAAAAAAACTTTATTAAACTTTGTAAATAGGTACCATACAACATAGATACCAATATAGGATACTTTTCATCCCGGAAAAAGTAAGCTGCCACAGAAAAACTGGAAAATGTCGATTACTCGCTTTAAGGAACAGAATGACATGTTGCCGTGAAAACGAAATAATAACAAGTCTGTCAAAAAGCATCAAGAGCGTTGGTGCTATACTTTTGCATTGGTTTTTAATATCCTAGAAGAACATAGGATGCTTTTTTCCGATAACCTTTAGTCTGTGCGGACGAAGTCGCGGGTGAAAGCTAGTATAATAATATATTCGGGACAAAAATTCACACCGATCACCTAGCCCCAGACTTATTCGTATCTATGTTATTTAACATACATAGATATATATTACATCCATGACTCGGAAACGAACATTTCTGTTCATCGCACAAATGATTGCACCTAGCGGGATTTAAATCCGCGACCGTTGACTTCAAAGTCAGAGTCACTAACCATTTGGCCAACAGGTTGTCAATTAGCGTTAACAATTTTATTTTTATCAAGAGAGACAATCAGGTCAAATGGTATGTATTAATTTGTACTTACTTACTCATATTAAAAAACTGATTTTAAGGAGTCAAAATGTGAAAATATACGGTAGGTGAGTACATCGATAAATCTCAGTTCGGGTCCACTCAGAACTACTGGTTTAATGTCATATAAAAACGAATAACTTGTCTAAAACATTAGGTATTAGATCGACAGCACACAATTGTTCTAGGTCTAGACCCCACATCATTAACATAGGAATGCCACCATTTACCTACATGGAGGTTGTGGGTAAATAAACGCTTACCTATAATAAGATCATTAAAAAAACGTATACAAAATTAAAAGATTTTTACTGATGTTTATCACGATAAAACGTATCCTATGACCTTTCCTAGTGTTCAAACTATCTCCATAGTCTCGAAACAGTCTCAAACAGACAGAGACAGAGTTATATTTGTTTTGAAGATTTTAAGCTGTGATATTTTTGTACTAGAGTTTTTTGTGTTGTCTGGACTTGTTGCTCCCGGAATCAGTTAACTACTAGGTATACAGTTAAATTTAAAAAGCGCTTAGTTCTAAAATTGCTAATGTAGTTGACCCACAAAGTTTTATAGCTTGTATTTAGCAACCTACTTTGCTTAAGAGGTTGCCTTGACTGCTAAAGCTCAAACACTTTAAAACTCGCTCCAACGAAGAGTTATGGCAAAACATTAGCCGCTTCATAAAAGGTTGGAAATGCACGTATAAGGTTGGATATCCATACAATGCGATGGCGAAAATTAAATAGAATATGTATGTACGTAGGAATTCAAGTAAAATCTAGTAGTAAGTAGGTATTCACGTAAAATCTACTAAAGGCTTTGCGACAGGCGGACAGACATTATCATAGCTTGTACTATGTATACTCTACTACGGAATGTGAAGCACCCAAGATAGTCCATACACACACACTTATACCATGTTATGCCGATCGGCCGCCACATCGCAGCAAGTTCTCGATTTTGTTAGTCGTGTTGATTCTGTTGAGTTTTACGGAAAAACAAAAACAAAAAAAAAACTCTCACGCACACATACGCAGCCGAACGAAATTTGGTATATTGTATACCTTTGTTTCTGGAATAATATATGTGGGTACTTTTATCCCAGAACAATTACCAAGTGGCCAAAGCCCCGCGCACAGCTAGTAATACAATATAAATCGTTTTGTACAGTTATACAAGTACTAATAGTAAAAATGTTAGGGATTTTTCCACGAATAAGTAGTGTAGGTCTATCGTTTTCTTTTATGGTAAATACCTAGGTAAATACATAAAACGAAAGCGACTTTTGGCTTCCCCATTTTATTTTGATTTTCGCCAAAATCGATAACTAGAGCCATTTTTGAGAAAACCTTTGGAATTGTGTAGTTTTAGTTTATTATGAGTACAAACTATAAAAATAATAAAAAAAAACACATAAAAACAAACAATTGAAAATGATAGGAAATTTATTTTCAATTTTGACTGTCCGGCATCGCATAGCTTTGTTGGCCCAAACGGCCAACCCTTAATGACATTTCGCTTTAAAAGCTACCTAACATAAACTTTATGACCAAGTGCTTAACCCTAAAATGATATCTTAAGGTGATGAGTCGACTTAATACTTGATAGACAGAACTTAAAGTTCGCTCGGAGGGTTCAATGATTTTAAGACCGTTAAACGTATACGAGTAGAGGAGCAGGACTCGCGGTAAGGTCTGGGAATTTGTATAAAGTAATGTCGGTAATGTCTGGGAATTTGTAAAAGAAGGACTCGCGGTAATGTCTGGGAATTTGTACAAGGTAATGTCGGTAATATCTGGGAATTTGTAAAAGAAGGACTCGCGGTAATGTCTGGGATTAGTATAAAGTAATGTCGGTAATGTCTGGGAATTTGTAAAAGAAGGACTCGCGGTAATGTCTGGGAATTTGTATAAGGTAATGTCGGTAATGTCTGGGAATTTGTAAAAGAAGGACTCGCGGTAATGTCTGGGATTTGTATAAAGTAATGTCGGTAATGTCTGGGAATTTGTAAAAGAAGGACTCGCGGTAATATCTGGGAATTTGTATAAAGTAATGTCGGTAATGTCTGGGAATTTGTAAAAGAAGGACTCGCTGTAATGTCTGGAATTTGTATAAAGTAATGTCGGTAATGTCTGGGAATTTGTAAAAGAAGGACTCGCGGTAATGTCTGGGATTTGTATAAAGTAATGTCGGTAATGTCTGGGAATTTGTAAAAGAAAGACTCGAGGTATTGTCTGGGAATTTGTATAAAGCCTCGTATTCACTACGGGGTTAAAGAATGTCCCGCAGCACCTGTCTCCCATACCACACATTTTATTTACATCTTTTTTTAAATGATCCATACCAATATAAGAAAAGTGAAACCTTGTCTGTTTGTTTGTTTGGGGAGATTAAACGCGATAAAGGCTGGACTGATTTTGATGAAATTTGCAATGGAGATAGTTTATACCCTGGAATAACACATAGGATACGATTCATCATCATCATCATCGTCATCATCCCTTACGTAGGAGAAAACGCGGGGTGCAGCTAGTAATAAATAATTGAGACCCTCACAACAAGGCCTTTCATTTGACATGTCACACGGTACAGTATGCAATTTTTTTAAACTTTTTATTTGACTTGCAATGTTTGTATGCATGTATGTCTGTATGATATGATATGATCTTCGTCAAATCTTACAAGCTGAATTAGATCTACTTGCTCTTAGCCTACGGAGTTCAATTTTTACATGTTGGTTGAAATCTGAAGAAAATGCATTTTTATGGTGGCTGAATCGACAACCAGAATTAGCTCCAGATTAACTCTAAAACAGATAACAGAATTGACACGAAATGTTGTGTACGCATTATATTATGATAGTCGGTTTGAAGTTTCACCATGACATGGTTGCTGCACTCAGGGTTGGGTCCTGACTAGGAAACTCTTCAACTGTTAACACGAAATTTTGTGTATGCATTATATTGTACTAGCTAGTTTTACCATGACATAGTTGGCTCCTGATTAGGGAACTCCTCAAAGATTTACAGCTTGGACAAGAAATATTGTATACGCATATAATTGGGATAGCCCATTCTAAGTTATATCATGACATGGCTACAGCAGTTTTTTTTAAATGTTTTTAAATTGACTTATTGTTTAAAAGCTGATGTTATCGAGATGTTTCTTAGCTATAACGATGGGCTCAGGATCCTGGCTCCCAAACGAATGGATCAACTTTGAAAGCTAATGTGATCGAAACGGTTCTAAACTATGATTGGGGTTATGTTTTTTTTGTTTGTTCAGAGAGTAATGAACTGAGTAAATGGTTAAGTTTTAATGAATTATTTAAGTAGAAGATAGATTGTGAAACAACCTATCTGGCTTATTAAGAATTAGTTACTTAACTTCACGTCGCTTCGCTTCTTCCTTTCGCCCCCATAACGTTAATGTGCGATATCGAGTGAGCGATGTTCGACGGGTAGTAAGTGTATACATTGTACATTATTTACTCTAGAATACCATTATCTTTTATTAAATGGAACAACGGATATTATTCTAAAATCTCTGAAAATGTTCAAATTATGGTTGATCCTTTCCCTAATAAATGTTGCTAGCTGCCCACAGTGGCAAAATTCAGAAGTCCTAAATCTCATTCCAACTTCTTTTTAAAAGTAAAGGAAAAAAGCATTTCCTACCGTTATTTTCTAAAACAAAATTGCAAAGCTAAAGGCCGTCGCCAAAAACCGCATTAAGTAAAAACCGTGTTAACACCAGAGTGTTACGAGTACACTTCCGTCCTGAATTCAGTGTCAAACGGCCCTCCGAGCGTAACGGCTAATGACAGGATCAAAGCAGTAATTTGCCTCTCTGTCACCAGCTGTACTGTGCAAAGGTCTTTTCTGCTGCGCCTCAAAGGGATCCGGCCTCAACAAATAGGCTGAGTTCTCTCACTGTGTTACTGTGTCACAATGAAGATGGAAGCAGTGACCAATCTTCAGAGCGACCTCGTTTTACTAAACACCATCAACATACATAGTTAATGAGATGCTCTTATGAGCAAATTGTAAGAAATTGTTCCATTGTGTAGTGTTGATAAAATATCAGCTATTGTGGCGTTTACAGAAGTTGTATATAAAGTTTAGGACAAACTGATAAGTATTATTTTCTAACGAGGAGCAGCGACGGTTAACTTTTGGTTCCTCGGTGTTCTAGATTAGGATTAAAGTTTTATATATTGAAGACACACATGCTTAATCGACCAACTTCTTTAGCTGCCTTCTTGTAAACTGTAACTCATGGAGCCGTGTACCTATTCGAGTTCATTTAGTTGTACGTAAGTATCATATTTTGAGCCAGCACTGCGGGATCTTTGCTAAAGACTTGGTTTCAAAAAATAAAAGGGTTTCACGTATGTTTTATGTTCACAACAACGCAGTTTTTTATAGCTGTGTATCTACGTGAATCTCTTCACGTAATTCACTGAGTGAAGGTTACCTTAGAGATACTGATTGAAAGTACTTAAGAGATATTGTATCATTAAGCTCGTAACTCCCACCACCACCAATCATTTAGCTACCTTTGATGCTGACGCTCTGGGCTGACATTAAATTTCAAGTAAAGAATGGCAAAGATTATGACTTACCTTCGACAAGTCATCTAACATTAATGACGAGGGCACATTTTTAGAGCATTTGAGTTTAGTTATGATGTGGTTCTTGACTGCTGAATAACCTCATGATTGTTTGTCAAATAAACAATGATCTCATGAAGCGGCTAGTAGAAATACATTAGAATAACTGCACATCTATCAATGGATAAAATGAATTAATACTCAGTTATGTCATGCTCATGTTTAGTTATACTAATAACTCTACACATAGTTGATAGATTCAGGGATTACTCTGCAAAAATTCATATTAAAAATGAATAAGGTTAAAATATGTAGCTCCGGCCAAACTGTATGCCAGACAAAATTATAAATGCTTAAAGCAATTTAAGCATTTTTAATTTTGTCTTTTTTGGAGTGTACTCTGTATTCGATGCCAAAACTGTTTATTTTTTCATTTTTGTCTCTCTGTCTGTCTGTCTGTCTGAAACATGGCCGCGCATCACACCAAAACTAGAATGATTTCATACTATGAGGTAGGACATAGTATACTTTCATCCCTAAAATTTAAAGGGTTTCCACAGGATAGGGATTGAAAGTTATTTAAAAGAACATGTACCGCGCTGAAACTACTGGATGATATTTGATGCAACTTGGCACAGTTATAGTTTGTATAATGGGTTAAAATTTAAAAACAAAAAGTATTCTAAAGGTTCCCGAATAAATAAAGGGTTCCTGCGGGATAGGAGTACAAAGTTATGTTAATTTTAAAGTTTTATATAATATTTTGGAGGGTACTCTATAATCGATACTGAAGTCAAAACTGTATATATTTTTGTCTGTCTGTCGGTCTGTCTGTAAATCTTGACCTCGCATCACGCCAAAACTACTGTTTGTTTGTTTGTCGTATAAATTGCACTATAGAACCGTTAGGCCATCATCGCTCTAAGACATTGCCAAAACTACTGAATGTATTCAACTGAAACTTGGTACGATTTGAGTTCATACTACGAGGTATAGGTATAGGACATTGGATACTTTTCATCTCAAAAAATTAAAGGGTTTTCGTAGGAAATTAGTTGATAGTTATTTAAAAGAAAATGTATCACTCTGAAAGTACTGGACGGATTTTGATGCAACTTGACACAGTCATCGTTAATATGATAGGTTAAAATTGAGGAAACTTTTTATCCCGAGAAAATTAAGGATTTCTGCGGGATAGAGGTCCAAAGTTATATTAATTTTAAAGTAATAAATAATACATATTCTCTATATTTGATACGGAAGCTAAAAGTTTTTTTTTTTCATTTTTGTCTGTCTATCTGTATCTTGACCGCGCATCACGCCGAAACTACTAAATGAATTTAATTGAAACTTGGTATGATTTGAGTTTGTGAGATTTATAAACATATGCATAATAATTATACGTACTGTAAGATTATCAAAACCTAAGTTTTTTAATGTTAGATTTCGGTTGGTCAGGTTTGTCGAGTAGGAGATAAAACTTATCTGCACCTAGTATTAAAAGCAAGTAGCTATATCCTATAATTGGTATCTATAGTACCTAGTAGCTACAGCTACAGAATAAATAATCTAAGGAGTATTTAATAAAAACAAGGAAATAGGTTTGCGATTCTTTATATTGTTTACTCATTTGAACGGAATCGGAATACAAACGAATACTACGTTCTGAAAGCAGCCTGATATTTGCAGCGAATGTTGTATACAAGTAACGTTTCTACAAGGTGATTTAGTGTGAATGCTCGAAATACTATGCGTAACATTTACATAGACCAAGTATTATTTTTATACATTTCTAAATTTACAATAAGTAGTGTTGTCAAATAGTTGAACGAATTTTGTTAAGGCTGAACGAATTTTGAAGAAATGTTGGTACATTGATAATATAGGTTTGGAATAGTACATAGAGTACTTTTAACCTAGAGACATGACCACGCGTGCGAAGCCGCGGGTACAGCTACTCGTTGTAATATATAAAAATCTCACGCTAACCAAACCCTACCCAAATTGAACTATCGTAAAAAAAACTCATATAAAAAACACACATATAATATACAAGGAGTAACTGAATAGCCTTATAACGCAGCAGGTTTGCTTCGATCAAGCATGTGAATTCGTTTACGTGTGCAATGGTAGAATACATCGTATTTAAAACTTCCATACAAAAGTAATATCTTAGAAATTAGCGACAACCATAAATGATTGCTGGTGGAAATACCTCGTTGAGAGAGAGCCCCCAAGGGTCTCTGACCGGAGACGGTCGAGCAATACGAGATAGTACAGGGTTTGTTATTGTTGCAGTTGTTGGACGCACAAGTGTTAGTATAGCTGAAGGAAACACCGAAGGCTTATTGAACCACAATACACACACCACAAATTTTAAATTTCTTCTTTTGAAACAACAAATTTTATGATAAGATTCACTTTTTACACAAAATTCCGACATTATTTTTGCTATGTCATCTACTGACTTCTACTGACAAGTGACTTTCTAGGTAGGTACTGCGCAGTAGATTTTGAATGCGCAATGTAAATTCATGGTCAAGATAATTATTGTTTTTTCCCAGCTGATTATTAGGCAGTACTATTATTTATTCTGTAACTGTTCTGCTCTGTGTGTTTAACTTTAGGGTTTGATGTACAGTGTTATTTGCGTAATCTTTAAAAGTAAATTCATGAAAGAAAATGTCAGAAGTCATTAAATTAACGTAATTTGCCCTGCTGAACCACATACCCCATCCCTGTATCTAATTAACGGAGCGAGCGCGAAGCGCGAGCAAAGCGTCTTCGTTTCAGCTTGGCCAAAAATGCTTTCGTATGTCCGGATCTCCGGCTGTTCTCCTCTACAGGTCGCATATCTCAACCGATCTAGACGAATCTTGGTATACAGTTTAAACGAATTTTTAGAATTTTTTAGTCGATTGTTAGTTTAGTTTATTGATTGATGGAGCACCTTAGTTATTAATGTAAGTTTTACACTAAGGTAACTAGATGGCGCTACTGTGCACCACTAGATTGTTTGTAAAAAAGTTTGTGCTCGTCTACAGCTCACAGAGCTCAGAGTGGGTAATTATGTTACATTCTTTAATACAAAAAATAAAAATAATATATTCGTACCTCTATCTAAATACCAAACGTCTGACAACAATACAACATGTGTTTCGCCTTTGCATGAGGCATCCTCGGGTGATGTTGACTCGTCGAGTGCTGGTCTCTTTTTTATTATAATCATAGTAATAATTACGACACATTTGCACCTGTATCCTCAACACACTTCTCATTTATCTAGTTCTGTGTCTTTACATGTTCATGAAGTTGATTCTGTTGTGATTTGAAACACAAAACAGAATCTTAACTTCATGAGTCAAATTTCTATTACTCAGGTTACGCTACGCTCGACGATTTTGTTTTATTTTCAAGTTTTTAGTTTTATATTTAGTTATTTCTAAAGTGTACTGTATTCTATTTGTCAATCCCTTTCATTTGACACCCATATGGAGGGAATTGAATAATAAAAACATATTGAGTTGGTTGAAAATAATAATGTAATCCGCCATTTCATGGTTGTGGCAATTATTATAAATATTCAATATAATTTACAATGATATTGAATATTTATAATTGTATTATCATCAGAACTAAAGGTGAATACCAAACTTCAGATCATTCGGCCAATAGGAAGGGGGTAAAAAAATCAATTACTAGATTTGACCCAAACAAACAAATAAACAACAACAACAAGCGGTTTTATTTAGCTGGACATAGCTAAATAAAACAGTTTAAAAAATACATCAAAATTTGCAGCGCCACCTCACGGGTCCAATGTCATAAAATTTTGCAGAACCTCCTATTGGGTCCAACTGTATCTAAGCCATCTAGGGACCTACCCAAACACAAACAAAAAAAACATTAAAAACTGTCTAGCCGTTTAGGAGGAGTTCAGTTACATACACGGTTTTTTTTTGAAAAAATTCAAAATGTTGTGATGTAGAGTTAGATTTTATTCTCAATCTTGTGTATCTTCGAGTGTTAATGTGTAATATTGGTGGAATATTAACCATTAGGTGTTCGTTAACGTGCACGAGTGCGGGCAAAAGAATCAAACGCAGAAATAAATGGCATTTTGTGATTTTTCCAAATCTCCCTCGGAAGTTTCAGTAAATGTCCACCATTTTACTGATTCGTGACTTTGACAATAATTGACTGTGACGTGACATTACTTTAAAATATAATACACTTGACATTGGCGAAATTGCTAGTAGGCCAGTGCCTCCGCAGAAGCCATCCAAAAAAAAATAAGAAGAAGAAGTTACATACACACTTACAGAATAATTATAATATAAAGATGATGCAAAATCTAAAATTAGACTGTTGTTAGGTAAAATCGGATTCAGTTGGGAATGTTTGCCTCCAAACATAGATAATTTATTCTACAAGTCAGTAGGCAAGCTTACCTTAATTTAATATCAGGACATAGTTGCAATTATTGTTTTTCTCATGACGTCATCACAATTACCTACTCACTTTTTTGGAACCTACCGACGTCTTTAATATAGTGGACGAGAGGCTTACCGCAGAGAAGATTGGATTATAAACTACAAGTATCACGATCTACACTGATCTGGTAGCCTTCGCCATTTAGTTCCTGGAACATCAAATTATAATGTATTTTTTATTGATTGTGCGAGTTTAAATATGAGAAAAATAACTCGTCTAATTTTTCTAAGTTTGACCTCAAAACTTTGAAGATATATTTTGTTCCGCCCCTTGTGACACTCATTATTATACCTTATTTTTAGATTTTATATATAATTTCTCGTTGTACTTGTGGTGTCCAATAAAGAGTTAATCTATCTATCTATCTATTTTCTTAATTTCTTTATTTTACTTGTTATTAATATACGTGTTTAATATAAAGATCTGATTTTAGTGTTAAAGACTCTACACTGTGACATTGTGTGTATGTATGTGTGTGTGTGTGTGAAGAGAGTACTGTTCATACAAAAATAAAATACACTTATTTACCCCTAAATATTACCCGATTTCAAATTTCACTATTTTATACGTCTTCGTTTTTCTAAATTTTTCAATCAGACTGTATTTTGCGCTGAAACTATGACAAATTGATAAAGCTCATTTTGCGCTGAAACTATGACAAATTGATAAAGCTCATTTTCAAAAACAAAAAGCTATCTTTAAAAATTTTAAACGTTTATGCAAGTATAGCTGATGCCCGCGGCTTCGCACGCGTTGTTATTTCTCTAGGATAAAAGTATTATTTGTGCTATTCCAGGACCTAAAATACCAAACAGACACACAGACCAACATTTGATCAAAATTTACTAAGCTTTTTTTTTTTGATTGCTCAGCTTCTACTCATTAGATTGAGATACCAAGTACCCCAGTTTTTTAAGTCAAAACCTAAGCTATCCAACAGTGAAAACCGTATCGCAATCTGTCTAATAGTTTTTACGTGATGCTTGAACAAACATACAGACAGACAAACAGACAAAGGACAGGCACAAATTTTAAAAGTGTTATATTCTTAATAAGCTAATTTTAAGTACCCTAGACCATTTTTTTTAATATATCTTCTTTGTACAGACTTTTTCATTCTTATTGCTTTATTATAAGTAGACATAGATATCAAAAGATTTTATCACATTTTAGGGGGTGGAAAGTGCTTTCTCCCAAAACACCAATTCTATTAAAAACTGTACTACTAAAAGTCACGACCAGGGGACCCACGACCTACGTATAAGGGGGTCGGGGGGAGAAGGTGGAGATAGCAATACTTTTACTACATACCTCCTTTGCGAAGATTAAAAGAGGGCGACAACTGGACTACCAAAATAATTATAAAAATCAACCCGGCCTTCCTCAGGGAAGTGTCCTAGCCCCAGCCCTGTTCAACATTTACACCAACGATCAACCCAGCGCCCCCTTTACAGAAAGATTTCTGTATGCAGATGATTTGGCTTTGGCTACACAGACTACTACGTTTGAAGAGGCGGAGAACAATCTTGAGGTAGGTTTGAATAATCTTGGCAAATACTACGATGAGAATGGTCTTAAGCCCAATCCTTCCAAAACCCAGGTATGCGCATTCCACCTGCGCAACCGCCAAGCAAACCGAACACTCAACATACGCTGGCAAGGTACTCCCATCGAACATTGCTCGCATCCAAAGTACCTTGGGGTTACTTTGGATAGAACTTTGAGTTTTAAAACCCACTGCCCCACTAAAAACCACCCACTAAAAACCAAATCCAAAGTTGGCACGCGAAACAACTTGCTCCACCGCCTCACTACTACAAAATGGGGAGCAGCACCTGACGTGCTGCGCACGACTGGCATGGCATTGTGTTTTTCTGCTGGCGAATTTGCGTGCCTTGTTTGGCACCGCTCCTCACACGCCAAGCATGTCGACGTCGCATTGACCGACACTTGCCGCACGATAACTGGCTGCCTCAAACCGACCCCTCTAGACATGGTTTATCCATTGGCTGGCATTGCTCCACCGTCCGTAAGACGAGATGTTGCTTGTGCAATAGAAAAGTCGAAGCAAGAACGGGACTACCGAGATCCTCTTTACGGACGACAACTTCCACAAAATGCCCGGTTAAAAACCCGTAAAAGCTTTCTGCGCAGTACAACAGCCACCGAAGATCATCCAGACAAACTTAAAATCACTCTCTGGAAGGAGAAACACCCAGCACCACCAGTTTTTAAAACGAAAGAACATCTTCCCCCCGGATGTGATCTTCCGTGGCCAGTCTGGAGGTCCATCAACCGACTCCGGAACCAGGTCAGTCGTTGTAGACAAAGTATGTGCAAATGGGGCTATCGTGACTCCACTCAAACTCAATGTGACTGCTACGGGGTCCCAATCCAAACGATGTCCCATTTGCTCACCTGTCCCTTGTGCCCTACTACCTGCACAAGTGACGACCTCAGTGATGTCACGGTCAATGGGGTGAAGGTGGCAAGGTTCTATTCAAACCATATCTAAAATCATATTATTTATTTTGAGTTGTTGTGCCAATAATGACACGTGATGTAAGAAGAAGAACACGTAATTAGTGTTAGTTTTGTGAACATTGCTAAGTTTGTGATGAAATCTCGAGTTTATTAAAATGAGTAGAAATAAAATAGTTCCGAAAATATATTAAGGAACATGTATGAGGGTAATTCTGTAGGCCTTGGACTCCCCTGTCTCTCACACGGTCGTGGGTTCGAATCGCGCAAAGTACGGTCATTTGTGTGATTAGCAGAAATGGTTCTTTCCAAGTCATGGATGTAATATTTGTATCTATGTATGTTTATCCGTTATCTGTGCCCATAGTACAGGGTATCCTAGTTTGGGGCTAGTTAATTGGTGTGAATCGTTCCGAATATATTATTATTATTATTGGTCAGAGATCATTATTTTAAAGCTTTATCTACTTATCTGTTTATCACTATCGCTCCATTATCACTACTTTTATAACGTCACCTTTATTATATTTAATTATATAGATAGAAATTATATATACTATGTTATTATATGTATTAGAATATTTTATTCAATATATATATAATATTTATATATTTTTTTTGTATTCTTATAAATATTTTGCAAATTTTATTAACTAATTTTTTATTTTATTATTTTTTAGCACGCCTACAACCTCTCTCTCATTACATTGTTTGGTTGACTGGTAGATAATGCTTTTAGTATTACGTCCGCCATTTGTACACTTTTAATTGTGCAATAAAGTATAAATAAATAATAAATCATTATTATTATTATATTATTGTACTGGTTTACCATTCCATATTTCTTGGTACATCTTGTATATCGGCCTCTATTCTGAAAACTGCGGGTTTTCTTTCACTCTTACCTTCAGTAACAATATTCAAAGTTTATTTAAACTGAGCATGATACGCGTCCGAGCACAGAATCACTAACAGTACGTCGAATCATCAAAGGTTCGACCAACATCAGTTAACTCTAGCGTAATCACCGCTTTTCCCGCTTTGCGGACTTTTCGGTTTAGAAGTTAATTAGTCCGGATAAAATATTAATTTGTTTTTGAAGTATTTTCCCGTGGGATCGACGTTGGGAAATAACGGATCGAGTGTCTAGATTAATGGGAATTTAAAGGCGGAGGCCGTCAATAAAAACTCAATACGCAAAAAATGTACGTGTTTAAAAGCGTTTAAGGCCGGGTGTCAGTGAATTGTATGTCCCTCTCATCCGTGATAAAGCGGGAAAGCTGATACGTCTCGGTAGTAAAATTTAAGGTGAAGCTTTGAATTAAGAAGTGTCCAGCCATTTTCTCAATCATACTAAGCTCTTTCTCTTGGTATATCTTTGATTTCAGTTAGTGTCGGGGTCTCTTTCCAATCAATGTTCTAAGCATAAAGTAGTGTTACCTTTGATTTTATTTTCTATCGAGTGAATTCATAAAAATCATGTTTCTGTGTTCGCAAAGTACGAGGTAATATGCCAAATTTTGTTGTGATACCAATTTCATAGTCCTGGATTAATTATAAAACAAGATACAGACGTTCAAAAATGATCAAAAATTGCTGAAAGTGCTAGAACTGGGCCTTAAGTAGGTATTTTATTTTCGAATTAGCAATGCCCGCGGCTTTACCTTCGTGGTAATTTTTCTGTTTCTATGTGTTAATAATAAAACTTATACCAAATTTCATAAAACTTCTTTCAGACGTATTTTTTTTATTCATTACTCGTCTTCGACTAATCGGATTGAGGTACAAAGTATATCAGTTATTTATCCAAATTCTGAGCTCTCTAACAGTGAAAACGAACATACGTCAAACAGATACCATTAAAAGAGTATAATATCGATCAATAGCTTATTTTAAGTCCCTTAGAAAGTTTTTTTTAATTATCTTCGTTGTACAGACTTATTGTTACTTATTACGTTATTATAAGTGTAATACAGATAAGTTTTTTTTTAATTATAGTCGTAAATGAATTTAAATTAAGCAATTAAAAGTTATAATATTCAAGCTAGAAAATATATAGGTAGGTTCTTATGAGAAGCATTTCGTACTTCAGTATAGGATTTAAATAAAATTAACTAAACACTTAATTGCCTTTAAACGGCTACTCGAAACCATTTCACTAAAATGTAGGTTCTTTACTCAGTTTATTCTCGGAGAAACATCGTGAATAAGGACTTTCTATTTAATTTGCCGAGCCCTAGTTTTGCTATCTTTGGTCAATATTTAACTGATGGTTAATCATGATTTTGAAGAGCTTCCACCGCTTTTGTTCCTCGCGAAAATAGCTTAAAAAGATCCAAGACTTTTTGACTGTAGTTTTACGGTGGCCGTTAAGGAATGCCACGTGCGGAGGCACGTTTGATGCGGGTGCAGTCCCGCCGTGATCAATTTATTTTAGGTCTTAAAATTATTTTGTTCTGTTTGAAATAGTTATCTGGGAGATTTTTGATGATTTTTGTTACTTTTAGAATTATTATCTTATCGTGAGTTAATATTTATCAGGAAGTGGCAAACAGGGTCACAGATGTTATCTCAGTTGAATTTGTTAACGTTAAGTATCAGGTGTAAGCGAGCCATAAGTCAGCGGGCCTGTTCTAACTTAAGTTATAATTAGAATGAACTTTCTCGAGAGACCGTAAAAACGTTAAATAAATCTTAACAAGAAAGGGGGCAGTTAGACACCCGCGTCTTCAGAAGCTGTTTGTTTGAGTTGCAATGAGAATTCTAGGAAATTTATAACGACCTTGTTTCAAACAGTTGTTACCTACGAGCAGTTATAGCACATTATTGTCGCGGTCTGTAATGACTGCGTTGCTGGCAGCGATAATGATGACTGAGAGCGCAACGTAGCGCAGGTAACCCCTGGGGCCGTATACAGCTAAAAACCAGGTAGCCACATTAGAAAACCTAACCTGGGCCCCAATTCTGTTAACTATTGAACCGCGATAACGCAAGTCAAATATGTTGGCGTTTTTTTTCATTTACCTATTAAATTTGCTAGAAGCGAAATTGTTTAGGAAATTTTCAAAAAATAAGAAATACAAAAAAAAGCGAAAATTTTCGCTTCTAGCACTTTTAAGTGGTAAATGAGAAAATTTCACAAAAATAACAAGCTATCGACTTGCGTTATCGCTGTTCAATAGCTAACAGAATCGGGGCCCTGCACTGTAACGTTATCGCTGCGCGATCGTTACTTTTCAGTAGCGCGGAAAGCGAACCTCATTTTTTTATATTTGTTTCTTTTAAGTTTTATACGATTTCAAGTCGGTTTAATTTTTTTTTTTATTAGTTTTCTGGAACAATACTCGTGGATTTTTGAAGGAAATTGCTGGTGGCTAAAACTCACCAGTAATGAAATGCGAGGGATTCATAAGTAGAATCCTGAACGTAGCGAGGGATTCAATATACGTCGCCCGAGGAAAAATAATTTTGCGCCCGAGTTATACACTCTACTTTTTATCGCCCTCTATGAGAAAAATAAATAAAACGCGTTTTTATATACTTTTCAACTCATATATTTATCAACAAGCACAAATAAAAAAATAAACCCCCCCTCTCCCCCCACCCCCCATTATAGCTAAAAAACATCTCGTTTACCCCAGCTTTCAAACATAAAAAACCGCAGCTTAATCGGTCCATTCGTTTGGAAGCTACGATTGTCATCCCCTTTTCTCACCGCGCTATGTAACCCAAATTGTACCACGTGCTCTCATTGGTCAACTGTGAATTAGCAACCCTTTATTAAAGGGTTATGCACCAGAACTAATATAAAAATTATTTGCACCAGACATGTTTGAGTTCCTCGAAGGAAATGACAGCACAAGGGGTTAACAAAAGTAGCAACACCAAAGGCTGCGCCATCTTCCAAAGAATGAGAGTCATGCCGCCCGTCATTTCATTTTTCACACTAACTACGCCACGCGACTTTACTCGCGTGCAAACTTTGCCACCCCCTTTGCACCTTGATCATCAGCTTATGCTTGTTAAGTGTTGGACTTAGGACTCTCCTAATGCACGCCACTAGGCTCGGTCTTCAGCTCCCTGCATCCAGTTTTTGCCAGACACTTTTTTCAGGTCGTCACTACAACTGGCCGGCGGACGTCTTACACTACATTTGCCTAAACGTGGTCTCCACTCGAGAACTCGTCTACCCAACTGTTGTCAATTCATCGGAAAATGTGGACAGCCAGCTCAAAAAAATATGTTTTTTAGCCTATTTCTTTGAACACCATTGGTACCATGAATACCCTAGAGAATGAATAGAGATCCTAATGAGATGGCCAAACGTGGACTAAAATATCATTAAACGTTGGTGCTTTAACGATATGGTCAGTTTTAGCTGGACATTTCATGAAATAGAACCATTTCATGAAATAATCGACCATTTTATGAAATTATCAATTCTACGATATCATCACGAAATGTACATACACAAATGCCACAAAAAGGTGTTGAAATCCACCGACAATATAGCCAAGCTAAATTGTATCACCATCCCACATAAACTTTAAAGAATATATATCCAGCTTTATCCAAACAAGTAAATAGATGAATATTCCAGTCTTTGAAACCGAGTCACAGCTCTTTACCCACCGCGCCTGGTTCAAGAGATTTTGTGATTGGTATAATCTTGGGGAATCTTTAAAACAAGGTACCTTATAGTTTTGTACTGATCGTTTGTACGTCACAAAATATTGTCTCGCTGATATTTTGCAAGTGTATAAGTATCAGTCTACCAGTCCTTCGAAACTTAGGACCATACTTTAAAAATTAATGGATTTTTCATTAAATTGCTTGCTTCCTACTCATCGGATAGAGATACCGTACACCAGTTTTTAAGTCAAAACCTAAGCTATTCAACAATGAAAATTGCATCGCTATCGGTCCAGTAGTTTTACGTGCTGCGCGAACAGACAGACATTAAAAGTACGGTATTAAGTTTAGTGTATGTGCAACTGTTACTTTAGTTACTATTACGGTACCGGAACAGCTTTATACCTCATCCTCATCATATTCAAATAGATCTACCTCTGGATAAATATGCGTGTTAAATGTATAAACCTACAGCAAGCAGTGCGTGCATGGATCTTATCGATCGATAAACCGATTTTTTTAATCAAGTTTGACGTTAATATGCGATAATACGAGTTTGGTAGCACGGAACGTACTTTATCGACAACGATATAAATTCGATAAATCATATTTAATATATAGATTTGTATCGCCAAAAAGAAGCATGAATCTTATTTTTGACAATTGTTGTCGATATAATGTCGGTAATTTTACCGAATTTATCGAATTTTATCGGCTTTCCAAAGTTACACGACAAACTTTTTGTAAATTCCTTTTCGGATTATAAGCCAAAACGTGGAGGTGTCAGAACATCGTAAGGCAAGTTTCAGGGATGCCAATGATCGTTTCGATCTAGAAGAACAGCATTTTAAGATTATTTTTAGAACTTATAAGGAAATTGCCCTCGCCCTCATTCAAGATGTTGAAGGCGTTTGAGAAGGAGTTGATCTAATGGACTGCCTGTGCATGTTGTAGTATCTACTTTACATAATAATACCAAAATACTTAGTTACGTTTTTACTATTTCCAGAAATTATCTTTTGTTGTGATTGTGTCTAATGCTCTAATTATTATGGTACCTAGTAGGTACTCAGTCTAAAAAACTACCTGTATAATCATTGTAGTAGGTTCTATCAGCTGTACACTTTTTCACTGAGGGCAGTTGCACCAATAATGCATCGGCCAGGAATATAATATAGCACTAGGACAGCGCACTGTCAAACTTGTCAGGGAGGTGTCTCAAGCAATTGTGCAACGAGTTATGGCTAGTTATACTTTAGGTTAGGTTCAAGGAATATACTACTTTATGGTAGTTAGGTAGAATTCCAAATGACAGAAGTTTCTCCGTAACAACTCAAAATAATAAAAATCTGCCAAATTGTGTCAAAAAATAATTTTTAGACTATTAGTCGTCTATCTGATATATGGTAGTCCACGAGTTGCCATTTTTTAAATCGATAAACTCACGGCGTGTTATCGAATCAATAAAATTTACTGAGAGGCTAGATCCATGCTACCGCATTTTAATAAAATTGATAAAAAAATAACTGTTTACCGATCGATAAATTTATCGAATTTTATCGATAGATAAGATCCATGCTCGCACTGCTGTTAGGAATAAACGAAAAAAAAAACAATCTTTCCCCTTCCCGTAGGGATACGCTGGCACACCATACAACATAAATAACATAAAGAACGAAGCGTAACGCTTCTTCATTTATTATAAGAACTGCAAAGGAGTGGAATGCCCTGCCCTCGACAGTGTTTCCGGTAAATTATAACCCCGGTGTGTTCAAGTCAAGAGTGAATAGGTATCTACTAGGCAAGCGTGCTACACCTTCGACCACATCATCGCTTTCCATCAGGTGAGATCGTGGTCAAACGATTGCCTAGTCCGTAATAAAAAAAAAAAAAATTAAAAACAACCACCCTGATGTGAATGACATACATACTCACATGTATATGTCATACTGACATGTGATACTGAATGATGTGATTCTTACATTTTAACAGATTAGCTGCGCTCAGCAGTTACACCCCCAGATAATACATAGGATACTTTTCATCACATTTATAATATTAGTAGGATGATGTTTAAAGAGGCTGCAAAACCTGCAAAAAAAATTATGGTTCTAACGTAATCAACACAAACATACTACGCGACGAAAACAAAAGATAACCCGCTATATGACGGTTCATATCAAACTGATTTTCTACTAGAATTGGGTATATTGCATTGAAATTGGATGCAACGTTTTTGCGTTTGCAATTTTGCACTTGTTTCAGTTTGGTTTCAGTGACTGACAGTCCGCGTCCGTCCGATTGCGCGCACAGTGCTGCCAACCTTGACGCGAGAAAATCTGTGTTACCAACTCAATAAATGTGTAAAAATTCTGTATCATCAAAATGTTTGAATATCTGTATAAATCTGTTTTTCCTATTACAAAGTTATATAATTTTACCTTTCAAAGTATACTAGTATTTTGTGGAATATATTTAAATGGAATATGGTGTGTTTTCCACGGCTATTTTACTGACATTTTAACACAAACACACAAACATACTTTATTAGCTCAATTGGCTTAGAACTTCAAAACTTAGTAATGAATTATTGAACAATTATTATTGACCGTAAGAGGGGGGGGATTTTTTACAAATATATTAGTACTATAAATATATATTCTGTAACACTCATAGGGCTAAATGAAATCCTCCAATGACGCGTATAAAAAAACTATGAAACGGTGTAATTAGATCAGGCAAGGTGGGTGAATACCTTACTGAAGACAACTGCAAACTAGAAGATGTCGCCTGAACAAACATCTCCTGACCCCAAATTCATGGAAGCACTCGCAAACTCTCCCGAACCAATTAATTCTTGACGTAATTTCAAATCGAGGCCATTTTGATGAACAAACCATTTGATTTGGGTTTAAAAAGTTTTGAATGATCAGCGGAAGTTCCTAATTAGTTTGGAGAACGTCAAAGTTTGTTACTATATAAAACGCGAAACTACGTTTGTGGGTGAAATTGTTCATATATAAATCGAGACTACGTTTGTATGTGAAATTGTTCCTATATAACGCGAGAATACATTTGTGGATGAAATTGTTCCTATATAACGCGAGAATACATTTGTGGATGAAATTGTTCCTATATAACGCGAGACTACGTTTGTGTGTGAAATAGATCCCATATTACGCGAGACTTCGTTTGTAGGTGAAATTGTTTCTATATAAATCGAGACTACGTTTGTATGTGAAATTGTTCCTATATAACGCAATAATACATTTGTGTGTGAAATTGTTCCTATATAACGCGAGACTACGTTTGTGGGTGAAATAGATCCCATATTACGCGAGACTACGTTTGTGAGTGGAATTGTCCCTATATAACTCGTATATTAAGCGAGACTACGTTTGTGAGTGGAATTGTCCCTGTAAAACTCGAGACTACGTTTGTGGGTGAAATTGTTTCTATATAACGCGAGACTATTTTTTTGGGTTAAATTGTTCCTATGTTATGCGAGGCTACGTTTGTGAGTGAAATTGTTCCTATATAACTCGAGACTACATTTGTGGATGAAATTGTTCTTAGATAAAGCGATACTACGTTTGTGGGTGAAAGTGACGGCTTATGTGGTTACCACAACTCATACATGGCATTTACCAAATGTTTAGTTATTCTCTGCGATTTTGTGACCTCGGTATGTAGGTAATTCCGTATTTTTCACCTAACTACGGCGAAGTAAAATGCAGAGTTATGATTTTGACCGGTATGTCTGTATGTACGCTCATCTGTTCCCTCATAACTATTGAACTACTTGTCATCATTTGATAAATAAGGTATTTTTGGAAGCGTCTTGATTGTCCGCTAGCTAAAGGCTATGTGACGTCACATTTAATTGACATCTAGAGGACATAACGAAAAAAAAAGAACAAAAAAAAAAGTGTCGTGTTGGGTATCAAATGAAAGGGCTTTTCAAAAATATTTATATTGTTAGCTGTTGCTTTTGGCTTTGCTTGCATGCACCTTGATAATTGGGCAGAATTTCTAAAATGACGCCTCAGATGAGAGCCAAACCTATGTTCTTTCCAAACCTATTCAAAATTATAACCCCAAAATAGTTTAAAAAAAACGATTACGGTCTCAGTGGACTAAAAAGTCACAAACAAGAATATTCAACCGTTGATAGATAGTAACTTTAAATTAGTCTTACAAAAATTTGGTGAAGATCTGATGAGGATCTTCGGCGTGATGAGCAGAATAGCTCAAAGAATAGCCTCAAAATGCAGTAAATTTCTCACTTTTAGGTTTCTACCAGTGAAATCAGCCCTTTACCTACTAGGATTGATGTAGCACCTCAGTTTTAGAGGGTTTATTGTTTGCTCGCGTCCGTACGATTCAGCCCTCGATGTCCTACACGTGACCCTCGGGTGGTGCCAAAAGAGCAACCGAATCACCTGGTGGTAGGTTTCGGCCGCCGGCTTTTTATATTACCACCCTCTGGACAAAGTCTTGATGCCAAACGACTTGTCGTGTTCCATTATGATGTTCAGGGAAGCCGTCGGGATGAGTTGTAGGATGCAGTTGTGTTGGAAGGGTGGACCGTGATCGGAATCATGGTGTTTCTTCGTCGGAGGCCTTGCTTTGGAGGGTAGAGAGATCCGAAGCACGGTGTTCTCTGCTGGCCGACCGCAAGTTGTAGGGGTAGTAGTTTAGCCAGCTACGAAAGGCTGCCCCGCCGCTTGTGTAAAATCCTGAAATGATCCATTGGGCCGGCTGGCGACCGGATGTGAAGAACTGATGGATTATTTCAGGGGGGTTCGGGCGTCCCCGCAGTTTCCGCGCAAGTTCTTCAATGGCGTAGTTATGCCTTGACTTACGTGGGTTAGCCATTCCGACATCTCGTTTGCTATTACTCGTCCAACCTATTCACAACTACTCATCATGAAAAAAGTCCAAAGAAGAAATAAGTTAAAACGGCAGATGCACGTCCTCACACTTAAAGTGGATCTTGCGAATATTCGCGGGATTCACTCCAATCTCCAACCGGTCCATTATCATCTGGAGACCTCTAAGCCCCACTTGTTCTTCTTGTCGGAGACGCAGATAGGATGTCCAGCTGATACGGCATACTTGGATTACCCAGGCTATATCTTGGAGCATCTATTTATCCGGCGTTTACGCCCGTGATGACATTTGCTGTCTGCGTCTCCGAAATCTTGAGCACCCTAACTTCTCGGTGATTTGGGTGCTGGTGGACACGGGCATAGAGAAAATTATGTATGCTTGTGTGTACCGCTCACACAGCGGAGATCGGGGGACGACATTATTGGTAGACTATCTAGGTGAGGCGGCAAGTGTGGCCCGACAGCGTTACCCGTCTGCTCAAATTGTGTTTTTGGGGGATTTTAATGCCCACCACAAGGAGTGGTTGTCCCATACCAAAAAACCGACCACGCTGGTAGAGAGACGCGGAAGCTTGCTCTGGCGTTAGATCTCTCTCAGCTGGTGCAAGAGCCGACACGGGTACCTGACCGTGACGGTGACACTGCCAACTGTCTCGACCTGTTGATGACGACTGAACCAGACCGATACTCCGTATCAGTATGCCTGGTTAAGTCCGTCTCAGTGTATTCCCCAACTGATCCTAGCCTTAAGGGTAATAGGCGCGTGTGGAGATACAACTCAGCAGATTGGGACGAGATGCGGCAATTCCTTGCATCGTATCCTTGGCGGCAAACATGTTTCTCCTCCCAGGACCCGTGGACTTTCGCGTCTGCTGTTACAGAGGACAAAAACCAAAACAAAAACTTGGTATTTTCTCAGTGACCGGTAATATGTCAGGCAATGGAATATTTCATTCCATTCAGTGACAAGACTCTTTCCAGCAAAGCTCAGCCTTGGTTTGGATCCAGCTGTGGTCGTGATGTGGCTCTAAAGCGTGCGGCATATCTAGACTGGGCTGATGCTCGAAAGCTCAAGTCTTCTGATATTCGGGCTAAGACAAGAAAATTTAACGTTGCCACTAAGACCTGCAAGAAGATACTTAGGAAGGCTCATTTTGATCACGTAAGTCGAATTGGGGCCAAACTGGCTTCATACCCTGCGGGTAGCAAAGCTTTTTGGTCCCTGGCCAAGTCGGTCGAAGAAAACTTCTGCCGCCCCTCACTGCCACCATTGCTGAAACCTGATGGATCACTAGCTCACACTGCTGGAGACAAAGCGAATTTATTTGCTTCTCTTTTTGCAGAAGCCTCGCATCTAGATGCTTCTGGCAAGACACCTTCCTGCCTTCCTCATTGCGAGGTTTTATGCCCGAAATTCGCATTCGCCAGAAGGAGATTCTCAGAAAGCTTCGAGCTCTAGATGTGAACAAGGCCAGTGGTCCTGATGGTATTACAGCGATTGTGTAGAAAAACTGTGCGCCCGAATTGTCTCCCATCTTAACGCGTTTGTACCGCCTCTCTCTTCACTCAGGTAAAGTTCCGAAGAGCAGAAAGCTTGCCAATGTACAACCAGTACTAAAAAAGGTTAGTCGTGCTGATCCGGCCAATTATCGTCCCATCTCGATAACCTTCTTACTCTGTAAATGTATGGAGCGTGTCATAAACATTAGGCTCTTGGCTTGTTTTGAAGAGAATGATCTTCTCAGTGACCGGCAATACGGATTTCGCCGAAACCGGTCTACTGGGGATCTTATCGCGTATGCCACTCACGTACTGAGCGAAGCCATAGAGATGCATGGTGAGGCGCTTGCCGTCTCCCTTGATATATCGAAGGCGCCGATTGGTAGTGATCGGGTCTGGCACGATGGCCTTTTAAAAAAGCTTCCCTCGTATGGTAAACCATGATAACCATGGTAACCTCGTATACAATTGCATAGTTGATTTCTTGAGGGAACGATCTATTCGAGTAGTCTTAAAGGGCTGCTCGTCTGATCAAATGGCTATCAATGCCGGTGTACCTCAGGGATCGGTTCTCTCGGCTACACTGTTTTTACTGCACTTTAATAGCCTTCTGAAGCCCGGTACCTTTGGGTATGCTGATGACAGTACTGTAGTTGAGAGATACACTTCCAATGCTCAAGCCAGCTGTGAAGCTGTCCAGTTTCAGAGAGAGGCTATGGTAGACTGTTTAAATTTAGCCTTAGAAGCCGTGTCCGATTGGGGCGATGCTAACCTAGTTAAGTTTAATGCTACTAAAACGCAGGCGTGTTTGTTTTCTGCTAAAAAGAGTCTTCTAAACCGATCTCCGTCTTTCCAAAGTGTAACAATACCTACAGGCGACCATTTGGAGCATTTGGGTGTCGAACTCGCATCAAACCTGAATTTTGGGTCTTATATTGAATCCAAAGCCAAGGTAGCTGCAAAAAAACTTGGTATTTTGTCTAAGGTTAGGCGGTACTTCACACCGGGACAGCTTTTGAATCTTTATCAAGCACAGGTCCGATCTTGTATGGAGTACTGCTGCCACCTCTGGGACGGTTCTGCCAAGTATCAGCTCGAGTCTTTGGATTCAATTGATAGACGTGCTATCAGGCTCATTGGGGATGACACTCTGGTAAAGAGTAAGCTTCAAAGTCTGGCGCATCGACGTGGGTTAGCAAGCCTGGCGGTATTCTACAGATTGCACTATGGAGAGTGTGCACAAGAACTGCACAACCTGATTCCCCCATTACCTTTCCATCACCGTACGACTAGACGATCAGCAAAGCGCCACCATTTCATGGTTGAAATACCTCGCACAAGAACGAAGCGTTACGCTTCTTCATTTATTATAAGAACTGCAAAGGAGTGGAATGCCCTGCCCTCGTCAGTGTTTCCGGTAAATTATAACCCCGGTGTGTTCAAGTCAAGAGTGAATAGGTATCTACTAGGCAAGCGTGCTACACCTTCGACCACATCATCGCTTTCCATCAGGTGAGATCGTGGTCAAACGATTGCCTAGTACGTAATAAACAAATATATATTAATGTCAGTTGTACAATAAGGTAACTAGATGGCGCTACTGTGCACCGCTAGATTGTTTGCAAAAAAGTTTGTACGTGGGAGATCTATAGCTCACAGAGTCTTTAGTTTACTTTATTTCAATTAAAGCAATGATGGGCGATTACGCGTTAAAATCCAACAATACCGGGTTCAGTCTTCAAACTGCAAGGCGGATTTCCATCTCTCCGTACTTCAGAGTGCACTTTGAACGGTCGATGTCGGCCCCGTTTGTTATTGATTAATATAAGTATAAAAGAGAAACTATAAAATCATAACCTGCATAGTCCATGGATCTAAAAATCTAACTGTTCAAGCGAATATCGTAATTTATATTTAAAAGGCCATCACATCCGATGGAGTGTTGAATATTCGAATTCATCTCTACGGTACGGCACGTATCGAACTATCCGAGTAATTTCGCCCAGATATTCGGAAATACGAAGCATTTGCGGTTCGTGTGACCATCAATTATTTTCGAAATGTAAAACCAGAGCTAAAATCAAGTCTGTACTGACCTACGTAGTGGTATGAGTAAAGTTTAACTGCATCTTTTATTTTTTGCGGCAGTTACAGGCTTGCTGACAGTGAATGATGACGTCATCGAGGTCAATCTATCGTGTGCACTATACGATACGAATACAATAGTCGCTCGGTCAGGCCAGTCGCACTCCGCAACAAGTACAAATATCTTACCTACACTTTGCGGCCGCAATATTGCGGTTCATTCAGTAGAGCGCTCGATGTGTCGCGCGCCCGTATGCTTACGATAAAGTACCTACTTAAGTAAAGTTTTCGTCAAATGTTATTCTTTTCTTAATTGTGAGTAGAATGTACTGCATAGCATTCGATCTGACAAGTCTCGTAACATAAATTACATTTTATTACGTAGGTAGCCATTTCTTTTTCATTCATTATTGCATGGAAATCAGACAGGCACCTTTTATTCATCAAAGTGCAATACCTATTAAGTTATAATCAAATAATGAGGTACTAGGTCTATTCTGATAAGAATGTCATTATATGTAGTTAATAGAACTATCAACATTTATAATATTATGTAAAAAAAAAAAAAACATAATTGTTTATTTGTTACAATATCTAAGTCGTATCATATCACAGAATAATTACTAGTACAGGTACCTAGTCATATCTTGATACAACCCTGCCGAGCGAAAAAGTGACAGAGCGATTCTGAAACGGTTAGAGCGATGGAAGCTCTCGCGCGTTGTGATACGGTACATTCTAGCCTGCACGCACTGGGTGAGCGCCTTCTAGGTAAATATAATTGAAAGATCGTAGCGCTGTGCGAGTTAAATTGCACTTTATTGCGTTGTAGCGAGAGAGAGTTGCTATGTATTTAAATGACTTTACTCAGTTATCCTTCTGTACTTGTACTATTATTTATTCTGTGGCTCGGTTGAGCCTTAGCCGATCGCACGGGCACAGCACAAGTTTTATTCGCATATAAATGTATGAAATACATTTATATGCGAATAAAACTTGCGGACGCAACTGGTGAGGGATATCAATGTCCCGTGAAAAAGGATTAAAGGTAGGCCCTATTAGAGGAATGCTCTCTAAATATTATGCGGAATCCAAAGTTATCGATTTCAACGTGCATTCAAGATGAATCATTCACGTGATGTTCGCTCGATCATACCTACATGCCCCGAATAGCTTTTTCCACTATTTCGGATATCTAACGAATTGACGATTTGACATCGCTCCTACGTTTATCCGCCACTCTCATTGCTAACATTGATAGCAGTTGATGCCACATCTGAAGCTTTTGGGCAGCCTTACTACCTCTAATACCAAGGCCGAAACTAGGTACCTATTTCGACATGCATAATATATAAATACATTGTAGTGGTAGGGCTCTTACGCAAGAGTCCGCCTGGGTAGGTACCAGACCTTTGTCAGATATTCAACCGCCGAGCAGTAGTGTGCAAACATTTCTGTGTTTAGGTTTAAAGGACAATGTTTCCAGTGAAATTACTGGACGATGAGACTTAAAAACGAACGTCTCTGGATGTCGAGCGCAGTGCAGTGACGCCAAAGTTCTGGGTGGCACTGCAACTGTTATGGGCAGGCGTGACGCTGACGTTCAGGCAAGCGCCCTGCACGTTTCGCCACTCAAAGGAGTAAAAAAAAAACCTTATATTGAAAAGTACGAGTTTGAGTAGGCTCTTATATCTCACGTTACATTACCTATAAATTGAAAGTTTAGTAGTTTAAGTTAGATGGGAACCATTAACAAAAAGCGTGGTCTATCTTCCCTTATCTTTAGCGGGTTGTTATCGAAAATGGCTATTTAACTTGCTTAAAAATCTCATAGGTAACGAACCTGATAGCAGCACATGCCTCTCGCTAGCACGTAGATCCTGTCGAACAGCGCAAACAGCGACGCTGAAGGCTGGTGCACGGTGCAGACGATGGTCCTGCCCTGGCGCGACAGCAGTCTGAGCAGGACGACCAGCTGACGGATAGACACGATGTCCAGGCCACTGGAAGAGAAACATTGGTCTGGTCATGGCACACAAGTCGTACGCGATAATGGGTGCCGTTTGTAGGTACTGTCAAGTCTGTTTTTTTTACCCAACTGCGGAGGGTTATGTATTTGGGTTGTATGTATGTTTGTCGGTTTCTTTGGCGCGTCCTACAGCGTACAGTAGGCGCAGCCAATGTATATGTTTGTGAAGTTAGGCTCTGTGACGATTGCGCAGGTACTGCTGTTGGGATAAATTAGCATAAAGTAAAAGCGAGATAGAATATGCGAAAAACGTAAGCGAGTGAGCGAGGCGGTTACACAATGCTTTCTTCACCTTCAACTTTCGGATTGCGCCTGAAAAATAGCAGCTTGCGCAGCGACTAGCAGACAATTTCCGAGACACATACTTTCGCTGCGCCTACTATAAACGGCTTGATGGATTTTGATAAATGAGGTATCATTGGACTCATCTTAATCACGAGAGTGACATAGGATAATATAT
This sequence comes from Alsophila aescularia, assembly GCA_946251855.1. NCBI lineage: Eukaryota > Metazoa > Arthropoda > Insecta > Lepidoptera > Geometridae > Alsophila > Alsophila aescularia. Next base: position 45,112,539 of record OX276383.1, on the reverse strand, counting down.
GAAGTGTCAAGAAAACTAATATTTCGCGAGGGCTTACAGCTGCCATATTGTTTTTCACACTGTACAAAAAATTACCAAAACCTATCGAATGAGGTATCAAAGTACATGTCTTCTTTTCTTCGCACGCGTGGTCATTTCTCTGGGTAAAAAGTACTCTATGTAATATTCCAAGACCTAAAAAGACAACATTTGATCAAAATTCCTTCTGCCGTCAAAAAGTTATTATCTATTGCTCGATTTATACTCATCGGATTGAGATACTAAGTTTTTAAGTCAAACCCTAAGCTATCCAACAGTGCAAACCGCATCGCAATCGGTCCAATAGTTTTTACGTGATGCGCGAACAAACATACAGCCAAACAAACGGAAAGCCACGATTTAAAAAAATGTTTCATTCTTATTTAGTAGCTTATTTAAAGTAGCCCAGACCATTTTTTTATATTAGCTTCTTCGTACATTCTTATTCGGACTTATTGCTTAATTATAAGTATAGATAGATATAGATAGATAGATAAATTACTATAATCAATGAAATCACATAGTGTCTTTTGCTATACGAAAAAAAAAGGATATTAACATAATATACATCAATGCTAAAAGGCATATTTTAATGGTAGGTATGTGTGTAAATATATCCATCTCCATTACAGTTTTATGACTGAGGGTGAGTCTGCTTAACCTTTGTATTCTTTGTTTGTTTAAGTTACCTCAATCAAGAGGATAAACGTTCGATTCAAACAAATATTTGTATAAGCTTAAAAAAAAAAATTTGGTCCCTTTACACCACTCACGTATGTGTTAAGGTTATTTTCTGAGTGGTTAATTATTAAATTACACAACGCGAAGCAAAAACACGTCGTGTTAGAAACACCTATGATGGCATTTATGATATCTAATTTGTTATTTAGTTAATCAAACAATCAATATTTTTTTATTCAATAATGGTTACAAATGACTGTACAATAATAACAGGTAGGTACTTATTTATGTACATGGAAATAACAATGGAGCAAGGTTTCACTAAACAGAGACGCAATACAATTCAGATAAATGCAAACCAGATAAAGAAAAATTGTTGAACTATTTAAATAGTTCAACAATTTTATATATATATATATACCTGTTTATATACCTGTTTTACAATATAATATATATGTATATATATATATATATATAAGTTTCTCTAAATATTTCATTGTAAATAAGTACAAAAGATTATATTGAGCACCCCGTCCGCTCGCACCCGCATCTTTGCACTATTAGTATATTACACACAGAATAAAGTAATAGTAGGTACTGGAAGAGATCGCTTTTACCGATAAGTCCGCCAGTTTTACTTTACATCTAAAGATTGTTCCTATAAACTGTAAACTGGTAACTGTATTTTTGTAAACTGGTGTAAAATAAAGTAATCTCAAAGTATTTTATTGTAAAAATAATAGCACTTTTACAAGTCAAAATTAACATTTCATGGACAAGGAGACATACATAAAATATTAGGTATAAAACAAATCAGAAAAATTTTGGTAAACAAAGTATGCTTTGAGTTAAAAAGGAAATTTCCCTTTCATGTGCCAACAGAGTTAAATCTCACACTGGAAAAGGAAATACCCTTCTGACTCTACCGGTGCTTCGGAAATAAGCCCGTTAGAGAAGAGAGCACCAATAAACTCTACGGGGATGTAATTTTTCTACATATTTATTAATAATTTATATAATTTCGAAAGTATTACCTATCTATCAATTTAGATACGAAAACCGGGTCTGGCAGAATTAATTGAAATCCGCTCATCAAAAACATCGTCATATCTTTCAAAGTACTCGTCAAATAACTAGCTTAAAGGCTACAAAAACACGCCTGCCATGCCAAAAAAAAAGAGCTTTTGCCAATAAATTATATACTGTTGTTAAGTGCTTATCAAGACCTTCAATTTGATACTGATATTGTAATTTTCGGAGTTTTTTTTTTCGTTTTTGAATATCTTGCCATACTGCCACAATATCTAAAGTTTTCAAAAAAAGGCATTCAAAAGTTATGGTGGAATAAAGAAACTCACATAAAAAACACAAACATACATGAATGCTAAAAACATAACACTCCTTTATTGGGCAGTCGTGTTAAAAGTATGGTGTCACAAGCAACATTTATCGTTATGAAATAAGGAAGACTATTACGATATTGAATTTTATGAGGATTAATACGGTTAACCATAAAACCTCTAGAAAACTGGGTCATTTTTTATTACTGTAAAACGTTTATATCCGTTTTCCTATAATTTTCATAGTATCATGATCTTTTATGTAGAATTTATAAAGACGAATATATCTGCATACATTTCTTTCACTTATATCAAACCGTTTGGTCCGCGCACGCTGATGAAAAAGCAGTCAAACGTTCTGTTTTCCTCTGACTTGGATTTGATATATTGTGAATTTTTATTCTAAACAGATTTTTATCGGTATTTAACATAGCATACAGGGATAATGTATAGCTTCACTAATGTGAAAGAATTTTCAGAATAGGGTTCAGAGATGTGCGGTAACAAACAAACATATAAAATTAACCTCTTTATAATATTATTGTAGATTAAGTATAATTTATTATGTACATATATACCTACTTAATGCAAGCTTAGCAAATCTTCTAGTATCCCTGTAGGACCTGAACTCTCATGGTTTAGGTAGACAGGTATAAAGAATCAGGATTTATGGATGGAAGATTGAAATTACTATTCTTTACTATATTTCCTTTTTTTATGAAGGATACATTCAGTTGGTCTCAAGCCGACCTTGACAGAGTCATCGGGCTGGGGAGCGGGCGCAAAGGCGCACCTATGCGGCCGCAACTCTCTGAACACGTGGTCCGAGAGCCTAGTCGGCTCGATCGGACGACGTGAAGATTATTTTCCCGTTGGTCCAATTAGACAATCGCACCACGAGGACCATATATTTTTTGGAACAAGATTTCTATCGCATAAGGCGCTTTGCCAAAGGTGCGTAACGCAGAAGGCGCACGCCAAACTTTAAAATTTGGCTACTATACTTAAAATAAAACAGTTATTATCAAAAACTCTGAATAAAGAAGATAATAAAAAACATGGTCTAGGGGACTTCAAATAAGCTATTAGACAAGAATATAACATTGTTTTAAATCGTGTCTGTCTGTTTGTCTGTTCACGCATCACTTAAAACTACTGGATCAATTGCGATGTGATTTTTTATAGTTTAGCCTTTGTTGGATATAGCTTAAGGTTTGACTTAAAAACTGGTGAACTTATTTATTTATTTCAATTCAAATGCCTTTATTATCTCAATCTGATGAGTAGAACCCGAGCAATCGATAAAAAAGCTATTTGACGGTTAAACAAATTTTAATGAAATGTATTGTATTGTATTGTACTTTATGTCATTTTGGTACTGGAGTAAGACAGACAGTTTAGGTTACTTTTAACTCAGAGAAATGACTACGCAGATAAACACCTGTAGTAATAAATATAAATTGTTTAAGTAAGTATGTAAGTTTTTGGTGGCGTTTACTTAATTCACCTGGGTTAATTCATCTAAGTGCATAAAGTACACTATTCGAAAACATTAATTATCTGGATGCATTAAATTCACTTAAAATAAACTTTATTCACCTAATTCACCTGGGTGTAGTAGCTGCACTAATAGTAAACTTTATTCTATTCATATAGGACCTTCTTAAACACAGAACATTGGCCACTATTATAATAGTAAATTACATCCACTTTTGATTATTTACGTCACAATGTCGCAATATATTATACTCTTCTAATGATTGACATTTACAACTATAATAATTTTGTTATTAATTTCTATTGTGATTAAAAACTGAATTCAGACAATTTTAACTATTACGGAGTTTAAATATACACACAGAGTACGAGGCACGGTGTTACGGCATAGCCTACAATATTTAAGAAAAAACATATAAATGTGGTGCTCACTGATGGAGATGCTGTAATAACTTAAATAATATAAAATGCTCTGGGTCTATTACTATAAAGGTTTGCCACACAGCCAAATATGTGACTAACTGATTTGTGAGGCCCAGGATGGTCATAAAACATGGTCATGAGGCATTTTCTAGAAAAGTCTGTTAAATCTATTACATTGCTTTGCGAATGGTTCTCAAATATAGTTTCAAGAATAATATTTTTAATTTGCGTTACTTCATGGGTGAATAAAGTTTACTTAATATTCATGTAGAATTTATCTAAGACTAGTGATTAAAGTTTACGAATAGTTTATTTAATGCACCTAGGTGAATTAACCCGGGTGAATGAAGTAAACGACTCCAAGCTTTTTGATCGGCTTTCTTTCTGTTGTTCATAATACTGTTCCATTAGATCTTACAAAATATAAGGGAGATCACCAGATAATACATACATAAGCACTACCTAAAACCAGTAAAGTTATTATATAAATACAAAAAACCCGACTGCGAACAAAATTATGGAATACGAGCTGAAAAATAAAAATAATCACACTAATATTATAAAGGCGAAAGTTTGTATGTATGGGAGGGTGTGTGCGTGATTGTATATGTTTGTTACTTCTTCACGTTTAAATGGCTGTATGGATATGAATGAAATTTGGTATGGGGGTAGCTTATACCATGAATTAATACATATGCTCTTTTTTATCCCGGAAAAGTTTGGTTCCTGAGGGACGCGGGTGAAACCGCGGGGCGCAGCTAGTATTTACATTAATTTAATGGTTCTTATTTACTTTCATATTTTACTTTACTTTAATAGTTGCAAATGTAACATTAGACTATAGTAATTACATTAACTTGAATAATCCGTAAGTGGAAATGTAAGCAACTTAAAATTAATTAGTTACTGTTTAGTTATAAGAATTATATATTTTTGAAATGGTATTTTAACGACTTGTATTTTCATAATTCACTTTATAGGTTTTGGTAATTTTTTGTTCCGTCATAAATATAATAAGCCGCCATATTGGTTTTCTTTACATTTCATATATTCTATAGCACTCTCGTGATCAAGACGAATCCAGGTGTTACCTCATTTATCAAAATCCATCAAACCGTTTAATCTGTAGGACGCGCCTAAGAAACGTACAAACAAACATACAACCCAAACACATAACCCTCCTCAGTCGGCTAAAAATAAGAGATTTTATCTGGATTTCTAAAGACATCTGCGACTAGGCTAGAATCTAGCACCTAATGAAATAGTGGGAGAAAACCCGGACATCCGATCGCGTACACAAAGTAACGTGTCGGACTCGTTAGCTCGGTGGTACGTCTTTGATCGATCGGTGATCCGTTGGTCGAAGCATATCTCCCATGTACCGACCCGGGACAACGTGTCAATGTTAACGTATTTACTTTAATAAGCAAAATAATATCACTTTTACAAGTCAAAACTTAACATCTCATGAACAAGGAGAATAACATTTATTATTATAAATAGATCAAATCAATACATTTAGGTCAACTAAGTACGCTTTAAGTTTGGAAAGGAAAAACTCAGAGTTGAATCCCGCACAAATATTGTATTATGTATTAAGCAATCATACTTCTGACTCTACCGGTGAGCCCCCAGAAACTATATAATTTTCTCAATTTTTGACAATTAATTATATATTTTTATATGTCAGATATTATAATAAAAACATGTACCTAAATGTCAAATACATAAGATGAAAAGTGCCACTGAGACGTTCCACAATCGTCAAACTGATAAAAATAATAAAAATACAAATGAATAATAAGAAACCAGGCTGGACCAGTCCCCACATGCAGCACCCGTTCACGAGTGTGACTTATATACCAGCCATCACGGTGAAAGTTTTCAGTCGAGGGTTACTCTTCACCGGACGTGGTTTAGTTAATCCCTTTTTATCAGACTGCGCAACGCAAAGGAGGTAATGACTTTATTATTTAAGTGTTACTATAGAAATCAAGATGGTGGCCAATCATAAAAAAAAAACATATTTGGTTACGGATCCCTAAAAAGCCGCAACTCGTGAGTTGTTGAATTTTTCGTCCGCTACCTAAGTTTTGCCAAAATGTTTGCTCAGAATTTTTATGCTCTGTTGACGAGCCTAAGCAAATAAATTTGAGTTATGACCTCGTAAAGTTAAGCGTTGTTTAAAATTACTGTTTGTGGGGTTAACTTGAATGTATCGCGAATGTTGGGTTTCTATTGTAGGTACCTTCAACTTTTTGCAGTGATGTGCATCTGCATTATTTCAGCCGATTTATTCCGGAAGTGGTGAGGTGTTGAAGATAAGGTTCAGTGTGTAATGTGACAGTAGGGTTGCGACATTGTAGTTCACTCGGTTTTAATGACAGGTATCATATTAATTAGGGGTCATATTATCTCTGTGAATTTAATAGATTTTGAGAACAGCCGTGCTTTAAAAATTATTTGAGGTATTCTTTTTTACCATAAATATAATTATTTGAGGTATTCTTTCTTACTATACTAACCTAAAACAAAGTAATACTAAAACTAGTCTAATAATCCGCTGTCAGTGGGCAACGTTCCCAAAATGCTGGCAGCATTTTGGGGACGTTGCAAATAAAATAATTAAGTTAAGTGCTCTCGCCATCTTTTTGATAAGTAGGTGAAAAGCCTTTGGTTTCACACGAGCAGTTCAAAGTGTTACTATGTTTTTTACATATATAATAATGCAATGCATCCGTACCAGCGTCTTTGGTCTCTGACACCACATAATTACTAATAATAGGTATGAACATGAATGTAGGGCGGCCAGTGAATTTTATTGCGCGTATTTAAACATATATTCATAAGTATTAAACTACACGACAAAAAATGGTAGTATAATAGGTAGATTTTAGAAGAAAACGACATATAGACAGATGCGTACTGTACTATTGATGACTATTGATCGTCAATGTACCTACAAGCTTTGTAATAAAATCAACCCCGCTGCAATTCAAAAGTATCTGGATGTTCTCAATGTCAACCCTATTGAAAAGTCATAGGTACTACATTACACGAGTAAATATGTATGTAGAATGCACGCCTGTGACCGCATCTATAAAATCAACATTAATCCGCCGCGCGTTTCAGTAATCCAATTCGACGGTTCAACCAAATTGCAAATCGAACTCACATTGTGTTCGTGCAAGTTTAATTATTCATAGTACACAAGCTTCAATGTTCAGCTTTTTAGGTATGCAAGCAATCCAACTCTGAGAACGTTCCCACAATGATGTATAACGAAATGTAAAACAATCTAACAGTTGTTATAATTGACAGAAGGATTGTAAAACCAGCTGCTTTATTTATTTCTCAGAGAAACAATTACGCTTTATTCAACCTTATTTATTTGCAAAAATTAAGTCAAAGCTCCAGTTAAATTTCAATTTGATAGAATAACTATATATTATACTCCTGTAATTATTACCTTCATTAACAGTAACTTGGTAAATAATTACGTCAGTCGTGAACTGTTAAAAATATTGTTCAGTCATTCTCAGGATCCACAGACTGTGTAATAAAAGTAAAAAATACCATTTATCCACTAAAAATAGAATATTATTGTTATTTTTAATCTAACTAGCTTTCGCCCTCGCTTTCGTCTGCGTGGACTACAGTTTATATAAAAAAAAAACACCCTATGTTCGTCTGGGTCATAATTTTTTATATTAAAAACAATTAATTAGATTTCGTCACCTTTCACGGCCCATTAAAACAGATGTGTCCTTTCTGTACTTTACATGAATTAAATCATTATGTGGCTCCGTAGTGTTCACTTTCAAAGCTAATCTGTTTCTATGTACCTATTGAAATAAAATAAATATATTTTCTGTTGTTTATTAAAAAAATAATTAACGTAGGTGATATTTCTAGAACAAAAATATATATTCTAGGATATTAAAAACCAATGCAAAAGTATAGTATCAACGCTCTTGATGGTTTTTAACAGATTTGTTATCATTTAGTTTCCACGACAACGCGACACTTCGTTCCTTAAAGCGAGTAATCGACATTTTCCAGTTTTCTCGTGGCAACTTACCATTTTCCGGGATAAAAAATATTGTATGTTAGTCTCTATATTGTACAGTACCTATGTACAAAGTTTCATCAAAATTGGATCAGCCGTTTTAGCGTGAAAGCTCCCCAAAGAAACAAACAATCAGCCAACGTTTCACTTGATTGAACGTGCCAACCGATTTTACCAACAAATTACCTACACGAAGCAGAAAGTTTAGTTGTCAACTTTTTTTTTAGTATTTCACCACACTCACACATATATAAGACATAAAGTAAACTCACACCAATCTGACGTTTACAGGTTGGACACAGTGAGTACAACTTCTAACCGAAATGGATTGGAGGCAAAGAACGTTCTATTTTGTGGACGTGTTTACTCAGGTCAAGGGGTATTTTTAGTGAATTGAAAGGGGTTCACTATTTCGATCAAAGTGAAGATCTGTTTTTATTGTTTTCGTGAGGGTTTTCAGAGAATTTAACACCTCAGATGTTAAATTTGATGTTATAGAACATATATTTACCTACCTAGTGAAACTACTTAACTATAATACTTTACTACTGTTACTGTGCGGATGTATCTCTTGGTGTAAATAAGTTAAATGGTTGATGATCATATTGTATATATTAAGAACCGAATAATTTTAGCATTATCTTTAATAGCTTAAGATCCTCACAATACAGATAAAGTTAGTGTGGGAACTAGTAGACTGTCTGTATATATAATATGCCTACCTATGTAGGCCATTATTCTCTTTTGTTTCAAGTCTCTTTTAAATGAATATATGTATGCGAACAACAATGTACTTTATTACATCAAATTGTATGAAGTGCGAACTTTTTACCCGACTGACCGGAGGGTATAGTGTTTATCAGCCTATGTATATATGTCTGTTCCTTTGTGGCACTACACAGACCAAACGCGTGGACCTATATTGATGATTCTTACGTCAATCAATTTGTCTTAATCTTGTGAGTTACACTAAAGACATGGTATTAATCAAAATTCAATATGGCGACAACCAGACGACATACTTTAAAAAGAAAAAAACTACGAACTATGTTAAGTCGGGTATCATTGTATAGGTATTTGATAATCATCTTTAGTTTGTGTTATAATTTTTTATTTTGAATGACCATTTTTATTTATAACGATTTAAAGTTGGTTAGCAACCATTCTGAGTCGGTTTTTTCTGTGTACGTAAATTTTGTTGTAACCACAAACGTTTGTAATAAAGTTTTGATAAGTATATTATGATTGTAAGATTTTGAATTGATTCGTATCAGTTTTCGTATCTGCATATTACGAGTATTACAACCTGTCAGTGTAGATTATGGTAAAACTGTCAAAAATCATTAAACCTTATTTATTATCCACACCAATATATGAAAGTGAAACGTTGTCTGTTTGTTTGTTTAGGGAGTTTTAACGCGATAGCGGCTGGGCGAATTATGATGAAATTTAGAATGGAGATAGCTTTTATCCTGGAACACATAGGATACTTTTCATCGTCATCATACTTTAATCTCAAACGGCTGAACGGATTTTGAAGAAATTTGGATAGGAGATAGCTTATACCCTGGATTAACACATAGGATACTTTCAGCATCATCATTATCATCATCCCTCACGCAGGTGAAACCGCGGGGTGCAGCTAGTTCTGAATAAATCCAAATAAATTACGTTTCGTGGTTGCAGTTTCGAATGAAAACTGAAAATTTCCGGTTGAAGTATTTTACTAGCTGCGTGCAAAAGGCTCTTTTGTTTAGGTGTAACAATAGTTAATCTAGATTCAGTTTGCAATCTGTGGTTAAATTATTTATCACTATAATACCCTAGTATTGTAACCAAATGCTGGCACCGCCAACCAAATATTGTCATGTCTCATAAAATAATAAAACCGAATATTAAGACTATGAACTAATTTGATTTGCCCAACTGTTTCATGTAGTAAATAGCTGGTTTTATTTTGCAGTTGGTTGTCAATACGAGCGCTTCCATATTTAAAAAAAACGTTGTAGCAGGAGTATATTTAAAGAGTGACTATCTATATATATATACTTATGATAAAACTGTAACGAGTCCAATTCTGTACATATTTAGTTTTTTTTTGTTGGAGGTTGCTCTACATTCGATACTGAAGCCAAAACAGTATTTTTTTTCATTTTTGTCTGTCTGTCTGTATCTTGGCTAGGCATCACGCTGAAACTACTGAATGAATTTAAATGAAACTTGGTATGATTTGAGTTCATACTACGAGGTAGGACATAGAATACTTTATATCCCGAAAAATAATGGGTTCCCGCAGGATAGGCGTTGAAAGTTATTTAAAAGAACACATATCACGCTGAAACTACTGGACGGATTTTGTTGCAACTTGGCATAGTCATAGATTATATAATGGGTAAAAATTAAGGATACTTTTTATCCCGATAAACTAAAGAGTTCCTGCAGGAGAATGTCCAAAATTCTGTAAATTGAAGATATTTTGTATTTTTTATTGGAGGCCGTTCTATATTCAACACTAAAGCCAAAACAATATTTTATAATTTTTGTTTGTCTGTCTGTCCGTCTGTCTGTCTGTACCTTTGCAGCGCATCACGCCGAAGATACTCAATGAATTTAAATGAAACTTGGTATGATTTGAGTTCATACTTCGAGGTAGGACATTGAATACTTTTCATCCCGAAAAATAAAAGGGAGGATATGCAGGATATGGGTGGAAAATTATTTAAATGAATACTTAGTACGCTGAAACTATTCGGATTTTGTTGCAACTTGGCACAGTCATAGTTTATATAATGGGTAAAAATTAAAAATACTTATTATCCCTAAAAATAAAGAGTTTCTGCGAGATAATGTCCCAAATACTATAAATTGAAGATATTTTGTAATATTTATTGGAGGCCGTTCTATATGCAATACCAAAGCCAAACCAGTTTTTTTAATATTTTGGTTGTCTGTGTGCCTGTCCATCTGTCTGTCTGTCTGTACCTTGGCAGTGCATCACGTCGAAAATACTTAATGAATTCAAATGAATTTTGGTATGATTTGAGTTCATACTTCGAGGTAGGACATTGGATACTTTTCATCCCGAAATTTAAAGAGTTCCTGCAGGATACGGGTGGATTTTTTTAAAAGAACACGTAGCACGCTGAAATTATTGGACGGATGTTGATGCAACTTGGCACAGACATAGTTTATAAGATGGGTGAAAATTATGAATACACCTTGTCCCGAAAAAAAAAGGGTTTTCTGCGGGATATGGGTCCAAATTCTCGACATTTAAGATATTGTGATATTTTTTTTGGAGGTGACTCTGTATTTGATAATGAAGCCTAAACTGCATGTTTTTAATTTTTGTCTGTATGTCTGTCTGTCTGTATCTTGGCCGCGCATCATGCCGCCGGAACTACAGAATTCAAATGAAACTTGGTATGATTTGAGTTCATACTACGAAGTAGGACATAGAATACTTTATATCCCGAAAAATTAATGGGTTCTCGCAGAATAGGGGTTGACACTTATTTAAAAGAACACATACCACGCTGAAAGTAATGGACGGAGTTTGATGCAACTTGGCACCGTCTTAAGTTATATGATGGGTTAAATTGAGGACACGTTTTATCCCGAAAATTAAAGGGTTTCTTCGGGAATTGGGTCCAAAGTTATGTTAATAATGTAGTTATATATAATATTTTTGGATGGTTCTTTATATTTGATACCGAAGCCAAAACTGTTTAACTTTTTATTTTTGTCTGTTTGTCTGTTTGTCCGTTTGTCCGTATTTTGACCGCGCATCGTACCAAAACTACTGAATGTATTCAAATGAAACTTGGTATAATTTGAATTCATACTACGAGGTATAGGACCTTGGATACATTTCATCCCGAAAAATTAAAGGGTTTCCGCAAGATATGGGTTGAAAAATATTTAAAAGAACGCTTCTCACGCTGAAACTACTGGACGTATTTTTTTATGTAAATTGACACAGTCATATATCTATACATATAATAAAGCAATATGTACGAAAGAGGCTGTACAAAGAAGAAGAAAAAAAGTGCTCTTGGGTGCTTGAAAAAGGTATTGAACAAGAATATAACTTTTTTTTAATCGTGTTTTTCTGTCTGTTTGTCTGTATGTTTGTTAGTACACGCATCACGTAAAAACTACTGGACCGATTGCAATCCGGTTTTTATTGTTAGATAGCTTAGGGTTTGATTTAAAAAATGGTCTAATTTTTATCTCAATCCGGTGAGTTAGAAGCCGAGCAAATGATAAAAGTATTTTTGACGGCTGAAGAAATTTTGATCAAATGTTGGTATATTGGTCCTGGAATAGCACATTATGGTACTTTGAACCTAAAGAAAGAGCACGCGTGCGAAGCCGCGGGTACAGCTAGTTCAAAATAAAAATAAGGCTTTTTTCTTTGTATTGTTTTTTATGTTGTTTTTGTTTATACTATTTCACTAAATAACATCAGGCTTAACGGCGAAGGTGGAAAGACGCATTGCGCAAGACTGGGCTGTTTTCGGTGACAACAAAGTAACATTACGTGTCAAACTACCTATCCACCTTAAAGCCAAAGTTTTCGAGCAATGCATCATGCCAGTGCTCACATACGGCACGGAAACCACGACCAAGAAGTCAGTCGCGTAGAGGGGAAAAGAGAAAGCTATTCTTGGTATCTCTCTACGTGACCGTAAACGAAAGGAATTGATTCGGAGCAAGACAAAGGTGAACGACGTAATGGCTTCAGTAGCAAAGAACAAATGGGCATGGACGGGACACAATGCACGAATGGAAACGAGCCGTTGGACGAGACGAGTTCTTGTAAGGATTCTAAAGGTACCCCATCCATCTAAACTGTTCAGGCATTTAAAAGTTGTGGTGGAATAAATAAACTCACATACAAACATACATTAATGCTAAAAACATAACACTCCTTTTTTTGGGCAGTTGTGTAAAAAATAATTGATTACCTAATGAGTTTATTTAAAAAAATAAACGATGTGGTAGTATTATAAAATGTCATTGTCAATATCTGATGTACCAAATAAGGTTTTAAACTCTTAATTTTCTTAGTTGGGAGTGCCAACGTTAAGGTATTTTCCCCTAGATACATTACGTAGCTCGTATCTGACGTTAGGGTTAAAGTTGCCGAAAAAAAACAATACTAGCTATATTATCTGGATAGGTAATCGCAAGTTTCCTGAACAAGAGATTCCTATAAATAGTAACACAGCTACCGGTGCTGACTGATATGACGTGAATCATATCTATTCATTGTACCTAGATATCTTTCAGGGGTCACAGTTGTCTAAACCTAATGAAAATGCGTATCTTGATTCAAAATCTTGAAAAGTGCAGCTAAGAAAAAAGTATAACATCACAGTACAAATCTATATATGTACTATAGTATCATATGTCAATACAAAGTTAACGCTAACATCAGATGTGCCAAAAGGGAATAAAAAAGTTATTGAACCAATCTCTTTATGTTTTTTCCATTTTATAGGTCAATGGTGGGCTGAATATAGCCCAATTTGAAGAGGAGCAAGTAAATATCGAGCGGCCAATAGAACTTCAATGGCCAGAGCAACGCATGAAAGCAGTTTATAGCTGCCACTGGCGAGAACATAACCGATCCTTGCTAACGATTACCTAAGCCTCAGGCCGAGTGTGGTGCCTAAGAAAGGAGCCAACATAGAAGGCGTTAGTTTTTTACATAAGTAATTCCGAAATACCATGTAGCAAATTTAAGATTATCTTTACATTGTATATATATTTTTGTCGCACCGTCCTGCCTCCGCCTCTGCTTAAACCTGTCAATACATTCAATCTATCTATACGTATATTATTGCAGTTGGTAACAAAAAGTGTATGTACAATGAAGATAATTAAGAATAATTGATCTAAGAGACTTAAAATACGCTGCTTAACAAGAATATAACTTTTTTAAATGGTGTCTTTCTGTTTGTTTGCGCATCACTTATAAACACTACGAGATCAATTGCAATGCTCTTTTCACTGGTTTGATTTAAAAACTAATGTACTTTGTATCTCAATCAGATCAGTATAAGTCGAACAATCAATAAAAAACTATTTTAAGACTGAACGAATTTTGATGAAATTTGGTATATTGGTAAGTAATTTTGGTTACAGAATAATACATTGGATCCTTATATTCCAGAAAAATTACTACGCGGACAAAGCCACTAGTTGAATACATACAATACGCAATATTAGTTAGAACATGCTCAGGGACTGCATTTTCTGTTTGTTATTTTCCTAACTTTCTTAGAAGTCAGTTCTCTTTCACACTTGGAAATCAATTTGTGACGATTTTTTTACGTGAACCCATCCCCAAAATAGCAGTTGCGTTATAAACGCAACGTGACATAGTTCAGTAGACAATGGTGACCTTGCATAATCATTATCATTTTCATGGCGAAAAATTTATAAAAATAAAAGTTTTCTAAAGTGGATCTTTCTTCAACAAACCTTTTACATGTAGGTCCGATTTCTCAAACACGATTCGGGTGAAGGGTGAAGTCCAATAAAACGTAACGGGCGGGTTTGGCGATTAAACCAATTACCCAAGGTTTTGCCAATTTTGTTAACCTTATTTCAATTGGCCAGTATAAAGGAACATTGGAAACTGTATAGAGGTAGTTTCAGTAGAGGGATCCGATTCGGAAAATAACTGTGCCTGAAATTAATCCTTTTCTAGTTCATTGTTGTCTAAGCTATGACGCGCAGTTAGGTCTACCCTTTGTATTATTTAGGTAAATAAAATTGCGAAAGCGCTCCGCCGCAATGCGTGGAGCTGAAGGGGCTCGCCAAGAATAAAATTGTTGGCGACCTCCTCAAGGGCACCCAGGGGGTAGGAACATCGGCTTTTGCTGTCGCCTATATTACGGGGATCGAACTAAATGATTTTTCTGCAAGAATTCTTCTGGGCACCACATTTTAATGCGTCAATGGGGCACCACCATTATTCCAGATGTCCGATGTTTTATCTGACAGTTTTCATGCTAAACATGCTCAGTTTGTACTGTCAGTTAAATATAATCCTATGTAGAAGGTAATCCTATGTGGAACATCACTCTGATATTCGATTGTAAGTACCTCAACTATTCGATTGTAAGTATAGATTGACGACCGGTTGGTCTAGGTAGTGGCTCTCTAGCCATAAGGTACGAAATCAAACGGTCGCGGGTTCGAATGTTTCAAGGTGCAATCATTTGTGTATGAGCAGAAATGTTTGTTTCCGAGTCATGGATGTTAAATTAATATGTATTGTATGTTTATCCGTTATTTAGTGCTTATAGTACAGGTCATCCTAGTTTGGGGCTAGGTAATTGGTCTGGAATTGTCCCGAATATATTTATATTTATTTATTAGATATTTTATTTTACAATAGAATATGATAATAATAATAATATATGTCGGGCACTTACGTGCCTCAACTAATATGTACTTAACAACTAAGCATATATTTTTCAACCAACAGAATACTCTGTATACCATTTAGGGTTTCCTTATAGTTTTACCAGGTCCTTCTGTCCATCCGTCTGTCTGTCAGTATGTCACAGCTATTTGTGTCAGAAACTATCAACACAACAAAGCTGAAAATTAAGCATATTAAATTCATAACCGCTACATAGGTGTATATATTTTTGTTTGTTTATTATCCTGGCTCGTGAACCCTAAGTTTGGCCGGTTATACATATAAAACAGTACCGTGGCATACCAATACTGACTGACTGACAGACAGCACACAGCCTGAACCGGTGGACTTAGAGAGGATTTTTTGTAATTCCATACCTAAGAGGTTGAACGGGAGTAGAAAAGTTCCACACGGGCAAAGCTGCGGGGCGCAGCTAGTTTAAAATAAAAGGTTTTCGTTTGACCACTATTGATTATTCTCATCTGCTGCGATTTTATCAATAAATATAAGATTAAGTAAATGTTTGATAACGTTTCATCATATGATTAAGTTTCATGGAACGACCAATCTACTATAGGGATTTATTTGCTAAACTGATCATGTTACTTTTTTACCTAGTTGTTTGTTTGTTTGTCGTATGAGATAGTGCTGGCCTCTGGTGTCTAGAGTTTGTCAAGCCGCCCGAGGGCCGCTGACATGGCTTAACGACTGCTATTAATCAATAACAGCCGGGACCGACAGCTTAACGTGCCCTCCGAAGCACGGAGCTATGGAAAACCGCACATAACTGAGAAAAGTCATTGGTGCGGAGCCTTGGTTTTGAACCCGGTATCGTTGGATTCTAAATTGCACTATAGAACCGTTAGGCCACCATCGCTTACCGTTACGCCACCATCGCTTATGTTAAAGAATCGCATGATTATTATAAGACAGCAACGTGTGGGTTAATATGTAATTCTATGGGGTTAATATTGAAGACAACAATGAAGCTTACGTGGTTAAAAAGGTCCTCTCATTTGTTTAGACTATTAGCGAAATCCTCATAAAGCAGGGTCTTGTCCCTACAAATAACAATTAAATCCTCCAGTAACAAACCAAAGCATGAAACAATTACATCAATAACTCATGTTAAATCCGGGGATAATTCTTTCGTTTAGAGACAAAAAGGGATTATTTGTTCGTGGAAAGGTCGCTTAATTGGTTTTTTCGTCAGACCTCGTAATAACTTTGCAAATATTGGCGGAGATTTGTTTGGATGGGCCGTCATGTGCCGTAAGTGGGTCATTGTAGGAGTGTTATAATAATGATATTATGAAACAGTAATAGCTTATCACACAAAGCCCACAAACTCTATAATTTGGATATGAACCCCTTTCATAATTAGAATTAACCGCTCTTAAAACTACCCGCATTAACAAAAAATAGTGTAATGATTTTTTTACTTATTGACACACCATGAACCGACGTTCATGTTTTGTACAATGAGTAAAAGAATAACTCCATTTAGGAATTATTATTTTTATATTAGTGAGCGCGCTAAAGGATAGATAAAAGAAAGGCGGAAATAGGAAAGGACGTCCCGCTTGTGGTATCATGCGCATTTCTCATAAGTATGGTAAAATAGAGGGCTAGTCAGAAAGCCAACTGATTAAGCTGCATCTCATAATAGAAGACTTTTTTTTTAAACTGAGTGGTTACGCTCACTATAAGTATAATCATAAGAAACGGAATATTTACCATGGAAACTATTGAAATTACCAAATTCAAAAACTTCAATCGTGAGGATGGGTTTAAACTGTTGAGTGTCTGGAATCCATTGGTACGTCTATGTGAAAACCGAAGAAATGTCGTCCCTAATTCGCGAAGTGATACTGTTAGTGTTGTGCTATCGTTACTAACGAAAGTGTGAACATTGGTAGTGGTGTCTCGCGTAATAAATGAGTGAGAAAGTGGGAAGACCATTTTGTCTGCCTTAAAAACTATTCCACCCGCAGTTACTTCAGTTATCCGTGATCATGGCGCTTGCAACAGTGTCGAAATATCGGGAACTCAATACAAATAGTTTCCATGGTAAATATCCCATTTCTTATGATTATACCTACTTATAGAAGACAAATACTTACGTAGTAGGTTCATCTAAGAATATAATAGGTGGGTTGTTGACCAGCTCCAACGCGACGGAGAGGCGCTTCGACTGTCCTCCAGAGAGGCGTTCTGACATCGTATTTCTATGGTCCCAAAGGCCGAGGGTCCGCAGAATTTCTTCTACCTGGAAATGAAGATAAAGACTTCAATTAAATAAAAAAGAAAAACATTGTCACCTCATGAAATTATCTTTGGGTCGCTATATTTCTTCGTCACCAAATCCATCAAGTTTGTTCGCAGTCATGAGATTCTACATCTAGGTACTTTGTTTCATTTAAACCCACAAGAATCATTTAAAGAGTACTGATAATTGTGCTTATACCATAATTCTTACACAGTTCGATTCAAATGAGGTTGATCTTATAATGCAATAAATTGCTTACATCACGAACGCTTTTCATAGCTATGTAATTTTCAGCTTTTCCAGCATTTGGCAGACGTGACGAGCCCGACTTCCTTAATTGTCACTTTCATTTAGCCGCTTTTTCAGCGAAATCATCAATTTTAGTTCTTAGTTTAGTTGACGTTTTATGTATGTATTTTAAGGTGAAATTTAGTATTTTTCTACACCTACTCTAGTATTATAAAGAGGGAAGATTTGATTGTTTGTTGTATGTTTGTTTGTTTGTTTGTCACGGATAAACAAAAAAAAACTGATTTTAAAAATTGTTTCGCCTATGGATAGCTACATTATCAGTGAGTAACAAGGGCATTTTTTTTTCAAAAAATGAATTGGCCTCCGTATGTTGCAATAATGTAACCCAAGGTACCAAAAATAAAGAACAGAAATTACGTTGTCATGGAAACGAAATAATAATAAGTCTGTCAAGTAGGTGTGTTGTCTATGGTTAAGAAAAACTTTGAATTACGCTTACTGTAGTTTTTTTTAAATTTACGACTGTTATATGAAATTCCACAACAATATACTAGTGGCTCTGTGAGCTGTAGACCTCGCGCGCACAAACTTTTTTGCAAACAATCTAGCGGTGCACAGAAGCGCGATCTAGTTTATTTAATGTTTAACTAACATTAATAACCAAGGTGCTCCTTAAATTCCTACCTAGTGGGCAAAGGGCTGATTCCACTGGTTGAAACCTAAAAGTGAGAAATTTACTGCATTTTAAGGAGCTATTCTGCTCATCGCGCCAAAGATCCTCATCAGAGCTTCACCAAGTTTTTATGAGACCAATTTAAAGCTTTCAAATAAAAAAAGAACCATTGAAATCGGATCTAATAAGGCGGATATTTAGTAGCTCCCTTTTTGCCCCTTTTTGGGGGAAGTACCCACCCAATCAAAAATTCCCGATGACTAAAAAATTATAGAAATTTGTTTAACCTGTATACCAAGTTTCGGCTAGATCGGTAGAAATACGACCTGTAGAGGAGAACAGAGATCCGGACTGACTTCCGGAAGGACATACGAAAGCATTTTTGCCCAAGCTGAAACGGAGACGCTTCGCTCACGCTTCGCGCTCGCTCTGTCAATAAAAGTGAAACGTTGTCTGTTTGTTTGTTTGGGGAGTTTTAACGCGATAACGGCAGGACGGATTTTGATGAAATTTAAAATGGAGCTTTGTTTGTTTGTTTGTTGTTTGAAATGGAGTTAGCTTATACCCTCTTATCATTATCATCATCATCATACTTCACTCTCAAACGGCTGAAAGGATTTTGATAAAATTTGGAATGGAGATAGCATATTCCATGGAATAACACATATGATACATTTAATCATCATCGTCTCTCACGCGAGTGAAGCCGCGGGGCGCAGCTAGCTTAAAATATAATTGTTTGTAGAAATAACTGAAATGTACATAATAAAGTAAATATTGTGCATGACAGACATGAAATCATAACACACTTCTGAAATTGTGTGCGGTACGTTAGGGGAAAGGTGTGCGAGATGATGCCCCAAGGGACAATGCTCATAGGACAAAGAATACCCAACATAAT
Organism: Alsophila aescularia; assembly: GCA_946251855.1. NCBI lineage: Eukaryota > Metazoa > Arthropoda > Insecta > Lepidoptera > Geometridae > Alsophila > Alsophila aescularia. The sequence goes on along the minus strand of OX276383.1, from coordinate 45,092,975 downwards.
TTCACGCCATAATACAGTTTCATTTTTGCTCGTCTTTCATGCCGTGCTACGCCTTGATGGATTATCTGGCGGCTGGGGGGACCAGGAACTACACTTAATCCAATAGTCAATGAAATAGCATTAGTAGTTTCATCACAATGGCAAAGAATCATCATACCCGAGGGATCATCTCGTACACATTTCCCCTACATAATCATTGAACTGAAGTTCTCATTATTTCAAAGTGTTCATAATAGCAGCGTGTTGATAACGAACTTGTAGGACTAGCACAAAAAATAGCAAAGCATAAACATGATCTATAATTATAATAAAGCAATAGGAACGAAATAGTCTGTACAGAGAAGAAAATTTAAAAAAAAATATGGTTTAGGGTGTGTTGTATATGTCGTGTGCTTAAAATAAGCTACTGAACAACAACAGAACATTTTTTTTAAATCGTGTCTGTCTGTTTCTCTGTATGTTTGTTCGCGTATCACGTAATAACTACTGAACCGATTGCGATGCAGTTTTTATTGTTGGATAGTTTAGGGTTTGACTTAAAAACAATACTTGGTATCTCGATACGATGAGTAGAAGCCGAGCAATCGATAAAAATATTATATTTATCTATTTATTTATTTATTTATTTATTTATTTATTTAAATTGCACAATGTACAAACATTCGTAGCTAGACTTTTGAATAAGACATGTTGGTAATTAAATGTTGGTATATTGGTATTTTAGGTCCAGGAATAGCAAGTCAAGTACTTTTAACCTAGAGAAATAACCACAAGTGCGAAGCCGCGGGCATCAGCTAATATACATATATTTACTGCTGCCATCGTCAAGCACAGATCCCTTTCAATGGTTGAATAATGTCCCAATATAAAGTAAACGTGATCCAATCAGATTTAAAAGGAACATCTTATCCTCGGATTGATCCAAATACTTCCAATTCCATGCATAAATGATGAATGGAATCCAATTAGAAAGAAGGGCAACGATCAAGGGTTTTATTATTATTGTAAGGACAGGACTTTACTGTATATATAAATTGAAGGATTCGAAACTCTATGGAGATGTCTGAATAACGCGCTAAACGAAATACTGTCCGGTAGCCAATGTTTAATATGATTATTGTTCTATTTCAATACAAACTCTTTTTTTTTGTAAATTTCATGTTTTTTTAATATACGTAAATACGAATTTTACATCCACGACTCGAAAACAAACATTTCAGCTCTGCACATATGATTGTACTTTGCGAGATTCGAGCCCGCGACCGTTGGTAGACGTTGCAGTCAGGGTTACCAGGTCATCAATATTATTCAAGTATTATGACATAACATTCAATTTAATTTCATAATTATGCGACTGCTGGAAAATAATAGTGCTAAATGATCGCTAGGTATAATTATTTCCATTAACTCGTTGTATCGTTAGCTCTAATGAAGTTATTTAACATTCCCAGTTATTCAAATGTGATAATGATCTTTTAAAAGAGAATAATATACTCATAGAATTATGAATTGTTGTTACAAGTAAAACAAAACGTCTCAGGGCCCATTTTAAAAGGTTTTTATGCATTCGCAAAAAGAGAGGTCTCAATTCTATGCGATCATTACGGTATTTTTAAATATATTGTCTGAAATACAATATGGCAGCTCTGAGCCGCCATATTGAATTTTGATAATTGTCATGTCCCTAATAACATTAACGAGATTAAAATAAATTGATTGACGTAAGAATCATCAAAATCGGCCCACGTGTTTGGTCTTTAGAGAGACACGAAAGAACAAACCTACATGGGCTGATTGATAAACACATTACACTCCTTTGCGTTGCGTAGTCTGATAAAGTTAAAGAGATTTCCAAAGGGTCCCATGTAAAACTGGCAGTTTTTTTTAATCCACGAGTACGATGTCTATAAATAAAATATCATTTTAATCTAGGTAAATGATATTTTAGTACTTATAGGTTTATCTAATTCAAAAATTTAATAATAAGTAGGCATAAGGCGAATTTATGACCTCCACATCTGATGAATATAAACTTTACTCCGGAATCTACTTTTATATGTCACTAGCTTTCCCGCCCGCGACTTCGTCCGCGCGGACTACTGTTTATCATCCTATGCTCTTCTAGGATATTCAAATCCAATGCAAAAGTAGGTATAGCACCAATGCTCTTGGTGTTTTTTGACAGACTTGTTATTCGTTTCCATGGCTACCGTTCCTTACAGCGAGTAATTAACATACTCCATTTATCCCGTAGATATTTACTATTTTCTGGGATAAAATGTATTCTATGTTTTATTCCAGGGTAAAGCTATCTCCATTCCAAATTTCATCAAAATCCATCCAGCCGTATTCAAGTGAAAGCTCCCCAAACAAACAAACAAAGAGACAACGTTTCACTCTCATATATTGGTCCGGATATTGACATAAACACGCGGTTTTATTCGCACGCTCTTTAGTAGTACGTATGACAACCAACAGTATGGATTCAAACCCAAGCGGTAAAATATTCGAGAAAACATCTAACTCCGTTGTTTTATATTTTATTTTCTCGAAAGAGAAGAGAGAGATAGAGGAATTGAAGTTATCTGACAATCAATCCAGTCATTTGCACTGTTACACAAAATCAAGAACAAAGTGTTTGAATCTTACGCACTTTATCAACAGATGCCTTATTACATTCAGGGCAAATTGAAGGCCTGTTCAGATGTACCTATTAGTTTGGTAAATTCGAGAATTGTACATGTTTAAAATTAAATTTAATTGCCTTATTGTTAAGTACATAAAATTCTGCTCGTGTATGCTACAGGCCACAAACTAGGCAATGGCTGTATCTCGGGTACCCTTTTTTTCAGTAAAATAAATTTACTGAAAAAAGGGGGGGGGGGGGGGGCTAAAAAAATCTGCAGCATTCGACATATTCGTCACTTGAATGATGCGCCAACCACTCGACTCATTGCAAGATGGGTCGAGAAGTTTGAAGAGACCGGTTCAACACTGGAAAAACCAAAATCCGGGAGTCCAAGATCTTCGAGAACGGTCGAAAACGTAGACAGTGTCGCTCAGTCTATTCGGGACGATCAGAACCTTTCAATTCGGAAGCGTGTTGTGGCCTTAAACGTGCACAGATCGTCATTATGCCGCATTTTGCATAAATATTTAAAACTGCACCCGTACAAAATTCAGTTGGTGCAAGAATTAAAGCCTCAGGATGCTGGTCAGAGGCTTCACTACGTAAACCAGATGATTGAGCGCTTTCCAACGTTTACCAACATCTTGTTTTCGGATGAAGCCCATTTTCATCTTACTGGATACGTTAACAAGCAAAATTGCCGCTACTGGAGTACAACCATTCTAAAACAAAAATGTCAGACACCACTACATTCGCCTAAAGTCACCGTATGGGCCGCAATGTCGGCGCGAGGAATTATCGGCCCTTACTTTTTTGAAGATGTTGATGAAGATGTGCGTCCCCGCACAGTTACAGTGAATTCAGAGCGTTATGTGGAGATGTTAGACGACTTCTTCGTGCCTGAGCTGCAAAATTTTCATAGTTATAACCAAAGAACATGGTTCTAGCAGGACGGAGCAACTTCACACACGTCCAACAGGTCTCTGCCAAGAGTTCGTGAATTTTTTCCTGGCAAATTAATCTCCAGGAGAGGTGACATAAGTTGGCCTCCACGCAGTCCCGATTTGACACCTATGGACTTTTTCCTGTGGGGTTATGTCAAATCCAAAGTTGACGCCAACAAACCGACTTCCCTGGCACATTAAAAGAAAATATCCGTCAAGAAATCGCAGCCATCACGGAGAATACGAGCCGAGCCGTCATAGGCAATTTTAGTGCTCGATTAAACGAATGCCGTGAACGCAACGGTTTACATTTGGACGATGTCATTTAAAAAAAAAACCCAAACAGTGTATTCTAATATGTAATAAACATTTTTTCAATTAACACCTTACTTTTTTTTTATTATAGTTTTAAATTTGACATTTCTTTTGAGACACCTTGTATTTTACTATATAATTATCCACATTGTAGATAAAAATTACCAAATTGGAAAAAAATGTATCCTTCCTTACTGCCTATTTGAAATACTTACTGGAACCAAATCCTTTGAGGACGATTTCAAATATTGTGCAAGGACACTGAGATGTCGTCACTCCACGCATATTTGAGGATTTCCCAAAGGAAATAAAATATAATGTTCAGCGAAGAAAGTGACTTTTATTTACACAGTGAAAGCCTATACAGCGTTTCTGTGACAATTTTGAAACCAGTGGTCGGAACTATAGACATGTTTATTTTTGTTAGCGAGCCGGGCGCGCTACGACTATGTCTCAGTGTACATAATCACATATTCATGCAAAGCGACAAGCGACCGTTCGTAAAGACGCATAGCAAAAAAATCCGGCTGGTTTATATTTAAGAATTCCGAGTTACAGATTTTAATTATAATAAACATGACGTATAGGAGAATTATATAATATGCAATTAGTGCTTCTACCAAAATATAATTTTTAGATGCACCAGGCGATACTAGGTTTCACATAAGATTTGGTTCGCTGCCTTTCGATCCTTCCCCACTTCGGTGGTTGGATTGGAACGTTTACTGATGATTGGACATAATGACGATCAGATTTTTATTATTCATAGACATTTATCAATATTGGTGTTCCCCGATTTAAGAAGAAGGATTTCTCATTGCAACTGTATTTTAACCGACTAGCAACTTCAAAAAGAACAAGGTTTTCAATTCAGCTGGGTAAGGCCATAGATTTTGCCACTTTGTTACATACAGTAACATAGACACTTCTATGTTACCGATACATAGAAGTAAAAAAAGGACTATCAAGATTGTTAACCATTTATACTATTTTTGATTGAAATAAACAATAGGTTAAAAAAACCTACATACACGAAACGATAATCAAAAATGTGATGTAATTATATAATTTATGTTATGCATTATCCTTTACAACACTTCAACGTTACCAGTAACATAGAAGTCACATAAAAGTAACACCGAAGCGTAATTTATGAGGTTTTAAAAAAGAATAATTTATAAATGCGTGCCAAGTTTTAATCAAAAGCTCATTGCCATGCTTTTATTGCCATGCTTTTATTGCCATGCTTTTATAAAACTGTGTAAGATGTGTGTAATAAAAACTGTCATTTACCATTAACATCGCCAAAATTCTCAAAAAAAGCCGCTGACGTAACACACACGCACACTTTGATCAAACTCCACAGACAACAAAATGGCGATTTCTTTTTATTTTATTCCTTTGCCAGTGTCATTATAAAATACTACCCTAAAGTGTATTAAATATTTAGAAGCCCAATTTTAGTAACATACAAAATAGTAACATATAAGCGAAAATAGAGAGACAAGATTTTAATTTGTGATAAAAATTTAAAAAAAATATTTAAAGACATGCAACCCAGGTCGTAACAGCTTAATTTATACATATTTCAGATATTCATCATAAAAGGGCTAAAATAGAAAAAAATAGTTTTATAGTGCCAAATGTTTGACTGAACCAAAAAGACAGCGTGTTTTTTGACCAATTTTTTTTAAATGTACGACTTACATGTATTTAATAATGCTTTGTAGGAGTTTAAGAATTATCCTGCATTCGTCGTTCGAGTTTTTTTTTGACCTGTAGTATTCCTGCTACGCGCTAATAATATCGAACAAGTATTTCAGAGGGAAAGAAAGAAGCAAAACAAGCTTCCAACTGTCTCTGCAGGCGGCTTGCCTAACCACTCAACCTCATTTTTTTCCGTGCGTGCACAGCGTTCGCACAGGTTGTAAAATTAAGAGACCGACCGGATAAACCAAGAAAAAATAACAATGCCAAAACGTTCCCGTAAAGAGTCCAAGGAAGAAAGTGATCAGGAAAAAAATAAATATAAACGAAAATTGACACTAGAACGAAGGAAAAAGTGTGCAAGGATCGTTCATTCGGACAAAGAAAGTGATGTGCAAATTGAAGGTAGATATTTCTACATTTAGTCTCATATTATTATTTTTTGTTCCCGTTGCATTCATCGGGTATCACAAGGCAATTTATATCCGTTGCATTCTTCGGATTGCCAATATACATAATGTACCAGGAACGTTTATGCTGAAGAAGAAAGTGATGTGCAACTTGAAAGAGATATTTCTACTTCTAATAATATATTTTTTGTTTTCCCTTTGCATTCATCAGCTATCACCAGGCATTTATATCCGTTGTATTCTTCGGATTGCCAATAGATTATATACATATGTAGTTACCAGGAACGTTTATGCGGAAGATGAAAGTTTTTTTTATTTTTTTTTATAACTGACTAGGCAATCGTTTGACCACGATCTCACCTGGTGGAAAGCGATGATGTGGTCGAAGGTGTAGCACGCTTGCCTAGTAGATACCTATTCACTCTTGACTTGAACACACCGGGGTTATAATTTACCGGAAATTGTGACGAGGGCAGGGCATTCCACTCCTTTGCAGTTCTTATAATAAATGAAGAAGCGTAACGCTTCGTTCTTGGGTGAGGTATTTCAACCATGAAAGGGTGGCGCTTTGCTGATCGTCTAGTTGTACGGTGATGGAAAGGTGATGGGGGATCAGGTTGTGCAGTTCTTGTGCACACTCTCCATAGTGCAATCTGAAGAATACCGCCAGGCTTGCTACCTCACGTCGATGCGCCAGACTTTGAAGCTTACTCTTTACCAGAGTGTCATCCCCACTGAGCCTGATAGCACGTCTCTCAATTGAATCCAAAGACTCGAGCTGATACTTGGCAGAACCGTCCCAGAGGTGGCAGCAGTACTCCATACAAGATCGGACTTGTGCTTGATTAAGATTCAAAAGCTGTCTCGGTGTGAAGTACCGCCTAACCTTAGATAAAATACAAGTTTTTTTGCAGCTACTTTGGCTTTGGATTCAATATAAGACCCAAAATTCAGGTTTGATGTGAGTTCGACACCCAAAAGCTCCAAATGGTCGCCTATTGGTATTGTTACACTATGGAAATACGGAGATCGGTGATTTGGATATTTCTACTTCTAAGCTCATATTTTTTTTACATTTGCTTATGTTTCCTTTGCATTCATCGGGTATCACAAGGCATTTATAACTGTTGCACAGTATGGTTTGAGACCTGATTATCGGACATGTTGTTTTTATTTCAGAATTAGTAGTTTGTTTTTAAAACGTAACAGTACAGAGTAATATTTTTTTCAAAATCCCTCTTTATTTTTGGCCGAAAAGTGAAAAGTAATTGATTCTCCAAGATCATACGATTGTTTAATGATTACCATACCAAGAAGAGAGCATATTACTCCTTACTTTGTAAGAAAAAATATATTGAATATGAAGGCCAGGAGAGAACTCTACCTAGCTTGTACAGCGCAAGGTTTCCAGAACATCCAGCATATAATATGACACAATTAGTTGATGAAACTCTCATGGAAAACGAGTATGCAGACCCTCGCGCCCAAATCACGCCCCCTTATATAAGGATATAAGAGTTCGACTGCTTGATGTGGAAGATGATACCGCCGATTTTGGCAAAGATATTCAAAAAGATACCGGCCCGCGATTTAAAGAAATATTTTTAAGCTGTCTTAAAAAGGCAGACACAGAAGATCTTTTGAAAAAAAACTCAGCCCAAAAAACGTTACTCTAGCCAAAAGCCCTACTCTGGACCTGGAGATTAGCCCCATCCTGGCTGAAACATGTCGACTTAGGGACAAACGACTACTTAATATGCAGGAATATATGGGAAAAACTTTTCTGCTTTGCGTCAAGCAATAACCTACCTTTTGAAGGAACCCTGATTTGCCAGATATCGTACGTACACTAAATGACGTTTGTAAGATTTTGGACGACTCACACTATGTTATAATACCTTCGATCTGTTATAATACCTTTAATCGAGAAGACCTTAGCTGATCCATTTAAAAACAGGAAAAGGGATGCTTTCCTGTTCGGCGAAAATTTGGGGATTTAGTAAAAAGCTCCAGGCGGATTAAAAAGACAGGACCTCATCGGCGGTGAATTTAAACGGGAAGGGCTCATCGTCCCGAAGACGGAATCGGTACCGGGCTGATGGGCCGAGACCAATGATGTCATATAAAAATAGTGGAAATTACAGCCTATTTTGTAACTTTAAGGTGTATAATAGTGGCATTAGAGTCCAGGAAGCAGTTTTAAGTTGCGTTACTGCTTCTGCAAATGTCTGTAGGTACAAAATGTACCAAAAGTGGCAGTATCGGAAACAAATACCACCCTTGCCTTTATAATAGTTTATTTTTGAATCAATTTACCACTTACACCTTTTATAGAGAGTTACGAAGAGCATTTGTCACTGAAAGTTTTATGAGGGTTTCTCTTGTTACTGTTATACGCTGCTCAACTGCATAATAGGGTTAATTGTAGGCTATATAAAGCAGCTGTATAAGAGGAGATCAAATAACCACTCTTGTTCTACTAGAAGTTCCATAATAGGGGTAATAATATACTCTAATACAAATTCAAGTTACAAAAAGACAATTAATGTAACTTAGACCTACTTGAAGTTTTTAAAATGGAACAAAAGCTACCTTGAGTAATACAATGGAGATTATTTGCATCGTTTTACAGACTTAGTCAATCCGCCATTTCTCAAGAAAATTGTCTTATTTACTTGCAAAATTTAGATGTTATAATGATGTGTTTCATTGAAATTAACTTTGCTTTTGTCAATATACAAACAACCAATTGCAGATAATAAACTTTCGATACCTAATGAAAATACGAAATCATTTTATTTGAAAAAGTCAATACTATTTAACAAATATTTCTTACATTTTCATATTATTTCGAAAGCTCTTAAAAATTACTGGATAAAACATCATATATATGCACAGTAAACATGAAAGCGTTTTTATCCGCTTGTGTTTAACAAAATAATAAGGCACATATGAACTATTTATTTAACAATAATATTTTAATGATGGCCGATTGCAATATTAATTACACTTCACCATCTTGACATACAAAACATTCATTCGTATTCGTTCACTCGATCACAAAAGTAGCATTATAAAAGCGTTAGAATGGCGTTAGTAATTTGTTGCAGCTCTTGAGGCACCGTTTTACTACTGTTGTGCAGTTGTTATGTAACTAAGGGCTGCATAAAATTGTGCCCAAAATGGCGCTACAGCTGCTGCATTAGGTCTCCAGAGCACGCTCTAGCACTTGCGTCTTAGCACCTTTGGCCATAATCCAATTGGCTCTAAAGCCGTTATGCAACTAGTTTGTGTTGGTTGGGTGTTTATGAAACGGTTGCATAATGAAGGGAATTAAAACACGAGACCGGCAACTATGTGAAGATGCGAGGCGGTGCCGATCCATCAAGTTACACACACGCAGTGAGGACCGAGTGAGCTTTTGCTGTGCGTAGTTAATGTTAGAGTGGTGGCAAAATCAGGGCCCGTCGTTAATGTTGTAAGTTTAAAAAACGAGCTGTAGGTGAGTCTTTTAATAGACTCAAATGTTTTAATACCTAGTTAGTATGTGCCGTTTCATACACTACTTTATCTACACTCATGCACTAGCAACTTTTAATGAAAAAGTAATGTCGTAATATTTTCTTGATTTTCTGTTTCGTGATGTCAGGTGGAGTCAAATACTCCTCACGAACACTGTTTTCATATGTTTAACACATATTTGTCACATTTTTAATCAGGTTAAAACATTTGATCAACAAAAAGAACACAATAAATTGGCTAGGTACTAAAGAACAATGGCGAATGAGTTTATGTCAGTAAAATACACGGCGTAGTTAGACAAAAAATATCGCTATTAGTTCAGCATTATTTTCTGAGATTGTTAGTCTAAGATTTTTTTAATGGGGAGGCCAGGAAAATTGTTATAAGGCTTCAAAGTTTTGTAGGTTATTTTACTGTTAACGACTTTTGAAACAAGTCTTAGAAATTTTAATTATATTGTCTGCTTAATGAGGTAGACAATTAAGTACTTATGCGTGATAAAAATAATGTTTAAAGATATTGTACATATTCAATTACCTATCTCGTGTAACAGACTAAGCTTTTGAATAATAATTGTTTTTAATCTGTTACTGCCTGGCGAGATTATAATACAATATGTTTAGATATGTTGCTGCTGTTTCACTGTGCAGGGAAACAGTTGTCCAATATTAGCACACGTATTTTGCAACAATTCCTCACACTTAATACTTTATTTAAACAAACCTTTGTTTACTTTGTATATATTTTTCAATACATTGAGCCGCACGCCCTATGTACTTTATTTCTTTCACGACCTGGATGACTGGTAGATAATGCTGTTTAACATTAAGTCCTTCCTTGTGCACTATTTTATGCATAACAATTAAATAAATAACATAACTTAGCAACAATTCCTTATACTTGTGACGATGTCAAATCTCTTTCATCATAATCATACCCATTTGATAGTTTGTCTATATTAATTCTAAATTCAAATAACCTGTCCTTCCTAGATAGTCATTCATGCATTTGGCTCATTCGAGGTTTTTACAAAATATCTGATAAAAAGTGGTAAATAAATTATTATTTTATCTACATAAATCTGGCAGTTTTAGTTACTGCGTAAATACCGTAAATTCCACCTACCCTACTTGATAGAATGCCCACCAAAATGCTGACTTCTAGCTTGGGGCGTGTTCGTGTTCAGTAAGGAAGGACCAGCTCGACTAGCAGAGTCCTGCAAGCGTTGCTGATAGGCCAGCTATCTCTGTACATGGTCATCTTCTGCTACAACAAGTCCATGAAGGTGAAGCCGTTGTTTATGAACATCGCCGAGTGCTCCTATTGTTCCTGTACTTTTATGTCGTCCACTGAGGTTTGGTCCCTGGGCTAGTGGAATAAAACCCAGGACCGCCACGTGACACACTTCCTCCTTAAACTATAATCACAAACTAAATAGGAGTGACTATAATGCATTTTATACTCTTTGCTATAATGTTTAGTTTATAGGTTTTTTATTGACGTACCAGTTTGTCTATAGTATTATTCTGTTTATCGCAAGGAGGTTGAAATACGCTTACTGTTAAAAGGTTTAACGCCAGTAAGCGTAATTCAACCTCCTTTGGTTTAAAAAACCAGGTCAAAAGTAAACTGCGTTGACGATTTTGACATCCGAACCGGAAACGCCATTGTATTATATATATTTTTCACCCGTTGGGGAGACAACAAGGCCGGTAAAACATTGGAGGAACGAACTGAAGTTTCAATTGCACGACTTTTTAAAATGATTTGTTAACCTGGCTTTTCCTAGCTTACATGCTATGTTGAAAAAACGTAGAAAAATAATTACTTAAGTTCTGTAGTAATGATATTTCAAGACACTGCAAGATTTATCACAATTTCGGCATTGTTGTAAATATTTTTTTTATGTAAAGTAAATTATGGCGCCAACATACAGTCCACATTGAATTCACGCGCATACGGTCTAGCACGCGCCGCCATAGATAATGAATTACGAAACACCTTGTTTGTGTGGAGCCAAACCGATGCTTTAATGGGAAAAATATATATATCATGACATTATTTAGTTCAAATAACAGTGTTATAATATATTTTTTCTTATTAGAGATGTGCCGAAATGGAAGATATCCGAACGATTACCAAACTCTTGACCAAAGGATGTCATATAATAACTATTAACCTCAAAGAGGCTAATTTTGAGTGCACGAAAGTCACACAAAATATTTACGATTTTATTTTTAAAATATTTTTTATGGATTTGTCGCATTACTTTGTGACGTTATTGGTTTGTGTTTTATAACGTATATTTTTAACAATATATATATAGAGAGCTCAGTATCAGATTGTCTAAAAAACGCACAAATTACCACTAAATAACTGATTTACTAAGGTTATGTCATTATTCACAAAAATACAGATTTCGCTCCCAATAACTTCAAGGCTTATTTTAAATTCAAAAACAATCTCTGAAACTAAAACACTAAAAAAACATTTATAACTTATTAAACATTAAGAGTATAAAATCTGGGAATTTGCACGTTTCCTAGGCAATCTTATGGCGGCGTGTCCGGCAATTCCTTACGGTTGGCTATATACGAAATCTCTTGAAAGGACTTAATATTTAGGTTGAATATTATGAAACGTTTATATGAGTAATAAATGATGATTTAGACTGGTGGAAAAGAAACATTTTTAAAAGCTGTTAACCCTATTCGTCGAAATAATAATGAACTTGAAATATATACTGATGCATCGACGACCAGTTGGTCTAGTGGCTAGAGACCATAGGTACAAAATCCAACGATCGCGGGTTCGAATCCTGCAAGATGCAATCATTTGTGTGATGAGCAGAAATTTTTGTTTCCGAGTCATGGATGTAATATTGGTATCTATGTATGTTTGTCTGTTATCTAGTCCCCATAGCACAGGGTATCCTAGTTCGGGGCTAAGTAATTAATGTAAAATTCTCCACATTATAAAAAAAAATACAAAAAATATGTCATGTTGGTGTGCTGCCTGCGGATCTGAAAAGACTGGAATGCATTGCACCACCACAGAACCACAGAATACCTAATAATAGTCACACAAACTACCTAGAGCTAATGTCATAGAGTCATAGAGACACCGAGTGGACACAGGTTCTAGAGAATTTAAAAATATTGTCAAAACATTCGGTCAAATACATATATTCATACATTTATTCGCTTCTCGAATAACAAAGTCTCAATACACAATATCAAGACTCAAACAATGGTGGTAATTTTGTAAATGAAATAAGATTGATCCAAAGTATTAGAGTTTATTTTGTGTTTTTTTGAGATTGGATCGCCATGAGGCAATCTAAAACAATCACAGATCTGCAATTACTTCAATTCTACTGTTAACATGAGTGATGACAGTAGGTTAAGACGAAGACGGGATAATTAAGATCGAACTTTAATTTAGGTATGTTCATTTGATAATCTTAAAACCAAAAACCTTACAGTAAATATATATATGTCTATGCACCTTACCTCATTAGAAAACTTTCATTACAATTTACGCGAAGAACTTTGTTTCTTATACGGAGACAAATTAAAGGCCATTTTTTTTACTAAAAGTGGCAATTCCTAGCAATTTTCTTGTAACTTACAACAACCTACTACAAAATAAAACAAACTAACTACTTACTACTTGAAATAGTTGTACAACCCACATGCCATTAAAAGATTATAAGTATTCCAAGTGTTCTGTTAACTAAGTAACCCCTCATAATATATAAGGGTTGTCTGAACAGCCCTGCGAGCATGGATCTTATCTATCGATAAAATTCGATAAATTTATCGTCCGGTAAACAGTTTTTTTTAATCAATTTTATCAAAATGCGGTAGCATGGATCTAACCTCTCGGTAAATTTTATTGATTCGATAACACGTCGTGAATTTATCGATTTAAAAAATGGCAACTCGTGGACTATAGCATATATCAGATAGACGACTAATAGTCTTTGAGAGCTGATAGACCCTACAACAATGATTATACAGGTAGTTTTTTAGACTGAGTACCTACTAGGTACCATAATAATTAGAGCATTAGACACAATCACAACAAAAGATAATTTCTGGAAATAGAAAAACGTAACTAAGTATTTTGGTATTATTATGTAAAGTAGATACTACAACATGCGCATGCAGTCCATTAGATCGACTCCTTCTCAAACGTCCTCAACATCTTGAATGAGGGCGAGGGAAATTTCCTTATAAATTCTAAAATTAATCTTAAAATGCTGTTCTTCCAGATCAAAAGGATCATTGGCATCCCTGAAACTTGCCTCACGATGTGTTAAATTATTTAAAATACATTTAAAATAAAAACTTTTATGCAATAGCCATGTCATGGTTTAACTTAGAACGTGCTATCACAATTAACTGCGTATACAACATTTCGTATATGTGCTGTTAACACTTGAAGAGTTCCCTAATAGATAGGACTCAACCCTGAGTGCAGCAACCAGTATGTCAGGGTTTTTTTTATTTTTTTTATCACGGTTTAGGCAATCTTGTGACCACGATCTCAACTGATGGAAAGTGATGATGTGATCGAAGGTGTAGCACGTTTGCCTAGTAGATACCTATTCCCTAACTCTTGACTTGAACGCACCTGGGTTATAATTTACCGGAAACACTGACGAGGGCAGGGCATTCCACTCCTTTGCAGTTCTTATAATAAATGAAGAAGTGTAACGCTTCGTTTTTGTGCGAGATATTTTAACCATAAAAGGGTGGCACTTTGCTGATCGTCTAGTCGTTCGGTGATGGAAAGGTGATGGGGAAATCAGGTTGTGCAGTTCTTGTGCACACGCTCCATAGTGCAATCTGTAGTATACCGCCAGGCTTGCTTGCAAACTTAAAACCGGCTATCATAGTAAAATGTGTACAAAACATTTCGTGTCTGTGGTGTTGACCGTTGAAGACTTATTTTACCTAGAGCTAATCCTGGATATCAATTCAGGACATGTTTACCATAAAAATGCATTGTCGTCGGGGCTGAACCAACATGTAAAAAATCAACTCCATAGGATAAGAGGAAGTGGTTTTAATTCAATTGCAAGATTTGACCATAACAAACATACTACTACATATATACACTCACACACATATATATATACTCGTACATATATACATACAAATATTGCAAATTAAATTTTAAGCTTTTAAAGAAAATACAAAAGAATGATAGCCTAGTAAAACGACTTACTATAAGTTCCTTCTCAGCTTTACCCAGTTCCTTCCCCAGCTTCAAATTCGCTGCTACTCTCATAGACTCTTGCACTGTGAGTCTTGGCTGCAGAAGGTCGTCTTGCATGATGTAGGTGGTGAGCTTCTTGTAGACCTTCATCTCTCTAGCGTGCCCATTGACTGTGATGCGGCCGTGGACTCCATTTGACCTGAAGGTGGGGAGAAAAATAAATTTCATAAATATATTTTACAGCCTCTTTGGTTATAGGGAAGCAGTCGTTAAGTGAAATGTTTCAAAGGTTTAGTGTACAACTAGTGCGCACCTTATTAACTTTGTGCCAGAGTGCAGAGTAAACATGATTATTTTGATTTCACAAGTAAGTTAGCAAAGTTACTAGAATAATAAGACGTAATAGTTAAGAGACTTAAAAATATATTATCGCACATAGTTACTACTATAGGTATTCACAATGGTAAGGTTAAGTACTTAATCTGTGCAATGGTCACGAGCGCGCTCTACACAAACGTGGCTTGACCCTTTTTCTAATATCAACTACACAATTATTACGAGTATTTTAAACTCTGTCTTTATACGAATGATATAATTTAAATTATTATAAGGGCTCTTAATTCTAGATCTCTTAGAAAAGGAGATATTTTAAAATTACGGGGCTGAATTACATATTAGTTTCTAGATCGTAGCTAGATCGTGTTTATAAAATAACTAGCTTTCCCGCCCGCGACTTCGTCCGCGCGGACTACTGTTTAAAAGCATCCAATGTTCTTCAAGGATATTACAAACCAATACAAAAGTAGGTATAGCACCAATGCTCTTGATGTTTTTTGACAGACTTGTTATTTCGTTTCCATGGCAACCGTTCCTTACAGCGAGTAATCAACATTTTTTCAGGTTTCCCATGGAAACTTACAATTTTCCGGGATAAAAGTATTCAATGTTTTATTCCAGGGTAAAAGCTATCTCCGTTCCAAATTTCATCAAAATCCGTTCAGCCATTATCGCGTGAAAGCTCCCCAAACAAACAAACAAACAGCGTTTCTCTTTTATATATTGGTATGGATTAAATGAGTTCGATTAAATAATTTTAGAAATAAGATCAAACTAGATTTGTGCGGCTAAGGACACTATGGTATTGTATCGTATGCAAATTAATCGACATCTCACACATTAAAATCCAACATGGCGTCAATTTGACTGAAGCGAGCTACAAAGAAACATACACACATAATATACCAAAACAATATTACCACCTTTGTTTTAGTCGGGTAAAAGAAATGCATTTCATAAATCTAAATAATTGGTACCTAATCTTATTGTAGTGGTGTCACATGTCACATCTGTTTTACCTACTCTATGTATTGCACCTACAAATAGAGGCCGGGAGGAGACGCGTCGACACGAGCTAAAATTGTAATAAAAAGTGTTTCACGTATTTTATTGCACATTGAGTGAACTTACTGGTGAAAAGTATTTGGCTTTTATTTGTTGTTCCTAAGTTATTTTTGCAATATATCAGCACACAGAAAGGCACATTTTAGTTTGAGCTCAAGCACATCCGTCACAATGCGAGAATTACGTGGTACAGAATGAGTATGCGTGCACTAAACTCAAAAGACCCGGTAAGGATATTAACTCTAGCCGTACATAGATAGAAAGAAGAAGAAGACGAAGATCCTCTCCACGGAACGTCACTACTACTCAAAGATTGTTCGTGAAGCGGTTGAAATTAAAAAGTATCCCAATTTTAACCGAGAAGATGGTTTCAAGTTGGCTGCGTCCTGGAATCCCGTGATAAGCAAGTGTTCGCGTCGCGGTTTATGTCAGAAGAAATATGCAGATGTCGTTAGTGTCGTATGTCATGACAATTCTGAATTTTTACACAACCGAATGCGGGTAGTTGGAGACAACGCTCGCCCTTCTCGACGCTGACACCCGCTACTTCAGTCTTCTCGTGACCACGATCAATGCAACTTGATCGAAACGTCGAGGTAAATTAATATTAAGTTTTCAGCGCGATTAAGTCCCGTTTAAATATATAACTATGTACATAGATAATCCCTATCGCAGCAGAGGTCTTAATACGATGTACCTTATCGTTACTAACACTTGTGAAATGTTGTTACATTTCACAAGCAATTTGCTGGATAAAAATCTTCACCGCCAAGTAAAACGAAGAGAACATAAACTTTATCACAGTTCATCCATACCAATATATAAAAGTGAAACGTTGTCTGTTTGTTTGTTTGTTTGGGGAGCTTTCACGCGATAACGTCTGGATGGATTTTGATGAAATTTGGAATGAATACAGCTGGAATAAAACAAACGATACTTTTTATCCCGGAAAATAGTGAGTTTCCATGGGAAAACTATAGAAACTGAAAAAATGATGATTACTCGCTGTAAGAAACGGTTGCCATTAAAACGAAATAACAAGAATGTCAAAAAACATCAAGGGCATTGGTACTTACTATTGCAATGGTTTTTAATATCCTAGAAGAACATAAGATGCTTTTTTTCGCGATAAACAGTCGCGGGCGGGAAAGCTAGTATTTCATATTCATATTGGCCTTTGAAATGAGGTCAAATTGAACTGATCACCAATTTCAGAGAGGCGTGAAATTTGTCGGAAAAAGGCAAACACGCCTAAATAAATAGGAAATTGAAGATAAATAACCTTCCCATTTCTTACAGCTAGAAGATAAAGCTGCTGGGAAATGCTTGTTTTAGACGGTCTAAATCTAAATTATAATAAAAATAACAGTACATTTAGAAATTTGGAAGGTATTTTATTCCCAAACACAGAACTTCTACTTCTTTTTTAATCATTTTTGTTTTAACCATTTTATTTTTGGTATAATTTTTCCCTTCGAACGTCGAAGCGCGTGAAGCGCCACGCGCGTGCTCATGATACATATTATGGTGCATCACGCGACATTTCAGGGGTTAAGTTATGTATAGGTAGGTGTTCTAATTTATAGTGCGTTGTGGATTACTAAAAAAAAACACAGGTGTTGCGAGTCAGGTCATCGTGGAAGATCTACCTATTATGCACCACTGGATAACAACTATTTTGTGCTCTATTTGAAAACTTGTTTTCCTAACATTTTATACCCATAAGTGGTTTAAGTTAATGCTTCAATCATCCATTCTATGTCAGAGTCAACGGCCTTATGAGTAACTGTACAATACATACGCAGCCAAGTATCTTGCGCTGTACATAAAATCTCATATTTTATTGAGTGTTATTATAAAAAAAAACTTAAGAACAGATTCGTAAGATCAATGTGGAAAAAAATAATACCTACGTCAGTTATAGATAGATACATTTATTTAACGCTCGGGAGGCATTTATCTTGCTTCATCGTTTTCCTCATCATCAGTATATTAGGTTCTTATCCCACTGTTGGAACACAAGCCGTCTGTCAGAGTGAGAGAGTGATAGGGAGAGAAGAGAGAGGTAGGAAGATAGTGATAAAAGGATTTATCTTGCACCCCTCTACCAGCCAGATGGACTAAAGCACAACAACAGGTTAACAGGGACAAACAGGTTTTAACAGGTTCAAACAGCCTAGAAATCCACCAAAATAATGCACTTTTCTCAAGGACGCGAGTTTTTGATGTTTTGTTTGTTTGTTTGTTGTATGAGGTAGTGCTGGCCTCTGGTGTCAGAGTTCATCAGGTCGCCCTAGGGCCTCTGATATAGCTTAACGACTGCTATTAATCAACAACAGCCGGGACCGTGCCCTCCGAAGCATGGAGCGAGGGAGAACCGCACATAACTTAGAAAAGACATTGGTGCGGAGCCTAGGATTGAACCCGGTATCGTTGGATTCTATGTTGTACTATTGAACCGTTAGGCAACCATCGCTTTTTGATTGAACAATATTTATTACCCACAAGTTATTTTGATTGCATAGAAAATCTCAAGTAATTGTTGAGAATGTCGTCCAGCATTCATTTTCCTAAGATTTTTCGAAAACTTGTGCATTCGTAGTAAGCTTTGTCATACGAGTAGTTATAGTTGCCTAAGGTATTCAACTTGTATGTTTTTTACTTGAGTACGGCGGAACAAGGGAAGGGTAATGAGTTTAACAATCTATGTGTGTATTTGGGTATGTGGATGTTCTACCCTAAGGGTCCGATTTTCCAAACGAAGTATCAATCGATTCGTCTTCAGTTATAGAGTGTCATAGGCAATTTTTTTTGGGTTTTATTTTTGTACTAATGTCTTGTTTCATCATCAGCCCGTATTCGTCCACTGCTGGACGTAGGCCTCTCCTTGTGAACGCCACTGAGTCCGATCTTTGGCTCTCCTCATCCAGTCACTACCGACCGCCTTTCGCAAGTCGTCACTCCACCTGGTCGGCGGGCGCCCTACACTACGTTTGCCCAAAAAAAAAAACGCAGTCTCCACTCTAGAACCCGTTTACCCCAACGGTTGTCGGTTCTTCGAGTTATGTGACCAGCCCATAGCCACTTCAGCTTGCTAATTCTTTGAGCTATGTCGGTTACCTTAGTTCTCCTGCGGATCTTCTCATTTCGGATTCTGTCCTTTGGAGAAACTCCGAGCATAGCTCTCTCCATAGCTCGCTGAGCGTCTTGTCTCTCTGTCTTGTTTAGATTGCTATTAATTATGTGCAGCTCGATCTATCATTTCTGTCATCAGGCAGTCTTTGTCAGGTATTTGTTACAATAGGTTAGATCTGGTTAGATGCTACGTTTCTTGTTAAAAATATAACCAAATAAAAAAAAAAAACAGTTTGTAAACTTACGTATAACCAGCAAGAATGTTGAGCAGCGTAGATTTCCCCGCGCCGGAAGGTCCGAGGATGCAAGTCAGCTCGCCGGACCGGAACTCTCCTGACACATTGTGCAGCAGTCTTCGGTCCGCTGAGAAGAAAAATAAGATTGGTTATTCTAATAATTCAACTAAAACAAGATATACCTACTATCAACAGTAGAAGTAAAAAAAAAACGTATTTCAATTCATGAAGGTTAACTATTTCGGTTATATCAAGATGCAATAGAAAAAACTTGACTGTCCATAACTGTAGTGATTTTAGACCATGCGGACATTTCCGTCCCGTCCGTGATTAGATAGAAAACCGTCCTATGTACTATTAGGCCAGTTTCTATTAGGTAAATCTTCCCTTAAGGACATTTTGTTAGAAAGACCCTTCTGATAGGTACCACATTAGAGGAGGAATTTTTTAACAAGCGTACTAGCACTAGGGGCTCTAGATTACACAATGTTTATTATTAAGACAATGTCGCTGACGAAGACGACACATACGAAAGCTTTTAAACTTATGAGATTAGAAGCTTCATGCTTCATGCATTCGCGATTATGGTTTCGATGAAGCCCTTTAAAGCCCACTTTTGTGATCAGGTGTATCCTTTTAACATTCTAATAAATTATTTAAAAACTTATAAGGATAAAAGGGGGAAAGATGTCATGAAAAATGGCTGGTAAAAATAATGCTTAACCTTTGTGTGGTTCACTTTCACTTTTTACATGATCGGAGGGTAAACATTTCTGTTGGTCGTCCTCACATCATTGTCTGTGGGAAATGATTCTTAAAACGCTTAGTTCAAAATTGCCGTGCTTGGTCTGGGAACACTTCAAGGGGTGCTGTAGTATCACTTTTAAATCTTATGCAGACAGCCGCCGCGCGAGTTAGTGGTATTAGGCGATTAGTGTGGTCTTTGCCCCTTAACCCACGGAGGATTCTAGTTATATTTTGATATAAAGTATTGAAAATGTTTCGTAGAACTCTCTATACAAGAAAACTCTAAACTCTACAAAAATGTTTAAAATAGTATATAACGAAGCATCTAGATTACATCAGCTTTCAAACCAAAAATTCGCACCAAAATTCATCTATTCATTTGGGAGCTACGATTCTCCGCCCCCTTTATATAGCGAAAAACCATATCTGATGAAAGCTGATGTGATTATCTGCTTTTAAACAGAAAAAAACGCATCAAAATCGGTCTATTCGTTTGAGAGCTACGACACCACAGACAGACACCATGGATGCCACGGATACAGTAATATATATATATACAATGATACACTCCCTAAACTTATAACACCCCTCTATTTTGAAGTTAGGGGTTTAAAAAGGAGTTAAACTGTTTCTAGCAACAAGACTTCAACTGTTTTGGAAAGGAGAGTTGAGTTTTAGTGACTGACACACAGGTGTTAGTGATTTACAACGCCATCTTAAAAGCATGTGATCTATGTCATCTTCTGTGACATAGCTTGCAGGGCCTTGTGTTATTATGTGTCATTGGATTCAACTTTGGGTCCAAACTTGGCTTCAATATGAAATAGCCAATATATAAAATAATTACTGCTGCACCACACATTGGCTTCAATGCCAATTATGCAACCAAACCCTGTTAATAGACCAGTGCATTGAACCAGTAAATGAAGTATACTTTACTTGTCATCATGAACTCTTTTTCTTACTTTTTATATCTGCAATAGTGACAAACGAGAGCGTATTTCCTTCGAATCTGCTAAAACATTTAAGTTTTTGTGAAAATTGGTGGAATGGAACCCTAAAAAATGTCGAAATAACACCGGAGCGCCTCAGTTATGATAAACCCTCGTCTTAATTCAAAATTACAGACTGGAAACGCTGAAAAACTAATTAAAAAATAAAATAAAATATGGAGATAGAAACTGTTGCGGGACCGCCTACCCCCCTACAAACTAATAAATAAATACAATATACAATGCTGGTTCTCCCTGATATAATTCAATAAACTCTGGAACTTGTGCATTTGACCATTGGATCACGGGCGTTGTCATTTCGAAAATATATTTAACAAACAAAAAACACGTACGAATAAGAGCTGCTACTCGCACGAAAGAGATAGACGAACGTATGGTGCGCGCGCGGTATTTTGTCCAAGATGCCTGAGCTCCCCCTTTATTCCCCCTCGCCTTTAATCGTGTCACAAAAACCAAGTTAGCGCGAGATGGTTTTGGGCATTGGACACAAGGTCAAGACAAAGTCTCGCCAATGTCCATGATCTGTCCAACACCGGTCCTTAGACTGGTTATCATCAGCCTATATGTGTCCACTGCTGGACATAGGCCTCTCCTAATGCACGCCACTGAGCTCGGTCTTCAGCTCTTCTCATCCATTTTTTCCAGCCGCTTTTCGCAGGTCGTCACACCACCTGGCTACAGGGCGTCCTACACTACGTGACTGGTACTTAGACGAGACTGGTACTTAGGCGTGACTGGTACTTAGACGTGACTAGTACTTAGACTAGTGCATTGGTGAAAATGGGACCAATGTGTAACCGAAGCAATATTTTCGTATCCAGTCTATAAGCAGTTCGCAGTAATATAGCTTGCTCTAGTTACTCGTCACTTGTAGAAGTTAGGGTACCCATGCGGACATCTGACAATCACATTTACCTCCGTAATTTTCTGTAACGTAACTGCAGGGCCATTTGTTCCCTTCGTGTACAGCCGACTTAATAAGCGGTTAGCCGAAATATCGCTTGTGCTAGGTACTCGACACTTGTAGAAGTTAGTAAGTATGCCATGCGAAAACTTTTAAGAACTAACCAACAACTTGAAAACGTGGCTTAAATATGGGGTTCTATGTAAAGCCACAATTTTAACTATTGGATTTAATTACTTGATTGTGTTACTGTTGTATTTTTACTTTCTCTAATTTAATCATTGAATTATATGTACTCTTTGAATTCACCAAAGGATTACGCGTAGAATTCAAAAATGCACGTACAATAATCAAAAACATAAAGGAGTTTACACCTCCAACCACTTTTTTATTATTTATTGCTAGCAATGCTACGATTATTTTGTAAATGCAAGCACGCATTCCTTTAAACAATTTGATGCAACATGTGTCAAACCAAAGTTGGTATATTTGAATGAAATATTCGAGCCGTTGAGCATTTCCATATAACGAAACATAGAAACAGACGTGAAATATGGATACCTAGTATCCATATTGTTATCAAATGTTGTATAAATGCTATAGAATTGTTTCTAATTTTAGCCCAATGATAGTGACTACATTCTCGTCCCTTTCAAACAATCAATATATCTAAAATAAAGATTCCACATCCTTAATGAAAATATAAACGACTTTGATGGAAACCACATGAAATTAGGACAAGCGAGGACGGGTAACAGTGTGGTAAGCATTAAACAAAATGGTAGGTACTAAAGTAATTTGTGGCTGTGCCTCTCTGAAACCTGCCATTATGTGCAACTGCATCAACTTTGCCCCATACCGACCTAGGAGCGAGATCAGACGTATCAGTTTTGTCATGAAGCATAAAAATCCGTGAACCCTGGTTGGTGTAATTCATGTATTATTGCCATGTATACCGGCCGGTGTTTTGGCTTGATGGGATGAGAACTTCGGAGTTTAGATCGAGGATCCGATGTAATCGGCTCCCTCGGGTGAAGTCCGTCTGAACATCACAATACATTATGACACTTTCAAGTTAACCGTGGCATACCCATAATTTACTTAAATGTGAAGTGTTACAAAATCTAGGCACAATACGTTCCTAGTTATATAACCGGCAGCAGCCGAAGTGTAATGAATGAGGCAGTGAATAAATTAGCACATTTTTTCATATATTAATTTCAAATTATTATTTTTTCATTAACAGTGATTACAATGCGAGCATTTTTATGGTCTTGGCCACCTAGGGTAATAGGGATGACATATTAAATCATGGTTGCAGAATAAAGCAGATTTATTTCATATAAGTGCACAAAACAGATTACAAAGAGATATTATTTTAGAATTACATGGTATTATTCGTAGATGGTAAATACAACTATGAGATCGATTCTATAATCCAATCGTCGCATTAGTATGACTTTACTCCACAGCGTGACAGTGACAGGATAGGTATTTTAAATGCATTGAGGCGAGCAGTCCGCAAGTAGGTAAGTAGGCCTTCATTCATTTCTACTCTCCGTACCTAATATTGATACATTGGTAGAGCGATGGTAGCCTAACGGTTCAATAGTGCAAATGTGAATTCAAAGATACTGGATTCGTTCCTAGGCTCCACATCAATGGCTTTTCCAACTTATGTGCGGTTTTCAATCGCTCCGAGCTTCGGAGGGCACGTTAAGTTGTCGATCCCGGCTGTTATTGATTGGTAGCAGTCGTTAAGCCAGAGGCCCTCGGGCCGCCTGACAAACTCTGACACCACAGACCAACACTACCTCATATGACAAACAAACAAACCTAATATTGGGCATACATCGATTTACTGGATTTACGTTAAGTACTAAAAAGGACCTTAGGTGAATTTTACCGAGAAAAATACGTGGAAAAAGGCTCGAAGAGTTAATCTAGTATCTACTTATCCAAGAAATGAACAAAGTAAACCATTAAACAAATACATTTTCATGTAGTATAATACTGAAAGAGATGTTTTTATTGCGTAGAAGCGTTTCTTCCAGATATCAACATTGAGAGGATTTTCTTGTAACGGCCCTAATGTCACTAGTTAGATTAAATAAAATATATATATATATATATATATATATAGTTAGTTAGTTAATGTATAGTGATTAGTTCCTTGATGCTTACTTATAAATAATTTTCTTGTAACGGCCCTAATGTCACTAGTTAGATTAGTTCCTTGATGCTTACTTATAAATATTTTTCTTGTAACGGCCCTAATGTCACTAGTTAGATTAGTTCCTTGATGCTTACTTATAAATAATTTTCTAGTAACGGCCCTAATGTCACTAGTTAGATTAGTTCCTTGATGCTTACTTATAAATAATTTTCTTGTAACGGCCCTAATGTTACTAGTTAGATTAGTTCCTTGATGCTTACTTATAAATAATTTTCTTGTAACGGCCCTAATGTCACTAGTTAGATTAGTTCCTTGATGCTTACTTATAAATAATTTTCTTGTAACGGCCCTAATGTCACTAGTTAGATTAGTTCCTTGATGCTTACTTATAAATAATTTTCTTGTAACGGCCCTAATGTCACTAGTTAGATTAGTTCCTTGATGCTTACTTATAAATAATTTTCTTGTAACGGCCCTAATGTCACTAGTTAGATTAGTTCCTTGATGCTTACTTATAAATAATTTTCTTGTAACGGCCCTAATGTCACTAGTTAGATTAGTTCCTTGATGCTTACTTATAAATAATTTTCTTGTAACGGCCCTAATGTCACTAGTTAGATTAGTTCCTTGATGCTTACTTATAAATAATTTTCTTGTAACGGCCCTAATGTCACTAGTTAGATTAGTTCCTTGATGCTTACTTATAAATAATTTTCTTGTAACGGCCCTAATGTTACTAGTTAGATTAGTTCCTTGATGCTTACTTATAAATAATTTTCTTGTAACGGCCCTAATGTCACTAGTTAGATTAGTTCCTTGATGCTTACTTATAAATAATTTTCTTGTAACGGCCCTAATGTCACTAGTTAGATTAGTTCCTTGATGCTTACTTATAAATAATTTTCTTGTAACGGCCCTAATGTCACTAGTTAGATTAGTTCCTTGATGCTTACTTATAAATAATTTTCTTGTAACGGCCCTAATGTTACTAGTTAGATTAGTTCCTTGATGCTTACTTATAAATAATTTTCTTGTAACGGCCCTAATGTCACTAGTTAGATTAGTTCCTTGATGCTTACTTATAAATAATTTTCTTGTAACGGCCCTAATGTCACTAGTTAGATTAGTTCCTTGATGCTTACTTATAAATAATTTTCTTGTAACGGCCCTAATGTCACTAGTTAGATTAGTTCCTTGATGCTTACTTATAAATAATTTTCTTGTAACGGCCCTAATGTCACTAGTTAGATTAGTTCCTTGATGCTTACTTATAAATAATTTTCTTGTAACGGCCCTAATGTTACTAGTTAGATTAGTTCCTTGATGCTTACTTATAAATAAACGCATTTTGGGGTCCTATAATTTTACTATGGAGCTTAGAAACTAGATACCTACCAAAAAGTAAATAAATTTGAAAAAAAATACATGTAGGTATTCGTCCACATTCAAAATAACAGATCTGTTCTATGCTAGATTTATACCACAAAGATAAGGTTAATTGGTGCGCGCAAACGCAGTTTTTGTGGGCACGAGCAACGTTTTTGCGCTGCGTTTAAGCACCAATGAACTACCGCGTCATACAGAGAAGTAAGATAGAAGTAGGTACGCAACGTAGGTACGAATACATTATGTATTTATTGAAATATCAAACAGTTTTGTTACCAAGTCCTTTGACTATTAAAAATTAACAATAACCAATAGATAATTATAGCAAGAAACTGAGAACTTATCTTTGGGGCCTTTTTGTTAATTACTCAGCAAATAAGTACCTATTTAATTTCCACACAAGTTGTGCTAGAGTTAAATAAGCCAACCGATAAGCCCTAGCCTTATTCACAGGTAAACGAGCTTAGACCATTTATCCTGTGAGCTATGCTGATTAGAGATGTACTTTCAAAATTGATTTAGGCCGGAAAGAAAAAAGTTGAAGGTAAAATTATTATCATTTTAATGTGTCGTGATATAATGCCGATTGAATAATATATGTAACCGTTAGCTTAGAGCAATATTAGTTAAAGATTACTTAGTTAAAAACCTAATTTTAATATTGTAACCTGTAGTAATCTGATTCTGAATACTTGAAATGTCGACTTTGTTGGTCTTGCGGCTGGTGGAAGTTGAAATAAGTTTTTGAAAAAACGTTTTAAATAAAAAAGCTTTTTTGCTATAGTCATGGTGAAACTTAGAACAAGCTATCAGAATTAA
The DNA here is from genome assembly GCA_946251855.1 of Alsophila aescularia. Lineage (NCBI taxonomy): Eukaryota > Metazoa > Arthropoda > Insecta > Lepidoptera > Geometridae > Alsophila > Alsophila aescularia. Next base: position 45,066,405 of record OX276383.1, on the reverse strand, counting down.
ATGCGTACATAAGATTTTGTGTCTGTGCTGTCAGCCGTTGAGGAGTTCCTTAGGCAAGACTCAACCCTGAGTGCAGCAATATCATAATATAATGCGAACACAAAAGTTTGTGTCTGAGCTGTTGACCGTTGAAGAATTCCTTTATCTGGAGCTAATCCTGGATGTCGATTCAGGCCATGCCTTACCTACCATAAAAATGCATTATCATCGAAACTGTACTAACATGTCAAAATTAAACTCCGTAGGATAAGAGGAAGTGGTTCTAATTCAGCTTGCAAGATTTGACCTAAACATACATAGATATTACAAGTTAAACATTGCAAGTTAAATAAAAGCTTAAATAATCATTATTGAAAGAATCAGAACATTGCACACTCGATACATGTTGTTTCATTATTTATAAAGTAGCGTTTCACCTACAGAAGTGGGATAGGAACGAAAATCTGCAAACCAAATTTTGTATTAAACCCAGTGTACTATTATTTATTCTGTGACCCAGTGTCGCCTGTTGCATATTCGAAAGATATGTCATATTTGAAGCACGAATTGTACAAATAATATAGCACAAAATAGTACATTGTACAACAAGTGTATATAACAAGCAATTTTATCCCAACCATTTATCCACCGTAGGTGAAGGTAGATATTGAAGTCGAGGATAAAAAAAAAAAAACTAGTGTAGCTCTTCCAGCTTTCCTTTCATCTGTTCTGTTTCAAGCCTGTGTGCGCAAATATTAAGAACACCTTCAGCCGAGATACACTGTGCAGCCGATGCAATTGAAGCATGGGAGTCTCTTTGCCCTTTAAACAATAATCGGAACAGTGGCTGCACGCCCTTCCATCTGCGAACCTCGGAACGCTGCTTGACAATGACAGTTTCCGGATCGCCGCCGGTCTCCGTCTGGGTGCTGCCATTGTCATCGGTGTTCATGTGGCAGCGACGTCGACAGGAACGGACTCCATGGACTTTCTTGCCAACGTAGTGCTGGTAGGTTTCCCGCCACGGCTCAATCAATGAGATCATTAAACGGGCGCTTGCCACCATCAACGTACCTTCTGTACTAGAACCAGTAGGGATGTTGCGTGATGATGGCAAGCGCCCGGACGGCCTAACGCTGATTCCCTGGGAGCGGGGAAGGGCTCTCGTACGGGACGTGACTTGTGTTGATACGTTAACCTCTTCTCGTCTCAGCGGGTCAGTCTTGAGGGCCGGAGCCGCGGCGGAGGCTGCAGAAGAAGCCAAGCGACGCAAGTATGTATCGCTCTCAAGCGACTATATATTTGTGCCGCTTGGCTTTGAAACATTTGGTCCCTGGGGTCCCAGTACGAAACAATTTTTTAAGCAAATTTCTTCACGCGTTATCGACGTCGCTGGTGACAAGAGAGCTGGCTCATTTCTCTCACAGAATAGCTATTGCTATTCAACGCGGAAATGCAGCTAGCGTTCTTGGAACCATCCACATGAACAACAATTATTTTTAGATTATTAGTTTGTTTTTTTTTTGTTTAGGTGTAGGGTTAATTGTTTATGTTGGTTTGGGTTTTAGCTTTTTTATATTTGAAATGTAAAATTATGTGTTAAAAAAATTTATTATATCTATGGTGGAATATTTATTGCATTCTGTACGTTTTAATTACTTGTTATAATCCGACTAATATACGTGAATAACTCCCAAAAAAAAACCGAAAGTTTGTATGTATGTGTATGTGTGTGTGTATGTTTGTTACTCCTTCACGCTCAAATGGCTGAACATATTTTGATGGAATTTGGGATGATATATAGTATACATATACCCTGGAATAACACATAGTATACTTTTCATCATCATCATCATCAACATCATCATCTTACATCACACTCAAACGGCTAGACGGATTTTGATGAAATTTGGAATGGAGATAGCTGTTTGTTTGTTTGTTTGTTTGTTGAGATAGTGCTGGCCTCTGGTGTCAGAGTTTGTCAAGCCGCCCGAGGGCCTCTGACATGGCTTAACGACTGCTACTAATCAATAACAGCTTAACGTGCCCTCCGAAGCACGGAGTGATGGAAAACCGCACATAACTCAGAAAAGTCTATACACTGGAATAGCACATAGGGTACTTTCATCATCATCATCATCATCATCATCCATCACGCGGGTGAAACCACGGAACGCAGCTAGTATTAGATGAATGCATTCGCCAATTAAAGATTTAAAAATAGAATGTACTTTAGTATACCTACCTACCTAACTTATGGTACCTCTAGTTATTACTAGTAGTTCTGTGAGCTGTAGGTAGACCTCGCGAGCACAAACTCTTTTGCCACAATCTAGCGGTGCACAGTAGCGCCATATAGTGCCCTATGTATATTATTACTTTAAAAAGCTATAAACGCAATTCGTAACTCTAAGAATATACCTTGTTAAAGAGATATATACGGTACGGATAGTTTCCCTACGTCTTTACCAAAATCGTCCTTGTTGCTTCTTGCTCAAATGTGACATTGAGGCTTAAGGCGCGTTCCACTTAGAGCAAAATGCTAGCAATGTTACAGACATTCTATTTCACGAAGTCCGTTTGACTATGAATGTTGTAAGGTCTGTACGTGCACACTGTTTTAGTGTGCGTAACCTCGGGAGCGCTCAGTCACGATCGCGACGCGGTCAGAGTCACTAGTGTTTTGTTTCCGCGCTAAAAAAATCAAAGAGTAACGTCAGCATGGCAAGTAAACGCAGAAAAGTTGTCCACAGTGAGGTAAGATTTTTTTTTAACTATTGTTACTACTTTTTGTGTGCTATTAAGAGTTTATCTATCTAATATTATGAAACTTGTTACTTAAATAGGTATTTCGATTTGGTTTTGTTCTAGGGTCGAAGCATGATAGCTAGCGTTTATCATTTCCTGCGAGAAGAGTATGAATTCACAAAATCAGTTGCGGAACCTAACAGTGATTTGTCTCATTTACGAGATATTACAAGGCGTACAGCTGAGGCTACAGGTGTTTCTATGAAAACTGTTCAACGGATATTAAAAGAAGAGAAGGAATTGCCATCCTGCTCATCAAATTTCACTTCTCCTATGAAGAAAAGAAGAAAGCGGGATAGTAAGATAGAAATAGATAATTTTACAGTCGATGTTGTTCGCAGTACTATACAAAATTTCCATGTCATCCATAAAGAAATTCCAACGTTGGCTAAGTTAAAAACTGTATTAAATGAAAAAATTGGTTTTGATGGTTGTATCGAAACTGTTCGTCAATTGTTACTGAAGTTAGGTTACAAGTGGCGTAAAACAGAGAATAACCGTAAAGTTTTGACGGAGCGTCGTGATATACAAATGTGACGTTTAAAATTTTTGAAGAAGATGACAGAATATCGCAGTCAAGGTCGCCCAATTGTGTACACCGATGAAAGTTATGTCCTTTCAACACACGTGCGAAACAACACCTGGGCACAAAAGAAAGAGAGTACACCATTCTTAAAAAAAATTAGCACAGGCACTCGCTTTATATTAGTGCATGCGGGTACAAAGGATGGATTTATTGAAAATGCTTCATTGATTTATAAAGCCAACTCAACAGCTGGCGATTACCATTCTAATATGAGCTACGATAATTATGTTAAATGGCTAAACGAAAAACTTTTACCCAATTTATCCCCACGCTCTGTCATTGTCTTAGACAATGCTTCATATCACAACACACGGACTGAAAAACTACCGACGTCGGCTACAAAGAAAGCAGACATGCAGCAATGGCTCAGGGATAAGGGTATAGCATTTGAGCAATCTCTCCTTAAATTGGAATTGTACGATATTATAAAAAAACACAATGATGAACACATAACGTATAAAATTGATGATTTTATTAAGAGCAAGGGTTTTGATGTCATACGTCTTCCCCCCTATCACCCAGAATTAAATGCTATTGAAAATATTTAGGGTATTGTAAAAAATTATATCGCATCAAAGAATATCGAACAAAACATGACGAACATGGAAAGACTGATCTTTGAAAGCTTGGATAGAGTAACCAGTGAAACATGGCAAAAAACCTGTGCTCATGTTGAAAAAATTGAAAAAGAATACTTAAAATACGTCGACCTGGATTTTGAGTTCATAATTAACTTAGGGAACGATTCTGACGAAAGCGAATCAGAAATTGAATTTGATAGTGATTAAGTGCTGATTTTTTTGTCTCTTCTCTGTAATAAATAAAAATATTATTTACTTTCAACTGTTGTTTCTTTTCTCTGCAACTTATCATTCTAATAGCTAAATATTATTTACTTAAATTGTCTATATAATTTATTAAATAAATATATAATGCGTGTCAGATTTTTTTCCTAACGCTACCTACGTTTACACACACTAGCGCGCCTATCACTACACGTCACTACTACAACCAGAGCCAAACGGACTTCGTGAAATAGAATATCTGTAACTTTTTTAGCCCCAATGTCGTTCCACAAGCCCTCCGATGCTAGCAAAAATAACACACGTCAAACGTTCCACTATGCAAAATGTTAACATTTCTAGCTTCGGAAACTAGCATCGTCACACGCATGTTGTTTTGTGGGTTCGAAATGCTACTTTTTGAAAGTGTCAAAATTTAGCGGCAGAGAATGCAATTTTAAATAAAAAATAATACATTGTTTTGCTTGGTCTTGCGGTATAAGTGTAAGATTTTCGATGATTATTTTCATTTCCTAGTTTTAAATTAATTGGGATGAGGGAATGGTGCTACAAAAGTAAAAAGAACAGTAGTGCTATTATCGATCTTGGTTTCAATCCGATTTTCAATATCACTATCACTAATGCGTTGTGATAGAGTCGAAATTGCTATGAAGAAAGTGACAATCTGATTGAAACCAAGTTCTGTAATACGGCCACAGTTGTGTTGAGCAGCAACACGTTTTACTTGTAGATGTCAACCGTGCTAACATTGCTAGTTTTTCGTAAGAGAAACGCTGATCTAGCGCTAGTCATTCGTGTTAACACAAATGGTATAGCATTTAAAGGTGGAACGCGGCTATAGTCGCAACGCGACTGAAACGCTAACATGGCCTAGCTACTTGAAAAAACAATTAATAATTTTTGTCCATGGTTTTAACGCTCAACTCTCCGTGATAAGTGAGATATCAAGTAATAATAATGTGTTTTTTTTAATTTTATTTTTTTATTTCGGACTAGGCAATCGTTTGACCACGATCTCACCTGATGGAAAGCGATGATGTGGTCGAAGGTGTAGCACGCTTGCCTAGTAGATACCTATTCACTCTTGACTTGAACACACCGGGGTTATAATTTACCGGAAACACTGACGAGGGCAGGGCATTCCACTCCTTTGCAGTTCTTATAATAAATGAAGAAGCGTAACGCTTCGTTCTTGTGCGAGGTATTTCAACCATGAAAGGGTGGCGCTTTGATCGTCTAGTCGTACGGTGATGGAAAGGTGATGGGGGAATCAGGTTGTACAGTTCTTGTGCACACTCTCCATAGTGCAATCTGTAGAATACCGCCAGGCTTGCTACCTCACGTCGATGCGCCAGACTTTGAAGTTTACTCTTTACCAGAGTGTCATCCCCAATGAGCCTGATATCACGTCTCTCAATTGAATCCAAAGACTCGAGCTGATACTTGGCAGAACCGTCCCAGAGGTGGCAGCAGTACTCCATACAAGATCGAACCTGTGCTTGATAAAGATTCAAAAGCTGTCCCGATGTGAAGTACCGCCTAACCTTAGACAAAATACCAAGTTTTTTTGCAGCTACTTTGGCTTTGGATTCAATATAAGACCCAAAATTCAGGTTTGGTGTGAGTTCGACACCTAAAAGCTCCAAATGGTCGCCTATTGGTATTGTTACACTTTGGAAAGACGGAGATCGGTGTAGAGGACTCTTTTTAGCAGAAAACAAACACGCTTGCGTTTTAGTAGCATTAAACTTAACCAGGTTAGCATTGCCCTAATCGGACACGGCTTCTAAGGCTAAATTTAAACGGTCTACCATAGCCTCTCTCTGAAACTGGACAGCGTCACAGCTGGCTTGAGCATTGGAAGTGTATCTCTCAACTACAGTACTGTCATCAGCATACCCAAAGGTACCGGGCTTCAAAAGGTCATTAATGTGCAGTAAAAACAGTGTAGCAGAGAGAACCGATCCCTGAGGTACACCGGCATTGATAGCCATTTGATCAGACGAGCACCCCTCTAAGACTACTCGAATAGATCGTTCCCTCACTCAAGAAATCAACTATTCAATTGCATAAGCCAACAGGTAAACCATATGAGGGAAGCTTGTTTAAAAGGCCATCGTGCCAGACCCGATCAAATGCCTTCGATATGTCAAGGGAGACGGCAAACGCCTCACCATGCATCTCTATGGCTTCGCTTAGTACGTGAGTGGCATACGCGAGAAGATCCCCAGAAGACCGGATTCGGCGAAATCCGAATAAAAACTCCGAATCAATACTCTAAGCCTAACATTACCATCTAATGGTAATGTTTCGCAAGCACACCTTGTCTTGTCGGTACACCTTGAAAGTGGCTTTTACTGCATCGTTTCTATTCTAGGCTTGCTATTGAACATGCCGGATACTGTTGATTTTCCGGACGGCTATTTACAGCTCTAGTCGATTATGCAGACACGTCGGATCAAGTTACAGAAAATGGGAATAGCGGAGTGCGGATCCGGCCTTAGGATTGAAAGCATACAGAATTGTGCATTTACATATTTAAGGAAGTCTGTGGAATTTGTCATGCGAGTTTTAACATGAGATCACAATAAAGTTCTAGTACGTGTTTGTTCTGTACCGTCTTTTTAGCAGGAGGTTCAAAAACATGGCAGATACTATGAGCTCCACTGCCGCCGCTACCGTGCCTGTCACCGTCTTGGTTGGTTTGTACTTATTCGTTATAAGTTGGAAGCCTTTGTCTTTATGTGCGGCTGTATTTCTTTAGGTATGTCTGTGTAATCGTATAGCTCCCAAACGGGTGGACCGATTCCAATGCCTTTTTTTATTTGAAATCTGGAGTTGGTGAAATGGGTCCTAGCTTTGTTTAGAAGATTAGTGCAGTCGTTTCTAGTCAGCTCTGATTTCAGTCAGCTTTGTGAAGGAATCTCGGGCACAAACAAACTCAAACTTTCAAGTTGCAATACTGCAGCTTGAAAGTTTGAGTTTGTGCTCAAATGTTCAAGTTTCGATGTAGCATTGGAAAACCTGAATCTAGAGGACCTGTGGCATCGAAAACTTTGAAATGAAGTTCTGAACAGTACACCTACAAAACGGTTATAAACTTTGTTTGATTGAGGATTTTAAATGTTGACAGAAGTTAACTTGTTATAAGCGCGTATCGGAAAAATTAACTTGAATTCGTTTGTATTGAGTTGGCAGCATTTGCGAAACTTCGTCGAGTCTTCTCATCGCCAATACCGCAAAGTTTGAAGACAAAAGTCTTCAACTAGTGTGTCCTACCTGTTATGACATACGGAGCCGAGTCGTGGACACTTACGTTACGACTAGTCCAACAATTTAAGGTCACTCAGCGGGCTATGAAAAGGGCTATGCTTGGAGTTTCTCTGAAAGATCGTATCCGGAATGAGGTGATCCGGCAGAGAACCAAAGTTATCGACATAGCCCTTAGGATTAGTAAGCTGAAGTGGCAGTGGGCTGGTCATATCTGTCGAAGGACAGATAGCTGTTGGGGTAGACGTGTTCTTGAGTGGAGACCGAGACTCGGTAAACTTAGTGTAGGGCGCCCTCCAGCTAGGTAGAGCGACGTTATACGCAGTGGCTGGCAGCAGTTGGAAGAGAAGAGCCAAAGATTGAGAGGCTTATGTCCAGCAGTGGACTGTCACGGGCTGATGATGAGTCAAAACACCATTTTATCGACTGAAATTCGAACCTGTTCTACGATGGAAGTAGTAGTCTCCCATCGGAAATGATGCCCTATGTCAACAAGGGCAATCTCGTAAAATGCAAAACGGTAATGCACTTGTAACATTTTACTATCGCTGTGAGTGGTTTTCCCTATTTGCAAGAGTTAGCAGAAACATCTGCACTTTAGTACCTAATACTAGCTAGCTTTAACAGTGCATTTTTTTACAATTATCCCAACGGAGATTTTAATTTCAATTTCCATGGTTAAAAAACCACCATTTATTAGTTAGACACAACAAGATACAAAATGTCGACATACAATTTCAATAAGCTGAAAAAATTGGTCTACCGATCTGATTAAAAAATACATAATTTCCAATCAGAAAACATTCATTTTCTTAGTTAAGCTGACTTTTCATTTAAGTTCATATATTATACGCCCGCGCCGTTTGATTAAAAAACTCTGCCTAACAACTTATTATTTCATAAAATTAAGGTTTTTAATTTCCAATCTAGCAGCGACCCACGGTTTTGTCCGCGTAGACAAAGTATCCTATCCTCCAATAAAAATTATCACAATTAAAAACTATTTATTGACACAAAGCAAAATATAGGAAAGAAAAGGAATACAAATAGTTTAAAAAAAAAACATGACTAAAAGTATCTACTAATAATAAAGTAAGTAGTGTAAGTACTAATTTTAACAAAATTAACTTATCCATTACGGAGCTAGGTGGCAATAACAGTAACACAGATAGGTTTTGTCCAACCACCTTAGCAAAAGTTTAACGTTGGCAGCAATTCAGTCAGTTTGCTCCTTAAACTAACCTAGTCAAACTTTTTTCAAATGTAATTTAAACCTTGACTTTGTAACAAGGTTTTGCCCCTGGCATCTATTCTAAACTGTTAATTTAAACTGCACCGCTTAACATAACGTATTTAAAACAGGTTTTTAACACGCTGTCTAACAGCGTTTGGATAAATTCGGACACTTTCTGAGACAGCGTTTGGACATACCGGGACTCTCGCCGCGTGGAAACAAAGTTGATTTTACGCCGACAGGCTTTAGTGATAGTTTAGTGAGTGAGACATAGATGCCATGGGAAAAATACCTTATTACGAAGCTAACAAGGTTTAAATTACATGTACAGAAATTAAGTTTAGTTTAGGGGATGTCCAATCGCTACCATTATTTATGGTATATAGTCCATGACATGTGTTTCACTAGATGTCGCTAATGACAATATTAGCTTACTTTATTTCTATGGGCCTTAAATTGCAGTAAGGTTAGATTTAAAACTTTATTCGCGGTTAAAACACTATACTATGTTTATGTTTGATCTAGCTTTCATTGTCAAACTAATGTTTTAACCGTATTTGTTCCCTAAAAATCTGGTTTCAATACTTGACTCAAGAGTTAAAATATTAGATTCACAATTGAAACTTAAGATTAATTATAATCATAAATAACATAGCCGCCAATAAACTTTAAAATTGGGTCTGATTGCAATTAAAAGCCAAAAAGTTATAATTATGGACATATAACTATAATATGCACTAAGCGCCATCTAGTGGAACTCATGTCGTGGACCATCCACCTTAAATCTCTTTCCGCAAGTTACGGTCCCTTGAACTATATAGTGTCAAGTTTTATCTAACGACCTTATTTAGCCAAACTCATTTGTTTCCTACAAAACCGAATGCCAGTCGCGAGGGTCGGAAGGCATACGTTACCATAGATTGAATATGGGAAAGGGGCCCCAGGAGAGGGGATCCGAGGAAAGATTGTGCGGCAAAACAAGGCTCGCTTATTGATTGGAGTTTGGGTGACCTGCGGTGATTCTGGGGGGACATTAGATAAATATAATGGAACTATTACCACAGAATAAATAATCTGCTATTACTAGAAATGGAATACCTTTATACCCGACTATGTTGTTGACCGGCATGTATGTGGGTATGTATATATGTTCATCTGTTCCCTCATAACTTTTAAGCTAGGTACTTATCATAATTTGACAAATTAGGTATCGTTGGAAGCGTCTTGATTGTGCGCTGGCTAAAAAATAGTTAGCTGTTGCTCGCGGCTTTTCTTGCATGCAACCTGATAATTGGGAATAATTTCTAAAGTCACGCCTCAGATATGAGTTATACATATTTTCTCTTCAAACCTACCCAAAATTATAACCACAAAATAACTCAAATAAAAAGTAAGTTCAAAAACTAAAACAAGACAACAGTGTGGATTAAAACGTCACAAACAAGAATTTTCAAACGATTTATAAATTAAAAAATTAATACCGTACGGTACGATACAACCAAACCAAGTAAAGCGCACTGTAAAGTTTCACAAAATAACTCAAATAAAAAGTAAGTTCAAAAACTAAAATCCGACAACAGTGTGGATTAAAACGTCACAAACAAGAATCTTCAAACGATTTATAAATTAAAAAATTAATACCGTACGGTACGATACAACCAAACCAAGTAAAGCGCACTGTAAAGTTTCACAAAATAACTCAAATAAAAAGTAAGTTCAAAAACTAAAATCCGACAACAATGTGGATAAAAACGACACAAACAAGAATTTTCAAACGATTTATAAATTAAAAAATTAATACCGTACGGTGCGATACAACCAAACCAAGTAAAGCGCACTGTAAAGTTTAAAATTTATAAAACGTTTGAAAATTCGTGTTTGTTATGGTATGTTTAGCATAGAGTCCCACAGCAGGGCAAATGCCTCTCCTCTATTTATCCACTCTGCGCTCCTGTGCTAATTACAATATTCGTCGAAGGTCTCAAACACGTCCGGCTACCATCATACGAGCTTATTTTACGCACAAAGTGCACACATATTTAATTCTCCTAATCGTCACGTTTATTACTATTTTATTTAAAAGCTATAAATGCCTCAATACACGCATGATTTCCTTACGCGTCCTTACGGTCGTTTGTCTCTTGGCTTGAAAATGTACATTGAGAGTATTGAGGTCGCGGCGCGCCCGTCACGCTAACATAGCCTATCTACTTTAAACAAAAAATAACTACTCCATGGTGTCCATTAGTGATTACCTTGGCCGATAGCAAGTCAAGATGCAGCTATACAGCTGAGTAGCCAGTTCTTTAACCTGGAAATGATTCACCTTGATAATTATTTGCGCTATTACACTACGCAAGATCAGTTTATATAACCGCGATCATAGCGTTTGCAACGTTAAATAAGGAGACTCGAACATGTTATACTTACCTTAAAGTTAATTAATTGTGCCTTTTCTAGTGTTGTTAGTTCTAGTGAAAGCTACCATGTCAGTTTAAAACATGTATTAGGAACAATGTCCTTTTAATTGGTTGCGTTTCTACTAAGGAGTGCTTTCAACCCACACACATTAAATCACGTCATCGACTGGAACATTACTGAACCCCACAACACCCACGGGATGAAAAGCAGGGATTATTTGGATTTAAAAATAAACCTTTCATTATGCCGGGTACTACAGGACTAACCACAAAATAATCTTAAAAACTAGAGCACGAATGTGACTTTTCATCGATATTATCGATTGCAATAAAAGGAAGTGCACTATTTATTACCGACTTAAAACAGTTATTCTGAAATTGATGTACCTATACGTATGTGATTTTGTTAGAAATGCATAACATTAATTTGATAAAATGTAGGTGATGAAGTCTATGTGAGTACGAGGCCCTCAGGCGGCAAACTTACCAGACCAACTAAACTCTTCTAAGACCAGACTCAGTCAGACTCAACTGACCAGAGGCCAGCACTACCTCACACGACAAACAAGCAAGCATCGTAATAGTAACTAAAAAGTAAGAATTCATACCGATTTTAAAAAACTTAAACCGGCTTCAAGTAAAACTTAATAGATAAACAAAATATATGTTTTTTGCATAAGGGTAAAAAATTGCTTAGTACATCTTGCGGTGAAAAGGAATCGATTGATACCTCGCTTGTCAAAATCGGACCAAGTTTTTAGTGTGAACAAACATACATACAATATACATTCGCGGAAGTCGATTAAAAAGATTAAGAAGCATTAAATCACCATACATACAATCATACATAGTCTGTTAAACTCATTACCCTTCCCCTGCTTCGTTGTACTCGGGTAATAATTAAATATATTTTTTTAGGTCAGTGTATTTTTAAATACCGGTAACAAAAAACGGGTTTGTGGCCGCCAGAGAGGATGGAGATTTCAATCTATTTTTTTTTATTATCTAATGTTTTTGTCTGAAACTTCCATAATCTATGTGATTGTATTGTACAATAACAGAAAAGATAAAAGGCTATGCGTAATGACCACTACTAATGTATTTTACCACTTTTGTGTGTTGTACCACTTGTATTGTGCTAAGGCATTGTTATATAAAAATTACACGATTGTAAAGGCATTATCATCATTTCAGTTTGACAGCACAATGTTGTAACTCTTTACAGAACTACCGAAATTACTTCACAGGAAGTTAAAAACTCCTTAACTGAGCGTAGGTAATAAAAAATATGGACAAGCTTTGTATTCTCGATTTGTTAAAACAACTGTAACAATTATATTTTTCTTTGTGCAGTAATCACAATGAAAATTTGAAATATTGTAAAGGACTACAAAATTTAAACCACAAAAATATTTAAAGACGCATCATGTCCAACTAACGTTATCCAGTGTCGAGCTTCAATGTAATAAAGCAGAGAAATCAATGAAGTACTCGTATGTACCAACTTATTTGGCACGTCAAATAGAATTGCAATTCAACGCGGCAATGCCGCCAGCATTGGGTACGCTGCCAACTGGTAGTGGGCTAGAAGTCCTTTACGTTGTCCAATTGTATTAGTTACCTGTAGTTAGTAAACTTATTTGCCGTTTAGGCACAGAATAAATAATAGTACAAGTACAGAAGGATAACTAAGTGGTCATGTAAATAACTAGCGACTCTCGCTAAAACGCAATAAAGTGCAATTTAACTCGCACAGCGCTGCGAGCTTTCAATTATATTTACCTAGAAGGCGCTCGCTCATCGCGTGCAGGCTAGAATGCTCCGTATGACAACGCGCGAGAACTTCCATTGCTCTAATCGTTTCAGAATCGCTCTGTCCATTTTTCGCTCGGTAGGATTGTGTTAAGATATGACTAGGTACTTGTACTAATAATTATTCAGTGATATGTTATGACTTAAATGTTGTAACAGAATAAATAAGTAATAATGTTTTATGTTATTACTTATTACTATAAATTATAATAGTTCTATTACATACAATGACATTCTTATCAGAATAGACCTACTACCTCATTTTCACTACCTACATATCCTGTTTTCAGAACGCCGATAAGTTTAGTGAGATACCTATCTACGTATAAGTGTCGTTGGTTGATTATGATTATATCCTATAGGTATTGCACTTTGATGAATAAAGGTGTCTGAATTCCTTGCTTTATATTGAGTGAAAGTCGTCATTTCTATCACTTTTCAAACAGCCGAATGCTATGCAGTACCTTCTATGTACTCATAATTAAAATACGAATAAAATTTGTCAATAACTTTACGTAAGTAGGTACTTTATCGCTAAGCACATGGCGCGCGAATCATCGAGCGCACGCTTGACACTCTACTGAACTGACCCGAATATTGCGCCCTCGAAGTGTAAGTATAATATTTGTACTTGTTGCGGAGTGCAACTGGCCTGGTTTAGGTATAAAAAAAACAAATATATATCGCTATCACTTTCACGAATGGTTTTAATAAAACATCTCAAAAACTTGCTATTTATAACTATAAGTAATGCAATGTAGTATATCTCTCCTTCTTCCTGTTCTTGACTACGCTGACGCCTGCTATCTTGATCTTACTCAGGAGCAGTTCAATAAGCTTGAGCGACTTCAAAATTTCTGCATAAGATTCATTATTCGCAAGCCAAATGGCTTGCTTAAGTATGACCACGTTTCTTATTTTCGCACTAAGCTCAAGTGGCTTCCCATTCAACTTCGTTGGAATAATCATATTCTCTCACTTCTCTACAGTATTTTATTTAATCCTAATTCCCCGCGCTATCTTAAGGAACGTTTCGAATTTCTTCATTACTCTAATACCCATTATCTGAGGTCATCAGAAAATCTCCAACTAAAAATTCCCGCACACGTGAGTTCTTTTTATAGTAAGTCTTTTACAACACAAGCAGTCCGGTTTTGGAATTCTTTACCAGTCTCTATTAGGAAAGCTACATCACTGCACATTTTTAAAGACCGTGTCAAGAATCTGTACATGTGAAGTTGTTAATCTGTTGAATGTAATATAATATTTATTATTATTTTATGTTAACAGTAGGTGTATAAGTAAGTGTATTATTATTTTGTATGTTTTATTATATGGTAATAAATATTTATGTAATTTGTATTATTCATTATATATGTTGGTATATTTTTATTTTTTTTATAATTCTGCACACCACCATCCTTTGTAACAGCCTATGTGTCTCTATTCAGCCTACGGTTGCCTAGAAGAGATCGCTGCTTAGTGATAAGGCCGCCGATTGTTTTATGTTAAAACTTGGTTATTGTATCATCAATTTCATTTCTTGTGCAATAAAGAGTTATCTATCTATCTATCTATCTATCTATCTATCTATCTATCTATAGTATGGATAATAATGCTATACTTATTTTTTGTTTTAACATTAAAATTTATTTAAACAAAACCGACCTAATTTATCTTCATAGTAAGTATCGGTAGTTTCTGCGTGTGCGTGTGAGTGCGTGCGTGTTGGTGCGTGGTGCCAATTGACATCCGTTGGCACCATACAATATTTAGTCATAATCTGAGGTTATCTTAATGAGATTCATATGAGGATTAGCCAGAATTTCCTAACAACTGCAGGAGGAGTCTTCGCCATTACACGATAATACGAGTTTCACAAAATCCCTCACTTTTCGTGATGATATGGTGAATGCAATCTTACTTCGACTTCTTACTTCCGGTTTTCCTATGTTTCTTTAGTTTTCCATAATATTTAAATGTCAATGTTGTTATTCGCATTTTTGTTCCGGCAGGTTTGGTACAAAGACTCGTTTATGACTTAGATATTCCACCAGTTTTTTTTTAGAAATACTTTAGTAATAAGTAAAATAATTATTTTTATAATTTATGACGTTAACCGAAGTAGTTAAAACAATAATTTATATTTTTTTTTGCCTCGCTGGGATTTTCAGTGTTCCTTGTCGATTAATATTTTATACGCTTTTTATATATTTGGGAACCTGTCAGCTAAAACTCGAACTCTCCGCACTCCCTCCTCGAATCCTCGAACTCTTTACGATTCAAGAATGCGGTGAATAGTGAAACATTAAGAGGATATCTCTCAGATATTTTGATCAAAAACTTGTCCCAATTTTGTATTAGGTACCTACAAATTAATATTATAGACCAAGGACTCAGGTTCCTCGACTTAGAATACAAACGATTACAGTTCGTTTTTACCTGACTACGGCGAAGCAAGGGAAGGATAATGAGTTTACCTGTCTATGTATGTTTGTATCTGTCTATGTGGATGTTCTAGCATGCGGTCGCCTCTATCCGATTTTGACAAGCGTGGTATCAATCAATTCGTCTTCATTTAGAGGGTGTCATATTACGCTATTTTTTACCCGACTACGGCGAAGCATTGGAAGGGTTATGTGTTCAAACTAAAAACTAAGTCCAATTTTGACAAGCGAGGTATTTGAATCGGTCACGATTTGTCTTCATCGCAGGAGTTTCAACCTATTTCTTACCCAACCGTAGTCCGGTTTTAGATTTTGATCTTATCCACCTGAGCAGAACACGTGCCAAAGCAACGTAGCTTCTACTGGAATACCGGTTATAACCGCTTTTTATGCTCAAGTGGCTGTTCTTGTTCAAATATCTTTAACGTAGACAGTACAAGCTCAGTTTGAATTTAATGACAGAAAGTTGGTTCAAGAGAATATCTACATCAGATAAAGTGAAAGAACAAAGCATACTATGAGAGTGAACGACCCGAATAAATCACGCGTTCCTTTTTTGTTGACTTTTATTAGATCCCTGCTAGGCTCCATACTGTTTCTTTATTAGATTTCTAGGATTTTGAGATAAGTGCGCGGTATCCCTTTTGGATTTGATTAAAGATGTTGTTTACGTGCGTTGTTCTTTTGTATTAGATAAAACGGGCAGCATTTGAGGAATTCCATGGATTTTTCTCATCGCTAATACCTCAAAGCCTCAAGACAAAAGCCTTCAACCAGTGCGTCCTCCTGTTACTGAGATGTGGATACTCTCGGTACAACTAATAAATAACTACTAAATAATAATAGCGGCTATAAAAAAGGCTTTGATGCTCCGAGTTTCTCTGTAAAGATCAAACAAGTTGATACAATAGAAATCCAAGCTATCGACATAGCCAATTTAGCAAACTGAAGTGCAAATTTGCCAGAGGACCAATAGCCGTTGTGATAAGGGCGTTTTGTGTCTAGTGTGGAGGGAGAATGTGATTCGACAAACGTATGGAGCGACGATATACTCAAGGTGGCTGGCAGCAGCAGGAAAAGAACAGCCAAAAATCAGGCTCATTGTCTGCTTTGGGAGACACCTATCCAGCAGTAGACTGACATGGACTGATGATTTAGAAGCGTTCCATATCTTTACCGAAAACGAATGGTTAAGTATTTTTATGATTTTTTAGAGCAGTTAACGTCTGTTTATCGGAAATATATATAATAATTTTGTAATGGAAACATTTGGGCACGGACGAGATTCAAACTAAAGGCATGTGCCACGCTGAGGCACAGTATGCGAGTTCGAATCTCGTCCGTGACCCACATTTTGTCCATTAGAAAATTATTATCTAATGGTTAAGTAGTTTAGACTTAAGGAAAATAAGAGCTGTGGGAGATGAACGAGCATTCATCATAATATAGGTCATCAGACTATTATGTTTCCACTTTTAAAACTGTCTCTCAGGAAACTAACTCATCCTAAGAAAAGGGTCTCTGATAAAAAAAGATAGAGAAATTGAGTAATAACAACTACGCTGGCCTGAATAAGACTCTTACCAATAGGTACCACAGTTCACATATTGTCCGATGTGTACTGTGCCAATATCTACCAAACATGCGTAATGGGACTTGATGGATGGTACATACAATAATATAAAAAATAAGGGTATATAGGGTTCTCTCTCGATAGCAATTCAACGAACAACTTCGACACATCTAGGATGTTACGCTGTTGTGCACTTCACACATACAGCTCCCCGGAGACCGATCAACACCAATATTGAGCTATATTTTTCAACTTTTGCGCTCCAGTAAGTCGTTTTCGAGATCGATTGCCCGCGTTTCTTGCGGTATAACCGAAAATAGATATCTACGGAGAGCAAAACAAAGAAATATCGAATAACTGAGAACTAGTGAAGTAGTGCTAGGTTAAGCTCAACGTTTTAATATTATATATCTATACTTATAACTAGCTGCGCCCCGCGGCTTCACCCGCGTGAGGCATAATGATAATTATGATGATGAAAAGTATCATATGTCTTATTCCATGGTATAAGCTATCTCCATTGCAAATTTTATCAAAATCCGTTCAGCCGTTTGAGAGTAAAGTATGATGATGATGATGATGGTGATGACGAAAGTATCCTATGTGTTATTCCAGGGTATAAGCTATCTCAATTCCAAATTTTATCAAAATCCGTTCCGCTGGTTGAGAGTGAAGTATGAAGATGACGATGATGATGATAGAAGCTTCTCGATAACATCAGCTTTCAAACCGAAAAAAACACATCCAAATCGGTCCCTTCGTTTGGGTGCTACGATTCTCACCCCCCCTTTTCTCAACTCCCACCCCCCACTTTTCTCAAACCCCCTCCCATATAGTTAAGAACCAAATCAATATACTGAAAACTGTGCTAGATTATGACAATGCTGATTAGATACGCAGTTCGTTCTATAATCAGTCACAGAATAAATAGTAGACCAGTTCTTAAAATAGATATAATAGTTCGCCGGAATAAAAGCTGCATGTGTGTTGAACAGTTTGTTTTATTTTTAAACCGGTACTTATTCATTCAAATGGCCAAAAGTGGTCAGATTAGTGGCTGCTAGCAACGATTTTAGCTAGACTTATAATTATTATACAAGAAGCAAAAGCAAGAAAATATAGAGTACCGACAAAAAACTTTATAACATACGACCGCCGCGCTGCCGGAAATTGTACTTCACTGTTTGACTTGAAAAATTGACTCGATCTACCTTCTTGCCATCTTGGGTATCGATTCTTGAGTATTCTGAAGTGATGGTAGCCTATAACTGTTCAATAGTGCAACTTAGAATCTAAAGATACCGGGTTCCTACGCTCCGCACCAATGGCTTTTCTAAGAATGTGCGGTTTTTCATCGCTCCGTGCTTCGGAGGGCACGTTAAGCTGCACCTACTTAAATTAATTTTAGGGAGCACATAACTTTTTTAAATACACTCAATGAGCTATGGAGAGAGTTATGCTTGGAATCTCTTAAGTCCGAAGTTCGTCTATACACTCGTGCAACTTTGCGAGGAGCATAGTTGTCCGGCGGCGCCCGCACGTTACGCATCATGGATAATATCTGAATGGCAGCTACAGTTGCAATGTGTACTCTCGTGTATACCACTCTCGTGTCGTTGTAACTACGTGCGTATATATCACATAAAGAAAATATAATAAAAATAGAAAAAAAAGATGGTGGATGAAATGCAACGGAACATAACTATGTTTATAAAATAAATAAGGCACAATATTTTTTTAGTATTGAAGTGCGACGCTTCGTTGTAGAACTACGGGAGGCTTCGAGTCCTTTGACTCGGGCGCAAAAACCAACTACGATCGGAAGTAGCCGAGGTTGAGTGAAGCGAACCAAAGTGTTCTTCAATACTCTCGTATTTGTTTAACTTCGATCAACTTCACGAGTAGTGTAGTGGGCCTCTAAGACTTAAAATCTGAAATGTGGGTAGTATTCGCAAAATAACTAAAGTTGCCAACACAGCTCTCCGGTATTACGAATTAAATTGGCAATAGCTAGACCACATAGCTCGTTAAACCGATGACAGTTGGGGAAGAAAGGTTTTCGAATTGCGACCACAGACCGGAAGTAGGAGTGTAGGTCGGCACCCTTGACGTGGACCTACATCCTGGGGTAAACTGCAGGGATTTTATTTTGATTTGTTTTTTTTAGTAATGGTAGATGCTGTTGGTCTCTACCGGCCTCTATATACAGCTTCACCAGATGAGAAGGGAGGGAAGGGCAGGTGGGGTTGCAACTAGAGCGCTGCGTCGCAATGCGTGACGCAGAAAGCGCACGCCAACACAAGGGCACCCATAGGGTGCGAAACTCCGTTTGGACGGTCGCCTAGATTACAAGGATAGAACTAAACACCCCTGGATCGCTAGAGTTAGAAGTGATCTAGGGGACCCTGACAAAATGGCTAGGAGCATTTGATTAATTTAATAACTGACCACCAATTCGGAATACACCTTTGAGAAGAATCGGCAAGAAACTCGGAGGCAATTAATAACTGATTAGTTACGGGACTTTCGACCTCGCCGACGAGGTCGGTGTCTGTGTCTGTGCCTAAGTGTGTTGATATCCCCTGACGGGTTGTCAAAGGAGGTAGGATTGCGGTAAATTTGTGAGAATGCTTCTTCGAACGACCAACTATATAACATACTCGCCGCCAACAGTGAAAATCGCATCGCAATCGGTCGAGTAGTTTTATTCAAAACTTAGTACCGATTTTAAAATCAATAAATTTCGTTTTTTTATAGAATTGCTTGGCTTTTACTCATTGGATTGAGATACCAAGTACACCAGTTTTTAAGAGGAAAACCTATTTACCGCTTCCTTGTCCATACAAAAAGACAAACCTCTTTTCTACCACCTAATATTTTCTGATTTTGGTGGGTTTTTTTTCATGTAATTAACACATTATTTACTAGGCTTACACAACATATTACAAGCATCTGAATCAGACATATTTTTGCGCTGAAACTATGGACTTATTTTTCAGAATCCGAAACCCTTTTTTGAATATAATAAAACGTATAAGGCTAAAATACATTCTCTACGAGCGATTGACATCGATAACAATACATTTTTGCTACAATTTAAGGGGTGGAAAGAGGTTTTCTCCAGAACATAAATTCTATCAAAAATGTACCAAATAATCTAACGGGCGGCAAATCTCACAGGAATCAACAAAGGAAACAGTGTTCGGTAAAGGATCCTCTTAAGTCAAATCCTAAGCTATCCAACAGTGAAAATTGCATAGCATTCGGTGCAGTAGTTTTAAGGTGATGCGCGAACAGACAGACATTAAAAATATGGTACTAAGTTTTGAAGGCCAGTGTATATAATTTTTACATCACTGTTTTATGGAAATTAAGATAAATACTTCCTATTACTAATCAAGGTTACTGAATATTAGTTTAATCAATTTTACCTTACAAATTAATTTATTGACTTCATAAGCCAGTATGGAAATAAGACACGCAAAAGTACCTACGTGACAATATTTCGATGTTTCCTCAAACCTCAGACTTTGACCACAAATTTAATGTATCTTTAAAGACTGAATAATTGAGTCCATGGGCGATTGACATCGTTAGTTAATGTGTATTGCTATTATCACAGTTTTTTCCTTAGTTTTCCTCATTCCCAACTTTAAGAGAACGTTTGCGGTTCATCATCAACTGGTTCTATTCCTGTACAAATCTTGATTGCCTGTCACATTAAATAGTTTAGATAATCTATTAGTTCCAAGCGGATCATGTAAAGAAAAAACTGATTTTGTAATTAATTAACATGTTAAATTGTTAGTATCTAAGCCCATTAAGCTTCTAATACCTAGGGTTATTAATCTAAGAACGATTATTCGAATAATTGGCATCTCTGACGTAAGAATATCGTTTTCTCCGACTTCAAAAAGAGGAGGTTCTCAAGTTCATGTGTATGTACTAGTTATATTGTTGAAAATGCATCATATTATGTGAGTCTATGCAAAAATCTAAACAAAGATATCAAATTTCGTGAACGTATGATATGCACATTTTCTCAGAAATTAAAAAAAAAAGTTTTTCAAATATGGACTTTTTTTTCCAGTAGGGCTTTCTTTTTAACGAACTGAACTTATTCCTCATAGGCCTTTTAAAACGTAACTAAAAAGTAAAATATAAAACTAAAGCGAACAAAATTTAGTAACTCATTCTTTGCTTACTTTAGCGTTACTAAAAAGTATGAATTAAAAAAGTAACATTTGGATTCGCGCTTCAATCACTGCTGAACCGGGGCGGGCAGCGCGCTCACGCCCGCGCCCGTCAAGTCTCGCTGCGCGGGCGGTTACCTGAATTCCGCTGTTTCATTCATATCCCACCTAATTATTCTAAGTTCATACCATAAAGTTAGGATTTCGCTTCTGGTCAAATGCATATAGAAAGGATACTATATGATCTATTTTATAGCGGGCGGATTCCGCTCTCCACTCCGCTCCCACAGTGAAGCCGAGGAGCGTTTTAAAAAAGTACCACGTGCAGATAATTGAAAAAAAATAAGGTCAGCTTTTTCGAAAATAATCAACCTTTTGCTAGCTACTAATGCTGACTGAGGCAAGTCTATTGAGTTTATCTTTGTTTCTTTTTTTTCTTTGTCTTTGTTTATCTTTGTTCAGGTTTTCTCATCATCTATCCCTCAGTGCCTAAAGACAAAGGTATTCAATCAGTGCGTCCTACCGGTAATTACTTACGGAGCTTAGACGTGGACACTTACGGTACGGCTGGTCCACAAACTTGAAGTCGCTCAGCGGGCTTTGGAGAGATCTATGCTTGGAGTTTCTCTAAGGGATCGAATCCGAAACGAGGTGATCCGGAAGAGAACCAAGGTTACCAACATAGCTCTGAGAGTTAGCAAGCTGAAGTGGCAGTGGGCTGGTCATATTATCCGCAGAACCGATAACCGTTGGGGTAAACGTCTCCATTCACCCACCGGCTATATGGAGCAACGATCTGCGCAAGGTTACCGGCAGAAAGTGGTTGCAAAGAGCCGAAGATCGGGCCAAATGGCGTGGCTTAAGAGAGGCCTATATCCAGCAGTGGACGAACACAGGCTGATGATGATGATGATGCTGCTGATAGCCACACTGCAATACACTATATTTTTTAAATAATCCTTTTAAATCATAAATAGAGATAACAATTGACTGTACTATCCACATACTCGTAATTTGGTGAAGTATATCGTATATCCGATTATATTTAACAAAATTTTAATCAACAATTTATTACTTGTAATTGCTCTCAAAATACTTGTGATGTTTTTGTTCAAAATGTATTGTGTTGTTTTATAATTGATTTACCCAGTGATTAAGATTGAAAAAAATATGCAGGAAGCCGACCGAAGGTTAAATGAAGAAATATAAGCTTGTAGAAGCACCTGTAGACTTACGACACTGAGAAGTGGTCACTATTGACCTGATTTATAAGCTCAGAATCACTGAACGACCTATGAAGAGAACTATGCTTGGGATCTGTTTGCGAGATAAAATCCGGAACGTGGATATCGGCAAAAGAAGAAATGTTAAACTGAATAGCTCTCAGAATTACATCTGTAGTGGTAGCCATCTTCTGCGAGAGTCCCCTGGGGAATTACCACACCTTTGCCTCCACCGACAAGCAGTAGTGTGCAAACATTAATGTGTTTCGGTTTGAAGGGCAATTTCCAGCGAAATTACCCCTCCGGTTCGATTCAATAAGTGAACTGTGCAGAGTTTGCTATTTAATGTCCAAACGGTTTGATCAGGCGAACCACGAGGAATGAGACTTAAAAAACAAAAGTCTCAGCAATGCTTATGATAGAGCTGCTAAATTGAAATTTATGTTTTCTACTCCACTATTAGACTACACTGCATAGAGATGCAGAGATTCAGTCTTCTCACAAGTAGGTAACGTTTTTAAAACTTATTTGTTATATACATATGTTTTAGCTTTATGACATATGAAAAAATTATAAAGTATTAACAAATATGTTTTTTTTATATGAAAATGAATTCCCAGTAGAGATTCTTGGTGCTCTCTTCTCTAATGGGTGTGTTTCCGAAGCACCGGTAGAGTCAGAATGGTATTTCCTTTTCCAGTGTGAGATTTACCTCTGTTGGCACATGAAAGGGAAATTTCATTTTCAAACTCAAAGCATACTTAGTTTACCAAAATTTTTTGATTTATCTTTTTATTCATTTATTTGTATTTCTTCTTGTTCATGAGATGTTAATTTTGACTCATAATATTGCAATTATTTTGCCTCCTTACAATAAATTCTTTGACTGACTTTCTTCGAAAAGTTTTCAACTTCATTATTTGGTAACAATTCAACTCTCGCGGAAACTGCTTCAAAAATGCATTGAAACCGCACTTAGAAAAAGGATGAATCACTCACGCCTCTAGACATATCGCACGAACATCGCATGTTCGTCAGCGCTGGGAGACTGCTAAATTGCGATATCGATGTGGCTACGAGTAACGGACGAGACTGTTGGAAGTGACCAAGTAAAAATTACTTGATCATCGTTGATTTTTCAAAGAACACATTGAATGAATTAAAACTTAATGAAAACTACTAAAACTACCGACCAGTAAATATGCGGGTCACCTGATTGTAACATAAATGGTCACAGCTTCTTAATATCTCTACTAGAAGCAATACCGGTTTTCCGTTTGCCTATTCTTCCCAAAAAGAGAATTATTCAAGTGTATCTTAGATTGTATCTTCATATTCAGATGGTATATTAGCGGAATGACATCAAGAGGAAGCTATTCTACAACTAGCGCATTTTAATCAGTTTTATCATGTGAAACATATTTACAATAATGCGTAGGAGCTTTTTGTGCCTTTCGTGAAAGCACAAAAAACACGGCTACAATAACGCGGACGCCTTTTTATGTATGTCCCGGTATTTACTGTCCTCGTTTTATATAAAATTACCTTTTAGATTACCTTGAAGTTGACGGTGACTTATAATACCCAGTGTAATATTAGTTTTTAAAACAATTTTATTAGTAGGTATGTAAGTAGTAAGTATCTATCTATATTGTTCGATTTGAAGACAAACACACTTCTTTTTGGCAACTTGTTCGCCTTTAGCACAGCCTTTGGTGAGCGGCAGTCTATTTCCTTAAATACCTACGTAGGTAATTATTGTTCCGCGTTTGTAAACTAGTTATATGATAAAAAACCTACAATTCTAACATCCGAAGTAGATAAATAACTCATGTTTTTTTAATATAAACTGTACGCTACAGTGAATAATTAGATAGATAACCAAAATCTATTCTACAAAGCCTGTACAGTTTTTTTAAAATATTTATTTCACTATGTTCCCCTATCTGAATCCCCTGGAGGGTCCAACAATACTCGTTTTTCCACTAGGATATCTCAAATCCATACCCAAGGGATCAAACAACACTAATTGCTATTCCACTAGGATCCTCCTGATTTTAATCCAGGGGATCTAACAATACTCGCTATTCACTAGGATCCTGAGCATCGACTGTTAATCCATTGAATAGATCGTCATTGATCCTGAGGCATCCTAAAAAGAGAGCGAGCGTGAATTGAGACTCGATACCCAGGGGATCTAACAACACTCTCTATTCCACTAGAATTTCCCAACTCCATCCAAAGGGGAACATCTAGTTTCTCTATGCATTTTCGTTTGAGAATCCTAGATCAAATGCCTGGATTTTTAAAATTTTACCATAACTAACGAGTACCTCTGGTACCTTCTGCGCTCATGTGTACCTTGACTAGTTAGTTACTAGTTATAACGTGTTTCACCATAGTTTTAAGTTTACTTAGTTTGAAATAGTTAGTATAATATGACGAGTATATTACTCGTGTTTATACGATTATTATACAAAGTTTGTGTGTAGCAGAAGTATATTAACTAAAAAAACGATACTTTCATAAAATACGATTACTAGACTGTTTTCAACTCAACGCTGACAAAGTGGGCAATTTAGGCTTTTTTGAAGTCCGCGCGGACGAAGTGGCGAGCGAAATGAAATGAAATCTTTATTTGCCAGAATATGGGTAAATTGTCATCATCATCATCATTATCATCATCATCAGCCTATATCTGTCCACTGCTGGACGTAGGCCTCTCCTAATGCACGCCACTGAGCTCGGTTTTCAGCTCTCCTCATCCATTTTCTTCCAGCCGCTTTTCGCAGGTTGTCGATCCACCTGGCCACAGGGCGTCCTACACTACGTTTGCCTAAACGTGGTCTCCACTCGAGAACTCGTCTACCCCAACGGTTATCAGTTCTTCGGGAAATGTGACCAGCCCACTGCCACTTCAGTTTGCTTATCCCTTGAGCTATGTCGGTTCGGTTACCTTGGTTCTTCGTCGGATATCTTCATTACGAATCATGTCCTTTAAAGAAACTCCAAGCATAGCTCTCTTCATAGCTCGTTGAGCGACCTTAAATTTATGGACTAGTTTGACCGTGAGTGTTCACGTTTCGGCTCCGTAGGTCATGACTGGTAGGACGCACTGATTGAAGACTTTTGTCTTCAGGCACTGTGGTATGGACGACGATAAGACTTGACGAAGCTTATTAATAATTGGGTTGGTATAAGGTTATAGGATTCACTATATTCAACTTTTCAGTCGTGCAAATATTTAAATTATAATTATTAATTCAAACCATAAATATTTTTTTCCAAAACAAAAAATACACACACATACAATCACAATATTCACAAAAACAACAAATGTCAAATATACTAAATTAAATAGAAAATTTCGAAAATAAACAGAATTAAATTTAATGTCAATAGCTACTTATATAATTTTAATTCATACCAATATATAAAAGTGAAACGTTGTCTGTTTGTTTGTTTGGGGAGCTTTCAAGCGATAACGGCTGGACGGATTTTGATGAAACTTGAAATGGAGATAGCCCTGGAATAAAACATAAGATACTTTTTCTGCCGGAAAATTGTAAGTTTCCACGGGAAAACTGGAAAAACTGGAAAAATTATGATTACTCGCTGTAAGAAACGGTTGCCATGGAAACGAAATAATATGTATGTCAAAAAACATCAAGAGTGGTGCTATACCTACTTTTGCATTGGTTTTTAATATCCTAGAAGAACAAAGGATGTTTTTTTCGCGATAAACAGAAGTCCGCGCGAACGAAGTAGCGGGCGGAAAGCTAGTTTAAAATATTCATCAATAGAACAGAAACATTTGTCACTTTCTAGTTTCCTGCAAGTTTCCTATTCAATTCTACATCTCTCTCTTAAATCTAGTTATGTATAAAATCATTTATTTATGAATGAAGTTTAACAAGACAAATTAGCTCAAGTAAATTTTTTCTTTCCTTATTAAAAGTATTTCAGATGTCGTGTTAGTTTAAATGAGTATCTGAACAAATATACAAAATATCACGAATGTATGTATATATGTATGTTTGTTCACGTATTTCTAGGAAACTACAAGTCTGATTACAATACTTCTTTTAGTAATGGGTTTAGTATTTTTCAACTTAGGGAATAGTTAAAGTTTCATCAAAATCGGCATTATATAAGATATGTTAACTGTTACCAGTATGTTTTTTTTCTTTATGATCGGAATTAGTACTTCATTTTCTTAGAAACTAAACAACAAAAAAAAATAAAAAAATTAACCAACTTCAAATCGTATATAACTTAAAACAAATAAATGTTTCAAATTTTTTGGAACTAACACAGACCGTTAGAAAAGTTAATTCAAAAAAATTTGAATTATTTATCTCTTTGAAGTTTTGATTTGAAGTCGTTTTTTTTAAATAAGTTTTATTAGATTATATAATCAGCTCGATGATGTATTATGTATTATTTTTTTCAAAACACAGAACGAGACCTTTCCCCTTCTGTCGCCATTCTTCTGCAGGTCGAAAAGAGCAAAATCAGCAAAATGGATGTTTTTGTGATCCTTAATTCGGTATAACTCGCGATTTAGTAAGGCTAGCGTATTCATTTGGATGTTGTTGTAAAGATCTCGTTGAGAACATTTAATTTAATATAAAAAAGTTTGCATAAAGAATTTTTAATTGCATAAAGAAATTTGCATAAAAATCACAAAATTTTCTGCAGCGCCCAGAAAGTCCGTACTAAAATAAAGATTGTAGGCAAATTGTTACAAAAAAGTTCTTGAGCTCACAACGGTACCCTAAACTCCTTCTCGTTCGCTCCAGGATCGGATCAAATTGTACGTGGCACAGACGTTTCAGGACGAACAAACGGCCGTAAGCCCTGACACAGCCCCACCAGTTTTTTGTATTCAACTCGGGCAAACCGTAATTTATGTTTATTTTAAAGCTTACGGCAATATTATTATGAACATGATAAAGTTGAATAAGTTGATCCTTAATATTAACTTGATGTTTGTATGTTTGTTTGTACGTTTTTTTATTTGTAATGGATAATCCCAAAAAACACAGAAACAATTTTTTTAAATTCTTTCACTTAAAGAAAGCTACATTATCAGCGAGTAACGGGCAGTATTTTATTGTCAACAAAATTGAGATCCCTATGAAAATTGCAATTAATATTATTGCAATTTTTGTAGGAATGTCTAACATTTATCCCAAGGTATCAAAAATACAGAACGTAATGACGTTGCCATGGAAACGAAATAATAACAAGTCTGTCAAGTATGTGAGTAATAATGTAGTTGTCTATGGTCAAATAGCACTAATTCCAATGATTTTGAATTACGATTACTGGCCTTTTTTTGAAGTTACGACGGGTATAAAATGCTAAAAGTAATAAAATTGCCGCGGTTTGAGCGCTGCCCGTGCGAAGCCGGAGCGAGACACTAGTAATGTATAAATACTGTCTAGAAAATTAAAATTGACGCAATTATTTTGGTCTGAACATTTGAGACGGAAGTGTGAATCATAAAAGACGAAGATTATTCGACATATATACAGATCATTAAACTAATCATTTTAATATAAATTATTTGAGTATGGATTTCCGCAATATAACGCCTGATCTTATCTTTTTATTAATGTTATGGGACATAGGTATATAATGATTGCAAAAACGTGTATGAGCTTGGTCCATTCATTTTTTATTTTGCTAATTATGGTAATGACTAATAATATAAAACTCACACAGGTTATTTTTTGTCAAAATTGTCCTCACGGAGTTATGGTAAGTCTACAACGATACTCTGTAAAATTATATATATTGTCCTCACAGAGTTATGGTAAGTCTACAGCGATACTCTGTAAAATGTATCAGTATGCTTTATATTGCCCTCACGGATATAAGGTATGTCTACAACGATACTCTGTAAAATGTACCAGTATGCTTTATATTTTCCTGACGGAGTAATGGCAAGTCTACAACGATACTCTGTAAAATGTACCAGTATGCTTTATATTGTCCTCACGGAGTAATGGTAAGTCTACAACGATACTCTGTAAAATGTCCCAGTATGCTATATATTGCACTAGCTTTCGCCTGCAACTTTATCTGTGCGGACTACAGTTTATCGTGATACCAAGCATCCTATGTTCATCTACGATAGTTAAAAGTAAAAACCAATGCAAAAGTATAGCACCAACGCTCTTGACGCTTTTTGACAGACTTGTTATTATTATTTATCCATGGCAACAGTCATGTCATTCCGTTCCTTACAGCGAGTAATCGACATATTCCAGTTTTCCCGTATCTATGTTGGTCTCTATATTGTACAGTACGTATTTACAAAATTTCATCAAAATCGGATCAACCGTTGGCGTGAAAGCTCCCCAAATAAACAGACAACGTTTCACATTTATATATTGGTGTGGATTTATTGATTATGATCATTTTTAACGAATGGTTGGTTAATTATTGTCTAAAAATAGTGTTCCGAAGAGAAACTAATTGGCTAAAATAACTAGTTACTATTTTCTAAAGGGAGCGGACTGTGAACTGGGTTGGAAACCGCAGCAGCTACATCGCAATGCTAACCCTTATTATACCGCTCTGGAATTACCTAGAACATATTCTGTGCCTAGAAGTAGAGCAAGCTTAGTTACTCCCTATTTCACACTATGGCAAGACACTAAAGTGAAACTCAAACAATACGGGCAGGGGTGTAGACGCTAGGGGTTGAATTGGGAAACTTAGTTTATTAGTTATATGTCGAGTGCGTACTAAAAGTCCGGAGTTAACGTTGTATCTATGCTGTGTATTATCTGCTATTGTATTGAGAATAGTACTTTAAACTGTTCTGAAATAATAACAACCTAGTTTTTTGTTCCGCACCTCAATAGGAAAAGAAGGAACCCTTATTCGATCACTTCGTTGTCCGTCTGTCTTTGGAGGACAAAGGCAAATTATTGGTCAATTAATTAATTATTGGTAATTATTAGTCTGTTTTTGTCAGGTTTGTCCGTTTGTCTTTGGACGCATGGAGGTATCAAGTGGAAATTAATTGATCGAGCGAACGCGAAGCGCGAGCAAAGCGTTTCCGTTTCAGGTTGGGCAAAAATTCTTTCGTATGTCCGGAGGATGTCCGGCGGATGTCCGGATGTCCAGCTGTTATCTAGGTACAGGTCGTATTTTTCAACCGATTCTCGTGAAATTTTGTGTGCAGGTTCCACAATTTTTTTTTGTTTTGTGTCGACTCAATTTTTCGATTTGTTTTAAAATGGTGGAGATATGGGAGTTGAAAACGTAAAAAACAGCATCGGCAGATACAAGTCGCATTTCACAACTGACTCTTGTGAAATTTCGTGAGCAGGTTCGATAAATATATGTTCTTTTTTGTTGTTAAGTGATTTTTTCTTATATTTTTTTGTTTTAAGGTGCGCTGACAACACTTATTCAGTTTTAAGCTATGCAAAGACAGACTCGTGAGGTCTACAGCTCACAGAACCACTAGCACAGAATAAATAAGAGTACAAGTCACTAGTATAAAATACTCAAGTGTGCAATACATTCAAGCTGTGAAAAAAAAAAACGTCTTAGTCTACAAATTTTTACGGAACCCTCGGTGCTCGAGCCCAACTAGTACTTGTTTACTGGGAAAAGTACCCTTTCTTAAACAGTGGCATAACCCTAAATAGCTGCTTACGCATCATTATTTCCTAGTTGAACTCGATCGCTGAAAGTCGCGGTCACGGCTGGTTCTGTGGCCGGGGCCACAAACTAGTTCCGCATAATGCGACTGGTAATCATTACTGTTTAGTGACTTTAGATACGTGGTATTTTATTTGCAAACTAGTTTAGTGACGTCAATAATTGTTTGCGTGGTTACCTTTTAGAATTCCTGATTTAAACAGCCAAAGAATATAAATAGTTTATGTTTTTACATATATCGATTTTTGCAGTGTTTTTGTTCCTTGTTTTGGCTCCTAGCTGTTTTCCGCGATATTGCCCACGTTCGCATAGCCCAGCGGTGGCGCGCGTGGAGTCATTTATAATCATATGTAATGTGAATGTAATTAAGTACATTAGTGTAATAATTCCTTGCAATACAATTTTGTGTCAAATTCCATTAGTTTTTGGATGCAATCACACACAGCTACATTCCCACCGAAGTGCTTCATGTGCGTAAACAATAAATAGAGAGACATACGCAGATTGTAGCGCGAATGAACGCCACTCCGATTGTGACTAAAACAAAAGAAGGCATTTTTTTTATGTTGCACCTAATTTATGCGGTCCACGTCTGAAGATAAGGTATTAAATCTTCCCAATATTAATAAGGTCTACGATGCAAAGTGACAGACAAACAACAAAGTACATCAACAGAGTAATAGAAAAAACGCGACTGCCCTGCCAAAAAATCCCAGCCAAAAAATATTTTTATCAGCCTACGTTACCTGGGAAGTTGTAAGGATTCTAACTTTAGCGTAGAAGATTCATTTTGAAAGCTTTTAACTTGCAATGTTTCTAAACGTTTGTTAAGGTCAAATCTTGCAAGCATTAGAATCACTTCCTCTTATCCTACGGAGTTGAATTTTTGCATGTTGGTTCAGTTCCGATGACACGCATTTTCATAGTTAGCATGACCTGAATCGACATCCAGGAACATCTCCAGATTAAGGAACTCTTCAACGGTCAACAGCACAGTCACAAAACATTGTGTACGCATTCTATTATGATAGGTTTGAAGTTTTATCATAACATGGTTGCTGCACTCAGGGTTGACTAGGGAACTCGCAGCAAAGACACGAAATGTTGTATACGTATTTAATTGTGATAGCTCATTCTAAGTTTTACAATGAAATGGTTACTGCAAACAAAGCATTTGATGTTTTTAATTGACTTATTCAGAATCTTACGTTGTTATAAAGACAAAAGGCTATTCAATATGGGTAGTACATCAAATGAAGACTAGTTCAGGTCTACGTACATACGAGTACTTACAAAAATCAAGTAAGTAATTGTATCATGGATTTGATTATATTTCAGTTCTATGCTAAAATGTGGTCTTAGTTCACAGAAAACGGCCTGAATTCTATTACTTATTCTGCAGAAAAACCGATTACAGTCGGGGAAAAAAGTCGCTGACAATAATGATGATTTTCGTTTGTTACTTTTTATAGAAACTGTGCTGTAAGGTTGGGATTCTACAGCGTCTAAATTATGCGGAAATTATACATAAACAGGAAAAAATAAATGAGAGGAATTACTTATAAAAATATACATAAACAGGTAAAAATAAATGAGATGAATTACTTATAAAAATATACATAAACAGGTGAAAATAAATGAGATGAATTACTTATAAAATTATACATAAACAGGTGAAAATAAATGAGATGAATTACTTATAAAAATATACATAAACAGGTGAAAATAAATGAGATGAATTACTTATAAAATTATACATGAACAGGTGAAAATAAATGAGATGAATTACTTATAAAAATATACATAAACAGGTGAAAATAAATGAGATGAATTACTTATAAAAATATACATAAACAGGTGAAAATAAATGAGATGAATTACTTATAAAAAAGTATTCGTCTTGATTTTGTTGTCCTCATATTTTATTTTGCTGCAAATAATATGTTTATCTGTGATAAATAATTATCCTGAATTTAATGTTCTTGAAAACTGAAATTGAAGTACTTAATCAAACATCGTGTTATTGTAAAGGATGATAATTCTAAAACTAACTATCTTCTATCTTTACTATTATAATAAAGCAATATTTACGAAAAAGACTGTACACAGAAGATAATTAAAACATGGTCTAGGGTACTTGAAATAAGCTACTGAACAAGAACATAACATTTTAAAATATCGTGTCTGTCAGTTTGTCTGCATGTTTGTTTGTTAGTTCACGCATCACGTAAAAACTACTGGACCGACTGTGATGTGGTTGTTCACTGTTAAACTAGCTTAGGGCTAGAATTAATAACTTTGGGTTTGACTTAAAATCTGGTGTAATTGGTATCTCAACCCGATGAGTAAAAGCCGAGCAATCGATAAAAATCTTTTTGGTAGCTGAAGAAATTTTGATCAAGATGTTGGTATTTTAGGTCCTGGAATAGCACATAATATAGTAATTTTAACCTAAAGGAATGACCATGCGTGCGAAGCCGCGGGTACATCTAGTATTATGATAAAGCAGTAAGCAACAAAAAGTCTGAAAACAAAGATATGTAAAAAAGTCTAGGATACTTAAAATAACTTACTAAACAAGAATATAACGTTTTAAAAATGGTGTCTGTCTGTCTTTATGTTCACGCATTACGTAAAAAGTACTGGACGGATTGACATTCGGTTTTCCCTGTTGGATAGCTTAAGTTCTGAATTAAGATCTGTAGTACTTTGTATCTTAATCCAATAAGTCGTGCAATCGATAAAAGCTATTTGAAAGTAAAACGAATTTTGACGAGTGTATATTGTAATTTATAGGTACTTTTTTACATAAGTTACTTTTAACCCAAAATAATGACTACGAGAGCAAAATGACCGGTACAGCTAGTGCCTAACTAACTGTTTGTCCCAAAGATGGCCTAAAAACGCCTCACGATCATAAACATAAAACGAGCACGACGACCAAAAATTCAAGCTAAGCCAGTATTATAAAAAAACCTCGCCATGTTGCGGAAATGTTTAGAACTTTCTAATTATCTATTCTAAATGTTGCTATGCCCTTGACAACAGCATCATCGCTTCTTCATTATAGGTGTCATTCTCTTGAATATCCACATACCTTTGTGCGAACTGACTGTATAGTTGACGTCTTCGAACACTATATGTACTGGCGGCCGCTTAGCCATCCGGTTCAAGGCCTTCAAAGTGGAGCCCGCTCGTTCCAAGGCCGCGGGAGTCCAGTGGCTCTCCTGGCTCTCCTCAACCACCATAGGGCTAGGTTGAACAGTATGCGCAAGCGCAGCGCCCGCGATTGCACGACGCACTAGCGGAACGTCCGACATGTTCTATTTTTAATATCACTGTTTATATAATCACTCAACTCTTTTCTTAACCAGAGAGATTAAAAACAGATTTTCTGTACTTGAATTGACTTAAATATTTATTACACTTTTTGGTTTATTGAATAGAGCTTTGAATAAATGGACATGATCCCAACAAAATAGTTTTTATACATCCCATTTTATTGTCATTCAAAAAATGAGTTAGGTTACGTTTTTAGTCTCGTTTCTTACACACGCTTTAATCTAAAAGTATTTTTAAAAACACAATATTATTGAATAAACTGTCCATAAATTATTAACTTGTATTTATGAATTAATTTAAATTTAGTAAAGTCCGTCGGCATCGCTGCGCGTAAACACGTCACTCGATGCACGCCTGTACTGATACAGAGTCGGAGTAGGACTGAACTGAACTTGTTCTACCGAACTTGCTTGCACGATTTTGTTAATTCCGATTAATTATACATGTTACATTACCATTGTGGATTAAAATAATACTCATGGTACGATGGTAACATTTTTATTCTAATGTGTTTTGTTGATTGTGAACTTTTATTGATCATTTACTTTTTGGAAATATAGACTATCTTATATAAAATGTAAAAATATATAAAAAAACACATAAAATCTTATTTTTTTTCTAGAAAGCGTTTAAATAATAATAATAATACGTTTATATTGAAATAAGCTCCAGTTACAAAAGCATATCAATCATTGGTCTCCAAACTAGGTTAAACTATATCTTGGGAACCTCCTTCCAATAGACACAAGAAAATATATAGATAAGAAAAATATATAGTAAACATAAGTTCACCGTGAATAAGTTGTATTGTTTTCAATTCGTATAAATGTTTCCGAACTTTTTATAAAAAATCCTAAAGCGTGTGTTATTTTTGAGATAAATCATAACTTTCCTATAAATCAGCTCGTCAGAGACACGTAATTTTTTTACACAATGATGCTATAATATTTTCAACAACTTGTATTGTTTATTTCATATATTTTCTAATTAATAAAATAAATATAAGATAAAAACCATCGACGCAAAGCGTTTTCACTTGTACCCCGCTAGAAGCACCCCCACGAGGCCTGCGCGAGGCACGCGGGAGCCGCGGAACGCGTCTCGTTACAGAACGTCATCAGAACTACGGACGGTCGTGCTCACAAAAACTTTACGAAACTACTGTCATAATTTCGGTTATAGATTTGTCTAAAATTGTAAGTACTAAGACATACTGTAAAATTATATAACTTGGAAAACATATAGTTTTTCGACTTTTAGTAGTAGGGGGGTTTCTTTCAGTGTTATAATATAATATAATATAATTTAAGATACATTTTAGGTGGGTACAAGGTAGTACATAATATTATAGTGGTATATTATACATAAAAATATAATAATAATCATCGTGGTCATAATGATGATATTATAGATATTATTATAGTTAAATTGCACTCGTATTATAGTAATTATTATATGATTAATTCTGTTCATGAGTTTATAAATAATCTGAATATTTTTTTTTTCAATTACCAATTTTAGGGTTCGGTAGTATGTAATAGTATCAATTCTGTTGGTCTCAACCAGGGCTTGATACCGGTTCCTCCAATATCTGTTCCTAAGCGGTAAATACCGGTATTTTTCATGTAAATTTAGATACATAAGAACCGGTATTTACCTTCAAAGTACCGGTTCCTTAAATTTAATTCTGTGCATGAGTTTATAAAAAATAAACTTAATTTTTTTTCTTCAAATTTTAGGGTTTCGTAGTATGATAATTCTATCAATTTTGTGTCTTAACCAGGTCTTGATACCGGTTTTGACAATATCTGCACCATAGTGGTAAATACCGGTACATTCCATTTAAATTTAGATACCTAAAAACCAGTTTTTACCCTCAAAGTACCGGCTCCTAATACAGGTTTCCGAGCAACATTGCTATCATACCACCACACAACCATGCTCGTGATGTGGACGGCTGCGGGTTGCAACTTTGACCTTTTACATGAACTATTTGATTGAGGTTCATAACGATAAAACTCATAACACATCGTAATTCGCAGGCTTCACAGTATCAAATTTGACAATTAACTCTGTGCGTAAGTATATAAATATTTATAATCAATAGTTTTTTTTCAATAACCTGTTTAAGGGTCCCAATGGTAAATTAATAATACTGGTACCAATCCTGTTGTTCCAACCAGGGCTTTATACCGATGCTTGTATCATAGCGGTAAATACCAGTATTTTTCATTTCGGGAGTTGAATATCGTTACCTAAGAACCGGTATCTGATATAGGTATATTATATTTAAGTATATATTATAGGTGATATTTAAGAGACGCTTTATTTTGAAATTATGTGAAAGTAATTCATTACCAAAAACACTGTTAAATTAATTTAAAAAAACTTGTTCTTATATATTAAGCTTATCATGGTCATGTTTCATCATTACTGGCATACGAAATAGTATAATAAACAGAAAAATGTAGAATTTCGTGTGTATTTATATTTTTTACCACTTTTTAATGATGATTAGATGATTATGATGAAGTTTGCTTTAAATACTTCCGGTTTTGAAATAACACATAGTTTAGTTTTCACCATCATTATCCACGCGGGTAAAATGGCGAAGCGAGCTTGTAGGTTATTAATACTTTTTTTTAATAAGAAATTGAATTAAAACTAATTAACAAGACATAATGGAAAGTAATAAACCCAGAACAGTTTTGCCATCTGATCTGGGTGATTCGAATGAAGTAACTCCAGTGCTATCTCCCACAGAACCAAGTTTTAATATTTCACACCCAATATCTGATCAGGCCTTGTCTTTAGCTGTAGATTCTCCAGTAGTGACAATAAACCAGCCTGGTAATTCTAATGAGACTTTTCTGCTCACTCGCTCTGAGAACTCCAAACGAATTGCCCCACAGATAGATACGAGTATGACGTTTTACCGTCTGATCTGGGTGATTCGCAAATGATTCCGAAAATAGACGGCTCTGTTTCGATTCCAAGTATTAGTTTACTTGCAACAATTTCTGATTGTGGATCTCCAGCTTCGCTACAAACCAACAAAAACGAAACTCTTTTAATATAAAAGAAAACTATCTGTTTTGAACTTCACTGTGTTTGACTTGGCTAACTTGGAGGGTTTTAGTTACATGTGGACGGAGAGCACTGCAAAAATATAAGTTAATGTGGTAAGCAGCTTTTTAAAACGGTTTTTAGACTTAGCCCCTTTGTCGATTTTTTGTTTTGGCCAGACAATTGCTCTAGCCAAAATAGAAATAGAGTAGTTTACTCTATGTATATGCAGATTTCTAAAGAACATAATGTTGATATCACGTACTGATTTCTGGAACAAGAGCGTACACAAAATGCAGGCGACAGTTTTCATGCCCTTACTGAGGAGGAGTCTAAACGCAAAATGATCTATATACCTGAGCAGTGGTAAGCCAGTGGTAACCCTAGTTCAGCGGGCTAAGACTACTGGAAAGCCTTACAAGGTTATAGAAATAGAACAAAGCTACCGGGTATATAAAAAAAAGAAAATTGCCGTGGGGTGAGCTCTACCGATAAACTCAAAAAATACTAACCGATTTAAACAATTCTAGACGTAGCGTAGACGTTTCACGACAAACAAATGGCCGTGCGCCTTGACACAACTTCATCCAGTTTTTTAAACCCAAGGAGGTTGAATTACGCTTACTTCCAACCTGGTTTTTAAACCAAAGGAGGTTGAATTACGCTTACTGGCGTTAAACCTTTTAACAGTAACCGTAATTCAACCTCCTTGCGTAAAATAGAATATTACTATAGACAAAATGGTACGTGAGTATAAAACCTATAAACATAAACATTTTGTGTAAGAAATTGTAGTTGTTCCAGTTGTCCAAATAAAGTACCTACTAATTTTATCTTTCTATATATCTACCAGTGCGAAGCCGGGGCGGGTTGTTAGTCGATAATAAGTAAAGGTTTCCACATGCACATTGAAGACAAAAATATAATGTGCTTATCACTATAAACTATTGAATGTGTCACATTCAATATTATAATAATAATAAAAAATGTAATGCGCTTATTACTGTAAAATACTGAATATGTCACCTTCGATATTATAATAATAAAATAAAAATGTAATATGCTTGTCACTGTAAACTATTGAATGTGTTACATTCGATATTATAATAATAAAATAAAAATGTAATGCGCTTATCACTGTAAACTATTGAATGTGTTACATTCAATATTATATTAATAAAATAAAAATGTAATGCGCTTATCACTGTAAACTATTGAATGTGTCACATTCGATATTATAATAATAAAATAAAAATGTATTGCGCTTATCGCTGTAAACTATAGAATGTGTCACATTCGATATTATATTCCTAAAATATGAATTTAAATTCCGATGTAGATAATGGAAACAGTTAGATTCGTTTAAAATAATTAACTGAAATTCAACGTAAGAAATCGTATCTATATTTTCTCAAAAATTACATTTTTTTGTCACAATTTGCATAAGGCTTCCTAAGCCTGCATATAAATCATAGTTTATCCAAAAAAACTGCCTTGGGATTTAAATTTAATGAGTTACAGCAAAAACAGTGTCGCAAATAACTTTAAACCGCTCTCTTGTATAGTGGTGATATCTAAATTCGATAGTCTAAGTAGGGACAGTCCATTATTATATGGTCTGGTGGTGTAAATAAGCTGTACGAAATCGAGCAATAGCACAAACCTAAATACGAAATGAAAACAAGCAAAAATTAAATAAAAATACCCCGACCCCCACCCCCCATTATAGCTAAGAAATATTTCGAACACATCCGTTTTCAAATACAAAAGCCGCATAAAAAAGGGTCCATCAGTTTGGGAGCTACGATCCTCAACCCCATTCAATTATAGCTAGGAAACATCTCGATCACATTTTCAAACAAAAAAAACACTACTTAATCAGTCCATTCGTTATAAACCTATGATTTGCAATTCCTCCCTTCTTCCCCCCATTATAGCGAAACTATTTCGGTTACCCCAGCTTTCAAACATAAAAAAACCGCAGCTAAATCGGTACATTCGTTTGGAAGCTATGATTCCCACCCCCCTTTTCTCACCTCCTCCTCCCTATATAACGAGGAACCATCTCGATCACATTAGCTTTCAAACAGAAAAAAACCGCATCCAAATAAGTCCATTCGTTTGGGAGCTAAGATGCCACTGACAGGGCCCTATTTCATAAAACTATAGTACACTGACAAATGTCAATCAAACCGACAATTGTCAGTCAAACTATAAAAATGTCGTACATTTTTGTTACATGAAACGCAGGTTTTGCGTATTTGACTGACATTTGTAGGTTTATTATGATTTGACGCTTTATGAAATAGGGCCCAGACACACACACACACACATACACACTCTCTCTCTCACACACACACTCACACACACACACACACACACACACAGAGAGAGAGAGAGAGAGAGAGAGAGAGAGAGAGAGAGAGAGAGAGAGAGAGAGAGAGAGAGAGAGAGAGAGTGAGAGAGAGTGATACACACTCTAAACTTATAATACCCGTCTCTTTGATCGAGGGTTAAAAAGTACATAATTTTATAAAGTCC
Source organism: Alsophila aescularia (assembly GCA_946251855.1). Lineage (NCBI taxonomy): Eukaryota > Metazoa > Arthropoda > Insecta > Lepidoptera > Geometridae > Alsophila > Alsophila aescularia. The sequence goes on along the minus strand of OX276383.1, from coordinate 45,027,422 downwards.
ATCTATCAAAATCTATCTATATATCTATCTATACTTACAATAAAACTGTAACGAGTCCAATTCTGTACATTGAAGATATTTTAAAATATTTTTTTGGACCTTACTCTAGATTCGATACTGAAGCCAAAACTGTTTTTTTTTTTCATTTTTGTTTGTCTGTCTGTCTGTCTGTATCTTGGCTAGGCATCACGCCGAAACTACTGAATGAATTTAAATGAAACTTAGGTAGGACATAGGCTACTTTCATCCCGAAAAATGAAAGGGTTCCCGCAGGATTGGGGTTGAAAGTTATTTCAAAAAACACTTACCACTCTGAAACTACGGGACGGATTTTGATGCAACTTAGCGCAGTCATAGTTTATATGATGGGTTAAAATTGGGGATATTTTTTATCCCGAAAAATAAAGAGTTCCTGCGGGATAATGTCCTAAATTCTGTAAATTAAAGTTTTTTTTTTTTTTTTTTGGTGTTCTTTATTCAATACTAAAGCCAAACCTGTATTTTTTTAATTTTCGTATTTATGTCTGTCTATCCGTCTGTCTGTCTGTACCTTGGAAGTGCATTACGCCGAAAATACTCAATGAATTCAAATGAAATTTGGTATGATTTGAGTTCTTACCTCGAGGTAGGACATAATATACTTTTTATTTAAAGGTTTCCTGCAGGATAGGCGTTGAAAGTTATTTAAAAGAACACGTATCACCCAGAAACTACTTGACGGATTTTGTTGAAACTTGGCACAGTCATAGTTTATACAACGGGTAAAAATTGTGGATACTTTTTATCCCGAAAACAAAGTGTTCCTTCGGGATAATGTCCAAAATTCTGTAAATTGAAGATATTATGTATTTTTTTTTGGATGCTGTTCTATATTCAATACTAAACCCAACACTGTATTTTTTTAATTTTTGTCTGTCTGTCTGTCTGTCCATCTGTCTATCTGTATCTTGGCAGCGCACCACGCCGAAAATACTTAATGAATTCAAATTAAATTTAGTATGATTTGAGTTCACACCTCGAGGCAGGACATTGGATACTTTTCATCCCGAAAAAATTAAGTGTTCCTGCAGGATAGGGGTGGAAAATTATTTAAAAGAACACTTAGCACGCTGAAATTATTGGACGGATATTGATGCAACTTGCCACAGACATAGTTTATCAGATAGGTGAAAATTATGGATACAAAGGACTCCTGAGGGTTGGACTGGCTAAATTTATGTAATTATTGAAGTAATAAATAATATATTTTTTAGGGTAATATAAATTCAATGTTGATGCCATATTTTTTTTCATTTTTGTCTTTCTGTTTGTATATATTGATATGTATCTTGACCGCGCATCACGCCAAAACTACTGAATGAATTCGAATTAAACTTGGTATGATTTGAGTTCATACTACGAGGTAAGACATAGGATACTTTTCATTCCATTCTTTTTCTTTTCATTTTTTTGACGGCCGGTTGGTCTAGTGGCTAGTAACCCTGGGAACGAAATCAAACGGTCGCGGGTTCGAATCCTGCAAGGTGCAATCATTTGTGTGATGAGCAGAAATGTTTGTTTCCGAGTCATGGATGTTGATATTCGTATTTATGTATGTTTATCCGTTATCTAGTGCCCATATTACAGGGTATCCTAGTTTGGGGCTAGGTAATTGGTGTGGAATTGTCCCGAATATATATATATATATTCCGAAAAATATAGGGTTCCCGTAGGATAGAGGTTGAAAGTTATTTAAAAGAACAAGTATCACGCTGAAACTACTGGACGGATTTTGATGAAACTTGGCACAGTTATGGTTTATACGAGTATGGACTGGTTAAAATTGGGTATACTTTTTATTCCATAATAAAGAAGGTTTCCTGCAGGATAGGGGTCCAAAATTATGTTAATTTTGAAGTTAGAAATATCTAACTATCTATTTATTTATCAATCTATCTATCTATATATTTATACTTATAATAAAGCAATAACAACGAAAGAGTCTGTATAATGAAGATAATTAAAAAAAATATATCTTGGTTACATAAAATAACCTACTGAACAATAATAGATCATTTTTTTAAATCGTGTCACTCTGTTTGTCTGTTCCTTTATTTGTTAGTTTGTTTGTCTGTATGTTTGTTCATGCATCACGTAAAAACTATTGACGCGATTACGATGCGGATTTCACTGTTGGATAGCTTAGGTTTAGTTTAAAAAAATAAGGGTACTTGGTATCTTATTCCGATGATTAGATACCGAGCAATCGATAAAAAAACTATTTGATGGCTGAACAAATGTTGATCCATTTTTGGTATATTGGTATTGTAGGTCTTGGACTGGCACTTATAGTACTATTAACCTAGAGAAATGATCACGCATGCAAAGCCGCGGGTACAGCTAGTTTATAAAATGAGAGTATATATGCGCTTTTATTAGAAAAAGTACAGAAGGCTTTTCTAAGGTACTTATACAAGCGCATTTACCTTTATTACCAAGGCTATTACCCTTACATGTACTCAACGAAATTTCTTCTAGGTATAACTCTTTGGAGGTCAGAAGATCTCGTGACCAATTTGCAATGATGTTCAAGATTCTTCGAGGGAAGGACGCCCCTGATCTAAATAGTAAGCTGTGTAAATTATTTGTTCCCAATAATTACCATCGGAGCAGAAAACATAGATTGTTTGCGGACCCGGTGTGTCGTACCGTTCTAGATCACCTATACCACGGACTCTCACTGCGCTCAATGCCCTCCTAGTAGCTAGTCCGAATTGTGATGTGTTCGCAGATGAATGGAAGGTGCTCTTATCGGGATGTTTGGAGTACTGTGATATGCTTGCATTATTATGACATCTGGATTTTTGTTAATTATTTATATTTTACTTGTAAATTTGGATTTTTGTAGTGGGTATAATTATTATTGTAATTTTGGCAGATTGAATTTTTGACCATAATGCTGTCGATATTTCTATTGACTATGTATGTATTGGATATATTTTAAATGTTTTATTTGACATTTATTATTATTTTGTGACATTCTACTTATAATTCAAATTTATGTGTTTAGAATAGGACTGAATTTAATGTATACTGGAGTTTAATGTGATTAATTGATATAATAGGAGTTACCGTTTCAATTGAATAAATAAATAAATAATAAATAAATAAATACATAATATCACTGTGCACTGTAATCAAAGATGATGTGCAAAGAGTATATAACACGTTTATAATACAAGGCCTTTTATCCTCGACTTCAATATCTACCCTCGGTTTCGGCTCGTGTGAATCAATGTCTTGGATAAAATGGCTTATTTTTTGGATCCAAGCGGAATCCTTTTGTTGTGTCAAAGCTGTTTGATCTGCCTATCCGTCTATCCGTCTCTCAACGGCTTGCAGGGCCTAGACGATTTGACATAGAAAGTTAAAACTTACTGAACGCCACTGAGCCCGATCTTCGGCTCTCCTCATCCAGTCGCTACCAGCCGCCTTTCGCAAGTCGTCACTCTAACCGGGCCGACGGGCGCCGTACACTACGTTAGTCTAAACGTGGTCTCCACTCTAGAACTCGTTTACTCCAACGGTTGCCGGTTCTTTGAGTTATGTGACCAGGCTATTGCCACTTCAGCTTGCTAATTCTTTGAGCTATGTCGGTTACCTTTGCTCTCCGGTGGATCTCTTCATTTCGGGTTCTGTCCTTTAGAGAAACTCCAAGCATAGCTCTTTCCATAGCTCGCTGAGTGACTTTAAATTTCTAGACCAGCCTCACTGTGAGTGTCTACGTTTCGGCTCCGTAGGTCATAACTGGTAGAACGCACGCGTTGTAGACTTTCGTATTTAGGCATTGTGGTATGGACGACGAGAAGAGCTGACGTAGTTTACCAAATGCTGCCCATCCCAACCAAATCCTCCTATTGGCTTCCTGGTCGAAATTGTTCCTACCCAATTGCATAGTCTGCACGAGCTAAGCATATTCCTAAACAACTTCAACGAGGACACCGTCGACGACGATTGATTGCGGGGTACTAAGGTCGGTTTAGCATCATTTTGTACTATCAGTGCCAAGTTGCCATCCAACCAACCAACTATGTTTGCGGTTTATGAAATGAGTTGTATGGCTATAAAATAAGATCTTTGAAGTGCGGAACGCTATACATGCAAGGCATGTTTGATAACTTGTATTTGGACAACAAAGAGTTATTATGCTATAATTCAGGATAGATAAATTTAATTTAATAACAGCATTAACAATTCCCTTTTTTATTTCAAATCAACCTCACCACAGAATAAATAATAGTACTTGACCTCACTCGCAATGATTACGCCCTAGATTTCACTATAAAGTCAACTCCGAATGTCGCTATTGCGAAAGTCTATTCCTCGAAGTCTGTTCATCAAATGCCTTAAATCTTCCTTGTATCCTCGTAGGGTCGTTTCTGTGAAAGGTCAAAATTTTGTACGAATTGTTATTGCTGCCACTAGTACTTTTTAACCCCCGAACAAAGGGACGGGTGACGGGTGGTGGGTGACGGGTGTGTATTGTGTGTGTGTGTGTGTGTGTGTGTGTGTGTGTGTCTCTGTGTGTGTGTGTGTGTGTGTGTGTGTGTGTGTATTTGAGGGTGCGCGCGAGTGTGTATGGGTGTGTGCGCGTATTTACGGCTTTAACATTATGCGGGCCTTACCGTGACAGGAACCACGATTGTGCGGACTTACCCGGTTGTGCGGACGTCCGCATAATAATTTGACGAGGTCTCAAATATATCTTTGAATTCGTCGCGATCAGATTGGTTGACTGGTGAAATCTTAGCAAAATATGAAAAAAGACCGCATATTAAGGATATTTGACAACTTTAGTTAACATCCGTTAGTGTATAGTTCAGTGTGTAACTACCACGTGGCGTCACCAGTCCTAGTTGTGTAAGAGTTAGTACGTTATTATAATGCCGACCTCGAGGTGTGTATGTTAGTCTGCAATTGATTATGCGCTCGGCCTGTGTTAAAGTATGTATGTGATGTAAAATGCGGACTTTGTCGTGTGTATGTTAGTCTGCGATTGATTATGCGCTCGCCCTGTGTTAAATTACGTATGTGATGCAAAATGCGGACTTCGTTCTGTGTAATTAAAATACGTACGTTTCATTATAAAATGCGCCCTTTAAGTTTAACGTTTGTTGGAGCGTATGCTCTGTTGCAGCGGGATGAGCGTAGGCAGCGCGGAGAGCGACTGACAGTTGTGACAACGCCATTTGCACCGCGCTTCCATAGATTATTATATTCATACTTTTATCTATTTGGATTTGTGTGCCAATAAAAGTACCATTATTTACATGCTTTTAAGTTTATCTGGAATTTCCGGTTTAGAAGCAGAACTAAAATGCAGTTGCGCTCCTTTAAACTGTGATTTTTATAGATATTTTTAATGAAATATGTTTTATTTATTATGGTTAGGTAACTACTTATGTCTTGAAATTATTTTTTAGGGTTCCGTACGTCCAAATAAAAACAATCATAGGATCACTCGTGTGCTGTCTGTCTGTCCGTGTGTAAATGTAATAAATGTGCTCCGAATCTACTGGACCGATTAAGTTGAAATTTGGTATACATATGAATTTATGTAAACCAAACATGGACGTTTATACGGGCACGGGCATTTATATCAGTGGCGAAAACATCTCACACATACGATTTGCCGATGATATCGTCCTAATGGCAGAGTCGTTGCAAGACTTGCAAAGTATGCTGTCCAACCTAGTTGATGCTTCTGAACGCATTGGTCTCGGAGTGAACCATAGATAAGACCAATATCATGTTTAAAGATCTTATTAACCCGGAACTAATTGCAGTCAATGGTGTACCTCTTAAAGTTGTCCAGCAATATGTTTACCTTGCGCAAATATTGCAATTAGGTACGAACAACTTTGAGAAGAAAACAAAAGTCTTCAATCAGTGCGTCCTACCAGTTATGACCTACTTAGCTGAAACGTGGACAATCACGGTCAAACTAGTCCACACATGTTAGATCTCTCTTGAGAGAGCTATGCTTGGAGTATCTCTGATGGACAAGATTGGTAATGAAGATATCCGACGGAGAACCAAGGTTACTGACATAGCTCTAAGAATAAGCAAGCTAAAGTGGTGGTGGTCACATTTCCCGAAGAACCGATAACCGTTGGGGTAGACAAGTACTCGATTCGAGACCACGTTTAGGCAAACATAATGTAGCACGCCTTGTGGCCAGGTGGTGTGATGACCTGCGAAAAGCGGCTGAAAGAAAATGGATGAGGAGAGCTGAAAACTTAGTGAGCTCCGTGAAGTGTAATAGGAGAGGCCTACGTCTAGCAGTGGACTAATATAGGCTGATGATGATAAAACACGGATGATTAGCTTAAATTAAAAAAAAAAAGTAATTGGGGTACACTTTTGGGGACAATGAAAAGGTAAGTGGATAAGTTATCCCAAAAACAAAAGTCAACTGGTTTATTAACCTGTTCAGTTCCGTTCAGATGATCACAACTTTACATATTCAAAAGTTGACTAGTTTTAGATATGGCAACTTTTATTTTTTTCGAATAATTGGTTAACGCCCCTTGATCACTAACTTGGGTGACATGTCTAAAAACGAAGTTTTTTATGAACTCTGTTTTAAGTGTAGTAATCCCAATTAGTTGCGCATTATAATGTGCTATGTAAAATATTTTTAATTGATTATTACGGTGTAATCATAAAATCGATGTCAATCTAATTTTGATCATCATATATTGAAATTTTATTAATAAACTACAAGGCCTATAATGTTGTACTATATATTTGCAAACTATTTAAAAAAAATTGCATACTTTAAAATATTTTGAAAAAGACATATTGTTCTGGCTCAATCGTAATTATTTTATTCATTTTTTGGTTGTTTACAAAATAATATTTTTAATATGAAAACTATTTATTTTTTTGGAAAAATATTGTTATTTCTTGATTTTGAGTGACCTAAGCAAACATCGAAAGAAATAAAATTATGCCAAAGAATAATTAAACTCACTTTAGACTCGACGTTAGTAAATTAAAACCAAGGATGAATAACCTATATATAAAACAACTGAATCAGTTTTTACGAAAACTATCTATGATTTCACTGAAATGGAACTCTTTAAAAAAATGGTTACACATCTCGTAGATATGAGCAATCTTAAACACAAAAAATGAATTTATAAGTTTTAAATACGAGTATATAAAAACTTTTTTAAAACAATATTTTACGAGATACCACACCAGTACCACTAAGACCTGAAAACTCATCGAGACCAATCAAATAAGCTTAAACTCGAAGGGGTTTCATCATTTTGTTGTGGAGTTCCTGTAACTACCTTCCGGCTCCATCATCAAACCAGCTCAACAATACCATAATATTGTATTGTCATCAGAGCTACACCCGTGTGCGAAACTTCAGCTTCATTGGACGTCATTAATTGACTTGCAAACTTGTCCCAAGCTTAATAACTTGATGATTATTTTTACTTGAGAAAAGAGGACATACAGTATAAATTGGTTAAAGCATTTATTCAATACCCACGTGGGTATTGAATAAATGCTTGTAAAAACCTAGGCAGGGAGGGGAGGGCAGAGAGAAGTGGACAATTGGTGGGGGATGTCGGGGACGGGTACGAGAAGTGGGGAAGGTGGAACAGGTGGTGCGTAATGGATGAAGTCTGAAAAGAAGAGTGGGAGCAGAGTGAAAGAAAAGGGTAAGGGTTGAAGAAAGGGGTACGGGTGGTGGGAAAGTGAAAAAGGGTTAAAGAAGGTCACAGATAAATAAAGAAAGGGTAGAAAGAAATGGGGAAGGGTGAGGGGAAGTGGGAGAAGAGTGGGGCAAAGACGTCAATTTCGTTTTCCCCCCACCCTTCCCTCTTTCTCCCACTCTGCCCTCACCCTTCCTTTCAGTCTTTCCCCACTTTGCACCTCCTGCTCCATTTCCCGCACCCTTCCCCCACCATTCATGATATTCCCACTACCCTCCCCTCACTTTCCCTCACTTTCCTCCACCTTCCCTCACTTTCCCAAACCTACTTCCGCCCCCCCCCCCCCCCTCTCCCCCACATTTCCTATTTTTTATATTTGTTCTAAGTTTGGCCACACCGAAAGGTAAAGATCCCGCAGCGATCAGGTTGCGTTTTATTAGCTGAATTGGGGGGGGGGGGGGGGGAACAGAAAGTTGTTGTTTTCGACTGAAAAGTAACTGTTACACATTGATAGATAATTGGAACAGTAGGTAAACAATGGTTCTCTAGAATAGAACTGTAGAGAAGCTGCAATTGTCGTACATCGATGACATGTAACAATTATGATGCGTGACCGAGCATGCCCTGACACTTCGCTAAGAATATTCTCAAGGCTGTGCTAAGGCTTACATGCATCCGATCATAATGACACAGTTTGTGTTAATCTAATTAAGTGTTTTACACGATAACTGCATAATTTCTGCATCAAGCAGAACGGACTGTGAAATCGGGATATTTCTCGAAGTCTATTAACCGCAAGCTAACATCCTCGAAATTGTTTATAAGAATGGTCAAAATTGCAAAACAAACGTTTGCTCGAACGGTCAAAAACATTCGAGCAAACGAAGGGTGTAATAAATTTTATTTCCAATTATATTTTTAGCTGTTATTAGCTTTTAAATTATACGTACTAAATCAACAAAAAGTGCAAATCAAATAAACAACAAGGACAAGTTAAAAAATGTAAATAACTCCCGACTTCCCACCCTCCATTATAGCTAGGAAGCATCTGGATCACATCAGTTTTCAAACGTTAAAACCTTTCCATCCGTTTGAGAGCTATGGTCGTAACCCTCATCCCCCCCCCCCTTTCCCCCATTATAGCTAAGAACTATCTCATTTACCTCAGCTTAGAAACATGAAACATTTTTTATTTGTATTCAATACCCACGTGGGTAACGTGGGTATTGAATAAATGCTTATAAAAAGCTACTTAACCAATTTATACTGTATGTCCTCTTTTCTCAAGTAAAAATAATCATCTAGTTCAGAAATCCCGAAGATATGAGAATACATAAAAAATTAAAACAAATAGATTTTCTAATAAAAAACTACTTAATAATTTTGGTGAAGTTTATATGATACTACACTGAAATTCTCCCCTAATGAATAAATTCTTGGAGATTAAAGGAAATAAACATAATTTTTGAAAAATCTATTTAATTTCAAAAAACTACAACACCAATTTTGATGCAATTTATATGAGCCACCTCGAGAGTATACACTTTCAAACAAAAAAATAATTACCAAAATTGTTTCGCAATTGACGGAGAAATTGGAGAACATACACAATAAAAAAAACATACTATCGAACATAATTATAAGTTAAAACCGTCTCCTTTTGTCCTTTTGTTCTTTTGTCGATTACAAATTTAAAAGCTGACGAAAGCGGTACGGGACGGTTCGGAAAAGTAGCGGGCGATTTGAATCTTGCGTTTTGTCAGTGCGTGACCAAATCAACGCACAACGTATGATTTTGAAAAATATTAGTGTCGTTAAGGACGTTTTTATGTAAGCAAATTCATCTATAGTTCTATAATTATTCAGAAAGTGTTATAAAGGGTCTGATTTTACAATATTATGCGAACAGTGTGTTCAGAGCGTTCGTGCCTTTTTCTTATGCCGGTCTCATAAGAAATAATAATATTTTCGGTCCGTATAATTGGGATTTAAGGTTTTACTGTGTAATAGAACATGTCAGAATATTATGCGGTCAGTGTTTGTTAAATAGTAAGTACGACTTTAGAATACTGAGCGGACTGTGTGTAAAATACGAGAGTACTGTCGAATAATAAGGGGAAAGTGTGTAAAAGAGTATAACTTTTGATTATTATGCGGTCAGTGTGTAAATTAGTATGACATTTTATTATGCGGTAGGTCCGCAGAATCGAGAGAGTTGAGAAAAGTGGCGTGATAATCGTATCTTTCATATGAATGGACCGATTTAGCTGCGGATTTTCATGTTTCTAAGCTGAGGTAAACGAGATGGTTCTTAGCTATAATGGGGGGAAAGGGGGGGGGGGATGAGGGTTACGATCATAGCTCTCAAACGGATGGAAAGGTTTTTACGTTTGAAAACTGATGTGATCCAGATGCTTCTTAGCTATAATGGGGGGTGGGAAGTCGGGAGTTATTTTATTTTTTTAACTTGTGCTTGTTGTTTATTTGATTTGCACTTTTTGTTGATTTTGTACGTATAATTTAAAAACTAATAACAGCTAAAAATATAATTGGAAATAAAATTTATTACACCCTTCGTATGCTCGAATGTTTTTGACCTTTCGAGCAAACGTTTGTTTTGCAATTTTGACCATTCTTATAAACAATTTCGAGGATGTTAGCTTGCGGTTAATAGACTTCGAGAAATATCCCGATTTCACAGTCCGTTCTGCTTGATGCAGAAATTATGCAGTTATCGTGTAAAACACTTAATTAGATTAACACAAACTGTGTCATTATGCTCGGATGCATGTAAGCCTTAGCACAGCCTTGAGAATATTCTTAGCGAAGTGTCAGGGCATGCTCGGTCACGCATCGTAATTGTTACATGTCATCGATGTACGTAATGACGACAATTGCAGCTTCTCTACAGTTCTATTCTAGAGAACCATTGTTTACCTACTGTTCCAATTATCTATCAATATGTAATAGTTACTTTTCAGCCGAAAACAAACATAAATTTGATGACTTTCTGTTACCCCGCCATTCCGCTAATAAAACGCAACGTGATCGCTGCGGGATCTTTACCTTTCGGTGTGGCCAAACTTAGAAATAATATAAAAAATAGGAAATGTGGGGGTGAGGGGGGGGGGGGGGGGAAGTAGGTTTGGGAAAGTGAGGGAAGGTGGGGGAAAGTGCGGGAAAGTGAGAGGAGGGTAGTGGGAATATCATGAATGGTGGGGGAAGGGTGCGGGAAATGGAGCAGGAGGTGCAAAGTGGGGAAAGACTGAAAGGAAGGGTGAGGGCAGAGTGGGAGAAAGAGGGAAGGGTGGGGGGAAAGCGAAATTGACGTCTTTGCCCCACTCTTCTCCCACTTCCCCTCACCCTTCCCCATTTCTTTCTACCCTTCCTTTATTTCTCTGGGACCTTCTTTAACCCTTTTTCACTTTTCTACCACCCTTACCCCTTTCTTCCACTCTTCTCCCACTCTTCTTTTCAGACTTCATCCATTACGCACCACCTGTTCCACCTTCCCCACTTCTCGTACCCGTCCCCGACATCCCCCACCAATTGTCCACTTCTCCCTGCCCTCCCCTCATTTTCCCCCACTTTTCCTATATTCCCCTAACCTGCCCCCAAATCTCCCCACATTTCAAAAGGTAACGATCATGTTGCAGTGCAGGTTAGGTTTTTTAGCTGAATCGCTCTGCTGTTCTATTCTATAATGATATTTGCATGTTTTCAATAATTTATCTTTGCGTTTGACCACTGTCTCATCCGATGTTGTGATGGTGTGTAGATTGAACTGTATACACACTCAACTGTAGCAGAATTAAACCCGTATTATATTGTGTTAGAGTTGATTTTGCACTATCGATTGTTATGCAACACTCATAGTGTTGCACTCATAGTGTGATAGGTATACATTACTAAATATATAGGTATACAGTACTAAAAATATTGTAAATATTAAATCCATACATTTCGACTTTTTTTCAACTTTCCGCGTCTTTTTCCAAAAATATTTTATAATTAAACATTAAATACCCCGAGTATCGACTAAAATAAATTCTAATACGTGTTTCTTATTCATCTGTTGTAATAACACTGTTATTTGTTATAATCTGAGGTTTTTAAGAGGCCATACAAACGGTTTGTATACACAAGGATTGCCGGGCCATGTGTAGTTTTTACCAGTTTTAGAAAGCAAATAACCCGATTACTAAGGATCTATACTTATAATAAAACTGTAACGGGTTCAATTCTCCACAATGAAGATATTTTGAATATTTTTTTGGAGGGTACTATATATTCGATACTGAAGCCAAAACTGTTTTTTTTTTTTCATTTTTATCTGTCTGTCTGCCTGTCTGAGTATCTTGGGTAGGCATCACGCAGAAACTACTGGATGAATTTAAATGAAACTTGGTATGATTTGAGTTCATACTAAGAGGTAGGACATAGGATACTTTCCATACCGAAAAATTAAACGGTTCCCGAAGGATATGGGTTGAAAGTTATTTAAAAAAACACTTACAACTCTAAAACTACTGGACGGATTTTGATGCACCTTGGCACATACATAGTTTATAAGATGGGTGAAAATTAAGAACCCATCTTATATTTTTAGCCTGAACAAATAAAGGGTACCTGCGGGATATTGGTCCAAATTCTGTACATTAAAGATATCGTTTTTTTGGATGTTTCTCTGTATTCGAGAATGAAACCTAAACTGCATGTTTTTTCATTTTTGTCTGTAAGTCTGTCTGACTGTATCTTGGCCGCGCATCACTTCGCCAGAACTACTGGATGAATTCAAATAAAACTTGGTATGATTTGAGTTTATACTAGGAGGTAGGATATAGGATACTATACATCGCGAAAAATTAATGGGTTCTCGCAGGATAGGCGTTGAAACTTATTTAATAGAACACGTACCACGCTGAAACTAATGGACGGGGTTTGAAGCAACTTGGTACCGTCGTAAGTTATATTATGATGGGTTAAAATTGAGGACACGTTTATCCCGAAAAAGTAAAGGGTTTCTGCGGACTATGGGACCAATGTTATGTCAATATTGAAGTAATAAATAATATTTTTTGGAGGGTTCTCTATATTCGATACTGAAGCCAAAACTGTTTTATTTTTTTAGTTTTGTCTATCTGTCTGTCTGTTTGTACATATCTTTACCGCGCATCGCACTGAAACTACTGAATTAATTCAAATGAAACTTTGTATGATTTGAGTTCATACTACGAGGTAGGACATTGAATACTTTCATCCCGAAAAATTAGGGTAGGGGTTGAAAATTATTAAAAAGAACACGTATCACGCTGAAACTACTAGACGGTTTTTTCGATGCAAATTGACACAGTCATATATTTACCAAATTTTTTTTCACTAATTAACCTGAATAAAGCGATATGTACGAAAAAGGCTGTAAAAAGAAGATAAATAAAAATATGCTCTTGGGTGCTTAAAAAAACTATTGAACACGAATATAACATTTTTTTGGATTGTGCCTTTCTGTCTGTTTGTCTGTATGTTTGTTCACGTATCACGTAAAAACTACTGGACCGATTGCGATGCGGTTTAAATAGCTAAGGGTTTGATTTAAAGACTGGCGTCATTGGTATCTCAATCCGGTCAGTAAGAAGCCGAGCAATTGATAAAAGTATTTTTGACGGTTGAATAAATTTTGATCAAATGTTGGTATATTGGTCCTGGAATAGCACATTATGGTACTTTGAACCTAAACAAAAGACCTCGCGTATGAAGCCGCGGGTACAGCTAGTATAAAATAAAAATAAGATAACTGTTATTTTACACGTTAAAAGTTTTTCAAGGTTTGTATTAATATTAAGGTGTGAATTACTAAAATCAAAAACATTTACAAATTAGAGACATGAACAGAGGAGCACGCCGCTTTCCCGCGCAAATCGCTTCAACCTTCTTGAGCCCTTGGGCATGAATGGTTTTGAGGTGCTGCGCGGGGCGGGCACCGAAGGGATAAAGGTGGAATATCAATACGGTGGCGCATCGAAAAACTATACCTATAGCTATAGGTATAGTTTTTCGTATTTTAAAATTAAGTTTACTCGTTAGTTTATAATATTTAATAGGTACTCGAAATACTTTGCAGCTTCAGATTTTGTAGTGTATAAGATGTATTGACGACAATGTGGCGCAGTTTGTATTGCGTCTGCCTCCTAAACTTAGTCCCCAGGGCCTGCAGCCTCTACATAGATAGCGATTCCTTTACAATCGAAATCGGTCGTAAAGTCCTAACAATCCGTTGTTTGCTAGTTGAGACTGGCAAATATCACAAATATTGGACTTTGCGACCGATTTCGGTTCTAAAACAATAGATAATCTATGTCGAGACAGCAGGCCCTGGTTCAAATCCTGGCCGGGGCAAACATTTGTGTGATGTACTTAGATGTTTGGGGTTTGTTGATGTATGTGTCCATGCTACCCGCGACACAGATAGATTATCCTAGTGCAGGGGTATGATATGAGTATATATATATATATAAACGTTATTAGTAACAGCCACACCAATATATAAAAGTAAAACGTTGTCTGTTTGTTTGGTTGTTTGGGGAGCTTTCACGCAATAACGGCTGGACGTATTTTGATGAAATTTGGAATGGAGATAGCTTACACTCTGGAATAAAACAGAGGATACATTTTATCCCGGAATATGGTAAGAAAAAAATGTTGTAAATGTTGCTTGAAAAATGTTTGAAAAACATCAAGAGCGTTGCTGCTATACTATACTTTTGGATTGGTTTTCAATATCCTAGCAGAACATAGGATGTTTTTTTTCGCGATAAACTGTAGTCCACGCGGACGAAGTCGCGGGCGAAAGCTAGTTATGTGATAAAACAATGTCATTATAGTCAGCATCATCTCAATCCATACACGTCCACTGCTGATTGTATCATAATTTATTACAGTCGTAGACAAACATCATACGTACTGACTGACATACATAATAGGAAAAAAATAAATAACTTAGCAACCAACGTATTGTTAGAAGCCTGCAATAATGCGTTATTCTAGTTTGAAGGTCAGTATATGAATTGAGAGTACCACAATAAAATATTATTTCAATAGAAAATAATTTATTGTCATAAAATCATTTTTATCACTTTGATATTTACAACAACACCAGAATGAACTGAATGTATAATTTTTCCTCAAATGTCATAGGTAGTTTATAATAATCACATACAAATACACAACATAGACACATTTTATGCTTAGATTTGTGTGAAGGTTACTTATGTGATTGTTTTATGTAACATTTAAATAAATGTTTTAATGACATTAGCAACCTGTATTAAAAGAGGGCAAAAAAATGACAAAAGACTTATTTTCCTCCGTAACATACCATCCGATAAATCATAAAACAATAAAGGTCAGATTAGTCACTATATAGTCTCTTGTTCTTTTTATTCAAATTATAATACCTACTGAAGCAGCGTTGTGGGCAAAAAAATAACAAAACAAAACAACTTGTCTATGTTGCCCTGTCTCGTGCACACTTATTTTAATTTTATTACAATTCTAATCTACGAATAAGTAATAAATTCTAATCCACAAAAATAAATAAAAGTGAAACGTTCTCTGTTTGTTTATTTGTTTGTTTGTGAAGTTTTAACGCGATAACGGCTACACGCATTTTAATGAAATTTGGAAAGGAGATAGCGTATACCCTGGAATAACAAATAGGATACTTTTTATATCTTATCTATATCTTATCACGTAGTGAAACTCCGTGCATAGCTCTCTACATGGCACGCTGCGTGACTTTGAGTATATGTATGAGACCAATAGTTAGCGACCATGTCTCAGTGCCATATGTCATCACTGGCAACACGCACTGATTATAAACTTTCGTCTTGAGGCTCTGCGGTATCTGCGACGAGAAAATATGTCACAATTTCTCGAACGCTGCCCATCTGAGTTGGATAATTGACCTCTTTGTCGAAGTTGGATTTTCCCAGTTAGATCGTCTGACCCAAGTAGACATAGTGATCAACAGCTTCGATAATATCGTTCCCAATATAAACCAGCATGGGTGCGACATGGGCATTTGACATGATGTTCGTCTTACCCATGTTAATTTTAAGACTTACCTGTTGGGAAACAATATTGAGGTCACTGAGCATTGTGCTCAGGTCTTCCAAATTTTCTGCCATGATAAACAAATCTCTCACCTTGATAAACTGGGCAATTGAAAACACTCGTGGCGAAATAGTGACCGAAATAGACGCGATCTCTGAAACCTGGAAAGAATACTGCCAATCACTATTCCAAGACCCACAATCACATTGCTTCGACTCTATGGAACCTAGCAACGAAGAGATTGAGCCTCACATTCTCAAGGTCGATGTCAGAGTATGTCAAAATATTTCAGATCTTGTGTAACAAGATATGGCAGACCGGGACTTCAGCATGAGCTCACACTGTCTTTGTTCCGCTTCACAAAAAGGGTTCAACTAGAAAGTGCAGTAACTATCTCCTTAATGCCCTCATATCACATGCAAGCAAAATTTTACTGCACATCTTCAACGAGCGACTTAAGTCATAATTATCCAAAGAGATTACCCCCGAATAGGCTGCGTTTGTTAGAGGAAAGAATACACGTGAACAAATACTAATCGTATAAATCGTATCGAAAAAACTCGCGAGTTCAACAAACCTACCTACATATGTTTTGTTGACTTTTCCAAGGCATTCGATTCAGTCAAATGGCCCAAGCTTTGGAGGACTCTTTTCGAGATGGGTACCCCAACTCACCTAGTACACTTCCTCGAGCGTCTTTACGAGGACGGAACTGCTTCCGTGAAAGCGGATGATGTGTTATCGAGCAACTTTTGACCGTCTGCAGGTATTCGTCAAGGGTGTATTATTTCTCCCCTACTGTTTAACATATATACAGAACTC
Organism: Alsophila aescularia; assembly: GCA_946251855.1. Taxonomy (NCBI): domain Eukaryota; kingdom Metazoa; phylum Arthropoda; class Insecta; order Lepidoptera; family Geometridae; genus Alsophila; species Alsophila aescularia. Next base: position 45,010,776 of record OX276383.1, on the reverse strand, counting down.
ATTATGAGAATTGCGCTTGACAACTAGACGGACGGCATTGCGATAGGAGGTCTAAAAATCTCGTATTTGCGATATGCGGATGATACCAAGCATCAGCAACATGGAGGACCTGCTCCGCAGAATGGAAACCATCAGCCTTGAGTTTGGACTGAGGATTAATCGAATCAAAACCAAAATGATGATTGTTGACCGTATCCGTAACAACTCGCCCGAAGTTAAACAATTAGCAAACTGTGATGTGGTCCAATAATATTTATGTCTACCTTAGTGCGTTGATTACCAATGGCGGCGGATGCGTTGACGAGATCAAGCGGCGTATGGCGTTTTTCAGATCTGCTATGGGCAGGTTAAAGAAGATATGGAAGAACCGCTACATAACTAAAGTCACTAAGATCCGGCTCGTCCGTGCGCTGGTCTTTCCTATCTTCTTGTATGCTGCGGAGACGTGGACTCTTTGAGAAAGCGAAAAAAACGGGTTTAGCATCTACCCCTTTTCCCCCGAGCATTCTTCTGAAAAAGAACGCTATGTATCGTAGACAGAGTTCCTTACCAACCAGTTCATACTCCAAGAACTCGGCATCAAGCAGAGTCTATCAGGCAACAAGACAACAAACAATCAAACAATCTCGCATCGTCACGTTCTTTGGGCACGTGTCACGGCGTGGTCAACAGTTCAGAGTAGCGCCTAGAGCAGGGTCAAGGTGTGCCCTTGACCCTGCCCTGTACTACAAGGTACTAGAGGGAGATCACCGATGTGATGGACCGACCAAGTTAAGGTAGCATTGGAAGGCGAGGACACGAATACACCAGAAGGGCAGCTATTAGAGTAGAGTGGCGCAGGAATGTAAAGCGAGTCTCAACCCCTGACGTGACAACCATGATCACTCTGCCAAGAGTGTAGCGACTAAGAAGAAGAAGACTATATCATCGGCAAATCGAAGGTGATGCATTCGCCGTTAATGTTAATACCATATGCGTTCCAATTCAGAAGATTGAATATATCTTCCAGGGCAGAGGTGAACAGTTTCGAAGAAATAACATCTCCCTATCTCACCCCTTTTTGCAAATCGATAGAATTCGTGCTCCAATTTTGGAGACGAACAGTCATGGTGGCCTTGCTGTACAAACACTTCAACACTTCAATGTACCGGTAGTCAATCTGGCACCGCTGAAATGAATGCAGCACTGCCCAGGTCTCGCCTGCATCAAAGGCTTTCTCGTAGTCCACAAACGCTAGACATAGTGGCCGATTATACTCTTCGGTCTTCTGTATAATCTACCGGAGCGTATAGATGTGGTCTATTGTGCTAAAGCCTTTCCGGAATCCAGCTTGTTCGGGAGGCTGAAAGTCATCAAACCTAAGAGCGAGACGGTTTGTAACTACTCTCGAAAACAGCTTATAGACGTGACTCAGCAGCGAAATGGGCCTATAATTCTTCAAGAGGGTGTTATCACCTTTCTTAAAGAACAACACTACTACGCTCTTGTGCCACGCCGCTGGCGCAGTACCCTCGAGGATTACGGAGTTAAACAGCCTGTGAAGAACTTTAAGTACCGGTGTTCCACCCGCTTTCAGTAGCTCTGTCGTTATTCCGTCTTCCCCTGGTGCCTTGTTGCTCTTAAGCTGTTTGAGAGCCATTCTGATCTCGTATAGGCTGACGTCCGGGATATCTTCGGTATAATGTCGGGTCAAGCGGCTCAATATTGTGAAAAAAACATCAGTTACGCATGCTTACAAGACGCGCGGCACGTTCAATTTGTTTGTATAATTTTACTTAGTGTCGCGAGTCATGTATTGTGGAATATCTATATTGATGATTAAATTGATTGTTATTTTTTTGCAATTTTTTTTTATATAGAATGATTTTTAGCGATAAACTGTTGTCCGCGCGGATGAAGTCGCGGGCGAAAGCTAATAATATTATAATAATGAAAGTGTGTGTGTGTGTGTGTGTGTGTGTGTGTGTGTGTTTGTGTGTGTGTGTGTGTGTGTGTGTGTGTGGATGTATGTATGTCTGGGTTTCACGCTAAAACGGCTCATCGAATTTTGATGAACTTTAGTATGTAGATACTTGAGTTCCTGGAGTAATACATAGGATGATGGTGATGAAAAGCGTAACACATTTATTTATTTATTTATTGCATACATGTACATGATAATAAAGATCTTAAAAGTAGGATTAGTAGGTACATGCACCCTGTCAGTGTATTTGCAAGTGCGATTAACACTAAATTATTACAATTATTTTTCTACATTATGATTAATTGATTAATAACACCTAAATTCATTGGTATTATTTAATAGACAGTCAGCTCATTGATATCTATATAATAAGATTTTAATGTTAATTTTATTACTTAAGTCAATAAGTAATTTTAATTTGAATAATATTTCATTCACTCCGCGTAATTATTTTCATCATAATTATTCATCATCATTCACGCGGGTGAAATCACATGGTGCAGCTAAAATTCTATAATATGTCATGTAGAGTTCATAATTGTTAATCCATAACAAGATATAAAAGTGAAACGTTGTCTGTTTGTTTGTTTGGGGAGCTTGCACGCGATAATCGCTGGACGGATTTTGATGAAATTTGGAATGGAGATAGTTTATACCGTAGAATAAAACAAAAGATAATTTTTAAAAATTCCACGAATTCCGTGAAAGTTTCCACGGGAAAACTGGAACATGTTGAATACTCGCTGTAAGGAATGTTTGCCATGGAAATGAAATAACCAGTCTGTCAAATTCATCAAGAGCGTTGGTGCCACATATTAAGTAGTTGCTAGATGCTATACCAACAACAAGCCACAGAGGCCATAACCAAGAAGTCTAAGTCTACTTTTGCATTGGTTTTTAATATCCTAGAAGAACGTAAGTAGCACGCTATTTTCGCGATAAACTGTAGTCCGCATGGACGAAGTCGCGGGCGGGTAAGCTAGTATTTGAATAAATGTGCAGGCACGCCGTCAGTAGACGGTCAAAAGCCAATATACCTAAAATCGATTCCACAATAATTGCCTTTGCTTAAGGTTTTGGATTAAAATAATATAAAAGTTTCGGGCATTTCAGATACCTACGAGTATAAGATATATTCTATCTATATCTATACATATAATAAAACTGAAACCAAAGTAAATTTTGTACAAAAACAAAATTGAATATATTAGAGAATCCAAAAATATCATTTTTAGTATGTTTGTCTGTCTGTCTGTGTGTGTGTGACTTAATCAAGTAAAAACCACTGGATGGATTTTGATGGCTTTTGCTGAACTGTAATCCTTGGAGTCCTACGGCGATTTTATCTTTGTTTAATCAAAATCGGTTCATCCATTTCAGACATTTTTATATAAAGTTACGCCACAGAATATTGAATATATAGGCACTAACTACATAGTAAGACAGCATGTTAATTAAATCATTAGGTTTTTAGTATCCCAAATAAAAAAAATGGTGTTGGCGTTCTCTAAAACACGCAAGCGTTTTTCGCACGAGTTATAATCAGTTTTGTTAGACCATTAGTCGATAGCGTTTCGTTCGAGGATTGTCGGGTCAATTCGTCGTATTATTTCATTCGTTTCGTTTATTTGTAATCATTGTTATTGTTACGTAGTGTCTCATTTATCGTGTAGGTCTTGCAGAGTTTTGGAACACAGATAAATGCAGTTGTCTATGTCTTGAAATGATTTATGATCTTATTCGTTTGTTTTGGCCTTTCAATAGGTAATTGAATTGCGGATGTAGATGGTTACGTCAGATAAACGCAGACGTAGCTCGGTTTATACTATTTCTTACGCTTCACGTAGAGATGGGTTGTATTTGGTAAATCTGAGTTTCATTCCAACTAATCCTAATCCCTACAAATACCTAATCCATTGAATCCACCTAATTCACATCCTCGGCATGAAATCTATAAAGACGGACGGATGGAATCTAATACCTTTGCGATATTTTAACCTATATATTATGACGGCGCCATCCACCGAACTAAGGGCCGTATTAATAAACCGAACTCCACTCTGAGAGCGCTATTGAGAGCGATCTCAAGATGCTAACCTAATTAATAAACATATCTTAAGATGTTGATTGTGATGCCGTAATCAGCTGAGTAAGTGTTTAATAATAAATCAATCTCGACTCTCAAGACCGTACTTGCGATGTGCTTTGAGATGCAAAATGTTGAGTGCAATCGATCCGTGACTTGAGAGCGTGATTGCCAGTTGCTAGAATCAAGGATTTCGAAAATATTATGTCACAAGTTGATAATTATAATTATATTAACCATTATTATAAGAATATATTTATATTCCTCTGGAAATAAACAAATTTATTTGGCATGATTGCGAAAAGATCCGAAATTTGGTAGATATCAGAACCTGGCGAGGACTCGCTGAAGCCTAAAAAGATACGCGCTGGAAATACAGCATGGACGATTTTTTATTTTCATAAATTATAGTTATTTGTCGATGAATTGCGTTAAGTTCTTTAATAGATAGTGTAACTTTGAAAATACAGACAAAAATTATGGCTTACATCCTTTCTACAAAAAAACTAAAGTAAGGTTATGATAATTAGGTAGAAAATAAACATTACGTTTAATATAATCGCATTTAATTTAATTCAACTACATCGAAGTAATAAATTTTAAGCTTACGTTATATCTTATTTGAGCAAAAACCGAACTTTCACTAAAGAAAATAAATCGTTCATTCATAGTTCATTCAATCTTGCTCTCAAGTTCTGGTTCGTGACGTAGCATCTTGAGATGCGGCTCTTGAAAGCGACATGATCTGAAATGCTTTTGAAATGTCTTTATTAATCAGCGACGATCTTAAGATGCTGATCACAACTTGAGAGCGTATCAGTTGATATCGCACTTGACAGCTCAACCAAGAGCGATTTATTAATACGGGCCTTAGAGTGCAACGCCACTCTGGCGGAACGCCGACATTTCTCGCGAGAGGCGCGTGTGTCACTTTAATCATAATATATGGTTAATAATCTATGATTAATGGTGGCCATGCAAAAGTAGCTCGCGCTCGGCGGATCGCCATAAAACTATAATTGGAATTAAAGACGTTGATATTGTACTGCCAGTTAACTTTTATGCCCTCGCCCACAAAACTACCCACGCACAACCATGTCTGATTGATGCCGGTGATAGACATCAAGTCTCTTCATATATGTATCACGAACTCTGTTCTTCCAGCAAGCCGGCCAGTATGGTTTTGCACACAAATTTCGAAATAATAATATTTCCCTTACATATAAATTGGACCTTTCCTTCATAATATAGTAAAAAATAGGTAGGCATATTAAAATCAATTCACTGTGTACTCGTATTATAATTTTAGCCTCATGCTAATTTTGTAACCTGTTTCTTCCTACATTACTATAATATTTTCATATGATTTTAAACATGCTTTTCATTTTTCTTATAAGAAAAATGAAACAGAGCATGCAGAGAAACCAGATTGTCGCACGCGTTCCACGTTCCGGTACCTATTAATTTCGGTGTGGATTCGAATCGTATTATAGGCTGTGGAACTTTAGAAGTACTGGGATTATGTGGAACTCGAGGAATGAAAATCTAGGTTTGTTTGATTTCCGCTATTATCTGAAACTTTTGATCCGATTCTGTAAATTATTTCAATAATAGGAAGCTACATTTTCCCCAAGTAACATAGGCTACGTTAAATACGAATAAAAAAATTACTACAATAATATATCACAATATTTCTAATCCAAGTCAGAAAAGAACAAGCCATTTGGCTGCTTTGTCGGTGAGCGCCGACAAAAAGTTTGGTGTCTTCGTTTTGACGATGTTTTTGCTGGACAGATTTCAATTAATTCTACCGTACCTGTTCAAAGAAATCTGTAGATAAACACTCAGCTACCCGAGCAAAGCCGGGGCGGCCAGCTAGTACCGTAAAACCGTACAACTTTTCCCAAATTTCATGCATTTTTTTATTCAATGTTGAATATTTTAAATTTTTATATTAATTTTATTTCGTGATTGTACTTACGCCATTATTAAATGATCTGTTCTTCACATAGAATAAATACTGATACCAAAAAATGAATTTATAAGTTGGAGAGGGCCCAACTAGTAGTTTAGCCAGCTACGCAAGGCTGCCCCGCCGCTTGTGAAAAATCCTGAAATGATCCATTGGGCCGGCTGGCGACCGGATGTGAGGAACTGATGAATTATTTCAGGGGGTTCGGGCGTCCCCGCAGTCTCCGCGCAAGTTCTTCAATGGCGTAGTTATGCCTTGACTTCCATGGGTTAGCCATCCCGACATCTCGTTTGCTATTACTCTTCCAACCTATTCACAACTACTCATCATGAAAAAAGTCCAAAGAACATATAAGTTAAAACGGCAGATGCACGGTCTCACACTTAAAGTGGATCTTGCGAATATTCGCGGGATTCACTCCAATCTCCAACCGCTCCATTATCATCTGGAGACCTCTAAGCCCTTAACTCCGACAAGAAGAACTTCTTGTCGGAGTCGCAGATAGGATGTCCAGCTGATACGGCATACTTGGATTACCCAGGCTATATCTTGGCATCTATTTATCCCAAATGCTATGTGTATACATGTTTGTGTATACGCCCGTGATGAAATTTGCTGTCTGCGTCTCCGAAATCTTGAGCACCCTAACTTCTCGGTGATTTGGGTGCTGGTGGACACGGGCATAGAGAACATTGTGTATGCTTGTGTGTACCGCTCACACAGTGGAGATCGGAGGGTGACTTTATTGGTAGACTATTTAGGTGAGGCGGCAAGTGTGGCCCAACAGCGTTACCCGTCTGCTCAATTGGTGTTTTTGGGGGATTTTAACGCCCATTACAAGGAGTGGCTTGTCCCATACCAAAAAACCGACCACGCTGGTAGAGAGACGCGGAAGCTTGCTTTGGCGTTAGATCTCTCTCAGCTGGTGCAAGAGCCGACCGTGACGGTGACACTGCCAACTGTCTCGACCTGTTGATGACGACTGAACCAGACCGATACTCCGTATCAGTATCCTCTTGGTAGCTCTGATCCCTGCCTGGTTAAGTCCGTCTCAGTGTATTCCCCACCTGATCCTAGCCTTAAGAGAAATAGGCGCGTGTGGAGATACATTTCAGCAGATTGGGACGAGATGCGGCAATTCCTTGCTTCGTACCCTTGCGGCAAACATGTTTCACCTCCCAGGACCCGTCGACTTGCGCGTCTGCTATTACAGAGGTAATATGTCAGGCAATGGAATATTTCATTCCATTCATTGACAAGACTCTTTCCAGCAAAGCTCATCCTTGGTTGGATCTATGGTCATGCTGTGACTCTAAAGCGTGTGGCATATCTAGACTGGGCTGATGCTTGAAAGCGCAAGTCTTCTGATATTCGGGCTAAGAAAAGAAAATTTAACGTTGCCGCTAAGACCTGCAAGAAGATACTTAGGAAGGCCCATCTTGATCTCGTAAGTCGAATTGGGGCCAAACTGGCTTCATACCTCACGGGTAGCAAAGCTTTTTGGTCCCTGGCAAAGTCGGTCGAAGAAAACTTCTGCCGCCCCTCACTGCCACCATTGCTGAAACCTGATAGAACACTAGCTCACACTGCTGGAGACAAAGCGAATTTATTTGCTTCTCTTTTTGAAGAAGCCTCGCATCTAAATGCTTCTGGCAAGGCACCTTCCTGCCTTCCTCATTGCGGGGTTTTTATTCCCGAAATTCGTATTCGCCAGAAGGAGGTTTCCAGAACGCTTCGAGCTCTAGATGTGAACAAGGTCAGTGGTCCTGATGGTATTCCAGCGATTGTGTTGAAAAACTGTGCGCCCGAATTGTCTCCCATCTTAACGCGTTTGTACCGCCTCTCTCTTCACTCAGGTAAAGTTCCGAAGAGCTGGAAGCTTGCCAATGTACAACCAGTACCAAAAAAGGTTAGTCGTGCTGATCCGGCCAATTATCGTCCCATCTCGATAACCTCCTTACTCTGTAATTGTATGGACCGTGTCATAAACATTAAGCTCTTGGCATACCTTGAAGACAATAATCTTCTCAGTGACCGGCAATATGGATTTTGCCGAAACCGGTCTACTGGGGATCTTCTCGCGTATGCCACTCACTTACTGAGCGAAGCCATGGAGATGCATGGTGAGGCGCTTGTCGTCTCCCTTGACATATCGAAGGCATTTGATTGGGTCTGGCACGATGGCCTTTTAGACAAGCTTCCATCTTATGGTTTACCTGTTGGCTTATGCAATTGGATAGTTGATTTCTTGAGGGAACGATCTATTCGAGTAGTCTTAGAGGGCTGCTCGTCTGATCAAATGGCTATCAATTCCGGTGTACCTCAGGGATCGGTTCTCTCGGCTACACTGTTTTTACTGCACATTAATGACCTTCTGAAGCCCGGTACCTTTGGTTATGCTGATGACAGTACTTGAGAGATACACTTCCAATGCTCAAGCCAGCTGTGACGCTGTCCAGTTTCAGAGAGAGACTATGGTAGACCGTTTAAATTTAGCCTTAGAAGCCGTGTCCGATTGGGTCGATGCTAACCTGGTTAAGTTTAATGCTACTAAAACGCAAGCGTGTTTGTTTTCTGCTAAAAAGAGTCCTCTACACCGATCTCCGTCTTTCCAAAGTGTAACAATACCAATAGGCGACCATTTAGAGCTTTTGCGTGTCGATCTCACATCAAACCTGAATTTTGGGTCTTATATTGAATCCGAAGCCAAGGTAGCTGCAAAAAAACTTGGTATTTTGTCTAATGTTAGGCGGTACTTCACACCGGGACAGCTTTTGAATCTTTATCAAGCACAGGTCCGATCTTGTATGGAGTACTGCTGCCACCTCTGGGACGGTTCTGCCAAGTATCAGCTCGAGTCTTTGGATTCAATTGAGAGATGTGCTATCAGGCTCATTGGGGATGATACTCTGGTAAAGTGTAAGCTTCAAAGTCTGGCGCATTGACGTAGTAAGGTAGCAAGCCTGGCGGTATTCTACAGATTGCACTATGGAGAGTGTGCACAAGAACTGCACAACCTGATTCCCCCATCACCTTTCCATCACTGTACGACTAGACCATCTGCAAAGCGCTACCCATTCATGGTTGAAATACCTCGCACAAGAACGAAGCGTTACGCTTCTTCATTTATTATAAGAACTGCAAAGGAGTGGAATGCCCTGCCCTCGTCAATGTTTCCGGTAAATTATAACCCCGGTGTGTTCAAGTCAAAGTGAATAGGTATCTGCTAGGCAAGCATGCTACACCGTCGACCACATCATCGCTTTCCATCACGTGAGATCGTGGTCAAACGATTGCCTAGTCCGTAATAAAAAAAATATATATAAATAGTAGGATGGCCAAATAAGTTTGCCCATTTTGCAGAAACATTCATAATATTGCCATTTTCTACCTTAAGATCATGAAATTAAGAGGATATTCAAGAAAAATAGTCAGTCTTACATAGAATCTTAATATTGAACGTTAAAACGTTCATATTATGTTTCAAAATTGAGTGGGCAAAGATGCAACTTTTTTTTTTTGAATTTTTCATACATATGGAACAATGAGCTAAGGTTGCCATTTCTTTATTGTTTAACTCACTAGGTTTAGGAGGTACTCACGATCACGAAGATCACATTCTAATATTAATCTATAAATAAAAAACACTTTAAAATAAGCTGCACTTTTTAGCAAACGCTTACAAGCTTAAAAATTTATAAACTAATATTTTTACATCCATTCCCGACATAAGGATACCGTATTCTGCTGAAGGTAACAAAACGTTTGCCAGTTTTTCTTTCTTTTCGTTAGAGTTTATTGTTTCATATTTAATATTGTCCGTCGATGGATTCCGAACCTCTTTTCTGCTGCCCGACTTGTCATCATGTTTTTTTCTACCATGTTTACAGCTTATCCTAACACTTCTACTGAATAATCTCTATATCTCTCTATATCTCTATATCTCTCTATCCTCGAGCATACTACTCTTCTTTTATAAATATACTAGCTTTCCCACCCGCAACTTCGTCCGCGCGGACTACAGTTTATCGTGAAAAAAACATCCTATGTTCTTCTAGGATATTAAATACCAATGCAAAAGTAGAGCACTAACGCTCTTGATGTTTCTTGACAGACTTGTTGTTATTTCGTTTCCATGGCAACCGTTCCTTACAGAGAGTAATCAACGTTTTCCAGTTATCACGTGGATACCTAAAAAACGGAATAAAAGGTATCCTATGTTTTATTCCAGGGTATAAGCTATATCCATTCCAAATTTCATCAAAATCCGTTCAACCGATATCGTGTTAAATAAAATAAATAAAAATAATAAAAAATATAAATAAATAAAAATGTTTATTTCAGATTAAAAATCCATAAATTTGTTAGTAACAATAATTATTCTTAAAAACCTATGTTAGTAATACAGAATTAATCTAAAACTCCCCAAACAAACTGACAATGTTTCACTTATATATATTGGTATGGATAATGTTAATTGTAGACTTTCTATACCAACATTAGGTTATTCAAAAAAGAATGTAAAACAAAGTATGTATCTATTTATTTCAGTATTAATTAATTTCATATTGAGGGGGGTTATGTACATTTTTAATTTGTGCTTATAAATAAATATATGAGCTGTAAAGTATCTACAAGCACCTTTTATTTATTTTTCTCATAGAGGGGGATCGAAAGTATGTAAGTGTATCACTCGGGCGCAAAATTATTTTCCCTCAGGTAACGTATATTGAATTCCTCGCTACGTTCGGGATTATTAAGTACTCTAGAATACTCTAGAAGTACTCTAGAATACTCTAGAAGTACTCTAGAATCCTTCACTCCGCTCTGGATTCAAAATAGCGCCCTTGCCGGCAAAATATTACTTCGCTCCCTAGTAATACAATCTACTATTTAGTTCACGTCTTTATGTCCATATTCAATTTTGTCTGACGTCACATAGCCTAAAACTAGCGGACGATGAAGACGCTTCCAATACGATACCTCATTTGTCAAATTATGATAGGTAGTTTAGGAATTATGAGGGATCAGATGAACATACATACATACATACATACCCACATACATACTGGGTAAATTATAACCCTCTTTTTTGAATCGCCATATTTGGGTAAAAATTAATATAATATAGCGAAGAAGCTACAACCACTTCAATTTGGTGGTGACGGATATATTTGTAAATAATGAAAATATAATAAATAAGAGGCGCTCATATTAAAACGTGTTTATTCAACGTTTTTTATTTATTTGCTGCCGTAAAAACGGTTATACATACAAACGTCAAACTTGGTGTTATTAAAAAGAAACCTCTGACTTTAGCCAGCCGTTTGGCCGGTTGTGATTTTCGATTTTCATTTGGGTATAATTTAAACTTACCAGTTTTTGCAATTCACTCATTTTACTAGTACTAGGTTGCTCAATCGCGATAGATTTATCTTCTTCTAGAGGCTGAAAAGTAAAAAATAAAAACGAAGAAACAAATTTTATCATATCTTGTGTTATGATTACATACCTACATACATATTACATACAATACATATATATATATATATATATATATTTATATACTGTAGATAGATAGATAGATAGATAAATTCTTTATTGCACACACCACAAACAAAATCAACAAAAAATAAAGGAACAATAGCAGAAGAAGTGTACAATGGGCGGCCTTATCGCTAAAAGCGATCTCTTCCAGGCAACCTTTGGATGGAGAGGATTTGTTATAGTTGTGAGGGACGGGGTGCATTATGATATAAAAATACTACTTAGTAAGAAATAGTATATAATAATATATAAATTTCCAATATATATACATACATATATAAATAAATATATATTATATGAATACATAAATACCCAAATATAATTATGAGATGATAAAAAACAAAAAAAAAACTGTAATACAAGCAACATGACAAACGTGATAATAAACATAATATTTGCTAGACTTCCAAGTAAAACCTCTTCACTTGACACTTGCTTTACTGTAGGTATATTGGAATATATGTGTATATATGTTTATTCATTGTATTCAGTTTTTATTATTTATTTGTTATATTATAATGCACCACCGTCTTTGCCGTATATTAATTCCTTTCCATCCAAAGGTTGTCTGGAAGAGATCGCTTTTTAGCGATAAGACCGCCCACTGTCCCATATATTTTGTATAAATGTTTTAGTTATTATTGTATTTTTGTTCTATGTGGTGTACAATAAAGAGTTATCTATCTATCTATCTATCTAATACAATCATATTAATATGCACATATTTGTACTATTTATGTAATACGTATGTATGGGTCAGATAGACGACGAAAATATTTGAGGATATCATTGTCATCGAGTCATCATTATGAACAATTTGGAACAACTTTTATTATGAGATCAATCCCAGAAATCGCGACAAATTTAAGCTGTTCCATATATTTCAATGAAAGTGAATGGCATTTTTTATGGATCAGCAGCGTATATATTATGTTTATAGTTCGTATGCGTTGTCTTGCGAAGGCGATGTTATTCAAAATGTTTTGAGCCTAGCATTCCGAGCAGGTTGCCAATGTTATCGTCCAGTGAGTAAAATCCATATATTCGTATTCCTGTTTTATTTGGAAAGCTGGCAACAATGAAATAACAAAATACATTAAATAAGGTACACCTGGGCCTAAATAAAAAACCCATGAATAACTTGACGGAGCATTGCTCATTTACCATCCATCTGCAGATAAATATTTATTTATGGGTAAACTAAACTTCTTGAGCACTGGTATCCCTTACTCGATAGAAACCCAAATAATTTATGGAGACGCATTAAAATATAGCACTCACATGGTAAGTTAGGACTATCTTATCTGTCCCATTTATTTTGTATAAATGTTTTAGTTATTATTGTATTTTTTGTTCTATGTGGTGTACAATAAAGAGTTATCTATCTATCTATCTATCTTTTCTAGTCGGGTTATACGAGAAAATAAACTGCAAAATTCGCTTTTAAATTAGTTAGTGTATGATAATAATATGTAAAAATAACTGATTACAAATGATACGAACGTTTTCTATTGCAAATACTTCGGCAAACTTAAGAAAACATGCTCACTTACCGTTGGTGCTGTGGTGATATTTTATGAAATTTGTTCGTTGATTAACATTGACATTGATACGATGATGTCACTAGCACCAGTGACATCAACTAATCAATGTCAAATAAACAATCGAATAAGCAGTTATCTGGCCGTCAAACGAAGAGATAAATTTATTCATCAGTTAAGAGAGTTGTTCGTCGAATAAAGACTACACGACAATTGAAGAATTCCGTCTTATGCTATTAATCGAATAAACGCTAACTGATTGCTTAACTTATCTGAGCATTAAAATAACTGCCCTTAACACGTTGGACGCCATGTTGCTCACCATCTGGGAGCCAGCCAATTGCTACGATATGCCAACGCAAAAAATGTAATATTCAAAAACTTTGCAAGTCGTGGTTTTGGTTTAACCCCCGCCTAGTCGCGTGTTAGGAAGTAGATTGGAAGACACTTGCCGTTATAATGGTTTTCACTTCTCCGGGAAACCTACCCACGCATACACACCCACACACACACACACACACACACTCTCTCACACACACACATACACACACACACACACACGCACACAAACAAACACACACACACCATTACACACACACACACCAGTTTGCACCAAAACTCAAAGTTTAGAGCAGATTTTAAGTATTAAAGGTAATAAACTGTTGCGCTGTGACCGAAGTGTAAGTGAACTGCTGGTCACTCTCTCTAGGTCTTTGCTAGCATAGGCTATAGCAGTTCTAAGCTTAAACTCATTAATTAATTGTGCCACTTCATGCTAATAAATATTGGTGTTATAAACTTATGGAAAGCTGTGTTGATCGCATTGATGCAGAACAAAACTGTAAATGTAAAAGTCTTTTAGAATTCCTCAGTAAAGGAGAGCGAACTAAATTTTGATAACCTATGTGTGATACTTACAGTAATAAAACCAATAATTATTGAATTAACCAACTTGTTATATATTTAAACGGGACTTAATCGCGTTGAAAACTTAACATTTATTTACCTCGACGTTTTGATCAAGTTGCATTGAAGTTTTCAGCGCGATTAAGTCCCGTTTAAATATATAACTATGTGTTAGAATCGCGAAAGTTTAAAAGTTATAACCAACTTGTTTATTTTACCTCACCTTTTACTTGAGAAGGGGGACCGTGTCTAGCCGGGTACAGTCTTTCAATGGCGCTCAACGTGGGGCCCGAACCCACGACCCTGAGATTAAGAGTCTCATGCTCTACTGACTGGGTTCCACCTGAACTGTACTCGTGTATTCGTTTAGGAACTACGATCCTCGCCCCTTCTCCCCGTCCTACCCACATGGTCCTATGGTCTGAATGGAAAGTCTATAAGTTTTCTTTGGCGTTCAGCGTGTTAAAGATTTTTTAATCGTTAGATAAACATTATTTGCAAATAAATCAAGTGATTACTTTAATTTTCCCTCCACTATTAGCACAGAATGAATAATAGTACTACGTAATATTAGTGCCGATTTTAGGTATATTATAATTTAGACATAACTAGTTTTCCCGCCCACGACTTCGTACGCACGGACTACTGTTTATCGCGAAAAAAACATCCTATTATCTTCTAGGATATTATAAACCAATGCAAAAGTGCTCTCGGTGTTTTTGACAGACTTGTTATTTCGTTTTCATAGCAACATTATGTAGTGGCAACCGTTCCTTACAATGAGTAATCAACATTTTCCAGTTTTCCCGTGGAAACTTACATCTTTCCAGGATAATAAGTACCCTATGTTTTATTCCAGGGTATAAGCTACCTCCATTCTAAATTTCATCAAAATCCGTTGAGTCGTTATCGCGTGAAAGCTCCCCAAACATTTTATATATTGGTATGGATTAACATAAGGTATAAGTACTACCTATGTAACTGTGTACGGAACATTACTTTTTATGGTCTACTGTAGTTGGACAAGCCTTTGCAACTTATATTATTACCATGTACCATGAATCATGTGCCCATGTTCTAACCATGATCACGGATCTCAACCGAGTAGGCCTCGAAGTTGAATTGGAGACCAATATATCGAAGACCAAGCTCGAAGACAAACAGCACGAAATCACAGTCTAGGTAAACCATAACGAAACTTATGTTAGAAGTCAATGGCGAATAAATCGAATGCGCCCAATACATCTATCTGGGCCAATCTTTCTATTTCCAGGCGAGACAGTAAAAATAAGTTGCTCAAAGCACCTAAACGCCTGGAAGAGCTACTTGTTCATGAAAGACTTTCGAAGGGAAACCTTCATCTTATCCTAAAAAAGAAAATCATGGACGTGTGTATTCTACCTATCCTCATGGTGCTCAGACTTGGTCTTTGACGAAACATCAGAAGTCTTTCACATCAAAAGTCCTTCAGCGCTTGCCAGCGAGCTATGGAGAGCATTATCTTAGGAGTCCGGTTATCAGACCGTATAAGGAACTGGGCTGGTTACGTCTGCTGCATGTTGGATGAACTGTGGGAAAAACTCACCGCCAAATGGAACCCACACAACGTTAGATGACGTCGCAGCAGGCCCAGACGGAGATGGTGGGACGAGCTAGATGCCTATTGAAATGATTGGCAAATAAATAATAAATCTAAGAACCAATGAAAATCATCATGGGCTTCTATTATAGCCCTTTCACCAAAACCCTACAAAATATGGCGTGGCTCATCAATTTAGTACCCCAACACGTTAAATAGAATGAAAACAAACTGCGCAGAAGTATTCCAACAAATCTTGCCCCACCTAACATTCACTAACTTAAAATACGTGGGCAAATTCCCGTATTTTTGTATGCTGGTTGGGCAGTCTCGCAAATGGCCCTTGGGGAAGGAAGGGCGAGAAAAGGGCACGAGATGAACATGTTAAGCTCGACTACTCTACTAACGACGAGGCATGGGCAATGCATGTTAACTAATAGATTTTGATGGCTGAGTCTTTTTGTCGTACATTTCAGCTGAAACAGACGTTTAATGCTGTTTTTATTACGGACTAGGCAATCGTTTGACCACAATCTCACCTGATGGAAAGCGATGATGTGGTCAAAGATGTAGCACGCTTGCCTAGTAGATATACCTCTAGACCTATTCACTCTAGAATTTAAACACACCTGGGTTATAATTTATCAGAAACACAGACGAGGGCAGAGCATTCCACTCCTTTGTAGTTCTTAAAATGAATGACAAAACGTCGTTCCGTTCTTGCCTTATAACAAGACTACTTTGAACAGAGCAATATTCACGTGTTTGCAAAACTGGGTAGGTACCTCTTCATAAAGTTGAAGCACCCGACTAAAGAGAATGTAAATATCACGTAATACAGCCGACGAGTGAATTTCATTTAGACTACATTTGCGGGTACTTGGAGACAACGCTCGCACTCCGCGACGCTGACACCCGTTACTTCAGTCTTCTTGTGACCATGATCAATGCAACTTGATCGAAACATCGAGGTAAATAAAAATTAAGTATTCAGCGCGATTAAGTCCCGTTTAAATATATAACTATGTGTTCGAATCGCGAAAGTTTAAAAGTTACAAGATATATTTCCTACGTACAATGATTTCAGTCGATCAAATGACGCATGTCACAATATGCTATACAGACATAGTACATATATAGCATATATAGTCCTTACGGACAGTATACTGTCCGCAGTACACTATAGTGTATCGAAGCATTGATTTCGAGTTTGATGTCTAATGTCAGTTGGAAGCACAGAATACATATGATTGTAA
The DNA here is from genome assembly GCA_946251855.1 of Alsophila aescularia. Lineage (NCBI taxonomy): Eukaryota > Metazoa > Arthropoda > Insecta > Lepidoptera > Geometridae > Alsophila > Alsophila aescularia. The sequence continues at coordinate 44,993,926 of OX276383.1, read as the reverse complement.
TAACTATAATAATAATATTCATTAAAAATCGTATCTCTGTCTGTTTGTCTGTTCGCGTATCACGTGAAAACTACTGAACTAAGTGCGATGCGGTTCACTTTTAGATAGCTTAGGGTATGACTAAAAAACTATTGTATTTTAGAAGCCGAGCAATTGTTAAAATACTGTCAGACTGCTGAACGGCCAACTACTTAAGTTAAGTATAGATATATATACCTATATTATTAGTACTAGGTTATACTCTTTGATCCAATCAAAGAGTAGTAAAGTATAGTTTTTTTGTGTGTGTTGAATAAAAGTATTTTCTTTCTTTCTTTCTTTTCTTTTAATCTATTTGTGGTACTGGCTTCCTACTTGCACAGCACGCTCTCTCTTTCTCGCATTTTTACGTGCAGATACTTCATGCGCGAAACTCGCTCGAGCGTTCTTTTCAAAACCACTCTGAGACCTCTGCCTCCTGGCCCCCGCACCGCAAGCGTCAATCCGGCCGTTTACTCCTCGATACACTACTGTCCATAGGACTATATATGTACTGTGGCACAGAGTAGGTAGTGGTACTACGATATTTATAATAGGTGCCTACCTACTGAAAATGAAATATAAGTTTATTATAACGGAATATTCATTATGGATTTTCATCAAGTTTAATTATAAATAAACCCAAGGATAATATAATTATCAGATATTAGATATGTCCGCTCCGCACCGCGGTCACAACATACATGTTACATCCGTACGCTGCACACATGCGTGCGATTCTGTTCAAGTACAGCCTAGTTAGTTATTTTATTAAAGTTGTTTATTACCAACCAATACAATTCACAATATCAGCATATTCCGATATCAATATTATTGTGTGTTGATGTATGTTAACATAATTTCATGATTGGTTAAAAATAATGTTAAGCGTTAAGCGTCGACGCTAATGTAGCTACTAAAATAATGTTAAGCGTTAAGCGTCGACGCTAATGTAGCTACTAAAATAATGTTAAGCGTTAAGCGTCGACGCTAATGTAGCTACTAAAAACATAAGTATAGGTATAACATTTTTTATCATTCCATTATTTTTGTATGTAGGTACTTACCACAATAGGTACATATATTTTTGCAATCATTACATTTTTTGCATGTGACATGTAAGTAAGTATTACATATCTATGTACTTATAGTCATTTTTATTTTGCATGTTTTATTGTATTGTATTGCACCACCGTCCTATTTTATTTCGTAATATCTGTCCATTTAAAGGTTGTCTGGGAGAGATCGCTTTTAGCGATAAGACCACCCCTTGTGCCTATTTTTAAAATATATTTTTTATATGTCCCATAATTCTGGTGTGATAAGGTGTTTATTATTATTATTATGTTCTACAAGTAGGTAGTAAAAAAAAAACTCTAATAATTGCGAACCTTACTGTACCAGCGCGAAGTTGCACTCGCAGCGCGCTTCACAGCCACCATCGCACCGCCGCCGCACCTCTCGCACACCTCCTCTTGCACCGCTCCTCTCCATTGCGTTACATATTATTAGGTATTCTGTGCTATGATTCAAAGGTGTCTATGGTTATGTAACGTCATGTTTTATTTTTCGAGGTACAGCCCAAATCGTATACAAAAAATAAAGGTTAATATATAGCCAAAAGGTTTAAGCAATAAGTTAATTAAAATACAACATGAAAAATAAGCTTTTATGCAGTAGCCATATCATGGTGAAACTTAAAATTGGCTATCTTAATAAAATGCCACTGCTAGGTAGGTAGGTCTAAACCTAAACTGCCAGGTGATACAAGGAGGTTGAATTACGGTTACTATTTCCTGTATTATTAGCATAGAGCATTTCCTACATCAATGATTATTAGATGTTCTGTGATTTCGTTTCCATGGCAACGTTCCATATACAACGTAGACAGTGTTTTCTCTGTCTGCGATATACGAAGACCCCTATCTCCTTCTTAGTTTGTGATCTTACGTAGTATTTATATACTCTTTGGTTTGTGATGTATCACAAACCAAAGAGTATAAGCATAAAACTAACTGCACTCTCCGGTTTTGCCCACGTAGACTTCAAACCGACTTCAAATTGTACAAAACTTAGAGGAAAGAAATAATTCTCTTTTTTTAGTTCTGTTCCAGGTAAGTGCCTAATATACTTACTTTAGTCGATTTGGGCGTAGCACATACCTCAAAAAAAATGAATTATTTCTTTCTTTTAAGTTTTATATGATTTGAAGTCGATTTAATTATTTCTAAGTTAGTTTTTAATTTCGGTGTACCTATGTCAAATAAATGTATTGTTTTCTTTGTTTCTTTCTTTATTAATTTATTTTCCGAATGGCTACAATAGAGCCGCCACATGCACATAATAGTTGGAATCTAAATGGTGATCGCAATCTTCAGCCGTGAAGGATCTAGTACCTTCAGAAATTTATTTTTATTTTAATACTGTGTACGCGTAAGCTTTCAATAATCTACCTGAACAGGAATTACCTTATGTAGGCGATTGTCGGGAATGCTAAATAAGCATAATTCGCGTGCGGAAACGACACCGCCCTTAGCACCGACAGTCGCCTCCCAGCCATCACGTATGGCACTCTTGTATAGAGTCGTCTGCCAACTCTAGCGCATATCACTTGTTGCAATCAATCAGCACCCCCACTCAAAATTCATCCCTAATATACTCTTACAAGTGGTGAGCTACTAAAAGTGGGGTGCATGCTCAAGTTATATAATAAAAAGTGAACTACAGAAAGTGCCATGGGAGGCGATTACCCGTTGTAGCAAGGCGGGTTAAGGACTTTGTTGGAGGAGCACAGCACGAGCCTGGAATGTCTATACCACCAGTGGAGCCTTCAACGCCCACCAGTGATACGACAGCAAGAGTTGTTGAGGTCCGAGACAAGAGAAACCTACGAATTAAGTACACCTACGCATTACCTACGTGTAATTTATTGATGTCGATCATACGCCCTTCGCCAGCAGCAGTTACATTTACAAGGACGCCTATTAGTCACTCGAGGATAAAATATACCCGGGCCATCTGAGTTAGTCTGGCGCCGGAGGTTAATCAGTTGAAGACTTGGAGAATGCTCAGTCTTGCTATTTTAATGCCGAGGACTGGCAGTCAGAAAATAACGGGAATACATAGGGAACGGTTTGTGGGACAGTAAATAAATGCAGAACAGGCATGGTTAAAACTACCTACACAGTCGGACGGACGAACACCAGACAATGAAAATCGCGTTGGAAAGTCGGAAAGAAACACAAAACACAGAAGACAGAACACAAACGTAAGTTCTAAAAATCATTTAGGAAATCGGAATGTTTCGGATAACAGGCAAAAGTGTTATATTTTTTTCTTTGAGTTGTTACAATGGTATTTTAAGTTAGTTATGCTAAGCGATGCGACCTGTGACCTGGGTTGTTAGCCTAATATTTCTTAAACATTTAATTCTATCCTTGTCTCTACTGTAGTTCAGATACACCGGGCGCAGCGGTTGATTCGCATCGCAGAGCACGATTAGGTACGACATAAAAAAAGTAGGTCACATAGAATAAACAAAATGTCGAATAAAATATGCGGTAAAAGTAGACTTTAATCATGTCGTAGGCAAACGTCATAGCACCATGAATAGAACGGTGCATTATATGGCTGAAGAATAACTGTAGAATAACTGTATACCTGCACGGAAGAACCGAGAGATAGTATCGCATAGTTGTAGTTATTTGCAGTATCGGTGAAACAGGCTGACCAGCCAGTTAACCAGCGCAAGTAACACACAAGCAGTGCAGTAAACCCAGGTATAGTATGCATGCGTATAAGTAGAGTCGTGGTTTCTGCAGTAAAGTTAAACCAGGCAGACAAAGCCGGTTAACCATCGCAAGTGCCACAGGCAGTACAGTATGCCTTAGAGTAATATGTAACCAAATAATGACAGATCAGTGTTGATATATTTGTGTGTACCTAAGTCATTATATAACGTTTACGATATATTTATTTTTGTTTGTCCTTTGAGTATTAAAAACAGGACCCTGATGTAAAATAAGTTACTATTGAAATGTACTTGGAGTTAAAAATAAAATACATGGAAGTTTAAAATGTACCTACTTAGAATTAGAACATTGATAATTGCGAAACATGTATAGTAACAATACACTCGGAACATGACACTGAAGGAAGTTTGAACAATAACAAAATTGTCTACTTATTGTGAAATTATGAGTTGTTAGTCAGCGAAATGTAACTTACGATAAATTGCAACTTGGAATAAATTTATGTATCAATGTGTAGGGTTGTCAACACCCAGATATGGACTTACTTTTATATAGTAATTTTTTGACAAAAAATTTATCCTTAGGGGAGAAATATTGTAGGCGATTGTCGGGAATGCTAAATAAGCATATTTCGCGTGCGGAAACGACACCACCCCTAGCACCGACAGTCACCTCCCACCACGCCACCACGTATGGCACTCTTGTAGAGAGTCGTGTTCCAACTCTCAAGCATATCACTTGTTGGTTAATTATTGTAATTGTGGTTACCTAAGAAAAGGTATTATAGCATAACCCTATGCTTTTCCAATCAGCACCCCCACTCACAATACGATACGATACGAAATACTTTATTGTATACCAAAACAAAGAACAAACAATATCAAAACTTAAATAAGGTAATACAATTGGCGGTCTTATCACTTAAAGCGATCTCTTCCAGACAACCTTTGGATGGACAGTATCAGAGGAAGCAGAAATAGACGGTGGTGTACAATTAAGAATAATTATGAATTACTTAAAAATACTTAATTATATAAAAAGTATATATGACAAAAAAAATTAATATATATATATATATATATAATTAATAAATATATATTACATAAAATAAATATATACATCCTTAACAAGCTCTCACACCTTACGAAAGGATGTCCACGGACAAATGTGATGCCATGCTTAGAGCCCTTTAGTTCTCGTACCACACCTGATCCTCTTTACAACTTAACGGTACAAATCAAATTCCTTCACTCTCAACACGGATTTGATTCAAAAGTACGTAAGTAACTTAAACTAAGCCTAGGAAACTTTTGAGCGATTAATCTCCAATCCTACATAAGAAGACCCGAACTTCTAAATAGAGCCGGACAACGTTTCCAAGGATATCACGGAAGCGAAATGCCGATAATTAGGGTGGAGCGAGCGCGAGCAAAGCGTCTCTGTTTCAGCTTGGGCAAAAATTCTTTCGTATGTCCGGATGTCTGTTCGTAATTCCGGCTGTTCTCCTCTACAGGTCGCATTTATAGAGCGATCTAGACGAAACTTGGTATACAGGTTAAACAAATTTTCAGAATTCAGAAGTCGTCGGGGATTTATGATTGGGCGTTTCAACTTCCCCCAAAAAAGTTTAAAAAGTCGGCTACTGACTATCTCTGCTTTATTTAATCCAATTTCGATAGTTCTTTTTTTATTTTGAGGACTTTAAGTTAGTCACATAAAAAAATGGTGAATATCTGATAAGGGGCTTCGGCGTGATGAGCAGAATACCTCTTCAAAATGCAGTAAATTTCTCACTTTTAAGTTTCTACCAGTGGAATCAGCCCTTTACCAATTAGGTAGGGTTTGATGGAGCTCATTGGTTATTAATATTAGTTGTACAATAAGTTAACTTGATGGCGCTACAGTGCAACACTAGATTGTTTGCACAAAAGATTTTACGTACGAGGTCTACAGCTCACAGAGCCACTAGTGATTAATTTTGCCACGATAAACAAGCGGAATTAGTAAAGACAACGCCCTGATTGCCCAGGAACCAGTCATTTCTACAAAAGTTATTCACACTTTACTTCACTTTCACTGGAATGAAATCGAACTCTTTAAAAAAATGGTTCACATCTCGTAGATATGGGGAAACAAACACAAAACAAATGGATTTATTAGTTAAATTAGATTTATATGTTTTTATAAAGCAATATTTTACGAGAGATCACCAGTACCACTTAAGAACTGAGAACTCATTGAGACCAATCAAACAAGCCTAAACTCGAAGGGATTTCATTATTTGATTGTTGGTTAATGGGTTCCTATGTCTACACCTACATCATTAAACCCACAATAACACATTAGACCAGATAACTTATCAAGACAAACCCAATGATCCCAAACTCAAAGTAGTTTCATCAAATGATTGTTGATTTCTTATGACTACCTTCCGGCTCCATCAACAGACGCTGGATACCACATAAAACCAGAGAACTCATCAAGACAAACCAAATGAGCCCAAACTCGAAGGGGTTCCATCATCCGATTGTTGAGTTCCTGTGACTACCTTCCGGCTCTTATCATCTGGTCAGCTCAATAGTACATAACGTTATTGTCATCAGAACACCCATGTGTGAAATTTCAGCATCTTTGGACGTCGTTAAATGGTGCAAAATTGACTTGCAAACTAGTCCCAAGAATAATAATACAGTGAATTATATTAAAGCTTGTTTTAAGCTACTAAACCAATTTTAGTCATAGACCTTTTAGTCTAGGCTGAAGACCAAGGAGCACACGCCGGAACATTTTGAAAAGAACTTGCCCAGACATTCTCCTTGAAGGAGCTTCTGTATCTGATACGTAAAATCAGTTACATCATCGATACATAGTATAAAACAAAGTCGGTTTCTACCGTCTGTCTGTAACGCTTAATTTTTTTCATCCCATCTATTCGAAAAACGCTGAATGGTTTCTCGAAAAGAGGGAGCAATGTAGGTCTTTTCTGTTTATAAGTATACCTGGGCCTGCAGCCTCGACATTGACAGCGATTGTTTTACTACCGAAATCGGTCGCAAAGTCCGATATATATAAGATTATAGCGGTATTTGGTAGTCTCTGCCAAATATCGATGTCAATCATGATCAATGTCAGTACAAACACCGATGAAAATCGATACCTTTTGAAAAGAACTAACAAACCTAACAGTTGCTTTCGGTATGTACCGAATTCGGTTATAAAACAATCACTATCGATATGTCGAGACTGCAGGCCGGTACCTACACATAATCGTTAGCTATTTTAGTACAAATAATTAACCAATAAAACCTTGCTCCCATAGCATTCTGATGTGTCAAAAAGGCGCACACAATTTTCATCCATATTTGTTACTAGCTGTGCCCTTGGCTATGCCTGCGTGGTAATTTTCAGGGATTAAAGTATCCTTGTGTTATTCCAGGACCAGAAGTACATATACGGTACAATATAATATTTAGCAAATTTCGTTCAGCCATCAAATAGTTTTCATCAATTGCTCGGCTTCTACTCATGGGATTGGATACCAAGTACAATAGTTTTCAAGTCAAATCCTATGCTATCCATCACTGAAAACTGCATCGCATTCGGTCCAATCATTTTCACGTGATGCACGTACAAACAGACAGGCAGACAGTATATTAAAAATGGTCTATCTTCATTGTACAGACTTTTTGTTAGTAACTGCTTTATTATAGGTATAGATAAAGTACCAGTTGGAACAAGTCCACCGCTGAACATAGGCCTCCCCTATATAACGCCACAAAGAACCGTTATTTATCTTTTGTACCACATGTTTAGTAAAAAGGATAAAATATGGTACGAACGAATTAATGCACTATTTTGTAGACATACAAAATATAGCGTGCATCATCTGGCATTTTACTTCCTTTGTACTTTTCTCCATATAGTTTGCCCCTCAGACCAAAATATTTGGTCTGCGGTTTGCCCTTTTGAATGTCAAAGTTCACGCTTCGGTTCTTGACCCTACATTAACCACATCGTTCTGGTGCTCTTATAAAGATTAATGTTGCGAATCACACATCCTTTTGGCATTTAAATTAAATTGCGGAACGATTTATATTAATCGACATGTTCGCAGCTTCCTGACAATGTTGATAGCAATAACTACACTGTTTTGTCAGAAACTCTAAAAGGCTATGGGTAAGAGTTTTCTGTTCCTTAATTTAAGGAAAAATCACAATTAATTAGTCACTTAATTATTGATAATAACTTATTGCAATCTGGCAACAAAACCACAAAACATTTTAATTTATTTGCGAGTCTCGACTAAAATAATAACATGACATGCCATAATTTACATTTTTTATATATAATATATGAATTTTATCAGCGTTTTTTTTTATTTCGTGTCTGGAACTGAATTTCTTTCCTATTAAAAGTGGTCGGTCATAGATGATAGAAACTTTATGATTTTACATGTATGATGGGCTTTAACTCCTAACTAGGTTACAACCTTGTTTATGATATACCAGTTCCCCTCCAACTACTTTACTCTAAAAATAAACAAATTAACGGTGATATTCAAATTATTTTACACGTGTCTATTAGGGACCCTTGAACATTCACCGCATTAGGGCCCAGACAAGGTCAAATGTCGGCTATGTCCTAACTGCCCATCATATCTTAAAATCCACACGGGTTATTGACCTTGACCGAACCAGGCTAAAGTTATGTGCATAATTTATAAGCAAGTTTTCATTAATTGCTTATAAAACAAATAGTAAACAAGGTGTGTAGTTTATGTGTATACCTAATCTATTACATAAAATATAACTGTAATGATAGTGATGTCTGTACGTGGAAGATAATATGGAGAAAAGTTTGGGGTGGAAAAGCTTTGTGTTTTTTTTTGTGGAAGACCTCAAATTTCACTCATACTCATTTTAGCGCGTTTTTTATGGTGTGAAGTGGCAATGGGCCGGTCACTTAACTTGAAGAACCGATAATCATTGGGGTAAACGAGTTCTAAAGTGGAGAATGCGTTTAGGTTAATCGTAGTGTAGGGCGCTCGCCGGCCAGGTGGAGTAACGACTCGCGAAAGGCGGCTGGAAGAGACTGGATAAGGAGAGCTGAAGTGGCGTTCACAAGGAGAGGCATACGCCCAGCAGTGGACGAATACGAGCTGACGATGATAATGATGAAAATGTATATAATGTAGTTGAATCCAAAAATATACCTAAATTTGTATGTTTTGTCTGGCTGATTTTCAAGTAAAAACTAGGTTACGTTCCGATTGGATGAATAGATAGATAGATAGATAACACTTTATTGCACCAAATGAAACACTTACAAACAAAAATAAACTTAAAAATATAGTACAATCGGCGGCCCTATCGCTAAGCAGCGATCACTTCCAGGCAACCGTAGGCAATATTGAGACACATGACTATATAATAGAGGCAGTTGTTGGTGTGCAAATTGTAAGTATAAACAAATAAAACAAAAATGAATTTGAACAAAATATAAATAGCAAGATAATACTAATAAATATGTAAATAGCAAGATAATACTAATAAATATGTAAATAGCAAATACTAGTAAATATATAAACATTATAATAAACTAATAAATATTTTATGTTGTACATAACATAAGTAAAAATTCTTAACCTGAAACTTTGCAACGATTGTGCTTTTTTTACAGGAACCGGTAAAGAGATTGTGATGCAGTTTTTTGAAATAGATTTTGGCTTATGAATGATATCATTAAATTATACTTAAGATTGGAGACGGGTTTTCATGGGAATTTCACTGAGGTTTGTAGCCGAAGTGTATTTCTCATTGCATTGTGTAGACTGTTGCAGAGAAGAACAATAAATTTAACTGAAAAGTTTAATGTAGTCCGCGCGGAGTTGCGGACTAAGTCGCGGGCGAAAGCTAGCAATTTTATATCACTCGTATCTTAGTGAGTGGTTATTTAAGGTGTTTTATCTTTTATGATCTAACAAATGTTTTTGCTTTTACTTCTTCGTGTCAGTAGCTGAAATATTAGGCTACTGTATGGTTTTGGACCAAAACATGGCAGCCCTCGACCGCTTGATCAGTGCCGAAGTTAAGGTCTGGTTTAGAACAATGAGCTGGACATAAAGGGAAACAGAGAAGATGCGACATTGACTGGACGGCAACACCAAAATCGTACTATACCTCATCGGTGCATGTTTTCTCGACATAGACCAACCCAGTTGGTCACTGGAGATTATGCCCTGGTGGAAGAGTTTCGGCTGGGGTATAATATAAAATCTTTAAGTCAATGTATTAAATTAAGTTTGCATATTCTGTATACTTCTTAATCAAAAATGTACATCACGTTTACAAGCCTTTATCTCCATGTATATCTATTATCTAGAAACATTTGATTGACGTCATCCAAACTGATTAAATTATGTTTCATGCATTTATTTTATGTATATGAATGTTGACCTTTTGTTTGCAATTTATTTTATGAAAATCACTATACCAAATATCTTCTTCCTACCATCTCTATGCAAATTATTTGCAAATTTATACACAAGCTCCTTTAGACCAGTTGCATACAGCTTTTGAAACAATCAATTATGAGTATGACCTCAAACATATTTCAGAATGGAGTAAATCATATGGCCTTAGTGTACTCGTAAATCCTTTAAAGACCCAAGTTATTGTAATCGGTAGTTTAAGACTAATATCTAAGATCGACTGGTTTCATCTCCCACAAGTTCTTTTCGATAGCAAACATATAAGAACAAGCGAAACTGTCAAAAACTTAAGTGTGTTTATTGATAGGCAACTATTTTGGGGACCCCAGTTTAGAGATAAGCCGTGAAGTTTATGCGTCAGCGGGTTCACTTAGAAGACTGCGCAATTTTCTTCCCACAACCACCAAACTTGCCCTAACAGTCTCTTCTGCTGCTTTTACTCGACTACGCCGACACCTGCTATTTGGACTTAACCGAAGAACAGCTGAATAAGCTAGAGCGCTTACAAAACTTTTGCATTAGGTTTGATTTTCGTACAAATCTCAAATGGTTACCAATCTGACTTTCACTGGGATACTCATGGGGATACCCTCTCTCTTCTGTACAGTGTTCTATTTAATCCATAGACCATTAATATCTCAAATAGCGTTTTGAGTTCCTTCATCTTGCCCATTCCGGTATTCTTCGTTCCACCAATACTCTGCAGTTGAATTTCCCTGACCAATCTACGATGTGTTATCACAACTCTTTTACTAAAGACTGTGGAATGCTTTGCCCATCAACATTAGAAAAGTTCAGTTGATAGCGGTCTTCAAATACATGGTGAAGAAGCACTACCTGTCATAAAGCTGGATACTATTTTATTCACACATAATTTATACAATATTCCTTTGAGATCATGCTATTTATTTATGTATATTTATATTATATCCATACTAATATATAAAAGTGAAACGTTGTCCGGTTGTTTGATTATTTGTTTGTTTGTTTGGGAGTTTTCACGCGATAACTGCTGGACGGATTTTGATGAAACTTGGAATGGAGATAGCTTATTCCCTGGAATAAAACATAGGATACTTTGTATTCCGGAGAATTGAGAGTTTCCACGGGAAAACTGTAAAAACTGGAAAAATTGTGTTTACTCGCTGTAAGAAATTGCCATTTACTTGCCATGGAAACGAAATAACAAGTATTTCAAAAAACATCAAGAGTGGCGCTAAACCTACTTTTGCATTGGTTTTTAATATCCTAGAAGAACATAGGATGTTTTTTTTGCGATAAACAGTAGTCCGCGTGGACGAAGTTGCGGGCGGGAAAACTATGTAGTTATATTATAAATTTGCCCATATACGAGTATATGTTAAATTATGTTATTTTAGTATATATTTACGTGTTTAACAAAATTTATGATAATACATTATGTAAGTACATATAAAAATATTAATTTCTATACATAGTTGTTTTTATTTATCTATTTACTTTTTGTTCCGAAGTTAATCTCCATCACTGACCGCAATGTTTATATTATATTCCTGTCCCAAAGGTTGCCTGTATGAAATTGCTAATAGCGATAAGGCCGCCTATTGTTAAACATTAGATTTTATGTATGATTACTGTTATTGTGATGTGTTCAATAAAGAGTTATAAAAGGTTATCAGTATGTATATATGAGTCACTTTAACCAAATTCAACATTAGAAACGGATAATTGTTTTTTTTTGCTATTTCCGATATATCAGCACTGTTGCGAGGTTGCCATGATCACGATAACCACATAATATACAAAAGGAAAAACATATGAATCATATTTTAAAAGCTTTTGTATAACATGCAATGTAAGTATGTATGTATATACGTTTGTTTAGTTCAAATCTTGCAAGCTGAATTAAAACCTCTTCCTCATAATCAACGTAGTGAATTTTTGCATGTTGGTTCAGTTCCTGATGACAAGCATTTTCATGGTAAGCAGGACCTGAATCGTCATCCAGACTAAGCTTAAGATACAGGAACTCTTCAACGGTCAACAGCACAAACACGAAATTTTGTGTACGCATTTTATTATGACAGACAGTTTTACCATGGCTGCGGCACTCAGGGTTGGGTCCTGACTATGGAACTCCTCAACGATTAACAGCACAGACACGAAATGTTTTGTACGTATTTCATTGTGATAGCAAGTTTCACCATGACTTGGCTATTGATAAAACATTTTAATTATTGTTAGTGCTTGCATAAACAAATATTTTAAAAGGAGCACTGATAATAATTGCATTCCCCCACCCCACCACTGTGTCCCACCAATTTGACATACATACACCACCCTAGTGCGTGGTGATTGGTGTCTGTATGTCACAGTCTGCCTGAGCCACATATGTACTGTGCCTGAGCCAAACGGTATAAACTACTCGTAGAAAGTAGGAAGGAATACGTTCGATTTTTAATAATTTAAATCTAAAGACAATGACCTTTCGACCTTATGAACGGACGTAGAGTGATGGTAACCTAACGGTTCAATAGTGCTACTTAAGGCCCAGTTCTAGCACTTTTAGCAATTTTCGATCATTTTTGAACGTCTGTATCTTGTTTTATAATTAACCCAGAAAAAATAAATATGTATCACATCAAAATTTTACATATTATCTCATACTTTGTAAACACAGAAACATGATTAGTATAAATTCACTCGATAGAAAATAAAATCAAAGGTAACACTACTTTATGCTTAGAACATTGATTGGAAAGAGATCCCGTCACTAAAGGGCGTCACAGACGATTAAGATACTATAATATTTGATGTTAAGATATCTGCATGTAAAGTATTATAGAATCTTAGGGTATCACACACGGTTAAGATACGATAATATATTGAAATTATTCATTCGCTCGATAGCCGTCCTATCAACACGTATTTCTTCACCGCTTTCTATATTCTTTCTATATCTTCCTATATATTTCTATATAAAGTATGAGTAATACGGTTTCACTATTAGATTTATTAAATAGCTCATCAGACGACGATTCTGATTTCGAATTTGATATGAAAATTGCATTAGCGCACTGTAAAAGGCGATCAATTTGGATAGAAAATCACATTAAATTTAGAAAAAGCCGCGGTGATTTAACCTTTACGCACATCTTTCTACAAAAAAGTACCAACTTATTTTAAGAAGTTGAAGGAAACTATTCTCGAAATTCATAATTTGATTAAGGAAGATATAGTGAAACAAAATACGAACATGCGGGAGAGCATTTGTACAGAACAACGACTTGCAGTATGCTAAGAACCATCTCGTTTACCTCAGCTTTCAAACATAAAAAACCGCAGCTAAATCGGTCCATTCATTCAAAAGCTACGATTCGCACCGCTCCCCCTCCCTCCTTCCATCCCCCAATTATAGCTATGAATCATCTTGTTTACCCCAGCTTTCAAACATAAAAAAACCCACAGCTAAATCGGTCCATTTGTTTGGAAGCTACGATTTTCACACCCCCTTTTCTTTCTCAACTTCCTTCTTCCCCCCATATATTTAAGAACCATCTTGATCATATCAGCTTTCGAACAGAAAAACCGCATCAAAATCGGTCCATTCGTTTAGGAGCTACGATGCCACACACACACACACACACACACACACACACACACACACACACACACACACACACACACACACACACACACACACACACACATGCACACAGTGATACACACCCTAAACTTATAACACCCGTCTCTTTATATAATAATTTTCCAATGGAAAAATTTGGGTCACGGACGAGATTCAAACTCGCACACTGTGCCTTAGCGCAGCATATATATTTACGCTAAGCAGGCATTAACAGCTATAAAAAATCATAAAAATACCCGTCTCTTTGTTCAGGGGTTAAAAATACCATCACGAATACAAAACAGAGCAACCTGTAGAGCATAATATGCTCTATTATCTTAAGATACAAAATATATCGTAAATATATTACGAATATTAAGATATTACGATATAGTTTGTATCTTAAGATAATATATTAATATATATTTTGTATCTTGGTATAGTATGTCAAGATGACATCTTTAAAAAAAACATATCGCTCGAGATCTTAAGATACTGTAAGATGCAAATATATATTATATTCGCCGTTTGAGATGGTTCATATAAATTGTATGGAGAGCAATAATTTATATTAAGATAAAATATTATAGTATCTTAGCCGTCTGTGACGCGCTTAAATGATATTAAAGATATACCAAGAGAAAGAGCTTATTATGATTGCTAAATTGGCTGGACATTTTTTAATTCAAAGCTTTAGTTTTCCTACAAATAAATTAAAACCTTAAATTTTACTCCCGAGATGTATCATCTTTCCCGGCCTTAAAATTCAACGATACCTGGTCCAGTCCTAGGCTCCGCAACAATGACTTTTCTAAGTTATGTGCGGTTTTCCATCGCTTCGTGCTTCGGAGGGCACGTTAAGCTGTCGGTCCTGGATGTTATTGATTAATTTTATTCGTTATGCCATGTCAGAGAGCCTCGGGCAGCCTGACAAAGTCTGACAACAGAGGCCAGCACGACCTCATACGATACACAAACAAACATGAACAGTCGTATTGTTTTTAGGTAAAACTCTTATAATCAATGTTTGCTTTCACACAATGAAAATAGATTTGGTCTAAATTTAAATACCGTCCATAATAATTTCTGACCGTCTTCTAATGTTCAAATTTCAACATCAAAGTTTGTTAATGCTTCAGATCCACTAGATTAAGGTCTTCACAAACTACTCTTCATCTGAGCCCCATCCTCATACATGCAAGTACAAATATTGCCATCAAAACAAAGAGGTTAATAAAAATGTATGTTTAAAAACTAAAATCTTTACCTACTTGGTCAAATATTGATATATTTATATCGCACTCGGCCCTAAAGTTTTAAATATTTAAAATGTTTGAATATTCTTGCTTGTGACTTAAGACCATACATAGTTGTGTTTTAGTTTTTGAACTTGGGATTATAATATATATATATATATTTGAAATGTGCTTAAGCCCTTTCATTCGATACCAAATAGCTTCTTTTTTTTTCTTTTTTTTTTTTTTTTTTTATTTCCCTTCTTTATGTCCTCTAGAGGGTGCCATATTCAATTTAATATAACGTTACATAGCCAATGACCAGTGGACAATGAAGACGCTTCCAATGATACCTCATTTGTCAAATAACGTTGAGTAGTTTAGAAGTTATGAGGGAACAGCTGAACATACCCACCGACATACATGCATACATACATACATACCGGTTAAAATCATATCACTCCTTTTTGCATCACCGTAGTCGGGTCAAAATTGACTGACTCCACACCACTAAATCGAATGTGAAGCACAGCAAATGACAGCTGAGTGTGTGTGCGTGAGAGGATAATTTGTGGTTGATACATAATTTCGTCACAAAAGACTGCATTGTTCTTGATTTTTTCGTGAGAACTTGACAAAATTAACATGACTAGCAAGGCCGAGATCTTGCTGCGATGTGGCGGCCGATTGGTATAACATGGTGTGTGTGCGTGTAATAAAATTAGTAAACATTTTGAAGAAGGGCTCTTCAACTTTAAACGGCCTCTATAAGTTACAAAGAACTAGCTGTTGGCCGCGACATCATCCCCGTGGACTACAGTTTATCACAATAAATACTCGTAGTATCATATGTCCTTCCCCACGGTTCAAGCTATCTCAGTACGAAATTTCATAAAGGTTACTTCCGGTTTTATTATATTAGTATAGATGTAAGGATCTTTTTATTTTGTGTTTTTTTTTTCTGGTGGTTTAGTACGAGTTATTATAGTACTATAATACTGTAACAGCTCTGCCTACCTCTCTTACATTAAACATAATGCATTCATAAATTTCCCCCTATTCGGCGCATTCGGCGGTCACAAGTTAAACCAGGGTTCCCTCGCCGCCATTTCTAAGAGATCTAAATTACTATTACCGGGATTATTAAATTTGTTCGCCGAAACTATAATTTAGTTTGGAATATTGTGCGGAACCGCAGCGTTATATTATGTGGAGTTTGTGAAACCGTGGCGTGTGACGTATGGAATAGTAATTAAGTTTTAATGAAAATTATGGTTTCGACAACGTGATACCGCAAACGAATTTAGTTTTGAGTTAGGTATTATACTATGACGTTACATCTATACTTATAATAAAACTGTAACAGGTACAATTCTGTACATTGAAGATACTTAGAAATATTTTTTTCGAGGCGCTTCTGTTTTCCATACTGAAGCCAAATCTGTATTTTTTTCATTTTTGTCTGTCTGTCTGTCTGTCTGTCTGAATCTTGGACGTACATCACTCCGAAATTACTGAATGAATTCAAATGAACCTTGGCATGATTTGAGTTCATACTGCCCGAGAAATTAAAGAGTTCTGCTGGGTAGAGGTTGAAAGTTATTTCAACGAATACTTATCACGCTGAAACTACTGGACGGATTTTGATGCAACTTGGCACAGTCATAGTTTATATTATGATGGGTAAAAATTGAGGATACTTTTATCCCGAAAAAATAAAGGGTTCCTGCAGGGTAGGGGTCCAAATTCGGTTCATTGAAGATATGTTGTAAAAAAAAATGGAGGCTGTCATGTATTCAATACTAAGGTCAAAACAGTTTTTTTGTCTTTCTGTCTGTCTGTCTGTATCCTGGCTATGCATCACGCCGCAACTACGGATTGAATTCAAATGAAACTTGGCATTATTTGAGTTAATACTACGAGGTAATTAGGACATTGGATACTTTTCATACCGGTAAATTAAAGGGTCCCCGCAGGATAGGAGTATTTTATTTGGAGTTGGTATTCATGTTTTACGGTTTATAGTTACTACCGTACCGTAGTTCACCTCCATGATACTCATGGAATATTCCTCCAAATTTCAAATACCTAGGTCCACCGGTTTAGGCTGCGCGTTGTCTGTCAGTCAGTCAGTTAGTCAGTAGGTATGTCACGGTACTATTTTATATAATCTGCCCAAAAGTGAAAGGCATCTATACTTATAATACAGGACTACGAGTAGGTACGAAAAGGTCTATACGAAGGAGATAATTTAAAAAAAAGGTCTATTGTAGTTAAAATAAACTACAGAACAAGTTATGTTTTTTTTAAATTATGTTTGTTATTTTGTTTGTTTGTTGTACACGCATCACGTAAAAACTACTGTGAAACAATTGCGATGCAATTTTCACTGTTAAGTAGTTTAAAGTTTGACTTAAAAAGTGGTGTACTTATTAACTCAATCCGAAGAGTAGAAGCCGAGCAATCGATAAAAACTTTTTGACGGCTGAAGGAATTTTGTTTATATGTTGGTATATTGGTATTTTAGCCTAGAGAAATGGCCACGCGTGCGAAGCCGCGGGTACAGCTAGTCCTCAATATTTATAAACACTATGTAGTTTAACTTCTCAATGTACTAAGCTTCATACATAATTTATAGAAGGTCAAAAAAAAGGAAAATTAAAAAATTAAATAAATTTTACACGAGCAGTATCATTTCGATACCAACTAAAACACAGCGGCGGCGCCCTCTCCGCCGTGCGTCATTCCTTTTTTATGTGTGGGCGTCGCGGCATCTAATATCGATAAAAATTGTTATTTTACGTTTAATTTAGTGAAATTATAGTGCAATAGTTATTTAAAAATTATTGTGATGGGGAAAAGAAAAAGGGAACCTCATAACTCCAAACTACGACGAAAAATAAAATGATATTTGGAACAAAGGTTATTCAACTTTTCAACTAGTAGGTACGGATGATGAAGGTTAAGTTCATGTTAATTATTACGTGCAAGTCCAAAAAAAAAATGCATTATTTCGTATGACATAAATTAAAACCCATGTCTTTTCATGCTCTTGTTTTTTCGTCGTTGAAAAGTACTACATTAATTTGCAGAGATTTTAACTACCTACATATTTAAATTTTAAATTTTCTTAAGAAAGTATGCATTATTGTGATTACTTTAGGGTCTAGTATTGGTGTGCTATGGTCCATAGTATTTGCCTTTATTACTTTAGTTATTACGTAAAATTAAATGGGATCTGTCCAAGGTCAAAGTAGCTGTGATTGAAATACATGACTTTTATGCGTCAAACTCACATGAGCACGGCTGATAACAAATTAGTTTAGTGGCGTAAAGTGATTACGTACAATGACTTTTAAAAAAAAACTACGCCTGAATACAGCAGCTTGTAAAATATGTATGCAGTCTAGTGGCGTATCGTGAATACGTATCATGGCTGATGATAACATACATAGTTATATCAACTGCAATAGTTATTGCGCGAGCGCTATACCCACGATATCACCTTAACTTGCACAATGTCTTCACATTCAGAACTGTCAAACAACGAGGACTGAGTATGATCCCCGGTATATAAACTACCGCCAGCATACCGGTCGTAGGTAATCCTAAACACTTCAGACTGCTGTCTAATACTTAGGTCATCTGTGCTCAGGTCCAGGCCTCAGCTCAAACGATGCACCATATCCTGCAGCACCAGAGCTTATATTGCCAGCAATACTAAATGTGTTGAGGAACCAGTAAGATAAATTATTATGCCGGCTATAAATGATAAGAAAGATTAACGTTGGGGTGAGGAATGTCAAAATGGGTAAAAGAAACCACAAGCTTTTATTAAAGCTCAGTACCTGAAAATTCTACCATATTGACAGCACCGAAGTTCAACCTAAAATCACTGAAGTTTTATGCGAAAGCATCAAACATTGGGACAAACTCCTTAAAAACACCTTGGTAATAAACTTAGTTTAGGAATAGCTGAACTTATCTAATTTTGCTTATTCTCTGATGAAGACAGATTTTCTTGACTACCTTCATGATAACATCTAGACATACCTAGATGAAAGCTAATAACTATATCGGTTCACAAGAAGTTTAGTTCTAAAAATACTTACGTAATAATGGGGTTCACTTCTTTCCGAGTAAAAAGCCTTAGAGAAAAAGCCAGGCAACAGGTACGCTGTAAAGTACCAACAGCCCGCTCAGGTACCAATAGATCAAAGCTCCCAAACTAGGTAGGCAGAAACTAAGACTATTTCTAACTAAACAGCCCTGCAGGGGTGGAGAGTGCAGCTTACTAAGAGCCGTGCACTGTTTACTTCGAAAAAGGACATCAGGGCTTGCAGAAACCAATTAAGTATAATTATACATGTAAATGGAGTCACTTTAGACTAATAGTATTGTACGACAACTAGCCCTTAAAAATAAAGCTTTGTGTATATCCTTAGATCTCTCAAAAGCATTTGACACTGTTTCTGTTCCCCTTTTAATTAGTAAGATGGAGAGCATCGGCATACGTGGTGTTGCACTGGTCATTTTTTTCGATTACCTATCCGGCAGAAAACAAGTGAAAAAAGTGTGCTATGATTGACGACTTTATTAGTTCTGATGAGACACTTTCTTATGGAGTGCCTCAGGGTAGCGTCCTGGGCCCAACCCTTTTCATTATATATATATATATAAATAACCTCTGTAAATTAACAATGCCAAATTGCAGAATATTTACTTACGCCGATGATACTGCTCTGCTAGTACATGGTGATAGTTAGGAGGATACTCAGGTGCATGCAGAGCATGTTCTTAAAATAGTAATGGAATGGCTGAGTGATAACATAATGACATTAAATGTTGAAAAAACAAAGTACATAGCTTTCTCGTCAAACATGCAATCGCAACCATCACTCTAGTCTTTTAAAATAAGAGCTCACACATGTAATAATCCTGTTACATCTGACATCTGTACTTGTCTTCAATTAGCGCGTACTGATGAACTGAAATATTTAGGCGTAATTGTGGACAGTACACTAAGCTGGAATGGGCAACTACAAGCTATGATCCCCCGTGTAAGAAAGCTTATGTGTCTCACAAAAACTTCGATTGGTTCTATCAGCAGATGTCTTGAAGACAGTATATTTTGCCTTAGCTTAGTCAATCCTCTCATACTGCATTGCAGCGAGGGGGTTATCTTTGCTACGAATATGCTCCGAGTTGAAAGAGCTCAGAGAGCAGTGTTAAAGGTGATGGGAAGCAAACCGTACAGATATCCGACTACCCAGCTGTACAAGGAGTGCTCGGTGTTGACCGTACGACAACTCTATGTGCTACAAGTGATTCTTCGCAAGCAGCAATGTAAGAAGGTGGTAGTACCATGGCTCCAAAATCTAACTTACCAGGAGACTGAGGATCTCCTTAAAGTAGCTCAGTAATAACATTAAGTATTAATATTTTATCTATGGGCTTTCATACAAAACCTATTATGTCTTAAGCGCATGCGTAATGAACACACACTCATTCATACACACACCCTCTTTCCCTCAAACACAAACACGACCCCACACACATGAAAAGTAACCCACCTTCACAGAAAAAAAAACAAGATTGAGTATAATTAAAAAAATATGCAAATCTATGTAAAAATTATATATATTTTATTTATTTATATTATTGTAAATATTTATTATAATATTGTTAAACCAATTTGAAAATGATATTGTTGTAATATAAATAAATAATATGTTCTATAAAATTTTACACCTAATGCTAATACATTTATATTGGAATTGTACTGTTGTCAAATTCTAAGGTAAAATTTGTACTAATTTAAAGTAATTACTGGAAAGCACTAGCTACCAAGATACGGGTGTTCTATCCAGTTTAGTAGGTAGGGCCGCAAATTCATTGTACAATTTTTCATGCAATAAATAAATTTATTAGTTTATTTATTTATTTATTTATTACTTTGTCAGCATTTGTGTGACTAAAGACTCAGTAATTCTAGACTTTAAAAAAAGTCCTAAAATCTCTTTCCAATAAGACAACTCCTCAAAAAATGAGCCACTTATAATTTATGTTCAGTAACTAAATTATAACAAAAGCATCAAGGATTGTCGAATCCAAACTATTGACTTCGAGGTACATAAAAGGGAGCAAATAAATGCCATAAAATGTTGTATAGAATATTTATCTGAATATTTGAAAGGGATGCCATGTAACGTCTCGTTTAATCATCAAATAATTAAAATAAATTACATGTTCGTCAGGCCGCCTTTTGACATGGCTTAACTAATCAATAACAGCTGCGACTGGCAACTTAACGTGCCCACCAAAGCACGCAACGATGGAAAACCACACTAAACTTAGGAATGGCATTGGTTGCGGAGTCCAGGACGAACTTGCATAGTATACCGCTAGGCTACTATTGCTCTACATACTGAAATTTTTTGTAGTAATAAGAACACAAGAACAAATAAAGAATTATATAACACCCGAAACCTTTGAAATTCTCATCTCATTTTATAAATTTCTGCTAAAGTGAACGCTTCTACTGACATAAAATATTCTTTATATACAATTCAGTCTTCGATCAAGTTGATCGAAGAAATCAGTAGGTACACATTTTTGACTAAAAATTTAGGCAGGATAAGTATAGAGTATCTCCTTTTTGGAGTTATTTAAATATTTAAGACATACAAATCGAGTAAGTGTCAACTCAATAAAAAGATACCGAATATATATAAGTCTACGATATATGATAACGCTCTTATTCATACAGTTAACCCTCCGTCACTATGCATATCAGTACATAAGCTTTCTTAATAAGATTAAATCAACAGTTTGATATTCCTATTGACACAATGAAATCGAGTATTTGCTGAGTTGGTATTGGAACCTTGAATACAAGATGAATGAACTTTTTAGTTGGAGCACTAAAGTATTATTTTTGTAACACATTTAGTTGGTCTGCTTCATCTTTAGCAATTAGGTATATTTGTAGATCGTGTATATCGTTAGGTGTGTGTTTTGTTTTACTTACCATCTTGTTGTATTCAGAGATGAACGTGCAAGCGTATACTGTGAGTTTCGTTCTCAAAAAACAAGCACGCAAGCAAGATGGTGTAATTGGTTACTTACTTTACTTTTATAATTGGCCAAAAGACGTATATCCATTTTTTTCCTTTTTTCATATAGGGCAAAATTATAGTCGCCACTTTAAAAGTTTAAGATTGCACCTGTCATTGTCAGTGGTCATTCTAACGTGACTTTGACAGGAACTCTTCTCTTCATTCGGGGCTGCCAGCTTTGCCTAGGACTGAAATAAATTGGGAACTAGCAAATGCTTGGTGACATTTTGGTAAAACAATATATTCCAAGCTTTTAGCGGTAAAATCATTAATTAGATTATTAGCATATTACATCGCTATTTATTTTCCTTATACCCCGAAGATTTTTAGTTGGCTAGTTTCCAATTCGTTACGTAATTCTCGAAACATCGAAGTGAGGGAGCTTAGGGTCAGGGACGACACTGGCAAGCTGCAAAAGTGATTTTCGCTACAAACTAAATAGGAGATATGGGTTTTTTTTTTTACTACATCGGATTGGCTGATTATTCAAAATAACTAGCTTAAAAGCAAAAATACACGCCTGCCCTGCCATAAAAGAACAAAATTATTAATTATATACTGTTGGAATGTGCTTATCAAGGCCTTTAATTTAATATGCATACTGTAAAATACGTAGCTTTCGCATACTGGAGCCAAATTGTGTTTTCTAAAAAAAAACTTATGTTACTCAGGGGGATGTAAGGATTCTAACGATACCCCATACGTCTAAATCTGTTCAGCAATGCAAACATACTTAAATCCTAAAAAAAATACACTCCTTTTTTGGGCAGTCGTGTAATAACAAATTCGCCAGACATCCTTGAGCCGTACAACTTCTGGAAAATCCCTTAGGACTTTAGAATTTGGGCCTTGATTGAAGGCCAGATGGTCACTTGTGAAACCACCGAGGCTGTGCGGACCTTCACCATCTCCTGCCAAGGAAGCCATCGGCAGTGTTTCCCTTGTGGACACGATCAGCCATAGTACATACATATACGACCTTCCCTATTTCCAGAGGTAAGATAAGAATTAGGCTGAAACATACACTTTTTCTATAGGAAGATGGTCACTCCTTGCCACGCCTTTTTGTGAATCGAAGATTGACATGGATTTTGTTACTAGAGTAGTCAGGGCCCTCATCTAAAAGTCGCCGGGTTCACATAGACCCTCGTGAATCGTGGAAGATGGTCGCGGCGTTTTTTATGATTAGAATAGAATCTGATGTGATAAATGTGCAAAAATTATGTTTGTGAGAAATGAAAGTTAGATATTATTGTTATATCTAACTTGTCTCATTTCCTTACATCCTGAATACTGGCTAGGCAGTTCATATACTTTCACATAATGTTCAGTCTTTTAAAACATTTTACAAGCGTAGACCGTTTTGTCCGCTCGAGAACAAGTAAAATTATTATATAAATACAAAAAACCCGACACCGAACAAAATTATTGAATCCGAGCTGAGCTGCAAATATAATCACTATAATAATATAACTAAACACACTAATGTTATAAAGACGAAAGTTTGTATGTAAGGGGTAAGGGTGTGTGTGTGTGGGACGGCTGAACGGATATGGATTAAGTTTGGTACGGAGGTAGCTTATAACCTGGATAACACATGGGCTATTTTTATACCGAAAAATGTGTGGTTCCTTAGGGACGCGGGTGAATCTGCGGGGCACTAGTATTTAATTAATTTTCATGTTTCCTTTTTATTAAGATATTTTAGTTTACTTTAATAGTTGCAATTGCAACATTAGACTATAGTATTTACATTAACTTGAATTATCAAATATGTAAAATTTTGTAAGAAGCCTAAAAGTAAATTGGTACTGTTTAGTTATACGAATTATATATTAAAGACCTGTATTTTGATACCTCTCTCGATAGGATTTGGTAATTTTTTGTTCCGTCTCATCATTCAAAGTAAATAAAAAATAAAAAAAACTTTGTCTTGACACTTCATATATCCTACTAGTTTACCCGCCCGCGACTTCGTACGCGCGGATTACTGTTTATCGCGAAAAAGCCATGCTATTTTCTTATAGGATATTAAAAACCAATGCAAAAGTAGGTATAGCACCACTCTTGATGTTTATTGACAGACTTGTTATTTCGTTTCCATGGCAACAGACCATTTTGTAGTGGCAACCGTTCCCTACAGCGAGTATTCAACATTTTCCAGCTTTCCCGTGGAAACTTACAATTTTCCGGGATGAAAAGTATTCTATGTTTTATTCTAGGGTATAAGGTATCTCCATTCCAAATTTCATTAAAATCCGTTCAGCCGTTATCACGTGAAAGCTCTCCAAACAAACAAACAGACAACGTTTCACTTTTATATATTGGTATGGATAGCACTAACGTGATGAAGACGAATACGTCATTTATCAAAATCCATCAAGCCGTTTAAGCTGTAGGACGCGCCTTAGAAACGTACATATATAGAAACATACATTCAACCCAAACACATAACCCTCAGTCGGGTAAAAATCACACCCACCCGCATCTTCAGTTACTCCGTGATCATGGCGCATGCAAGAGTGCTGAAATATTAGAAACTCAAAACAAAAAAAAAATGTAACTACATTCAATATTGCGTTCATAATGTTGACTTTTGTGTTAGTGATCATTTCAGTTTAAAAACTTATTTATTTTGCCTATCTTTGGTTTGCACGTGTAAAGATAAATGTGTACACCGCGTTCTTTTCTATAATTCAATTTTATATATTCAACTTAGATACTATTAGTACTGTCACAACACCATCGCTCTTTATCTGAGCTCACTTTCAAGAGTTTCAAGTAATTCACATATTAACTGGCTTCCAATCTGAAACTAGCGTGAACTACACTACTGCCTCACTTTGTTTACGACTACCGTGCTATACCATACGCCATCGGGCGTTTTCTAAAGCTGTCCATTTTTGGGACTGGAGAAAAAAGGGTAGAGGGACCCTAATACGATCACTTCGACGTCCGTCTGTCACGAAAACGGGACCGAGCCCAATTTCAGGCAGGCTTGTTACCGAATATGTTTGTGAGTTTTTGAATCAGGGCTTTGAACTGGGTGGTGTTTTTTTTGTAACAAGTGTAATAAAGTTCGTATTACAGCAAAACTGCGTCAATGGTTTATGAAAAATCTCATGGGTATATTACGTGCACTATTTTTTATAATAATAGGGAATTGACATAATATTGAAAATAGACAAAAGAAAGTAAATATAACTAGAAAGGGTCAAAGCGCCCCAGGAAGCAAGTACAGTTCCACCCAGTAACTCGCATCTCTCAGAAGTCATATACGTGTATATACAATTGCTTTATTTCTGCTACCAAGTATTGCACAAACGTTAGCTTATTACCGACTAGGTTTTATCTTCTCTTAGTTGCCAACTGAAACCATCTAAGTCTCAAAGCTAGTTTATATTTTCAGTATCAGCCACGTAGCCGCTAATGCAAACTCCTATCTCAAAGTTTGACTTTTTTTAGCAATCTGCAGGCCGCTCGTAAAACTCGGGTTTATGTTTTATGTCATGGTCATGGACATAACGACATTAGGCATTTTATGTAAATTACAGGACTGTACATATCTCGTGGGAAATAAACGTGTACTATGCTGGTGATATCTAGCATGATATATTATTTATATCGTCGACACTTTAGGGCCTTGGGTACGGCGTAAAAATGATGTTAAAGTTTAAAGGATACAAGTTTAAATGTAGAACTTATTTACTGTTACTACGCGTCATTGTTACGCAGGAAAAGTGATTGATAAATTGTATCCAACATTCAAAACATCATATTTTTTTGAAGCAGGCGTTTATTAACTAAACTAAAATACAACAAAATACAAACAACTAACTTTCTGACAACCTACCTAACCTTTCTGATCTATTATTAGCTCAAAGGTAGTCCAACTTTTTATTTATTTACCTGAACATTACTAAAAAAATAAAAACTCATTACATATTACAAAATAAAGTTATATTAGTTATATAAATTACATAAAATGAATCATGCGTAAATACAAGAAGTAATAAAAAGCAGAATATAATTATGTACAAATGTATGGACATATTTTCAGCATGAATGTATAATTAATTAATATATTTATTATAGAAAACCAACAGCGTACTTAATTAATATTTCAATTTTTATGGTAATTGCAGGGCCTTTATAGATTTCACATTATTACTATAGAAAGTTAGTTTTTTTTTTCTTTAGTAAGTTAGCAAAGATAAGACATTTGATAATAAGTGACACACAATCCTCAATTATGTATGTAAATAAAATTATTATTTCTGGAAATTTTATGTACAAAATACCATTACCATTGTTATCTCCTATCAGCACATTATTACCTGTTAATCATTGGAATAATTATTTGTTCCAACAGTATTTACAATATTATATCATGACTATCATCAGCCTTCATCTGTCCACTGACTATATCATGATAATAAAGATATACCGAATATACCAATAAAACACAAATATACCAATAAAACAAGCCAATGAACTGACAAGCAATATCAGATGCAAACCTTCCCTAGAAATCACACACATATTTACACAAAAAAAAATAGGCATGCATATGATTTCCCAAGATACTATGCAGATAAAAATAATTTGTTAGAGTATTAATCTATAAACCTTTACGTATGACTGAATTCAGTTTCTATTAATGTAACTCCTCATAACTCGTATTTTTTTTCTATATTCTTGCATTCAGTACATTACAAAATTATGTATTAGGCGTGGTTTTAGTATTGCTACACCCTATTCAATGTCAATAGTCTTATAAATATTCACAGAAAATTTAAAAGCAATCTCGTTATACATAACACACCCATAGATTGTGTCACTCATATTTTCTCTTTCACAATAGCTGCTCTTGACCTTTCCTTATATATAATATTGATTTATGGTAAGCTTTACGACTCTATAAAATTCTAAATCATATTTCCCTAACAAACAGCATTCAATAAGCTTTCCACTCAAGTAAATTTCATCACACGAATAAAAAGGTCAGTCTTAAGAAGTCTCAAAGGTAAGGAAGACTCGGCAGAGAAACTTTCTCGGGTGTATTCACGCTACGTGAACTTTTGAGGACCGTGCGTAGAGTTCTTGTAAAATAGAGGACTCTATAAAGAGAGGTTGTAATTTTAAGAGCTTAACTTTGATGCAATTTTGCTAACCTTTACAAAATACATCAATACGGTTTCGTACATCAATACGAAAAACGTGACTCTTATTCGATTATTCACTTGTTTCTGTCCGTTTAGTTTACCTTGAATTCTACAAAAAAGTACAAAGTTTATACAGTCGCTTTTGCATGGTGAAATTTATCTCAATTTAAGTTATCATTTCATGTATTTTTTCTCAAGTATACATTCGTATTATTTCGTATACTTGCGCGCCTGAATCCTTAATACCAGATTACCTACATGTAATAGTAGTTGAAGCTCGCGATAGTTTCAAAATAAAAAAGTGCGTAGTAGAATTATGCCAGGCATTTAAACTTGACTTATCATTATTGCTAAATCGAGCATGTTCACATTCACAGGAGCTAAACGCGAAAAGTAGGTGTTAAATTCTTTGTTTTCTAATAGTACTTTTAGATTACGAGATAATATGACACCCAGCTATATTTGCTAAAAATAAATGTATCTGTAGTGGCCAAATTGTAAAATGGCTGGTCGTTATGTAATAAAGCAAATTCTAGAATTCATCCACAACATAATATATCCATTATCTTTTTATACTCACAATAATTACAAGGTGCCATGAAAGCAGAGTCCGAACAAAAACAAAAAAAAACGCTTTAATCATAGGTTATTAGACTTTACTTAATTCAATTCACATAATATGGCACTCTTAAATAAACTTAAGTATAAAATAAAATAACTTATTTATGTATGAAATTTACATGGTGTGTTAGAACCCGGACAAGAGAATCTGTATATCTGTATCTATATATCTGTATATCTGTGTATCTGTATCCAACGTCTTCCTGCGTTTTAATTTACAAGTATTATAATTTCTTTAATATTAGGCAGCACTACAAAAAATATATGAAATAATCTACCTACTTACATTAGTACAAAGAGGAAACTGGCTAAAGTGGTGACCTGCGACCAGTGAACACATCACAATGTCTGAAGACGAAGCAGCTGCAAAGAATAGTACGAACAACAAGACAACACACACAACAACAGCAAGAACAGCTTGAAGAAGAGCTTGACTCAACAGCAAGAAGTGGAGATGATTGGAATCAAGTCCCGAATTCCACAACTTTGGCGAGAGAAACCTAGATTATGGTTCACCCAATTCGAGACGATGATCGCTTGTCAGAAAATTGGAGATGAAATCAAATTCGGCCTAGTCGTCACGCAGTTGGAAAAAATCGTCGATTTTTTAACTTATCTAAGTGACATTATTTCGACACCACCTAATACCGGAAGATATGAAGAGGTCAAATAACGCTTACTGTCCGTATATAAAGAATCAGAAGAAGACCAGCTCAGGAAACTTCTGAATGAAACGGATCTCGGAGATCAGCAACCTTCGCAATTACTTCGACGTATGAGAGACTTGGCACGTAACAAAATACCAGACACTACCTTACGCATGTTATGGAGTGGACATTTACCAAGATCGATAAGGGCTGCATTATCGGTTAGCGAGGAATCGAAGCTTGATTCTTTGGCAGCCATGGCAGACAAGATGCATGAACAGACGAGGGAGCTAAACAGCGTGTGTTCCTGTCAACTCCATGCTTCAACCTCACAGCAACAGCCACCAGCAGTACAAAATAATGACGTCATTAGCATGATCGAAGCTCTAACGAAAGAGGTTGCTGCTCTAAAGGCAGACAGATCATATAACGGTTGACAGTCCTATCGCGGCAGAGGCCAATCTCGCTCACCTTCGTCATCAAGGCAGTATAATAGAAACGAATCTATATGCTATTTTCATCGCAAATTTGGACACGCTGCCTACAGATGTCGGAGCCCATGCAACTTCCACGCTTGGAAGAATAACAGTCAAGAGAGATCGGGAAACTAATGAAGACTGAAGCTGAGGTGGGAGCCAAAGTCGATGAATTATCTGCATACCGCCTATTTATAAAGGACATATCTACGGGACTACATTTCCTCGTCGACACAGGTGCCAACGTGTCCGTTCTGCCAGTTCGTTTGTCAGATTGTCAGAGCTGCATTCCAGACAACTACCTGTTTGCCGCTAATAAGACGCCGATTCCTACATATGGAGAACGCACCATATCTCTTAATATCGAAATGAAACGACCTTACAGTTGGAGGTTCGTGATGGCAGCAGTCAGCCGGCCGATAATAGGTGCTGATTTTCTACATCATCACGCACTACTTGTAGATCTTCGAGGACGAAGAATCATTGATCAAGAAACGAATATGTTTGTACGTGGTTACCTAACGCCACTTTCAGAAGACAACATACGCACCATAGTCTCTTGTATGCCATACCACAATCTGCTTGAAAAGTACCCAGATATCACTCGACCATCACTTCAGAAGAGATGCAATACCAAAGTTGAACACCACATAATGACGACCGGAGCGCCCGTTTATGCGAAAGCTCGTCCCCTTCCACCACAAAGTACAAAGTAGCAAAAGAAAATTTTCAGGAGATGATGAACCAGGGTATCTGTCGACCATCTAACAGTCCTTGGGCAAGCCCTTTGCACATGGTTTTGAAGAAGGACGGCTCGTACCGGGTGTGTGGCGACTATCGACGACTCAACGCCATCACGGTTCCTGATCGGTACCCTATTCCACGCCTGCACGATGTAACGTCTCACTTCATCCCACGTTGTTTTTATTTCGTTTAGTCGAGTTTTCACTTAGTATCAACAAAATAAGTCCACTCTCACAATAAAATAAACAGTCGATAATAAACAAAGAAATACGAATAAAAAACCTACCTGCCTTAAAATGTCTATGTGTTGTCAAGTATTTTTTGTCTTTGAATTAATATGACCATTCTACACGTTATGTAATCTAAAAGTTACAGTCTACAGAAGTTTAACTAAGCCAATACGACTTGTTGCAAACAAATTTTCACCGCAATATCTACTCCAACGCACCGTATTGAATGAGCGTAATACAGGTTCTGATTGAAACAGAATGGGTGGTTGCTACGCTAAGATTACGAACGCGACCATAAGAGAACAATAGAAAAGATAGATAACTATCTTGTGGTGACGAATGGTTCTTTTTTATCGTCATTTTGATGCTGGCTGAAATTATTTCTAATTTATTTTGCAAATAATTGTGGTCAATTTTTTGTCTTTAAATACCTGTTTTACATAGTGAAAAAAACCCCAATATTGCGGTATTTTTTCTTCCCTGGTACCTAGAGATACGATCGTCGACCAGCACGCTGCCACGGGTCTTTGGACACCTGCCCCCCGGGAGATTTAAAGAAGGCCTATTACTTAGTCAAAAATCGTGAAGAAGACATTAAGAAGACGGCGGTCATAACACCATTCGGCCTGTTCGAATTCACGAGAATGTGTTTCGAACTGCGGAACGCTGGCCAGACATTTCAACGCGACATTGACAACGTCATGAGAGGTCTTTCCGTATTTTGTTTCGTCGACGACCCTCTCGTAGCATCTGAAAATGAATCTCGGTACCAACAGGAACTGGAAGAAGTGTTCAAGCGGCTCAACGAGAATGGTCTACAAATTAACGTAGCAAAATGCATTTTCGGTCAAAAAAAGCTAGAATTTCTGGGCTACACAATAACTTCCAAAGAAATCACACCGGCCGAAGAGAAAATCAGGGCCATCACATTGTACCCATTGCCAGAAACCATCAACGATCTCCGCCGATTCTTGGGGATGATAATTTTTTACCGGGAAAGCATTCCTCATGCAGCAGAAAATCAAAAGAAACTCAACGAGTATCTCCACAATGCAAAGAAAAACGATAGGAGAAAAATACCATGTAATGGCATCACTGAGAAGGCGTTCCAACAGTGCAAGCAAGATGTCGCAAACGCAGCCCGTCTTGCTCACTCATCGATTGATGCCCCATTTGCACTAATGACAGACGCTTCAGAGACCAGCGCTGGGGCTGTAATACAACAACGAATTCAAGGCAGCTGGAAGCCACTTGGATTTTTTTCAAAAAAAATCAACGCCAGCAGAAATACAGCACATATGATCGGGAGCTCTTGTCTATTTATTCGCCGAATATTTGAAGGGCGAGAACTAATCATCTATACGGACCATAAGCCACTTCTTCACGTACTGACAGCAAACAGCAAAACTGAAACCCCTCTGAGAACACGATACCTGGAGTACATCGGGCAATTCACTTCGAACATACAGCATATTTCCGGAGAAAATAACGAAGTCTCTGACGCACTTTCAAGGGCACCTATAGATGCAATAACGTGTCCATCGCCTATCAATTACAGTAACTTAGCTAAGAGCCAAAGAGAAAATCGGGCCTTGCTACAAATGAAGAAGGAGCAGAAACATGACCTAAGGGATATTATACTTCCGGGCACTTCAGCGAAAATAACTTGGGAAATATAAAAAAAAAGTCTACGAAAAAAGCTCGTCCCTACATAACGGAAGAATTTAGAAGAACGAGCAATTCACGACCTAAGTCATCCGGGCGACAAGGAAATTAGTCACAACACGCTACTTCTGGCCATCGATGAATAGCGAGGTGAACAATTGGACGAGGTCATGCCTACAATGCCAGCGCACCAAAATACAACGACACACCAGTTCACCAATTGAGGCATTTGAAGAAGCGGAGCGATTAGCACACGTTCACATCGATATAGTTGGGCCACTGCCTACATCTTCGGATGGTCACCGGTATCTGCTGACTATGATAGACCGCGCTACCAAATGGCCAGAAGCTTATCCAATAACGGAAATAACCGTTGAAAAAGTTGCTGAAACATTATACAACGGATGGATTTCAAGATTCGGATCTCCTAATAGAATTTCCACGGATAGAGGTTCACAATTTCAGTCAGACTTGTTCAACAAGCTAATGCATCGAATGGGAATTGAACGATGCTACACTGCTGCATACCATCCTCAAGCAAACGGAATGATAGAACGATGGCACAGGACATTAAAAACGGCATTGACAGCCAGACTCAATACTGCAACATGGACTCATGAACTGCCTACTGTGTTGCTCGGATTGAGAACAGCAATTAAGGAAGATATCGGCATCAGCACGGCAGAATTGCTCTACGGACAGACACTACGGCTGCCCGGAGAGTTTCACGGTGAATCTGCCAAACAATGCAATTTACCTTCGAATTTTATGAACCATCTAGGCGAAGCACTAAAGAAGGCACAAGCACAAAGAAGAAGTCTGACGTCACGGGCAGCATTCATTCACAATGAGTTACTTAACAGCACGCACGTCTTTATTCGTAACGATGCATACAGACGGCCGCTAACTCCTGCTTATAATGGACCCTTTCGAGTGCTGGACCGCGGCGAAAAATACTACAAAGTTCAGCTACCCAACAGGAACGACAACATTTTCATCGATCGACTTAAGCCGGCATTCTTCATGAACCCAGATCAACCCATCACAACAGGTCAAATGGGAAACTTCTACGTAACCAAATCTGGAAGATCGTCAAAACCCCCTGTTCGCTTCACTTTCACAGGCAGGGGGAAGTGATGTAGCATACATCAGACGGTTGCACCGCTTAACAGAGAGCGCCGTAGCTGACTGATGCGCGCGCGCATGACTCGAGACATGTAAGCGGCGGCAAAGGCGAGCTGACAAATAGCGATACATCCTGGCGCGAAGTCTCGGAGTCCACTGACGGGGAGCCAGGATACTGAGCGAGTGAGTTAGCACGCGCGGTATCTCTCGTTGATCTGTGACGCACGCTGCACCTAGGCATGAATGTGTGCGGGATGTTGGCTGCTCACTTGATACGTAAACACTTAACGCGTAGATCATGTTTGTTATTTAGTTAGGGAAGTTTTATCAACATAGTCGAGTAACTTCGTAACCTCTGTTTTATTAATCACAGTCCCGACATAGACAGGACAGGAATAATAGTTAGCCATAACTGGCTAAAGTACTTTAAATAGGCTACTGAACATGTTTTTTTTTTTCAATTGTGTCATTCTGTTTGTCGTTATGTTTGTTCGCGCATCCCGTAAAAACTACTGGAACAATTGCGATGCGGCTTTTTACTGTTAATGCTGCTGACAGCTTAGAGTTTGACTTAATAACTGGGTTACTTGGTATCTTAATCCGATGATTATTACAAGCTTGAGCGACTTAAAAAATTTTGTATCAGGTTTATATTTGGCTTACGCAAGTTTGACCATATCACTCAATTCCATCAAACTCAATTTCGTGTTAAGCTCAAGGGGCTCCCAATTCACCTTCGTCGGAATACTCACATCCTTTCTCTTCTCTACACTATACTGTTTAATCCTTCCTCCCCGCGCTATCTTAAGGAATGTTTTCAATTTCTTCATTGCTCTCACATCTTAAATCTTAGGTCATCAGATAATCTTCTCCTGAAGACTCCTCTGCACATGAGCTCCTATTATGACAAGTCTTTTGCTGTAGAAGCGGTAAGACTATGGAACTCTTTGCCAGTAACCATAAGGCAAGTGACATCGCAACAATGTTTTAAAGATCGGGTCAGAAACTTTTATCATTCAACGCTATGACTTGTTGCTGTATTTACTTATTTTTATGTTTAATATGCTTATGTAGTGTAATGTATTTTGTGTTTAGGTCCTATTTATTTTAGTATGTATTATTATTAATAATATATATGTTTATATGTACGTATTTTTATAATACATATATATTTATTTTATTTTATATATTGTACTTATGGTATTTATAATTAATATACTTATGGTATTTAGTATTTATATTCTTAAAATATACATTTATTCTGTTCAGTAAATGTATACTTGCATATGCACACTATCGTTCATTAATGTTCATGTTCTCGCTTTCTAATCTAAGGTTGCCTGGACAAGGCCGCTGATTGTACTATTTTAAGGTCATTGTTAATGTGCCATAATTTAAGTTTCTTTAGTGCAATAAAGAGTTATCTATCTATCTATATATCTATTATTAAAGCAATTTGACGGCTGCACGAATTTAGATCATATTGTATTTTATAGGTACTTTTGTTCCTGGAATAACACGTATGAGCTACTTTTAATGAAATGACCACGCGGGCAACGCCGCGGGCACAGCTAGTAACTAACAAGACCATACAAATAAGACCACAACTAACTAGGTGCATAAAAATATGACTATAGTATTACTAAACTTATTCTCATGCCATGTGATCAAAAAAATAGTGATCATTATGTTAAACTATAGCTGTGCCCCGCGGTTTCACCCGCGTGGTTTATGATGATGGATGATGATGATGGATGAAATTTCATCATCATCATCCATCATCATTATCCACGTGGGTGAAACCTATTTTAGTTGGCTATGTGTTAATCCAGAATATGTGCTATCCTGGTACCAAATGCCATCCAAATCCGTTCAGCTGTTTGAGCATGAAGGAATAACAAACAAACACACACACACACACTTCAAAAGATAAAAGCTAGATGGCGCTAATCGGTTTTTATGGATTTTATGACGTTTTGTATGGACTGTCCCTTAGAGAATCGCGGGATTTCATGTTATATATGAAACGAATTGCTCTCTTCTGTAGCACAAACACAGGATTAATGTCTGCGGCTTTACCCCATAGCAAAATTATGACATTTTGCCATAATACATAATTCTGTGAAAGTAACTGAAGTGTACTAATCTAGCAGTGGCTATATCGGTAAACTGTCTGATTTAACGTACTACAAAAGCTGTAGAGCTCCATTTACCAGCTATTAATGATAAGTGAGGACCCATTGTCATTTTGAATCTAAAGTAATTCCAAAAAATGTAGTTGACTGCACAAGGTCAATGGGCTCACTATTTATTAAAATACTTGAACTCGTCTTGGAATCCCTTGACATTGGGCAACGAGAAATTAATGAATTATTAATTTTAATTTACTAACGACAATTTAATACATCTAGTTTTCTTAGCATTTAATAATAAATTATTAGTTGTAAACCAATTAAGAACAAGCGTGATTGCTTTGTTTACATTGTCAAAATTGTTCAACCAGTCTTAACCCTTGACAATCTGCACATGCCATATGCTACAAATGAAAAATTTGTGAAGTTTCATCTGCAAACAAAACAATATCACGTAAGGTCTATAATAAAAAGTGTAGATCTTAAATATAAACCAAGAACAAGAATGTCCCCAATATTGAACCCTGCGGGACTCCCATTGTAATGAGAGATCCCGATAACCTCACACCATTTACATCCACTTTTTAGATAATATTCCTAAGATAAGATAATATAATATCGAGAGCTTTCCCATGAACTCCGTAATGTTTTAATTTACGAGTACAAAATTAAGGTTTCATGGCTATCGCAGTCAAGGACTTTAGATAGATCACAGAAAACGCCAATTACGTCCTGTGACTTCTCCCAAGCATCGAATATATATGCTTTTAGAGCCCTGTGCCTGCGTCAGTAGTTGGACGAAGAGTGGCCTTTAGTGAAACCATATTGTTCACTACGAAACAGACTGTTGAGATTGAAATGTTCATTATATGGTAATAACATTTTCAAAAAAAAAAAAAAAAAAACATACAAACAGGTGAACATATAACCATTTTTCAGAAGTCGATTAAAATTTTTACTTATGCCCATTAACACTAAAGAATAGGTTTACAAATATAACGAGGTAACATTTCTTAATAATGTATAGAATAACTTATAGATGACCACCATACCATAAACTAAAAAACACAATCATTCATGCTTATAATAATAAACTTAAAAAAAAAACTGATTCTGGTGAGTCATGTTACCGTAGAAGGTTTTTTGGTAAGTCATGCTGATTTCATTCAACATTCAAAAACAGTTTTACCTAAATGTCCCGAAACGAAGATATTCATCATTCGCAAATAATATTCGCACATTTTTCACGTATTCTTATGTAAATGAATAATTTTATTACGCTCTCGATCTTTCTTTCTTGTCATAAAAGATACATAAATTCATGGCAGCCGCGGTTTGCCTCTCAAGGGAAATCTGCAAAAAACTTCGAACTTCATTGATACGGTAGGTAACACAGGTAAAAATATACAAGCCAAGTGCGTGCCTAACAGGCAACTTTCTTCCGTGCATATTTATTTATTTAAACCATAATTTTGTCTAGTGAACTGAGCCCGAACTTCGGATCTCCTCATCCAGTTGCTACCAGACGTTTTTAGTAAGTCGTCACTGCTAACAACTTTACTAGAACTATATTTTTGTTGAAAGTCTCTTATTTCCTAGGGTTTTTTGTTATAATTTATTAAACGATAAGCTGTGACCGCGGCTTTACCTGAGTGGTAATTTCTTCAGATTAAAAGTAACCTATGTGTTATTCCAGGGCCAAAACTGAATGTGAGGTACTAAATTCCAAATTTCGTTCAGCCGTCAAATCATATTTTTTTTAATGCCCGGCTTATAATCATGGGATTAAGATACCAAGTAAGATTTTTAGTCAAACCATAAGCTATACAATAGTGAAAATTACATCGCAATCGGTCCAGTAGTTTTAACGTGATGCGCGTACAAACAGACCAGACAAACACACAGAGACCATTTTAAAGAATGATATATTTTTGATCTGTAGCTTATTTTAGTCCCCTAGGCATTTTTTATGATCTTGTCTTTTTATTACTTACTGCTTTATTAAATGTATTTTTATTTAATCTTACTTATTTTGCGAGTCGGTGGAAAATCTGTTAAATTTTACGTGACAAGAAGTCCTCGTTCAAGTACCTCGAACAGGTATCGGGACATGTGAGGCATTAAATTAGGTGAGTCATGGTCTGAACAACGCCGCAATCGCACAAATGTTCATGCTCTTCAGCGCAACCCCACTTGCACAAGCTGGCTTTGTATCTGCTAACGTCATGCACGACCCAACCTATTTACATACTTCGACTTCGGCCATGGTAGCTTGTGGCCAGGTGGAAGCTTTTATTCGGGTGGAACGAAGGTATGCAGAGAGTACGTCTCGTGACACAATTTGACTCTTGCTTTTGGTGCATTATATATAAAACGGATGTTACGCTGGAGAGAAAGCTGTTTCTGCTTTTAAGTCATTGCGGCGCCAGACTACAACCATATACACGGTGCCTGGGGTCACCTTCCTCTAAATTTCTCTGAATAGTGTTGTGGATCATTCAAAGTACTGCATTTGCATTGAGTACTTCGCCATAAGGTACATCACGCCCCAAGGTCCTTCAAACTTTTCGAGATGACAGCCTGTCTGCATCCGCGTCTGTCCGTCTGTATATCATAACCATTATATTCATAGATTATCAAGAGTCTTGATAATCTATAAATTTAATGGTTAGCTATTTTATTTCTTGTTATTTTTTGTGATTATGAATAGTTTTCGCAGTTGACATGCCTATTTACGGAATACAATCTTAATGCAAAAGTACATGATCACTCATATAATTAGTATTTAAAGGAAAATACACCTATGTGTCAAAATAAACATAATATATAGATATGTTACGACTGTCACTCACGAGTTATTTCATCGAACAATTCGACCGGTGTTCGGACGTTAACAACGTCCATCTTCAGGAGTTTGCGCAGCGAGGGCACGACGCGAACTGTGGATTGCCGCGCGTGTCGCCCTTTGCGTCAGCGGCGCTGGCGTCGCAGGTGCTGCAGGCGGGGGGAGCCCCAGCCCTGATGAAAGCACACCTGCGCACGCACTATCATCACTGATGTCTCTGGCGTACACAAAGAGTGCAAGGTCCTCACACCACTTGTCAACAGTGTCCACCTCGCAGAGAAACGGCTCACTTTCGGTGGAAGCTATATTTAGCACCGGTTTCCATGTGGAAGGTATTACCCAGCCGCAGTCCCTGTTGAAGTTTGGATGCCGACTAATTTCAATGGCTTCCCGTACTTTCCGCGGTACCAAAAATGTTTCACTCACTATTACGGAAGCCTTGTCAAATCTCAAGAAATGCTTAGTCTCTTCAATCAGGGCGTGCTCAACAACAGCGGACTTGTCAGTGTCTAAATTCCGTATGCTTCTAATATGTTCCTTGAGCCTCGTCGCAATGTTCTCCCCAATATAACACCGTCCACAGTCACAAGGAATTTTGTAAACACCAGGTACGTTCAGGGGTTCCCGATCCTTGGGTGATCGCAGCATCTGTCGAAGTTGACTTTGCGCACGGAACACCGTACTGACGCTCACGTTAGTTTATATACTAAAATAAACATAATCGTAAAAAATAATGTTTTAGCAAATACTTCCTATGACAACTAATGTAATGTTTACCTACATTTTTCTTTTGTTTCAATTACTGACCCGACAACCGTTAACTGAGACAACTTGAAAAAGTCTAACGAATAGAAAAGTAGGTTTTCCAAAAGCATTACTAAAATCTCAATGTCATTCACCACAGTTTAATTAAAGCTTTCCTTATACCCTGTGCAAAGTCGCCACAAAAATTAAAATTGAAACGAGCCCAACCCTCGACCTCTCTTCAAACGTCACTTTAAAATAAATTAGACACGTCAGCAATAAAGAATTAATTTTAAATTTTCCCTCAAAATTTCTGAGTCGCTTCTCTGCGGTTACGATCATTAAATAATTTTAATACCGTTGCCTTGGTCTAATTAAAATCTAACATTTAAACATTTCTTTGTCATTTTAAAAGTGAGAAGTACCTTTTGCCTGTAGGTAAAGGTAGATTTTAAGAATTTACTTGCTCTTTCTTTTTCTTGCTCTTTTTTGTTTGAGACATTAAAAAAATATTTTAGTATAGTTTTAGCAATTTTTAATAAAACTATACTAGAACTATACAAAATTCATTTCTACCGATTTAAACTAACTTGAAACTTTTGGCGTATAATAGTTTTAAGAAATGTGATTTTTGAGTCATTAAAATACAAGACTTTTATTGCGATTATGTATAATGGGTATTTTTAAGCGTGCACCGCACCTCGAATTGTTGTACTTCGAATCAGGTGATAGTCTGATACCTCACTAGTAACGCGGACCCTTTTCATTCATAAATGCGAACATAAGTGGTTTACATGACTGGCGAGGCAGGATTCATTAAATCAAGAGAGAAGATATTTAATTTGATTTGACAATATGAAGCAAACATTAATTTTCTAATTTTAAAAGACCACGATTTAAAGAGAAAAAAAAAGATTTTAATTAAGATTGCGTTAATTTGCAAGTTAATCACTTTCCTTCTTATTAATAGACCTGTGTTATTAACTTTAATTCTCAAATGAATTCTTTCCAGATTAAAGAATTAATATTTTCAAGCAGAAAAAAATATTCCTCTGGCCAATAATCTAAATCTATTACGGATGAGGGCGGTAAGCCTGCAGCAAGAAATATGATATACAGCATCATTAGCAAGGAGGAAAAGAGAGTGTTTATGTAACTATATCTACATAGAAAATAAATTGCTACAAGGAAAACGCCTTTAGTCCATCGTCAGATAAACTCCTCAGAGCACGTCTTTGCTTTTAGGATTTTGAGGGCTAAAGCAGAAATTAAGCGTCTTCACTCAGTTAAGTTTTTAAGTTGCTTTTATAATTTTGGTGTATTTTTTGGGGGATCTAATATGCTTAGTACTTTTTCATCCTGAACTTAATGCCACTCTATGACAATGCCAGATCCGTAACGTTTCAACATATAACAAAACGTAGCAAGATCGTTGCAGCGCCATGGCGCAAACAGAATGAGCTGAAATGTGCTGTTATAAAGCGTGTGGCAATTTATTGATTGTACATACAGTCGTAAATGCGCTCTGTCTCTTTACATATATTCGACCAGAAGGTAATAAAGGCATACCTATCTTCTGGGACCCCGCAAGGTTATCAGTCGATTTGTTATCATCAGATGCAGAAACTTATTACGCGGCATGTGTCCGTAGAAGTCTATTTTAATACCTCAGTAGGAAAGTACACAAACAATATTCCTTCGGTAACTTTTGAAGACATAAAGCTAAAATACTTAAAAAGCTAGTTTAGACATTTTTGTACCAATAACCTATACGAGACGAATACAATATTCATAGAATTGTGTAATTTTATTATTACAAGCCATTTGTATGATGTACTTAACCAAAAAAATAGTTTTTATATACATTTTATTTTAATTTTGAATGCTAATGCGACTGAAATTTAACATTATTACTCCTATTTGGTACACTTGAAAACCACTAGCGTACAAAGAGTCAAAGATCCTCGTAGAGATGAAATTCTTATTTTCATACGAGCTCGGCGAGAGTTCTTCATATTTATGCGATAATTTTGATGCTGAAACCTACTCCTAAAAACTAAATACCTAATATAAAATAGTTCTGTGTAATTATTAAAGTTTACTTTGGTGAAATCTGATTTGGTACCATCATGAAGGTACACTTTCAAACAAAAAAAGAATCCTAGAAATTCTGTAGATATGAGAAGGCATGCACACAAAAAAAAGATTTGAAAATATTTTACATGTGGAAGTAGCTTAATAAAAAATATCAGGCTTTCAGATAATATAAAGCTGAAAAGTAGACCCTCACGGTCAAACTAGTCCACAAGTCTAAGGTCGCTCAGCGAGCTATGGAGAGAGCTATGCTTGAGTTTATCTGAAGGACTAGATTCGTAATGAAGATATCCGACGGAGAACCAAGCTAAAATGCTCAAACGATAAGCAAGTTAAAGTAGCAGTGGGCTGGTCACATTTCCCGAAGAACCAATAACCGTTAGGGTAGATGAGTTCTCGAGCGGAGACCACGTTTAGGCATACGTAGTGTAGGACGCCCTGTGGCCAGGTGGAGTGACGACCTGCGAAAAGCGGCTGGCAGAAAATGAATGAGGAGCGCTGAAGACTGAGCTCAGTGGCGTGCATTAGGAGAGGCCTACGTCCAGCA
The DNA here is from genome assembly GCA_946251855.1 of Alsophila aescularia. Classification (NCBI taxonomy): domain Eukaryota; kingdom Metazoa; phylum Arthropoda; class Insecta; order Lepidoptera; family Geometridae; genus Alsophila; species Alsophila aescularia. The sequence continues at coordinate 44,952,674 of OX276383.1, read as the reverse complement.
GTGGACTCAGATGATGATGATTATGAAAGCTGAAATTTGATGTGTCTCTTTTACCAACAGTACTTTGACACCATAATACAAAAACAAAATTAAAAAGGTATATAATACCCACCCCCCATTATAGCTACGAAGCATTTCGATCACATCAGTTATCAAACATAAAAAATCGCATCAAAATCGGTCCATTTGTTTGACAGCTACGATGTCACATACAGATACACAGATACAATTTTACCTACTACACACCCTAAACTTATAACACCCCTCTCTTATCGAGTTCGGGGATTAAAAATAATGCTGCAACGTCTGTCACCGTCTGCAACCGTCACTGTGATCATCATCGCGATTGTCTTCGTGAACGCTATCGTGATTAGGTAAAGTGAATTTTTATACCTTTGCCACCTGCCAAAAAACAGTTATTTTTTTAACCTATATTGTCACACTGCTGGGCCAAGGTCTCTGCCATTTTCTTCTATGTATCTCGTTCACCACCAGATCCGAACAACAGTCCTGGTATGATCTTTGTTCTGAATCCATATCATCGCGCCAGCACTTTCTCGGCCTCCCTCAGCGTCGCCGCCCAACTTGTGGCACCCAGTGCGCGATATTGACTCATCGGTCTGGATGCATTCACGAAACGTGACCCACCCAATCCCATTTCAATGTTTAAGAAAGACATAACAATGCATATTATGTACTGTGCTCCTACCACCCAAATGTCTGACCCACATCGATTTGAAAATTTCTAACAGGATATTACAAGATTGCATCACTTGAACGTAATACAAGTCTGCACGGAATTGATATCTCTATCATGTGAGCTCACACAAGTATCTCCGGTTATATCCATGCAAATATTTGAAACAATAAAACCCGGCAGCGTTATGAAAACGTACTCTATGGCTGAATGTGATTTGTGTTATTCCCCGAAGCCCGTTCTGTTTTTATATTTATTTTTTTGATTGCTTGATGTTCTCTTGTTATGAGAACAACATTGAAATTTTTTACAACTCGTACCTCCGCGTTATGTGGCTTTGTTTGCCTGGCAACAGTTTTTACGTTTACCGGTGCTATTGATTCGTTCTACCCACGTCAATATTATAAAAATACAGGAAACTAGTTATATAACCAATAAATCAGCAGAATATTAATTTAAATGCAGTTTTTGAAACCACCGTGTCAACTAAGCGAAGCGTAACGTTTCGGATTAACCTACTTAAGCTTATGTACAATTCATCACTTACCAAAGTTACGACTGTTGACGATAACTTTGAATCTATTTTCAATAAATGAAATTTAGAATATATTTATGTGTATATCGAATGTTGGGCTGGAGACAGAGTATCGGGCTCAGTAGTGTTCAGAAAGAGAGGCCTACGTGCAGCATTGAACGAATATGAGCTTATGATGATGATTATGATAATGATGTCGGATGCAGTAGCGCCGGTCTCTGAGTTTGTCTATACCTACCAAAGGTACTTAATTAAATAACAGTAATAATATATTTTTTATGATCGTTAGCAAAGAATGTCGTAGATCGTAATAGTAGTTCGCTTAATCGAACCGTGTGGACATACAATAACAAAATCTGCACAGCTCGATCATTCAATCAAACCGTAAGGATCCTCGTGGTTCGCTTGATCGAAGAGAGAGATAGCCGCAGAATAATACAGCTGGGCTGGGCTGCATTTGCGAATGCGAAACTTTGTCCAGTCTTTTCGTCGTCAATACCTCAAAGTTTAAAGACAAAAGTCTTAAACAGTGTGTCCTACTTGTTATGACATGGAGCATGGAGATATGGAGCCGGTCGTGGACACTCACGGTACGACTAGTCCACCAATTTAAGGTCGCTCAGCGGGCTATGGAAAGGGCTATGCTCGGAGTTTCTCTGAAAGATCGTATCCGGAATGAAGTGATCGACGAAAAAGTTGACGACATAGCCACACACACAGCTTACACAGCTTACAACTACTTGACATAGCTTAGGATTAGTGAGCTGAAATGGCAATGGGCTGGTCATATCTGTCGAAGGACTGATAACCGTTGGGATAGACGTGTTCTTGAGTGGAGACCGTGACTCGGTAAAATTAGTGTAGGGGACCCTTCAACTAGGTGGATTGACGATATACGCAAAGTGGCTGGCAGCAGTTGGAGTTGAAAGAGAAGACGTGCTTTGTGAGAGGCTAATCTCCAGCAGTGGACTGATACAGACTGATGATGATGATTTCACAACGCAACGCGTTACATGTGTGAATGGTTATAGCGAATAAAGGCCCAGTTTTATGGTCCCATTTATGCCCAGTTCAGTTTTGCTAGATGCCTGTGAATTGTACATGTTTATTTCTGAGATGAGCACATCTAACTGCAATGCCACCTTTACAATGCAAATTTGTTTTAAATTGTCTTGCATACTGCGCTTGATACCTCGAGATTCAAACAGACATAAAACCAATTATGTCTCAAACTCCCAGTAATTTCCCAGTTTCGAAACAGTATTGAGTGCTCACTACTATTATTAAATAATATAGCAACTAGCAATAGTTCCAACCCGTTGAACTTCGGAGCTAATAAAATGTTTTGTTTACGCGTCTGTCGTCATCTGGCGTGAAGATGATCGACCACAGTTGAGATAAATCAGAAAAACTAGTTCGGTGTCATTAAAACTAGGTGTAGCTTTACGGTTAGGTAGGTAAGATAGGTTTTCCTCAAAAATGTAAACTGCGTGCACATTTTTGAGGAAAACCAATGTATTTGTTATGGAAAATGTATTTTTATATAATACTAGCTACGCCCCGCGGCTTTGCACACGCTCAAATTTCGCCCCCCTCCCGTTCCCCTTCTCCCCTTCCCATTTCCCTCCCCCTCCTCCTCTACCCTTTTCGCTCCCCATTCCCCCCTCCTTACCCCGTCCCCTCTAAAACCCCTACCAACAACCCTCAAACCGGCCCCACAAAACCCCTCTTTATTTTTTGTGGTTTACTTACTTTTCCAATGCGCGAGGATTCTTCTCGAGACAGAGATGAACAAAAAACATGGAAATCAGTCAATCCGTTCTCGAGATATCAACAAATACGTTAATTAAAAAACTTTTATGCAGTAACCATGTCATTATAAAACTTAGAACGGCCTATCACAATTAAATGCGTATATAACATTTCGGTCCTGTGCTGTTAACCGTTGAGGAGTTCCCTAGTCAGGACCCAACCCTGAGTGCAGCAACCTTGTCATAGTGAAACTTAAAATCGGCTATCATAATAAAATGCGTACACAAAATGTCACGTCTGTGCAGTTAACCATTGAAGAGTTCCTTTTTATGAAGCTAATCCTGGATGTCGATTAAGGTTATGCTAACCATAGAAATGTATTGACATCGGAACTGAACCCACATGTAAAAATTCAATTCCTTACGATAAGAGGAAGTGGTTCTAATTAAGCTTGCAAGATTTGACCTAGACAAACATACATACATTGCAAGTTTAATAAAAGCTTCTAAAAAGCCTTGTTATACAAAATGTATTAGCAAATAAATTTCCTGAGATAATTCATGCATGGAAATTTTGCTTCATAATTTTATTGGATGTTTTCAGCAGAATTACTACTGTTATTCGGTGTGGAGGGAGACAGATTCAACAAATCGAATATCTAAAAAATCGGTCCTGCCATTCTTGTGTCACGAAACAATGTACTAATCTGTCTTTTTTTTATTTATTTTGATAACTCGTCTGACAAACGCTTGCGTGTTTTAAGGATCGCCAACGCCATCTAGTTTCATTCAAGCTAAATAAGTAGATACAGCGAAATCTATGTAAATAAAATACAATTCCTATGCTTTCTGATATGTTTTTATTCGCCTATAATTAAATAGAAAAAAAAAACTTACTACATACTTAGTAAATATAAATAAAACGGCTAAAAACTCACGAAAAAGAAGAAGAAAATCGGAAATACTCCGACCAGTTTCAGACTATTACATACACTATTATTTACATAGTTAGTACCTACACATTCTTTATTATGTGGCACACATATATATAAAAATGACTATAACTTATTTTTGGATGAACCGATTTTGATGAAACAAAGATAAAAACCTCTGCAGGACTACAAGAAATACAGTTCAGCAAACGGCATCAAAATCCAGCCAGTGGTTTTTGCGTGATAAAGTCACATACAGACAGACAGACAGTCAAAAATTCTAAAAATTATATTGTATTCCTACTTTCATAATTTAGTGCCTAAATTGCATAGATCGATATGCTATTACACAGATGTACATAACTTGAAAACGCTAGATAACGTAAAATAACGAAAAGAGTTACATGCAAGAATTTGTTACAGACGAACTTATATTATAGATTTTTTCTCTGTGATACTCAGAACGATTGCACTACCCAACGCCGTGATATAAAGACCCGAACCATTAGACGGAGAAATTGGACAGTGAAATCATCGCTATATTGGGGTTAGTCATCCAGCTTTGTCATACACTTACTTACATTTTGTAAGACAAAAAACTGTTAGATAATATCTTAGGGGTTTTTCGGAGTATGTTTTCCTCAAGAGTGACCCTAGGACTGTTTAGATTATGGATAATTACATAAGCTAGATTTTTCAATGCGTCGGATGACACATACATTTGATTTAGTCTCCAAAAACAAGCAAGTTTTTAAGCCCACAAATAAGTACATATTTTGCTTTGCTGAATGTCCGCATGTTTGCACTATTAGACTGTACTCGTACCTACTAAATTAAATTAACAAAACCCATCCGTTTTGCATGATTTCATTCATCCCCTCCAGAGCAAAACACTAGAGTCGCAAAATACCACGCTAGCAGAACACCAATGTCACAATATACCAGACTAGCAAGTATCAAAGTAACGGGTATCAAGGTGTGGTGCTTTGGTGAGATGGTCGGAAGACGTGATAGTTGTCACGCCCTACCAACTCACCAACTATCATCTTGAAATCTGTCAACCTGGGTTGTTCGTGAAAAATTGAGTTGGTCTCACCAACTTACTACATGTCACCTTCATATCTGTCACTTTGTCACCTGTCACTTGGACACCTGCTAGTCTAGTATTTTGCAACTTTGGTGTTCTGCTAGTCCGGTAATCCGCTTTGGAGGAATTTCATTTATACTTGTAATAAAGCAGGAAGTAACAAAAAGTGCTGAACAAAGAAGATAATCTCAACCGAATAAGGCGAAGACGAGGAATAGATAAAAAAGCTATTTGACGGAAAAGCTAATTTTGATTAAATGTAGTACATTGTACTTCATACTCACTTTTGGTTCTGAAACACATAGGTTACTTTAAGCCGCGTGCACAACTAGTATAGATATAATATCGATTTTCGGCAACACAGTTAACTTTGCTAATTCGTTTATGTACCTTATCGCGAACGAAATAATAACAGTACAGTAATGATTTAGAATAAATCCTTAAACTAAACTTGGGAAGGAAACTATATAACACCTCTTCAAGAGCTCGAAGACGTGTTTTAACAAAGACCTTTTATTGTTTGTCCATAATCTGAAGATAATCCTTTAGAAACATTTATGAAGCACACGAATTCACTTTTAATATCGCTACAGATAATAAAACAGTTTCATAGAAGCGTAACGCTCAAGTAATCCTTGAATTTCTTAAACATTACCCAGAATGTAGCTTTTGGGTTTTTATTCCCGCATCAACTTATTTCCTAACGGTACTTACGTTATACAAGTGTCGAGAATGTGTAATAAAGGGGATTGACAAAAAATAACAATACATTAAGGAATGAACGAGAGAAATTCCTTTCCCGGAAAGAATTTTATTTTGTTCCATCTTAGGCAAAAAACAGGAATGGATTGTTTTAAAAAATGAACGAGATGTTACGGTAAATATTTGCAAGGAAATTAAGGTACCGTTTTCAGCTATTATCATTATTTTAATATTTTGAAGCAAGAGAAAAAACATTTGGGCATTGTTTTTATACTCACCTGTCTTACCTTCTCTTTATGTTATTAACTTATCGTCGGGAATGTCTTAACCTTTCGAGTTCCATAGGTCGTCGTAATAAGTCACAAAAAGTTTCAATATGGCGGATCTTAGGTGTCATTAATTTTAAGTGCCATCGAAATTAATGCTCACGTGTTTTGTAGGGTGCCAGCATAAGGGCGTAACTTATAAATGTCACACTGTTTATGAATCGCCATCATATTTAGTACGCTGCTAACAGGTAGGTATTTAGCTAGAACACTAAGGGCTACCAAACTAGTGCGTAAAGGTTTATATGGGGTAGCCAACTATTTTATGTTTAAATGTTATATTCATTACTTAGTTGTATTCTTTGAACGAGCGAGCGCGTAGCGCGAGCGTAGTTTTTCAGTTTCAATTTGAGCGAAAATGCTTTCGTATGTCTCGCGGACGTCGGACTGTTCTACAGGTCACATATCACAACAAATTCTCGTGAAATTTTGTGAGCAGATTAGATAATTATCTGGATTGTTTTGGCGATTCAGTTTTTAGTTTTTTTTAGGAATGGCGGAGATATGGGAGCTGAAATCGTAAAAAATATATATTCAGACAATGAACATTTTTCAACATTTATTCATTTTTAATGTATGCAAAAACAGAATCACGAGATCTTCCTTTGCATAGATTAAAACTAAATAAAAGTTCACCACGCAGATTAAAATAAAGAAAGAAAAAATACTCTATGACAAAAACATACTTATATAATTATTGAACATGTTCACAAAATTTCAAAAGAATCAGTTGATAAGTGCGACCTATAGAGGAGAACAGCCGGACAGCCAGACATACGAAAGCATTTTTTCCCAAACAGAAACGCTTTACTTGCGCTTCGAACTCGCTAGGTCAATTAGTTGATGTCCATAAGAGACATCAGCATGTTCCTCATGTAAGTAGCTCTGGGCGCGTGCGTTTCTACTTGTATTATTATTTATTCTGTGCTAAAACCTAAAAAAACTTTTTTGCCAATCAAATTCGCTCACACATCCGTAGATAAAAAGATTCGCAGTTGAGGAATATGTCAAGGAACTCAAGGAGGACATCCCATCCACAGATATTTAATAAAGACACTTTGCCGGTTAGAACCTATATACCTACAATAAACATAATTAAAAAAAAGTTAACTAAGCGAAATGATTGTCATCATTCAACACATTGAAATTAAAATAAATCAAGCCATAAACTTTAGCCCTTGCCCTTTTACAATTAATTAAGATTCTATAGACACTCCAGTTTACGAACAACGGTGAAATATGAAATGACTTTAAAGTCCCAAATAGCGTTCGTAAAGTTTAAGCGGATGCCTCCTTTATTAACCAAACAGACCCCAATTTCGGGACATTCAGTCCGTCCCATTTAGCATGGGCTCTATACAATCACGTCTTTTGATAATATTATGTGGAGGGATCACTAAAATGGGACAGTAACGTAACCCTCGTTCTGTCTAATCTATTGCGTCTTCTTTTATTGGTACGCCCGGGACTTTCGAATTAATTGGAAAGCTTTTACACTATTGCTCGTTGTTATGGCAAAGGGGTTAGGGTTAAATGTAAACACATTAAATCAATCGAGTTATCAACTGGGTCATTTGTTTATTTATAGCACAGTGTTTATTCACTGTGTGTGCATGTGAAAACACGAGAGGCATGGCAAACAAATAAACGAGCGATATAACTTTCCGATTATATTATCCTCGTGCGCACAGTACCTACCTAATACCACATGGTAAATTAAATAGTATGAGTGTAGTTATTGTAACTATTAAAAAATTGCAGATGACGTTAGTGTTGTGTGGGGTGACAATTCTGTTTTATTTATAAAACCAAATGCGGGTAGTTGGAGACAACGCCCTTCTCGATTCTCGACATGCTACTTCAGTTTTCTCGAAACCATGATCAGTGCAACTTATTGAAAAGTCTCGAAGTGAATAAAAATTACAACGGTTTTTAGCGAGAATGTCCCGTTTAAATTGTAAATTAACTGTAAGTAATTACCCATTTAATTATAATTTTACACGCTGACTGTGCAATGCCACTCATGTGGGGCAATGATAGGTGCGTTCACGATACGCGTGTGTACCCACAAATGGTATTAAAGCCATTAAAAATTATGCACGTGTGATAAGGTTTTTTTTTATTGGTTTACACGTGTAACCTTGAAGATGTATTTGCACGTACAGAGAGAAGTTTTTAAATTTGTATCGATGCAATGGATATTACCATCATTACATCATTACCACAAAGCTATTAGAAAAACCCTGAAGCAATATTAACGTCTGCGGCGCTCACGTGTATTTCGCTGTGAAGAAGTTTGTGTTAGTCACAATTTCATGCAAAAAAAAAAACGTTTACCTATTGCATAATTTACGAAATTGTTATATTACTCACTATAGCAGTTTATCTCCTAGTCAAAGACTAAATAACAAGTCTGCGCTGCGATACCTACCTCATAAATGGGCGTGTCCCGAGTTTTAGTATCTAGAGAGGTCTGAACAAAATGAATGTTTGGAATTTCTCAAGAAGCTTAGGCCTGAGAAGTAGGCTCTAAAATATGACTTTAATAATGCGTTCTTGTAGCTCGAACATTAATCTTGTACAGTATAATGCCGCGTAAGAAAAAGTGAGAATATGTAGTCGGTACTTAATATAATTTATGGTAAATTGTTACATTCAGCTTTTTAAAAGCTTGGTTCAAGCTTTTAATTTCTCGACGTTGTGTATCTAAGTGTACTGTTTAAATGGTCCTTTTAGTTATAAAGAAAAAATTAAAAGCCGTGATGAAAGCAAAAAGTTTTACCAAAAAGATAATGCTAATAGGATTGTGACCATTAACATAAATGCCTCTGTCAGGTCGTGGAAGAGGTAAAGTACTGAACTAGCTTGATGATATATTCAGAATTTTACAGAGAAGCTTATCCACCAATGAAAACCGCGTCTCAAACGGTCCAGTACTTTTTACGTGATGTGTCAACCGACAGACGGACAAAATTAAAAAATACTGGCTCAGTAGCTTATTTTTTCAGTCCCCTATATATATTATATGTTATTATCTTAATTTTGTAGATTTTTTGTTACTTGCAACTTTTATTATAAGTACATAATACCAAATTGCGTTCAGCCTTCGCATAGTTTTATTTATCGATTGCTTTTATCTAATCATCAGATTATAATACCAAGAGCACCAGTTTTTAAGGCTTCAGCCACTCCGCTCCAAGAAATTTTTGACATCGCTCCACGAGCATTTATTCTGATTATTAATTAAAAAATATAAGCCTTTACATTTGTTCCACTTTACTCCACAAGAAAATCAATAAGGTCAGCAAGTAAAGCTTAAACAATATTATTTATTGCCCGAGGAAAAACAATTTTGACTAGACACACTACTTTTCATACCCCTCTATGAGAGAAATAAATAATAGGGATACTTTAAAACTCATAATATACTCTTTATTTAAGAGATTTTTTACCCCTTTTTTAGTCGGGTGTTAAAAAATGAGTATGTTTTCTCAAAATTACTCAAAAAAAAAAAAAGGGGATGGTTGAAACACCGGGACGGTTGAAACGTTTTAATTGTCCCCAGGCAAGTTGTATCTAACGTCCCCATTCGGAATTATCTACTTCAACGACAAAAATATGGGTTTTAAATCGGCATAAGCACCAATCCAAAGAAGTAGAAATACCTTTAAATAGCTTAGAAACACATTTCAATCAAAAGTTTTATAAAAACATAACGGTAAAATATGTTATAAAAGAATTTAAATGACAAAAAACTTGCTTTGAGGGCGTGAAATTTGATAAATCCTCCAGGGACCTTATTCTCTATTGCCACTCGGCCTCGTAACGCGCTGCGTTAAGATATCGGCGTGGAATTGTTTGTGCATGTTCGAGAATTGCCGTACTTTTCCGAACGATTCCACAGCGAGACGCGTTACGCGTGTGACTGTTCATAGAGAATAATGGCCCTGAGCTCATTTGCTTGGCTCGCTGACTCGAACGCTACTGGTGGCAGAATCGAACATGGCCGAACGGAGAGACGACTGCTACGTCCCACGGCGTAAGTATCGTAGTTTTTTAAATAAATGAGTTGTTTCAATTGTGGCGTGTTTCAAACGTACCCAGTCTACCCTATAGATAGAAAAAGTAATACGTTAGGAACATAGATTTAAAGAAATGTAAAAAGAAAGTGGCAATGTCGATAGTTAACTAGTTTTACCTATATCTTAGGTATCTTTCAAAGCATGTAAAAAAGTTTTACATGCTTTGAAAGATACCTTAACAGCAGAGGCTTCTACAAAAATTATATTTTCCTTTTCCAGGCTTTTGCTACTTCTACAGTTTCAAAGCTCACTCCTGAAAACCTTTCCATAAAAAAAAAGATAAATTTATTTGCACAAGTGACCGTCTCGGGCAATCATGCGGTGAAGCGCTCGAAAAGTTCCGCTTTATGCTCTAAAGTGGAGCGAGAAATGCGAGAAATTTCTACCAGTTCTGTAGAGATTTCACTGTCAGCGGAATTGTTATAATAAGCGTTAATTTATAATTTTGTTATGCAACTTTCTCGTCTATAGTTCTACTAATGAGATTTTGGTCCGGGTATAAAAAGTTCTCTCTACTGTTACTGACTCTTGTTAACGCTATGTAGTTAGTTGGTGATGCGACTGAGCGAATCTACACTATTATAACAAGGAAAGATTTGATTGTTTGAATGTTTTAATGTTACATACACGATGCGCCACGGGAGGATCAAACAGGAAACAATTTATTGAGAAATAAAAAGTTTAATTCCACCAAATTTACAATATTGGTTTCTTAATTTTAATTCATAACTAAGAGCGTCCTGTCGACCTGATCTTAGGATATCGAAAAGCTCATAGAAGGACGTCACCGACATGCAAGCGGGAGCCGCGCGCAATCTGAGGTTACGCGTCGGGTTCCCTAGAGGGATATAACATGTTTGTGTGTTTGTTTGTAATGGCAAAAATAAAAAATACAGAATCGATTTTAAGTATTCTTTCACCAATAAAGCTACATTATCAGCCAGTAACATGGGCAGTATTATATTTTTCAAATGAAGTAGACATCCCTACGAAAATTGCAATAATGTAACCTAAGGTATCAAAAATACAGAACGGAGTGACGTTGCCATGGAAACGAAATAACAAGTCTGTCAAGTAAGTGAATAATAATGCAGCTATCTATGGCCAATAAGCACCACGATCGTTGCTGTCAAAGGTTTTGAATTACGCTTACTGGCGTTTTTTTATAGAAAATACGACGTGTATACTAAAAGTAAAAAAAAAACAGGGTAAACGCTACCCGAGCGAAGCCGGGGCGAGTCACTAGAGGTTATATAATTATAATTCATTTACTATTTATTCACTGGCGTTTTGTTTTATTTCATGTGGATGGTACATAAATACTTTAAGGTGGGGTCAGTCACGAAATCAGCAAAAAGACGAATAGCAAAACATCGAGAACGACGTAATGAATCAACTTTATACGAACAAAAAATACTGTGGATAGAAAAGTACACTATCTAAACAAATAACTGAAGGGAACTTTCAGAAATGGCTTGGTATCTTTGGAAAAATACTATGACCTACCACATGAAAATAATTTGTTGCATCGCTGTTCTCGTTATTTTCAGCGATAGAAACACTTTTTATAAATTACTATAGTGCTACCTTATTATATTAAACAAATAACTGAACACTTTTATCTATTGAGTTATCGATGGAATAGCACTCCCAAGCTGCAGCATCTCTCCCGCTCACACTGCACCTGGACGAGCAGGACAAACATTTGAGCGCGTGCCCCGTCTTAATGAAAAACTGGAGATTGGTTAACTTAACTATTTAAAAAGAACTCAAAAGGTTTTGCGAGGGAATAAACACCACTAAAATCTAGGATTTAAGAATAACCTGCTTACTCACTAAAAGAGTAAGATAGTTCAAGAGGTGCGGGCGCAAACATATATATAACATTTTATTGCACTGTTACTGCTTGGCTTGATGCTATCACCGCCATATAACTAAAAAGCTTATTCGTAAGATGGGAGCATTTTTGAACGGTTTTATTTAGCTTGCACTGTTTGCTGTTGTTGTTTTTTACCCGATTGTACGGAGGGTTATGTGTTTAGGTTGTATGTATGTTTGTTTGTACGTTTCTTAGGCGCATTCTACAGCCTAAATGGCTTGATGGATGTTGATAAATGAGGTATCATTGGGATTCGTCTTGATGACAAGAGTGCTATCCATACCTCCATACTAATATATAAAAGTGAAACGTTGTCGGTTTGTTTGTTTATATTTTTATCTCGGAAAATTGTAAGTTTCCACGGGATATATAATAATATATTGATTAATCGCTGTAAGGAACGGTTGTCATGAAAACGAAATAACAAGTCTGTCAAAAAACATCAAAAGTGTTGGTGCTATACTTTTGCTTTGGTTTCTAATATCCTAGAAGAACATAGGGTACTTTTTATCGCGATAAACTGTCCGGCTAAGCTAGTAGGATATAATGAAAATGAAGTGTCAAGAAAACTAATATGGCGCGTTTGATTAGCCATATTGTATTTGCGGCTGAACAAAAATATACCAAAACCTATCGATTGAGTTACAAAATAAATTTCTTTAAAATACCATTCGAAAAATATATAATTCTTTTACACAGACCCAAAAAAAAGACAGACATAACTTTCTGCGCTAATAAGTGAAGAAAGCAATAGGAAAACAATCCGGGCATAGGAAGCCGGCCGCTCGCCAGTCCGCCGCGAGTAAGCGACAGTGCATGTCGAATTTTTGTCGATCGAACAACACAAATCATGCCATCTTGTGTCGTAAAAACAATTCCACCTACAAAAAAAAAGCTTCTGGGATTTCTTTTCAGTGTAAATGATCGATTTAACGTGTAATTTATACTTATTTAAGAAAATATTCGACCAAATTTTTTTGGAACTCATAACCTCAACGCCCAAGTACAAGTGTGTGGCAAGTGAAGAATATTTTATTTTGCCCAAAATAAAGTGTATTTTGTAGTTTCGTAGGAAATTCTGTCGTAGTAATGTGTCTTGGTCCCTTTCACAAATCATCCCCCACATAATGAAGAAGGTGGGGGAAGTTGGTAACAAGTGAAGGGAAGATAGGGTAGTAGAGAAAATGTGAGGGGAGAATAGGGTAAGTCGGGGATGGGTTGGGGGAAGTAAAGGGAGGGTGGGGAAAGTCGGAGAATGTGAAGGAAAAATCGCTAAAAAGGAAAGGTATGAGAGGAGCGTAAGGTAAGTTTGGAAAAAGTGAGGTGAGGGTGGGGGAAGTTGTGAGTAGGGTGGGATAGATTGGAAAAATAACAAAGCAGGATTTGGTATTTTGGGGGGCACTCACTTTTTCTGACTTACCCCACCGTCCCATCACATTTTACCAATTTTCCCCACCCTCCTCTCACTTCTTCCTACCCTCTCCTAACTTACCTCATCCTCCCCTCACTTTTTCCTGTACTCTTTTTCTTATTCCCGATTTTTGTTTGTTCACCCCACCCTCTCCTCACTTCCCCCCACCCTCGTCCAACTTTCCCCACCCTTATTTTCTACCCCTAACCCATCCCCGACTTACCCCATCCTCCCATCACATTTTCCCAATCTACACCTCCCCCACCCTCCCTTAATTATATTTATATTAGTACAATATAAATTAAATGAATCTCAACGTCTTTGACAATATAATTTGGAGTCGAAGTAAAATGCTGGCAGCATTATTTTCTAGCACACATGCTCATTACTTTCGTATCTTAAGCCGAGTGACGCACACAATGATTGACACGAGTCTTCACTTATTTCGTCGCCCTTTTTCGCAACAACGCTGTCTTTCTTTTTTTGGGTCTGTGTTCTTTTAACTACATAAGCAGTATGTTGCTGACTGTCGCATAAGTTTTTTTTTAGAAAGGATATGTGCTGTTGGTCTATATTTGACCTCTACAGCGTCACCGGTGTCGCATAAGGTGCCAATTGAGTGAAGAGGTTGTTGAGTGAAGATATGAAAACGCTTGTTTGCACTGATCATAATAAAACTTTTTACTTTTCTTATTTATTCACTTATTTACTTTACGATAGCCTGGTTACAGAGTGTTGGCTATTGGAGCCCTGAGAACTGGTTGCACTATGGCACTACCTGTGGTCACTATTCAGGAGAGCTGCTTGAGAGTTTCTTGTTTCGACTGCTACTGCGAACTGGATACTGCTCAATTTTGGGAAGATAAATATACTTTTTTTGGCTCAATAAAGACCAGCTCCCAAGTCTGTGATTGGTTAGCCTATTAGACTTAGTTTATCTACCAATCATATTGGTTTCTATTGTTCTTAAGTTTTACGAGATTTTAAAAACAGCAAATTACCGGCCTAAAAATACACATATAATGAATATATATATATATATATATATATAAATATAAAAAAACATAGTTCATAATATATATATTATGAACTATGTATATTGTATTGTATTCATTTTTCACACCCTTTTTACATCACCCGCGGAGTTTATATGAAAACCAGCGTCTAGTGTGTTGCACTGGCCATTTGTGCTGATTAAAAAGCCCCTTTCAACACACTCCTAAGAACATTTTATTTATGTTTTTTTCTATGTTTTTTGTAATGTTGTGTGTTGAATAAATGTTTTTTCTTTCTTTCTTTACATATGTAACTCGGATCTTGTGACCGTCAGAATGGACGGTAACTAGTTGTATTTAACGTTGAAAAAGTGGCCAATAATTGCTGCCTATTTGCTTCAATTTGCTGCCTACCACGAGACGTTTGCTGCCTACCACGAGACGTTTGCTGCCTACCACGAGACGTTTGCTGCCTAGCTATTTTTATAATAATCTAAACATTTTGAGTGACCGTCCATTCTGACGTCAAGATGACTGGTCATCTGTTCGTGGAGTACATGCTGTGTGGAATCACTGAAATGTACAAAAATTATTGAAAAGCAACAGTAAACACAAGCACAAAAAAAAACCCCCCGACCCCCCGCCCCCCCATTATAGCTAAGAAACATCTCTATCACACCAGTTTTCAAACATAAAAACCGCAGCTAAATCGGTCCATTCGTTTGGAAGTTACGATTCTCATCTCCCCTTTTCTCACCTCCTCTCTCTCCCCTCCCATCCCCCATATAAAAAATCTCATCAAAATCGGTTAATTCGTTTGGGAGCTACGATGCCACAGACACACTCACACGCAGCCACACCCACACCCACACACACACACACACACACACACACACACACACACACGCACACGCACGCACACACATACACGCACGCACGCACGCACGCACGCACGCACGCACGCACGCACGCACGCACGCACGCACACACACACACACACACACACACACACACACACACTGCTGGTTGCCCATTTATTTTTTGTCTATAATGAGGGTAGACTATTGTTTTACCTTGCTGTTAGACATATTTAGTTACATTGTCGTGGTTATTTCTTGCAGTTAAACATATAGTTAGTTTACGTGAGTTAAGTTACTTTACTATGAATTGCTTCTTTTGCTTTTTTTGATAAAAAAAACAATAGATATACTGACCCCACGAAACATACATCCTATTTAAAGAAATAATCATCCAAGTAACAGAGATATGAGGTTTGAGGTAAAGTTACGTTTTTTTTCAAATGTGTGGCAAATTGAGAACCTCCTACTATTTGGAAGTTGGTTTTAAATAAATCATCGTGAAGCCAGTAGGTACACCTTTTAATAAATAAACTCAATTAGCAGACAAGCAGTTTGCTCTAATATTTCTTACAGGCACTGAGGGCATTCGAATAATATTGACGAGCGATCTTGTGCCACCTCCATCCATCGACTTCCTGCGATGGCTACTACTACTATACATGTCGTCGGTCCATCACGCCACGTCACTTATAACAAAAAACAGTTTTTTGAACTAAACGATGTTATAATATTTATTATTTACCACTTTAATGGTAGGCACCGGTAGGCTCCGCACCTACGAGGGTTTTCGTCATTTATTATCTATGGCAGCGCGTGTTAGACCGTATGTGCAAGAGTTCGCTGTGGAGTGGATTTTGGCGCCATAATTTACTTTACATTAGTACCTAACCAATTTATGTGATTTATTATGTTGATCAAATGTTTTAACCTGATTAAAAATAAAATAAAATAAATAAATATATTCGGGACGATTCCACACCACTTACAAATTATTGCACCTTGCAGGATTCGAACCCGCGACCGTTTGATTACGTACATAGGATCACTAGCCACGAGATCCACAAATATGTGAAAATAGTGTTTGTGGGGATAATTTGATTCCACCTGACATCACGGAACAGCAACGAACATGACTAACTAGCAAAATCAAGAAAAATATACGACTTTATTTTTTTCATTAAAAGTAAGTTCCTATTGCATGAGTCTAGATAAAGTAGTGTATAAAACGGCACATAGCTAAGTATTAAAACACTCGAGTGATATTATTCAAAAACTTGTTTTTTAAACTTACTCTCGTGTTTTAAATTCCCTTGATTATGCAACCGTTTCATAAACTACTCAAGCACAAAAACGAGTAAAATAAAGTAAAGGTCTACATTTTGGGGACTTATAAATTGGTTACAGTTTAAAATTGAATTAGGACTGCCAAAGAATGCGGAATGAGTTTTAATTAATTTCAAAGTAACTTGAGCTGTTGTTAAGGTTTCGTTGCTTCTAATTGTTTGTTGAATTGGACTTAGATGTAGAAGTAGCTTCTCTAGAATTTGGATAAGCTGCTTCTATCCGTGAGTAAATTATCTCAAGTATGTATAATTTTTTTGAAAATATAACATTAGCACATACTAATAATGATATATTAAACTCTCAGAGTTTTTAATACATTTTTTTTAACCTATGTTGTCCCACTGCTGGGCAAAGGTCTCCCCCATTTCCATCCAGACATCCCGATCCCCTGCAATCTCTGACCATCCCTACATAGTATCCCTAATAGGGTAGGTCAAGTCAAGATGATAAACTTATTTTTATGGAATAGCAGTATCAAACATTAAATCATTGAAATGTATTATAAAAGTTTTTTTTTTTTTTAGTTTTATTCACTGGTTCTGTTATTTCTTGAACTGTGATATAATATTAGAATCAGGATAGACGGAAATTCAGTTGAAAAATTTAAAGATTATGTAATGGTCAAATATTCCCGCAAGTTTTAAAAGGAAAGAGTCTACTAAAAAAAAACCTGTAATGCAGTAACCATGTAAAGTCGCTCATCAAGCACATTCATTTGATACTATGGAAATTATAAATCGCCGTCATATTGGATTCAGAATGACGTCACTTTACTTAATGTGTTTCGCTCATCAAGCTCTTTCATTTGATACCCATATCATATGGGTTGCTGTGGAAATGATAAATCGCCATTTTGTAACTTACACCATATTAGATTTCAAATGGCGGCATTTAAATAAGCGTGCATTGTCACGAAAACCAAACAAGTGTGCCAAATTTCAGCCCGATGGCTTCAATGGCAGTGGGTGAAATATTAATTGCAAAATTCCAGGACATACATACATAGATACATACATACTAAAAAGTTATATAAAAGCTTTAAAAATAAAGGAACCCTTTTATATTCACAAAAGGATATCTCAATGCTGAGAGACATGAAATGAAAATTCTCAAGCAACAGAAATATTTTTTCCTCTACCTATGTTTTCCGCTACGAGCTAGCGAATTCATTTCAATATCAGCGAAGCTTATCACGTTTTGGACCGTGTTTCAAATATTTACTGGCCTAGGTACCTACTACTGGTAGGTACGTAAATAATAGTTATTCTGTGTTATCTGGGTTTGTATATTCGCTGTTCGCAAATTTAATTTGTTTACTTTTTATTATGTATGGATGTCAATAATTATTTTGTTAATAATAAAGAAAAGATTCTTCATAAGTTCAAGTATAACAAAATATTTGAAAACATCAAATTATTTAAATAACTCAAAAAGCGGGTGGGGCTGTGACGGGGCGTGGCCCGCGTGGCCGTTTGTTTATCGTGAAACGTCTACACCAGGTACAAATCGCGAGTTATACCAAATTACCACCTATCCATTGACATTCCAACCAATCCCCAACTATCCCCACCCAACTCTACCTATCTTTATTCATCCTCACTCATATCCACCCATCCCCACTCATCCCTGCCCATCCCCGCCCATCCCCACCCGTCGCCAACTTTCTTCACCCATATCAACCCATCCCCATACAGATTTGGTTCACTTAGGTTAGATTCCACTTTCGTCAGAATAAATATTAGGCTGTTATTTTTCTGATGAATGAGAACTGAGTTTTTTTTCTTTTTGGACAGAAAATACTTTACAGTTTTTTCGCGTTTTCATGCACAGAAGTAGGAATCGAAAATTCTATTCTCTTACAGACTTAGTAGACTTTAGACTAGTTAGACTTCTGGTCTTCTGCATTAATAGCAGCGAAAAAATGTTGAAAGCTGTCAAATTGACAGGTGGCAACTGTAAAATGTCAATACCTCCAGTATTGACAACTGATGTCAGTCAAGTCAAAATGACAAACAATGTCAAAAATGACAGGCAATGATAAAAATGACTGCTGATGGCAGAAATGACAGGCAGTGTCAAACATAGCAAAAATTACTGGCGAAATTAAGCATTCTTAAATACCTATAGGGCCATTTTTAGCCTTTATTAACTACGAATACTCGTAGTTTCGGATAAATCCGTGAACTATATAATTTTTGACATTTCCTATCATTTTTGATATCTGCTGTCAATACTGGATGTTTGAGGTTAGGCACAGCTATCACTTGTCAATTTGACAGCTGTCATATTAAATGAAGATCTCGATGAGATCTATCCTGTATGTAAAGAAACTACTAGTCTAGTATTAATAGTTTCAGAGTTATAGCCCTTTTAAGTTTGACAACAGTAATCCAAAACGAAGATATTGATGAGATCTATTACTATGTAAAGAAACTATTTTTCTAGGAGTAATAGTTTCATAGTTATAGCCCTTTCAGTTTGACAGCTGTCATCCAAAACGAAGATATCGACGAGATCTATCACTTCTGTAAAGAAACTACTAGTCTAGGATTAATAGTTTCAGAGTATTAATCATTAAAAATTTGTCAATTGTCATCCAAAACGAAGATATCAATAAGATCTATCACTTCTGTAAAGAAACGACTAGTCTAGGATCAAAAGTGTCAGAGTATATATATAGCCTTTATAGAGTATAGCCTTTTAAATTTGACCACTTTCCCTCACCCTTTCCCCACCTTACCCCACTGTAGCCACCTTCCCCACTTTTCTCCCGCTCTTTCCCCACCAACTGTTACTTTGAAACCTGTCACTTCTTTCTTCGCTTTCCCCCACCATCTATCACTTTAACACTTGTCACTTCCTGCCCCACTTTTCCCCACCAGCTGTCACTTTGACACCTGTTACTTTATTTCCCACTTTCCCCACCCTTCGCCACTTTTCCTCCTCTTTACCCACCTGCCCCCCACTTTCCCCACCTTCTTTCTCCAACTGTCACTTTGAAACCTGTTACTTCTCCCGACATTCAATTGTTTTTCTGATATTCATTTGTTTTCTGACATTCTTTTGTTTTACTATCAGCAAGGGCGGATCCAGCCTTCGAGTCAGGGGGACACACACACTTATATCCAGTTTGCATGTGTTCCAAAATTGTACAATACTGAATGTTCCCCGCGGTTTCACTAGCGTAGCTTATGCCCAAGGGTGGATCCAGGTTTTTTTACAGGCAGGGGAACAACACATAAGTATGTATATATTTGCCATCTCTCTGTGCCTCAAAATGCATCTTAATTTGTTAAACTATTTCAGTCGTCCCGGTTGCTATAACAATATGTAATTGATTGCAGTCGTCATGCGGCACCAGGATGTAAAAATCCTTCGAGCGCCTCCGAATGCAAGGCCACCAGACTTAGTGTGGGTATTAAAAGGAAACTCAAAATCGTATTAAATATGTAATTGGTATATTATCAAAAGGCCGAGCGTAGCGGGCGGGAAAATTTTGAACATCATCACCATCATCATCAGCCTATATTTACTGCTAGACGTAGGCCGGAAAAATCAGATAAGTACGAGTTGAACTCGTATGAAGAAGGTTCCATTCGATGAATACATTATCTCACCATTTTGAGAGTTTTACCATGTTATTTTAAGACCATACACTTCTTATAAGTCTTCCCGTAATCTTTAAGTAAATAACTATTTCCTGTCATCATCATCATCATCATCAGTCTATAGTGGATATCTGTCCAGCAGTGATTAGGCCTCCTCATGCACGCCTCTGAGCGCGGTCTTCAGCTCTCCTCATCAATTTTCTTTCAGCCGTTTTTCGCAGGTCGTCACTCCACCTGGCCACAGGGCGTACACTACGTTTGCCTAAACGTGGTCTCCGCCCGAGAACTCGTCTACCCCAACAGTTATCGGTTCTTCGGGAAATGTGACCAGCCCACTGCCACTTTAGCTTGCTTATCCTTGGAGCTATGTCGGTTATCTTGGTTCTCCGTTGGATGTCTTCATTACGAATCTTGTCCTTCAGAGAAACACACAGCATAGCTCTGTCTATAGCTCGCAAAGCGACCCTAAATTTGTGGACTAATGTGACCGTGAGTGTCCACGTTTCAGCTCCGTAGGTCATGACTGGTAGGCCGCACTGATTGAAGACTTTTGTCTTCAATCAATGAAAATAACAAATGGAACTAAAAACATAGCATAGGTCCCATGACCCCCTTGGATCTGTGCTTAACTATCAGAAGTACATTTTCCTGTAAAATTATGCCAACCTGCAGGCTGATTCCGTATGGACGTAAGTGAGGTTGAGTGATTGCCACCGAGCACCCATTGCGGATGCGCTTGAAGGTCGTGAAGGTTTTGGAATTCACTAAACAGTTAACGCGTACCCGTCAAGCACCCGCAATCAACACACTAATACCGGGAAACCGGAAACTATGCGGCAGAATTAAGCTAAACCTAGCCTACAAATACTTCTATCAGAAAAAGGACCTTCCAAATTTTGCCGGGTTTTATGTACGAGTGATTATCTGTGGGTGGCGCGCCAGCCAACCAATGGCAGCAATCACCCTCCAACAATCATCGTCTGAATTTATTTTCTGTTTTTTCTCTCTCGCTTTTAATCTATCTAAAATTTTATTCCCATGTAGATATTAAGTATAATTAAAAGTTAATTAGCATCGTAAGTTTTGTAGTGATCTAATAATATGCCAACAACCTTTTTGTAGATTGTACGTCTCTGAAAGAAAATCTAAAAATTGATATTATTTCTCAGCAATAATGTACTTACCTACTTCAAATAATTATTACGACTGCCTATTTAAAAATATCATGTTCATATAGGTAGGTAAAGTGACTATAGTGCTTCTCAGGTAAAGTTAAACTTCAACTGAAAATAATCTTTGCCGTCGAGTAAAAATGCTGTGAATGAAAACATGTCATTCCTTGTACACTACTTTTGTGCAAAACAACGAAGAAAGAAATATATTTGCGATTTAGAAATGTATTTCTAGATGAAATCTCTTGCTTTGTACCTATATAGAAGTGTATTGTATCTACCTAAGTCTTATGTATTGTTGTAAATTCACAAAAATGATCAATGACAAATGGGAGCTCGACAGTTGATAATTATAGCCTTGGACTTGATAGACAAGTACCTAACTATGTTGAATCTACTTGATTACACTAATAATATGATACATTTGTTCAGGTGGATGCACACAGAACTGCAGTTCATAGAAATGTATAGATCTCCGCTTTCCGACATAGTATAGTGTAAATCTCAATTTATGTGAAAATTATAACATTATTACATGATATTTAATATTTACACTTGATTTCGTTTTGCTTATATTTGCATTGATCCCTCGTTATTAGTAGAACTTCACATAATTAGGCTTTGTAAGAAAACTACTAGATTTTAAAACCAGTAGGTAGGTATTTTTCTATTTTAGGGTTAAAATCCTACTCTAGCTATGAAATAGATAGGTAGGTTCTATGAAATACCACATACATACATACATGTCATTAAACCTACCTTTCACAAAAACAACACAATTTCATGGCACGATAAACCATGAAACAAAGTGTACCCGGTGTTAGAACTATAAGTTTCATCGTAACTATGCATTATCAATGATCTTCACTAACCAAACACTGCTAGATGCAATGAGCGCACCGGGTGCTCTTCGGTTGACGAAAACTCATTGCTACTGAATTCCTTGTGAATTCTGATTTTGAATTACCGGTTTTGTATTTCCTAGTAAAATGACAGTTTCCGTGCGGTTGAGTGCTCATCGCCTTGATGATGTCATTTCACATGCTCACTGGAGCTTAGTGGATTCGAAACGAGTGATCGGTGGCAATGAATGGTCCAAGTGGCATTAACCGAACCGCACTTTAACGTTACGGAATCAGGCCCCTGAACTCTTTTCAATTATTGAATTTTATTATGATCGTACGTCATAATATAGTAGGTACGTCATACCCGTCACACTGTTACAACTATTTCCGTTTCATTTGCACTTTTAGTCATGGTACCCCGTATGCAAGCAATTTTAAAGACGTTTCACGTCAAAAAAAACTCATGTTCGTATGATCCATTGAGAACTTTTTTTTTAAATTGTTTGCGAAAAGAATAACTAAAGAAAATAATATTAATTTGAGTTGCAACGGATCACATGACTCGATGGGAACGCCGAGCATGATCCGTTAATGAGAAATTCTGATCGCGTGATCCGTTGCGAAGTATCCTGGGATACTACCCAGCTTAAGGTTACAAACTAGGCACACATTGCATACAATGTAGGTACGCCAACAAACTATAGGTTTAAATATGAATAAAAGTTCTAGTAATACATTTGAAACATGTGGCTGTAAATGTATGCAGCACGTGACCGAAATGCTAACTAATTTGGCTTGTCTGATTAGCATTGCATTTCAATAAAACAGTCATCAACATTTCGTTTCTATACTAATATTTCGCCTCACATTAAACTCATTTAAACTCTATTTATAATAATACTAGCTTTTGCCCGCGACTTCTTCCTCGTTGACTACAGTTAATCGTGATAATAAGTACGTGGACGATATGATTTTATATAAGCGAAACGATGGATATACGAGTACGAAACGAAACTTTATATTTTCTCTTTACTTTAGCATCAACAACTTTCAAGCATTTTTTCAGACTGACACTTGTCACATCAAACCAAAACGAAAAAACTCAATACCATAGGTATATACATTATTTGGTCGTGCGCATTCCCCCGCCATGCACTTCGTGCATCTCATTCGCGAGCACGACGATCTTTATCACTGCCCTTCTCAGACGCCCTGACTTTGTCCTTATCTCGACCACTTTAACAATTCCGACCTTACTTGGGTACGTAGCTGTAATCTATCTCCGAGCCCAAGTATTGCGAGGTAAGTTCTCATCTATGAGTAAAATTACGTCACCGATTTTAGATATTCTCCCCTGGTTTCGCGGTTCCCGTCGGTGTTGAAGGAGCAGCATGCATTCTCGAACCCAGCGCGTCTATAAAATGTCTGCAAGGTTCTGTGTGTGCCGCCATCTTTGTCTTGCATTAAAGTCCGAGTCGCTGAAGCTTTCAGGTTGTGGTACTCTACCTGGTCCGCCTAGGATGAAATGAAGAGGAGTTAGAGATTCTGAATTGTTGCTTCTAAAAGTAAACTTAACACTTAATACTTCTAATACTTCTTCAGTCGGGTGACGCATTTAGAGTAGCAGACAGCGCTCGCTTGACAGACTGCACCAATCTCTCCCAAGCTCCTCCCATGAAAGGAGAGCCTGGGAGAATGTAGCGCCATCGGATAGTATGCGATGTATCCTCATCTTTTGTCGCCCGGTACGCAGCCTTTCTTAATTCGATGTCAGAAGCGCGCATATTAGTTGCATTGTCACTGTGAAATTCAGTTGGGCATCTACGTCGTGCCATCATAATTGCACTGTCTGCGCTAAAAGACCTGCTGTTTTGAGGGGAACTGCTTGTGTTGTCAAAGACATAATGAGTGCGATGTACCTTTTCTAATGTCGTCGGTAACGCTGCAAGGGCCAAAGTAGTCCAAACCAACATAAGTGAATGGTCGCTGATGATGAGCCAGTCTCGTTAGAAGGTGGTTTTCGTGTTCGAAAATCAGGCCATTGATTCTAAAGAAATTAAATGAAGCATGTCGTTCTACGATTGAGAACAATAAAAAGGGGAAAAAATTGACTGCAGAGAATGTGTGTTGCACCACAACGAGGATGACAATAGAAATCATACTATCTTTTCTCAACTGGTTGCGCAAGACTTAAATTATATAAAACCATGCGTCAGTACTAAATGTTACACCGAAATACTTGCGTTTTTACAGTTAGCAAAACGAGTATACATTATGAAGAATTAGACAAGTCGGATGATACATTTTCTCAAACTTTTTTTAAATTTTTTATTCATGATAATAATAAAAGAAATGAGTAGATCAATCAAAAACTTTAATTTATGCGACATTCAGTACTAATATAAGTATAATTATTAGTGTTCGTGCATCAACTTCTAAATAAAAAAAAAAAATTGTAAAGAAAAACAAGAATGAAACTACAAAACTATACTAATGTTTATATATTTAAAAAAAAGCCTAATTGGTCCCAATTTAAGACATAATTTAACGATGCAAACAATCTCTCCACACTCACTTGCAAAGCCAGTGTAGTCAGTACTATTTTTGACAAAATGTATAGATGAGGAAATATATTTTTCCCGTCTTCAAAGTGGGAAGACAAGAAAAATATAATAATTTAAGCAAGCAGGTGCGACTTACAAGTAATAAAAAAAAGCTTACTAGAAAGTCACACCTGCTTGCTTAAAAATTCTTTGAAACGAATTTAGTTTTCAGTATCATTTGTAGCACAGCCATAATTTGGATCTCCACGCAGTTTTTCAGCATATGATTTACTCAAGAAATTATCAAGCGTTCTTTGTGAACTTCAAAAGATGCTGTGCTGTGTCTCATGCAAAAGATGCTGTGCTGCGCTAGTGCTGGCAGTAGGATTGGTAGTCACATGTTCCTTATTTGTTAGTGGCTAAGCCATCTTATCCAAGTAGAAACCAACTGGTTTTCTGCTGTTTGCTGCTGCTCCGTAGTTAGTATGAAGTTTACTCGTGGATCCATGTAAATAGCTGCAACGATTGATTTAGAGTTGAACAGAGCTTTTTCTCTGTTTTCCATGCTGCGATGTAGTGTGCACGCAAGCAACGTGTTAATGGTCTGCAACTCCAACTTCTACTGCTGCGCATTTTACTGCCGCCACAGTGTAACATTCACATTCAAAATAATCTTCGAGGATGAAATTTATTTCTTCGGTTGTTGTCTAAATCACCTTGTTTTCATCGTCATCGGAATCTTCCTCATTTTCTATAATGCTATGTTAGCATTAAATTTAAAATTACGAAATTAGTAAAACAAGCTCAAAGCTTGTTTTACTAATTTCGTAATTTTTAGCATATTTGCACCATTGTCGTATGAGACATAATAAATTTGAAACGGCTCAGTACAAATATAACAAACTCTTTTAAAAAATTTGGCCATAATTATGTCTCTGGCTGAGTTCAGTAACACTTAATGTTTTAATGTGGAGCTATCCATTTTCGATGAATTGCAAATTAATTTCTAGGCAATTTCGCAAGTGGCATAACGTGATGTTTAATTTAAGACTTACTAGTTTGTCTTTCATATTTTAAGGAAATTACATCGCGCATATTATCAGTTTTTTTTTGGTAGCATCACGAATGTTGTGTGAATTCATAGAACTTCGTGAGCTGTACCTACCATTGCTATATCTAATATATTCTGGAATGGTTTATCATCGATCAATGTTAAAGGTCTACCGCATGTAGTTACAAAATTTACACACTATTCTCTTGGTTTCATTTGAACGTCTAGGATTTGTTTTTTCTGACAACTCACTTCTTTGTGCTCTCTATTTTCATTAATATTCTGTAACTCTTTAAGTATTTCATTGTATTGTGTAGGATGCTTTTTCATGTGCTTCAACAAATGAGTTCCATGATTCCCCTGTAAAAAATAGCAATATGTTTTACTTCAACTTTTAACAAATAGAAATGGTTAATAATTGTGCACACTGATGCAGCTACTTGACCCAACAAACAAATAATGATGGACCTTTCCTCTCCCTAACACGACTGCACCGCACCGCTTGATTTCTGTTGTGACCGTCACAGCAAGAATTAGAATGAATTTGTAGTTTAAACATGCTTCGCTCGCATACCGGTAAAGTTAAGGTTCTTAAAGGTTCTCTTTGCGGTTTCGGTTTCTGAACCGATATCAGAACCGTTAAATACCGATTTCATAAAGGTATTTTAGGAACCTTTTCAATCCCTAACCAAACCACGCCAGCACCGGCATTCATATATATATGGCTTTGGCGCCGCCCGCAAACACTTGCCCCTACGCCTCCCATTTGTATTGTACTGATCTAAATGAACTATGTATATTTGTTCATTATTATACCACACCTATTATTACAGTCCATTCTTTTATTATTCACAATCCACCAGTAGTCTCTTTAAACACTCAGTACTGCCCTCGTTAACTGTTAACTAACTGCTTCTAGCTACTCCACACGACCATCGTTGTAGCTCGTTTAGCATAAATTAGCGTCCGAACTAGTTCAAGTCCTAAAACATTTTATGTTTCACCTGTAAAACACCTGGCAAGTGTGGCATCCCCGCTAGTTTGAGCAAACTTAATTAACAAATTATTTCACTATCCCGCTCCGTCAACTTCGTGCGTGTTATTACAGGGTATTGAATGTTTGAAGACCTTGAAGAAATAGCCTTGAATACGCTAGGTAGTAGTTTTTTGGAAGTAAGGAAGATGAGAAGGATTTCTACTTATGCAAGATGTGTAACTAAAACGAACCTCGGATAACGGTAAATATTTTTTCTACTGGAAAATGTAAAAAATATGAGCTATTCGTAAAAATAAGCTTGTTGTTTTGTTCGTCATTCTTATGGATAATAAATTCAGTGGACATCTCGAATCTATTTCTTAGTATTTTAATGCCAATTATTTATTTCCAATTACATCAAGTTTTAAATCGTACTTACTGTTCAACTAAGCTGAAAAACTTTTTTGTAGCACATTAGTTTTAATAAAATACTGGACTTTAAAAAGTGGGTCTGACTTTAATAATCTTCTAAGACAACCTGTGAAGCGTTGAAATATGACTCCGTTTTGTTTAAGTTAGTTGAACTGCTTGTCTGAAACGAAAAGCTGTGTAAAGGATGGAAGCGCCACGGTGCCACATACAAATGTATGACGCAGTACTGAATGAAATTAACAAAGAGCACGTCCAGTCTTATAGTTGAAGCAAACTCTGCCTTAATCCTTCTAATAAAGTGAAACTTTTTATTCAATTAGCCATACATATTTTTTTGCTGTTTGAATGGGTTACTCGCTGTGGTGTTATGGACTTAACTATCTAATACATTTATTTTATGGACGACGAATTATCGACCCGACATTAATGTAAAAACCCGAACACTTTTGTGGTTAATCTGCAAAAAAAAAAAGATGACTGAGTTTGTTCGTTTATATTTTGTTCTGAAGACAATTATAATAATTAAGTTATGCCTCATTATTAATTTAAGTTAAATTGAAAGATAAAATTATATTAATCTTAAGCAAATTATTTAAGTTCACAAATAAACCAAGCCGGTTTATTTTCGCGACAGAAAAAATAAAGGACTATACGTAAGTTTTTATTAAATGTATTGTAGGTCATCCATAAAACGTCTAGGCTTATCTTTATAACAAGTCACGTCCCAACACTATTCAAGTGTAAAATTAAGGAGCATGATTGAATACAGCATTTCAAAACTTTACTTTGGTAGAGGAAAAAATAGTAAATTAGATGCAAAAGTTACAGGTTTTTAAGTAGTTCGTCGAGTTTGATACATTTGTGGTATGCACGGGTGACAATGAGGGCAGAGATGGAATACGAGTAGATGGTACGGTGCCATAATATTATGTGCCGGCTAGGTGCAGTGATGACCTGCGGAAAGCGGTCAGCAGAAACGGGGTGAAAATAGCCGAAGATCGGGTTCTGTGGCCTTCATTGGGAGAGGCCTATGTTTTGCATTGGACGAACACTGGCGATGATATTATAATCCATAGCAATATATAAAAGTGAAACGTTGTCTGTCTGTATGTTTGTTTATTTGGGGAGCTTTCACGCGATAACGGCTGGACGGATTTTGATGAAATTTAGAATAGAGATAGCTTTTTATCCAGGATATATGTAAGTTTTCACGGGAATACTGGAAAATGTTGATTACTCACTGTAAGGAACGGTTGCTATCACAAAATGGTCGGTTGTTGCCATGGAAATGAAATAACAACTCTGTCAAAAACATTAAGAGCATTGGTATTATACCTATTTTTGCATTGGTTTTGTTTGTTTGACGTATGAGGTAGTGTTGGCTTCTGATGTCAGAGTTTGTCAAGCCGCCTGAAGGCCTCTGACATGGCTTAACGACTGCTATTGATCATTAACAGCCGGGACCGACATCTTAACGTGCCCTCCGAAGCACGGAGCGATGGAAAACCGCACATAACTCAGAAAAGTCATTGGTGCGGAGCCTAGGTTTTGAACCCGGTATCGTTAGATTCTAAATTGCACTATAGAACCGTTAGGCCACCATCGCGATAAACATTAGTCCGCGCGAACGAAGTCGTGGGCGGGAAAACTAGTATGTAATATTCATTACATGTATTACTAGCTTTCCCGCCCGCAACCACGTCCGCGCGGACTACTGCATATCGCGAAGGAAAGCATCTTATGTTGTTCGAGGATATTAAAAACCAATGCACAAGTAGGTATAGCACAAATGCTCTTGATGTTTTTTGAAATACTTGTTATTTCGTTTCCATGGCAACCGTTTTTAAAGCGATTAATCCACATTTTTCCAGTTTTTCCAGTTTTCCCGTAGAAACTATAAATTTTCTGGGATAAAAAGTATCCTACATTTTATTCCAAGGTATAAGTTATGTTCATTCCCAATTTCATCAAAATCCATCCAGCCTTTATCGCCTGAAAGCTTCCCATACAAACATACAAACAAACAGCCAACGTTTCACTTTTATATATTGGTATGGATGACGGTGCAATCTCTGACAAAATATACCTAGATAAGAATGATAACTCGTTCACGTACATCGATAATGAGTTGGTAAACCGTGCTTAATTCTCAGATCATTGTAGCTCTGTTTAAAGCTCTGCTCTTGTGCTAATTCGAAATGTTTGCACCTTTTCCTAATATTCAATTGAAATTACAGTAAACCGAATTACTTTAAGCCCCACCCATAATTTAGGCTTCATTGTTTATTCAGCAGAACCTTTATTAAACTTATCAATTTACAATCAGTGGCGTATCCGTGACCATAAATCCTTGAAAGCCACAATAAGCAAATTGATTTTGAATCATGAATAAATAACTGTTATTTTTATTTATTGTGATAAGGTATTACAATGCTAACACATTGAGATCCCTGTTCGTTCTCATTTTAACCCCTGGATTTGTACCTGGATAAATCGGACCTCCTCGTTAATCCGGCTTTATCGGGACAAAACCGTGATTGAATAAGCATACAAATTATTTTTAAATTAATGAAAAGAACCGCTTTAGCCTCGTTTATACACAATACAAAGTCAGCAGTATCTAATATGAAATGATTTTGTCTTAATTAGTGTAAATGCATTAACAGCTAGAAGTAGTTGTCGGCTAAAGGAAGCTCATTACCAGTGAACTCCTATACAAAACATAGTTACGACGCTGTATATTTTTTTTAAGAGTCTAGTCAAATTTTATGGATTATACCATAGGTACTGAAGTCACATCACAATGTTGTAGTACCCGAAGTTTAGTTTCGAGATTTATTCTTCATCATCATCATATACAGCCAATACACTACCCACTGCTGTATAGTATAGATCCAGTCTAAACCAAGCCAGTCGCACTCCGCAATAAGTACAAATATTATACCTATACTTTGCTGCCGTAATATTGCGGTTAATTCAGTAGAGTGTCAAGCGTGCGCTCGATGAGTCGCGCGCCGTGTGCTTACGATAAAGTACCTACTTACGTAAAGTTTTTGTCAAATTTTATTCTTTTTTAATTATGAGTACCAAGAAGAAACCAAGAATGTACTGCATAGCATTCGGTCTGATAAATCTCGTAAAATACATACATACCGACATTTTAGTACGTAGGTAGCCATTTCTTTTTCTTTCATCTTTCTTTTTAATCATCAAAATACAATACCTATTAAGTTATAATCAAATAATGAGATCCGAGGTCTATTCTGATAAGAATGTCATTATATGTTGTTAATAGAACTATCAACATTTATAATAATGAGTAAAAAAAAAACATTAATACATAATTGTTTATTCTGTTACAATATCTAAGTCATATCATATCACAGAATAATTACTAGTACAAGTACCTAGTTCTTGATACAACCCTGCCGAGCGAAAAAGTGACAGAGCGATTCTAAAACGGTTAGAGCAATAGAAGCTTTCGCGCGTTGTGATATGGTACATTCTAGCCTGCAAGCAATGGGTGACCGCCTTCTAGGTAAATATAATTGAAAGTTCGCAGCGCTGTGCGAGTTAAATTGCACTTTATTGTGTTGTAGCGAGAGTTGTTATGTATTTAAATGACTTTACTCAGTTATCCTTCTGTACTTGTGCTATTATTCTGTGCCTAAACGAGGCCTATGCCTCCTTTCCCTGCTGCCACGCATTTTGGTCGGATGTTAACCTCATACAAGTCTTTCACTTCACCTTTACGAGATCATCGACCCATCGAGCCGCTGGACGTCAGATTTTCCTCTAGCCAGTTGCCAATCTGTCAAAGACTTGCTCCGCTTGTCATTACCTCAACTAGCCATGTGTAACCGCCCAGTTCCCATTAAGTTGAGTGTTACAAAGCGGTTATAACCGGTATTCCAGTACAAGTTACGTTGCTTTAGCGCACATGATGATCAAGTGGATAGGGCTCTTTCTAATATCTCGCACCTTCGATCGTCGTTGGATTTTGAGTCGGAGTTTGGGTTTTTTTGCGTCCTATAGCCTAGACGGCTTGATGTATTTTGATTAATGAGGTATCATTGGATTTGTCTTGATTATGAGAGTGCTATAGGATATATGAAGTGTCAATAAAACTAATATGGCGGCTTACAGCTGCCATATTGTGTTTCCGACGGAACAAAATATGACAAAAACTTATCGAGTGGGGTATCAAAAGACAGTAGTAGTATCAACAAAATAAGTCCACTTTCACAATAAAATAAACAGTCGATAATAAACTTTTTTTTTATTTTGGGTAGCTTAAAGATAATAAACTTTTTTTTTATTTTGGGTAGCCTGGGGATTTTTCGCACTCCCTGCCCTGCCATTTCCTTGACGATCACCATAGTCAGGCCTAGCAGGACGACCGGGAACTGGGGGCCATTGTTTCGTTGTGTTGCCCATAATCGCCACGCTGGATATGCGGGTTGGCGATTGCTGTAGCTTCTCGCATCAGTGACGCGGACGTGCTGCCCTTCACCGGCCTGTGTCATTTGGCTACGCTTGTGTTTGGGATGGATATATCTGTTGGTTGCCTCGTTCGTTATACAGCAGAATGACCGCGTGCAGGTGAGGTTGGCTTAGAGCAATGAGTTTTTTTTCCACTCCCATACATCCCATTCCAATTTAACTATATTAAGGAGTTAGCCTCATTTTCTTAATAAATCAGCTTATAAAATCACTCAAAAATAATATATGAAATCAAACATTAGTTTTATATTTTACAATATTTTTTTTATCTGTTTAATATGTACCCAAAATATACCTACTTATGAAATTCCGAGCATGAGATATTAAAATTGAATTATTTTATTGATAACTAGCTTTCGTCCGCAGTTTTGTCCGCGCGAAACTACAGTTTATCGCAAAAAAAGAAATATGTTCTTATAGGAAATTAAAAACCAAAGCAAAAGTATAGCACCAACGCTCTTGATGTTTTTTGACAGACTTGTTATTATTTCTTTCCCATGGCAACTGTTTCTTAGAGCGAGTAATAAATATTTTCCGGTTTTTCCGTAAAAAAATTACCACTCTCCGGGATAAAAAGTATCCTTTGTTTTATTACAGGGTATAAGCTATCTTCGTTCCAAATTTCATGAAAATTCGTCTAGAGGTTATCGCGTGAAAGTTCCCCAAACATACAAACAGACAATGTTTCACTTTTATATATTGGTGTGAACTCCCTATTGATTAGGCAATTGTCTATAATGTCACGAGCTTAGCAAAATTGGGTAGGTAATTTATGCAAAATGTGTAAGTCTGTGTCTCAATAAGCAAACTTTAGCTGTGCCTGCGGCTTTACCCACGTGGTCGTTTCTATGGTTAAAATTAAACTAGGTATTCCAGGTACAAAAGTACCTCGGTAAACAGGTACTAAAAAAAAATAGTATCATCAAAATTCGTTCAGCTGTCAATTAGTTTTTATCGATTGCTCAGCTTCTACATATCAGATTGAGAAACAGAGTACATCAGATTTTAGATCAAATCTTAATCTCTCCAACAGTGAAAGACGCATTTCACAACACACCCAACAAGGAAGCATGCAGAATTAATTTGAGCACAATAGCACAGATTACTAAATAGTTACTCCGACAATAGACTCGAGCGGGGCTGGATTCGGATAATTTGTGGCAATTAGTCTCAATGTATTGCGGGATTGCATCAAGGTAGAAAGGAACTTCATCTTCTAACCATTTTTTGTCTATATTGAAGGGGGAATGATGAACCTCATCATTCTCCCTTCAATATAGTCTTAAAATGGCTAAAAGATAGTTGGTTCACACAAATCACACAAAATTATAAACGCGAAAGTTTGTGTGTATGTAAAAACTTTCGTTTAAGTTTGATACTTC
The DNA here is from genome assembly GCA_946251855.1 of Alsophila aescularia. Taxonomy (NCBI): domain Eukaryota; kingdom Metazoa; phylum Arthropoda; class Insecta; order Lepidoptera; family Geometridae; genus Alsophila; species Alsophila aescularia. The sequence goes on along the minus strand of OX276383.1, from coordinate 44,919,561 downwards.
TTCACGCTCAAACGGCTGAGCGGATTTTGATGAGATTTTGAATATAAATAGTTTATACCCTGGAATCACTCATAGGTTACTTTTCATCGTCATCATCATCATCTCTCATGGGTGAAAATGTCAAAGTGTCAGATGAAAAAGTGATAGATATCAAAGTGACAGGTGTCAAAGTGACATGTGTCAAAGTGACATGTGTCAAAGTGACATGTGTCAGCGGGTGAAACCGTGGGGCACAGCTATACATACGTGGGGTACTTCCATATTGCGAAAATGTAGCCGGATGGATTTTGGACTCGTGAGAACTGACTTATAGTTCCTGACTTTGGTTTTACACCAATGACTTTTTTTATGAAGACACAAGAAACGATACGCAAAGTACGTTAGGATACTAACGATGCCTAAACTTGGATATTATGAAATTTTCAAGGCGGTAGTGCTATGCTGTGGCTGCCAACATGAACTTCCTTTAGTTTGGAACAAGAGTCTATTTACATAAAAGAGTCACTAACTTCTAAGGCAAATTTTGATTCATGGTTAATCGAAAGTCAAAATTAGCATGTATTTTAATATTCAAATTATTGTAACTATGTGTCGTTCTAAGCATTTTTTCCTTTCTATAGCAAAACATCCAGACCTATATCAGTTCTACATAAATCTAATTTCTACATCAGCAACAATGCTACGTTCAACAACAACTCTCATCTCATCCATCTAATTAATAAATGGATTTAATTAAGCTTTAGGTCAATAAACGAGGAAATTCTGCAATGGCTACGATTTGCTTATTTGTGAGACAAAGCCCATGTTTTATTTGAATACAAAGAAGTATTCATTAGATTTGTTATGTAGATAATTCTATAAGGTATACCTGAAAATTATTTTTTTGGATATAATATTTTGGCAATTGTTCGGACTCTATTGCAGAAAGTATAAGTATTTACGTATTACTACTTAAAATACATAAGCTCAAAGTCACGCAGCGTGCAATGGAGAGAGCTATGTTTGGAGTTTCACTACGTGATAAGATCCGTAACGAGGAAATCCGTAGAAGAACCAAGGTTATTGACATAGCTCTCAGAATTTGCAAGTTGAAGTGGCAATGGGCAGGCCATATAATTCGCATAGCCGACAACCGCTGGGGAATAAAGGTTCTGGAACGGCGACCACGAAAAAGCAAGCGAAGTGTAGAGAGACCACTCCCCACACGATGGACGGACGACATTGTAGCCATCGCAGGGAGTCGGTGGATGGAGGCGTCACAAGACCGTTCATCGTGGCGCTCTTTGGGGGAGGCCTGATGATAATTTAAAATACTAGTTTCGCTTGCAGCTTTGCCCGCCTGGTATTTTTTCTAACTTATTAGTATTCTATGATTCTAGGACGTAAAATACCATTAGGTATACCAAATTACATCAAAATTCCATCAGCCATCTAAAATAATTGTAACGATTGCTCAGCTTCTACTCACCGGATTAAGATATTGGTACTCCAGATTTTAAGTTAATACTTAAGCTATCCAACATTGAAAACCGCATTTCAATCGGTTCCGTAGTTTTTGTGTTGCGTGAACAAACAGACAGGCAGGCACCAGTTCCATGATTTAAAAAAACTTTATATTCTTGTTCTGCTCTCGAGGCTTTTTTTTTTAATTATCTTCATTGTACAGACTTATTGTTACTTACTGCTTTATTATAACCCAGTCAAATATGCAAAATAAGAGGGTCAACCTTGAATGTGAGATCATAAGCTGGAAACTTGTATAAACTTTTATTTTGGTATTCTTAATGTTGTCTCAAAAGACCTCGTGTCGTTAAGTTATTCAAGGTCAAAGGTAGCTAAAAACATTTATTTGCATATATCTCAATAATTACGAATTGCAGAGGGATGATTCTGGAACTAAAATTTGTCAAAGTCTTTGGTTCTTTCAGGACCAGACAATAAAAAGATGGCCGCCGTGCAAAAAAAATGCCACATTTGCATAAATAAACACATGAATCAGAAAAAAGAAATGAGTGTGCTAAATGTATTTTTTTCTTTGTTTTGTTCATTTGCCTAGAGTACATCATAAAGATTAATATTTCAATCTAGCCTTGAGTTAGGCTAATAAGTAATTTAATTTTAACTTAAACATTAAAAATAACTTAACTAAGAATGTGTCCAATAACACTTTTCTTATCAGCTCTAATAAGGCGAAGACACTTTATTCATGTGTTCTTTATCGGTAGCACTTTCAATAGCACTACTTTACACTTATATTACTGACACTAAATACTACACTAACTCGAACGGTTTTGTTCTTTTGAGTCTTCTAACTACGAGTATGTCCGTGTGGTTGAGGAGCTGGATCACCTCGACATTTACATGCTGGTGATTTCGACGTTCGTGAGCTTCTGCATATTTTTTAATTACTTTGTCGACAAACTCTACTTTGAGGTTCCGATGGAGATTGTCAAGAAATGATATGAATATCAGAAAAGAATTGAATGTCTGGAGAAGTGACTGGTGTGAAACTGACCGTTTGTAGGGAAAAGGTGAGGGATCAGTAGGAGGAAGTTGGGACAGGTCTGGGAACATTGGATAAGAGTGGGGGAGTGTTTGGAAAGGTGGGAAAGTGTGAGAAAGATGGTTTTATAAGATCCTGAAAGAACCAATGACCCTGAACAATTTTAGTTTTACAATCCCGCTGCGATTTGTACTTTGTGAGATATTTGCCAAATAACAATTTTTTGTGACCGTTAACCTTGAATAACTTAAGACACAGACACAAGACTTTACGAAACTTTTGAGACAATTTTCAGTACGTCAAAATAAAGGTGTATACAAGTTTCCAGCTTATTATCTCACATTCCGAGATGAAACCCTAATTGACTGGGCTATTAGAAGTGTAGAGATATAGATTAAAAAAAGAAATTGTTCTGGCCTCGGCTTGTTCATTATTCCCTTAAGTAATTTAACATAATGAAAAGTTTATGATTGAAATAACTTATTTTTTTAATTAAACCTGCAAAGGGAATTTGTCTAAATAGTCCCTAAGTCCTTCTTAAACCAATTTTCAGAACAATTAAGTCTCTATAATGCTCAATAGAAGTCTCCTTATTTTTTTATATTACTTGCCTTAATTATTAAACGCCTACATTTTTGGGGTATTTCAAATTGCTACACAATAAACTTTTTTAATAAAAAAAACTGTTCATGTTTAGAACTTCAGCAGTGGGATACTTACGTCACATGTTTCATACATTTTTATCTTCAAAGAAACTTAATTACTTACATAAAGTTTTAATAATACACGAAAAACTCAGGCTTTCCAACTTTTTTACTCTCACAAAGCCTTCAAAATGCTGTGAAAAACAGGGTTGTCGCCTTCCACAGAGGACACAACCTTATCCGATTTCAAACCTCTGTCAACACATCTGTTAAAGGTCCCTCATCATCATCATGTGAGGCTCTACAACACTGAGTGGGTCTTTGCCTGGTCTTGGATATCTCTCCAGAGTGATTCCAGCCTCTGACACCAGTTGTCTTCAGGGCATGCTTGACGCCATCCAGCCATCTTAATGTTGGTCGACCACAGTTTATGTGACCATCCTGTTTCCTATTTAGGAGACGCTTAGGAGTCCATGTCTCCTCCATGCGTACTACGTGGCCTAGCCAGCAAAAGCGGCTGTGTTTCACAATTTTCACATTAATTTCATCGATTAAGTTGCATGTTAAACGTATAATGTTTAAATCATTGATCATCTGCGCATGCTGAATTAAAATAAGTAACCTTTAATATCAGCACGTATTCGGACAAGACGTTCTTTTATTTATTCTGTAACTACACGCAATGGTCCGAATGCGCATAGTCTGATTACGTGTACCTGCTTGTGCATTTTAGAAAGCAAAACAAGTACTTTAGCAGGATCTGAGGTAAAAGTGGACTGCATAAATTATGTACAACGCACACAATCTTCATTCAATCTTCACAATTCTTTGGCCGTAGACACAATTAGAGTGGCTTTTGTGTAGCACGTGTTAGCAGTTGGTCAATCGCGCTACAGTCTGTGTATGTATCTCTATCTCTGTTAATGCACATGAAGCACGACGCTGGGAATGTAGCTGTGTGCGTGTATTTGCTTGTAGTTGTAACTAGACAGTCAGAGATCTAGCACAGTACACATATAGTGCTTAATATGTACTGTGGCTCTAGTCCAGTTTTTGTTTAGGTACGTGTTATTAAAGCGTTCTGTATCTCCTCCCCCATTTTCAACAATGAAAGAATACAGGAACTTTTTGATGATGACGATAAAATATAAATAATATGCATATGTTATTAACATTTCGGTTCTAAAAAGTAAGTTATCGATGGCAACTTTAAAAAAATATGAGCCCAGTTTGTGTAAGTCTTCTGCTCACTTGCTGAGCCAGGGGTGGGTAATACGTGAGGATTTTGCATAATACGATGCGCGCATTATCTTACCCTTGGGACTTTGGTAGTTTGGAATTTTGCCATATCATTATTCTAGTTGAGGATAGTTTGAAAATTCTTATAACGTTGTCGGCCTTTTTGCGCTTGAATTACAAATACGTTGATAGATACGTTTCTGTTCTTTGTACTGGGGTGTTTAATGTTATCGTGATTATATTTTCTTCTATTTTTATTTCTTCTTTTTTATCTTCTGTATTTAAATTAATTTAAAGTTCGTCAACAGCGTTCACAAATGATATGTACATTGTACATATATACCCAAACACTTTTATGGTTCTAGGTACATTTCATACAGATCTGCGTTTATAATTTTATATACAAAATAAAATAACCAGCCAAGTGCGTGTCAGACACGTATAGACTTAGGGTTCCGGGGTAGCCACTAGGTAGGTAGCCGGGGTTCTAAGGCACTCAACTGTTAAAAACCACATTTCAATCGTTTCAGTAGTTTTTAGGTTGAGAACAAAGCTGTCCTAACGGTTGGATTATGTCTCTCACTATGGAATTTGTTCAGAGATGAAGCAGCTATAAAATGCGTTATTTTAGCTATATCTCGTAAACTAGTAAGCCCTAGATAGCCATGTTATTTATTAATTTCGTATGATGCTCTAGATATAAAAAAAAACAAATACTTTATGTTAATGCGGGGAAATTTATTTCTTCTCTTTTAATACTTGGGAGACATTAAACTTATTTTCTTATTTTTTTTGAACTCCTATGTCCCTAGCGGTTATAATTATCTATACATGTGCCAAATTTCAACTTTTTAGTGTCAAATAGTTTCTAAATAAAATGCCTGGGACATACAGACAGATGCACGAACAGATGGACAGACAGAAGGACGGACAAACGGACAGACGTACTTGACGAAAATACCCTTATGTACATTTACTAAAGTTCTGTATAATGTTGGCGTTGAAATGCACTCTAAATGATTCGTTGGATGTTCGCTTTTCCACATAATTCAGTAGACTCTTTTTATAAATTGGAGATATTTTTTTTATTTATCTGTTTGCATGATTTATGAGGATACTAAAGTCAAAGTCAAAATATTTCATTGTAAATAGGCAAAATAATAGCACTTTTACGAGTCAAAATTAGCATCTCATGAACAAGGAGAAATACATAAAAGATCTAATCAATAAAATTTAGGTTAACTAAGTATTTTTTTAAACTGAGATGGTCACGTATACTATAAGTTAAATCATAAGAAACAGGATATATACCATGGAAAATATTTGTATTGAGTTTTCGATATTTCGGCACTGTTGCAAGCGCCATGATCACGGATAACTGAAGAAACTGCGGGTGGAATAGTAAGATGAAGTTCGCTTATGAAATATAAAAGGATAGGAGCATTGCATTTCTTGATGTGAAGATAGGAGTTCAAGATGATGGTTCTTTCGGCAACTCTGTACATAGGAAACCCACTCACACAGATCGCTATTTGCATGCTAACTCTCATCATCATCCGTGTCAACTTTATCTGTAGTGACGTCACTTACTCGTACCTACCGTGCATATAACCTGTGTGACGAAGAACATCTTAATGAAGAACTACATGTCAGTTGCGTCCTAGAGGGTAATGTTTATTCAGTGCGGAACTTTCCACCTAGACACAAACCTAAATTCCTTAAGCTTAAGGTCGAACGACAGCCAGCGTATTTACCCTACGCAAAAGGAGTGACAGATAAGGTCGCTAATATTGTTAATAAGTTCTCTGTCAAAACCATTTTCACTCCTTTCAAGAAGCTGTCTCAGTATTTACGCTCACCAAAAGATAGTTTTCCCTTGGAGAGTCCAGGAGTTTACAAAGTTGACTGTAGTTGTGGGAGCTCCTACATTGGCCAGACTAAACAGACTGTTTCATGCCGCATAAAGGAGCACATTAGGGTATACAATGATACGCAGAAGTCAGCCATCGCTCAACATCTTTGGAATTGAGGTCAAACCACTGGATCGAGTTACGTAACCCTCAGATACTATCTACTGAACGCCACTGTATGTAGTGATGTTCTGTAGATAGTATCTGAGGTTCCAGATTGAGGATCAAGATTGGTTAGAGAAGCGATTAAAATTACTAAATCCAAAAACTTCAATCGTAAGGTTGGGTTTAAAATGTCGAATGTCTGGAATCCATTGATACGTCTATGTAAAAACCGAAGAATTGACGTCCCTAATACGCGAGGTGATACTGGTTGTGTGTCGCGATCTAATTACTAACGAAGGTGTGAACAATGGTACTGGTGTCACGCGTATTAAAAAAGTGAGAAAGAGGGTAGAAAATTTAGGCTGCCTTTAAAAACTATTCCACCCACAGTTACTTCAGTTATCCGTGATCATGGCGCTTGTAACAGTGCCGAAATATCGGGAACACAATACAAATAGTTTCCATGGTAAATATTCCGTTTATGATTATACTTAAGGTGAAACTAAGTATGCTTTGAGTTTGAAATGAAATTTCCTTTTCATGTGCCAACAGAGTTAAATCTCACACTGGAAAAAGAAATATCTTTCGTACTCTACCGGTGCTTCGGATATACGCCCAGTACAGAAAAGAATACCAAGAATCTCTACTGGGATGTCCTTTTTTCCATATTTTTTAATTTATACAACTTTTTCAATATTATAATAAAACTTTTGTAAAAAAACATATATAAAAGATAAAAGTGACAATGTGATTTACACAATCATCTAAAAATCAAACTGGGAAAGAAAAAAAACTACATAAGTATGTTGTATAAAACAACGTAACATCATGTCATGATCTCATGGCATGATGTTACGATCCATGAGACATCTCACAAAGTACTTTGAACATTTTATTCACTTAACGTAAACCTAGAAGTAATCATTTATTATTATCACGGAGCTTGGAGACATTGCAAGCCATGCATTTCTGTTATAATGCATGCATAAATATAATCATTTACATTGTAATATGATTTCTTTATGAAATTTACTTTAATAAAAGTTTTAAACCTATGCATTGCTATTTGGTCAATGCCGTCAGGTAACTTATTAAAAAAGCGTATGCAGTTCCCCATATAAGAACCACAACTTTCTTTAACCGAAAGCCAGACACATTCAGTTTATTTTTATTTCTAGCATTAAAATTAATTACACCCCTATTTTTAACAAAGGTATTGATATTCTTCCGAGCATACATTATATTGACAAGTTAGAGAACCAATTTGCCGACATAGATCAAAGGATTAGCAAGCTGAAGGGGCAATGGGCTGGCCACATTTCTCGAAGGATGGACAACCGCTAGGGTAGACGTGTCCTCGAGTGGAGACTGCGTATTGGAAAACGTAGCGTAGGACCGCCCACCAGCCAGGTGGAGTGACGACCTGCAAAAGGCGGCCGGCAGAAACTGGATGAGAAGAGCCGAATATCGGGCTACTTCCCCCAAAAAGGTAAAAATGGGGCTAGTAAGTATCTCCGCCATATTAAATCCGATTTCGATGGTTTATTTTTAATTTGAATGGTAATAACTTCAAGTTAGTCTCATAAAAAATTGGTGAAGATCTGATGAGGATCTTTGGCATGATGAGCAGAATAGCTCCTCAAAATGCAGTAAATTTCTCACTTGTAGGTTTCTACGAGTGGAATCAGCCCTTTACCTACTAGGTAGGGATTGATGGAGCACCTTGGTTATTAATGTTAGTTTTATAGTAAGGTACCTAGATGGCGCTACTGTGCACTGCTAGATTGTTTGCAAAAAAGTTTGTACGCGCGAGGTCTACAGCTCGCAGAGCCACTAGTGTTATTTATGGAACGAATTGCTCGCTTCTGCAGCACAAATATTGATTGAATTTCTGCGGGTTTACCCCACAGCAAAGTACTGTATTAAAATCAAATTATATAAGTGTAGTTTTTAAAATACTGGATATTCTTAGTCGGTTACTTCTGATATATACTACTCTGCATGTAAGACACATATTTGCTTGATATCTATATGTACAAGCAAAATATTACTAGTGGCTCATTTTTCATAATTTTCCACCCCCTCACAACCCTGATCCCTTGAAGTTTATGCATCTTAATAAGGGTAACAAAAAAGTATTGTGACAATTATGGACATTTTTCGAAATTAAATATTAATAAAACGGCTAAAAACTCACGAAATAGAAGATCAGAAGTACTCCGACCAGTTTCGGACTATTTTAAAGAAAAAAAAAGTCTGAAACTGGTCGGAGTATTTCCGATCTTCTATTTCGTGAGCTTTTAGCAGTTTTATTTATATTTAATATGAATTTCACTCGCGTTAGTTTTCAAAATAAAAAAAATCGAAATGGCTGAAATATATATTTTTACGTTTTCAACCCCCATATCACTGCAATTTTAAAAGTTTGAAAATGTATGTCAACAAAAAAGACCATAAATTTATCGAACCTGCTCAAAAAAATTCTCTAGAAATGGGACCTGTAGAGGAGAACAGCCGTACATCCGCCGGCCGGAATACGAAAGCATTTTTGCCCAAACTGAAACTCAGACCAGACGCTTCGCTCGCGCTTCGCGCTCGCTCGGTCAATTATGCAAACATTACTTTGAAACAGTAGACACAGACTCAACTTTGACACAGTTCAACTAAAAACCATGTCTCAGTATGACGAGGTGCAGTACCGCGCAAGATTTTGCAAACCAAAATTCTGGGTATTAATGCAATTGTTATGGGCAGGGCTGGCGCTTACCATAAGGTGCACGTTTATTTTCGTTAAATAGTTGATAGAAAATAATTACATATAAATATTTAATTACATTACCAGACTAGGTAACTTCTTGTGTCATTTATGTAAGCGAAGTAAAAAAGAGACTATCTGCAAAGCACAATATTTTCAAAAGCTCTTGACAATTGTCTCTCTCATACTAACACAGACTTTGCTTCTAGAATAATAAGTACAATTAGTTTAATTTAATCTATATAAATAATAATATTATTACCCCAGCTAATATTTTAAATAGGTTGCTGTCGTTTATAAATTAACTTCTAATTGCGTCAGTTTGTCCCGTCGATAATTACTTTAATGCCTTATGAAATTTCAGCCCCAATTTTCAGTCAGATTATCTACCTTATTTTGCAGGGCATAAAAACTATATTACAGAATGCTATTCGTCCTTCTACCCTATTGTGAGTCAAGTTTAATGCGGTGGTAATATGGCAGTGACTGGCAAATCTTCGGTACAATATATCGTTATTTTATGTTTTCGCCGTGACATAGTGCTTTTGTAAGCAGTGCCAGTTGATTATGACTAGCGAGTTTCACAAGAAGATATTATGTAATGGAGGCTTTAGAAATGTGAAAAGTGTTCACTGGAAACTTTTATCAATGGTTCTGCGCGTAGGAATTGACGTGAACTCTGTACATTGTATCACAGTAAACATGAATCTAAAAAATATATTTGTGCTCTATGATTGTATGTAGTATGTAATAATTGTAAGAATGGCAGTTTCATATAAGTTGAGGTTAGTTAGAATAGGAGGACTTCATAAAAGAAGACGGTTACATTCGACTGTGTGTATGTTTTTTTTATGTATGTATATCGATTTCGCCGTCAATTGCGGACCAATTTCGAAAATTATTGTTTTGTTTGAAAGGGGTTCTCCAGGTGGTCCTATATAATTTGTATCAAAATTGTTTCAGTTGTTGTTCGAGAATAAATAGTTTTTTAGTAAATCCATTTGAATTCTGGTTATATTGCGTTAAATTTCTAAGATTTCTAAACCGATTTCGATGGTTTTTGTTTTATTCAAAAGGGTAAACTTACAGTGTAGTCCCATATCACTCACAAAACCATATATATATAATGTATATACATATATTCAGTATACACATAAACACTTCATCAAAATTTATGTTCTATAATATATTGAGATTTCTAAACCGAATTAGATGATTAATTTTATTTGAGAAACAATACCTCCGGTGTGGTACTGTATAAATTTAATCAAAATTGGTTGAGTAGCTTTAAACAAGCTTTTATTTAATTCACTGGGTTATTAAGCTTGGGACTAATTTGCAAGTCAATTTTGAACCAGTTAACGACGACCAAAGATGCTGAAGTTTTTCACATTGGTGTAGTTCTGATGAAAATCATGGTAGAAACTATAAGTCGACCTGATGATGGAGCTGGAAGGTAGTCAAAGGAACACAGCAATCAGATGATGGAACCCCTTCGAGTTTTGGCTCATTTGGTTTGCCTTGATGAGTTCACTGGTCATCCGCTTACATGCAGTCAAACGTGACATTTCAAAATGACGGGATGGTTGTCTGCTGAGCTGTCAAAATGGAGGGGGGAAATCCATCTGCCGGCAGCTACCTTGCGTAAAAAAAAACGTTCTTATCACCGCTTCATACGGTTATTTATTAAACAAACTATTGTTCTGTGTAGCTAAAATAATATACAATCGATCTGCAGCGTTATTTTAATACAAAAATTCTATTCAAAATATTTATAAAAACACGATGACAGTTGAAGAAAAGTCAAAATCTATAGATTGATATTTTCAAAATTTTTTTGTTCGAGTTCTTCAGTGACGACCTATATATATATGACCTATAGTTTTTTATATGTATTTAGGACCGCTACAGATGTACTGGTTAATATAAGCCGTGGCGGTCTCGCCTTAGAATAAGACCCCTCCCAATCCTCCTGTAATATGATGTTGGATGTTGTAAGAGGCGACTAAGAGATTACACACCAGAAGATGGGCAGCAGCGTCCTCCGAGCACATATTTGCTACACTGCGGTCACCAATCCGCCTGCCAAGCGTGGTGACTATGGCAAACCCCTCCCAATATGATATACACACCAAAAAGACGGCCCCCAGTCCCCGGCGGCTTTCAATTGGAGCTCACAAATCACTTCCAAATCCTAACCGAATGCGATACAGTGGACGAACTCAGAGTTCTTTAAGACCCCCCGCAAAAAAAAGAACACTAAGACTCTCTGAGCATACACTCAAACTTATGGCAGAACGAGGCGAGATGAGGCTGCAGTCTTCAGTGGATATGTCGAGTTATAGCTTGCTTAATAAACAGATCTCCAAGTCAATGCGACACGATTTGCGTTCCTATAATACTACTTGTATTAAGAACGCAATAGAGCGAAACAAGGGCTCCAAAGTGTTCGCAAGAAATCTGTCTATTGGGCAAAGCCTATTGACGAAGCTGAAAACCGACAGTGGCAGCATCGTTTCGTCAAATCCAGAGATTTTGAATGAGCTCGAGAAGTTCTATGGACAAATATACACCTCATCGTGTAGTCCTAGCACGACTAGCGATGCAAAAGCCCGTTTGACCCGACATTATACCAAAGATATCCCGGACTTCAGCCTATACGAGATCAGAATGGCTCTCAAACAGCTTAAGAGCAACAAGGCACCAGGGGAGGACGGAATAACGACAGAGCTACTGAAAGCGGGTGGAACACCGGTACTTAAAGTCCTTCAGAAGCTGCTTAACTCCGTCATCCTCGAGGGTACTACGCCAGAGGCGTGGCACAGGAGCGTAGTGGTTTTGTTCTTTAAGAAAGGTGATAAAACCATATTGAAGAATTATAGGCCCATTTCGCTGCTGAGCTACGTCTATAAGTTGTTTTTGAGAGTAGTTACAAACCGTCTCGCTCGTAGGTTTGATGACTTTCAGCCTCCCTAACAAGCTGGATTTCGGAAAGGCTTTAGCACCGTAGACCACATCCATACGCTCCGGCAGATTATACAGAAGACCGAAGAGTATAATCGGCCACTATGCGTTTGTGGACTACGAGAAAGCCTTTGATTCAGTCGAGACCTGGGCAGTGCTACAGTCATTACAATGGTGCCAGATTGATTACCGGTACATCGAAGTCTTGAAGTGTTTGTACAGCAAGGCCACCATGACAGTCCGTCTTCAGGATCAGAGCACGAATTTTATCCAACTGCAAAAAGGGGTGAGACAGTGAGATGTTATTTCTCCGAAACTGTTCACTTCTGCACTGGAAAATATATTCAAGCTTCGAAACTGGAACGGATTTGGTGTTAACATCAATGGCGAATACAGAAAAATGGTGAATATACTCACCTTCGATTTGCTGATGATATAGTCATCATGGCTGAAACCCTGGAAGACTTAAGCACAATGCTCAGTGATCTCAATATTGTTTCCCAACAGGACTGGACTTCTAAGGGCTGACATGATGATGATGATGATGATAATTAGGTACTTACAAAACAAAATAATATATATTAATCTCATATATTGCATTGCAAATAATGTGTATGGACCTACACTTTTCTGATTTAAAATATCAGTGCGATTAGTGTGATTAAGGGTCACTGCACATTCAACGCCCCGGCAACTGATCAGCACCGGAAAGCCTCGCTTACGGCTGGTTTGACAGCTAGGCGTAAGCATAACCCCGCCGTAGCCGGGTGGGAACCCGGCTACGGCGGGGTTATGCCTCGCTTACGGCAAGGTGGTCTGGTTGACGTCTAGACTTGGTGTAATCCCAGTAGTTCCGCTATGGTTGTTCCGTATGTTTTTTGTAGCTTTTTCTTCCCAGAGGTTCCATTAACTGAACTACTAGGATTTTAATTCCCTGAAGTCCCACGTGTCTCATAGATGATGCACGGAAGCACAAACGAGTAATTTGTTAAAAATAGGTAAATTTATATGTTAACTTATCTGTTAATTATTCTCATTTCCTTTGTGTAATTTTAATTAATTTGTAAGGCTTCTTTATTTATGCCTTTATTATTTTTATTTTAGCTTATGACCCTAATGAAAAATAAATTATGCGTTCGCGCATTGTTCATCTGATTAATATTTTATTAAATATGTTAATATTTGTACAAAGCCCCAAAATAACTTAAAGGCGTCAGACAATTATTTTCGACCATATTGACATGGACTAAGTATCTTATTTTTTTAACGTATTGTGATTAACGAACACAGTTAATATCAAATCTGACTAAATCTGATGAATGTCAATAAGGTTTAAAATCATACGAAGCAAATTTTTGTAATGTACATTACTCAAAAACCATTTAAACGGTATCAGACGATTTTTCACTTTATTGACATGAACTAAGTACCTTGTTTTTTCAACGTATTGTGACTAAATGATCACAGTAAATGCCGACTCTGACTAAATCTGATTAAATTTAATAAGGGTCAAAATAGTGCGACGCCAATTTTTGAATGTTCATAGCTCTAAAACCACCTAGAAGGCATCAGACGAATTTTTGATTTTATAAAAGAGTGTATAGATTGTAAAAAGTATGCATTGTACTGATTTTATTCATAAAGAATAATGTTATAAGATTCAATTCTTACAATGGAAGTAATATAAAAAAAACTGATAAACTTAGAAGACTAGTAAATGTTGTCTAAATTAGTATTAAAATATTGTTTTACAAATGCTATCCTTTTAATTTTTTGTGTACCATTTTTTTCCAACACTAGGCTTCGGTGAGGAGAAGGCCGATAGGAGCAAGTGGAGCTCGCCAGCCATAGCCGTGGCTCAGTAAATATATTAGTCTTTCCAGACAGTAGTGTATCGAAGCATTTTTTTCGAGTTTGATGTCTACTGTCAGTTGGAGACCGATGGTTGCCACCTGTGAGTCTTAACCCGGCTACAAAAAAGGAGGGTTATGATATTATCAGAATACCTATGTATGCATGAATGAATGTATGTATGTATGTTCGTCTGTTTGTGGATGACCACACTTTACAGCCTACCTTTTAAATTTGTAGGAATCTTCTATAAGTAAAACCAGAGTTTTTAAGCTACTTACGTTTAAAAACAAAATGCGAGAAAAGGAAGTATACGTTGAATCGGAAATCTCTCTCTCTCTCTCTCTCTCTCGTACAAAGTTTCAGAGTTTACGCACAGACTAAAATAAACTTTCGAAATAATCATCGCAAAGACAACTGTACCAAAGAGGTCATCTACTTAATATATTTACATAGTACTTCCTCTTTGGTGTCTGATGAAATTTTTAATACTATGCTGGAAATTAAAGAAGTTCTCGTCCTGTTTGTCTTACGAAATATTTGCTGTCATCTGAGATTGGCACTATAAATAAGAAAGAGACAACAAGGCTATTGCTCAACTTCCTTGTCTTTTTTATTTTTATTTCGTTTTCAAGGTCAAATAATCGATACCCCGATTTTTCTTTGAAGAGATCGTTCCAGTTGCACGTAAGTACAGATCATCGGGTGGCGATATATCTAACATTGCGCACTGCAGCGCGCATACTGCGCGTGCGCGTCGCGGTGAGCGACTGGATATGTTCACATCACTAGTATACCCAATCATATAAAAAAAATATTTTCAAAGAAATCGGATATACATCAATAAAAAAACAAACATGCAGTCGAACTTATAACCGTCTTCTTTTGTGAAGTCGATTAAAAATGTACAACGGAATGACACGTTGCCATGGAAACGAAATAATAACAAGTCTGTCAAGTACGTGAGTAATGATTAGACATTTGTTACTATCGTTGTAGTAATGATGCAATTATTGTCTATGAGTAAAAAAACACCATAATCATTGCTGCAAAAGATTTTGAATTACGCTTACTGGTGTATTTTTTTTAGAAGTTTCAATGCGTATAAAAATTCTGAAAGTAAGAATAATGCCACGGTGTGAGCGCTACCCGTGCGAAACCGGGCTAGTATGTAATAGTGTTAAAAATTGGTAGTTATTAGTAGTATTTATATTATGTTAGTCTATATGGGAAATAGATATCTAAACGAATGTTACCACTTTGTATCTCAATCCGATGAGAAGAGAAGCCCGTCAATCGATAAAATAGTATTTGACGACTGAACGAAATTTAGTAATTTGTACATTTGGTTCTGGAATACATATGCTACATTTTCCCCAGAAAAATGTCCACGCAGGCAAAGCCGCGGAGGATAATATAAAATCTGTACCTATATTATTCTAGTTTATTCTTATACGTATTTTTTTGCCATTAAGGTATATTTATAAACGATATATTTTCTGAGTTTTTAGACTTATTCAAACATTTTTATTTCCGTCGGAAATAAAATATGGCAGTTGTAAGCCGCTTGATACTTCATATTTCTAATAGCACTCTCGCGGTTAAGACGAACTCAATGATACCTCATTAAACAAAATCCATTTAGCCGATTAGTCTGTAGGACGTGCCAAATAAACGTAAAAACAAACAAACATACATACATACATACATACATACAACACATAACTCTCCGCAATCGGGTAATAAATGAAGTTATTTATTTTTCGGATCCCAATAATGGTTCGAAAAGGTTGAACTAAAGAGTCCAATCTTGATATATACTTATATTACTATACTCTTTGATCAACAAGGTTGGCTATTTGTGGTACTGGCATCCTTCTCGCAGAAAACAATATTTTTTTCTTGTATTTTTACGCGAAGATACTTCATGCGCGAAACTCGCTCGTAGCGTTCTTTTCAAAACCACGCTGAGACCGGGAGACAGGGGTGTCTACCGGCCCCCGCACCGCGTGTGTCAAATCGGCCGTTTACTCCTCGATACACTACTGTCTGTAAAGACTTATATATGTACTGTGACCGTAGCGACCGCGAGACATAAACGCGGTGCTCGCGGGTTGAACATGCGCCGTAAGCACAGATTACTAAATAGTTATTGTGCAATGCCAAGGCGAGGCAATGCCGATTCGGTGCCGGGGGCGTTAAGTATGCGGTGACTCTAAACTTTAAATTAACACGTCAAGCCATTCAAAAAATATTTTTGTAAATAAGTTCAACCATATTCAAAATAAGGGTTCAGTTTGGCACCGACAAAAAAAATATTTTCTTCTGTTATAAGTATTTTTATATGTATTGTAATTACATTTTTAATATAGAAAAAGTGATGTTCATTTCGTTCAATTGTTATTATTTTACTCTTTTTAGTGTGTTTCTAACATTTTAAATATGAATTTGTTTATTTTTGTATATTTATTATTCTTTCATATTTTTGATCAGTGGATCATCATAAAATACGGGTTGGTCACAGTGGAAATCTTCATCATCAGGCTGTGGCCTCTCCCAATAAAAGCTACAGAGCCTGATCTTCGGCTCCTCTTAAGCAAGTTCTGACGGCCGCCTTCCGTCGTCACACCAACCTGGCTGGTAGGCGTCGTACACTACGTTTACCAAGTCGCGTTCTCCACTGTACGACACGTTTTTTTTTAAATTCTGTTCTAAACAGCCGTTTGACCACGATCTCACCTGATGGAAAACGATGATAAGGTTGAAGGTGTAGCACGATTGCCTAGCAGATACCTATTCACTCTTGTCTTGAACACACCTGGGTTATATTTTAGCGGAAACACTGACGAAGGCAGGGCATTTCACTCCTTTGCAGTTCCTAAAACAAATGAAGAAGCGTACCGCTTCGTTCTTGTGTGAGGTTGTTCGTCCTTCGACAAATGTGACCTACCCATATACCAATTCAACTTGCTAATCCTTTGTGCTAAGTCAGTGACTTTAGTTCTCTGTCAGTATACGAGGTATTCCGACAGATTTTATCCTTCTGAGAAACCTTAAGCATAACTCTCTCCATAATTCACTGAGTGACTTATTACTGTGGAAAAGTCCCACTTGAGTGTCCACGTTTCAGCTCTATTTGTCATCACTGGTATGCAACGCAGTGAAATTTTTGTCTACAGTGGAAATAATGAAGTACAATTCGTAAGCTCTCTTGTCCGTTTTCATTATCACTTTCACGAGTATTTTGAATGATGTCGACGGACAAATGACTACACGAACCAACGTTCTACAGCGTTCGAAAACTTCCGACATGCCGTTTATCGGTCGAGCTATCGACGAATGTAAATGAGCCTGAATTTGTGGTACAGCTCGTACGTTGCAGGCATTAGAATGCAACCACTATTCACAATTTATGTACAAAGGTAGCCGTTTGTTAGCAGGCTTTTGTTGTTTAATTTTTGAATAAGTACTTACCTATTTTTATTTCTGGTCTAGAATCTAGGACATTTATTTTAATACCTACTAACTGTGGGTGGTACCTACTTATAAAAACGGGAAACTATTTGGTTGCTGTATAAGTTAATTTGCTTGAATACTAATTATTATTAACTTTAACAGAACTATCCATACCAATATATATGTGAATAGTTGTCTGTTTGTTTGTTTGTTTGTTTGGGGGAGCTTTCACGCGATAACGGCTGAACGGATTTTCATGAAATTTGGAATGGAGATTGAAAGAAAGAAAGATAGAAAAGAAAGAAAATACATTTATTCAACACACACAAAAATAAACGATACAAATAATTAGAAAAATTAAGTAGGAACAATAGAAAAGGAAAACAAAGAAAAGGTAAAAGTAGATAATTAAAGTGGTGATGAATGGGCCTTAACTCAGCATTAGGCTGTTTGCCGAAGGCACGCAGCGCTGGTTTTCAGCTAAAGTGGTGATGAATGGGCCTTAACTCAGCATTAGGCTGTTTGCCGAAGGCACGCAGCGCTGGTTTTCAGCTAAAGCCCAGAGGGAGCGGAACAAATAAACATAGGAGTATAAAAATGAAGTTAAATATGAATAAATTTATAAATAATATAATATATGATTAATAATAATAATAATTACATATAAGTAATTTAAATAAACATAGATAAATAAATAAATAAAAAAGTATATTTAAAATATAGCAACGACAAAGGAATCAAATAATGTAGTCTCTGAATGGTGTCAAATAACTGACGAAGAAAGTGTCATCAAAATTGCGTAAGAGTACCGCTGACTAATAAGAATACCACGCATGTGGGTAGCAGCGAAATAACCTCTACTATTACGTGCAACTAATAAGTGAGAAGAAGTGAATTTCAAGGAAAAATAATAATAATAATAAGTATATATATCACAAAAACGATATGTCTATATTAATCTTGCCATGCTGCCTCTGCTCATCAATATAATATTGCCTGAGTTTACGCCTAAGAGAGTATAAATTTCTTAGCCCCCGGATTGGTGGCGGCAGATTATTCCAACACTTTGTCGCAGCATAGCGGAAGCAACCTTTGAAGTACGGTGCCGCGGTATTGACAACTGTTGAGAGCCATGCCTACTAGCTTATACCCTGGAATAAAGCATAGGATTTTTATCCCGGAAAATTGTAAGTTTCCACGGGAAAACTGGGAAATGTTGTTTACTCGCTGTAACGAACGGTTTCCACGGTAACGAAATGACAAGTCTGTCAATAAACAACGAGAGCGTTTTTGCTATACGTACTTTTGCATTGGTTATTAAAATCCTAGAAGAACATAGGGTGCTTTTTTTCGCGATAAACTGTATTCCGCGCGGACGAAGTCGCGGGCGGGAAAGCTATTTAGAAATATTTCTGTCACTAACAATCACATTAACAGTGAACATTGTAATGTGAAATTGTTTATTCAGTACATAGGTACATGTCTTTTAATACACAATTGTCACAAAATAGGAATATCCCCTGGTTGTGGTGTTAGAATATTAATAATACATATTTTTATTTTAGAAGCAAGGAAGTCACTGCCTAAGCCAGGGTCTTCATATCTCAAAAAAGCTCTCATATTTCCAGTAACATAAAGAACAGCAACCACAATAAAGAAAAAACCCACCAACGCCACAACCCTCATTCCATTTCACGTAATTACAACTCCCCAAACTTCACGTCACACATTTCATTCCGAATGGTAATCTCCAACGCACCGCTGAAAGGAGGCGGAGTCCCGTAACCCCCTTGAAATATACTGCGTTGGCACACGCAAGTGAAATACTTATAAGCAGAGCCGAGTTTAATACGTGCTACACGGGAATTTTATGTCGTGTGTACCAAAACTCAATCAATTAGAAAGCAAGATGGATCCTGTGATTTTCCATGATGTTAAGTGTCACTTCGGAGATCAAGTGGGGGTATAGACAAGTCACTTGGATTGGTAAAAAAGCTGTAGATGAATGTGGTCACAAAATGGTTAATAGTAGAAGTAAGGAGACTAATGTAAGTGGACCACCTCACACAGATTGATAGAAATCATGATTATGCTGAAGATGCCCGCTGTTGAACATAGGTCTTCCAGAAAGACTGTCACAACAATCGGTTGCTCGCTTTCTAACTGATAGAACTGATTGATATTACAGGATTGGACTGGATCGAAAAGACTGCAGGTGTGACTAATAACTATGATTAGCTGTGGATCCATCCAGAAGGAAACTTCTGATGATGGTCTGTAAAAAGAAAAAAATAATTAAAAAGCATTAAAAAAAGTTGAACCCTTTACCTACTAGGTAGGGATTGATGGAGCACCTTGGTTACTGACCGAGCGAGCTCAAAGCGCGAGCGAAGCGTCTCCGTTTCAGTTGGGCAAAAATGCTTTCGTATGTCCTTCCGGTTGTCAGTCCGGATCACTTTCCTCCTCTACAGGTCGCATTTCTCAACCAATCTAGATGAAACTTGGTATACAGGATAAATAATTTCTTAATAATTTCTTAGAGATTTTTAGTAGTCGGGGATTTTTGATTGGGGGGGATCCAAAACATCCTCCAAAAAAGGACAAAAAAGGGCTACTGAATATTCGATTTCGATGGTCCTTTTTTTATTTAAAAGATGACAAAAAAGGGATAAAACTTAAAAACTAAAACCTAACTTTAAACTTTAAATTAGTCTGATATAAATTTGGTGATGACTTGATGAGGACCTCCGGCGTGATGAACAGAATAGCTCCTCAAAATGCAGTAAATTGCTCACTTTTAGGTTTCTACCAGTGGAATCACCTCTTTACCCACTAGGGATTGATGGAGCACCTTGGTTATTAATTTTTGTTTTACAATAAGGTTACTTGGTGGCGCTACTGTGCACCGCTGGATTGTTTTCAAATAATCTCACAGAGCCACTAGTTATTAAACAAAAAAATAAAATGTGTCAATCTCACGAAAATGTTAACACTAGAAAAATGACATTGACAAAAAGCAGAATATGCAAGAAGGATAATTTTACATTAACCCACAACTCCGGGTATATTCTATTGAGCATGAACTTCATTAACCGCTTTCAAGAGAGCAGCAAAGTTGGAAAACTTGCAAAGTTCTTCAGCACACTATCAAAGGAACAAATGTAGCGGATTGAAGATCTCGCTGATATAATCCTTTTTTATCAGAATGCGCAATGCAAAAAAGGGTAATGTGTTAATTAGCCTATTATTATTCTCTGTTTCTTTGTGGTGCTCTAGATACCAAACGTGTGGGCCGCTTTTTGATGATTCTTACTTCAATCAATTTGTCTTCATTTTGGGAGTGACAGTAATCAAAATTCAATATGGTGACAACCAGAAGCCATATTGTGAAAAAATTACAAGCCACAGATGCCATAAACAATAAGTCAAGAAAAAAATAAGTCGGTGAACTATGTTAAGTAGGGTATCATTGAATGTATATTTGAAAATCATATTCAGGTTTTTTTCTATAATTTTTCATTTAGAATTACCATTTAGGATCTATAACAATTTAAAGTTGGTTAGTGACCATTATCACTTAAAGTTTTGCCTCATTTTTATTCGCAGTCGGGGTTTTTATCAGTTTCGACTACCTATGTGTATACCTATTTGATTTGGAAATTCTACCAGATATAGAAATTTTAAAACATTTTTTTTTATGACATACGAGTACCTACGTAAAGTTTATACAAGCACAAATTAAAAATGTATATAACCCCCTATGCCCTCCCCCCCCCCCCATTATATCTAAGAAGCATCTCTGTCACATCAGATTTCAAACCCGTATGAATATAATCCATTCGTTTGAGAGCTATGATCCTCACCCCACCCCATTATAGATAAAACCATGTCTATTACATCAGCTTTCACACAGAAAAAAATGCTTCAAAATCGGTCTATTCGTTTAGGTTCTACGATGCCACAGAAACCCGTAAACAAACACAAACATACATACACACCATAAACTTATAACACCCCTCTCTTAGAGTTCGGGGGCTATAAATACTTGAGTGACTTTATGCATCGATTTAGTGCAAGATACCTAAATTCATAAAAAAAGAATTCATTTTTTTTCTTATTTCATGTCTGCAGTAGATTTTATATTATTTTGTTCGTGCCATCCTTCTATTTTTACACGACTGCCCAAAAAAAGGAGTGTTATTTGTTTAGTATTCATGTATGTTTGTATGTGACTTTCTTTATTCCACTATAACTTTTAAATGCCTCAGCAGATTTAGAGGTTATAATATTGTTAGAATCCTTTCATCCCCCCGAGTAACATAGGCTATATATTTTTTTGAAAACCTTCAATATGGCGGCAGTATAGCATCAGTTAAAAACTCAGAAAAAAAAACGTTGAAATTTACAATATGGGTATCAAATTTGAAAAGCACATTCCAACAGTATATTATTTATTGGCAAAAACTTTTTTCTGGCAGAGCAGGCGTGTTTTTTAGCTTTTAGGCTAGATATACACTGTTACACTGAATCGGTGTTTTTTCCAAAAGTTACCTAGCACAACTCACACCTATTTCATTTGAAGGTGTAAAATCTAATTTCAACACCGTATTCTATTTTTTACCCCCTCTGCTCTAAAATCGTGCCCGAAGTAACGGATAAGTACGTACAGTACCTATTCTGGCTCGCAACCAAAGTGCATCGGGCGTGTAATTAAATGGCCCATTTTGACCACCATTTGCCAGCTCCACTTCCCATACGAAATTTTTAAATGGATTGAATGTGATAGATGATACGAATAGAATAGCCGTAAGAACCACAACCAACTAAAGCGGATAACCGCACGCGTCTTCGTCAAACTGGATTCTATCGGTTTCTCAAGAGTCATTTCCGAGCGGTGGCAGCTGCGCGTTAGAATACAACGGTACCAGGATCGGTTCTCGGTTCCGTATGTTTTTTTAAGTAATTTAAGTCACAGGGCGCATTAAGCTGTCGGTCCCGGCTGTTATAGATAGATAGATAGATAGAAAATTCTTTATTGCACACATAAGAGAGGTACATAGGCGAACTTAATGCTAGCAAGCATTATCTTCCAGTTAACCTCGGTGTACTGTGATGTTTTTAATGCGGAATAGTGCCCATTTTAAATTGGAAAACTAATAGATTCCTAATAATAATATCAATACTATTTCTATACTTACATAATATACCTAGTCTATAATATAATACTACATAATAATATAATTTCATTTATACATAGTATACCTAATTAAGGTACACATTTTAAATATATAACTAGATACAGTAATAAATAAGATATTCAATAATTTGCTCAGTTCATTGTTTTATTTTGTAGTGCGAGATAGAGATTGTAGACTTTGGATTTGAAAACGCCAATCGATGATGCCTGACGAATGTGGGAAGGTAGACCGTTCCAGAGACGGGTTGCAGTGATAGTGAAAGAATCAGAATATGAAACTGAATTATGTTGAGGAAACATTATCTGTAGATGTTGTGAAGTGCGTTATTGATTTATAGCAGTCGTAAAGCCATTTAAGAAGCTCACGGACAAACTCGTGATACTAAAAGCCAGCGCCAGCACTACCTCATTATGACACAATACAACCAAGAATCTCAGCTCAGCATCTCCGCTTGTCTTCGCACAACACAGTAGAAGCACAACGCCGCGCCGCTTCTGTTGATTGATGGCCTAAAGCGTAGATAGAAGTTTTAAAACTTCGCAAGTCAACCGCTGCCTGAGCCCTGCCCTGCGATGGAACTTTTTAGTTGAAACAACGTGGCGTCAGGATTATCCATGCAGTCTAGCTGCCCCGGTAGAACCGAACGATTTAAATTCATACGTCAAATTTTCTGACAGATGATACGGGATCTTTTATACGAGAGTTTGCCTGAGGGACAGAAAACGTTCCAATTTCTTCATAACATTATAAGTGCGTCTGTGTTTGTAGGCTGCATTGAAATATGAGCTTTAATAATGCTACCTACAACACACTTTACAAAATAACAAAGTAGTATATGACTTGCGAACCACTTGTCGCACGCTCGTCGCCTGGTTACCCGACTGAGCGGGGTATTGTGTTTATCAGCCTATGTATGTATTTTCCTTTGTGGCCCTATATACACTAAACGCGTGGACCAATTTTAATAATTCTTAAGTCAATTGATTTGCCATAATCTTGCGAGTAGTAGTACTCGCAAGATACTCGTAATAAATACACGACATTAATCAAAACTCAATGTGCGAAAACCAGACGCCATATTGAGGAATAATTTATTGAATAGCAATTAGAAATTTATCTTTAGGTTTCTCTTATCAATTTTCATTTCGAATGACATTTAGGATCAATAATGATTTAAATTTCGCAGTCGGGTTTTTTCATAGTGCATACATTTTCTTGTTTTGTAAATCACCCTTTGAATCGAGTTCTAGTAGTGGTAAAGCCATCTATTAGTAGTATTTCGAACTAACCAACCAAACACGGCTAATATTGATTAACTTCGTGTCTGAAAGATAACGCCTCCCAAATGTACTTTATGTTTTTTTTATAGCAGTTAACGCCTACTTAGATCCAAATTTTTCCATTATTTTTTTTATTATACAAAAAGTACTTTGTTATTTTTGTTCACCCTTATACATTTAAAACTTCACAGTAGCCATTCTCTCCCAAACTAATTCCCTGCACTCTGAGATTTATTTACGCGGTAGAAAATAGAAAGTAGAATCTTTTTATTTACGTGGTCAAAAATATTAAGTAGTAACTTCTAAACTCCAGTAATTTAAGGAGCAGAAGAAATATTACTAAAAGGAAAAGTCATCTCTTGGCCCATTGTGCGTGCACTCGCCCCGGGGCGTTTCTAAAACGCTTTTATTACAACACGTACAAAACGATGTTTATTAGTTTTTTTCGCCTTTTCCCGTTTTCTTGTCTTGCTTCCTTATTACATTGCTCTTTTAGAGTTCACTCTGATGTATAAAAGACTTTACGAAATGAGAAACTGGAGGATACTAAAGTTCCATGATAAACTCAGCACAAAAATGAAGTTGAGTATCAATTACGTATAATACGATAAAAGGCTGGAATACCTATCGATAACAAATTCTTTTGAATAGAAACTCACGTTTTTCATCCCTTTAAATTCACGGAATTGTCACATGCTACAAATCTGAAGGTTAATGTTTTTTTATGATTTTAGCGAGAGAACAAATCTAATAATGGTCTTTAATTATTTTTTAACCGACTACGGCGAACCAAAGGAAGGTTATGTGTTCAAACTAAAAACTTGGTCCGATTTTGATAAGCGAGGTGTCAATCGATTTGTCTTCATCGCAAGACGGTTAGCATATGACACGCTATTTTTTAGCCAATCATAGTCGGGTTTTAGTTTTGAAACATATCTTTTTTATCGCAGACGTTTTAGTTTTGAAACATATCTTTTTTATCGCAGACGTGACTCGATGCCGCACCATCCTTGCGTCAGCATGGCACAATCCTTTACCAATTCGGCCACCGTGATCACTTCACCGCCGTGCCTTGGCGCTGAACCACGGATGATGTGGGTACTAGTCCCATCCGTGATCAAAATTTTTCCTTTTGCAAATTATTAGAACATGAATCCAAACGTTAATTTATAGTAATATGTCTTCATTATTCGCGAAATAAAGTCCAAGCAGCAACGCTGTCAAAAATGTAGATATGATTTGTTACAAACATATTTATTTATCTAAGCACACAACCTAATTCAAAACGTCGAATGGCTGTATCAACCCCAATGGTGTCCTTCAAGAAACCTCTTCTCAATTTAACCTCTGATTTGAACTTCAGTTCTTTAGAAGACATTACCTAGGTTTTTTCAGTAGAACCAAGTCTTTTATTTTTTAGGCTAAGCACTTAACTAGCATATTTTGAGGTCTGATTCTCTTGAGACTCTGAATAATGTAGCGGAGCAATAATGAGAGTAGCTGCCTTCGAGATAATATTCTTTAGATGGTCGGGCGTCCGATCTTAATTAAGTTATGATTATTTCATTAATATTCCCGGATTTATGTGTACCTAGTTCTTGTACACAAGTTTGTTTTTATGAATTGAAATATAACAGCCAAATTATACACACTATTACAGGGTATACTTTTTACTTTGCGCAGGTCCTTGCTCCATGGATCTATAGACGGAGGTTTTTCTTCCCTGCTTTTGCCTTATTGTGGTCTCCACTTAAGAACCCCCCACCCCATCATCGGCCTACCATTGCCACTCCATATTATTTACATGTGCTTCAGCTTGCTGATTCTCTAAACTTTGTCTGTAACCTTACGTCTGTCTGACGCCACAAGTATCAAGTGGTAGTATTCTGTGTTACTTAGGTAGGTACATGTTATTATGTACTAACAAGACATAAGTTCATTAACAAAAACCCGACTACGGGTAAAAAATTGTCTATGACACTCTTGCGGTGAAGACGAATCGATTGATACCTCGCTTGTCAAAATCGTACCTTGTTTTTAGTTTGAAAACATATAACCCTTACTTCGCCGTGCTGTAGTTAGTTTAAAAATAGCCCATGACATTTTATACCTGAAGACGAATCGATTGACACCTAGCTTGTCAAAATCGAACCAATAGGGGCTATGGTGGAACATCCACATACCCACATACATAGACTGTTAAACTCATTACCCTTCCTTTTATCTGCTGTAGTCGAGTAAAAAGAAAGAAATATGTAATAATACACACAGGTTGTAATACCGTCTGTCCAGCACTAAACTAGAATATGAGTGAAGTAAGTCTTTACGAAATTTAAAAATATCAGTTTTCGAAAGCTTTCAATTGTTAGCAACGCTTTCAGCTTCTTGCCGTCTGAAGCACGAAGCGAAGGCATATCGCACATTAACTTATCATGGGCCGAGGATTAAACCCGGTGTCGTTGGATTGCAATGCAGAGTGCACGTAATTAACTGGACTACCAATGCTCGACTTATCAACTCGTACACATTATTTGGATTGCTATTGATGGATATCCTATGCGGATTATAATTCAACCTGTAGATAGTAGATTGCAGATGATCACCTACATCGCTTGTCCTTTCCTAAGTAAGTCACAAACACTTTACAACTATACAGTACTTAGCTTACATAAGTATACAGTAGGTACCTTTATATTATCACATTGCGCCAGTAGGTTACCAACTTCTTAACAGCTCCCTTTGAGATATTCTTCGCGTAATGAAGAGACGCTATATCTTAATTAAGTCGCCCAGATTGGCCTTTATTTCGTTAATATTCTGCGTTGATAGCTGTGATTGGCTGTAAGTGTCAGGGCTTTAATAAGCTCTGTGAATGGAGTGCCGATATTAAAATATTCAGGTTATTTTATAAGCGGGACCTACGCTGGCGCAATGCGGTGAAACATGTGCTCAATTTTGAATTAACCAAATCCCTCGATATGTTGCTTATTATAATTAAAATTTATTTTGTTTGAGCCGGGACTGAATATTAACCATTTTGAACACAAGACGTAATAATATCTAGAAGTTACTTACCAACAAAAAATAAAATTATTTCAAGGAAATTTCTTTACGGTATTTCATACATTAGGTAAAACGTTTTCTCCTTCTAGCGTTTGATGAGTCAAGAGCTCTTTGTAGGTAAATTTAAAGTTTTTCTACTATTAAGTTAGTATTTTTATTATAAATAATAAATATATATTTTTATTTTAATAGTAAGCTTGCATTACGTCGCTTCTTCATAGTAATAGTTTGTGTATTTTTATTTTGTTTTACCTCGTTTTATTAAGTCACTCTCGTTTGTCGGTCTGTGAATCGTTTCAGGTGGAATCTTGCAACTCGCCATCTGATCCGATCAGCTATCCGGTTAAAACTTTCAGGGTAGCTCACAAATCGAAAACGGTTTTTATATTACTTTTTTAATCTACATTAGATGCTTGTTTATAAATTAGCATTGCGTCACTTATCCTAATAATTTTGTAAGTGCTGCAAAAGTATTAGACCAAACAATAAGGTTTAAAAAAAACAGTCTAAACAGCAGATCGAATGCAAAAAAAACCAGACGAAGCATAGCAAATGGTAGCTGCATATGTGAGTGGAAGTGCATAATTTGTGGTTGAACATCAAAAAAAGTGCTGCATTGTTTTATGATTTCAGTGAGAACTTGGAAGAACTAACACGACTTACAGCAAAGGTCGATCTTGCTGCGATGTGGCGGTCGATTGGCATAACATGGTAAGTGTGAGTGAGGTTTGTAACACGAGTGAATCGGCATATCTTTGGTGCTTCACTTTTGATTTGTTGGTGTTGAATCCATCTTTATGAACGGTTTTACTTGGCTTACTTTGTTGGTTTTTGTTTAGGTTTTTTTAGTAATTGAAATTTTACCCTCTTCCTGTTGACGATTGATCTGAAATTTGGCACAAAACCATTAATTCCGATGACAACACAATTATGTACTTATATTCAGTGTCATTGTAAATCTAAGATGGCCCACGCCACAAAATTGCAGATTACATTTATAATTTTTTGGAACTCCCTCAATATGGGAATGAAATGAAAGGGTAACTAGTAAAATTAACTAGTAAAATACAGTCCATAATTAAAATTCCAAATCCAAGATGGCCGCTAATAAAGTCATATAAAATACATCAAAATAATCAGTTAACTGCAGGTGATATTGACATGCCAAGGCTAGTCAAACTTAAACTATGCACTAAAAGTTTTAGTCTAATTATTTAAACGGGCAAGGTTATCTTTATTTATTTATCTAAGTATATAACTCTAAGTAACTACTAAAAAATAAAATATTTGTACAATCGTTACACCAATAAAGACTTGTATTCATATCCATACTATTCATACTCCATATTACTAATACCATTCCACTCCATGTCAGTCTGTTACCTTTTCATGACTAATTGAATGATTAAATTTGGTTTTTAGAGATAGTTTGAATCCTGGGGCAGAACATACTTTTTATTGCGATAACCGTAGCCAGCGGGGATGAAGTTGTGGACAGAAACTAATAGAGAGAACAAAGATCTCCACAGAGATTGGTTGCTCATTGTATGCATCCAAGTGGCTCACGCGACTCTCATCAGATCGTTGTGTTGGCCCACATCGTGAAAAGTCATCCTACGTTCTGCCATCCGGTCCGTGGTGGTCAATCGCGAATCTTTCTTTCCCAAAAGTTATTGGTTCTACGAGCTTCTCCACTTAAGCTTGCTAATTCTGAAGTATGTCGGTAACTTTAATTCTTTTGCGGATTTATTCATTATCGCGCGAGAAACCCCTCCCCCAGCATAGCTCTCCATACCTCTTTAGGTAACTTTAAGTTTATCTTTCTTCTTCTTTTCAGCCTTTATCCACCCACTTTTGGGGTATAAGCCTCCTCTACTTAATGCCACCCTTTTCTTGCAACTGATTTCCAGCATATCTGGCTATGTCATCACCCCATCGGGTTGCGGAGGTCCCCTTGATCGTTTACCTTCCTGTGGCCACTGATGGTGACTGATTTGGTCAACTTTCTGTCGTCCCGCCGTGCAACGTATCATTCGCATACTGACACGAATGAGTTCAGATGTCGGTAGCATATACATTTGAGCTTATGAATAAGGTCAATAGTTAGCGACAAAGTTTCATCCATACCAATATATAAAAGTGAAACGTTGTCTGTTTGTTTTATCCCGGAAAATTGTAAGTTTCCGCGGGAAAACTGGAAACACTGAAAAAAAATTGATTACTCGCTGTAAGAAACGGTTCACATGGAAACGAAATAACAAGTATGTCAAAAAACATTAAGAGTCGTGCTATATCTGCTTTTGCATTGGTTTTTAATATCCTAAAAGAACATAGGATGCTTTTTTCGCGATTAACAGTAGTCAGCGCGGACGAAGTCGCGGGCGGGAAAACTAGTTGTTACAAGTATATAATAACTGTAGCCCAATTACAGAACTTGGCTACAATCGGATTGTCACTTTTTTCATAGCAAAATCGACTCTATCGCAAAGCATTATTGAATTTGAAGGCTTGAAACCGTCATGATCAACATTACGTAATCGCACTGCTGGAAACACACACTGGCTTCAAGCTCTGTGGTATTTATGAAGAGATAATGTGACGAAGCCAAATAAGTAAGTACCTACTTACTCGTAGGAATCATCGAGTCGCATAAAAAGGTCCCCACGGTCAAAAAATATAGAAGTGCAATCACGGTCCCAGTGTCTCCTCTCAACACTAAAAGGTTCAGTTCTATTGTTGGTTGTCATTTTCGCAACAACCCAAGCCTTATGTATATAACAATAGTTATAGGTATATAGGTAGGTAGATATGCATAGGTATAGCTTAAGAGCCATGTATAGCTTCCCGTATTAATAAGATAGATTCACGCCAACAAATCTCAATCTTTTACCTTTCCGATGGCAAGGCCTAACTTAAGAAATGTATATTGTATCTATAAATATAATGTAGTATCTATATATATATATTTGCAGTGAAAATTCTGTGTCGAATATTGGGGATCTTCGAGCTAGCATAATAAATGCAGCAAATGAAATAAGAAACTCGTAGTCTGGTAGCCATTTAGACAAGAGACTGCGGCTCTGTATCCGAAATAAGTCCTCACATTTTGAAAACCAATTACTTATAATAATTTAATAAAAAAAACTAAACCAATATTATCGTCAAAATATTGAATAATATTGGGTAGTAATAATTGACAAAACTACCTTTTGTTTTAAACCATTGTTAAGTATGACATAAAAAAAGAATTCAGAAAATACCTCTCAAAACTAAAAAAAAAAACTGAAAATCTGTAGCCAATTGTGAATAATGGCTATGATGAACACATGGGCAACTGTATATTTATTGTTTTATTAGACGATTTATTCAAACAAACCACATTGACCCATTTTTAAAATTCTCCGATATTTTGTTTAATGTCGCATAGAAACTAGTTTAGTTAGAACTAGTTACTTTGTTACTAACTACCAAAAAATTATACCTTGATGGATAGTTGATAATATGTAGTTGTTTTTTGAATAATCTGCAGTTACTATTATTTTTTAAAAAAAAAAAAAATACAGCTTTGTTGAAGAAACTTACGCAAATCATCAAACAATTCTTGGTTCCTGTTTTTTCTTGCCATTGTTTTTTAATTAATATTTTTTATGGTTGCCTATCCGTCCATTTACAAAAAAACATGAAATAAATAATATCTCGAAAACGGTTGATTTTTGCCTGAAGCATTACTGGGTTATTTGATAGTGGACAGCATTTCCTAAAACCCTGCCACGGAATCGTAACCGATAACCAATAATCCTGTATATACGCAGCAGGTTTATTTCGATCAAGAATGTGAATTTGTTTATGTGTGCTATGGTTGAATACATCGTATTTAAAATTTCCATACATAAGTAAAATCTCAGTACAACCATAAACCATAAATGATTGTTTATTAGCACGTAACACCAAAAAGTAGGTTTGTATACAATTTTCCATCTGCTCCTCGCGCTGAGACGTTGGTGAAAATACTTGGTTGAGAGAGAGGCCCCAAGGGTCTCTGACCGGAGACGGTGGACCGTTGGCCGGTGGCCGTTTTTTTTACTGCTGGAAAAAGTACATGGTTTGTTATTGTTGCAGTTGTTGGACGCACATGTGTTAGTATAGCTGAAGGAAACACCGAAGGCTTATTGAACCATAATACACGCAAACTACAAATTTACAATTTCTTCTCTTGAAACTACAAATTTTATGTCAAGATTCACATTTTACACAAAATATTGTTGAAAATTCTGACACTATTTTCACTTTTACTTCTACTGACGTCTACTGATTATAGGTAGGTATTGCGCGGTAGCTTTTAATTGCGCAATGAAAATTCAAGGTCATGATGATTATTATTTTCCCCCTGCTGATTACTAGGCAAGTACTATTATTTATTCTGTGCTACTATAGGGTTTGATATACAGTGTTTTTTTTTGCGTAATCTTTAAAAGTAAATTCATGACTGAAAAATTTCGAAATTTTAGAAGTCATAAAAGTAACGTTATTTGCCCTTCCGAACCACGTACTTGACCGTACCGTATCTAATAGGTAATTATGTTATATTTTGTATACGCGTTGTATACTTAGGACTAACCAAGACTATCATGGATCTACGTGTGGGGTAAAAGTACCCGTAGATTCATGGAAAACGTAGGAAAATACGTTGTACACGTAAAGAATTTTGACAAATTTGATGTGTTAGAGCAGTGCCAGATAATTGGAACATTTTTCTAATACAACATAGGAAACAACAGACTAGAATAAGATTTATCGGGTGAGAACTCTAACCCGTAGGCAAGAGCCATAAAAGAAGGGCTCTCTTTGCTGTGAGGATCTGAGCTATTTTGGTGAATTTCTTATACCGGTTTTTTTCTTGATGCTTGAAGCTTGCTGACAGGGAGTTTCCGTGCCAATATCCCAAACTTATAAAATTCTTCATCACCGATAGGGACTTCTATATTAGACCAAAGAAAAAGGTAGTTAAGTACCTAAGAGTTCACTTAGACCAGCAGCTGACCATGATCGCCCAGGTGGCCTGCACGTTCAAACACGGCAAAAGTGTTATTAAGGCCGACTCTGCAGTCGAAACTACAACTCAGTACTAAGCTGGGGATATTCAATACGTATGTGCATTCACGCCTAACTTATGCGGCTCCAGCCTGGTACAGTCTCTGTTCTAACAGTGCCAGGACAAGAATTCAACAACAATAAAACGTTGGTATGCTTATCATTACAGGAGCGAGGCGTTACGTTCGTAACGATACTAGACCATTCATCAGTTTATAGTCAAACTCACAAGGAAGATGTTTGCAAGGTAGACGTTGGCCGAAATGATTGGTAAATAAACCAACTCTTTGATTGGTTAGCCTATAAGAGAGCCTGTCTTTATTGAGCTAAAATACTATAACCTGTGAACCTGTAACTGGCGGGTAGGAAGTATCCCGCCGAGGCTCAGCACAGGCAATATGGACGAAAGTCCGAAGGCTGACCCAACCTTCACCAGAGGACTGACGGAAACAAAGGTACTGTTTTTTCTACTGCTTTTAAAATCGTGGGAAAGTTGTTAACAAAAGAAACCGAAATGATTGGTAAATAAACCAACTCTTTGATTGGCTGGCCTATAAGAGAGCCTGTCTTTATTGAGCTAAAATACTATAATTAGGCAGGTATCCGTCGGAAATTTGAGCAGTATCCAGTCTCCAGTTTGCAGTAGCAGTCAACAGCCAGAAACTACCTAAAGCGGTTCTCCTGGAATAGTGACCACAGAATAATGCAACAGTTCATGAGGGCTCCGCTAGCCAAAACCTTGTAACCGCGCTATAGGCGCGCGTATAGGGCAATAGTACTTACGTATAAGCCTAGTGTTAAAAGACAACTAGCTTTCCGCCCGCGACTTCGTCCGAGCGGACTACTGTTTATCGCGAATAAAAACATCCTTTTTTTACTAGGATATTAAAAACTAATGCAAATGAAGGTATAGCACCAATGCTCTTATGTTTTTTGACATATTTGTTATTACGTTTCCACGGCAACCGTTTCTTACAGCAAGTAATCAATATTTTTCCAGTTTTCCCATGAAAACTTACAAGTTTCCAGGATAATAAGTATCCCATGTTTTTCTCCAGCTATCTCCTTTACAAATTTCATCAAAATCCATCTAGCCGTTATCGCATGAAAGCTCCCCAAACAAACAAACAAACAAACAGGCAACGTTTCACTTTTATATATTGGTATGGATGGATATACAATTTTATATGACCGTGTAAAGTCTGTGTTCTTATCTTCACATGAGTGAAGATGGAGGAGATGGTATGAACCATCTCCTTCACTCAACTGGAACCCCGCACCTAATGCGAGAGTCCGCAACATCTATGTTTTGTAATCTCAAAATTACAAATTTTAGGTAATATTGAAGTTAATATTTGAAATCAGATTAGTTCCGGACGTATTCGACTAAAATTTGTAATACCTACAGGCTCGTTTCGAATAAACCCAACAGATACGAGATATCGATAAGCCAAAATATATTGCTCTGTGATTACGAACCCTAAAATGTTAGAGGAAATTAAACCTCGCAAAATATTTATAAACCTCCCGGCGGATATTCAACTTATTATATCAGGGGTCTACATTGAACTAGATTTAATTTGTTTGAGTCTAACAAGTTATGAACATTTCTAGTAAAAATACATTATTTTTGCTAAATTTTAGCACTCTTTGCTATGATCATCATCATAATAACAAAATATTAAATAAGTGAATGGTAAGTATCTGTCATATTCTGATTCCATCAAAACCCACCCATTTCTTTTTTTTTTTACATACATGTTTTTTGTTTTTGTCTCGGTTAAAAATCATTATTAATATTTTTTGTCTCGATAGTAGCGAATTTATGCCATCCTTCCTTTTTGTATTTTAGTAATTATTATACACACACATATTTCTTATGTATGTAGGTATTATAATTTTTTTTTTTTTTTTCTATTACGTATATTTAGTTAAAACGTATCAAACCGAAGATTCATAATTCTTTGACCGTATGCAGGGATCATTTTTTTTTCTTCTTTAATTAGGTACTTATTGAAGTTTGTCATATCATCTTCTATCATCATCATTCTTCTCATAAGTAGTTTTTGTATCATGATTATTTTACTATTTGTACTCCAAAGGTGACTCCTATATTCAAAGTTCATTAATTTACACGTCCGTCATAAAAATCATATGTGTACCAAATTTCAACAGATTCGTAGCACATTGTCTGTGCAGACGGACAGACAGACAGACACATGAGTGATCCCATAAGTGTTATGGTTTTTTGCATTGGACGTACGGAACACTAAAACCGTATCAATTATTTTGTCAGTCTAACACACGCACACAAAACTACACAAAATCTACGAAAAAGTGTTTTATTGCGTGACTCGTGATTTTAATCAACTTTTAATTCTGAGGTGCTGGCCGCCATTTTCGGGTTCCGTTGCTACTTTTAATTTTACGCTTGATAAATTTTCCGTTTTATGTACCTAAATAAATTGCTTGTTGCTTAAATAAATACCCATGAGAAATAAAAAAGAAATAAATTGTTCTTAGAATTAATAAAACAGTACAGGTAGCCTATTTAGAGCGCAAGACCCCAGACTTAATGGTTTGGCCAGCAGTTCTTTTGTGGACGTATCGTCTTGACTAATCTGCGAGTTTAGTCAAGACGAGCATGCCATTCTTATATGACCGGAATGATGTTGGCGCCGTTTGGTGTTGGCGTCTTAAACGTCCTAGTACCATCCGAGATTTTCGATAAAATAACCGGCGAGTGCTAGCCGTTGAAAGTTGAAATAATGTTTTTTTTTAGAAAGGATATGTGCTGTTGGTCTATAGCTGACCTCTACAGCGTCATCGGACGGTGGGGCGGGCGCAAAAACGCTCCGCCGCAATGCGTGACGCAGAAGGCGCACGCCAAAGTTAAGTTTTTGGCCACTTGCTCAAGGGCACCCAGGGGGTACGAACCTCTGCTTGGACAGTTGCCATTGATTAGGAAATAATGAATCATGCACAAGTTAGAATATAGCAATACCGGGTAAACCGTCGTCCGATCAAATGTCTGTAATCTGCGGGGCTCTTGATGACATGAGACTTTTATTATGTAATTAGCTGCACCCCGTGGATTTTTCTGCGTGGACATTATTCTGGGGAAAAAAATCTCTTATTCCAGCACCAAAGGTATAATATAAACCAAATTTTGTTCAGTCGTCAAATAGTTATTTATCAGTTGGTCGGCTTTTACTCATCGGATTGAGATACAAAGTAAACCAGATTTAAAGTCAAAATAGCTATACAGCAATGAAAACTGCATCGCAATTGGTACAGCAGTTTTACGTGATGCATACAAAACCAATAATTTTAAAAAATAACCTTGCTTTTTAAATTTAGCAACTGCTATTAATCATTAACAGCAGGGACCGACAGTTAAACAGGGTTGGTCCTGGAATAACACGTATGGGCTTTAAATAAAATGACCACGTGGAAAAAGCCGCGGGTACAGCTAATACTTAAAATAAAGCATTAAGAAACAAAAAGTCTGTACAAGGAGTACAAGGAGTTTTATCTACGTACTTACTGCATTTACAGCACCGGTTTTAAAAGAAAATGTCTTAGTTTGATGTCTTAGGGCCAGGTTTTTGATCCGTAGTTAAGGCAACTAATGGTTAAATAAAGCAACAAATGGTTAAACTTTTGTAAAATCTGTTTTTTATCCATAGTTAGGACAACCAATGGTTAAATAAGTAACCATTGGTCCTAAAAACTAACCACTGCTCCATCGAGGGATTAGCAAGATGGCGGCTAGTTAACTCTCGGTAGCTACAGCTGTTGATTTTATTGAAATTAAATGAATTCTGATAATTATCCTGTTTAATTATGAATGTATGTATAACGAGATACTTTGTCATTACATATCTATGATATGTGAGGACGCCCACTAGTTTTGAATCTATATTATTATAATTAAAGTTTTTTTTTTTTATTACCGACTAGGCAATCGTTTGACCACGATCTCACCTGATGGAGAGCCATGATGTGGTCGAAGGTGTAGCACGCTTGCCTAGTAGATACCTATTCACTCTTGACTTGAACACACCGGGGTTATAATTTACCGGAAACACTGACGAGGGCAGGGCATTCCACTCCTTTGCAGTTCTTATAATAAATGAAGAAGCGTAACGCTTCGTTCTTGTGCGAGGTATTTCAACCATGAAAGGGTGGCGCTTTGCTGAACGTCTAGTCGTACGGTGATGGAAACGTGATGTGAAATCAGGTTGTGCAGTTCTTGTGCACACTCTATAGTGCAATCTCTAGAATACCGCCAGGCTTGCTACCTCACGTCGATGCGCCAGACTTTGAAGCTTACTCTTTACCAGAGTGTCATCCCCAATGAGCCTGATAGCACGTCTCTCAATTGAATCCAAATACTCGAGCTGATACTTGGCAGAACCGTCCCAGAGGTGGCAGCAGTACTCTATAAAAGATTGGACCTGTGCTTGATAAAGATTCAAAAGCTGTCCCGGTGTGAATTACCGCCTAACCTTAGACAAAATACCAAGTTTTTTTTGCAGCTACCTTGGCTTTGGATTCAATATAAGACCCAAAATTCAGGTTTGATGTGTGTTCGACACCCAAAATCTCCAAATGGTCCAAAGTGTAACAATACCAATAGTATTGGTATTGTTACCAATAGTATTGGTATTGTTACACTTTGGAAAGACGGAGATCGGTTTAGAGGACGCTTTGTAGCAGAAAACAAACACGCCTGCGTTTTAGTAGCATTCAACTTAACCAGGTTAGCATCGCCCCAATCAGACTTCTAAGGCTAAATTAAACGGGCTACCATAGCCTCTCTCTGAAACTGGACAGCGTCACAGCTGGCTTGAGCATTGGAAGTGTATCTCTCAACTACAGTACTGTCATCAGCATACCCAAAGGTACCAAGATTCAGAAGGTCATTAATGTGCAGTAAAAACAGCGTAGCCGAGAGAACCGATCCCTGAGGTACACCGGTATTGATAGCCATTTGATCAGACGAGCAGCCCTCTAAGACAAATAGATCGTTTCCTCAAGAAATCAACTATTCAATTGCATAAGCCAACAGGTAAACCAAATGAGGGAAGCTTGTTTAAAAGGCTATCTTGCCAGACCCGATCAAATGCCTTCGATATGTCAAGGGAGACGGCAAGCGCCTCACCATGCATCTCTATCGCTTCGCTAAGTACGTAAGTGCCATACGCGAGAAGATCCCCAGTAGACCGGTTTCGGCGAAATCCGTATTGCCGGTCACTGAGAAGATCATTGTCTTCAAGGTATGTCAAGAACCTAATAATTATGACACGCTCCATATACTTACAGAGTAAGGAGGTAATCGAGATGGGACGATAATTGGCCGGATCAGCACCACTACCCTTTTTTGGTACTGGTTGTACATTGGCAAGCTTCCAGCTCTTCAGAACTTTACCTGAGTGAAGAGAGAGGCGGTACAAACGCGTTAAGATGGGAGACAATTCGGGCGCACAGTTTTTCAACACAATCGCTGGAATACCATCAGGACCACTGGCCTTGTTCACATCTAGAGCTCGAAGCGTTCTGAGAACCTCCTTCTGGCGAATGCGAATTTCGGGCATAAAAACCCCGCAATGAGAAAGGCAGGAAAGTTTCTTGCCAGAAACATCTAGATGCGAGGCTTCTGCAAAAAGAGAAGCAAAAAAATTCGCTTTGTCTCCAGCAGTGTGAGCTAGTGATCCATCAGGTTTCAGCAATGGTGGCAGTGAGGAGCGGCAGAAGTTTACTTCGACCGACTTGGCCAGGGACCAAAAAGCTTTGCTACCCGCGGGGTATAAAGCCAGTTTAGCCCCAATTAGACTTACGTGATCAAAATGCTGTATTTATATTATTATAAACTTATGTCCGACCCTTCTGGTCTTTCACACTTGTACTTTACTTTTAACTTTTTATTTATTACTTTAATGTCAACATTATGTACCATACTGGCTCCCACATCTACTTCCTTTGGGCTTAACTGAAAGAGGCCTCGTCCGGCATGGTGGACTCCAATGAACGAAGACCTGGTGATGTACGGCAGCCAGACCTACTGAACCTGGACTAAGGCGTCTAATTCTACCGTTCCAGGGTTTTTTTGATACCCTAGGGGTACGATAGCCGATCAGCACGCTGCCACGTGTCTGTGGAGACTTGTCCCCCGGGAGCTGCTCTGCGCACTGCTGCGTTACTTCTGGCTGCTGCACTACTTCTGCACCATCTCCCACGCGCGCTTCCAAGCTAAGTCTCAAGCCGGAGGACAATATCATACCCACGCCACCTCCTGTAACTCACTCCCTAAGTTTTTGTATCTTTCTGAATACACTGTTAGTTTACTATTTTTTATCTTTTTTTTCTACACCTACCGCCACTGCTAGGTAGGTAGGCTTCTCTTTATTATTTCTTAACCTAAACTGCCAGGTGACAAGGGTTTAACGCCAGTAAGCGTAATGCAACATCCTTTGGTTTAAAATACCGGGTGGGAAGCTTCATTCAACCTCCTTGCATTTAAACAACTGGATGGGGTTGTATCGAGGCGTCTACGCAACGTCTAGAATTTTTAAAATCGGTTAGTATTTTTTGAGTTTATTGGTAGCGCTCACTCCACGCCAATTTTCTAATTTGTAGCATTTTGATACACTTACGACGTGTATCAAAATGCTACAAGTTAGAAAATTACAGAAATTACTTTAAAAAAAACAGTAAGCGTTATTTAAAATCATTGGCAGCAGTACCAACATATTTTGACCATAGACAACTGCATTATTACTCACGTACTTGACAGACGTGTTATTATTTCGTGTATTTTTAGCATAGAGTATTTCCTACGTCAATGATTATTAGATGTTCTGTGATTTCGTTTCCATGGCAACGTTTCGTAAACAAAGTAATCGAGATTTTTGCAACATTTGACCATCCGAGGTAGGGTTACATTATTGCAATTTACGAAGGGAACTCTGAATTTTTGAAAAATATCGTACTGCTAGTGTTACTCGCTGATAATTTAGCTTTCTTTATGTGTAAGAATTTTTAAACTCAGGTCAGTATTTTTTGAGTTTATCCATGACAAACAAACAATCAAATCTTTCCTCTTTAAAATATTATAAGTAAATAAGAAATAAGTATAGATAAAGATTTCAGTAATATATAAATTGCTGATGTTTTGGTTGAGGTGGAATCCAGTCTTCTGCAATTTGAGCCCAATATGATCTGACTATTATCTAGACCGGATCTTAGCGATACGATGTGAGTAGGTAAGCCATGTCTGGTCTAGTCTCATATAAGCTGAACTGCTTAATGGGAAACGACTAAACCATAAACCACAATAACATGCTTCGCAATAACTATACGAATAACCTAAAAGAACCCGAGACAAGTCTTCCATAAGAAGAGAAATCTTGATATAACCTCAAGGAAACTTCAACATTTATTTTCCAAACGCTCTGTCAAGCAACAACAACATGCCGCGAGAAGTTGCGGGTTAATGCGGTCCCTTGAGTC
Source organism: Alsophila aescularia (assembly GCA_946251855.1). Lineage (NCBI taxonomy): Eukaryota > Metazoa > Arthropoda > Insecta > Lepidoptera > Geometridae > Alsophila > Alsophila aescularia. The sequence continues at coordinate 44,879,987 of OX276383.1, read as the reverse complement.
ACACGTCGCCAGTTCGTTACACTACCTCAGGGCATCATTGTACTATTCTGGAAGTAGTATATGAACGAGTATTTTTAACTTTATCTTGTTCTTTTCTGTCAAGTTCCTTGGCTTAACTGTTTGTACGAGAGTGGATGTCCCAAGGATGTTCCGATTATTTTATATAACTGATTTCGTTATACTGCTTTTTGTTAAAAGAACAAACTTGTGTATCCAACAAAATGGAGCTCATTTCGAGCAACTGATTAGTTAGTTTACCCTTATTTTTCGTTCAATTAAAATAAGTTAAAATTTTATGGATTTCCTTTTATTTCATTAATAATATTTATTGGAGAGATTTGATTATTATAATTGACGCCATAAGAGTACAGGAGTTATATTTTAGGTTTTAGCTGGTTCGATTCCCGAGTGTGGCAAGCTAGTTTTCGAAAATCTTTGAATGCAGATTTGATTCTTTTTATAAATAAAGGAGAAACATTCCTTTATTTATAGAAATAATTTTGAGTAAAATTTGACATCTATAGTATTTAGAGTACTTTCACTCCAGGTGTGAAAAAAAAATCCAGCCTGTATACCCGTTTTAGGCCAATTTAGTTAGTATACGAAAGAGAGAGCTCGTACGCTTAATTTCGCTTTGCTCCTGCTTTCGTCTTCTAACCTATCACAGCCATGTCGGGTTGTCACTGAAGGTTGTTGACTGATATCTATCTGTGTTACGGTAGCGATGTGTCGAGGTATATTTTCAAAATACGCCACGCGTAATCTTAAATTCGAAAATAGGTATAGTTGATCTCACCTCGGCCAGTGACATCATAAATGTTGGGTAAAGGAATACTTTCGAAGAATACATTTTCGCTTTCTGGATTTAGAAAAATACCCGGCGCCAACACGGTCTCTTCGTAATACGCAACGACAAGACTGCCCTCACTTTAGAGCGTCATGGAAAAACCCGTGGTTGCGCGGGTGATCGGAGGACGCTGGCAACGGGGGGACCGCATTGCTTGCTCGCCCTCACGCACGGCTGTGACAGTTCTGTTAGTACAAAATGTAAATCAGTAAGCAGTTTGGTTGGTAATAAAAACAGCAGCAAGAAGGCGCTTTTAATGAAAAAATGAAAATATATTTCTTTGAAAACCTGCACATCATGTACAACTAAAAAAAAAATGACAAAAAAAAAGTTATCAGTATTTTTCTGTTTTTGAGTTATTTTTCTAAATGATCCGCACTGGAATAATTTTGACCTGACTTGTTGTAACGATTTGATTAATTTTATAAAACACTGGCATCGTCAAACACGTGTTTAAAAATGATCAATATCCCATGATATAACAAATGCACAATCGTCTGGATATTATGTTAATCTAATTATTTTAAAACAAAACTTGTCGGCTCACTTCAGTAAACTACAGGAGCCTTAAAAATATCAAGGAAAATGTAAAAATAACCATATGAATGCTTATAAAAATGGAACAAAACATATCTGAAAGCGCATGATTTCGGTCCATGAACCTGTGGATTATGGGCCTATCATGTTTCTACTGCTTCGTGGAGGGAAAGTCGAAATAAGGTACAGTTTTATAAACGGATGTATTATTTTTATTACTTTCAAATTAACAGAACTTTGGACCCCTAACCCGTAGGAACCCTTTATGTTTTCGGCATAAAAGTATCTCTAATTTTATATAAACACGTAATATAAACTTTGACTCTGCTAAGTTACATCAAAATCCGTTCAGTAGTTTCAGCAAGATATGTATTCTTTTAAATAACTTTCAACCCCTATCCTGCGGGAACCCTTCATGTTTTCGAGATAAAAGTATTATAAAAATTAATCCATAATATAAACTATAATTGTGCCAATTTGCTTTAAAATCCGTGTGGTAGTTTCAGCGTGATGCATTTTCAAAGAGACAGACAGACAGAAAGACAAAAATGAAAAATATAACCGTTTGGCCTCCATAGTTATCGATTTTGAAGTTTATCTCAATTATAAATTTCAAAAAATATTCATTGTTCATATTAGCCCTGTTACAGTTTTATTACATCATAGATAGATAGATGTTGCAATAAAATTAATAATTTAAAAACACGGTTTTTGGCAGAGCTACCCAAAACGCACTAAAAATTCAAAAACCTGAGATAAAATAATAGAAGAAAAAACTACTGATCTGCCAAAAATGAACTAAAAAGTGAAAAACAAGATATATAAGGCAGTAGTGTTTTTTATTTTTTTTATTCATAATTTTTAGTGACATGTTTTAAGTTATGCCAATAAATTATATACTATATAATTTATCGGCATAACCCATATTGTAAAACTAAAAGAAAATAATATGTTTTCGCATTTGAATAGAGCCATAATTGAATTAAAAAAATTATTATAGCCTATAATTCTCGGAATGATGTAAGGTTCTAACGATACCCCATACATCCAAATCTGTTCAGGCATTCAAATGTTATAGTGGCATAAAGAAACTCACATACATAAAAGCATACATACATACAAACATACATACATACATACATACATACATGCAAACATACATGAATTCTAAAAACATTACACTCCTTTTTTGGGCAGTTGTGTAAAAATTAACTTTAGTTTCCACCACTTCCAGTGGTATTTTTAATCTCCGGACTAAAAAGAGAGGTGTTATAAGTCTAAGGTATGTAATCGTATATATCTACTCGTACTCGTATGTATGTATCATTGTATCATAGTGTCTGTTTGAGTATCGTGGCTCTGAAACGAATACTTCAGTTCGGTATTCCTCACCGAGGTTCCAGTGCTAGCCGCGGGGGTGGCCGAGCGCAGCGACGATTTCGGAGACTCGCACTTCGTCAGTATAGACAGCGTTACCATCGCAGTGCGTCATGCCGTTCGTCGCCTTAAACCATCATTGGCAGCTGGTCCCGGTGCTTTTTGGTTAAATACTGTATATTCGCGTTGGAGGTGCCACTTTCCCATGTGTACAATCTCTCTATCCGCACGTGTCGCTATCTCGCTAGGTGGAAATTGTTCAAAGTAACACCTGTACCTAAGATTAGTTCATCGACGGATGTTGAGACCTTTAGGCCCATAGCTGTGTTAGCCATCTTTGGCAAAATATTGGAATCAATTGTCAATATGGTATCTATCTTTTCAAATTGAAGCCAGTATCAATGACTCACAGCATGGATTCCGTGTAGGCCGATCCACTACCACGAACCACATCACATTTGTAGACTACGTAGTGAAGCAGATGGTTCCTGGTCGACAAAATGACGCTGTATTCCTCGATTTTAGGCGAGCATTTGACGTGGTCGATAACGATATCTTGTTAATGAAGCTCTCGCGTACTTCGCTTAGGCTATTGAGATTTTTTGCTCACTATCTTAAAGACCGTAGAAAGTACGTCCAGGTAAAAGTGTATAAGTCAGACAAGTATAATACAAGATCAGGTGTAAGTCAGGGAAATGATAGAGAAACAAAAGAAAAACGTAAACAAAACACGCGACGTGTATACTGTAGGCTTATAAGCGTAGCGAAAAAATCCTAAGCCTACGGTGTAAACTTTGAATTAATGTTTAAAACATACTAAAAACCGGCCAAGTGCGATTCGGACTCGGGGACCGAGGGTACCTTACAAACTTAACTCTGCCGTTGGTAAACTGATGTCCACATACATCAGCATAGGCCGCGATCAGTTTACCAAGTGACGGTTTCGGAATACTGGTAGTATAATACATTGTTTCTTGCCAAATTTCATGACTCTAAGTCAACGGGTAAGTACAATATAGGTTTTAACTCCCATGCAAATGTCAAAATATGCGGCATAAACGGCCGTATATTTTGATTGCGTTGTCTTAAAGCCTGTTTTTTACATCTCCAAGGGGTTTAATATCTATTTTAACTTAATATATCCACGCATTCTTAAGAAAACCGAAAGCTGAAAACCGACATTGGCAGCATCGTTTCATCGAAGCTAGAGATATTGAGTGAGCTCGAGAAGTTCTATGGACAATAATACACCTCATCGTGTGTCCTCCTAGCACGACTAGCGATGCAAGAGCCCGTTTGACCCGACATTATACCGAAGATATCCCGAACGTCACCCTATACGAGATCAGAATTGCTCTCAAACAGCTTAAGAGCAATAGGACACCAGGGGAGGACGGAATAACGACAGAGCTACTGAAAACGGGTGGAACACCGGTAATTAAAGTCTTTCAGAAGCTGTTTAACTCCGTCATCCTCGAGGGTACTACGCCAGAGGCGTGGCACATAAAACCCACGTGGGTGATAAAACCCTCTTGAAGAATTATAGGCCCATTTTGCTGCTAAAACACGTCTATAAGCTGGTTTTTTTTCGAGAGTAGTTACAAACCATCTAGCTCGTAAGTTTGACAACTTTTAGCCTCCGCATCAAGCTGGATTCGGGAAAGGATTCAGCACCGTAGACCACATTCAAATGCTCCGGCAGATTATACAGAAGACCGAAGAGTATAATCGGCCACTATGTCTAGCGTTTGTGGACTACGAGAAAGCTTTGATTCAGTCGAGACCTGGGCAGTGCTACAGTCATTACAGCGGTGCCAGATTGATTACCGGTACATCGAAGTGTTGAAGTGTTTGTACAGCAAGGCCACCATGACAGTCCGTCTTCAGGAGCAGAGCACGAATTCTATCTAAGTGCAGAAAAGGGTGAGACAGGGAGACGTTATTTCTCAGCAGCAATGCCCGCGTGCATTTCTCTTGGTTACAAGTACCAAAAGTATAATTAAAGTACAATCTACATAATTTCGTTCAAGTTTCAAATAGATTCTTATAGATTGCTCGGCTTTTACTTACCGGATTGGGATGCAAAGTACACCAGATTTTAGGGCAAACCTAAGCTATCCAACAGTGAAAGCGCATTTCAATCGGTCCAGTAGTTTTTGGGGTGCGTTAACATACAGACAGATGGATAGTGACAGACACAAATTTAAAAATGCTTTTTCTTGTTATCGAGGACTTAAAAAATATGCTACTGAAGGACTACTACTCATATTATTTGTATACCGTTCAGAGCCCGATGTAAATACCACAGAGAGATTATTCCGTAAAACTTTGCTCACACGACCTAATATTTCACCTGTAGTGTCGTTTGTTTAGCAACAGAACATAAACACACGAAAACAAGAAACTTATACCGCAGCGAGAATTCTCCCAGCTAAATACCAACAATATATCAAACTTGTGTCATAGCTTTATACTATAGTTCTATTTAACAACTCTATAGCACTAAATCAGCATGAAACTGAAGCGAAAGGAATTATACGGTTAAAAAAAAGTAGCTAGTGATTGTTACACCGATTTCATGTACGAACGATTGTCAGTTTTGATCAGTTTTACAGTTTTTGTTTTTCTTTGATCTGGTGCCTTAGATTCTAAAATTTTAATTTTTGGGATCGTAGCACTCCAACTACATCCAGTAGTTCATTTATAATCGCGTGAGTAACGAGCGTTCGCCCACAGTGCTAGGCGAGAAGAGCCCTCAAGTGTTCCGCACACTTCTTGATCAAGCACAAATTAAACATTTAAGTAAACCTCTACTCCACCCCCCCTGTTATTGCTAAGAATCATATCGATCACATCAGCTTTAAACACAAAAAAACTTCATCAAAATAGGTCCATTCGTTTGGGAACCTTGATCATCAAAAAGACACTATGATACAATGGTATATACATACATACACACCCTAGACTTATACCCCTCTAAGACCTCTCTTTTAGTCCGGAGATTAGATTAAAAATACCACTAGATGTGGTGGAAACTAAAGTTGGAGCGATCTGACTTATAAAGATGAGTATTTCTCGTTGTTTTTGACATACACAAGTCAAATTTTAACAAAAATTCAACTGACTTCTTGAAATGAAAATATTGCAACACATAATTATTTTTTAAACTACTGCCCAAAAGAGGAGTGTAATGTTTTTAGGATTCATGTATGTTTGTATGTGTGTATGTAAGTATGTTTGTATGCTTTTATGTATGTGAGTTTCTTTATTCCACCATAACTTTAAAATGTCTGAACAGATTTGAATGTATGGGGTATTGTTAGAACCTTATATCATTCCGAGAAACATAGGCTCTAATATTTTTTATAATTCAATTATAGCTCCATTTGGGAATGCGAAAAAAATAATTTTTTCTTCAAATTTTTCCATATTGGCATAATTCAAAATTTGACACTAAGCAGTATGAAATGTAAATTTTATTTATGTCATGTTTTTCATTTTTTAGTTCGTTTTTGGCAGGGCAAATGTGTTTTAAATTATTAATTGTATTGCAACATCTATCTATCTATATTAAAACTGTAACTGGGCTAAATCTGAACATGAAATATTTTTTGAAAATTATAATTGAGATAAACTTCAAAATCGATTGGAGGCTACATAACTTGGCACAATTATAGTTTATGTTATAGATTTACATTTATAATAATTTTATCCCAAAAATATCGAGGGTTCCTGCGGGATAGGGTCCAAAGTTATGTTAATATGAAAGAAATAAAAATAATACATCCGTTTATAAAACGGTACCTAATTCTGACTTTCCCTCCACGAATCAGAGTGCGTATTTGGAAAATATTAATCTACACAACGCTCATGACGCCAGAGACAATGTTGTCGTCGGGTATATTTTAAAACCCAGAAAGTGAAAAAGTACGCTTCCAAATTATACCTTTAACCAACATTTATGACGTCACTGGCCGAGCTGAAATCGAGTATACCTACTTTCGAGTTTAAGATTTCGCGCGGCGTATTTTGAAAATATTACTCCACACATAGCTACCGCAGCACAGACAAATTTCAGTCAACAACCTTCAGTGGCGACCCGACAAGGCCGTGATAGATAAAAAGATGAAGGCAGGACCAAAGCGGAGTGAAGCGTAGTGAGCTCCCTCTTTCGTCTTCTAACTAAATTGGTCTAAAACGGGTATATAATAGAGTATAGCACAATGGGCTACACTAAAATATACCCAAGAAAAATGTTGATGTCGGGTATATTTTGGAATCCTTAACACGGGCGTAAGTATTTCTATTATATACCAGACCTCTACAGTATAAAATAGCGTTGTATCTTTATGTGTAATAAAGCAATAAGAACGAAAAATATTGTACAAAGAACATAATAAAAAAAAAACTAGATTACATAATTTTTTTTGTAAGTCTTGTCTGTATGTTTGTTCGCACATCACGTAAAAACTATTGGACCGATTGCAATGTTTTCACTGTTGGATAGCTTTGGTTTGACTTAAAAACTGGGGTACTTGGTATCTTAATTCGATGATTACATACCGAGCAATCGATAAAAACTATTTGACGGCTGTACAAATTTGGAAGAAATGTAATGTATTTGTATAATAACACGTATAGGATACTTTTAAATGAAATGAACACGCGGGCAAAGCCGCGGACACAGCTAGTGTATTAATATTTTTGAAATGGAATTTTAAAGTTTTTGAATTTCATATCCATCGTTATGGGATCTGATGGTATTTTATAAAAGCTGTATGTATACTTGCAAGCTGATTTAGAACCATTTCGTCTTCTCCTACGGAGTTGAATTTTTACATGTTGGTTCAGTTCCGATGAAAATGATTTTTTTTGGTAAGCAAGACCTGACATCCAGGATTAGTTTAAGGTAAAGGAATTCTTCAACGGGTTAAACGTTGCAGAATTCGACAGACACTAAATTTTGTGAACGCATTTTATTATAACGGTTCTAAGTTTTACCATTACATTGTCTCCAGATGAAAGAACTTATCAAAGGTCAACAGCACAGACACGAAATTTTTGTGTAACGCATTTTATTATGATAAGTGGTTTTAAGTTTTACCATGACATATGGTTACTGCACTCAGGGTTGGGTCCTGACTAGAGAACTCCTAACATTGCGCAGTACTGAGCGCATACATGCGCGTGCATACGTGGCAAGCAAATGGATAAGCTTTTAATTGTGGTAGCCCGTTCTAAGTTTCACCATTTCGACATGTTTACTGCATAAAAGATCTTTTAACCGACTTAAAAGAAAAGGTTTTCATGTTCATGTGTATGTAATATTATTGTAAATGCGTAATATTCATAAATGTTAATGTTTATGCGTGTCTAAGCATATTATGTACCATGTATGTATGAATGTTTGCTTTGCCCAAACCGACTAAAGTAAGAAGGGACTTACCTAGCACATACCTCATTTTTTATAAATTACTTTTTTTCTATTTAGTTTTATACAATAAGAAGGTTTATTTTTAAATTAACTCTTTCAACAACAATTGAAATAAATTCAAAGATACCTACATCATAAGCTGAAATCAGTCATGTAGTACTTATATAAGCTATAAGAGGGAACAATCAAAAACACATAAATGCATACCTACTTACATACATATATACGATGCTAAAATAATAATCCTCCATTTTCATAGTCGGGCAAAAATGTATCAAAACAACGTTAGTTTTTTTGATTAGGTAATCAGCATTTCTTGAAAACCGTTGTCTTGAACTCAAATGGTAGGTTGGAAGCTGTACCTACTGAATCGACATGAAGCGGCCATGTTTTCAGAGAGTACTCCAGTAAATGGCCCGTGGCAGGGCCGTGTCAAGTGCTCCTGAGAGAGTGAGACGAGAAGTAAAAACTGCCGATTGCAAGTGAGGCGTAAATTTCTCAGTGAACAAGGCTTACAATTTGTTTATTTTATTGATCAATTTACAGCGTGAATGTTTTTATAGTTGGTCAACGGTTTTTGTTTGGTGCCATTTTTAAGCAATATAATCGGCCTATAAACAAAAAATGATTTTCTTTTCTATGAATATATACTGTACCCCTAGTACAAGTTTTTATAGTTTTTGAAAACGAAACGTAGTTGCGCCTAGTTCCATACATTTACTGTCAGCGCCTCTTGCGGAAACTTGTAGGAACTAAAATTGGTAGGACGGGTTTTATCAAATGGTAGTAACCGAATTAGAAATAAAGTTTTCGAGTATTGTTTGCATTTTAGCAGTACGAGTTGCCACTTTGACAAGTTAGTGGTAGTAAACGTTAACGAATTCAATCATTTTCAAAGTATTGTTACTCGTTAGATAAATTTTCGTGAGAGCTTCATGAGATCTTGCGATTTTTTATTTTATTGTGATAACGAGACGGTATCTTCCGGGGATGTTAGCCTCGGAGGCTGTAGGAGCTGACCGTCGTGAAGGGGAGCGACAGGAGCTTGACGTAGGCGGAGATTAATTACACCCAGTCATATCTGTTACACTAACTTTGTGCAACGGTATCGGCTCACGGGCTCACTAAAGGTTTTGTTTATCTCTTAATACTCTGCGGGAAAAAAAAACTCAGGAACTCTCAAAGAATCCCTCTAGAGACCATCTAGAGACCAAGGTAAGTTAATAGTTACGTACCAAGGTACCTACTCATATCTATAGATACTTTATCTTATTTTGAACTTGTATTTTGTATTTTTACAATAATACTTCCAAAAAAATTACATGAATTGTAGTGCGAAACACTACCAATCTACCTACTTTACAATTTCAATGTCGTGATGATGTCACGTCGTGATGTCGTGATTTCTATTTCGCCAAATATGACTCAATTGATGAAACACCTAGTTCAGGATTCCCAACTAGTAATTATCAAAAATCAGGTATTACATTGAAGCTAGATGTCGTACTTGAGGCATAAAATCAATATAAAATAACTAGGTTTGTTAGATTACTTTAGTCTGTAACTTCGTTAATACTGAACGAAATTAAAGACCAAATGTACTGGAAGAATCAGAAAAATACGTCCTTTCCATTTATCAATTAAACATAAATCGGTAATCATTTTTTTCCCAATAAAACCACAGATAAAAACGACATACGAAAAACAAAACGTTAAACGCCAATACGGTGGACTATATTTTGTCTTTTTTTTTTGCTTGTGGGGAAGAGAGATAGAAATATGTAGTGTGAAGTTAGTTCAGTCGAGCTCTTCGATTTTTTTTATCGTGTGAACTTTATTTGAAAACATGAACTCGTCCTACCAATTACACCCAAAACTGTTAGTTTAGCGAGCTCACGAAACTTTTTTCCGTTTTGATTATTTAGGATTTTGTGTGTGTGTTTATGGTCTCTATAAAACTAATCAGTAAAACACTGTAAGTACGTAGCATCGTAGCTTACTCTCGAACACCATTCCGATTCCGAGTGGTGAATCGCACTGTTGGCAGTGCGATTCACCAACCTAGAAAACCTAACTGCACCTAAGTCCACTGCAACGTGAGGAGATGTGGGGGAAGGTTTGAGGAAGTGAGGGAAGGTGGGTAAAGTGACGGGAGGATAGGGGGAAGTGGACGAATGGTGGGGGATGTCGGGTAAAGGTGCGCGAAGTGCAGCATGTGGTGGAAGCAGGAAGTGGGGAAGACTGAAGGGAAGGGTGGGGGCAGAGTTGGATAAAGAGGTGAAATTGAAAAGGGGTAGGGGAAGTGGGGAAAGAGTAAGGGGAAGTGTAGGAAAGTAGGGAAGAAATAAGGGAAAGGTAGGAAGAAAGGGGGAAGAGTGAGGGGACGTGGGCGAAAGGTTGGGAAGTGGGGGAAGGACGTACTTTTTTTATTCCAAGATGGCGTGTATATTGCCACGCCAAAAGATAATGATCACGTTGCAGTGCAGGATAGGTTTTCTACCTGAATCGCATTGTTGGGATCGTGATTGAATCGAAATGGTGTTCGAGAGTAAGGTGGTTCTGTACCTACATACTAGATGCGCCGTCTGCATGTCATACATATTTTACAATCGATGACAAGTACCTACGTTTTATCCACCAACGCAACGTTACGTTCACATTTGAAATAGGATGTTTCCACAAAAATTACCATAAAAGAATAACGGGCTCAGTGGCGTGCAGGAGAGGCCTACGTTCAGCAGTGAGCATGTATAGGCTGATGATGATGAAGATATTTTAAACATGAACTTCTTCATACTTAAAAAATGAACCTTATTTATACTAATAAAATAAATACAAGATAAAACCAGCGATATAATTAAAATTAAGAAAAATAATAATATAGGTGCCCATTGGGTTTAGGTAAGTATAAAACGTAATCGTAAATTAATATGTAGGTATGTGACGTCTTAAGACGATTTAAGGTTCGCGCAAACCTACGCGTCCAGCTTGCGATCACTAGCGATTAGTTACTGCAATGCAGTGCGAGCTTGGATCTTTTATCGATCGATAAAATTCTATTAATTTATCGATCGGTAAATAGTTCTTTTTTTATCAATTTTATCAAAATGCTGTCACATGGATCTAGCCTCCCGGTATTTTATTGATTCGATAACACGTCGTGAGTTTATCGATTTAAAAAATGTCAACGCGTGGACTACACATATATCAGATAGACGACTAATAGTCTAAAAAATATTTTTTGACATAATTTGGCAGATTTTTATTATTTTGAGTTGTTACGGAGAAACTTCTGTCATTTGGAATTCTACCTAACTACCATAAAGTAGTATATTCCTTAAACCTTACCTAAAGTTTGTCGTGTAACTTTGGAAAGCCGATAAAATTCGATAAATTCGGCAACATTACCGCCATTATATCGACAACAATGGTCAAAAATAAGATTCATGCTTCCTTTTGTCGATATAAATCTATATATTAAATATGATTTATCGAATTTGTGTCGTTGTCGTAAAGTAAGTTCCGTGCTACCGAACTCGTATTATCGAATATTAACGTCAAACTTGATTAAAAATAATCGTAAAATTTATCAATCGATAAGATCCATGCTCGCACTGCTGTACATGTAACGATGTGTTCAAACAAACGCGTTCAGATTGCCGTATCCAAGCAGCAGGAGGCGTTTGGTTTGAACACATCGTTACAAGTATAGTTGCAGTAAGCCAATATATAAAAGTGAAACGTTGTCTGTTTGTTTGGGGAGCTATAATGCAATACCGGCTGGCCGGATTTTGATAAAATTCGGAATGGAGATAGCATTCATTACTGGAATAAAATATACGATACTTTTTTCCCGGAAAATAGTAATTTTTCCACGGGAAAACTGGAAAATGTTGATTACTCGCTGTAAGGAACGGTTGCCATGGAAACGAAATAACAAGTCTGTCAAAAGACATCAAGAGCTGTTAGTGTTCTACTTTTGCATTGGTTTTTAATATCATACAAGAACAAAGATGCCTTTTTTCGCGATAAAAACTGTAGTCCGCGAGGACGAAGTCGCGGGCGGGAAAGCTAGTCTACACTAATATTATAAAGAGGAAAGATTTGATTGTTTGTTTGTTTGTAATTGATAAACTCAAAAAATAATTTTAAAAATTCTTTCACATAAACAAAGCTAAATTATCAGCAAGTAACACTAGCAAGAGTTCTTTTCAAAAATTGCAATAATGAAACCCAAGGTATTACATTTTGTGAAAAATCTCGATTACCTTGTATCACAAACCAAAGAGTATATAAATACGAGTACTACGTAAGATCAGCAACTAAGAAAGAGATACGGTCTTTGTATATGGAACGTTGCCATGGAAACGAAATCACAGTACATCTAATAATCATTGACGTAGGAAATGCTATATGCCAATAATACACGAAATAGTAACCGTAATTCAACCTCCTTTCGTTAAACAGAATAATACAATAGACGAAATGGTACGTGAGTATAAAACCTATAAACATAAACATTTTGTGTAAGAAATTGTTGTTGTTCTATGTGTCCAAATAAAGTACTTACTAATTTTATCTTTCTATATATTTTGCGAAGCCTGGGCGGGTCGTTAGTAAATAATAAATATGGTACACATCTCATAAAGTTGGCAAACATTAATGACGCACAAATGACGTTTCTCACTACAAGTTCGTGCTTGCCCTACTACCTTGCTCGAGCGCGAAAAAGCTACCACGCGCACGACCACGCGCATACTGCGCGTGCGCACGCGTAGCAAGGTAGGTCTTTCATTTGAAGATCAGGTACTTATTTTGATTTTAGTGAACAGACTGCGGCGTTACTTTAGGGAAAATATATTTATCTTATCATTTTCGTCATTATCAGTTCTCATTATACCTACGGCACTCTATCTAGAAAGCTCATTATCTGATAAGAGATGATCACGATCACAGTACACGTATTACTCGTACGTATTCCTGCTATGAACGTTTATTCCTACTACAGCTACAGCCGTGAACAGAAGTAATCCACTGAATTATTTAGCGATCAAAGCTCGAAATTGTGTAGGTATCGGAAAATGATCGTGTATTGTCTAGATTGGTTTATTGCGATTATTGGAATTGAGTGCTCATTTGGTTGCTTGATATTACAAAGGCATCGTCAGATTTATTATAGTGGGTAATGATAATCATATCTAATATATGCAAAAGTTTGGAAGTTAGGATGCTCTATCTAACAATTAACCAATCCATTCAAATTCGCTCGCTCCCAGCGATAGTATATTTAGTTCAAAGCGATTTATCTCCACCCTAGATTTTAGTTTGTCGTATACTTCATCAAAGTAAGCTAGGACATAATAAGCATTTGTCGTAATGCGTATAATCACGTCAGCAATCACGATCTCCTGAACAGCATCCAGTTAATTCGATAACTTTGTCGCCCTAAATCATATCACGGCCAAACAGCAAATAACAATCGGTAGAATGTCAAGCTGACAGTGTTACAAATGTGTGCCGCCAAATGGTGCGTAATTTATGATATCGGTACGCGATTAGTATTATGTTTTAATGTTTCGATATAGTTTCAGGTTGTTGAGAGAAGCGCATTTGCTGAAGTAACTCAGGGGATGTAGCTAAAGTGCTATCTAAGTATTTAAGTAATGTTTAACGGCTACTCACGAATTATAACGTCGGAAAGTCGCTCCGACCAGGTACCGCTTCTGTAGCAGTACTAAATGTACTCTTTTAAAAGCAAAGTACACTTTGTACTGTGCTTCTGCAGACGAGGCGCAGCGGCCGTCTCGTCAGTTTGCGCTTGGCTATTTCAAAACTTTAGATATAACTATAATCAGTATCTGACTAAAAATATAATGTTCTTGGGGGCTTAAAATACTGATCATGAATATACCTACCTCATTTTAAAATGGTTTATGATAATCGGCTCACGTTTCTTTCTCATATAATAGTTAAATTGATTTTGTAATATTTCGCAGTCTTGAATCACTGCACCATCCTTTCAACTACCCTAATCAACCACTCTCTCAGTAAGAGCATATCACCAAAAACACTTCACTATGTCTAGAATACTTTGTATGCTCCTTTAATTAATGACGGTAAAGTGGTATCAAAATCATGCATAAGCACAGATATGTTAAAACTTTGTTACAACAGTATTTATTGGCTATCAAAATAAAGTTTTTTATGAACAACAAGCACCACATATTGAGTTTGCAATAAAATTTAAGCTTGTAGTGAAGATATATTGCCATGCAACCTATAGTAGGTATATACCTTTCATTATAGTCTGAAAGGCACAGAGAAATGCGGTGTCTCAGTTTTTTATCAATAGCCGGCATACGTTGCAATGCCTCTATAAATGTATTATTTTTTCTCAGGTGTTATGTACTCAAGTTACAAGGTATAAATTAAATAAAACAAGTGAAGCCTTTATAAAACTTCTATGGGTAAATGTATGTGTGGTCGGGGTTCGAACTGAAGATGTTGTCTGTCCCCACTTCCGTAGCGCAGTAATAGGTTATCTTCTCCTCTTATGACGCAAATCCGGCCGAAGATGGTTGGTAGGCCCCAGAATAACGGAGCAGCACGAGGCAGTGGCCACTTTCAGTACGGGAGATGTTCGACCTCGGTAAATCCCACAGCGAGAAAGGCACGCATTACGATAATCCGCAGATTGGGTACGAATACGTCAATTTGTTATTCCGCGGATTAATCCTTTCACGGTCCGCATTATAATGTAACACGGAGGTATCTCATATCCTTAGGACCCAGGACTGTGACAGAGTAAAGATAATTCGGTTTATTGAACCCGTGTAATGCATCCTAGTTTTGAAACTGTAATCGACAAACGAAATGATTACTATTTCGCTCATCTATGCTTCCATTCTGAGGGCCCACCAAGGCATCACGTAAAGTGGGAAAAGTGGGTAGGTACTTACGTAGTAGTTTTACCGTGGTAGTACCTACTAACAGAACGGAGTTCACATTTTAGAAACAAGAAGAGCTGATGCTGAATACCAACTGATAACTAAAGGAAACAACGTAATATACTTGGAAATGTTAGAGATACTTAAGAATATAATACAAATAGTGCTAGCTTCGCTTCGAGTGGTTGCAGTGCGCGGACCCCAGCTGGCTTGCTGCGGTCAAATCCCAACATGCTGTGTTACTGTGTGCGTGCCAATTCCACAGTTTTGGGTTTAGACGCAAAACAATGAAGAAGTTCAGCATTTTATATTATGTACTTACCTATTTTCAATGAATTTATATTTTACGTAAGTTCTCTTATTATTAATATTATTTGTATATGCTTAAAATGAATAATTAACACATAATGTTTATTTACAATCAGTGTCCGACTCGCATTTGTTTTTTTATATATCTGTAACCCAATTGCCAACAATCACTGTATAGCTAGCGGCACATAAGTCTAGCGGTGAACGAAACGTGGCGGGGATCTTGGCACAGACAGTTTTCGGGATAAAAAGTATTCAACATTATAACACATTATTTATAAACTTTGACTTTGCCAAGATCCCCGCCAAGTTTCGTTCACCGCTAGACTTACGTGTCGCTAGGTATACTACGAGAAGTTTCAACTCAGTCGGATGAACGATGCGCGTGTTAGATTACACATTCTATCTAGTACCAGCCATTTTTATAACAATGTAAGAGCTGACGATATTTAGTTATGGTACTGGACGAGATAATACAACTTGGTACTTACGTTTTACGTATTTAACAATGTAATGAATATTCTCACTGAATTACCTCACCACTGACGATATTATAATGTATTTATAAAATATTGCACTTCAAGACAAAAGTGACTACCGATTGAATCTTTTTGTAAATAATTATGTAATTTCTTAGATCTGTGGCGAGTTTATAATCTGTGATAATAACAAATTATGTTTATGAAGAAAAACTGATCTGGAGTCTGTTCCACAACTTATTAAGTAATAGTTTACAATTGATAATTATAGATTTATATAATGGTGTTTAAAATGCTTAGTACAATTATCCTTTAATTTTAAGTACAATGAACGATGCGCGCATAGGCACAGAAGACGAACAAACATATTTTTATTATATAAAATCATAGTACCTGATTGAAAGTATATAATAGTAGAATAGTAGCTGTGCCCGCGGATTTGTCCACGTAGATATTTTTCTGTAGAAACAGTTTCCTTGATATTCCAGGACTATAAAGTACAATATAGTTTTTGGTCCTATATGACTCAATGTACATATTCATCTCAAATCGCAAGAAACGTCGTAAAACGCGTAGGAAAACTATCCGTATTGCTCTACAATAAGGTATATTCTATTGAGACAAATGGCGTTTATGGCTTTTAAAAATAGTAATAAAGGTGACGAATAGGAGAATTATTGGTCGAGCGAGCGCGAAGCGCGAGCGTAGCGTCTCCGTTTTAGCTTGGGCAAAAATGCTTTCGTATGTCCGGCGGATGTCCAGACGTCCAGCTGTCCGCATGTCTGGTGGTTGTCCGGCTGTTCTTCTCTACGAGTCGCATTTGTCAAACGATCTAGACGAACGAATTTTTAGAATTTTTTAGTCATCGGAAAATTCTAAAAATTCTTAGAAAGGAGCAAAGAGGGATCTACTGAATATCTCCGCCTTATTAGATCCGATTTTGATGGTTCTTTTTTTATTTGATGGTAGTAACTTTAAATTGACGACCGGTTGGTCTAGTGGCTAATAACCCTAGGAACTAAATCAAATGGTCGCGGCTTCGAATCCTGCAAGGTGCAATCATTTGTGTGATGAGCAAAAATGTTTGTTTCCGAGTCATGGATGTTGATATTCCTATTTATGTATGCTTATCCGTTATCTACTGCCCATAGCACAGAGTATCCTAGTTTGGGGTTAGGTTATTGGTGTGGCATTGTCCCAAATATATAATAATATATATATATATATATATATATATATATATATATATATATATATATATATAATAATTCTCATAAAAATTGGTGAAGGTCTAATGAGGATCTTCGGCGTGATGAGCAGAATAGATCCTCACAATGCAATAAAAAGCTCAATTTGAGGTTTCTACCAGTAGAATCAGCCCTTTACCTACTAGGTAGAGATTGATGGAGCACCTTTGTTATTAATGTTACTTTTACAATAAGGTAAATATATGGCGCTACTGTACACCGCTAGTTTGTTTGCAAAAAAGTTTTTACTCCAGAGGTCTACAGATTAGTTACTAATGGGTCTGTGAATTTTAGACCACGCAAGTCTGTCTTTGCATAGCTTAAAACTGAATGAATGTTCACCACGCACCTTAAAACAAAAAACTTAACGACAAAAAACATTTACGATCGAACCTGCTCACAAAATTTTACGAGAATCGGTTGAGAAAAGCGACCTGTAGAGGAGAACAGCTGGACAGCCGGACATGCACTGGACATATGAAAGCATTTTTGCTCAAGCTGAGATGGAGACGCTTCGCTCGCACTTACAAAAATAAACGGCTAGACGGCACAGCAGCATCAGCGGACACAGCAAGTAAACAATAAATATTTTCTACATTCTTCTTAATATCGTTTTTTTTTTTACATTCAATAAATATTTGCCTTTGGCTTTGTTTCTTTCATTTGTTACTACCAGTAGTACTACCAGTAGTAAGTTACCTAGTCTATACATTTATTGATCTATCTATACTTTTTGACCAAGTGAGCGCGAAGTGCGAGCGAAGCGTCTCCGTTTCAGCTTGGGCAAAATGCTTTCGTATGTCTGGCCGGCTGATATCCAGCTGTTCTCCTCTACAGGTAACCGATTCTCGTGAAATTTATTGAGCACTAGCTTTCCCGCCCGCGACTTTGACGCGAAAAGAGCATCCTATGTTCTTCTAGGATATTAAAAACCAATGCAAAAGTAGGTATAGCCCCAAAGCTCTTGATGTTTTTTGATATACTTGTTATTTCGTTTCCATAGCAACCCTTTCTTACAGTGAGTAATCAAAATTATTAAAGTTTTCCCGTGGTAACTTTCAACTTTCAAAAAGTAACCTATGTTGTAGTCCAGGGTGTAAGCTACCTCCATTCCAAATTTCATCAAAATCCATCCAGCCGTTATCGCGTGAAAGCTCACTAAACGCGAAACAAACAAAAAAAACAAACAGACAACGTTTCACTTTTATATATTGGTATGGATTTTTCAAAATGGCGGAGATATGAAGAGTTGAAAACGCAAAAAAAAACATTTCAGCCATTTCAAAGAATGTTCAAAAATGACACAAAACTGTTGGGGTTGGGTGTAAGGGGGTGGAAAATAATGAAAAAAAAAACGCAAACAGACTCCCGAGGTCTACAGCTCACCGAGCCACCACTTATAAGTAGCTTTAGATAGATAGAATATATATAGCTTTATCCTTAGAACTTTTATTTATAAAATCAATTTAAAAAACTGAGTGTTTTACTAATAAAGGTAATTTATGCGACCGTTTACTTCCAGTTCATAAAAAAAATATGAGCTGGTAAATGCGAATGACATGGATTTAGATAGGTCGACGGCTCGTCGAGAGCAGAAAACGCAAAATGTTTTTTTTTTTTTTTTTGATAAATGTCGGTTTTCGTTCGAAAATATAAGGAAATAAGCTTTTATTTTTGTAATCAAAAAGTGTGGTGTTTTTCATACAATATGCAGCTGGTACTTCACCTGTTAATAAGCGCCTTGCATGCCCATCATTTCAGTATATTTGCTGGTATTCTTAACGGCTTTTCGACCTCTCATAGTTGGGGGCTTAAAATAAGCTACTGATCAAGAATAAAAATGTTAAAAAAATATTAAAATAATAATGTATGTTTTAAATATTTAAAGATATATTACCACTGTCACTCCGAACACCGGTCGAATTGTCCGACGAAATAACCCGTGAGTGACACTTGTAACATAATATATTTAAATAATGAATCACGCACACGTTACATAGTTAATAAAGCAATTTAAAAATTGTGTCTTTTTGTCTGTTTTACAGACAAATAGTCAGACAGACACGATTTTTTAAAATGTTTTCACTAGCTTATATTAAGTGCCCTAGACCATTTTTTATATTATTCTCTTTTCACAGACTTTTTCTTACATATTGCTTTATTTTACGTATAGATAGATATTATATTTATTACCATCTGATTATGGAATACAATAAAAATTTGTACTTGAATTAATCATCTGCAAGTTATCTCTGTGATTCAAATTTATACCTTTTTTAATGCGGATTGACTCGGTTTTAATGCGGATTGACTCGGTTTTAATGCGGATTGACATTAAGGATAATTATACACATTAATAAGGAAAACTCGCGTTCAACCAATAAATATAGTAGGTATGCCAAAATAGTAGCTACATTTTTACCCAACTACAGCAATTTAAACGAAGAGTAATGAGTTTAACAGTCTATGTATGTATGTATGTATCTATGTATGTATGTGGATGTTCCACCATAGCGTCGCCACTATTGGTTCGATTTTGACAAACGAGGTGTCAATCGATTCATCTTCAGGTCATAGGCAATTTTTTACCCGACTGTGCAAGGCAAAGTAAGGGTTATCTGTTCAAACTAAAAAATTGAACCAATTTTGACAAACGAGGTGTGTATTACTTGTCTTCATCGCAAGAGTGTCATAGGCTATTTTTTACCCGACCATAGTCGGGTTTTAGTCTTGTTACATTAATGTGTATGTATGTATGTGTCTTTGACACGATAAGGTAACTGCCGCAAAAGATTAAAAGGGCTTTCAGTCTCATATGAAGTACCTACTCGTGAAAAATAAAAAACAAGTGGTGCAGAGTGAATAAAACGAGAGAGAGTTTTTATTCACTCTCCACCACTTGTTGCAAACCTTTGAGTATACATGTGCAAACCTACAGCTTTTTACAAAACTTGTCATCCTTTGAAGTCTCCACTTTACCTTGCCATTTCGAAATTTCCAAGAGAAGTATGTAAAGTAAGGTAATGAGGTAATTCAGGCCCTGTAATATTTAATGGGGATATAAATTGAGCGTTTCTGTCTGTCGTGTCCGGTCAATCTATTAAGAATTTTGTGTGACGTTAAAATTGGGGCAAAATATGATGGAAACTTTGACATCATAATAGTGGGTTTTTTTATAATACTTTTTAGTCATTCCTTAATATACAAGGATCTGCTAAAACTAATGTTTTTATAAAATCCTGTTTTGAATAGTACTGCAGACGAAGTATAAGTTAAGTCTTATAATTTCTATAAATATAAACTAAACTTAACAAGTAAATTCATTATAACAAGTACAAATTAAAAAAAAAAAAAAAAACCGACCCCCACCTCCCATTAAAAGAAGCATCTCAATCACATCAATTTTCAAACGTAAAAACCTCATCAAAATCTGTTCATTTGTTTGGGATTCTCACCCCCTCCATTATAGCTAAGAACCATATGGCTTACCTCAGCTTTGAAACGTTAAAAACCGCAGTTAAATCAGTCCCTTCGTTATCTCACCCCCCTTTTTTAAACTCCCCCCCCCCCATATGGCTAAGAAACATCCCCCTTCACTCCTTCCCCCCATTATAGATAATATAAATAATATAGATAAGAACCATTTCATTTACCCCAGCTTTCAAACATAAAAAAACCGCAGCTAAAACGGTCCATTCATTTGGAAGCTCCGATTCTCACCCCCCTTTTCTTACCTCCCTCCCCCCATCCTCTATATATATGAGAACCATCTCGATCACATCAGCTTTCAAACATAAAGAACCGCAGCTAAATTGGTCCATTCGATTGGAAGCTACTTTTCTAACCCCCCTTTTCGTACCTCCCCCAACAAATTATTGAATACGAAGCTGACCTTCCGCAAAAATAATCACACTAATATTATATAGGCGAAAGTTTGTATGTGTGTGTATGTTTGTTACTTTTTCACGCTTAAACGGCTGAACGGATTTGGATGAAATTTGGTACGGGTGTAGTTTATAACCTGGATTAACACATAGGCTACTTTTTATCCCGGAAAAATTAATGGTTGCTGTGAAACCGCGGGGCGCAGCTAGTATTTATTATAATATGTAAGTAAAAATAAAACTTTCAATTTGTAAATTTTTACTCACATATTTAACTTTATTTTAATAGTTGCAATTGTAACATTAGAATAAGGTATTAACATTAACTTGAATGTTCTTAAATTGAAAATTATAAGAATTATATATTTTTGAAATGGTCCTATGAAAACCTGTATATTTATACCTCATTCGATAGGTTTTGGTAATTTTTTGTTCGGTCGGAAATACAATATGGCTACTGTTAGCCACCATATTAGTTTTTTATACACGTCATATATAGTACTCTCGTGATCAATACGAATCCAATGATACCTCATTTATCAAAACCAATCAAGCCGTTTAGGCTGTACGACGTGCCTAAGAAACGTACAAACAAACAAACATACATACAACCCAAACACATAACCTGCCTCAGTTGGGTAAAAATACGCACCATTTCCAGAATTTCCACACTTTCCACAATAACAATTGAATTTGGCAGATGTAATGAGTCACATTCCATAATAGGGGCATTCAATTCGAGTCGCCAACCTCGACTCTAATAAAAAGACTCTTCCTCCAGAGAAATTCTACTATCTCCAACACTTCACGCTAAGTGGCTAGATTCCCAAGATCGTCGGGAAGTCACCTAAGTGAAAACAAATGCTTCTCCGCTACCCGACGGAACCCGGCGATTTATTCAAATAAACCAGAATAAGAACCTATTCTGCGCTGACTTTGGAAGCTAGGATTTTGTTGAATACATTTTATGTGCTTACTTATATTTAAAGTATTGTTGAAGACGTGGAGTTAGTTTGGAGAAGTGAATTAGATAACGTTACTCGTGATATTAGTTGTTGATATATTGTTGAGGTTGTAGGGAAAAACCATGTTTGGCAAATACCGGAACTACCTGATCTACATCTACACTAATATTATAAATAGGAAACATTTGTTTGTTTGTAATGGATAATCTCAAAAAATATAGACCCGATTTTTAAAATTCTTTCAAATCAAATCAAATCAAATAATTTATTTATAAGAATATTGTTCAGACAAAGAAAGCTTAATTATCAGCGAGAAACATTATCAGTATTTTATTTTTCTAAAAATTTGAGTTCCCTTTGAAAATTGCAATAATGTAACCCGAGATATAAAATTTTGAATAAAAACTCGATTACTTTGTATCACAAACTAAGACTGAGATACGGGCCTTTGTATATGGAACGTTGCCATGGAAATGAAATCACAGAACATCTAATAATCATTGACGTAGGAAATGCTTTGCTAATAATACACGGAATAATAACAAGTCTGTCAAGTACGTGAGTAATAATGCAATTGCCTATGGTCAAAACTACTGCAGCCAAGAGGCTGCCAATGATTTTTAACTCCCGAAAAAAGTTAGTTGTTGTAATTAACCTCCTAACATGTTTAGGGTGTGTGTGTGTGTGTGTGTGTGTGTGTGTGTGTGTGTGTGTGTGTGTGTGTGTGTGTGTGTGTGCGCGCGCGCGCGCGCGCGTGTGTGTGTGTTTGCGTGGGTGTCTGGCTGTGGCATCGTAGCTCCTAAACGAATGGACCGATTTGGATGCGGTTTTTTCTGTTCGAAAGCTGATGTGATCGAGATGGTTTTTAGATACACGGAGAGGAGGAGGGAGGATGGGGAGGTGAGAAAAGGGGTGAAAACGTAGCTTTCGAACAAATAGACCGATTTAACTGCGGGTTTTTTTTATTTGAAAGCTGAGGTAATCGAGTCAGGGGTTATATTTTTTTTTTGTGCTTGTGTACCAAGGGGCTTGAATAACGCTTACTTCCCACCCGGTTTATTAAACCAAAGGAGGTTGAATTACACTTACTGGCGTTAAACGTTTTAACAGTAACCGTAACTCAACATCCTTGTGTTAAACAGAATCATACTATAGACAAAATGGTACGTGAGTAAAAAACCTATAAACATAAAATAAATTGTTATTGTTCTATTTGTCCAAATAAAGTACCTACTAATTTTATCTTCATATATATCTACCCGTGCGAAGCTGGGGCGGGTCGCTAGTACATAATATAATTTGTGGTAGTGGGCTAGTCATATCAATCAATCAATCATTTATTTATTTGCTAGAATACATTATCTGTCGAAGGACTGATAACTGTTAGAGTAGACGTGTTCTTGAGTGGAGACCAAGATTCAGTAAACGTATGACGTAGTGCAGGGTGCCCTCCAGCTAGGTGAAGCGACGATATACGCAAAGTAGCTGACAGCAGTTGGAAGAGGCCTATGTCCAGCAGTGGGCTGACACGAGTTGATGATGATGATGATGATGAAAAAAATTTTTCATAGCAATAGAAGGCACCAGTTTTATTCGTTGTTTTATAAATACCTTTACAAATGTGTGTTCTGTAGCGTAAATCAAATCCGCCACAGACCTGCTACCTATAGTGGAAATTAGAGTACTATACCTATACCTGTTTTTAAACTTCAAGTAAAGAAGTTTTATCTCTCTAATTAATATCACTTCTTGCTATTTTGTTATTCTGTTGTGGTTTCACTGTATATTATTTTTATTATGTTTGTATATATTTTGTAAATGTATATGTAGTAAATGTAATTTATTATAATGTATATACTATGTATATGGATATATATTTATGTATATATATATATATACTGTTCTATATATATATTTACATTTTTATGTGTAGGTATATTGGAATATATGTGTATATATGTTTATTCATTGTATTCAGTTTTTATTATTTATTTATTATATTATAATGCGCCACCGTCTTTGCCGTATATTAATTCCTTTCCATCCAAAGGTTGTCTGGAAGAGATCGCTTTTTAGCGATAAGACCGCTCATTGTCCCATATATTTTGTATAAATGTTTTAGTTATTATTGTATTTTTGTTCTATGTGGTGTACAATAAAGAGTTATCTATCTATCTATACCTGAAATCCATGGGGCTTGCAGCACCGTCAATATATCTGTGTTAGAACTCCGTTCAAGACCTTCTATTTATATCCATCAAAGACTAAAATTAAGGTTACAGTATAGGTACTTAAACGGGCTCTTTCAGGTTTTATTTTAACATATACTACTCAACCACAGCAGCGATCTTACAAAACAGACGTAGAAAGTAAAGACGTTCAACCTCAGACATTCTTGCTTCATCAAATTGCAACAGTAATGCCTAACATTGAGACTGGTTCATCTTTTCCGCTTATCTTATTATATGACTTCAAGTTACGACCAAATAAAAGGGCATACTTGCCCCGTCTCATTGCCTGGTACCAGTGGTACCACTTAAAATAAAGCATTATTTTCATGTCAAAAGAAAAACGTGCGAGGCGTAAAAGTTATCGCGAGAAGTGGCATGCTTTATGACGAATTTTGTCACAAGCTTTGCATACTGAAGTGAGGGAAAGACAGCAAAGGGATCAGTCCCTTTTTACCCAACTACTAAAGACGAAAGGTGTTTAACGTTAATATAATTATGTGCTATCATCAAAGGAGTAGTTTTAGCGGCTGGAGCGGTGTTGACAAAATTTGGGTCGTTAGATTTGTTTTAACTCGTATGCGCATAGTTGATGATGTCACGTGAAAAAATACAAGTCGTTAATTGAAATATTGAGTATTATATGTATGGCATGAGCCATAATACACAATATTTCGATGTTACATTATTATCATATTTTTACAAATATAGATGGATATTTCAACATGGGCCATGAAATGCGTCAGATTCCTAAATATGATACACACCATTCACTGCAAGTTACCCATTATCTGGTGTTTTAATGAAACTATACCATACAGTCTTAATGAGTTTAGATTTTTAAATAAGTTAAAAGTTCCCTTTACGGCGCAAGAACGTTAATTTCGTTATTTTTATCGGGAACTTTTAACTTACCAGGGGGCATCTACTGCGCAGTGGACGAATTAATTCTGTAAGCTCTGAAGTTTCTCTAGGGAAACGCGGGAGGCGTGAGCAAATACTATGGACGAGTATGTCATTGGTGGTCGGATGCAGGTTTTGTAAAGTGTAAAACTTATTTCTATTGGACATTTTACTGTGCTAGGAGGAACGCGAGGCTGATATGCTTATCGCAGTTGAGTCGATAGTCAAGGGTGACTCCTAAGTATTTAGTTGACCTTTCCCACGGTATGGGTCGGTCATTAATCATGATGTTGTCGATTGGACAATAGCGTTTAACCCCGTAAGTGTAACGTATTGCTACGTTATTTTTGGGGTTAACCGTTATTCACCGCTTTCAAAGCCATCCATCGAGCGCTTGGAGCTCTTGTTGGATGCTTGTTTGAAGTACGGAAAGAGAGCGATCTCTACTTTGGGAATGCGGGGGAAGTTGCTTCTGTAAAGCGAGAACAGGAGTGGAGACAGCACGGAGCCCTGAGGGATTCCGACTCTGATGGGATGGGGGCGGATCGGTCGCCCTCGAAACGATAGCGGAATGTCTTGTACTATGAGCACAAGATGATCTGGCAACCCAAGCGGGTACAGTTTGTATATCAGCCCGGCGTGCCACACCTTGTCAAAAGCCTTCGCTACGTCTAGGAAGACTTCTATCGTGGTTTGGGGTTTTGGTTTTCTATTGAAATCCTTGAGGATGTGCTCCGTGATGTGGTGCACTTGCTGAGGGCAAGAGTGTCTTGCTCTAAAGCCGAACCGGGGTTGAGATTTTTGAATTTCGCGACGGACAAGAGTCGATTCAGAAGGAGTCGCTCGTAGATCTTCCCAAAAAGCTGAAGAGAATGATGGGGCGGTAGCTAAAGGGCTAGGATGAATTCTTTCCTGGTTTGTGAATACCGATGACGTCGGCACTCTTCCAGGCGTCGGTGAAGGAGAAATTGGTCATGGCTGAATTGGAGATGCTTACTAAGAGATTAACTAGCGGGACAGAAAGCTGCTTGTGGTGGTTCTTACGCCGTCAGCGTCAGGGGCCGATCATCAAGGACACTTTGAGGTCCTTGATGATCGGTTCAACCTCTGCGGCTTTAATGGGCTCGAGGAAGGCGGGGGGGGGGGGGGGGGGGGAGGGGGTCGGTCGGAGGTAGGGTATTCCTACGTTCTAGTTTGTGGTCCACCGCGGTGATGTGGACAGGGTCAACGATCGTTTGTGGGGGTGCACTGGGCTTCGAGACTCTCAGCCATGTATTCGGCCTTCTCCTCGTCTTCGAAAGCTGGCAGGAGGTCAATTATATTGAGAGCGGCATTACGGTAATAGTATCGGATATACCTAAGCTTTCTCGCCAGCCCCCCATAGGCCTGGTGGGTTGGCGAGATTTCAGACATTAAGTCGTCCCAACGTTGTTTGCGCAGCTTGCTAATGCGCGTACTGACAATACGGTGGTAGTAGCTCAAGATGGCTTTGCGTTCAGCGTTGGGGAATGCACCATAGTCTCTGATGGCTGCGTTCTTTGCCTTTTCACGTCTTAAGGCATCGCCCAGCGGTGGAGATCCTCCACTGGGACCTACTTAGAGGACTCACCGATGACGGTGTTGAGGTGCCTGATGAGGGCTTTGATCGAGCGAGAAACGTCGTTGGGGTGATTATATCGTTGGGGATGCGATCGAGATCGAGTGAGATGATAGCTTTTAGGGCTTCCCCCAAACGCTTTCAGTCCACTACTGTCTTGGTCAGTGTAGGGGAGGATGAGTCTATCGGGTCGGGGCCTAGGCACATACTAACAGAACGGTGATCGGATTTTAACTCTTGAAACAATTCAATTGAGTGGAAACTAATTTTATGGTGTTTAGGAGCTTTATGTCTAGTATGTCAGGTTTGTGGTCGGGACAACGGGGGTAGTGAGTCCATTCCGAGGGAAGAATTACACTGAAAACAAGAGTTTCGCTAAGGTTGAAAAGTATTTAGTTTTAGAGATGTTAGACCATAAGTCTTACCCTCCTACACTCTCAGTATTTTTACCAAGTCCAGAGAAGTCCAATTCCCGCAGCTTATGAGTTATTAGCATTTCGCTACATTTTAGTGTCCGGATCAGGAACTAAAGGTGCATTCCAAATCATGATAAAATCGATGTGATCGCGATATCATGCGTTCCGTGTGGCTGTGAGTGCGACTACGATATCGCGTGTGTCGACATAGTCATTACATCCGCCATTTTGCGCTTTCACTAACCAAGCCCCAAACCAATATCACCGTAAGCGCTACTGTCAAAGTGACAGACTGACAGTTGTTTGTA
The DNA here is from genome assembly GCA_946251855.1 of Alsophila aescularia. Classification (NCBI taxonomy): domain Eukaryota; kingdom Metazoa; phylum Arthropoda; class Insecta; order Lepidoptera; family Geometridae; genus Alsophila; species Alsophila aescularia. Next base: position 44,852,509 of record OX276383.1, on the reverse strand, counting down.
AATCAAACCTGTAGTTAGAATTTATAAATTCAGTTGTGTGTGTTTTTTTTGTTCCATAGATTACTACAGACAATTGACCAACTTTTCGATAGACTACCTTTCCCACGAACTACGTTGTATTTTGATTCAGGTTTAAGGTTATTTTGTTGTGTAATTGTAATCATGTTCACAATCGTTCCGAATCCCATCAACACTCAAACTGCCATAAGCGTGTTATCTGAATCAGAGCGCAAATTAGCACTGTGATCGCTCACACTGATTTCATCGTGATTCGGAATGCACCAACCATTAGAATGATCTGTTGCTGTAATACAACGCTGCGCATAGCTGATCAAGCAGTTTTTGATACATTTTAAGTGTTATTAATGGTAGGTATGGTTTAGAAACGCAACGCAGCGCCGGCTTATAGCAAGACCTGAATCTCAGTTGTCCCAGCCCTCCGACACTTTGTCGTCACTCTTTACGACATCACAGACGATGTCGCGGCGCGTTATAAACACAAAGGCGTATGAAGCCTGTATATTACTGGCATAATGAACGAACCTTAAGATATAAAACAAAAGCTCGCTCGTTTGGAGCTTCTGTGAGAGTCATGCCCTAATTATATGCGAAATTACTTGTTATAACCACGCTTCGGTTTTTGATATTCGGTCTTGTGAGTTTTGACAGCCGGAACGTTAGCTTCAATGTCTCATCAAAATCTTTTGAATGTGTCTACGCTTGACTACCAATTACAGTAATTTAACGTACAAAGCCTTCACCGAGAGGCCCTTTTCTGTTATTATATATCACAAACAACTCCTGCAATCAGTAACGATATTTAGAGAATAGTTTCGCTTTAGTGCAATAAAACTAGTTATAAGGTACCTATAAAAAAAACCTGAAAAACGATAGAAAAAAGGCGGGCTGAAACGCTGAAATATACACGAAATTTTACTGTATTAGCTTGCTGGTGTGTGTAATGTGTATGTATGTCCGGTCTTCCCGCTGAAGAGGCTCAACGGAATTTGATGAAATTTGTTTTATTTATGCTTTAGGTTCTGGCATTACATATACAATACCTCATCATCATCATCATCATCAACGCGGGTGAAACCACGGGGCGCAGATAGTAAATCTATACTTATAATTAAGCAATAAGAACGAAAAAGTCTGTACGAAGAAGATAATAAAAAAAAATGGTCTAGGGTACTTGAAATAAGCTACTGAACTAAAATATAACATGTTAAAAAGTCGTGTCTGTCTATCTGTATGTTTATTTGTTCACCCATCACGTAAAAACTACTGCACCGATGGCAATGCAGTTTTCACTGTTAGATAGCTTAGGGTTTGACTTAAAAGCTGACGTACTTGGTATCTCAATCCGATGAGTAGAAGCCGAGCAATCGGTAAAATCTTTTTGACGGTTGAAGAAATTTTGATCAAAATATGTTGGTATATTGGTATTGTGGAATCGGAATGTTTTGAGCAACAATTAGAATGTTACATGATTCTGAATGAAATTCCAGAAGAAAAGAGAGTAGCTTTATTGATAACTAAGCTATCTGCAAGAGTTTTTGAAACATTAACTTACCTATGTTCCCCGACTAAACCATTCAAGCAAACTTACACTGAATTATGCCAAATATTGAAAGATAAATATGTAAAAAAATTATCAACAGCCTTGGAAAGAGCTGAGTTTAGGAAAAGAAATCAGTTGCCAAATGAGAAAACTCAAGATTATTTATTGGAATTAAGGAAATTAGCTGCTGCTTGCAACTTTAAAGACACCGAAGACCAAATTAAAGAGAAATTTATGGAAGGAGTGTCATCTAAAATGATAAAGTTTAAGTTAATGAAAATTGAAGTGGAAATGTCTTTAGAGAAGTGTGTATCAGTAGCTCGCACTGTGGAAGCAGCGCTTATGCATTCCAATAATGGAAATGATGTGACAGAAATATTATATAACCAAGGAAAATTCAAACCTGTTTCAAACTTCAAGAAAAACAATAAGCAACATAAGTGTGGCCAACAAGGACATATTTTTAGAATGTGTACAAAGAAACAGCGTCAAGCAAATCTACTGGAGGTGGACCCCACAAACTCGAACGACACAGTCCTCTGTGTCGTTCGGACAATAGAGAGAGTTCTATAAAAAAACCTTTTTGAAGAATACCAAAGATATAAGGTTAATAATAGTGTAAGTAGAAAATACCTTCTCATTATGTAACAGTGAATGTCAACGGTCAAAACACCTTTTCAGCTAGATACAGGCTCAGATGTTACAGTTATGTCCTTATCAGATAAATTAAAATTATTAACATAATATCAAATACAGGATTGTAAAATTTTGTTTACAAACTTTGACCAAACTGTTACCCGGCCTTTAGGAATTTTAACTGAAGTACCTGTGAGGTTCAATGAAATAAAAAAGAAATTAAATATTTTTGTTGTTCAAAATAATGCTCCTCGAGTCATAGGTCGTGATTGGCTTAATGAGTTAAGTTTGTGGCTTCCAAATATACAAAATAGCCTAGACATTGGTCTTAATGTCATTCAAACTGTTTCAGATGCACAACAACTTGTAAGAAATCAGTTCGCAGAAGTATTCAGCCAGGTTGGGGGAATGTTTGAGATTGGACAAAATTGTATGATTTGGGTCATAGTCCTTAATCATACAATTTTAAAAGAAAGGGAAAGAAAAATGAAAGAGAGTGGCGCGCCGCTCTCGCTGCCTCGCTGAGGAAAAGGTCTGCCCGGCCGGAACCAGTTTCAGCCAGTTTTGCGCAAACAAGTCATCACCTGATGCTAGGCCCCGCCTCTAGGCTCCGCCTCGTGGCCTGTTTTTCTCCTTACAATATTATAACACAGAGATCGTGTTGGCATCGGGCATGTTATCAAAAAAGCGAAAACCCAACGTTTATGGCCGACCTGACATCGGGTATACTTAGGATTTCGCGTAGCGTATTTCGAAAATACGCTACTCCACACAATGCTATCATAACACAGATTTCTGTCAAAAACCTTCAGTGGCGATCCGATCACGATTAACAGCCATGTGTGCTCGCTACTGAAGGTTGTTAACACAGGTAGGTAGGTACCTATACTGGTACTTTTGGTACTGGAATAACTCATAGGATCCTTATATCCCAGAAAAACTACCACGCAAGCAACGCCGCGGGCACAGTTAGTTGTAAATAAAAATATTGTACTTATTTTATTTCTCATTTGAGAAATAAACATCTTAAACCACATATGGAAGTTCCTTTAAAAAGTTTGTGTATTATTTTCAAGATTTTCCGTAATAATAGATTGTACATATAGCTTAAATTATATAATAATGGTTTGATTTTATAGTTACAAATGACTCAACCACAAAGCTCTTCACCATCGATTTCTCACTAACGCCATCTCATAGATGGATGACGTTATCAATTGCAATTTATAGAAGATAAATAGGGGCCAGATATGGTAATGTGGCCATCAATCTTTATTACACCTACAGCGTTGTTGGTATCTCATGTTAGGTATTGTGGTGTATGTTAAAAGAGAACTGACATAACATTCAACTGCAAAAGTAATGTGCCGACATTACCGAGTTTTGTTTTTTGAATGGGTGTTCAAATTAATGTAAGAGACTTTCTTAAAACGCCATGTCAAAGACTGACGAACGTACAAATTTCTAGGAGGCACTGCATTTTTGTGGGCTCAAGTACCGCTTACCATTAAACGAACGACCTCATTTCGTAACTTAGTTTAATAAAATCCACTAACATTTTAAAGTAAAAGCTTATGACTTAACGCCTTGTTTCTCAAACACGCTTTAATGAGCATAGATTTAAATGAAAGCAGAATCTATGTACAACAGTGGTCCAACAGAGTCATAGTAATGGTCACCAATGATGAGTTTCATGCTTTTTGTCCCAGCAAAAACCCTTTTATTGGATGCTTACTATTTAATACTGCAGGTAACTTTTAGATCCTTAAATATGAAATTGGCGACATATTATATGGAAAAAATATAAAAAAAATGAAATTAAAGATTTAATCAAAGAAAGTATAAATTTACCTTTGCTATATATGCGCTTTTACCATTTCATAATCAGTTCATTGATTCATTTGCTGAATAAATTGTGGGAACGAGAATCAATAAAATCTTTGAAAGCGGTTTGGATTTTGGACTACCTCATCTGCCAACTGCAGCTAACTCTGACGCGGTTTGCGATGGATCCGCTTCCACGGTCATTTTTAATTTTTCGTTATTAACTTGGGTCTCCGGCCATCCACGGGGCTTGCCATGTAGGTATCAACATTTACCGAAAGAAAACGTTGGGTTTTCTTTGCAGTAGCTGCCCCATACACATAGTTAATCCTTCGAGCTATTTCTGCAGCTGCGCCACGACGGAACTTGTTTTCGTAAATAACGCGATATATTAAGTTTGCGTTAAATAATTTCGAAACACAAATACAGTAGTCGCAGCGGAAGTATGTGTCTCGGAAGTTGTCTGTAAGTCGCTGCGCAAACTGATATTTTTCAGGCGCAATCCCAATATTGAAGGTGAAGACAGCATTGCATAACTGCCACGCTCACTCGCTTACGTTCTTCGCATATTCTATCTCGCTCTTACTTTATGCTGTTTTATCCCCACAACAATACCTGCGCAATCGTTCACAGAGCCTAACTTCTAATATATAGATTAGCTGTGACTACATGTACATGAGCTTAAATATATACATATAATATTACTGTAACTAAAGTGAAATCTGTATATGGAAGAGAATAAAAAAAAAAGAAAAGATTTTATGAAAAAAAGTAGTAGAATCCAAAAATATCAGATTAAGAATTTTTGTACTTATGTCTGTCTGTGTGTGACTTCATCACGCAAAAACCACTGGATGAATTTTGATACCATTTGCTGAACTGCTTGGAGTCCGGCGGAGGTTTTTATCTTTGTTTCATCTAAATCGGTTCATCCAAAAAAGCAGTTAAAGACATTTTTATATTTTGTTGCGCCACAATATTAGGAATTTAATATCCCAAAATGAAACTAGATGGCGTTGGTAATTTTTAGAACACGCAAGTGTTTGTTGCACGAGTTATTTAGAATGTTACTTGATTGAAAGTCAACATATTTCGTCCCGTCCGTCTCGTTTCGTTGTATTATTAAGTCAAGGTGAAACGTTGTCTGTTTGTTTATTTGGGGCATATTATTCACTTTTCACGCATAAACGGCTTTTGATGAAATATATGTGTATATAGATAATGTAGTTAACTCACAACAGAGACCAGCAATAGATCCCAGAACATGAAAAGTTACCGCAGGAAAATGTATATTACTCACTTTCAGACAAAACTAACTATGATGATATTTTGAATATAGGTAGGTACTAGAAGTAGGTACGTTCTTAGAGATCGAAATATCTTTCGGTCCGCAATATCTGAAGACCCGTCTATACAACCAATATGTCTTACCCACAATTACTTAAGGGCTTGAAACATGAACGCTTACCAAGGAAACTGTGCCATCCACTGTGTGTGTTCCATGTTAGGCATAAAGTTGAGGGACAGAGTTCGAAATACGGAGATGAAGAAGAACCAAGTTAGAAGACACGAAATCCGTATATAAATAAATTCAAGTGGCGATGGGCAAGACACTTGGCAAGATGTGATGATGTGTGTGACTTGGTGATGGCAGGTGGAGTAGGTCTCTCACAGATTGGTGGTCACGTTAAAGCGTAGCCGTGCAAGACCAGTGCAACGATGGGTCGATGACGTCATCAATAAGTTTAGGAAAGTCCTGGTATAGATCGACTCCAGACATTGATGTTTGTCGTAAAAGGGAGGAGGCTTATGCCCTGCCGTGGTTGGATTGAGCTGCCAATGATGATGATGATGATGATGATAGGTAGATACTGTCCTGTACTATGTGTGTAGGTACATATATCCAGGAAAATGGAAAGTGCACACATGAAATTGGATAAATGTTGGTAGATTGATTGTCCTCGCTTTTACATAAAAACGGCTGTGATTACGATTACAGAATGCCACTTGCTACGGCCGTCTCCAATAATATATATATAAAGTGAAACGTTGTTTGTTTGGGACGCTTTCACGCAATAACGGCTGGACCGAATTTAATGAAATATTGTACGTAGATGCTGTATACCATAGAGACCAACATAGTACACTTTTTATGCCGGAAAATTGTACACGTGGGCAAAGCCGCGGGGCGCAGCAGGTTTGAAATAAATTTAAATTTTGAATTCCTAACCAAACGCCAGGTATTTGAGATCAAAGTGGCGAGTTCAACAAAACGCCAGTTTCATTAGTAAGGACCTAATATTTGAGTTCGTTTCACGTTCGGTCGCGGTTGCACCTGTTCAAAATACCGCCGTAGGACGCTGGGTGAGACGTTTTAAGTTAGAACATATTAATTGCTTATCTTACAGCGTCAGGCGCGTAGCAATTAACTTTTCGCTAAGTAAAGTTACTCTCTCTAGCTGTAATGGAAGTTTTATCATTAAATTAAAAACTTTGAGGAAATCCACACTTCTTGTTATTGTGCTCATCTTGAGTTTTAAATAATGATTGCTTGAATTTTATGTTATTGGAATTGAGTCGGGTAAAACATGTAATTTTAATTATACGCAGTAGAAAGGTAGATCTTTCATTTATTTTTATATTGTGTACGGTTGTACTATTTTAAGTCTGAAATCGGAATGGACGAACTTTTTGTAGGCTGGCTCTACAAAAGATTCGCAATTTAAAGTGCTAAGTTGCACTTAAATGTATCTACCGTGGCTACGTATATTATTATTATTAGTATGTTACTACAAATATACAAATAATATGTAGTTGAAATATGTTGATTTCTTTTTTCAGTCATTATATGCAGACAACTTATCAGTGATACCCCGAGGGCTGCATGTGTATTGTAAGTAGTAACATGCCAACGGTAACCAGCAGCCCAATTCCATAACTTGGCTACAATCGGATTATCACTTTTTTCATAGCAAATTCGACTCTATCGCAAGGCATTAGTGGCTGCGATACTGAGAATTCGATTGAAGCCAAGTTATGGAATCGGGCTGCAGTTTCCATCAAGCGATCCGATTGCTTGCTTGTTACCGTCATCATAAAAATAAATGGATTCAGTGGCAAACAAAAAATTTCCAAAATTTTCTGAATAATAAGTTTTTTTTTTTTTACATAAACGTGAACAACCGACTTCAAACGCTCGTAGTTCGCGAACGCTCTAACCAAATTTTTCAGAATATTGGAACATGTTAAAAAACTACTGAACCGATTTTGATAAAATTTCTATGGATGGGACCAATCTGAAAGTATATTCTTGCAAACAAAAAAATAATTTTCGAGATCGGTTCACAAATCACGGAGTTCTGAGGCAACATATATAAAAAAAAACCGTATGGGTCGAAATGAGAACCTCTTCATTTTTTTCAAGTCGGCAAAAAATGCTTGTTTTACCTTTCTTTTTTAATGAATGTCACTTTTTTCCTGTTTTTTTTACTGCTTTATCATCGGTTTGTGAGATACCCTGAAAGTTTCAGCCGGATAACTAATCGGGAAGTGCTAGAAAATTCAAGGACAATTCCAGGACATACATACAAGTGAAGTTAAATAAAAACTTTAAAAAACGTCTCAAAAACAGTAACGCTTCATCTTTTAAACAACGCAATGATTTTAATGCGGTTTTCACCATCACTTATTATTTTTCACGGATTTTTACATACATGTTGTACCCGCGGCTTTGCTCGCGTAGTCATTCATGTTTTTTTTGCGCCGAACACTAATTCTTTTCATAAATAAAAGTGGCCTAAATTGCTCCTTATAACATCAGCCGTGAAAGTCCCGTCAAAATCGGTCCAGCTGTTTCAGAGATTTTTATTATTATGGATATGGATAATACGACCATACGAGACCTGAACGTAGCGAAGGTGGTCGCCGTCCCCAGAAGCGGAGTGGTGAAGATCGAGTGTGCGAGAACTACATTTTTCACGTATTTTTTTCTAAATTACACCTGTGCGGAGCCGCGGCGGCTCACTAATTGTATAATAAACAACTATATCCAATGTCCATAACCAAATATATACATTTTGAAATGATAGAACAGTTGGCGATATCCCGAAATGCTCGCATCATCAACTAGTTTCATGACATGTTTCGCTCTTTATCACCACCATTAATATAATAAAAAAGTGAATCACTGCCCGCTCCCTCTTATCACCCGGCTGTACTCCAAAAATAGTACAGTAAGCTGGGAAGAAAGCCCTAGTAGCTCGAGCCGACACAAGTGCTGTGTAAATAGTACGCTTTGTCAAACTCGAGCGTTCCTGTAGCAACTAAGGCCATACAATTTACGCCGGCGCTCTAAATCACTTGTTTTGTCCCCTGTAACAAACTGTTGGCTAACAAAAAGGCGGCAAACGTTTTGCTGTAACAAATACAAACTGGGAACACCTGTGTGGTAGCGCACACGAGAGACCCTGTACATGTACACCCGCATTTAGCCTTTTGTATTCTCTTCTAAGGACAAGCGAAAAATGACTCTAAAGACTTAGAGATAAGTAATGCTCACTCAGTCAAAGTACGTAGTTAGCGTAGCATTATTATAGACTAGTCTAGACCTAATTTAAATTACCTACCTTCAACAAACATAATTTTCTTCTTTTTTTGCGGATTAAAAATATTATAAGGGAGTCTCTGATAAACATAGCAGCAAAGGCAACATCGTTACATCGTATTAATTAATGAAGGAGAGTCTCCAATTAACAAATACGATGTACATCACAATAATCTTTGTTTAAGGCGTCCCAAAATGAATTAGAATGTGTTCATGGGTACATATATTTTTTTGTCTTTTTTGAGAATTCTCGTAGACTTCATAGAAATACGTTACGAGAAGACAACCAGTTATTCAATGAATATCTTTTTGTTTTCTCCAGGAAATTGTACTTTATAAATTACTAGCTGTGCCCGCGGCTTTAAACAAACGCTTTTTCCAGGATATACGTTTTATTCCAGGACATCAATTAACCCTAATGCAGCATTAAATCGCTCTCTTGATATGGATTTTGTCAAAGTTTAATTGAATTTAGTGTGAATTGACCTCTCTGAGTACGGCAGTAAATAACCGATAGCTCTTTAAGTGTTAATAACATGTTTTTTTTTAAATGTCTTGTTTAACATAAGCAAATATGTAGCCTACGTTGATACAATCTTTATATTCATAGAAAATACCAATATTATGCAGATATCAATAGTAACAAAAACCTTGTTCTGCTCTATTGAATGGTAAATCAAATAGGTCGCAGGTGGGGAAAACAGGATCAAAGAAATTCTTTCAAAAATAAGTATCTATGTGTCACATAAAACATATTTATACACATTCAGAGCCGCTACAGTGTAACTCACGCCTCGGCATCAGTGACTAAGTTCAGTTCAAAAATGTCTTAACTCAACACTAGCAGTGCCCACGGCATTGCCCGCGAGGACATTTTTCTGGGTTATAAAAAGTCTGTACAAAGAAGACAAGAAATAATGGTCATGGGGACTTAAAATAAGCTAACGATCAATATTTTTTTATGGTGTCTTTCTGGGTGTCTGCTTGTCTGTGTGTTCACGCATTACGTAAAAACTACTGAACCTGTTTAAATACAGTTTTGATTGTTAGATAGCTTAGGGTTTGACTTAAAATTTGGTGTAGTTTGTATCTCAATCCGTCGAGTGGCGATCCGCTCCAAGATGTCGTTCACGAATGATTTCATAATCGACATAGACCACCGGTTGGCCGAATGGTTAGTGGCCATGACTGTGAAGTCAACCAGCGGTTCGCAGGTTCGAATCCCGCAAGCGATTCGAACCCGCATTCGAGCATTCAAATATAGGTATGTTTATCCGATGTCTAGTACCCATAGTACAGGATATCCTAGTTTGGGGCTGGTCATTGGTATGAATTGTACCGAATACATTTATTATTATTATTATAGCCTTGCTGGAAATAGCGGTGTCGGGGTGGACATCGCTATCTCCCACAAGGAGATAGCGGATACCTTTTACTATCTTGCTAATGCATGCTTTAGTAACAACAATTGGCATTAAATAAAAACTCAGTGAATTGAGACCTAAAATATGATGCTCAATCTAAATATCTGAAGGAGATTTTTAAATATAGGAAAACATGTTCCTTCCTAATCGATTAGCCTATAATTTAGAGACGGATAGCTTTTGGTCGAAGTATATACTAGTGGCTCTGTGAGCTGGAGAACTCGCACGTACAAACATTTTTGCAAAAAAACTAGCGGTGCACAGGTCGCCATCTAGTTACCTTATTGTAACAATAACATTAATTACCAAGGTGCTCCATCAACCCCTACCTTGTAGGTAAAGGGCTGATTCAACTGGTAGAAACCAAAAGTGAGAAATTTACTGCATTTTGAGGAGCTATTCTGCTCATCACGCCAGAGATCCTCATCAGATTTTTATAAAACTTACTTTAAATTACTACTTTTCAAATAAAAAGAACCATGGAAATTGGATTTAATAAGGCAGATATATTCAGTAGCCCCCTTTTTACCCTTTTTGGGAGAAGAACCCTCCAAATCAAAAATCCCCGACGAATGAAAAATTCTAAAAATTCGCTTAACATGTATACCAAGTTTCATCTAGATCGGTTGAGAAATGCGACCTGTAGATGAGAACAGCCGGACAGACATCCGGACATACGAAAGAATTTTTGCCGAAGCTGAAACAGAGAGGCATTCGCTCGCGCTTCGCGCTCGCTCGGTCAATAACTCCCGCATAAAGAATAGTAAATGTTGGCAAACTTGGACCTCAGTCTGTTTAATCCATACCAATATATAAAAGTGAAACGTTGTCTGTTTGTTTATTTGGGAAGCTTTCACGCAATAACGGCTGGACGGATCTTGATAAAATTTAGAATGGAGACAGCTAAAAATAAAACAAAGGATACTGTTTATCCTGGAAAATTGAATGTTTCTGCGGGAAAACTGGAAAATATTGAGTACTTACTGTAAGGAACGGTTGTCATCACAGAATGGTCTGTGGTTGTCATGGAAATGAAATAACAGTCTGTCAAAAACCTTCAAGAGTGCTATACCTACTTTTGCATTGGTTTTTAATATCCTAGAAGAAAATCGGATCGTTTTTTCGCGATAAACAGTAGTCTGCGCGAACGAAGTCGCGGGCGGGATAACTAGTAACTTATATAGTTCTGCATAAACAACATGAACGACTGAAGGTGAAATAATTCCAACACTTCTTCTGCAGGTAAAGCAAAGTACTAGTTTAATGAGTTCTTAAGTCAAGTCGAGTCAATTACAACTTTAGTAAGAACCATCTTGACAAAGAACTGGCCCCTTTTAAATTGACTTCAAAGAGGAGGTTCTCAAGTCTGTATTTTTATTTTTCCATCATCTAGGTTAGTTTATAATACCTGTACACACAACGCTAATACACAAAGCCAGTTAAAAAGGTGCTCTTTCAAATCAGTGACTGGATTTATCTGGCAAAAGAGAGAAAGAGACAAAGAGACTTCGCTTGTATATACTATCCAGAGTATGTGTGTGTTTATTTTTTAAGGTTTGTGTGACAGAACGGCAACTTTTGAGTTTTTCAATCCGAAGACATCTCAACTCTGCACCTATTACAAAGTTAAACGTGGCTGTTGTCTTTCGCTGAATCGGGGAAACTGGAGCTGGACATGGAGAAGAAACCAGCAAGTCAAAAAGCCTCAAAATTCAAGACGTAAAACCTGACGTGTGGAACCCCATGGATGATAAAAGAAAACACAGTGGCAGTTCATTTGCACCAATTTCATGTCCTGTTTTAACATTTCCTTAAAATCTACTCGACCCAATTTGGTTGCGGCTTGCAGCAGGTGGGCACACGTGCAGCAAATTGTGCAACTGGATTAACTTCCATGCTGCCTGTGGACTGATGGCCACTCGCTAACGAACGTAGGCCGTGCTTATATGTTGTCTATCATTCGCGATACGTTGTTTTGAGCAGGGCGAGCTTTAGCTGCTGAGCTTTAGCGTCAACTCAAAATAACGCTAAAACTATACAGCGAAGGAATGAAAAACCCTGCCAGCTTTTTGCTACCCGATAAGTATTATCAAGTCGAGAGCATGCTTCACCGTCAACCGCAACGTCATTTACTATCAGATTAGACTGGGGTTAAATTCTTGGCCATACAAATGATAGAAAACAATGTATTATATCAAAAAGTGTATGAACAACTGTTGTTCAGTTTCTGATACTGAGAACGCTGTAAGAGCCTTACGGTTCAATAGTGCAACTTAGAATCCTACGATACCGGGTTCGGTCCTAGGCTCCACACCAATTACTTTTCTAAGTGATGTGCGGTTTTTCATCGCTCCGTGCTTCGGATTAATTGCAGTCGCTAAGCTATGTCAGAGGCTTCGGGCGGCCTGAAACCTGAAACCAGAAGTCAGCACTATCTCATACGACAAACGAACAAACAGAGCACGTGTTTCATTTAATTAACGTTGAGATGACTGAGACACATAGCTGTGATTAAGGAAGTTTTCAAACTTATTTACCCGGATAACTAGTGATCTAGCAATTTATACAACTTATTATGGCGTAATTACTAAAGATATACCTACAATTTTTGGATATGAGATTATAATTTCTGGCCGGTGACCGAAAAATTAACTCTCAAACACTAAAGCGATAGCAGTACCAATGCTCTGTCCGTCCTTGTCATTGTGTTACGATATGACAAGGACGGACAGTACATTGACGTCATAAACGATTACAATTCCATTACGATCGCTCAACCGCGGTCGCCCTGAGACAATCGTTTAAACACGATCTCATCTGATGGAAAGCGACGATGTGGTCGAAGGTGCAGTTCGCTTGCCTAGTCTATTCACTCTCGCCTTGAAAACACTTGGGTTTTTATTTTATTGGATGTACTTACCTAACAGGATTAAGTTTTAATATAGGAAATTGTGGTATCATTTATTGTAGACCTGCGTGGAGATCTGTCTTTTTTGAGACAAACACTATTTAAACAAAAAGCTATGACCGTTGACTCTGAAAAAGAGACTAAACAAAAAAAAACGAGCGAGCCTTACTACTTACAGTTGTCACCTATGATGTGTTATATCTGACATCTCACTGGTATCTCACATTGGTATTATGCAACATTAATATGTACTCTAGCATCGTGCGCGCTCATTGGTCAACTGTGAATCAGCAACTACTTCACCTGACCTATCTGATCTTACTTTTCGTCAGAAAATCGTAAGTCTTGATAGCTCAGCAACCGTTCGGCTGAGAGTCTAAAATACCTGAGTTCTATTCCCGAATGAAGTGTTTATTTTGTACTATAAAAAAATGAGATGGCTTCAAGCTTGATAGCACCGCGCGCGCTTCCCCGAATTCCTGTTACACTTCCGGTTACATATTGTCTAAGACTTTTCACGAAATCACTCCCATAGATTTTAGAAAAGCGAGCGGAGAGATATAAACACATCAAAAACATGCCATCATAACAAGCTACAAAATAGTAATCGCTAAAATACTTTTATGACTCGTAACCTAGTTAACTCGTAAAATCTTCGAAGGTAATAAAATAAAAACCAACATATCGAGTGATTTATCAACCGTCAGATAATTCTCCCGAGACGATAGCAGCGTGGAATAATAAAGGATGTGTCGTTGTCAACTTTATCGTCATTGAAACCTTATGTTATATGTTTTATGCTGTATTGTTGATAGGAAACCTAACTTTTATAGACTTTTGATGGATAAGCCATACCGTAAAAAATATATTTTTAGACTGATAGTTGGTAAAGGTTTGAAATAACATTTGTAGCTCGACTTTACGGTAGGGCCCTAATTCGCTGTGACCATGCAGACTCTTCTTCTTTTTCGTGGAATTGTTTGGCAATTTTCGTAACGACGTCACACGTTTTCTACAGGGAATTTCGTGTGGTATAGCGAATAAGCGCCCAGGCCAACTTCAGGCATACTCAGGGAATTTTAAGATTCTTCGAAAGGTTTTACTTGTAAGTGTTATCAGATAAGCCATTTTACACTATTCCAATTTCTTATAGTCACTATAACGCACAAATTATAAGCCTTTATAGATTTAGTAATACATCTTTAATGTTAATTGCACGTGTTATTTTTTTGAGAAATAATTGTATTATTAATATTATTATTTGTAGGAATCCTAGTTAACATTAAACAAGGTGTAATCACAGTTAGGCTAGCGTTATCACTAGCTTCTTAAACTTTTCATAGTTGTGATCCTAATTTGGTAGTGTAATAAGCTTTGTAATTGAATTATCCTTTAAAGCGAAGTTAGTGCATTTAGTTAATGTAAATCAAATCTGATTCTAATGATATTTTGTACTTACATCATTATTAGATAATTATAAACACTGGCCACAATCATCGCCTTATTTTTTTTTTCTCTTATAGTTATATAGCAGTACGGATTTAAACATACTTCCCTTATACAGGTAAACCTAATATTGTCAGTGGAAAAGCTGATCGTATTCAAAAAGTTTTAGGACTGCAAATTGGACCCCTTATTAGAAAACTCAGTTTCTGTTTCAAAATTAAACTCTCAGAGTACCAAAACCATAAAAAAACATATGTAAACATTACCCGTAGAATCATACATAGTTAGGGTTCACATTATGAATATAACAATGTCATATCATACTACCGTATCGTGTCGCTGTCGAGATCCGTATCTAGTTTTCGCACTTCGTTTTTTTACGTACTTATCTCTTTCGGTGACAGGATAAAAACTGACTTAAGATGGAACGGGCCATACCACGCGGTACGTTTCGTATATCAGAGCAGCGCGGGCGTATTGAGACTGCTTATCATGAGCGCGTAAGTACTATCGATGTCACAGTCAAAACTCTTAACCAGTTAAAAGCACTTTTATATGAAAAAACAGGCTAAACTACTTTTTACTTTAAAATTATACATAACTAGGTTTCCCTCCCGCGACTTCATCCGCGCGGACTACTGTTTATCGCAAATAAAACATTCTATGTTCTTATAGAATATTAAAAACTAATGCAAATAGGTGTAGCACCAATGCTCTTTATGTTTTTTGACATAATTGTTATTTCGTTTCCATGGCAACTCTTTCTTACAGCGAGTAATTAACATATTCCCAGTTTTTCCGTAGAAACTTGCAATTTTTCGGGATAAAAAGTATCCTATGTTTTATTGCAGGGTATAAGCTATCCCCATTCCAAATTTTGTGAAAATCCGTAGAGCCGTTATCGCGTGAAAGCTCCCCAAACAAACAAATGAACAGACAACGTTTCACTTTTTTAAACGTTAAACTTTATGAGCCGTCAAGTTAAAATTCGTCAAGTTTTCATAACTTCCATTGTTTCCTATATCGCCGGATAAAAGTGTGGTGTTACGGAATTTGGGAAAGCGATTGGAGTTGTTGGATAATTAGATTTTAAAGTTGAAAAGTTAAGCGGGAAATGTTTGCAGGTCCTGATCTCCTTTGTTATTCTTCTGAATGAAGAGTTTTATTTATTTCTCATTCATTTTGTGGATGTTAGTAAAGTAAAAAATGTTGAATTGATGTCAATTTGACCTGAGAGCAAATCTTTAATAAATTTGCAATTGGTAATAAAATAAAATAAATATTGTTCGTTGGTAAAATCGCATTACTTGAGAGTGGCTCGTCCAATTTGACCATTTTTGTTTTAAAATGGTTGTAATAGACCTAAACAAATTTTTATTGAAAAGAGATTGGAAAAGAAGCACGGAAAATGTGAAAAATCGGAAAATAAATATGTTATTTTTTCCACGGGATTTTTATATGAACTCAAACTTGACTTGGATGTTTCGTTCGAAATCATCATTAATTACATTTTAAAAAAAACTGATCTAACAGTATGTGTATCTTCTTTGGTCAAAAAGTCTGTCTAAAGAAGATAGTAAAAAAATAATATGATCTTGGGGACTTAAAATAAGCTACTGAACAATAATATCACATTTAAAAAAAAACGTATGTATTTTTTTCTGTCTGTTTGTCTGTTTCACTTTAAAACTTTAGACCGATTGCGATGCAGTCACTGTTGATTAGCCTAGGTTTTGAATTAAAAACTGGTACTTGATATCTCAACCCGATGAGTAGAAGCCGAGCAACCAATAATAAAGTATTTGACGGCTGAACGAAATTTGGTATATTATTGTACTTTTGGTCCAGGAATAATATAAGGAATTCCTCAGAAACAGTTGTCCACGCAGGCAGACTTTCACTTTCAGAAAGAAAGTATCATAATCATAATCCACAGTCGTTTCCAGTCGTGGTAAGTCGATTCTATAGGACCTTAAATATTATGGTTCATAGTTATATTAAAAGTTTTACTTATTTATTGATGCTTATTAGGGTTACTCAGTTGATAAAAAAAAAACGGACTAGTGTGAGTTGAACTCGCGGGGAAAGGGGTTCTGTACGATGAATATGTATATTATCTCACAATATTGAGATATTAACCATGTTATTTTAAGTCCATAGACTTCTTATAAGTTTTTCTGTAACTTATAAGAAAAGAACAATTATCTGGGTTTTTTTTTCACATGTTTTGTTCAATAGTTTCGGATATAATGGTAAAATATTTTCTAAAATTTTATAACTATTTATTTAAAATAATAAAAAATAAGGCCCCTTATAACAAGCTCTTTTTTTATATGTTGCGCGCGTATTAATAAGGTGGCACTGCAATTGTTATGGTCAGGCGTCGCTTACCATAAGGCAAAGCGACCTGCACTCAACATAATATAAACAAAATAAGTCGAAATATGGAAAACCCCCAGATCAATACACTCGAGGGGGCTTGGCAACTGCACTTGGGATTTATTGACAGACGGATATCATAAGAATAAATAGATTTAGCAAACATCCAGGGTCAATCCTAAACCTTACACATCATTAGCCGGAAAATTTCCAGTGCTAAACACAGGCGTTCCCCTTTAATGGGGGTTTTGTCATAACCGCTACGCTTGGCTTGCGTCTAGGAGATTGGAGTAGTTGTTGGTACATTAGCATACAAGTAGATGCAGCTGCCCATATCCTCAAATGCCCTAATTTAGTTTTAACTTCACTTGCAGGATGTGTGGGTGGGACATATTATCAAGCCGAGCACACATGGCATAGCCAGGTCCACATCTTAATATTTAAGTAATGTACAAGAAACAAAGAACTAAACTCCCTTTAACCCAGCCTCAGTGACAGACAAACATGTTCCTTTTCCTAATATCAGGGTAGCAAAGAACGTCAATTTGAATTTCAGGAAAGCTTGCGGAAATGATAACATTGTTGGGAATCGGGATGCACACGAGTCATAACATTTATTAACTCGGAGTAAAGAGGCAAATTGAGATGCACTAGCCGGATAGCTGAACACCGGCTTAAACTTAGAACTCTAATGAATATAGCGTAGGTACAAGCTGCGCACCGCGAAGTCACCCGCATGAGGGATGGTGATGATGATGATGTAAATAGTATCCTATGTGTTATTCCTGGGTATACCCAGGTAGTAGGTATTTGAAATGGAGATAACCTATAGGCTATCTCCATTTCAAATATATATATATATATATATATATATATATATAAAATTTATTAATACATACAAAAAAAAAAAATATCAAAATTCGTCCGGCCAATTGAGAATGGTGTATGATGATGATGTTGATGAAAGTATCTTGTGTATTATTCCAGTGTATAAGCTACCTCCATTCCAAATTTCATCAAAATCCATCCAGTCGTTATCGCGTTAATAATCTCCAAACAAACAAACAAACAGACAATGTTTCACTTTTATATATAAAGTATCCCATGTGTTTTTCCAGGGTATAAGCTACCTCCATTCCAAATTTCATTAAATTCCGTTCCGACGTTTGAGAGTGAAGTATGATGGCGATGATTATGACGATAAAAAGTATCTCAGGTGTCATTCCAGGTATAAACTATCTCCATTCCAATTTACATCAAAATCCGTTCAGCAGGCGTTTAAGAGTGAAGTATTATGTTGATTATGATGATGATGATGAAAAGTATCCTATGTGTTATTCCAGGATATGAGCTATCTCCATTGCAAATTTCTTCAAAATCCATTCAGCCGTTTGAGGGTGAAGTATGATGATGATGATGATGAAAAGTATCTTTGTGTTATTTGAGCGTATAAGCTATCTGCATTCCAAATTTTATCAAATTTCGACCAGCCGTCATCGCGTTAAAACTCCCCAAACAAACAAACAGACAACGTTTCACTTTTATATATTGTTATGGATATTCAGCCAAAAAAATCTGGTTTGATAGCCAAAAGGTCTATCAAACCAGACATAAGTTCAAAAACTAAAAGCCAACTACCGGGTCCGGTAATAAATAGCATAGGATACGTTTGCGCTGAAGACGAATCGATTGATACCTCGCTTGTCAAAATTGGACAAAGTTTTTAGTATGAACACAAAAAACAACTCTTGATTTGTTTAGCCGTAGACGGTTAAAAAATTAGCCTTTAGTTATTAGATAATAGTATACCTGAAGACGAATCGACTGATACCTCGCTTGTAAAAATCGAACTAATAGGAGCGACGCTATGGTGGAACATCCACATACCTACCTACATAGATTGTTAAACACATTACCCTTCCTTTGCTTCGTTGTCGTGTAATAAGAATGCACTCGATAAGAAAAACCGGAAAAATCTCTGCGATAACGTTACTATAAAAAACATAGACGACTTTAGAAACTCCTCATGTTTGAAGCCGGCCGAAAATACATACACGTCAGTTAACGAGAATGTATTTTGTCCGACTTCAAACATGAATAAATAAAGGAGGTTCTGTAGTTACAGAAACTCCTTTATTTTTTAGTCGGTTAAAAATGTTGCCGTCCGGATAAACAGAATAACTGAAACAGGCATCTCTACTAACAAATCTCAGTGCAGTCATGAGGAAGTTAGACGTGGCAGTTTTAGGTAATTGAATACGAACGTTCGTATTATTATTCAACTCGTGTGTTTTTATTAGAGCAATTCATCTTTGAATTAACTTGTTATTAACATACATATTAGGAGAGGATAGTACAAGTATTTCATAAATCAAACATCAACAAATCAACAATCAAAGTTCCCTTGTATATATATGCTTAGTATGCGTAGGGTAGGTGTCTAAATATAGAATTCAAAACAAATTATATTACAATAGCTTCAAAACTAAATACTAGTAGTGGCTTTGTGAGCTGTAGACCTCGCGCGTACAAACTTTTTTGCAAACAATCTAGCGGTACACAGTAGCGCCATCTAGTTACCTTATTGTAACACTAACATTAATAACCAAGGTTCTCCATCAATCCATACCTAGTGGGTAAATGGCTGATTCCACTGGTAGAGACCTAAAAGCAATATACTGCATTTTGAGGAGCTATTCTGCTCATCACGCCGAAGATCCTCGTCAGATCTTCACAAAATTTGTATGAGACAAATTTAAAGTTACTACCTTTCAACTATAAAAAAACCCATTAAAATCGGATCTAAGAAGGCGGAGATATTCAGTAGCCCCCCTTTTGTCCTTTTTGGTAGAAGAGCCGCCCCCCCCCCCCCCCAATCAAAAATCCCAGACGAAAAAAAAATAATTATTTTTTAACCTATGTACCAAGTTTCGTCTAGAACGGTTGAGAAATGCGACCTGTAGAGGAGAACAGAGATCCGAACTGACATCCGGACATAAGAATGCATTTTTGCCCAAGCTGAAACGGAGACGCTTCGCTCGCGCTTCGCGCTCGCTCGGTCAATTAGGAAATATTTAGATAATTATGTCAGTACTTTAGTTGACGTCAATTAACGATTGTATTTTTAAACGTGCACTACACTGCTCGCGAATTTGCTTCGACAAAGTACGGTTCGAAGTTGACCGAAGTTCGAAGTACTTGACTACACACTCGTGCAACTTCGCAAGGAGCTCAGTCGCCCGGCGGCGCCCGCTCGCTGTGCATCATGGATAATGTTCGAATGGCAGCTGCTTTTGCAATGTTTTTTTCTCGGGTATTATATCTACGTGCGTATATACCACAAGAAAAATATATTTAATAATGATGGATGATTGCAATGCACCGGAACAGAACTATGTTTTTAGAATAAACAAGGCACAATTAAATTTTAACATTACCTTTAATATTTTTTTATCACTATCATATGAAGTAAGCCGAGTGTAGTGAGACGCTTCGTTATAGAACTTCGGGACACTTCAAGTCCTTTGAGTCGGACGCAAAAACCGACAACAATCGGAAGTCACCCGAGGCGAGCCAAGGTTGCACGAAGCGAACCGAAGTGCCCACTCTTGTGTTCGATTAACTTCGATCAACTTTGCGAATAGTGGGCGTTTTAGGCTTGCGCTTAGCAAACTAATGACTCGCACAGCGGCCGGCTTCGCACGGGTAGGTAAAGGTATGTCTTTATTTGTAAACGATTCTACCCGTGTTTTGGGTGATTAATTTGAACAATAAACGGTTAATGTGACTTAACTTAGTTAGACATTAACACCAGTATTCACAAACGTTACTATGAGGTCTTACAGTGCTCATGAACGACAGGTCCTACAACCCTATTCATAAACGACACTTGAGGGTCGAATAACACTGTGCGATAACAGTGTGTATCCAACCTCCTTGCACTGTGCGTTCACTTGAAAGAGCGCATTCGTAAAGTAGCTAGCTAGGTGTTATAAGCAACGCATAGTGCCGATCTGCCAAAAAAGTTGCAGTTTTCTATTACTATAATACTATCTATGGATAAAAGAAGCGGCAATAGTAATGTAAGGGCATGAAAATATAATTCAATAGTGTAAGTTTATGGTCATTATTTCTCTATAAACACCTACTTACCACTTAGCGGTTGATATTCTATTAGACAAATCTATAGATGTAACTGATGTAGATATGTAAATTCACTTCGCTCAGAAAAAATATTATGCATTAATTTTACAAAACAGACATGAACTTCAGTCTTCAGCAAAAACTTTCTGTTGAGATTGTTGCCAAACAATTTCGAGTATTTACGACCACAGATTAACAAAATATATGTCATCGGCACAGCTGCCATAAAGAAGAATGAACATAATATTACACGGACCAATCAGAGTGCAGTACTGGACGCACTGCGTTCTCATAGTAAAGAGTCGCTGAAGTATTGTTTGTGAATTAGAAGTAGTAGTGTACTTGTCATAGTGTTTTGTATTCAACTAGGAAGAGTTCATGTGCTTGTAGAAGAACAAAATGTACCTGCGTCTCCGCTAGAAGTCTTTCTAGCTGAAAACAGGATAGAAAAGAAACTAATAATTATTGTAATCAGCCCATACTTATCCACCTTCTGGACGTAGGCCTCTCCTAATGCACGCCACTTAGCTCAGTTTTCAGCTCTCTTTCACCTCTAGTTTCTGCCAGCTGCTTTTCGGGGGGTCTTCACTCCCAGATGGAGTGAGGACCAGGGCGTTTACGCTACATTTGCCTAAACGTGGTCTCCACTCGAGAACTCGTCTATCCCAACGGTTGTCGGTGCTTCCGGAAATGTGAGCAGCCCACTGCCACTTTAGTTTCTTATCCTTAAAGCTGTCGGTTACCTTGGTTCTCTGTCGGATCACTTCATTTCGAATCATGTTATTCAGAGAAACTCCAAGAGGTATTTCTATAGCTCGCTACTAGTCTGACCGTGAGTGTTCACGTTTTGGCTTCGTAGGTCATGACAAATTACGCACTGGATTCAGACATTTGGAATAAGGCACTGGTATGGAAGACTATTTCATTAATTAATATAATACTGCGCTTCTCTTTAGTCTGATTTGTATAGCACAGTAACCAACATAATAATTACCGTCCAAAATTTCCACCTTCAAAAAGCGCAGACTGCTGCAAAACCCCCAAAATCGAATTAGAGGCTCCAACATCGCTCCCAAATTCACATCACTTATTCTGCACAATACGTTCCAGCGCTTAAGCGGCTGTTATGTTAATAGGGGTGATTAAGGAACAAAGGTGGTATGGCACAAAATTTTTCATTAGGAAATGGTCCCGAGCCATTGGCTGAACAATGGCCCACTATAATTTTGTTCCTCTTTATTTATTTTCTGTTTGCACAGTACTTAATTTTAAGTTAGGTTTTGGCATAGCCGTTAAGTGGAAATTTTGCTTGTTGGTACCATTTCAACGTTTAAAAGCTAGAAGGTGTTGAAACAGTTTCACACCGTCCACTCCATACAAATATACTATACAAAAAGTTTCTGAATCTTTATTTATTTAAGTTACTTCAATTGTAGTCTTAAGAGATAACCAGCCCTATCTTCCACTTTAAAATTAACTATACAATATTAAATACTGTTATTGCGCCCGTCACATCAATATAACCATAACATATAGGAATTACCTGAGCCCTTTCCGCCCTCGCCTTAATAAACGTCCGACCGAAATCCTTATAAGTCTTCAAGCAATAATAAACTGAACTTACATTACCCAAGAGCTCTTAATAAGGTCGCCAAAATGAACAGATAAATTACAATAGACGGCTACGATACCTAGTGAGCGCGTCTCGGTTAAGTTTTGCTATTGCTCTTCGTATCACCATCAGCGTGTTTCCCCGATCGCAATTAAATTCATGTTTTTTTAGACATTGGCGAAAAATCTTGTTAAAATAAAATTTAATAAGCACGGTCTAGAAACTAATATGTGTACCCGTAGTAGATCATATTTAAAAGGCCAAAATTACGGTAGAATTATATGAACTCAAAGATTCTGGCCATGGTTTTGTGCCCTCAAATTAAAATATATTACAATTGAAAGAAAGACTGGCACACCTTAATGGTGCGAATAATTGGAGGTCAGTACATTATATAACTTAAGTATTATACGTGAGGTAGCAAGCCTGGCGGTATTCTACAGATTGCACTATGGAGAGTGTGCACAAGAATTGCACAACCTGATTCCCCCATCACCTTTCCATCACCGTACGACTAGACGATCAGCAAAGCACCACGTTGAAATACCTCGCACAAGAACGAAGCGTTACGCTTCTTCATTTATTATAAGAACTACAAAGGAGTGGAATGCCCTGCCCTCGTCAGTGTTTCCGGTAAATTATAACCCCGGTGTGTTCAAGTCACGAGTGAGTAGGTATCTACTAGGCAAGCGTGCTACACCTTCGACCACATCATCGCTTTCCATCAGGTGAGATCGTGGTCAAACGATTGCCTAGTCCGTAATAAAAAAAAACTTATCATGTACCACTATTAGGCAAAGATATCCTTGATTAAAATTAAATACCTTGTCACAACACCATCATTACTTTCAGTTTATTCCTACGCATAATATGTAACTAAACTGAAGTTTACTATTACGACAAAATAGTGAGTAAATAGTAAATCTTCAACTGAAAATAATCGAAATGTGAAACTCTAAAGTTTAATAATACGTTTTGTTTGTCTTCTGACATTTATTTTCAGGTCCAATCCACTTAATGTGGATATCAAAAATAAAATCAGCATAACCAGTTGCTTGATAAAACATGATCATTCTAATAAAATAGGATTAATTATTTGTATGTTTGTTTTTTTGTTTGTTTGTAATGGATAAACTAAAAAAACTGAACCGATTTAAAAATAATCTTTCATACATAGAAAGCTACAATATCAGCGAGTAACATGAGATGTAACTGCAATAATGAAATTTACAATAATGTAACTCAAGGTATCAAAAATTTGCCTATAGAAACGATCGGAGTGACATGTTGCCGTAGAAACGAAAAATAACAATTCTATCAAAAAGAACCACGAGCGTTGCTCATAGTAAGTGTAATTCAACCTTCTTCGCGTTGCGTTGCTGCTAAATATTTTGAACTAGCTTTCCCGCCCCGACTTCGTCCGCGCGGACTACTGTTTATCGCGATAAAAAGCATCCTATGTTCTTCTAGAATATTAAAAACCAATGCAATAGTAGGTATAGCACAAATTCTCTTGATGTTTTTTGACAGACTTTACGTTTCCATGGCAACCGTTTCTTACAGCGACTAATCAATATTTTCCAGTTTTCCCGTGGAAACTTACAATTTTCCGAGATAAAAAGTATCCTCTGTTTTATTCCAGGGCATAAGATGTCTCCATTCTAAATTTCATCAAAATCCGTCCAGCCGTTATCGCGTGAAAGCTCCTCAAACAAACAAACAGTCAGACATCGTTTCACTTATATATACATTGGTATGGATTACGCTTACTGGTGTATTTTTTTGAAGTCACAATGCTTGTATATATATTTTATGCCAAAAGTACTAAAAATGCCACGGTGTGAGTGCTACCACGGAAAAGCCGAGGCAAGTCACTAGTTCAATATAATGTTGATTTATCTTTCAGTATTATATCTGACATCTGACCAACCTTCCTATTGAAAAGGAACTTACTCGCTATTTTTCCAAAGTAGGAAACTGTGACCTTTTGTTTGTTTTTTCAGGTCTAATCCAACTAAATTGGAAGTCAGAAATGGGATCTGTCACCGCTGACTCCAAAACGGACTTCGTTGTTATCAAACAGAAATGAAATTCTAATACCCAGTATTCTACAGTATTCCCTCTACGAACAGACTTGATCACTATTCACCTGTGTCAGAATCTATTTCAAACAATCAGTGGCAGTATCTATAATCAAAGGGCAGTATGCGTTGTCTAGAGGCCTCTCTTGTCAGTGTCCGGGAACTATACGAGTTGTCATTTAGGAATGTCGTAAAATGAAGTGTTTCAAAAGCCTGCGAACTTAACTCGTTTGCGGCGAACCGGTCACGAGGGGCGGTTTTCAGGAGCTCAAATTATGTTCGGCCAACCTAGAGGAGTTAGTTATAGATATATTATATGTTGGGTTTCATGAAAGAGATGTCAAAAACATTGGTATGAAGTGCATACAGATTTCAGAGCTCTTACAGAGCAAAATAAAGAAGATTATACTTCTTGTTTAAAGATTTGCCAAATTTTAAGGCTTGAAGATCATAAAGCAAGAGCCCGTGACTATCAGACCTTAGTTAATTTATAAAACCTGTAATTTGACCTGTGTTTGATTTACAGGTTTGGCGGAAGTAAGCTACATATTTCTATTTATATCATTTTAAAGAGAATTTTCAAATGAGCAAGTAGTTTCTGTTCAGCTGGGATGGGCAGCATTTGGTACACTACGTCTGGTCTTCTCGTCGTCCATACCGCAATGCCCAAAGATGAAATCAAAGTCTTCAACGCTTGCGTCCTACCGGTTACAACCTAAGGAGCCGAAACGTGGACACTACAGTGAGGCTGGTCTTTAATTTTAAAGTCTCTCAGCGAGCTATAAAGAGAGCTATGCTCTGAGTTTCTTTGAATCCGAAGTGAGATGATCCGCCAGAGAACCAAGGTGACCGGCATAGTTTAAAGAATTAGCAAGCTAAAGTGGCAATGGGCTGGTCTCATAACTCGAAAAATATACTACAGTTGTGGTAAGCGAGTTTTATAATGGTGACCATATTGAGGCAAACAACTCGCACCTACGGTAGACTTTTAATGTATCTGACAAGGAGTAAGAACCATCGAAACTGTCTGATTACTGAATAAACATCTTTTGATAGTTCCTCAAGTAACATATATATAATTCAGCTGTTATACTATAACGCTAGTATAATTATAATTTATTATAATTTAATTATAAGCCACCGTGATCCAGACTTCATGCTCGGGGATCAATTTTACCTGTACTAGGGACATACACAGATAAACTTTCAGGTTATATAAAATAACGAAGGTCTGATCGTCGCGGACTCTTGGACTATCAATGTGCCTGATTAAAATAGTTGTGACATACAGACGTAAATACGTATATTGAGAAACTATAAGGGTTCCTCGTCTTACTATGGAACCATACAAACATCATAATTAAATTAAAACACAAAATGGATGCAACGTTTAATAATATGACTCGAAAGTAAACTGAATTTTCAAACTACGAGTGTAGTCACTGCAGTCTTCGAGATGCGTCAATAATGTCGACAAATTACTGCATTTTTGTGAACTTTATATTATGTACTTTTGAGTAATACATTCTGCAGCTATCTGTTCTATTCCGATGCAGTCGCCTTCGTCGTTCCATTGATCACAAGCCTGAACAAAAAGCGAAAATAGTTACAGTTTTAAACCATTTTTATTTTGAAACAATCAATCAGCGAGTTATTTTAAGTTAAAACTGAAATTAAAATTGCTCCAATTGTGTAAGTAGGTACTATTCAATCTTGAATGCTGGCATGACCCATTCCATCTAAGGACAAAATTTGATATTGATCAAAATGTAGATTTTGAATTGAGAGTTACTAAGTACCTACCACCTTGGCCACCCAAAACAAAACCAACTGGCTACGTACAACGGACGAACGATTAGGCTTGACGATCACATGGCGCAACTCGAGATGGAGCTTA
Source organism: Alsophila aescularia (assembly GCA_946251855.1). Taxonomy (NCBI): domain Eukaryota; kingdom Metazoa; phylum Arthropoda; class Insecta; order Lepidoptera; family Geometridae; genus Alsophila; species Alsophila aescularia. The sequence continues at coordinate 44,825,995 of OX276383.1, read as the reverse complement.
CCAAGATAAGGTGGCACATCCTAGGGTTAAGTGAAGTCCGAAGAGAGGGGGAGGATAGAGTAACCCTGGAATCGGGCCACATTTTCTACTTCCACATATTCTACTGCCCGACGTCAGCTTAGACGAGATTGAGATGGCGCTCAAACTTAAAATGGAAAGGCCCCCGGTGAGGATGGAATAACATAGGAGCTCTTGAAAGCAGGGTGGAAACCCGTACTTTGGAAGCTTCAAGGGTTATTTAGCACCGTTCTTAACAATGGGAGAACTCCAGAGGCGTGGAGCAGGAGTTTGGTAGTACTCTTCTTTAAAAAAGGGGATAAAACCCTTTTAAAAGACTACCGACCTATACCACTCTTGAGCCACGTCTATAAGTTATTTTCGAGGGTCATCTCAAATTGTCTAGCAAGAGGACGATAAATTTTAGCCTCTTGAGCAGGCCAGGTTTTGCTGTGGATTTAGCACCATACACCACATACACACAGTGAGGCAGGTTATACAGAAGTCTGAAGATTATAACCTCCGTCATGACTGGTAGGACTGGTGCGTCCTACCAGTCATGACTTACGGTGCTGAAACGTGGACACTCACGGTCAAACTAGTCCACAAATTTAAGGTCGCTCAGCGAGCTATGGATAGAGCTATACTTGGAGTTTCTCTGAAGGCCAAGATTTGTAATGAAGATATCCGATGGAGAACTAAGGTAACCGACATAGCTCAAAGGATAAGCAAACTGAAGTGGCAGTGGTCTGGTTACATTTCCCAAAGAACCGATAACCATTGGGGTAGACGAGTTGTCGAGTGGAGACCACGTTTAGGCAAACGTAGTGTAGGACCCCCTGTGGCCAAGTGGAGTGATGACCTGCGAAAAGCGGCTGGAAGGAAATGGATGAGGAGAGCTGAAGACCGAGCTCAGTGGCGTGCATAAGGAGAGGCCTACGTCCAGCAGTGGACAGATATAGGCTGATGATGAAGTACCTACCTACGTTTGTATGGGTATGATTACATGATTATACCAGCAGGTATGTTATTATATTTATAATAGTAGATTACTGCATAGAGTGGAAGGTGACCAAATTGGTGCACTGGGTGTTAGATTGGAGCCTAGATTTAGTGACAACTCTAAAAACACGAGTGCAGCAAAAAGTCACTTTTCTGACCACTACAAAACAATATCATAATTGTCCACCTAAATGTAAATACAATTTTCAGTCATATTTAGTTTTAAATTCGCGCCAATTCCGTCGCTTTGAGACCGACCACACCATTATAATAAAAGTAAAACGTGGTCTGTTTTTTTTTTTGTAGAGTTTTAATACCTAAACGGCTGATCCAATTTTGATGAAACTTTGTGAATAAGTACAATATAGAGACCAACACTGGATTCTTTTAATCGTGGAAAATGGCAAGTTTCCACAGGAAAACTGGAACATCACGATTACTCGATGTAAGGAACGGTTGCCATGGAAACGAAATAATAACTAGTCTGTCAAGAAGCATCAAGAGCGTTAGTGCTATACTTTTGCATTGGTTATTATCCGAGAAGAACGTGGGATATTTTTTTTCGCGATAAACTGTTGTCCGCTCGGATGAAGTCGCGGGCGAAAGCAAGTATTTTATGAATAGTACATTCTATTTATACCCGAGTATGGCGAATCAAGCGAAGGTTAATGAGCTTCACAGTCTATGTATTCATGTATGTGTCACCATAGCGTTGCCCCTATTGGTTCGATTTTGACAAGCAAGGTTTCAATTGATTCGTCTTCAGGTATCATACCCAGCCATTGAAGTATTTTGTCCGCCCTGAACGGGTAAAAAAAAATATAGCCTGTTGGCTATATTATAAAAAAAATATAGCCTTTGGGCTATATTTTATTTACCCGACTATAGCGAAGCAATGGAAGGGTTATGTGTTCAAACTAAATATTTGTCCGATTTTGATAAGCGATGTATCAATCGATTCATCTTCATCGAAAAAGTAGACAATTTTTATCCGACCGTAGTCGGCTTTTAGTTTTTGAACTTAAGTATTGTTAAATCTCTATTTGACGATCGTATTCATTCAATACTAGCTGCGCCCCGCGGTTTTACCCGTGTGAGGGATGATGATGATGATGAAAAGTATCCTGGGTTATTCCAGGGTATAAGCTATTTCCATTTCAAATATCATCAAAATCCGTTCAGCCGTTTGGGCGTGAAGTAACATACATACACATACACACATACATACATTTGCCTTTATTATATGATTGTTATTATGTATATGATGAAACTAACAAACTGTGCAGTAATGGAATTTCATCTTACTTTATGATGAACAGAAATGAGGTGCTTTCTGCTGACGTTTTAGGTAAACAATGGTGACATTTTGAGTAGTGGGAAGAAAAAACACTCGTGATTGTGTTTTTATTGAGATGTTATTGAAAGGATAGTTACCTAAATTAAATTTTGTAAATAGTAACTCACCTTAATTATTTGAACTTCAACACATATTCTCATATTCATCGGACCGCAAAGTACCTCTGGCCCGTATTTAGTCAAATTTCCATTGATGCAATTATCTTTAATGCTATCGGCAAGATCGGGATCATTATCAAATATGGTTTCTGTTTGATCTGTTACCTTTTCCTTGTCGAGAGTGCCATCATCCAATATCAAGCCAAGTTTTTTGGCTATGCACATTTCTAATTCACACTGTAATAGAGAAAAAGGAGCCGGTTCAGTCACACACTTTATTCACGTGACTCAATGAAGTCAAATAAACCTCTTAAAATCGCAACCTCAACTTTGAATAACTTGTAACGTAACGTTCTTCTGGTACCATAGTCTCTTCGGATCTCAGAGCAAGTTTGGATTATTTGTATAAGCTTCGGATTCACCTCTTTTCATTTTCATTGATTCTTAAAATAGACTTGAATTATTGCGTGACCAAAGAACTGTAAAGTTACGTAACAATGGAAGGGTTTCCGACAACCGTTTAGAAAAAAAGTTAAAAATGACCTAATACGAGTAGATGGTGTTAGCAAATAATGAAGTGATAAAAAGCGAGTAGCCAACCATAGATGAATATATTTACGTGTAGTCAACTGCCATCAAGTTAAGTCAGTCACTGTCACCATCCCCTTTGACTGTCACAGAGTACTATCGGTATGAATGCGCATATAGTAACCATCACAGACCTAGTCTAATGTTCTGGGACTACGGTACGTATTACCATATTTTCTAATCGTCGATCCAGGCTTCACATGTTCAATTGCTTGAATCCACTCTGCTCAACGAGTTTCAGTTTCAGGGAAAGCAAATGTTAGCAAAAAAGTAAGTATTTTATCGCAGAAAACTACAACACATGGAAGTGCGAAAGGCGACCGGAAGAGAATGGATGAGGAAAGCTGAAGACCAAGGTCAGTGGCGTGCATTAGGAGAAGCCTACGTCCAGCAGTGAACAGATATAAGTTGGTGATGATGATGATGATGATTTGTGAAAGGCTCAACTAAAGCGAAATAAAGTTAAAGGTCGAGTTAAAGGAGAGTGCTCCGTGCAGAACCGGTTTTTGTATAGTGTCACAGTAACCAGAGCTACCGCTCCTATTTAGCTTTTAACTCACTGATGGGCCTGGTTTTGTAGTTTGGAAACATTCCTTTGCTTCTTCGGGGGGTGGTGTCCGGGGTACATCTTTTTGGCAGCATTGCAAACCACCCTTAAAACATTATTTTTTTAGTTTATTACACATAACTAGCGAACTGCCTCGCTTGGCTTCGCACGTAAAACTAAAGTTTTCTCTGAATATTTCGTTGTATAAAACGTTATGTCATCTGCTGTCCGCGTTCACGACGTAGGTGTGGAACTACGTCGTTACACTCTATTGAAACTACGGAGAACGCTACCACAGCTAATTTATATTTCTATGAACTAATTCAAAAACATCAAATCTTTGAATTTACTAGTTAGAAAATTATATACATCAATTAAGGAAGACTACTGTCATTTCAGTACAGACTACTACTACTACTGTTACTGTTACTGTTGCTTTGACATGATGACTGTTACTTCAATTTGATAACATTTTATAAAGTTTTGCCTAGAACATTTACTCGTATATATATTTTTATGACAGATGTATATTGCTGTTCTGTCTATTAAGTTCTTATAATTTAAGAAGCCGCAAACTTTTATGTATAACAAATTGCGGAGAAAAGCGTTGACAAATATAATTATGTTATAATTTACGCAGCGCAATAAAACTGACTCCAAAACTGTTGAAATTAAACACAATTGTATTCGATATTTAATTACACACATGCACTACAATTGTTTAAGCTGTTGTTTAAAGTTTGCATCAAAAAACATTGTCTATGATAGCTGTCATTTTGATTTATTCTTTTCCTAAATTATAGATTATTAGATATACCTGTATGTACCTACTTAAAATTACTGAACTACAGATTTTTCTTTGCCCTATTCCTTGGTAAAAATTCATACCTACTAATCAAATGTACATACGTGAAGTAAACGGCCACAGTCTGGTATGCCTTCAGCTTCGGAATTAGTCTGAAAGAATAATTCAATGTTTTGTTATAAGTTTGGAATAGTAATTATTCTTGCTTCTTGGATTTTGCGATTAAATGTAAAATAAATAAGCAGAGCATCTATATTTAAAACTAAAATTCATACCAAAACTGCCACAACTCCAATAACAATAAACACAACACGACACATGGTTACTTAACTGCGATTAAATGCGGAGTTCAAAAATTTAACACATTTATTTTTATTTATATGCATAGAAGACAATTATTTTAATGAGATAATATTGAAATGAGCACGAAAATTGTTATTCAAAGCATTTATGTGCCATCATACATTTAGATTTTGAGGCACAGCAGTTATTTTTAAATGGTTTTGACCTTGTATGACCCTGTAACTGGACCACATTTAAAATGCCTTCGGTGTTATTATCAATATTATAATAAAGCAATATGAACGAAAAATTCCGTACAAAGAAGATAATGAAAAAAATTGGTCTGGGTACTTAAAATAAGCTACCGAACAAGAACATAACATTAAAAAAAACGTGTCTGTCTGTTTGTCTGTATGTTTGTTTGCTTGTTCGCGCATCACGTAAACCTACTGAACCGATTGCAATTTTACTGAACTATTTGACGGCTGCACGAAATTTGCTATTTTGTAAACTATAGGTACTTTTTTACACATAGGTAACTTTAAACCCAGATATATTACCAAACGGGCAAAGCCGCGGGCACAACTAGTACCTATGTATAATTAGGTTTGTTACTTGTGGTTTAGTGCGCAGGGTTCATTTTCATTGGCACATTTTCTAGTGTGTTTGTGTGATTATACTACGATTATACCCTTCGATCACCGCTCACTCGATATCACAATGTGCTCTAGCATGCACGGCGCTCGAAAGATTACGGCGCTGCTTGTATGCTTTCAACTTTTTGTCGTGGGGCAGCAGTCTCGACATTGATAGAAATTGCTTCACAACCGAAACCAGCCGCAAAGTACACATACCGATGACAATCGCTAGCTTCTGTCAATAACTGTGGAAAGCTAACGATAATTGTCATGGGTACTTTAATGGTATTATGGTAATTCTTGTTTATTTAGCGATCGATAGCTTGCGATGGCATTGCTATCTATGTCGAGACTGCCAGCTACTGTCAAAGATAAAGATTGTTATCGGTATCACAACGAACTTTATTGCAAACTAACTAACTTCTTAACTAATTAACTTTCCAAATTTTCTTAGTATTTGCGATTAACTAGCAACTCGCAAAGTTATCGGTACACTAACGTCTAATACTCAAAGAGGTTTAATTACCCTAATAAATAAGTGTAATTCAACCGCTTTGTACTTTGACGCCAGTAAGTGTATTTCAACGTCTGTGACTAGTACTTTTTTTACATTTTCATTATTTTTTTTGTCGTTATTATTTAACGGCGGTATCCTCGTTATCTAATGTCGAGACTATAGGCCCTGCTCCCATATTTTCAGCAGAATAGTAGAAATTGAGCAGCAAGGGAGCAGATTTTAGGTAAATTTAATGATTACTTACAACCATATACGGAATATACCGAAAAATCGCTAGGCAAATATCTAGATCTACTTAAAAGTATCTTACAAAGCAAAATTAGGGTCCGATATTCAAAAAAGTGCTTAAAATATTTCGAATACAGATTGAAAAAGAGCAAAGTCTCCAAACATTTTTTTGATCGAGAAAATGTGGTTTATTAATGTTGTTTGATTAGAAGTATTCCATTTTTTTTTCTAAAATGAGGATTTTATATACTCACATCGCCAAAATAACAACGTTAAAGCGAAATGATTTTGGAGCCGGGATGTTGCCTAGCCACAGGACATGCTTAATATATCTTAATGTAATGCAATGTGAGCTAGTGATAAAATGCTAGCCATAAGAAATAAAAAACGGACCAGTGCGAGTTAATCTCGCGTACATCTATTGTTCCACATATTGAGAGATTTACCATGCTAATAATTAAATAATTAACATACTACATGTTAATTATAATTGGGACATTCACACCAAGCCTTTTCTTTCTTTTGCCCGGTACAGTTTGCAAATGTATTATTTTCTAATTTTTCTATTTTGCTTGTTGCTGTATCGAGGTATCCATTTGGGAAACAATTTCTGTTTCTGTTCCGTTTCACATCCTAGAATATTGGTGCATTCAGGAGCATCATTGATAACTAATGAAATCCGGTGAAACGTAAAGGTTTTGTTAAAATATAAAAATAATTGGAAAAAAATAAAAGAGTAGGTGTTGCTACTCGTACTTGTGATACGCATCGTTAGAGCAATATTCATTTATACATTTATAATAGTTTGAAAACTCCGAGTAACAAATAACTGCGATTTAAATTATCGCCATATCCTGACAGTAAGCGCTGGTTCAAAGTCAATTTATTCAGGTAGAACCATTCAACCATCCCCAAATTTAAAAAATGCTCCAAGTATACCAATCTAATTTAACAATTTTGATGTGGAGATAGCTGAAGACTAAAATTAAAATGATTTTGTTAAAATAGTTTTATATTTCGTAGGTAAACTAATAAATAATTTATTATTTTTGTGTTTTATAATGTCCAAATACGTTCCCAAAGTCGTATATCAATTCCAGCGTGTGTAGCTGCTAATAGAATCCAACAAAACAGGTTTGCAGAGCAATACATTACTAGAGATGTCCAATCGGGTCAGTCCAAACTGTTCTACTATTTGTTCGACTAAAAACAGAATTTTGAATCAATAAAATTTTATTAGCGCCAATCATGGCGCCAAGTATTATATTGCCGGCTATTTTAAAACCCAGAATAGGTGAGTTTTAAACATCAACCCTATTAAACAAAAAAGGACTAGGGACCAACTACTCAGCATGGACCGCGTATATTAGGTGCAACGCACACAATTGGCCTCAGTCGTAATCAGAGTTGCGTTGGTGTAACACGTGCGTGTACTTTACCACATATTATTCGGAATTCGCAGCAAAAATGCCTTCCTGTTCTTTTATAAGGTGCACAAATAGCTCAATAACAAAAAATAAGTTGCACTGCATTACTTTTCACTCGTAAGTACTAAAAATCATAATTTTCTTTAAATTTCTACTGATTGATATACATATACGCCGTTTGTCTTGTCGCACTAATACGAATCGTATATTTCTGTCCCTTTCTGCAAATGGCAATTTTCTACGCACTAATACGAATCGTATGTTTCTGCCCCTTTCTGCAAATGGCGATTTTCAAACAATCGCCATTTGCAGAAAGGGACAGAAATATACGATTCGTATTAGTGCGACAAGACAAACGGCGTATAAAAGTTCTGCATACCCCAGTAATAAATTAGAAATTATAATACAGTTGTTTCATTTATTTCCAGCCTTGAATCTAACAGCTAGCTACAAAAACACGGTCCTTGAAACAAAGCGTTAATTTGCTTGGCCGCTGTGCCTATCTTGGTAAACTATCAAAATCTTTCACTTAGTAACGTGTATTCATATTTCAGATAGCTTTAAATCAACATAGTGCGTCCTCGCGTCATTCCCCATCCAAGAAAACCAAATTTCCCGTCTGCCCCCATGCATCTCAGGGCACCTGCTTGTCACTCCTGGATGCGAGGATCCCCCTTTTGAAACATTAATTTAAATATAAAAATTCAACTTTTTTTATTACATGTTGGTTGCAAATATAACTTAAATTTAATTAAAGTACTCACTGTAAGCTTTCTAAAAAACATAATTCCTAGCCATGACCTTCATGAAGCCAAGATATCGCCATTTTTTTTTCAAATTCGCTGCTGTCTAGGTATGCCAATAAGGTAATATGCTCTTTAATATATGTAAGTACATATCACCTACCCAAAAATATGGACCTGCGCTTTTTAATATCTTCCTATATCCTTTGTGAGTTGTATACATATGTTCTGATTTGAAGTGTATTGAATATAATCAACTGTTATTGTTGGGTAGCCAATCTGGCTCTTCTCCATAGACAACTGCATATTACTAGTACTCTAGACAGATTATTGACGAACGCCGCAATTAGCTCATTTGATTATCGCCACTTTGGCGCTGTTGGCGCTGATAGCAGTCCTTTGGCAGTCGTGAGCATTCACGGAACTAATAACTAATGTATTTACTAAGTAAGTAAGTAGTTAACGTATTTTTTCCTTTTTTTTGTATTATTGTACGCTCAGTGGGGCGCTTTGAATCGGCACAAATGAAAGTACGTCAGAGCCTATCCATAGAGATCAGTGCTCTTGTATTCTGACAACTCGAAGCCACTTATGTTTCCACAGTTCGTCTATAAGAAACCTATTAATAACAATTAACATATCAGTGGGTGTAGAGTAGACAAAATAAACATGTGAAGAAATATCAGGAACATGTTAGAAAGTATCTATTATGTTGACGCTTCTAATATAAACAAGGGGCAAATACCTAAAGGTAGATTAAAATAAAATATGCAATTTTTAAGTGAATAAAATCAATTCTAAAATCTATGTAATTATTTTCTTCCTGACGGTACAAAGAGATCTGGTCCCTATTTCATAAAGCGACAAATCATAATAAACCTACAAATTTCAGTCGAATACGCAAAACCTGTGTTTCATTTAACAAAAATGTACCACATTTCTATAGTTTGTCTGACAATTGTCGGTTTGATTGACATTTGTCAGTGTACTATAGTTTTATGAAATAGGGCCTTGATCAAACTTTTATACGCCGTTTGGCTTGTCGCACTAATACGAATCGTATATTACTGTCCCTTTCTGCAAATGGCGATTGTTTGAAAATCGCCATTTGCAGAAAGGGGCAGAAATATACGATTCGTATTAGTGCGTAGAAAATTGCCATTTGCAGAAAGGGACAGAAATATACGATTCGTATTAGTGCGACAAGACAAACGGCGTATATGTATATCAATCAGTATAAATTTAAAGAAAATTATGATTTTTAGTACTTACGAGTGAAAAGTAATGCAGTGCAACTTATTTTTTGTTATTGAGCTATTTGTGCACCTTATAAAAGAACAGGAAGGCATTTTTGCTGCGAATTCCGAATAATATGTGGTAAAGTACACGCACGTGTTACACCAACGCAACTCTGATTACGACTGAGGCCAATTGTGTGCGTTGCACCTAATATACGCGGGCCATACTGAGTAGTTGGTCCTTAATCCTTTTTTGTTTAATAGGGTTGATGTTTAAAACTCACCTATTCTGGGTTTTAAAATAGCCGGCAATATAATACTTGGCGCCATGATTGGCGCTAATAAAATTTTATTGATTCGAAATTCAATATGAAAAATGGTGTCTGTTCTACGCAATAGCGAAGGAAATATGGTTCTACGACGATCACCAAAGAGAAAAAGGTCAAATCATTCGATCCATTATAGACAAAACCTAGAAAGCCAACGTTTTTGCAGTCTCGGTCATTCAGACAAGAAAATACGTTCAAGTTGAAACTAATGGCAAAACAAACCTGCTCCGACATCTCAAACCAACGAATCCAAGATTTACTGTTATATATTTATCGCGGTTTGTTTTACATATATTAGACCGTGCTTGTATCATTCGAGCTGCTCACGTTGTTCATTAAAAGCTATGTGATGAATTGAGATGCTAATTATAATATAAATTATGAATTTAAAATGACACATCTTCGCGGCATACGGTACGTGAAGCGCAAATTGAACAAGCCTACTATTCTTGTATTGTCGTTGCTTCACACTCTATCAAGTCAGTGTCAGTTTGTGGTTTATGGTTTGTTTTGGTGTGTTGTGACCATAGAGTAACTAGAGTGGCTCTAAGGTTTTTATGGCATATATTTGTTTTATGTGGCACGATTTCGCACAACCTGTCGCACAAACTGACATTTTAAATTTAAAAAATGGGAGCTTTTATCTCTATCACCTGACTCAGAGCACTGACCGCGCGAGCGTCATACGATGCCATATATGGCACCAATTGAAAGGCTTACATTTTGCAAATATACTTTGTTTCTATGGGTAGTTCTTCCATGGTTTATTCATTTTCCTGGATCTAAATAAAAACTATCTACCTACCAAATGTCATGTAATCATGGATAGGTACTTATATCTTACGAATGGTACCTACTAAAACTTGAAAGTATAATAACAGAAAAATATGGTATTATAGTCACTTATATTTATCAAAATTCTATGGCTTCCAAATCATTGGATAACATTATTTTTCACTCATTTATATTTACTTGAAGTTAGTTTTTTCTGCTATTCTTTTACATAGACTGTTATTTTGCTCTTGTCGTAGTGACATAGATATTAAATTGTAAAAGGCCCTCACAAGACAGCCTTTGACCTAGTGTGAGGACCAATTCCTTTCCTGTTATGTGTACATTATTATGCAATAAGTAGTATTATATTATTATTATTATAAAATAGGCAAAATAATATCGCACTAAAATGAAGTAAAGTTTGATTATGTTTGATACGTCTATGAATTTGCTTCCACAGGGAGGCAACCGAAAAAACTGATGTAAACAAAATTGGGGAATCTGTTTGTTCTGTAGTTCCATATCTATCATCGATATCCAAAACTTAATTACATCACTTGATAGCTAACGGATCCAATAATTAATTAGAGTCACCTCCACTTATCACTACTTCCTGGGACAACATGTATAGGTAACTAAAGAAGGTTAAACAGGTGGCCCGTGGTCCTGATCATCGAGCGTATCTATAAAAAAACACATAAAAGTATATGTCAGTACGTATATTTTGAAAAGAACGTACTTAATTATAGAGACAGAATCTTATGCAATTCACTGCAAAGTTCTAAAGTAGGCAGTCAATCAGAGTTACTGATTATAATCAACGTCATACCTTGTCGTAAAACACAAGTTTAATTTGATGTCCTTGTCATTACATAATTTACATACTTAAATGGTACAGAGACATAAACTGATCTACTTATGACAGTAACACAAGGCTTACACTCGACAATTCTGTTTAAATCGATAACAGATTAATCTTCAAACAAAATCGATTTATTTCCAGAGTATCTAATCGTCACTACACTATTTTTAATAATGAATCAAAAATGAATCAATGGTTGCTAGCATATAACAAATGTATGGCTTATAAACCTTATACACCCTCTAGTTACTATGTGCTTACACTCAGTAGAACAAATTTTGATACCTGTCACTTTGATGACACCTGCACTTTGATGATACTTGTCACTTAGAAATCTGTCACTTGACATCAGTCACTTGTCTTTTTAAAATGTCTTACTACCTACTCAGTAGGACTAATATTTTTGTTGTCCAATCTGTTCTATAGTAGAAAAGCATGGACGGCAAACACAAAATTTGTTTAGATCCAATATGTCATACTGCTATAAGTAGAACAGCTTGGACTTTTTTTGTACAATCTGTTCTATAGTCGAACAAATAGTTGAACAGTTTGGACTAACCTGTCCAATCAGGAGGTTGATTGAAGGCCCGGCGCATTGCCTAAAACGATGTAACTAAATGTATTTCGATGGTTTTTTGTGTAACATTTTGTAAAATTATCACTTATTTATTTATTTAATGCTTCAACATTAATCAGAAAGTACCTTGTCTACCGAGTTTTGGTCGTTTTTCTTAGTTTTCACAAATCAACGTCTGCGTGGCTATTTCCGGTAGATATAAGTTCAATCTTCCCAATGTGAACCAGCATCTCCGGTGGTTCTACTCGACGTTCTTCTAAACCATGTTCATTTCCTCATAGGTGACTCGTTCTCACGTACTAGAATTATAAAGTACCCTCAAATTTTTAAAAGGCAGCGTCTTCAGAGGTTCCACTCGATTTTCTAGGGAACCATACTTATTTTCAGTGACAGACGACTTGTTTTCGATACACTATTACGAGTATACTGTGTGTGTGTACTCAACTCTAGAAAAATGTAACATATTCATGTAACCCTTTGCCTTACTAAGTGTTATTAGATACATGTAACCTTCGCTCTACGGACTACCTTGCTTACGCGTGCGCACGCGCAGTATGCGCTTGGTAGTGCGCGTAATAGCTTTTTCGCGTGCGATCAAGGTAGTAGATATGACTCTTCTTAAGTTTAATGTAGTTTAAGAAGATATTTCCCAGGTTTTTTTATTAGCGTTATGAGAACGTAACATACACACGCATTTCTCTAAGCGTTACTTTAAAAAATGTGTCAAAAAAAAAAACTATAAAAATAAAACTATTTTTTTGTGAACTAATTCTTAGAAAAAATATACTATTCAATAATTTTATAAAATAACATGAATACGATAATGAACTGCATTAAAAAGTGAATCAAAATAAAAAAGGGATGCATATAATAAATACAATTGTGTCATTTTTGTACACAGCCGCTGTAGGGTTAAAATGAAACATGAAATAAATCCAAAGCTTTATACTCTTCAAAATTACATTATTTAATTTCCCATTCCCGTTTATGTCTTCTTCAAGGCGCATCGTCATTTTGCGAGAGCACTTCATTTGATAGAACTTCATTCAAATTGTTTTATACACTCTGCAGCTAATTCCTTCATTCCGCTGCAGTCGCCATCTTCCTGCCATACATCGCAACTCTACAAAAAATTGAAGTTATATATGAAATAGTTTTGCTAATAGCTTTTTACATTATAATAAAGAAAAGTGAAAAGGATTGTCATGCTTTTGCTTAAACAAACTAGGTATTGGTTGAACGAAAGAGAAATGTCTTTCCGGGAATATCTGCCCTGTTTCTGATTTTGAATTGTTGAGGTACAAAAATTCAGACGCAGTAATGGTGGCGTCATTGGCGTCAAATTGATGTATGAGGCTTTTTCCACAGTACATAATTATATTGTAAGGAAAAATGTACTGTGGTTTTGCCGACTTTCGCTCTTTGTCGACTTTTACATTTAATTATAGTGTTGCCGACTTTTTTTTGTATAATTTTACTTCGCATTTAGCCGACTTTTTTATATCAATAAATTTCATATTATTGTTATATATCAATAAATTTTACAATTTCCTATATAATTTAATATTTTTTCCGACTATTTTGGGTTTATTAGTCTGATTAATGAGCGTATACCAAAAATATTTGATGATCTTTTAATACATCAATTTCAAGTAAAATAATGTATTCTCAGGCTGCCCAGCCTAAAAGTAAAGATTTAAGTATTTTTTTGTAAATTTGAAATTTCTCTTTGTTTGTAAGTTTTAAGTTTCTGTTTGTATGTAAGTTTTAAGTTTTTGTTTATTTGTCTGAAATGTTTTTGGCGAAAATATAATGCAAGTTTATTAGGAACGCAGTTTTCTTTAACTAAATTGTCTTATCAATTAATTGCAGTACTTACCTATACAAAGTTTGCATTTGTATTTTTTCTTTTTTTTTTTGTTAAAACACGGCCATTAAATAAAGTTATATAGGAAATTGAAAAATGTCGGCAAAGTCCGAACTTTTTTAATTTGTAAAAAGTCAGCCAAATACGAGGTAAAAATATAAAGATTCAAAAATCGACAAAGCTATAATGAAATGTATGTAAATAATAAAAAGTCGACAAAGAGCGAAAGTCGACAGCCTCATAGACCGTCAAATTCAAGATCGATGCTTTTCACAAGCTTTTATTTAACTTGCAATGTTTGTATGTATGTTTGTATGTATGTATGTATGTATCTCTTGTATGTATGTAAATCTTGCAAGCTGAATTAGAACCATTTCCTATTATCCTACGGAGTCGAATTTTTACATGTTGATTCAATTCCGACGATAATACATTTTTATGGTAAGCATGACCTGAATCAATATCCAGGATCCAGACACACAGACATGAAATTTTGTGTAAGCTTTTTATTATGATAGCCAGTTTTAAGTTTTACTATGACATGGTTGCTGCACTCAGGGTCGGTTACTGATTAGCGAATTCTTCAACAGTTAACAGCACAGACTCAAAATAATTGTGATAGCCCGTTCTAAGTTCCACCATGACATGAGTTTTTTAAACGTTTTTTAATTAACACATTTATTTATTTTCAGTTTGTATCGAGCGCAGAGCAGATATCCATGCAAGATTTTGCAATCCAAAGTTCTGGATGGTACATAAACTGCTTTGGGCAGATGTGGCGCTTGCCATCAGGTAAACGACCTGATCATCTTGCCATTGAGATAAATAAATACAACCACGATCACAGCACGGATGGTGGTGGCACAAGATCGCTCTTCGTGGCGCTCTTTGGGGGAGGCCCTATGTTCAGCAGTGGACTTCTAAAGGCTGACAGGATGATGATGATGATGATGATGACGATCACCGCCACCTTGACCTATTTGCACTAAATTAGATTTGACAAGTGATAAATTGTTACCAAACAGTATTTTACCTTGATTAATTGCACTTCTACGCATAATTTCTGCTTCATCAGATCACAAATATCCGCTGGTCCGTATTGAGACAAGTCACCATTGATGCAGTTATCTTTTATTTTATTGGCAAGGTCTGGGTCATTTTTCATTGTATTATCTACATCGTCTGCCATCTTTTTCTTGTCTATAGTACCATCATCCGATGCTACGCCAAGCTTTTTGGCTAAGCATATATCTAAATCACACTGTAACGGAATTTATTTTTAATGTTAATTAATCTACGAATAGGTACATAAATAATTGGAGAACTTGACAAGTTATTACATCAATTAGTTGTTAATGTTGAAATTGTTTAAGACTGTACGGAACTAGTGGGAATTAAAACTATCTAGATTTAATATGTTCTATGTCCCACGGAACTAGTGGTAAAAAAAGTGTCACTAGTTCCGTCACGGAAATTCTCTCGCAGAACTACTGGGAATAAACGAATAGTTTCACCAAATCAGTGTAGGGATCAATTTTTTTTTTAGGAATACGACTATATCGAATCTTCATCTAAACGTTTGTCGTGGATTAATAAAATATAGAGAAATTCGATGTAATTACTGTTTTTATCATTTTCCTGCAACATATAGTTATTTTACTACAAGCCTTGGCACAGACGATAATCCAGTTTGACCACGAGTAAAAAAAACTTCGTGGTCATACTAGTGTGACAAAACGGTGTGACCACTAGTCCATCGCCATAGTTTTCATCATTATTGTCCACGCAATACAAAAGATTCAAGTATTATTATCTCAATAAACATTAACAGCCGGAACCAACAGCTAAACTAGATTTCAGCACCAGCCTACACAAACTTTAAGGAATATAATATATGTCTAGTTTTATCCAGACAGGTAAATAGATAAATATTGCCGACTTTGAAACTAAGTCACAGCCTTTTGTCCATGAGAGTATTAACGGATCTTGTTTGTTTGCCGCGTGAGGTAATGCTGGTCTCTGGTGGCAGAGTTCGTCAGGTTGCCCGATGGCCTCTGACATAGCTTAACGACTGCTATTAATTAAAAGCAGCCGAGACTGACAACTTAACGTGCTTTGGAGGGCACGGAGCGATGGAAAACCGCATACAGCTTAGAAAAGTCATAGTCATTGGTGTGGAGCCCAGAACCGATTGTACCTCGTACTGACAACCGCTAGGCTACCACTTGAATAAATGTCCGTGTCTTAGAGCCCTGTTTATTATAAATATTCGGTACATAGAACGCTGTTACATTCAGCCAAAGTGATTTTACTTACAGTTGGTGGCTTTCTTGCCAATTGGAAACATTCTTTAGCGTCATCCGGAAGTGGCATTCGTGGTATTTCTTTTGTACAGCATGCCAAACCACCCTAGAAATTGTATGTGAGGAATAAATTGATAACCTAATCAAAGCCATAATGATTGGAACTACATGAAGATAGATAGATAACTTTTGGATGTCCAATATAGTTAAGTAGAAAACAAATTTATAAACTACTATACCAGACAACTTTTACGAGTCCCACCCCTTTAGACGGAGAGAAATTATGATATGGCATACGATGGAGAATCGAGAATTTATTAATCAGTTATTTGTATAACTAAATATACTAACGCATCCATCCCCCAGCGCAAGCAAAGCTTGTGGTGATAACAAGTAGCGGCTCATCCTGATATGCCTACTTATTTTTTATTTTCCCCATTATAAAAACAATAGGGATTTCAGGAATAGTTAAAATTACGTCTAGTAATGCAATGATCTCAGCTGATGTTGATTAAATTAATACTTACGTGCGTTATACGTCCACATTTAGGTATAAAATCACTTTTGGGATGGGCCTGAAACAATCAATTGCACCTGCATAGTATACAAAGTTTTAGAGATCCATTAACGCTAACTAGCATATATTTTTTCATAATCCATACAAAAGGAGCCATTTCATTGCTTTAACTGAAGTATTTTGAGTCCGTAAATCTTTGCTAACAAAACAAAACTAATGGGCCTGAAAAGTGAATGCTTAATGAAATTATCTCAAATATTTGTTAATAATATTTTCTCACCACCACTGTCAAAACGCCAACAGCGAACAAAACGACACGATACATGATTATTCAAATCCAACACAACATTAAGCTCAACAATTTAACACGTTTATTTATATGCAAAAATGACAATCGTTTTAATGAGTTGCCTTGGTAAATGGACGTGAAAATTGTGGTATAGAGCATTAAGTGTCATCATGTATTTAGATTTATATTTAGATGCGGAAGAAATATTTTGTAAATATCATAGGCAGTAAAGCAAGTCCATATCCACATGTTTAACAATACATATCAATCGAAATAACTTCTGGGGGGAAGTGGGAAGTGTTAGAGGGTTACCAGACAGTTTGGTAGTACCGCGGGCAAAAAATATAAACCGTGGGAGGTGGAGGAAGAGTAGGTTAAGAGGGTAAAAGGGATGGAAGGGCACACACCGATACCCACCTGATTTGACCTGACGCTGCCCTACCCCTGTTTACAATTTAAAACGCGGATCCAGAATCACGCAAGAAGTTCCAAAAGCTAAACTTAGTAGGAAGTCAACAAAGAAGTTGACTTACTACTTAGTATTATTTAAGATGAATTGCAATTATTTCATAGTATTTACTTGAATTGAGGTTATCTGATGGTAACAATAACTACCATGAAGTTCATGAATTATTGTTAGTATAATTAAATAATTATCACAATATACATGACGTTCTTCTGTTGTCAATTTTACAATATTATTATTTTATAAAATCAATATATAATATATCAGAGTACTTCCTTTTACCCGACTGAGAAGGGTTATGTGTATAGGTTGTATGTATGTTTGTTTGTTTGTTTGTACGTTTCCTAGGCGCGTCCTACAGCCTAAACGGCTTGATGGATTTTGATAAATGAGGTATCGTTGGATTTGCCTTAATCACGAAAGTGCTATAGGATATATGAAATATCAAAAAAATGGCAGCTTACAGATGCCATATTGAATTTCCGACGGAACAAAAAATATCATAACCTATCGAGTGGGGTATCAAAATGAAGGTATTTAAAAGACCATTCCAAAAATATATTATTCTGTTACCTAAACCTTTACTAGCATTTGTACTTGAGCTCCTTACAAAATTTTCAATTTTCGATTATTCAAATTATGTAAGTACTCTATTGTTGCAATTGCAACTATTAAAGTAAATGAAAAACGTTAAATTTCTATTACTAATAGCTGCACCCCGTAGTTTTACTCACGTAGATGATGATGATGATAACGATGAAAAGTAGCTTAGGTGTTAATCCAGGATATAAGATATCTTGGTACCAAATTTCATCCAAATCGGTTCAGCCGTTTGAGCGTGAAGGAGTAAATGATGACAATGATGATGATAATGATGATGATAAATTGTACTCTGTGTGTTAATCCAGGATATAAGCTATCCTGGTACCAAATTTTATCCAAATCGGTTCCTCCGGTTCGGTATCGGTTTATCGGTTCGTGAAGAAATACAAAACAAACAAACATACAAACTATCGCTTTGCTTTTCAGCCGCGATAGTGGACGGAGCTACCGTCCGCTATCGCGGCTGAAAAGCATAAACCCCAAGCATATGTTGACGTCGTATGTCCGGCGCCCCACAGCTACACTGCTCTGCGAATCTAGATGTTTGTTTGTCGTATGAGGTAGTGCTGGTCTCTGATGTCAGAGTTTAACATGCTGCCCGAGGGCCTCTGACATGGCTTAGCGACTACTATTAAATGAATAACAGCCAGCCGATGGCTAAAAATAGTATAGCGGGCGGAAATCTCCCATAGCGTGTCCTTTTGCTAACGCAGCTGAAAGCAAAACCCCGTGCGTACTGTTATACGACGGTTCTAGGAGGTCTTTTTAAAAAAGATTATTTATAATTAAATCCATTTATTAGGATTAGGATAGACAAAATAGACAAACAATTAATAGAGACGACCTTAGGACAACCAGTCGCCAAGAATATCAAACCGAGACTGCCGTTGGAAGGCAGGTCTCTTACCAAGCTAGAAATGATAGGGATGCTGATTCGGCAAGCTGTCAGCACTATTGCTTACAGGTCACGGATATAACATCTCCCCCTTAAGAGGATACTTTGGGGATGTTTCTTACCAAAGTTCCAAGATATTAGACATGACTCCTAGTTGGTGCCACTTGACTCAATTCTACATCAGGGTCTTGTTCCTCTGTCCTCTTGAAGGAGGATTGAAATGGTAAGACAGATTTAAGATTGAATTGAAAGGGCTGGTTGTCACGAGGTTTACAAAAACGTCTTAAGGTTAAATAAAAAGAATACAAAAAGATTACACACAAAATGAAAATAATTAAAGAAGAGTAGTGTGTTCCGTATCTCACAATATGTGGGTTGTTATCAATTTTCTCTAAATTATCCAATACTGAGTTTAGTGCAATTTTACTAGATTTTAACTCATCTAAATCAATATTTTGTAAGTGAGTAGGTGACACATCCTCTATAAGATTATTAAATGTTACAATGTTGCAACAAGAATCATTAATTAGGTTGAAGTTAGGTATGCTATTAACAGGTGACGTAATATTTAAAACATATTTAGGTGTAAGTGTGGTACTTTTACAATGAGCAATACATTCATTAGGTAAAGTAAGTATTCCGGTAGCTAAAATAGTTGTTTCATAAAGTTTTCAGTTTAAACAATCTATAGAAATCCTGTTAGGTTCTGATTGTACATATATCCACTTATTATTTACTAATGGTTTCCATATGTCTAATCTTCCATATATGAATTTGGTGTCACACTGTCTGGGTACTGTCTTAATCACCTTAGATAAGAGTTCACTCTCGCAGGTGGGAATAGCGTCGGCTGTATAAACATTCGTGATGTCACAGATATAAGTACTCGGGCTTACAATTTTGCATTCACTTAAATCGTCGAAATTGCAATATTGGGATCTGTCTTTGGTCATTGCGATGAACTTACTACTAGGTATAATTAAACTGAATTTATTCGGTTCTGTAATGTTATAAGGTGTAGGTAGAGCGATATTATGGAATAACGTGTATTCCTTAGTACTAACTAATGGTACTTGCAAAACAAACATTAACTTATAATCTATATAATAGCAAATTAATTCGGAGACACTTAAAATGTAATGCATGTTGTTCATATCTAAAACTATAGGTAGCTGTAGGTTTCTAGATAGGTGCCTGTAGTTATCGGCAAGCTCTCGGTGTAATTGTAATGATGTCATGATTGCTGGGTGCAGAATGTTTTTATTACTAAATAGGATAGCGTTAGTTACGTCTTCTAGTTGAAAGGATAAAGTAAGTATTGACGTTTCTAAACTGTTAAAAATCTGACTTGTTTCAAAGAGTACATGTAATCCATTTGTATGTGCAGAAATGTTTTTAAGGTTCAGCGAGAGTTTGTCGATAGCTTCATTTAGATTAATTTCATTATCCTTAATTTTGCTCAAAGTTTTATTGTAGGATGTTATAACTGAGGTCGTAACCAAAATATTTTCCTTCAACAACGAGGCTACATGCTTTTCGTTACTTTGTATGTATTCTATGGCATCATTATACTTTAGTGCGTCATTCTCGTCTAGAGTGCCAAAGATCTGCTTGAGTACGGTTCCTATACCTCCGATCCAGGCCCGTTTGGCACGGCTATCTACTAGATGTGAAATCGAATCGAATTTGGTGCTCAGATCTTGGTATCGCACTATCAGGGGTTGTAGCCTGTTATGACATATAGAGTCAATCTCCACTATTCGCGTTTGGTTACATAAGTATCTAGTAGTCTTGAGGGCTGCCTCGATATTTCGAATATGTGGACCGAAATGTGAAATATCTAATGGTATCAAGATTTTAAGATAACCGTTACTAGCCTTTAGAGTACCTAAGTAATCAAAGTAGAGGCCCGAGCTCGATGTTATCGGTTGGAGGCATTGCTCATACGATTGGCCCCGTACCGAAGCCCTGC
Organism: Alsophila aescularia; assembly: GCA_946251855.1. Lineage (NCBI taxonomy): Eukaryota > Metazoa > Arthropoda > Insecta > Lepidoptera > Geometridae > Alsophila > Alsophila aescularia. Next base: position 44,805,074 of record OX276383.1, on the reverse strand, counting down.
AAGTTAATAATAAAGGTGAGAAATAAGTTGAGGTAAGTGTACTTATTTGAACATTTTCTAAAATACAGTGTAAAATAATAATGTAAATAGAGGTGTAAAATATGTAAATAAGGTGTAAACTATTTATGTCCTATATACTTTCCTACATACTAAATTACTAAATATACTACATTTATGTTATAGGCTACGGGTTCCCGACATCGGCAGGTTTCACCTGATCGTAATGGTGAGTCACATGTCGTCGGTTTATTAGTAGGGTGAGTGTATTATTTCCATTAATCTTCACCACTTTATAGGGTCCCTTCCAGATAGGAGAGAGAGCCTTTCGTAATCTCAGATGATTTTTGAGGTAAACGTAATCGCCGACTTTATACGAGATTGGGCAAGTATGGGTGTCGTAATATTTTTTTGAATTTTCTTTAGATTTCCTGATGTACTCGATTGCTTTTTCTCGAGAGTACTTCAATCGGTTCTGTAGCATTTGAACATAATCGGAATATGTGGCTCCAAGAGACTCGTCATAGACAGAGTTAGGTATGTATGGTTTATTGCCAAACATTAATTCGTAGGGCGTAAAATGCGTTGTGGTATGGACAGACGTATTGTAGGCTAACATGGCCGTGTACACATAGCGAGGCCAGTTGGTTTGTTCTGCGTTTGTATAAGGTTTGAGATACTCTTTAAGGGTAGAGTGCCTTCTCTCCAGGGCTCCCTGGGTTTGTGGATGATAAGGAGAAGACCACAGGTTTTTGATTTTTAGGAAGGCACATGTTTCCTTAAATAAACTTGACGTGAAGTTGGTGCCTTGATCGGTGAGAATTATTTTAGGGATTCCAAATATGGATATGTAGTGGAGGAGGCATTCACTTGTCTCCTCCGCCGTAACACTGCGCATAGGATATGCAGATGAGAACTTAGTAAGGTCATCTTGGAATGTTAAAATGAATTTTAATTTTGCAGGACCTGCCTCGGGAAGCGGACCAACGACATCGATGGAGAGACGCTGGCCAGGTTCAGAAGAAGTGCTGGTAATTTGCATGGGTGCACGATTGACCTTCCTAAGTGCTTTATTCTCTTGACAGGATCTGCATTGCTTTACGTTACATTCTATGTCGCTTCGCATTCCTTTCCAGTAATACGTTTGCTTGAGTCTGCTATACATACGGGTTGACCCTAGGTGACCCGCTATGGGGATATTGTGGTTTTCGTATAAGATCTTTTTGATTTCAGATGGAACAGGATATATAATGTTGTTATGGTAGACGTTGACTTTAATTCCGGTGTCATGAAAAAGGTAAGTCAGGATGTTATATATTTTTATGAACGAGTGCTTCTCGAAAGGATTCTTCAGGTCAGGTATGCCAATCTCATTTATACCTCCTATGGTTACTAACTCGTTTCTTATTCTCTTTAGGGATTCAAATATTTCAGGATATGATGCTTGGTCAAAATGATGGACCTTATAGTATGATAGAAAATATATTTTGTTATTTAAATCAAGTTTCTCAAATAGGAAGAGTTCTTTTTCAGAGTCGCATACGTTAGCACGTACTTGAGGATCGCTCAGAACTTCTGGGATGTATGGATTAGATTCATCTAGATCAATAGAGGTAGGGACTAAGATAACCTTCGCAGGACATTTCATGAGGCTTTCATTGCGTTCTACGATTTCCGTATTGAATACTATGGCCTTTCCTGATATTACTTCTAGGAAAGTGGGGTAATCATCAGGAGGTGCATCTAGATTTGCACTCGTGGATGGCATCGGGTCAAGTTGAGATGGGGGAGCAAGCGAAGGTGGGAGTTCTTGTACAGACTCTGGTAGGTTGGCCTCATTCTCAATTTGATCTCTTAAGATATTAGGGATATTGTCGGGTAAATCAATATCAGGTAAGGGAAGAATATCTTCATAAGGGTCGACAAAATCTGGATTTTGAAAGAGGGCCTCGTCAGGATTAAATGAAGGTGGAGATGTCAAGAGATCCATAAGATCTTCGTCTAGCACTCGATTAGATATACCTTCATTATTGGAATTGGATGTTGTAAGTTCCTCAAGTTGGACAGGGTTAACAGGGAACCGAGATAGGGCATCGGCATTTGTGTTGATTTTACCTTTCTTATGTCGGATTTCGTATTCGAATTCTTCAAGCTTTAGGCGCCATCTAACAAGTCTCGAACCCGGATCTTTACAATTGAATAGCCATTGTAATGGTCTGTGATCGGATAATATCACAATCTTGTGACCATAAAGGTAAGGTCTGAACACCTTTGTTCCGAAGACAATGGCCAAACATTCTTTCTCAGTCACACTATAATTGGTCTCAGCCTTATTAAGTGTACGGGACGAATAGGCAATAGGACGGTCTTGGCCTACTGGGCCCTGGGATAATATCGCAGATATTGCGTAATTCGACGCGTCACATTGTGACATGTTAAATCATGACTCCAAGTTAGATTTTTGTTATAGATCTCGATAATATAATATATTGGGTACAACGCCATCTGGCGAGGAGCAGCGTCTTTTCTATTAGATCAAGTTGTGTTTTCTCCGTATCTGAAAACCAGACGCCGAGTTTGTAAAAAACGCCGAACTCCACCGCGCGTGCGCCACTTTCTTCGTTAAAGGAATAATGAAAGCTTTTCTTGTTGAAGACAGATTGATAATTTCGCCTATCTAAGAATCAAGAAATAATGGTTGAATTTGCCTCTGCGAGGGAAAGGGAAAAGTTTTCATCTACTGTCTCAAAATAGATAAAATGGTTAATCCACGCAGCGACAGCTAGCGACAAATGGCGTGAACTAGAAGAAAGGTGGAAACTAAGTGGTGATCTCTATTGGCAAGTAGCGAGCTTCTTAGTGTTGCTATTAATAATTGACGTTCCAGGAATATGTCGGGCTCTGGATAACTTTGGACGAGGAACAGGTTGTTTAAAAATCCAGAATAGGTCGCATCTTTAAGTTGGCTAACAAATAATAATTACAGAAGGCAGCGTTTGATATGTCGAAAATAATTTAAATCTAGAAATAGCTTGCGATGGTCACACCATGGAAGGTTTTGACATAATGTCTAAATCGCATGAAAGTTCCGGAGAGTTGGTTTTTTTTCTATAAACTTGTTCAAGTAAACACCGGATGCTGACTGGTATGTACCAGAACTGGCTGGAGGACAGTGACCAGTATTACTAGGCCGACAAGGTCTACTTTACGAAGCAAATGGCAGCGTTTGTTCTGGACTTTTCGAGATAACCGGAAGTTCGAGTTCTCAGTAGAATGCTACTCGAAGTTGCAAACCAAAGATCGTATATATATATACAAGAGAGAAGCCTGAGGATTGGATTTTGATTTCGGACGTCAAACTGAATTTTGCATACATAGTTGGCACGTAATTAAGATCGGTGCAGGCGGCAGAAAAATACGCAGTTTCTCTTGTGTGAACAAAACAACCGAGGCACGCTGTCCAGAACGAAGCTGCCCTGTTACAGGCGAAATAAGTATACGAGTGCAAAAGCCAGGTTAGTGTGATTTCCCGTGACTACCGCGTCTATCTAAAGCGGGCATCTCGAGACACATTTGAACACGAAGGAACGTGGGTTTCAGGTTGTATCGTGCATCTACGGTCGGCTATTATCGTCACCACTGCGAGCTGCTGTGCGCGATCACCCGGGGCTCACCACCGTTCGTGGAAGAAGCCGGTCTACGAGGGACTCCAGAAGGACTCCAACGCACCACCTGTCCAGTAGAAGATATCACCACCGTTCGTGGTCAAGCAGTAGGAGCTGATCGAGTGGAGTAAGGAGACGTTCCGCGGCGGTACGCGAGACGACGGTACGGCGTCCCAGGAAGCCTCCAGGTTGGTCCACTCCAAATCATTTTGAGTCAGCGAGCTACGGTAGCGAGGGAAGTCTTCGCCTTCTAACGTGTTAATATATTGATGGAAGATACTTTCTGTTTACTTTCTATATACTTTCTGTCTATTTTCTGTTTATTTCCTAGATACTTTCTGTCTTAGTTTCTGTTTTACTTTCTGTTTTTAGAGTTTGATTTCCCTCTGGGAAACACAATCGTACACACACACACTCTGTTTGCACAAGTTATCTTTTAATTTAGAACATTCTATGGCAAAGACAAGATTATTCCGTTGCGTTGTGACCAATACATGTTAATCTGCTGAGCACAGACTCTAAGTTTTATTGGCCTAGGATTCTCCAGTACTATTGTAAATTCATATCATACAGGCCGGAGTTATGTACTAAAATTTATATGTTAGTTGAAATTGTAATCATATTTGAGAATTTTGAGTTTTGAGTATTAAGTTAGAAGTATTTCCTATTATAAGATCTTGCTGTTTAGAATTATTTTGATGCAGAACAAACTAAATTAAGTGTAAAATATTTATTTTTGAATTCCTCAGTAAAGGGGAGAGTACCAATATTCGATAACTCATGTGTGCTTTTTCTATTTTTTGTAATAAAGCCCTTTGTTATTGAATTTACCATCTTGTTTTAATTCCTCGCCTTTACCTGAGAAGGAGGTCCGTTTCCTTAGCCGGGCAACGGCCCTTTCAATGGCGCCCAACTGAATAAATTCACATATATTTTTTTCATATTTTACATATATTTTTTTTCATTTATTTTTTCTCTTACAAACTGGCGCTCAGGTACAGTGGCGTTCAATGTAAATTTCTTGGTTTTTTCTGCATCATATATCGGAGAGGATTTCTTGTAATAGATAATAGGCACAACGCTTAAAAATAATTACAAGCAAACAGGTGTAACAGGTATACATGAAAGTATCTTCCAACTGCCCCGTGGTCACGTGTAATATTACTGTGTGTGAAACTAAACTATAATATCTCTTTGTGTGTTGAACCTATAATACTGTTTGTGTTATTTAAAATCTTGGTATGTTATTTGACTGTCTTAGGAAAAATATTATGAGTATTTAATAGTGATTCATGTGTAATTGATTGTATTTTTTTTTCTATCATTGGATTATGTATTGGTGTGATATTTAAAACAGTATAGATCCGTTAGTAGAGTGAATTTTACTTTGTAGGTAGAAATGTACCATTTTATTGCAAGTGTTGTCACAACACAACAGATATTTTTATATATATTTGTTTGACATATCGGTTCAAAAACATTATAGAACAATTTAATTACACAAAACACATACACACATTTTTCCTTCTGTTCATTGTATTTTAGGGTTCGCTCAAAACATTTGTGAGGTTCCGTAGATATTTTTTTTTAATCCATTGGTAGTAGATTTTTTTTAGGATTTCATTTACCTTTTGTTCATTGTATTTTAGGGTTCAGTAAAATATATGTGAGGTTCTGTAGTTTTTTTTTTTATTTTATTTTTTTTTGGATCGTTTGTTAATTATTTTTTTAGGATTTCATTATTATTTTAGCACAACAGTATGCAGTAGCACAAATGGAGACACGCCTAATGACGCTATATTCTTTTTTTAAAGATGAGCAGATTTAGTAGGGTTCTATTTGTTTGGCAGGTTTTAAAGTCAACAACCACAAAGACAAGTCCGTCAATTCAAAATCGATAAAGCGGTGATTGGGGGTTAGTGCCGTTCTAAATCTACCTCTATTGTGAAGCATTGAACAATTTCAGGTTCATTGCTTATGTCCAGTTTTGTTTTTTTAGTTAGGTTGTGATGTTTTCGTTGGTTGAATAGATTAGGTTTGTCTAGTTTATTTTTTAATTCCATCGGCTAAATCTTTTGTTAAATTTTTGTAATTGTTGATATTTGGTAACCTTTTTTTACAGTTAGTAACAGTTTTTTTTTTAGATAGAATGGAACTTTGTACATAAGTATATACAGGATGTCGAAGTTTTGAGGCACATTTTTATGCGCCATTATGGTACCGGTGATGACTTGGAGAAGTTTTTTGATCATGAATTGTGGACAACACATTGATCATCCTTTTGTGGATATTGTTGCGTTTGGGTAATGAATAAAGTTAATCCATACACAACATATCTTCTACTTTTCAGACCTTAGTGGTATTGGAGATGTCGGTAGATGGATGTTATAAGAGCTGAGGACAGCTCCATATTTTTAGAGGAGGGGTAGGGCCGCTTGTGCTTTCTCTCGCTCACCTCTCATTGTCAGCGTACGATACACATATTTTGCGTATATACATGAAGAATGACTAATCAGAGAGTGTTTTTGTTTTGATGATCGCATTTGATCGTATTTTTTTAGATGCTGTTGTGTTTGGAAGATCGGTAGAGTTGAGCCGACCACAATCAGGTCTAGTTTGATCGTATATTATGGGATACATAATGATCGTTTTTTATAGATTCTGTCGTGTTCGAAAAATCGGTGGGGTGGTGCCGGTTACGACGGATCTGTTTTTTTTTGCACGCCCTAGTGGTGTGACAAATTTTGTAGCACATATGTCTATGCGCGAATTTCAGGCAAGAATAACCTTAGCCGGGTTAGACTGATGGCCGGATACACGGGTGCGGATGACAACACCTGAACTAAAGAAACCTGGGTCAAAAACATGGATTTTCATGAAGGTTTTTTGTGGAGAGTATAGATAACCCTGGACCGCAAATATGGTTGCGTGAACATCTGTCCCGGGGAAGGCTCATTACTAGGAGATGATTACTGGAGTAATAGAGAAAGAAAGATTTTATGGGTAGTCCAATTATTATTTTTTAGGTATATTTTTGGTGTTTTTTTTTGTTGTATTGTTATTAGCTGGCGAGTTTTGCAGGGTAAATTTGGTTTAGATTCTCAGGTTTTGGTTTCTTGTTTTAGGTTTAGCTCAGCCAACTTACAATTTTTGTGTTAGAATATAGATTAGCCCTGACGTGACAGGATTTTTTTTGATGTGTAGAACATTGGTCCTGGCAGTTGGAATAAAAAAGGAATGGCAATCTCGATAAGGTAAAAATGTATAGAATTGGGGTAATCACTCATGTGACATTTACTAAACGATTTAAAGTACATTATTTGTGTCAATGTTTGGCATGTTACTTTGATCGAAATTTAACAGTAAACTTTAGAGTCTGGCTAGGTAGTTGGATATTTTTGTTCAGGCATATTATGTTATTTTATTTAGAAACATATTGGATCCTAGTCCAGCATGTTATATATTTTTTCTTGTAGTTTTTATCAAACGAGCGCAGAGGCGGTTTAGACTGGTGACCTCTTTAAACTCAAGCCTAGAAACTAGTTAACCAAACAGAGGCGGTTTTTTCTGGTGACCTCTATAAATGAAAAGCCTAAAACCAGTAAAAGCGCGAAGAGGCGGATTTCCTGGTAACCTCTATAATAAAAAGCCTAATTACCAGTAACAGAAATTCTAAAGCGGGTTTTCCACTCAATACTTTTCTTTACAAGGGTTATGGGAGTATGAATGTTTTACCAAATGTAGCATAAGTCCCAACAGCTAAATGTTCGGTACTGTGTCTATATAGGTTGTTTAAAAGGAAAGTGAATGCTCACAATTAGGTGTGTAGCAGGACTTATGGTATGAAAGAAGGATATATAGCGACTTACTTACTGACTATACCAGATTTGTAGTGATTGATTTTTGTCAGAGATTTTGTAAATAAAAGGAGTGCAATGTAAATGTATAAATTTTTTAGTTTCCACAAATAGATTCACCCGAATAGATTGGCATTATAACAAAATGATTAGGAAACATATAAGAGGAAATATGCTAAATTAGAGATCTTGATAAATATATTGTACCCGGTTGAAATATCACATGAAGGAGGGAAGGACTTAGTGCATAGGATAATTTCTTTATTTTTTTATTAATTTTTTTTTTTAGTTTTAAGAAAAGTTTGTTGGTAAAATTTTAGTTCCAGGATTGAAATTATTGTTAACTTTCGGCCTGCGCCTGCAGCAGTGAACTTAGAACTGCGATATTCTGTTGGGGAATTTGGTCATATTTTTTGTTTTCATTCTTCGTTAAAGTTTGCGTTTCAGAGTTTGTTTGATTCAATATATTTTGTTTGGGGATTTACAATATGCCCAAAGAGGTCCAGGAAGTTTCTTTGGTTTCCACATTGTCAATGAGATGTTTTTTTTAGTCTGGTTCTGTTTGCTTTTAATCTCTTGTTGAAATAGTTCCAGTGACTGTTATCGCTGAGGGCAGCGAGTGTTTCACATTGGCATGTGAAACTTTGGCAGGAGAGGGTGTATTGTGACATGTTAAATCATGACTCCAAGTTAGATTTTTGTTATAGATCTCGATAATATAATATATTGGGTACAACGCCATCTGGCGAGGAGCAGCGTCTTTTCTATTAGATCAAGTTGTGTTTTCTCCGTATCTGAAAACCAGACGCCGAGTTTGTAAAAAACGCCGAACTCCACCGCGCGTGCGCCACTTTCTTCGTTAAAGGAATAATGAAAGCTTTTCTTGTTGAAGACAGATTGATAATTTCGCCTATCTAAGAATCAAGAAATAATGGTTGAATTTGCCTCTGCGAGGGAAAGGGAAAAGTTTTCATCTACTGTCTCAAAATAGATAAAATGGTTAATCCACGCAGCGACAGCTAGCGACAAATGGCGTGAACTAGAAGAAAGGTGGAAACTAAGTGGTGATCTCTATTGGCAAGTAGCGAGCTTCTTAGTGTTGCTATTAATAATTGACGTTCCAGGAATATGTCGGGCTCTGGATAACTTTGGACGAGGAACAGGTTGTTTAAAAATCCAGAATAGGTCGCATCTTTAAGTTGGCTAACAAATAATAATTACAGAAGGCAGCGTTTGATATGTCGAAAATAATTTAAATCTAGAAATAGCTTGCGATGGTCACACCATGGAAGGTTTTGACATAATGTCTAAATCGCATGAAAGTTCCGGAGAGTTGGTTTTTTTTCTATAAACTTGTTCAAGTAAACACCGGATGCTGACTGGTATGTACCAGAACTGGCTGGAGGACAGTGACCAGTATTACTAGGCCGACAAGGTCTACTTTACGAAGCAAATGGCAGCGTTTGTTCTGGACTTTTCGAGATAACCGGAAGTTCGAGTTCTCAGTAGAATGCTACTCGAAGTTGCAAACCAAAGATCGTATATATATATACAAGAGAGAAGCCTGAGGATTGGATTTTGATTTCGGACGTAAAACTGAATTTTGCATACATAGTTGGCACGTAATTAAGATCGGTGCAGGCGGCAGAAAAATACGCAGTTTCTCTTGTGTGAACAAAACAACCGAGGCACGCTGTCCAGAACGAAGCTGCCCTGTTACAGGCGAAATAAGTATACGAGTGCAAAAGCCAGGTTAGTGTGATTTCCCGTGACTACCGCGTCTATCTAAAGCGGGCATCTCGAGACACATTTGAACACGAAGGAACGTGGGTTTCAGGTTGTATCGTGCATCTACGGTCGGCTATTATCGTCACCACTGCGAGCTGCTGTGCGCGATCACCCGGGGCTCACCACCGTTCGTGGAAGAAGCCGGTCTACGAGGGACTCCAGAAGGACTCCAACGCACCACCTGTCCAGTAGAAGATATCACCACCGTTCGTGGTCAAGCAGTAGGAGCTGATCGAGTGGAGTAAGGAGACGTTCCGCGGCGGTACGCGAGACGACGGTACGGCGTCCCAGGAAGCCTCCAGGTTGGTCCACTCCAAATCATTTTGAGTCAGCGAGCTACGGTAGCGAGGGAAGTCTTCGCCTTCTAACGTGTTAATATATTGATGGAAGATACTTTCTGTTTACTTTCTATATACTTTCTGTCTATTTTCTGTTTATTTCCTAGATACTTTCTGTCTTAGTTTCTGTTTTACTTTCTGTTTTTAGAGTTTGATTTCCCTCTGGGAAACACAATCGTACACACACACACTCTGTTTGCACAAGTTATCTTTTAATTTAGAACATTCTATGGCAAAGACAAGATTATTCCGTTGCGTTGTGACCAATACATGTTAATCTGCTGAGCACAGACTCTAAGTTTTATTGGCCTAGGATTCTCCAGTACTATTGTAAATTCATATCATACAGGCCGGAGTTATGTACTAAAATTTATATGTTAGTTGAAATTGTAATCATATTTGAGAATTTTGAGTTTTGAGTATTAAGTTAGAAGTATTTCCTATTATAAGATCTTGCTGTTTAGAATTATTTTGATGCAGAACAAACTAAATTAAGTGTAAAATATTTATTTTTGAATTCCTCAGTAAAGGGGAGAGTACCAATATTCGATAACTCATGTGTGCTTTTTCTATTTTTTGTAATAAAGCCCTTTGTTATTGAATTTACCATCTTGTTTTAATTCCTCGCCTTTACCTGAGAAGGAGGTCCGTTTCCTTAGCCGGGCAACGGCCCTTTCAATGGCGCCCAACTGAATAAATTCACATATATTTTTTTCATATTTTACATATATTTTTTTTCATTTATTTTTTCTCTTACAAACTGGCGCTCAGGTACAGTGGCGTTCAATGTAAATTTCTTGGTTTTTTCTGCATCATATATCGGAGAGGATTTCTTGTAATAGATAATAGGCACAACGCTTAAAAATAATTACAAGCAAACAGGTGTAACAGGTATACATGAAAGTATCTTCCAACTGCCCCGTGGTCACGTGTAATATTACTGTGTGTGAAACTAAACTATAATATCTCTTTGTGTGTTGAACCTATAATACTGTTTGTGTTATTTAAAATCTTGGTATGTTATTTGACTGTCTTAGGAAAAATATTATGAGTATTTAATAGTGATTCATGTGTAATTGATTGTATTTTTTTTTCTATCATTGGATTATGTATTGGTGTGATATTTAAAACAGTATAGATCCGTTAGTAGAGTGAATTTTACTTTGTAGGTAGAAATGTACCATTTTATTGCAAGTGTTGTCACAACACAACAGATATTTTTATATATATTTGTTTGACATATCGGTTCAAAAACATTATAGAACAATTTAATTACACAAAACACATACACACATTTTTCCTTCTGTTCATTGTATTTTAGGGTTCGCTCAAAACATTTGTGAGGTTCCGTAGATATTTTTTTTTAATCCATTGGTAGTAGATTTTTTTTAGGATTTCATTTACCTTTTGTTCATTGTATTTTAGGGTTCAGTAAAATATAATTGTGAGGTTCTGTAGTTTTTTTTTTTATTTTATTTTTTTTTGGATCGTTTGTTAATTATTTTTTTAGGATTTCATTATTATTTTAGCACAACAGTATGCAGTAGCACAAATGGAGACACGCCTAATGACGCTATATTCTTTTTTTAAAGATGAGCAGATTTAGTAGGGTTCTATTTGTTTGGCAGGTTTTAAAGTCAACAACCACAAAGACAAGTCCGTCAATTCAAAATCGATAAAGCGGTGATTGGGGGTTAGTGCCGTTCTAAATCTACCTCTATTGTGAAGCATTGAACAATTTCAGGTTCATTGCTTATGTCCAGTTTTGTTTTTTTAGTTAGGTTGTGATGTTTTCGTTGGTTGAATAGATTAGGTTTGTCTAGTTTATTTTTTAATTCCATCGGCTAAATCTTTTGTTAAATTTTTGTAATTGTTGATATTTGGTAACCTTTTTTTACAGTTAGTAACAGTTTTTTTTTTAGATAGAATGGAACTTTGTACATAAGTATATACAGGATGTCGAAGTTTTGAGGCACATTTTTATGCGCCATTATGGTACCGGTGATGACTTGGAGAAGTTTTTTGATCATGAATTGTGGACAACACATTGATCATCCTTTTGTGGATATTGTTGCGTTTGGGTAATGAATAAAGTTAATCCATACACAACATATCTTCTACTTTTCAGATCTTAGTGGTATTGGAGATGTCGGTAGATGGATGTTATAAGAGCTGAGGACAGCTCCATATTTTTAGAGGAGGGGTAGGGCCGCTTGTGCTTTCTCTCGCTCACCTCTCATTGTCAGCGTACGATACACATATTTTGCGTATATACATGAAGAATGACTAATCAGAGAGTGTTTTTGTTTTGATGATCGCATTTGATCGTATTTTTTTAGATGCTGTTGTGTTTGGAAGATCGGTAGAGTTGAGCCGACCACAATCAGGTCTAGTTTGATCGTATATTATGGGATACATAATGATCGTTTTTTATAGATTCTGTCGTGTTCGAAAAATCGGTGGGGTGGTGCCGGTTACGACGGATCTGTTTTTTTTTGCACGCCCTAGTGGTGTGACAAATTTTGTAGCACATATGTCTATGCGCGAATTTCAGGCAAGAATAACCTTAGCCGGGTTAGACTGATGGCCGGATACACGGGTGCGGATGACAACACCTGAACTAAAGAAACCTGGGTCAAAAACATGGATTTTCATGAAGGTTTTTTGTGGAGAGTATAGATAACCCTGGACCGCAAATATGGTTGCGTGAACATCTGTCCCGGGGAAGGCTCATTACTAGGAGATGATTACTGGAGTAATAGAGAAAGAAAGATTTTATGGGTAGTCCAATTATTATTTTTTAGGTATATTTTTGGTGTTTTTTTTTGTTGTATTGTTATTAGCTGGCGAGTTTTGCAGGGTAAATTTGGTTTAGATTCTCAGGTTTTGGTTTCTTGTTTTAGGTTTAGCTCAGCCAACTTACAATTTTTGTGTTAGAATATAGATTAGCCCTGACGTGACAGGATTTTTTTTGATGTGTAGAACATTGGTCCTGGCAGTTGGAATAAAAAAGGAATGGCAATCTCGATAAGGTAAAAATGTATAGAATTGGGGTAATCACTCATGTGACATTTACTAAACGATTTAAAGTACATTATTTGTGTCAATGTTTGGCATGTTACTTTGATCGAAATTTAACAGTAAACTTTAGAGTCTGGCTAGGTAGTTGGATATTTTTGTTCAGGCATATTATGTTATTTTATTTAGAAACATATTGGATCCTAGTCCAGCATGTTATATATTTTTTCTTGTAGTTTTTATCAAACGAGCGCAGAGGCGGTTTAGACTGGTGACCTCTTTAAACTCAAGCCTAGAAACTAGTTAACCAAACAGAGGCGGTTTTTTCTGGTGACCTCTATAAATGAAAAGCCTAAAACCAGTAAAAGCGCGAAGAGGCGGATTTCCTGGTAACCTCTATAATAAAAAGCCTAATTACCAGTAACAGAAATTCTAAAGCGGGTTTTCCACTCAATACTTTTCTTTACAAGGGTTATGGGAGTATGAATGTTTTACCAAATGTAGCATAAGTCCCAACAGCTAAATGTTCGGTACTGTGTCTATATAGGTTGTTTAAAAGGAAAGTGAATGCTCACAATTAGGTGTGTAGCAGGACTTATGGTATGAAAGAAGGATATATAGCGACTTACTTACTGACTATACCAGATTTGTAGTGATTGATTTTTGTCAGAGATTTTGTAAATAAAAGGAGTGCAATGTAAATGTATAAATTTTTTAGTTTCCACAAATAGATTCACCCGAATAGATTGGCATTATAACAAAATGATTAGGAAACATATAAGAGGAAATATGCTAAATTAGAGATCTTGATAAATATATTGTACCCGGTTGAAATATCACATGAAGGAGGGAAGGACTTAGTGCATAGGATAATTTCTTTATTTTTTTATTAATTTTTTTTTTTAGTTTTAAGAAAAGTTTGTTGGTAAAATTTTAGTTCCAGGATTGAAATTATTGTTAACTTTCGGCCTGCGCCTGCAGCAGTGAACTTAGAACTGCGATATTCTGTTGGGGAATTTGGTCATATTTTTTGTTTTCATTCTTCGTTAAAGTTTGCGTTTCAGAGTTTGTTTGATTCAATATATTTTGTTTGGGGATTTACAATATGCCCAAAGAGGTCCAGGAAGTTTCTTTGGTTTCCACATTGTCAATGAGATGTTTTTTTTAGTCTGGTTCTGTTTGCTTTTAATCTCTTGTTGAAATAGTTCCAGTGACTGTTATCGCTGAGGGCAGCGAGTGTTTCACATTGGCATGTGAAACTTTGGCAGGAGAGGGTGTATTGTGACATGTTAAATCATGACTCCAAGTTAGATTTTTGTTATAGATCTCGATAATATAATATATTGGGTACAACGCCATCTGGCGAGGAGCAGCGTCTTTTCTATTAGATCAAGTTGTGTTTTCTCCGTATCTGAAAACCAGACGCCGAGTTTGTAAAAAACGCCGAACTCCACCGCGCGTGCGCCACTTTCTTCGTTAAAGGAATAATGAAAGCTTTTCTTGTTGAAGACAGATTGATAATTTCGCCTATCTAAGAATCAAGAAATAATGGTTGAATTTGCCTCTGCGAGGGAAAGGGAAAAGTTTTCATCTACTGTCTCAAAATAGATAAAATGGTTAATCCACGCAGCGACAGCTAGCGACAAATGGCGTGAACTAGAAGAAAGGTGGAAACTAAGTGGTGATCTCTATTGGCAAGTAGCGAGCTTCTTAGTGTTGCTATTAATAATTGACGTTCCAGGAATATGTCGGGCTCTGGATAACTTTGGACGAGGAACAGGTTGTTTAAAAATCCAGAATAGGTCGCATCTTTAAGTTGGCTAACAAATAATAATTACAGAAGGCAGCGTTTGATATGTCGAAAATAATTTAAATCTAGAAATAGCTTGCGATGGTCACACCATGGAAGGTTTTGACATAATGTCTAAATCGCATGAAAGTTCCGGAGAGTTGGTTTTTTTTCTATAAACTTGTTCAAGTAAACACCGGATGCTGACTGGTATGTACCAGAACTGGCTGGAGGACAGTGACCAGTATTACTAGGCCGACAAGGTCTACTTTACGAAGCAAATGGCAGCGTTTGTTCTGGACTTTTCGAGATAACCGGAAGTTCGAGTTCTCAGTAGAATGCTACTCGAAGTTGCAAACCAAAGATCGTATATATATATACAAGAGAGAAGCCTGAGGATTGGATTTTGATTTCGGACGTAAAACTGAATTTTGCATACATAGTTGGCACGTAATTAAGATCGGTGCAGGCGGCAGAAAAATACGCAGTTTCTCTTGTGTGAACAAAACAACCGAGGCACGCTGTCCAGAACGAAGCTGCCCTGTTACAGGCGAAATAAGTATACGAGTGCAAAAGCCAGGTTAGTGTGATTTCCCGTGACTACCGCGTCTATCTAAAGCGGGCATCTCGAGACACATTTGAACACGAAGGAACGTGGGTTTCAGGTTGTATCGTGCATCTACGGTCGGCTATTATCGTCACCACTGCGAGCTGCTGTGCGCGATCACCCGGGGCTCACCACCGTTCGTGGAAGAAGCCGGTCTACGAGGGACTCCAGAAGGACTCCAACGCACCACCTGTCCAGTAGAAGATATCACCACCGTTCGTGGTCAAGCAGTAGGAGCTGATCGAGTGGAGTAAGGAGACGTTCCGCGGCGGTACGCGAGACGACGGTACGGCGTCCCAGGAAGCCTCCAGGTTGGTCCACTCCAAATCATTTTGAGTCAGCGAGCTACGGTAGCGAGGGAAGTCTTCGCCTTCTAACGTGTTAATATATTGATGGAAGATACTTTCTGTTTACTTTCTATATACTTTCTGTCTATTTTCTGTTTATTTCCTAGATACTTTCTGTCTTAGTTTCTGTTTTACTTTCTGTTTTTAGAGTTTGATTTCCCTCTGGGAAACACAATCGTACACACACACACTCTGTTTGCACAAGTTATCTTTTAATTTAGAACATTCTATGGCAAAGACAAGATTATTCCGTTGCGTTGTGACCAATACATGTTAATCTGCTGAGCACAGACTCTAAGTTTTATTGGCCTAGGATTCTCCAGTACTATTGTAAATTCATATCATACAGGCCGGAGTTATGTACTAAAATTTATATGTTAGTTGAAATTGTAATCATATTTGAGAATTTTGAGTTTTGAGTATTAAGTTAGAAGTATTTCCTATTATAAGATCTTGCTGTTTAGAATTATTTTGATGCAGAACAAACTAAATTAAGTGTAAAATATTTATTTTTGAATTCCTCAGTAAAGGGGAGAGTACCAATATTCGATAACTCATGTGTGCTTTTTCTATTTTTTGTAATAAAGCCCTTTGTTATTGAATTTACCATCTTGTTTTAATTCCTCGCCTTTACCTGAGAAGGAGGTCCGTTTCCTTAGCCGGGCAACGGCCCTTTCAATGGCGCCCAACTGAATAAATTCACATATATTTTTTTCATATTTTACATATATTTTTTTTCATTTATTTTTTCTCTTACAAACTGGCGCTCAGGTACAGTGGCGTTCAATGTAAATTTCTTGGTTTTTTCTGCATCATATATCGGAGAGGATTTCTTGTAATAGATAATAGGCACAACGCTTAAAAATAATTACAAGCAAACAGGTGTAACAGGTATACATGAAAGTATCTTCCAACTGCCCCGTGGTCACGTGTAATATTACTGTGTGTGAAACTAAACTATAATATCTCTTTGTGTGTTGAACCTATAATACTGTTTGTGTTATTTAAAATCTTGGTATGTTATTTGACTGTCTTAGGAAAAATATTATGAGTATTTAATAGTGATTCATGTGTAATTGATTGTATTTTTTTTTCTATCATTGGATTATGTATTGGTGTGATATTTAAAACAGTATAGATCCGTTAGTAGAGTGAATTTTACTTTGTAGGTAGATATGTACCATTTTATTGCAAGTGTTGTCACAACACAACAGATATTTTTATATATATTTGTTTGACATATCGGTTCCAAAACATTATAGAACAATTTAATTACACAAAACACATACACACATTTTTCCTTCTGTTCATTGTATTTTAGGGTTCGCTCAAAACATTTGTGAGGTTCCGTAGATATTTTTTTTTAATCCATTGGTAGTAGATTTTTTTTAGGATTTCATTTACCTTTTGTTCATTGTATTTTAGGGTTCAGTAAAATATATGTGAGGTTCTGTAGTTTTTTTTTTTTTTTTTTTTTTTTTTGGATCGTTTGTTAATTATTTTTTTAGGATTTCATTATTATTTTAGCACAACAGTATGCAGTAGCACAAATGGAGACACGCCTAATGACGCTATATTCTTTTTTTAAAGATGAGCAGATTTAGTAGGGTTCTATTTGTTTGGCAGGTTTTAAAGTCAACAACCACAAAGACAAGTCCGTCAATTCAAAATCGATAAAGCGGTGATTGGGGGTTAGTGCCGTTCTAAATCTACCTCTATTGTGAAGCATTGAACAATTTCAGGTTCATTGCTTATGTCCAGTTTTGTTTTTTTAGTTAGGTTGTGATGTTTTCGTTGGTTGAATAGATTAGGTTTGTCTAGTTTATTTTTTAATTCCATCGGCTAAATCTTTTGTTAAATTTTTGTAATTGTTGATATTTGGTAACCTTTTTTTACAGTTAGTAACAGTTTTTTTTTTAGATAGAATGGAACTTTGTACATAAGTATATACAGGATGTCGAAGTTTTGAGGCACATTTTTATGCGCCATTATGGTACCGGTGATGACTTGGAGAAGTTTTTTGATCATGAATTGTGGACAACACATTGATCATCCTTTTGTGGATATTGTTGCGTTTGGGTAATGAATAAAGTTAATCCATACACAACATATCTTCTACTTTTCAGACCTTAGTGGTATTGGAGATGTCGGTAGATGGATGTTATAAGAGCTGAGGACAGCTCCATATTTTCAGAGGAGGGGTAGGGCCGCTTGTGCTTTCTCTCGCTCACCTCTCATTGTCAGCGTACGATACACATATTTTGCGTATATACATGAAGAATGACTAATCAGAGAGTGTTTTTGTTTTGATGATCGCATTTGATCGTATTTTTTTAGATGCTGTTGTGTTTGGAAGATCGGTAGAGTTGAGCCGACCACAATCAGGTCTAGTTTGATCGTATATTATGGGATACATAATGATCGTTTTTTATAGATTCTGTCGTGTTCGAAAAATCGGTGGGGTGGTGCCGGTTACGACGGATCTGTTTTTTTTTGCACGCCCTAGTGGTTTGACAAATTTTGTAGCACATATGTCTATGCGCGAATTTCAGGCAAGAATAACCTTAGCCGGGTTAGACTGATGGCCGGATACACGGGTGCGGATGACAACACCTGAACTAAAGAAACCTGGGTCAAAAACATGGATTTTCATGAAGGTTTTTTGTGGAGAGTATAGATAACCCTGGACCGCAAATATGGTTGCGTGAACATCTGTCCCGGGGAAGGCTCATTACTAGGAGATGATTACTGGAGTAATAGAGAAAGAAAGATTTTATGGGTAGTCCAATTATTATTTTTTAGGTATATTTTTGGTGTTTTTTTTTGTTGTATTGTTATTAGCTGGCGAGTTTTGCAGGGTAAATTTGGTTTAGATTCTCAGGTTTTGGTTTCTTGTTTTAGGTTTAGCTCAGCCAACTTACAATTTTTGTGTTAGAATATAGATTAGCCCTGACGTGACAGGATTTTTTTTGATGTGTAGAACATTGGTCCTGGCAGTTGGAATAAAAAAGGAATGGCAATCTCGATAAGGTAAAAATGTATAGAATTGGGGTAATCACTCATGTGACATTTACTAAACGATTTAAAGTACATTATTTGTGTCAATGTTTGGCATGTTACTTTGATCGAAATTTAACAGTAAACTTTAGAGTCTGGCTAGGTAGTTGGATATTTTTGTTCAGGCATATTATGTTATTTTATTTAGAAACATATTGGATCCTAGTCCAGCATGTTATATATTTTTTCTTGTAGTTTTTATCAAACGAGCGCAGAGGCGGTTTAGACTGGTGACCTCTTTAAACTCAAGCCTAGAAACTAGTTAACCAAACAGAGGCGGTTTTTTCTGGTGACCTCTATAAATGAAAAGCCTAAAACCAGTAAAAGCGCGAAGAGGCGGATTTCCTGGTAACCTCTATAATAAAAAGCCTAATTACCAGTAACAGAAATTCTAAAGCGGGTTTTCCACTCAATACTTTTCTTTACAAGGGTTATGGGAGTATGAATGTTTTACCAAATGTAGCATAAGTCCCAACAGCTAAATGTTCGGTACTGTGTCTATATAGGTTGTTTAAAAGGAAAGTGAATGCTCACAATTAGGTGTGTAGCAGGACTTATGGTATGAAAGAAGGATATATAGCGACTTACTTACTGACTATACCAGATTTGTAGTGATTGATTTTTGTCAGAGATTTTGTAAATAAAAGGAGTGCAATGTAAATGTATAAATTTTTTAGTTTCCACAAATAGATTCACCCGAATAGATTGGCATTATAACAAAATGATTAGGAAACATATAAGAGGAAATATGCTAAATTAGAGATCTTGATAAATATATTGTACCCGGTTGAAATATCACATGAAGGAGGGAAGGACTTAGTGCATAGGATAATTTCTTTATTTTTTTTTTTTTTTTTTTTTTTTTTTAGTTTTAAGAAAAGTTTGTTGGTAAAATTTTAGTTCCAGGATTGAAATTATTGTTAACTTTCGGCCTGCGCCTGCAGCAGTGAACTTAGAACTGCGATATTCTGTTGGGGAATTTGGTCATATTTTTTGTTTTCATTCTTCGTTAAAGTTTGCGTTTCAGAGTTTGTTTGATTCAATATATTTTGTTTGGGGATTTACAATATGCCCAAAGAGGTCCAGGAAGTTTCTTTGGTTTCCACATTGTCAATGAGATGTTTTTTTTAGTCTGGTTCTGTTTGCTTTTAATCTCTTGTTGAAATAGTTCCAGTGACTGTTATCGCTGAGGGCAGCGAGTGTTTCACATTGGCATGTGAAACTTTGGCAGGAGAGGGTGTATTGTGACATGTTAAATCATGACTCCAAGTTAGATTTTTGTTATAGATCTCGATAATATAATATATTGGGTACAACGCCATCTGGCGAGGAGCAGCGTCTTTTCTATTAGATCAAGTTGTGTTTTCTCCGTATCTGAAAACCAGACGCCGAGTTTGTAAAAAACGCCGAACTCCACCGCGCGTGCGCCACTTTCTTCGTTAAAGGAATAATGAAAGCTTTTCTTGTTGAAGACAGATTGATAATTTCGCCTATCTAAGAATCAAGAAATAATGGTTGAATTTGCCTCTGCGAGGGAAAGGGAAAAGTTTTCATCTACTGTCTCAAAATAGATAAAATGGTTAATCCACGCAGCGACAGCTAGCGACAAATGGCGTGAACTAGAAGAAAGGTGGAAACTAAGTGGTGATCTCTATTGGCAAGTAGCGAGCTTCTTAGTGTTGCTATTAATAATTGACGTTCCAGGAATATGTCGGGCTCTGGATAACTTTGGACGAGGAACAGGTTGTTTAAAAATCCAGAATAGGTCGCATCTTTAAGTTGGCTAACAAATAATAATTACAGAAGGCAGCGTTTGATATGTCGAAAATAATTTAAATCTAGAAATAGCTTGCGATGGTCACACCATGGAAGGTTTTGACATAATGTCTAAATCGCATGAAAGTTCCGGAGAGTTGGTTTTTTTTCTATAAACTTGTTCAAGTAAACACCGGATGCTGACTGGTATGTACCAGAACTGGCTGGAGGACAGTGACCAGTATTACTAGGCCGACAAGGTCTACTTTACGAAGCAAATGGCAGCGTTTGTTCTGGACTTTTCGAGATAACCGGAAGTTCGAGTTCTCAGTAGAATGCTACTCGAAGTTGCAAACCAAAGATCGTATATATATATACAAGAGAGAAGCCTGAGGATTGGATTTTGATTTCGGACGTAAAACTGAATTTTGCATACATAGTTGGCACGTAATTAAGATCGATGCAGGCGGCAGAAAAATACGCAGTTTCTCTTGTGTGAACAAAACAACCGAGGCACGCTGTCCAGAACGAAGCTGCCCTGTTACAGGCGAAATAAGTATACGAGTGCAAAAGCCAGGTTAGTGTGATTTCCCGTGACTTCAGTATTGTTCCAACGAAATATCTGTTTTGATTTTGCACCGCGTCTATCTAAAGCGGGCATCTCGAGACACATTTGAACACGAAGGAACGTGGGTTTCAGGTTGTATCGTGCATCTACGGTCGGCTATTGTCGTCACCACTGCGAGCTGCTGTGCGCGATCACCCGGGGCTCACCACCGTTCGTGGAAGAAGCCGGTCTACGAGGGACTCCAGAAGGACTCCAACGCACCACCTGTCCAGTAGAAGATATCACCACCGTTCGTGGTCAAGCAGTAGGAGCTGATTGAGTGGAGTAAGGAGACGTTCCGCGGCGGTACGCGAGACGACGGTACGGCGTCCCAGGAAGCCTCCAGGTTGGTCCACTCCAAATCATTTTGAGTCAGCGAGCTACGGTAGCGAGGGAAGTCTTCGCCTTCTAACGTGTTAATATATTGATGGAAGATACTTTCTGTTTACTTTCTATATACTTTCTGTCTATTTTCTGTTTATTTCCTAGATACTTTCTGTCTTAGTTTCTGTTTTACTTTCTGTTTTTAGAGTTTGATTTCCCTCTGGGAAACACAATCGTACACACACACACTCTGTTTGCACAAGTTCTCTTTTAATTTAGAACATTCTATTGCAAAGACAAGATTATTCCGTTGCGTTGTGACCAATACATGTTAATCTGCTGAGCACAGACTCTCTAAGTTTTATTGGCCTAGGATTCTCCAGTACTATTGTAAATTCATATCATACAGGCCGGAGTTATGTACTAAAATTTATATGTTAGTTGAAATTGTAATCATATGTGAGAATTTCGAGTTTTGAGTATTAAGTTAGAAGTATTTCCTATTATAAGATCTTGCTGTTTAGAATTATTTTGATGCAGAACAAACTAAATTAAGTGTAAAATATTTCTTTTTGAATTCCTCAGTAAAGGGGAGAGTACCAATATTCGATAACTCATGTGTGCTTTTTCTATTTTTTGTATTAAAGCCCTTTGTTATTGAATTTACCATCTTGTTTTAATTCCTCGCCTTTACCTGAGAAGGAGGTCCGTTTCCTTAGCCGGGCAACGGCCCTTTCAACATGTTAGATTAAAGGGCAGTGAATAATCAGGATAGGCAAGAACTGGAGCGGAAACAAGTCTTTCTTTCAGAGCTTCGAAAGCGAGTTGTTGCTCGTTCTGCCATACGAAAGGTACATCTTTCTTCAGAAGAGACGTTAAAGGTTTCGCTAGTTTCGCGAAATCGGATATGAAACGTCTGTAGTAGGATACTAGGCCTAAAAACGACTTAATGTCCCTTGGTGATTTAGGGACGGGATATTTGGTCACGGCTTTTGTCTTGTCAGGGTTTGTTTTGACGCCATTTTCGCTGATGATGTGCCCTAAATAGGCAACTTCCTTTCGGAGAAATTCACACTTCTCAGGCTGTAGTTTGAGTTGGAATTTTCGAAGTTTGTCGAAGACAGCTTCGAGGTTCGAGATGTGCGAGGAGAGGTCAAATGAAGAGATGACTATGTCATCAAGATACACAAAGCACCTGGTGCCTTGAAGCCCTGTAAGACAAGTGTTCATGAGCCTTTGAAACGTAGACGGAGCGTTTTTTAGACCAAACGGCATCCTTGTGAATTGGAAATGACCTTGTGGTACTGAAAATGCCGTTTTAGGTGCGTCTTCGGGTGATATAAGGATCTGATGGAAGCTTGACGCAAGATCTAAGGTAGTAAAGTATTTACTTTTGCCTAATTGGTCTAGGATTTCCGATATTTGGGGAATAGGGTATATTTCTCCGATAGTGATGTCGTTCAATTTTCGATAATCGATTACTATCCGCCACCTCCGATTACCCTGTAAGTTGGCCTTTTTGGGGACTATCCATATTGGGGAACTCCACGGGGAAGATGATGGTTTGATGATCTTATCATCGAGCATTTTGTTGATCTGTGTTTCGACCTCTTTCTTGTGGAATTCTGGGAAACGATAGGATTTGGTATGGATAGGAATATCACTACTTGTTTTGATTTCGTGATTCAAGACATTGGTATGTGACAATTGGTCATCAGCTAGGTGAAAAATATCGGAGTATTGGGAACAAAGTTCTAAGAGGGCGTCGGATTCCTCTCGGTTCAGATGTTCAGATCTCAAAGATTTAAGGACAGCAGAGGTACGATCAGACGTATTATGTGAATCAGTATTAAGTTGGATGGCACATGAATTTAAGGGTTCCAGCTTAAGATTCAGGTTAGAATTGATGGTTACAGGTGATTCGGATGTATTAACAATCGACAAATTTACACGTTTATTTTTCTTCACCTTCACAAGGCAATTGGATACTAATACGTCATCTGATAAATGTTGGTTCAAAATGATACCCTCGTTAATATCGGGATTCTGTACTGAACATTCAACAACGGTTTCCGTGCGAGGTGGAATCTCATAGAAAGGATTGAAGAAGTGTAACTTATCATTTAGTTTACCTATCTTCAGTACGTCTGTCGTGTAGTCGATTTTACAACCAAAGGCTGTAAGAAAGTCTGACCCTATGATGCCATCATAAGGTAGGCTAATGTCTTTAATTACATGGAACTTATAAAATGCAGTCTTGTTCTCGGATAGCTTGAGTTTTAGTTGGAAGTGGCCCTCAGTTGGGGTTGGTTCATCTCCAGGGTCTATACCCTTGAGTTTGATGGGTTCTCTGACCAGTCTTTGATTAGTAAGGATACAGGATTGTTTTAATAAACATATAGCAGAACCAGAGTCCACTAGAAGTGTCAAAGGAATGTCGGATATTTGTGACTCCAAGAGTGTATGTGGTAGCAACCTTTTGGTTGTGTCAAGGTTTACTTCATACACCTTGGTCAAGGATTCTTTGGAATTAGGACTGTCGGTTTGGGGCTCACTACCCTGTCGGTTAGTTTTGATATTAAGATGTCGACTGTCAGTTTGGGGCTGGTTACCCTGTCGGTTAGTCGGAATATTGAGATGTTGACTGTCAGTTTGGGGCTGGTTACCCTGTCGGTTAGTCGGAATATTAAGATGTCGACTGTCAGTTTGGGGCTGGTTACCCTGTTGGTTAGTCGGGATATTACGATGTCGACTGTCAGTTTGGGGCTGGTTACCCTGTCGGTTAGTCGGGATATTACGATGTCGACTGTCAGTTTGGGGCTGGTTACCCTGTCGGTTAGTCGGGATATTATGATGTCGACTGTCAGTTTGGGGCTGGTTACCCTGTCGATTAGTCGGGATATTAAGGGTGCCATTACCTACTGATTGTCTCGAGCGGCACCGTCGCGAGACGAAACTTCGTTTAAATCGTCTTCATCTTCGAATATTTCCGAATTTTCATTTTCGGATGTTTCGCGGATATGGTTTACTTTGTTACCACGGAAACCGTTATTGTTTTGTTGTTGACCCGGCCTATTAAATTTATTGTTATAAAACTCGCGTTTTTTACAATCTTTTATATCATGACCGGCACTCTTACAATAACGACAGAATAGGGCGTCATTACCGGTCCTTGTCTGGTTTGCATTGGATGAGTTGGACGAGTTGGACGAGTTGGACCATGCGTTTGGCTTTGAAGGACCTGGTTTAGGCTTCGCAGAGAATTTGGTTTCCGTTGGAGGACGTTTGTAAAGACTCTGTTGGATACGTTCTTCAGAGATTGCCATGTTAGTGGCTTCGTTCAAGTTTTTAGGAGACCTACATCTCACAATGTTGGAAATCCTAGGGTGAAGACCCACGAGAAAATGATGGAGAGCAAGGTCTTCCATTGCCGCACAACGACCTGGCAATTCCTTTGCTTTAGTATTAGAAAGGGTGATTTCCGTAAGTAATTGCGAGAGGTAGGTTTTTACGCGAAGTGAAAATTGGTTCACATTGTCTTGCGGGCCTTGTCTGCTTTCCTGCAAGTCGGTCAGGAGGTGAGCGTAGTGTTTACGCTCACTGAACTGAGTTTTGAGAAACTCTCTGAGCTGATCCCAGGATGTGAATTCTTTGATCGAGCAGGCAAGCTCCGCTTTTCCACTTAATTGGCTAATGATATACTTGAACAGGATAGGCTTCTGTGATTCCGAGGCCAATCCGTATGCATTATTACAGTTGATAATAAAGGAGTTTACTGTTTCTCGACTGCCATCATAAGGTTTGATGAATTTAAAAAGGGTGTTAAGGTCGAGCTCAGCCATTGTAGCAGCCGCGACTGCGGATCTTGTGAGTCGTGGGGAGCTGACGGGTGACTTAAGTTCACCAGGAGAAACAAGTTCTGGGATAGTTACAGTTAGTTCACTATCCTCTCCCTTGACCACTTTTTGCATATTAGGATAATGAAATCAATCGCAAAAGTTTAATGTGTACATGTACAATAGAAAAGGATTTAATTTTCCTACTTACTGAACCGTAAATTATAAGCAATGACCAAAGACTCACAGTACGAATAATGCGTAGGCGACGGCGACCGATTCCGCGAACTGCATTCCGGAGTGATAAGGCGATGCAATCCGGCGAGGCGACGGCGACGATTCTTGACTCGATGTTAAGTCAATAAATTAAATTATTGACCACGGAACTCGATGCGGGATACCACGGCGTGATGCAGGACGTCAGAGGATGCAGGTTGCAGATGATCGATGATGATGATCACGACGTAAGTATTTCCAGGAATCAACTCTCGCAGTTGCAGCAGCCGTTCGCCGGCAGCCGAAGGTAAGTAGCTTTAGTCCAGGATAGTTATAAGTTTCACTTTCAGGATTCAATAGTTCGTGCAGAACACTCACAATGATTAGATATGTCCGCACTAGAATTCACACGTAGATGATATTGAAGTGAAAATGTACTTCCACTTAACATTCACGATATTGCAGGATAGTTGTAGAATTGAGTCCCGTTGATCTTAAACTTCTTCTAAACGTTAAGGACACTTTATAAACGTTTTAAGGACACTGGGGATTTTCGTATCCCACCGCTGCCACCAAATGTTATACGACGGTTCTAGGAGGTCTTTTTAAAAAAGATTATTTATAATTAAATCCATTTATTAGGATTAGGATAGACAAAATAGACAAACAATTAATAGAGACGACCTTAGGACAACCAGTCGCCAAGAATATCAAACCGAGACTGCCGTTGGAAGGCAGGTCTCTTACCAAGCTAGAAATGATAGGGATGCTGATTCGGCAAGCTGTCAGCACTATTGCTTACAGGTCACGGATATAACAGTACGTACGTTTGCGTCGTGCCTCCGGCACCCCACACCTACACCGCTCTGCAAATCTACATACTCGTAGCACGTAAGTCGCTTGCTTTTTTGCGAAATTTTTGATTGAATTGCACACATACTGCACGTGCGCAGGGGCGTTAAGCAACTGGTTATAATTTTATTCAATAGTTTTTTAAAGTCGTTTTTTTTTAATAAAAAGGTTTACTTGTTTCAATCATGTACTCCATATTAGTAAGTTTGAATCATGTCAAATGGCTAACTTACGGCTAATTAATTTGGAAGATTTGCTCTGACAAGATATATACGAGTACATATAATAAGGAAATTCTGACGGTCAAAATAAAAACCGCGATGAGCAAGTAGGTAGCTCGGACGCCCTTAGGCTAGTTCAGTGACTCGTCCCACAAGGTACTAGTCCCAATGAGTTAACTGACTTTAAAAATATTATTTTTTCGGTTCAGTAATTCGTCTCATTGATTTTACCCTAAAAAAACTCGCCGTAGCATCTTATCCAAAGAGAATTTTGTCCTTCTGTGGTCTTATCTTAACCACCCAGAATTAGAAAAATAAGGATGTCATTTAGGATTATTTACAATTATATTTTATGAATTATCTGACATGTCATTTGTAATTACTCCTATTCTTTAATTTACTATATAAAATTGTTGACAAAAATGCACATTTTTTGGCGAGTTTGACGTTGAGTTACATCTTACAATCGTTTGACATTATTCAATACTAGCTGTGCCCGCGGCGTTGCTCGCGTGGTAGTTATTCTGGGATACAAGGATCCTATGAGTTATTCCAGCATCAAAAGTACCAATATAGGTATACCTACCTACCTGTGCTAACAAAATTCAGTGGCGATCCGACATGGTCATGATAGGTAAGAAGACGAAGGCGGGTGCGAAGCGAAGCGATGCGTAGCGAAGCGTTGCGAAGCGTTGCGAAGTCACGACCATATCGGATCGCCACTGAAGGTTGTTGACAGAAATCTGTGTTACGGTAGCATCTCAGATTGGCTATAAAAGTTGGGCTTTCGCTTTTTTGAAAACATGCCCGGCGCCAACACGGTCTCTGTGTTATAATATATTATCAATATCCCAAGATATAATAAACGCGCAGTCGTCTGTATATATTTATGTGCATGATTTCAAATAAAACTTGAAGGTTAATTTCAGAAAATTACAGCAGCCTTAAAAATATCAAGGAAAATGTATGTGGAGGGAATGACGAAATTCGGTACCGTTCTATAAACGGATGTATTATTACTTTAAATTTATCATAACTTTGGACCCCTTAAAAATCCTTTATACATCGGGATACAAAGTATTCTAAATTTTAACACATAATATGAACTTTGACTGTGACCAGTTACATCAAAATCCGTTCCGTAGTTTCAGCGTGATACGTGTTCTTTTAAATAACTTTCAACCTTTATCCTGCAATACTTCCTGAATACTTTTATCCCGAAAAAATAAAGGGTACCTCTTTATTTTTTCGGGATAAAAGTATTCGAAATGTTAATCCATAACATCAGTTGTGATTGTGCCAAGTTGCATCAAAATCCATCTAGTAGTTTCAGCGTGATGCGTGTTCAAAGAGACAGATAAACACACAGACAAAAAAAAACGTTTTGCACTCCATATCGATTTTGAAGTTTATCTCATTTATAATTTTTAAAAAATATTTAATATAGAGATTTAGCCCAGTTACAGTAGATTGTTTTGAATTATGTTTGTTTATTTTATTTGTAATTAGTAGTTTGATAATAATATCTACTAACTACAAATAAAATAAACAAACATAATTCAAAACAATCTACAAAACCAACCAACGAATCTAATTAGAAACCGCAAATACTTTCGAACACATTGCTGTTTTTTTCCTATATGAAAGACGACTGTCAACAACGCCTGCTGTCAAATACTTTCAGTGTTGCCAGTGGCCGATAGTCAAAAGTAACACGAGACTGCCCAAAAAGTAACATTTCACGAGAAAAGTAACATAATCTTATTTTATGTAGAAAATGACTCTAATACTGACTATATAATAATAATATATATAATAATTACTGTAATATGGCACTTTATTGACCGAGAGAGCACGAAGCGTCTCCGTTACAGTTGGGCAAAAATGCTTTCGTATGTCCAGCTGTCCGCACGCCGTCCGCCTGTCCAGCTGTTCTCTTCTTTAGGTCGCCAAATTTTTATGAAACCAACTTAATGTTCAATTATAATTACTACCTTTCACATTAAAAAAATAACCATTGAAATCAAATCTAATAAGGCGGAGATATTCAGTAGCCATCTTATTGCCCCTTTTTGGAGGAAGTACACCCCCCCCAAATCAAAAATTTCAAAAAAAAACTAAAAATTTGTTAAACCTGTATACTAAGTTTCGTCTAGATCGGTTTAGAAATACGACCTCTACAGAAGAACAACCGGACAGCCGGAAACGCATACGCAAGCATTTTTGCCCAAGATGAAACGGAGACCCTTATACTGCAGGAACCTTTTATTTTTTCAAAATAAAAAGTATTTAACATTTTAACACATTATATAAATTTTAACTGTGCCAAGATACATCTAAATCCGTCCAGTAGTTTCAGCTTGATACGTGTACTTTTAAATAACTTTCTACCTCTATTCTGAGCACGAACCTAACCTAGCTGAATTAACTTTATTGCATTAGAACCATTGATTTTTCCGGGATAAAAAGTATCCTAAATGTTAATCCATTACATCAGCTATGAATCTGCCAAGTTGCATCAAAATCCGTCTGGTAGTTTCAGCGTGATGCGTGTCAAATAGACAGACAGACAGACAGACAAAAATTAAAAGAAAACCCTTTTTGCACTCCATATCGATTTAAAAGTTCATCTCAATTAAAATTTTCAAAAAAGATTTAATGTACAGATTTAGCCCAGTTATAGTTTTATTATAGTATAGATAGATTATAGTTTTAGTATAGTATAAATTAATAGCACTGCGATACGTTTACATACTTAAATATTAATAACTAGTGACGCGCCCCGTCTTCGCACGGGTAGATATATAGAAAGATAAAATTAGTAGTTACTTTATTTGGGCAAACAGAACATTACAACAATTTTTTATACAAAATGTGTATTTGCACAAATTATAACATATGATCAATTTCTTACACTAAGTACTTTATTTACATAAACATAATCTAACAACAATTCCTTACTACCGTAGTATTATTAGGTATTCTGTGCCACTTAAACCGTATCCAGAGAGTATGTTTGAACAAAATATAGTTACTCTCTACCGAGAGATATTGAATAACGGGGCCCGAATCTCCTATTAAATTTGTGTTTCCTTCTTATAACAACCATTAACTTTATTGCATTGTATTCTCTTTACTAGATATAATGTTTTGTTTAAAGGTTTTATATTGACTTACCATTTTGTATATAGTATTATTCTGTTTAACGCAAGTAGGTTGAATCACTATTACCTTCTGTTAAAAGGTTTAACTCCATGCATAATTCAACCTCCTTTGATTTAAAAAACCGGATGGGAAGTAACCGTAATTCAACCTTCTTGGGTTAATAAACAAATATCTACGCCACGTCAAGAATTTTTGAAACAGTTTATTATGTCATGCATTAAATATTTACGCTGAGTGTTAATATTCTAAGATTTCATGTATCTATTCTGTGATTTTGTTTCCGTGGCAACGTCCCATACTCAAAGTAATCGAGATTTTTGAAAAAAATTAGTACCTCGGTTTACATTATTGCAATTTTATAAAGACCGGCAATTTTTTTTGAAAATTTAAATATTACTCGTGTTACATTCTGATAATTTAGCTTTCTATATGTGAAATATTTTTTTAAATCGGTTCATTTTTTTTTAGTTTGTCCATTACAAACAAACAAACAATCAAATCGTTCCTCTTTATACTATTAGTGTAGAAAAACTCCTGGGAGAACGATAAACGAGTGCGCAGTTATAGGACAAGTTTAGCATTATTTTCTTTTTACTGAAGGGATCAGAATTCTCGCGTACAACCAAATTTAAAAAAAACCTACAAATTTCCTTCAAAATGTTTCAAAAAACTGCCTACAAATGAGAAATTACGATAAGATTTCGCAGTTTCGAGCCTGCCGAGGCATGATAACGGGATGAAGTAATAAAATCCGTTTTCAGGAAACGTGGATGTGACGCCATATCAGCGATGACGTCATTTGATACAACGATCGTGGAAGTGAGCTCTGGTTATTGTCAATTCAGTTTTATTCGTATGCATTCATTTTATGATTTAGGTTGGCAACTTTTTAGGGGCGATTTCATCAAAATTCCATAAGGTTTGACCAATCCCTAAACCGCTCTGCAAAAGCAAGTGAGTTGTTGGATAAACCATTGGTTTTTTTTTCGCGCGAGCAATATTAGAAATATCTAATAACTAGTTTTCCCGCCCGCGACTTCGTACGCACGTATTATCGCGACAAAAAGCATCCTATTTTCTTTTAGGATATTCAAAACCAATGCAAAAGTAGGTATAGTACCATTCTTAATGTTTTTTCGTTTCCATGGCAACTAAAAACCTTTCTCTGATGGCAACTGTTACTTACAGTGATTAATCAACATTTTCCAGTTTTCCCGTGGAAACTTACAATTTTCCGAGATAAAATATTCCAGGGTATAAGCTATCTCCATTCTAAATTATATCAAAATCCGTTATCGTGTGAAAGCTCCCCAAACAAACAAACGTTTCACTTTTATATATTGGTATGGATATGTCATAACTACACAATTTTCGAGGTAATTCTTGATCTGTTTTTTTTTCTCCAAACCCGCCATTTTCGTTTATTCTGCACAGCGCTTATCTAATGTACCTCCAACTTTTGCAAAGGATAACCTTTCTAATTAAGCTATCCTCGCTCCCCTAGACTTTCGGGAATTGCTAATTACCTCCCTTCGTATAATATTTAGCGCAAACAATAACCATGCGGCACGGCAACAGAAATGGCCGATTATAGTTCCTTTGTCTCGTCTAAAGGTATAGTGTAAGAGTTTGTTCTTACATTGTTGCAAGTGGCACATATAGAAAATCGTACGATTGGTACTATTTAACTTTGTTATTCGGGATGATGTAAGGATTCTAACGATACCCCATACATCCAAATCTGTTCATGCATTTAAGTTATGGTGAAAGAAACACACAGATTTACATGAACCCTGAAAACATTACACTCCTTTTTTGGGCAGTCGTGTAATGATAACGGCAGCATGTGCTATTTATTTCCAAGATTATTAGGTACATATAAGGGGTTATGACTAGGTCTAGGCTAGATAAGTATTCTTACCTACCTACCCTTCTTACCTATTTGTACCTTTGCATTGCAGCACTTTTTACGGACGTTCTTTCACGGTAGAAGCTGTTCGTCTGTGGAATAAATTGCCTGTTTCTATACGGCGTGCGCCATCTTTGGAAGTTTTTAAGTGTCAAGTGAAGAGGTTTTACTTTGAAGTCTAGCTAATATTATGTTTATTATCACGTTTGTCATGTTGCTTGTATTACAGTATTTTTTGTTTTTTATCATGTCGTATTTATATTTGGGTATTTCTGTATTCATATAATATATATTCATTTATATATGTATGTATATATTGGAAATTTATATTTGAATGTATATTGAAATAATATCTATTATTAATCATAAAATAGTTTTAGTATAATTAGAAATTTGATTTACTATTTCTCACTGAGTAGTATTTTTTATATCATAATGCACCCCGTCCCTCACAACTATAACAAATCCTCTCCATCCAAAGGTTGCCTAGAAGAAATCGCTTTTAGCGATAAGGCCGCCTATTGTACACTTCTTCTGCTATTGTTCCTTTATTTTTTGTTGATTTTGTTTGTGGTGTGTGCAATAAATAATGTATCTATCTATCTATCAATCTTACTTTTGGATTGTCGTAATATAATTGAAATGACGATGCTCTCCCAGTGGCCACAGCTGCTTTCAAGCTCCTAAATGAAAGCAGTTTTTTTTTAACTTTTTCTTGAGTTAGATAGTTTGTTTTAGTCCAATGTAACAAAATCTCATCGAATCATGTAAAATTATACCTACCTTGGGTCTAACAGGGGTTTTAAACTAACTTAGCCTTGCGGATTTCCCTTTGTGTACATTTTTACTAAAGTATCATATGCGTTATTCCAGGACCTAAATACGAACTACATTACTTGACGAACCATTGACGAATTTACATCAAAATTTATTCAGCTGTCTGTTTTTTTTTCGATGCCTCAGCTTCTACCGGTAGCATTCATTTACATCACATTGGCAATGTTCATCAGATTTTAAGTCAAATTTTAAGTCATTCAACAGTGAAAATTGCATTTCAATCACGATGCAAAATTATATCCAAGCTACTGAAACTACATAGACAAAATGTAAAAAAAAAACACTTACTCAGTGACTTCTTTTAAATCCCCATTTCATTAAAAAAAAACCTCAATGCTTTTCTTCATTTTGAGTATAGATAGAATATTGAAAACTCAAAGTTATTTAAAAACTATGCCTTAATCTATATATACTTAAAATAAAACTGTAACGGGTCTAATTCTGTACATTGAAGATATTAATAAATTATTTTTTTGACCTAACTCTAGATTCGATACTGAAGCCAAAACTGTATTTTTTTTCATTTTTGTCTGTCTGTCTGTATCTTGATCACGCCGAAACTACTGAATGAATTTAAATGAAACTTGTTATGATTTGAGTTCATACTACGAGGTAGGACATAGGCTACTTTTCATCCCAAAAAAATAAAGGGTTCCCGCAGGATAAGCGTTGAAAGTTATTTAAAAAAACACTTACCACTGAACTACTGGAACTGAACTGAAACTACTGGACGGATTTTGATGCAACTTGACATAGTAATAGTTTATATGATGGGTTAAAATTGAGGATACTTTTTATCCCGAAAAAATAAAGAGTTCCTGCGGGATAATGTCTCAAATTCTGTAAATTAAACATATTTTGTAAAAAAAAATGGGGACTGTTCTATATTCAATACTTTTAATTTTTGTCTATCTCTCTGTCTGTCCGTCTGTCTGCACCTTGGAAGTGCATCACCCCGAAAATAATGAATGAATTCAAATGAAATTTGGTATGATTTGAGTTCATACTTTGAGGTAGGGATACTTTTCATCCCGAAAAAATTAAGTGTTCCTGCAGAATAGGGGTGGAAAATTATTTAAAAGAATACTTAGTACGCTGAAACTATTGGACGGATGTTGATGCAACTTGGCACAGACATAGTTTATAAGATACTTGAAAATTATGGATATATTTTGTCCCGAAAAAATAAAGGGTTCCTGTGGGATATGGGTCCAAATTGTGTACATTAAAGATATAGTGTTTTTTTTTTGGAAGTTACTTTATATTCGATTATGAAGCCTCAACTGTATGTTTTTTCATTTTTGTCTGTATGTCTATCAGTCTGTATCTTAGCTGCGCATCACGCCGCCGGAACTACTGGATGAATGCATAATAAACTTGGTATGATTTGAGTTCGTACTACGAGGTAGGACATAGTATACTTTACATGTCGAAAAATTTATGGGTTATTATTTATGGGTTGAAACTTATTTAAAAGAACACGAACCACGTTGAAAGTAATGGACGGGTTTTGATGCAACTTGGCACTGTCTTAAGTTATATGATGGGTTAAAATTGAGGCCAAGTTTTATCCCGAATAAGTAAAGGGTTTCTGCGGAATATGGGTCCAAAGTTATGTTAATATTTAAGTAATAAAAAAACTTTTTATGGGTGGTTCTCTATATTCGATACTGAAGACAAACTGTTTTACTTTTTAATTTTGTCTGTCTGTTTGTCCGTATCTTGACCGCGCATCGCACCCAAACTACTAAATGAATTCAAATGAAGAAAAAAAATGCTCTTGGGTGCTTAAAAAAGGTATTGAACAATATTTTTTTTGTTAATCGTGTCCTTCTTTCTGTTTGTCTGTATGTTTGTTTGTTCACGCATCACGTTAAAACTACTGGACCGATTGCAATGCGATTTTCATTGTTAGATAGCTTTGGGTTTGATTTAAATCTGGTGTAATTGGTATCTCAATCCGGTGAGTTAAAAGCCGAGCAATTGATAAAGTATTTTTGACGGCTGAAGAAATTTTGTTCAAATGTTGGTACATTGGTCCTGGAATAGCACATTATGGTATTTTGAACCTAAAGACAAGACCACGCGAGCGAAGCCGCGGGTACAGCTAGTTTTATATATAAAATATCTGAGTTAAAATGTTAGCTTACGACTTATAATAAATACATTTTAAACTTAAACGTTATTTTTATATGAAAAGCTTACCAAGGAAGCATCAGCACTTTCACTACTTGCCACTCTCAGATAATCGGTTTCTTCCAAACTTTTATTTAACGTATTCAGAATACGCATTTCTCTGGTTCTTGAGCTCACATACAACTCCATACAATTACCTCTCTCTATCTACATTTGAAATAAGCTCTCTGCGTTCTCTTTGGCCCGTATTTGCTGGCTCAATAATGTCAATATTAGCGCCTTGAGCTCTCTCGGATCCCAGTAACTTGGAGTAGGTTTTATATGAGTGAAAGCGATTTGGTGGAATTGGGTTGAGATACCAATATTCTTTGTATTAAGTTTATTTCTAACTGGATCAGTAAAAAAGAATTGTGATCGATTCATAAGATCACATTTTCCAGCGTAGAAAATTGTTTACGAAAATCTTATATTTCTCAAATTGCTGCTTAATATAAAGAGACGTAACAATTTGAAAACATTATTTTCAAATATTCAAATCAACCAGGCCAGGTGAAATGGACTGCAAAAGGTGTCTGGCAATGGTTGATTTTGGTTTGGCTGGACCAAAAAATAATTGAGTAGAAACAACAAACAATGAACGTTTATTGTGAGAGGTATGTTTAGCAGTGAACGAATATAGACTGATGATGATAGTGAAACCAATGAAATATTCAATTTGGCCAGTGATACGAGTAAATAGAATGTAAATTTTGGTTACTTAAATGTAGTACGAATATATATCTATTTATACTCCATCTATCTGTCTTCTATCTATACTTAAAATAAAGCAGTAATTATCAAAAAGTCTGTATAATGGTCTAGGGTACATAAAATAAGCTAAAGAACTTCTTTTATTTTTAAATCCTGTCTGTCTATACGCGCATCACGTGAAAACTCTAGACCGATTGCGATGCGGTCACTGTTATATGGTATAGATAGCTTAGGGTTCGATTAAAAAACTAATGTAAGTACTTGGTAACTCAATCCGATGAGTAAAAGTCAAGCAACCGATAAAAACGATTTGCGTCTATTCCCATTGTCCCCCACTTGTTGTTCACCACTGGGGGACAATGGGAAAAGTACTAAACTATTCTCGTTATCGCTCAGTGGTGGGGGACAACGGGAATATATCGAAACTAAGCATGTGACATTGCCTCACACTACCTACTTAACTATTATAATATTATTGTTTCATGTATATAGCGATAGGTCTCAATGTGACGGGTGTCAAAGTGACATGTCAAAAGTCATAGTTATATGGCAACACCTGTCAAAATCTCATCGATATCTTCGTTTTGGATGAGAGCTGTCAAACCTAAATGACTATAATTCTGAAGATATCGAAGAGATCTATCATTTCTGTAATGAAAATACTAGTCTAGGATCAATAGTTTCAGAGTAACAGCCCTTTTAAGTTTGACAGCTTACATCCAAAACGAAGATATCGATGACATCTTGGCAGATATTGTCGTATGACTTCGACATGTCACATGTCACTTAACACTTTGACTCCTGTCACTTTGAGACTTGTCACTATAGTCATGAAACAGTAATATCATAATAGTTATACTTAACTATTATACCATGTGGCATTATCCCTCAC
Organism: Alsophila aescularia; assembly: GCA_946251855.1. Lineage (NCBI taxonomy): Eukaryota > Metazoa > Arthropoda > Insecta > Lepidoptera > Geometridae > Alsophila > Alsophila aescularia. The sequence goes on along the minus strand of OX276383.1, from coordinate 44,769,111 downwards.
TACCAGTAGATAGTGAGTAACAATGCCCCATGGTTAGTTTCAATATCCTACACTGGGGGACAATGGGAGACAACGATTTGACATCTGAACAAAGTTTGATGAAATTTGGTATATTGGTACTATTGGTAAAAAAAAAGTAAAAGATGGGAAAGTTTACCAACTGGAGAAGGACAGCTAGTGATAGGCTGCTGTGGAAGAAAACTGTTGAGTAGGCCAAGACCCACAAAGGGTTGTAGCGCCATAGGAAGTAAGTAAGTAAGAAGTAAGGTACTTTTGGTTCTGGAATAACTCATAGTATCCTTATATCTCAGAAAATACTACGCGGGCAACGACGCGGGCACAGCTAGTGGTACATATATAATACGAGTAGCATTTTCTAAGTAACTCATACAAACCCTCGTTGTGTATAGCAATAATTAATATCTGGCCGAATATTCCAGGTAAGACAGGCGTGGACAGGTTAATTACAGGCGATAGACCGCTACTGGATCACGTAACAATTTCTATGCTAATGCAACGTCACGCCCTGCTGTCTAATAGAGCTCCCAGATATCCCATTGGCATCAAGCTATCTACACGATGGTGTGGTCGTCGTCACCACTTACCACCAACGACTGAAATCGTGAATTGATATTTTAGGTTCTGGAATAGGGTAATCATAACCCAGAGAAAAAACCACGCGGGAAAAGCTGCGGGCACAGCTAATATCATTATAATACTGTATCGTCAGACAAAAGAGATCTATTTCACAAAACAAATTAAACCAAAAACTACGAATAAAGAATGTAAAGGACCCATTCCGTTTGGGGGCAACAATCCAGAATACATTACAAGCGCGCATTTCAAAGGGAAAAAATCCAATATCGTCGGGTTTCGATGATAAATGAAACACATTAGCGACAAAGCTCTGAGTGATAACTCACTTTGCTCTAGTGGAATTTGAAGCCTAGGTTTTGAATTTATTGCTTTATATGCTACAGATACATTTTGTAATTAAACATGTTGTAGTTAAGTTTAAATTCAATTGATTTTTGTTCCTCCTTCTGGGAGGCTTTCTCCCGGGGTGATCCCCCGATTCAGTTTTACCCATACATAACATTAGAAATGCTTTAACGAAACTTTTTGTTGCAGGACCTAATAGATTTTGTAACGTGCGGAATTATGCTAACAATATGTTACTTAGCTAATTTCTTCTCCTTGAAAAGGTTCAAATTTAGGTGAGGGAATATAATAATAACTAAGCGTTCTGATTGTTGGAGATATACGATGCGGCAAAATTATACAAACCAGGATCTACCTAATACATAGATCCGAGAACACAGTAAAGTAAAAGACATAATTATCCAAAAAATGCCTTTAAAAGTTATATGCATAATTAAGAAAAAATCATTTTTGCTGGCGGAAGACATGTCTACTTTAGTATACGCCTTTCCTTGGAAAGCTATAACTATATCGAACCAAAAAATCTTGCTTAGCAAATTTAAAAAAAAAATAAAAAAAATATTTGCTTTTATACTTTATCAAGTTCAGATAACACTGGAGTTTAGAGCTGCGTTCAATATAAAATCAGAAATTCAACTTGAAATCAATGTTAGTGTCTCCTCTGACTATTTCTATGATTTAACACAGAAGAAACATTGTTCACAGAAAAAAATAAATTAAAAAAGCAATTACCATTAATCAGAAGGCAATGTTCCCAAAATGATGCCACTTTGACAATCATGTATTTAGGCAAATTAGAGGCCACGTGATACTCTGGCCAGACAAAAATATTACAATTTTACAATCATGCTTTGGTGCTTATACCGCGTGGTCATTTATCTGGGTTAAAAGTAACCTGTGTTATTCCAGGGCCTAAACTACCTACAAAGTACAATAGTGCTACGAATACATTTCATCAAAGTTCGTTCTGCCATCAAAAAGATTCTATACATTACTCGGCTCCTACTTATCGGATTGCGATACAAAGTACACTACTTTTTATTTCAAGACCTAAGCTATCCAGTAGTCAAAACCGCATCATAATCGGTTTAGTAGTGTTTATGTGATGCGCGAACAAAGATACAGAGAGACAGACACTATTAAAAAAATGGCTATGCTCTTGTATTCTAGCTTATTTTAGGTCCCTTAGACCATTTTCTATTATCGTAATTGTACAGACTTTTTGCTAGTTCTGTTTTATTGTAAGATGAGATAAGATAAGAAAATATATTATAACATTTGAATCAAACTGTTAGGAAAGAAAATACTACAACAATACAATCTTTAAAAAATGATTAAAATTTATTATTGGCTTCTTATTTGTTACGCAACAAAGTCTTAGCTAGATATTATAAAACTTTATTTTTCAGGGTCATCGCTACCTTGGATGAGTATGAAAATAAGCAGTGAAAACTAAGCGATATTTTTGCAAAAGTGAATTCGCTCATTTTATTATATATTAATCAATATGCACTAGTTAACTTACCGTCCCAAAGCGGTGGAGGAAGTAGGTACTATATTTTGTGTAAAAAACAACTTTGACATGAACAAGAATAACACATAGAAGTTGGCTAAAACACAAATGCCAGTTAGTTGTCATGAGCTATCATATTTGTTTAGTAAGCGCACCGACCAATGTAGACAAGAAGGTTTAAAAAAATACGCATTCCAAACCAACAAACCGAAAGTGAAGCACCCAAGATATGCCGATCAGCTCATTCGAACAAGTCTCATGCGTACACTAAGACCATGTAATGCCGATCAGACGCCATATTGCAGCAAGTTGTCGACCTTGTTAGTCGTGTTAAAAATGACAAGTTCTCACGAAAAAACAAAAACAATGCAGTCTTTGGTGATGAAATTGTGTACCAACCACAAAACACCACAAATTATCCACTCACTTACACTTACATAGGCGGATTCGGCTGGGCTGGGCAGCATATTGGAAATTTCATCATGTCTTCTAGACGCCCATCCCAAAGACTAAAGTATTTAACCAGTATGCCCTATACATAATGAAATACGCAGCCGAAACGTGGACACTGACTGTGAGACTGGTCCACAAATTTAAGGTGCTATGGAACGGGCTATACTCGGGGTTTCTCTAAGGGATAGCGTACGAAATGAGGTTATCCGGCAGAAAACAAAAGTCACCGACATAGCTCACAGAATAAGAAACCTGAAGTGAACAATGGGTAGGTCACATAAGTCGAAGAACCGGTAACCAGATTGGTAGACGAGTTCTTGAGTGGAAATCACGTAGACAAACGTAGAGTAGGACGGCCTCCGGCCAGATGGAGTGACGATTTACGCAAAGTAGTTGGCAGCAATTACATGAGGTGAGCCGACGATTGGGCTCAGTGGCGCGCATTATGGATTAATGCAGGCTGTTGATGACGTACACTTACGCAGACAATATTTGCTATGCTTCACTCGTTTGTTGGGTGGTGTAGATTAAGTCTTGTTTTAAATCTTCTTGACTGTAGCTATTTGTAGCATGTTGATGAAAAAATATTGTGGTTATTATTCCTATTATTATTGACCTCGAATAAGGCATGAAGCAGGTTACACAGGAATTTTTAATGCACTGCCTCTCAAGTACTACTTACAGCCCAAAAAGGTCGTTGTCTACAAATCACTTACTCGACGAAGAATGTTGCACTGTTACCCGTTTTTATGCTACAAACGAGTAACAGTGCAACATTGGTATTAGTTAAATTTTGAAAGTTTATATTATTATAAATTTTTCAAAAAAAATTAAAGACGGCGTCACCTCGGGCTGTCGCGGGGGCTACGTTCGTGTGCGTGCGCATGCATCAGTGTGAATGTGTCGCCTTAACATTATTTCCAAGATTTTATGATTGAGGATAGAGCTAGCCAGATTGACACTACTGTGTTCTACAATGCCAAAAACTTTTATTTACATACCTACATGATTAATTAAAATACATTCAATAATGTCTCTTGATTGAGTCAAGAATTAACTAACATCCGAAATGAGTTAATCGGAACAAAAATAAACAATTTCGTGTAGTTGAGCAGCATTTCGAGTACGCTGTTCGTTCATATTTGTATACGAAACAATATTTGTGAAACACGTAATTTAGGGAAATGTGTAAATGCCCTTGAAACAAATTAAAAACAGACCTCACAACAAATTTTAATTAAGAAGTTGCTAAGACAACGCATTACGCAAGGAACTGGCTGGGAGCCAGCGAGTCGAAACTGTTATCAAAGGAACGAAAATGAAAAACTCACTTAAAGAGGCTTGCTTTGTGATAGTGCTATGTCAACGGCGCTAATATAATAAACAATAATACACGTGACTGGTTTGGTGTCGAAATAAATATTGTGCACTAGGGCCGTTTTTAGAATTCCCGGAGCCGCAAATCTTCTGTTTTCAAGAATCGGTATTTGTCAGTCAACTATGCAAAATATACGACAGATATATAGATGTGATTGCAATGGAAATACGAGTACATATTATGTTGGTCATTTCTGTATTGCTTTAATAGGTCTTGATTCATTCAAGAGCGACGATGTGTGATGTAATGGGAGCGAATGGTTCCCATTAAGGAGTGTAGACTTTGGTGTGTAGACTCCATTACATCACACATTGCAAGACGTCAACATCTTCTAAATTGAAATGTCTAGTCTGTATCGTATGTCTGTTAGGCAGGAATTTCGTACTTTATCGTATACAGTGATACGATAAAGTACGATCTGACTTTCAAGCAGTGGAATACGTACCTAAGTAGAGAGCGACACCCTACACACTGGATTCTGTAGATACGACATAATCTCATTAATTATAATTCCTCACTGTCGCTGTCACTCTTCACTCTGGTTGAAGCACAGCTGTTGGTTTTGGTAACGATTAAAATATCTATTTTGTTGATAGACTCAGGCGTTCCTTTGCGGAAATTTGAATTGAACGAAGACAAGTAAAAATATTATAAAAATACTATAAGCCCGACTGCAAACAAAATGACGGAATACAAACTGCCATGCCGGCAAAAACAATCACAATTTTATTATAATGGCGAAAGTTTGTATGTATGTAAGGATGTGTGTGTATATGTTTGTTACTTCTTCAGGCTTAAACAGCTGAACGGATTTGGATAAAATTTGATATGGATGTAACTTATACTCTGGATTAGCACATAGGACTTATTATCTTGAATAAATGTACGGTTCTTGAGGGGCGCAGGTGAAACCGCGGGGCGCAGCAAGTATTTATATAAATTTAATGTTTATTTTTTACCCAAATACAGCAAAATAAGGGTAATGAGTTTAACAGTCTATATATGTATGAATAAATGTTCCACCATAGCGTCACCCCTATTGGTTGATTTTGACAATCAAGGTCTCAATCGATTCGTCTTCAGGTATAGAGTGTCATAGGTTATTTTTTTACGCATCTACGGCAAGGCAAAGTATGGGTTATGTGTTCAAACTAAAAACTTTGTCGATTTTGACAAGTGAGGTGTCAAACGATTCGTCGTAATTTATAGTGTCACTGAGTTTTTTTACCCGACTACGGCGAAGCAATGCATGGGTTATGCGTTTAAATTAAAAGCTTGGTCCAATTTTGACAAGCGAGGTATACCTAGCGGCACGTAAGTCTAGCGGTGAACGAAACGTGGCGGGGATCTTAGCTCAGTCAAAGTTTATAAATAATGTGTTATAATGTTGAATACTTTTTATCCCGAAAACTGACTGTGCCAAGATCCCCGCCACGTTTCGATCACCGCTAGACTTACGTGCCGCTAGCTATATCAATCGATTCGTCTACATCGCAAGATGTCTTAGTTTGTTTAAGAGATTACACGTTCAAAAACTAAATCCTGACTACGGTCGGGTAAGAATCTTACCCGACCTTAGTCAGGTTTTAGTTTTTGAATTAATGGTTTGTTACTTAAATATTATATATGCGACTTCATGATGCAGCACTTGGCAGATGTCATAAAACTAATTTAGTAAGTCATAAAGTTTTTTACAAAGATCTTAAGTATGTATAATAAAAAAAAATATACATAAATATATATATTCGGCATATCATTTGTTACGTTGAATTATGAAAAAACTGCACGGCCTTATTGGATGTTACTGACAACATCATTGCTGCACAAGATCAAGGCATGGGTATATACTCGCGTCTACGAGGCATGGGCACCATTTTGGTTTTACTAGACTTTTCGCACGCATTTGATCAACATAGCATTCCTTTTGTCAAAGCCAATACGTTGGTTTCACTCATATTTGAGTAATCGTGCATAACTTGTTAAAGTCAGGAAGGACAACGGATGATTATATTTTGCGTTTTGTACTTTTCCCTCTGACTAGCTAGCTGCGCTAGTTGCAATATGTGAAAGAGAGAACTGTGAAAGCTAATACATTCTCGTTTGCACAGCAGAGAAACCGAGACAAGAAGTAATCAGATTCCAACCCGGTCGCTATCTCTGATGAAGAATTTTGGTGTAGGTTTTTTGGTAGGAATCTTGACCTTCTCTATTCACAAAGTTCCTCTCCGTAGGTTCATTTGGAGAATGGTCGAAGGTTCTCTTAACAATGTGCAATTCGCAGCGTCGTATTTGCAGCGCGTCTATGTGCGCGTTAACAGCGCGTGATAAAAACATCGTCAGCATAGGCAGTCACTGAGCTATGTTTGTCATTAGCATTAGCCCCCCTCTGACAGACTGTGAGCAAGTCCAATACATGGTATTACTTAGAAAACCACGAGTTCTTTTTTACTACGCGTACGAAACTGCGGGCAAAAGCTAGTATACAATAAAACAATATACCTCTATCCACATTTTCATTATACAATGGTCTGACAGCATCACGACACGACGTGATTCGCCTCTGCACGAGGCATCCTCAAGAGATGTAGCCTCGTCGAGTGCTGCATCAGTCCAGCACTCGACGAGTCCATGGTACAGTCTGGAGAAAGTAAGCTACATCGTTTTTCTTCTTTCATATATTTTAATCCATCAAACCGCAATGTTTATTGTAAATGGTTTTGAATGATTAAAAAAAAACATTTCAAAAACCTATGTATCAAATCAATGTGAATCTAACTAATGATCAATCTAATAGACAATATTCTGAAATGCTTGATTATTGTGCTTTACAATCGCTAGTAAAACTTCGAACCTGAGATATCGCAGAAATTAGTCCAGTATCGCTCCTTGTATCTCTCTAACTAGCATAGTAAGCGAACTTGTTAATTGGGTGTCATGCGCCAGATAAGGTCTGACCTTCACAATTACAGGGATCGTATGAAAGTGATATCAGCTTAGCCATCTGGGCTTAGCAGTTTTGTGTACTTGCTTGACGATAAAACATTATGACGGCCCTCTGGCAAATGATATTATATTATTTTACTGTGGAAGGAGATTAAAATACAATTCTTATATATTGGGCTGCTTACCTCACCAGGCGAGTTAACAAGTTTTGATCGTATTTAGTAATGAAAAGATTCCGTGCGATTAGCGAGAAATGATATTTCTTTTTAAAAACTTTTGTTTTTCTTGCAATTTTTGTATGTATTTATATCTGTATGTATGTTTGTTTAGGTCAAATGTTGTAAGCTGAATTAGAACCACTTTCTCTTATCCTACGGAGTTGAATTTTTGCATGTTGGTTCAGTTCCAATGACAATTAATTCATAAGGTTAGCATAATCTGAATCGATTTCCAGGAACAGCTCCAGATAAAAGAACTCTTCAGCGGTCAACAGCACTTTCACCAAATTTTGTGTACACATTTCAGTATGATAGCCGGTTTTAAGTTTTACCGTGACATGGCTGCAGCACTGCAGGGTGGCTTCTGACTTGGGAACTCCTCAACGGTTAACTGCACAGATACGATTTTTTCTCTACACATTATAGTATGATAGCCGCTTTGAAGCTTTACCATGACATGGCTGCAGCACTCTGGGTTGGCTCCTGACTTGGGAACTCCTCAACGGTTCACACAGGCATGATATTTTGTGTACGCATTATATTATGCTAGCCGGTTTGAAGAGTTACCATGTCATGGTAACTCTTCAAACCGGCTAGCATAATAAACTTCATGGCATTGGTGGCTTCACTCTGGATTGGCTCCTACCCAACCAGCAAAAAACACACTTACAACAATCTCTAGACTAGTATTTTCTTGCTCTTATACCAATCTTATAAGCCTGGATTTGGGCACCAATTATAAACGTATTTCATTTAATATCGTTCTAATATCAATATCAATGAATGTTGTTTAAACTTAAAGTAATCTTGCCAAAACTAACTTGAGCCGTCTCAGCTAATACCTGTCATAAAAAAATGTTGTATTTGTTTGTTTGAAAGTTACAACTAATGAAAAAATAAATAAATAAAAAACAGTAAGCATCAAGGTATCAAAGGATCATATTTGTAATAACGTGTTGTTATCAACAAGTGTTTCGTTTTATAATGCTTTTCGGTATTGGAAAATATGATTAACTGTAAAGTAGACACTATTTTACGCTTCATATCTCTATGCGCCTCATCAAATTATAGTATTTCGTATTCTCGTTGAATTATTTTATTTTATAATTTGTATTGAATATGTCGCCATTAGTATTGCATTTATAGTGCTCACTGTAAGATTATTGTAAGATTATTTAGAGATATATCCATGTTGGAATAAGTTATAAATTAGCAAAATATTTTTCAACAAAAACTTACTCCTACAAATGTATTCATAAAATCGATTTAAAATCAAACTTTCTTAAATCAGACTCGCCTTTTCTATTGTAAGTATGACGATTTAATATTACTCTAATGTCTCGCCTATCCACTGCTGTTGATCTTATAATAGTTTTGAAGAAGATCAAAAAAGTACATGCTTACAGTGCTCTAATGCAATGCTGATTGGTCTGACAATTGTAAGAAACAACAGAATTTAGCAAATCTCTAATAAAATTTACCGAGCTAAGAAAACGTGGATATAAGAGCACTGCAAAATAAGCTTATATGCATAATTGAGACAAAGTATTTAGAACAAGCGTATTTGAGCCTGTACCGGCTTGTCAGAGACTAATATAGGAGCGTAGCAATGATGAAAACAGATATGAGACCACTACAAGCTTATAACTCTTATAAAGTGAGAAACATGAGACTGTTTTGGTAGTTGGGTGATTAGCAAACTCCTCAACGGTTAACAGCATAGACTCGAAATGTTGTATATGCATTTAACAATTAAATGCATAAACATTTCGTGTCTATGCTATCGCCCGTTCTAAATTTCATCATGACATGGCTAATGCGTAAAAGTTTTAAAAAAATAAGTTTTTATATTAACTTATTGACAAACAACCTAGCAAAGTGACTGTTCGTTAGGCGACCTAAATTAAATTAGATTTTGTTTTTATTTTGTTTTTTATTTCTGAACTAGCTGGGCTCTGCACGCTTGGTCATTTTTCTACCTTGAACTTGTAATGGTTTAGTGCTATTAGTTTGGGACGAACTCGCTAGATGTCACCACGGTACAGTCTTTGAATCTAACATTTATTCAGTATTTTGCATATTTTCTTATTTGATCGTCATCTATACATATAATAAACTGTAACCAAGGTAAACTACGTAGCTACGTAGGTACGTTTATGGAAGATAATTTAGAAAAAAAAACTTTTTTGTCTGTCTTTGTATACTTTTTTTGTCTGTCGCAAATCCACTGTACCTATAGTTTCTTTTCCGTTTGCCTGAAATGTATTCCTTGTAGTCTTGCGGAAGATTTTATCTTTGTTTCTTCAAAGTCCACTAGATAGACTAGGTAGATTCGTGTATGGGAATAAAATAGTTCTTTTTATAGCTTTTTTTGGAAGAAACCGATGCAGCGGTTCTCAAGATAATTAGCTCAACAAACAAACAAACTCTCATAAACTTTAAAATTGAGTTTTGAATATTACTATTTTATATATTTTTTTAAAATCGTTTTGTAATGTTAAGAGCCAATGTATTTGTTCCATTATTTATTACTAAGGAATAGTAAAAAAAAGGTTCTTATATATACCTAGTCAAAACCGCTACATTTTTCCACAAAATCATTTACAACGTTTATTATCTCAATAACTTTTACCTTCGCAGTGAGCCGTAGAACCACAGTACATTATATAGTCCTTATGTACTGTGGTAGAGAACCACGAAGACATAATTAACGGTGCTCAGTCACTAGTTAGTCCACAGAACAATATGGTTACTAGAACTATATAACTTTGCACTGTGGCTTTGGTTACATTAGCATACGTTTTATTATACAGCTCATAAGCTGGCAATGATTATTTACATTGATGACTGATACGGAATACAATAAATACGATGATTGTTGTAGTTCAATTTTGTATCATTAATTACTTCGAACATAAATGAAAAAAAAATTCATTAATTCGAACGTAAATGTTGATTTCTGAATGTGCTGTTTCAGCTATTGATGATTTTAGCTTAATAGAGCTGATTCATTTAACGAAAAGGACAACTTTACTATTGAATTCGATATAATCAGCACAATTTAAAGTACACACAATTATGATTAGTATAGCACTTTTTACTATTGAAAGTTTCATCATAAATACTACCTATTAACCAAGTATCAAGTCGTAAATGGGTGAAATATCAGTAGACATTCTGCTAATTATTACCCAGCCTTATAGTTAGTTAGATAGATATATAGATAGATAACTCTATTTTTGATCCACATATTGTGTATTGCATACAGATGAGGAATGATTTTTCACTCTAAAAATAGGGTTTTTGCTATTCACATCGCCTATAAAGTGCCAATACTATACTAATCCGATCCCATAAAACTTTTTATCCCGGAAAGTAGTAAGTGTTCACGGAAAAACTGGAAAATGTTGATTACTCGCTGTAAGGAACGGTTGCCATGGAAACGAAATAACAACTCTGTCAAAAAACATCAAGAGTGTTAGTTTTCTACTTTTGCTTTGGTTTTTAGTATCTTAGAAGTACAAAAGATGTTTTTTTTTTGCGATAAACAGTCGTCCGTGCGGACGAAGTCGCGGGCGGGAAAACTGATATTTAATAAGCACAAAAAATAAAACAAAAATAAATTCCTTGTCAGCTGACCAATTTCACCTGGCGTTTTTCCCATGCCACCATTTATTCGCGTCAGCGATATCAGGACACTCTAACATTGAGCCCGAGGGCCATTAATTTTCTATAGACACTGCTTCAATAGAAAGTATCACTCCCAAGAGAAAAATATATATGTCCAAATCTTGCTATACACTCTTTTAGTCCTTTTAGGTTACTGTTACACAAATACTAAATTACCGATAAACAAAACAGACTTCTGATGATAGTTTTCTTCTAGGTACTAAATAACATGCACTAAACGTTTATATCACTAACATATAAGGAGCTTTTAGAGGTAACCTTTAGATAGATAGAGATTGATTCGATGTAAGTAGATTTGGATAAAACAATCAATACGAGTATAAGTTACGATTGAATACAATTAAAAAAAAAATATATTGCGAAGCCAGTTAACTTTCCCAATCTAGTTCTAAAACTCAACGATGAATGTATGTAGTTTGTTCAATCACCACCAAAACACAGACAGGCTTATTCCCAAAATACAAGTAAAAACATAAACATCACAGTGTAAAAGCACAGAAGGGTTACAACTGACGTAAAGACGGATTTTTAAAACACGCACCAACTTTGTTACGTATTTATTATTCAGAGATGCGGAGCGACGTATTGCATATAAAGATAAAGGATAAAGTTATATTTTGGCTGCGTGATGGAGCACGATTTGGTCTCGTTATGACGTTGAAGGTAAAATAGTTGGGAATACTTTTTACTGACATCAAAAAGGACGAGGTTCTCAAGTGAGACTGTTTTAATGTATGTAACGACTTAACTGGAAAGCTCACATAGAGATTCTAAATAAAAGAATAAGCTCGTCAGCCTATGCACTATATAAATTGTCATCGTTGATAAATAAAAATGCATTAATAACGGCATACCATGGATTAGTGGCGTCCGTGTTACGCTATGGAATTATTTTTTGGGGAAATTCTACTGATAAAGATGCTGCTTTTAAATCCCAAAAAAGATGCATCAGAGCAATGTTTCATCTAAATCAGACTGATAGTTGTAAGCCCTATTTTAAGGAACATAAAATATTAACACTTCCAGCGCTGTACATTTTAGAAATTGCAACGTTTGTAAAAACAAATCCAGAACTTTTTCGTCGTCTGTCTGATGTTGTTGTACGTAACAGGCGCGATAAAACCAGACTTTGTGTTCTACGATTTAAGACGACATTAGTGCGGAAAAGTGTCTTCGGCATGGCTCCTACTATTTACAATAAAATACCTAAAACTTTTAAAGTATTAAATAGTAATTTGTTTAAAAAGAAATTAAGAAATTTACTGGCGGAAAAATGCTATTATGATATCAATGAATTCCTAGCTGATAAAATCTGAATGAATGAATAGTAACCTCATAATCCGGGTTCCTTTCCAGGGTGAACCCATTTATTTTATGAAAATCTATAATTCATTTGAAAATAGTTTTATAATTCAAAGAATATGACGGTGCATAGACCTTGGTGCCATCCACTGAACTGAGAGTGCAATGCTCCTCTAGTGGAACGCCGACATTTCCCGCGAGAGGCGCGTGTGTCAGTTTTATCATCTGTGGTTAATGCAGCTTGTGCTTGGTGGATCGCCTGATATAATTATTATTTGAATTAAAGATGTTGATATTGTTTCTGGAAGGAGGCAATCGTGCAGGCCAACTGTGGATGTGTGATGTATTTGTTGGTCGAAAGGACATTGTCTTCGAAGGTAATCGTACCGGTCCAGCCTTTGTAATACGATGTCGATGTAGGTTGGGCATGCCCGTGAGGTGTTTGCTCTGAATATGTGTCTCTTTGTTAAAGGTATGACGGACGATTTAGGGCGCATTAGGACGTGCACATGTCAGTGTGGCCGTGACGGCGCATAGATCTTGACGCCACCGAACTGAGAGTGCAACGTCACTCTAGCGGAATGCCAACATTTCCCGCGAGAGGCGCGTCCGCCACTTTTATCATCTGTGGTTTATTGTGGCCATGCAAAAGTACAGACCGTTCACCGTAAGATGTCCCCGTAGTACGAACATCACAGCAGGAGACATCTTACGGTGAACAGTCTGTAGCTTGTGCTCGGCGGATCGCTTTCGAGTGAGCGCGAAACAAGCGTCTCCTTTTCAGCTTGGGCAAAAATGCTTTTGTATGTCCGGCGGATCTCTGGCTGTATCTCCTCTACAGATCGCATTTCTCAACCGATTCTCGTGAAATGATATGAGCAGGTTCGATAATTATGTTTGTTTTGTCTGTGTATCAAAATTTTTCAAGATGGTGGAGATATGAGGGTTAAAAACGTAAAAAAACACATATTTCAGCTATTTTGAAATATGTTCAAATATGTCAAAATACTTTTACTTATTAATACGCATAAACTAGCGAGGTATACCGCTTACAGAGCCACTAGTTATAATTTGAATTAAATAAGTTGATATTGTACCGCAAGTTAACTTTTATGTCCTCGCCCGCAAAACGTTGGTTATTATTGTGTGTCTCTAACTGTTGATGCCGGTGATATACCTCAAGTCTTGTTAAATATTTTTATGTTTCAGATGCGATTGCTCACGAAAATTTTAAGTCTTGGTTATTCAAATAGCTGCTTATAGTTTATTGGTTCCTAAAGGAGCTTGATCATGCTTTTAATTTAATTTTTAAACAATTAATTTCAACAATTACTGTTACGGACGCTGAGCCTGCCTACATTGAACTAAACACTGCGCAGGCGCGATCGCGAAGTCCCACTCCCTTTGATGCGCGGGATACGTAGTGTAGATATATAGATAGATAGATAGATAGACAGATAGATAGATAGATAGATAGATAACTCTTTATTGAACCACACAAATAAAAATCTTACAACTAAAAAAAAACAAAATTAATATAAAAAAATGTGTACTCGTACTAACTGACGTAACTTAAAGTTGTATATATATATATATACCATTCAGTCACCGGAACTTGAACAACATCGTGTAACATCGTGTTATATTGAACTACAATCTACATCGAGCCAGGAACAGAACATCACATACATCGGTAGAACATCGTTACATAGTGTGATGATTGAGCCGAATTAAGAAGAACTTCAGCGGTCCAGTGCTTATCCAGTCGAACGTCTGCCGCCCATCGTGGAGCGGAAACGGTGAACAGGAGCGGAAGCGACTGGATGAGGAACGTCTTCGGATGTTATCACTAGAGCCGCCAGCATCAGCATCTGTGCCGGCCGCTGGCATGGCTGCTAGCACCGGCCCGTCCGGAAACATTGAACGGAGCACTTTCTCCGTTCAATGTTGCCGGCGCAACGAACTGCGAACTCCACCCTGAAGCTGCGGCTGGCGGAGTTATAGGTGGCCGAGAAGCTTGCGGAACTGAGAAGGAAGGAGCTGGAGTGGAGGCTGACCTGAACAAGAACCGCTTAGCAGCTCAGGTCGCAACCATTGAAGATGACCAAAGCCTTCACGAAGAACCTACCCTGCGGAAACGCGACAATCACCAGAAGGTGGACGACTGGCTGCAACGAAAAAACTCCTCCACCTGACGGAGGGAGGGCGGGGACGTGCCACCCCTCCACGCCGAAAAGACACGGGAGGAGCCACGCCGAGCATGCTTTGAGCGCGCCGCCAGATCACCCACCTCAGGTCGGTCTGACCTCAGGTCAGGCAACGAGCAGCTCGCCGAGGCCATCGAACGGATGGCCAGACCTCGGCCCCACTGTAACGTTGATCTGCCCGTCTTTACTGGGGCACCAAACGAGTGGCTGCCTTTCAAGGAAGCAGTACGGGATTCCACGGCCCTGTACCATATCTCAGCTGCCGAGAACTTACAGCAGCTGAAAAGTTGCCTCAAGGGCGACGCACGTGACGCCGTGGCTGCATTACTTCACGCAGCCACCGATCTTGATATCATTATCGGAACAGTAGAACAGAGATTTGGGAGACTGGATCTCATCATCGACCGAGCATTAGAAGAGCTAAGAACAAGGTTCCCGAAGCCAGGAATGGCAGCGACCGACCTCAACACCTTTGCTGTCAAACTACAGAACGTCGTCTGCGTGCTGCAGAACATTGACCGGCGCGGGTACCTGTATAACCCAATGCTGGCGCGTGAGGTGCTGGAAAAGCTAAGCCCGCACATCATAACGCAGTGGTGTCACTACGCCAACAAACATCAGTCACCTTCGGAACCAGAAATCGTCATGCTATCTCGATTCCTCATGCGAGAAGTAGAAATGGCACTGCGTTTCACATACGCACCGGCAGCGACCTCCGCCGCCTGCGAAACGAGACCAGCAGCAACTAAAAAGAAAAGAACCGCCGTGTACAATACCGACGAGGGCGAAGAACAAGAAACAAAGGCCGAACAATGCCTTAGCTGTGACCAGACCCATGCGCTATATCAGTTTCCAACCTACCGGGCACTGACCGTCGCCAAGCGCTGGGAGTTGGTCAAAGCAAAAAGCGTCTGTTTCCGATGGGTCGAGAAGAAACATCACCGGTACAAGTGCAAGGCGAAACTGTGCGGCGTTAAACAATGCCGCCGCCCGCACCACTCAATGCTGCACGAAGACGCGCGACCTAACGCGCGATCAGCTGCGCGACCTAACAAGCTATCTGCTGCGTAACCCGAACATTCGCCGAGCCACAATGCAGCGGTTTTGTCGGTAGCACCCACCAATGCTACCGGCCTGAAGACCGTGATGCTTTAGAACGTCACAAAATAAAAGTCACGCGACCTAAAACTACACCGGCAGTCCGTCCCGAGCTCGCTTCTTCAACACAAACATCTGCGGGACCTGATGGAAGCGGAGGTGTGCTACAACCTGGCGCGCCCTCTCATCTTAGTGGGCATCGACCACTGGGAGCTCATCGTATCCCGTGAACTTCGCCTCGGTGGGCCAAATGAACCGGCTGCGTCGAGAACCCGACTTGGCTGGGTGGTGCACAGAATCACACCCCGCAGCCTGATCTATGAGCGTGCTGCAGGTGTACGCGCCCGACCAGCGTACACATGAACATAACCAGCGCCTGCACGTGCTTGTGGAAGCGCACTTCCGTATCGATGCACTCGGCGTCGCTCTCTAACCAAGAGTGAGCGACGCAGATCTACGAGCTACGAAGATATTCAAAGAGACTATATAGAAAACAGACAGCGGCTACAAAGTGGGCTTGCCTTTGCGGCGCGATGACGTCACCATGCCGTCGAACTACGGCGTGGCTCTACGGCGTCTACAGAGCATCGAACAAAAGATGGACGCCTGCCCAGACTTCGCGTACCAATAAACCGCGCAAATTTTAAATCTGTTGACTAAGAACTATGCGGCGCCATGCGAAGGCACTGAACGACGAAGCCTCCATCTCCTGGTACCTCGCGCAATTCGCTGTACAGAACCCGAACAAGCCTGGTTTTTGACCAACGACTTGTTTTGTTTTTGACGCAGCTCACCAATGTCACGGCGTGAGCTTGAACGACCAGCTGCTGGAGGGGCCAGACCATTGGCTATCACTACAAGAAATCGTCTTTAGATTTCAGAGAACGGCCGATCACCGTCACCGACAACATACAAGAAATGTTTCTACGAGTGAAGATCTGACCTGAAGACCTGCCCGCACAGCAGTTCTTATGGCGAGGCCGGGACCGAACTAATCCGCCCCGCCACTACAAGATAACGAGCATGATCATCGGTGCAGCCAGCTCACCTTTCATGGCGAACAGCATGCGCAATCATAATGCACACGTGCATGCGCAGACTCATCCACGCGCTCTAGCGGCCATTGCTGACAGCCACTACATGGATGACCTCGTAGACTACGCCGATGAAGAGGAGGCTCGCAGCACCATCCAAGAACTAGGCCAAGTGCTGGAGGCCGCCGGCTTCACGCTAGAGCTACGAGTGACTATGCCCACTCAGTTGGGAGCAGAGAGCCCTGATAGCAAGATACCTGGGCTCTGTTGGGACTCCGATAGAGACGAGCTGGGGTTCAACACCGTAATGCACCGCGTACCAGCCAAGGTGCGCGCGCAAAGCCGCGCGCCCATGAAGAGAGAGGCCCTCAGCGCGGTCATGACCATTAACGACCCACTTGGGCTGCTCAGTCAGTACACTATTTGAGCGAAGGTCATCCTGCAGAGCCTGTGGCGTCTCCAAATACCATGGGATGAGCCAATACCTGCTGAATAAGCCAAACATATCGCGGAATGGCTACGCCAGCTGAGCAAGATAACTAGAATATAGCTAGAGGGGCACACGCGCGTAGACCTATACATCTTATGTGATACGAGCAAGCAGGCGTTTGCTACGGTGACCTTCTGGAGGGCCATCCACCACTACGGCAGCGTGTCAGTCGCCTTGGTTGTTGCGAAAGCCAAAGTGACGCCATGACGTATGCAGAGTTTCCCGCGCCTAGAACTACAGGCGGTGGTCATCGGCGCGAGACTCGCGGACACTATCAAGAAGGAACATCGCGTTGAAGTCACAAAAACCAGCTATTGGTCTATTAGTAGTCCATTGGATGCACAACTACGCAAAGTGCTACACGCCCTTTGTAGCACACTGGCTAGGCTGGGCGAGATAGCGGAGTTAACTCACCGACGCGAGTGGAGATGGCTGCCTACCAAACATAACGTAGCCGACGATGCGACGAGATTGAGCCGCACGCCCATCGTCACCAGTGATCGCTGGTTCCAGGGACCCGGATTTCTCCACCAACCCAAGGAAGAATGGCCCACACACCAAGCCTTCACCGACCAACAAGATGTCCTGCACACTAGCGAGCAAGACGAACATACCTAGATCCCGCACACGAGCGAGCGGGATGAACATAGCTACCGATGGCTGCCTGAACCTTCTCTAAATACGAGACGCTGGTGCGGGTGGCCGCGCGTGTGCTGGTATTCATCGACGTATGCCGGCGCCGAACGACGCGCATGGAAGTAGATCATATTGATCGCGCTGAGAAAGTGCTCATTAGACGCGCCAAGATGACGACTTCAGAGCCGAGCTGAGGAAGATCGAGTCTGCCCGCCCCATCCCTAGGGCGAGCTGACTATAAAAACTAGACCCAGTGCTTGAAGTTGGACATCTGCGGGTGCGGAGGCATGTCAACGCATCAAGCACGCCCCTGGAGACAAAGCGGCCAGTTATACTGGACAGCCGCCTTCACGTGACCAAGCTCATCATGCTACGGGAGCACTGCGCCGCTGGTCACGCCAATAGAGAACGCGTGACGAACGACCTACGGCAGCGGTGCTGGGTCATTCACCTACGACCTACCGTACGCACCGTAGAAAACTGCTGCGCCCTCGGCTGAGTACGACGAGTGAGACCGCAGCCGCCAGCCACTGGGGAGCCTTACCAGCAAACTCGCCATCCTGCAAGAAAGAAGAAGAAAATGCTATGCAAGCTACGCCGGGGGCGAGATTTTACTGGCGCCGAGCCTGCCTATTAATTTGCAGGTTGCTTCAAACCGTTAAAGTTTATGATTAACAAACTATTTTACTTCTACCTAGTCTGTTTTCACCGTCTTTTAATCGACAATTCAATACATCAACAAAAATGCAATTAAATATGACCCATGAAGTCTCATACATTACGACTTGTCTAAATACACATTTTTGCGTGCAAATTATTAGGGATCTGTGGTTATATAAAACATGAATTTACAAGCTTAATATTACGTGTCACGTACATACGTACCGTGCGACCTGGGCTTAATCCCAAAGGTGCCAAGCTGGCACAGTGGATGTCAGATTTAAATAAATTTACGCCGATGGAAATATTTTGGCAGAATTTCAAGTGCAGTTGAATATCAAATTTTGATCTCTAATTATTTACAATTATTATTCAAATTCAAGATATTCTTCTGTGCCGTGGCTGCTTGTAGGAAAACGACTCGTACTGCACTATGCGGATACAGACAGACAAAATGAAAACAACGACGGGAATACATGATTTATTAAAACAACGACCCATCCAAACACATTTGTATCACATTCATATCTGTCATTTTCATTTTCACTCAACCACTATTCACTGCATTTGATCCTACACTCACTGTGCTACTTATAGGAGTTGGATTAACTTAAGTTGAAGCGAGGGAATACACAATACACGCAGAGCACCGTTATTAACTAATAGCCTTTAACTAATGTAATACCGTGTTGATAGGTCGATGGCTATGTTATTGTGGTCAGAGCAAAGGTTAAATTAGAAAACTTTCCAAGCACTAAAGATTTTAGTAAGTTTTGAAAGCCTTTTTAATAAATAATTGGTCATTAAGCGAATAAGAACAAGTTTGTATAAAATTTCAGAATATTTTATGTGAGTGGAAATTGGTCAATCAAAAATTGGTAGTGGAATATTTTGTTACGTTTAATAATCAGTCTGATCTCATCATTTCACCTGATGAGAATTACACATGAAGCAGATTCGAATCCTACAACGTGCAATGATTTGTGTGATGAGCAGAAATGTTTGTTTCCGAGTTATGGATGTAATATTCGTATCTCTGTATGTTTATCCGTTATCTAGTGCCCATAGTACAGGGCATCCTAGTTTGGGGTTAGGTGTGGAATTGTCCCGAAAAAAATATGATGGAAGTCATTTTTACCTGACTTTGGCGAAGGAAAAAGGAGGTTTATTGATTTTGACGGCTTTGTATGCCGCCTTCAAAAAACTCATTTTAGTCTTATGTTGTATTTATGCATTATTATTACGTTGGTAATTTCGAAAAAGTGATACTGTTCTGCCTCAATGGTAATTATTTTATTTTTTGTAGTGGTTGTTTACCAAATTACATTTTTATTATAAAGTTTTTATTTTTTTGGAAATATATTTTGTTTGTTAGTTTAGTGCTTAACTAGTTTTACATTATATACAAGTTATACGTTGTTAGTTACAAGTTTATAACCTTAACAGATTTTGGTGATAGAAGTCTTATGAACATTGCCTTTAGCCTTTTTAACTTCTAATTCTCTCAGCTTGCCGTCATGTCCAGGGAAGACTCTGGTTACTCTTGCCATAGGCCATGTCATGGGCAGAGTATCAGTCTCACGCATAATAACCAGAGCTCCTTCTTGTACATGAGGTACATTAAACCTTCCAATTAGGATGGTTTTGTAATACATTTAAATAATGTTTGGATCGATATCTCCAAAAATGCTGTTTCAACGTAATACATCTACGCCAAAAACTAAGCCTATTCTCAAGGATATCAGTTAAATTTTGCTCTGGGTAAGAATTCAGAGGAGCACCAGTGAAGAAGAGGCCAGCCGAAAGGTAGGACAAGTCCTCATAATCTGAAGACCTTGCGACAAATTGGTCTAGTATTCGAAATCCCTTCGATCTGAACCAAAACAGAATTCATTTCCTCGTAGGTTAGAACATGAGCTCCCAGGAAACTGCGAAGATGATATTTCGTTGACTTTACAGCACTTTCCTGGAGTCTTGCAAATACTGGTCAGTAATTTGGATTAAATTTAAATGTAATTCCTAATTTTGCAGTCACATTTTGAAACTGCATTTTATGATTTTTTGAATTATTTAATTTATACAGCTCAGATAGCTGAGTGTTAGCATATTTAAAGGACCCTGCATTATCACAATACACAACTGATGGTACATTAAGCTTTGCTATAAATCGTTTGAAAGAAGCTAGAAATGTTTATGTATCTAGGCTGGACGCTAACTCTAAGTGAACGGCTTTTGTTACGAAACAAACGAAAACAACAATATATCCCTTTGTTTTAATTACACTTCTGATCCTTGATTGTTTGATAATTATAGGGCCAGCAAAATCTATGCCTACTACCAGGATTTACTCTATCAGTGGGCAGTGATCCCATCAATTGCTTAAATCTGAAACATATTGTACATTTATATATTCGTTTTTTAACTAATCTTAAGCCGTTAATTATCCAATAATGTTGCTGAAGGCAACTAAGTACATGTTTTTGACCAGCTTGGAACAATTTTAAAAGTTCATTTAAAATAATAGATGGGTAACTGTCGACTCTATAAGCAAAATTATTGCTAGTCTGAGGATGCCATCTGCATCAGTAAATGGGTCAATAATGAGTTGTTTCAAGTAAGAGGATACCTGCCTGTCATGAAACCTTATCCTCATGGAAATACTTACTTTGTTCATTTTTTATGAACAAATTCAAGGTTTTGCTTGACTCTGCAAACGTTACAAAGTTTTTTTTTATGTTTTATTTGACCTTGGTTTTGCATTATTACAAAATCTTAATATATATGAAAGCATATTCTTAGCTTTATTAATATTGGAATATATTTCGAATAAGCTAGTGAGCAACGGTACCAGCTTAAATTGTGATGTTGCACACACCAGTTCATCCATCGAATGCTTAATCTCAGGTAAGTTTTTAGGTAGATTATAACTACAATTATTGAAGTTATAATCGGATTTAGATAAACAGGATGGTCCGAACCACCACCGTTGGTTACTCTGCAGCTTGCTAGAAGCAGTGCCCTTGCTCAGAATATCACTTGGGTTTTGAGCACTTTCAATATACGACCAGTTGAATGCATTTGTATATTAATTTATCATTTACTCTATTAGCAACATATGCATTCAACCTTGCCGCATCAGTCCTTAGCCAAGACAAAACTATTTGTGAATCGCTGAACACATTTACACTTTGGATATCAAGTTTTTTACTTAAAGTGTAAGGCACTTTCAAACTAAGCTTTGCTAGTAACAATGTAACATTTAATTCGAGACGTGGTACTGCAATTTTTTTATCTTTAGGGGCTTTTGATTTTGAACAAACAAGTGACGTTGTTACCTTTTATTGTTCGTTAGTCACCCATAAGAAGATTACGCAACCATAGCCTTTGATTGATGCATCGGCAAAACCAATTATTTGGGAGAATTTATTATTTTCAGGACACATTTATCTCGGCACTGTTATCAGCTCCATCAGTTGCAAATCATTATAAAATGTTAGCCATTCCTTTAGTAAAATAGGTGGGGAAACAGAATCCCAATCTACATTTGACTGCCATAGCTTCTGCATGATGATTTTGGCTTGAACAAAGACTGCCCTAGATATCCCAAGAGGATCAAATGATTGGCTGATGTAACTTAATATTTGTCTTTTAGTTCTAGGTATTTCAGCTGAGGGTGAGCTCAAAATTTTTAAGAAATCTGTCTGAATATCAAATTTTAAACCTAATGTTTTTATATCCTTATCTAGCTTCTCCTCGCCAAAGTACTGCTGCTGCTCAGGAATGTCATACAAGATTATTTTGTGATTAGCAGACCATTTTTGCAACACAAAAATAGCTTTATTTAATAATTCAATGAGCTGTATTTTTGTATAATATTTGACAAACTTTCCTCAGTGTGAAGCACATCGTCAACATAAGTTAAATTTAAAATAACAGAACTAGCTAATGGATATTCATGATATTCATTCATTCATCTCTAAATCTTGTAGCTGGTTCATTTATGCATCGTGCAGCTAGGTGTGACGAGCATTTTAACCCATAAGTTACTGTATTCAATTGGGTGCATTTGATTTCTTCGTCTGGGCTGTCCCTCCGGATAATATTTAACAAGGATCTTGGTTCCTCTTGAATTTTTATATTGCGGAACATACGCCTAATATCACAAATAAAGAAATACTTGTGAACAATAACAGGATGTCAAACAGTTCCTGTTGGACTATAGGCCCGTTTAACATTAATTTATGCACATAAACCTTCTTACTTCCTTTCATTGATCCGTCAAAAACTGTGCGTAGAGCTGTAGAAATTGCATCTTTCTTCCTAACTGCAAAATGAGCGAGCAAACATACTGGATATTTTGAAAGCACATAAAGATATATATCAATGAATGAGCCATGTCACAGAATAAATAATAGTACAATAATAGTACAAGTACAGAAGGCTAACTGAGTAAAGTCATTTAAATAAATAGCGACTCTCGCTACAACGCTATAAAGTGCAATTTAACTCGCACGGCGCTGCGAACTTTCAATTATATTTACCTAGAAGGCGCTCGCCCACCGCGTGCAGGCTAGAATGCAACGTATCACAACGCGCGAGAACTTCCTTGCTCTACCCGTTTCAGAATCGCTCTGTCCCTTTTTCGCTCGGTAGGGTTGTATTAAGATATGACTAGGTACTTGTACTACTAATTATTCTGTGATATGTTATGACTTAGATATTGTAACAGAATAAATAAGTAATAATGTATTATGTTATTACTTATTATTATAAATTAAAATAGTTATATTACATACAATGACATTCTTCTCAGAATAGACCTACTACCTCATTTTTACTACCACCTATCCCGTTTTCAGAACGCCGATAAGTTTAGTGAGATACCTACCTACGTGTCATTGGTTGATTATGATTATATCCTATAGGTATTGCACTTTGATGAATAAAGGTGCCTGTCTGAATTCCATGCTTTTTAATGAGTGAAAAGTAGATTGCTACCTACGTAATAAAAGGTATTAAAAGTAGGTAGGTATTATACGAGACATATATTATATAAATTCCTAATTAGTTGTAGGCTACTTACTAAGTTAGCACAGTAATTCATTTTCCGATCAACAATACCTACTATAATCAATTATAAAATTACGTTGATCGATTTAATAAACGACTTTATTGCTGCGCGACTTTATTCTTCTTGGTACTCATAATTAAAACACGAATAAAGTTTGTCAATAACTTTACGTAAGTAGGTGCTCTGTCGCCAAGTACAAGGCGCGGGACTCATCGAGCGCACGCTTGACACTCGACTGAACGGACCCGAATATTGGGTCCTCGAATTTATTTGTACTTGTTGCGGAGTGCGACCGCTCTGGCCATGTCCTAATTCAATGAACTCGAGGATGAAGCTTTTGTATTCATTGTATAGTTGTTCATCCTTATGCAATTTTGTCTCTAAATTTAAAAAACTTTTTAATGATAGACTGAGTAAATCACCTAGTGTGCTGTTTATCTCACAAAGTGGCACTTTAGAGGTATTGAAACTTAAAAGTGATTGTTTTCTAATTTGACAGTTTTTTCCAAAATATTCCTCACAGTATCAATAGACCTCAGTTCAGTCGTATGTCCCAAAAATATTATTTATGTTAGAAACATGAATAATAGTTTTAGGTATAGGCTATGTGGCGTCTGGTGGCGTCACATTCAATTGAATATATCGCCCTTGTATGGCTCTTAAGTTTTAAATTTCTGAAATGTTTGAAAACTCTTGTTTTATTTTATGGCAAGAACCGATGTGAGTTTTACTGCTTTTATACATCGGTGAGCAAGACAGCAGCAGCTTCAATACTTAGAATCCTTTATGTGGAAGGATATTGATGTAAAGTAGGTATACATTTTTTTTCTAAGGTATAATTATGTATATGGTTCTAAGATTTATATTTAAATGATACGATATAATATCTCATCCAGTGATTGCTGGAAATGCTGCGAAATGTATCAACAATATAAATTACAAACCCCGATTTTGAATTATTCATAACTGACTTCGTCGATTCAACATCCCTATTCTGAGAGAATCAGAGTTATCAACGCCATAATCTGAAGATTGACGAAGGAAACGCAACGACATCGTTTTTTTGAGAAATTTGTTTAGGATTTTGCCTACTTGTTTGGATGTCATATTGGGATATACCCAATAATGAGACAGTACAGGCTAGTATAGTCCTGTAGTAGTAGTAATAGTATATTATGCTTGACGCTTGTTAGTTGCTGTAATAATAACTGATAATAGGCTTGAGCGTTTCGACTATATGTAACAGTTATAATATAATCTATAATATTATGCTTTACGCTTGTTAGTTAGTTGCAATAATGACTACTGATAATAGGCTAGACAGTTTCAACTATTAGGTATGTAACAGTCATACTAATATTACTATTTTACCTATATGAAATATAGCTAACTAATGGTAACTGAATTAGACATAACTGCCAAACCCTTACCTTCACCTCCAAATCGATCACCAGCATGCCCGATACCTCCCAGAATACAGTTATGAATTACACACGAGAGCTCAGATACTCTGGACCGTGACTAATCGTTATGTCCAGGCATCTTCATCCATCATGAGGAACGTGATGTGTCATAGCCCCATTCAGCCTCCGTGATTGAGAGCCTGAGGATCTTTGATTATCGGGGAAATGGTGATACTGTTTTTTGAGGTTCTTGAGGTACATATCTAAATTTATATATTTAAAATATACACGTTTAGAAGTCCAAAGTTCAAAATGCATAAAATTAAAATATTGAATCGTTTAAAGTAGATAATTTTATTAATTAGAAGTATAGAATACCGAAATTTAAAATATAAAGCCCACAACACATCACATTTCAAATATATAATGGGTAAAAAACATTAGTCAATAAGTTCAGAATATATTATATAAAACAAACATTTATTTAATCTAAATACATATCAAGTAATTTTCAATTATCTATGTAAAACCAACATGTTTGCGTACTGTCAGAGTATAGTATCTAGATATTTCGATCATTCTAAATACCGTACTTTATGGATATTTAATATATTCATTTGAAAGATAAGGATTTTGATTATTTAAAAGTTATGAATTGTATAAATATGTAAGTTTGGCGAATGAGGTTCTGGTCTCTGGTGTCTGAGTTTGTCGAGGGCCTCTGAAATGGCTTAACGACTGCAATTATTCAATAATAGCTGGGTCCGACAGCTCAACATACCTTTCGAAGCATGGAGCGATGGAAAACCGCACATAACTTAGAAAAGCCATCGGTACGGAGCCTAGGACCGAACGCGGTATCGTTGGATTCTAAGTTGCTCTATGCCATCTTATTGTACCTTACTTAAAATTTGTGAGAGTTTAGATGATCAGACGTTATTTCCTTATACGTAATAATGAAACAACTGAGTAGATTTAGTAAAATTAAGTATCGTGTCCATGTCTTGGAGCACTTCTACTTTTCGAGTACTTTTCATACCAAAAAAAAAACATTTTAAAACCTTCTGGGTTGCAACCTTTATATTATTTACTAGCTTTTGCTCGTGAATTTGCATGGTATAAAGCGATAAATGTATCCTACGACCTTTTTCAGGGTTCTATCTCCGTACCAAATTTCAATAGATTGTTAATGTTAACCGAAAAGTTAACAAACAGGCATATCAGACATAGACAGAGAGGCAGAGCTTTTCTCTTTTATCATATTAGTTTTGTTGGAGTAAGGATAACATTGTTGGATATCCAAACCAATATATAAAATTGAAACGTTGTCCGTTTGTTTGTTTGGGGAGCTTTCACGCCAAAATGGCAAATATGATTTTGATGAAAAATTGTAAATAGGTATTGTACAATATAGATATCAACATAGGGTACTTTTTATGCCTGAAAATTGTAAGTTTTCACGGGAAAACTGGAAAATGTCGATTACTAGCTGTGAGGAACGGTTGCCATAGAATTTAAATAATAACAAGTCTGTAAAAGCATCAAGAGCGTTGGTGCTATGCTTTTGCATTGCTTTTTATTATCCTAGAAGAACATAGGATGCTTTTTTTTCGCGATAAACTTTAGTCCACGTAGACGAAGTCGCGGGCGAAAGCTAGATATTTTAGAAATCAGAAAGAATGAGCTCATGCTTGGTCTTGCTGCATTCTGAAACTCAGATATTATGCGGAAAATATTCTCTCAATTTCTTCATGCACATGTTTTTTTTTTATACAGCATTGTGATTCCGACATTGCCCGTTTGAAATAGAAACTCTGAAAATCAAATCTCCGAGAGCCGACTAAAACAATTCCCTTTCACTTTGAGAACGGAATCAGATTTTTGATTTGGAAATTGTATTAACTTCAGACGGACGCGAGGTGAAGGCGAATATTGCAGAATCGGCTTTTACGGATGAAAGCGGAAATATGTCTGGACTTCTGCAGGTGTAGATATCTGAACATAGTGAAGTGACTGTAGTAATTCTATTTCATAACACTTCTCAGCTCTCTTCATATTATTATAATAGTAAAATCACAATAATATCACATCGCACTTCACACATAATGTATTATAAGTGCGAAAGTTTGTTTGTTCCCCTTTCACTCAGCAAATAAGCGACCGAAGGACAGGCGTGATATTTTGCATAGGTACTTCGAGGAACGCAGAGTGACATAGGCTTATCACCATCATCATCCACGCGGCTGAAACCGTGGGGTGCACCTAGTATTTGATCATGTACTTTACTATCTTCGTATACCTTCATAGAAATTCTTCGAAACCTCACGTAAGCTATCAGATAAACTAACTAGCCTTCAATACTTAGTACCACACTTTTAATATCTGTCTGTTCGCACATCATGTTAAAATTACTAGACTGATTGCGATGCGATTACCACTGATGGATAGCTTGGGTTTTGATTTAAAATACTTTTTATCCCGGAAAATGGTAAATTGCCACGGGTATACTGGAAAACGTCGATTACTCGCTGTAAGGAATGGTTGCCGTGGAGACGAAATAATAACAAGTACGTCAAAAAGATCAAGAGCTTTGATGATATACTTTTGCATTGGTTTTTAATATCCTAGATGATAAATTTTTAGCATAGGATAAATTTTTCGCGACAAACATTTGTCCGCACGCACGAAGTTGCGGGCGAAAGATAAGTATTTAATAAATTGAAATGTTACGGATGTGTCTAAATGTTGAACTGTTGATTTGTTCTAGAATTTGGGCTAATGCACACTGCAACCAAGCCTGTTAACATGTCAAACGCATTAAAATATATGTACAAGTGTCAAACGAGGTTGTTTTATAAAATAAAATGATATTAGCTTGCTATGGGGTTCTGAGCAAAGCAAATGCATGAACGTTTGAAGCGATCCCTCCTGTGTATTTCTGTGTTTAATTAAGTTACTTGGCAACGTGCGGAGAGGAGCTTGGTTTATGCGAAAATCAAAATGTTTGGCTAAGGGAGTTTGGGCATTATCTCACTGACAAATTTTACTACTATATCATTAATAAAAAAAACTAGTGGCTGCAAGGTAGCCACTAGTTTTTTTTTATATAGCTTGAAATTGAATAAATGATGATGACGCACCAAAAAAAACAACGACATAAAAATACATATATTTGTCGAACCTGCTCGCAAAATTTCACAAGAATCAGTTGAGAAATGCGACCTGTTTTTTACGGTTTTTAACCACCATATTGCTGTCATTTAAAAACAAAATGAAATACTGAATCGACCCAAAAAAACATATAATTATTAAACCAGCTTACAAAATTTCACGAGAATCGGTTGAGAAATGCAACCTGTAGAGGAGAACAGTCGGACATCCGGACATCCGCCGGACATACGAAAGCAGTTTTGCCCAAGCTGAAACGGATACGCTTCGCTAGCGCTTCGCGCTCGCTCGGTCAAATATACCGGTGTTAGTTCGGTGTTATGTTGGTGTGACTATATTTTTTATGCGGCACCTTTACTAAACTAATAGATTTTTTACAAATTTTATAAGTACTGGAATTAAAACTTTAATATGAAGAAGGCACCCGATGATGATGATTTCAATAGATTGTTCTAGCCCATGTCTACATAGCTACGCTAAGCCTTCATTCTGAAATAAGGTTTGAAGAAGTATAAGGTTTATAATAAAAGCATTGTTTTTAAAGAAGAATGCCAGCTTTCAGCATCCAAGACTTTTAAATGTTAAATGCTTTAAAAAGTCTGTCTTAGCATTAAGTCATCCTCTGTACACTGTTTTTGTGCATAAAGTATTAAATAAATAATAATAAATAAATAAATGCCGCGGACACGAAATCCACATTATGGACTATACAAAATAATATAGTTAATTCTTATTAAAACAATAACATTCGGGAACTGTTATAACAAAAATAATCAATCAAAAGGAATAGAAATGACCGGAAATTGCAGTGTAAGACTTTAAAATTTTAAATGCTGCGGACACGAAATCTATCCACATTATTGACTATATAAAATAATATAATTCACTCTTATTAAAACAATAACATTCAGGAATCATCATTTAAAAAAAAAACAAATAATATGAATACAAATGACCGGAAACCGCTATGATTTGATACATATTACGAGTACGTATTTACGTGTTGCCACTATACACTACTCATAATTAGTGCAAATGAACTTTAAATCGATGTAACATAATACCAATTTAAAAAAATACTAAAGACTATCTTAGTTTATTCTTATAGAAATCATTTCAGTATATCATTTTATGATATTATTAGTAAGTAATAAATAAAACTAAATGCATACGTATTTTTTTATCCTGCTTATACATTAAATAAGTATTTATTTGTTGTACAAACGTTTCGGGAGTTTAGGTACCAGGCTCATGACAAGAACCAAGAAGGCCCAGGGTTCGATTCTCAGATTGACTACCTAAGTACCTAATATTGTAGCAGGTATAGGTAGGTAATAATACTTATAAATGATATTTAACATAATCGTAAAGTGTAGGTACCTACATCATATCTTAGTTTAATATTATATTTCAATAATGGTCTAGGCTATTATATTTCCTTGACCATAAACCGTGTCATATTCTAACGAAAGTCACATAACCTCAAAAGTTAACTTTATTTCCTAAAAACTAGTTTTTGAAAAGTACCCATAAAAAAACAGAAAAAATTACATTATGATTTAAAAATATAAATACTGTTCAGTTGTGTCCGCGACAATTTTACATCAAGCCTAAGTCTATGTGAGATCTGGCTTAGTTCTTTATGTTCATGAAATTTTAATGTTGTTGTGGAATAATACAAACTATTTTATTTTTTTAAATGGAACTAATATTTTTGTCTTTTCTTAGGAAAAAAACACAAATCAAGTCACCAACTTTTATGGATGACATAGTTTAAGATTGCTACTCAGTAGGACAGTGGATGGTGACCAAGCGATAGTAGCCGAGAGGTATACTAATGTGCATTAGAAGCCCACAATACCGGGTTCGATCCTCGGCCAATATCCTCACTTATCCAAGTAATAAATAATAATAAGTAAGTAGTAGTATATTTTATTATGTTATTTATATGCGGATTTATATCGCTCTATGGTTCAGGGTGTCGGTCCTGGTCCTTATTAAATGAAAGCAATAATTGAGCTATGTCAGAGGCCCTTTGGTAGCCTGATAAACTCTGACACCAGTGACCACGAGTCCGTCACCGAAGCCAGCGCAACCTCGTATCAACGACTGGATAATTACTTTATTTTTTTACAAGATTTGATTGTATCGGTATTATTAAATTCGTAGGATATAAGTATTTCAATCAATGATTTTCTCTATAAAATGTGGATTAGATCCGTGGGCCACGCTCTAAAATCTCAATGAAAATGTAAGCTGATTGAACCACTTTCGCTCAGTCCCGTGCGGTCTGCAACGAAGTCACACGTGCACGCGACTTTACAGGCACCGCAGGCGCGTAGACGTCTACGCATATATCGTTTCGTCAAACTTAGAACATAGTAAAATTATGTAAGTTCATCTCTTTCTGACAACAAGTTTATTTTTTCATAGAGCTGAATGACGTCTGACTAGACGAGTAGATCATACGCTTGATAGTATGTGTCACGCCTACTCGAACAAGTGCAGTGCAGGCTACATTTCTTATTGAGTGGTAATTTTAAGTCCAAGCATATGTTGTCCTATTACGCGCCAATTAAATAAATTAACGTAGTATAGGGCTACTATTGCACGCAAATTAATTTAATTTTATATCAGCACAAGAAAGAAAAAACAAAATCATCCAGAAGCAACCTCGAACAGAATATACAAATTAATTTAACTCTCTCAACACAACGCAACGTGACATCTTCGAGCTCTGAGCAAATAAGTTATACATAATGTATTCTTGTGTGAGGAACAGCCAACTTTGTAAGGCAACTGTAGGTAACTTTGTATAAGGTAGGCAAATGAATATTAAGGCAGTCTTGAAGTATCGGAGCGGGAGTGTTTGAAGAGATTTCATCATACCTTAAGAATATTTTAGCATGTGAGTTCTAGCAGTGTGATACACTAATTTTACTTAAGTTGCGCGCCTCGAAGCCTCGGATTCACTAAAGGACAAAATCTTTCGTGACACGTGTCGCTACGTTACTGAAAACCATTCTTCATCATCATCATCATCAGCATGTCAGCCTTTAGAAGTCCACTGCTGAACATAGGCCTCCCCCATAGAGCGCCATGACGAGCGATCTTGTGCCACCTCCATCCACCGACTTCCTGCGATGGCTACAATGTCGTCGGTACATCGTGTGGGGTTTCCCTACACTTCGCTTGCTTTTTCGGAAGAGATCTGTCAAAGAACTCTTAGTTCAAAAGGGTAGTGGGGTATATGTAGTGTTAGTCCATTAAAATCATGTAGACCGCTCTTTAAATAGCTGAAGATTTTGACGTTAACTAATTTGGATTTTTTGTGATGGAACAACCTGACTGTTTTAAAAAATTGAACGAATCCAAACTTTTTCAATGTGCTAGTCGTGATCCAACCAGGTTAATGATGGCCAATTGCAGAACCGCTTTGTCATCGGAACTGTCAGGTTATGGCCATCATAGATCCAAAAACGATCAGGGAGCCTTCCAATTAGACATTTAAAAGTTAAACTACATAAGTAAATAAATAACAAGTAAAACAAAAAAAAACTGTTTTGTGTTATTGAAGTGAAACTTCTGCGATTTCCAACAAGGATACGTTAAAAGTTTAACGCTACCATGGAGGCCTTCCTATTTTCATTTCCACATTACGAAGTTTCACTTCTTCCGCGCGGAGGGACTCCACGATCGTTTTTTATTATTGTTTTATTTTTGTGTCTGTGTGTCAAATAAATGTTTAATTTCTTTCTTTCATAAGTGGCAAACTGCAAAAATGTTATTAAAACGTTAAGTTTTTATTTTATTTAAGTATGTATATTTTTTTTGACGTTGTATTGAATTATTGTAATTGTATAATTAATAATTAATTTTATTCCATAGTTTTGACATGGCCAAATACTATTTAATTATGTTCCAATGGAAAAATTTGCGTCACGGACAAGATTCGAACTCGCATACTGTGCCTCAGAGCGGCACATGCCTTTACCAATTTGGGCACGGAGACCTATGCGTCGTCATCCAAATCTTTCCACTAGCTTCTTTGAACCCGTTTTATGGGGACGGTAACGCTATCTATTGGTAGTGTTACGAGCTACCAACCAAACACGGCTAATATTGATTAACTTCGTGTCTGAAGATAACGCCTCCCAAATCTATATTTTATTATTTTTATAGCTGTTAACGCCTGCTTAGCGAAAATATATATAATAATTAAAAAAAAAGGTAAGAAAATTATTATATATATATATATATTTACGCTAAACAGGCGTTAACTGCTATAAAAAAAACATAAAATACGGCCAAACACTACCTAATTTTCATATAATTTTATTTGTGACATTTTTTTTCTACATACGATTAATTTACTTATAATCTTAACGATCGTAAACTTTCAAATTGTATTATTTTATTATCGAGTGTAATAAAAATGAGTAATATTAGACATTTCGGGCGAACTCGGGCGATGTCGACCGACGCCGCTTGACATCTAGCCTAGCGACATTTTTACACCGACGATCTTGCTTCGCGAAATTTTTCATGTATATTTTGTTTTTTTTTTCTAATTGAATTTTGGGACTATTTCAAGCCCATATGCAATGCTTTTAAGTGGATAGAGCACGCACGCGGATTCTACAGGTTTTGCCTTATATTTTCCGTGAAATTAGCGTTTTGCGAGTAAACGTTTCTACCGTAATAAACCATAACAAAATCCAATAACTCTAATATTTTTTTATTAGTCACGGAATAATCTACGTGTATAGCTTTTTTTTAATAATTTTTCATTGAAACAGTACCTACACGAAACGCAAAACGCAAGTTCCAAGGAAAATGTAAGGTAAAACCTGTAGAAGTTGCGTGGATATACGGTACATTTTTTCCATATGTCGCCAGTGGTGACGGAGCCAGTGGCGACAACAGGGAATATACGGGTTCGTTTCCCTTTTGACATATTATTATATTTGGATTGGAAGAGCATACTAGCTGCGCCAGATGTTTGCGCAGCTAAGATACTAGGAACAGATCCAGATCAAGTTTTTTTTTTTTTTTAATCTCAAAATTTTTAAGGGACTTTAGTCACTTAGTGACTATGTCAGCCCCGTATATGTAACATTTGTACCTACATTCAAACAATATCGTAAATCATAGCATATAGGGCCCTGGCCGCATCGCATGTAGGTGCAGCCAGGATGACCTGAAATATACTGATATCCTGTATGTTTAGTTCAAAATTGTTGATCATATATGTTCTCATAGACTCGCTCCGTGCACACTCGACCAGAAGGTGGTAAACATCTTCTGGGACCCCGCAAGATGTACAGTTAGGGGAATCTGCCCTCCTCATAAGATATAGGAACTTGTTGAGTGGCATGAGTTGTTTTACATTTATCAACTCAAACAACTCATCTCTTATAGGTGCTCTCCGGACACACTCCATTAGAAAATCGTAAACTTCTACAGCAACACCACACAAATATGGGCGAATTATAATATTACTAACATAAATAATGTATATTTTTCATGAAAATATCGCGAGATATCTTGCGAATTTGCTCATCATCGCCTGACTTCGCCCGACATCAGTAGCGATGCGTGTTGTGGGACATTATGCTCAATGAATACGAAGTTTTAGTCAGCGACACTATAAGCTTAACAAAGCTTTTCAAATATAAGATACGTAAAAAAAACCGAGCGAGCGCGAAGCGCCTTCGTTTCAGCTTGGGCAAGAATGCTTTCGTATGTCTGGATGTCCGAGATCTACACTTATAATAAAGTTAATACTTTATTATAAGTATGGATCTGGTAAATCCAAGTTTTTTTTTTCTTATTAGAAAGAAAAAATCTATACAAATAATAACAATACAATATAATATATTTTTTATATTCGGCACAATTCACACCAATTACCTAGCCCCAAACTAGGATACCCTGTACTATGGGCATTAGATAACGGATAAACATTCATAGATACGAATATTGTACATCCATGACTCAGAAACAATCATTTCTGCTCATCACACAAATAATTGCACCTTGCGGGATTCAAACCCACGAGTAGGGTCTCTAGCTACTAGACCAACCGGTCGTCAAAGAAGATAATTTAAAAGAAATGGTCTAGGTTACTTAAAATAAGCTACTGAAGAAGAATAGATCTTTTTTTTTAAATAGCGTCTGTCTGTTTGTCTGTTTATTTGTTTGTTAGCTAGTTTTATCGTCTGTATGTTTGTTCGCGCATCACTTAAAAACTGCTGGACCGATTGCAATGAGGTTTTTCACTGTTGGATAGCATAGGGTTTGACTTAAAAACTGATCTATTCTGATCTGATACCCCAAACTGATCCATCACTAATTATTATTAAAATAAAATTCCGGCCTGATCCATCAAACTATTTATTTCCATTCCGGTCGGATCACGCGTGGTTGTGATTAGATAGTAAGGATAACAAAAAGAAACATATTATAGACAAAATCACTCTTCATTGTAATTCACTCATAACCAAATCCATAGTAGTTTGCATACAGACATATGTTTATAAACAGTTTTCATGTTCAACCTATGTAACCTACCTAGTTTTGTAGGCGCAATTCTATGAAACATACAAGTTTTTATTTGTTTGCATACTGCTATGTTTCATAGCATTGCGCCTAAAAACTAGGTAGGTTAGTTAGGTTGAACGTGAAAATAGTTTATATACAAATGTTTGTTACTTAAAATAGAATTAGAAATATTTATTTTTTATTCAAAAAATCTAAATAGCGTTAAAAAATTAGAGAGGATCCGACTGAAATAGGAATTTTATTAAATATTACAATTTTCTAACAATCCTCTAATAACGGGATCAGACTGGAATAAAAAAATAATATTCGATAAAACTGATCCACCAGTGCTGCCCCTGATAGTTGAAGGTGCATCTAACATTTTTTTCCGGATTTGAGTTACATGTATTGCCAGAATCAGAAAAAAAGGGCACATCTGCCTATATTTTTAATATTTTTCTACCTTGTTTTGGTGCGATTTTAGCACAACTAAATAAGCAGCTTCTGCTCACCTAATTACACCTTATTGAAGATAAAAAGACGAATTTACCAGCTTTGGTTTCTACAAATATGCAAAGTACAAATAGTACAACTGTACAGTAAAAAATACAGAGAACATTTTGCTATGCCACGCGAATAACGACAACAGTCACGCAGACAAAATAAGCTACGGTAACAAAATTAATCAAAATTATTGCCCTCAAGTCTACAACTGACAGTAATAATAGTGTTCTTTGTGGTAAAGACCACGCTCTTATCACCACCAAAGCCAACAGCAGTAGCAGCAGCAGTAGCAGTCTTCTGTCTATAAACTTCAAAATACTATACCACGAGTCTACCTGAAAAACATGTGTGAAGTCACTTTTTAAAGAGTACTCAATACTATAACGTTCAAAACTGATTTGAAGTCCAGTGCTCTGTGTTTTGATGTAACACAGAGCACTGGACTTTGTAAGAATGAAAAACATAAAAACTGGAATTCCAAGACCACTTATCAAAACTATATAAAGGAATTAATGAAAAGCGTAAATCTGAGATAGTTAATTAGTTACTTTCTCTAATGCCAGAGAACTGAAGGGCCGCTAGTAGCGGTAAAAGCCTCCTCCAATTGCTTCCACTCGAATCTTTGTCTGGAAACTCTGAACCACAGTTTCCCGACAACTTTCGCTATGTCTTCGCTCCATCTTTTAAAGTGTCGGCTGCGCTTACGTCTTTTATCTCTCGGGACCCAATTTGTCACAATCTGGACCCATTTGTCCGCTTCTACTCTCTGAATGTGACCTGTCCACTTCCATTTTAGCTTTAAGATTTGTTCAATAACATCTTTAGCTTTCTTTTTTTTTTCTGATGCTAGTATTTCTTACTCTGTCTTGGAGTTTGAGGTTCATGTAGTTTTGTTCCATTCCTCTTTGGTAGATTCTAAGCCATTCTATTTGCTTTTTGGTTAGTGCCCAAGTCTGACAGGCGTAGGTAAGACATGGCACTAGGCAGATATTCATTGCTTTTGTTTTCAATTTTATTGGTAAGCTTCCCTTGAAGATTTCCTTCATTGCCCAATACTTATTCCACGTACTTTTTATTCTTCTACTTATCTCTTTGTCTGTGCATGATTTAAATGATATGACATGGCCGAGGTAGATATAATCTTTCACGTACTCTAGAGGTAATGTGTTGATTGTGATTGGAATTTCGCTTCTGTTTGTAATAACTTTTGTTTTTTTTTTCGATTTACCTCTAGATCTATCGCATTACTTTGTTGGCTGAGAGACTCCACCATATACTGCAGTTCTATGGGCTTTTCAGACAGTAAAACTATGTCGTCTGCAAACCTTAAGTGTGACAGATATTTGCCATCAAGCTTGATTCCCACTTTATTCCAATTTAACTGTCTGAAAATATTTTCCAAAACTGCGATAAAAAGTTTTGGCGAGAGGGGGTCTCCTTGTTTCACTCCTCGCTCTATCTTGAATGACGGGTCCACTGATTCTAATCTCACTCTTGATGTGCTGTTCTTAAATATTTTTTTAATAAGTTCTATGTAATCCTTATTTATTCCTTGTTGTGTTAAAGATTGCTATAAAGAGTTGTGAGATATAGAGTCGAATGCTTTGGAGTAGTCTATAAAAGCGATGTATGGAGGCTTGTCGAACTCAGTATATCTTTCCATTATTTGTTTAACGGTGTGAATATGGTCTACTGTTGACTAGTCTAAATCCTGCCTGTTCTATTGATTGATTCTCATCCACCATCTTTGTTATTCTTCGAAGTAGTGACGATGTAAAAACTTTGTATGAACCAGCCATTAAGCTGATAGGTCTGTAGTTGATTATTTGTTTTAGATAACCTTTTTTGTACAGTAGCACTATTTTCTGAGCATGTCCATTATTCTGGTATTTTTTCTTTTCTAAAATAAGGTTGAACAACTTAGTGAGTGGAGTGACTAACTTGTTTAGGCTTGATTCGTTTGTCACTCCATCTGGGCCGGGGCTTTTATCGGTCCTTAATTTTTTTATAGACAGTTCTACTTCACTTTCCATAAAATGTAGAGCAGGATCGTTGTTTCCCGTCCAGTCTGCAGTCATGTTTATGTCATCTTTAGGTCCACTTTTGTATAGGTCTTTGTAGAATTGCGTGGCTATTTTCATTCTGTCGTTTCTTTTTGTAACTATGGATCCAGATCTGTCAGTCAAATGAGTCATTAACTGTTTGGTGTTGTTTAATTTTTTGTAAGCTTTTTTAACTCTTCCTGTGCTTTCCAAATATTTATGTAATGTCTTAAGTCTGTATTTTTTTTTAGATTTTGCTTTATTTTCTTATTTATTATCTGTATATGGTACTAAGTTTCTGTTTCTCTTGTTTCGTTTTCCTTATTTTTTGATTCATGTCTTTGGTTTTTAAGTTCTTTGATATCTTCAGTAATTATTGACTCTGAAATATTTATTCTTTTAGGAGTATTTGAGTTCTTAGAGCATTTTATTAGATTCCTTTCCAATATATCGTAGAATGATTGAACTGTTTCTTCATTTGGTTTAGTGTAGTTAGAGAGCTCTTTTTCAAAACTATCATAGCCTATTACAGTGCTTAGAGGGCCTTTTCTGTACTGTTCCCGTGAAGGTTTCTTTTTTTGTACAGAAAGAGTCATCCTCACCATTCTATGATCACTGGAATGTATCAATCTACTGAGTACTTCTAGGTTTTCCACGTTTTCAGTAGTATTAGTAGCTATAAAATCAATTTCAATATTAATTTTACCATTTGGTGATTTCCATGTCCATCTGAGTTTTTCCGACTTTTTGAATATAGTATTAGTTATCTTTAATTTATATTGGTGACAGAAGTCTATATACATTTGGCCTCTTTTATTTCGTTTACCGTAACCGTAGTTACCCATTATCACCGGATTCTGGTTGTCCTATTTTTGCATTCATATCACCCATAAAGATAATATTACTAGTGCGTTATCGATTGCAACATCAATATCATTGTAAAAAAAAAACACCGTTTCATTTGCGTTTTCAGTTGGTGCATAAACTTGTATTAATGTGTATATCTTATCTTATATTTTTGTATGTAGTAAAACAACTTTTTCTGATATTGTGATGAAATCTTGGACTGTAATATTTAACTTTCTCTCCTTTTGTTTGTCCGTAGTAGTACAAAACGTAGTTATTTCTATTTTCAATGTAGACTCTTTCTCTTCTTATTTCTGAGATGCCAATAATGTCCTATTTTATTAAAGATATTGCATATTCAAGCTCTACTAATCTCGTTTCGTTCGCTAATGGTCGAACGTTAAAGGTAGCTGTTATAAATAGCATTTCTTGGAGGGTGGTAGTCTACTACCCCCGCGGTGACCAGCCGTTCTGAGGGAGTTTTATTGAAGTGTCCAAATATTGAAGGAGTAAGGCGTCAGCTCAATATCGGAGGTTGAAGGAGAGACGTTGCGTCTGCTCGCTATCGGAGGTGCGATGCTCAGGGGGCATGCATGGACCGGATTTTCAACGTAGATTCGAACGCTGCTTGCGCAGGTTGAAAACTGTATATATATATATATATATATATATATATATATATATTTCGCCTCTGTACGAGGCATCCTCGGGAGATGTACTCATCTAGTATTGTTTTTTTTTATCATTCTCCTTTTGATCTTAATTTACGATAATTTCGTTTTTGGTAAGGGTTTGTTAGTAGAGGTTTTTAAATATTATATTTTTATTTTTCCATTTATCATTTGTCTGACTAACATTTTAGCGGAAGTAAGCTACATATTTTTACTTCATTCATTTTTAATGAGATATTCATAAAAAATAAATTTTGCTACTTTAATTTCAATGTTCGCGCTGCAACGCTTAGTCACGTCTGTGTGATGATAGACCACTATGTTCGAAACTATGTATTGTGTTATCAATGACGAAATTCAACCACAGACAGAACTGAACTTAGTAGTCATATTGTGACGTCAGTACAGTTTCAGTTATTTGAACAACAATATTCATAAATATGAGCTACAAACTACAGTATATATATATATATATATATATATTAATTTATAACTATGAAAAACGCTTACATTAGGTCCACGCTTCCTAAACTGCATTTTAATATTACTCGTTTTATTAGTCGACCACTAAAAAAATATCAACTTCTTTAATTTTAATGCAATAGATTTATAATTTCAAGGGTTTATATTTTTTGTACATTACCAAGAAGGTACAAAAATAAATATATGTAATTTTCATAAATGATTAATTAATTTCGAAATACGTTTATTGAACTGCCGTAGCTTTTTATACGTGAATACCAAATGTAGGTATGTTATAGGGAGCTTGGTATGAGATGCCTTATTTCAACTGAATATCTCCAGCTGTTTCTGAAAAACGTATCATGTCGGAAAAATAAACAGCAAGGTGTTCTTATTTTTATTCTTATTCGAGATGGGGGCGGTAAGGCCTGCACTGACGTCCCGCTTGGGGTGTATTGTGCATTTCCCCCTGCCAGCCTCTACCCAAGCCACCCAAGCTCCTTTATGTACCGGAGCACGGCTTTAGGTCGCTGGCACAGCTGTTCCAGTGATGTCGCTGTAGATGGTGTTAAATTACTAATATTGGAGTTAGAATTTCGTTGAGCCTTTTCCACTTTTCCCTGTTGTAAAAGTCCAGTTTTTAGTCTCATCTCTTCCGTGGCTTCACAAAGCAAAAGCACATGCTCCACAGTCTCCTCCTCCTGCATACATCCACGGCACAGAGGACTATCTGTGGCTCCAGTTTTATGCAGCTGGTAGTTTAGGTTGCAATGACCCGTGATGAGACCTACCATGAGACGAAGGTCTTGCCGAGTCAACAACAGCAAGGTGTGTTAAGGTTTCGTTTATTTACTCTATGCCACGGAACTCTAAAAATGTGGTCAGTTTATAGTTATGATTCAACAACGATGTGAATTCTATTGATTTGGTCAGTTTTTGTTTGCTATGACGTGATTTGTGTAATTTTTTGTGGTCAAGACGTCATATTCAGCTAATAATGAAAGGTTTGTTGAACTGAGATTCAATTGATCCTTTTTACGTTAAAAGTATCAAATCACTGAACCTCTTTTAAAGCTATGAAAGGTTATAGGCAAAATTCAGGGACTTTTGGTTTTATTTATCTTTTTATTCTTGATATGCTGTCGTTTCATCATTATTTCAACCTCGGTGATAGGATAGGACACTTCAGTGTCATACAAATATATCTCAATATGTAGGTATGATATATCCGTATCCAGCTCAGTCTGAGCTGGATACGGATATATCATACTACTTAGTCAGTACCTATCCGGGATTTGGTCCAGGCCGTAGTTAATTTATTTAATACTCCAAAGCTGAAATTTCAACTAAACATAATTACCAATATCAATATCATCATCATCATCATATTGTTTTATGCTATGTATTGACATAGCATAAAACAAAGTCCCTTTCCGCGTCTGTCTCTCTGTCTTTCTCTTTTTTTGTTATCTGTTTGGCCGCTAACTCCTTCTAAACCACGCAATGGATTTTGATGCGGTTTTCCCCACCAGTTAGATAATTTTTCACGGAAGGTTTATATATAACTGTATTGTCATCACACATACTCTACCAGTTAAGAATATTAAACATGATAATTTTACAGAAAGAAAGAAAGAAAATAATTTATTGCCACAAATCACATTGCACGACGCCTATTTATAATATGCGTCGTTGATAATAAATCCGGATTTCACGACCACAAATTTATAACGCGCTACATAAATGATTAAAAATATAAAAAACGATTGGCCTACCTTACATGAAAAGTAAAAAAAAGTGCTCCACGTTGAATACCTCGGTATTTTAAAATTATAATCAGGTATCTAGACTGTTTTTTCTATTTAATTTGGTTCTCATATTAAATACTTGGTCCTAAAGTGACCTTTTTGCCTAAGTTTTGAATGTCCACACCTCGTCAACCTATAATACTAACTCTAATTTTAAAAATAAACGTTAACGCATCATACGATTTACTATCAAAATTGCAATGCGGTTTTCATAGCTGGGTAGCTTTGGGTCCTGGCTACGGAACCCTAAGTCTATGCGTGTCCGACACGCACTTGGCTGGTTTCGATTTTATGATCATTTACTACTTACTATCAGGTGGGCTACCTACCTACTTTGCGTTATTATTAACGCAAAGTAGGTAGGTAGCCCACCTGATAGTAAGTAGTCACCGCTGCCAATGAATTTACAAAGTGATAAACACAAAATAAAGGCAATATAAACACAAAATCGAATGGATTTACTCAACAAAACTATTTATTCTCAAAAACTGTTGAACCAATATTGATACGATTTATATGGGACTACCTGGAGAGTATACCCTTTCAAAAAAATTTATTTTTTAAATCGGTCCGCAATTGACGGAGATATGGACTGACATACATAAAAAATAAATAAATAAAAAACATACAGCCGAACATATAACCGTCTCCTTTTGTGAATTCATTTAAAAACAGAATCATAGCCGGCGTTGCTTGCTCTTCTCTGAGTAATCTTCAAGCTTCTTTTAATGTTATTTTTGAAGTTTTTTTATGTACGAAATTAATATTTATTATATCAAATTAAACATAATCGAAGATGCCTAGGTTCAGCAGTGGACGAACACAGGCTGGTGACGATGAAGCATAATCCACATAAAGCGAGTAAGCCACAGAAATATAGATGACCATTATTACCCTCAATCAATATAATTAATCAGCTAACGCTACCAGCCCCTCTTGCTCCATAAGCTTCCGTAATACTCTATTATCACTGATAAATCCTTTCAAAAATCGCATATGACTGTAATTAGGGGACAATTTATTAAACCATTTTTTCATTACGGTTTAGTGGACACTTGCCAAACTAATTGGCACTTGAAGGCTTGATATATTATAAGCCTATCCAGTCAGAGTTAAGATTGGTTGCCACTATTTAAACATTACCTACTTAAAGTCGAAGTTTCCTTAATAGGAGAATAACCTCACACGTCAAGTTGCTAAGTGGTAAGTACAAATTATAAAATTTGATATATATTCACTTGGGTTTTCAGTGGAACAAATCAAGGTGCCCAATGATTACGATAACAGAAGTTTTATCTGCCTTAAATTCATAGTATATTTGAATACTGTAGTAAATCAAAACATACTATGGTATCGTGAAAGAAGTATAAATCTGTTCAAAATCAATAATCAGCTAATCCTTTATAGCAACCGAATCACCTGGTGGTAGGCTTCGGCCGCCGGCTTTTTATTTTTGTCAAAGCCAAACGACATGTCGTTTTCCATCATTATGTTCAGGGAAGCCGTCTGGATGGGTATATTAAACAGTTGTGCTCGGAATTATAGTGTTTCTGCGTCGGAAGCTGTTCTCTGCTGGCCGACCGCAAGTTGTAGGGGGCCCAAGTAGTAGTTTAGCCAGCTACGAAAGACTGCCCCGCCGCTTGTGTAAAATCCTGAAATGATTCATTGGGCTGGCTGACGACCGGATATGAGGAACTGATGAATTATTTCAGGGAGGTTTGGGCGTCCAAAGTTCTCCAAAGTCGTAGTTATTGCCTTGACTTCCGTGGGTTAGCCATCCAAACATCTCCTATGCTATTACTTGTCCAACCTATTCACACTAATCATGAAAAAAAGTCCAAAGAAGAAATAAGTTTAAACGGCAGATGCACGTCCTCACACTCAAAGTGGATCTTGCAAATATTTGTGGAATTCACTCCAATCTCCAACCGGTCCACTATCATCTGGAGACCTCCAAGCCCCACTTGTTATTCTTGTCGGAGATGCAGACAGGATGTCCAGCTAATACGGCATACTTGGATTACCCAGGCTATGTCTTGGAGCACCTTTTTATCCCAAACGCCGGCGTTTGATTTTCGCTTGATGATGACATAATGCTGTCTCCGTCTCCGAAATTTTCACCTGCTGATGCCGACTGAACCAGACCGATACTCCATGTCAGTATCCCTACCTCTTGGTAGCTCTGATCAATGTTCGGTTAAGTCCGTCTCTGTGTATTCCCCACCTGATTCTAGCCGTATAGATAATAGACGCGTGTGGAGATACAACTCAGCAGATTGGGATGAGATTCGACAATTCCTTGCATTGTACCCTTGGCGGCAAACATAATTCACTTCCCAGGACCCGTCGACTTGCGTGTCTGCTGTTACAGTGGTAATATGTCAGGCAATGGAATATTACATTCCATTCAGTGATAAGCCTCTTTTCAGCAAATCTCAGCCTTGGTTTGGATCCGACTGTGGTCGTGCTGTGG
The DNA here is from genome assembly GCA_946251855.1 of Alsophila aescularia. Taxonomy (NCBI): domain Eukaryota; kingdom Metazoa; phylum Arthropoda; class Insecta; order Lepidoptera; family Geometridae; genus Alsophila; species Alsophila aescularia. The sequence goes on along the minus strand of OX276383.1, from coordinate 44,725,556 downwards.
CTCTAAAGCATACGGCATATCTGGACTGGGATGATGCTTGAAAGCGCAAATCCTCTGATATTCGGGTTATGAAATAAAGATTCAATGTTGCCGCTAAAACCTGCAAGAAGACTCTTAGGAAGGCTCATTTAGATCACATAGTTCGAATAGGGGCCAAACTGACTTCATATCCCGTGGGTAGTAAAGCATTTTGGTCCCTGGCCAAGTCAGTCAATGTGAACTTCTGCCGCCCCTCACTGCCACCATTGCTGAAACCTGATGGATCACTGGCTCACACTGCTGAAGAGAAAGCTAATTTATTTTCTTTTCATTTGCAGAATTTTCACATTTAGACGCTACCGGCAAGATACCCTCCTGCCTTTATCATTGCGGGCTTTTTTTGCCCGTTATACGCATTCGCCAGAAAACGTATAACGGGCAAAAAAAGAGTTTCTCAGAATGCTTCGAGCCCTAGATGTGAACAAGGCCAGTGATCCTGATGGCATTCCAGCGATTATGTTGAAAAACTGCGCGCCTGAATTGTCTCCCATCTTAACGCGTTTGTACCGCCTCTCCCTTCACACAGGTAAAGTTTCGAAGAGCTGGAAGCTTGCCAATATACAACCAGTACCTAAAAAAGGTAGTCGTAATGATCCGGCCAATTATCGCTCCGTCTCGATAACCTCCTTACTCTGCTATTGGCATACCTTGAGGACAATGATCTCCTCAGTGACTGGCAATACGGATTTCTCCGCAACCGGTCTACTCAAGGTGTGTACCTCAAGGATCGGTTCTCTCGGCTACACTGTTGTTACTGCACATTTACGACCTTTTGAAGCCCGGTACCTTTGGGTATGCAGATGACAGTACTGTGGTTGAGATAAACAGTTCCAATGCTCAAGCCAGCTGCGATGCTGTCCAGCTTCAGAGAGAGGTTATGGTGGACCGTTTAAATTAAGCCTTAAAATCCGTGTCCGATTGGGGCGATGCTAACTAAAACGCAAGCGTGTTTGTTTTCTGCTAAAAAGAGTCCTCTTAACCGATCTCCGCCTTTCCGTAGTGTAACAATACCATTTTTTTCCTTTTTTTTTATTATGGACTAGGCAATCGTTTGACCACGATCTCACCTGATGGAAAGCGATGATGTGGTCGAAGGTGTAGCACGCTTGAATAGTAGAAACCTATTTTTTCTTGACTTGAACACACCTGGGTTATAATTTACCGGAAACACTGACGAGGGCAGGGCATTTCACTCCTTAGAAGTTCTTATAATAAATTAAGAAGCGGAACGCTTCGTTATAGGCAACCATTGTGGGTGTCAAACTCACATTAAACCTGAATTTTGGGTCTTACATTGAATCCAAAGCCAAGTATTTTGTCTAAGGTTAGGCGGTACTTAACACCGGGACAGCTTTTGAATCTTTACCAAGCACAGGTACGATCTTTTATGAAGTACTGCTGCCACCTCTGGGACGGTTGTGCCAAGTATCAGCTCGAGGCTTTGGCAATTGAGAGACGTGCTATGAGGCTCATTGGAGATGACACTCTGGTAATGAGGAAGCTTCAAAGTCTGGCGCATCGACATGAGGTCGCAAGCCTATCGGTATTCTAAAGATTATTATATTATATTAAGCACTATGGAGAGTGTGCACAAGAACTGCACAATCTGATTCCCCCATCACCTTTCCATTACCGTACGACTAGACGATCGGAAAAACGCTATCCTTTTATGGTTGAAATACCTCGCACAAGAACGAAGCGTTACGCTTCTTCATTTATTATAAGAACTTCTAAGCAGTGGAATGCCCTGCCCTCGTCAGTGTTTCCGGTAAATTATAACCCAAGTGTGTTCAAGTCAATAGTGAATAGGTATCTACTAGGCAAGCGTGCTACATCTTCGACCACATCATCGCTTTCCATCAGGTGAGATCGTGGTCAAACGATTGCCTAACCCGTGATAAAAAATTAACTTAATATTTCAGGATGAATGAAAAATTAATCAAAGTCAAAGTCAAGTATTTCCTTTTTCTCAATCACTTTTACAAGTCAAATCTCGTTGTTCATAAGATGTAAAATATTAACATCTTATGAACAAGAAGATAAACAAAAAAATATTATATATATATATATATATACCAAATCAATAACATTAGGTAAGCTAAGTATGCTTTGAGTTTGAAAAGGAAAATCGCCCTTTCTTGACCCGACTCAAAGCTGAATCTCACACGGGTAAAGGACATACCCTTCCGACATTACCGTTGCTTCAGAAATACACCCGTTAGAGAAAGACCATCAATAAACTCAGCAGGGAGGTAATTAATTCCATTTATGTCAATTTTATATTAATTTTACATATGCCAGAAATTATAACACACAATGTAAATGACAAATGTAAAAGAAACAAAAAACAAACTAAAAAAAACTAATAAGAAACCAAGCTAGACCAGTCCCAACGAGCAGCAGCCCCTCACTAGTATGATATTTACACAACATGTCAAACAAAATAATATCATTAATGCAAAACATTGAAATTCACATTCATAAAAGCGAGTAGAGCCAAAAATGTGTGCAATTAACAACAGCGATGATTATGACTTCAACAGTTATACCTAAGTATTTTTTTAAGTTAACGTATTAATTCGGTAACGCTAAGTTACAACGTGCAAATGAAAAAACCTGCACCTTGTGAACGAAGCCAAATGGCACTTGAAGAGTTTCAGAAATGCTGCCAATTATACTCACTAAGTGACTCTCGAAATACTCGAGATTTGTTAAGTAAGCGATACTGATGAAGTACTTTCTACGAGATCTTAGAGGTGTTTGTAATTTGAGCATTTTGTGCAAATAATATTTTTCTAAGAAACAGTGAAGGCGTGATATCGACACCTTTTGTTTGCACTTTAGATAGATAACTCATTTTAGTTACAAATAATAGCCATGGCGAACGTATTATGTTACTAGCTGTGGCTGTGGCTTTGCCCTCTGGGACATTTTCCTGGGATAAAAATACTTTTGAAGCTATAAAGCATTCATCAAAATTTCTTCAGCCGTCAAAAAGATTTTTAACGACTGCTCGGCTTCTACTCATTGGATTGAGATACGAAGTGCACCAGATTTTATTTTATTTTAAAATCTACCACAGAGAACTACAAGAATGGAAAACTAAAGCTATGGATAGTACAGGATAATATGTATGGGAAAACCGGCAAAAAAAGTCTTTAAGTGATGCGCGAACAAATATGAAAGATAATAGACAAGACAACTAGACAAAGACAAGAAATAAACTAATAAGAAAGAAAAAAAAAATTAAGTTATTTTAAGTTTCTTAGACCAAATATTATTTTTTTTCATCTTCAAACAAAACAGGCAGATATTTAATTATACAGAAATATAACATTTCAAAAAATGATGTCTGTCTGTATGTTCGCACATCACATAAAAATTACCGGACCGATTAAACTGTGGTATTTACTGTTGGATAGCTTAGGTTTTGATTTAAGATCTGGTATATTTTGTATCTTAATCCAATAAGGAAAAACCAGGTAATCAATAAAAAAAACTATTTGACAGCTGAACGAATTTTGATGAAACGTAGTATAATGTTCTTTATAGGTTTTTTTGGTCCTGGAATAACACAGGAAAAGAAATAACGCAGTAAATGCGAGTCACGCGGACAGCCGGCATAGCTAGTACATAATATATTCGGCAATTAAGGTGTTGTACTGTGAGTAAAAGTATAATATTGCTTCTATTTTGCGCCACAAAACTTTTTGCTTGAGAATTTACTGGCTTCACAAGAATTTATTGGCTCGAATTCCGAAGCCACTTGAGACCTAAGAGAGACATCGCCGATGAATAAAAACACTACTCCAACTTTGCAGGCAAGTTTCAACTCTCATAACTTCGGAATACAATATTTCCGCAGCAACTTTACATCGAAATTATACGGTGCGATACGATGTCGTAATAATATTAAAAAGTCTCTTTATGTTGTTCTATTACGTACATGCACATTATAGTTTTTTATGCAACTATATTTTAGACATTTAGAAGAAAAATAATAAAAAGTGTTTACAACTTTATAAAATAAGATATGTAAAAAAACAATCATGTGCGAGTTGAATTCGCGTGGAGAGGGTTTCGTAAGATTAATAGTTATTGTAAGACCATAGACTTGTTATTGGTTTTTCTGTAATCTATGAGTATCGGAAATACGGGGGGTGGGGTAGGGGAACGGTCAATTTTCATCCATTTTCTTAAATAACTTTACAACTATTTAAAAATTACTAAAAAATAATTTGAGACCCCACAAGTTATCCACATGTTCCAATTCATTTATTTACGTTAAACGTTCATTGTTTTGTTTACCAAACATCAATTTATTTGGTTCAGTAGATTTGGAGAAAATTGCCTGTGACAGACGGACAGACAGGGAGACGAGTGATCATATAAGCCTTATAGTATAAAGATATATATTTTATTTTATTTGGACATACAGGACTTTAAAAATAGGAACAATAAAAACATGAACATAACATGAGGCTTCAGTCCTTAAGTGGTTCCATGACTAGTTCAAATTTAGGCGCTGAAAGTCTTTATAAACATTTTGAAACTTTACACGCCTACCTACGTTCAAAAACTATGGCTACATATGGGTGATAAATAGAAACAATGGTGCCAATTCGTTTGGCACGAACTAGACTAAACTACGCTAAAATTAAGTTTAGTCTTTTTCCAAGCCGCTAACAATGCACTAAACTAAATTTTAGTTTGACACACCTAAATTGATTTTAATTTCTCAGTTTAGTTTATTGGTATTTTTCTATTCTGTTGTACGTCAGTTTACGTATAAAGGTGCCTCCACACAACCCTCGTGCCGAAAACTCTCAGCAAGAAATGAAAACCATAGACAAAAAGCGTGGTCTGTGTGAGAGTGCACGGCCGCTTTTTTGTCGTGAAACGTCTACTCCGCCTACATATCTCGAGTTATACCGAATTAAAGATCACAAAAAACTGATTATGAGCGGGACACCCGCGGCTTTGCCCGCGTGGTCATTTCTCTGGGTTAAAAGTAACCTATGTGTTATTTTAGGATCAAAAGTACCTACTCGTATAAGGTATAAAATACCAAATTTCACTCATCCGTCGAATATGTTTTATCAATTGCTCGGCTTCTATTCACGGGATTGAAATAAAAAGTATACCAAAACCTTTTTTAATTCGAAAACCTTGTTTTTACGTGATGCGCGAACAAAATACAGATATGATTTTGAAAAATGTTAAGTATATTAGCTTATCTAAAGTTCATTGGCTTATTTAGTCCACTAGACCATTTTTAATCGACTTCACGGCTGTATGTATGTTTTTTTTTTCTTTATTATTATTTTCTTTGTACAGACCTTTTGTTATTCACTGCTTTAGTATAAAATATTTATTACCTCCGAACTTGAAAAGAGAGGGGGGTTATAAGTTTAGGGTGTGTGTGTATGTGTGTGAGTATGTATGTATCAGTGTAGCTGTCTGTGGCATCGTAGCTCGCAAACGAAAGGACAGATTTTGATGCGGTTTTTCGGTTTGAAAGCTGATGTGATCGAGATGCGCATGCGTGACCGTTAAAGTGAACGTGTATTCATGAATGTCACACTCCGAAGATTAAAATAGAACTTTCAACAGACCTAATGCGCATGCATGACCGTCGAAACATAACCAGATTTCCGTTTGATAAATGTACTAGTTTCTTTGAAAAACCGGATCTTTGCGGCTGTGTTGGGCGCAAGGCCGTTTGTTTGTCGTGAAACGTCAACGCCACGAACAATTTGATCCGGTCCTGAAAACCTCTCGTTTGCTCTGTGCTGGAGTTCAAAATGTGTATAATCTTTATTTTAGTACACTCTCCGGTTGCTGCAGACACTTTTGTAATTACACCCCATTTTTTAAAATTTGTTAGTCTTAAGTAGACTTTTTGCAAACTTTTCAAATCGAATTGTTTTTTTTCTCAACGAGATCTTTACCAAAACACTGGAATCAATATGCTACCCTTATTAAATCGCGAGTTATACCGAATTAAAAATCACAAAAACATAAATTTCGCTGATTTTGCTCTGTGAGTCCTGCCTCTCCCCGTAATGTTTAATTTATGTATTTGGACAAAAATTAACATTACATCATCGAGCTGACAATAAAGGCCATTTTTTTAAATAATTACTAACTTTGACGAGATGGTCAAGTGGCTCGCCTGATGGTAAGCGTCACGTAGGCCATAACAGTTGCAGTGCCACCCAGAAAAATGACACCTACATTCAATCTCTGGGACTTATATAGTTACACAGTTATAAAGGCGAGACGATATAGCCCTTTTCGTGATAGTCCACTTTTAAAACCATCACCCCTATGTTTCGGAGTGATTTTAATGATGTTTAATTTCAAAACTCCCACACTGTTTGAAACATTCGATTGCGCATGCGCATAGCGGCTTATGAAAAATTATATACAAACGTCTCACTCACACACCACATGTCTCACCACAGATAATAAACAACAATTTATGATTACACTCATTCATTATTTAAACGTGGGCAACACTAGCAATTAAATTTAGTCATTGTCAAAATCCAATTAGTCCTGTCACAATGATGTCATAATTTAGTTGAATTAACAACAGATAAAATTTTAGGAATCACTAAAATAAAATATATTTAGCTTTAGCTTAGTTTAGTTTAGTGAGTTGCTCAACAGAATTGGCGTCATTGTTTAAAATGACAGCCTGGCATGGAATTGAAACAAACGAAAAAAAACTCAATGTCATGCAATATTGCATCGCGATGTCTAAATAAACCCTTATTCTGCGGTGGGTTATTCAGAAATGAACAAGTTTTACAACAGAAGTCTGCTAAGGCAATAAAGTTTTCGGTGAAAATTCGGTAGAATTAAATGCAAAATCTAATAGCGAGGAGAGAAATCGTGACCACCTGCAGACGCCGAGCTTCAATCATAAAAACTTATAGCCAAGTTCTATTTTCGTTGATTAAAAATAATTTAATCAAATGTTTCAACCCTTTGTTTAATTTCAGCTGGTTTCGTTAATTTTAATTCAATTTGTGAATGTAACCTTGCGTAGCTGCTGATAGAGAGAGAAACCTTGCTGCCTTGCTTTCCTACCAGTTTAAACTAAGTAACTTTGCCGTGCATTTTATCGAAGTTTACGATATGTGCTGCTACCACAGGATATTCCATATTAGATGGACACGGAAGGTGACGAAATAGAATGTTTTGCAACGCGTCAGAAAAACTCATGATTTTTTGAGTAGGAAAGTTCTTTACCATCAACAACGAGAAATATACCATCTGCTCCAACTTATCACTAAGGGCAAAATAAGAGGTAAACGACGCGTTGGAAGAAACAAAACCTCTTGGCTGTGGAACATCCTAGAATGGACGAGCATTGCCAGCGTTGAACATATGTTTCGCTTGGCACAAGTCACGGAAAATTTTGCTGAGCTGGGAACGGAGACCGAAACAAAACTAATATTGCACATTTTTATAATTATTGTAAAAATCAATAAGAATTATGAGAAGAGCGAGAACAGAGACAAATTATATTATTATGCATTTTCATACTAATCTTATAAATGCGAATGTTAGTGAATGTATATTTTTGTAACTTCTTTATACTGATACGGCTCAAAGACTTTTGATAAAATTTGTAACGTCTTGGAATAGCACAGCATACTTTTCATAATCATTACCACGGGATGCAAAGAGAATACAACGGTCGAGCGGACTAAGCTATCGGACCACGTATAGATAGGGCATTACACGGGACGCAGTAGATAGAAATAATGTTGGGAAAAGTGACTGGAGTCAAAGTGACAGGTGTCACTACTGATTTTAATATTTTTGCCTAGCTTCAAAAGTGTCAGGGTTCATCGTATTGAGCTGGTTAAAAACCGACATTTAGGGTTTCTGGAGTCCATAATTACAAACTACAAATAACGAAGTCAGATTTACAAGAAACCGAAGTAAATATATATGTCTATGCAAGAAACCCTTTTCATGATTGATGGGATACTTTTCATCTTCATCATCCATAGACATATATATTTACTTCGTAATCATCCCTCATTATCGACAACGTGGATAATACCGCGAGAAAAAATTGTGTATTATAAAAAATATGTCCACAAATATGAGAGTGGAGCTTTCATCTGATTCCAATTTTGTCGTCATTTTTTTTTCTAAGATACAAGAATTTTTAAATTGAGCCATCTGAAAGTCACACACATATATAAAACTGTTCAACATTTACCGTTGAATTGTTGACGCCTATAAAGAAACCATACCATTCGAATGTTTTTTTTTTAATTTAATTTCTTCGAAAAACAACGTACTACTAAATTATATAGGTACTGTAGTTATGTACCTATATTGCTATTACAATTAGTCATGCAAATTGCAATTTATCTCATATTTCAGCGACGAATGACCGCGCTGCAGTTATAATGCTGATAAATATTCAGTGGGTGATTTTCTGCTCCGCTCGGTGACACTGTCTGTTTTCGATTAAATATTAATTTAGTTAATTATTAAATGTAAACGAGTCGCGAGACTTGCATTCAATTAAGAGACGGGATTAGAAATTATAAAGAGGATTTTGCTAATATCATAAAATGGGCACACGATAACCGAAATATAATAAATATGTATTGCTAAAATAATACGTTTGTATTCACCATACAATAAAGATATAAAAGATAATATAAAAATACTCGGCCACTCGTATAATGCACGCTAGTACAATTAGTTGTCAAAGAAATATCCTAGAAGAAGTGAAGCAATTTAAATATATTCGCCTCACTATAGATACACATTCTTCATGTAAAGAAAAATGTGTGAAATAAATGTGTAAATAATGTGTGTAATAAACTTACAATTTTGTTAGGTTTTTTTATCAATTATCTAAAATGTTAAATAGAGGCATCCTGTACAGTGTGTATTACGCATTAGTTGATAAGATTATCAGCTATGGCTTGAGGTGCTACGGGCTTACGTTCTCAACATACCTACGACAAGTTAAGTTAAACACATACAAACTGGAATATTAAAAAAAACAAGAAAGCTAATGAAGAATTAAATAAAGAGTACTACAAACTTTTCAAAATATTTAAGGTATTACCAGTAGATAGTAAAGTACGTTATATGATTATAATGGAACACTTGCAGATCACTATATTTAAATGGAAAGAAAATTTATCTATCTGACTGGAAAGCAACTAAACGACATCTGGCTTTCCAATAAAATTTTAATAATTATTATTGGCAACGTAAGCGGAAATAGCTAGTGCACACATTGTATAACAATCTATCTAGCCAATTTCTCGATATATATGTTATTAGACATTCATGTAAAGAGGCTTTGAAAAAAAGGATATTATATAATATTGAAGACTAATACAAAGATTTAATGTCTTCAATCTGCATGATATTAAGTTATTATATAATTAGATGTATTTACAAGTCCTTAAATGCCTACCTATATTAAACTTAAATTAATGACATAGTTATAAAATAAAATAACATGAGAGTCATCACCTGCCTACAATCTACTTTGCAGTTTGGCAGAATATTGTTTTGTATATTTGCTATGTATATAAATGAATAAATAAAAAAAGTACAGTTCTATTTAACAGATATAATGTTGTTTGGTGTAACAATTTACTTGGGTCGTCAATCAAAATGGCAGCACCACGAACAAAACGTGGTGTGCGGCGCCCGCATCTCGGATCCATGGCATATAATAATGTGATCAGCAATGGACACTTCATCTTGAACATTTTATAGGAGATTTTTCTTTGATTAAAGAAGTGAGGCTATATAAAAAAAATTAACAAAATAAAAAATATGTAGCTTACTTCCGCCAAAACTGTAAGTTAGACAAATGATAAATGGTAAAATTAACAAAAGTAAAACCCCACGCTATACAAACCCTACCCAAATTGAAATAATGTAAAATATAAATGAAATGAAAGCTAAGGCCAGGAGGCCACAAAAAAAAAAAAACAACTATATAATACAAAATATAAAACCCCCACGCTAAACAAACCCTACTGAAATACAAGTATCGTAACACATATATTTATATACATATATTATAAATACCAATAAAAAACATATACCTCAATCCAAATACCAAACGTCTGACATCAATACGACACGTGTTTCGCCTCTGCACGAGGCATCTTCGGGTGATGTTGACTCGTCGAGTGTCGAGTGCTCTCTCTTTCTCTCAGTCCAGTATATTCGTGGGTAGGATTTGTTTAGCGTGGGGTTTTACTTTTGTTAATTTTACCATTTATAATTTGTCTGACTTACAATTTTGGCGGAAGTAAGCTACATATGTTAACGTGAAGGGTGCGCTGCGACTATTCGTCTCAATATTCAGGGAAGTCAAAGTGCAGAGAAATTTCGTAGGACGTAGGGAAACCATTCATATTGCTCTCCATCCATTATTATGAGACTGATGACGATTATAGCTTTTAATAAAATATAAGTTCAAAAACTAAAAGCAGACTACGGTTGGGTAGAAAGACCAAGGTTTAGTTTGAACACATAACCCACCCATGGTTTCGCCGTAGTTGGGTAAAAAAATAACACCCTATACCCGAAGACGAATCGATTGTTTCCTTGTTTTTCAAAATCGGACCAATAGGGGCGATGTTATGGTGGAACATTCACATACCCACATACATACATACATACATACATACATACATACATACATACATACATACATACATACATACATACATACATACATACATACATACATACATACATACATACATACATACATACATACATACATACATACATACATACATACATACATACATAGACTGTTTACTTCGTTACCTCACTTCGTTTACTACTTCGTTCCTTTGCTTCACCGTAGTCAGATAAAAAAATTACTCTGACCTATAAACTTGAGACAGTCAGTCACATTGCAAAAGTAATGATGATCTTATTCGACTTAAAATAATCTACATTCGACATTGTAAACCCATTAGGATGGTTTTTATGTCATATCCATTTTTTTTCATTTTTTTTCGTCATATCCATTTGTCCATGTGTCTGTCCGTCTTTCTGTCTATTTATCTGTCCGTCTGTATGCCACAGCTATTTTATTTAGACACTATTAACACTACAAGGTTGTAATTTGGCACATGTAACTTTGTTGGCTTAATTCTTAGAAACAACTGGACCGATCGCGATGCGGTTTAGTTGGTCAGGTTCAAATCTTAGCTATGGTACCTTAAACACAGAACATGTTTAGTGAACTACTAACGTTCGTGTTTAATATAGATTTAGTCGGTTTTTTCCTTGAATGGGTAGACCTTCAGTGTCTTATATATAAATATTACCAAAACTAGTTAAGTAGGGATTTAGTAAACATGTTGAAAATGTTTATTTTTTTAGTTTATGAAACATTCACATGTATATTGGCAACACCACTGCTGCTTCGTGCATGACTCGGTCTGTTTGTGAGTTTATACATTTACACACACGATGGACCAACGACATTGTAGCCGTCGCAGGAAGTCGGTGGATGGAGGTGGCACAAGATCACTCGTCATGGCGCTCTTTGGGGGAGGCATATGTTCAGAAGTGGACTTCTAAAGGCTGACATGACGATGATGACATTTACACATAAAAAACAGAGTACTCCTTCAGTTATTTCTGCACGTGATAAAAACATCAGAAAAATATTATGTTCATTTAAATAATTCTGATGGTAAACATTTAATTAGTAAATCCCGAGAAAATCCATTACCTGTTAATTATTGTTTAGTTCCTACGAAAGTAATGGACGAGTAACATTCAAAACAGGCAGTAAAAATATTTTATTAAAAGTATGCTTTATATATAACATTTTGTATGCTTATGTGTTTATTTACTATGAGTAATGTAATGTACAATCATAATACTCGTAATGTGACTGATTTATCCTTAATAACCTCACAAATAAATGCTTGGTTCTGCATTTATTTAGAACCATTTCTAACAACTAGTCTATGGTAGCCATTCTGTAAAAACTTAGAAACTAGGAAAACAGCTTTGCGGAAACAAGCCTGAAAATTAGAACTACTTCTGAATTTGGTGTCTCAGCTTGTCTATTCTTGTGTATGATTTATTTTGTTGGCAATGAAGCGTTTATCTATCTATCTATCTATCTTTCTATCTATCTATCTTGTCTGTTGCTTGTGATGATAGAGTCTGCCTATTGCTTGCTGCAGACAACTGAAGTCCAAAACGTAGGCATGCGGCCAAAGCAAAGTATCAGAAACTTGAATAGTAGTTTGTATACCTTGTCTACATTCTTGACTTAATCATCACGTAAAATGAAAATGTCGTTTTGATTATCTGAAATAAATAAAATAAGTTTTCGTTAACATTACTCATGTCACACGATTATGGAGAAATTAATTATAATGAATACAACTTTGCTTATATTATGCTCTCCACGGCGTATCTTTAAGTTTGTACCAAGGAACTTATAATTAGGTATACAACGTAGAAGAACTTAGTTAAACTTAGTTTGTACGTACCTAATTGTTTAACATATGGATTTCCTTTTCGTATCCGAATAGAGAAACGCACAGAATCTATAATGTTTGACATTACAGATTCTATGCGATATCTCTCTGTCAAGGGGCTTTGGTCCAAGCTTTTATGCAATATAGGACGTAATATGTAATTGAAAATGATATTTACTATTTACAAAAGTAAAAATATTGTATGGAAACTATTAGGATTATTTTAGCATGATGGTTTTTATTATATGGTCAACAAACGAATTCGTTTATTCTAAGGAACTTTAAGAATTAGTTGGTTCCACAGAGTCAAGTACGATGTGCTCTATATCCAGAGAACTGAAGATAAAAAAAGCTTTTACGGATACTTGTTCAGGCACAGTCACTACTGCTTCCTCTAAAAGACTAAGAAACTAAAAATGTGGTGTACCTCCAATAGTGAAATGGAGCTGATCCTCCAATAGGGAATAGGGAAGAAGAACAAGAATTTATTTTTTGTCAGGCATTCATGCGGGGATCAGGAGCAGAGTAGCTCACTGGACTCTAGGATTTTCCGTAAATTATTCCAAACTTTTCAACTTAGTTTAAATAATGTAATTTCAATGCGAAATCTATTGCGTATCACAATTAATTAGACCACTAGTGGATTTTAGACAATGGCCTCAGGCAAAGTTATTTTTATTTTTTATTACTTTGATTGACGAGATGGTCAGGGCGCTCGCTTTATAGTAAGCATTACTCCTGCTCATAACAGTTACAGTGCTACCCAGAAGTTTGGTTGCAAAATCTTGCACGTCGCTGCCACTGCGCTTCGTCACCCTGAGACATTGGTTGTTAAGTCTTATTGCCCTGTAATTTCATTGGAAACATTGCCCTTCAAACCGAAACACAGAAATATTTACACACTACTGCTTGGCGGTTGAATATCCAATATTTTTATAAATACAAAAGTAACGTCAATAATTGTTAATGTTTCTTTTTGTGTTACTACAAATTTATGGATTTCGGATTCTTTCCTTTAATAAATAAAATAATAAATATATTCGGGACAATTCCACACCAATTACCAAGCACCAAACTAAGATACCCTGTACTAGATAACGGATAAACATACATAGATACTAATATTATAACATCCATGACTCGGAAACAAACATTTCTGCTCATCACACAAATGATTGCACCTTGCAGGATTCCTTAAACCCGCGACCGTTTGATTACGTACCTAGGATCACTAGCCACGAGACCAACCGGTCGTCAAACTCGCTATAAAACGATATAACTCGCTATAACTCCATGTAACTTGTGCTATAACACATTGCTTCTTGCCAAATTTCATGATTCTAGGACCCTATAGGTTTTGATTCCATTGCTAGTGTTAAAATACGCGTTCACGTTGATTTAGAAGGTTGTTTCTTTTCACAGCTCCAAGGGATTGCAGACCTGAATACATGATATTAGTTTCAATTTGATACCTCCACGCGTTCCTGAGAAAAAGGGTCTTGACAGACAGACAGAGACACATAGAAAGACGGACGAACGGAAAACAAAATGATCCTATACTTTAAGGTAAAAGGGTTCTTTTTTCCTTTTGAGGTAAGGAACCCTAAAAATAAATATTTAAGCCGAAATATAAATAAATACCATATCCATCAAGATTTACTTATCAACAACTTGACAATACCAAAAAAACTTACATTAGTCGCCGGCTGCACTCCTGTCTTGATGTTAAATGCAGCTGTGAATTCCAAAGTAGGCTGAACTTGGAACAACACCATTAATAACAGCTTTTGATTGTCTATTGACATCTTCTCCCAGTTGAGACCATATATCAAATCTGATATGGTATTAGCCTGTGCAAATAATAATTAGTTAGTTCTGAAGGTTATAAACCTCCAGAACTGTACGGTAGACGTGATACACGTGTTCTTGAGGAGACGAAATAGGTTGATTGACTGATATATTCCGGATTATTTTCAAACTGAAAGATTTCTTACTAAACCTTGGTATATTTTATACTAGCTTTCGCCCGTGACTACAGTTTATCATCCAAAAAAAACAACATCCTATGTTCTTCTAGGATATTAAAAACCAATGCAAAAGAATTTGACCAATGCTCTTGATGCTTTTTGACAGACCTGTTATTATTTCGTTCCTTACAGCGAGTAATCGTCATTTTCCTTTTTACCATGGAAACTTACAATTTTCCGGGATAAAAAGTATCCTATGTTGGTCTCTATATTTTATAGTACCTATTTACAAACAAACAAACAAAAGGACAACATTTCACTTTTATATATTGGTGTGGATAAGTTTCAGTAGAGTATTTTTATTTGTAATTAAAAATAAGTTTTATTTTGTTGACATGGTCACCAGATGGCAAACGCTCTTTGTAGTAATTGAAATCTGGCCTTGCGATGTCACTTATAGAAAATAGAATAGAATATGTTTTATTTTATTGACATGGGTACGTGATGGCAAACGCTTTTTGTAGTTATTGACTGCTGGCCTTACGATGTCACCTATAGAAAATAGAATAGAATATGTTTTATTTTGTTGACATGGTTACGTGATGGCAAACGCTCGTTATAGTAATTGACTGCTGGTCTTGCAATGTCACTGATATAAATAGAGTCGTTTTTACGCCATAAAGTTAGGATAAGAAGCGAACTTCTGGCGAAGTTTGTAACCACGCTCTTCTTGTTCAGTGGCATTGTGAAGTGTTGTGTGTTGTGTGTGTGATTTGTTCGTCATGATTTTATGACGGAAAGAGCGTTTTGTGGAAGTAAGATATAATTCCGAAAAATGGGTAGTTGACGAGAAATAATAATCGAGAAAATTACAATGATAAGCAAAACGACTTATAACGATTTACCAAAAGTAAACTTGACAGTAAAAAATGTGTATTTTCAAATAATATGTGGAATGCCCACAACACAAGCTATAAATATAAAACAATGAACTTCTCAAGTTGCTGGCAGCAAATGGACGCAGAGCCAAAGAGCGGGCCAAATGATGAGCATTAGGAGAGGCCTATTTCCAGCAGTTGTTGAACAGGTTGATATTGATAAATACATTATAAGACATTTTACTAACTAGTTCTACGTCCAATGCAACCTGCAAGTTAGTCCAAAGGTGGGTGTGTAGCTTACCTCGATACGTATATCTTCTAACGTGAAAGACATTATCACTAGTACTCCCATGTAAATTGGTATCATAAGTCCATACGTAAACAGCGTCTCCGTGTCCTAATATAATTACAAATTATATGATTAACAAATTACATTTATAGCATTAATTTGTTTCCGAATCCCAGTAGTTGTCAAAAAAAAAATACGTAAACTGTGAACTGTAACTGTGGTTGATGTACAATGGATATAACTTTAGTCAAAGGTAAAGTATTTTATTGTAAATAGGCAAAATAATAAAAAAAATAGCATCACTTGAACACGGAGAAATACTTGTACATAAATATTAAAAATAGATCAAATCAATAATATTAGGTAAACTAAGTATGCTTTGAGTTTGAAAAGGAAATTTCCATTTCATGTGCCAACAAAGTTAAATCTCACACTAGAAAAGGAAATACCCTTCTGACTCTACCTGTGCTTCGGAAATACGCCCATTAGAGAAGAGAGCACCAAGAAACTCTATCTACGTGTTTTGCACTCTATCAAAAATAACAGTAGGTATACAACGACATAGTATTATGCAAGATGGTTCTACAAAAATACTTACAGTTCCTGATGTCATAAGCTGATAGATAAATAAGCCGCCACCAACGAAATTGTGTAGGTAAACTCCTGCCACATTTAATCCGAAAGCATCTTCAATGTCTGACTTGGTTCTGCCGAGTTAATATTTTTATTTAATGTTTTTCCAAAAGAGCTTTTGCAAAGTTGAGAATTTGATCATCGTCATCATTCGTTTCATCGTTATCATTTCTGGGACACTTATTAGATTTAGTGAAATAAACAATTTAAAGAAATTCATTAATAACAATTAGGAGTTGACGTAAATTTGAAATCCACTTACTTTGTTATAAAAGTATAGTATCGACTTATTTCAATCAGGTTATTCTTAATTTCTTCTTGACTCATACTTTTCTGAAATGTTGTTTTGATACGAGTCTTCAAAATCTTGATATGTCCAATGAAATGATATACAAAGCTCAAGTTCATCGTATCAAATAATATAATTATAGCAATGGCTAGTAATCCACAGTATACCATGGCTACTTGAACCATGGCCCAGTTGTAGAAGTTGAATTCGTAGTCAAATGGAAGCCACAAATGGATGATAATTTCAAGCCGAGAAGTAATATTGTCCAATGATTCGTTGTTTTGAAAATTGTGTATGATTGGAACTATCTCGAAAGAAGCAGAGCAAATGTAGCAAAGACCCATATAGTAGAAGCTAGTCAAGCGAGTTAATTTTTCCGCAGTTAGCAAAGCCTGTAAGAGAAAAATATATTTTATATGAATTTGACTACAAATTGCCACTATGTGTGTGGAAATGGAACCAAATTGACTTGGAGATTACATTTCGGAAAACTTAAATTGGAAAGCTTTCATTTTAATACAATACTAAGGATTTACCTTACCTGTTTAACATAATCCTGTCTATCTCTAACATAATAATTGTATAAATGGATTTTTGACATAAAATCTTCCATAGCTTTTTTGAAACTTTTTGTTTGAGCTATAGACAATTTAAGCTGAAATGAAAACAAGCACAAATAAAAAAATTATATCACCCATCATAACTGAAAACGTTTACACACTCACATCCACACTAGCCCACTGTTGCACGGACACACACCACAAACATTCAAGCCCGAGAACATACATTTATGCTCATCACACATTTGTTTGCAAAATTTCGTTATAGTACAGAACATCATAGTCTGTGCTGCATCACCTTGCGTAGACAGGCTTCATTCTTTCTGTGCTGCAGGAGGGTTTGTGATATATTTTTGTGCACAAGTCCCCGGGTCCACAGAGCACCCTCTGTACTGATGCATTCTACTATTTATTTATTTTATTTATTTCACAAAAAGTGTACAAGGATTTTTCTACCAGTCATCCTGGCTGTGCAAGAAAAATAGAAGGGTTTTATCTGGAATTGATTATAAAATAAAAATATACAATAAACTTATATACTACCAAATAGCTACTTATTATGTACTCGTAATATACTTACTAAAATAAATAATATACTTAATAATTATTAAATATATATATTTTATATTATACTACATACTAATACCACAGTAATATGTACTGTGGTATTAGTATGTAGTATATAGTTCGTGACTAAATATATACTGCACTAATACAAAGGTGTTGGAAACTACGGTTAGTTGATTTCGAACCCATTCTCGTGGCATGGCTACCGACCACGTACCCTCTGAACATTCATTGCTTCTATAAATTAGAGAAACATAACTTACCAACAAAATACACGATACAGGTATGATAGTGTACATCATAGACAACGTAATAAACTCATGTTCACTGTATCTGAGAACTAGATAGACCACTTGAGCTAATGTTGCTACAGGAACAAGAAAATATACAAGGTAACGCTGCACCTGAAATAACGGGCTTTTGGGCATTTCAAACCATTTCCAGTACTGAGCGTTTAAAGCAAATAATGACATTGCATAAGCCATGGCTTTGTAGAAGAGCTGTTCTTTCGGGGGTTTCCTGAAAATATATGAATCAAGTTGTCAAAGATGTTCCATAAGTTTCATAATAATGCTCGACATAAACTGACATGGTCACTTACATTGGACATTAATGTAGTAATTATAAAAATGATATACATGGGTAAATGTCCCGTTTTTAATTACATTTCTAATGATTGAATGAATGAATTATTCTGCCAATCATTTGGTGTTGTAAATTAATTAAATAAACATTCAAAATAGCATTTATGCAATAGCCATGTCATGGTGAAACATGGGCTATCACAATTTAATGAGTGTACAACAATTCGTGCCTGTGCTGTTGACCGCTGAAGAGTTCCTTTATCTGGAGCTAATCCTGGATTTTGTAGTTTTTTTGTAGTAGTAGGCCTCTTACGCAAGAGTCCGCCTGGCGAAGTACCACACCTTTGTCAAATATTCAACCGCCAAGCAGTAGTGTGTAAACATATCTGTGTTTTGGTTGGAAGGGCAATGTTTCCAGCGAAATTCCTGGGCAATGAAACTTAACAACCAATGTCTCAGGGTGACGAGTGCAGTGCAGTGACGCGCAAGACTTTGCACCCAAAGTTCTGGATGGCACTGCATTTGTTATGGACAGGCATGACGCTTATCATCAGCGACCTGCCTGTCTCGTCATTTAAAGTAATAAAAAGAACATTGCAAGGTTTTAAAAATAGTGCAATTATCCACTTATTAGAAAATAAAATATGCAGGCTCCATTTTAACGTGACGGTGGTTTGTGAACGAATGTAAATTATTGAAAATTAAACTAAGAGCTTACAAAAAATACTGGTTATCCATTTTTATAAATTTTTGTTTGTGTCTGCTCTGGCCCTCTCGGAACTTGAATAACTAGACCAGACTGGAGGCGAGGTTCATTGAAGTGCCCACGTATTGTTTGTTTCCATTGCCGTATATTGTATTTTTTTTGCGTTTTCCTTAATTAGTCTTCGTAGTACTGTAGCGGGAATAACATGAAATATTTTCCTTTAGTAGCAGTAGTTTGGTTGTTAGTCCGGTTAACCGAACTAGTGCGAATCTTCAGTTGCAATAGTCTTATTATTGATTTCGAAAACAAGGAGCTTCTCTATTTTCCTATGTTTTCCTGGATTCTGAACACACCAAGTGGTCCCAAAATATAATCGGTCGTCATCCGCCCGATAACGTCTGCTGCGCATGGGGCTCCCCATTAAGGGAATTTCGCCATAATCACAACGCTTCGAAGACCGCTTGGTGGTAGCAGTAACTGGTGATAATAAAAAGTAAATATATTCGGGTCAAAACACAATAAAAAACCAAGCCCCAAACTGGAATACCCTGTACCAAGGGTGCTAGACAACGAATAATCATACAAAAATACGAATATTACATCCATGACTCAGAAACAAACATATCTGCTCATCAGACAAATTATTGCATCTAGCGGGTATCGAACCCGCGATCGTTGGTTGACTTCAAAGTCAGGGTCACAGCCATTCGGCCAACCAGTCGGAATATAACGGGAAATACTGCTGTCCATATTCTGAACTCTCATTGCTGGTTCTCATAGTACTCATGGGATAAGAAGGGATTGAGCTTTTTCATTAAGGCATTCCAGATAATTGCATCTAAATTGGTATAGACGTTTTTTTTAGTAAGTAAGTAAATCTTTTTCGTGCCACTTTCAAACCAGTGTTAACTATACAGGATCCAATAAATTGGTAATTTTAATTTAATTAATAAATTCCATACTCGGTTGTAAGAAGTCACTGCTGATTACTACTGTTACGCTAAATACCAGAGATATGTCTTCATATCTCTTATTTTACTACTAGCTATGCCTATGGCTTTTCCCGCGTGGTAATTTATTTGTGTTAAATGTAGCCTATGTGGTATTCTAGGACCAAAAATCACAATATATATATATATATATATATATATACTACATTTCACCACATTTTGTTTAGCCTTTAACTAGTTTTTACCGATTGCTCGGCTTTTTCTCATTTAATTGAGATACAAAGTGGGTACAACAGATTGTAAGTCCTAAGCAGTAAAAAACGCATTTCAATCTGTATATTAGTTTTTCAGCACGACATCAAGAAAGACAAACAGACAGACAGACACAATTTAAAAAAGCACAAATTAAAAATGTATATAATTCCCGACCAGTTGGGGATTATATAAAAAAGCTATAAAAAAACTTTTATGCAGTAGCGTATTTAAGTGAAACTTAGAACGGGCTATCACAATTGTATGCGTGTACAAGATTTTGTGTCTGTGCCATTAACCGTTGAGGAGTTCCTTAATCCTTAATCAGGACCCAACCCTGAGTGCAGCAATCATGTAATGGTAAAACTTAAAACAGGCTATATTAATAAAATGCATACACAAAATGTCGTGTCTATGCTGTTGACCGTCGAAGAGTTCCTTTATATTGAGCTAATTAGTCCTGGATATTGATTCAGGATATGCTTACCATAAAAATGCATTATCATCGGAACGGAACCAACGTGCAAAAATTCCGTACGTTAAGAAGAACTCCGTAGGATAAGAGGAAGTGGTTCTAATTCTGCTTGCAAAATTTGACCTAAACCGACATAATACAAGTACATACTTACAAATATTGCAAGTAAAATAATAGTAGTTTTTGAAACGGTTGCATAAAGAGGTGTGGCCGGAGCCCCCCGAGGGTGTCCACCAGCTCAAAGGGACTCCTTGCTCACAATAATTTAATTGTACTTTGTAGGTGCACAGGAAACTTAGTGGTGCGAGCCATCCTTTTGGCTATAGGTAGTAGATTCTCTCTCAAAGCAGATAATAGGCTCGCAGCTTAAGCGGCTTGAAGATGCTATTTTTGAAGAAGTGAAGAAATAAGTCACAGATTACAGATAGTTTGGTTTATTTTAACTCGCATTTTTACTGGTATCCACATCGATATAAACATATCGTAGTATACTAGCAAACACGTTGCAATACTTAGTGAGATGCATATTAAACTTATAAATCGACAAGGAGAGATGAAACAAGTCAAAATATAATTAAACTCCTGCAAACTTTTCTAGTCGCCATCAAGATGAGACAATTCCCTGACAAATGTAGGAGATGACACACTGAGAAAGAAATGAGATTAAGAGATCAAATGGGTATTATTATGAAAGAGGTTTGACATCGTCACAGAGGGTTATTAAAACACGAGACTGAGTTTATAAAACGAGCCATTGGAAAGTTTTTTAATAGTATCACTCGAGTGTTCTTATACCTAGTTATGTGCCGTTTCATACGCTACATTATCTACACTCATGCAATAGGAACTTAATTTTAATGAAAAAATATTTCTGGTAAAATCTCGTTCGTCATGTTTGTTGCTGTTTCCGTGATATCAAGTGGAGTCAAATTCTCCTCACTAACCTCTGCTGTCGGACATTTTTAATCAGGATAAAACTTTTGATAAAAAAAACATACTTAACACATTAAATTGGTTAGGTTAATGTAAAGTATATTATGACGCCAAAATCCATTCCAACCGCACAAATTCGCGTCGCCATAGAAAATGAATAGCGAAAATCATTGTAGTGCGGATCCAAACCATTATTTTTATGGGAAAAAATATAAAACACTAGCTTTACCACCCACGACTTCGTCCGCGTGGACTTCAATTTATCGCAAAAAAAGTATCCTATATTCTTCTAGGATCATCAAAAACCAATGCAAAAGTAGGTATAGCACCAATGCCCTTGATGTTTTTTGACGGACTTGTTATTTCGTTTCCATGGCGACCGTTCCTTACAGCGAGTAATCAACATTTTCCAGTTTTCCCGTGGAAACTTAAAATTTTCCGGGATAAAAAGTATCATATGTTTTATTCCAGGGTATACAAATTTGGAGGTCCACTCCAAATTTCATCCGTCCAGCCGTTATCGCGTGAAAGCTCCCCAAACAAAGAATCAAACAGACAACGTTTCACTTGTATAATATACTCGTATTGGTATGGATTTATTGTTTAGTTCAAAAACAGTGTTATCCATATGCCTACCTACTACACATATTATATTTATAATAGTTATTTCAATCAGGAGGAAAAGTGAAATCCAAATAAACTAGTGACTTCAGGCTGATAATATTACATGTATGTTCTTCAGAGGAATAATAGCTTCAGCTTTTTTTTCAATCCTAAGATACTTCGCTTCAGAATAAACAGTTTACACAACTGCCCAAACAGGAGTGTAAGTTGGTATGTATGTATGTGAGTTTCGTTTTTGCACCATAACTTTTAAATGCCTGAATAGATTTGTATCTTACAACATCCTGAGTAACAGTTTTTTTTTTTAATTTGGATTGTTCGTTTTTGGAATGGCTGTCATAGTTTTTCTCTTACTTTGAAGATTTACTTGTTACGGTTATAAAATTCAAGATTTATGAACTTACTAGCTTTGCCCGCGGCTTTTCCCACGTGGTCACTTTTCTGGGATAAAAGTATCCTATAATGTTATTCCAAGATCAAAAGTACCTATAGGGTACATACCATTCTTTTAAATAACAGTCAATGGACACTGTTTGATATCAAAACAAAGGATTAATGACTAGAGAAGTAGTTGTAATAGTAATGACATACTGTTCGTTTAAAGACCTATAATTATTTGTAATTCTGATCTATTTTCTCCTTTGATTATATTATTAAAGCAAACACAGTACTTACTTTAAGTTGATTAGGTACCTTCGACAATTTAGTGTGCGATTGAAAAATGAAACATTAAAACGTTAGGGTTGATGTGTAGTAAAATTGAACTAATAATAAGACCAGTTTCATGTTACTTGAACAACCAGGTCAACCGAAAAATCTAACAGCATTCCGGAAGCTTCGTTACATTTTCTTTTCTAAAATATCACAGAGCCTGAAGACAAAAGTTTTCAATCAGTGTGTGCTGCCAGTTATTACTTAAAGTGTTCATTATTATTATTATGGACTGAAACTTGTTCACTACCATCTGGCCTTAATTATAAACTCTATGTTACCAAACGAGCTTGGGGTTTTTCTGAGAGACAGGATCCGGATTAACAAAGCGCCAATGACGTGAAAATAATTACGCGGACAATGACACCGGGTCATAATGACCCGGATTTTGTCTGTATTTTTTACTATTTTTTATTAACTAAAATTTAATCTGCTTTATCATTAAATAGGGTTTCTTATGTACATGATATAATAATAATAATGAAAAATTCTTTAAATTAAACGTTTATCAACTTTCTCCATATGCAAAAAAAGTAAAAACCGCTATCCATAGTTTTGAGCCAGGGCAGCACACATAACTAATCGACTACGGGCGCTGGCACAAGCTTGTGTGCGTTACACTTAAATGTTTGCGTGGAGCGAACAGGCAAGTGATACGGGTTAATGCGTGTGGAAAAAAGTTGGCACAATATCGCTTGCGATCTTTTGATGATGAGCTGTGATGTACGGTTTCGCACCACGCGACACCACACCACATAATTATATAGTCGTGTAATCGCATTTGAATAACAATAAGTATGAAGTGCCGTATCTTTATTTATTTCTATAATCGCAGCATAAAACAAACCCCTTCCATATTACACCCATTTGATCTGCATGTCACACATGAATTTTTTAACCCCCTCTTGTGGGCTTTCAGACTATGATATTATATCAAGAAACGACCACAACGATTCAACAAAAAAAACCCATTTATTATTTAGGTTTTTACAGTATACTTTTAAACAACAATGAACACTAAATAAAAAAATATTATTATTCACAAAACTTATTAATAGCTCTTCAATACATACTTACATACATAGATGGATGGAGGTGGCACAAGATCGCTCATGGCGCTCTTTGGGCTCCCATTCACTAAAAAAATAAAGAAAATAAAGTCAATATTAAAGAACGCTACCTTTAATATTGACTTTATTTTCTGTCAACTATATAGGTATTACCCATAAATATATTACCAAAAATGCCAAAATATTATCTTTCTCGCCATTTTATGTATATAAAATCCAATACTCGTAAATGACTACAACAACAGAACCCTTTAGTGTTAAATACACATAACGAAAACTCCTAAACAACTGATGTTAGAACGAATTACGATAGCTCTTATAAAGTAATGGTTATAACATAACGCGATAACAGGTATTCGTAGTGGTGCCTACATTAGTGGCCCAACAGTCCTAATAGAGGGGAAACTTGAGTTTTTTTAAATTATTTTATTGGCCTCCGTTGTGTTTTATTTCACTTGATAGAAAGTGCAAATGTAAATAAGTGCTGTGCAAATTAGCATGGTACAAAAAATTACTACTAAAAAATAAAGTACTATTTAGTTCAATTTTAATACAATTAACGTAGGACCGCTTCGAGAGTACTTATACCATACCTATACCACTTTCAAACAATAAAAAATAATTCGAAATCTATCCGCAATTATCGAAGAAATCTGAGAAAATACATTAAAAAAACATTCAGTCGAACATAGAAACTCCTCCTTTTGTCAAGTCAATTAAAAATAACAAATTAACTATGTATCTTACCCCATTCACTTGTAACTTCAAGATTTCGAAATTGTTTCAAGTTTTGAATCGAAATGATGATGCTTATTAAAACCATTACCTACCTTTAAAATTTGTACGTTGATTTGAGGATAATTCAGATATCCTTTTTTTGTGTGACGGTAAGTAAATTTTCTTCCTAACCTGATGGAAGAAAACACACACACACACACACACACACACAAACACACACTCACAAACCCTCACACACAAACTCACACTGTGTCGCCAGTGTGACCGAGCAGTGTGATGGTTAGTCGGTCGTGCTTTTTTTTCGTATTTTGTACGCATGAAGTAATCAAACTTGTTGTTTGGTTGTTAAAACCTGGCTAGTTTTAATTAGAAGTTTAAATTTAATTTAAAAATGTGAAATAAATTAATGCTACACCTTCGACCACATCATCGCTTTCCATCAGGTGAGATCGTGGTCAAACGATTGCCTAGTCTGTAATAAAATTGTTTCTTCGTTAGACAAAACGAGTGTAATTATACAATTGAAGGTTTCAAAAGTTTTATTTTTATGGCAGCAAACGATTTACCCGAAATGTATGGGTGATTTTCACTAATGTACTCTGTTGAATTTAGTATTAAACCTCTGTAGAATAATTTCCGCGACGGGTTATGTGTTATCTCACAGAGCTATAACCGTAAATGTTGGGTTATGATAGCATCCTTTCAGTTTCGGCCGTACGTCGTATAGGTTTTTATAACAGTAAGGTTGCATAATCGTAGATCTAGTTGGTTTTTGTATTTAGTTGATACTACCTTTCCCGCCCATGATTTCGTCCGCGCGGACTACTGTTTATCGCGAAAAAAAAACATCCTATGTTCTTCTAGGACATTAAAAACCAATGCAAAATTAGGTATAACGCCAATGCTCTTGATGTTTTTTGACATATTTGTTATTGTTAGTGTAAAGAGTTCATCGAGTGTTCGTACTTAATATCTGGTACGTAACTGTTGAATGTTTTCAACGTTACGTGATAAAAACTGCTTGTATTTTTTTCAAATCAATAATTTTAATAAATAAACTATAATTGTCGTATTACATTTATTTGTCAATTTTATAATAATGTAAACAACATTGTACCTATCGATTAAAGTAAATCTATCCAATTGCTTTATAGATTTACATCTCAAGTACTTGCATTAAATAATTGTGTAAAATGTTTATGAAGATGATCGTGTGTGTGAGTATGAGTGTATGGACTGTCATGTACATTACTGGTCAGAGGCAATCTCTCAAAATCCATTTACTGAAATAATTTACCATAATTTTGTGGTAAGGGATAAAATGCAGTTACCACAGATAAAGAGTAATATGTTGCATGCGAAGTTCCCAATGCAACTCAGCAGATGCTGTGACAAATGGAGTGAGGGGCCTGAATCCCCAAACTAAGAACAAAAAAAAAACAGAATTAGGATCTGAGTATCATCTCGGTGGCAAGTGGCAATTCGTCGGCTTATTTGGGGAGCTGGCCCCTTAACGTCATGACGTTAAAACATGTTTTGGATTTAATTATGTCTTCCGTATCACTGTAACCAATGTGGAAAACCATGTCATAATCTGTTTGCAAACATAACAAGATGTTTGTAAGATGGTAAGAGTTCTGTCCAACCGCTGACACAAGCGTGGACCTTTACTTGCGAAGGCACGTTGTCCTATAAGGGTTTTAGAAAGGGGAGCTGACCAGTCATTGCGACGGGAAGGTCGTGTACTCAACGAGACTGTTCCTAGAGCTGTTTTATGAACTCGTTAAGCTCCCTCAAGAATGTATATTTGCCGGACTCTCAAATATTTGGTGTCAGTATACAGAACGTCTGTCGAGTATCTGAATGGCTTTTTATAGGTAACTTCTAAAACCGCTCGTTAACATCTTTATATTTTATAAAGTTTTGGTTGTGAATCCCAAAGCTTACTATACAGTAATTAAAGATAGATTGGCACAGAGCTGTATACATTATTTTCAAAGTATTGGGTCAGCTACAAAATCTAGCGTTTAGAATATGTGAACGTTTTATGCTCATAATAATTTGGAGTGATGGTAGCCAAGCGGTACACTAGTGCGATTTAGAATCCAACGTTGCAGGGTTCGGCCAAGCTCCGCAACAATGAGTTTTCTAAGTAATGTGTGATTTTACATCATTCCTCGCTTCGGATGGCAAGTTGCAATGTCGGTCCCGGCTGCTGTTGATTAATAGCAGTCATTAAGCCATGTGCCAGAGACCAGATCATGGCCTGTGTCAGAGGCCCTCGAACGGTCTGACAAACTTTGATACCCGAGTTTGGCACAACCTCATACAACCAGCAAGCAAGAATATTATGTCGAAGGATAAATAATCAAAGATTATATCGTACTAGCTTTTCCACCTGCGACTTCGTACGCGCGGACTACTGTTTATCGCGAAAAAAAGCATACGATTAGTTTCCAACTCTAGTGCAGTGGGTGGAGGGGTAAATGCGAATTACCCGTGTACCCACTAGTGGGTGAAGTCGGTGGATGGACGGGTCATTGCCCCTTTCTTCTTGGATATTAAAATCAACATCAAAAGCAGGTATAGGACCAATTCTCTTGATGTTTTTTGACAGACTTGTTATTTGGTTTTCATGGCAACCGTCCCTTACAGTGAGTAATCAACATTTTCCAGTTTACCCGTGGAAATTCAATTTTCCGGGATTAAAAGTATCCTATATTTTATTCCAGGGCCTTCCAGATAGTGATTGCTTTACAACCGAAATGGGTACATATACCGATGACAATCGTTAAAGCTATCGATTGTAATCGGTATCTGTACTAACATTGATCATTATTGACATCGATATTTGGTAGTAACTGCCAAACCGATGTCGGTTGTAAATCAATCTCTATCGATGTCAAGACTGCAGGTCCAGGGTATCAGCTATCTCCATTCTAAATTTCATCAAAATCCGTCCAGCTGTTATCACGTGGAAGCTCCCCAAAACAAACAAACAAACAAACAACGTTTCACTTTTGTATAATGGTATGGATTTGATTAAAATTAAGACTGAAATACTTTTTGAATCATTTTGAACCACGTTATCCCAGCTAGGACACCTGTCACAGTATCCAACAATCTCAAAGCGTACGTAGAAGCTCGAGCCCGACAAGTCGATCACACGGTGTTAGAGCAAACTCGAGCAAATACGAGTTGTTTGCGAACATCCTCGAGAAATGGGGTTATTGTAGAGCGTCTTTGAGAATTCGCTTCTTACGACTGTTGAAGATAATTGAGTCTATGGGGCATATGTGTTTGATGTGATTGGAATACCAAACACTGACTTCACGAAACTTTTAGCAGTATACACCATTTTCCACTAATATATCGTAAACTGGAAGTACATATAGAATCTACACCTAAATTTCAACTGAAATACAATTAAATAAAGCTTTTACAATTTTTTATTGATTTATCATTTTTCATTTTATGAAGGATCACTTACCCGCAGGTAATAAGATTTGCCAGCCTTTCATAAAAGAGGTGAATGCCTGGTTCAATTCGTTACTAATTTAGAATGAAGTCTGGTAAAACTTAATATTAAAACAATAATAAATAGTATATAGCAATATTGCCAAACAATAGCAAGTTCACCATCTGGACTATTTGTACCTATTTGCTGAAGCAATTTCACTAATGAAATGTGCTCGAAGGAAACAAATGTAGCAAAGAGGTGTTGAACATAGAACAAAGTTATGTGCACTATGAAAATAAGTAAGAACATTGCTTGCTTGTCGTATGAGGTATAGCTGTCTTCTAGTGTCAGAGTTTTTCAGGCCACCCGAGTGCCTCTAATACAGCTTAAGGACTGCTATTAATACATAACAGACACCTGGATGCCGACCGCATAACGTGCCATCCGAAGCACAGAGCAATGGTAATGTGCACATAACTTATGAAATTCATTGGTGCCGAGCCGAGGAACGACGCCGGTATCGTTGGATTACAAATATGTACTGATTAATATTAAAATGTTTGATCGGTGGAGAGGTGTGGTCTAGAACTAGAGCGAGGTTTAGGATTTATTAGGAGTTCACCTTTAGGAACATTTCGGAAACAATGTGAAGCTTGGTGAAACGGTTGTTCTTTTACAAAAATTGGAATATTTCATTTATTATGAAATCTTATGTTTCCGAGTTTAGTTTCAGATCATACTATCCTGGGTGCAATATCAATATCGGTATCATTATAATAATAATAAGATTTACTATGACATACTGAAATAGGGTAAGCTACGCTGGTGGAATTCTATTTCAACAAAAAATACTGTTTGTTTTCGTTTTAGTAACCTAAACCATCAAAAATTGTAAAACTACAATGCGTTATGAAATTTCATATCTCAAAACAAGAATTAGACTTTTATCAACATTCACAAAAGTGACGGTAATGTTGTGATAATGTCAACTACCGTCCTCTATGCTCGTGGCATTTCCTCATTATCAATGTTACATTCACAAAAGTGACGGTAATGTTGTGATAATGTCAACTACCGTCCTCTATGCTCGTGGCATTTCCTCATTATCAATGTTACATTCACAAAAGTGACGGTAATGTTGTGATAATGTCAACTACCGTCCTCTATGCTCGTGGCATTTCCTCATTATCAATGTTACATTCACAAAAGTGACGGTAATGTTGTGATAATGTCAACTACCGTCCTCTATGCTCGTGGCATTTCCTCATATTTTTGTCAGCGGAGAACTATCTCCATGTTTCAACCTTGAGATCATATTTGATTTTATTCAACAGCGAAATAAATCTACAAATGTAAAGTAGATTTAATAATATTTTGCTCAGACTTAACCACATAATAACTATTGTACTCCTTGGCGTAACCAAATAAATGGGATTATAAGTGTAACTTTATTAAAATTTAATTTCGTTTTACATTATCAATGACATGTGGTCAACATTGAGCACTTTTTTAACCCTGACTTGAACAAGACTTAATAAAAAGTGCAAAAAACCCGACTGTAAACAAAACTTAAAAAGAGGCATACATTTAAATGAGAATGGTTGCTAACCAACTTTAAAGCGTTATAGATCCTGAATGGTAATTTGAATAATATAATAATATATTTAGATAAACCTAAAAATTATTTTCAAATACCTATTCAATGATACCCCCTCTTTACATAGTCCGCCGTCTTTAATTTTTTTTCTTTTTTCAATAATATGGCGCCTGGTCGTAGCCGTATTGTATTATCAGACTGCGCAACACAAAGGCCCGGTATTGTGTTAATCAGCCTATGTATGTATGTATGTATGTCTGTTCCTTTATGGCACTATATAATCCAAACGCGTGGACCGATTTTGATTATTCTTACGTCAATCGATTTGTCATAATATTGCGAGTGCCACTAAAAACATGACAGTAATCAAAATCAGCCCACGCGTTTGGTCTCTAAAGCGCTACGAAGGAACAAACATATATACATATAGCTGATAAACAGATTACCCTCCCCGCACAGTTGGGTAATCAAATGGTATTATGATATTGATGTGGAGTTAGTGTGGGTGTGGTTGTGTGTATCAGTGTGTGTGTGTGTGTCTCTGTGTGTGTGTTTGTCCATGGTCAGCCGAGTCGGTTGAGAATTTAACTGAGTACTCTGCTACAATAGAAATCTCCAAAGAAAAGCTAAAACTATAAAGAAGGTAAAGCTCCAAGTATACGTTTGTCTATGGCTCCATCCAAAATGCCAAAACTTATGTTTTAACTAGTAGTTCACATAATCTATTCCATGCCAACATACTGCCTCAATGCCATAATGCATGGCTATAAAAGCCCTTGATAGCTGTTTCTTCACCGTTTAGCTTATCTACGCCTGTTTTCAGACGTTGGCGGGGACTACCCAATTGACCGTTTCCGTTTACATTGTAGTCGCTAGAGAGATAGTGGGCCATTTTTTGTTGAGGCGACTCTCCGAGCCAAGCTGAGCCGATAAGAATGAGATAATAAAATGCGGTCTGAGATATAGGTGTTTCAGAGGGTCTCAGTAGGATATGCCGATTTCTCATTGAAAGATTTGGGGAGCTCCCCCCCCTCGTAGTTGTTTCTCCTCGCTGTTTGATAAGTCGTTTTAAAAAGTAAAATAATATATTTTTTTTAAACGATTTACATTTATTTCTCAACATAGTTTCCTTTGAGGGCCAAATACTTGTGAGTCCAATGAGTTTCCTATTTTTTTATTCCCTCCAAAAAATACGTTTTGTCGAGGTCTTCAAAATAGCCGTTTACACCTGCGATGCAGTCCTCATTTGTCAAAAATGGTTGGCCCTCCAAGCCATCTTTTTAGATTTGGGAATAGGTAATAATCGCACGGAGCTAGGTCCGGTGAATACGGAGCATGCGGAACCAGTTCGAAGCCAACTCGCAGATTTTGGCCATTGCAATAGCTGACGTGTGCACTAGGGCATTGTCTTGATGAAAGAGGAGTTTTTTGGGGGACAATTTTGGTCGTTTTTCCAACAATTCGGTATTAAAACAGTCCAATAACTCTGCGTAATAACGTCCAGTGATAGTCTTTCCCTTTTCCAAGTAATCAATCATAATGATTCCTTCGCCATCCCAGAAGACTGTCGCTATCACCTTCCTAGCCGACAAAACAGTCTTGGCCTTCTTTAGGGCATGTTCACCAGTCGCCATTCATTGTTTTGATTGCTGTTTTGATTGAGGTGTATAATGATGGACCCAAGTTTCGTCCACAGTGACAAATCGACTCAAAAAATTCCGAGGATTTCGCTTCATCATACCCAAACACAGTTTTGAAATTCGCTTTCGTTCGCGTTTTTGTTCGATTGTCAACAAACGTGGCACCCATCGTGCAGACAGCTTTGTCATACTCAAATCTTCATGCAGGATTTTATGTACTCGCTCAGTGGAGATGCCTGTGTTCTCAGCTATTTCACGCACATTCACTCGGTGGTCGTCGAGTACAATATTATGGACTTCTTCAACAACATCCTCAGTAGTGACTTCGATTGGGCGACCAGAGCGTGGAGCATGAGATGTGCTTGACTGACCACGTTTAAAATCATTTATCCAGTTATAAACAGTCTGCAAAGTTGGTGCGTTAGTGCCATGAACAGAATCAAGGTCAGTTTTTATTGTGGAAGCACTGCAACCCTTCATAAAAAATGTTTTATAACGGCACGAAATTCAGATTTTTACATAGTTGTTGAAAATTTACGAGTGATCACACACACACAGTTAAATAATGGTTACTGACCAAAACTTGTTTTATTTTTGCAAAATTTTAGACAATCTTCATTTGTAAGATTGTGCCTGCCAGTGTTAATGCCATTTACCAGAAAAAAGGTTTTATAAATAGTTTTTAAAAGGACTTATCAAACAGCCCTCGTAGTATACAATATTTCTTCCCTTCTTTTTATTTGGTATTTAGATATTGTAACTAACGTGAATGGTTAAACTTTTACGATTCAACGTTTCTATCAAATTGCATTGACCGTGGTGACAAGAAGACTGAAGCATAGATTATACTGTATATATATATATTTTTTTTAAGGGACTGAAGCACAAAATAATTAACAGACTGAAGTAGCGGGTACATCGAGTAGGGTGGCAAGGGTTGTCTGTAATCCTTCGCGTTCCACGAGTGTGCATCGAAACATAAGTTAATTACTTTCCTATTGTTTCAAAGATATGTGGAACTTGAGGAAAATAAAACCGGGGTTCTGAGTAAGGATGGCTGATCTTTTGATTTGAATCGCAATGGATCGTGAATCATTGAATTGATCCACGATCTGGATCCCATGGATTTGAAACGATCTCAGAAAGATCGTTTTGTTATTTGTAATTTTTAAATCTGGGGTTTAAACCCCAGAGTCAGAGCGTTATTTTTTTAACGTTATTTTTATTTTTTTGAGCGATTTCGGCTTAAAAAAATCGATAAAATAACGCGTATTTTAGCTTTTAATGCTGAACCAACGTCAAAAATATTAGAAGTGATAATGGTGTTGGTATTCGCAGATTAATTTGCTTTTGTCATGCAAAATTAAAATTGGCATGATTATACTACTCGTTACAAAATTTTGGCCCTAGATTTCTTTAGTGACATTTACTCTAGATAAAATAAATGAAATATCGGACTGTGTTGGGGCGCATGGCAGTTTGTTTGTCGTGAAACGTCCTGGAACCCTCTAGTTAACTCTGTGATGAAGTTTAGTGTACTGCTATCTTCTCCAGAACTTCTTCTTTCCAACAATCTGCCCTCATCTTAATTTTAGGACGGACTTTCCAGGCGCTTCAGACACTTTTGTAATTATTTCTCTTTTTCCACCTCTTTTTTTAAATGAACGAGTTTTTAAACTCTTTCACATTGTATCAAATGTTCTCAACAAGATCTTTATGCCAACACCCAAATCAATATGCTACCATATCAAAATCGCGAGTTATACCGAATTAAAAATCACTAAAACATCAATTTTGCTGATTTTTCTCAGTGCGTTCTGTCCCCTCCCCCTCTGACTATTGACAAAAAATATTACATAATCGAGCCGACTGTTTAAGCTAAAATTGGACCAAAATTGAATCTCTGGAGCTTATAGTTACAGAGTTATAAAAGCGAGACGATAATTATAACCCTTTTTGTGACGGTCCCGTTTTAGTCATAGGGGTCATGACTAACCAAGTAAATCATCAAAGTAAGAGAAAAAACACGACAATCCTGCAACAAAAAGGAAACTTGTCAAAAAATTATATAAGTTTGTCCCTCGGGATGATGTAAGAATTCTAACGATACCCCATACATCCAAATCTGTTAAGGCATCTAAAAGTTATGACCCTGAAAAACACCCTCCTTTTTGATTTTAAAGATGAATCACGTCAAAAACATACAAACATCTTATAAAATTCTCACTATTGCTGTTCATGTTGACTGCAATGTCTTTAGTTTTGTCTCCTATAATGTAACTAATTAAAGAAAAAACAGTACCTTTCATTCTGTTTACTTTGTTTGCATGAAACAAAGCAAGCTTCTTCTAAAGCTAGCTTTTTTAAAGCTCGCGCGCTCCTTTGATAACAATTTGCATAGGTTTGTTGGCTTTCAGCCATTATTTTGCAAAAACATTAGTAGTTCAGTAGCTTCCTGATGAAAATTAGTGTATTTCGAACGCTTCTTTGTAGAAATATTGTAATTAAATAATGTTGAGCTCCAAGTTGTGTTAAATTCGGACGTATTATAAAGATGACTACGTAGCAGGATCCGAACCTGCGTTGCAAGTATTTTGTGAATGAACAGTGTTGTAATATGTATCTGTACCGAACTCTGTTGATTAACCGACTACAACGAAGCAAAACGAAGCAAAAAGAAGGGTTATAATTTTAACCGGTATGTATGTTCATCTATTCTCACATAACTTCTAAACTACTCAACATTTAATATTCTTGAGTATTATGTAGATCAACCTATTGTCTCAAATCCTGATTTGGTGGTGGCAATCCAGCGATGGTGGCCTAACAGTTCTATAGTGCAATTTAGAATCGAACGATACCGGGTTCAAAACCTAGGCTCCGCACCAATGACTTTTCTGAGATATGTGCAGATATGTGTTTTCCATTGCTTCGAAGGCCACGTTAAGCTCTCGGTCCAGGTTGTTATTGATTAATAGCAGTCGTTAAGTCATGTCAGAGGCCCTCGGGCAGCTTGAAAAACTCTGACATCAGAGGCCAGCACAGCCTCATACGACAAACAAACAAATCCTGGTTTACACACTTTGCTTGTAAATAAGCTGGTCGTCCACTTAATAGCTTCTCTCTCTTATGCACATGCAGTTGATGTTTCATCATAGCACTTCTGTCACCGAATGTTTTGTCACACATACCGCAAACATGATTCTTGATTCCCAAATGAGTAGGTTCAAAGTGTCTCTGCAACTTTAAATTTGTATGAAAACCTCTCTTGCATGCATCACATTTAAATGTAGGCTCCTTGTGTTTCAACATAATATGTTTGTTTAAATTGCTTTTGAAAATGAATCTAGCAGGACATTCTTTACACATGTACTTGTAGTCACTAGTGTGAGTGCGCATATAGAGTTTGACATAATTTTTACAATGTCCACGGTAAGGACAAAATTGACATTTGTATGGAAAATCTTTCTTGTGGTTCTGACTTTGAGCATAGCGAGTACATTTTAGTCGAAATAATTTTCCACAAGTGTCACATGCATACTTCTTGTGGTCTGGATTGTGCATGGTTATATGATGTTTATAGTACTTTATACTGATAACTTTGTTATAAATGTGACACTTGAGAGTCACACTATCACCTATCACTATCTCCTTTGCTTTTTTTTTTATTTCTTCTGGATCTCCCCATTTTGGATCAGTGTCTTTATCACTTATACTGCAACCGCTATACTCATCATGATGATCTGATTGCCCAATAATAGGGACTTTTTCTTTACAAATGACAAATGAGGTATCGTTAGAAGCATCTTCATTGACCGCTAGTTTAAGGCTATGTGACGTCACATTAAATTGAATATGGCACCCTCTAGAGAATATGAAGACGTGAAGTTTTTTTTTCTATTACGCCGTGTAGAATGAAAAAGCTTAATGAGCACATTTCAAAAATAAGTAAGTATTTCTTTCTTTCTTTTTTCTTCT
The DNA here is from genome assembly GCA_946251855.1 of Alsophila aescularia. NCBI lineage: Eukaryota > Metazoa > Arthropoda > Insecta > Lepidoptera > Geometridae > Alsophila > Alsophila aescularia. The sequence continues at coordinate 44,690,083 of OX276383.1, read as the reverse complement.
TTTTTCATTCATTCATTTTAAATATTTCTATTTGTTAGCTATTGCTCGTGGATATGTGAATAGCATGCGCCCGATAATTGGGAATACATTCAAATAAATATAAAAAAAAAGTTCAAAAAACTAAAACCCTCTTACTACGGTTCTCTGACTAAAAAGACACAAACAAGAACTTTAAAATATTTTATAAATTTGAAATAGTAGAGCCGTGGGAGTGCACTTTACTTGGTTTAGTACTAGTAAATTTATATCACACTCATACGGCTCTACAATTTCAAATTACTAATACGTTTTAAAATTCATCTCTGTGTCTTTTTAGTCCACTAAGACCGTAGTCGGGTTAAGTGTTTGAACCTATTTATTTGATGAAAAATTTAAACAATGCAATGTTTAAATTCGAGTAAAATAAATAAATCATTTTGAATAAATACGAATAATATAATAATTATGGTTCCTTGATTTCTAGTAGTAAACACTTCCTGATTATTCTTGCGAAACCTCATGTTTTGTTGGTTCGGGCACAGAACGAACATGCTCGAAATAAGCCTAAATGCTGAAACGTTCGATGTCAGACTGTGATCAGGTTTGCTAATTAGCTCAGTTCTAAAATGCCACTAGCAGAGCGCATATAAACTACTAGCGGTGCCCCGTGGCTTTGCCTGCATGCAATCTTCAGATATGACAATATAAGTAATATGTTTTTTATATATTATTTTGTTTACGTTTTTTGGCTATAAGCCCTCGTGGGCGTCTTCAGAAGTACTCTTTTCATTTTGTCAAAGCTCAAAACCTCAGGATTTTTGATTCAAAAGCTTCAAATGCTTCAAACTCTTCAAAATAAAAACAAAAATTTGCCGTAAACTAACCATCCCGGTCGTCATCAGAAGACCCTGCCAAAATTCCTTCACAATCCGTTCAATGGTTTAGGAGCGCATCAAGTACATACAAACACACATTCATTTTATGTATACTACTAAAAGAACAACAGTGAATAAGTTTTACAATGGCATAATGTGTTATAAGTTAAAGCATTTATCATAAGCAGTAAATATATTTTTGAATAGTTGAATGCATATGTTAGATTAGTAACATCAAACTTCAAAACGTTTGCATTCAAATGATGTTGCTCCAGCTCGGGCAGTTATGCAAACAGTATGTGCAGTCCGCGCCGGGGGATTTACTAGCCTTATGCTAATCGAATATCTGGCACTCAGAGATATTTAAGCAAAATTTTAATTATAACTCTGAAACAACAATGCCACCTGTTTATGAATTATACTAGCTGCGCCCCGGGGTTTCCCCGCATGGATGATGATGAGAAAGTGTCCTATACGTTAATTCAGGGTACATACAAGCTATTTCAAAAGTCTTTTCAGCAGTTTTAGCGCGAAGAAGTCACAAACATACATACACCTTCACACACACTCTCATACACAAAATTTCGCATTTATAATATTAGTAAAATCCTACTTTTGCGTGCAGATCACCAGAAAGTGGTAACTTATGCGTCTTTTTTTCATTTTTCTTTGCGAACTTTGTCCCACTGCTGGGTAAAAGCCTCCCCCATCTCCTTCAATGCATCCTTATCCATGGCCACGTAAGACAAATCCCCCAAAAAGGAATCCAAGCCATCACGCCATCGTTTTATTGGTCTACACTGTCGTCGTCTATAATAATAATAATAATAATATATTCGGGACATTTCCACACCAATTATCTAGCCCCAAACTAGGATACCCTGTGCTATGGGCACTAGATAACGGATAAACATACATAGATAAGAATATTACATCCATGACTCGGAAACAAATATTTCTGCTCATTACACAAATGATTGCACCTTGCAGGATTCGAACCCGCGACCGTTCGATTTCGTACCTAGGATCTCTAGCCACGAGACCAACCGGTCTATGACCGTCTTCGGGTGTCCACTGGGTGACAACTTGAGCCCATCTCTCCAGCTGCATTTGTCTTTAGTTAGAAAAATAATATTGAACGCCTTGAGATATTGTTTAGTTAATTAACCATATAGTTAGTTATTTCAACGTAAAACCTAATATGAACCATGTTTTTTTTTGTTATAAGTTCTCGATATTACATCACTTTTGCTAGCGCCATGGTTAACAGGTTTATTGAAACATTATTCAACAGTAGGAAAATCGGGCACGCAAGTGAGCAGAAGTATAACGTTAAGTTTGGTTTAGAAATAAGTCAATTTAATAACATTTAAAAAAAAAGCTTCTATGCTTTAGCCATGTCACAATAAAACTTAGAACGGTCTATCATAATCAAATGCGTTGAGGAGTTCCCTGGTCAGGTGCCAAGTGCAGCAGCCATGTCATGGTAAAACTTCAAACCGGCTATCATAATAGAATGTGTACACAAAATTTCATGACAGTGCTGTTGATCGTTGAAGAGTTTCTTTATCTGGAGCTGTTTCTAGATTTCCCATAAAAATGCATTGTCATCGGAACTGAACTAACATGCAAAAATTCAACTCCTTAGGATAAGAGAAAGTGTTTCTAATTCAGCTTGCAATATTTGACCTTAACAAACATACATACAGACATACATTGAAAGTTTAATAAAAGCTTTATAAAACCATCCAACAGCTTTAACATTAGTTAGTCCGTGATCATCGTGCTTGAAACAGTACCAAAATATTGAAAACTCAAAACAAAACTTTAGGGAGTTATATGCAAGAAGAACAATGCATTGTTTACCGAAGTCCAATGGCGACATATTTAATCATTCAAGTACTAAGTGAAGGTCCAAGTTAGCACTCTTGTGCTTATGAAGTTTTTCAATATATAATGCGCATTTCAAGTACTTTACATGTTGACTTAATTTAACTGCGCATAGCTGAATAAGCATTTATGTATTTAGATGTATATCTCGATATTGTATGAGAAATTAAACAACTGACATAGTTGTTAACTACAAATGTGGAATGTACTAGAAATCGCCTACGCATTTAATATATCATAACGGACATATACTAGGATTAGATTTAAGGGAATAGTTTTAGTTTAGAGTTCGTTTAGTTTACATAATTGTTTATATAGTTATATTTTTGTACATATTTTAATAGTAAATAAATAATAATAAATATAATAAACGGATAAAAGGGAATACTATGGCATAATTAAACCAGGCAACAATTTTTCAGGTAAACGTATAGTTATGACCCTGAAATTTCCCATAGTATCTCCCGTAGAGTATGATTAATTTAGGTTAGCTGTAATATATATATATGTATATACTTATAATAAAACTGTAACGGGTCCAATTCTGTACATTAAATATATTTAGAAATTTTCTTTTGGAGGATACTCTATATTCGATACTGAAGCCAAAACTGTCCTTTTTTATTTTTGTCTGTTGTCTGTCTGTCTGTATCTTGGCTAGGCATCACGCCGAAACTACTGAATGAATTTAAATGAAATTTAATATGATTTGAGATTATACTACGAGGTAGGACATGGGATACTTTTCATCCGGAAAAATGAAAGGGTTCCCGCAGGATAGGGGTTGAAAGTTATTTAAAAGAACACGTATCACGCTGAAACTACGGGATGGATTTTGTTGCAACTTGGCACAGTCATAGTTTATATAATGGGTGAAAATTAAGGATACTTTTTATCCCGAAAAAATAAAGAGTTCTTGCGGGATAATGTCCCAAATTCTGTACATTGAAGATATTTTGTAATTTTGTTTTGTAGGACATTCTATTTTCAATACTGAAGCCAAGAGTGTTTTTTTTATTTTAGTCTGTTTGTCCGTCTGTTTGTCTGTATCTTGGCAGCGCATCCAAAATTACTCAATGACTTCAAATTAAATTTGGTATAATTTGAGTGCATACTTCAAGGTAGGACATAAGATACTTTTCATCCCGAAAAATTGGAGGATCCCGCAGGGTAGGGGTGGAAAATTATTTGAAAGAACACTGTGCACGCTGAAACTATCGGATGGACGTTAATACAACTTGGCACAGTCATAGTTTATAAGATGGATGAAAATTAAAGATACTATTTATCCCGAAAAAATAAAGGGTTCCTGCGGGATATGGGTCCAAATTCTGGACATTAAAGATATTGTGTTTTTTTTGGAGGTTACTCAATATTCGATAATGAAGACAAAACTGTTTTTTATTTTTTCATTTTTGGCTTTATGTCTGTGTGTCTGTATCTTGGCTGCACATCACGCCGCTGGTACTACTGGATGAATTCAAATGAAACTTGGTATGATTTGAGTTCATACTATGAGGTAGGACAGAGGATATTTTAAAAATTATGGGTTCTCGCAGGATAGGGGTTGAAACTTATTTAAAAGAACACGTACCACGCTGAAACTATATATATACTTATAATAAAGCAATAGGTATGAAAAAGGCTATACAAAGAAGATAAATAAAATAAAAGTCTTGGGAATACCCAAGACTTAGTATTCAAAAAACTTATGGAGTAGTATTTTTAAGTATAAAAATACTACTCAATAAGTTTTTTTCGAATCGTGTCTTTCTGTCTGTTTGTCTGTATGTTTGTTAGTTCACGCATTACGTAAAAACTACTGGACCGATTGCAATGTGGTTTTCATTGTTAAATAGCTTAGGGTTTGATTTAAAAACTGGTGTAATTGGTATCTCAATCCGGTGAGTTAAAAGCCAAACAATTGATAACAATATTTATTACGTCTGAAGAAATTTTGATCAAATGTAGTTGGTATATTGGTCCTGGTATTCCAGGACCAATATACCACATTATGGTACTTAGAACCCAAAAAAAATATGAGATTATTTTATCTTCGCTTGAGTTGTACTGTCAGAAGTAAGACTAATAAAATTTACTTCAAATTTTATTTGTGATTTATTTTATTAAAATCTCAGCGCCATCCAATTTGTCTAGGTAGGTTGTAATTTTTTGACCGAGCGAGCGCGAAGCGCGAGCGAAGCTTCTCTGTTTTAGCTTGGGCAAAAATGCTTTCGTATGTCCGGAGGATGTCCGGCTATTCTCCTCTACAGGTCGCATTTCTCAACCGATTCTTGTGAAATTTTGTCAGCAGGTTCGATAATTATATGTTTTTTGTCAATATAGATTTTCGTTATATTTTTTTTTCAAAATGGATTTTATATGAGAGATGAAATCGAAGAAAAACATATTTCATCCATTTCGAAAAATGACCTGAACATTTATTTAATTTATGCTATTTAAAGTGAAAACTAGTTATAATATAAATACATGTCGCGGAGCGGCACTGTCACGAGAACAAGTGAATGAACCTCGATCAAACGCTCCACTGACAGATACAACTTTGACACTGACAACTGACAGTCTTACTCTGTACTTATGCCACCAACTACCTACAACGAGACTATGCGATGTTTTCAAACTCTCAGTAAAAGTAAAACGTCCACCATTTTATTGATTTGACAATTATTGACACGTGACAATACTTTTAATATACTAAATTTGACTGTGGCAAAATCCAGTGCCTCTGCAGGAGCCATCGTATAAAAAAGAAGAATAATTTGTGCTGTCTATGACGTTTACGTGGTATTCCAGCTCGAATAAATTAATTAAACACCGAAATAAACGACGTCGTACATTCGTATTTATTATAATCTCAAACATACATCTATGTATGTTTTTTATGACGGCACTATAGCTATAGTGTGACACGGTCTCAGAAATATATACACTCATCTGTTATTTGATGATGGCAAAGTTTATAATATTAGATAATATGTACATTGATAAATTGCAAACAAGTTGCCTAGCTAAATTACGGGCCAGTACTTTTAAATAATATTAATATTAATTAAATTTTTTGATCAACTTCCCCGATTTTTTATCTATGAAAATCAAGCATTAGTCGAGAGAATACACGAGGAATTGAAAAAATATAGATTTCTTACTTTCCCTGTAGCCTAATTTCACTTACCTACCTAGGGGGTTATGTAACCCCACCTACATGAAGTACAAACAGGTAACCCACATGAGTTATATAATTATACTTTTTATGAAATGAAAGGTTATTTTATTACCTATCCAATAGTTTTATGTTGCTTTGTCAAAAAAAGTCACATTAATAGTTGCCTAGATTTTAAATGTTACGTTTTGTACAAAGAAACAGGCTTGTTCTTATACTCTCATGAGTTACTTAATTGTTTCTTTGAATGAAATGATAGGCTATATTATTCCCAATCCAACAGTATTAAGTTGCCATGTTAAAAGTGTGTCACATCCATGGTTGCCTAGATTTTCAATGTTAAGTTTTATGCGCGAGCTGGGAGAGTGACAGAAAAACGTTAACTAGTTAACAAAACATGAATTGTAATACGAACTATGTATAAGTTTTAAACAGTCACTATATGACCATATATCTGAATATCGCAAAAAGCTGAAGTGATTACCTATTCGCCTTCGCCGGAATGCTCACATCCTTTCTATTCTATTCAATATTTTATTTATTCCTTCTACTCCCTCCTATCTCAAAGAACGTTTTGTGTTCCTGCACATGACCCACTCCCGATGTTTGCGTTCCTCAGAAACTTTTCAACTCAAGACACCTCCACTGTTACTCCCCACACTACACAGTTCTATGAAAAGTCATTCACAGTAAAAGCTGTGAAACTGTGGAATGCACTTCCGCTGGATATCAGACGAGCTAAAATATTACCATATTTAAAAATATGGTAAAGAATCACTATCTCTCCAATCTAAGCACTGCTACGTAAAAGTATGTATTTAAACCTAATTTGTAATATAAATATGTATTAGTTTATTGTAATAAAATGTATTAGTTTATCGTTTATATAGTTATAGATTTATTGTTTTTTATAAGTATGTTCTTCCATTACTGTCCATCCAAAGGTTGTATGGAAGAGGAAATCCGTACAAGAACGAAGGTCACCGACATAGCTCTCAGAGTTTGCAAATTGAAGTGGCAATGGGCAGGCCATATAGTTCGCAGAACCGACAACCGCTGGGGAATAAAGGTTCTCGAATGGCGACCACGAACAAGCAAGCGAAGTGTGGGGATACCCCCCACACGATGGACCGGCGACATTGTAGCCATCGCAGGAAGTCGGTGGATGGAGGTGGCACAGGATCGCTCGTCATAGCGCTCTTTGGGGGAGGCCTACGTTCAGCAGTGGACTTCTAAAGGCTGACATGATGATGATGATGAATACCTTTTTAGGTGCAATAAAGTATTATGTATCTATCTATAAAATACAAATACAAAATGTTTATTTAACTAAAAGAAAATTTCAAATAAATAGAATTGCCTGTGGTCCCATATTATTTCATATCTACTACTAACTAACTATTACTAATATCATCATTCATCATTTCAGCCTTTAGAAGTTCACTGCTGAACATAGGCCTCCCCCAAAGAGCGCCATGACAAGCGATCTTGTGCCACCTCCATCCACCGACTTTCTGCGATGGCTACAATGTCGTCGGTCCATCGTGTGGAGGGTTTTCCTACACTTCGCTTGCTTGTTCGTGGTCGCCATTCCAGAACCTTGATGACAATAGTATGACCAAATCGAAGCAAATTGAAGAAATTACTAATTTTATAATGAGAAAAGATTTGATTGTTAGTATGTTTGTTTGTTTGTAATGGATGACCCTCCTGACCTGATTTTAAAAATTGTTTCACCCGTAAAAAGCTACATTATCAGTGAGTAATATGGGCAGTATTTTATGTTTATAAAATTAGAGATACTTACGTAAATCGTAATAATGTAACCCAAGGAATCAATAATTTGCAAATATTACGATTACTCCCCGTATAAGGAAAAAAAAGAATTTTGCCGTGGAAATGAAACAATAACAAGTCTGAATGCAGTTGTCTATGGTCAAAAAGCACTTTTGCAAAATAATTACGCTAACTGGCGTTTTTTTAGAAGTTACGATAGGTATGCCATAAGTAACACAATTGCCGCGGCTAGAGCGCTACCCGTGCGAAGCCGGGGCGAGTCACTAGTGTTTCATATATTAGAATTATTTGATATATAGATAAAATATCTAGTCTATTTAAATTTGACGAATCATAAATTAAATGAAGTACAGCTAATTATTTACCTTTGAAATTAATAACAAGAAGAATAAGGAGAAAACCCGAAAACATTTATCTCACACAAATGTATAGTAATTAATCTTATGCCATTACACCATGAGCGACGTTCTTAATGACATCCCACAAACAAAGGTTGCCTACATGTATAAAACACCATAGTATTTCATTAAGGCCTTAAATCATGGGTTACGAAATATTATATATATATATATATATATATATATAAAGTTTTTTATCAGAATTTGTTTCATACTAAACTCTTGTATTAGGATTCCGTAGCCAATTGGCAAAACCGGAACCCTTGATTTATTTCGTAGGTACTAGCTTTCCCGCCCACGACTTCGTCCGCACGGACTACTGTTTATCGCGAAAAAAAGCATCCTATGTTCTTCTAGGATATTAAAAACTAATGCAAAAGTAGGTATAGCACCAATGTATCATATATTTTATTATAGGGTATAAGCTATCTCCATTTCAAATTTCATCAAAATCAATTCAGCTGTTATTGAGTGAAACCTCCCCAAACAAACAAACAGATAACGTGTCACTTTTATGTATTGGTTTCTGCATGGGCCGGAACTGTGTGAGAAGATATTGTACATTGTATTGCACATTGGGCGTTCAGCTCAACTTAACTTATGTAGCTTGTGCCTTACGAGTGCACTATAAAATGGATACTCAGTTACATTGTAGGTTCTTTTTCGACAGCTCAGTGGGTTTCTACCCTTAGTCCGGGGCAGCTATGACGTTCATTTTACAACTCCTTTTGATTACACGTAACTAACATAGTGTTTGAGAGTTCATAACTTATTTAATTAAGCTCAAACTCATTAGTGATTCTGTCCCGTTGATTTAATTTATAGTTTGTGTTTGGCCTTAATTTATTATCACTGCAAAATAAAATCGTTTTCATATTCAAATATTGATTGAATATGTACAAAAGATCTGAATTTTCAGTAAAATAGTCATCATCATCATCATCATCATCATCATCATCATCATGTCAGCCTTTAAAAGTCCACTGCTGAACATAGGCCTCCCCCAAAGAGCGCCAAGTCGAGCGATCTTGTGCCACCTCCATCCACCGACTTCCTGCGATGGCTACAATGTCGTCGGTCCATCGTGTGGGGGGTCTCCCCACACTTCGCTTGCTTGTTTGTGGTCGCCATTCGAGAACCTTCATTCCCCAGCGGTTGTCGGTTCTGCGAACTATATGGCCTGCCCATTGCCACTTCAACTTGCAAACTCTGAGAGCTATTTCGGTAACCTTCGTTCTTCTACGGATTTCCTCATCAATTCTATCACGTAGTGAAACACCGAGCATAGCTCTCTCCATTGCACGTTGCGCAACTCTGAGCTTTTGTATGAGACCAATAGTCAGTGACCACGTCTCAGTGCCGTATGTCATCACTGGCAACACGCACTGATTATAAACTTTCGTCTTGAGGCTTTGCGGTATCTGTGACGAGAAGATATGGCGTAATTTCCCTAACGCTGCCCATCCGAATTGGATTCATCGGTTGACCTCTTTGTCGAAGTTGGATTTACCCAGTTGGATCGTCTGACCCAAGTAGACATAGTGATCAACAGCTTCGATAATATCGTTCCCAACATAAACCGGCAAGGGTACATTTGACATGATGTTCGTCTTGCCCATGTTAATTTTAAGACCCACCTGTTGGGAAACAATATTGAAGTCACCGAGCATTGTGCTTAGGTCTTCCAGGGTTTCAGCCATGATGACTATATCAAGAAAAGCAAATTAATTCGCTTTCTTTCCAGCAGTGTGAGCTAGTGATCCATCTGGTTTCAGCAATGGTGGCAGTGAAGGGCGGTAGAAGTTCACTTCGACTGACTTGGCCAGGGACCAAAAAGCTTTGCTACCCGCGTGTTATGAAGCTAGTTATGCAACCAGTGGCCCTTATTCGACCTACATGATCAAAGTAAGGCTTCCTAAGTATCTTTTTGCAGGTCTTAGCGGCAACGTTGAATTTCCTTTTCTTTGCCAAAATATCAGAAGATTTGCGTTATCAAGCATCAGCCCAGTCTAGATATGCCACATGCTTTAGAGCCACAGCACGACCACAGCCAGATGTAAATCAAGGTTTTGCTGAAAATAGTCTTATCACTGAATGGAATAAAATATTCCATTGCCTGACATATTACCTCTGTAATAGCATACGCGCAAGTTGACGGGTCCTGGGAAGTGAAACATGTTTGCCCCCAAGGGTATGATGCAAGAAATTGCCGCATCTTGTCCCAATCTGCTGAATTGTATTTCTACACGCAGCTATTACCCTTAAGGCTAGGATTAAATGGCGAATACACTGAGACGGACTAAGCCAGGCAGTGATCAAAGCTTCCAAGAGGTGAGGGATACTGACACGGAGTATCGGTCTGGTTCAGTTGTCATCAAAAGGTCGAGACAGTTAGCAGTGTCACCGTCACTGTCAGGTACCCGTGTCAGCTCCTGCACACTTTCGCGTCTCTCTATATGGAACAAGCCACTCTTTGTCCAAAAACACTATTGAGCAGACAGCTAACGCTGTTGGGCCACACCTACCGCCTGACATAGATAGTCTATCAATAAAGTCTTACCCAGATCTACGCTGTGTGAGCGATATACATAGGCATAAATAATTTTCTCTATGCCCATGTCCACCACCACCCATTTGGGTGGTGGTGGAATAAGTGGGGCTTAGAGGTCTCCAGATGATAAAGGACTGGTTTGGAAATTGGAGTGAATCCCAGGAATATTCGCAAGATCCACTTGAGTGTGACGACGTGCATCTGCCGTTTAAATTTATTTACTCATTGGACGTTTTTCATGATGCACTAATCATGAAAAAAGGTAACAGGTGAATAGGTTGGACGAGTAACAGCAAACGAGATGTCGGAATGGCTAACCCACGGAAGTCATAACTACGTCGTTGGAAAACATGCGCGGAGACTTCGGGGATGCCCGAGCCCCCCTGAAATATTTCATCAGTTCCTTACACCCAGTCACCAGCCGGCCCAATGGATCATTTCAGGATTTTTCACAAGCGGCGGGGCAGCCTTTTGTAGCTGGCTAAACTAGTACTTGGGCCCCCTTACAAGTTGCAGACGGCCAGCAGAGAACTTTGGATCCCGCTACCCTCCGAAGCCAGGTCTCCTATGCAGAAACACCATGATTCCGATCACGGCCCACTCTTCTAACACAACTCTATCCTATAACCCATCCGGACGGCTTCCCTGAACATAATGATGGAACACGACATGTCGATTGGCACCAGGGGGTGGTAAAATAAAAAGGCCGGCGGTCGACGCCTACCATCAGGTGATTCGGTTGCTCTTTTGGCACCACCTAAGGGTTACGTGTAGGACATCGAGGGATAAATCCTACGAACGCGAGCAAACAATAAACCCTCAAAGGTAAAATATAAGAAACATTTAAGATTATTTTCATGCGTAGATACCTACTTCATTTTGGGAAGTAACTTAATTGAATCTAAATAAAACAACACTGTCGAGATAAATGATAAAATTACTTCAGTATTGAGACACATTATTTTGATAAATATTGCTTCGTCAGATAAGCTATTTTGTCAACACTACACCTCATGCAGTCCGTTTAATAAAAGCTTGGCAATTTGAGCTTATGACTGTAATGAATAATTAATACTTAAAAAAGAATAGCTAAGCCACAATTTGTTTTCAAAACAAAATTAACTATCATCATATAGACGAAAACATATAGTTTTCCAAAAAGGTACGAATAAAGTCTATTTAACAGAAATATATTGACTCTGTTACGACAAAAATAGTCCATATTTTATTCCAACTGTGATTTAACATCGGGAAAGAAATGATAAAAATATAAAAGAGCCAATGGCGGACAGGACCGACCTTTCAGGTTTCATGTCCGATAAATTATCCAACTGTCACATGTGAAGATAGTAGAAGGTGGAAATAAGAGGGGTGCATACCTTCAGTTAGCTTTTGTGTTTCAGAGGAAATATTTCTGTGACGGTTTTTGGAAAAAGCTATGCTAAACTCTACATAACTGACAGTTTTCATTATTATTAAAAGGTCAGTCATTGGCGGAAAATATGAAGTGTTGCCCAACAAATGGTTAGAGTAGATGATGTTTTGGAAGACAACACAAAAAAAATAACTACCTCAAAAAAAAAAAAATTCACCGGCCATATTTTTTCTATATACCTCTTTAACAGTTAACTTTATGGCAGAAGTGTCTAAAAAAGTATGAAAAGATAATATTTGCAACATTTTTTGCATTCACAGTTATTCTGTATGTCTCCTCAGCAAAAAGTTACAAAAAGAGAAAACATATCGTTACTAAAAATGGTCCAATGCAAGAACAACGTATATTCTTAACCGCTGAATGTAAAGACTTGATATTTGGAGAGTATGTTTATAATAGAGGTAACAACGTACAACCAAAAATAAAATTTGAAAAAAATTTGAAAAAAAAAATTTGAAATTTGCATATCAAGTGGCTTAAAAAGGGGGTCAAAGTTTTAACAAAATACCTATATTTTGAAGACACTTTTTACATTACACAGTCGAAATGTTGAATGTAAGCCCTGAAATAAAATAAACTTACACGTGTTTCTGGATTCTTGGAAATTTTATAGAATAAAAGGTCAGGCTCAATTTATCATCAAAAATATCACTTTTGAGGTAAAGTTTGTGAGGTTGTAGGGGGTAATCTCTGGATCTACTGAACCGATTTTGAAAATTCTTTTACCAATGTACAGCCACGTTATTTGTGAATGTCATATATAATAATATGACCACGTGTGCGAAGCCGCGGGCATCACATAGTAGAAAGTAAAGGTCAATCAGTAAGTATTTTTGCCTAACAAAAGTTGGAGTAGAAATTGTTTTGATTTGCTTTGCATTGTTTTTTTTTTTGTATTTATCTATGCCATCCGGCATAGATAAATACAATTATTTATCTATGCCTACGAGAAACCTAAAAATGACATTTCCAATACTACTACTATTGAATGATACCTTACATAACATAGTTCATAGGCAACCAATAAACATTTGTAGAAGATATCTGTCTGCAAAATTTTGGCTTCGGTCTAGATCCACTGAAAATAATATAACCATTAAGGTTTTAGGAGAACTGAATAATCTGTATCAAAACCAATACTGGAGACGGAAAAAATTGCCCTTACTAGTAATTACCCATGAACAATATTTTAATCAACAAAATAACTTACAATCAAATGCCATACTTCCAATGTGTTCCCTCGGCAAGTGGATTAGTAATGTTGATGTATTTGAAAATATAAAGGTTTTGGCAGTTTCTCTTAAAGAAACTTTACTACAATAGGATTGCGTAAGGTCTGTCTCGAATACCTAGGTGGTAAATATAAATTATTTTATAAGCTTTATACAGATGGTTCATGGATGTGCTTTCTTTGACCCGCAGTTGAATATAAGTGTACAGTTAAAAATTCAATTTGATATCTCCGTAATGCACTGCGAACTTATCGCGATTTGCACTGTCGTACATTGCATCTTTGGACACTAATAAATGTATTGTCTTATCAGACTCAAAGAGTGTATTGTTACATTTGGCCAGGGTGGTCGCACTCCGCAACAAGTACAAATAAATTCAAGGACCCAATATTCGGGTCCGTTCAGTCGAGTGTTAAGCGTGCGCTCGATGAGTCGCGCGTCATAATAAGTAATAACATAATACATTATTACTTATTTATTCTGTTACAATATCTAAGTCATAACATATCACAGAATAATTAGTAGTACAAGTACCTATTCATATCTTAATACAACCCTACCGAGCGAAAAAGGGACAGAGCGATTCTGAAACGGTTAGAGCAATGGAAGTTCTCGCGCGTTGTGATACGGTGCATTCTAGCCTGCACGCGGTGGGCGAGCGCCTTCTTGGTAAATATAATTGAAAGCTCGCAGCGCCGTGCGAGTTAAATTGCACTTTATAGCGTTGTAGCGAGAGTCGCTATTTATTTAAATGACTTTACTCAGTTAGCCTTCTGTACTTGTACTATTATTTATTCTGTGATTTGGCTCGGTTACCCTCGAGAATTCGAAGGCATCCGATAGCCTACAATATTTTGAATACAATCGGTAAGTTACGCGCACTAAATATAGAGGTTGTTATCCAATGGATACCCTATTTTGTAGGTATCATAGGTAACGAGGAGGCAGACCGATCGGCGAGACAAGCGATAAGTAATCATCTATATGTGTTTACCATTGCATAGTGAGATATTGAGTGAGGTTAAAGCAAGTTGTAGGCAAATGTGGCGCAAGTATTTTGATGAACGCTCATTTACAAAAGGGGTATAGAACCATCCAATGCCAACCTCCTCGTTACCCATGGTTCGACAAATATTACTGGAATAGGCGAAATATTGTGGCACTTCTGAGACTTCGCTCCGGACACATGCCGTCAAACAAATTCAAATGTTTGATGGATATGACCCATACACCTAACAGCCCGGAGTGTGGAAGATGTTCACCATGTGTTGACGGAGTGTGTTCGGAACGAGGCCCAGCGACAGGACATGAGACTTATATTCGATAATAAAACTAATGTTGGTATATGTAACGGCATCTTGGCTTCCCCGCTATCGGATGAAGCCAAGATGTTGGTTAAACTTTATTTGTGTTATGTGATGATGTGATTGATGTTATGTGAGCCCGTAACCATACTCACTAATTGTTACCTAGTCGTTAAGTTACAATAAGGTGACTACTTACGGGGGTGACATGGTCACTGCGTGACAAAACTCCCATTTAAATAGAGATTAAAAAAAATTGTTCATAAACTTTCATATTTTCTCTTTCACAATATGGCGTCTGGTTATCGTCATATTGAATTTTGTTTTCTGTCATGTCTTTAGTAATTGTACGTAGAAAATGTCTATATGAGACTAAGATAAATCGATTGACGTACATTGACACCTGTCACTTTAATTTTCGTTATACATAATATTATAATTATATTTATAATATCTAGGAGCATTTTTATTTCTTTTTCTTTTATAAACAATCAATAAAATCACTTAACTACCTATTTGTTCTTCTGTCCAATGCGAATCTATCTTAAAATGATACTGACTATAAGAAAATCTGACCTAACGCGAATCTGACCTAAAGCGAACAAATCATACATAGGCTGGTAAAAAGACCACGTGGTTGATCATCCACGCGATGGACATAAAACACTCACGGGCCAATACCTTATGCCATAAAACAGTCGAGAACAGGACTGGAAAAGTTTGGTGCAGAGAGTGATGTGTGAATCCTCAAGTTAGACACGAACTAACACGAATAAGAAGAAACTATCTATATTGTAATATTGAAATTAAACTAAAAAAAAACGGCAACGTGTGAGTCGAACTTGCGCACCGAGGGTTCCATACAAACTTGTAGGTATGCAAATAGTTCATCCATGACGGGAATCAAATCTTCAACAAACTTAACTTTTTGGTTGGGAAACTGTAGTCGCCATACATTGACATAGGTCGCGCTCAATTTACCAACTGCAAATAATTCTATAATCGCAAAAATAAATAATGTTTGTGATGAAACTACAAAACAATTTTCAGATTTTTTGTTTTAGTTGTGTTTTTTGCCAAAAGAGATGTTTGGAAAATGTATGAAAGCTGGTACTAAAATAATTTAAAATTCTAAACAAGATATTAGATATTTGCGAAGAGAGGGAATATTATTCTGATAATGACTAGCAAATGAAAACAAAAAAAATGCCTCCATTTTTTTTTATTTGAGTTTTATTTTTAGTTTGATAGGAAGAAAAAACTTGCCACACTAGGTACCTTACCTCTAGTAACTCTGATTTGACACAACTGACGCCATTGACATTTAACACGGCACAATGACAATATGTACATCTGCCACTGATAGCTGATGGATGACAGATGACAGGATCTTTTTATTTTTCTACAGGCTTCGCACGGGTTCTTTTTTAATGGCATTGCGTTAGGAACGTTTTGTTATTTTATTATTATTTATATGGTACAATATAATATTTGAAATAACAAAACCTAAAATATAGAAATCTGTTTTATTTTATTCCCAGTGCACGAAAAATAAAATATCTATCTCAATAGAATGGAAAATATTAAATGCTTTGTTCAACTTTATATCTAAGAAAATATGTTCTCTTTTGTTTAAGAAATGGAGGCTCAATAAAATATAATTGACATATATTTATGTAGCCCAGTAAATAAGCTTTTAAATGAGGTATACACCATAGCTGCTGGAATTTTCTCGGAATAAAGTACCACTTCTGAACATCTTCTTTCATGGTTCTAGGTCAACGGGAAGTACCCAATAGGTTTTATTCCCTTGCGAATGTCAAAATATGCGGCATAAACGTATCTTTTGATTACGTTGACTTAGGTATGTTTTTTTTCACTGCTCCAAGAGATTGCAGTCTTGTGTATTTGAGATTTGTTTAAACTAAACGCGTCCACGCGTTCCTGAGAAAATTGATCTTGACAGCTAGACTGACTACGAAGTGATCCTTTATGGGTTCCTTTTTTCCTTTTGACTGACCCAAAAAATACACAGAAAAGTTCGTGCGAGATTCACAGTTGGAGAAAATATATACAAACTGCAAGCAAGCACGGAAACTTTGCAACTCTCATTTAGGCGTAATCTTGAGTCGGATTCTCAGTTCTTCAAATACTCGTGTGGTAACCAGCCAGGGCCATTATTCTCTATGAACAGTCACACGCGTAACGCGTCTCGTTGTGGAATCGTTCGGAAAAGTACGACAATTCTCGAACATGCACAAACAATTCCACGCAGATATCTTAACGCAGCGCGTTACGTGGCCGAGTGGCAATAGAGAATAAGGTCCCTGTATAGATCTTTATCTATAGATAGATAGATAGATAGATAACTCTTTATTGTACACCACATGGAACAAAAAATACAATAATAACTAAAACATGTATACAAAATAAATGGGACAATGGGCGGTCTTATCGCTAAAAAGCGATCTCTTCCAGACAACCTTTGGATGGAAAGGAATTAATATACGGCAAAGACGGTGGTGCATTATAATCTAACAAATAAATAATAAAAACTGAATACAATGAATAAACATATATACACATATATTCCAATATACCTACACATAAATATGTAAATATATAGTACAGTATATATATATATATATATATATATATAAATATATATCCATATACATAGTATATACATTATAATAAATTACATTTACAAAATATATACAAACATAATAAAAATAATATACAGTGAAACCACAACAGAATAACAACAAAATAGCAAGAAGTGATATTAATTAGAGAGATAAAACTTCTTTACTTGAAGTTTAAAAACAGGGAGTGACTGGGCTCGCCTTATAGTAACTGGCAGAGCGTTCCATAGGCGAACTGCTTGGATGGTAAATGAACTGCCATAAAAAGAGCTTCTATGTAGAGGGATCAACAAAGCTAAATTTTCTGATGACCTGAGTGACAACTGTTAGAATCAGACAGGAAATTAAAACGTTCCATAAGATATCGCGGGGAGGAGGGATTAAACAAAACTGTATAAAGAATAGAGAGTATATGAGCATTCCGGCGGAGGCGTATTGGAAGCCACTTGAGCTTAGTGCGAAATTCAGAGACATGATCATATTTGCGCAAACCAAATATAAATCGAATGCAGAAGTTTTGAAGACGCTCAAGTTTGTTTAGCTGGTCCTCAGTAAGATCTAGATAGTAGGCATCGGCATAGTCTAAGATTGGGAGCAGAAGTGACTGCGCAAGAGCAATTTTAGTGGCAGTGGGCAAAAAATTTCGGAGTCTTCTGAGGGAACCTGCAGAAGCAAATAGCTTTCGACTGACGGTTTCCATCTGAGGAATCCAAGTAAGGCTCTGGTCTATAATTAGACCTAAATTTTTGATACTCTGACTATATGGAATAGTGGACCCTCCAAACACAACTTTGGGTAGAACTGACCAATCAACTTTTGATATCATTCTGGAGCTGCCAAGAATTATTACCTGTGTTTTAGTAGGATTTATTTTTAGCCCATAAGCTTTACTCCAGTCAGAAATATGGCGTAAATTGGAATTAGTAGTTTCTATGGCAAAAGAGAGAGAGCTAAGTGGGGCTTGGCAATAGACTTGGAGATCATCAGCATACAAGTCTATCTATCTTCTATCCTTATAATAAATCAATATATACGAAAAAGTCAGTAAAAAGAAAATATTTAAAAAAAAACGTATGTGGTACTTAAAATAAGCTACTGAACAATAATATATTTAAGTTTATAAAAATTCGTGTCTGTTTGTATGTTTGTTTATTCGCACTTCACGTAAAAACTACTCGACCGATTGTGATGTGGTTTTCACTGTTGGATAGCTTAGAGTTTGACTTAAGAACTGGTGTAATTGGTTTCTCAATGAAGTAGAAGCCGAGCAATCAAGAAAAATCTTATTGACGGCTGAAGTAATTATTATGAAATGTTGGTATAATGGTATTGGTATATGTTCCTGGAATAGCACTAAATGTTTGTACTTTTTACATAAAGAAATGACCACGCGTTCGAAGTCGCGGGTACAGCTAGTGAAGAATGAAGCAGTTGCATTTTTACCCGAGTACGGCGAAGCAAGGGAAAGGTAATGAGATTAACAGTCTTTGTGTGCAATATATATATATATATATATATGTATATATATAATATATGTATGTATACTAGCGACCCGCCCCGGCTTCGCACGGCTAAATATATAGAAAGATAAAATTAGTAGGTACTTTATTTGGACAAATAGAACAACAACAATTTCTTACACAAAATGTTTAAGTTTATAGGTTTTATACTCAAGTACCATTTCGTCTATAGTACATATTATTCTGTTTATCGCAAGGAGGTTGAATTACGGTTACTATTTCGTGTATTATTAGCATAGAGCATTTTCTACGTCAATGATTATTAGATGTTCTGTGATTTCGTTTCCATGGCTACGTTCCCCCGTACCCGTATCTCCTTCTTAGTTTGTGATCTTACGTAGTATTTATATACTCTTTGGTTTACTTTTGCAAAATTTAATACCTCAGGTTCAATTATTGCAATTTTTGAAGGAAAATCTTTTTGAATATTGAATTTTTTGAAAAATAAAATCCTGCTAGTGTTACTTGCTGATAATTTAGCTTTCTTTATGTGTTTTTTTTTTATAATATTATATAGTGTAGATAAACACATACACATATAAATATTAAGTATATTGTTTGTATTTTAAGTATATTAAGCGTGCCTCTATTGGTCCGATTTTGACAACCGATGTATTAATCGATTCGTCTTGGAGTATAGAGTGTCTAAGCTTTTTTTAACCCGACTACGGCGAAGCAAAGCAAGGGCTTTGTGTTCAAATTAAAAACTTAGTCCGATTTTTGACAAGCAATGTATCAATCGATTTGTCTTCATTCATAGTGTCATAGGCTATTTTTTTTATCTGATTACGGCAAATCAAAGGAAGGGTTTTGTGTTAAATTATTCGTCTCAATCGCTATTTGTAGCTGACCTTAGTCAGGTTTTAGTTTTTGAACTTACGTCTTGTTTATGTTTCTATATAAATTAATTAAAAAACTTTACATTTTAATGTTTCTACATTCTACATCTCTTACAAAGATTTGACAGTTTGCATACAAAATAACCTTCTTTAGAAAAGCTGTAACTGGCGGGTCAACCGCTGATAAAGCCATAGTCTAAGAGCTACGACACAATCTCATTACCTGTGCTTGTAAATACATTTCAATGGTCATCATCAACATGTATTAAAGAGCGATAGTAGCTTAACGGTTTAATGGTAACTTAGAATCCAACGATACCAAGTTCGGTCCTAGGCTCTGCACCAATGTCATTTTTTAATATATGTGCAGATTTTCATCGCTACGTGCTTTCGAAGGCACGTTAAACTGTCTCTTCTGGCTGTTATTGATTCATAGCAGACGTTAAGCCATGTCAGAGGCCCACGGGTGGCCTGACAAACTCGGACACCAGAGGTCATTACTACCTCATACGAAAAACAAACATAGAAACAGTGGAGAAACCAGCAACAGTACTAAACCATATATCTCTCTTTGTACAAATGATAAATATTTTTGAGGTTTGTGTTAAATTATTTTAATACGGTTAATATAAACATTAAAGTTACGATTAATAGAGTCACACTCAATTTTAATAATAAAATAACTTACAGCATTATGAGTGTGCAACAACAAATCAAGGACATAAGATACCAACTGGCGTACGGATGTACGAGCAAATTTACTCAGTTCAGTTTTTTATTAGTTTGGCAGTCTATGGGTTCAGTAATACTATTTATTGATTTTCATTTAAATACATAATTTTCATTCGTTTGTTTCTTTTTTGTGTTGTTACTAAAGATGCACAGTAGGTAATTAATTAAACCCGATGCTTCCAACCTAATGTTCCGCAAAAGTGTCGTGAGGCGAACTCTCTAGCGTTTATCTCTTCAAATCGTTGACAATGTTCCAACTCGTTCCGGGAACAATGCGATTTTGAGGGTAGTTGTACAACTGTCTTGTTTATTTGTTGTGAGGGTCGTCAGTGAGTAATTCACTTTAGAAGGGTTAGGTGGAAGTTTTTATCATTATCTGTGGGCATATGGATAATGTTTGGCAGTTTTATCAAAAAATAATTAAAAACTTTTAATATAGTCAATTAAGTCATGTTGGGTGTCTTTATGAGATGTTTATGAAAGTGTTTATAGAGCATAGTATTGGGATCACTTAACTCAAAAGGAGTTTACTAATTTAAAGTGAGACAATTAGTTCAAGTTAGGTGTCATATAAAGGCATTGTTTGTACATTAAAAATTATATCTAATAATTTTCTAAACGAAAAATTTTAATCATGGACGGGGTTTGAACCCGCATCATTCCGTGCCTCTGCTCGGCACAAGCCTTTACCACATCTTGCTAAGCAGGCGTTAATTCTAATAAAATAAACATTTAAAAATAATGTTTTTTTTATTTTTAGGATTCGTACGCCAAATTCCTTAGAAAATTGCAAAGTACTGGTTTTTCCTTGCTTTCAAGAGCTCCGAAGTTATACCATCCTCACCGGGGGCCTTTCCATTCATAAGTTGTTTGAGTGCCATCTCAGTTTCGTATAGGCTGACGACGGGTAATTCGACAGATTTTTTTACTACCTTATGTCAATCTAGTGATGGTCAAACAAAATAAATTAATCCTAAAACAGCTCTACTCAAGATACATATTTTTTAGTCAATCTTGTCTTTTTCTTAGTTGTTAGAAAGTCAGAACTCACGTCAGTAGCTGAATTGACCTTTATTTTATTCACTTCGGTTGAATTGATGGATTAACCTTGATAATGTGTTGATATTTTTGTGAGATAAGATGAAGTTGTAGTAAATTTCCCATTTTTAATGCATAGTATTAGTGTTAGTCTCTGTTTAAAATCTTAGAAACTAAAACTTGTTTTCTGGCAAAAAAAAAAGATCTACGATAAAGTATTTTGATTATTAAACTTTGGAGTGATTCGAAAGAAACTCTTTGAGTTAAACGAACAACTTATTAGACTATAAAAATGTTAGGTACTTACTGAGACAGAACTCGCGCCGAGAATTCTCAGATTGACTCTGACTATGTGAAAATACATTTAACTGGATAGCAGATATCTCAAGGTGAAGTGAAGGGTCAAAACCCACTCTGAAAAGAATCGATGCCCTGATTTTTATCATCAGGTTTTTAAAGTCTGGGTAGACATGATACTGCAGATAGCCAACTGAAACCAAAATATATGGATAGATTATGTATATAGACAATATTAGTCCTTTTCACTTACAAATTAATATCAAAAAAATTACTTTGGCTATCTTAAAAGTACAAATACTAGTCCAAGTACTTCTTTATTATAAAAAAATGCAGTAAAACTTAGATAGTGTAACGTGATCGAATTATGTTCTAAATAAAGTTGAATATGATTGTTTTTTTTAAGTTAATTTTGAAATTCTAATCTTTTGTTCAGAATAACGGTTCTCACGTCCATAGATGATGTGGTAGATGTTAAGAGGAGTAGGAACAACTTTTGATACTAGGTGGAGGTAAAGGGAATCGGTGGAGCTAAGGGTAAAAATATGGAGCAGATGGGAATTCGATCCTACCACATGGGGAATGACGAAAAAATATGCTAAGCAAATTCAGAGCTGTCTGAAAACAATATTTAAGCTACAAGAATTAATTTATTGATATTTTGCCTAGATAAATCTCAAACGGTCAAAGAAAATAACTTTTGTGGGCAAGAGCCGTTTCGTATGACCAGCTGAAAAAAAATTCTACTTTGTAGAAGTAAATAATTTTTCTAATGGAAAAATTTGTCCATTCAAAAAAAAAAAAAGTATCGAACGAGATTTTTCCATTAGAAAAATTATTATATATATTTACGGTAAGCAGGCGTTAACTGCTATAAAAAACATAGAAATATTTTTTTGTTGTAATAAAATAAATGTATATTTATTATTCACAATTGTACAGTTATATTTACTTCTACAAACTAGAATTTTCCAGCTTTTCATACGAAACGGAAAGAATAATTATTACAAAAAATTATGTCTAGATACATAGCCTTTAGCTTTTTTTTGTTTTCGTTAGCTTTAAAGCCTTTATTGTTTTTAATACTTTTCTTACTTAATTATACAATTGATTCCCAGATATTGTAAGCCCGGGGGAACGTTACAAAGAAAAAACGCTGTACAGCGACAATTTGCTATACTTATTTATCTATATGCGAACAACTACTACAATGCAGATGGCATTGTTATTTTAGTCTTGCCTCACTTGCAAGATCCTAATATTTTATTCTAGTTCGGCATAATTATGTATGAATCACAATCGACGGTCGTTAGCCTCGCGACCGTCTTTCATAGCAATAAAAAATACGGTTTCCCTGATATTTCAGTTCATCTAAATTAACCCTACCCTATTGACGACGACAGCAAATGAATTTCTAATCGCTGTGTAAGTTAACGGAGAAGTTGGATTTATCTTGAATGCCGTTGTGCGGAATCAAAAAATAAAACTAGAAATCAAGAATAGGACGGCACCTGATGAATACAATAATAAATTGGTTTGATATATTGAGCCACGACACCAAAACTGGTGAACGACACCATGTCACGGTAGCAGGTGGTAACAAAATTCAGGGATCAATTGTAGATCAGTGTCCGGCTTGGAAGCCGAAGTCCACTGGTGCATCAGCCGGGGCGTGCTGGGTGAACCTGCTGTAAATAATTCCAAAACAGCGTCTCAAAAGTTGAATTCGTGGCTCGTCATATTGCATCTGAAAAATACAACTTTTTGGGCGATTTGATCGCAATGCGATTACTTGAAATAAAGACGTAAATATTAATAATGTTTATCTTTTTCATGATTTCGAGAATTTGGGGAAAATTAACGCAAGAACGGCTGCACGCAGCTTGAACAGAAACAGCTTAGCAGCAGAAACAGCTTCAACAGAATTGTCTTCTCCTTTCATTGTCATCAGCAAAATGATCAATCTAAAGAGTATACTTGGACCAATATATAAAATTGGCGTGTGCTACGACAAAAAATCGGAAACCAACTTCTTACTCATATATATCTCCAATCTGTGACTCATTTGTTCTAGCCAATCAGCGCAAACGCTCACTTCACTTGCATCTCGCAATATTTATAGGTTCGTGTTGGATGAAACGTGAAATCTACATACATCCATCAGACACCACTACTTTACTCCACTCTTCAATTCAAAATGTACTTTTATAATTTAAGGACAAATGTATTCATTATTGGTTCATTTTTTCTAGAATAATTCGCTACTTACCTACCCTATTATTGTTCCTATCTAGAATTATATTGACAAATTATAGACCCCAATAACTTGGCAGATAATAAATAAAAATTAATAATGGATTTTTATGTTTGTCTAAAGGCCTATAAGGTTTTTATGCCTTACAATATTATCTGTTACTATGATGCAGCTAGCAACCATTTATTGATTCATTTTTGACTCATTTCAGTTTGTTTACAAAATAATTTTACGAATATTTCGGAAAATATGTATTCTTCGATAAGGTCTAAATAAAATATAATAAATAAATTATGGTGAAGTGCGATATAAGAGGCTGTGACTCAAAATATAGGAAAGAACGCACTCAATTATCAATTCACAGGCGAGTAAGTATGTTTTCATGTTTTTGTGTAACATATGCGTTTATTGATTATTAGTCTGGGATTAAAGGTTGAAAATTGTAATGTATTAACATATTTTTCTAGCATTCCGATAGTATTCATCATAAATTTAAATATTTTCACAATTACAAAAACTTGAACGAAAATAGAGATGTTACGTATTTGTTGTTGTAGAAATAAATCGTTTTTGTTTGAAGATTAATCTGTTATCGATTTCAAAAGAATTGTCAGTACATGTCTTTGAACATTATACGTACCTATGTAAATTATGTAATGACAAGGACATCTAATTAAAGTTTTTGGTACGACAAAGTATGCCGTTGATTATAATCAGTAACTTGGACTGACTGTCTACTTAAGTGAATTGCATAAGATCCTGTACCTATAATTTATGTACGTGCTTTTTAAAATATACGTATTGACTATACTTTTATGTGTTTTTTTATAGATACGCTCAATGATCAGCTACCTTATTAAGTTACCTATACATGTTGTCCCAGGAAGTAGTGATAAGTAGAGGTCACTTTAATTAATCCTTGGCTACATTAGCTATTGAGTGGTGTAATTAAATTTCTGATATCAATGCTGCAAAACCAAACAGTATCACCCAATTTTTTTATCATCAGTTTGTTGGATAAGGAAGCAAATTCATAGACGAATTCACGTCAAAAAATAACTTTACTCTATTTTTAGTGCGATATTATTTTGCCTCTTTTCTGTTA
This sequence comes from Alsophila aescularia, assembly GCA_946251855.1. Taxonomy (NCBI): domain Eukaryota; kingdom Metazoa; phylum Arthropoda; class Insecta; order Lepidoptera; family Geometridae; genus Alsophila; species Alsophila aescularia. The sequence continues at coordinate 44,665,011 of OX276383.1, read as the reverse complement.
TACCTTATTTTTCTGTAATTATTCTTTGATTTTTTAGTACCTATTGTACCTATATATGTATACATGAAAGTTGGTAGGCAGATAGTTTTTATTTAGATCCAGGAAAAGGAATAAACTAACTTTTATTATGACTATTCCCACCACTTCTCCTCTTGAAAGTGCTTTGAGAACCAGCTAAAGGAATTCAGGAAATGGGCAGCAGCGTTTTCTTGGGTATTATCTTATAACCAACTAATGCGATCACCAATATGCATGCTAGCCTACTAATAAAAGGTAGTAATAGAAGTTCTACAGAGCAACCGCTTGTTATGGCGTTAATGGGGGTTTACGGTTTATGGAGATTTATATGATGATGCGTGTGAAACCACGGGTCGCAGTATGTAGACACAGTAGAGGTACTGTACAATATGGAGACCATTAGAGAATACTTTTTATCCCGGAAAATGGGAGGTTCCTATGGGGAAACTGAAATGTTGATTACACGCTGTAAGGAACGGTTGGAAACGTAATAATAACAAGTCTGTCAAAAAGCATCAAGAGCGTTGGTGCTATACTTTTGCATTGGTTTATAATATTCTAGAAGAACATGGAATGTTTTTTTTTTGCGATAAACATACTGATGGTAAAATGTGTACCAACTATTCCATACATAAGAGGAAGAGTACTTCACTGTATTAATTACGCACACAGTTTTGTAATTCTAAATATTTTTATAGGAAGACTCAGTAAGATACGACCTTTCAAAAGATATCTCGAGTTAAAGTCGAGTTAGCATATGTGGTAAAGGAAAGTTTCGAACTACTTTTGAAAACTCACATCTTACTCTGATGCTCGTTCGGTTCTGCGATTCCTAGTTCTTCACTTCGAACTTGTTTTATAACTAGTTATCGTTTCCATTTTGTCTTTTATATTGACAGCTAGAAGATGAAATTAAGTAGTGTTGAACTAAAAGTTCATTTGAAAGTCATCTTTCTCTAAATATTAAAAAGATTTTTACCTTAGATTTAGGTATAAAACATCGAACGTTTCTTTTATGACTTTAAATATTCTGTCGTGATGTGTTTACCTTCCTGTCGCGCGAACACTTTAACAATTTAAAGACAAACTATTTGCATTAACACGACACACATCACAAAGAAGGAAGAGGTTTGTATCTTGCCTGTTTATATCTTTATGACATGCAACTCTCTGGTATTTAAAGCGTCATGTTGCGTTTCTGTTGTTCATGTTGCGTCATGTTCGGACTAACCCTGGACAAATAATAGTTTAAGGAGCTAACTGCCAAGCTTTAGTAATCGAGCGGCACTTTAAGAAGTTGTTGCATATTTGTGTAAATTAATAATTTGAATTTTAATGTAGGTGATATCACAGTATAAACCATCTAAAATTTACCTGCTGTTCAACAATTTCCACTGCTCAATTCACACGCAAATGCTAAAATCAGCACAATTATAAACTTGTTGAAACAACGCCCGCAGATTTTGATTTCACAACTGTCTAGTTCCGAACGAAGCTTATTTATCAAAATGCGCTATTCTGTTTAACACGTTCATGATTATAATGAAAAAGGCTGCTGTAATGTTGCGGCAAAACCTAAAAACGATATCCCAACGGAGCTGATCTATCTGGCGAAATCATTTGCAGTTTCGTAAAAATCCATCCGACCGTTACGGACCTGAGGGGGCAACAAACTTACTAACTTTCGCATTAATGTTATTATGCCCATATAAGGAAAACTTAATTTTCATTTTAAATATTTTACTTTATTAGTTTTCTTTTACTTTAATTTTAGAAGAACCCTTCAGCACCGTCGACCCAGCTAGGAAGAGTAATGGTTGGGGAGGACTCTCACAAGGAGCCGCCAATTTTACGTTCTGACTTACTGGCTGCTTTATCCGCTCTGAAGATTAGAAAAGCTCCAGGCCCTGATGGAATCACCGCAGAAATACTGAAGGCCCTTGGAGACATCGGCATAGACATGCTACATAGAATTTGTGATCGTGTGTGGCGAAACGGAGAGTGGCCGGACGATTGGACTGAATCGGTTATTTTTCCGCTACATAAGAAAGGGTCCACGAAAAAATGCGATAATTACCGCACCCTTTCTCTCATATCACATTCCAGCAAAGTGTTGCTCCATATTTTAAACAATCATCTTAGATATTATCTTGACTGGCAGATCCCACAAGAACAAGCGGGGTTTGTTAAAGGAAAAGGCACACGTGAGCAAATCCTAAACGTAAGACAGCTTGTTGAAAAAGCCTACGAGTTTGATGTTCCCTTGGTAATGTGCTTTATAAACTACAGCAAGGCTTTTGACTGCGTCGATTGGAGTTGTCTGTGGAGAGTCTTGGTGGATATGGGAGTTCCCATACACCTCAAACTGCTGACTTGTTGTTGATTGCAAGGACTATATTGTAATAGTCGGTGCACCGTCAGAATTGATAGGACGAAATCAAAACCATTTCAATTTGGAAAAGGAGTTCGACAGGGGTGTATCCTGTCACCAATCCTATTTAACATATATGGCGAGCACATCATGAGGCAGACATGTGATGATTGGGAGGGTGGTGTCAATGTCAATGTCACAAAAATAACAAATTTGCGATATGCTGAAGGTACCATCCTCTTTTCTGCGGATGAGGAAGAGATGTGTTCGTTGTTGGGGAAAATAGAACAAAACAGCATGTAGATGGGCCTTTCAATTAACCGATCCAAGACGAAGGTAATGTTAGTCGACCGAACTGGCAAACTGGAACTCACTAAGAAACTCACCCTAGAAATAATAAACAGCTTCATATACCTGGGCTCCATCATAAGCAATAACGGAACCTGTGAACCGGAAATCAAAAGGCGTATTGGAATGTCTAAGAATGCCATGTCCCAGCTTGACAGAATTTGGAGAGATCGCAGTATTACATAGACGCGTTTGAGATGTGGTGCGGGAAAAAAATGCTGCGCATTCCGTGGACAGCACACAGAACAAACATATCCATTCTGCAACAGCTCCAGATAGATAAAATACCTCGATTATCCAACGTCTGCCTCCATCGAATTTTTTATTTCTTTGGTCACATCGCACGCAAATCAGGTAATAACTTGGAAAAGTTGATTGTGACCGGTAAGGTAGATGGAAAAAGACCAAGAGGCAGGAGCCTGTTGCGATGGTCTGACTACACTCAACACTAGTGTCTCCGATTCAATTCATGCCGTTGAAAGTCGAACCAGGTGGAGAAATATCATCAAGGAGAAAGTGATGCCATGAATTGATGACGACCCTCAGTATTGGGGAATCGACTTAAGGAGGAGGAGGATTAAAGTTATCCTCCTCCTCCTTAAGTCGATTCCCGAAGTAAGGTTTCGCTTTAGTTTTAAAAGTTTGACAGGCACTGCAATTGCTATGAACAAGTTTAGCGATCGTTATCAGTAAAAATATGTTAAACTAGCTACGCCCCGCGGTTTCACCCCCGTGTATGATAATGACGATGATGATGAAAGGTATCCCTATTGTTATTTGAGGGTCCTAGCTATCTCTATTCTAATTTAATCGAAATCCGTTGACCTGATTTAGCGCTTAGAAGTAACAAACATACACACACACTAACTCACACACTCACGAACATTCGCATTTATAATATTATTAGTGTGATATATTTAGAACACTATATATATATATCTATTCAAATAAACCGGAATATAAATTTTATTGCGAAGTAGAAAAGTAAATCTACATCTGAATCGAATGAGAGATGATTTAAAACTCGATCGATCATCATACTCATTCTTTTAAGAATGTCTTCTGTCCTTCTGAATTAATGTTAAACCACAGAGTAAATAATAGTACTACTATTAACTAGCAGCTTTATGACCCCATTAATATATTTAATTCATATACCTATCTTTGTTGCATGTATTAAGAATATTAGTGGTTTTACAATGAAAACAATAGTATCAAGTTGGTTAAAATCTATAGATTATTTAGACACCGAAAAATTGTTTGATTAAAATTGAAATAGCTTTAGTCGCTTTGTGTTGCAAATTATGTATTAATATCATATGTACAGATAATATATTTACGTACTTAGTGCTTTAGTTTAAATACCTCTGTAATTTAACTTTAAATATCTACATGTTAAATTAAAATTACCTATTTACTGATCTTGTACCTTTTAAATGGAATGTACTGTCTTCTGGCTGCTGAAATGGTTGCCCATTCGTTTTCGCCGGAATGCACATATCCTATCTTTGCTCTATAGCATCCTGTTTATTCCTTTCACTCCACCCTACCTCAAAGAACGCTTTGAGTTCCTACTACCTTCACACTCCATGCGCTCTTCTAGAGCCCTTCAACTTAAAATCCCTATCCACACTTCCCAGTTCTACAGCAAATCCTTCACAATACAAGCTGTCCGACTGTGGAATGCATTGCCGCTAGATATCCAACGCGCTAAATCCTTGTCAATTTTTAAAAATATGGTGAAAAATCACTATTTGTCTAACCTCTGACAACACAGCTGCTTAACATTTTTCATTTAACTATTTATGTTGATATGTATTAATTTATTATAATTATATATTTATTTTATGTAATATATATTTATTAATTATATATATATATATTTTATGTCATATAAACTTTTTATATAATTAAGTATTTTTAAGTAATTCATAATTATTCTTAATTGTACACCACCGTCTATTTCTGCTTCCTCTGATACTGTCCATCCATAGGTTGTATGGAAGAGATCGCTTTAAGCAATAAGACCGCCAATTGTATTACCTTATTTAAGTTTTGATATTGTTTGTTCTTTGTTTTGGTATACAATAAAGTATTTCGTATCGTATCGTATCGTATCTGGTACACAGCTCACGCTGCTCCAGGAGACAAGGCTCATGTTTTTGTGAAAAAATAATCAGTGTTCAAATAAACAAATTTATTTATTTATTTTTATTTATGTAGTGATACAAACCAGGTGCCATAACAGATGGAGATTGTATCAAAACTTCATTTCAAATACACAACCCACATATAACGCAATAAAAAATACTGAATACTAGATTTCCCACACAACTTTACTCATAAAAAAGCTAACTAATAAGAACCCAAACGGGCGCCACGCACGTAGACGCTTCCTCGCGTGCGTCACGGAATAAACAAATCTATTATTATTACAGTAATTTTACTTGCAAATCACTCGTAAGTTGTATAACTTGTATCTCTTAAACATCAAGTTTAATACCAACACTCAAACTATGGAAACTTTGGACTAAGACGCGTTTAATTTACTCGCTTTTGCGTATGTAATTAATATTTAGTTACAAGCCAGTAGCACTACAAAATGAGCGATAGTAGCTGAGAGGTTTCCAAAGATACAGGGTTCAGTCCTCGGCTCCGCAGTAATGACGTTTCTAAGTTATTTGCGGATTTCTATCGCTCCAAGCTTCGGAGGGCACATTAAGTTGTCGGTACCGGCTATTGAGCAGTCATTAAGCCATTTCAGACGCCTCTGGTGGTCTGACGAACTCTGATACCAGAAGCCAGCTAGCACTACCTTATTTGTCAAGCAATATTTATGTAATTAAAAGTCACAAGTACACATTTTAGTACACTGTAAGCTGTGCTTTTCTTCAAACGATGCTGTTTATTTTTTTCGCAGTTTTTACCGTTGATGATGTAAACCATAATATAAAATATGGTTATCTTAAAGGCCGGTTCTTTTATCTTAAAACGAACCCTTTTGCTTAATGTCCGTCAGTTTTTGACACAAAAAAAGTAATGAGACGTTGGCAGAACGACTCATTTAATTTTTATTGGAATCAGGGTTAAGTAGACTGCCACTGCCAACTATTTTTGAGAGTATTCTTAAAGTGTATTATATTTGTTTCTTTGCTGCCATTAAAGAGTTCTGTATTGTATTGTACATAAATATAGGATTATTACAAAAATGAAGACGCAGCCTTTCAACACCCTTTTAAAAGGCTATAAGACTACGTAGTTAAGAAAAAATGAGTATAAGGGTTAGAGATTAAGCTTTGAGGATGAAAGTGTTTGAGAACCTTTCCTGAATAAATATGGTCAATAAGAACACATTTTACCACACATCACATATACAAGTTACACGATGCTTGAGGTTCTACTTATGTAAAATATTAATGAAGTAAATTTATTTACAAGTAAACCGGATTAAATCAAAAGTTAATATTAAAAGAAACAGAAAAATAATTTATGTTATGACACATCTTCGGCCCTACCTAGGCGACCAAATGTCCCTCAGCCTCAGTCAAATAACTTATTACGAAATTTATACAATTATACAATTTATACAGGTGATCAAATAGCTTCGTTTTTTTTGTTTACTATATAAACTGAGGATAGGAAAGCTGGTAGAGATACAATAGAAATTTTACGTATGGCAAGACCACCGAATTTTATTGGTAGACAGGCCTGGCACTAAGAGCAATCATCGAAAGATATAGTGAGGACTAGCAGATGCCCGCGGCATCACACGCGTGGTAATTTCTCTAGGTTATAAGAACTCTTTGTGCTATTCCAGGACCTAAAATACCAATATACTATATTTTTATCGATTGCTCGGCTTCTACTGATCGGATTGAAATACCGAGTACACCAGTTTTTAAGTCAAACCCTAAGCTATCCATTTGTGAAAACCGCATCGTAATCAGTCCAGTAGTTTTTACGTGATGCGCGAACAAACATACAGACAAACGTAACTAACATACAAACAAACAGACAGACACGATTTTCTTAAATCTTATATTCTTGTTCAGTAGCTTATTTTAAGTACCCTAGACCATTTTTTTATTATCTTCTTTGTACAGATTTTTTCGTTCTTATTGCTTTATTATAAGTATAGATATTATGTAAAATGAGATTATTGTGTTTCCTATCCTATGGCCATATAGGCCACCACATTTAAGTTCTTATTTTATACATAAGAACTAAAATATGGTGGCCTATTTTATTAAAGTGTTGTAAGAAATTGGCTTTACGGTCAATTTATTTTGTTTAAATTATTAGATAAAATAATCATAACACTTCTGTAGTGTCCCTATAAATCTAACAAGGAATCTTTCCGTCGTGTCCGTCCTTTCTTCTCCAAGTGTATTTTTCCATCTGTCCGTCTGTCTCTTTGTTTGTACTTGTATTTATTTTTAATGAGATAATAGGAGATGTTTTCTTTATTATGTTCTATAAAGAAACTTAGTAAAACACAGATGTCAACCGTAAAATAAAAAGGATACTTGTAAATTCAAGATTCCATTAGTTTAGGTTATTTACATTGCATAGGAACCCTACCTTATGCGTGCCTCAGAACGTCACGTCTTCTACATCTACATCTACTCTAATATTAAGAAGAGGAAAGATTTGATTGTTTGTATGTTTGTTTGTTTGTAATGGATAAACTCAAAAAACACTAAACCGAGTTTGAAAATTCTATCACTCATTGAAAGCTACATTATCAGCAAGTAACATGGGCAGTATTTTAATATTCAAAAAATTGAAGATCCCTATGAAAACTACAATAATATGTAACCCAAGGTATAAAAAATTTGCCTGCCTATAAAAACGGAACGGAATGACATGTTGCCGTGGAAAAAGCACCACGAGCGTTGCTCATAGTGTCATTCAACCTCCTTGGCGTTGCGTTGCTGGCAAAAATTTTGAATTACGTTTACTGGCGATTTTTTTTAGAAGTTAAAAAATGCCGCGGTTTTTTTTTTTTTTTTCCGGTCTAGGCAATCGTTTGACCACGATCTCACCTGATGGAAAGCGATGATGTGGTCGAAGGAGTAGCACGCTTGCCTAGTAGATACCTATTCACTCTTGACTTGAACACACCGGGGTTATAATGAGCGCGGGGGTGTGAGCGCTACCCGTGCGAAGCTGAGGAAGTAACTCGAAATTTATAAATAACGCGCAAATGACTTGTCCTCCTGAGAATTTCGCATTCCGTCAATGCCAGAAGTTGCGACAAGTCGCCATTTTACCACCAGCCTTATTTTTGTATGAGATTTTCAGCCGCAAGGTTCACTGGATCTTCATTTGTTTGCGATGATTATACCCATTCTTTGTTTGCAACCTCCCATTGTTTAATGCATAGGTTTTATTAATATCGAAATTATTCCTTATATCCTATCTGGAGTAACAAGAAATAGGTACAAGGGCAACATAATTTTAAGTTTGTGCGTTCATAATAACTATGTAATTTGTATTGTAATTTTTTACCAGAATGTGCAACGCAAAAGACGGCTATTTTTTTGCTATTGCCTATGTATGTCTGTTCCATAGTGGCACTATATAGACCAAACGCATGGACTGATTTTGATAATTCTTACGTCAATCGATTAGTCTTAATCTTGCGAGTGCTACTAAATACATAAAGATAAGCAAAATTTAATATGGCGACAACCAGACGCCAAAATGTGAAAAAAAAAAGTAGACGATTACCTATGTTGTGGGGTGTCACTGTTTTTTTAGTTTAATGTCCCACTGCATAGCAAATGCCGCCCTCCCCTTCTTCCACTTTTTTCGGTTTTGCGCTATATCTTGCCAATCTTTCAGGTATTTGAACAGGTACATATGAATACGTATTTGAAAAAGGTATTTAGTACGTGCACGCGCGCGCGCATAAACCGGTTTTGGTACCAAGTTTTGGCTGCCACGGCAGCCGCGTGCAGTGAGCCTCTATTTGAATAGGTATTAGAAAATCATCTTTAGGTTTCTCTTATAATTTTTCATTTCGAATGACCATTTAGGATTTATAACGATTTAAAGTTGATTAGCAACCATTCTCTCTTAAGTTTTTTCTCTTATAATTTTTCATTTCGAATGACCATTTAGGATTTATAACGATTTAAAGTTGATTAGCAACCATTCTCTCTTAAGTTTTTGCCTCAATTTAGTTTTTTTCGCAGTTGATTATATCGTGTGCATTTTTTTTATAAATTCGTGCGATTCATATTTTGTTTGGTCTTTCTAAAACAACATTCGTGCACTCTGTTTTCATTTTGATCACTGTTATTTCAGCACCCATGGCTGAAATTACAGTGATCAAAATTTTAATGACACAGGCTGATGATAAATAAAGTTTAGTCAAAATAAAGTTTTTTTCTGACTTACACTGATACTTTGCTTTACAGCTTATTACCATTTTGAACCTGTAAGATCAAGTAAGAACCACTTCAAATAAAAATCAACGATAAGAGCTGTGAAACCACGGATCAACACATAAAGGTTAGCGCGTAGCCTTCAAGTACCTTACAAATATTTGAAGACTTAATGCCTGTCTCTTCAGCTACTCCAAGGAACCTAAAACGTATCTCAAGGTGTTCCTCACTCCACAAAAATTTACTTCGTAGGGGAGAAAACATAAAGCCACCCAGTACCACAAAAATCCTTTAGTTCGTCGAAATGATATTATGGTGAAATTTAGAATTTTCATTTCCCGAGCGCAGCGCTTCGCCATTTGGGCGTCATGTGCATTTCACTGCGTTTCATTTTGCTGTTCTCTTTTTGTACGGCAAAAGAATTTTGCTTTCATTCCTTATTCAGCATACGCTGTACTTTTGTTGTTAAAATAAATTAACTACTGAAAGTTGTGTTTTTTGTTTCTTTTTGAATTGCAATCGCGTTTAGATTTAATATTAAATAATCCAGTGTCACTGCTCCCTCGTCGCGACAAAGCTAATGAAAAGAGTTTAGCGTAAGAACAGATTGCGTGACGTAAAGACAGAGCGTGCAATATATTCTTTTCATATCATACATTAAGCCATTTTGTTTGACCCTAGAGGCGGCCCGTTCAATCCGTTACCACTTGCTATTATCAGTTCCTAGTGTAAGATTATAATTTCGTTTGTCGAATGGATCACAGAAAGCTTAGATGGTAGAGCGAAGAATCGGTGTTTCTATGGCCGCTCGTTCGAATCCTGGTAGTTGGTTGCCATTTTATTTTCCAAAATAAAACAAAATATTGGAAAATAATTGTATTGTTACTTCAACTACTGTATTGTTACTACTACTATCAAAAGGATCTGCTAATAATTATATTTATATAGGTATACGACAAGCAGACGACAAGAAAGCATGCTTGTATTAATGATTTATTATTTTGATATTTTCCTCTCAAAAGTGAGAATATTATTTTGAGGTAAGCGTAGTGTACAATGCCCTCGGGGTTGAATGACGATTTACGAAAATTAAATAGTTGGCAGCAATTACATGAGAAGAGCCGATGATCGAGCTCAGTGGCGTGCAAAAAGTAGAGGCCTATGTCCAGCAGTTGACTGATGCAGGCTGTTGATGATTATTTCAGGATATTTCAAAGTGCGTAAAATAAAATTACTGAAATTATTTTTGTACGGGCATGCGGCATCGGCAATAACGCTGTAGAATTTTGTCTCAATACTTGATAAACATTTGTTTTTATGAACTCCCTTAGAATCGTAAGTTGTCATTTATGTTTAACAAGCTGATGCCCGCAGCTTCGCTCGTTGTCATTTCTGTAGGTAAAAAGTACTCTTTGTGCTTTTCCGTGACCTAAAATACCAATATAACAACATTTGATCAAAATTCCTTCATCCGTCAAAAATATTTTAACGTTTGCTCGGCTTCTACTCATCGGATTGATATATAAAGTACCCCAGTTTAAGTCAAAACATAAGCTATCCAACAGTGAATACCGCATCGCAATCGGTCCAGTAGTTTTTACGTGAGGCGCAAACAAACATACAGACAGACAGAAAGACAAACACGTATTTTAAAATGTTATATTCTTGTTCAGTAGCTTATTTTATGTACCCTAGACCATTTCTTATTTAATTATCTTCTTTGTACAGACTTTTTCGTTCCTATTGCTTTATTATAAGTATAGATAGAGTATATCTAATTATGTTATAATGTCCACATTGCATGCTCTATAGCTCCATCTACTAAATTTAAAAACTCCGGGTCAAAGCAATATATTTTTGGAGCTTTAAAAAAGATTTTGTATATTAATTTTCCAGTAATATAAAGGCCACGTCGTGAATATATTTAATGTGATAAAATACCATAAGGAAAATAAATGAAGATTTTGTAACATTTGATGTTAACAGTTTTACACTGTTATGTAGGTATTAAATAGCTAAAAGAACGGTCGTTATATATACATTTTCTGATTTATTTGGTACAAGATAATACTGAGCGGTAAGAATTTACGGGTTGTGATCATTGCGCGTTATTTACTTCTTTATCCCTATATATTTTAGTTTGAGCTCGAATATCCAAATTTAAGCGTATGTACGCAGAAACATGAAGCTACAAGGCAGCGTGATAATAACCTTATTAAGAACATAGAAGTAGGTATGTTTCTGGGAAATTCCAGGCTTCTGTATTAAACTCAAGGCCTACATTACCTCAATGAAGGTTCCTCGAAATACGTACTTAAAATAAACGAGCATGTTACGCAAGATTGTTCACATACATAAGTACTTAACTGAGCAGCGCTCATATGGTTTCCTATAATAGTAATCGTAAAAATAACCAAATTTGAGACGTGAAGTTGGTGAACCCCGTGAAAATGTAACATTATTACGTGCGAAAAAAAAACGGATAACTTGATAACTCTCATAGGTTTTTATTGACATCTAAATTATCATTTACTAACTACTACTTTACAAAATTTTTTTATTTTTTTTTGTGTATCTTTTTTTTATCTTTTTACTCTATCTTTTTTTTTTGTCATTTATTTAGTGCATTTTCACTAAGTTTCTGGGACAACGTGTCATATAAATCGGTTCAAAAGCCCCAAACATACAAGTGAACATTTAAACAACCAAAAAATAACTCTATTCAAACCAATTAGGTTAATCACATTATTTGTATCTGCATGCTTAATTATTTCACCACTTATTCAAGCCATTACTTACAATTTACCAGTTAATTCGTACATTGCATGACAAAGGGTGAATCTTTCGCGATGATAACTGCATGTCTAGCGGCAATTACTTCATAAGTTACAGGAGTAACTAAGTTTTTCAACACTGTTCTCCAATGTCATTGTAAAAACAGAACATAAAGTTGATAGGTCTCGCTCAATACTTGTACTTGTTCAATAAAACATTCTCTTCAATTATTTTAATTTAGTCTATAATATGACATGCTAATAATTATTACTAAAACTTAGATCTGAGACATTGCACGAATTATTGAATATTGAAGATATTAAAAAGGTATATTATAAAGAGTTATAAAATTATTAGCCTAATTAATGATTAATTTCGCTTAAAGTACCCCACATAGCTGTTTGCTATGTCATAGAATAAATAATAGTACAAATTCTGTGTCATCGGCATCACATCAAAGATCATTGCCAATGTCGATCGGTTTCTTTTTGTTGAAACCTCAGCTACTGGGAAACGGTATCTACGTTAACTACTCATATTTTATTTTTGATAGCGAAACAATTTATTATCATTTTGCGAGCTAAACGAAAGTAACAAACTTGAAATAGAGGTACTTATTTCATTTAAACCTACCGCTTGGAACTTGTCGATTATGGCTTGTTACATAAAAACTACTGAAATGATGAGGGTTTTATTTCCGAAAATTGGTGTAAATGCTTTACTAACTTTAGTTATTAACTTTACTTTTTTTTTATTCACTTTACTTTTTGAACGTAGGTAAAGGAACTTGTAGATTTTGTAACTTACTTATTGGTCTTGGGTCTATGCTGTCACGTAAATTTTATTAATTTGCTAGAATACATTATTCGACATTTCTAATTTTACCACGTTTTTCACAAAGTCACTTTCTTGTTTCTTTTTCGTTCAGGGTGGAATCTTGCAATTCAAATTTCGAGCACTTCTTGATTAGCTATCCTGCTGAAATTTTGAGGGTATCTCACAACTATAGATGACAAAGCTTGGTTTTAAGTTTATTTTTTTAATCGACATTTGCTGCTTGTTTCTCTTTAATAATCAATTAAGTATCGTATGTAGGTATATTATGGCAGGAAAATATGCTATCAAGGAGTATATAAATTAAAATATACTTGCGACTGTATGAATACCGTTCTATTGCTTCTATATTAACACTATGTAGGAGCTAGGACTCAATTTTGTGATGATTGCTCGTTGTCGCTTGAGGTAGAGCTGGCCTCTGGTGTTAGTTTGTTTGTGGTGTTAGTTTGCCCGAAGGCCTCTAACATAGCTTAATGACTGCTGTTAATCAACAACAGTCGGGACAGACAGTGTAACGTGCCCTCCAAAGCATAGAACGATGGAAAACCGCACATAACTTTGAAGTTATTGGTGCGGAGCCTTGGACTGAACCCGTATCGTTGGTATCGTTAGTTTGTAAGTTGTATTATTGAACCGTTGGGCTCGCATCTCTCTTTTGCTTTAATATATTATTTGTACATCCTAATTTAAATGCCTCTCTAACAATTATTTTAGTTTTGTAGGAACCTATATTATGAAGGAATTAAGTTAGTTGAAAAACATTTAATAATATGTTTTATGCAGTAGCCATGTCATGATTAAAATAAGGACGGGCTAACACAATTAAATGCTCTTACAACTTTTCGTGTCTATACTGTTAACCGTTGAGAAGTTCTCTAATCAGGAGCCAACCTAGAGAGCAACCATGTCATGGTAAAACTTCAAACCGGCTATCATAATATAATGCGTAAACAAAATGTCGTGTCTGAGATGCTTACTGCTGAGGAGTTCCCGAATTGGGAGCCAACCCAGAGTGCTGCTGCCATATCATGGTTAAACTTCAAACCAACTATCATAAGAGACTGTGTACACAAAATTTCGTGACAGTGCTGGGAACAGTTCCAGACAATGAAATGAATCTAAAATGAATGAATGGAACCAGACAATCTGGATGTCAGAACCGATCATGTTTACCATAAAAATGCATTGTCAACGGAACTGAACCAACATACAAAAATTCAACTCCGTAAGACAAGAAAAAGTGTTTCTAATTCAGCTTAAAAGATTTGACCTAAACAAACATACAAACATAAATACAAACATTGCAACATACATACATACATACTTATTTCTTCAATGTTTTTATTTTGTGTACTTGTTTTTTGCCATAAATAAAGGTATGTCTATGTCTATGTCTATGTCTAAAAGCTTTTAATGTATGTTAATTTATTTATTTACTCATCGAGTTAAAAACAGTAAGCTTACAGTATTGACCACCAACTAAAGTAATTCGTTAAAAATAAATTCAAATAGTTAACAATTGATCTCATATTGTCATTAAAAATATCGACATCTTGGAACTCGTACGTAAAAACATTTAAAATTGACAATAGTCTATGCGTAGGCGCATTGCGTGCATGCGCAGTTCACACAGCAGGACATGAGTACAGCTGATGTCGGCGGCGGCTCCCGGCGCGAACGAAGTTGTTTGGCACATATAAACCAACAGTACCGAGCACAGTCGGATTATTGACCTTGTTGCGCAGTATTTGGCAGTAGTGGATGACTAGAAGTAATTTACGCCTATACTCCAATGTATTTGCTCCAATCATTCTTGTGACGAATAGGGAAGGGAAAAGGTACGGGTAATATCCGTTATTCCGCATTATTGCAACCCATATATCTTGGAATTGAGAGGCTGTTCTCATTATAAATCCTAATACTTTGTTTGCCTCTTTACAAATCTTAATGACATGCTCACGGAAATCAAGTCGATTATCCAGAATTAGTCCAAGGTCTTGGATGGAAAACACCCTCTCCAATGCAGACCCCTCTAATGCGTATTGTAAGGTCAAAGACGTTTGAGACCTAGAGAAAGAGACAACCTTGCACTTGGAGACGTTAAACGAAAGTCTGTTCGACCAACTCCACTCCTCCAACGACTCAAGATCTTGCTGAAGCTCCATACAGTCGACTAGTTCACTCACAGGCACAGTTTATTTTTTATTTTTTTATTTATCTTTTAAAATAAACATAACAGATATTAATTAAATAGCACTAAGGAAACCACTAAGGTTCGCATCTTCTTGTCTTACTCTGAACATTCTATGTGTTAGATAAGACTCGAAAATATCTGCAAACTGTTTAGGCAGCATATTTCTTAATTTGTGCAGCAGACCTTTATGCCAAACTTTATCGAATGCTTGAGCTACATCTAGAAACACAGTTGTACAAACTTTTTTCTCCTCTAAAGCTTTTTCAATAACATTAGTGATTCTATGCACTTGGTCTATTGTAGAATGCTTTTCTCTAAATCCAAATTGATAATCCGGGATGAATTTATTTTCTTCTATGATGGGCTTCAATCGTCTCAGTAGTAGTTTTTCAAACAATTTCGACATTATCGGCAGCAAAGAAAATGGCCAATATGATGTTACTTCATGAGGTGGTTTACCAGGTTTGGGTATCATAATGACTTCGGCTACTTTCCATTCACTTGATACATGATGAAGTCTAAATGATGCATTGATGAGCGTAGTTATTTTAACTAAAGCTTTACGAGCGAGGTTTTGTAGAACTTCGCCAGTAATTAAATCATAACCAGGAGATTTCTTGCAACTTAGATGTTTGATCTCGTTAAAAACCTCTTTTGGTGTAACAAATCTTATGTTTAGCTCAATTTTAGAAGTTTCTTCTTGTATAAAGTCTTCATCATCTGTAAGATCTCAATTTGATTGAAAAACTTGCTCTAAGTGCTGTGCGAACCTATTAGCTTTCTGTCCGTTTTATTGATTGCCCACTTTCCATTATGTTCTTTTATAGGTGGGATATGCATGATTGGCTTTCTGAGGTTCTTCATTGTTTTCCAAAGAGAATAATCTGTTGTCCGATCACTTGTTAGCTGACTTAGATTAGAATTTATAGTCTCATCACTAAAGTTCTGTATTTCCCTTTTAAGTTTTTTTGTAAGATTGTTAAAAAGTGTCTTGTCTTGGGGAGATCTAGTCATCTGCCACTTTTGTCTTTGATTTCTTTTTTTAGCAATCGAGTCCCTGATTTCAATAGGGTACGACTTAACTCTGGTTCTGTTTTTATATTCCGGTGTGTTTGCCCAAGCGCATTGTTGTATGTCTTTTATAAGTTTTCTTACTTCTATGTCTAGCTGTAGTGCGTTCTTTAGTGGGACTTTTAGATCGATTTTTCCTTCTAAATTTAGTTTAAAACTTTCCCAGTCCGTTCTGTAATTAACAAGAGTCGTAATATTCTCTTTTTGTACAATAGTATCACTTAAAGTTATTGGTGACTGATCTGAGCTCATATCATAACCTTCCTCAATTAGAAGAAAGCTGGGTGATATATTTTTAAAGATGAAAAAATCGATGAGATCTGGTATTTTATTAGGGTCAGTAGGCCAATAGGTGGGCTTTCCTGTTGATATTACATTACAATGTATTTATTTGATTGCACATAATAATTCTTTTCCTTTAGTAGTGGTAAGGCGAGACCCCCAGAAGGTGTTCTTAGCATTAAAATCACCGCCCAGTAAGAATCGATTACCAAGTAATTTAAAAAAACTTCTATACTGTTTTGCTTTCAGCGCATGCTTTGGTGGGCAATATATTGCTGCAAGAGTTACAGGATAGCGCTTAGTTCTATCCTGTAACCCTACGATATTCTTGAGAATTTTTAATTGGAGTCTGTACATTTGATTTAGATATGTAGTTTATGTACGACCGTAGCTGCTGAGTCCATACTGGATGTAGGATTCAGCCAGTGAGTTGTATAACATTAGTTTGACCTTAAAAGGGATACGATTTTTAAGGATAATAATATTCGCAATGAATTGCCTTAGTTTATTGCACACACGCTCGATATGATTTGACCAATTAAACTTGATATCAATGGACAAGCCTAGGTACGTTTGATTTCTTAAAATTTCAATACAGGGACAGCTACATGTACTCGCAGATTTGTCATGTAAGCAACCATGGGAGTGGGCTACAATTTTTTGCGTTTGAGATGTAGGGGGATTTTATTACAATTAGGTTAGTTTTGCTAACGTTAAGTACCAAACCAGCATCGTGATACCATTGATTTAGGACGTACAAGTCTGACTGTAGGTATTCGCGGGCTGAGGGTCTTGATCTACAGCTACAAGACACGTGTCATCGGTGAACTGGTAGCATGTAGAGTAGTTAATACAGTTGCTCATTTCATTAACATAGGACAGAAAATGAAGAGGGCCCAGGACGGACCCTTGAGCCTTGCCTTCTGTCGCTATTAAGGGTTCACTGTAAGTATTATCGACCTCAACAGTAGATGTTCTATTTTTTAGGTAGTTTTCGCACCATCTGTTTAAAGGTCCTCGTACGCCACATATATCTAGCTTATTTACCAGGTGCCTGTCCTCTAAGGTATCATGCTTTTTATTATTTAGATGCTCATGTACCTCGTCAGTGAACATTGATAAGAGGTCAGTTGTGCCTTTGCCTGATTGAAACCCAAATTGATTCTGGTATAGTACGTCATGCTTCCTATAAAACTTATGGATTAAATCGTCTGCAAACATTAAACACTGGGCTGAAAACTGATGGAAGGTCATTGATCATAGCAAGAAAGAGCGTAGGCCCTGACTTACCCTCGATCTAGTGAAGAATTCGTTAGATATGTAACTTTTTAGCTGTACATATTATCGCCGCTCGCTTAAGTAGTCAGCAAAGAATCTCAATAGTTTAGGGGAGGCCCCTAAAGTTGACAACTTGACCAAAAGGAGGTCATTATCGACTACATCGAATGCCCGCCTGAAATCAAGGAATATGTCGTCAACCTGCTGCCCAGCATCCATATATTTGGCTACAGAATCTACGAAGGTGATGAGATTCGTGTTTACAGAGCGAGCAACACGAAAACCATGCTGCGAATATGTAATTAATATGTTCTATTAGCATAATTGGTATTCGGACTTCATCAAAAAGTAAATTATTAGTAAACACATTGATTTACTACAGTTTTTAAAATAAATAAGCACTCTAGCAAACGTTAAACGAAAGAACTTTTCAACAGTACGTCAGGTATAGAAATAGAAAAACTTTTAAAATACATCCATACCAAGTTGTTCAATAATTCCAGAACTTCCAGGAACGTAATATCCTCTGGTAAGAAACCCCGGGTTTTTTGGGTCGACATTGATAACTTCCTCCAGATATCTCAACCGCGTATAAATGCTAATTTAAAAATAAAGTGAGTATCCTAACCCACTAAGAAATTTATTTGCTAGCCCTATCTCTAAATGTACGTACTTATTCAGTGTTCAATAATTTTACAGTAGCTTTGGATACGTACAATATTTATTATGTCTCGACAGTCATAGAATAAATAACACACCAACTACAGCAGCATCGTCGACGCAATCGATGTGAACGGAAACGCCGACCACCGTCTGTATTTTAATGAGTTTTTATTCGTACTCCAAACATTAACAAGAAAGCGGTGGTAGCCAAGCTTTACAACCCAACGGCACTCGGTTCAAAACCACGGCACTGCACCATTGATTTAATTTTAATCCATCTATCTATCTAATCTATAACTATAATAAAGCAATAAGTTCGAAAAAGTCAGTACAAAGTAGATAATCAAATATATAATATAAAATAAGCTACTGAACAAAAATATACCATTTTAAAATTAGTGTCTGTCTGTCTGTATGTTTGTTTGTTCGCGCATCACGTTAAAACTACTGGACCGATTGAGATGCTATTTTAAATGTTGGATAGCATAGAGGGGCTGACTTAAAAACTGGGATACTTGGTTTGTTCGATGAGAAGAAGCAGAGCAAACGATAAAAACTTTTTTACGGCTGAAGGAATTTTGATCAAATGTTGGTATATTGGTATTTTAGATCTTGGAATAGTACATAGAGTACTTTAAATCTAGAGAAATAACCACGCGTGCAAATCCGCGGGTACCCATAGTACTAATAATAAAGCAGTAAGTACCAAAAAGTCTGTACAATGAAGATAATAAAAAAAAAAAAAAAAAAAAAAAAATATATATATATATATATATATATTTCAATCGTGTGTGTTTGTCTGTCTATTTGTATGTATGTTCACCCATCACGCAAAAAGTACAGGACCGATTGCGATGTGGTTTTCACTGTTGGATAGCCTAGGCGTTGACTTAAAAACTGGTGTACTTAGTGTTTATATGATTTTAGCATTAACGCCTGCTTAGCGAGAAGATAATCTAATAATTTTCTAATCGAAAAATTTGATTCACGGACGGGGTTCGAACCCAAATCATTCTGTGCCTTTACGACACGTAGTTAAGTGCTATATTAGCCATGTTCGTTTGGTCATTTCAGAATACTGCCAATAGATGGCGTTACCGTCCCCGTAAGACGGGCTTACAAACTAAACGAAAAATTTAAAACATGTAGTACCTGTCACGGTAGCCGAACTTAGTAAAGGCATGTGCCGTGCAGAGGCACGGAATGATGCGGGTTCGAACCCCGTCGGTGGTTCAAATTTTTCGTTCAGAAAATTATTAGATATGGTGTACTTAGTATCTCAATCCGAAAGGAAAAAGCCGAGCAATCGATAAAAAACTTTTTGACGGCTGAACAATATTTGGTATTATGTACTCTGTAGGTACAGGGTAGGTAGGTTTATAGGTACTTTTGGTCCTGGAATAACACATAGGTAACTTTTAACCTAGATAAATGACCACGCGGGCAAAAGCCGCGGGCACAAGCCGCGCGGGCACAGCTATTGTAAGTTATGTGCGGATTTCGATGCATCGCATTAAAGCGGTGAAGGAAATTATCGTTAGGAAATCAGTATAAAGAAAGAAAGAAAAAAAAGAAGAGGAAAGAGTATAATGTGCAAAAGAGTGCCAAAACTCAGTGACATGTAACATCCACAAGCCCACAATGGGCGAGCGTGGTGGGTTACGGCCCATTATCTCTCTCTTTCTTTCATAGAGAGAAGGTCTATGTCGCATCTGTTGTCCTGTTGGAACCAATCTCAGAACAATTAGTTATATTATACTTTTTTACATGACTGCCCAAAAAAAGGATGGTAATGTTTTAAAGATTCATGTATGTTTGTACAGGCCAAACAATGTTGTTTGTTGCCCGTATCCTAGCTCCCAAACGAATGTACCGATTTTGATGAGGTTTTTTATGTTTGAAAACTGATGTGATCGAGATGTTTTTTAGCTATACCTAATGGGGGGTGAGGAGTCGGTCGGGAGTTATATAAATTTTTAATTTGCGCTTGTTGACTTTTTAGTTCGTTTTTGGCAGGGCAGACGACTTTTTTTTTGGTTTTTTTTTTGTAGGCCTCTTATGCAAGAGTCCGCCTGGGGAAGAACCACACATTTTCCAGATATTCAACACTCAAGCAGTAGTGTGCAAAAATTTCTGTGTTGCGGTTTGAAGGGCAATGTTTCCATCAAAATAAAAACCAATGTCTCAAGGTGACGAGTGTAATGCAGTCAAGCGCAAGATTTTGCAACCCAAGTTCTTGGTGGCACTACAATTGTTATGCGCAGGCGCGACGCTGACAAACAAGAGATCGACCTGCTCGTCTCGTCAATCAACCAAACAAAATTTTTATTTGTATATGTTTGTATTTTTGTAAGAGCGAGAAAATACTCACTTCATCTTTTTAATCGACTTCACAAAAGGAGACGGTTATAATGTTCGACTGTATGTATGCTTATTTTGTTACGTATGTGTAGCGATTTTTCCGTCAAAACCAAAGGCATAAGGGCTGGTTATACTCTTCAGAATTCTGTATAACCTACTTCACTGTGTGTTTGTGGTCTATGGTGCTTATTCGTCTGCCAAACCCGGCCTGTTTATGAGGCTGGAATTCGTCAAGTCTTCTAGCTAGACAATTTAAGATGACCCTCGAAAACAATAGGTCGTTAGTTCTTTAAAAGGGTTTTATCCCCTTTTTTTGAAGAGGACTACTACAAACTTTTGTTCCTCGCCTCCGCAGTTTTTCCACTGATAAGAACGGTGCTAAATGACCCCTGCTTTCAGGAGGTTCGACGTTATACCATCGTTATACAAGTCGTAGGAGCGCCATCTGAATCTCGTCTAGGCTGACGTCGGGCAGTTCATCAGTGTAGTGGCGGGTCAGTATTGCGTGGGAATCCTCTGTGATGGGGTAGAAGTATGCGAGTCGTACAATAAGACAAAGAAAGGATCATGCCCAAAACCAGGTTGAAGATACGTCATCACCATTCATGTACCAAAAGTTTTAGTCTTAATGATAAATCCTTTTTTTTTGTTGCCTTAATGGAAGTCGGAGCGTTCACCAGACTGAGACTTCACCAGACGGCATCTTACAAGCTTTTGGTCGATATTCATAGAGCCTTGGACAAGTCGTTGATCACTTCCGGTATTAAACCTGCTGATCACTGAGAAATCCCCGAATTTGTGCTTCACTTAACCATAGAATGTGCCACCTGATCTTAGAAAGTTCCGTATCAAATTGCGCCATATGCTCATCAAGCCTAATTGTTCAACCGTAGTACGAAGCCAGGGTTATTTGTTTTTGTTTGGGGTTATTTGTTTTTGCCCGGGGATTTTTTGCACCCCATGCCCTGCCATTACATTGACCGCCATCTTGGTCAGGACTACCAGGGCGACCGGAAACTGGGGGCCAATTTTTTTCTTTGTGCCGTTCATCAGTTGGGTTTACACATAATCGCTGGGCCGCTGGGCATGCGGGTTGGCGATCACAGGGCGTAACTTGTCGCACCGGTACTTACAAAACAAAATAATATAATATCATACATCGCATTGCAATAAAGTTTACCTACACTTCTGTGATTTAAAATATTCAGTGTGATTAGTGTGATTAAACTTTAAATGATCACGTCAAACCATTAAAACGTATAATTTTTAAATAAACTCAACCATATTAAATAAAATAACGGCTTGGTTTGGCACCAACTTCAAAAAACTTTTTTTTATCTCATGTTATGGGTATTTTTGTATTGGTATTACATTATTTAAATTACAAAAAGTGCTATTTTTCTGGTTAAATTGTAATTATTTTATACTTTTTAGTGTTACATTTAAATATGAAGAGATTTATTAATTTTTTGAAAACTATTTTTGTACCCAAAGCTTAAACAAAACCTATATAGCATGTACGTTCAGCTATAATAAACATTACGTTTCCTATTTAACTTATAGCGTGCCAATAAGCGTCTATTTTTCTACGTAATATATTTTCATACTCTAGTTTCGTGAGAGAATGTTCGCAAACCATTAAAATAATAACAGGAATGATTAAAGCTAATAAGGGCGCGTCATATATTTGTATGCTACGTAAGTATGTATACACATAATTAAATTTAGGTAAGGGTTAAAAGTAGTTATGTATGTAGTTGAAAGGTAGTGACTGAAGCTGAACGGTGTTGGTGAGCCTGGAAAAGAAAGGGACGATGGTTATGTACACAAATAGAGTTATATATATGCTCATACTTATGTGGAAACGATCCGGAAATAATAGTAAATAATGATCGGCAAAAAACTATTCTATTTATTTTTTCCGATATAATATGTGATAATAGGCCGGTTAAAAGTTTAAAAGTACGATGTTCCCCCCATTTTTAGGTGCAACTAAATTGATGATACTGATTTATTTATCTCGAGATGTATGGGAGGAATATAATCTCAATGCTCCAAACCAACCTCACCTGCACTCGGTCATCCAGCTAGATAACGAACGAGGCTCTGGCGACCGACATAAGGCGGTATAACCATCCCAAAAACAAGCGTAGCTAAATGACACAGGCCGGTGACGGGCAGCAGCGTCACCGGTGCGAGAAGCTACGCTCTGCGATCCAAACCCAAAACGCATGCCGAGTGTGGCGATTATAGGCAAACCCTCCTTATGAACGGCACAAACAATAAATGACCGCTTTGCTAGTCCTGACCAAGGTGGCAGTCAAGGAAATGGCAGGGTGTGCGAAGAATCCCCGGGCTACCGTAGGCCACCCGAAACAAAAACAACTGACCCTGGCTACGTACAACCATTACACACTATTACGCTGGTGTAATTTCTATGAAAATTTTAAATCTTCAGTTACCTAACACCACGAGTTTATTCTATGTCGTTAATAATGTGTATTCTTAATGTGAAATACATTTTTGATTTGAAACTTCGATATTTAAGATAATAATAGCCAGTAAAAACATACCTGTGAAATGATAATTCCGGATCTTTTACTCCACCTTTTGCTGTTCTTGATGGACAAAATACAGCACAACACAACATAGTTTCACTATTTTGCTAGAATGTCTAGCCTTAGCAAAGATATTTCAGTAGAATTTTACGTTATAAGCACACGGGCTGCAATGTTGCTGCCTCCTAGGAGGTCAAAACTGGACACGAGGCGAATGAATGGCCGGCGAAGCTATAGCTCTATCCAATCTGATTCTACATCCATGGTTGGTGCTATACTTTTGCATTGGTTTTTAATGTCCTAGAAGAACACAGGATGCTTTTTTCGCAATAAAGCGCGCGGCTGAAGTTGCGGGCGAAAGCTAGTGTAATTTATTGTTATTTATGTAATTTTTATTTCCTATAACATATATGAAAAAAAAGTTTATTCACTACAACATTCATTCTTCTTGCAGCCAATTTAAGTGTCTAGTTTATCACCTAAAATGAAACCATCTTCAAAGCAATAACTCAAAATAAGCTGTTTTATCAGCTACCAGCTGTGCCTGCGGCGTTGCCCGCGTGGTAATTTTTCTGGGATATAAGGTTCCTATGAGTTATTTCAGATCCAAAAGTACCAATATACCAATCATTAAACTTCGTTCAAACGTCAAATCGCTTATTTACGGATCGCGCTGCTTCTTCACTTCGGATTTAGATACCAAGTACAACAGTTTTTAAGTCAAATCCTCAGCTATCAAACAGAAAAACGTACGTGTTTATTATAAGTACTAGTTGTGTCCGCGGGTTTGTGCTCGTGGTCATTTCTCTGCGTTAAAAGTTACCTGTGTGTGTCCAGGACGAAAAATTCTAAAATATCAAATTTCGTGCAGACGTCATATAGTTTTTATCGATTGCTTGGCTTCTACTCATTGGATTGAGATACCAAGTACACCAGTTTTTAAGCCGAACACTAAGCTATGCAAAAGTAAAAATGCGCATTTTTACTTATATTATATATTAGTTCTTCTTTATTACTTGTTTTCTAACGTGTTTCTGCCTGATGTACCACTTCTAAGTATTGCTGACACCTATGTCCGGGATACTAGTAGAGACAGTAATTATATAAATATAATTCAATTTACCCCTGCAGACGTCATTTTTGGGATAAATAAATTAAAATCGAAAAGCTCCGTAGGCCCCGATAACATACCTCATATTATTATAAAAAACACTAAATATTTTCTGTGCGGTCCCCTCAGCCACATCTTTAATCTGGCCTTAAAATCTGGAGTATATCCCTCTCAATGAAAGGTATCGAGGGTAACTCCAATACCAAAAAGCAGTAATCGATCTTTGGTAGAAGAGTACCGTCCCATTGCCATACTGTCATCGCCTTCGAAGATATTTGAGAGTCTTTTGCACAAGTGCATATTTGCGCAAGTGGAAAAGTACTTGTGTAATGAACAGCATGGCTTCAGGGCCAAAAGATCAGTTAGCACCAATCTGCTAATTCTTGTAGATTACATCTCTAAACGGCTAGACGAGGGGTGCCAGGTAGATGTGCTCTATTTCGACTTCCGGAAAGCGTTTGACAGGGTTAACAATGACGTTCTGTTGGAGAAACTAGGTACTATAGGCTTTGCCCCAGGTCTCCTCCGGCTATTAGCGGACTATCTTTGTGACCGCCAGCAGTTCGTCAGGCTCGGTCTTTATGAGTCCAAATCCTACCACACGCGATCCGGAGTGAGTCAGGGGTCAATACTTGGTCCCGTCCTGTTTTTGTTGATGGTAAACGACTTGCCCGCAGTCATTCAGTACGCAAGAAGTCTGCTTTACGCAGACGATCTCAAGCTCTATGGAGAAATAAAATCAGAAGCTGATTGCACCAGACTACGGAAGGATGTTGATGCCATTTATGAGTGGAGCCAGCTCAACAAGCTGGACTTTAACATAAGTAAATGTTACGTTGTGACTTTTGGTCGAATGTGGCACCCAATCAACTTTAAATATATAATTCACAACCAGGATATTACCCGGAAGCTTGTTATGAAGGATCTGGGAGTCACTTTTGACCGTAAGCTCACGTTTCATGACCACATTGATGCTTTGGCGAAGGAATCATTTAGACGACTAGGATTCATGCTAAGGAATGTTCGAGACTTCCGCCAGGACAATGTGGTCCGGTTGATATTTAACGCGCTTGTAAGAACCAAGCTTGAAACTAGTGCGTGTGTATGGAGCCCGCATGAGTCTACATATGCACTGGCTCTAGAGAAAGTGCAAAAAGCATTTCTAAGGTTTCTGTATAAGCGGCTGTTTGGATACTACCCTTTCATGTACCCCACAAAATTCCTTCTGGGTTGCTTGGGATACAACTCTCTGCAAGTTCGCCGAGCAAATGTTCAGATGATGACGGCTTGTAAGATTTTGCATGGAAAAAAAAACTCTCTTGAGCTCAGTGACGAGCTGTGTCGACTGTATACCCCGAATAATTATTGTAGTAGGTACAGGAGCTGCAAGAGACGCAGATTGTTTGACGTGCCTCACTGCCGCACATTTGCGCGCGCCAATTCTCCTCTACCGCGCACCCTCTCCGCGCTCAACGCTCTCCTGGCTGCCCATCCTGAAAGTGATCTGTTCGCGGACGAATGGAAAGATAATATATTGTCAGTGTGTCTGAAGTTCTGTGAGAATGATGTATGATATTGTGTTTGTTTGTTTTTTTTGTAAGCATTACTTTGACCTAAATCTGTTCTTTTATTATTTTTTCATTTTGACATTTGTAATTATTATTATTCTTGACTAATTGTAATTGGTTTTAGAATTATTTTGACATGTTTTTTTTATCACATTTATAATTAACTTTAATTAATGTAATTGGTGTTAGCCGTATTAATTAAATAAATAAATAAATACAAAATAAATAAATTAGATATTTTAGAATTTTTCATCCTGGACACACACAGGTAACTTTTAACGCAGAGAAATGACCACGAGCACAAATCCGCGGACACAACTAGTACTTATAATAAACACGTACGTTTTTTTGTTTGATAGCTGAGGATTTGACTTAAAAACTGTTGTACTTGGTATCTAAATCCGAAGTGAAGAAGCAGCACGATCCTTAAAAAAGCGATTTGACGTTTGAACGAAGTTTAATGATTGGTATATTGGTACTTTTGGATCTGAAATAACTCATAGGAACCATCTATACCAGAAAAATTACCACGCGGGCAAGGCCGCGGGCACAGCTGGTAGCTGATAAAACTGCTTATTTTGAGTTATTGCTTTGAAGATGGTTTCATTTTAGGAGATAAACTGTAGACTTAAATTGGCTGCAAGAAGAATGAATGTTGTAGTGAATAAACTTTTTTTTCATATATGTTATATAGGAAATAAAAATGACATAAATAACAATAAATTACACTGGTTTTTTCCCGCAACTTCAGCCGCGCGCTTTATTGCGAAAAAAAGCATCCTGTGTTCTTCTAGGACATTAAAAACCAATGCAAAAGTATAGCACCAACCATGGATGTAGAATCAGATTGGATAGAGCTATAGCTTCGCCGGCCATTCATTCGCCTCGTGTCCAGTTTTGACCTCCTAGGAGGCAGCAACATTGCAGCCCGTGTGCTTATAACGTAAAATTCTACTGAAATATCTTTGCTAAGACTAGACATTCTAGCAAAATAGTGAAACTATGTTGTGTTGTGCTGTATTTTGTCCATCAAGAACAGCAAAAGGTGGAGTAAAAGATCCGGAATTATCATTTCACAGGTATGTTTTTACTGGCTATTATTATCTTAAATATCGAAGTTTCAAATCAAAAATGTATTTCACATTAAGAATACACATTATTAACGACAGAATAAACTCGTGGTGATAAGTAACTGAGGATTTAAAATTTTCATAGAAATTACACCAGCGTAATAGACGTGTGTAATGGTTGTACGTAGCCAGGGTCAGTTGTTTTTGTTTCGGGTGGCCTACGGTAGCCCGGGGATTCTTCGCACCCCCTGCCCTGCCATTTCTTTGACTGCAACCTTGGTCAGGACTGCTACGTGAAGGGCGTACAACCAAATAGACAGACAGA
This sequence comes from Alsophila aescularia, assembly GCA_946251855.1. NCBI lineage: Eukaryota > Metazoa > Arthropoda > Insecta > Lepidoptera > Geometridae > Alsophila > Alsophila aescularia. The sequence continues at coordinate 44,637,789 of OX276383.1, read as the reverse complement.
CAAGATTTAAAAAATAACTTGTTCAGTAGCTTATTCTAAGTACCCCAGTTCTTTTTACTATCTTCTTTGTACAGACGTATTGGTACTTACTGCTTTTTTGTAAGTAAGTACAGATTAAGTCCCGACCATTTTTTTAATTATCTTCATTATACAGACTTTTTGTAACTTACTGCTTTCTTTTAAGTATAGATTAGTTAATTATGAGTATATTGTGATCTCATAAAGAGTTTCACCTCCAGAATATTTGCTCAACTTAACCAACCGTAACACATAGAGTGATACTAGCTTGGTATCACAATAAATGTCTGAACTTTGAATGCATAAAACTAAACTAATAACTTCGTGGCCATTTTAGTATGAAATCTAAGCACGCAGCGAGCACTATTTGTCTGTCAAAATTTGAAATTCAACAATTTATTCTCCGTTTTTACGTGTGAAATAGAGAGCATATTTATATTTTAGTGAATGTTCTGAGTAATATAACTGAGTGTTCACATATTCAAGGACGCATTTGATAGATTAACTATGCTTAAAATAAGCAATAAGAAATAGTCTTACTTTCTGTAGTAGTAGAATATATTGGTTTCACCTCTCTGAAGTAAGTGACGCCTGATTTGCTTTATTCGGTCATATCCCTATCCATGGAATTAATGACAATTAAAAATAGATAACTAAATATCAGACCGTTAAAAAGTTACATTTTATTCCTCTAACAGTTATGAGCCCGTTTATCTGGGCATGGAAAAAAAACTAAAGCCGTCAAAAAAAACTTTTCATTTGTTCGTCTTCTACTCATTGGATAGAGATACCAATTACACCAGTTTTTAAGTCAAACACTAAGCTATCCAACAGTGAACATCACTATGTCCATGCAGGCAAAACCACGGAAGGCAAAGTAAGGATATAAACAATATTTTATCACAAAATCTCTAATCAAAAATCTTTGAATGTTTTAATAAAATTACAATTTATGATCTAAGCGAATGTCTTATAGTTACCTACCTAGTTTCGTCTAGACATTTTTATGAAAAAGTAAAGTATCTGATTGATTGTCATTTTGACCTGATTCTTTACGAAAAATCTCCTTACTAAGCTATTATATTTCAAAGTTACTCCTACGCGCAAATTTGTAATGAATCCTTAATTTCAAAGAAATCAATTTGTCTCTATTTGACAACTATGTCACGAGGCGGTCCCAGGGTTTGGGCTTGCTCCACCAGCCCAGGGACCAAGCCTCAGTGGACAACAGAATTACAGGAACAACAGGTGCATAGACTTTTTCGTGGTGCTACAATACGGATAAAAACGTCCACTTACGAAGGTATTATTTTATGTATTTTAAAAGAGTCCAGTTGTAATAATCTTATTATTGGTATTTTATAACAATTTCGGTTCTGCTAAAAATCCAATTATTGGAAAGACAATTTTAAGAATGACAGGTTATTTGAATATAGAATGAATAATGAACTAGCAAAATGAATAGAAATGGATTATGAAAGAATTAAGATATCAAAAGAGTATTATTATGAAAGAGGTTTGGACCTCGTCACAACTATATTCAACGTTTCCAGCTTTTCACCTCTTACTATTATTACATTTCCTTGTATTTGATCCGCAAAATTAGCTCAACAGATAATTAAGAAACAGAGCGAACACGATTACATAATAACACTAAGTTAAAATGCAGTTGTCTACGCAAAATAATAAATGGAGATGAGACTGCTGATTAGAGCAAATTAATTTCACATATAAATGTCATTAGTACCTAATTACTACTACAGAATATAACAAACGTTAAACTACATGATAAAGTTGGAAAACACAAAATGGGTACCACATAGTTTGCAATGGCATATGCCATTGCCATTTATGTTTCGTGCTAACATTAAAATTTATGTGTTGATAATGACATTATTCCTTGCAAAAAGCTTCTTTTGTGGATAGATAAATTCAAGTGGACGCATTAAGTGCTCCCGCTATTGTGTTAGTTACTTTAGAAACTTGCAAGATATACCTAACATCGCCAGACTGGAAAGTTCGGTCGCTAAGCAAATCATTTAAAATTATTACTGAGTCAGGACTGAAAAACGTTAAAATTTTAAAAGGTTTTGGAACTCAACAGAATGTAGCTAATAATGAAAAAAATATTAATATTTTAACAATTCGATACTATAGTGATACTTCTTTAACCTAATTATTATGTTCGTAATTATCTTGTCTCTGCTCAGGGAAAATAAATTGGCAGTCGTAGCACAGGTAATACCTAGTGTTAACACTATGCCAATCTGGCTGTTTCTAAATCTTAAGAACAACTAAGAGCTAAAATTGTTGAAGATTCAACAGGTTGCCTTGTTGGCGCCATTTTTCATCGCAGCAAAATGCTTCATGCTTATTGGCTGGTTCTCTCCCAAGAGTGCCAACTGCTTTGACGGAAATACCATGACATTTTTCCAAGATATACCAACTGTTGCTTTGACAAAAGTTGTTGGATGATTCTCTTCCACTTTACTCATCAACCATGGATTGCAATATGGCGCCATCTGTGTGGAGGTCCGCAATAAGTTGAAAATTTATTTGTTTTGGCTGTGACATATGACTTCTCGCTTAGTGAGTGGAGTCATCTTTCAGGGCCCCAATTCTACTTAAACAATTATAAAATAATTTTCCCCTTTTCCACTTAAAAGTGGTAGAAGCAAATATTTTCGCAGTTTGCGTATTTTTTAATCATTGTTTTTTTGGAAATTTTGCATTTTTGCTTCTATTCGTTTTAGAAGGTAAAAGCGAAAATTTTGCGTAAAATAGTCATGCTAAGCTAACTTCTAAAGAAAGCCAGCTATATCTTCGTTATAAATGACTAATGCGCATTGTTATGAGTTAGAATTTCAGAAAGCCACTTCCAATATTCTCGAACCTATTGACAGGCTCGACTCAATAACCCTTACAAATTATATTACCCAGATCGGCTATTGTTTGTATTACAAATTCAAGTTTCCCGTACCCTGATTACGTATGCAATGCAGTGATCCCTTGAGGCCTCGCCGATCTGCAAACAACCTGACGATTGTTACGACAGATCCTATATTCTTGTTTTGAATCTAATCTGTACCAAATACGATCCCTGTGGAACCACTGCCTTTAAATATGCATGTATTTCGATATCTTCCGTTTGTATCGATGAGTATTTGAAACACGTATTGATTTTAGCGAATCGGTTTATGGTCTTTGGTTATTTGTTTTGTTGTATTATTAAAAAGGTTTTCTTCCTTTCATTTTGGCAGTTTCTCACGATGCAGTGTGACGATGCAGTTGACAATGTGTCTAACCATTAAAAACGGGATATTTCATTTACTATGCATTTTATTTTTGAGTTCTCGATATTTCAGCACCGTAAACCTCATCCTCGTCTTTCTTGCCGAGCAAACTGTGCCCAAATTCCGATTAATTATTGAATGAAAGTTAACAGAATTAAGATTAAATAGTGATCTGAATAAAAATTTGCATTTGGATTCAATTTATAAAAGCTCCAGATTATCGTCCAACCCACCAACTCTAAATGATCGGCCGATCATCGAATCGATAGGTTCTGCCACGCTTTATTTGATCAACACCTAAAATTATTATATTATTCGAGTTAACAGAAGAATAAACATGTTTTGCTACTGTTGTGTTGCTACAAACATGTTGCTACATGTTATTACTGGTACCCTCGATTAAATAAATCGCCCTACATGCAATAAAATATGAATAAATTTGAAAAAAGCGCAGACGCAATCGGGCTTGTATAATTTTGCCAATAATCGTGGCTTAATTCATACTCTTATGAATATTTTAATCGATAGAGGTTGAAACAACGATTAATTTAATATGTGACAAATCACACACTTGTAATCACACACTTTGGCATTTAATTGGATTGCCACATGATTAAACTAGTACCATACACAAAAACAGAGCCTTTACACCACCCAAATTTGAAATAAATTGAAAAGTTTGCAAATTTGGGCGGGTGGCTTCCATAGAAGCCACATTTGAGTTTTGTTTTGATGGTTAACAAGGGAAGCCAGTCGCACTTTACAGGTTACTGTTTTCAGTCTCATTGAGACGACCATTTTGTAGGATGATTCGTTACATTGGTCCTCCAACCAGCAATGTATGACGTCTATATTAACAACTATCGTATAATGCGGCAGAAAGTCCCGTGCGTCAAGTTCAGTTTTTTGTTTGTTTAGAAAATCCCGCGCTCTTCCAGCTTGCTTTTAATTTAGCGACTAAATGTTTGTGCAACGGCCAGTTTGCGAGGCTTATCATTACATATAAAAATATTCCATTCAATGAGGACTTTGTTGACGAGGAACCCCACGCCACCCTGAGAGACTGCTGATTGCCCTCTCGGAAGTAGAATAGATGGCCCGATTCCAGGGTTACTGTATCCTCCCCCTTTCTTAGGACTTCACTTAACCCTAGATATGCCACCTTATCTTGGCAAACTCCGTCTCGAGTTGCGCCGTGTGATCGTCAAGCCTAATCGTTCGTCCTTCGTACGTAGCCAGGGTCAGTTTTTTTTTGTTTCGGGTGGCGGGGGGGGGGGGGGGGGGGGGGGCTACCGGAAACTGGGAGCCATTTTTTCATTGTGCCGTTCATAAAGAGGTTTTGCCCATAATCGCCACGCTGGGCATGCGGGTTGGCTATCGCAGGGCATAGCTTTTTGCACCGGTGATGCTACTGCCCGTCACTGGCCTGTGTCATTTGGCTATGCTTGTTTTTATGATGGTTATACCGCCATCTGTCGGTCGCCAGAGCCTCGTTCGTTATCCAGCAGGATGACCGCGTGCAGGTGAGGTTGACTTGAAGCATTAAGATTATTTTCGCTCCATACATCCCCATAAGAAAATATACACTCATATTTAATTTATCTGGAAGTTATGTTTTAAGGTAGGTAGGTACGCTAAGTTAAATCAATGATATCATTCTAGTGCAAGATTTTAATATATTCATTAAATTGCAGTTAAATGGTATAAGCTCATAATGCCTTTCTTAAATTATTTTTAAAGCCAATGGATGAACGAAGCATCGGATACACATTTGGTGTGTGTGGGAAGAGCGTCACTGCACCACCAATATACTTGAAGGATGGCATTTGAAACTAAAGTAATTAAACATATTTTAAGTTACGCAGTTTTATATGCGCAAAAAACTAAAAACTAAAATAAAATCGTAGGGAGAGTCGAATTTATAAATATTATATCTACCATTATACATATCTGAGAATTCATCGTCATACGGTAAGACAATATATCGAAGTTACTAATAATTAATAGACAAACTTAAAAAATGATTGGAAAAGCTAAAAATTAAACAGCAATATTAAACTGAATATTATATAGCATAGACAAAAAACTCTTTATGAGATATTTTCATTGTAATTATCCAAAACAAGGCTAATATCCCATGTGCTATTGACTTACGACTTGATAGTGCTCTCTTGAAGTTCCACCATCACACAGTTTTCAAAAACTTGTTAAAAAATCTATGCCATTATAATATTAAAATGCGACCTAGAATAGCTTCTCTTTGGCAATAATACATTGCTAAATAAAAGAAGAAAAATATTGGGAAACAGTCCGCGAAACAAGAGTCTTCAATTCAGATTGTAAGAAAAAAGGCGGAATGGCTTAATTTTTTTAAACAGAATAAATTATATTTAAATAGTGTAATCAAATCAACAGCTAAATCATCCAGGTGTACACTATACGACATGAAAACTAAGCACCGCGTAACCATTGAGTTGTCTACTTAAATAGCTAAACTATGGAAAGGTAATATATGGTCGTTGTCTCCAAGGGATAATTATACGGCAAACAGCCCGCCCCATACACATACCCAATCTCAAGTCGCTACACTGATTGATGAGACGTCACATCATGGCGAGTGACGTTGTACCTGCATACGAGCGTGCGCATGATACATATGGGTGCATCACTAGACATTTCAGTGGTTTTGATCTCAGTCGTACCTATCATTCCTTATTTAAGGTCAAGTCAGGAGGAAATGACTCACCGGTAATAATCATTCCGATTATAATTCCTGTGTGTCTGTCTGCTATTTGGACATCCCCTAAACTAAACTTAATTTCTTTATATGTAATTTAAACCTTGTTGGCTTCGTAACAAGGTATTTTTTCCCCTGGCATCTATACCTCACTCATTAAACTATCACTAAAACCTTTCAGCGTAAAATCAACTTTGTCTCCACGCGGCGAGAGTCCCGATTTGTCCAAACGCTGTTTCAGAACTTGTCTGAATTTATTCAACCGGTGTTAGACAGCGTTAACCTGTTTTAATTACGTTATTTTAAGCGGTGCAGCTTAAATTGATGTAAGTTTAGAATAGATGCCAGTGGCAAAAAGACCTTGTTACAAATTTGATAAGGTTTAAATTGCTTTCGAAGAAATTTAGTCTAGTTTAGTTTAAAGAGTAAAATGACTGAATTGCTGCCATTAACCTATGATTATGCCCAAAAAATAAATGAATATAATAAATTCCGTTTTTTCTATGTTATAACTGATAATAAAACCAAGCGAAGCCACCTAATTGATTGAAATTTACCGTTATAAAATCGGTAAAGCTACACTTAAGGTACACTTAAGCTACTCTTAAGCTACCAACTGCAACGTAGTCTTGTTTAAATTAACAAAAACGAGTCACCATAATAAGGGGTAAAGAAACCAGGTCCGCAGAACATTAAAACTAAATTAGCAATATGTGAAATAAAAAAATAAAAAAAATAATACTGAGAATGAGTTGTAAATCAGAAGCAAATTTCTAGATTCCGTATTATTTCCTGGTACATTAACAGATATAGGCAATGATATCAAATTATAATAAAGAGAAGGTAGATTTGCCCCCAGTAAAATTTAGTTAAAAGTAGTTTTTACTTGTTTATGCACTCAGATAGCACAAAACAATCTAAAATGCATGATATTCGTGACGCAGTGAAAAATGCTGAAGTGCGCGTTCAGAAAACTGCTACAATAACGAGCAAAAACAATAAATAAACAGGGCCATGATCTTTCAGACACGCAATGCGTCACGTTACAATATATACATGAAACCATTCGGCAAATGCTGCAATAACATCACACGCCTTCCGCGAGAAATCTCGTACAAGCTTCCAGGAAATCTTCAATTCAGGCAGCGGACTGCAGCGTGATCGAATTTGAAACGTCATCTTGTATGATTTGATATGCAATAGATGTCATGGGATATAGGTATGATCTCGGAATTGTAATAAACCGAAGCACTAGTCAGGAATCGGTCATTAGAAAAAATGCGTCTGAAAAATCAATTTTCATCAAAACAGCGAAAGTGAGCCGTTTCTCCGCAAGGTGGACACTGTCGACAAGTGTTGTGATGACCCTACGCTGTTTTTGTACGCCAGCCACAACATTGAAAATGGTGCGTGCGTAAGTGTGTCTTCATCAGGGCTGGGTCCCCTCGTCTGCGCCGTCAGCGCCGCAGACGCAGCGGGCGACAAGTGCGGTGGTCCGTAGTTCGCGTCGCTCCCTTGCTGCACCAACTCCTGAGAATGGAGGTCTTTAACGTCTAAACACCGGATGAATTATGCGAGAAAATAACTCCTGCGTGACAGTCGCTACATATCTTTAGAGTCGAAACAGTTCCACAATTCACAAATTTTAGTGATGTGTCTAAATTAAATTCAAAATGATAGATTATTTTTGATTAACATGATTATATTTAATTAAAAAGAGTCGCAGATTACTGCAGATTCTTTTCAGGCTAAGGAAAATAAGTGAAATAAGTTGCTAATCATATATTTTCATTATGCAATAATCGTATACTCCGATATAGCACCTATTTGTATGGATGCTTTGACCATTCGACACATTAGCTATTTCATCGCTATCCCTGATAGGTCACATTCATAATACGTAATTTTGTGCGTCTAGTCAGTTATCTTTTTTCGTTTTACGCTTTATTTCAAGTCTTTCCCAACTCGTCCGACGCATGTAGGTTATTAAGATAATTTATCTTTAAATATATCAGCATATTTACGAATTCTTCAAGCTATTGCGCTGGACTCTTATCACTATAATATTAGTAAGATTTAGATTTCTTTACACCCAAAAGTACGTATTTCCTTTTAGGCACTTTCTCTGGCTATGTACTGTACTTAAGTGATCTACGAGAGCTTTGTGTGGCCTGGATGCTGGAAAAATCAACTTAGCAGCTTATTGGATATTCTTCTTTAGATGAGAAAACTGCTGGATCTCGATTTGTTAAAAAAAACACTAGGTCCATACTGAAGTTCCTTGACATTATCCTCGTTAATTTCAGTTATCTCGTTTGGACTCAGTGCCACGTAATGTTTTTTTGTTCTATGACTAAATGGCCAAACATATCGATGGCAGCTGTCCAAGCCGAGGTTCGTACCCCCTGGGTGCCCTTGAGCAAGTGGCCAAAAACTTAACTTTGGCGTGCGCCTTCTGCGTCACGCATTGCGGCGGAGCGCTTTTGCGCCCACCCCACCGTCCGCTGTAGAGGTCAATTATAGACCAACAGCACATACCCTTTCTAAAAAAATATTAAAATATCGTGACGTAAATAAGCTTTTTCAAGGTGTAAATACATCAAAAAACTGGAACTTCATCCAATGAAAATACCTGGCTCTAATGTATTCCTTCCAAAAGGAAATATTTGTCATCAAATATACAGGCGAAAATTGCCTGTTCTCTTGAATATCATTTGTGTCCTCAATTTTTAACTATCATATAAACTATGACTATGTCAAATAACTTTCAACCAATATCCTGCGGGAACCCTTTAAAGTTTCGAGATGAAAAGTATCCAATATCCTACTTAACTAGGAACTAAAATCATACCAAGTTTCAGTTGAATTCATTCAGTTGTTTCAGCCTGATGCGCGGTCAAGGTACATACAGACAAAAACAAACAGTTTTGGCGTCAGTATCAAATAACGCACAGCCTCAAAAAAACATACGAAATATCTTCATTAGACAGAGTTTGGACCCTTATCCCGCAAGAACACTCGACTTTTTTCAGAATAAAAAGGATTATCAATTTTTCCCCATCATATAAACTATGACTGGGCCAGGTTGCATCAAAATCCATCCAGTAGTTACAGCGTGATATATGCGTGGGTGGTAAATGACCTAATCACAAAGCTGAATAATCAACGAGTCCTCAAGGTTGGCTAGGCAGACGATCTGGCGATTCTTGTATCTGGTCATTTTGCCAGCATGTCTTGTGATATCATGAATAATGCTCAAAAGAGAGCTGTCGTACAGAATTTGGAATTACCGTGAGTCCAATAAAAAACAATAGTAATGTTTACAAACAAAAGAAACTTAGGTAGGTACATACTGCAACTCACACAACACTCAGTTGACCCTGACTGAAGAAGTAAAGTATTTGGGTATCACCTTAGACAGCAAATTCAACTGGGCTAGACACCTGGAGAGTAAAATAAACAAATAATCTCATTTTGGCAATGAAAACGAATATTAGTTATGAAAACCTAATCACAGTGATAAAATACTTTGATTAGGCTTTCAATAACTTATGCAGCTCTTGTTTGGTGGCCAAGAACCAAACAAAGCACCACAGTAAAAAACTACAAAAAGTCCAGAGGCTGGCTTGTGTGGCTGTTACTGGATTTTTTAAGCATTACTTGGATTGCAGCTGCTACTGCTTATAAGCTTAGGGCACTTAGTCAAAACAAACAAGCATCACACACAAACATCATAGAGAAGTATGCAGGGGGAAACTTATTCATATTCTCCATCTACGATAGGGTGCCAAAATAACATAAATTCGAAAAAATCTATAATGTACAATTATATGGGGAGTCTAGTAATAGTTCAAACTCACATGAAATTTGAATTTACACTGACGGCTCCAAAATGAAAACAGGAACGGGAACGGGCGCGTTCTCGGAGGATCTAAACATACACATAGCAGATATAATGTCTAGATATAATTCAGGCGGAAACTGCAGTACTACGAAGAAAGGTAACTGATTTTAATATCTGAATACTCTCAGACTGTACTGCAGTTCTCCGAGCTCATCAACGGAACGTATAATAATCAGGGCTAATTATACCATGCCAAAATCTACTGGAGAAGGTTAGTAAAAACAACCAAGTCACTCTCCAATGGATACAGGAGCACAACAGATATAGAGGTAATGATGCAGCTGGTGAACTGGCGAAGCGAGGCTTGGACTTACGCGCGGTAGGTCCGGAACCGATGATCCCTTTGCCTTTAAACCATATCTGAGCATGGATCCTTCAGAGAAAAAACAACCTGCATCAAACTACTAGGCAAGTATTAAAGACTTCAGGTAGTCGAAGGACGCATTCCTCGACTTAAATCCGAGATTCTCCCGTAAACTCCTAAACCTTAAACGAGATAAACTCCGACAAGTCGTCGGAATAATCACCGGGGTCATTGTGCCCTTAATAAACATCAATTTACCATAAGCATTACAGACAGCCCCCTATGCAGGGGATGCATGGAGGCAGATAAAACAGCCACATATGTGCTCTTGGAGTACAATAGCGTGGCGAATCAGAGAGCGTATTTCCTGGGAGCTCTGGGAACCCTATAGGAGGCCTGCACCAGAATACAGGAGCTACAGGCCTTCCTGGAGGACATCGTGTGGCTACACTGACTAGAAACAACGCCCCTCACGCAAAAAGGGCCGACATAAGGCCTAATTGCGAAAAAGAGCTCGTGCATCAAGTAGCAAGTAAGTACAGCGTGATACTTCTTTTAAAATAATTTTCAACCCCTATCCTGCGGGAATCTTTTAATCTTTCGGGATAAAAAGTATTCTATGTCCTACCTCGTAGTATGAACTCAAATTTTGCCAAGTTTCATTTGAATTTACTCAATAGTTTTGGAGTGATGCGCGACCAAGATACAGACAGACAGACAAAAATGAAAACACTTGCAGTTTTGGCTCCAGAATCAAAAATAGAAAAGCCCCAAAAAAAAATTACTAAATATCTTCAATGTACAGAATTAGACCAACCTTTTACAGTTTTATCGGTATAGATAGATAGATTTTGTAGGTTTTAATCTTAAATGAAACCGGCATATTATGCCTAGGTGTTGTAAAATAAGCAACAACAATTTTACATGAGAAATATTCAAGAGAACAGGCAATTTTCGCCTGTATATTTGATGACAACTATTTCCTACTGGAAGGAATACATTAGAGCCAAGTATTTTCATTCGATGAAGTTCCAGTTTTTTGATGTATTTACACCTTGAAAAAGCTTATTTACGTAACGATATGTTTGGCCATTTAGTCATAGAACAAAAAAACATTACGTGGCACTGAGTCCAAACGAGATAACTGAGATTAACGAGGATAATGTCAAGGAACCTCAGTATGGACCAAGTGTTTTTTTTAACAAATCGAGATCCAGCAGTTTTCTCATCTAAAGAAGAATATCCAATAAGCTGTTAAGTTGATTTTTCCAGCATCCAGGCCACGCAAAGCTCTCGTAGATCACTTAAGTACAGTACATAGCCAGAGAAAGTGCCTAAAAGGAAATACGTACTTTTGGGTGTAAAGAAATCTAAATCTTACTAATATTATAGAGATAAGAGTCCAGCGCAATAGCTTGAAGAATTCGTAAATATGCTGATATATTTAAAGATAAATTATCTTAATAACCTACATGCGTCGGACGAGTTGGGAAAGAGTTGAAATAAAGCGTAAAACGAGAAAAGATAACTGACTAGACGCACAAAATTACGTATTATGAATGTGACCTATCAGGGCCTCAATTCTGTAAGCTATTGACAAAATCCTCGCCACTGCGACATCTGTGCGATTGGGCTGGCTATAATGGCAAATTTGGTAGTCTGTTAAATTAAGGTCGCTATCTCATTTGCAACGCAGTGGCACGGATGTGCTACGTTTTGCTAAAATCGCTTGAGTGTTGCCACTGAAATAAAAATGGTATTAGCCGTCAATCAAGCATCAGACAAAACTTCATTATTGTGGTTGTTTTACAAATAACTCCTAAATAAAATATATTAATTCGTTATTTAGCTATTTTGCTTTATAGAAACCATTTAAACATCACATAAACTAGGTTTCTATCACTTTAATGTAAAAATGAACGAATTCCACCACTGAATCTACCTTGTCTTTGGTTTAAAAAAGTAAACATTTCGTCAATTTTCGTCAGTTTGACAAGTTTCTACGATTTAAACAATAACATAAAATGAACTTGCTGTTTTGTACATCAAAACAGAATACAATTTATCTACCTAGTGTATGTGTATAGACTTCATTTGAACTCAAAATTGATTTATGGGGCTAATTATAAGTTTCCTATGGGAAAATAACCTCTAAGCAAATTGAAAGGTAAGGGCATCGTGCTATAATTTTCCTTTTTTTATAGCTAACGATAGATATCCAATGCTATAGGCATCTTATTTTGATATACTCACGTGTAATACTTTATTTAAGTACTTAAAAATGTAACATTGTTCTGTTTCAGGTTAGAGATTCTAAGGATAAACTTCACAAGCACCATCATAACTTCCTCATTCAAAATCTGAAAAAAGGAACATCAACAATAAATGTGCAAGAATGACCTTGGAGTATGACATCAAATCTAAAATAGTACACATATTGTAAAAATAACCTAGAATACAAACTGCACCATAGAACTACATACTAATAAGAAAAGCTTTCACCTGTGAAATGAAAATCTCTTTCTAAAGGTCTACAAAACAAATGTACTTACTGGTAATTACATTTGTTTTGTAGACATTACCACAGGTAATGGCAGAATAAATAATAGTACAAGCCATTACTAGAATATGCATTCCAGATTCTCATTTCAAGAAAAACATTGAAGTTACAGCGCAGAGCTACCCCAAATGATCTTAATATTAAATATAGTACTTACAAGAAGTTTGTCTGAAAAAACTTGGCAGTACTACCCATGAACAGTGGATAAAATGTGAAGACCTCATAGAGAAATACTAAATGTACATCACATCGCACTAAACATGGCAGGCATATAGGTACACTGTCTATGAATAACAACTCTGTACTAAATATCACCACTGAAAAGTTGGACTAGTTCGGTCAACCAGACTAACAACTGAACTACTGTCACTACAGGCAAAATCCCGGATGCTCATTTTTAAGTCTGCAGTGTACAAGCAAACACACCACCTAACTATTCCTAAATGACCATTTGTAGTGAAAGACTGGATAATGTGATAAGTGTCTCAGCAAACCGTTTAAAATAACAGGCTCGACAATTATCTAAGAAAGTTAACTGAAATAATATACTTACATTGATCCTCTAGGTTCCTAGTAGGGTAGGGTATCTATCACAAATAATTAAATAACTTAAGGCTTCCATTGCAACTCATAAAAAATACCAATTTATCTATTAGTTGTTTTATTTATCATAATTACCTGCATTCTAACATTTATGCTGCATAATTAAGTTTGTAAGTAGGTACCTATACAAATGTTAATATTGATCATGTTAAATGTAACTCGGTGCCTTAGCAGACATCAGACTGCTAGATAAATTTATACCCCGACAATGCAACAACTATACTATGCCAAGAATGTTTGCTGACCACAGAATACCTAACATACTTACAATAAGCGTTTTGAGACATTGATAAATTCAGAATGCTATCATTCTGGAATTTCAAAATTAAAACTGTAACTGATGATTCCTAGGTAAGACAAGTTGTGAACTATACTTATAGTAAAGCATGTGGCAATATTAAGTTACTATACAAATGTGAATAAAAAGAAATAAATTAAATATGTACAATAAACTACATACACAATAAGAGTTACTGTATTGTACTTTATATGTACTTTTCGTACTGGAATAACACTTAAGTTACTTTTAACCCAAAAAAAAAACACTCGGGCAAAACCGCAGGCACAGCTAATAATTACAATAATAATGCAGGCACACAATGCAGGTATTTGTCTATTATAATTATTGTTCTGTTGGTCTGTTACAGCATACTATTTAATTTATAATTCTCTACTTATTGACATGTTGTTTTTTTTACTAGCTGCACCCCACAGGTTTGCCTGTGAAACCTGCCCAGTTAGGGATAGAATTTCAAAAATCCTTCTATAGTGCACCCCTAGGGTACTCAAGGAATATCTCCTCCAAACAAATCTCTAGATCCAAAAGTAGTTTCATGAATCTATTGATCTCGTTAAAAAAGTTTCATACCATATGTACCTCAGGCATAAAATAAATAAGAATAATAATTATTGTTGCTTCACCCTTGACCAAATTTAAATCTAGTACTTGTGTTTACTTTTTTACTTAATGTTACTACGTCTAAAGAATTACAACATGGGGACATCGTAATGGGCAATATCTAGAAAATTCATATAGTTAAGCTCAGTATTGGAGCTGAGAAAGAGTGGCTGGTTCTACACGGCCTAGGTCGTCTAAAACTGCTAGTCCATCTCTAATGGTATCTACTGTTTTAAAGGTAAAGGTAATATGAAAATTATTTTTCTATTTTGAAATAAGCTATTATCTTAATTATACATAGTAAATACAGTTGGAGCAAATCTTTCTACTGAATGACAGCTTATATGCATTGATAGGAGAAATATTAATGATAATGTTATTGGTATTTTGTAGGAATTTATATTTTCGAAATTGATAATTATTATTTATCTACTTATCCAACAATAATACTTATCCAAAATTCTATCTATTCAGCCCATGCTGGTTAGGCTTCCGCTCTTTCATACAATTTGTTCTGGTCCTTTTGATGTTGTCTGACCACTGGGTTGGTGGACTGCCCCGTGAACACTGCACTTCTCGTAGCCACCACTCTGTTATTGCCTTGGTCCATCATTGATCTTCCCGTCTTGCCAATTGTCCTGCCCTTCTCTATTCAAGCTTTGCTATTCTTAGTACTACATGACGACAACCGCTCTGCCAAGAGCGAAACGACCAACAAGAAGATTTGAATCCAAAATTACATTACCAAAAATGTACTTCAAAGCCTTACAATGAGCATAAACATTTGTAAAATTAGTACTTACCTACCTACCTACCTACGCTGCTGGTTTAATGATACGAGTATACCTAAATTATGTTATACTTACTGATTAGTATTATGGGTCAGCTAATCAAATGGAAAGTGTGGAAGTATGTGGGAAGGTGTATTTAATAAAAACAATTGTTTATAAGCATAGGTAGTACATATTTAATGGATTTTAATAGATTTACCCTTTCACTTTAATCAAAGATATGTATACCTATATGTCGAGCATAGCCTCCAAGAATTTTTTGGCACGAAGTTTTAAATCCTCACCGTCATCAGCTGCTATTCTATCCATTGCTGACAAAGCCGTTTACGACTAATATGTGGAACTTTTAGAATTATGTGAATGGCATAGTTTTACAGTACACAGCACTTTATCTTACTCACTCGGTAAAATCATATTAAGTAAATAAATCTCTCGGCAAGTGTTCTTCTGTGGTATTCTTCATCTGCGAGTGCTAAAACTCTTCACTACAACGAGAGAAACCTCACAATACTAATTTTTACGACTACAATTTGATGTTTCTTGTATAACGATTGAGAAATTTTACATTAAAAGGTGCAGCTGTTCAATCGCTTCTTGGCAGCTGTCAGAAACGTCAAAATAAGGAACAGACTACCGATTTAAGCCACTGTGGCTGCGATACCGCGGCAGAATAGATAACAAAATACCAATTAGTGTCAAAATCTATCTATGGCAGCCATCGGGCTGCGATCGAGTTTAAATAGCGAGCAGACTACCAAAACTGTCAAAATCGGCGATTTTGATGCAAACGGCTTGAGATATCGCGGTTCAATAGTTTGCAGACTTGGGGCCCAGGGATAGCGACGAAATAGCTAATGTGTCGAATGGTCATTGCATCCATACAAATAGGTGCTATATCGGAGTATACGATTATTGCATAATGAAAATATATGATTAGCAACTTATTTCACTTATTTTCCTTGCGCTGAATAGAATCTGCAGTATATATATACGAAAAAGATAAAAAACTTCCAAAAATATTGCGATTAAGTTTTCACTATTGGATAGCTTAGGGTTTAACTTAAGAACTTGTATAATTGGTACCTCAATCCAATGACTAGGAGCCAAGCTATAGATAAAAATTTTTTTGACGGTTGAATAAATTTTGATGAAAGTTTGGTATATTGGTATTTTAGCTCTTGGAATAGCAGATAGAGTACTTTTAACCTGGAGAAATGACCACGCGTGCGAAGCCGCGGGCACAGCTAGTAATAAAAAATAATTACTGATGTGATGTACGATGAGTAAGCACATAATAAGCTAATGACATGACTAGAAATAGAAAAAAATACGGGAAGGTTTTAATGATGCAAGGAGGTTTTCTTCAACTTTTTTCTCTCAACTTGTACATAAAATTATACGTGTTTATATATCAATCTGGAAGACTAGGCACGTAAATAATTTAGTCTGAATCATGATCATCAGCCGAAGGCATTTACTCCTGACCATAAGCAACATAGTCAGTCATACGAGGGATTTAGCCATAATCACCGCGCTTGGCAAGCGTCTTGGTGATCACAGTAGTTGATGATAATGCACCCCTGTGAATTAGCAAAGGGACTGCAGGAAACGGTAGCAGCATTTCCCTAAATGCTGCTACCGTTTCCTGCAGTCCCTTTGCTAATTCTTACAGCACCTGCGGAATTTTAAGGATGCCGGGTACTACACGGCCAAATAATCTAATCGGACGCCTGGCAGGCGGTTTTGTTTTTACAGTAGGCGATGTCGATGCATACATTAAAAAAACTGAATTCCCTTTGCTGGTCCTCACATCACTCGCAGGATGAAAAGATATGGTCATATTCACATAAAATAAAAAACCTATTATGCTATTTCCTTTTTAAGATGATGCCGCTTGAGTTCTTTTCAAGTACGATAGATATCGTGCGTGAAATCTTCGGAATTTCAATTCTTTCTTGCAAAATCACACCCTTGCGTCTTAGAGGTATTTAGTTATTATATATTTTTTTACTTATCAATAACAGTTCCATTACTTTTTAGACGTCTCAGAAGACGTTTCTTTCTTATGACGTTACTCGCAAAAGACATTTTGAAACATTAAGTTTTTGCTGTATCTATCTATACGAGTACATATCTACCTATCTATCTATCTTTACTTACTAGTGGCTCTGTGAGCTGTAGACTTCGCGCGTACAATCATTTTTGCAAACAATGTAGCGGTGCACAGTAGCACCATCTAGTAACCTTATTGTACAAAAAACATTGGAAAAAAAAAAAAAAAAAAAAAAAAAAAAAAGGGAAGGAAAGACAGTAAAGTGAGAAATTTACAGCATTTTGAGGAGTTATTCTGCTCATCACGCCGAAGGTCCTCATCAGATCTTCACCAATTTTATGACACTAACTTAAAGTTACTACTTAATAAAAAAATAACCATCAAAAGGGGATTTAATTTGGCGGAGATATTTAGTAGTCCTCTTTTTACACTTTATTGGGGGAAGTGCCCCAGTCTGTTTGTCTGTTTCTCCGTTTTTCCGTTTGTCCGTTTGTCCGTTTGTTTTCTAGTTTGTCTGTTTTTTTTATCTGTCTGTCTGTCTGCCTCTTTAAACACGCATTACGCTGAAACTACGCGATGGATTTCAATGAAACTTGGCACAATATTCATATTATGGATTAACACTTAGAGTAATTTTTATCCCGAAAAGTTAAATGGTTCCCCTGACATAGGGGTTAAAAGTTATGGTAAAACTTACGCACCGTGCTGAAACTACAGGACGGATTTTGATGCAACTTGGCACAGTTTGAGCTTATATATGAAATTAAAATAAATAATACTTATTATCCTGAAAAACTAAAGGGTTTCTGCGGGATAAAGTTTGAAAGTTATGTAAAAATATTAATTCACCAATCGGATGGTGTTGGCGATATGGATGAAATCTTGAAAATAACTGTTATATGGCATAACAAAGATACAATTAAAATTATTCGGGTAATTTCAAACCGAATCAATAATGGGTTCCTCCGGGATAGATCAGATGGGATCCTTGAAAGTACAGTATTATTGCACCAATCAATTGTGTAAGTGATACGGATCAAATCTCTAAAACAAACATCATAATTATGGCAAAACAAAGATTAGAGGTAATTTTTAGGGTTCCGTACCCATAGGTCTAAATGGAGCCCAATTATTAAGCCTACGAAAGTATTATACCCGTAATAGGCAGCCGATTTAACTTTTTACAGAATAATGTGTTATTTTATTACTGTTTACCTAAACCTTTTTTTTTTAAGTTGTCGACATGCAAAGATCGTTTTCATTTATGCTTTTGATCATCTTACATATTTTTTGTATTTGATTCATCGTTTTACTTACAAGAGCAAAACTGGTATGACTATAGTATAAACCGGTCAAGTGTAAGTCGGACAAGTGATAATGATTCCGCAATATTAAAGAATATAATTTTGTTATGATAGATAGATACATCAAATATTGTGTTACTATTTAAAGATAAAAAACGGGCGTTACTCACGTTTATGCAGTTGGATTATTCCAACTTTAGTTTTAACTACATCCGGTGGACTTTCTCAAGGGGAGTGCAGAACCACGTTAGTTTTCATAATAAAATATTGTGTTACGGTACGGAACCCTCAAAGCGTGAGTTGCAATATGTGAATGAGAGAATTGGCAAAGCTATATGTTCACGTTTGTAATGCAGATTGACCGGATCAGGAAGTTATCATATTATTCCAATCCCGTCACCATCTCTGCTGAAGGATTTTGTTGTAGGTACCATTTTTACCTTCTCTATTTAACTTACTTAAATATTTAATCGTCTCCGCGCTCAGGTTGGCTGCTATCAACAAAAAATGCACCGATGAGGTATAGTGCAATAGTGATGCTGCCGTCCAGTCAATGTCACGTCTCTGTTGTCTCTTATGTCCAGCTCATTGTACTAACCAAGACCCTGATCAAGCAAACACTGATCAAGGTGAAGATTTCCAAGTTTTGTTCCAAAACCATATAGTATCCTAATATATCAGCTATTGACATGAAAATGAAGACGAATGTTTAATTCATATCTGTCACAATGTAATGCTATCTTTCCTGATTTTAAGTATAAATGCGGGCTATGCTAAGCAATATACGAAGAAATATACTAGAAATAAATACTAGAAATAGTAGAATACAAATAAAAAAAAAACAAGATAATAAAAAAATAAAAAAAACATTTGATCAAAATTTCTTCAGCCGCCTAAAAGATTTTTATCGATAGCTCGGCTTCTACTCATTGGATTGAAATATTAATTAAACCAGTTTTTAAATCATACCCCAAGCTATCTAACAGTGAAAACTGCATCGCAATCGGTCCAGAAGTTTTTACGTGATGCGTGAACAAACAAACATACAGACAGACAGACAGATACGATTTTTTTAAATGTTATATTCTTGTTCAGTAGCCTATTTTAAGTACCTTAGAGTACAGATGTTTTTTTTTTAAATTATCTTTTTTGTACATACCTTTTCGTGCTTATTGCTTTATTATAAGTATAGATATGATTGCTTTTTGGACGGGGACTTAGACTAATCTATATAAATCTATACTTATAATAAAGCAATAGGAACGAAAAAGTCTGTACAAGGAAGATAATTAAAAAAGAAATAGTCTAGGGTTATAAGCTACAAAACAAGATAATAACATTTAAAAAATTGTGTCTGTATGTTTGTAAAAACTACTGAACCGATTGCGATGCAGTTTTCACTGTTGAATAGCTTATGTTTTAACCTAAAAACTAGGGTACTTTATATCTCAATCCGATGAGTAGAAGCCGAGCAATCGATAAACATATTTTTGACGGCGGAAGGAATTTTGATCAAATGTTGGTATATTGGTATTATAGGTTCTGGAATAGCACAAAGAGTACTGTTAACCTACAGAAATGACCACGCGTGCGAAGCCTCGGGCATCAGCTAGTTATTATTAAATTTAGACACACAAATATAACTAAATGTTGAGACTCTAGATCAATACATCAATACAACAATCAATACATTAATACTGTCAGGAATCTTGATGTTGTAATTAATAATACAGTGCTGAATATTTGAATAAAGACATTAAAAAACACAAGCTTCTGTCTGTCCGTCCAATCTTTACACTAAACAAATATGTACACTTGCGTGTTTCTCCTCCGCTTACATCTACGTAGGTAGGTAAAGCCGCAACATACGAATACTATCCTCAACGTCAGAGTTTGGAACGAGGGGTCTTGGCTAAATTAGCGGTATTTAGTTTTAATCCGGGATAATCTACGAACAAACGCTCCACGGCATGGTTTAGAATATAGATTAAATTTAATGATAGCAATTTCGGCTTCTAGCGTTTACTTAATTCAACTATGACGATTGTGTGTCGGTAATACCTTATTTTTCTTTGTATCAATGTTTCAATTATTTATGCAGTGCCAGTGTGAATGTTTTAGTTGATGTCTATGGGGATATCATTCGGTATTACTAAACACTAATTGGTTATACGAAAAGCTGTAAGGTCTAAGTACTCTTTATCAATCATATTTATTCTTTTGACATTTCCAGAAACAGTCTGTGACAGTCATGCTAGGCTTGACCATGCTTACCATTAATATCGGAAGGAAGTTTACCATCTCCCAGCACTTAGTCACAACACCAGGTGAGATAGTGGTCCAACGCTACACTGCAACCCGTTCAAATATATATAAAAGAATACTAATAAACAAAATTAACGCACAATGAAAAATCTGACTGCAAACTTTACATTGTTATTAGATCCTAAATGGTCATTCGAAATGAAAAATGGTAAGAGAAACCTAAAGATGATTTTCAAATACCTATTCAATGGTAATGGGGCACCATAGCATAGTTCGTTGACTTTCAGATTTTTCGTTTTCTTAATATGGTGCCTGGTTTTCACCATATTGAATTTTGATTACTGTCATGTCTTTAGTGACACTCGCAAGTTTAAGGAAAATCGATTGACGTAAGAATTATCAAAATCTGCCTTCGCATTTGGTCTCTAGAGCGCCTCAAAGGAACAGACATACATAAATACTCGTACATAGGCTGATAAACACAATACCCTATGTAATAATTTGCCTTATTTCTACCCAGTCGGGTAAAAAATATGGCAAATTATTAATTTAGTTAACAAAAATAATAATTTAATTTGAACTGGACTAATTCATATAAAAGTGTCCGCTCTGATGTGGGTATATTCTTCAGATTTCAGCGAGTAAGGTGATACACGTTGGATAAACGTGCCAATTCTTGCATAATTGAGTTTTACGTGACTTTCTATTTAACATATTTGCGCGTACACGTGCATTTATTTGTGGTAATTTGTAATGGTAATTAAGTACACATGTGAAGTGTTTTGAAGTATCAGGTGACAAGACTGTGTAAGTCCCGCAACCAGCACCTAGATCCTAGTATAGGATCCTGACCGACCAGGTGCCAACACAATAGCTGTCAGTACAATAGCTTCAATTAATGAATGCACCACATCATACGTCGGACAGTAATACGACACGTGTTTTGGCTCTACATGTGGTATTTTATGAGATGTTGAGTCATCGAGAGTTCATCGTCATCATCAGGTGGAAGAAGTCAACTGCTGGACATAGACTTCCTCCATAGAATTTCCACAACGAGCGGATGCTGGCTATTTGCACCCACCAGTTTCCCAGGTCTCTGACCAAGTGTGGATGTGTGTGATTTTGCCACAATCACCACGCTTTGCAGGCGTCTTGGTAATTGTTTAGGGAATTACTGGTGGATGTTGAATAAAATAATGGACTGTAAAGTGTGGTATACTCCGGAAACAAAATATGTACAAACAAGCAACAAATGTAGATTAAACAACATGTATTTTATTTTAATTTTTTAGAATGATTTGTCATTGAGCTACCCTGTAAAATTCAGCAGGATAGCTAATAGGAAAGTGCTCGAAATTTGAGTTACAAGATTCCACCGGGAATGACCAGAAAGGAGAAAAAAGGAGGAACAAGAAAGTGACTTAATAAAAGTGTGTTAATAATATTAAGACAATTACATGAGAACAATACGAAAGGGATGCCCAGGGGCAAGTGTGCGCGGGCGTCGCCGAAACTCTATAATTGAGTGCCGGCGTGGTGTGGCGGCCGGTTGTCCCCTCTCGTCCCTGCATTGGCGGAGTAGCCGAGCTGATGCATAGACAATAATTTCAGTAGATAATGATACTTGCATAGGAAATCCTGGCTTAATCTCACAGGTCCCGCGGGATGAGTAGGGGGGATCTAAAATCTTATCTTAAATCGGGCCCGCACGGCTAAAGGCACACGTAATAGAAAGTTCAACTCCAACAAGTTCAAAGAGCTTGTAGCGTCATGACTCATGACTTACAATACAATACAATACAACAAATCTTTATTGCACGCCAAGAAGAAGGGAAAGGATAAATTCATGTAATAAAAAGTACAATGCGTGACTTTATTGCTATATAGCAATCTCTTCCAGACTTACATGCTCACCAACTACTTTATTGCCACTACCTACTATTTGTGACATATTATAAAGTATTTTTGACTTTATTCAGTCCTAAATAACGAACTCAATGTCAGTTTTTCGTCAACATCGTCGTCTACGTCATTCGAAAATGCTCGTTGTCTAATAATCATATAATAAAAAAATGATACGATGTGTTTACATATAATATATTGGATATTACACAACTTCAAAATTCATTTTATTATCTTTATAAATTAGATTTATTCAGTGTGTACAACATTTGGGATGCAGATTACTCAGTTGCTTAAAAATGGATCCTCCTATCTTCACGTCCCATTTTTTTGCAGATGAGTTTCACACATACCTTTATATTTCGCCACGTCTTATCTTAATACACTTCCAAAGGCCCACATAGCCTATACTTCTTAAATTTTTTGTCGATGTTGCAGTGAAAGATAGAAATTGTTAAAATTTTACTACAATATGGCCCTAACTTTTAAGAACACTCATGTCGTGTATCATTAAATATAAAGGTTTCCCGCTGTGACCAATCACACGTAAGATTGACCAGGCGCTCAGTTAAGTTTAAAATACGATGAGCTCCTGGTGACCACGGTACCAAACCCTCAATACAAAATGGCATAAATATGTAAACATTATCGTGGTTTGAATATTGATTCCTATTGAGTTATTGGTTGACGTGCATGTATTATTTACTGATATTTCCTTGGCAATCTTTGTTCAGTAAACTGAATTGCCTTTTATTTTCATGCAATTGAATGACGATTCAAGCAGGTCGCTCGCTCATGAAAGATGTAGAGCCACCCAGAACATTGTATTGCACAATCTTGCGCGCCACTGCGCTGCGCTCATCACCCTGAGACATTGGTTTTTAAGTTCCATGCCCAGTAATTTACCTGTAACGCAGTTTTTGTGTCTATATTCATGCAATAAAATACTTTTTGATCCGTCGAGTGACACTTTGTGATTACTTTGCTTGTCCAAATTTTTTTATTATAATAAGTTATAAATCTTTTCAAACAGTTCTGTTTCTGGAGTTTCTGCAGTATTTCATATTTTTTTTAACGTATTGTTATATTGAAACTGCTGGTCAAAGGTCTGCCTTATTGTCTATTATTACGATATCTAATTAAAAAGATTTTTACTTTGTACCGATGCGTCACCAATGCGCGCATTAGCATACAATTCTACTTGCATTAGTGACTGGAAGAAATCTAGCCACATAGCCAAATGACAGATATCTCTATCACACAGCGTCATTGATATTCGAACCAGCTGAGAACATCGAATAAAGTGATAGCGAGGTTTCGTGAAAGGGAAAGGGTGCGGATGGGCGTTAAACGCCGTTTCCGACTCATAAATCTTCGATTAAAGCCTGGCCCTTAATTGAGATAGGAATTTATAATGCGCTTAGAGAGATGAGGTGTTATGACCGTCTTAGGAATATTTCTGGGTGTTAGGCATAAGGGGTGGAGTAGACCGAATTTTGCAATTTAGGGGTGTTTAATCTTAGTTTGTTATGGTTTTAGCTATGATTTAGAAATGTAAAACTGTAAAGTGGTGGCGTTGATTCTCTCAACACCTGCGAAAAAATATTTCAATCCAGCACTCGCCGAGTCAACATCTCTTTGGGATGCCTCATACAGAGACAAAACACGTGTCGTATTGCTGTCAGACAGTGTTATATGGAAATTTGGATAGTTTATGTTCTAGCTGAAAATGTATCTCCTAGGAACAGCAGCGCTACTTTTCTCAAAGTGTCTCTACGGGGACAGTACCTATATCTCTGGGGAATAAATCGTTTTTAATTGTATTTAGAGTTGGTTTCCATATATTATGTAGGAAATCAACATCTCCTGAGTTGTTTAATTATTTTATTTTATTATTATCTTTCCATTTGTCAGTTTGAGTTACAGTTTGGCGGAAGTAAGCTACATAGATTTTCTTCGTTCATTTTAAATATGGATTTCCGCAAAGTAAAGCCTGAGTCTATAAACCTGCAAATATCCTATTGCCACTGGGTATATTGACATTGGAAGGGCTTCTATGTACCTATTGAGGAAATCACCTGTTCTACGAAAACCATGATCGTACAACACAAAACGAAAATGTAAACATGGACTACTTAAACACGTTTTTTGTAAACTGTTTGTATAGCGCGAGGTACCTTAGGCTTAGAGGAATTAAATCTCCCGTAACCACTGTACAAGGTAGCTGGAAGTCATTGGAAGATAAGAGGCTTAGTTAGTGCGTTAGGAGAGGCCTATGTCCAGAAGTGGACTATAATTTAGGTTTATGTTGATGATTATGAACCACTCCACCACACGGACTATTTCACCGAAGAGTAAAATAAACAATATATTTACCGTTCTGTGGCCTATATACATAATACTATCTTAATAATTATCATCCAGGCTTAAAAATATAAGTTGTCATCATCAATACATAGTGCAATGTCGCTTTCCGCGTCTGTCTCACTGTCTCTCTGACTGTCTGGTTAGCCGCTAACTCCTAAACTACACAACGGATTTTGATGAGGTTTTCATGTGAGAAGAAAAAAACGATATTTTGCAAACCCAAAAATAAAATAAATTTATATGGCTATACTTTAAGATATACATAAAAAAATGTGCTAGAAAATTGTAGTTCTGCTAAAATCCTAAAAAAAACTAAGCCATGGCATATCTCTATATGTTACGGTTAACTCACAGTAAACATTTCTTTCAATAAAAACTTTCATTAAAAGTTGCTTTAATTGCAGCGTTATTTCCTGGAGCTCTTTGTGCTAAACTGTATTAATACATATCAAAATTAATATCACAGTAATATTCTTCATTTCATGTAGATACATTTTGCATTTAACACCATACTTATTGGCGAGTACTTTGAGTGTTATGTCGATGTATTTGATAAGCAAATTCTGCGCTACCTAATTTTTCGTACTTACTATTAGTTTATTCTGTGGTATTGGCGCGCTGGCTCAGGCGCGGGTGCGGGGAGGCCGTGGCCGTGGGTGGTCATTGTAACGTTTTGAACAAATATAGGGAGACCCTTCGCTACCGTGCGAAGCCGGGTTGGGTTGCTAGTATAACATATATTACACACAAACATACCTCCACATAAACACAATACCATTATAATAATCGTCGGGTTTGTCTTTACAAACAGCAAAAATACCTTTCTATCCATGAACGGAAGCTGAGCAATAAATCGTAGATTAAGTTTGTATTTAAAAAGAGATTTTAATAAAAGGTTTAATGACGAGGTCTTGAACGAAGAAAAACAAGTCCACTTAATGGAAACCGTTCATTCGTGCAATACTTTTTATCTTGGTTTTTAAACGGAACTTTTTATGCTTCTTCATTAAGTTGTATTTTATGATGAAGAGGACGAGTTCTGTTTTCATTTTTTTAAATGGTATTGTGTTTTAAGGAATGAAGATGTTAATAAGGAACTCTATAATAGTTGTTTTCGAATATTCATTTTTATTCAATGATATCTTAGAAGTTTACGACATGATGGCAGCCTAGCAGTATACTAGTGCGATTTAAAATCCAACGATACTGAGTTCGGTCCAATATGCACCAAATAATAACTTTTCTGAGTTATGTGCGGTATCATTGCGTGCTTCGGAGGGCTTGTTAAGCTGGTTGTCCCAGCTGTTATCTATCTATTATCTATTTTATTTATAATAAAGCAATAGGAACCAAAAAGTCTGTACAAAGAAGATAATTAAAAAGAAATGGTCTAAGGTACATAAAATAAGCTACTGAACAAGAATATAACATTTTAATAATTCGTGTCTGTCTGTTTGTTCTCGCATCACGTAAAAACTACTGGACCGATTGCGATGCGGTTTTCACTGTTGAATTTTGACAGCTTATATTTTGACTTAAAAACTGGGGTACTTGGTATCTCAATTCAATGAGTAGAAGCTGAGCAATGGATAAAAATATTTTTGACCGTTGAAGGAATTTTGATCAAATGTTGGTTATATTGGTATTTTAGGTCCTGGAATAGCACAAATAGTAATTTTAGTCTAGAGAAATAACACCGCGTGTAAAGCCGTGGGCATCAGCTAGTTGAATATAATATAGCAGTCGTTAAGCCATGTCAGAGGCCCTTGGGCGGCTTGACAGACTCTGACACCAGAGTTATTAGGTGTTCTGTAATCAGAGGCCAAATATGGAACGCAAGCAACGGAATAAAAATCGTGTACAGTAGTCACAACGAATCTTTGTAGTTGTGAAGTTAGTCTCTATGAACGATTGCGCAGCTACAGCTGTGAGGATAAATAAGCATAAAGTAAGAGCGAGATAGATGAAGCGAAAACCGTAAGTGATTGATCAAGGCGGTTGTACAATGATCAGTTGTGAGGATAAAGCAACATAAAGTAAGCGAGATAGATGATGCGAAAAACGTGAGCGAGTGAGCGAGGCAGTTATACTCGTAAAATGCTGTCTTCACCTTTAACATTGGGATAGCGCCTGAAAAATGGCAGCTTGCGCAGCGACTTGCAGAAAACTTCCGAGATACAAAGATTCGTTGTGTCTACTGTAGTAGTTATAATTTATGATTATGTACATTGATAATGATTACA
This sequence comes from Alsophila aescularia, assembly GCA_946251855.1. NCBI lineage: Eukaryota > Metazoa > Arthropoda > Insecta > Lepidoptera > Geometridae > Alsophila > Alsophila aescularia. Next base: position 44,610,544 of record OX276383.1, on the reverse strand, counting down.
ATATAATTTGGGGGATGGTTAATATCATGCCGCTATCATTTTATTGTCTTATTGTGTGCGAGGCGAGACGCATCCGCGAACGTTCACCTTGAAAAATACCACCGGATGGTGGTTGAAATATTAGTTGAAATAGTCCAGCTACTTTGTATAATTCTAAAATAATTATGTCACATACAGTCATTAGAAGACTGAGTTTCTTCATCGTTTAGGGTTATTATTCTATTCAGCCATTAGTTATATTCTGTGTCGCAAATAAAAAGTTTGTGCAATAATATTTGTGACTTAACAGATAAAAACGGGAACTACTCACGCATAGCAGTGGGATTATTCAGTTTCAACCACATCCGGTGGTCTTTTTTAAAGGGAGTGTAGAACGCTCGCGAACGTGTCTTGCCTCACACTGAGGACAACCACTCGCAGCGTGCGCGTTGGCAGGAATTGATGCGGGGGGCGCGGGGTTCTCTGCTATATCGACTCGTTCTGGAGTGAATGCTTTTTAGGGCTCCACTAACCTCGAGAAACACCCAAACACACAGAAATCACTACATCTCCACCTGTCACCTCCTTCGCACTATCATACGCTCCATGAAGAAATGGTTTCCAATCAGGTGTCAGAAACCATCCCCTGTCTCTGTTAAAGTTCTGACACCTACTAATTTCGATAGCCTCTCGTATCTAACGAGGCACGAACAACTTTTCACGCGCCAAATCCCGAGCTTTATCAAATCATATATAATACTACGTATCAGAAAGAAACGTTTCCACTGGTTTCATGGAACATGGAACCAGTGGAAACGTTGAAGAAACTCTATGAAGAATCTGGATTTCAATGGTTCCTCTTCGTGGTAGTGCACTCTCTGCTTTCTGATACGCGGCCTTTTGTTTGTCATAAAATTCTCACTCCTTAAAAAAACTAGAACTAGTGGATCTGTGAGGTGTAGATCTCGCGAGTCTGATTGCGATTTTTCATTATATTTAGCACCCCCTCCCACCACCGACCCCTTGAAGTTCATGCACCTAAATAAGGGCAACAAAAAAAAAGTAATTTTTGAACATCTTTCGAAATGGCTGAAATATGTTTTTTTCAACCTTGTAAAAATTCTACACAACATTTCGTGTCTGTTCTGTTGACCGTTGAAGGTTTCCTTTATCTGAAGCTATTTTTATTTTTCCTGGATGTCGATTCAGGTCAAGCTTACCGTAAAAATGCATTTTCATCGGAACTGAACCAACTTGTAAAAATTCTACTCCGAAGGATAAGAGAAAGTGGTTCTAATTCAGCTCGTAAGATTCTATATATGCATTGCAATTTAAGTGTAGATAAAGTGTGTATGAAACGGCACATAACTAGATATTAAAACACTCGAGTGATACTATTAAAAAATCTCCACCTTTTTGAAAAATTTCGAAAATCTGAATCGACAAAAAAAAGCATAATTATCGAACCTGCTCACAAAATTTCACGTGAATCGGTTGAGAAATGCAACCTGTAGAGGAGAACAGCCAGACATCTTCCAGACTTAACGAAAGCATTTTTTTGCTCAATCTGAAACGGAGACGCTTCTCTCTCGGTCAAAAAGTCCGTAAAATAAAAATGTACCTAGTCTAAATGTGTATTTATTTCCAATTTTATCCGTCTAATACCAAATATCACCAGCACCATTGGACAGGCCAATGAGGCAACAGAATCGGCACTACTTTTCCATTGGACTTGGTTTCGATTAGCTCTATTCAACCGTCACTAGCCGCAGGCGGTCGAGAGCTACAGAAAAGGCAAAGCTTGATTAAAAAGAAAAAAGTTGTGAAAGGATTTTCCTCGGCAGAAGTATCGTGTAGATCTAACTAAAATCTACGTGATACAATTTTCACGTTGCATAAAATATAATAACTCAAGATGAAAAAACCTTTTAACAACACTCAAAATACAATTGGAATTAGTTAGCCAATAACTTATCTAAAAAAAAAAACTGACAACTTTGAACCGTCAACCAAGCTAAGGGTAACTTTTTTAATCTATTTGGTTAATAATAATGTTGCAAACGTTATGTTTGTTGAATAAAATCTTCTATAATAAAAATGAAATATGCTGTTATTGGGTCACTTGATTTGGCGCATCACTTGAGATCGGCTGGACTGATTTGGGTTTTATTTATTATAAAATTATTATTAATAGTCCTAATCAGATTTTAATGGAAATAAAAATTTGAATAGTTTCCCGTTTTTTTATATTCGGGAAAAACTGAACGCTATTTTTAAGCGACTTCACAAAAGCAGGCGGTAATATGTTCGAACGATTGTTTTTTTTTTGTGTGTAATTTTTATATTAATTCAAACTTTACTTGAACGCTTCGTTCGAAATTCAAGAAAAAACAAAAGACGCCTGACTGTCGTGCTGCTCTTCAAAGAGTATATAAATACTACGAAACTGCTCCTCTTTAACGGGCATAATGGCACATGACTCATGCCCATGGCACGTCATGTGTAAACAATAAAGTTTCGAACGATGTATATTGTATCAGTACTTTTCGTCATCATCCACGCGGGCGCAGCTAATATTATAAATGAAAATCATTTAATTCGAAACTAACCCATTTGGAAAATAACTTTAATTACCGTGTATTGCTAAGTTACGTTTCTCAACCCCCAAGCCTGTATTCAACTCTCAACCACTAATGAAAGGGGTTAAATAAAAACCACTGAATGGAGGACGAATGAAAAGACAACTTGACTTGAATTTAAGATGTCTAGAGCACTGAATACATGTGAAAAAGGGTATATATATGTGTGTTTCTGATTTGTGTAGGGCCTTAGAATTTCAAGCTTAGTTTGATTCTTTCATAGGAAAGATTGTGCGAAAATCTTAACCACTTAAAGTTTAATGGACTTGTAAGATAGGCTATGAGAGTGACAGGCTATTTACATAGGTAATTAACTTTTCCGACTTCTGTCGTTCTTATGTTTGTGTACTTTGTGTCCTCGTTTGTTCTTGGCTTTGACTTGTTTAGTTATGGTTGTTTTTCTAATACATCAACAATTACACCCTCGTAAATTCTTTATTTTTTGTGTCAAAATGCTTAATTTTCAATCGTGCTCAGAAATATTTGTATTACTGTTCCAAACGAAGTGAATTTTTGCATCGTAGTTGTTAAATAGTCAGTAAATAGTAAATAGTAGTAGTAGTAAATAGTAAGTTAAATAGTCGCCAGAAAAGTTATAGTTACCTAGCGACAACGTTAAGCTTTTAAATTGTTGGTCTGTGCTAGCTTAGTCTATAGATAGCTCAATGACCTTATGTATACCTAGTAATAATTATTCATCATCATCATCATTTCAGCCTTTAGAAGTCCACTGCTGAACATAGGCCTCCCCCAAAGAGCGCCATGACGAGCGATCCTGTGCCACCTCCATCCACCGACTTCCTGCTATGGTTACAATGTCGTCGGTCAATCGTGTGGGGGGTCTCCCCACACTTCGCTTGCTTGTTGTAAGAATTATCAAAATCTGCCTTCGCATTTGGTCTCTAGAGCGCCTCAAAGGAACAGACATACATAAATACTCGTACATAGGCTGATAAACACAATACCCTATGTAATAATTTGCCTTATTTCTACCCAGTCGGGTAAAAAATATGGCAAATTATTAATTTAGTTAACAAAAATAATAATTTAATTTGAACTGGACTAATTCATATAAAAGTGTCCGCTCTGATGTGGGTATATTCTTCAGATTTCAGCGAGTAAGGTGATACACGTTGGATAAACGTGCCAATTCTTGCATAATTGAGTTTTACGTGACTTTCTATTTAACATATTTGCGCGTACACGTGCATTTATTTGTGGTAATTTGTAATGGTAATTAAGTACACATGTGAAGTGTTTTGAAGTATCAGGTGACAAGACTGTGTAAGTCCCGCAACCAGCACCTAGATCCTAGTATAGGATCCTGACCGACCAGGTGCCAACACAATAGCTGTCAGTACAATAGCTTCAATTAATGAATGCACCACATCATACGTCGGACAGTAATACGACACGTGTTTTGGCTCTACATGTGGTATTTTATGAGATGTTGAGTCATCGAGAGTTCATCGTCATCATCAGGTGGAAGAAGTCAACTGCTGGACATAGACTTCCTCCATAGAATTTCCACAACGAGCGGATGCTGGCTATTTGCACCCACCAGTTTCCCAGGTCTCTGACCAAGTGTGGATGTGTGTGATTTTGCCACAATCACCACGCTTTGCAGGCGTCTTGGTAATTGTTTAGGGAATTACTGGTGGATGTTGAATAAAATAATGGACTGTAAAGTGTGGTATACTCCGGAAACAAAATATGTACAAACAAGCAACAAATGTAGATTAAACAACATGTATTTTATTTTAATTTTTTAGAATGATTTGTCATTGAGCTACCCTGTAAAATTCAGCAGGATAGCTAATAGGAAAGTGCTCGAAATTTGAGTTACAAGATTCCACCGGGAATGACCAGAAAGGAGAAAAAAGGAGGAACAAGAAAGTGACTTAATAAAAGTGTGTTAATAATATTAAGACAATTACATGAGAACAATACGAAAGGGATGCCCAGGGGCAAGTGTGCGCGGGCGTCGCCGAAACTCTATAATTGAGTGCCGGCGTGGTGTGGCGGCCGGTTGTCCCCTCTCGTCCCTGCATTGGCGGAGTAGCCGAGCTGATGCATAGACAATAATTTCAGTAGATAATGATACTTGCATAGGAAATCCTGGCTTAATCTCACAGGTCCCGCGGGATGAGTAGGGGGGATCTAAAATCTTATCTTAAATCGGGCCCGCACGGCTAAAGGCACACGTAATAGAAAGTTCAACTCCAACAAGTTCAAAGAGCTTGTAGCGTCATGACTCATGACTTACAATACAATACAATACAACAAATCTTTATTGCACGCCAAGAAGAAGGGAAAGGATAAATTCATGTAATAAAAAGTACAATGCGTGACTTTATTGCTATATAGCAATCTCTTCCAGACTTACATGCTCACCAACTACTTTATTGCCACTACCTACTATTTGTGACATATTATAAAGTATTTTTGACTTTATTCAGTCCTAAATAACGAACTCAATGTCAGTTTTTCGTCAACATCGTCGTCTACGTCATTCGAAAATGCTCGTTGTCTAATAATCATATAATAAAAAAATGATACGATGTGTTTACATATAATATATTGGATATTACACAACTTCAAAATTCATTTTATTATCTTTATAAATTAGATTTATTCAGTGTGTACAACATTTGGGATGCAGATTACTCAGTTGCTTAAAAATGGATCCTCCTATCTTCACGTCCCATTTTTTTGCAGATGAGTTTCACACATACCTTTATATTTCGCCACGTCTTATCTTAATACACTTCCAAAGGCCCACATAGCCTATACTTCTTAAATTTTTTGTCGATGTTGCAGTGAAAGATAGAAATTGTTAAAATTTTACTACAATATGGCCCTAACTTTTAAGAACACTCATGTCGTGTATCATTAAATATAAAGGTTTCCCGCTGTGACCAATCACACGTAAGATTGACCAGGCGCTCAGTTAAGTTTAAAATACGATGAGCTCCTGGTGACCACGGTACCAAACCCTCAATACAAAATGGCATAAATATGTAAACATTATCGTGGTTTGAATATTGATTCCTATTGAGTTATTGGTTGACGTGCATGTATTATTTACTGATATTTCCTTGGCAATCTTTGTTCAGTAAACTGAATTGCCTTTTATTTTCATGCAATTGAATGACGATTCAAGCAGGTCGCTCGCTCATGAAAGATGTAGAGCCACCCAGAACATTGTATTGCACAATCTTGCGCGCCACTGCGCTGCGCTCATCACCCTGAGACATTGGTTTTTAAGTTCCATGCCCAGTAATTTACCTGTAACGCAGTTTTTGTGTCTATATTCATGCAATAAAATACTTTTTGATCCGTCGAGTGACACTTTGTGATTACTTTGCTTGTCCAAATTTTTTTATTATAATAAGTTATAAATCTTTTCAAACAGTTCTGTTTCTGGAGTTTCTGCAGTATTTCATATTTTTTTTAACGTATTGTTATATTGAAACTGCTGGTCAAAGGTCTGCCTTATTGTCTATTATTACGATATCTAATTAAAAAGATTTTTACTTTGTACCGATGCGTCACCAATGCGCGCATTAGCATACAATTCTACTTGCATTAGTGACTGGAAGAAATCTAGCCACATAGCCAAATGACAGATATCTCTATCACACAGCGTCATTGATATTCGAACCAGCTGAGAACATCGAATAAAGTGATAGCGAGGTTTCGTGAAAGGGAAAGGGTGCGGATGGGCGTTAAACGCCGTTTCCGACTCATAAATCTTCGATTAAAGCCTGGCCCTTAATTGAGATAGGAATTTATAATGCGCTTAGAGAGATGAGGTGTTATGACCGTCTTAGGAATATTTCTGGGTGTTAGGCATAAGGGGTGGAGTAGACCGAATTTTGCAATTTAGGGGTGTTTAATCTTAGTTTGTTATGGTTTTAGCTATGATTTAGAAATGTAAAACTGTAAAGTGGTGGCGTTGATTCTCTCAACACCTGCGAAAAAATATTTCAATCCAGCACTCGCCGAGTCAACATCTCTTTGGGATGCCTCATACAGAGACAAAACACGTGTCGTATTGCTGTCAGACAGTGTTATATGGAAATTTGGATAGTTTATGTTCTAGCTGAAAATGTATCTCCTAGGAACAGCAGCGCTACTTTTCTCAAAGTGTCTCTACGGGGACAGTACCTATATCTCTGGGGAATAAATCGTTTTTAATTGTATTTAGAGTTGGTTTCCATATATTATGTAGGAAATCAACATCTCCTGAGTTGTTTAATTATTTTATTTTATTATTATCTTTCCATTTGTCAGTTTGAGTTACAGTTTGGCGGAAGTAAGCTACATAGATTTTCTTCGTTCATTTTAAATATGGATTTCCGCAAAGTAAAGCCTGAGTCTATAAACCTGCAAATATCCTATTGCCACTGGGTATATTGACATTGGAAGGGCTTCTATGTACCTATTGAGGAAATCACCTGTTCTACGAAAACCATGATCGTACAACACAAAACGAAAATGTAAACATGGACTACTTAAACACGTTTTTTGTAAACTGTTTGTATAGCGCGAGGTACCTTAGGCTTAGAGGAATTAAATCTCCCGTAACCACTGTACAAGGTAGCTGGAAGTCATTGGAAGATAAGAGGCTTAGTTAGTGCGTTAGGAGAGGCCTATGTCCAGAAGTGGACTATAATTTAGGTTTATGTTGATGATTATGAACCACTCCACCACACGGACTATTTCACCGAAGAGTAAAATAAACAATATATTTACCGTTCTGTGGCCTATATACATAATACTATCTTAATAATTATCATCCAGGCTTAAAAATATAAGTTGTCATCATCAATACATAGTGCAATGTCGCTTTCCGCGTCTGTCTCACTGTCTCTCTGACTGTCTGGTTAGCCGCTAACTCCTAAACTACACAACGGATTTTGATGAGGTTTTCATGTGAGAAGAAAAAAACGATATTTTGCAAACCCAAAAATAAAATAAATTTATATGGCTATACTTTAAGATATACATAAAAAAATGTGCTAGAAAATTGTAGTTCTGCTAAAATCCTAAAAAAAACTAAGCCATGGCATATCTCTATATGTTACGGTTAACTCACAGTAAACATTTCTTTCAATAAAAACTTTCATTAAAAGTTGCTTTAATTGCAGCGTTATTTCCTGGAGCTCTTTGTGCTAAACTGTATTAATACATATCAAAATTAATATCACAGTAATATTCTTCATTTCATGTAGATACATTTTGCATTTAACACCATACTTATTGGCGAGTACTTTGAGTGTTATGTCGATGTATTTGATAAGCAAATTCTGCGCTACCTAATTTTTCGTACTTACTATTAGTTTATTCTGTGGAATTGGCGCGCTGGCTCAGCCGCGGGTGCGGGGAGGCCGTGGCCGTGGGTGGTCATTGTAACGTTTTGAACAAATATAGGGAGACCCTTCGCTACCGTGCGAAGCCGGGTTGGGTTGCTAGTATAACATATATTACACACAAACATACCTCCACATAAACACAATACCATTATAATAATCGTCGGGTAAAGACAAACAGCAAAAATACCTTTCTATCCATGAACGGAAGCTGAGCAATAAATCGTAGATTAAGTTTGTATTTAAAAAGAGATTTTAATAAAAGGTTTAATGACGAGGTCTTGAACGAAGAAAAACAAGTCCACTTAATGGAAACCGTTCATTCGTGCAATACTTTTTATCTTGGTTTTTAAACGGAACTTTTTATGCTTCTTCATTAAGTTGTATTTTATGATGAAGAGGACGAGTTCTGTTTTCATTTTTTTAAATGGTATTGTGTTTTAAGGAATGAAGATGTTAATAAGGAACTCTATAATAGTTGTTTTCGAATATTCATTTTTATTCAATGATATCTTAGAAGTTTACGACATGATGGCAGCCTAGCAGTATACTAGTGCGATTTAAAATCCAACGATACTGAGTTCGGTCCAATATGCACCAAATAATAACTTTTCTGAGTTATGTGCGGTATCATTGCGTGCTTCGGAGGGCTTGTTAAGCTGGTTGTCCCAGCTGTTATCTATCTATTATCTATTTTATTTATAATAAAGCAATAGGAACCAAAAAGTCTGTACAAAGAAGATAATTAAAAAGAAATGGTCTAAGGTACATAAAATAAGCTACTGAACAAGAATATAACATTTTAATAATTCGTGTCTGTCTGTTTGTTCTCGCATCACGTAAAAACTACTGGACCGATTGCGATGCGGTTTTCACTGTTGAATTTTGACAGCTTATATTTTGACTTAAAAACTGGGGTACTTGGTATCTCAATTCAATGAGTAGAAGCTGAGCAATGGATAAAAATATTTTTGACCGTTGAAGGAATTTTGATCAAATGTTGGTTATATTGGTATTTTAGGTCCTGGAATAGCACAAATAGTAATTTTAGTCTAGAGAAATAACACCGCGTGTAAAGCCGTGGGCATCAGCTAGTTGAATATAATATAGCAGTCGTTAAGCCATGTCAGAGGCCCTTGGGCGGCTTGACAGACTCTGACACCAGAGTTATTAGGTGTTCTGTAATCAGAGGCCAAATATGGAACGCAAGCAACGGAATAAAAATCGTGTACAGTAGTCACAACGAATCTTTGTAGTTGTGAAGTTAGTCTCTATGAACGATTGCGCAGCTACAGCTGTGAGGATAAATAAGCATAAAGTAAGAGCGAGATAGATGAAGCGAAAACCGTAAGTGATTGATCAAGGCGGTTGTACAATGATCAGTTGTGAGGATAAAGCAACATAAAGTAAGCGAGATAGATGATGCGAAAAACGTGAGCGAGTGAGCGAGGCAGTTATACTCGTAAAATGCTGTCTTCACCTTTAACATTGGGATAGCGCCTGAAAAATGGCAGCTTGCGCAGCGACTTGCAGAAAACTTCCGAGATACAAAGATTCGTTGTGTCTACTGTAGTAGTTATAATTTATGATTATGTACATTGATAATGATTACAATATAATTTGGGGGATGGTTAATATCATGCCGCTATCATTTTATTGTCTTATTGTGTGCGAGGCGAGACGCATCCGCGAACGTTCACCTTGAAAAATACCACCGGATGGTGGTTGAAATATTAGTTGAAATAGTCCAGCTACTTTGTATAATTCTAAAATAATTATGTCACATACAGTCATTAGAAGACTGAGTTTCTTCATCGTTTAGGGTTATTATTCTATTCAGCCATTAGTTATATTCTGTGTCGCAAATAAAAAGTTTGTGCAATAATATTTGTGACTTAACAGATAAAAACGGGAACTACTCACGCATAGCAGTGGGATTATTCAGTTTCAACCACATCCGGTGGTCTTTTTTAAAGGGAGTGTAGAACGCTCGCGAACGTGTCTTGCCTCACACTGAGGACAACCACTCGCAGCGTGCGCGTTGGCAGGAATTGATGCGGGGGGCGCGGGGTTCTCTGCTATATCGACTCGTTCTGGAGTGAATGCTTTTTAGGGCTCCACTAACCTCGAGAAACACCCAAACACACAGAAATCACTACATCTCCACCTGTCACCTCCTTCGCACTATCATACGCTCCATGAAGAAATGGTTTCCAATCAGGTGTCAGAAACCATCCCCTGTCTCTGTTAAAGTTCTGACACCTACTAATTTCGATAGCCTCTCGTATCTAACGAGGCACGAACAACTTTTCACGCGCCAAATCCCGAGCTTTATCAAATCATATATAATACTACGTATCAGAAAGAAACGTTTCCACTGGTTTCATGGAACATGGAACCAGTGGAAACGTTGAAGAAACTCTATGAAGAATCTGGATTTCAATGGTTCCTCTTCGTGGTAGTGCACTCTCTGCTTTCTGATACGCGGCCTTTTGTTTGTCATAAAATTCTCACTCCTTAAAAAAACTAGAACTAGTGGATCTGTGAGGTGTAGATCTCGCGAGTCTGATTGCGATTTTTCATTATATTTAGCACCCCCTCCCACCACCGACCCCTTGAAGTTCATGCACCTAAATAAGGGCAACAAAAAAAAAGTAATTTTTGAACATCTTTCGAAATGGCTGAAATATGTTTTTTTCAACCTTGTAAAAATTCTACACAACATTTCGTGTCTGTTCTGTTGACCGTTGAAGGTTTCCTTTATCTGAAGCTATTTTTATTTTTCCTGGATGTCGATTCAGGTCAAGCTTACCGTAAAAATGCATTTTCATCGGAACTGAACCAACTTGTAAAAATTCTACTCCGAAGGATAAGAGAAAGTGGTTCTAATTCAGCTCGTAAGATTCTATATATGCATTGCAATTTAAGTGTAGATAAAGTGTGTATGAAACGGCACATAACTAGATATTAAAACACTCGAGTGATACTATTAAAAAATCTCCACCTTTTTGAAAAATTTCGAAAATCTGAATCGACAAAAAAAAGCATAATTATCGAACCTGCTCACAAAATTTCACGTGAATCGGTTGAGAAATGCAACCTGTAGAGGAGAACAGCCAGACATCTTCCAGACTTAACGAAAGCATTTTTTTGCTCAATCTGAAACGGAGACGCTTCTCTCTCGGTCAAAAAGTCCGTAAAATAAAAATGTACCTAGTCTAAATGTGTATTTATTTCCAATTTTATCCGTCTAATACCAAATATCACCAGCACCATTGGACAGGCCAATGAGGCAACAGAATCGGCACTACTTTTCCATTGGACTTGGTTTCGATTAGCTCTATTCAACCGTCACTAGCCGCAGGCGGTCGAGAGCTACAGAAAAGGCAAAGCTTGATTAAAAAGAAAAAAGTTGTGAAAGGATTTTCCTCGGCAGAAGTATCGTGTAGATCTAACTAAAATCTACGTGATACAATTTTCACGTTGCATAAAATATAATAACTCAAGATGAAAAAACCTTTTAACAACACTCAAAATACAATTGGAATTAGTTAGCCAATAACTTATCTAAAAAAAAAAACTGACAACTTTGAACCGTCAACCAAGCTAAGGGTAACTTTTTTAATCTATTTGGTTAATAATAATGTTGCAAACGTTATGTTTGTTGAATAAAATCTTCTATAATAAAAATGAAATATGCTGTTATTGGGTCACTTGATTTGGCGCATCACTTGAGATCGGCTGGACTGATTTGGGTTTTATTTATTATAAAATTATTATTAATAGTCCTAATCAGATTTTAATGGAAATAAAAATTTGAATAGTTTCCCGTTTTTTTATATTCGGGAAAAACTGAACGCTATTTTTAAGCGACTTCACAAAAGCAGGCGGTAATATGTTCGAACGATTGTTTTTTTTTTGTGTGTAATTTTTATATTAATTCAAACTTTACTTGAACGCTTCGTTCGAAATTCAAGAAAAAACAAAAGACGCCTGACTGTCGTGCTGCTCTTCAAAGAGTATATAAATACTACGAAACTGCTCCTCTTTAACGGGCATAATGGCACATGACTCATGCCCATGGCACGTCATGTGTAAACAATAAAGTTTCGAACGATGTATATTGTATCAGTACTTTTCGTCATCATCCACGCGGGCGCAGCTAATATTATAAATGAAAATCATTTAATTCGAAACTAACCCATTTGGAAAATAACTTTAATTACCGTGTATTGCTAAGTTACGTTTCTCAACCCCCAAGCCTGTATTCAACTCTCAACCACTAATGAAAGGGGTTAAATAAAAACCACTGAATGGAGGACGAATGAAAAGACAACTTGACTTGAATTTAAGATGTCTAGAGCACTGAATACATGTGAAAAAGGGTATATATATGTGTGTTTCTGATTTGTGTAGGGCCTTAGAATTTCAAGCTTAGTTTGATTCTTTCATAGGAAAGATTGTGCGAAAATCTTAACCACTTAAAGTTTAATGGACTTGTAAGATAGGCTATGAGAGTGACAGGCTATTTACATAGGTAATTAACTTTTCCGACTTCTGTCGTTCTTATGTTTGTGTACTTTGTGTCCTCGTTTGTTCTTGGCTTTGACTTGTTTAGTTATGGTTGTTTTTCTAATACATCAACAATTACACCCTCGTAAATTCTTTATTTTTTGTGTCAAAATGCTTAATTTTCAATCGTGCTCAGAAATATTTGTATTACTGTTCCAAACGAAGTGAATTTTTGCATCGTAGTTGTTAAATAGTCAGTAAATAGTAAATAGTAGTAGTAGTAAATAGTAAGTTAAATAGTCGCCAGAAAAGTTATAGTTACCTAGCGACAACGTTAAGCTTTTAAATTGTTGGTCTGTGCTAGCTTAGTCTATAGATAGCTCAATGACCTTATGTATACCTAGTAATAATTATTCATCATCATCATCATTTCAGCCTTTAGAAGTCCACTGCTGAACATAGGCCTCCCCCAAAGAGCGCCATGACGAGCGATCCTGTGCCACCTCCATCCACCGACTTCCTGCGATGGCTACAATGTTGTTGGTCCATCGTGTGGGGGGTTTCCCCACACTTCGCTTGCTTGTTCATGGTCGCCATTCGAGAACCTTTATTCCACAGCGGTGGTCAGTTCTGCGAACTATATGGCCTGCCCATTGCCACTTCAACTTGCAAACTCTGAGAGCTATGTCGGTAACCTTCGTTCTTCTACGGATTTCCTCATTTCTGATTCTATCACGTAGTGAAACACCGAGCATAGCTCTCTCCATTGCACGCTGTGCAACTTTAAGCTTTTGTATGAGACCATTAGTTAGCGACCACGTCTCCGTGCCGTATGTCATCACTGGCTACACGCACTGATTATAAACGTTCGTCTTGAGGCTCTGCGGTATCTGCGACGAGAAGATATGGCGTAATTTTCCGAACCCTGCCCATCAGAGTTGGATTCGTCGGTTGACCTCTTTGTCGAAGTTGGATCTACCCAGTTGGATCGTCTGACCCAAGTAGACATAGTGATCAACAGCTTCGATAATATCGTTCCCTACATAAACCGGCATGGGTACGACATGGGCATTTATTATGATGTTCGTCTTGCCCATGTTCATTTTAAGACCCACCTGTTGGGAAACAACAACATTAAATAACAACATTATTAACATTAAAAAGTGTATTTTTCTTCTAAAACTAGAATAAATAAAGTATATACATAAATCAAACAGCCTAATGCCTGCTACCATTACGCATGCCTAACATATGAACTTACCAAAAATTATGTATTGAGTGTACAATACATAATTTTTCATTCTATATAAACGAAACCTTTTTTAGACAGTTTTCCATTGCTTTCTTCTGTTTTTAATAGTATTTTATGATACGGTTGCATAATGAGGGATATATATAAAACATGAGAGTGTGTCTATAAAACGTTCCGTAGGCGAGTTTTTTAATAGTATCACTCGAGTGTTTTAATATCTAGTTATGTGCCGTTTCATGCACACTTTATCTACACTTAAATTGCAATGCATATATAGAATCTTACGAGCTGAATTAGAACCACTTTCTCTTATCCTACAAGTTGGTTCAGTTCCGATGAAAATGCATTTTTACGGTAAGCTTGACCTGAATCGACATCCAGGAAAAATAAAAACAGCTTCAGATAAAGGAAACCTTCAGCGGACAACAGAACAGACACGAAATGTTGTGTAGAATTTTTACAAGTTGGTTCAGTTGCGATGAAAATGCATTTTTACAGTAAGCTTGACCTGAATCGACATCCAGGAAAAATAAAAACAGCTTTAGATAAAGGAAACCTTCAACGGTCAACAGAACAGACACGAAATTTTTTGTACGCATTGTATTATGATAGCCGGTTTTAAGTTTTACCATGTTATGGTAATTCATCTAATTTACATCTTTTGCTGACAAGGAAACTCCTCAATAGTTAACAGCACAGACTCGAAATGTTGTATACGTATTTAATTGTGATAAGCCGTTCTAAGTTTCACCATGACATGGCTACTTCATAAAAGGCTATTTTTTTATTTATTTTTTAAATTATAACTACTTCGTATTCTTAATTGAGATTTTGACATATTTCTTAAACTTGATTAAGGAAAAAAAAACCGTCTGCTAGCCGATACAATAAAATATTATATGACATATCGGCTAAATAATGGAAAAAAACCTTGATGTTAATTTTCTCCAACCCCGCCATTATTTTTTCACTTACCATGCATATGTTTTTTGAAAAAATCTGGCCTTTTTGGAAAAGGAAACTGCAGGCCTCATCTGCAGCTCACTTCTAGTTCTAACTCCTAATTGACCTGCATTATTTTGCTAACTGTAATGTACTTATAATGTAAAGTACCAAACATAATTGGCCATAAAAAGTAACAAAGGTTCTATATTCTTCTATTGGAACAAATTTATAGACGGACAAACAAGTGTCAAATCCCAATTTAGGTTTCATATAATAAAACTAAGACACAGTTTACAAAACCTCTTTTATTAAACCAACTTCAAACTTTTAAAACAATATCATTAGCTATTTATCTTTTATACTATGTACAGTCTACACTTATTTTGATATTTATAATATTGAATCGAATTAATCTTACAATTGATTTAATTATCTATTTATTACTTTCTTTTACCCTGACTCAAGGATAATATTCCGTGCGTCTTGGCACATACATGTCCCTCTGGATATTATTGTCTGTAGTGAAATAGAACTATCGTCAACTAGCGCAATTCAAAAGGCATAGTTCAAAATAACAAAACTTTATTGCGGAAATGATAGCTCGAAATGGTAAAAAACCTATTTTCCAACGGATAAAAAATTATAACCATAATATTTTGAATGAAATGCAAAGCAAACCTCTTATAATCATAACAGACGTTCCAGCTGTAGGTTGACCTGACTAAACACCTACGTCGGATACCGACCAAACAGATGATCTAGCCCTGATCACAAAATAAATAGTAGTACTGTACGTATCTTAATATTGCAGTGGTCTGATTGGTCGGTATCTGAAACAGATATATAGTTGGCGTCAGCCAAATCAGAACGTCTCTAAAAACGATTGAGTTGCAGATAAACGACGCGTGATATCGCGAGCCGAGCTGAGCCACGCCGTCCGTGTTGGCTCGGCATGTCTCAATCCGGACGCGAGTCTACTATGTTACACGGCGCGTGGAACACAATAGGCTCAGTAAAACGACGCGTGATAGTGCGAGCCAAGCCGAGCCACGCTATCTGTGTAGGCTCGGCTTGTTTTAATCCGGACGCGAGCCTACTACATTACACGGCGCGTGAAACACAATAGGCTCAGTAAAACGATGCGTGCTAGTGCGAGACGAGTCGAGCTGTGCCAGGCATAGAAAACGGTGCTCAGTGAGGCGCGTTTGGATCCCAGCACAGCTCGCGAGGCTGCTGCAGTCCTTAATTGATACTCGTTCAGTGTGAACGTGCCCTCACCCATATATGTGAAATATATACATATGTGTGTGAATTCGGATTAAATAGGAGACAACAGTAAAAAAAAAGGATTTATTATCGCAACACTATGTAAGAAGATAATTATAGACTACATAACACTTCCGTATTCCGTATTAACGAGTTTCCGTAGTTTGACCTAACTACGCAATGACGTAACTTTAACAGTCAACTGCTGTTTTATTTTTTATAGGAACATTATACTCTGCCATCTCCGTGCATAACGGAACGTAGCTACATAGTTATTCTCCCATCCGTCGGCAACAAACCTTCGTTTTATAGCTTACGCGTAAGCTAAAACTGTAAAAGCTACTGTAAGCTAAAAAAAACTAATTAGAAAATGTTATTGTTCGTTACCTACTAAAACAAGTCTATCCACAAATCTAAGAACCAGGCATTAATCTCAGAACTTATTAAAATGAATTCTACAATGAAATAAACATTCATATACAGATAACGGCAGCCAAAGAGACTATAGCCCAAAAAAAGTCCATACATAATATGTAAAATTGTGTTATGATAACTGTTCATATTTTTTATTTTATCCTCAGTTGTCAAGCAGTATTAATCTCGTGTGGCTACGTTAGTTCTATTTAGCTGCAGAGTTTTTTACGGACATCTTCATTTTATCTAAACATTTTTTAAATTATTTATAACCCACATGATTTTGAAGAGTCACACTACACTTTCCCACATGTGATCAATGCCATTTATTGTGAGTCTCACTTCATTATTTACACTTGTTCTCGAAAATTCGATGTGATTAAAACTGTTTATACAATTCCAATAGTTACACCTCTATTTATCAATTTCATTAGTTAATTTATAAAGTTTTCAAAATGTTACACCACTTTAAAAAAAACTATCTGTTGAATAAAACAACAAATGAAAATAATTCTAAGTACCAATAAACTATAACAACGTTAAAGTTCTATGTATAGTGCCGTAGTATCTCTTACAACATTACTGACATATTTTTTTTAGGATATCTGTCTACACCAACGCGACAAAGTGGTGAAACAAACAATTTGTGATAATTCGTGCACTCCACTTCACAACAAAACACAATGTTTATATAATGTGCTGGTTTAAACATAATAGAGCACTGGTAAAACATAATAACGCGGGTAGACCGAAACTTCCTGCCCATTGCGCGCTGCCTTGCATCGCCGCTGGTGATTCCCCTGTAAAAAATATTAAGTTTTAGGACAAAGGAGGAAAAAATTCACGGACTTTTTGTTGTGGAAAAAGTTTCTATAGAAAGGTTGGTTATGTAGGTAGTTCTTGTTGAAATAATTTTGTATCGTATTAAAATTTGAGTTAAGTAGAAAGTATAAAATTAAAAATGCAAAATAATAATTTGTTAAGATCTATATAACTACCGACGGAAAAGCCTCAGTTATTTTAATCGTTATAAATATTTCTAAATAAGTACCTAGTACAAAAACGAATCATAACAGAAAATTTAGGCATTAGCACAGAACACCTTCATAATACCACAATACATAATATACGAGTATATAGTCCTGACGGACAGTAGAGTATCGAAGAGTACACGACCGAATTGACGCATGTGGTGCGGGGGCCGGGTATTTAGTATTTTCACGTAGGTAAACATGCGAGAAAGAGAGAGAGCGTGCTCTGCAAGGAGGATGCCACAAATAGATTGGACCAAAGAGTAAAATCTAGTACCTAATAAAGGTATATATAAGGATAGGACTCTTTAGTTCAATCTTTTTGACTCGCTATTGAGTTCCAAAAAAAATGAACTTCAGTTTTCTGCCATACCTTCGACAACGCTTCCAACCCTATACTTATTCGTAGTTCCAACCGTTTAAATCCATACCAATATATTCAAGTGAAACGTTGTCTGTTTGTTCGTTTGTTTGTTTTTTTGTTTCACGCGATAACGGCTGAACGGATTTTGATGAAATTTGGAATGGAGATAGCTTATACCTTAGAGAAAAAACATAGAATACTTTTATTCAGGAAAATTGTATTTTTCCACGGGAAAACTAGAAAATGTTGATTACTCGCTGTAAGGAACGGTTGACATGGAAACGAAATAACAAGTCTGTCAAAAAACTTCAAGAGCATTGGTGCTATACATACTTTTGCATTGGTTTTTAATGTTTAGAAGAACATTGGATGCTTTTTTTTCGCGATAAACAATAGTCCGCGCGGACGAAGTCGTGGACGGGAAATCTAGTTTCAAATATTTGTTAATATCTTAAAAAAATTGCGATTTGACCGGTTTTTTTCGTTCGGTTTTTTTTCTTCGGTCGTGCTTGCGTGATTCTCTCCATCAGCGAGCCTCCTGGCATCACCTACCCCTGCCTTACCAAAATGAGCCATACCTACATATTGCAGTATGTTTAACTCAAAAAACTCACAAAATATATAGTTTTTTTACTTCCATCTGACACCGAATGTTAGGATACCTAGATAAATTATGTTAGTGTATTTAAACTAAAATATTGTAGGTATTGAGTAGTTATATTATCCTCCGTGGCTTTGACCGTGTAGTATTTTTTATGGGAGAAAAGTAGTCTATGTATTCCAGGACCATTGTAATGTACAATTTACACAGGAGCGTGCTAACAGTGAAAACCGCATTTTATTCGGTGTAGTAGTTTTTACGGTATGTCGAACATAAATACATTTACTCATGCATACATTGGTATTCTGATAAAATCATTACCCTCAAAGTCAAAGTTAAAGTCAAATTATTGTAAATAAGCAAAATAATAGCACTTTTACAAGTCAAAATTAATATCTCATGAACAAGGAGAAAGACATTAACTATTATAATAAGATCAAAAAAATCAAAATTAAATCCATAAAATTTAGGTAAGCCCCTATTTCGTAGCCGGGTAAAGACCCGCCAGTGGCAGCCCTCTGTCTCCGACTACAGTAGATATCAAACTCGAAAACAACGCTTCAATACTCCATAAGGACTATATATGTACTGTGACTATATACTACGGCATTAGTCATAAAACACTATAGGTACGGTAGTAACAAAAACAGTCTAAAATATTCTAATAATATTTACTACCCACGCATAACCCAATATATTTTTCACGCATAAAATATTTTTTGTAAAACCATAATGTTAAAAATGAGGCTGTTTGTGCTAATAGCAACACCGAAAAGAATAATTACGGGCATAAATACAATTATCGTGCAAAACGGCCATTGAAATTTATTTATTTTATGATTTGTAGTCACGAAAGCTCGAAAGTATTATTAAGGACTCGTTAGTGGAATTGTTTTCTATGTTTGGACAGAAGGAGTCATTACGGGATGGTTTGTTAAACGTCTTTTGATCACTAAAATTTTAAACAGCAGCGCTATTTTCAAAGCCTAATTATTAATTTTGTAGTTGAAAGGAAATAATGGCAATATTTTATACGGAGGATGCTGTTTGTGTCCAATGCCAAGTAACTGCTGGTAATTAAATTCAGACTAATTTAGCTTGCATTTATGATGTAAACAATACCAAGTAGTTAGTTAAAGATGTTCTTGATGCTATGACCGAACAAACAGAAGTTTAGTTCATGCATTTCACAGCCAGACTTCATTTCTGATTCAGTTAAAAATGTTTTTCTTTCAAAACTACGTAAGAATGTAGTCCACTGCAAAACGTAGCGCTATTTTGGTATCGACTTATTCTGATGAGTTTCGGCATCGAATTGCGCTCTTTTTGTAACACAGCTGTTACAATAAATACCCATAACTTTATTATGAACAAAAAACAGAGCTTCCCCTGATTGATTCAAGTCGACTACGAAACTGCAACACTCTCATTCTGAGTTTCTCGAACTTGCACGCTACACAAGCACTTTCGTCTTACGAAATCAAGACCATTCAACACCGTTCCCACGTGCCTTGTTTTCTGAGAGGCAATGCAATTACCATAAAGGAGCTTCTGATTTTCAGGATTTAGACCCGTTGCCCAGATTTCTCTATTCGCGCCCATTTTAATAACGTTCGCGTAGTTGACCTAGCCTACATAATTTTGCATAATTTTCGGGAGATTTACCTTTCTGGCAACATTTTTGGTGTAAGAATTTAGATGAAGGAGGTTTGTTAATAAAGTTATAGCACGCAACTGGTAAATGTAAATAATTCTGTTGATTTGGGGATACATGTCGAAGAAAATATCTAAGTATTTTTAAGCAAGTCCTCTGGTTTGAACTTAGGTCATTTAAAAACTAGTGGCTCTGTGAGCTGTAGACCTCGCGCGTACAAACTTTTTTGCAAACAATCTAGCGGTGCACAGTAGCGCCATCTAGTTACCTTATTGTAATACTAACATTAATAACCAAGGTGATTCATCAATCCCTACTTAGATGAGCTGATTCCACTGGTAGAAACCTAAAAGTGAGAAATTTACTGCATTTTGAGGAGCTATTCTGCTCATCATGCTGAGGATCCTCTTATATTTGCGGCTTGTATTTTTATTAGGGGGATCCAATTTATTTTCATTGTTTTCCAATTGGTGGCTATAAAAATAAATCAGACTGCATTCGTACCACTTGACGAATAGAACGATAAAACTGCTACGAATTGCACTTCAACGGAATCCTTTTGTGTCTTTCACCATTTACCTTTATCTTTTTCCATTTGGCTCATCGTAAAAAGTCTCTGTCACTGTCACGCAACAAACGAGGGGAACTAGTGCCTAAATCACGCCACGGAGCTGATGCGAGGAGATATTTCGCACGTGACGACCTACATGTGGCGGCATTGGACTAATGTATTCATTACTACTAAATTTCGAGCATTTACATCACAATACACTAGCAGTAGGGGCTAAGCGGGATAGGCTCAATTTGGCTCACACGATAATCGTGAGCATCTACGCAAATTTCTCCCATTAGGATGGCTGCCGGGGCATACCTACAGCCACTAAACAAGATGTATACGGAAATGCTTTTTTTTGTAGTCGCTTGCTGTTTTTTTTCAGAATACAGGCGGCAACAGCAGGTGCTAAATGTGTCCAAAGTTATATTCAAAGTTGAAATATCTTTACGTACAAGAGATCCGAAGTGTATATATTATAAAAGGTTAAGTTAGAAGTTTGAACAGAATTGGAAATAAATATATACATAAAATATACAATTAAGTTTTGTGTTAACTTAAACATACCTAGAATACCTCAGTCTAACACGTTTCTTAAAATTCTGGCAACACTGTCACGTTGTTATAATCCCTGGTTTAGTTTTTGACAAAAATTAAGGCCAGATATGTTGATTCGTAAGAACTTTTGTCGCTAACAAAGTGAAATAAAATAGGTATAATGTTATTTTATTATTCCTTTAGTATAACGTTTAGATCCATTAAAAATTATGGATTTGAAATGTTTTAGATACCTGTCAATCCGATAACACCAAAATTTAGCGTAGATGTAACTGTTAGTGTGCGTGATTGAAGCTTCCTATTTCTGTGTAAGCTTTGTTACTGTTAAACAAGCTCTATACAACAATACTACAAATTGTCTCATCTAGTTGCAAACCATTATAGCCTCTGTTATCAGACCATAATGGCTACAATCGCATGCAAAATGTATGCTCTAGCAATTTGAGGTGCCGAATGAGAAGAGCCTAGCTCTGAATACAGATTTCAATTGCTTGTTTAAATTACAAACAATGGATGAATATGAGTTGTTCTTGTTGTTCTTTATATTTGTTCAGTTGAGATGATTTATTTGTTCAAAAAGTAATAAAATGAGAACCGCACATGCTATAAATAATGTTTGTTTTCTATTGTGAACTTGATTAAACTAGGAATATTGTGTAAAATATTAGTAAAAGGGATTCTGCTATAGTATTTATATTTTTCATGTAAAATGGACAGGAAAATAGGATGTAGAAATGTGCATTAGATGTGCATACAGAATGAATTTATGTGTGCATATTATCTGAGCTCGTATTCGTTTATATGCTTAGGTCCACCGAGTTAGGGCAAAGCTCCAAGAACAACGTGTAAAGAATCTTTGGGATTCAACATTAATTACTTAAAAATTTGTTAAATCTTGCAGAAGTTTATCTGAACAATGAATATACCGGACTAAATGTATACTATTTATTTTGTTTTGTTTCATATTTTGTTCGTGTTATTTCACGGTTGTTATTTCCAGAGTAACTGATACATACGATATACTAGCTGCGCCCCGTACCTTCTCGCTCGCATGCGAACTTTGCCGCTCCCGTCTTTGCCACTGCCACATCCCTTTAGGAATAAAATTTCAAAAAATCCCTCCTTATTTATTGCACAAGTAGGGCTGCCACTCTACTTTGACACCTGTCACTTTTAAACCTGTCAGTTTGACATCGAAGTGGCAAAACCCATACAAAAATATATAGTTTTTTCCCAAAACGTGCTTATGTGTTAATTCAGGATATAAGCTATCCTGGTACCGAATTTCATCCAAATCCGTTCAACCATTTGAGCGTGAAGTAATAACAAACATATACACATACATACAAACTTTCGCCTTTATAATATTAGTGTGATACAACGGACCCCCTACTTATTTATTTTTTCAGCTAATTAAAAAGCGTTATCTTTACCAGTAAGTACATGTACTCTTGCAGCCGCCATTTGCGCATTGTCAGGCGCGCATTGGTATGCTCCTGCGTCGGAAGTCCGCGCTGACTGCACTAGCAGTCTACTGCTACTGTGTATGCCCTTTTCGGTCACCAGGGAGATCCCGCCGCGGGTCGAATCGAAGTTTATCGTCTGTTGAAAGAAAAAAGGTTTATATTGCTTATTAATTATTAGATATATTATGACTGTCACTCACGGCTAATTTTAATGGTCGAATTGTTCAATGAAATAACCCTTGCGTGACAGTCGTAATATATCTTTGTTTAAGGTTTATGTGGAAATATACAGGTTGGAATGTGCCACACCCGGGAGTAAAGTACTATAAATACTGGAGATATCAAATTTTACTCAAAGGAATACATTCCTATATTTTTAAAAAGCAACGAATCTGCATTCAAAGATTTATGATAACTCGCTTGCCACACTCGGTAATCGAACCTGCTAAAATCCGAAAAAAAAATTACAGCCTTTACTTTTATGGCATCAATCGATAGGATCAATAAAACAACTCTTCATTAGTTAATTTTTCTTTTTTAAGATTTGATGGATTTCCTTTTATTTTATTTATAAAGTTTGTTAGAGAGTTTTGATTCTTATGATTGACTAAGAAGTCAGTCAGTTATGGGTTGTAATACAACTGTTATGGGCAGGCGTGACACTTACCATCAGGTGTCCTAAGAACATTCTGCTCGGTTCAAACAAATAGGTATGTACATTAGGAGGAAATAATATTGTAATATCCATAGCAAACTTTCTCACCCCTTTCCAATACCGAAATCCAACCACGACCATTATAAACCATGTTAGTGATGTCAAGCCTCGTAATACCTTTCTGATTGACGGCGACCAAAATAACCAGCCCCAGTTTCCCAGCTATCTGACATAAATGACGCAAGTCATAACCTGATAACGACTACCTTCGTAAGTCACTTTAATTTTACAAGCTGTCACGGCGCATTAAAATATTTTCGTTTATGGGTCTCACGCTATTACGTGACATGATTTATTTATCACGTTGAACCATTGAAAGAGGAAAATGAGTGCAAATTAGTAAAAAGGCAATTTTGTTCACTGTCTGAGGATTTGCGGGTAGGTATTGATATGAGTATCGAACTTATTTTCATTGGGTTGCAACTTAAAAATTTTGGGCTACTATATAATATATGTCCAGGTAAGAAATTAGCTGTTTTATGGTAATTGATGTTTCCTATAGTTATATAAGCTTCATAGATGTATATTCATTTAGGCTGGAGTCTGTCCTAAATGTAGAGTAGATTGAGAACGTGTTTCTCTGAAGTTTGGTTTAAGTTTCTATCAACAGAACTGTTACTAACTAGAGATACTGAAACTGTTTGGTCAAACTTTCAAAAGGTTATTAGAGTTGTATGTTAACATTATCTTAACCTCGGTAGGGGCAAGTTAATTAGTTGTTAGGTGCAACACTGATTGCCTAGAGGTTTTGATTCGCGCAACAAGGTTAAAGTTTGGGAAGGTTTAGTAAATAGGGAGAAAGGTCTACAAATTCTAAGTCAGCATGTACGTAGAGATTTCAGTCAAAGTTATTAAGCTCTCTGATACTTTAAAAGGCCAAGTATAAACAACAGCTACCATCTCTCTAATATTAAGTAGATCTTTTTACATAGAAGTAACTGCTAAAACTCCGAAACTTATACGGGCAACGTTATTATGTTCCACGACGAAGAGAGGTAATTAATCTTCCTTGGAACTAGCGTAGCCAAAGTTAAGAGCCGTTTACTTTATAACAATATCATTTATGATTTATGTAATTTTACTTATTTAAAAATTATAAAAGGTTGTAATGTCCTACGAGATTCACAGATTAACGTATCAACATCTTACACTTGAAGAGGATTTTGATACCTACATAGTACATCAATTTAATATTGTTCATTGTTGAAAATTTGGGTTCTTGGGATGAAGTTTATATGCGATTATTTCCTGCTAGTTGAAACGTTGTAAAATACAAAATTGATAAATTAATGACAATTAATAAATAAGATTCGTATGCAAAGTATCGAATATTGTGGGCTCAGCAGTATTTATAGAACGGCTGGATAAAAATAATTGAACGGAGTAAACAAATTTCTATTATAAAAACTAGTAAATTTTTGCTATCTAAAGTTGCTAAAATGCATTGAAAACCAACCTTTATTTATAAAGACACCTTCAAGCGACTTTAAGCTCAAGTTTGGTTCCCATTCTTTAACCGTAATGCAGTCCAGCGACCTGTAAAGACTTTTATGAGATAGGAAAGCTTGAGTTACTATCTAGATTCTTATAAGATTTTAGATTATTTACTGCAGGAAAACTGCAAGACCGGAATGATAAGAGAAGTGGTTGCAGTTTTATCTTTCGGGGGTGAGTTTAAAATTCCTTATCCGACATAACTGGAGTTGCTTGGCAGAATTTAAGTTAAGGTACGCCCTAAATATTGTTCTGGGTGTTCCTGTTCTTAGACTGTAAATCTATTCATTTCGGATTAACAGTGATAGCTGAGAACCAACAAATTGTACTCGTAAAACAACTAACGTTATGTCAGCGTACCGTGCAGTTATGCCAGCAAGCACTATAGGTGCAAAAAAAAAAACAAAAACATTTGTAATAAGGGTACTAAATGCCCTGTTATGTTAAACCAAAAATAACAAACATTTATTCTCATAAGTGACGACAATAATTATGTACCGTAATACAATTATTTTCTTTTGAATTGTTCATAAGGTATTTATGAAAATAGCATTAGTGTCACTATCAATTTTATTTATTTATCCATTAGCGTCACCGTTTCCGTTCCTGATACCTTAATGGTGTAATTTTTGTTAACGAGGTCGCCTTCGTTTCTTTATTTAACTGTTGCTAAGTTTGTCGGTATTAAACGCAAATTTAGTAGACAATTAGTGAAATAATAATAAAAACTATCTCACTAGATGTTAGGCAAAGATGCGGTCGTGGTGATGGTGCTTTACCTAGAAGTAACTTATTCACACTTGTGACTTGAAGACTCCCAGGTTATTACTTACAAGGAAACACGGGTTTTAAGGAGTCCTACTTATGATAATTAATGTGGAAGCAAAACGCTTCGTCTCTTTGTACTTAAAACAAAATCCATGTTCATGAACAACATGGTTATGAAAACAATAAAATAATACCTGCGTATCACAACAAATATTTTAAATATATAAAAGCATACGAAGAATGAGTTACTCTGTTCAATATTAAATACTAGGAAGTCAGAAAAGGCTTCCGAGTAAGATAGGGTTCAGGGGAATAAAACGTCGTCCCGTAATTGTTTCTATGAGCTCTGCTCTATGAGATAGGGAAATTGTTGACTGTGCAGAGCTCGGCTTGGAATAGAAGCTCGTAGTACGTGATTTGGTTGCAAGAGCTTGCATTGCAATTGTTGAAGATGAATATAATATCTTGGTATCGTGGAACTATATCTAAAGCTGACGAATATTTTGACTTCAAATTTCACTGTATTATAAACGGCCAAGTGAGAGTCAGACTTGCGTACCGAGGTTTCCGTACAAACCTAACTTTGCCGTTGGAATACTGTTGTTCCCATACTTCAACAGAGGTTGCGGTCAGCGAACTGCAAATTATGATTAAAAATGCAAAAAAAATGCGGTTTATCTACAAATTTTTCCCTTTACTTGTGCTATAAGACAATGTTTTTGTCAAAATTCGTGATTCTAAGTCAAGGGAAAGTACCCTATAAGTTGTCTCTTCTCTAACGGGCGTATTTCCAAAGCACCGGTATAGTCAGAAGGGTATTTCCTTTTCCAGTGTGAGATTAAACTCTGTTGGCACATGAAAGGGAAATTTCCTTTTCAAACTCAAAGAATACTTAGTTTATCTAAATTTGGATTGATTTGATCTTTTTATAATATTTTATGTATATCTCTTTGTTCCGGAGATGTTAATTTTAACTTGTAAAAGTGCTATTATTTTTGCCTATTTACAATAAAATACTTTGACTTTTGACTTTGACTTTTGTGATTCCCTTGCGAGTGTCAAAATATGCGGCATAAACAGACTGCAGACCTGAGTATTTGATATTAATTTGCACTTGGTATCTTGCGTTCCTGAGAAAACGGGTCTTGACAGACAGACAGACAGACAGACAGATGGAAAACGAAGAGAAGTGAAGGGTTTCGTCACTTTTGAGGTACGGAACCCTAAAAATAAATGGGTTTAAGATCTTATTAATATCTCGACGGTAACAATAACTAAATACCGCAAAGATTATTGCGCCGATAAAACCATTTGTGGAGGTAGCACCCAGCTCTCCTACTTCTAAATGTAATAAGCCCCAGGTGGGAATCAATTTTCACCGCATTCATGGCTTCCCTCCCACAATTAAGCGTCCTGAATCAGCCACGAAATATCCTAAGCGGGAAATGGCTGAATGGCTTTAGAAGCATTCACTCGTGAGTGCATCGTGTATTATTGCGTACGAATATTGCTGACTCAGCGTTTATTGTACAGACGTCAGAGTGAACAGAGTAGCTCGAAATAAGGTTTTGATTTGAATAATAGCAAAATAACGTGATAATATTTCGAATTAAAAACCAACTTCAAATGGATTTATTCAAAAACAACTAAAGCGACGTTAGTTAAAATATATGAATACCACCTGGAATTTATCCTATGTTTTACCCGACTGCACGGTGTTTGGGTTGTATGTATGTTTGTTTGTTTGTACGTTTTTAAGGCACTTTCTACAGACTAAACGGTTTTATGGACTTTGATAATTGAGGTATCATTGGATTCGTCTTGATCTAGAAAACTAATATGGCCGCTTACAGCTGCCATATTGCCGACGAAAAAAAAAACAAAACTCGATGAGGTATCAAAATGAAGGGCTTCATTTATAACGACCCTTTAAATATATATTTTTTAACTGAACAGTAGCAATTGTCTTTCAAGTCAATGTAAATGCTATAGACTAAAATTGCAACTAAGTATTAAAGTAGAGTAAAATATGTAAGTGAAAAATAAACATTAAACTGATATAAATACTAGCTGGCCGCGCGGTTTCACCCACGCACCCTTCACCACCACCAACCGTGCATTTTCCGGAATTAAAAGTAGCCTATGTGTTAATCCAGAGTATAAGCTACCTCAAATCAAATTTCATCCAAATCCATCCATCCGTTTATTCGTGAAGAAGTAACAAACATACACACACACATACACACACACATCCATAGATACAAACTTTCGCCTTTATAATATTAGTGTGATTATTTCAGCTCGTATTTAATAATTTTGTTCGCAGTCGGGTTTTTTGTATTTATATAATAATCTTTCTTCTTTTCTGACTTAACAAAATTACAAACAATATAACGACTTCCTTAGTTATTTAGACCATCAAGCAGAGTATGTCGTCATAAACTCAAACGTACCGTAATATACGTTGGGACTATTTATAATAATAACTCAGGTATTCCGTAGTGTTTTGCATCATGAATTCGGGCCGCTACGTGGAATGGAAAATTTAGATCGTTCGCAAACACCACTGGGAGTAGCGCTATCAACGGAATCGAGATACCGGTGTGTATTGATAAAGTGGTAGACAGGAAATATAGTGTTTGGGTGGGAATATCAGGTAGCTCACGAGTCAGAAGAGATAAGGAAACTAATAGTCAATAGACTAATGATTGGAATGGAACCTCTACAGACGTGCAGACATGTTTGACGAGTATAAAACGAGTATGAAGTTGTGTCAAATTCAAGCACTTTTAAGCATATTTGTTTGTAATTGGGTTGGAATTACTCAATGTCAAGACCAGGATGTTTAAGCATTCATTCTCGTAGGGTATTTCTAGAGTTACTATGCGTGTTTTATTACTTCATTTGTCAGTAATACTTGAACTGCACATGTGACCTAATTCCCTCTTCTTTCCATAAAAGGAATAATGAACAAAATAAAAATATGTAGCTTACTTCCGCCAAAACTGTAAGTCAGACAAATGATAAATGGTAAAATTAACACAAGTAAAACCCCACGCTAAACAAAACCCTACCCCAGATTGAACTAATGAAAAATATAAATGAAAGAAAAGCTAAGGCCTGGAGGCCAGAAAAAACACTTATATACAAATAATATATATAAATATATATACACAATAGAAAACCCCCAAGCTAAACAAACCCTACCCAAATACATGCTGGACTGAGAGTCAGTCCAGCATGTATTTGGTCAGATATAAGTGTTTCGATACTTGTATTTGGGTAGGGTTTGTTTAGCTTGGGGGTTTTTTATTGTGTATATTTATATATATTATTTGTATATAAGTGTTTTTTCTGGCCTCCAGGCCTTAGCTTTTCTTTCATTTATATTTTTCATTAGTTCAATCTGGGGTAGGGTTTTATTAGCGTGGGGTTTTACTTGTGTTAATTTTACCATTTATCATTTGTCTGACTTACAGTTTTGGCGGAAGTAAGCTACATATTTTTATTTTGTTCATTTTAAATATGGATTTCCGCAAAGTAACGCCTGAATCTATAAATTATAAAAGGAAAAATCGTTAATAACAAAATTATCATGTGTATATAGTTAACATTCACTGAATTCGCACCGGTTACAATTTTTTATGGGCACTGCTGAGGGATGAATGGAACTTCTTGCTATCTTCTGTCTCTTGAAAACTACAGCCACGTCTTCAAGGCTAGAGTGAAAAGGTATATTCTGGAACTACGAACTCCACCTTCGGCTATAGGTCACTGCTTATCATCTAGCGAGGGTGGTCTAACATGAACCTGATAGATTATACGAATCTGATTTCTGATCTTGTTTTTAGGGTTTTAAGGGGCTGATCTTTTTTTCCGAATGAAAAAATGGAACTCCGTCCGAATATAAAAAGGAACCCTTATGGGATCACTCGTGTATGTGTCTGTCTGTCCGTCTGTCACAGTTAATTTAGTCCGAATCTACTGGACCGTTTAAGTTATAATTTGGTGCACATATGAATTTTCGTGAACCAAACACGGACAAATAAGAATATAAATAACAAAAAGGGGGCAAATAAGAATATAAAAAAACACTTCCAAACAAACATTAAAAAAAAACAAAAATAAAAACATTCTCCCAAAAAAACATTAAAGCCAAACATTAAAACCCCACATTCCGGGGGAGAATGTCGGGTTTTAGATATTGAACTTATGTCTTGTTCAATGTTTGGTTTGTTTCATTCTTCAGTTTTGTAAGTGATACTTCTGTGGTATTTCTTAAATTTTTTACTTGTTTTTGGCTAGCGTGTGACTTTTATCTCATCTGGTGTAAGTAAAGATGGTAATCATATTTCATTGGTAGAGTATACTTACAAAATCAGGTAGACATAATTCTTCATAATTTCTACTTTTACTGAACACAGATACGTGAATATTCGCAAGCGTAAAATGCTTACATATTTAGTGGTTCTGCCAAGGAGCCATAAAATATCCTCCGCGACCTCCTAAACTTCAGCCAGGTAAGTTAATCCAGAAATAATGTATGAGCGTGAACAAAGCCGGGTTTCGCCATCGATCTAATAAGTTACCTTCCTCCCTTTGACTACAGTAACTGTACCAAAGGTAACCGTTAATATTTTGTAAGTCAAAACCGCAAGATCTCACAATCAACAGTTGGTTGTGAGATCTTGAGGGTTTGATGATTGTTTTATGTTGCAGATTGTAGATGTTTCAAGATTTATTGTTAAAGTTCATTGTCCACACCACAGTGCCTGAAGACTAAAGTCTTCAATCAGTCATGACCTATGGAGCCAAAACGTGGAAACTCACCGTTACTAGTCCACAAATTTAAGGTCGCTCAGCAAACTATGGAGAGAGCTATGCTTGGAGTTTCTATGAAGGAAAGGATTCGTAATGAAGATATCCAACGGGGAACCAAGGTAACCGACATAGCTCTATGGATAAGGAAGCTAAAGTGGCAGTGGGCTGGTCACATTTCCAGAAGAACCGATAACCGCTGGGGTAGACGAGTTCTAGAGTGGAGACCACGTTTAGGCAAACGTAGTGTAGGACGCCATGTGGCCATTTGGAGTGACGACCTGCGACAAGCGGCTGGAAGAAAATAGATGAGGAGACCTGAAGACCGAGCTCAGTGGCGTGCATTAGGTGAGGCCTACGTCCAGCATGGACAAATATAGGCTGATGATGAGATTATATGTACTATAGACATTTCACATATTCTCAAAGACTCTTTTTTTTTCATGTTGAAAATGGGAATACCTACTATCGGATCGCTAAAACGAACCAAATATTGAATCACCAAATACTGTTCGTGCAATGTGTAGATTTATGGTGATTTACTAAATAACAAAGGCGAAAACACTGTCAAATTGTAAGCCTTAGCGTTCTTTCTGACCTAGTCGTATATATGAAATTAATGAAGATGCGTACTGGTCTGATGCTCTTGACATTGCAGGACAAGAGTTGAATATACGTGATATCAGTCTTCTTGTACTGTCATTTGTACATATCAGTACCGGTAGATAATATCTCGCACGAAGTTATCACACGAAGGATGTCTTAACAGAGAGAGACAGTCTGATCGCAATGAGTCGCACTGGGGTACAGTTAAATGTAGTTAGTAACTTACCTTCCCTCTATGAGTCCAGTTGATAGTATTTGGAGGCTCTGGCGTATGCCGCACTATGCACGTGAGGTTGATGGTGGACCCGGCGTATATGAATAGGTCTGGACCACCAAGTATTTCGGTCTCGGGTTCTGTGGACAACAAGAGATAATAAGCGCATTATCATTAGCACAAGCATACTGTGTCGTGCTATATCAACGTGAAGTTATGGGTTGCAACTAGCTGCGCCCCGCAGTTTCACTCGATTAAAAGTATTTTTTGTATTATTCCGGAGTATAAGCTATCTATATTGCAAATTTCATCTAAATCTGTTCAGCCGTTTGAGCGTGAAGGATTGACTAACACAATGCATACAAACTTTCGCCTTTATAATATTCGTGTGATTTTACTCAAAATTATAATTTTTCCTGTCTATAAAAAAAATAACTAAAAATATTTTGCTGAATAATCAAATTAATTCTAGTTTACTTAGTACAATTATGGTGTTCATAAAAATATTTTATCTTATACATTTCTTTTAAAAATATCCTAAGGAAAACTCAAAAAATCCGTCGAATAAAATATATATTGCTTCAGAAAATATTGAACTTAAAAACAAATCAGTGACCCGATTCTAAGCAGTAAAATATACCGCTCCCTCCATTTGGCTTCGAGCCAATCAGCTATATACCTCATCCATCCATATTAAGTATCAATACTCACCATAACGTTCGGTTCATTATGTATACAGACAAACTCTGTTTGCCGAAGGTGTGAAGGACAGGTGTTTCGCTCTTTTTGAGAGGTAAAAAAGTACGTTCATCCGATATGTACAAAGAATATACTTAAGAGCCTAGAGATGCTAGTTTATGTATCGATATTATACATTTGTATTCTATTTTATTTTATCTACACTCATATCATAAAATCCGGATTATAAACTCAAAAATGGTGGCATAATGACATACTTTACGCACGGCAAGACTCTAATAAGAAAAAAATACATTAAAACACTGTTTTATGTACTAAACAATGTTATAATATTTTTTCCCATAAAAGCACCAGTTAGACTCTGTACAACGAGGGTTTTCGCCATTTATTATCAATGGCGGCACGAGCTAGACCGTATGCACGCGAATTCGCTTTGGATTGGATTTTGGCGCCATAATTATCTTTACATTTAATTAGTACCTTACCAATTTAATGTGCTTTTGTTGCTAAAAAGTTGTATCCTGATGTCCAACAGCAGTGTTAGTGTGGAGAATTTGACTACATCTGACATCAAAGAAACGGCAACCAACATGACGAACGAGGTTTTACCAGCAAAATTAAAAAAAAAAACGACGACATTTATTCCTTTTGCATGAGTGTAGATAAAGTTGTGTATCAAACGGCACATAACTAGGTATTAAAACACTCGAGTGATAATAATACAAATCTCACTCTCGAGTTTTAATAACCCTCGTAAGCGACCGTGTCTTAAACTTCTATTATCTACACTCATATCGAAAAATCCGGATTATGAACTCAAAATTACTGGCTTAAAATTACATACTTTACGCACGGCACGCCTCTATTAAGAAATATATATATATATATATATATATATATATATATATATATATATATATATTATAACTAGCACTGATATTTGAACTAAACAATGTTTTTTCCTTTATACCACACTTAAGGCCCCGACCAATGAGGGATTTTGATGTAATTTTTTCCATAATGGTACGGTTTGACCCGACCAAGAAGTTTATAGTTCTGTGTGGCCATTTATTATCTATGGCAGCGCGTGCTAGTGCACATGCGCACGCTTTCGTGGTAGACTTCTGCATTGGATTTTGGCGCCAATAATTCACATGATTTATTTATTTAATGTATTTTTATTTAGGTCAAAAGTCTTATTCAGAGAAAAAACTGACAGCAGTGATATTGAGGAGAATTTGATGACATCATGGAAACAGCAACGAAAATTACGAACGATCTTTTAGCAGAAGAATTAAAGAAATAAATGTATCTTCCTAGATAAAGTGGTGTATATATTAAACGGCACAAACTAGGTACTTAAACACTCGTGTGATGCTATTAAAAGCTCGTCTGCAGATCGTTTTTAAGCTCACACTTAGCTTAGAAAAAAAGACAAACATAGCTTATTAACATATCTTGTAATGGACGTCTTGGCGTATTGAAAGCGGGTTATTAAGTAGGTAACGATGTGGATCATAATGGCAATTCTTTTCATTGTGCCTATTTTATCATTGTGAGTTGAACTGAATGCGCGCTCTAGATATGCGTAATTATAATCTAAGTAGATGTTCTATTACGTATATAAGAATTACCTACATCTACAATATCTATCTCATGCACACCACGTTAAAATATGTATGGTTTTAAAGTGCCATCTTTAAGAGCGGTAACCATATCACTAAATTCAATATGAAGTACGGGTTTGTTTCCACACGATGATTTTAGTGCGCTTTTGAAGAAATGGCAGCAAAAGCTTTCACAAAAAAGGCATCTATTTAAAAAATAAAATCAATTGAATAGAAATTTATGGGACCTCAAAAAAATGAATTGTAGAAACCCTAGATTCTACACATAATGTTCTTAGTGCAATTTAAGAAATACACGTTAAATAGTATGCACGTGATCAAAGATGTATCTTTGTTTATAATTACCCAAATTTATCGATACATCTTTTATCCCTACAACCGTGTACCTGCCACCTTGTATCTACAGGTTTTATACCCTTCCGATAAAGAGTTCTTTCAGATTCAGAGGAACCCCTTTTCGATTGGGGTCGATGTTCAGATAAGAACGGAATCCGTTGTTAGATTAGCACTGCAAAGTAGAATTTGGAACAAACAGGTACCTAGGGAAAAGCTTTGTTTGTCATTGTCACACAATGCTTGTTGTATGGAGATTTTAAGTGCAACTTTGTTTCTTGTGGGATAAAAATGTTCATTTGTATCTTATATTATGAATAGGATTTTATTGTAATTATATTTGTTTTTTATATGTTTGTTTGTAATTGATAAACTTGAAAATCACTGAATCGATTTAAGAAATTATTTCATTTATAGAAAGCTACATTATCAACAAGTAACATGGGTAGTATATTATATTTCAAAAGATTAGATATCACTTCGAAAATTGCAATAATGTTACCCAAGGTATCAAAAAAGTGCATAAAAGACGATCCGTTCCTCTCATTCTGTTCCTTAAAGCGATTAGCTGTAAGGAACGGAATGAGATGTTGCCCTGGAAACGAAATAATAGGAATTATGTCGAGTACGTGAGTAATAGTGAAGATTTTGAATTACTTATGCTCACTGGCGTATTTTTTTAGATGTTACGACGGTTATGAAACTGCTAAATGTAAGAAAAATGTTGCGGTGTGAGCGCTACCCTTGCAAACTGGGGCGAGTCACTAGTAGTATATAATTATTTGAACAACTGAGTATCGAAATAAGCAGGCTGATTATCTGACGGTAAGCGTCATGCCTGCCCATGTCAATTAAACTGCACCGCAGAATACTGATTGCAAAATCTTGCGTAGCACTGGGCTGAGCTCGTCACCCTGGATAGGTAGTTCAAAAAATCAACACTTTCATTGGTCAGCACTGTGTTATGTACAGTTGTAGTTGCATAAACAAGACATGAGTTTAAATATAAACACACGACACGGTCGTCTAAAAAATAGCAAGAAATAAATAAATAGCCTAAGATATAAATGAAGACGAGTCAATTGATATCTATATCAAAATTGGACCAATAAGGGTGACGCTATACGCTCGGGTGGGTGGTATATCATACATATATAGGTATATACATACACTCATAGACAAATTTAGAGAAACGCAAAAAATATGATTAATTTCTCCTGTTGTAATTATCGTGAATTAGTAAAACTCATTAAAAAAAGTCTTGGAATGTTTTATTTCAAATTTCATTTGTTACACGACTGCCGTAGAAAGTAGTGTAATGTTTTTAGGATTCATGTATGTATGTATGTATGTAAGTTTCTTTGTTCTACCATAACTTTTTAATGCCTGAACAGATTTGTATGAAATACATCATCCCGAGAGACATAGTTTTTTTCAATCGTTTTTTTTTGCAGTTGTCATGTTTTTTCTCTTACTTTGATGATGTACTTGTTTTTAAGCAATTATTGTTTAATAGTGCGTTTTTTTTGCCAAAATCTTTATTTTTGTCTAAATTTAGGGTTTGTTTAAATGTTTGCCTTGATTGCCTTGTTAATCGTGTTAAGTGTGAACACAAACATGTGTGTGTTACTGCAAATAAACTGAGAATGTCAGATCTAAACGCCATTTAAGTTGCTAGAACTGTTAATTTAATTGAAACAGTACATCTACATGTGGCCCAAACATTATAAGTATCGAAATCTGTGGTACACAGAGTTTTCAAGAGGTATCGGCAGACCAGACAGTACACAAGGCTCGCAGGATAGGGACGTAAACGGAAAACTGTAGCAAAAGATGACCGATCATCATTACTAGCATGCTTAAAAACCGGACCTTAACTTCTTCTGAGGTAAGAACGAAGCTCTAAGAAGTTTGAGGGGTTACAGTAAGCATAATAACTGTGTAGAGAAAACTGAAATCGGCGGAATAAATTCACACTTGCCTGCCAGAGGCTTCCTTCTTGCCACATGCCTTCGAGTAGAGTTAATTTTGCTCGCAATCACAAATATTGGAATAACGTAGCTTGGAGTCAAATTCTACTCACAGATGCCTCCAGATTTTTCCTGAAGCCAGATGAAGGAAGGATTAAACGTCGTGGAGACGCCCAGGATAGAGGTACGTTCAATAAAAAAAACATTGGAAAAAGCGTTTGGTGGGGAGTCAGTATGGGGAGGTATTTGTATAGAACGTACAGAACTCCGCGTCACGATATGTAATTGAGATTGTGAAAGAAATTGTAGTACTATTTACCTCTTTCATAGGAGATGGATTTGTTTTTATGCGTGATAATGCACGCCCCCTTACTAGGGCCGTAGTTGTCGAACACCTTCGAGATGTTGAAATCAATGCTATGGGGTGGCCAGCGCACTCACCTCAGTTGAACCACATAGAGCATTTAAGAGATAGACTTGAAAGACAAATTAAGAAAATAAATCCTACCACTGCTTTTATGAGAAGTTTTAAAAATTAAATTAATGACAAGAAGAATGGAACGCAATCTCTCAAGATTTTATAGATAACTTCATTAAGGGTATGCCAAGGAGACTAGAAGTTGTTCGAAGAGCTAGAAGGGGCCACACTAAGTACTGATTATAGCCCACTCGTATATAGCCTTTCCTACGCATTTATGAAAAAAACGTATGTACAAAAAGTTTCTTACCTGTCTTTTTAAAAGCTTTTATTTACCTTCACTTGTATGTATCTGTGTATGTATCAATGTATCTATGTATTTTGTCTGTCCTGGAATCTTGCAATTCAAATTCGAACACTTCCCGTTTAGCTTTTCGGTCTTCAGGGTTTCAGGGTAGCTCACAAAATGATGAAAAAGCAAAAAAAAATAAAGAAATAATAACATAAAAAGTGAAAAGGCAAAAAAATAGAGAGAAAAAGAAAAATAAAAAAACGCGAAAAGTTACAAAGCAACAAAACAAAAAGAGCAAATGACGTTCATTAAAAAAACCCGTAAAAGGTTTTAATTTTTTAAATTATACTTATTTTATTAATTTGGTTGATTTTTGTCTTGTTATCGTTTGTTTTTTCGATCTTTGCAATTTTAAGTTAACGAATACTAAGTAAAATCCAAATTGATAAACTTCATTATCACAAATATCCATGAAAGGTATTTTATTATACACACTTTTTATGTGTTTCTATAAAATTGACCAAGAGCATACATAGACTAAATTTCATTACCCTTCCCTTGCTTGGCCGTAGTCGGATAAAAAGGTAAGTGTTCAAATTTAATTTATTTTAATGCGAAAGGGTGTTTATTTGTTCCTTTTTCACAAAGCAACTAAGCGACGGATTAAAGTGTTTGTGTTTTTTTCCATTGGTATACTCCAAGGACCGGACTGTGATATAGACTTATCATTTTCATCAACATCCACACGGGTAAACCGCAAGGCAATAATATAACATAAGTAGACATAATAAATCAAAACTAATGAATAATTATGAAAGCTTTACAAACTCTCATACTTCAAAATGTGTGAGATTCCACACATACCACACAGATACAAAGCATACAGCTACGTTTCAAGTTTCAAGATTACCTATAAAAAATAACTGTATTTACAGAAATTGTAACTGAAATTTTAAATTAAGCCCGCATCTCTTAACTTCAGCAAAGTATGTTTCAAGCCTAAGTACCGTAACAATAGCCACGACACAGTTTAACGTCCTATTTAACTGTAGCTCTGAAGTCGGTTCCTTTCACGAGCGCTTTGATGCTCAATATTGTAATATTGAGCTGCTTCACTCATCTGAGCCAAATACGATTGTGGAATTTAAAGCTACGTTATTAAACTAGAGCATTATTGTATTACTAGCTGTGCCCGCGGTTTTGCCCGCGTGTTCATTTATGTTTGCTATGTTTTAGTCCAGGAACAAAATTGCCTGTAATGTACAACATACCAATTTTCTTTTCAGCCTTCAAATAGTGTTTTGAACTATTGCTCAGTTTCTACTCACCGGATTGAGATATAAAGTACACCAGATAATAAGTTAAAACCTAAGTCATCCAACAATTAAAATCGCATTTTAATCAGTCCAGTAAGTTCATCATGGGCGAAAATACAGATAGACAGACACCATTTAAAAAATGTTACATTCCTGTTCTATTATTCTTAAATTATCTTCATTTTACTAACTTTTAATTCCATAATTCTTTATTATAAGTATTATTTATTATAAAAGATATTAAGATTGTTATATTCCTAAGTATAGATAGAAGATAAAGCGTTATCACGAATGTTACAAGATATTTTCATAAATAAAAAACTATCATGTAGCGTTGTTGTTAATGTTATATATACGAAATGTTTATATATCTTACATTATTCAAAAAAAATGTGACTAAGAAAATAAATGCCGTACATTTTAAGGAACTGTACCACAAAAAAAAACCTGTCATTTGCATGAATATTTCATCGACAAATTTGAAAACTTTCATGCAACCCAGTAAACACAATGAATACCTACTCAATAAATAACAACATTGAAATACAAGCATTATTCTACATTTCGACAAAAATATGCTTGATAATGACGTGAGCATTTACTTTCTATTTGTATGTATGTATCCGTTGTATTTTGCCAGGGTATCCTAGTTTGGGGCTATGTAATCGGTGTGAATTGTCCTTAATAATTTTATAAAACTTACTTGGTGCTCTGTTACAAAATAATAGTCAAGTCTTTATACATCGTTATGTACTTGTCCTCATTTATAAGGCTTCAGCGGAACCCACTAAGATCTTAGAAGTCACAGGTAATCAGATAAGTTTGGATATTATTTTCGCAACTTTAATTTAATATTCTTGCCTTAGTCAACAAATAACATTTCGCTTGAATCTACGAAGTCGTGGTTACGCCTATTCAGAGACGTTATGGCACTACGTCGCAGCACATGCTACGGGTATGGCTACGAGGTCTATTACCGTAGTTATGAATACAGACGTGTGTGTACATATTAAGTGAATACAGAAGTTAAAGTGAGAGAAAGGGGTAGTTTAGAGTGAATTGTTGAGTGAGTGTGAATATTGAGTTGCTTTGTTTTGCACAGTGCACGTCAAAGCTATGTACGGATAACGGGTAGGTATATGTTTACTGAGTAAAAGTTGATGGAGACGGATGATAGCCCCCATCCATAGTGAACTAGACATGTCGATGTTATCAACTTCTATAATAGTACTTAGTGTTGCTAAGTGGTGTATCTGTGATTAAAATAAGACGCAAGTATTTGGTCCGTGTAATGTGATTGAGACTATAGTTTTCATAATCCCTGATTCTTTAGATACAATCCACGGGATGGTGGGCGTCATTATTGTCTATACTTATGATAACGTATTAAGTAACAAAAAGTCTATACCAAGAAGATAAATTAAAACATGAATGGACTAGAGGACTTATAATAAGCTATACAAGAATAAAACATATTTTTAAATGGTGTCTGTCTGTTTGTTTTACTGTTTGTCTGTTTGATTCGTCGCGCATCACGTGAATAGCTAATGGACCGATTGTAATGTGGTTTTCAATATTGGATAGCTCAGGGTTTGACTTAAAATTGTATCTCAATCCGATGAGTAAAAGTCGACGAATCGATAATAAGCCATTTGACTTCTGAACGAAGTTTGTTGATATTGGTACTCTTGGTTCTAGAAAAATACATAGGATCCTCATGTCCCAGGAAAAATAACACGCGGGCACAGGTAGTTATACTATAAAAGTTCTGGGTGGCACTACAATTATTTAGGCAGGTGCAAACGACCTGCTCGTGTCGTCACTTAGTAGTATAACAATAGTTACCGACGATGTTGAGTTGGACAGGATGTCCGATAGGTGGCGTGGTGGAGATCTGACACTCGTACTGCCCGGAGTCGCGGCGCTGCGGGCTGCGTATGCGCAGTGCCCACTCTTCGGAGCGCGGTTTGTGCTGCGCCTCGAAGCGCTGGTCTGACGTGTACGTGTAGCGCCCCACGGTCAGCAGGTGAATGTCGCGATGTCGGACCCATGATACCTGGCAAAAAGAAAAAATAATATTATTATGAGATTTAAATTTCAAGAAGAGGTCGTTCAGTACTTTTTCACGTTAGTTTTTGCTAAATATGCACAAAAGCCACGTATATATTATATACGCGAAATGTTAACATGTTATGTAACTAATTAACTATCTATAAGTGACCTAAGTCCTTATTGCAAAATAAATAAGATGTACATATTTAATTAATAAAAAATAAAATTTTTGAGGATAAACTGTAATATATTTTTTCATCGTCATTAAATTATCTCCTAACGTAAGCAACGCATTTTATTGACAGCTAATTTTCGCATGCTGTCATTTCTTCGGTCGTCGTAAACAACATTTGAAACCTGATATCACAGTACACATAATATAAGGATATGTGTACGGTGGTGATATCGTATAATTAATTGATATATAGATGTCATGTATATATATATATAGATGATGATAATAGATATAATATCGTATATCTAATTATTGTCGGCTTGTGACAAACTCACTACTAATATATAATTACCCTTTTTAAAGTTTTCAACTACTTTTGATATGTCTCAATTCATAAGAAATTTATTTCTTCAGAAAAAAACCCTAATAATTTTGTTCATCGAGTGTACTTTTTTTCTTGATCAAAATACTGTGTCACAAATTGTAATCATTCTTCTTAAATCAGACTAGTTGAAGGGTTTACTTACAAGAAATATGCTCTGTCAATTTGAGCTTCATTTCTACAGTACACGTCTCATGAATACTTATGATGAATGCGTAGCGAGCGCTCGCAGGCATGAGATAAGCCATCCCATATTACAAACACTCGTTTCAATTTCTGATGAAATCACAACCTACAAACTAGTTAGGAATCTAAATAACATCTACTTTTGATCTATCTTGTTTACTCCTAAATATTAACTCATCATCATTCAAGCAACAGTGTTTCAGTACAAATAACTCAATAATAATGCTGTTCTCCTTCGTACAGGAGACGTCTGATGCGGAAAAGCGGCAGCGGAAACGGACAGCAAGCACAAAAAACGCTATTATTGCAAAATTTCATCTCTTGTTCTCTATTGAATTAAAGCCGTAAAACTTACTTCGTCCCAACACCTCGCTCGTTTCTAGAGCAAATTTTATGCTTTATAAGAATGTGGACGCACCTGGTTAACAGATTGCGTCTGTTTGCCTTGAATCAGCGCCAAAAAATATTGAACAGAGCGTTCATACTATGCGTAAAATATGCATTGTACGTAAAGTACGTTTTGCTCATCGACTCGATCAGTCAACGGCTGCTTTGCGGCAAATGTTTACTACATATACTGCAAACCAGCGCTGAGTTAACTTGAGCTTGCCTCTAATTTGCAGCTGATGAGTTAGCCAGCAGACAGTCTGCAGCATTTTTTTTACCTGGTGCATCCACGCCCTAACAGGTACCTAACCTGAAAACCTTTGTATTAACCCTTGATTTGCTAAGTGTTAACCCCTCAAATGTAGGTCCCAGCTGTTATTGATTCATAGCAGTTGTCAAGCCATGTCCGAGGCATTATGGCGATCTGACAATATTTTAAACCAGAGGCTACTACTTCGAACTACAAACAAACAAACCCCTTCAAATGCGGTGCGCATTAATATCGCCGGTTTTTCCATACCTAACTCGTAAACACCAATGCTGAAAGTCTACAAAGATTCCAAATGCAATAACATACATTATCTTTTAATCATCTTTGTTAAGTACACACCATGTTCTTGCTTGTCAGCAATAAGAACCAAGTTTTAATTACTTACTACGAGGTAATACAAGCTTAAGTGCAGCAAAGTTCAGCGAGAAAGCTTCGTAAAATTAAGTCTTCACTTAGTGAGAATGGCATTCTTTGATTAGTTTGGCAAGGAATTATGTTTTCCGTTTTCTTTGTAGAGATAATGACACTCAAAGACAGTGGGTACTTAACTTAATGACTTAACAATGAGCTATTTGCGCTTTTATCTGACGATTAATGTTTCCAGCACTCCACTAAAGAGCCTTTTTGTAATGAAACGAGATGACTTTTTGGGAACCATGTATAAGATTACGCAAGTTCCTCATAAAATAGCTAAGAGATGTTTCCGTATTATATTTGTCTAAGCACAAATTAATCTATTTTGATACGACACGCTGCTTGTTTCACGAATCAAGTATCAACTACTTAATATCCGCACTTGTGACTTGTGACTACGTAATTGCTTTTGACTATTAATATGCGCTAGTCTCATTTCATATACATGAGACATTCTAGTACATGCCTTGAAAATTATTACTCACTGTTCTATTCTGCAAATTCTTCACTTTACAAAGCAGTGTCACCGGGTGTCCAACTAGACCGGTCACGTTGTCTGGCGTGCTAGGGTCGAAGTATGGAGCCCCAGGGGTGTGTGGCCAGTCTTCTAAGAACTCTGCGCGGAACCTTCTCGAAGATTCCGAGACCGTGCTCTGGTCCCGAGGGCGGCTGCTCCCACTGTCTTGTCGGCAAACTGGAAGAACGTGTCCTGTTAGTTTATTGGCTTGATTTTATTTGCTGACAACGGTATTGTAGTTTGTGAGTGGAATTATAAAACTTCGTGAACGGGGTGTTTTATAATAAAGTTACAACATTAGCAGGTAAATACGAGAAAATGACTTCATTGCTCCAGTTTAAACAGTGAGAATATGTGTGTTTCAAATAGTGACGTTAACCTGCCAGCTAAAGTTTTCAATACGTGTAAACTAATAAATTTTATATAGATTGAAGTAAGGTTATATATTTGTTTGAGCAGTTGAATAAATCAATTACGTGACAATTAAATAAATAATAGTTTTAAAAAACTAAAAAACACGCTTTAAATAGAAAACCAAACTAAAAAATAAAAAATAAATTTTAATAGTGTAAATAAGAAAAAAAAGTTTGATTTAAATAAAAGCGTGGGGTGCTTCTCATATCTGTCAATGAAATATTAATAAGTATTGACCTATGCACCCCGCGATTTTTTGAAATTAAACATTTTTTCTTATTTACACTATTAAAATTGATTTTCTATTTTTTAGTTTGGTTTTCTACATAAAGCGTGTTTTTTAGTTTTTTTAAACTATTATTTATTTTCTACTTTTTTTTTTTTTCGAATTATTGCATTGTCATCGGTCTTTGACAGGTGTGCAAAATTTGAATGAA
Organism: Alsophila aescularia; assembly: GCA_946251855.1. Taxonomy (NCBI): domain Eukaryota; kingdom Metazoa; phylum Arthropoda; class Insecta; order Lepidoptera; family Geometridae; genus Alsophila; species Alsophila aescularia. The sequence continues at coordinate 44,567,429 of OX276383.1, read as the reverse complement.
ATCTGACCGTTTAAAGTGGGTCAAAATAGCGTCCAAAGGTTACAAACATACAAAGATACAAGTGAAGCTAATATAAAGGTGTCTTGCATGGAAACTGGATATTTTGTAGTAAATAACTCAAAAGAGTTAGAAAGCTACATTTTTGTTACAATTCGAAATAACCAGTTCGTAACTAATCATAGTCTACATGATTTACAACGAATCCTTAAAACTTCCATACCGAGGAAAGTTTAGAGTTTTTGGCATTCGTACGACCGAAACAAAATACGCACAATCAACAAAGAACCGTAACAAAATTAACTTTCATTGAAACTCTGTTTTGTTGCCAGAATTGTCGTAAATCACGAGTAATTGTAAATACTCCGACAGCGGGTGCAAGAATAAACAAAATAACTTCATTAATATTGCGACGCTCGGACGAGAAGGACGGGACGGATCCACATCACGATTAATGTTCTCAACCGATCAGATAAAAATTAATCGTGTTATCCTAAAGAAAGAAATGAGCTGGAAAATGAAACGTCCTCAATAGAGAAGTAAATCTTGATTGTCAGCCGAACCTTGTTAAGTGTTAAATTTTTAATTATGATCCGCTGCTTGTCGCGCCGATGGGTCAAATTTACAGTGGGTTTATTTATATAAAGTGTTTGAGGGTTGCGTAATGAGGATGGCACGTCCAACGGCCGTCATCTGACGTCGGCCTTCCGGCTCCTCCGTTTTATGACAGACGTGAATTTTTTATGATAGTGCCACTGGAACACCTGTAGGTTACGAGTGTACAATGGTGTCCGCATTGCGTGAACATCTTGTTGTTTTGTTTCATTTTACCCTGTATTCCCTGATGTTTAGGATTGTTTCTAATTTATACAGACTGTTACGCAACTTTCAAAGTTTAAGGCTTGAATACCTAAAATACTTGCTTTCACTTGAATAAACCTCGATGAAAGTTTTTATTGAAATTACCGCTTCAAATTCTAAATATAATACAGTTTTAAAAGAGACGCGACAACTCGCTTTTAAGCTAGATCTTAAATTTTACGAACTTTTGAATTTTATAACGACTAAATTTGAGTATTTTTAACGTTCTACGCAAATAGAGGAGTGTTATAAGATTGAAGCCTGAACCTGTTTGTGAACGAAGGGATGAACCGCTTTCAATGATAGGATTTTTATATGGTAGCCGTTTTTTTCGGGATGGTTCTTATCATATTATTACTAACTGATGCCCGCGGCTTCGCACGCGTGGTCATTTCTCCAAGTTAAAAGTACTATATTATGTGCTATTCCTAGACCTAAAATACCAATATACCAACATTTGATCAAAATTCCTTCTCCCTTCAAAGTTATTTTTATCGATTGCTCAGCTTCTTCTCATCGGATTGAGATACCAAGTACCCCAGTTTTTAAATCAAACCCTAAGCTATCCAACAAGCTAGTTAACCGCGTCGCAATCGGTAAAGTAGTTTTTACGTGATGCGCGGACAAACATGCCAACAGACAAACAGACAAACACGAACTTTAAAAATGTTATATTCTTGTTCAGTAGTTTTTTCGTGCGGCAGGTGTTAAATAAGTAACAGGTACTTTTGAGTAGTGCCACTTTATTTACTATTTCAATATATTAAAATAGTGTTTTGGGCAAGAATCTATGCATAATCATAAAAAGTAACGTACCTCACCTGCCATATAGTGGATAAATCACTGCACTTCACTAGAATTATCACCTTTTATATTTTGCACTACGTTCAACCCGCACTTTATGATGGATGCCACTGATTTCAAACTATAAACGGATGGACAGCTGCGAGCGTAAGCTTCAGAACACTCCGACCACCTCCAGTACAGGCATTGGCAGCCTTTAAAACTTTCGTAGTACAGTCTTAGCGAGCTCTTCAAGGTCAAATAGAATGGCTTGCCAAAGAGGCAGACACCCTGGAGTTGCGAGGTTGACGTAAAATTCTTTTGCTACATGGTCTCCCTGAAGATCCGAAAGAGGATACGGCCACAGTTTTTGCAAAAGCGGTTGTGGAACGACTGAAGCAGATAGTTTTCTTGGCAGCTGACATCAGCTGATGGGACGCACTGCGAGCCCTGACAAGCCTAGGCCGATTCTCTGCAAGTTCCGTGACGTCATTGTTCAATATAGGATCTGGACTCCAAGACTTGCCTGAAGGGAACCGGTGTTACCATTTCGGAGTTTCTGACAAAGACCTGGCATAATCTTTTTATGGCAGCTCGTCAATAGTTTGGTATCATGAAAGTTTGGACGAGGGAGGGGTTCATTTTCATCCTCAGCCCCGACGGAACTCACACCCGTGTAACCTGTCTCTGAGATCTCGACAGGATTTCACAAAAGCAAGTGCCAAAACCATCGGCAGCGTCGAAGCAAGCAACGGCAGTGGCGGTGGAGGGCATGGTAGCAGTGGCGGCAGCCACGGCAGCGGCTCCGCCAGTCAAGATTAAACACGGTGTAGCCAAGAAATAGGGTGTCATCTTTCATAAATATTTTTTCTCGTTATTGTAGAATATCTCAAGCAGTAGTTTTCAACTGGTTACAACTGGAATACAATTACGCAAAAACTTTTTATCAACTTTTTATCACCAACACCGTCTTCTTGGCTACACCGTGTTTAATCTTGACTGGCAGGGCCGCTGCCGTGGCTGCCGCCACTGCTACCATGCCCGCCACCGCCGCTGCCGTTGCTTGCTTCGACGCTGCCTGAAATCCTGTCGAGATCTCCGAGACAGCTTACACGGGTGTGAGTTCCGTCGGGGCTGAGGATGAAAATGAACCCCTCCCTCGTCCAAACTTTCATAATACCAAACTATTGACGAGCTGCCATAAAAAGATTATGCCAGGTCTTTGTCAGGAACTCTGAAATGGTAACACCGGTTCCCTTCAGGCAAGTCTTGGAGTCCAGATCCTATCTTGATCAATGACGTCACGGAACTTGCAGAGAATCGGCCTAGGCTTGTCAGGGCTCGCAGTGCGTGCCATCCGGTGGCATCAGCTGAAGTCAGCTGCCACGAAATCTATCTGCTTCAGTCGTTCCACAACCGCTTTTGCAAAAACTGTGGCCGTATCCTCTTTCGGATCTTCAGGGAGACCATGTAGCAACAGAATTTTACGTCAACCTCGCAACTCCAGGGTGTCTGCCTCTTTGGCAAGCCATTCTATTTGACCTTGAAGAGCTCGCCAAGACTGTGCTACGAAAGTTTTAAAGGCTGCCAATGCCTGTACTGGAGGTGGTCGGAGTGTTCTGAAGCTTACGCTCGAAGCTGTCCATCCGTTTATAGAAGATCCTCAAGTGATAGTTTGAAATCAGTGGAATCCATCTTAAAGTGCGGGTTGAAAAAATATGGTAAAGAATCACTATCTCTCCAATCTAAGCACTGCTACGTAAAAGTATGTATTTAAACCTAATTAGTAATATAAATATGTATTAGTTTATTGTAATAACATGACTGTATTATCGTTTAAATAGTTATTGATTTATTGTATTTTACAAAAGTATCTTTGTAGTATCTATCTATCAAAATAACATTCTGTGTTATTTGATGCGCTGCCGTCTACTCCTTGTTCTTCCATTACTGTTACTACATCCATCCAAAGGTTGTCTGGAAGAGATTTGCTCTTAGCGATAAGACCGCCCATTGTACTTATGTTAAAGAAATGTTTTATATTTTTTAGGTACAATAAAGAATTATCTTTCTATCTATCTTATTTTGAGTACCCTAGACCATTTTTTTTAAATTATATTCTTTGTACAGACTTTTAAGTTCTTATTGCTTTATTATAAGTATAGATTTCTGATGATAATCACTTCTGCAACACCTGTACTGTTTATTTTTACAAATTTTACTTTAAGTTACGTATCATTATTTAATTTAAGGGATATTACATTCCATAATTAATTTTATTTCACGTCAAATAATTTTAGTTTTTTTTACACTTATATCTACGAGTAAAATATATACTAATAAAATATGTATGACATAAATCCCGACTTCTTAAAATTGACCTATTTTTCTACGTCATATACTCTGTTGCCACAGGTATAACATATTTTGAAGGGTTTTTTAAAGCTCCTTTTATTATTACTTGTGACGAGACGGGCAGTCCGCTCGCGTGATTTTTAGCGTATCGCCTGCCCATAACAGTTGCAGTCCCATCCAGAACTTTGGTTGCAAAATCTTGCGCGGCACTGCATTGCGCTAGTCACCCTGAGACGTTGGTTGTTAGGACTCATTACCTAGTTATTTCATTGGAAACATTGGCTTTCAAACCGAAACAAGAAATGTTTACACATTACTGCTTTGCGGTTGAATATCTGACAAAGGTGTGGTACTTCCCCAGGCAGACTCTTACGTTAGACTCTACCACTACAAATTTGTGACGCATCATATTATGTCAATTAATAATTTGATTTCTATTAATTTTCCTTTAGAAAGTTATTACTTGTATTATCTCTAAGCGTGCTAAAGTCATAGAAACATTATATATTAATTAAGTCCATCATGATGGAGTACGATGGTATTTTTTTCTCGTAGGTAGGTACAATATTTGCCATATTGGTTTTTAAACTACTTGTCTGCGTCAGGCGGTCAATTGTGACGAATTTATCGATACCGTACCTACATAATACGAGTATAGACATCGGATGGAAGTATCCTAGGCGCTGCGCTGTGAGAGAAGAAACATACATACATACTTAAATACAGATAAAACTATAACCCTCCATTTTCATAGTTGGATAAAAAGAACAATACCTACTAGCAACCAGCCTTTAAACAAAAATCCATCTAACAAATAACAAACAAAAATTCATAAACGATTTTTCGTACAAAATTCAGCAATTTTGTTATCTTGAATCTACAGAAATTATAAAAAATAATTCAATGACACTATTAGGGTTTTTTATTTTCTATGTTATGTGTGTCTTGATGTGTCATATTCTTGAGATACTCAATCATTTATTGCAAACATATGTTACTGATATTGTTTTAGTAGTTACATTTTTATTAAAGTTATATGTTTTACTATTTACTATAGATATTTATTAGTACATTTGTTTGGTGATGTTTATCTTATATTTTCAACTTTTTGTGATACTGTGAACTGTGAACTGATATTGTTTTAGTAGTTACATTTTTATTAAAGTTATATGTTTTACTATTTACTGTAGATATTTATTAGTACATTTGTTTGGTGATGTTTATCTTATATTTTCAACTTTTTGTGTGCGTCTTGATGTGTCAAATTCTTGAGATACTCAATACTCAATCATTTATTGCAAACATATGTTATTGATATTGTTTTAGTAGTTACATTTTTATTAAAGTTATATGTTTTACTATTTACTATAGATATTTATTAGTACATTTGTTTGGTGATGTTTATCTTATATTTTCAACTTTTTGTGTGCGTCTTGATGCTGTGGAAAGATTTGAAATATTGATATGCGTTTTTTTTGAGATTTGTCTATTGCGGCCGACATTGCGGCGGATCAACGTGCGTAGCATGACTCGCCCAATATGTCTACTCGTCAACGTTTTGCGCAATATGACACAACACAACATGACACGCCACATGTCCGGCACCATTATTACATACTTACATCAATCAATATTATTGAGAGTGCATGTATTTTATTACTTTTCGGAATAAAATAAAACACTACTGGAATTGTTCCATAAATTATTTATCTATTAGATAAGTTTAATTGAGCCATGTGGTCCCGAATTATTAACAAATATAATATCTGTGTTCCGGTTTGAAGAACAATGTTTCTAGAGACTCTACTGGGCAAGAGACAAAAACCAATGTCAAGATTACGAGCGCAATGCAGTGGTTTGCAAGATTTTACTACAGACAAATAAAACTGTGTTAATGCAATTATATTGTTATAGACAGGAGTGGCGTGATGTTTACCATCAATCGATCAAAATGCTCTTCTTGTTGTTTATATTTGTTTGGCCAACTGCAGGGCAAAGGCCTCCCTAACCCTTTTCCGCTGCCATCGGCTTAAAGATTTCTAAAACCATCCTTCCAAAAAGCTCGTCCAAACATCTCCGCCTGGGCCTGCCCCAAAGCCGTTTAACATTTTGTGGGCGCCACTCATTTTTTTTCATAACTTATTTTATTGTCCTACGGCTGAGCAAAGGTCTCTCCCATTTTCCTCCATGCATATCGGTCATCCACCACATCCAACCAACGGTCCTGGTATGCCTCCAAAACGTCACGCCAGCACGTCTTCCGTTTCCCTCAGCATCGCCAAAAAATCTTGCAGCACCCACAAGATCACGATCTTGGCCCATCACTCAGAATGCTTTCCTGTCACGTGACGTGTTTCTAACGTGAGGTTGCTAGCCTGGCGGTATTCTACAGATTGCACTATGGAGAGTGTGCACAAGAACTGCACTACCTGATTCCCCCATCACCTTTCCATCACCGTACGACTAGACGATCAGCAAAGCGCCACCCTTTCTTGGTTGAAATACCTCGCACAAGAACGAAGCGTTATGCTTGTTCATTTATTATAAGAACTGCAAAGGAGTGGAATGCCCTGCCCTCGTCAGTGTTACCAGTAAATTATAACCCCGGTGTGTTCAAGTCAAGAGTGAATAGGTATCTACTAGGCAAGCGTGCTACACCTTCGACCACATCATCGCTTTCCATCAGGTAAGATCGTGGTCAAACGATTGCCTAGACCGTAATAAAAAAAAAACTCATTTCAAAATAGCAGCTTTATGTCCCACATTCACTATACCTGTGTCAGAATGCAACGTGGTGTTACGAACTCAGTCAGACATCCTGATCCCTAAGATGCTGCGTTCCATCGCTATTTGGCAAACCCAAAGTATGAACTGTTAGTCGGTCAGCAGTCAGCTCTGAGTACCGTAGCCTAAAACGGGCAAGATACACATGTCAAGGAGTCTGCGCTTTAGTGTTATAGGAAGGTTTAACTTCATAAGCTCCTTGAGCTCCTCCAGGCATTTTCGAAGCAGCGTTCAATTTCTTTGTCTTGTTGGTTACTTAAGGAGGCTAGTTGGCCCAAATATATGACATGTACTCATCAACATAGTATAGTTCCGTCCCATTACCCTTGCTGTTGGTGATTATTTGCATATTTGATCGATGATCATTAGTAAGAACTTGAGTCTTGCCGTTCTGAGATCTTATAGCGTTTTGTAGAATGTAGATCTGTTATGATGTGGGAGGAACGATGTCGTCAGCAAATTTCCGATATCCCACTCAACATAGTAAAAATAAATAGGTAAATCTGCATTATTCCAGATGAAGTTACAAACGTTTTGTTCCAAGAATCTGTGAATTTCGTAAGACATTTTCAACTCCAGCTTTAAAATGGTATAAAATAAAACTAAAGCCAACTTACCGATAACACACGAAAGGAAATGAACTGTAAAGAGGCAGACAGCGCCCTTACGCGCCATCGCACAGCTCAAGCCCTTAGGGGGAGGGTCATTGCTCCTGAAACAAAGAGTGGACTAATCACCCAGCAACCCTTGCCAACCTTTAGGGCAACCCTTAGGTAGAAAAAGCCAGTCAGTCGCAAATAGTGGATCGATTGCCCTAGGGTACGATTCAATTTGTTTTTGACGTTTTCGGTTTAGGGATGAATGATTTAGTATGCATGATAAGTATTTGTATTTTTGAGATAGAATGCTATGATATACAGTAATCATTTAGATTTTCGTCTATTAAGATCACATGAATATTGAGATTAACAAAAGATATACGCGTAAATTCTACAGATATTGACATTAATGTTATCTTTATCTATAACTTTAATATAGTACCGTGTCATAACTCTATTTACTAACTGAAAGCCTACGCACAGCCTAAGCTCTAGAGATTGGAAATTTGGAAGAAATATTCCTTGAGTTCTCTGGAGGTGCAATAAGGAAGGTTTTTTAAAGTCATTCCCAGAAGGTAAATGGAGGTGGTAAAGCAACACTGCGTGGCGCAGCTAGTAGGCGATCATATAATAATTACTATTTTCTTTGAGCATTTCATCTACTAAATACAGCTAGCTGCGCCAAGCAGTTTTGCGAATGTGAACATTCTTCCAGGGCATAAAGTAAAAAAAAATGGATCCTTCCTGCTAATGCTTATTATTTCCTTGCCAAATGTCATTAAGATCGGTTCAGCCGTTTCATCGTGAAAAGGTAACAAACAGAAAGAAAGACAGAGTACTTTTGAAAAATTAATGTCATTTAAGGATCTGTATTGGCTTGACATAAAAAAAACGAGTGAGCCTTACATTAGTCGCACAATGATGTGTAACATGTCTGACATGTCTCACCTTAGTAATAAGCAACATTAACACGCACTAACACCGCGCGCGCTCATTGGTCAACTGTGAATCAGTTCATTATCTTAGCTTGCAATCGCTCGGCTACCAATCTGAAGTACAGGAGTTCTATTCCCGACTGAAGTGATTTTATTTTATGTGATGGCTTCTAGCTAGACAAATTGGACGCAGCCAAGATTTTAATAAAATAAACTACAAATTAAATTTGAAGTTAGTTTTATTGGTTTTACTTTTGAACGTAAAATTCAAGCGAAGATAAAATAATGGCAAGTTCCTTCCCATTATAAGTAAGTTAAATGCGTAGGCGATTTCTAGTACATTCCACATTTATAGTAAACAACTAAGTAGTTTAATTTTTTATACAATATCGAGAAAAATATCTAAGTAAATAAATGCTTATTCAGCTATGTGCGATTAAATCAAGTCAACAAGTAAAGTACATCCCAACATGAACTGCGCATAATACATAGAAAAACATCATAAGTACAAAATTGCTTATTTGACACTTCACAATTAAGGTAGTACCTACTTGTATGATTAAAGATGTCGCAATTGGACTTCGGTAAACAATGGAGGGCTTGTGGTACATATAACTAGCATCAAGACCACGCGCACTCACTGGTCAAATCAAATAGCACGCGCTTCCTGTTACAATACATACTTACACTACTTTACTTAGTCACCCGTTGTACTTTAGTTATAAGATTGTTTCTATTTTCTGTATATTTTTGTAAACTAGTGTACAATAAAGTATTACCTACCTACATTTTTGGTTACACACTTCCGTATACACATAGGTTCCGAATCTCACTCCCATAGATTTCAGGAAAGCGAGCGAAAACATGTTACACGTCAAAAATACACAGATCGCTACAAAATTAGATAGTGATTTTAGAACGATTTAAATTACATAATAATCAATTTTAATAGTTCTAAGATCATTATCCAATTTTTATTGGATCTGTGTCCGAAGTTTATTTATTCACATTTAGTATTAGCAGACTTTAAATTAATTTTATAACGATGCCATATAAATATTTCAGACTACTCCGGTTTTCTATTCTAGGCAGCTTTTGTAACAGCTCAAACCTTCGAATTTATCAAAGAAACATTACGAAAGAAGCTATACAAAACCTTAACAAATCCTACAACTAAGGAATAAATCCGCATCAGCTGATCAGGTAAATCCTATTAAACTCTGCTGGCAACCACAAACAAGCTTCAATAAGTTAGCAAGCTGAAAATCTTAGAATAAACTTGCACAATACCTCTGTTTCTTGTAAGAGATTTGTGAAAAGTTTTTGTCAGTTTGGGAGAATAATAAAGTGACGCAAGACAATTTACGATTTGGCCTAATAATTAGGTGAATCTTTTCTTAATAGGGAAGAAGTTAATAAATCATATACAATAAATTTTAGCGCCTATGACTTTTCCAATTATTGTATTTATTTAGAATGAGAGTGCCGGGCCTTTGATATCAAAGTTTTTCAGACTGCTGAAAGGCCCCTGACGTGACTCGTCATCTTATATAAATTAGTAGCAACTAGGACCGTGCCCTCCTAAGCACAGAGTGAAGGACAATCAACACAGTTTAAAAATTATTGGATCGGGGCTGAGGATCGAACACGATGTCGTTGGATAGCAAACCCATGTAACCGCAAGGCCATCATCTCCATTAACCAATATAACTTTGAGAGTAACTATGTATACAAAACTAATTTCTCAACGTAAGTTTACTCATTAGGCGCTTTATTTTGTGGACTAACAAGATAGAACGACACGAATGAAAATAAAATTAAAATTGGTTCTATATTGTTATTTCATTTCATGCAAATTCAAGGCAGTTGCGATAGGTTTTATTCCAAATTTTATGGATCATCATTTGCTAGCAACCCACCTTGGGCTGATTTTACCTGTACATCGCAACTGTATATATATATATCAAAACCTTTTCTTGTTGAACATAATGTTATATGAATGCCAGGTAAACACAATTCATATAATAAGCAGATCAACATCTTACGTATAAAATTCAAAACCCCGAAATAAAGGCGCATTATCGTCGCGATATAACGCGATAAAGGCAAATAAAACCTTTCGTTACGATTGCCGGTAATAAGCTTAGGTATTCCGGTTCATCGCCTTTTGAACAGTGAGCCTGTAAGTGGGAAGCTTGAGCCTTGGAAAGAATAGCTTTGAAGGCTTTATTGCCGATAGGACTTCCTTAATTTCTTACATCGGGCCGTTCTATTGTGGAGTGCAGTCATTGAGACGATTTCAATCTTATTGTGACGTGAATTGGTTTGGATGTTTGGTAGAATTTGAATTGACATTGAAAAAACAATCGACATTTCCGTTTAACAGTATAAATGAAGTTTATTATGAGTACTACTGAGTTCTAACTAATTAGTAAGTACAATAGGGACTGATTTAAATGTTTTCTTAGGGGAATCTTTTTTTAGACTCATAAGCAATTTTGTTGCGGAATACCCACGCAAATAGTTATCCCTTGTAGCTTGTTCAGCTACATTATAGATTGAACCATAATCATGAATAGAATAAAAAGTCTTCAAATAGACTATTTAGTGGTATTCACTCACTTAACTATCTTTACTTATAATAAAGCAATAAGAACGAAAAAGTATATACAAAGAGGATAATACAAAAATAGTCTAGGGTACTAAAATATGATACTGAACAAGAATATAACATTTTTACAAATCGTGTTTGTTTGTCTGTTTGTCTGTATGTTTGTTCGCGCATCACATAAAATCTACTGGACCGATTGCGATGCGGTTTTCACTGTTGAACAGCTTAGGATATTGACTTAAAACTGGGGTACTTGGTATCTTAATCCGATGATTAGATGCCGAGCAATCGATAAAAAAACTATTTAACAGCTGAACGAATTTTGAAGAAATTTTGTATATTGTACTTTGTAGGTACTTTTGGTCCTGGAATAATACGTATAAGACATTTAAATTAAATGAACACGCAGGCAAAACTGCGGGTTACACTACAGCTAGTTCATTACAAAACCTAAACCATATAACATCAACAAAATTATATATATTCCTCATAAGACAGGTAAGACAAATATTAAAACCCGCTCATGAAATAAACCAACAAGTAAGTATTAGTATTATACTGATAAACAAGTCTTGTATAAATATTTTATGTTCACAAAACAGGAGCTATTTGTAGCTCTGTTATTTATTCAACATTCATGAAATAAAAGAACAGTGGACAAGAAAAGTTCAATGTTTCAAATTTCATATTTTTTTCTAATTTTTCAATTTCACCACAAAACTCCTTCCTTTCTTGTGCATAGATCGATAGACTAAAATCTTTTGTTCTAAGGATTCTTTTATACTATACCTAACATTATAATTTGGTTAACTAATTTTAATGTCAGACTAAGTGTACCAGCGGCTTCGCACGCATGGTCATTTCTCTGGGTTAAAACTGTACTATTACTACTTTGAACTATTTCATGGCCTAAAAAATTAATATACTAACATTTGATAAAAAATCCCTAAGCCGTTAAACAGTTTTTATCGATTGCTGGGCTCTACCGCATCGGTTTGAGATATAAAGTACGCCAGTTTTTAAGTCAAAACATAAGCTATCCAACAGTGAAAACTGCATTGCAAATGGTCTAGTAGTTTTTACGTGATGCGCGAACAAACAGACAGACACAAATTTAAAAAATGATTTATTCTTGTTCAGTAGCTTATTTTAAGTATCCTAGACAATATTTTGTTTAATTATCTCCTTTGTACAGTTTTTTTCGTTCCTATTGCTTTATTATAGATAGTGTTGGTCTCGGACTTGTACTATTATTTATTCTGTGGTCTCGGCACCAAGAAAATAAACTGTTTTAAGGTGCAACGTTTCGTTCAGCGAGCCAAATTCAAATTTTCTTGTGTTATTTTGCGGCAATGAATAAGTTGTATCAAGAAATTACGGTTAAAATTATCACCCAGATAATATTGGTTTAGCTTTACAAGTGAATAAGCTGATTTTTATCTTATTTTTTGGTTTATGACAAATATACTTATACTAGCTTTCACCTTGATTTTTGGTTGGTGTAATTTCTTGACAGAACCTGAGAAGAAATCACAAAATCGAAGATAAAAATAGCATTGTTATAATACTATAGATCAAAAGCAGCTAGTACTAAAAGAATAAGATAATTTGCCGACAACAATTCAAAGACTTTATCACTCTGCTACAAAATCCGAACAACACAATCTGCAATATAACTCATGAAGAAAAAGTTACGTCACACGCAGAGCAACAGAAGCTGTTCCCACACTTCTCCGTGGGTGAAACAAAAGTTTTACTCTAATTGGGGAGGAAATTAATGGTTGGAAAGTTGTTGGCGCAAATGACACAGATTGAAGTTATATATCTGCTGAATGCTCTAGACTTTCTCTTTCACCATTTTTGGCTTTTATGGGAAATAATTCACGCGCTATGGTGTGAACCATCTTCGTGGTGATGATAAAAATATATTTTTAAAATTATTTTATGCTATGAGCTAAGTACATAATGGAAACATTTTTCTGCAAAAGAATGCAAAAAAAAAAACAATTTACGCTGCAAAGTCTTGTTGCTTATTATGAGAAGAAATTTTGCTTCCTTTGTTATTTCTTGTGGTCGCTTTGCCTCAAGATTTCTGTTGCTAACGGAATGGTTTTTATTTGAGGCCAACTTTGCTTTAAGTTGATAAATTATCATAGAGCAATTTGCATTTCGAGTACAATTTCTTAATTTTGATGGATTGTAGAAGCAAGACTAACCAAAACTGAAACGATGATAGGTTAAACATGATTAAATTAAAGCGGACTACCCACGTGAAATCATAAAAATAAGTATTGTTATGCTAAGCATTCATCCTTACATAAACCTTGAATATGAAGTGTATGAAAATTCGTGTTTATTATCATAAATAACCGTTTTGCTTGCGGAGATGTGGCGTTTATAGACCCAAATTCTAAAACAATACATCACATTTACATAAACATGGTACCAATAATAGATTTTCATGAGCTTTTTACTTTAGAAAGCAGTAGGTTTTAAAACAACCCTGTTTTTTCATGTGCAAAATGAAGGAAGAGGTGAGACAGCTGGAGAGCAGATTTTCTTTAAATTGAATGGTTTTGAATGACATATTATCATCATAAACCCGAATAAGTCCTTTGCTGCACTAGATAACGGATAAACATACATAGATAAGAATAATATCGTTATTTATGAAAACAAAAATATGATTAGTATCAATTCACTCGATAGAAAATAAAATCAAAAAAAAACCCTGGATAAATTCCGTCACTAGATGATATCAAAGATTTACCAAGAGATAGAGCTTATTATTATTGAGAAAATGATAAAGCACTTTTTTATTTTCCTACAAATAAATAAAAACCTTAAATTTTATCACCCAGATGTATCATCTGTTCCGCTCTACTTAATCACGGATGAGAGGGAAAAAAAATCACTGCAACCCGGCCTTAAAGATACGCGAGATACCAAAATATTGCTGTGCAAAAAAAAACAACATAATAAGTACGAAGTGATTTTATGATTGAAGAATATAGTGTAATTGTGTTTTACCTAGGCAGCAAGTCTATTATATACTAAAAAAACCTGGCGTGCAAAGCACTTACTTCATTGATGTATGTTACAAAAACTAGCGTTACTAGTGAATAGGGTGGTCCAAGCTATGACGCTACAAGTTTGTGCACGTGACAAGGTCGCTCATTGTTCTCAAGGCCCTCCACAGGATTACACTGTTAATAGTAGGACCCATTTATCACTGGAGCATTAATATTTATGTATAGGCTAACAGAATTAGTTCAGAATAGTTTTTGAGTGACGAAGGGTTGTTACAGCTTTCAAAGTAATTAATATTATATTGTTTTTAGAACTCTGTACCAATTTTCAATGATTTTTCATTTTGGATGTGCTGTTAAAATGAAGTTTACGTCTGATTAAATACGTTATAAAACAAAAGTATCGTTTTATCCAAAGTTACGGACGAAAAAATGTTGTGGTTGTTTATCAACCGGCAAATATTTCCCCCAATTTAAATATCTTTAAATCACAATGCTCTTCAAATTCCCAGCAAAAGAATAAACAAAAATCTTTTAGCTCACAAAAGCCAAGAAAACCTCAGTATACTTTACACAGAGTTATCACTAATTAGAAAGCTCTCCGACTTGTTTTAAGAAAATTCTTCAAAGAAAAAAGGAAAATTTTGCGTTCAAGGTGGTTTACCTTTAGGAAATATTTCCACAGACCGTTTCTATTAGATTTTTGGTACAAACGGCCGTTTCAGGGAAATAATACCTATACCTTGGGGAAAGCTTGTCCCTATTTTGGCGCTTTATTTTTGTCAGGTTGCTGAAAGAGTGTTTAGATATTTAACTCCGGGAAAGTTTTCTCAGAACTTAAAAACTGCTTTTAAAATTTCTTCTGTAATATGGCTAAAGAATAGCTTTCGTTCGTCTAATATTTCACCAATGTGATAAGCACGTTTGCAGTTTGTCTACAAGCGAAATCTCTGACTTTATTTGCTTTGAAAACTAACAAAGAGATAAAATAGATTGAACACAGCAATATCAAATAAGTTTGGCAATTTTGGTGGTAAACTCTTCTCAAATGTTTCTAACAACCATATTAAATAATATGATACCGAATTCGGTCCTCTGCACGCACCTATGACTTTTCAAAGTTACGCGCGGTGTTCCATTGCTCCGTGCTGAGGGCACGTTAAGCTATCAGTCCGGCTGTAATTGATTAATAGCAGTCGTTAAGCCATGCCAGAGGCCCTTGGGCAGCCTAACAAACTTTGACTCCAGAGGCCACCACTACCTTACAAGCAAGTAGAAACAATGATTAATTTACTAAATACTAGCTGTGCCCGCGTCTTTGCCCACTTTGTCATTTCATTCAAAACTAGCCCATACGTCTTATTTCAGGACCAATATATATTACCTACATTTCTTCAAAATTCGTTCAGCTGTCTAGAAGTTTTTTATCAATTGCTCGGCTTCTACTAATCGGATTGAGATATCAAGTAACTCAGTTTTTAAGTCAATCCCTAAGCTATCCAACAATGAAAACCGCACCGCAATAGACCATTTTTTTACATGACTGCATAAAAAAGGAGTGTAATGTTTTTAGCATTCATGTACGAGTATGTTTGTGTGTTTGTATGTTTCTATGTGAGTTTCTTTATTGCACCATAACTTTTAAATGCCTGAACAAATTTAGATGTATGGGGTATCGTTAGAATCCTTACATCCTCCCGAGTAACGTAGGCTATATTTTTTTAAAACATTCAATATGGCAGGGCAGTATGACACGATTTTCAAACACTAAAAAAAAACTTCAAATTGAAGGTCTTGATAAGCCCATTCCAAAAATATATTTTTTTTAGCAAAAGCTCTTTTTTGGCAGGACAGTCGTGTTTTTTTTTGCTATTAAGCTTGTTATTTTTTAATTTTCTCCAGACTATTTAGTTCATATTGCTTTATTAAAAGTATACATTCCACAGATACTCCAATGTATCAAAAAAAAACATTTTTAGTCATATTCAAATAAATATGACAACTAGTAGAAGATAAAACTAAATTACTAGGTACCTCTGAGCGGCAGTTGTCTGAAATTTATATCAAGTCCAGTTTGTATGATTGGCGAGTACGCGCAATACATTTTTATGGCCGCTTTAGAAAACATAACAGACAAACCTAATCTTTATGAATCCGTACTGTCAGTACGTGATAGTCGTATTAATGTATTTCTTGTTCTAGACTTGCTTTTCCGTGTGTAACAACTAAGACACTGCTGTGGAGGGTCGTTTGGTGACGTTTCATGTTCGAACTTCGGGTCCTAGGAACTAGAATCATAGAAAAACTTTTATAATTCTATCTTGACTTATCTCCAAACCATAACCTTGGCCAACTTCACGAGTAGTGTATAGAGCGTGGGCTTCTCGCATACTAAGGCCAATATTCAAGAGGTCAGGCTTAAAATCCTCGTTATTTAAATTTACACTTTTATGCGAGTAAACTTATTTGCAGCGACAGATTATTGATTAGCTACTTATTAATGAACAGACTAAATACGTTTTTGATAATTAAACAGTCCCTATTTTTATATGCCGCCAAAATCACATGAAAATGGAATTAGTAATTACGTAATTTAATTATTGTGTTTAATATACTGTTTTCGAGTTCATCTTATGTGCAAAATTGACGCGGAACTTATACATATTAAGTTTCTTATTTAAAGTAATTATTATTAACACCGTCGTTCTCGAACTAATGAACACAATTTATTTACCTACATTCTCGCAGATTAATAGATAATCTCGCGACCGACTAACCTTCACCCAGCTCTGTCACAGTGGTGTGATGGCTAGGAAGAATAAGCATAAAATGATTTTTTTTATGGATTTGTCATCGGTTTGTGAGCTACCCTGAAAGTTTTAGCCAGATAGCTAATCGGGAAAAGCTTGAAATTTGAATTGCAAGGTTCCAGGACAGACAGAAATACATAAAAACATAGATACATACATACATAGAAACATACAAGTAAAGTTAAATAAAAGCTTTTAAAATAATCCATAATCTGTACGAAGAAGATTATTTAAAAATAAATTATCTAAGGTGCTTAAAATAAGCTACTGAACAATAATATAACATTTTTTTAAATTATGTATGTCTGTTTGTCTCTTTATCTGTTTGGCTGTATGTTTGTTCACTCATAACGTAAAAACTTCTGCATCGATTGCGATGCCTTTTTCAAAGTTGAATAGCTTAGGGGTTGATTTAAACGCTGGGGTAGTTGGTATCTTAATCCGATGGTTAGATGACGAGCAATCGATAAAAAACTATTTGACGATTGAACGATTTTTTACGAAATGTAGTAATCGTAAATTGTACTTTATAGGTACTTTTGGTCCTGGAAAAACACGTATGGGCTACTTTTAAATGAAATCTCCACGCAGGCAAAGTCGCGGGTACAGCTAGTACTAAAGCAATAAGTACGATTAAGTTACAAAGAAGACAATTTAAAAACTGGTCTAGTGTACTTAAAATAAGTTACTGAACACGAATATAACATTTAATAAAATCGTGTCTGTCTGTTTGTCTGTATGTTTGTTTGTTCGCGCATCAAGTAAAAACTACTAGACTGATTGTGATGCAGGTATCTTTGTACTGGATAGCTCAGGGTTTGTCTTAAAAAGTGATGTAATTGGTATCTCAATCCGATGAGTAGAAGCCGAGCAATCGATGAAAATCATTCTGGCGGCTGAAGAATATTTGAGCAAATGTTGGTATATTGGTATTTTAGGTCCTGGAATAGCACATATAGTACTTTTAATCTAAAGAAATGACCACGAGTGCGAAGTCGCGAGTACAGCTAGTATGTAAAGCATCAAGTTAAGTAAAATACAAGTAAGCACGCATACATGAATTATGAATGAATATTCAACTTTTTTCCTCACTGATCCACTGTGTACAACGAGATTTGGTAATATAGATTTTATCGCTGTCCTAAATGACTGAATACATAGCAGCTGCTTTGTTAGGAACTTGGCATCTCACTCAAATCACAGAATAAATAATAGTACCTCAAAGGTCGGCCCATATTGTACCAAAACTACTATAAAAGTAAATTTTAAGCTGACACGATTCATTCAGTATAGTTATAGCTACCTTTCCGATAAGGTAGGCGAGTTCTCAAGTGGGGACCACGTGTAGGGTAACTTAGTATAGAACATCATCCAGCTAGATGAAGTGACGACCTGCGTAAAGTAGCTAGCTAGCAGCAATTACATGAGAAGAGTCGAAGATCGGACTCAGTGGCGCGCATTAGGGGAGGCCTATATCCAGCAGTGGACTAGTACAAGCTGATGATGATAGCTACTCTATACTGAATACAAGATTATTAGGAACAGCCCCCTGGTACTTCCTATTACCAGTTCATTTAGCTGGCTTGGTTTTTCAGAACTTATCCATTTGTGATAAGGTTTAAAGAAACTGAGCCGAAGAGTTTCAAAATTACTAACGTAGACATGTGACATAAAACCAAAAATTAAGACTTTACAGACATATTTAGTTGATTTTAAGATATGATGCGGTGTGCTAGGATTATTTACTATCATTGTCAACGCTTGGTCTACTAAACATGTCTTCAAAGTCATATTTATTTTTACCAAGAAAATATTTGGAACGATTGCTAACGTCAGGTCATCTTCCCCTAGATAAATGCTGAACATTTAAAATAATAAAATAAATAATGAAAATTTTTGAAAATAATTCTGGTGTTCTTCCACTGGCCGCCACCAGCACGCACAGTAACACAGCTCTGCAGTCTTGTAGCACATTGCAGCCATTGGAAAATCGTGACAGTTGTTTTTTCATAAATGTGCCTAGTTACAATGACGTCACTGGTGACGGCCAGTAATTAAATGCGCCCACACTAACAACAATCACACTATGCAAAATCATCCTAATGTAGAAATATGGCAAACCAAGATATACCTACACAGCTGGCCTTCAAAACTTAGTTCCAAATTAATAGATTTCTTATTAAATTACTTGGCTCTCCTACTCATTGGAAAGAAATACTAAGTACACCAGTTTTTAATCCAAAACCTAACAGTGAAAGTTGCATCAGAATCGGTTCAGTAGTTTTATTCAAAACAACGAACCACACTTTTAAAATTATTACATTTAAAGTTTTTTAATAAATTGCTTAGCTCTTACACATCGGATTGAGATACAAAGTACACCAGCTTGTAAGTAATTTCCAAGCTATCCAACAAATAAAAAACGCATCGGAGTTGGTCTAGCAGTTTGAACGTGATGCGTGAACAGACAGACATTAACCTGTAAAGAATGCGTTTAAGGTGTTTTTGGGCTATTTTAGATGCATTTTTTTAACTTCACTTGCATGTATGTATCTATGTATCTATATATGTATTTCTGTCTGCCCTGGAATATTGCAATTACAATTTCGAGCACTTCCCGATCAGCTATCCGGCTGAAACTTTCATTGTAGCTCTCAAATTGATAACAGAGCAATTAAAAAAAAAAAAAATGCTACATAAATAATGACAAGGAACTCCAGCACTCGACGAGTCAACATCACCCGAAGATGCCTCGTGCAGAGGCGAAACACGTGTCGTATTGATGTCAGACGTTTGGTATTTGGATTGAGGTATATGTTTTTTGTTGTGTATTTATAATATATGTATATAAATATATAAGTGTTACGATACTTGTATTTCAGTAGGGTTTGTTTAGCGTGGGGGTTTTATATTGTGTATTATATAGTTCTTTTTTTTTTTTTTTTTGTGGCCTTTTTTTTTTCATTTATATTTTACAACAGTTCAATTTGGGTAGGGTTTGTTTAGCGTGGGGTTTTACTTTTGTTTATTTTTACCATTTATCCATTTGTCTGACTAACAATTTTGGCGGTAGTAAGCTACATATTTTCTATTTTGTTCATTTTAATGACGACAAGGAACTAAAAAAAAAGTCCTAAAAGTTTTTTTATATTATTCTTATTTTTTTTGGTTTTATATGATATGTCAACGTTTGGGTACTACCTAATTTTTAAACTCTTTGGCTCTGTTTTGTTAAACCTTATCACAAAAAGATAAGTTCTGAAAACCCAAGACAGCTAAATCAACTGGTAATAGGAAAAACCAGGAGGCTGTTACTAATAATCTTGCATTCAGTGTAGAGTAGTAGAGAGTATCATCATCATCAGCACATGTCAATCCACTGCTGGACATAGGCTGCTCCCGAAGCACGCCACTGATAAGCCCGATCTTCGGCTCTTGTTTTCCAACTGCTGCCAGCCATTTCGCGTATATCGTCTCTCCAACTAGCCGGAGAGCACCCTACACTACGTTTGCCCAGTCACAGTTTCCACTCAAGAACTCGTCTACCCCTACGGTTATCAGTCCTTCTACAAATATTACCAGCCCACTCCAGCTTGCTAATCCTAAGGGCTATGTCGTTAACCTTGGTTCTCTGTCGGATTACCTCGTTTCGGATACGGTCCTTTAGGAAAACTCTGAGCATAGCTATTTCCATAACCCGCTGAGCGACTTTAAATTGTCATACCGTTAGTGTCTACGTCTTGACTCCGTGTCATAACAGGTAGGACGCCTCAAAAGTCTTCAAACTTTGTGGTATTGGCAACGACAAAATTCAATTTAGCTTCCCAAATGCTGCCCAGCCCAGCTGTATTCTTCTGCGGGTCTCCCGCCTTAGATGCTGTTTTTACCGTTTGAAAAGTTTGCTCAAAGTAAACATACTCTTGAACAACTTTGAGAGCAGTTACACTAACAGCAATTGGTTTCGGAATAACATGTTCGTTGAACATAACCTTGGTTTTGTCCAAGTTCATACGGAGACTAATGCGTTGAGAAGAATCAGCTAGGCTGTCCAACATCTGTTGCAAGTCCTGTGACGTTTCTGGCACAATGGCTACGTTATCAGCGAATCTCAAGTGTGAGATGTACTCACCGTTAATGTTAATACCACATCGTTTCCAGGCCAGAGTCTTAAACATATCCACCAATGCATTTAAGAACAAAAAAAATAGGTTGAAAGTTTTGCCAAACTCAAAATCTGTATTTGAGAAAGGTACATAGCTAAGTTTTGAAAGCCAGTTGTATTTATGTTATTCAACCTAACAAATGGTCGTGTGGCCTTAGTTTATTGAAAAAATGAAGACATCATAATATTTGCTTCTGGAATTTATTCAGTTATTTCTTATTCTGTGATTTGAGCTTAGACAAATAAAAGTTAAATTAAAACCTGCCACTCCAGATTATCTTGAACTACAACAAAATCCAACACTTACTTCATCTGATAAAACTGTGAGCTCACCGCCTGGTCTTCTAACTTCAATTGAGGTGTCCAAAGTTTTTCACAGAGATAAGTTCTTAATTACCAGGTAGAACTACTTGGGTGGGTGACAAAAAAGGCCAGTCGGGGTAAAGTTAGATGTTAATCAAGACTTTTCCCATTTCTTTGAGGTACTTGTTATTGGTTTTGTGTCTGGTTTATTTCAATGTTAATTTCGTTTGAATTAATATAATCTTCTTGTAGCCGAAGAAGGAGCTACTTGCCATGGAGAAGATACCTTCACAAATGTAGAAGCAAATCGCTAATATCTTCCAGCACCGCGCCGTCCGTTCGGAGTAACGCGTTATTGTTTTCCTATCCACACCAATATATAAAAGTGAAACGTTGTATGTTTGTTTGTTGTTTGTGGGAACTTTGACGCCAAAATGGCTACTCCGATTTTGATGAAACTTTGTAAATAGGTACTGTACAATATAAAGACCAACATAGGATACTTTTTATCCCGGAAAATGCTAAGTTGCCATAAGAAAACTGGAAAATGATGATTACTCGCTGTAAGGAACGGAATGACATGAACGGTTGCCGTGGAAACTAAATAATAACAAGTCTTGCGGTATTTGAGGGTTTAAAACGTATCAGTGGAATGTCAACCATAATAATAATGCGGATGCCGTATTTTGACCGTCTTGTAATCTGATGGTGGAAGGAGAGAGAGAAAGAAATTAGGTCATATATATATAAATTCAAAAATATATATGATAAGCTGGCAACTATCTATCCAATAAATTGTCTAGTATAAATAATATAAAACCCTGCAAAGCATAAATATCACACTAACTAAACGTCGTAGTATTAATGGAAAAAAATATTGTAATGTCCAAATCAAAACTAAAAATGTGATCAAAGAGTTAAATTAATCTCGAACTAAGTGGTGACTGGTGGAGGGCAAGTAGCGGAGGTACAAATTGGTAAAAACATATTGTGATGTCCTGTGATCAAAGAGTTCAATTAATCTCGAACTAAGTGCTGACTGGTGGAGGGCAAGTAGCGGTCGTACAAATTGGTAAAAACATATTGTGATGTCCTGTGATCAAAGAGTTAAATTAATCTCAAACTAAGTGGTGACTGGTGGAGGGCAAGTAGCGGTGGTACAAATTGGTAAAAACATATTGTAATGTCCTGTGATCAAAGAGTTCCATTAATCTCGAACTAAGTGGTGACTGGTGGAGGGCAAGTAGCGGAGGTACAAATTGGTAAAAACATATTGTAATGTCCTGTGATCAAAGAGTTCCATTAATCTCGAACTAAGTGGTGACTAGTGGAGGGCAAGTAGCGGAGGTACAAATTGGTAAAAAGTTAAAAACATATTGTAATGTCCTGTGATCAAAGAGTTCCATTAATCTCGAACTAAGTGGTGACTGGTGGAGGGCAAGTAGCGGAGGTACAAATTGGTAAAAACTAATAGTACCTAAAGTGTGTCTTTGGTTTTTTTTAATGTCTAAACCATAATTGCATTAAAAAAAGGCCAAGTTCGAGTCGGACTAGCGCTCCGAGGGTTCCGTGCAAACTTGTACGTATGTAAATAGTTCGTTCATAAACATATATTTTTGGTGATGATAATTACATATTTACGGTTGTCGGTTTTTATAAATTTATTTGTGTCCTATGACATTGCTTCTTGCAAATTTCATGATTCTACGTCAACGGCAAATACCCTGTAGGTTTTGATTCCGTTGCGACTGTTAAAATATGAGGCATAAATGGCCGTATCTTTTGATTGCTTTGATTTAGATGTTTGTTTTTTTCACGGCTCTAAGTTGGTATTTGATATTAATTTCAAGTTGACAACTTCCAGAGAATAACTAGCTTAAAATCTAAAAAAACACGCCTGCCCTGCCAAAAAAAGAGTTTTTGCCAATAAATTATATATTGTTGGAATGTGCTTATCAAGGCCTTTAATTTCATACCCATTTTGTAAATTTGGAAAATATTTTATTTATTTTTTGAAAATGGTACCATTCTGCCGCCATATTGGATGTTTAAAAAAATAGCTTATGCTACTTTGGGGATATAAGGATTCTAACGATACCCCATACGTCTAAATCTGTTCAGGTAATTAAAAGTTATGGTGGAATAAAGAAACTCACATACAAACAAACATACATACATATATACATGCATACATTAATGCCTAAAATACACTCCTTTTTTTTTGGGCAGTCGTGTAAAATGGGTCTTGAAAGAGACAGATAGACGGACGGACAACGAAGTGATCCTATAAAGGTTCCTTTTCTCCTTTTAAGGTACGGAACTCTAAAAATAGCTACAATATCATACCTGAATATATTATTAATGTCTGAAAAGATACCTCGAATTTCGTATTTTATCCAACAGATCAAAGCCACAATACCCACTAACTCAATCTCTAGAAAATACAACTCACAAAAGTAGAAATATAATATCAAAACCACAAATTGAACAAAGTATCTTAGACTGATCTCTTCTGATCCCGCGGCCGAAGTTCTTAAACTAATCAGAGACACGAGAGTGGACTGAGAACAATTCCCGGAAACTTCAAAACATGCTCTACTTAGCATTTAAGTTTATTCGTTTATTTTCATTGCATGCTTTACTACTTTTCAATATGATTTTATAAACAAGTAAAATTATAATAAAAATACAAAAAACCCGACTGCGAACAAAATGATTGAATACGAGCTGATCGCCCGCAAAAATAATCACACTAATATTATAGCGGCGAAAGTTTGTATGTATTTAAGGGTGCGTGTGTGTTATGTTCGTGTTCGAGTGCGAGGGTGCGTGTGTGTGTGTGTATGTGTGTAAGCTTGTTATTTTTTTACGTTTACACGGCTGAACGAATTTAGATAATAATAATAATAATAATATTAATAATTTATTACTCAAAATACACGTACAATTTACAATAAATTCAGAAGTAATTCTTACTTAAATGACTTGTGTGCGTTATAGTGACGTGCAGAACCTACACTAAGAATAATTTCTTGTAGGAAAAGTTGCCATGGAATCGAAATAACAAGTCTGTCAAAAATCATCAAGAGCGTTGGTGCCACAGAGTAAGTTGTTGATGCTATACCGACAACAAGCCACAGAGGCCATAACCAAGAAGTCTAAGTCTACTTTTGCATAGGTTTTTAATATCCTAGAAGAATGTAGGATGCTTTTTACGCGATAAACTGTAGTTCGCGCGGACGAAGTCACGGGCGGGTAAGCTAGTTAGTAATAAAAAGAATGAACAGTATTTTAAGAGAATGCGCTTTAAAAAAAAGAGAAGATATGACTAGTTTGACTTTTTCACAGCCTTCAAAATAAGGTTTATTTTGCTAACGCGCTCAACCAACTAGATATTATTCAAAATAAAGAAAGAGAAGATGTCACACAAAGAACATACACTTTTTTCTTTATGTTTAAGCAAATTAAACATAAAAAAGCATACATACAGCCGAATATATAACCTTCTCCTTTTCTGAAGTCGATTAATAACTCTACAGCAAGATACAAATAAAAATATTTGTCCTCTGTCTAATTTATAGAAGTACTTAGCTGCATATAACTACCTCTACCTCAATCATACATCTACGAGTAAAGATATTTTATGACTTTCATTCAAAAGTTTTAATAATCCGCTTAACTGCTGCAGTGCAAGTAACTAGATTGATCTGGTTACCAGGTACTTCTGTGGTCACAACTGTGTCTGATTCACTCGAGAAAAACTGCTGATATAGTCACAAACAAAAAACGAAAGAACACCAATCTTTTTTTTTAAACGCAAATACTTCCCCATTCCGTCACCGAGCAAAAAAGTTCGTAAACCGCTTTTCTTTTGATAAGTAAACAATTGAATGAAATGGATATATATTTTACTCTGTCTACGGGTATAAGGGTCAGTCGGTGTAACAAGACAATCATCTTGTGATCTGGCGGCCGAAGTTCTTAAACTAATCAAAGATATAGGAAAGGGCATCTGGAAACCTCAAAACACCTAAGTGGTCTCTCTGGCTTCACTTCGGAACCGGGAAAAATCGAGCTAGAGTCGCATAATGTCTCTAAGCCTATGGACCCACAGTTTTAAAAGATTTTATATATCTTGTACGTATGTATGTGTTTAGATCTAATCTTGCAATCTGAAACACCTCCTCTTATCCTACGGAGTTGAATTTTTACATGTTGGTTCAGTTCCGAAGATAATGCATTTTTATAGTAAGGATGACCTGAATTGACATCCAAGATTAGCTCCAGATAAAAAAACTCTTCAACGGTTAGCAGCACAGACAAGAAAGTTTGTGTACGCATATTTTTATTATAGCCACTTTTAAATTTTACCATGACTTGGTCTACAGATAAAAGAACTCTTGAACGGTAAACAGCACAGACACGAAATTTTGTGTACGCATTTTATTATGGTAGCCGGTTTTAAATTTTACCATGACATGGTTCTTGCACTCAGGCTTGGGTCCTAACTAGGGAATGCATTTAATTGTGAAAGCCCGTTGTAAGTTTCACTATGGCATGGTTACTGTAAATCTCGTGAAGCCATTTTTTTAAACGTTTTTTATCAACGTATTTCTAATTATTATTATCGAATTATTTCGTTTTATTTTATATGATAAAATTATATAATTTTATTAGCAAGTACAAATAAATCTGTTATAGGGTTCCGTAGTCAAACGAAGAACCTTTATAGTTTCGTCATGTCGGTCTAAGTTAGTCTGTTCTTCTGTATATCACAATTTATTCATGCAATATTAACACTTCAACCTTAAAAAGCACATCTTTTACCTAAATAATTATGTCAAATTATAACCACTACATACACTTTTTCAGGTTGTTTCCCATACTTTTAAACGAGCAGTAAATGTAGATTTTAAAAGTAATTTAAACCTCCCTTTTTTAAATGCATTGTCATCGTGTTGTGAGCTACCCTGAAAGATTCAGCCGGATAGCTAATCGGGAAGTGCTCGAAATTTGAGGTACAAGATTCCACCCGGAACGACAGACAGACAGACAGACAGACAAACAAGACAGTGACTTAATAAAAACGTGGTAAAAACATGCTCCTAATTTTAACCCTGCTCAAGGTCCAGGTATTTCAAAATTACTTATATTGTCTTTGACAGTTTTTGTATCTATTGGTTCGTTTACGAACTATTCGACTCTAAAGTGACCTTTTTGCTTGCATTGTAATTCCTCCTAAATTTGGGGTACTAGCGCATAAAAGGAATTTACTAACAACATTATCAAAATCATTATCATTATCATTATCTCGTGTAGGTTTTACTATACGAGCTATAGCTGACCAACATTTTACGCCCGCCTCAACTCTGAACAATTTTCAACAGAATCCAACTATAAAAACAACTTTGTTGGCGTATTACGCGAACACTACTGGACTGATTGCAGTTTAGTTTTCATAGATCGGTAGCGTAGGCTCCTGGCTACGGAACCCTAGATCTAAGCATGACTGACACGAACATTGCCGGTTTAAAAAAAAAGTGGTTCTCTCTTTACAGAGCTTGTGTATAAAACATTTAGTGATGTATTCAAGTAAATTATTTCATCGTAGTGTTGACGAGACGTGTTGGACACATGACATTTACGTTGAAAATAGTATTTCTCTTTCTGTTGAAGAATAAAGTATATACTTTTATTATAATAAATTTAGAAGTGAAAGAAAAAAGTAATTTATATCTATATCTCTTCTATATTAGTATGGTGTACTAATATTGTAAAGCATAAATTATAACTGCATAAAATATTTCTGAAATGTTGAGAACAAATATTTCAAAGTTATGTATTGTTACAATTACTCACGTAACTGCATTTTTATTTACTCCGATAACTTTTTAAAAACGATGTCAATACAAAGCAAACGAAAAGTTTTCCGGGGTCAGAGCTAACTTCCTTACAAACTCGAGTTCTCTCGCATTTTAGTGATGTCCCTTGAAAATTCAATCAAAGTATTCGGCGTTTAGAACAATCGTACACGGATATTGCACTTGGTATTCGCTTCACAGCAGTGATTTTAAAAATGTATGACGAAAAAAGATTTTTCGACTGTCACGTCTCTATAGTTCGTTAACACTGAATTCAATCGGGTATGGTGCTGAATGAAGCGTTTTGAAAATTGTTGAAAAAGTTTGAAGCTACTCGTATGTATGTATAGTTTTACGTTGAATTGTTGGGGTATCCGTCGAATTTTTCAGATTTTTGTTAAAGTTATAAGTTTTAATCATCGTTTTTTAACATAGTTTCCAGCATAATATATTTCAGAGAAATGGAACCCTTATTTTTTTAACATCATGAGTTTAGTATCATCATAAACATCATTATTTTCAACCTTTAGAAGTTCCACTGCTGAACATAGGCCTCCCCCATAGAGCGCCATGACGAGCGATCTTGTGCCACCTCCATCAGGAAGTAGGTGACTTCCTGCGATGGCTACAATGTCGTCGGTCCATCGTGTGGGGAGTCTCCCTAAACTTCACTTGCTTGTTCGTGGTCGCCATTCAAGTACCTTCTTTTCCATTTAATAAATTCATTTTCCTTTCCAAGAGTACTATTACCGGCCGCGGGCAAGTGAAATAAAGTCAATTTAGAGAGACTCTACGCTGAGGTAATAAACCTTTTACCCAACTATGGCGAGGCAAGGGAAGGGAAATGAAGTATGTATATATATAATTACGTGGATGTTCCACCATAAAGTCCCTATAGTTTCGATTTTACAAGAAAGGCGTCAATCGATTTGTCTACAGGTCATAGTTTTTTTTACCCAACTACTGCGAAGCAAAGGAAGGATTATTTGTTCAAACTAAAAACTTGGTACGATTTTGACAATCGAGGTATCAATCGATTCGTCTTCATTGCAAGAGTGTCATGGGCTATTTTTTTACCTGACCGTAGTCGGGTTTTAGTTTTTGAACTTACGAGTATGTCTTGTTTACGCTTCAACAGTACCTAGTAGACAAACATTTTTTTTTTGTCTTAACCAATTTTGGAGCAATAATTGAAGTCGATTGTATACTTGTTGAGCCTTGCTGTTAATTCCGCAACGAATGGGTCAGTATCAGTATCAGCTCATTTTTATCTAAACTTGTAACAATTCTAAAGTTGTAAAGTTGTAGTTGTGGTTTGGTATTTCCGGTTTACAAGGTATTTGTGGAGATCCAAGTTTAGTATGCTTAGTTTGAAAACACCGACAGTTGAGTACTAGGTACGACTGACTGCTAGGAGTGATGTTTTAGAGTTTTGGCATAGGAATATACACTTTTTGTTTTGTTACTCTTGGCTTGTAACGATTACTGAAAGTGGGATAATTTTTAAGGACATTAAAGGGTAAAGGACTAATGGTGTTAAATTGTGATTATATCGAACCGTCTGATTGCTTACTTTAGCGGTTATTCTGTCTGATTTAGGTATCGTTGCTGGTAAATGACCGAGCGAGCGCGAAGCACGTGCGAAGTGTCTCCGTTTCAACTTGGGCCAAAATGTTTTCGTATGTCCGGCTGTATGCCTGTCCGGCTGTCCGGATGTTCTCTTCTACAGGTCACATTTCTCAACCTATCTAGACAAAACTTGGTATACAGCATTAATGAATTTTTAGTTTTTTGATTAGGAGGGTACTTCATCCAAAAACGGGCAAAATGGGGGCTACTGAATATCTCCTCCATATTAGATCCGATTCCGATAATTCTTTCTTAATTTGAAAGATAGTAACTTCAAATTGGTCTCATAAAATTTCGGCGAAGAAGAAATATGATGAGGATATTTGGCATGATGAGCAGGATAGCTCTTCAAACGCAGTAAATTGAATCACTTTCATGTTTCGAACAGTGGAATCAGACCTTCACCTTAGAAGGTAAACTAAGTAGTGGTAGGGATTAATGGAGCACCTTGGTTATTGATGTTTGTTTTACAATAAGGTGACTAGATGGCGCTACTGTGCACCGCTAAATTGTTTGCAAAAAAGTTTGTGCTTGCGAGGTTTACAGCTGACAGAGCCACTAGTTGTTAGTTGTTAACGAGACATTACTTTGTACTAAAACAGTTCAGAACTATGTGCTTACAATGTTTGAATAATTCAGGCTACGTGGGAATTCTAAAACGTAGACTTGGAGACATTCTGTAATTTCCCAAAGTGCCTAGTATGAATAGTATCTGTACAATAAAAATAATAGATTTGTAATTAAATGTTAACTTTGCCTGTAACAATTCAAAATTGATACATAGTACTTTTTTGAAATAGACAAACCAC
Source organism: Alsophila aescularia (assembly GCA_946251855.1). Classification (NCBI taxonomy): domain Eukaryota; kingdom Metazoa; phylum Arthropoda; class Insecta; order Lepidoptera; family Geometridae; genus Alsophila; species Alsophila aescularia. The sequence goes on along the minus strand of OX276383.1, from coordinate 44,537,901 downwards.
TGAAGAGGAAAATTGTTCTCCTTTTGTGGCTTTAACAGAGTATTTTACAAACCTTATCAACACACGCACCATCCAATCGGTACAATTTGCAGATAACACATAATGCTTCAGCTGACTACATGTTGGAAGAGTAGGTGCCCAATACGCTGAAGATATATTCACATCATCATCCTATGATTGCGCATTGTTTCGCTTATATGGACCGTTTTTTTTGGTCTTGCCATTATGTCACTCTCATCAACGTTGTACGCCTTCTGTAATCCTGACATTGCCTCAATGAACGTCAACTAAGATAATATGTCTTAGCTTGAACCAATATTTAATTTCATAAAGCCTCGTCAGAAGTTAGAGGCCTATCAGTATTGAAAATCTAGTGAAAATATCCCTTTAAAATAATTTAGGTCCCCAACTGCTACGGGACGATCAATATTACACGCGATAGACTGCGGTAACACGTATACACACCCAGACATCGTCAAGCCAATCATGGTTGGTTGATTAGTTACTTGAAGGTGTTTAATATAGTTGAGTACCGAACATAGTTGTGATTGTGCAACTAGTACGTTGTAGCGAATAGTTTTAATCATGAATTCACTCGCACTTCATTTATGAGTTGATGAAAATTGGAAACAAATATCAGCTCCCTTAAATTTTATCGAAGGTATAGAAATTATAGTTAAGGTATGTTGATGATTGCTAACAAGTAATTTAAAAAAAACTTCTATATCTACTACATTCATTTTAATCCGTCATTTTAAGCGTCTACGTTTCATCCATCTGCTAACTGGCCTCAGATAATAGCTTAAAGCGATAGACCGAGAAGAGATGTCTAGTTCACTATCAAATAGAATCAAACCAATCATGTTCAGCTGAGATTAGTGACTAGGTGCTTTGATTGGTAATTGGTATATTGGATGGAGTGATTAGTATTTGATCTGTGGAATCTGTTAGTATCATTCACTTAGCTTCGCGTTGGAATGTATGGAACCAATCTCTCACCAATCGCGTATGCAAATTTTGACGGCGTTTATGAATGATATGTGTCCGCGCGACTGGTGAAGGCATTTAGATTTAAAGCATTTATATTCTCTCCGAGTAAAAACTTCCTATTGTAAGGAAATAAGTAGAAAATATGCATGGAGATCTCTTTCAGAATAGTTTGGAGTCGATATACTCGTAAGTATCTAACATTTTTTTGGTACGTCTTTTTTTGTATAGTCAATATACCTATTCAAAGGTGGACCAAATAGAACAAAATATAAGTTAACAGTTAGGATTTCTATTCAGTTTTGAAGATAAATTTTAATTTATCAGTGTAGGCCAATCGTTTTTTTTTTTTCAACAAAAATAACTATATAAGATGGAGTTGAAAATGTCTTAATTTGCTTTGCTTAGGTATAAGGTCTGTAAGACAAATCCAAATTACCAACCTCGAGGGTCCAGAGCGTAGCCCAATTTTGATTGTGCCAAAAATTGATTTTCTTGTAATAATGCATCAAAAGTATAGCGTAACGTTTATTTAAAAAAGTAATTTAGAGGTTACACCCCGAAACGAATGCAGGCATCGCCCTGTTGAGCATGTGGTTTGTCAACGTTCACTTGACGTTCGGGGTATTTTAATAGAAGTTAACAATTGTCACGTAACGTTACGGTCTGTAATGTGACGCAAAAAAACAGCGTCTAAGATTTAAAGATTAAAGGACAACCAAGGGAGGTTAACCCAATGAGACAGTAGTACCGAAAAGACGCTACGTGACAATTTATACAAGGTTGAGATCAAGATGAGTCTTTCTGAGTCCTCTGATTTATTAGAGTCAGACCTAAGTGCAAGTTGACTGACTTAATGTGTGTTTCTACCTGCCTAGGACTATCTGAGAGTTTTTCCATAAATAAACAGTCCTGTATGCAGGCGCCTAAGGTCCTTAAAAATATTTATTTATTCAGCTAACTACTACAAAGATGGTATAAAATATAACTCTCAATATTTCATATTATACGTAGTAGTTTTTTCAAGAGTCTTCATTGTTCACACTCTGAATAAACATCGGGCTTGAAGATAGAGTAGGTTTGGAACTGCTTCTTCCTCTGGAGACTCAATATATATTTTCAGTAAAGCTGGACATTACTGGACATCATTCTGGTTTTGGAGTCATCCGGTCTGAAGATAGGATCGGTCTCGGTGATATAGTGATTCCTTCAGATCTGTGGAAGCATAATCTGGTGCTCCTGCACTTAGATCTCTTTACCTACCAGCTCCACGGAAAAATCTCCAAGTTCTATGGCTTGTCCAGATTACAGCATAGAGACGCTCCACGTGGCTTTCATCTTCAGGACTATACAAGACTTTGGAAGACGGCAGGCTTCACAACTTCCAAACTACATGGCGTAGCTTCAACAGTTCAAGATGGTGAAGATACGCTGACCGTTACCGTGGACGTAGCACGAAGAAAGGGACTACGTGAAGTAGATAGATGTTAGTGGATTAACTTCGAAGCTCCAGTGTGTTCTTTTCATACCAGGATGTGGAGAGACTTCAGAACACGTTTACGCCTCTAATTGGTATCGTGGCACGATGTCTCTCTTATTTTCCCTTACTGACTAGATTAGTGGTATAGATTAAAAAATATACTAAATGTCAATTTTATAAAAACTAGTGCATGTTTCACATATTTTTTCAAATTCGTAAACTTGCCTACGCATACTGACATAACTTAGATAACATACTCTAACTGCACAACCACCTCTCCTTATTTTACAAGTTGCTCAGAATAAAGCTTTCCTAAGAATTCCCTCGCGTAAAAACGACAAGAAATATTGACGTCAAGTCAATTAGTCCTATGGCCAGTGAAGTAATTTATTCTGCTTTCTTGGGGAGAAATCTGGACTCATACAAATGTAAAGCAGATAATATTATACCTGTTCAGTGTTCATGAATAAAGATTGGCGCAAGTTCTTCAATAAATACATTATTACATACATTTTTGTATTTGATCTAAATTAATATCCTGCTTTCCTACATCCTACCTACCTGTTAGTGGAACAGTACCTGTTAGTGTGTATGGTTTTTTTGCGTCAAATAAGCGCTTGCGTGAAATTTTACCGTTCACCGGTTTAGCAGTACTTGGTTTAGCGCTACAGCGTATATATTTTCTTTATTTAATACTAGCTTTCGTCCGTGACTTTGTTCGCGTGGACTACAGTTTATCGTGAAAAAACATCCTATATTCTTCCAGGATATTAAAAACCAATGCAAAAGTATAGCACCAACGCTCTTGATGTTTTTTGTCACACTTGTTATTATTTCGTTTCCATGGCAACCGTTCCTTACAGCGAGTAATCAACATTTTCCGGTTTTACCCGGAGAAACTTTCAATTTTCCGGGATAAAAAGTATCCCATGTTTTGTTCCAGGGTATAAGCTATCTCCATTCCAAACTTCATCTAAATCCGTCCAGCAGTTATCGCATGAAAGCTCCCCAAACAAACTAACAGAAAACGTTTCACTTTTATTTATTGGTGTGGATTATAAATGTACAAGTCTGAGTTTGAGTTTATCAGTGTATGTTTGTTACCACGTGACGCTGTGACAAGGTCAAAACCTCTTTCATAATGATACTCTTTTGATCTCTTAATTCTTTCATAATCCATTTCTTCTTCATTTTGATAGTTGGCCATTATTCATTCTAAATACAAATATCCTGTCATTTTTCACATTGATTTTTGGAGAAAAAGGGAAATATGATATAAAATACATAAATAAGTATATAACCAGTTGAATTACACTTGTAAATATATAAACGATAATACCTACATAAGAGGTTATTTTAATCCGCATCGTCAAAGTACGAAAGTCTGATCATCTCCTCCTGTTCCTGTGCTTCCAATAGTTCCTGTAATTCTGTGTCACTGAGGTTTGGGTCCTGGGCTAGTGGAAGCAACCCAAACCCTGGGACCGCCTCGTGACAACGCTGCTATTTAACGCTGAATGAATTTTGATTTAACGCGATACAAAATAATAAACTTTAGGTCCTGATATAGGTAACACATTTTCTACCAGACAAATATCCACTTGGTCAAAGCAAGCGGGCTGCATTTGTCTCAACGTTTTTTAACATTAATATTGAACGTTGTTATTATTTACGCTAGATTTCACTACCTGGACTAAATAAAATTATACAATGTGTTATTTTAATATCGAAGTTTTTTCCTCTACAATTTGTTTTAGTGATAATACTGTATACAGCACCTCTATATTAAAAAGTTAAATATCTACACATCACAGAGTTATTTCACACAAGTAACGTTTTGAAGAATCAAATTAATTTTATGTGCAAACTTGAAGATCGTAAATTATGAAAATACAATCTACAAAGTTATAATATTATGCTACAAAAACAATAAACCAGGTAACATCAAGTCAGCTAAGAAATATATTATTGCTAATCTTCTATTTAGTAAATAAATAACACTTTAACATTTATGGATTACCTACCTATAACATCCTGTAAGGTGCAATCATTTGTGTGATGAGAGAAATGATTGTTTCCGAATCATGGATATTAAAATATTCGTATCTATGTATGTTTATCCGTTATCTAGTACCCATAGTACAGGGTATCCTAGTTTGGGGCTAGGTAATTGGTGTGGAATTGTCCCGAAAAAAAAACATCTAAAGTTAATGAGAGAACAAAATTAGCCAAACAGATTATCTACATTCTTTATCGCAATTAAAGGTATGATTACACATCAAAATTTGTTTTTTTCAACAATCTCAAAATACTATCTGATTTTATTAAAGCAAAAGTCACAAGTCATAACTTTGCAGAGGACATATTGCAAGATGACTGTTTTGGTACAAATATACGATATTTATTGCTTGCCTTGGTGGTGCAGAAGCATGATCGCAAATCATAGTTTTACATATTTCCAGCTCACGGTATACAAATACATTATGTGAACTTTATCCTCAACAAAGGCCTAGACGTGTCTTTCCGGCTTAGGTTTCGGAAAAGACCTTATTAAGATAGACCTTATTTAGTTTGTCTTTCTGTGCTTTCCAGTTTGTCACACTAGAATTTCTAGTTAGGAACCAAAATTAAGGGATACCTTAAAAGTAGATAGATCTCCATTTTGTTAATTTTCTTTTTTTGGTGGTACCATATGAGTTAGTGACGTACGACTATGTGTGTGTTCCTTACCTGGTTCTAAAATTGTAATCATTCAAAATGTTGTTAACTCGCAATGATGAAAATATTTCGGGAACACTGAGGTTTTAAGGAAAATATTTAACAAAAGGAACCATACCAGCGTGACTCGACACGCGCTTGGCCTTTTAAAGTTTCGTTTTATTTATCGACATTTGTTAGGCAAACGAAAAAGCTATTGCGTACATCAATCATATGCCGAGAAAATTAGAAACATCAATCGTGAAAATTGAACGATCAAAATGACACCACTCCAAAGAGATACATTATGGCGTTGCGTTGCTCGAACGAAATATAAACTTTTTATTCACAACAAATTGGTCTTCAAAATTACAACGTGCACGGTTTTATTTTATTGCTATTCTTTGTGACATAAATTGCCATTGAAAAAGCTATGTAGCTTAAAAACGTGTAATCCAAACAGCATTTGTTCTGTTTAGTTCAAATCACAAGAAACACAAATGGTGTTCAATCCAGTCAAAAATATGTGTATGAATACTGAAAAAATTACAGTGGCCATACGCGAAAAAAATACATACACTTCGCTTTTGCAAAAAAACTCACGAAGGCCATTTCCTTGAACTAATTTTTAACGAAAGCAGCTATAGAAAAATTACAATATTTTAGTGCATTTATCAAGAACTAGCTTTCGCTCGCGATTTCGTCCGCGAAAAAGCATCTCACGTTCTTCTAAAATATTAAAAACCATGTAAAAGTATAGCACCAGCGCTCTTGATGTTTTTTGATAGACTTGTTATTATTTCGTTTCCATTGCAACCGTTCCTTACAGCGAGTAATCAACATTTTCCAGTTTTCCCATGGAAATTTACACATATCCGGAATAACAAGTATTCTATGTTTTATTCCAGGGTACAAGCTATCTCCACTCCAAATTTCATCAAAATCCGTCCAGCCGTTATCGCGTGAAAACTCTCCAAACAAACAAATGTTTAGACAACTTTTCCTTTTTATATATTAGTGTAGATATTAAGTGTGTTACGGTATATAAAATGTCACTGGCTATGGGTCCATTCAAATCGCAGAGATCTCATCCCAAAAAACAAAAATACAGACTGTCCCAAATTTTTTCAAAAAACATATAAGATGTAAAAGATCACGGAATTACTGTCATGACATATTGCACAATTTTTATGTTTTCGGATTTATTCCATAAATTATGTAGTAACTCTAGATTTAATAACAACATTAGTAGTTTTCTACAAGCGACCTAACATAATAAAAAAACTACCAATAACTATTAAGCTGGCTTTATTTGACTAAAATAATTCCGTACGCTGAGGAGAAGCTTTTTATAGCTTCCCATAAACTAAAAGGAAACAAAACGACAATTTTAAGGGCCGTCAAAAACAAAGTGTACAAAAACCCTTTAGACTAAACTCGTTAACTGAAACAAATTTGAATATCGGCAACGCGACATGAGACAGTGAACAAGCACAGTCAAGCACCTTCACAAAAAACCCGACTGCGAACAAAACAATAAGAGAGAAAAATTTAGGTGAGAGTAGTTGTTAATCAAATTTAAATCTTTATGGTCATTTGAAATGAAAATTGATACTATAAACCTAAAGATGATTTTCAGATACCTATTCAATTATATCCAACATAACATAGTTCATCGAGTTTCTTTTTTCTCTTTCACTTTTTGGTTTCTGGCTGTCGCCATGTTGAATTTTGATTACTTTCATATATTTAGTAGCACTCGCAAGACTAAGACAAATCGATTGACGTAAGAGTCATCAAAATCGGTCCACGCGTTTGGTCTATATAGTGCCACAAAGGAACAGACATACATACATACATACATACATACATACATACATACATACATACATACATACATACATACATACATACATACATACATATGCTGATAAACATAATACCTTCCGCTTAGTCTGGTAGAACCGATATATTTATATCGGTTCTACTTCCACCTTCATACTAAAAAACAAGTAAAAACGCGGTGACCTAAAGCAAGGGGAGGGGGTGTTGCTGTGCACTAAAAAACTTTGTTGTTATTATGTATGTGCGTCGAATTAAGTAGTGCTAACTTCAGATGCCAGAGATTGTCAGACCGCCTAAGGGCTTCTGACTTTGCCTAAACGACTGATATAAATTGTTAGCAACCGGGAATGGCAGATTAACATGCCCTACGAAGCACGAATCGATGGCCAATCTGCATTTAACTTACTAAAAGTCTTCGGTTCGGACCGAGGATTAAAGCCGGTGTAGTTGGATTGCAAACCGCAGATACAAATGCTCGGCCACAATCCACAATCTCTCTAATTTTATGACATAGGCGCACGCTCTACTCTAGTTAACTAACCTTTTATTGAGTGTGTGAACAACCGATTAAACATTGCTATAATGAAAATGATCTCTGCCGTTTTTACGGTTTAACGTAATTATTGGAAAAACGATAAAACTTCTAACCGTACTATTTCGGATAAACTCGACAAAACGGTACGTTCCGATTGACAATTCAATCACGATTACGACTGTCCCCGATGAGATTAACTGCTTTGTACGATTTTGCTTTTCGATCTTCTGTGAATGTAGCCTTTACTAGGTTTTTTAATAGTTTTGTAAGAATGTCTCTTTTTGTAGTTTAATTTCTACGCGTCATTTCATGGCGATCGCTGCGACGCAAATAAATTGCTTTTATACCGCATTACCTTTAAATTTTGCGCAGTAACATTATAGTGCCGTGATCTTTTCACTAAATAAGTTCATAAACTAAATAAACAGAATAAAACGTTTACTGCGATGCAGGCCTAGCATGTATGTATAGTCGGCGACAAAAGTCGCTTAACATATGTAAGCTGCCATTTTACTAGCACTCAAATTTTTCCGTATTATTTTGCTTTGTATGTAGTTAAAATGTTGAAAATGTTTAGTCTATTTTTGCGTAGGTACTGTACTAATGCATGATAATAAACATCATAAACTCTTTTAGTTAGAATATTCACAAGCAGCTTATAAAGTCAAGTAACCCAATTAAAAGCTACCGAAAACTGGATTTTATTTGAAAGGGAAACACGCTTTTGTAATCATATTAGCGATGAATGAAATCGTACCCAAGAGAAGTCGAAAATAACGGCTTGTAGCAAAAACGATATGATTATTATCAATATTCCCATTACACTTATTTTGTTAACTTAATTAACTAAGGCATGATATATGCCAACTTACCTAATCTTCGTTCACTGATAAACACAATCTTTTTTGTTAAAACATTGCTGTAATCAGCCAACTTTGTCTTTTTATTACACAAACACGTTCAATCAAACTTTTGTTTAAGTTATATCCAGTTTAAACCACTTTATAATAGTTTTAACAACCTTTCAACACAACACATTGATCAAAACTGAAAATGCCGGGAAGCACACCGTCTTTTGTTGCTCTTTTTAATCACGAAAGATTTTCTTTTTTTTTAATCCTGCGTGTGAACATAGAAAACAGTTCGTTAAAAATTCAAATTCAGAACGTGATAGTTTTTATATTTCACTCGCGTTCGGAAACCGGCGCGTCGCTCGAGGCTGTACGGGTGCCCGTTGCGTCAGCGATAGTACCACTGCGATTGTACCACGCAACGCGCCTGCGTACATGGGCCGATTCTGCACTCCTGATACATTTCTGCTTCAATTAATCCCGGCTCTGTACTCAATTACACCTACGAGTGTTGCTCCCCTGGTAGCTGGCTTAAACTGTTTAGCGGGGATATTGAATTGGAAGTTGCGAAGAGCACCGTCGCTAAATAGTAGGCGTACCTTTAATTTTTCTTATGAAAAAACTTTTCTGCAGTTGATAGAAGTAATAAAATAGAGTGAAAAGAGTAGGAATTGTGGGAGAAATTTACCAAGTTTTTCATAGCTTTGATTGAAGTTTTATTTTGTGTATTTTAATCGACTGTTATAAGTTTGATGATCTGAATGGATCTGAATAAGTTTGCAGAGACTGCAGTTAATTAAAAAAGCGATTGCCTTAAAATTTGGAAAAAAATATGAATGTTGATTATCGCTGATTACACAGAGGTTGTGTCTCCAACCTTCCGTCTTCCGAGTCTTATAGTTATTGTTACTCCACAGAAAAACTCAACTATAAGAGTAAATTTATAGCTAGAGATATTATATTACAGCTCTCTAACACTCAAAGACACTACCATTAACGGAACAATAAACCAAAACGCACTTTATTGCCATATAATAAACAGCGTCTGGTCGTTCTAATCTTTACTACAGAAATTAGGCTAACGACTGTCTGACAGACGAATTAACTAAATCGAGTTACTGAACCCTACTGATTAACGGACGAGGCTTTGGTGAAACATCCATTAGGACTAGTTGATATTTACCTAAACTTAAACCAGCTGCGCCATGCTACTTTGCCTTCGTAGTCATTTTTCTGGGATAAAAGAATTCTATGTATATTCCAGATTTACCCACAGGCCAAAATCCATATCCATAGAGATATATAAAATGTCAATTAAAAATAAACAGCCCTTAAGTATTTCGGTAGTATAATAAATAGTTCTTAATATTCGGGGCAGGTTCACAATTTAACGGTGGCGATAGAATCGCAGAAAATCGGATAAATTGTGAAACTGTGCACTGATTGGTTGATAGTATTCGATAGTGCATGTGCGTTTACAGTTTTACGGTTGGAGACGGATAGATTGTAATATATCGACTTGTAAATACAATGCTCCGTTCGTTCATTATTTTTCATTTTTTAACAATATTGCCGGATTTATTACAATCTGGCGGTTCTCAAAATTTTACGGTGACATATCCACACAAAACTGTAGGTGCCTGCACAACCACAATCATACACGGACATTTGAAACAAACACTAAAGAAAACAAGCACAACTTGCAATGTATATAACTGAGATTGCAGCCGCATAAAATGATATCAGGAAAGGCTCAAGGAGCTCAGATCTTTTGTGACGCACTGAAAACGAAACTGATAATTTGTCGAGTTCAAAAAGTAATATTTATTTATGTTCATCACGAAACTTACACATTGAAACCGTTGATTGCCAATCAACAGATTATCCACTCTATCAGTCGCTTCACATAAAGACTTTAACAACTCCAGAATCCCCGTTAAGAGACTGCCAGCGTTAATGACCCCAACCGTTAACTTTTCCGAATCCTTTCGATGTCAGCCCATAAAAACAGCCTTAAAAGCTTTAGCACCTACTTAATTACCTTCACAATGGGTTATATAACAAATTAACTTGACTTTTACCAAAACAATAGAGAAGGCGCAGTAAGACATTGTTTTACCTTTAACGTAGGGATAGAGTAGAATCTTTGCTGAGTACAATTATGCCGCCACCAAGGAAAAGTTAATAGCAACGATGGTGTCTTGGCGCCACCTTCAGTCGGGGTAAATAGGCAAGAGTCGTGGTGATACCCAGAGTAATAAATACTTATAGCTATGTGCGTACGAATTAGATTAGAGAGCCATTTTCATGCGTATCGATAGTGAACCTGATACAATAGCAGTAATCGCACCTTGACACCCAAGCATGCCTTAAGGGCCAACGTCCCTGGGATGGGAAAATTGGATCCCCACGCGATCCACATTGTGGATTACACCCAAAAGACCTCACACCCCTTACAGCATGCTGCCTTTCATCCTCCAAATTAGTGCTCGTTCCCTGGTAAGAAGGTGCCTGATCAAGGGCTGCGACCAGGACCCGTCCGCAATGGCAAACCGTAAAATGGTCCCATTGGGACGAAGGTACTTTCTCCGTTATTATCAAGGGCGCACCCAGGATCCGCCCGCAGTGGCAAAACCATAAGATGGTCGTCCCTAGGACGTCAAGGAGTGAGGCCAAGCACGCAACCTGGTCTCCAGAAGGAACGCGCGATGTCAGCTATTGCACTTGTTCCAACAAATCGGGTCTGCTATTGCACTCGTGTCAGCGACTAGTCACTCTCTCTGCTATTGCACTTGTGCCAGCGACTCGGATCTGCATTTGCACTAGTGTCAGCGACTCATTCTCTTAGCTATTGCACTTATACCAGTGACTCGGGTCTGCTATTGCACTTGTGCCAGCGACTCACTCTATCATCTATTGCACTTGTTCCTGCGACTTGGGTCTACTATTGAACTTGTGCCAGCGACTTACGTCTGCTTTATCTAAACGGTGCACGATCAGTTCACTCAACATTACATGCAGTACAAAACCACTGCGATATCCGTTATCAATAACAGCGATAGATAAGGTTAATTCACCGTCTACGGTCTTTGTATCGTAGCTTCAGTTAATGCGCGCCACGCGCGCTCGATTCTAATAACCCCTCTGCAAGGATCCACACCTCCTTCATCGCCTTTTTATCGCACCTGCATTATTATTACTGGAAAAAGCTCACCCGATTTTCTTAAATGTTCTTTTCTCGACCGTTACCACCTGGAAGTAGATCTTGCATCATGGTCTCTCAGCACCAAAGCACATTGACACACCACACTGTAATCACTCGGTGTTCCTGGAGCTTGCGTCCTCCTCTTCGTGCAGCCCATAGTCGTGCTCGCGTCATCCACTCCGATCATGTCCCATGAAAAAGTGAAGTTCTGTTAGCCATATTTATACCACGCGCAAAACAACCACAGACAATCTTACCAACGCTTGAAAGCTGACAAGTGTCAAAGTGGCCAATTTCAAAACTAGTGACAGAAAACGCTAACGCTTCACCGCTAGATGGAACTCGCGATATTTCGCGACATATGGTGACATATATGCACGTAGTTAACTACGCAGTTGTGTGTGGTAGTTCACAAATAGTACCTACTCGTGCGTGTGCGCATTGGCGTACCACAATGAGTTCCGAATCTAACTTGATAAGTTAATTATATATCAATAGGTTAGACTAAAGTTGCTGCGCCCGCGTTCAAACTTTTCCACCCCTGTTCCACTCACCCCTTTAGGGTTGAATTCCAAACACCTCTACTCAAGGAGTATTTTCTGTAAATTTCAATTCTCTGCTTGATGTAGGTACCTGTTTAGGCTGTGCGTTGTTTGTCAGTCAGTCAGTCAATTTGTAGGTATTTAATAGGTATAGATTATCACCAAAAGTGAAACTAATGCCATGGTTTTGCAAATATTTCCAAAACTAAGGAGTTTGTTTGGAAAACATCTTAGACAAAAGAGACGACGAAGGCCTGTAACCACGCTAAGTTGATCCTTTCTATTATATCAGAACATTTTTTGCTTTTCTAATATAAAGGCAGCACTCCTGTTGTCGACTTTATCGCCTCAGAGGTTTGTCTCTGAGATTGCCATGATCCTTTTTGTAGCCGATATTGACATCCCTTCATTGTTAAGGCCTTCTTGTTAACTTTGAGGATGTACCGGGTGTTTTCCAAGGGATAGAATGTAATGATAAAATGTAAGGTTTTCGAATTCCACCGGAACAATGTGTCCGGAAAAACTTTCTTATGCAAGAGAAGATATCTGGATTTGATAAGCGGAACTCGTTTCCTTATACCTTTGACCCGGATATGCGCAAATATTTTCTGCTTTCAGTTAAAATATTTTTGTTGACTAAAGAATACATTAATTCTTCGAATCAAAATACTAGCACCAAACAAAGAAGGTTTAAAAAAATACGGAGTCTACACCGCCAAACAAACGAGTGAAGTATAGCAAATGGCGGCTGCATAGTGTGTGTGAATAGTTTTTTGTGGTTTGTTGTTAATACACAATTTGAACACAAAGACTGCATTTTCGTAAGAACTTTCGTCTTTGACAGAATTAACACCACTTAAAAGGTCAAGATCTTGATGTGTTGTGGCAGCCGATCGGCATAACATGGTGTAAGTGTGTGCGTTAGGCTTGTGCGTACGAGCGGATCAGCATATCTTCACACGACTGCTCAAAAAAGAAGTGTAATGTTTCAGTAAGTATGCTTGTGTTTTTTATTCTATCGTAACTTTTAAATGCCTGAACAGATTTGGATGTATGGGCATGGAATAAATAATAGTACAAGTATAAAGAATCGTTAGCATCCATCATCCCGAGTGGTATAAAGTTTTTTTTTAATAAATTTTTTTGCAGGGCAGACGTGTATTTTCACTTACTTTGATAATGTACTTCGTACGAACATTCGTGCACTAAGCTAAAAAAATACTGAATCATGATCATAATCAGCCCAGAACACGTCTGCTCGACGCTGAACGTAGGTCTCTCCTAGAATGCCACAACGAGCGGTTACTCCTACTCCATGCTTCTCACTAGGTCGTCGGTCTACCTAGTGGGGGTCGTTGTCTTCCAGTCCATTCTCGCCACTCAAGGACCTTTCTTCCCCAATTGGTTCTAAGTGCTATGTGACGTAAACAAATGTACTGTGTGACTGAATAAATCTATTCAAGCAGAAAATTGCACATGTGGACAGCGGACACTCACGGTCAAACTAGTCCATAGTATTAAGGTTGCTCAGCGAGCTATGGAAAGAGCTCATTCAGAGAAACTCTAAGCATAGGAGTTTCTCTGACGGACACGATTCGTAATGAAGATATCCGACAGAGAACCAAGGTAACCGACATAACTCTATGGATAAGCAAGCTAAAGTGGCAGTGGGCTGGTCACTTTTCCCGAAGAACCGATAACCGTTGGGGTAGACGAGTTCTTGAGTGGAGACCACGTTTAGGTAAACGTAACGTAGGAAGCCCTGTGGCCATATGCAGTGACTACCTGCGAAAAGCGACTGTTTTTTACTGGCTAGCCAGTAGAAATATATAAAAACCGACCAAGTGCGAGTCAGACTCGCACACCGACGGTTCCGTACAGACTTGTAGGTATGTAAATAGTTCGTCCATTACGGGAATCGAGAAACGTTTTTTTCAGTAAAAACTTTGTTTTTGTTATGTAACTATAAATTAACGGTTTTCAGATATTTCCTTTTTCTTGTGCTATAAGACATTGCTTCTTGTTGAATTTCATGATTATAATTCAACAGGAAGTACCCTATAATGGTACGGGGCGTAGTACATATATATTGATGGGTATGGGTATGTATTCGTTGCGAGTCAAAATATACGGCAAAAACAGCCGCATCTTTTAAATACGTTTACAGAGAAGTTTTTTTTTTCACAGTGCTAAGGGATTGCAAACATGAGTATTTTCATATATATATTATATATATTTCATATATTAATTTCTACTTGTTACCTCCAAGCGTTCTTGAGAAAATGGGTCTTGACTGACAGATGGACAGACAGACTGACTGACAGATGGACAAAGTGATCCTATATGGGTTCCTTTTTTCTTTTTGAGGTTCGAAAGCCTAAAAAATTACATTGTCCATTTTCAAGCCACAAGCAAACATTCATAATAATTCGTTCTGATTCACGGGTTTGTGTTCGTTTTGACGGGCAGTAATATTAAGTATATAGCTTGCTTGTCTTATGAGGTAATGCTGCCTTCTCGTTTCAGAATTGACATAGACATGGCTTTAACGACTGCTACTATTTAATGAGCAGCCGGGACCGTCAGGTTAACGTGCCTTCTGAAGCACGGAGCGATGGAAATCCACACTGACTTAGAAAATACATCCATGAGGAGCCAAGAAATGAACCCATTGGCTGTAGATTATACACTAATATATTGCTCAGCCATCTTCGCGTAGAAAATATGTCTTCATTAATATTGCAAAATTTAGGAAATGTCAATATGTAAAAAGAAACACCCCAATTATCGCAAATCTCTTATATCTGTACATTTTTGTCGCGCTGAACAAAATTTTAATCCAACAAGAGATCTGTAATCCAAGGACCGTCTATACTAATTGATTGATTGACATTTTCCTTAGTCCCGGTAAGACCTGCGTCAAAGGTCTAATCGTGAAGAAATCCAAGTTCTAAGTTCTGTCAATTTGCACAAAAAGGGACTTGGAAATAACCTATCAAGGACGAGACAGGAAGCAGACAAGTACAAAAGTTTTAAGGATTTAGAAGCCTGATTTTTCTAAGAAGCTTCAAATACCGGGAAAGGCGCGGTGCGGTTTTGTAACTAGGTAAGTATCCATTTCAGTGTTCCGTACCCGAAGAGTGTAAACGGAGCCCTGTTACTAAGACTCTGGTCTATTTGGTTGGCTGTATGTCCTACCTTTAAATGACTATTTGTTTTAACTGAATCTGTATGACGGATATGCTTACAAATAATAAAAAACAAAATGTATCTTTATTTTCAGTATATTCATTGGGTTTATTGTACGTAAATCGTAAAAACGGCATTATATACAATCAAAGTACATTTATAGTGACTATATAATGTACCTACTGTGATACAAGCATCAATTAGTGTGTTTATTATGCACTGTAAAGTACAACGAACTATAAAAACCGGCCGACTGTGAGTCAGGTTCGCGCTGACAAGTAAAAGAAACCACATATGTTTTATGTAAATATATCACACAAGTACATTGTGTGGTGGTACGAAACTTTCGCTTCGCGAGTCCGACTTGCACTTGGTAAGTTTTTAAGTAAATTCAAACAAGCAAGCCTCTCGGTATTCTACGGATTACATTAAGGACAGTATGCGCAAGAACTACACAATCTGATTCCCCCGTCACCTTTCCATTACAGTACGACCAGATGATCGGCAAAGTTGAAATACCTCACACAAGAACGAAGAGTTACGCTTCTTCATTTATTATAAGAACTGCAAAGGAATGAAATGGAATGCTCTGCCTTCGTCAGTGTTTCCGGTAAAATATAACCCAGGTGTGTTAAAGTCGTGACTGAATAGGTATCTACTAGGCAAGCGTGCTACACCTTCGACCACATCATCGCTTTCCATCATGTGAGATCGTGGTCAAACGATTGCCTAGTACCTAATAATAATAAAAATAGTGCACGTTTCAACAAAACCGCACCGCGTCACTCCAGTCCAGCGTCCGCCTATGACACCGTGCCGAGTAAGTTGTGCTCATAATGCGCTCCGGGCACGAGGCCAGTTTGCGAGTCAGTTCATTGAAAGAAGTCGGTGAGAAGCAAGTTATGTCTGATACACCCCTACCTCGTCCCTGCACTGCGCTGACTCGTCACTGTTATGTCTGATACTGGCCTTGTGTCCGAAGCGCATAATCACAGAATAAATAATAGTCCTACGCATAAGGTAAAATCGCAGGATTCAATCAGCGTAACGGAATCTGTGCTTGTTCTTTAATACAGTTTTTTTTTTAATTTAGGTAAATACCTATATGATTACTCATTCAATTAAGTACCTACACGGATTTCACACATTAGAAACGTCTTCAGATAAATCAAACGATGAGAATTAGGATTCATTGATTTCAATATTAATTGAACTTATCAAATATATCCATTCATTTGTGAGAAGAGTAAGAAAATTCATTTTCATTTCTGGGCTTGGATAAAATGTACTTAGTGAAAATGAGCATGATTTGTTTACAATTTAAACTTATTTTACATATGAAACTAACACCCAGTTTCCGAAACGCGTGTCCCATCAAGAATCAGCCAAGAGGCTGTCACAAAGTCTGTTAACTCTCTTTGGATTTACGAAACGTAATTCATCTGATAATATGCTGAATGATATGTGACACGAGATTATTTTATTGATATGATCACACTTGATAGGTTCATTTTCTTTCGTATATTCTTTTAGGAAGGACTTTTGCTGTTGGCCTCTACTGACCTATACAGTGAACCAGGGGGGGGGGATAGCACTCAACCGCAATGTGTGGCGCAGAAGGCGCAGCCAAAGTTAGTTTTTAGCGACTTGCACATGGGCACCCAGGGGTACGAACCTCGACTAGGGCCGGCGCTTTTATTATGGGGAGTCTGACTAAACTCCCCTGGGTCGTTAGTGTTAGTAGCGATCCAGAGGGCCCTGACAAAATGGCTAGGAGCCTTTTGAATGATTTAATAGTGACCACCGATTACACTTTTGAGAAGAATCGGCAAGAAACTGAAAGGCGAATTTTAACTGACTAATTACGGGACCATCGATCCCGCCGACGGGGTCGGTGGCTATTCCTAAGTGTGTTGTGTTTTTACTGGATGATGCTATCGCTGCCTGCACTGCAGTAGCGATTTCATCATCCGGATCGCTCAGGAAATTTCACAGGCGTCTGTGGAGGGTCTGCACGTCTGTCATGTCTGTCGAGTAGTCAGATAATTGGACTACGAGAAGATCGGGGTGATGGGAAGCTGCGTCAAAGTAGCGGCAAGAGAAATCCCTTATAAATTGAAGGATTGAGGGAGGCTCGAGATCGCAATGCAGGTCGAAGTTCCTTTGGTACCAGCGGGCTTCTACTGCATTGCGGATGTTGTTTTGTTTTTATTATCTGTAGTGATACCAAATCGAAAGAGGACGCGAGAGCGAATACTAAAGACGCATAGGTAATAATGAGACGGACACAAGTTTTGTAAGGCGTTACTTTCCCTCGAAGGGGCATTTTACTGTTTTTACCTAAGAAGCGACCTTGGACGATGGCCGCCTTATTGCGAACTCTACGGATATGGTCGCTAAAGTTGAGCTGATAGTCAAGGGTGACACCTAAGCACGTGGTTGATTTAACCCATGGAATTGATTTGGATGTCGGTCAATATCGGGAAATATTGGCAGTACTCGTGAGTGAAGCACTATTCAGACAATATACATTAATTAAAAGTAATACCCACATATTGCGTTGTTACTTATTATTGTTATGTTAGGTTTGCTACGGGCCCCAAACTAAGCAATGCTTGTATCTTGGGCACCCATCATCATCATCAGCCTGTGTTCGTCCACTGTAGGACATAGGCCTCTCCCAATGAACGCCAACAGAGCCCGATCTTCGGCTCTTATCATCCAGTTTCTGCCAGACGCCTTTCACAGATTGTCACTCCACCTGGCCGACGAGCGTCCCACTACGTTCGTTTGGTCTCCACTCGAGAACACGTCTACCCCAGCGGTTGTCCATCCTTTGAGAAATATGGCCAGCACATTGTTACCCATAAATTCCTAAATACCTTCTAAAAATTCCTCACAAGACAGAACCTCGCGTCTGAAAATTAAACAAATTTTTCATCTAATTTTTTTTAATATTTCTTGCATTATATTGCTCAGAAAGTAAAACTGAAGTAATGACTACGATGAAAACGAGAATGAAGATAAAATTCTTAACAAAGCTGTTTTATTTATGCTCGATATGACCCCAATCTTTAATAATTTATCGTGCCATCTTTAACCCCATTCTTCTTGACAGACACTAGATGATGACGTAATTGATGCCTACTGAGTTGTGTATGAAGAGTTCTCAATGCAAATTACTGTGATAACTTTGATATATCCGGAATGAGGTGATCCGGCAGAGAACCAAAGTGTTCGACATAGTCCTTAGGATTAGTAAGCTGAAGTGGCAGTGGGCTGGTCATATCTGCCAAAGGACTCATAACCTGCCTGTGCATTGAAGTAGTAGAATCGAATAATAGAAGAGTGATGCTCGGAGTTTATCTTAAAGATCGTATCCGGAATAAGATGATCTGGAAGAGAAATAAAGTTGTCGACATAGCTCTTAGGATTAGTAAGCTGAAGTGGCAGTGGGCTGGTCATATCTGCCAAAGGACTGATAACCGTTAGGATAGACGTGTTCTTGAGTGGAGGCCGGAACTCGGCAAAATTTGTGTAGGGCACCCTCCAACTAAATGAAGCGACGATATACGCAAAGTAGCTGGTAGCATTCGGAAGAGAAGAGTCGAAGATCGGGCCCAGTGACGTGCTATGAGAGATTCCTATGTCCAGCAGTGGACTGACACAGGCTGACGATGAACTGGAACCAACTGTTTAAGCTCGATTTATATCTGCAGACATCGTTACATGGGAGACGCTTAACAGCACAGAAATAAACATTTAATATAAGGTATTACATACCTTATCTTTTGGCGTAGGTATTTACATCTAGCGTAGGAGCGTATCTACACAGATTACGCCCGTTTTAGTTTTAATCGACTTCACTAAAGCAGGAGGTTCTATGCTCGACTTTATGTATTTTTTATGTATGTTCACCGATTTCTCCGACAATTGTGAACTGATTTTGATAATTTTTTTATTTGGTTAGGTTGACCTCCAGGTTAGTTCCATATAAAATGTCCAAAAATTGGATCAGTAGTTTTTTTTTTGTTAATTTTAATTTGTTTTTTTGTACCATGTACCATGCTGTTTTGTTCAGCTCTTGTAGTGTTATGTTTTTATAAGAACTTGCGTCTGATCTGAGCCGTTTCTGCCACGCTACGAGCTAGTAGATGTGAATCAAGCTCCGAAGCACGAGCGCTGCCAAATCCGCACATAACTTATCAAAAGTTATAGGTGATGGGCCGAGGATCGAACCAAGTGACATTGGGTAGCAAAGTACACATATAAACTTTCGGCTACCAGCGCTCAAATACTTATCTTGTCTCAAACTTTATTTATCCCCCTTTATGTCATCAACTTTTCCATTTCTGTTTCGTCAAAAAGTGTGAATAGCCACAATACATCTCTTAAGCAGAAGTTCAAACACCGTTTTATTTCTCGCGCGGGTCTATCCTTTGTCGAAAACTTTTATTGACTGTCTTCATTCAAGATTTTTAAGGATGTGACGATTTTCTGATACCAAACAAGATATTCCAGAAATGTAATGAATAATGCAAAATAAGTCATTGAAATTATGTTTCTCGTCTTTTTACACTGTTATGGACAAAAAATCTTCTCCATGTGAAAGATAATCTTAACATCATCGCCGACGTTGACAGCACGCCGACTTTGATGACAACAATTTGTCAAATGAATGGTATGATGTTGACGGGTAGAAGACACAGTATAGTAAATGACGATTCTGAATTTTGATAAAAAACACTGTATTGTGGACATAGCTATGTCCACAATACAGTGTTTTTTTTACTAGTCATGCTATCCTTACACATACCGTATGAGTAATATTAAGTATAAAATGGATGTCACACATCATTAAAATCAACACATTTTTCTTCAATACATTCAGTATGGAAGAAATAAAAAACTGTCCGTAACAGATTCTTTTCCTATGTCTTGCAATGGGTTAGTCTACGGAATACTTTCATTTCAAAGTATCAAATTACCCATAGGTATATCTAGTCCCGATTTGAATGTGTCACAAGCCCATAAAGGGGCAGTTTAGTTAAATGCCTCTAATCAGGTGCTAATTGTGCAGCGCGAATGTGGTCAGCTCGTCGCTGATGATGGCAAATGCCACTGGTTTCATCTGCATTTATTGGCTACTAGTGTGCAAATGTGGTAATTGCAAATGCGGTAGAAATAAGGTTGGGTTTCTATTGCTTGTGGAACAAAACAAGTTCTGCTATACAACGTTTTACACGATGATGTACCAAAATTATGACTACTTTCAATTTTACGCAAAAAAAGTAGATATCAATCAACAATACATATTTTTTTGTATTCGGTACTATTCCACACCCATATAGCCCCAAACTAGAATACCCTGTGCTATGGGCACTAAGTAACGGATAAACATACATAGATAGGAATAATAATTATGTTAGACTTTTGAATACTGTGATGAATTAAATGTAGACCTTTGTATGTACTTTTAGTTAATATCTCTATTTTTACATGTACATAGTAATGCCAGGATTCTGTATGAAATAAAAAACAAATATCTTTTCCCATCCCTAAATCTTTGCAATTCTCAAAGGAATCGGTTGGCGAGCAAACATCGAATTCTTTGGGACACAACGTTGTGTTGTTTCTTTACTTTGGTCATAGATAAAGTAATCCTTGCGTTCCGTTGCGTTCTAACCCATACCTGTGATATTGTTATCTGTGTTAATCATACAAATATTATAAATGCGAAAGTGAGTTTGTTTGTTTGTTACGCTTTCACGCCTTAACTACTCAACTAAAAATTTCATGATGATCATCAACACACACACACACACACACATAATTACACTCGTTGTCAGAGGTACAGCAAAGGACAAACGAATAATATTCTAAGAACGAATATATCGTTTTGTCAATTCGATGTCAAATTAAAAAAAAAACAGAGTGATAGGTTCCAAAGTTACAAATGTCAAATCTAGGTTAACAATAGGAAGGGTTTTTTTTAAATTTAACCTCTGGTCGAATGTGTTTTTGGAGTTATTGGGCTATTTTTTTTTATAAAATGATTAAAAGGTTTGCTATACACAAAATCTGTATATGAGGCATGTGAATAAAACAAAAATTTTGTAAAAAATAAATATTCAAAATTTGCAAAAAAGAACGCCTTTGGCCTTTACAGGCTATCGATAGCTAACGAGTTAATTCCTAAAGAGGTGACGGGGGCGACAAAGTTTGCACACGCGTTGCGCAGCTAGTAATTTAATAATTAAGTAGGCTGCCAGGCCGGTTCTACTTCAGGCAGATTGGTTGCGTGAAGATGGACGACGCCACCGTGATGTGGGCGGCCCATGTACGGGTGGCGAGACGACCTAGACATATTATTATACCAAGAACTTGATATGTAGCTGGCTTGAGGTAGTGCGGTTGCCAATAGCCAGCAGTTGAACCGCATATAATACTAATGTATTTATTAGCCTATGTATGTATGTATGTTTGTTCCTTTGTGGCGCTCTAGAGACCAAACGCGTGGGCCAATTTTTATGATTATTACGTCAATCGATTTATCTTAATCTTGAATTATTTTATTTCTTTAGTCACACTTGGTGACTAAAGAAAGAAAATAATTAAAATTTAATAGATTTTATATAAAGGTTTAAATTCTTGATTTTGAAATATAAGATGCAGTCGGAGGCATGAGTAGCTTGCCAGCTTCGCCAGCCGAATCCGTCAAAGGAGAAATTAAATGCTTGATGCCTTCGACTGCATCTTATAGATATAGACATAGACATAATTTTATTGATAATTTTCCGTTACATAAAATAAATTTGAATAACTATTAAAATAATAATTAATATTTAATAAAATACAGCCATGTATGATAAAAATAAAATATTATGTCACAATCATATCAATTTCATGTCTCTGAACTCTTGATAGGAGTAAAATGCCTTTTGGATTAGCCAGTTTTTCAGTTTTTATATTTCAAAATCCAATAATCTAATGCTTGTCTGCCTCTTTTTTGTTTTGTTCGCAGTCGGTTTTTTTAATACATCATTTTTATTTCAGTGATTACATACGAGCTGAGCTCTGTGGCTTTACATGTGGTTTTCCAGATTTCAAGGGATTTTACCCACTCTAGGAAAAATAATGCTAGTGCTATAAATAACTTCGTTCTAAAAATCATTCAAACCTGTTGCCATCTTCTGATCAGGCATAACTGAATGAACTTCCACCTAAACTTTTGTATACTCTCGTACGTCAAGCGATCGTTTTATGAAGTTGATCGTTGGAAACAAAATGCCCGACGGGAAATAATATATTTCTCCCAAAATAAATGAGGCCAGTGTATTTTCAATTATTTACTTTTACAAGCTAGTACATATGAGCTCCTTTTGACGAAGACAAGCAGTATTTATTTTAAAAGAACATGTACACTGACCATTTCAAACTGGAAGAGTTTACAAAGACTCAGCTCGGACATTGTTGTTGCTCTTTGGCACGACACAAAATGTGCGCTGCATTCCATTCACGTATTTGCAGTTTGTGTTCTCGCCACTGCGGCCATTGGACATCTTTTTACTTTCAAAGTTGGTCCGGGCTACATGCTTTATAAACGGAAAATTAGTTTGGGTTTACAAACATTTTATTTTTAAATCGCTAGTGTTTTTGTTAAGCGTTTGGTAAATTACATTGTTCATCTGCAGTCTGAAATAAAAGCACGGGAAACTTGCGTTTAATCCTCTGTTCAGCGGAATCTATTGCTTCGTGAGAACATATTATCTTAATAATTTTCTAAAGGAAAAATTTGAATAACGGACGGGACTCAACGAAACCGTACCATCCGGGCCTCTACGTTGCACATACCTATAATCTTTACTGGTTCAGTTATTTACTAAAAGTAAATACAATGAAGATAATTAAAAAAACAAATGGTTACAGACTTTTTGTTATTGCTTTATTGACCGAGCAAGCGCAAAGCGCGAGCGAAGCGACGTTTCAGCTTGGGCAAAAATGCTTTCATATGTCCGGATGTCCGCTAGTCTGCCTGTCCGGCTGTCCGGATGTCTGTTCTCCTGTATAGGTCGCATTTCTCAAGCGATCTTTACGAAACTTGGTATACAGATTAAACGTTATTTTAAATTTTCGGGGATTTTTTGGAGGGGTGGGGGAGGGGGGTCTTCACCCAAAATGGGTAAAAAAGGGGCTATTGAATATCTCCGCCTTATTAGATCGGATTTCGATGGATATTTTTTATTTGAAGAGTAGTAACTTTAAATTGGTCTAATAAAAATTTGATGAAGATCTTGTGAGGATATTCGGCGTGATGAGCAGAATGGCTCCCCAAAATGCAGTAAATTTCTCACTATTAGGTTTCTACCAGTGGGCTTATTCCCTTTACCTACTAGGTAGGGATTGATGGAGCACCTTGGTTATTAATGTTAGTTTTACAATAAGGTAACTAGATGGCGCTACTGTGTACCGCTAGATTGTTTGTAAAAAGTTTCTACAGCTCACAGAGCCACTAGTATACAATGTGTAACATAATTACTTATTAAAGTATTTAAGTATAAAGTTTCATCTAGGAACAATGTAACATTAACCCTAGTAGTCATCTGGGAATGAATGAAAATCAACCTTGACCTTGTCTGTACAAGTCTGTTTGACAAGTCTAGTTGACAGGCCTGATGCATCAGAGCCTACTGCGCAGTGGTCAGTGGCAGTGGTCAGTCAAACGTCAAAATGAAAATCCTTCGAATCAAATTATCTTGATTATGTTTTGAAACTTGAATATTATCTTTTTTGTGATTAGTTTTAAGTGTAACATAACATTCTCGTAAGCCTTCCGTATTTTCTTCAGCTACAACTGACACTTTTTACTCGAATTATGTGTGTGCAACAATAGGCTGAACCTGAACTCGCAAATGGAACAGTCTGTACGTACATACGTACTTTTGGGTGCGACGTGATAGATAATAAACAAACAATTAGGGTTGTCGTAAAGGAGATCAGCCATTTTGGGCCAGCGAAAACAGAGTTTCCAATACCTACAAAAAATGCTTATATATTTTTGTTTTTATTCCTTGTTTTATTCTTTTGCTACACCGTGGGACTCAGTTTTAGTAGAAAAATCCATGTAATCAATTACATTTTCTAGTATTTTGGACAGCCATTATTTATAGAGTTGTCACTATGGTAAAAATATTTCTACGACTGTTATCGTTTTTTTTTACATAGATTTTCTTTTCGTTTTTAATGTAGTTTGGACTATAACTTATTAGGTGTTTAGTGCTATTACTGATTCTTCTATTATGAAAACTAGTTTCGTGTAATGAACCGTTACATAACTATTCAGTTAACAAAATAATAATTATTGTAAAACAATAAAGAATTATAATATATACCTCGACTTTTGAAAAATCGATTCTTGTAAATTGCTTACAATTTTTTATTTTCATGTCATTCAATTCAGGTACAGTGCCACAAATTTATCTGTGAACTGAATGTGGCGTGAGTATTCCAGTAAATCGATAAGTAGACCAATAAAAAACCAGGAAAATACAGAAAATGTGAACTTCATTCATGGTGGCTGTAGTTCCCTTTTTTGGCACTTCACAGATAAGTTGGTTGCACTGTAGCAACTCATCCGATAATGTTTATCTGTGTTTTTAAGCGTTTTGTGTGCTGTGTTTTGTTATTATCTAAAACGCCAGTCTCTCGCTATGTTTTCGGTGCAATTAATTCACTTTGGAATTATGTGTCTGAGAAAGCCTAACGCGGTGAAATACATCATGATTATAAACCAGTAGGTAAGTAATTAACTCAAAAACACGCCTTTAGACTGTAGTTATTTCTTTCATTAAATCAATATATCTCTTTATTCCCAACAACTTAATCTAAGCAACTTAATCATAAATAAAATATGCTTTATCCTCATTCTAAAACACTATATCTTATGTTTGTTCATCACGGGCCCGCAGCGCTTTACAAATCTGCTGATCACCTCCTTAAGTTTAAAATAATTTCACTTCTGTATGGGAATTTTAAATGTATTTATCCATTGCACCCGTAAACGAATTAAGATGCTTGATCGAAACAAACCTGCGGCGTACTTATAATTCTATTAAGTTACAACCTGTATGAGTATAGATAGTTATTGGTGACCAAACAGTTTTCAGGGTTAGTTGGGATACATTTATATACCTATCTATGGAGCCTTTGCCAAGCAAATATTGTCATGCACATGAAAGAACAATACTCTCTCCCAGTCATTGTAATAGAATCAATGCTCTCAGTTCAATGTTTAAATATTCATTTCATAGGAGCATGAATGCTGATAGCAATATGCCTTAGGCAATAAGCTAATTTGTCTTGAAATTTCAATGAAATTATACACTATCGAGAAATTAGGTATAGACAATGTTATACAATTTGATCTAGAAGGTCTCCTTCAAATATTGCCAATTCAAATATCTGCCGTTACATTAAGTTCATTAAACAGTCTATAAAGACACTAAAAAATCCTAAGCAGGTATATCAATATAGATACAAAGTGTGTTTGAACGGGTATACTCGTAGTTTGAGAAGGGTAGGTACATATTGAACATAACTGACAGATCAAACATGTTACGCGATACTTTTTGCTTACATTGTCTGACTTTAGTAACCTATACGTTCTCTATATGATACGTTTCCAGGGATGAGTATTTGAGTAATGAGTAGAATAATATTTATTTGAATCGGTTTAAGGTACAACTCATTTCTACTTTGAAGTTGTTATTTATGAAACATATTTGTATCTAATATATTGAAATGTCCCATAAACTCTTATAAAACAATGCTTACGTACCTATAAAATAAATTTATGTATACAAAAAAACGGCCAAGTGTGAGTCAGACTCGCGCACCGAGGGTTCCGTACAAACTTGTTTTATTTTGTGATGTAGCTACAAATTCACAGTTTTCGAAATTTTCCCTTTATGTGTGCTATAACAAATTACTTCTTGCCAAATTTCATGATTCTAGGTAAATAGGAAGCACCCTATACCCTTGCGAATGTCAACATATGCGGCATAAACAGCTATATCTTTTAATTGAGCTAAGTTTTTTTTTATAGCTCCAATGAATTGCAGACTTGAGTATTTGATATCAATTTCAACCTCGAGTTCCTGTGAAAAAGGGTATTGACGGACAACAAAGAAAACGAAGAAACGAACGTAGGGTTTCTTTTTTCTATTAGAGTTACCGAACCCTAAAACAGTAAATTCATACATAAAAATGCACAGTACCGTTCATAAATTTTCATGTTCTCGCTACCTAATCTAAAGTTGCCTGGAAGAGTTCGCTGCTTATCGATAAGGCTACTGATTGAACTATTTTTAAGGTAAATGTCGATGTGCTATAATTTAAGTTTTGTATGGCAAGTTATTTCACCTAGACAAAATAAATAAGCCAGATTTTAACACAAAGCCGAACCACTTCAAATTACCAGCAACTCACAAACGTCTTCGATTTTAGACATATCTTACAAAGCCTAGAGCTATCCGATGAAATATAGCTATCGAACTAAATGCTTAAAGTGCCCAAATTATTGTTAAATCTAGGCTTGAACGCTTATAACCTTGAGATGTTTCAGTAATTTCTCAATGTCAATGTACTAGAATACCTTTTCCAAACAATGTTCATGAGACGAGAGAGATGGCACTTGGCAAAGTGTTGATTCAAACTCCCAACTTCACATAAAGATGTAAACCACTAACGCGACACAGCGCAAAAATATATCACTTAGTCGACGTTGCACTGTGGTTGATTGCTATAAAATGTCTGTCTATAAAGCCTTGAGCTATCAGTTAGATTAAATAGTAAATAATAAAATTTATGTCATAAAAATATTAATGGAAGATGCTTTTTATTGAAGGCCCTTATAAGCAGACAATTAAAAAATCTTCTTGTGACTACATGCATGCAAGACCCGATTGTTGCCGAAAAATCTGTTTTACGGTACATAACTAATTTTGGTAGTCGGTGTGGAGAATGAGGTAAGATTTTAAAAACTTAGATAATTTTGGAGTAAATATTTCCCTATAGCAAGACCTGCAGCGTCTTGCAAGGCTGAACGATTCGGATCTGTGCATAGGGGTATTGCCGCCAGAAAATTCTCCTCACCGTTTCCTTTTATCGTGGTGACATGCTTCGCCGTGTACGATCCTCCTTATAACGGCTTACCTTTGTCTTCTTTCCGCTCAAATACAACCTGGATATCTTCATGTCTAGAGTGAGTAGGTATCTTCTATGCAAGCATGCCCCAATTCAGCAGCCTCGTCACTTACATCAGAGAAGCCACAGTACATTCATGCCTATCAAGCTTAAAAAATACTCTTCATTGTAAAACAATTTGTTACTATTTGATTTTGAAAGCTAACAAAAGAGAAATTCATTTTAAAAATATAAATAAAACTGCTAAAAACTTATGAAAAAAAAAAACAAAACAGAATCCATCGGTAATTCTCCGACCAGTTTCGGACTATTTTGAGTGTTATGCTGACAAGACGCGTTTAACGCTACGAACGTCAGCACGCAACTGGCGACGCGTGCGCGGGTGCTGACGTAGAAGTGCTTGTCGTGGCTTGTCGGCTTAACACTCCCAGATGAATGACTTCACAATAGTCCGTAACTATTTCACGCAAAAGGGGCCGACGATCGGCCTAGTAGCGGAAAAGAGGCCCAACCACCAAGTAGTCCCTAACTAGTCGGAGTATTCGATATTAATTTTCGTGAGTTAATATTTATATTTTTAATTTGTTGCTGTTCAATTACAAGTGTATTCCAAGCTTTGCCAAGATTTTCCTGTCCCTCATGACTTCCCGAGACATGCGACTTGTCGCATTAGGGAGTTTTGATACTTACATGAGCTACTTCATCAAACTCACTTTAAGTTTTATCAGAGAAGCACTCATTAAAGTAAATAGATACAGCTTTAATAATATCTAACCCTGAGTTTACGCGTGGATTTTGAATTTTTCGGTGCCATCTGGTGAAACTCACACGTGATCTTGTAAAGATTTTTTTGGTTGAATAATTAAATGTGTGAATTTACAAATCATCCGTAATAAGTCCACTGCTAAACATAAGCTTCTATCATATCATGGGGAGCTTTGTCTTATCAACTCGCTTAGCAGGCGTCTTGACATTTCCAGAATTCCCTTTGCTGATGTTCACAGCACTCGCGGGATGAGAAAGGTTGGTCCTAGGCTATGATTATTACGGGCACCACGTGGCAAAGGGAGGTTTTACGCCGAGACTATAAATATATCTTATGTCCACGGGTTATCTAAGCTTACGGCAAAAATTTCAAGCCTCATAATTGAATTATGATAAGATAGGATATTTTTTTATGTCAAGCCACAATACAGTTTGCTTATAACTACTAAAAATTATGACATAAATTATTGTCAAACAAAATAAGGCTGTAACAATGCGTACTGCAATTCCCAAGCAAGCAACACTTTTTACTGTAGCTCTTATAATTAATTGCATAATATTTTATTGCTCTCTCTCTCTCGCTCTCTGCATCCATCATAGTTTTTGTCTTTTTTTATTTACGAAATCTTTGATCTTGCGTATGGGAAAATCTTTGTTTGACGCGACGACTATCAAAAAATTATGTTCTACAAAATAAATGAATAGTGTGTGGCGAATCATGAAACTGTGATTAAATAGGGCATAGAAGATATCACCATCAAATTATTATCATGGATTTATATTTATGGCAACTGAAATTAAAACACCGTACCTAAATGCAAGTGGCTAAATGTAATTAGGTATTTGTACAGATTCTTCACGTAGGTCTTGGAATAATAGATACAAGACATAAGTTCAAAAACTAAAACCCGAATCCATTGATACCTCACTTGTCAAAATTGGACCAAGCTTTTAGTTTGAACTCATAACCCTATCCTTACTTTGCTTTGCCGTAGTCGGTAATGAAAAATAGCCTTTAACTCTATATACTTATAACATCCGTATATACCCCATATCCACCTCGTTTAGATTTAGAGGAAGTTTCGGGAACAGTTGACAGTCGCAGTGCACGTATACATATTGCAAATATTATGGAAGCCGATGTCATGGTTGCCATTAAATCTGTAAAACCTAAACGCTCGGTTGGTTCCAGTGTGCGTTCCACCATACATAATTAAAGATTGTGGTGAAGTACTAAGAAAGCCATAGCATCACCTATATCAAATATAAATAAAACGGCTAAAAACTCACGAAAAAGAAGAAGAAAATCGGAAATACACCGACCAGTTTCAGACTATTTTGAAGTTCTTCACCTGGGAGTGTTATGCCGACAAGCCGCGACGAGCGCTACGAACGTCAGCACGCAACTGATGACGCGTGCGTGGCGCGGGCGGCCCAGTGGGCGGCGATTGCGGCGCTCGACTATGTTCGGCCTGCACAGTCACTTCGTTGTCTGTCGAGGAGTTATCACTGTCACTCATTTCCGTTAACTTTGATTGTTGGCACACTGCGCTCGTTGTGTCATTGTGTCGTGAGTTTTTAGCCGTTTTATTTATATTTAATATGAATATCACTCGCGTTAGTTTTCAAAATCACCTATATCGTTTATGGTTTGAGCAGGCATATTATACAGATGCTTGGAAGTTGTCTCAAGTGGTGCCGGTGCCCAAAAGTTCTGGTTCGGACTTCAATGAGTTCAGGCCAGAGGCGATATTGACAGTTTTCGGCATGTAATTTGAATTAATTCTACAGTGTCGAATAAGTCGGCAATTTGAGAGTCAACTAGCTGATGTTCAGCATGGATTTAGGGCAGAAAGATCAACTTCTAATCTCCTGGATTTTTGGTATTATGCTGTCAACTCTATGGACTCTTGTTCGCTAAGTTGATCCCGCATACTTTGATTTTCGGAAGGCGTTCGACACTGTAGATATACTATTGATATACTGATTCTAAAGCTCACGAAGGCTGGTTTCTCTTTCCCATTATTGCATTTCTTTTGCTCGTACTTACGTGATCATCGGCAGTATGTGCAGTATGGAGGTAACGTATCTGAGCCATACTATACGTGTTCTGGGGTGAGTCAAGGTAGTAAGTAACTTTGGTCCTTTAGAGTTTTTAATCATGATAAATGACTTGCCAGAGATCGTGAATTCAGCTCGTTGCCTGTGATTGCAGATGATCTGAAGCTGTTTCTAGAGTTTCAGGACGTAGACGACTGTTTTCAATTGCAAAGGGACATTAGCAATGTTTTGCGCTGGAGTAAATACAAAAACCTTTTTTTTAATGAGAAGAACGAGTATAAGATATAATTTAACACTAAATTATTTATTTCTTATACTCGTTCCAAAAATCCGGTGGCATATCAATACCTTTTGAGCTACAACGTACTCGCAAGAGTAAGTAGTATAAGAGATCTAGGAGTCACAATGAGTGAAGATATATCTTTCCGATTGCACATCGAAAAAATATGCGTGCAGGCATTCCGTTCTCTGGGATTTGTCCTGAGACAAGCGAGACACCTCGATAGCGTACCTGCTCTTAAAGCGTTGTTTAATGCTTTTGTTAGGATTAGGTTAGAAAGTAATGCTATTGTTTGGTGTCCGTTTGAAGCAAAATATGTGCAATTGGTGGAGAAAATCAAGAGGAAATTCTTACGGTGGTTGTACAAAAAGCAGTATGGATATTTTGGGCGATTTTCATTTTTATATCCTAGTGCATTTTTGCTGGGCATGATGGGGTATAACAAACTTGAAGTAAGGCGTATTGTCTCTTTTATGAAGTGTATTTTAAAAGTAATAGTACGACGGAGATGCAATTCATCATTACTGGAGAGGATATGCCTAGCAGTCCCAGACAACTATTTCAGAGATCTACGACACAATTAGTTTGCGGTGCCGTTGTGTAAGAGTGTGCTCCCAGTTCCAGTACATTTGTAGAGTTTCGCAGAAAGGAAATGGAGTTTGTGGAGACATACACAAATATAGGGAAATTGTAGTGTTATTGTTTGTATTTTGTAGTTGATAGTTTTATTTATTTTTGTATTGTTTAACCTTGGGTCTCCGAGTCTCTCTTAAGTCTCCCAATTTACCCAATTGGGAGACTGTAATGTATGGTAAAGGTATGTAATTTGATAAATAAATAATTAAATACCTGAAGACAAATCGATTATTTATTTATTTATACTTTATTGCACAATTAAAAGTGTACAAATGGCGGACTTAATACTAAAAGCATTATCTACCAGTCAACCAAACACACCTCGATTGTCTAAATCGAACCAATAGGGGCGACGCTTTGGTGGAACCTACACATAACCACATACATAGATACATTTAAACATAAATACATACATACATACATACACATATAGACTGTTAAACTCATTACCGTTCCCTTGCTTTCCTAAAGTCGGGTAAAACACTTAATATTACAAACGTGTAAGCCATGGTGCGCAGCATGTTAACTATGTCAAAATATAAATAAGTTTTGATGTGAGTTATTCATTTTTGATACAGGCGTCAGCTATATCATCTATCATACATCATACTATCTTTGGGATTTCTGAATAATTATTTATATTAAGTAATCAGGGTAATAACTTACCGTTCAATCCAACTTCAATGCCTTGATAAAACAATTGCTAACTAACAAATGCAGCCATCATAAAAATCATTACGATCCCAACAGGCAGCAGTGGCCAGATACCAAAACGGAACAAAGATTTTTTGAAAATCGTGCACAGATTAATTAAAACTGCAATATGCTGCATTTTTGTCCTAGATTTCTAACATAGCGCGAAGTTGTTTATTTTCAATTTACTAACAGTAAAGCCTCGTCTGCTCGAAGCCCAACTAAGCCCAAAGCAAACCGTTCAACGTCGAGTGTGATTACAACGCCCGGATTCGTGCTGCATCTGACATGCAAACATTGTCTGCTGCTAGCATCAGCTTACCATGTAAGGCACTAGCCTTTTAACGGTGTCAGCAGAACAGAAAGCTAAAAATTCTATAGACTGGACTACAAGACTCATTCATTTGTATGGATTATTTATAAACATCAACTTATATATATATATATCTATCTAAATAGATATGTCTATTCATCTTCTGTATCCCTACCTATACTTACTAGTGACTCTGTGAGCCGTAGACCTCGCATAAATTTTCACAGAAGACATTAAAACAAAAAAAAAAACAAAAAAAAAAACTCAACGACAAAAAACAACATATTATAATTATCAAACCTGCTCACAACATTTCACAGAACTGGTTATGAAATGCGACCTGTAGAGGAGAACAGCCGGACAGCCGGACAGCTAGACAGCTGGACATGGTACATACGAAAGCATTTTTGTCCAAGCTGAAGCGGAAATGCTTCGCTCGCTCTTCGCGCTCGCTTGGTCAATTATAGTAAGTAACAAAAAGCCTGTACAATGAACATAATTTAAAAAAATAAAAAATGTGTTATTTATCTTCATTTTACAGAGTTTTTGTGTCTTACTGCTTTATTCTGAATATAGATGCTTATGGATAGAAATCCATACCAATATATAAAAGTGAAACGTTGTTTGTTTGGGGAGCTTTTACTTGATAACGGCTGGATGGATTTCGATGAAATTTGGAATAGAGATAGCCTATACCCAGGAATAAAACATAGGATAACTTTTTATCCCGAAAAATTGTAAGTTCTCACTGGAAAATCTGGAAAAATATTCATTACTCGCTGTTAGAAACGGTTGCCATGGAAACGAAATAACAAGTATGTCAAAAAACATCAAGAGCATTGGTCCTACTTTTGCATAGGTTTTTAATATCCTAGAAGAACATAGGATGCTTTTTTTGCGATAAACAGTAGTGCACGCGGATTTAGTTGCGGGCGGGAAGGCTAGTATAATATAAAGGACCACCGTAGCAATCCTAAAAATTGGTACCCACTGTTTAAAATTCGCTGGGTCACATAAAATTCATTTCACGATCCCAACGTTAGCTCAAGGGTCCGTAGTAGGCACTACTCAATTACTCGAATGGAATTTATCTTCATATCTCAAGCGAACTGAGTGACTGAGCGCAGACAGTCACTCAATTTTATGGATCGAGCGCTTGCGTGCTCAATGTTTGACATAATGAGCTACTTAAATAATTTGACCCTCAATGTAATTTCCCGGTCGTTTTGAGGGGTATAACTTTTCATGTGATAATTATGAGGAGGATAGAGCGTCCATTTAGTGAAATATGGACGGTATAATTATTACGAAACCGGTAAAATGTCCAAGTCCTTAGAGATGCCAATATTTCAGGAGTAATTAATTACAAATAATAAAGAGAGACAGATCTACAAAATACCATTATCAAGATGGATGGAATACTTTTTGTCGTCATCATCATCAACAATCTTTGTCCACGTGGATAATACCGCAACCTAATAATATTATAAAAATAAAAATATTGTAATATATAAGTTTAAAATGATAATAATGATAAAATGTATTCTATGTAGTATTCCAGGACCTAATAAATATTTTTTAATCGAAATTCCACTATTCAGCCGTATAAGCGCTAAATGACAACACGTATACTTATACACAATTAATTATATACGCATATATATATATATAACACGTAGGGAGCTTTTCGTCACATAAAAAAACCAGATAGGTAGGGTATTGCTGCAGTCGACAAAGGGAATGTTTAGGGTGGGTTTAATTCCTCTAATTTCATAGGTACTACACATTATATCTCTTTCACTTGGAAATATTATAGTTTAGCAGTGAAATATTATGGTATAAAACATTACGTCCAAATTAAGTTAAATGTTTCGGGTTTAACGACGTGAAAATGTGAGGGCAAACCAAGCGCGAAATTTCCGTTTTGTTTCATACGTTAGAAAAACTTTCAATTAGGTAAGGGAAATAAAACTTTTTTCTTGAGCTGGAATAATGTAGCGTGTTAATTACATATTTTATGTAGGTTATTCATGTTTTGATAGTAACGATCTTAAGTGGATCTAACGTATTAAGTTTTGGAAGAACAAATATTTTTTTCTGTGTCGTACCTGATTGACCTCTTCAGGTTCAATTAATTTACTTTTTGTGTCAGTTTGTTGGTACTCCGCTACAGGTTGTATTTTACAACCAATTTGGGCGAAACTTGGTATAGGTACAGGTTTAAAGTTATTTTTTCTGTTGATTTTTTGTTAGAGGGGTACTTCCTCCAAAAAGGGCAAACCACGGGCTACTGAAAATCTCCGTTTCTTTTTATTTTAAAGCTACTAACTTTAAGTTATTCTCATTAAAATTTGATGAAGATCTGATGAGGATCTTCGGCGTCATGAGCAGAATAGCTCCTGAAAATGCAGTAAATTGCTCACTTTTAGGTTTCTACGAGTGAATTTAGCCCTCCAGCTATTAGATGGGGATTGTTGGAGCACCTTGGTTATTCACGTTAGTTTTACCATAAGGCCTCTAGATTGCGTGCATTAAAGTTTGTGCTCGCGAGGTCTCTACTGTTCGCAGAAGTATTACTATAAAATTAAATTCACGCTCTTACAGACACAGGATACATGCATAAGCTTCAAACAGAGTAGATGTTTATATCATTGAAGCACAGGCTTCTTCTTATGATTCGTCGTTGCAGTAGAAACTTGATAATCCTGCCACCGCACTTTTTAAAACCAAAGGCCATCTCAGGGTTAATGGTTAAAGTTAGAACATCGACGAAGAAAATTGCAATTTTAATGCGTACACAGCACTGAAAATATTAACCACGCCCAGATGAGGTTGAGTAGGAAGGGAATAAAAATTAAAGTAAAAATACTATGTAGATGAGCTTTATTGAGAGGCCAAACCTTCTAGAACAATACCATCATTGAAATGCCAATACTCTAGAATATATCTGTGGGGTAATAAATGCTATTAACTTAATGATAGTTCAGTGATGAATCGAATGCTTTTTACCAGAATGCACGGAGGGTTATGTGTTTGGGTTGTATGTCTGGCGCATCGACGTGAGGTAGCAAGCCAGGCGGTATTCTACAGATTGCACTATTGAGAGTGTGCACAAGAACTGCACAACCTGATTCCCCCATCACCTTTCCATCACCGTACGACTAGACGATCAGCAAAGCGCCACCCTTTCATGGTTGAAATACCTCGCACAAGAACGAAGCGTTACGCTTCTTCATTTATTATAAGAACTAAGGAGTGGAATGCCCTGCCCTCGTCAGTGTTTCCGGCAAATTATAACCCCGGTGTATTCAAGTCAAGAGTGAATAGGTATCTACTAGGCAAGCATGCTACACCTTCGACCACATTATCGCTTTCCATCAGGTGAGATCGTGGTCAAACGATTGCCTAGTCCGTAATAAAAAATATATTTGGTTTTTATGTCTCTTATTTGCCTAAACGGCTTGATGGATTTTGATAAATGAGGTATCATTGTATTTGTCTTGATCACGAGAGTGCTATAGGATATATGAAGTGTCAAGAAAACTAATTTGGCGGCTTACAGCTGCCATATTGTATTACGAATAAACAAAAATTATCAAAACCAATTGAGTGAGGTATCAAAATGAAGGTCCTTAAAAGACCATTTCAACAATATATAACTCTTTTAACTAAACAGTAGCAGTTGTCTTTTAAGCTTCTTACAAAAATTACAATTTTAGGTTATTCAAGTTAATTTAAATACTATAATCTAATATTGCAATAGCAACTATTAAATTATAGTAAAATATATAAGTAAAAACTAAAAGTTAAATTTATATAAATACGAGCTGCGCAACTGGTTTAAATACGAGCTGCGCAACGTGGTTTAAATACGAGCTGCGCAACGTGGTTTAAATACGAGCTGCGCAACGTGGTTTGAATACGAGCTGCGCAACGTGGTTTAAATACGAGCTGCGCAACGTGGTTTAAATACGAGCTGCGCAACGTGGTTTAACCCGCGTCCTTCAGGAACTAT
Organism: Alsophila aescularia; assembly: GCA_946251855.1. Classification (NCBI taxonomy): domain Eukaryota; kingdom Metazoa; phylum Arthropoda; class Insecta; order Lepidoptera; family Geometridae; genus Alsophila; species Alsophila aescularia. The sequence continues at coordinate 44,501,603 of OX276383.1, read as the reverse complement.
TCATATTTCCGGGATAAAAAGTGAAGATACCTCCATACCAAATTTCGTACAAATCCGTTTAGCTGTTTAAGCGTGAAGAAGTAACAAACATACACAAACACACACACCCTTAAATACAAACAAGCTTTCGCCTTTATTTTATTAGTGTGATTATTTTTGCGCGTGGTCAGATCGTATTCAATAATTTTGTACGCAGTCGGGTTTTTTTTGGATTTTTATGATAATTTTAATTGTTTATATTCTCTTTTTTAGGGCTCTGCAATAAAAAGCACCTTCTATTAAAATTATTTTTACTGATTTTTTTACTAAGGAAATCAACGCGCTTTGTTCAGTGTGCTACAAAAATATCATTATTTTCTCAAGCGCGTCTTACGAAACCAGTCATAAATCAAAACAGAAAATTAGTAAATACCACTTAAAATCTACCACAAAATCAGAAAAAGTATTGGATAGCCGCAAAACAATAATTAATGTAAAGATCGGCTTCCCTTGCGTCCAGGATCATGCACACACCGCCTCCGGAAATTGCTTTTAACAACTTTAATTGGAGTCTCACAAGAAAAAAGTTTTCCAATCTGCCTTTGTAAGTGGCAAAGCTTTTAAACCGAGATTAGAGCAGATATTAAGCAAGCTGTTTATGGATACATCGTTTATTCATAAGTCAACTTTTTGACTCGGTTTATAATTGTCAAAGTTTAGCGTTAGTATGTTTACATAGCTCTTTTACTAGTACATTGTTTGTTATGTGCATTATTTATTTCTTTTATGTGTTTATTACATAGGTATTAATTAACATGACCGCGCAACGCAAAGCCCGGGTAATGTGTTTAATAGCCAATATGTATACGTGTGTATGTTCCTTTGTGGCGAGGTACAGACCAAAAGCGTGGATCGAATTTGATGATTCTTATGTCAATAGATTTTTCTTAATCTTGCGAGTGCTACTAAAACATGACAGTAATTAAAAGGCAATATGGCGATAACCAGACGCCATATTATTTAGTTTCTCTTTTCAATTTTTTATTTCGAATGTTCATTTAGGATCACAACAGAACAGAACGATTTAAAGTATGTTAGAAAACATTATCAGTTATTCTTTTGCGTCATTAAATATGTTCGCAGTCTATTTTTTAGCACTTTCGATTATGTCTTATCTGTGTCATGATTATGTTTTATTTTTTTAAACCAGTTAATTTTTAGATAAAAATTTAATAATATATAATTAAGATACCGTAATACAATAACATGCAAGAATCTTTCATTTATTTATAGATTTCAAAGAACCTACATTACATTATTTCCACCTTGGTGCCATATTATAAATTAATCATTTTTTGAAAGTCAAAAAATATATCAATTTAAGTCTTAAATTGATTTACTAAAATAAAACTGAACCAGTTTTCATGAAATTATGGGAAGCTGACTATCATCAAAACAAAAAGCTTAGCATATCTTCCGCGATATTGGAACTTTGTAGGGTCGGGAACAATGCAGGTAAAATCAAAATTGTTAAAACGATTCAGAAAAATCCTATAATCCCGTGCGAAGCAACTGTAATGTAAGTGACTAGTGTTTAAAGGTTGCTAACGACTTCTGTGATTTTTACCCATTGCCACAGCAGAACCATCGGTATATTTTGTATTCTTAGTGGAAATAAACATCTTTAACACTATTTAATCTTTCAAGTTTACAAAACCATCTTGTTACCTTAGACGTACATTTTGGTACACACATTATTTCTAAGTAGGCAATTCCATAATGGAGTAAAAGCAGTCGTCATATTTCTCCATTAAGCAAACCTAATGACATACATCAAACCGACACATCTCATCCATATTGCTATTAACGTATTTGCATAGTTTGTGTATTTGCATCTATGTACTGCCATATTACATGCTGATGTCACACCGCTCCGCTGTATTGGTTGAAGTGCTGTCAATAAATTGTAATGGATTCCTGTGTAAGTTACTCACTGTTTTACTCACTCTGTACATTTCTCAGACTGAGTTTGAATAGAACGTGAGTAGGAACTCACGTTCTATTCAAACTCAGTTCTATTATAGCCCTCAGAGTTTTGTGTGAAGCATGAGCCGCGTGTGAAGCCATTACTAAATGACTAGCTTAAACGCTAAAAAAACACGCCTGCCCTACCAAAAATGTGCTTATGCCAATAAATAGTTTTTTTTTTAATTTGTCTTTTTAATTTTGTATTCTGTTGGAATGTCAAGGCCTTCAAGTAGATACCCATTTTGTAAAATTAGAAGAATATTTATTTTCGCTTATCAAAAGCGAAAAGAAATATTCTTCTAATGGTGCCATACAGTAGACAACTAATTTGTTCAAAATAAAAGTTCGAAATCGAAATCGAATAACGATACCCCGTTCGTCTAAATCTGTTCAGGCATTTAAAAGTTTTGATGGAATAAACTCACATACATACAAAATAAAAAAACATAAATGATTCTTAAAAACATTGCACTTCTTTTAGTCTAACTTTCTTAACTCTGTAACTAGAAGCTCCAGAGATCAAATTTTGGTGTCATTTTTTAGCTTATTATAGCCAACTCGATGATGTATTATTTAATTTTTGTCAAAAGGCAGGATGCACAGAGCAAAATCAACAAAATGGATGTTATTGTGATCTTTAATTCGGTATAACTCATGATTTAGACAAAGAAACGTATTGACTTGAGTGTTGTTGTAAAGATCTCGTTGAGAACATGTGACTCAATAAGTTTTTTACTCTTATTTTATTAAACACTATGTAAATTTAAAGAAACGGGGTGGTGAAATGTGAAAATCATAAAAGTGGCTGAAGCACTCAGAAAGTCCGTAAAATAATGATTACGCACATTGTTAAAAAGAAGAAAGTCTGGAACTCACAACGGTACCCTAATCTCCGGTACATAGTGAATGAGCGGGTTCCAGGAACGGATCAAATTGTACGTGGCGTAGATGATTCACGACAAACAAACGACCCTACGCCCCGATTTTTTTGTTTTTGTATATCGTATAGCATTTTCATGATCCAGACAAATTCAATGTTACCTTATTTATTAAAATCCATCAAGCCGTTTACGCCATACGGTACACCTAAGAAACGTACAAACAAACAAATAAAATACATTCAACCCAAACACATAACCCTCCGTGCAAAAAAACATAACACAAAAGTCGGGTAAAAAACATCATCACATTTTCATTAAAACGACGTACAACCTGAACCATGTGTAAAATATTATATCTACCATTATAAATATCTGAGATTTCATCGTGATACGGTAAGTCAATATATCAATGCTACCAACTATAATACATAAACTTAAAAAATTATGGAAACTATGATCCATTGGCAGCGCTAATAATTTAACAGCTTCGTTCAAACGTTTTACTTAGACAGAAAACTCTTTATTTGAGATTATCATTGAAATTATCCAAAACAAGTTCCCGTGTGCTACTGTAAGCCTCGAACGAAGTAATTATTTAAAAATGTATGTGACGTATCATCAGGCAACTTGAAATAATTGATTTAAAGTCCTATACTTGTTATTTCTATTCCGTGGTCTTAAATAAGAACCCTTATCAAACTATTGAGTTCAAAAAATAAATAACTAATAAATAAAAATAATTGACTTCTTGCGACTTGACAGTCCTCTTACAAAATTTCCACGACCACACAGTTTTATAGAACTAGTTAAAAAACATTATGGTACGACCCGGAATAGATTCTCTTTGCCAATAAAACATTTATAAATAAATGAAAAAAAGTTGGGTCACAGTACCCGAAACAGGAGTCTTTAATCAAGATTGTAAAAAAAAAGGCAGAATGGCTGAAAAATTTCAACAGAATAAAATAATATTTAAAAAGTGTAATCTTATCAACAGCTAAAACGTCCGGGTCACGATACGTTATGAAAACTAGGCACCGCGTAACTAATCTAATAGTTTTCTGCTCCACGTGTGTTCTACGTTGTTGATATTGCATATTATGTAGTTGTCAACGTTGAGTTGTCAACGTAAATCGGTATTTAATATAAAATATCGAAAGATTATGCTCGTTTGTCTCAAAACTTTAATTATGCGGCAAACAGCCACATACATACACATACCCAGTCTCAAATAGCCACATTGACGAGACATCACGTCAGTTGAAATCTCAGTCGAACCCATCATTCCTTATATAACGGACAAAAACGAAAAATACTATTGTTGATAGTTGATATTCGAGAAGTCAGGTCAGGAGAAAATTACTCATTGGTAATAATCATTTTAATTTTATTTTGTTTGTCTATCAGCAGTTATTAAAAAAAACGTTATAATTCTAATCTATTTCGTGATCTCTGGCGGGAAGATTAATTTTTAACTGTATGATTATACCCAAAATTTTTTTTTGTTAAATATACAGACAATAAAACAATGCCAAGGCACCTAATCGATTGAAATTACCGTTATAAAACCACTCGCTTAAAATTTACCGTTATAAAACCATTTTTGCAGTACTTAGTGTTGCGTTTAAGCTACTAGCTGCGACGTAGTCATCTTTAAATTACCAAAAACCAATCACAGGGTAAAGAAATCTGGCCCGCATACTAAATAAGCAATTAGGGAACAAAAATATATATAAAAAATTATAAATATTGAGACTGATTTGTAAATCATAAGCTTTTTTCTAGAATCCATATTTTTTCTTGGTACATTAACAGATATAGGCAATGATATGATAATATAATAAAGATGTAATAGATCTGCCCTAAGCGTGCTCTAAATGTCCCCGTAAAAAAGCCTTAAAAGTAGTTTTTACATGTAGTTGCACTCAGACAGCGCAAGAAAATCTAACTAACGTGCACGATATGCGTGACGCAGACAAAACGTTGACGTTCGCGATAAAAAAACTGCTACTATTACGAGCAAAAATACAAATAAATAAACACGGCCTTTATTAGCTAAGACCACTCCGACAGTAATGCGTCTTGTAACAAAATCTTCGTGGAATCATTCGGCAATTGCCCTAATGACATCATATGTCTTCCGTAAGGAATCTCGCATGGTATAGCGTATAAGCTCCCGGAAGATCCTCAATTCAGGCAACGGACTGCAGCGTGTTTGAATTCCAAACACAATCTTGTATGATCTATAATAAATTCCATAGGATATACGTATCCAAATGACACAGGCTGTCACCCGACAGGCAGCAGCGTCACCGGTGCGAAAAGCTACGCCCTGCGATCGCCATCCCGCATGATTATGGGCAAACCCTCCTGAACGGCACAAAGTAAAAATGACCCCCAGTTCCCGGTTGCCCTTCAAGTCCCGGCCACGGTGGCGGTCAAGGAAATGGCAGAGCAGGCAATGCGAAGAATCCCCGGGCTATCGTAGGCTACTCCATACAAAAACAAATGACCCTGGCTACATACAACGGATGAACGATTAAGCTTGACGAGCATATGGCGCAATTCGAGACGGAACATACTAAAATCAGGCAGCACATAGAAAGCTCATTGTCTAATCAAATGGCTATCAAAGTCGTGTGTACCTTGCCACTTGCGCACGCGCAGTATGCGCGTGTGAGATTTATAAACATATTATGTATAATCATTATACGTACTGTAAGATTATCAAAACCTAAGTTTTGTAATGTTAGCCTTCAGTTGGTCAGATTTGTCAAGTAGAAAATAAAACTTATCTGCACATAGTATTAAAAGCTAGTTGCTGTATCCTATAGTTGGTATCTATAGTACCTAGTAGCTACAGCTACAGAGTAAATAACTTAAGGAGTATTTAATAAAAACAAGCAAATAGGTTTGCAATTATTTATATTGTTTACTGATTTGAACACCGGTTTCGGAATACACCACTTTAGAAGAAAACCGGCAAGACACTACGTGGCGAATATGTTTTGTTATATTATTAAACCAATAACTATTTAGATACATAGTCATTAATAATTTATATGTGATAATTGGTCACATACAAACATTTATATTTGCCTTAGTTACTCTAGGCATAATAACTTCGAAAACAGCATCTAAACACAATCAAATTGATGATAATTTCGTTAACTATAATCTCATAGATTATTTCATCACTCCTCAATGAAGTGATACACAGTAACAAATACACAGTAATAATTACACGGCTACAAATAAGCAGCATAACAGAGTAATATAAAAACACTTAACTTGCCAAGGTCCTCTCGGTGCGGCGGTCACAAAAACACTCAACATTGCTTTTTTTTTTTTTTTTTTTAGAAAGGTTATGTGTTGTTGGTCTATAACTGACCTCTACAGCGTCACCGGACGGTGGGGCGGGCGCAAAAGCGCTCCGCCGCAATGCGTGACGCAGAAGGCGCACGCCAAAGTTAAGTTTTTAGCCACTTGCTCAAGGGCACCCAGGGGGTACGAACCTAAGTCGAGAGAGTCTTTATATAGCATTTTCGAAAATCCGACGCTGTCAGAAGTCATCCGAGTCGAAGACTACTGACATCGTCCGAGCTATTTGAGTCGTTTGAAAACAGATCAACGAATATCTACAATTTACTTTATTAATAACATTAATCATGTCTGATAGTTGTATTTAATTATTGGAATACATTTTAACATCATTCTAATAATTATGGCATAATAATAATAATACAGAAGTTTCATAGTGATGGATCACATACATCGTAAGTTTACACGTGGCACTTTACTTTTCTTTAAAGTAGCCGATTCTTCGTTTCAGAACGAATACTTCGTTCTGAAAGCTGGATACAGTCATAACATTTACATGCACCAAGTATTATTTTATTATTTAGTGATACATTTATATATTAATAATAAGTAGTAATCTAACACGCGCAATGAGGCGTGATGGCGATATATCGCCACCGACTAGATAATTGTTTACTTGACCTAAATATACAACATAATCATTTCATCATCATCATGCCAGCCTTTAGAAGTCTACTGCTGAACAAAGGCCTCCCCCAAAGAGCACCATGATGAGCGATCGTGTACCACCTCCATCCACCGACTTCCTGCGATGGCTACAATATCGTCGGTCCATCGTGTGGGAAGAATTTAACAGATTTTTGCTAAAGTTATAAGTTTTAATCATCGTTTTTTTAACATAGTTTCCAGCATAATATATTTCAGGGAAATGGAACCCTTAATTGTTTTAACATCATCATAAACATCATTATTTTCAACTTTTAGAAGTTCCACTGCTGAACATAGGCCTCCCCCATAGAGCGCCATGACGAGCGATCTTGTGCCACCTCCATCAGGAAGTAGGTGACTTCCTGCGATGGCTACAATGTCGTCGGTCCATCGTGTGGGGAGTCTCCCTACACTTCGCTTGCTTGTTCGTGGTCGCCATTCAATAACTTTTATATCCCAGCGGTTGTCGGTTCTGCGAACTATATGGCCTGCCCATTGCCACTTCATCTTGTATACTCTGAGAGCTATGTCGGTAACCTTGGTTCTTCTACAGATTTCCTCGTTTCAGATTATATCAGGTAGTGAAACACCGAACATAGCTCTCTCCATTGCACGCTGTGTGACTTTGAGCTTGTGTATGTGACCAATAGTTAGCGACCACGTCTCAGTGCCGTATGTCATCACTGGTAACACGCACTGATTATACACTTTCGTCTTGAGGCACTGCTGTATCTGTGACGAGAAGATATGCCGTAATTTCCCGAACGATGCCCATCCGAGTTGTATTCGTCGGTTGACCTTGTTGTCGAAAAGTCGTATCCCTTTGAGAAGATTATTTTAAGTACCTATTTTTTTTTTTATTATCTTCATGTAAAGCTTTTTTGTAAGTCACTTCTTTATTTATGAATTTCATTTGAGTTGAGTTTTGCATGCTAACATGCAAAAATCGGAACGGACTATCGATATGCCTTTTGCATACCTACTATCGCTTAGTTGCTATTCCCTCGCTTGTCCATTGTCATCTGTCACCATATGGAAGTTCCAACTTTAAAAGGCATAATGTTTCTATTCTATACGGTTAAGTGGGATTGTGTTCCAACCCACTAATAGCTCTTTTTTTTAATATCTTTAAAATCTCTTGGCTCTCCAATTAATGCAAACATTACAAACTGGCCTATGCCCTATCACTTAGGCAGAACAGATATTTTACAAGCTACTTCAATATCGGCCAGTGTTTATGCGTGCCAAATAATTAATGCCCTTTGCATGGCTCAAGCAGATAATGTGCCGCGAATACTGTAACATCCCAACGTTTGCTAAAAACTACTTGTAGTAAAAACGTTGTAAGCGTACGTGCTATATTTGTTATGCGATCGCATGATGAATAATTGAATCTATGCTGCTATTACCAATTGGAGATGAGAAAACACACCCACTACGCCGCTGCGGAGGCTGTTTACGTTTGCCTTTACGTTGCTCGTTTTAGGAATCGATTTGCACAGATTTTCTTGCCAACGTTGGCGTAGAGCCAAATGCATTCCACTCTTGCTCACCCCGGTTCGGATTCTGGACCGTATATTTAAACTCTTAACGACTAACGGCTTACTAATTATTTTGCAATGTACCATTACAGCATGTAGGTTCCGGTATTTTTTCGTCGGACTACCGTTTATTTTTGTTCCAAATGTTCTACTTAAATTATTTCCCGTTTTTAGGGTTCAATAGTCAAATAAGGAAGCCTTATAGTTCGCCACGTCCGTCTGTCTGTGTGTCACAGATATTTTATTCAGAAACTGTCAATACTTTAAAGTTGAAATTTGGCACATGTATAGATATTTATAAGCGCTACCTACTTTAGGTGTATAAAAAATAAAATAAATTATGTTTCGTACTGTTCATGAAAAGTGAAAAAGAAAAAATGTTTGTACCCTGTCAAGTGGGGTCTTATTGTATAGGTATTTTAAAATCATAATGAGGTTTTTGGGACAGTTTTTTTCTACTTGGTTCCCTATTCGAAATATTTGACTCTAGAGACATGTTTTTGCTTAAATTTAAAAAATCTAGAGTACTAGTATATAAAATGAATTTACTAACAAAATTATCATGGCTATCTAGGATTTACTAGTTAACGAGAAATAGGCGATCTCTTGATCGCCTATATCTCGTTAACGCATTCTTTGCCTACGTCAACTCTGCAGAAATTCCCTATTAAAGTGACATAAACCAAATAAGTTAATTAAAAAACGTTAAAAAAAATGCTTTTATGCAGTAGCAATGACATTGCTACTGCATAAAAGCATTTTTTTTAACGTTTTACCAAACCCTGAGAGACTCTCAGTCCAGCAATCGACGAGTCAACATCACCTGAAGATGCCTCGTGCAGAGGCGAAACACGTGTCGTATTGATGTCAGACGTCTGGTATTTGGATTGAGGTATATGTTTTTTGTTGTGTATTTATAATATATGTATATGAATATATAAGTGTTCCGATACTTGTATTTCAGTAGGGTTTGTTTAGCTTGGGGGTTTTATATTGTGTATTATATAGTATTTTTTTTGTGGCCTCCTGTTCTTATCTTTCTTTTCATTTATATTTTACAATAGTTCAATTTGGGTAGGGTTTGTTTAGCGTGGGGTTTTACTTTTGTTTATTTTTACCATTTATCATTTGTCTGACTAACAATTTTGGCGGAAGTAAGCTACATATTTTCTATTTTGTTCATTTTATAAACAGCTATCAACTCCGGTCCGTCGCGAAAATCAAAAAACTCATCCCGGATGAGCAGTTTGGCTTTAGAGCGAGACACCCTTGCCCTCAGCAAGTGCACCTCATCACGGAGCACATTCTTAAGGGTTTCAATAGGAAACCAAAACCCCAAACCATGATGGCCGTTTTCCTAGACGTGGCGAAGGCTTTTGATAATGTCTGGCATGACGGGCTAATATACAAGCTGTATCAGCTCGGGTTGCCAGATCGTCTTGTGTTTATAGTACAAGACTACCTCACCAGCCGGAGCTTCCGCTATCGTGTCGAGGGCGACCTATCATCCCCCCATCCCATTAGAGCCGGAGTCCCTCAGGGCTCCGTGCTGTCTCCATTCCTGTTCATGCTTTACACAAGCGATTTCTCCCGCACTCCCAAAGTAGATATGGCTCTCTTTGCAGATGACACCGCGATTTATTCCACCGGATGGAAATATACCGTTTTACAAAGAGCCACCCAACGAGCGCTCAAGTGGCGAATAACGATTAATCCCGAGAAGAGCGTAGCGATGCGTTTCACTCACGGGGCTAAACGATATTTCCCAATTGAAAAAGTCATGATTAATGACCGACCCATACCGTGGGAAAGGTCAACTAAATACTTAGGAGTCACCCTTGACTATCGACTCAACTTCAATCAGCACATCAGCACCGTCCACAAAAAGACGGCATTCTACCAATACCGCCTCGCGTTACTCCTAGGCAGGCACAGTAAAATGTATCTTAGAAATAAGTTGACACTTTACAAAACCTGCGTCCGACCGACAATGACATACTCGTCCGTAGTATTTGCTCACTCCTTCGCATATCCCTAGAGAAACTTCAGACTTTACAAAATAAATTCATTCGCTGTGCAGTAGATGCCCCCCGGTATCAGAGGAACACCGACCTGCATAGCGATCTCGAGCTTCCCTCGATAGTTATATATATATGAAAAATGCCTCTCGCCACTACTTTGACGCGGCACCCCATCACCCTAATCCCCTATTAGTTCAGGCCTCTGAATACACAACAGACGCGACAACAGACGCACGACCCCTTCATAGACGCCCTAGAGACATCTTTAGCGATCCGGACGATGAAATCGTGACCTTGAGCAAGTGGCCAAAACTTAACTTTGGCGTGCGCCTTCTGCGTTACGCATTGCGGCGGAGCGCTTTTGCGCCCGCCCCACCGTTCGGTGACGCTGTATAGGTCAGCTATAGACCAACAGCACACATACTTCCTAAAAATAAATAAAAAATACTGCTTTGTTAGCGTATAACGTAAAAATTACTGGACCGCTTGCAATGCGGTTTTTAAAGTTGGGTAGCTTAAAGTCCTGGAACTGAAACGAACAAGGCCGTTTAAAAAAAAAGCAAATAAACTTCCTGTCTCACTGACTTCCGCTAGTTTTATAATCCGTCCACATTGTTTATTCATCTCAACTTTTTTATTATTCTGTTATATGTCACATAGCTAGCTTTACCATCGTAGATTGATGATGATAAAGGTATCCTATAGATTATTCCAGGTACTAAATCTTGATACCAAGTTCCATGAAAATCCATTTAGTGGTTTTAGCGCGGGACTAACAAACATACCTACTAACACTCACACAAACTATTGAATTTATATTATTACAAGCTAGGCACCACGACTTTGCCCGCGTGGTGGCGCAAATTTTTCAGGATAAAAATTAAAACAGACCCAATTCCTGTGCACGCATTATGAATGTATATGTCTATATTCTAAATTGCTCTTTTGAATCTCGCGCGCACATAAAACCACACAGTCATTCGTGGCGCCCGGTCTTTATTATCAATTAGAGAAGAACGGGGCTTTTTCAAAAAAACAGCAGTTGATCCAACAGTGAAAACCGTATCGCAATTGATCCATTAGTTTTTACGTGATGGGTGAACAGACAAAATGAGTGAAACAATTAAAAAGAAACTTTTACAGTACCTAATTTTAAGGCCCCTAGACTATTTTTAGGGTTTCGCACCTCAAAAGGAAAAAAAGGAACCCTCATAGGATAATTTTGTTGTCCATCCGTCTATCGATCCATCCATCTTTCTGTCTGTCAAGACACTTTTTCTCAGGAATGCGTGGAGATATCAAGTTGAAATTAATGAAAAATACTCAAGTCTGCAATTCCTTGGAACTGTGAAAAAATACAACTTCTAAGTCAACGCAATCGAAAGACACGGCCGTTTATGCCGTATATTTCGACATTTTCGACACTCGCAAGGGAATCAAAACTATACGGTACTTTCCGTTGACCTGGAATTATAATACTTGGCTAGAAACAATATTACAGAATAAATAATAATAGCAGATGCACTTCGCGCAACAATTAATAGAAATAGCAACTCTTGCTTCCAAGCAACAAAGAGCAATTCAGCTCGCATGAGCGCTCAGCGCCTAACGCGATATTCACCTAACGTTGCCGCTCTCTTCTAACGCTTAACTCTGTCGCTGACGCGCTGGCTGTGGAACTAGGGTTCTCGGCTTGCCGCTGCTACTATAATATTAATCGTCTAACTACCTACTTGACCACGTAATCTATCTTATGTTTGATGCGTATGATGACACGGTCAATTAGATAGATAGAAAATGAATATTAAACGGCTAACGGCTTTTTGACGGCTGGTTGGTCTAGTGGCTAGTAACTCTAGGAACGAAATCCAACGGTCGCGGGTTTGAATCCTGCAAGGTGCAATCATTTGTGTTATGAGCATAAAAGTTTGTTTCCGAGTCATGGATGTTGATATTCGTATTTATGTATGTTTATCCGTTATCTAGTGACCATATTACAGGGTATCCTAGTTTGGGGCTAGGTAATTGGAGTGGAATTGTCCCAAATATATTATTATATGATATATTAAAGTCCTTCTTTTGTATTTAACAACTACCTAGATCCCTCTTTGTTTAACATTCGTCATTAACTTACAATAATAATATTTTCACATTTTGCACTAATTTAAAAGTCGTGTAAAAAAACGGGTTGTTTACATTTTCACTTTACGAATTCTTAATCTTATCAAACGTTAAACGTTAAATTTATTTTAAACTGGGTCAAATTCAATAAAAAAGGAATCAAATTTTATTTCTTAACAACACGATAATCTAAAATACTTAAGTAGGTAGATAGGTAGTTCTAAAATACAACGCAAAAATGTGTGTGACATGACTCATTAAAATAAAAATAAGTTTTGAAGTACCTAAGTACTCTTTTTTATTTAATTTACAAGTTTTGATTAATGTCTGCGATTAGAAGCACTCGCAATCGCAGTGAATTGTAAGTCTTTCGGGTAGTACAGTTAGCAAAAAAAATGCATATTAGTAGGTAATTTTTTGTTAGCACGCACATAGACTGTTGAAAATATAAATCGTTTATATGGAACAAGTTCCACCATTTCACATTTACATTCTAGTCAAACGCCAAACAAAAAAATACAAGGTAGGTACAAACTAACGGACTGCGCTTGCAAAGTCGCGGGCAAAACATAACACACCTATAAATATGAACTTACTATAGTTTTTTTTTATCCGTTCATTCATTCAGTAGATCTGTGATAACTTTAATGTGATAAAGACACAAAAAACTATGAGTCTTTTTTCCTAATAAGGCATCCTTTCACACAACAATTGTTATTATTGTTACGTTTCGCCATTACTAGTGAAAGTTCAAACAAGCGACACGGTAAGCGTCTGAATGCAAGCGCACGGCGGCCGGCCTCGCCTGATTTGTGGCGCCGGGGCTCAGCAATCTGTAGGTTATTAGCTCGCGTAAGTAGATGCTAAGACTGACAAGAGAAGTAAGTAAGTAAGTAAGTAAGTAAGTCTCGTAAGTAGAGTGACAGATGCCTGGCAATATCTTATAGCACAAGTAAAGGGTTAAATCCATAACCGTACATTTGTAGTTACATCAAGAAAAAAACTTAAAAAGAAAAACTTCAAGACTCGATTCCCGTGATGGACGAACTATTTACACACCTACAAGTTAGTACGGAACCCTCAGTGCGCGAGTCTGACTCGCACTTAGCAGTTTTTTTTATTTTGTTTGTACAGACGTTATGTTCCAGCTTCATTATAAGTATTAGCTGTGTTTGCGGATTTTCCCGCGTGGTAATTTCTCTGGGTTAAGAGTAATCTATGTGTTATTCCAGGACCGAAAACATGTACCCTATAAAATACTAATAATCAAATTTCGTTCAGCCACAGATTGGTTTTTGAGAAAATAAGTATACCCGTTTTCAAGTCAAACCCTTAGCTAACAGTGAGAACCGCATCACAATCGGTCCAGTAGTTTTTACGTGATGCGTGTACATACAAGCAGACAGATAGAAATGATTTAAAAAAAACATGTTCAGTAGCTTATTTTAGGTCCTTTAGACTTTTATTCTTTATTTTCATTGTACAAACTTTTTGTTGCTTACTGCTTTATTATAAGTATAGATAGACTTCAGTTGAACCATCCGGTGGGTTCCGAACGAGTCACACTGAATCGTGTTACAGTTGACTCAGTGTGACTTATTGGAAATTTTCTTCCTATCGAGACACACTGTTAAGAGTTACACCCAGTGTAACATTGTGACTTGTTGGGAATTTACTTCCTATCGATTCACACTTTTGCTCGTAGCGACATTTTTACTCTAACAACAGTGTGACAGTGTGATATATTTGTGAAAAAAAACCCAACGTGTCACACTGTTTTATATTGCGATTTTGCTTATCAGTGGGCTCCCAAAAAGTCCAATTGTGTCAACGTGTGACTCATTAAGTTTTTTTCGCAGTGTTTGGTATTAGTTATTTTGGAATTACGTTTGTTTGGATAATTCAGCCGGCAACTGATGCTTTTCTATAGTCCCGTAGGTAGAAACCATAATAACAATTTCCTATACAGGTTGTAGTTATGCATCCCCGCCATATTTGCAGAGGTAGGTATACTCCACTTACAGAACACGAATCATTAATAAAAGAAGTACAAAAATAATGAATTAAAAATAAGTAAAAAAAGTTTATAAAAAGCGATATGTGTACGCGATCCTAATTTGAAATCACCCAGTGTAGCGAGAGCTTACGTCCACACACACTAATGAAGCCTTGTCCCGTGTATTGCCTGTTTCACGCACACTACGCGCCGGCCGCGGCGTGCGGCGCGGCAGCGCCCCAAGGCTGGCGCGGGTCATTGCCCCGGTCGTTGCCCGAGCCACAGAATAAAGAAGTAATGCCCGAGCACTCAGCTGTTCGATCACTCACGCTCGCCGCAATACGCTCGATGCTAAAATGGAGCAATTTTCTAATGTCGAACTTAGGGAGATGGTTCATTTGTTTTTTTTTTGCCCACGCTCACGCGTCGTGTTTCTAGGTACACAGAGCAATTCCAGGTGTTAATTCAATGTGAACGTGTTAAAAAAAATACACAAAACATTAAGACATCGTGCTCAATTGTGCATTGAAAATGAAGGAGGATACTGAAGAGTATCAAGGTAACGTAAATTGTAAACTTGTTCATAATTTTTTACATTCCAATAGAACTGTAAATAAGCTGATTCCAATTTTTTTACCACGCCGGAAATTCCTAACTAATGTCAACGTTGATGATACATTCTCACTTGCATTAAGTTTATTTATACCAACTAATAATTAAAGGTTCGCTATTTATTCAGTGGCGCGGGCGGCGGCGGCGCGCGGCGCGTCTATAGGAGCGCGCACACATACCTACCATACATGTGTGTGTGTCGTGGGGTTCTACTCCAAAACAAAGTTGGGCCTACTCCGATTTATCAATAAAATATTTAATTAAAAATTCCACCTCCAGTTAAATGTAGGAATTAAATAGTATTGTTAGTTAATTAAGGTATACCTATTATAATCGACTCTGCGAATATGGCGGGGATGGAAAACTACAACCTGTATACTTCCTAAAGAAGGTGAGTTTTTAAACAACGCGATATCGCAAACACTACAAATTCTATAACTTCCTAATATTTAGATTTTTAAGAATTAAAATTAACATTTCTTAGCAAATATAATTTTATATAATCATGCACTATTTTCTAATAAGTCTAGGTGTTATTAATTTACCTTTAGGCCTCTTTTACTGTAGTATGCACCAGAGAAGTAGAATCATGTTAGATGGAATTGCACCCACAAAATTGTTCGCTAGGCTAACATGAATGATTATAATATGGTAAAAATGACCATTATATAATTTTGTACGTAAGTTGCACTTAGCAACTCCTGTTGTAAATTCTCTAAGATTGGGTGTAACTCGTTGGGAATCCTCCTGGAAAAAAGGCTGCAACGAGTCACATTGTGACATGATTGGGCGTGAATTGTTAGTACCATACATTTTTTTACAGGAGAGTTCCCAACGAGTCACACTGTGACACGATTTGGTGTAACTCGTTGGGAAACCACCTATCTTCCCAATAGAGGGTCTTGGCGACAGAACTTCCTTCATTACAGAAAACAACGCGTAATTTCTGTTACTAGTCGAATATCTGTGTATTGTAGTCGGAACTCCAATTATTCATTGCATTCGATTAGTGTAGACAGGGTGTGAGTTGCAGCAGGCAACCATTCAATGCAGCATCTATGTGGCCATACGCAATTGCCTAATATATGTCCATCCTTTGAAATACAACCGTAGGTAATACAATACTATGTACCAATCATTTAGTTTGTCGTTTGTGAGTTGACGAACATTGCCAGTGTCGAAAAGTATCAGTCTTAACCAAGTGTATTAGACTTGGCACAAAACGGAAAAATTAGGTAATCTGAAAACAAGATAACCTTAGATACCTTTAAGATAACCATGCAGCAATAGGCACGTGATAAGACAAAACATGAATTGTGACTAGTGCAAACGCCAGTTTAGTGAAACTATGTGTTTACCAGATGCTAATGGTACCAATTGAAAAGCAAGCGCTTGTCTTATACACAATTTTGTAGTGATGCCTTAACTCACCTTATTGTTCTGACTAAATACACGTCAAATTAATATTATAATATAGCTCAATTTAGTGTATTGTGGTTTGAACACAAATTATTCAGTGTGATGAATTTGCATGTCGTCAGGGCTGTGAGGGCGTGCCATATAGCTCCCATTCATTGCAAGGCTGGGTCGGCCTAACCTAAATGCTGTTGTCATCCTTTGAGATGCAAACGTAGCTAATGCAATGTAAGACAAATACGCTATAATTTGTTACCAGTGCCTCATGTCACGCAATAATATTGCTCAAAACATGTAGTAGGGTTGCAAGATTGAAAGAGATTATCGAAGAATACTTGATAATACACGAATTGCTTCTGTTGGTTTTTTTGTAGCTTTTTGGTAACTAAAACTGAAACAGTTTATTTTTGCGTCTCGTAATCAAGGTTGCACAGCCACAGAAATTTAAGTTTCTCATCTGTCGCATATTGAAAGGGTTTGTAAAAGCAATTTTAAAAACAACCCTCTGTGCACATATTAATTATCCTTTTTTAATCTTGTTTCTCTAATTGATTCTCATTCGATGTATCGAATGTTGGCTCGTTTTGATCACTAGATGAAGTACAATATGAATAATTTGATTTCCAAAAACAAACAAACGAAGGGTGTACAGTACAATAATATATATTCAGATTGATTTTGTGTTAACACAATTTAGGTACATAGGTTTTTGCTACGGGTCCCAAAACGAAACTTGTATCTTGCGCACTCACTTTATAAGCAAATTATTACCAAGATTATTAAGTGTATTCATAAAATGTCATACGATGATACATGTTACATTATTCCCTTTATCCATTTATAATCCTACCAGTGGAAAATTGCGCTTTTATTTACACCTGATCTGTGATTTTATAGAAGAATAGCAGTGAAAACTCAGTAAGTACTCGTAATGTATTAACAGTTAATAAATTACTTACTGTGTTTTTACTGCTATCTTCTGTATCCGGTGATAGAAAACAAACGGCGTTGGCTATTTGTTCCATTAATAGTTATTCTATGTGCCGTTGGCTCAGAGCCAGGTCGTAGAAGGAATCCTGTGCCTATTGATTGTTAGCTGTCGCTCTGTGAGTGCATCTTGTATATTCTGTGATTGGATTGGGCATATAATTATTATGCTCTGTGGATTGTACGGTATAGTTATGGAAACACTGTGGTTATGTAGTTGAGTAGTGGTAGGGCTAAAGTGTATGTATGTTTGTTGTTTTGTTT
Source organism: Alsophila aescularia (assembly GCA_946251855.1). Taxonomy (NCBI): domain Eukaryota; kingdom Metazoa; phylum Arthropoda; class Insecta; order Lepidoptera; family Geometridae; genus Alsophila; species Alsophila aescularia. Next base: position 44,483,728 of record OX276383.1, on the reverse strand, counting down.
TGTGTTGTATTTATTTGTTCCATAGCAGATACAATAATTTAAGTTGTCAATTGCATAATTAGGAAAAATCTAATTGTGATCAGGAATACAGACAATAATTACCCATAGATTCTGAATAGTTAACAGGGGGAATATACGACATGCTTTAATATAACGTAAAAAAAACTGGACTAGATACAACTACACACCTACACAGCTACATTTTCACAGTCACCCTGCTGCATATGCGACAATAATAAAGATATAGAGACGTACACATACGCAGACTGTAGCGTGAGTGTGACTGCTAACAAGTGCTACACAGCTGCCACTCCGTGATTGTGACTAAGGCCAAAGAAGGCCAGCTGAGTGCGCTGCATCTAATTTTTGCGGCCCACACCTGAGAAGCTGGAACCTAATCTTCCCACTTTTCATTAAATCTATGCAACTATAATAATGCTCAAAGTCAACCTCACCGGTGACTTCTGGTGTATCCTGCCGAACAACGAATGAGGCTCTGATGACCGACTGATGGTGGTTTAACCATCACGACAATGGCGTAGTTAAATCACACAGGACGGTGATGGGCACCTGCGTTACCGGTGCAACAAACTACGCCTTGTGGTCGCCAACCCACATGCCCAGCGTGGTGACTATGGGTAAATACCTCCAAATGAAATTTACACCAAGAAAAAACGGCCCCTAGTTCCCAGCAGCCCAGCTATTCCTGGCCAAAGTGGCAGTCACAGTGATGGCAGGGTGGGGGGTGTGAAGAATCTCCGAGCTACGGTAGGCCATTACCAACAACAACTGACTTTGACAACTTATAACGGACGAACGCTCAAGCTTGACGACCATATGGCACAGCTCGAAACTAAACTGACAAGGATAAAGTTGTCACGAGGTGGTCCAGGGTTAGGGTTTGTTCCACTAGCCCAGGGACCAAACCTCAGTGGACACAAAATTACAGGAACAATAAGAGTACATGGAGATGTTCATAGACAGAGATCTTGCACTCGACTATTCTATTCAGTCTTCTCTCAATTTAACTTCAACGATACGGATTAAAATAACCACTTGCGAAGATTTTTTTTTATTTAAAAGACTCCTATATTATATTTGTAATAAACTTATTTAGTTATTTTATATAATATTATTTTGTAAAATTGCAGTTTTTGCTAATCCAAAAGACAATATGGGAATGACAGGTTGTTTGAATTTAGAATTAATAAATAATGACAAACTATCAAATGGAATGAAATGGATTATGAAATAATTAAGAGATCAAATGAGTAATATTATGAAAGAGATTTTGACATCGTCACAATACCTCGCCTCCCCGGAGTTCTTTTTTTTGGCTAGTAAACTTTTTTTTTTTTTTTTTATAGTTTTGTATGTAAAAATTTTGATGTTATTGGTATCCCAAAACATTAGGTTTATTTAAAAAAAAAAAGGAAATTTATATGCTAAAGAAAAAAGAAAAAATAAGTAGAAGTTAATAAAAAAAATATATGTAATACGGGTAATAAAGTTAAAATAGTAAAATAATTAAATAAAATAATGGAAATGCTGAGCTGAAAAAGAATTTTTAAACTCTGGCCAATTTTCAAAGAAACTTGCACAAGCTCCTTTGAATTTTTGTTGTTGACCAATTTGGGTTATCGCCTTTAGGTGAACATGTTTATTTACAATGATTGGATTGATTCAAATTCATAAATCACACATTCATTCATCATCATTCATAGTCTTATTCCCATTCCTTGGAAATAAAACTCATAAGAAAGAGGAACCTTAAATAATATAAAGGTTACTCGTGGAACCAATACAGTATAGTGTAGGCTTATTTATACAGTCACTAACCGCTGATTAAGGTGATTATGTGAGTGTGTGTGTGTGTGTGTGTGTGTGTGTGTATGTATGTATGTGTGTGTATGTGTGGTGAGTGTGTGGTCACCACCACACTGTGGTGTGTAATGTGTAAATGTATGTATGTGTATATTTATATACAATTAGTTTGCCAAACTGGCTAAACGTACCTTAGGGTACGATGTGCCTGTAGCACGTATGTACGTATGTACATAGTAAACGTTGTGTTACAACGTTAAAATAGTATAAGTAAGGTAGGTAGGTAATAGTATATTAACTATAAGATAATACTGGTTTTGTCACCTAGGCTTGGTTTATAGAGTAATCACATTTGCCGCTCTTTTCCGTGTTGGAAGTTTTGTGTGTAGGTGTAGTAAATAATTATATATGGAACTGGTTTCGCTTTATACTGAACATCGTTTGTAAATAAAAAAAAAATATAGCTAACAAGTAGGGTATTAGTTACTATTAGTACCAAAGAATTAAAGTATGTAGTAAGTGCAATAGCACTGAATAGCAATACTTAGGGACTTGAAGTCAATATTCATAATGAATCCGAAAAGTTAATGAAGTGAATAAAAAAAAAGCTAAAATTGTGGACATTACTCCGTAAAGGGAAATCATATTAAAATTACATTATTTACAATTTAAAAGACTCATATATATTTGTAATAAACTTATTTAGGTATTTTATATAACATTATTTTGTAAAATTGCAGTTTTTGCTAATCCAAAAGACAATATGGGAATGACAGGTTATTTGAATTTAAAATTAATATTTACAAACTAACAAATGGAATGAAATGGATTATGAAAGAATTAAGAGATCAAATGATTTTTATTATGAAAGAGGTTTTGACATCCTTTCAAAGTAACAGATTCTGGGGTTATGCAAAATCCGAAGGAGGGCGAGGACACCATTACTCTAGAATGAGCCCACCTTGTGTTCTACCGGGAGAGTGACCAACAATCTCAGGGTGGCGTTGGGTTTCTCGTACATAAAGTCCTCACTAACAAAGTTGTTGAGATCTCCAGTGTGTCGAACAGGGTAGTGTACCTCATAATTAAGTTGACCGAGAAGTATATTAGCCATAAGGTCGTGCAGGTATACGCACCGACGTTGGCACACTCGGATGACACAGTAGAAAAAATGTATGAAGACATCTCCTCAGCTCTTCACAAAACCACAAAGACGCAGTTCAACGTTGTTATGGAAGATTTTAACGTGAAAGTGGGAGTACTGGACAGCATCGCATCGAGAGTTGGACTTTTTAGAGAAAGAGGAGCTCTTCTTAATGAATTCTTTCTGTAATAAGCAGCCCCAAAAGAAGTGGACGTGGCAGAGCCCCAATACTGTGAAGAAAAACGAGATTGACTTTATCATGACGGATAAAAGGCACATATTCAGGGATGTCTTTGTGGTCAACAGTTTTAATACCGATAGTGACCACCGACTAATACGAGGCGGCTCTCTGAGTATCAACTTTAAGCTGGAAAGATCGCGTCTGATGAAATCTATGCTCTGACCTAATCTGCTTCAAACTGTTATGGGGCGGATTCTATAAGAAGCAGCCCCAAATGAAGTGGACGTAGCAGAACACCAACACTGTGACGAAAAACGAGATTGATTTTATCATGACTGATAAAAAGCACATATTCAGAGATGTCTCCGTGGTCAACAGGTTTAATACCGGTAATGACCACCAACTACTACGAGGCTCTCTGAGCGTCAACTTTAAGCTGGAAAAATCCCTTCTGATGAAGTCTACGCTCTGACCTAACCTGCTTCAAACTATTGTGGGGTCGGATCAGTTCCAACTCCATCTGGAAAACCAATGTGCTGCTCTGGAAACCCCAAATGACGTCGACGAGGCCAAACAACATGTGGTAGGTATCCTAAGGGAAGAAGGGTCGAAGTTCTGTCAGAGGCAGCATACAGGTACGAAGTTCAAACTCTCGGCACAGACTTCAGCTAATGGATGTGAGTCGGGATGATGTACATTACACTTCGTCAGTGAAGCTGGCCCTCAATCGCAATATCAGCAAACTGGTGCGACGGGACCTCCGATGCTTCAATACACGCCATTTAGAGAAGGCTATCGAGCAAAATCGGGGGACCGAAGTTTTCACCCAGCAATTGAGAAGGCCCCATCTAACGAAGCTAAAAACATAATTTGGCAATACCGTCACCTCACAGCCGGAGATTATGTCCGAGATAGAGGACTTCTGTGTCTTGCTTTTGTGGACTATGAGAAGGCTTTTTACTCTGTCGAAAGCTTGGCGGTTTTCGAATCCCTGCAGCGATGCCAAGTGGACTGGCGATATATCGAGGTGATGGAATGCTTGTATGATACCGCGACAATATTCGTTTACGTCCAGAACAGGCAGACTAAACCTATTTTTAGTCTGCCTATGAGTCAGTTGTGACCTACGGAGCCGAAACGTGGACACTCACAGTGAGGCTGGTCCACAAATTTTAAGTCGCTCAGCGAGTTATGAAGAGAGCTACAGATATTTTCATTTGTGTCTTTCTGTCTGTCTGTATTTATCTTAACCGTGCATCACGCCGTGCCGTGGATACTTTTCAGCCCGAAAAATTAAAGGGCTTACAAGCTAAGATTGAAAGTTATTCAAAAGAACACGCAATCGTAATCGTATCACGTTGAAAATACTGAACGGATTTTGATGCAACTTAACACAGTCATAGTTTATAAGATGGGTTAAAATTGAGAATACTTTTTATCTCGAAAAAATAAAGGATTCCTGTGGGATAGTGGTCCAAAGTTATGTAAATTTTGAAGTAAAATCTATACATATAATAAAGCAATAAGTACGAAAAAGTCTGTACAAAGAAGATAATTTAAAAAAATTACTATGATACTTAATATTATGCTACTGTACATTTTGTTTTTTATATAATTTATTTCTGTCTTTATGTTTGTTTGTTCGCGCATCACGTAAAATACTACTGGACCGATTGCTATACGGGTTTTCAGTATTGGATAGCTTATATATGGTTTGATTTAACAACTGGTGTAATTGGTATCTCAATCCGATGAGTATAAGCCGAGTAATTAATAAAATCTTTTTGACGGCTGAAGGAATTTTGATGATATGATGTTATATTGGTCTTGGAATAGTACACAGAGTTCTTTTAACCCAGATAAATTACCACGCGTGTGAAGCCATGAGTACAGCTAAAACGTAGTGATTATATTCTCTTTGAGTACAGCTATTAAAATATTAAAATATATACAAATAAAGCGTTGATCACTTACTAAATTACTCTGCTCGGCAAGTAAAATTAACGACTATCTGTTACCTTTAATTTTTGGTTAGTATTACTCAGGCGTAGTGAAATTCATACGTGCAGTTACTGGTGAGTTTAACTGGCGATCAGCCTAATAAAAACATTACTTGAACGTCGTGAAATAGACCCTTAGTAATTTTGAGCGAACTAACACTAGTATTCAGTTGTTTTTTTTTTGTATGTTTGTAGTCCAGTAGTGACACTTTTATAAAACATCAAAATCATATTATAACCACCAGAAATATATTCAAGTGCCCTGGGGTTGCTCTACCTCGAGAACTCCGTTTATCACTATTTCCTGAGACATTATGTATATGTATAGTACATTCAACTCACATCGAATCAGTGATATCTTCCTTTACTCTGATTCAACAATGTAACACTAACTCTTTACGATCTTACTACTCAACAATAAACTGCAAGTCTTAAAACTATACGAAGAAGAAATAATAGGGACTAGTTTTTCTTCTACAATAGTCCCACCTGAATCGAAGTTCCCTGAACATTACTCCCAAGGTATTACAAGCTTAAGAACTTGTTAGAACAAAAACCTTGCTCAGACTTGCGAGTCGAGCGGCTAACGAATTGGAGCCATTCGGTACTTCTTTTTAATTAAATAGTAGTTCGACATTAACGATCTGTGAATTGCAGATTTTTAAGTTATTCTTAATCTCCACAAAGTGCCACATTAGTAATTCACGAAGTTTAGCGTGGTACTTTTAACTGTTATTCTTATTCTGCTGCTTTTTCATAATCAGCGTTTGTATCAGTATTTGTAGTACTTTATTTTTCTGTAGGTGCATTACACATACTTAGATCAACCTTTGAAGTTCGTTAAAAACTCTTGAGTCCTCTAATATTGATAACCGCTTCTTTAATCCACAACCAGGGTGGTTAATCGCAATGCCACACGAAATTCCCTGCATAAAACGTTTGACGTCGTTACGAGAATTCACGAATATTTACGAACAATTCCACGAAGATATCGTGAAACGTGACAGAATGGTCATAACGAATAAGGGCCCAGCTTACAATTCCCCTACCATCCAATTACTTAATTTATTTAGGAAATATAAACAGCTATAGGTACATTAGAATTTTGCATAAAGTATAGCGGTATACAATATTGTTACCAAATGCACAGCCAACCACGTCATCCACACATTACCAAATGAGTTATTAAGTTATTTTAATCAAGCTGCTAAGAAGACAATTGTGTTGAAGATTTGCGACCTTCCATGTTAAAGACAAATAATTCCCCAATAATGTAGAATGAGAGCACACCTGTTCGCCACCTTACATGGTTCGAGTAAAAGCTTACACAATGGCGGTAATGTGTACCTCGCCACAGTCTCATTATCATAAGCCTGACGGATAGCTCGTAAACGGCCTCTGACTGATCTATGAACTGAAACTATTTGAAGATAGTTTTGGTACAAACTCGTCTTTTTTAACCTCTACGAATGATTGTGACTTACGAACATCCGAATTTGTAGTGGTTGACCTCTTTGGCAATGGTCCGTCTGGTGAAGTACCACACTTTTGCCAGATATTTAACCGCCAAACTGTAGTGTACAAACATTACCATAGAATAAATAATAGTGACATTACTGTGTTTCAGTTTGAAGGGCACTGTGTATCCAGCGAAATTATTGGGCGTATGAGAGTTAAAAATTAATGTATTAGGTTAACGAGACAATGCGAATATTTCGAGGGGTGGCGCTTAAGTTGTTATGCGCAGGCATGGCATGCACACACACCATTCACAAACACTACCATTACATTTGAAATAAAAAAAACCGCCACTGAGTACTGACTATGTCTGTACCTCTTTGAGAAAACCCTGGTTGTAGTACCTATCATATCAAAGAGAACCTACACATCTGCTTCTAACCATTATTATTCTACCACCAGAAGCGTGAGTGTTTTTAAATGTTCTCTTAGAGCTCGTGTACACGATGCTGCAGCCCGCACCGCCAGTGTATACGCGACGGATTACGTGCCGCCCGCCGCGCCGCCCCGCCGCTTGATTTTGCCATACCACTATACAGTAGTGCGGCGCGGCGGCGGCGGTGGCATCGTATAGGTACAAGAGCTCTTAGAAGTATGTTCGCTTGAGCAACTATCGGGACCATAGAGAAGAAACATATATTTTTTTTAAACCACCAGGTACGTCTCAATGTATTCAAAGCAGCCGTTCGTAAAGACGCGTGGGGACACCATCATTGTATCCCGTAATAGGGTATACTTATTCTTAAGAGTAACGAATGGCGTCTAAAGCTTTTAAAATAGTAATAAACGTAATAAATAGGAGCAATGTGTGCGTCAACTGAGCCAATCATTCAATTATGCAACAGGCAACACTAAGTTTCATACAAAATTTGTTTCCAGCCTTTCGATCTATTTATTCCCACTTCCGTGATCGGGACATTTATACAATTTTGCTCTCCGATTCAAAACATGTATCTCAAAAGAACAAGTATATCTCGTACCTCATTTTGATTGACCGAAATAGACTGAGCACTATTAATTTTATTTGATAATTTAAACACTCCGCCCACATTAATGTGGGCAGTGTCAGTTGAGCAGAACTTGCTATCGGCTTAGAGGCTTTTATTTATTCATAGTGAGCGGCAAGCTCTCTTTTAGTTAATCCGAACACACTTTAGTTGGGACAGCTATTTACTCACCGCGTAAAGTGGGCAAAGTTACACACATATAAAGGTAAATTATGCGATGTTTACGTATCCTTGTTCCTGTTATAAAGTCTCATAATAACAGTAGCAACAAGTAGTTTAGAATACTATTATTAAATCAGTTATCTTCAAAGTTTAAGGAACAAAAAACTATCAAGTGAATATATATAGTGGCCGGAAACTATTAGCTGTACCTATCATTTTGTTGAAAGAAGGAAAGAGCGTTGTGTCAGTTATTCTATTGCCAAGCAGGATCAGAAGTGATCGAGACCGATCGAATAGTGAAAGTGAAAGTGCATCTTTTTTCAATCATAGAACTTCTAATATAACGGATGTTAAACTTTGAACAACTTCCTTGGATAATTTGGATATCAAGGAAATTGAACTATACAATACTTGAATTTCGAAGAACGTAGAAACTTAAGCATGATCTTCAATTGATAATTACACAAACTGATAGTCGTGGTAGAATCATGACTGTCAATTTGTGTAAGGACTCAATCAGCGCCTGTACTGCGTGTGACCAAAACTCAGCACGGTTTATGATGCGCATGCATGTACTGAGCCAGTAGTTGTCATTAGATAGAGATAAAAACTTTTCGATTATGAAGTCATCTGGTGGATGAAACTGACCGTTACGTTAACTGATGTTACGATAATAGTAATATGTAAGTACATGTTACCTAGCGCTGCTAGAAAATATTAGGCCATTACCTATGAAATTGCCGATTTTTAATACTGGCTAGTGGGAAGATGATTTTTTCATTCTACTTTTAAAAAAAAAACAATTTTTTAAATCAGTTGTTTATTTGTTTTCCCGCTTTCAATTTTTATCTGCTGTGAAATTTCGAAATCGCACGTTATTACAAGACAACCCAAAAAAGGAGTGTTTTTTTTGGATACATAAATGTATTTATGAGAGTTTATTTGTTCCATCATAACTTTTAAATGCCTAATCAGATTTGGATGTAGGGGGTATCATCGGAATCCTTACATCATTCCAAATGAAGCAGGCTATATATATTTTTATATTTCGTTTTTGTCAGGGAGGTCATTTTTTTTCTTTTACCTGATGATGATGATGTACTTGTTTTCGGGAAATTTATAGAAAAAAGGGGCAGGCTTCGGGGTGGAGAGGGGTGGAGAGAGGGTACCTCCTGGTACCCCTCACCCCAGCGGTGACGCTTAGTTTATGAGATATTTAAGTATTAAGTTTATTAAAAAACAGCCGAAATCGGCTGTTTGATCACAGTCAAACAGCCAACTTAGGCTCTTTATTTAAAACTGTCGCAACAGTTAATTAAAAATTAAGTAAATTAACTTCGGTAACTCGCCAACTGCTTCCACAGCACGCTTGCTTCGCTCTTTTGGCTCCCGCTATGTGTAGTCATGTACAAAACCAACCTACCGTAGTTTTTAAGACCATACAGCGGAAAAAAACACATTCTACCACTTAATAATTATATATACGGTTTGTAAACAATATTCACTAAAATACTAAGCGTTGTTACGGGGAGGGAGGAGTACCAAAGGGTAGCACCAACCAGTGACTGGAAAATATGATCATAAGAATGAGCCCCGTGGCCGACAGGAGATGAAAGTCGATAACGATGAATTCAAAGCCATAGTGATAGCAGTTTCAAAAGATCTCAAACCACGTTGAAATTAGCAGCAAACTTCAAAATAAATGTTAAAATTATACTGATTGCTTGCTTGCTTGTCGAATGAGGAAGTGCTAGCCTCTGGTGTCAGAGTTTATCAGGCCGCTCGAAGGCCTCTTACATGGCTTAATGACTGCTACTAATTAATAACAGCCGGGACCGACAGCTTAACGTGCCCTCTGAAGCACAGAGCGATGGAAAACCGTACATAACTTAGAAAAGTCATTGGTGCGGAGTCTAGAGTTGAACCAAGTATCGTTGGATTCTAAGTCGCACTAGTAAACCGCTCGGCTGTCATCGCTCTGTTGATATTGATTGTACAAAAACAATAAAATCCCGTCGAAGCTTGCCTAACTTGTTGAATAGGACAAACGAGGGGATTTTAAATCGGATTGTCACTCGGATGAAAAGTGGATCCTGTATAACAATATAAAACGTCCGTTGCAATAGTGGGACAAAGGAGAGGCAAATGATATGGTCAAACATTAGTGATCATATCGTAAAATAGTTACATTATCCACCACTAGAGGCGCTAGGCGGAAGCCCAACTTGGCCGTGATAAGTTAAAAGACGAAGGCTCCCGCGAAGTATAGCGAACTAGCGAAATCTGTTTAAACACCTTTGGTACAATGAAAGGCTAACATTAATGATATATAATTATATGGCCAAAGTGGATTGAAATATCATTAAACGTTGACGTTACAACGGAATGGTCAGTTTAACTAGCCATTTCAAGAAATACAACAATTTCATGAAATTATCAACCAATTCATAAAATAATAAATTTTATAATATCGCCACAACAAATAAATATAAAAAATACATGTTTTTTTCCACATAAAACGGAAATTTAATAGGTAAACCTACTAGAAAATTGAAAATATTTTGTAATTTTATATCAAAGATAATGGATGTTACCAAAATACCAACTTATTTTTATAAGCTTACTTTTTTTAGATAAATACTCGTGTAAAAATACACATATTCAATAAGCCATGGTGCTGTCGTTCTCCAGCCATTACCTATTTTCTCTTTGGTAACTTCGCATGTTTTCCAATGCTTCGACCACGCACCTAACTTTCCCGATGCGGAAATACTTCGTATTATTCTAGTCTTGGTGTACAAGATCATGAATGACTTGCAACTGCTAGTCAAACTCGGTTACTCACGATCTTTTGACAATCTCTGCATAATGTTGGAGAGCTTGTGAGAACCTTCTTATGAAATTTCCAGTGTTAAATTAACTATAAGAAAGTAACAAGGCTCCTTCGGTATGATTCCATTAAAATGTAAAAGACGCGTAGTCTAATTTCCTTATCTATTGTTGAAAAGACAAAGTTAACCGGCGGAATTTTAATGAAGTTTAAATATGCCTTATAAAATTTGAATGTGATCAAGTTTTGCAAATGAGAGTTGATACTAAGTGTTTTTGGTTAAATGAGAGTTTAAATAAGAACAGAAACTGTATATATATGTACTAAACTTGGTGTTGTACAAAAAAACTGGGTTTAGAAATTGATATATGTATTTTTTTAACAAAACCTTTGCCTATTTAAAACGTTGGTAAACTCCATAATGTTCAATTTTAGTACTCTTATATACTGTTATATTTTCACTTCTGATAAATGCTGGTTAGTATCTATGATGTTTTATTTATTTATTTAAAATACACAAAACTCTAAAAATAACTTATTATTATGTTAAACAAAAAAATAGTTTTTGATTTTTTGATGTAAAATTACATAACAATTTACAAAAATTACCTAGCTCCAAATTTTGCGTATCATACAAATGATTGCACCTTGCGGGATTTGAACCTGCGTTTGTTTGACTTCGCAGTCACTCGGCCAGCTGATCGTCAACACTATAATTTCAACATAAAAAGATAAAAGTATGATAATTATATGGGTGTGTAAGAGCAAGTGTGATCATTGTTTGTGGTTGAGTGTAAAGTTTAAGCATATGCTGCTCATGACTCAGTCTAAGTATAAAAACATAATTTAGTCAGATTATTTATTAAAGGTTTTTAGTCAAATGATAAAAAAAACAGTCAGTCGCTTCTCAATATAATATTCCGAGTAAAAACATCTCTACCTCACTACATTTCTTCATTCATATCAGCCAAACTATCATTTGCAATTAACTTAATGAATTCTCTGTTAAAGTAATCAGATATCATGTTCCAAACATTAATGGAATACCATTGTATCACACCAATAACAAATATTATTCTTGCTACAAATCCAAACATTTTGTATTAATAATTCACAAATCATGTAAATTCTAGTATTAATATTAAAATTGCGATAAAGCATCGAACGTAAGTTCTTATATCCTAAATCAGTGTCTATTTACGTTGACTTTCATTGACAAATTGGTCAGTAAATAACACCAACAAAATTCGCATTTAGGGCACAAGATTACAAGTTTTTTTTTTAAGAAATGAGTGGGAATTTCTAGAGACTTTAGTTAATGTTTTCGTACATTAAAAGTTTATCAGGTTTCAATAAATAGCATCCTCTCCATACACCATGTCGTAGATAATACCAACAGCGGTCTGCAGATGTGGAAATACTAGGGTTGTCAGCATCACAATACTGTTCGCTACGATGAACAGCTTCATGTTATCGAGGCCGTCTGGGGATCTGAAAAGACGAAACATGTTGTAATTTGTATCATTTAGTTCAATGTAGTAAGTTTTTAGACGACAATAATCTTTCCTTTTTTTTTTCAAAACTCCTTTTACAAATGTGGATGGCATCAATATTGCAGAGGCAAAAGCCTATCTTACCACACTACAGCACATAATGTGAAATCACCTTCCACTTGTACCAGGGATTTTTAAACACAACAAGAAGAAGAATTGTACAATATTTAAATAAAATAGAGTCGCCACAATACTACATAATATTAATTTCTATCACACGACTCCGTTTATTAAAATTGTATGGGATGGTAATGTATGACTTACTTCAGCCAACCACCGAAGCCTTGGTCTTCTTCATCCAGGTAATCATTCTTGGCTGTAGGCTTTTCGATATTGGTACTGTTTACTTCTTCTGCCACTTTCACTGTTCGCTTTTTCGCCGATGGGTGATTCAGCTTTTTCTTCATAATATCTGATAATAAGTGAAACAATGTTAACCTACTTTATATATAAGGGGAAAGCTTATCAAAAGACAATTTTTGGCGCAAAGCATTATTTTGTAATCATAAATCTGAATTCACTTAATTAGTGTAATCGATTCTTGTTAATGCAGCTTGACTATTTCCGTGTAATATCCAGAATCTAGTCAAATATAAAATACATAAAATTAATGTGTCATTAATAACTTAAGCTAGAACTACAATCAAGTGACCACTAACGAACCCCCATTACTAGTCAATAAAGTTTCTACTACAAAGGTTTATATTGGAAAAATTGTCCAGAAAAAATATAATCCTCGAAAAAAAGAGGTTTCATTAAAAACGATTCAGAACATTCATCCGAGCGTACCTTTTGGGTGGTTTCAGCACGCACCGATTTTATATTTTTTTATTTTATTTTCCATATTGTGGAGCACGGCATTCGAAGTTTGATTCAAATTCATTTTTGACGCTCGCAATAACTGATTTTCATATTTTTACATCGCAAATTAAGTTTAATGCTTTGATTCAGATTTTGTAGTGATACATTGTTACTGGAAGTTACAGATACAAAGCAGCAAGTAACCAGATACCAGAAGTAAAGCTTATTATATCAGGTTACTGGAAGTTATAGATACAAAGCAGCAAGTAACCAGATACCAGAAGTAAAGCTTATTATATCAGGTTACTGGAAGTTATAGATACAAAGCAGCAAGTAACCAGATACCAGAAGTAAAGCTTATTATATCAGGTTACTGGAAGTTATAGATACAAAACAGCAAGTAACCAGATACCAGAAGTAAAGCTTATTATATCAGGTTACTGGAAGTTATAGATACAAAGCAGCAAGTAACCAGATACCAGAATTAAAGCTTATTATATCAGGTTACTGGAAGTTATAGATGCAAAGCAGCAAGTAACCAGATACCAGAAGTAAAGCTTATTATATCAGGTTACTGGAAGTTATAGATACAAAACAGCAAGTAACCAGATACCAGAAGTAAAGCTTATTATATCAAACATTATACGTCTTTTCTATGTGGGCGGTACCAGTAGTGAGAGGAGAGCTATAGTAACTAAAGCAGCCCTTAAATGTTTCCTTGAAAGATTAACACTTTTGATTGAATTTAATTAAATCGGAACTATCAATATCAAACTTAATTAAACAATGTTATTCCATGAACATGGCTAACACCAACTCTTCCATACTCTGTGATCACGGTTAAGTTTACCCATTATCGCGGCGCATGCCTTAATATTCATGGTAAATACCCGATTATTACGTTAATTCTTGCGTTTATGTCTCTATACCTTCCAAACCCGCAATTTTGAGTAAGGTTTTCGAATATTGAGTTTACTCTAAGCCCGACACAGGTACGCATTTGGAACTTTGTTTGGTTTAGTAATAAATGTCGACTATGCCTGTGTTACAACACTTAGTCAAAACTTTATTTTGTTTGTGTTAAATCGTTTTTGCGAACATATAATTTGGTCTTCAATGGTAAAATTGTTTATGAGTCTGCTTCTACTTCCAGACAAGCCCACAAGATTATCATTTTCAGTGTTCTTTCATTTATCAAATTAATCCAGCTTTATGAGCTAAACAAGTACCTACGTAATGCACAGTTTTCTAAAAGGCCGCATTTATTCATTCCTTTTCGTGCTCCTAAGAAATCTACAATTTTCTAATTTTAACGTCTTGTACGGATCCATTTCTGTTGAACTCTCGTACAACGTGAATATATGCTCAGTACTTCACATCAATGCGCACATGCGGAAATTCAACACTATAATATTAACATTCAAAACACGAGACAGCGACGAAACCGTACACCCGCAACTCTCACCTTCCAAAACTAATTACCTTCGCCTCAATCAAAAACAAAGTAAAACAAGACACTCGTCTGTTAACATAACACTAAGTCGCACCAGCACCTGGCTCCCTAATCAAATATTGTTTGATTCAATATTACTGGTGGTTGTGTGAGATGCAGGTTTGTTAAATTTGTTTGATTGGATTGATATTTTGGGGAATTTTGTATGTCGATCTAAACATTATTTTAGAGGTAATTCTTTCTCGCGATATGTTGTGGTTTGAGGGAGGCTTCAAGGAGGCAATTGGTTGACATTCGTAGTCTATCATTTTCGTTATTTAAAGGGGTACTGAAGCCCCATCACACCAAATGTCATAAGAACCAAATTATTAATTTATCAACAACCTACAGAAAGCAAATCGCCTAAAGATATTGCTCCAGCTAGAATAAGTATGCCCTGATCATCGAAGGTTTATTACAGAATAACTAATGGTTTTACTGCTGCCGCACTCAGTCTGGAACTGCTAAACGAAAATCGATGGAAAGAAACCCAGGAGAATGCAAACTTGGTGCTTACCTGTACTCCTACTGCTGGAAAACGTGCATCGTCATTAACACCGCTTAGTGAAAAACATTTTGTAATATCTACATAATATTTAACTTCGTTTGATAGCTCGTACCTTCTTGGTGGAAAAGCGTTGAAGATACTGAAGCCACGCACGCCTCCCCCGCGACTAACATGGCTAACGAACCGCATTCACCGAGAAACCTCTCAAGCGCTGATCGATACTGATGCGGCTAGTATTTTAGGTGTGGAAACTTGTTGACTAGCGAAGCGTTTTACAAGTATTGTACATTTCGTTAGCCTAAGGCCTAGGCTTATGACATGTGTAACCTTGCTAGATCAAATCTTTTGAGATATAATATTAGCAATGAATACCTACGCTTTGAAAAACTTCTATGAATGATAGATCCGAATTTCCAGTACTGAGAATATGTATCTCGGTAAATAAAGTAGGCGAGTAAAAATTATAATGAAGCATGCGGGTAAGTACAAAGTATTTAGGAGGTTTTTGATCTTTTGTTTTACTTTAGTTTCAAAATAACTAGCACTGAGTACACAATACTTATGTTGTCCATGCTAAATGAGATTATGAAATATAGCTAACAGATTAACAAGTGTCACATGATACATGTTATCCATACCAATATATAACAGTGAAACGTTGTCTGTTTGTTTGTTTGTTTGGGGAGCTTTCACGCGATAACGGCTGGACGGATTTTGGGAAAATTTAGAACGGAGATAGCTTATACCCTGGAATAAAAAATTAAATTCAGGAAAATTGTAAGTTTCCACGGGACAACTGGACAATATTGATTACTCACTGTAAAGAACGGTTGCCATCACATAATGGTCTGTGGTTGCCATGGAAACAAAATAACAAGTCTGTCAAAAAAGATCAAGAGTGGTGCTATACCTACTTTTGCATTGGTTTTTAATATCCTAGAAGAAAATAGGATGCTTTTTTTAGCGATAAAAAACGAACGAAGTACGAACGAACGAACGAACACGCGCGCACGAAGTCGCGGGCGGGAAAACTAGTATCGTGATAATGATGTTGCTGTTTATTGTCAATATTTAAATGTTTCACATAAGCTTAAACGGTTTATCGACTTTGTTATTATATGAAAATTGATGTTACTGTGTTCATCTATCTATACTTATGATAAAGCAATAAATACGAAAAAGACTTTACAAAGAAGATAATTGAAAAAATGTTCTAGGGTACTTAAAATAAGCTACTGATCAAGTTTTTTTTTTTAAGTCACGTCTTTCTGTGAATATGTTTGTTCGCGCATCGCGTAAAAACTACTGGACCGATTGGGGTTTTCACTGTTGGATAGCATAGGGTTTGACTTAAAAACTGGGTTACTTTGTATCTCAATCTGAAGAGAAGAAGAAGCCGACCAATCGCGAGATAAAAACTTTTTGACGGCTGAAGGAATTTGGATCAATTGTTGATTTAAATGGAAATCTTTGTCTACCGCCTCTTACCGCATTTATATCAACCAACTTCACGGATCAGATAGCGTCATTCCAAATTAACTGAAAGTAAGTTTTCCAAGAAAAAACTAAATAATTCATCGTCGAGGCTCTGTCTGACCCTGGTTAAGCAAACAAGGGTTCGGCCGTTTTTGTACGGATGACAGAGGGCCAGCAAAAACAACGTCGTTACATTGTAGGTGGTAAATTACACACTTGTTTTAGTGGGTAGAAACGTATTGAAAATTTAATTGAGGTCTATTATTTGGATTACTAGAGACTTTACAAACACTTTGGCATCATTGGGATTGTGTTCCATTCCACTACAAATAACTTCAAAAACTAAAACCCGACTACGGTTAGGTATAAACATTGTCTATGACAACATGCGATGAAGACGAATCGATTGATACCTCTCTTGTCAAAATCGGACCAATAGGGGCGACGCTATAGTAGAATATCCACATACCCACATGCATACATACATTCATACATACAGAGATAGATAGATAGATAGATAGATAGATAGATAGATAGATAGATAAATAACACTTTATAGCACCAAATGAAACACTTACAAACAAAAATAAACCTAAAAATATAGTACAATCGGCGACCTTATCGCTAAGTAGCGATCACTTCCAGGCAACCATAGGCTATATTGAGACACATGACTATATAATAGAGGCAGTTGTTGGTGTGCAAATTTTGAGTATAATACCCAAAAAATAAAGAAAAGAAGATTACAAACAAATAAAACAAAAATGTATTTGAACAAAATATAAATGGCAAGATAATACTAATAAATATGTAAATAGCAAATACTAGTATATATATAAACATTATAATAAACTAATAAATATTGTATGGTAGGTACATAAATAATATACATGTGCCAAAAGTGAAAAATTACAATGATGACAAGTAAAAATTCTTAACCAACTTAACATACTAACATACATAGACTTTAAACTCATTACCCTTCCCTAGCTTGGACGTAATCGGGTAAAAATTAAAAACGGAAAACAAATGCATTCACTCCGGTATCCGTATGTCACAATCTGCCAGCTAAACCTAATTGAAATCGTAGTTCTGGTTGTTTGTTATGACAACGCGGAGTTTTCATAATGAATTTAAAAAAAAACAGGGTTTAGGGGTTTTAGGGGACGGGGTTGGAGAGAAAACCAGTTAACAAGACATAATAATTTCAAAAACTAAAACACGAATGGGTCCGGTTATTTTTTTTATTGGTTATGGATTTTTAGTTTTTGGATAGTTGTAGACCACTATTTAAATAATGCAACGAACTTCCGCTACCGTGCATCTATATTAGGGAAATTTGTCTTTTTACCAAAACACACCTGGTTTTTTTATGAAACTTATTGAAACATACCCGGCAAAAAACAGTTATTGGGTTTTCAAAATACTTATTCATTAAAAGCTAGTAACGATAACCTGCCCCTATTTTAAGGGGTTTCGTACGTCAGAATAAAAAAAACGGAACTCTTTTATGATCACTCGGACGGACGTCTGTCCGTCTGTCTCCGCCAATTTGCTCCAAATCTACTAGAACGATAAAGTTGAAATTTCGTACATATATTAATATCGGTGACCCAAACACGGACGGAAGTGTAACATAAATAAATGAATTTTGAATATGAGGGGTCACTACCGTGAGGCAAATAAAAAAACTAACATAACATATGAAAGGGCCCATTTTTTGTATTTTTTACTTAAATATTCTTAAAGTTATTTATGAAAGTAGATAAACACTTACCAATACGTTTTCCAAGGAACACTCGTTTTGCAAGATCTGACTAACACTAGAATTAGCAAAAATTCATTACGATCGGTAAACTTATTACATCAATGGATACCGCTTACTTCAGTCATAGTACAGTTATACCTAAGCGTACTTATGTACTGTGCAAGATGATATTTGAACATCTCTGAATAAAAGTGTACATTTTTACATTTTATTTCGCGGTTCTCCAGCGTCAAGGGTCATTGGCTGGCTTTTACGAGAGACTACGAATGCACTTACGTGTCACCTGTCAGTGGCCATCGTATTTGTAAACTTTGCTAGTCTGTAATTATTTATATTTGACCATTTCATACAAAATTTTGTTCACATGAGAATCCCGGTTTCATTTTAAAGTAGGTGTGCTGAAACTACTGGTACTAAAAGTTTCTGAATTCTCATTAATAAAACCACATAATTTGATCATGTTTATGATATATTTGTTGACCTTTCTTAGAGTGTTTTATCATTTTACGGCACACTTACGCAGTTTTCATCCATCGAATGCAAAGATATCAAACCTTCAGATGTACATGCAAAATCTTTTGCACTTGGCTCATAACCATCAGCATCAATATATAAAAGAGAAACGTCGTGCATTTGTTTGTTTGTTAAGGGAGCTTTCAGGCTAGTACAGTTTTGATGAAACTTAGTAAATAGGTATTGTACAATATAGATACCAACACAGGATACTTTTTATCCAGGAAAATGAAAATTTTCCACGGGAAAATGACCTTTACTCGCTGTAAGGAACAAAATGTCATGTTGCCGTGGAAACGAAATAACAATTCTGCCAAAAAGCGTCAAGAGCGTTGGTGCTCTATAACTTTTGCATTGATTTTTAATATCCTAGAAGAACATAGTTTTTTTTCGTGATAAACTGTTGTCAGTGCGGATGAAGTCGCGGGCGAAAGCTAGTACCTAATGAAGTAAAGTTCGCTGGCAAGTGTATCTTTATCAGCTTCAATCAGTTGTCGTATGGTATCAATCAGCAGTCGCCGGCCGACCGTCATGTAAATTGTCGTAGAGAGGATCAGATCTAGTCTCTGGCGACTTTCTTGTTGATTTTTGTCACATCTTAAATCATATAATAAACATGACGCGGACATTTTCTTCAGTTTAGTCCATTGTAACGCCGCCACACAATTTTTAAAACAATGTTACAATTAATAAACAAATTACAATTAATAAACAAATTACAATTAATAAACAAATGACTACCCTGAAAGTTTCAGCCAGATAGCTAATCAGGAAGTGCTTGAAATTTGAGTTGCATGATTCCATCCAGAATGGCACACAGACAAAAAAACAAGAAAGTGATATTAAAAATTTAATCTTTCAAAAACCGTAACTGTTTTTAAAATAATTTTATCACAAATGGCTCCACAAGCATTCAGTATGTACCACGAATAATCTTTCGTATGTTCCCAGTAGTGCCGTAAGAGAAGTTCCGTGACGGAACTAGTGAGGCTTTTTTCCCCACTAGTTCCGTCAACGGTACTGCTGGGAAATTGGTTTCCAACAAGTTCCGTGAGCTTTCCACGCACAGAACAAGGTGCTTTGGTTTTGGTACACTCATCATCTGACATCGATACAAACGCCGATTTGTCAAAATTAATTTCAAGACCTTACTTCACTTGGTAAATTATATTATTTTCATTTAGAAATTGTTTGTGATTCAATCATGCTGTAGGTAAGAGCTAAACCAATTCTTAACAGTTTTAGATGTAATTTGGTACAGTGCACTCTGGATTATAAATGGAGGTTTTCATTCACTGCGTAGAGTGTGTACCAAATACCAAGTAAATACTAAGATTCCAACTCAATGCATTCAAGTCAACCCTGAGAGTCCACAAGGCGCAATCTATAACCGCGCGCGGCAGAGCGTTCGACAGTATGATTATTATTTTGTAGATGTACAATTAAATCCAGTAATTAAGTTCCTATAGTAGGGGTTGTGAGGATCGATCAAGATGATATTTGAATATTGGTTCACTGGTATTTATTATGGATATGTACTTCCTAATTATTAGTCTCACCAAACAAAGACCGAATCATGTCAAATCAGTAAATGTGGTGTAGGACAAACTTCGGCTAGATGCAGCGATGAGCTAGCAGTCATAAGATGAGAATAGCTCTAAAGATCGGGCTCAGTGGCACCGAAGAGTCCTATGTAATAATGGGTTTTTGATGATGTCTGTGACTTATTACTTGATTTTGAACCAAAAAGCGCTCGATACGTCTACTGCCTGAGGTGATGGTGACGATGATGATAATCAACTGAAAAGAGACAAGATACGTCATCCAGGTCAGTGATATCCGATGATATTTACTTACTCATCGAATTACGAAGTACATATAGACGCAGACAAAACAAGGAAGAAAAACCAATAGCCAATTAAAAACCACCTGAAATTACTCCTAAATCTCAAGAAAATCCAGCCAAAGTTCTATTTGATTTGCCACGCAGATCGCGTCTACAACACAACCAGTGATTGACGTCACATTGACGTAGTCTATTACCGTGCGCGGCAGAGCGGTTGACACCTGGTAATTGTGATCAGAAGGGAACCATCAAACGCAGTAATTGGGTATTCTTGGTAGAACAAGGTAGTACAGATTCGTCATCATAAAAAGGATATCAGCTAAAAACACTAACTTTAAAGGCTTGACTTTGTGAAATTCATCAATCCGCATTGCGTCAATTCAGCGGCAGCGCATTGTCGCCCACTCGCTCACTGTATTTGGTTAATACCACAGATTACCTATACCAAATACTTTGACGCGCAATAATATTAAGTTGTCGAGTTTATACTTGTGGCATAAAAAATAATTATTTTATTAACTACAGCAGTGAGATTCGAAAAATATATTAATACTATGTTATTTTTGGTAATAAATTACTTTTAGTATATATTTTTTTTACTCGTTTGGTTTCTCTATAATATTTTATTTATGGAGTAAGTAAAAAATAATAATATTTTTTATATAGCCCCCAAAGATATTACCGGGAACTCATTGGAGGGCGGGCGAGTTCCCGTGCGTAGAAACTTGTTTTATGTGAATAGTTTATAGAATTAATTACATAATGTTATACACCATTTTATGAATAAAACAATAAAGATCCTTGAAAAAATACTTAACACCAATAAATTATCAAAAATATACTCAAGATAACATTTTCCCTCCAAACGTGACGACAGGCAGTCGCAGTACTTTAGGAACTTTGTGACGATCATCAGTCACGGAACACTTAACACAAAACAATATTAGTATGTTCCTTACAGTATGATTAGACGCAATTACACAAAATACAACCACAATATCACTGAAAACAACATAAATAAATAATCAGAATGAAGATCGATGACCTCGCACGGGCAAGTTTGACTTCCAACTGCATTTACTTACGTAAAATGTTTATTAAATTTAATAAAGCAATTTAATCCATTGGTTCAAGCTCTGTTTTTTCATTTATAACACTAAAACGAAACTTTATTCTAACTAATTAAAATAAGGTTGGAATTCCGCTACGCTCAATTGTGCCAGTTGTCACAGTCGGTCTTCAAGAGCACATTTTTTGTGGCAGCTGTCATAGTTGGTCACCGAAGGGATACAAATAAAGTAAAATAAAATAAAAATAACAGTAGTAAATCCAAGAGGAGGTAAAAGCACAGAATAAATAATAGTATAAGGCTGATTCCACTCGTAAAATGCTAAAAGTGAGCAATTAACTGCATTTTGAAGAGTTATTCTGCTCATCACGCCAAAGATCCTCATCAAATCTTCACCATTGTTTTATGAAACCAACTTAGTTGAAAATACTATACCTTTCAAATAAAAAAATAACCATCAAAATCTAATCAAATAAGGCGGAGACATTCAGTAAAAAGAAAAAATGGGCCCTTTTTGCCCCTTTTTGGATTAAGAACCCCCCTAGGCCCCATCAAAAATCCCCAACGACAAAAAAAAAACAATAAATTGTTAAACCTGTATACCAAGTTTTGTCCAAATCCGTCGTAAAATACGACCTGTAGAGGACTACCAACAAACTGACTAAAGCAAGTTGACTGTACTTGAAGCAGAAGCGTGAGCTCGCTTCGCTCGCTTAATCTATAGAAAAATATATAAAAAGTAAGTGAGATACAGGTATGGAACCTCATGTAAATGCGTAGTCAGAAACGGCCATTGTTCTTTATAAATAAGACGAGCTGATGCCGACGGCTTCGCACGCGTGGTCATTTTAATATACATATACCTAGCCTATGACACTCACAAATAACGTGTCTTTATATTGGTAAAAGAATTTTCCAAATCGGTTCAGTAGATCCAAAGATTACCCCATACAACCTCACAAACTTTACCTCTTTATAATATTAGTATAGATTTTGAATAAAATACCACTAAATTTCAGTAGGAACTGTAGTAGGCTCAGATTAGTTTGCTTCTCTAATCTGAGACTGTAGGTATAAGCTTACCTCTCTCGAAGAGCTTTTTACATTAAGCAGTTCTGTTTGACATTTGTTTTGCTCAATTCTGCTCCGGTTGCTTATTGGATAACTCCAAATCGAATTATATAGCTACTTAGTTCAATACAATAACATGTATTATCGGAATGTCATTAGCGTCAACATACCTAACGCTAATGTAATAATCTCACTAATTAATTAATCAATGACAATCAATTACAAACGTCTGAATTCATGGAGGCAATGACTGGTTCTGTGCTATTGTATTGTATAAAGCTCTATAACGTAGTATTTTTTAGATATTTAAAGTAGTTGTAGCGAGACATGCTATCGTGGAAGATCCATGTACCTTCTACATTTAATTTATTTGTTTATGACTATAAATATTTTTTATCCTTATGCTCTTGTCATCGTCGCCTTTTTTACATGGGTGCCCTTTTGAATAGGTATCCTTCTAGGTATGCATGGTAATGGTACATCATTCATATCGTCGCTTACGGTGTATGTAATGGTAGAGCGCGAATTTTTTGTCAAATATATCGCCATAATTCACGAACCTAACACCAGTTAGTGTCACATTTACCTTCCTTTTTCAGGAATTTTTTATCCACGTATTACCAAAAGACTGATCTGAAAATCAGCACTGTTGTTCTATCACAACACTATTATATAATCTCTAATTTTTTTTAATAAACTGTATGTGCTGTTGGTCTATAACTGACCTCTACAGCGTCACCGAACGGTGGGGTAGGCGCGAAAGCGCTCAACAATGCGTGACGCAGAAGGCGCACGCCAAAGTTAAGTTTTGGCCACTTACTCAAGGGCACCCAGGGGGTACAAACTTTGGCTTAGACAGTTGCCATTGATTACGGGGGGTCTGACTAAACACCCCTGGATCGCTATTGTCAAGAAGTGATAGAGCGCCCTGATGAAATGGCTGGATCCCTTTGAATTATTTCCATAACTGATCATCGATTCGGAATACACCTTCGAGAAGAATTGGCAAGAAACTCAAAGGCGAATAAAATCGACTTTAATTACGGGACCTTCGACCTCGCCAGCGAAGTCAGTGTCAGTGTAGTGTAGGCCTATTTATACAGTCACTATCCGCTGATCAGGGTGATTATGTGAGTGCATGTGTGTATGTGTATATTAATATACAATTAGTTTGCCAAAATGGCTAAACGTACCTTAGGGTACGACGTGCCCGTAGCACGTGTATGTACATAATAAATGTTGTGTTAGAACGTTAAAATAATATGAGTAAGGTAGGTAGGTAATAGCATATTAACTAAAAGATAATACTGGTTTTGTGACCTAGGCTTGGTTTATAGAGTAATCACATTTGCCGCTCTTTTCAGTATTGGAAGTTTTATGAATAGGTGTAGTATATAATAATATATGGAACTGGTTTCACTTTAGGCTGAATATTATGTTTGTAAATAAAATAAATAAAAAGTACATAGCTAACAAGTAGGGTATTAACTACTGTTAGTACCAAAGCATTAAAGTATGTAATAAGTACAATAGCACTGAATACTCGTAGCAATACGTAGGGACTTGAAGTCAACATTCATAATGAATCCGAAAAGTTAATGAAGTGAATAAAGGAAAAATATAAAAATGTGGACATAACTCCGTATAGGGAAATTATATTAAAATTACATTATTTACAACTTAAATACAAGGTTGTTTGTAAGTAGGGAACCTATAATTGTCATAAGTAGGTATTTAAATGTATGGTAAGGTACGGGAATATAAAAGCAATGTAACTTTCATAGTACATAATGTATTTATGTATCCTGTTCAAATGTATACGGGCTTTGAAAACTTGAGTATTCGAGCTATCAAGTAAGGTCGATAACCTTAATTGTAAATTTTGTACAGTTTCTGTTGTATGGACCTCAGCATTTCGACATTTTAATTCATAGAACAATTCTGGTTTATTTAGATGCGCAGGGTCCATTTCTATTTAATATGAGACCAGCAAATAAAACTAAGTGTTTACTTTGTAGGTATCGTTACGTTAAGTGCGATAATACGCATTAAATAAAAATAAAAAAAAATAGCGTTAATGTAACTACGCGTTAACGCGTCACGCATAATCACGCGTCAAAGTTTAGAGTAATTCGGAACTAGGTAGGCCGATAGTGAAATTCGGAACAAAGTACGTATTAATAAAAATGTCTTACTTACATGAATGACTGGAATGCAAATATAAAATACACTTACAGTATAAAAAACTGTTCTGGGTTTGCCAAATAATCCAATCCAAATTTAAATCAAGATGGCCTAGTGCCTTTTAGAATTTTGTGGGAATCACTGCTTAGAAAAAATAGCACACGGATAAACAAATTAATTTAACACCTTTAAAAAAAAACTGGAACTCGAAGGTAGGTAGAGCTGGGCTGGGTACGGACACGTAGAGGGCGCCAGTGTCACGAGGCGGTCCCAGACTTTGGGCTTGTCCCACCAGCCCAGGAACCAAACCTCAGTGGACAACAGAATTACAGGAACAGGAACAATAGGGTGCACTTGGACAATTTCGTGTTGATACAATACGGATGAAAATAATCTCTTATGTAGGTATTATCATATATATATTTAAAAGAGTAATTCAAGTTGTTATAAACTTATTTATGAATTTTATAATATTATTTCGGTTTTTCCAAAAATCAATATTCGAATGACAGGTTATTTGTATTTAGAATGAATCAATGATGACCAACTATCAAAAATGAAAAGAAATGGATTATGAAAGAATTTAGAGATCAAATGAGTATTATTATGAAAGAGGTTTGGACCTCGTCACAAAAATAATACTTGGTACTAGCTTGGTACATGTAAATGTTATGTATCCAGCTTTCAGAACGAAGTATTGACTACTTTAAAGAAAAGTAAAGTACCACGTGTAAACTTACGATGTATGTCAGCCATCACTATGAAACATCTGTATTATTATGCCATAATTATTATAATGTATTCCAATACAACTGTCAGACATGACTAATGTAATTAATAAAGTAAATGGTAGATATTCATTGATCTGTTTTCAAACGACTCAAATAGCTCGGACGATGTCGGTAGTCTTCGTCTCGGATGACTTCTGACAGCGTCGGATGTTCGAAAATATTATATATAGGCTCTGTCGACTTGGCAATGTTTAATGTTCTTGTGGCCACCGCACCGAGAGGACCTTGGCAAGTTAAGTACTATTATTATATTTTTTAAGTTTCCACGGGAAAACTGGAATATGTTGATTACTCGCTGTAATTAACGGTTGGCAAGCAACGAAATGACAAGTGTGTCAAAAAACATCAAGAGCATTTGTGCTATACCTACTATTGCATTGGTTTTTAATATCCTAGAAGAACATAAGTCCGCGCAGACAAAGTCGCGCGCGGGAAAGCTAGTTCCCGATAAAGCAAACCTACAACGTTCAACAGCACAGACACAAAATGTTGTGTACGCATTTTATTGTGATAGCCGGTTTTAAGTTTTACAATGACATGGTTGCTGCACTCAGGTTCCTGACTAGGGAACTCCTCAACGGTTAACAGCACAGACAAGAAATGTTGTATATGTATTTAATTTTGATATCTCGTTTTAAGTTTCACTATGACATGGCTACTGCATAAAACCATTTTTATTAAGTTTTTATATTATCTTATTTCACTTTACTTTGGAACTTTAAAATGGAACAAATCAAACGTGCAAAATTTTAGATGGCTTTTTAAGTAGGTAACTTATTTGTTCTTTTTCCGAAATCTCCGTGTGTAAGTGGTATGATTTATATTTCTGTCCGTTTGATTGCTGATTTGTTTTTACCAGACTGCACAGAGGGTTGTATGTTTTTTTTATCACTTTCTAATAGGAAATTGTTTGACCACGATCTCACCTGATGGAAAGAAGATTATGTGATGTATGTTTGTTTGTACGTTTCTTGTCCTATGTACATCCAAAACGGTTTGATGGATTTTGACATATGAGGTGTTATTGGATTCGTCGTGATAACGAGAGTGCTATGGGATATAATTTGAAGTGACAAGAAAAATAATATGGTGCCTTACAGCTACCATATTGTATTTTCCACGGAATAAAAAATTACCAAAACCTATTTAGTGGGGTATCAAAATGAAGGTTTTTAAAAGATAATTTCAAAAATATATATTTTTTATAACTAAACAGTAGCAATATCCAATAAAGCTTCTTAAAAAAAATGAATTGAAATAAAACACACATTAAATTAACAAGAAAAGTAATAAACATGTAGTTAAATAAAACTAGAACTAGTCTATCAAGCCGCTGCCAGTGGACAACGTTCCCAAAATGCTGGCAGCATTGCCACATTGTATGGCAATGCTTAGTCTTTGGGCAAAGTAAAATCCAGCATTTTGGTTAAGCGTTGCCTTGACCAGACGCCCTGATTGGTCTTTATATATTTTGTGTTGTAACTATTCTCTTTGCCTCTAAAGAACTAATGGCGCTTGGCCAAATGATCGTCTATACTACGTTGTGAATATAAGTAACCCAGAACTTTTAGAGTGCGTGATTGTACTGGGAAGGAATAAAAATTAATATGAAAGTACAAATACAGATATTATAATTAAATATGTTAACTTAGGCATCTGAGATTTGATTATTAAAATAGTGTCAACAAGAGCGTGTTCCTTGATAAAATATAATGTGTTATTATAATATTCAAATAATTACTGAAATCATGTTGTTCGCATCTCTACATCCAGCAAATCATAAAATATAAAACAGGAAATCAGAAGACTTATTGTATACTTATTACTTTGTTTTTAGGAAGTGTTTGTTTGTTCTGCCTGTTATTCTCCGACAATATGATCAGAGACTTTTAAGGCATAACATGTTTATTCTCTTTTTATTTTAGAGTTTGGTTATATAAAACCACTCATAGGATAGTAGAATTTTCATCGCCTACTAACCGGAGCGGTATAAGGATGGAGTAGCGTAGGTATATTTTATGTGTATAGCAAAGCAAACCATTCAGTCTAACATAACTGGAGTTAGTTCAGGTTGACTTAGTTGAACATAATCGGTCTATGCCGTAGCTTGTCTTTTTACTGACTATGTCAGTTTAGTTTTATTTAAATAAAGTCCGGGTTATACCAGAATATAGTTTTAGTTTTCATTAGGAATAAATCCTTTAGGTTATCGGCCTTGCCGTAATTCATAGTTGAGTCTAAAGCCTCTGATATTAAATATGTTTCCTTTTATAATATTTAAGGGTTTTATCTGGACTATGTCAGTGTGTATTATTTAGTATTCAGTAATAATCCCCAGTAAGTTAATTATGAAATTAATACACTTTTGTAAGTACATTTCCATAATAATTGCTATTAATTCAAGGTTGTACCTTAATTAAAGATTTTGTAATCGATCAACAGTAAGCACGTCAATCCATCACTAGTGCCTGACAGAGCCAGAATTTACACGATAAGGGTCCCTTTATTCAGCTTATAGCCTTTATCTTTTTTCGGAACATAAGATATTCTATCAGTGCTGGGTGCCAAATAACAAAGTGAAAATTAACATTTTGTCCATATATTTCAACCAAGAAACCTATTAATTAATTCGTGGTTGATTATATAAATATAACAGTTCTACTAGACTGAAATAGTATTAAATTGGGTGAATTTAAGGTGTGGGGCGTAAGGCGTAATTCGTCTTTAATATTACATAAAGAAATAGGTTTGAAGGGTAGGAATATGACAGCTAGGAGGAAACGATCGGAGTCAATATCCGCTATCACCGATTACTAATCAAGCCATAATTTACCTGTATTTGATATTTATGTTTGAAGGTTGAGTCAGTAAGCAATGATTTGTTGGCCAAACAGAACAATACTCCACTGACTCTTTGTATAGTGTGCGTAAGAGTATCTCCTCTTTGTGAAGTCTTTTTGATATCAGCCGATATTATTTACAAGTCAGCAATGCATAGAAAAGATCACGTATATAGTAAAGGTTGTGAGGCTTTAAAATCGCATCTATCCCCGTACAATATCACTCACTTGGTAATAATTCGTACAGTATGTAAATGAATAAGCTCAATTAGTATATAATAAAATATAAAAGTCCGTTATTTTATGATTGTTGAATCTATGAGGATAAGGGTAAATTATACTTATTTCTAACGCTGTTGTATTTAGTGATCAATCGCCTAAGCCAGCAAGAGGAAGGGGACTTCTGCTTCTATTAGAAACAGAAAGTTGTTCCGAAACCTAACAAACGAATGATCCTCAAATGAACGGTTTCGCCTTATTATCTCTAAATCTTATTTCTCTAAAACCCCTCTCCACCAATTTATTCTAAGATCAGGAAATCTAGTACCGTTATCTAAAAGGAACATAATAATAAGATATAATGTGCAAGATTAATAACTGGCATTGAAATTGAGGTAGCTGTAAATAAACATTATTATCATTTCTAATATCGCTTCATCAATTCATGATACAACAGGAAATTTCGTACCATCACTAACTGAGAGGGACATGATAGGAAATAATATGCAAGTTTACTAATTATAATAAAAAGTCAGGTAGCTGTAAATAAAAATCATTATAATTTTCTAATATCCCTCCACCAATTCATTATACTACCAGGATATCTCGTACCATCATTAACTGAAAGGGACATAATATGAAATTATATACGAGGTTATTAACTAGCGCTAAAATTCAGGAGGCAGCAAATAAGCATCATTATATTTACTAATAATCCTCCACAAATTCTTTATATAACCAGGATACCTCGTACCATCATTGACTGAAAGGGACATAACATGAAATAATATGCAAGTTTACTAACTAGAGTAGAAAGTCAGGCAGCTGTAAATAAACATTATTATAATTTTTCAAAATAGACTAAATCTTATTATCTTATATAAATATAATTATCTTATCTGAAACTAGTCCTTTAAAGTACAAAAGAATCGAAACAACTCCTTCCTTAAAAGCTGTTAAAAAGGAAAACTCAGTCCTGTTTCATTAAGATAAAACAATAAAGTTATTAATGAAAATTTGCTTATAAATATATATAAATATTTAATGTAGGAAAAATAAAATAACCCATTTATTTATTATATAAGATTTTAAGGCTGAAAATAAACCGCATAGATCTGTTTAAATAAAGGGAACAAAGTAAATTATTTGCTGGAAAATAATACATTCATAAACAAAGGATAATGTCATGCTAAATACCAAATCAAAAATATAAGTCAAACAATTTGTCTCCTGCTGAAATACAAAACATAATTCAAAATCCCAATCGTACAATGAGTGATTGTATTACTTAGAAGAGATAAATATAAAATTTTGAGAACCAATCACTCATTATATTAACAGGTATTGCGTATATTGGATCTGTAAACAAAGTATTAAAATAAAATACTTTTTTTTTTTTTTTAATTCAACTTTGATATAACTAGCTAAATTGTCATCAAATTTAAAGGGGACGTAATAAAATATTTGTCTGAGAGTTAAGATGACTCTAAAGCAAGCAAAACGACCACAAACTCGTGACTCGTGAAAACAATTGTCGCGTTAATATCTTGCACAGTAATACGGTACCAATAGCAGCCACCTTATAAAAATACTAGCAAGGAAAAAAAACGCTCTGAGAGAAAAAAATATTTCAAGGACCTATATACCAAGGAAAAAAGGCTCAAAAACAAAACACTGTATGAAGTAAAAGAGTTTCTAGAAATTATTGCCATTCATCTGCCAATAATTTGCACCCTTTTAAAAAGTTACCCTGTATTATTTGAGAAAACCCTGTATATATAAAAATGAACCTTGATTTCAAAATTGTTCTTTAATTTCGATTAAACACACGAAATACATCAAACTAGGTACCTTTAGTCCGTATTTAGGTAAATACCGGCTAGAAATGAGTTATAATCGGCAAATTTGAGACTAGGTGCACCTGTTTCTAGTACGTTCAGATACTTGTTTAAAATATTTGTTCCATCTAGTCCACCTGGTAATTCAAGATATAAGCTATCCTAGTGCCAAACTTCATCCAAATCGGTTCAGCCGTTTGAGTGTAAAAGAGTAAGAACTGCGATGATGAAAAGTATTATATGTGTTAATACAACATATAAGCTATCCTAGTATCTGATTTCATCCAAATCAGTTCAGCTGTTTGAGCGTAAAGGAGTAAGAACTGCGATGATGTTGAAAAGTATTATATGTGCTAATCCAACATATAAGCTATCCTAGTATCTGATTTCATCCAAATCAGTTCAACTGTTTGAGCGTAAAAGAGTAAAAAATATACCTACATACTTCCGCCTTTACAATGTTAAACAGTGTAATCACTCAATAATCACCAACATTCTTCAATAAACAAAACCCGCTAGTGGCAACCATCATCTGATAAAAGAGTTCTCTAAAGTATTTATCTAGACTTCAACTTAATGCTCATTTTAAGGTACAGAAATCACTCGAAAATTTATATTTATTTAGTGTTTATATAGTCAATTTTCTATAAAATTTTAAGCTGAAAATAAAGGTCTTTCTTTAACCGGTGAATTATTTTTTAATGACAATTTTATGATATAACTAGCTGCACCCACGTCTTCACCCGCGAGTGGCAAATTTCATTTGTTTAAAGAGTTTCCTAAAATATTTATCTAGACTTCAACTTAATGCCCCATTTTAAGGTTCAGAAATCACTCGAAGATTTTTATTTATTTAGTTTTGTATAGTCAAGGGTCTATGAATTTTGCAGCTGAGAATAAAAGTCTTACTTAAACCGGTGAAATATTTTATATGATAATTTTATGATATAATTATCTGCACCCCTCGTCTTCACCCACGAGTGGAAAATTTCATCTGTTAAAAGAGTTCCCTAAAATACTTATCTAGACTTTAAATTAATGCTCCATTTTAAGGTTCAGAAATTAATCGAAGATTTCTATTTATCTAGCGTTTGTATGGTCAATGGTCTATGAAATTTGTAGCTGAAAATAAAGGCCTTACTTAATCCGGTGAATAATTTTTTATGATATAACTACCTGCACTACGGCTTCACCCGAGTGGATGATGATGAAAAATGTACCCTGTTTAATTCCAGGGCACAAGCCATCTCAACTCCAAACCCCAACCAAATCCGTTCAGTCGCTTGATCATATATCTAATCATGAAGTACATCGCGTACCGTACCCAAACTAGGTACAAAGTACTTTACCAAATCATCGGAGCTGTGTGCAGACAAATAATTAATTACCTCCATTAGCGTGTTGCCAAACATCCACAACCGACTGCTCACATGGAGCAAGCGGCGAGCAAAAGATCCGATTACGGGGAGTACTGTCTTGCTCACTCGATATACCTAGTTACCTCGCTGCAATCTCGCGATCTATGATTTCATGTGGACTAAGTTGATACCTAAGACTAGGTGCACCTGTTCCCAGTACGACCAAATACTTGATCAAAATACTTGTTCCACTTAGTAATCCAGAATATAAACTATGTCTATCGTCTAAATCGGTTCAGCCTCTCCAAATTCTAGTAATAAATTTTATCCAAATCAGTTCAACCGTTTGTGCGTAAAGGAGTAACAACCATACCTACACACCTCCGAATCCTAGTACCTAATTTTATCCCAATCATTTTATCCGTTTGAGCGTAATGTAAAGTAACAAACATACCTACCCATCTCGGAATCCTACTACCTAATTTGATCCAAATCGGTTCAGGCATTTGAGTGTAAAGGAGTAAGAAAACGGTAATAATGAAAATTATCCTATGCGCTAATCTAGGATATAGCTATCCCAGTACCTAATCTCATAGAAAATCAGTTCAGCCATTCGAACGTGAAGAAAAAACAAACACACAAACACAGACCCTCGCCTTTACAATATTAGTGTGATTTTATTTATTTATTGTTAAGTATATAAAATTAATTATTAAGTACTCCCTCTTGGAGCCATGTCTATACATCACACATTTAAATTTGACAAAGCAAAGCGTACGTGATGGCCCGATCACCTGTACTCGACTGATTGACAGGATGCAATCTAGGCCATGAAGTGTATCGCGTACCATACCTAAACTACAAAGTATTTTACTAAAGTCATT
The DNA here is from genome assembly GCA_946251855.1 of Alsophila aescularia. Lineage (NCBI taxonomy): Eukaryota > Metazoa > Arthropoda > Insecta > Lepidoptera > Geometridae > Alsophila > Alsophila aescularia. Next base: position 44,450,851 of record OX276383.1, on the reverse strand, counting down.
ATTATTCATTCTGTGCTAAAGTACTACGATGATAGTTGCCGAACATACACAACATACAACAGTCCACATGCAGCGGGCAAATGTATCTCTCGCGAGCAAGCGAAACTTCCGATTCCGGTATGTGCTACCTCGCTCACTCGATATATCTACTACAAACTTTGTACTTCGTAGCTAGGTATGTCATGCTGCAAGATCACGCGATTCATGATTATGTAGATGTAGACTAAGTCGATGGACTCGGTGACATCTAGTATTAAGGTATACGTGACCACTGCACCTATTATAATATAGACATTTCACCTCTAATACCGGCACAGTAATAACAATAAGAAATTACAACAAGGTAAGAATGGATCCACAGGATGGTGTAGGCAGGACATAGGCTGTACTGTACGTCTGGTTAGGTCTCCCGAAGCTAGCACAAAGTAGGCACGTAAACTGGCAAGCCTTCAGCCTTCAGTCTCAAAATCTCTGCTTGAAGTTCCACTAAAGCACTCTTCCAATCCAAAGACCGCCTCGAACGCGACCCGATTCCCAATTAATGAGGCGTCGCTAAACGACGTGTTTACAAACTGCGGAGCCAATGCGCGCTCACGTAATATTAAATATTTTTTGCGCCCGCGCTTGGAATTCGTTTGTTTCCGCCCGCCCCCTGCGCCTCAGTGCTACAATCTGAGTCGAAACTAACAATCGTAAGCTCTTATATTATTGTTATCCTATTCTTATAAAAATGCGCGGTAATGGATAGATTGCAAGCTACTTTATGCATAAGAGATTTTTGACTAACTTACGTTTTCCTTTCCTAATAATAATTTACAACCTCCACTGCAAAATGTCTGTATCTAAACACACTAATGGACGAATTATGGTTTGGTACAGTGTTCTCCTGGTCCCCACGGTCCTAGTGTCGCTACCCCAAAAGGTTCAAATATATATCCGGTATCAAGGGATATTTGATATTTGCGCCTTTTGAGGCCCTCAGCTCATTCAACCGCTGCTCCAGCCTTATTTTGAGTTCCTTGAAGATGAGACGGTGCAAGGGTGTCTACGCAAGTAGCGTTCCACATCAAAGGCCGCCCCATCTTCCATGGAATAAGAGTCATTCCGTCAGGTCTTTTACCATCGTCACGTATGAGGCCGTTAGGTTCTAAATTAGCAGCACAGTTGGCGGTGGTAAAAACCCGACGGATGACATCATTAAGGCTGGTATGCTTCTGCAACAGGATAAGCCGTGGTGACCAAGCCGATCAACAGCGGAGCCATACTGACAGCGGTGAGGAACACAGCACGAAGCGCCCAAGCGGAGTGAAACTGCAATGCGGAAAGCTGAAGAATCCATGAGAGTTCCAGTGTTTGGCGATGGTAGAGCCTGAAACCACAAACCCGATTCCCACTCACCTACGGCTAGGAGACGGGCTCGATCTGCGGAGCTTGCACGTGTTAATTAGACGTTTCCGTACTAGCTCGCAGAGAAGCCCGTCCCAAAGCCTCTGCGATGAGAGGATTTTGGGGAACTCATAGTTAGGCAGGCTAACAACCATGCGTTCTTGGCCTCGTCCAAAAAGCTGATATCAATATTGTCCAACGAGGCCGCAAGAATTTTTGAGATTAAATTTAGAGTACTATGGACAGAGGACAAGAACGCGGGAAGAGCCACATCAGAAATTGATCTGATGCCCAGGCCCCCCAATTGCACTGGTAATGAAGCTGTAACCACTCTCGCTCATCAAAATGTATGTTTAAAATCGAAGCCAAAATGTTTCTTACGATGTCGTCTAAACTCCTAAGAAGCTCTGTGTGCTTCCAAAGTTGACTGCATCGTATAGTATAAGTAATTTTTGGAACAAAGACCCAAAAACGAATTTTAGTAAAAGTCGTCCACATGGCTTTAATGATTATGATTAATTTTGGTTAAACAATCCAAAAAAAAGAAGTTTTTATTCTCTAAAGTAAAGAGGGAAGTATTCGTCTAGAATTCGGGAACCCAATAAACGAAGTGAGCATTTTTTGAATGACCATTTCTTTTGCGGGGTATATGTCCGAAACAAAAAGATCACATTTGGCAAAATTTAGCTCAAGGCCGATCATGCGAAACTCTCCGATTAATAAGGTAAGATCGTCAAAGACTATATTTACGTCACCACCCAAAGTACCATCATCCAAGTACCAAACATTAAGCTTGAATTTAAGACGTTGGATGATGGAGTGGATGGCTAAGCTAAATATAGCTGGGTCAAGAGGATCACGTTGCTGGCAACCAGCTTCAGATAAAATTTCGTTGCCGTGATGAGTTAATTTTGAAGAAGAACCATAAAATTGCCAAATTTAATTGTATAAATTTGGAATTTTGTCTTTCACTTGCGTTAAAAGGGTTCCCTTATCTACAAAATTGAAAGCGTTCTTAACATCTACCTTCAGCAAAACCTCTCCACAATTTTGGTCTAAATAAGTTCTGACAGAATGTACGGCGGCCTCACAGCTACCTCGTGAGCCAAAACTGTACTGGCTGAAAAATATTTGCCAACTGAGGCGCTATTTTTATGCAGCAGATTTTGGCTGCGAGGTGACGATAGGTTGTACCAACTGCAATTGGCCTGATGCCACTGTCTTTCTTTTTTAACGCACAAAGGTTGGCACCGTATAAAATCTCAGTGATATCACCGTTTACTCGCACTGACAACATAAGATTGACAAGAGCTGTCAGATCCGTCAAAAGAGCTTCGTCGGTTTTGCCACTCCCTCCACACAAAAGATCTTTTAAATGCTGCGGCGTGAGTGCATCCACACCACCAGCGGAGCCCTTCTGAAAGGACGCAAGACGTCTCATGAATAACACACTCATTCACTACAACACAAGTAGTGTGGGCTGGACGCGGAGAAACATTAAATTTATATTAATAGGTACTAGCTGCACCCCACGGTTTCACCCGGGTCCCTCAGAAACCGTGCATTTTTACGGGTTAAAAAGTAGTCTGTGTCTTAATAAGCTAACTCCATACAAAATTTTATCCACATCCGTTTAGCCGTTTAAGCGTGAAGAAGTAACTAACATATACACACGCACACACACATACACACACACGCACACACGCACACACACACACACACCCTTAAATACATACAAACTTACGGCTTTATAATATTAGTGTGATTATTTTAAAGGCAAGGTAACCGACATAGCCATAAGGATAAGCAAGCTGAAGTGGCAGTGGGCTGGACACATTTCCCAAAGAACTGATATGCGTTGGGGTAGACGAGTTCTCGAGTGGAGATCACGTTTAGGCAAACGTAGTGTAGGATGGCCTGTGGCCACCATATATCTATATATCTTGTTGTTTGAGTTCTATGATCTTTGGATATGTCATACTCGTTCCGTTATTTTTACCCGACTACTTAAACAGTAAAGTTTCAAATATACATCCGAGGATAACCAGGGAAATTTTAACAACCGATTCATTGCAAATTAACGCGTTAACTGACCCAGTCGAACGTTTGTGCCAAATATGCGTGTATGTTGTTTATGGGCACTTAACATGGTTTTATGAAAGCAAACTATAGCCTGGCTTAGAGTACATAATACAATTTACAAGTATTGTATATAATGATAGGCATATTTTCATTCAAAATCATTGCGACACAAAATTGTGATCGGCAGAACATGCAATTTAATTTTATAAAATCTCTGAACCCTTGTGTTAAATCCAAGAATAATTATAGTTGCATATATGTTACAGTTGTTGTTTGTTTGTCGTATGAGGTAGTGCTGGCCTCTGGTATCAGAGTTTGTAAGGCCTCCCGAGGGCCTCTGACATGCTTTAACGACTGCTATCAATCAGTAACAGCCGGAACCGACAGCTTAACGTGCCCTCCGAAGCACAAAGCGATGGAAAACCGCACATATCTTAGAAAAGTCATTGAACCCGGGCCCCGATTCTGTTAACTATTGGACAGCGATATCGCAAGTCGATCGTTTGAATTTTATTGTGAAATTTTCTCATTTACCACTTAAAAATATAATCTAGCAATCGGCTTGCGTTATCTCGGTTCAATAGTAAACAGAATTGGGGCCCCGGTATCGTTAAATTCTATGTTGCACTAGTAAACCGTACTATCTGACCTGTCAATATTACTTGGTGAAACTTATATACTGGAATAGGCTTACAAATAGGTTTTCGACTGGACGTCTAAAGACTAGACGACTATTCACGATCGAATGAGTTGCAAGTATTTAGAAGTGTCGAACGTCGCAAATCTCGCAAGTCAGCTGGACCCGTATGCAGCTAACAAACCACAGACTTCTAATATACAGTATAGAAGTCTGTGTAACAAACCTAACCTACACTGCAACATGATCGTTACCTCTCGGTGTAGCCATACTCAGAAAAAAAAATAACTGGGGAAATATGGGGAAGGTTTGGGGAAGTGAGGGAAGGTGGGTAAAGTTAGGATAGGGTAGAGGGAAAGGGCTTACATCCCACCATTCCCTCTTTCTCCCACTCTGCCCCCACCCTTCCTGTCAGTCTTTCCTCACTTTGCACCACCTGTTCCACTTCTCGCAGCCTTTCCTGACATACCCCACCATTCGTCCACTGCCCCTACCCTCCCCTCACTTTCCACCACTGCCCCAAACCTTCGTTCCCCCGTTATTTCCCCAGGTTTTTATTTTTTCTAAGTATGGCTACACCAAAAGGTAACGATCGCACAGCAATCACGTTGCAGTGCAGGTTAGGTTTGTTAGTTAGTGTGCGGCCCTGAACGCGCACAAAGTAAAGGCACAGTAAGGGCCCGACAATAGACGGGCAGGTTAGTCAACTGGACTAACTTGAGGGCGTGAAGTCAGCACTGGATTAGGTTGTAACTAGTGCCTACACGATCCCAGTTGCACGTCAGCGCTGTACTGACTTAATTTACTGTCGCATAACTGGGCTCGTATAAACCTACCTTAGGGCACAGAATAAATATTAGTACAAGTACAGAAGGATAACTGAGTAAAGTCATTTAAATACATAGCAACTCTCGCTACAACGCAATAAAGTGCAATTTAACTCGTACAGCGCTGCGAGCTTTCAATTATATTTACCTAGAAGGCGCTCACTCATTACGTGCAGGCTAGAATGTACCGTATCACTACGCGCGAGAGCTTCCATTTCTCTAATCGTTTTAGAATCGCTCTGTCACTTTTACGCTCAGTAGGGTTGTATCAAGATATAAGTAGGTACTTGTGCTAGTAATTATTCTGTGATATAATATGGCTTAGATATTGTAACCAAATAAACAATTATGTAAAATTTAATTATTTTATTACTTATTGTTATAAATGTTGATAGTTCTATTAACTACATATAATGACACTCTTATCAGAATAGACCTAGTTCCTAATTATTTGATTATATCATAATAGTTTACACTTTGATGAATAAAAGGTGCCTGTCTGACTTCAATGCTTACTAATGAATGAAAAAGAAATGGCTACCTACGTAATAAAATGTCGGTATGTAGGTATTTTACGAGATTTGTCAGACCGAATGCTATACAGTACCTTCTAGGTTTCTCCTTGGTATTCATAATTAAGAAAAGAATAAAATTTGACAAACACTTTACGTAAGTAGGTACTTTATCGTTGAGCACACGGCGCGCGACTCATCGAGCGCACGCTTGACACTCTACTGAATGAACCCAAATATTACGGCCCCGAAGTTTAGGTATAATATTTGTAATTGTTGCGGAGTGCGACCGCCCTGCTTAGGGGACGCGTTCTATGTGTTTGCACAGAATAAATAATAGTACTACGTATGTAATAGTGGTTCTATGTACGCAGTGACGCGGTTGTCAGACGCGTTCGATACAATGGGTGAGAAATCCATCCACCCACATCGTTCACTTAATAAGTCAGAGTTTTGAAGTAGTATCATATTCCTTAAATAATAAAGTTGATTTTAATTTGGTTTTATGTCGATAACTACCGATCGCAGCAATCATGAAAGCTAGTATCGGCATATAATTAATAATAGTATGCTAAAGGGCATAAAGTACGCGGGCGCTGGGAGTTAGTTGAAATCTGGAACATATTCTTTTTATTTGCGTTCCTGACCATAAGTAACAGGAGACGAAGGTGTGCGAAATGTTTTTTTTCGCAGTGATTAAATTGATCAAAGAGTATATTTTTGCCATTTTATTAGGTACCTATAATAATATTTTTTCAAAGCAATGAGTTCAAATTCTATTCTGTTTAGAGAATAGAGTTGATATTTTTAAGTATATACGCATCGGTTTAAAAAAAACCCATTCACCCCTTTAAGAATGAAATTTCAAAAAAGCTCTCCTTTTTGCATCACCAATGTCTGCTGTTACTTGTGATTGTAATATAAAAGGTAATATATCACCCGATAGTCAGGTGACATTGCGAGGTACGCTGCTGGAGGCCAGTGGATTAGATTAGCACAGGACCAGAAAGACTGGCGTGAATGAAAGGAGGTCTGGTCTATACTCAGCAGTGGATGGATACGGGCTGATTAGATAGATAACCTTTGTTAAATAAAAAAATCGTGTTTAAAAACCAAACAGCTACCTTTATGTACCATCAAATAGCTGAAAAATCTTCTGAATCACAATAACCAACAAGCTATCTCTGAATTCTCACTGCAATTCACACATCCCAATCGACATTATTTGCTTTACGTGCGCCAAATACACGGATACGGGCGTGGATATAAAAGATGTTCCGTCTTGGGCTCTACTTGGAAAAGAGTTGGAAATCGATGCTTCGAGGCGATATTCCTTTTAACAAATGCTACAAAAGTTGATCGCTGATGATGGCGATCACCTTTTCGATGTTTTTTTTATCACTCTTTGTGGTTGGGACCACAAACAAATTATTGCCATATATTTCTCATAGTATTTTTTATATAAAATGCTTTTTCCTATTGCCTCAGCCTATGTCATGTCGTTATGAGGGTATTCCTTGCACATGATGGGCAGTGACTAGATATTTGAGTCCGCCGCTACGCTAGCTGCGTGCGCCGTCATGCACACATTAGCAAGTTCTCTCGGACCAATCAAGCAGTTGCACGAGAAAATGAATGATATTCAGTCATAAGACATTTACTGATCTGGCTGGCTGATTGCTTAGCCCATTCATACAACAGTGTGACCATGTGACAAAAAAAGCTGCAATTGTATCAAACATAGTAGTTTGCAAACACAAATGTTTATTAACAGTTTTCATCTGCAACCTGACTAACCTACATAGTATTTTAAGCACAATTCTATTAAGCATAGTAGTTTGCAAACAGACATGTCATGTCATGTCATGTCATGTTTGCATGATGTGTGTGTGGATTGTACGTGAAACGGTTGAAATTAAAAAGTATCCCAATTTCAACCGAGAAAATCCCGTGATAAGCAAGTGTTCGCGTCGCGGTTTATGTCAGAAGATATCTGCAGCTGTCGTTAGTGTCGTGTGTCGTGACAATTCTGAATTTTTACAAAACCAAATGCGGGTAGTTGGAAACAACGCTCGCTCTTCTCGACGCTGACACCCGCTACTTCAGTCTTCTCGCGACCAAGATCAATGCAACTTGATCGAAACGTCGAGGTAAATAAATATTAAGATTTCAGCGCGATTAAGTCCCGTTTAAATATTTAACTAGACATGTCACAGCTAAATTCTTCGTTTTTTTCGTAAACGTAATCAAACTGTGAGAAACACCAACAATATTGTTACTTGCCGACACCATATTGACCACAGACTAGGTAGCCATACTAAATATATTGATAGTGTATGGTTTAAGAGCGCTAATTCAGCGCCAGGTGACAGAAAGTGGAAATAAAATTAAATGTTAAACTAAATTTAAATGAATAGCCTAGGCAAGTAGTTACACGTAATCGATCTAAATCGTTTGCCTGGCTGTTTGATTGAATGGCTGAATATCTTTCAGGCTGTTAGTTGAATGGCACCATTCAATCAAAAGACTAGGCAGTTAATTAGACGGTGGACTTAGCTATCTGCCGGCGACATATCTATACTTATAATAAAGCCATATGAATGAAATAGTACAAGAGCATTTAAAAAAAGTCTAGGGTTGGTACTTAAAATAAGCTACTAAACAAGAATATATATATTTTAAATCGTGTCTGTCTTTCTGTTTGTTTGTCTGTATGTTTGTTTGCGCATCACGTAAAAACTACTAGACCAATTGTTTTTACAGTTGGATAGCTTAAGTATAGCCTTTAAAACTGGGGTACTTGCCATGGTATCTCAATCCGATGAGTAAAAGCCGAGCAATCAATACTAAACTTTTTGACGCCTGAACGAATTTTGAAGAAATGTAGTTTAGTGTACTCTAAATGTACGTTTGGTCCTGGAATAACACGTAAGGGCTACTTTTAAATGAAATGACCACGCGGGCTAAGCCGCGGGCACAGCTAGTATATTATATAACTCGGAAAAATAAAAAACTTCATTAGGAACAACTTCACAATACTAATGGAAGAAGAACCCTTAAACAATTTAATTGAATAATAGACGAAACAATATACATATTATTTTTTTGGCAATTTATATTGGTCATCTGACACGTCATGGAAAATTTTAGATTAGGACACCTTGATTTCCATATCAATACAGTCGGTAATTGCAAAATATAAGAAGATAATCAGAAGATTTTTGACTTCATCATAGCTGAAGCTTTGATCAACGAGCGAAGCTCGACCTACCAGGTACTGATAATAATATTTCGTACTAGATTTCCCGCCCGCGACTTCGTCCGCGTGGACCTAGCGAGGACTAGAGTTTATCGCAAAAAAAAAACATAGACATGCAGCAGTGCAGTCGCACTAGCTCAGGCGCGTGGCCTATATAAGGGAATTTGTCACCATTGCTCAGGCACTCTCAGTCCAGCATTCGACGAGTCAACATCACCCGAAGATGCCTCGTGCAGAGGCGAAACACGTGTCGTATTGATGTCAGACGTTTGGTATTTGGATCGAGGTATATGTTTTTTATTGTGTTTTTTTATATTATATGTATATGAATATATAAGTGTTTCGATACTTGTATTTGGGTAGGGTTTGTTTAGCTTGGGGGTTTTTTATTGTGTATATATATTTATATATATTATTTTTATATAAGTGTTTTTTTTTTTTTTTTTTCATTATTTCAATCTGGGGTTGGGTTTTGTTTAGCGTGGGGTTTTACTTGTGTTAATTTTACCATTTATCATTTGTCTGACTTACAGTTTTGGCGGAAGTAAGCTACATATTTTTATTTTGTTCATATTTTTTTTTTTTATATATATTTACTGAAAAAATCACTCTATGTTCTTCTAGGACATTAAAAACCAATGCAAAAGTAGGTATAGCATCAACGCTTTTGATGTATTTTGACAGACTTTTTATTTCGTTTCCAGTGCAACCGTTCCTTACAGCGAGTAATCTATATTTTCCAGTTTTCCAGTGGAAACTTACAATTTTCCGGAATAAAAAGTATTCATTGTTTTATTCCAGGGTATAACCTATCTCCATTCCAAATTTCATCAAAATCCGTCCAGCCTTTATTGCGTGAAAGCTCCTCAAACAAACAGACAACGTTTCACTTTTATATATTGGTGTGGATGTTTCTTCCTTATTATTAGCCGACTACAGAAAAGCATTAACAGTATGTATGTATGAATATGTGTATGTATTTATGTATGTAGTTATGTGGATGTTCCACCATAGCGTCGCTCCTATTGAACAGATTTTAACAAGCGAGGTGTCAATCGATTCGTCTTCAGATACAGAGTGTCTTAAGCAATTTTTACCCGAATACGGTGAACCAAAGAAAGGTTATTTTTACAAGCTAAAAACATGGTACAATTTTGAAAAGCGAGTGTTATAGGCTATTTTTTACCCAACCGTAGTCGGTTTTAGTTTTTGAACTTAAATGTTGTCTAAGCAACAGAAAATGCCTATAAAATATGATAAGTCACGATGAGTCGTGAGGTCTGAGATAGGGTTGCCTGAATCCTAATCTTATTGACTTAGGGTTCAAGTTTACTACCAGGATTAACGAAAACTACACGCTGCACGAAGAAAACCTTGGTTTGACCTGGTTTTGACTTGGTTTGACTTGGTTTTTGATATATGTATGATACCCATCGTTTTTGAATGGTGGTCATCTTAAAAAGTTATGGAATTTAAAATATGTGTCATATATTGTAATTATTTACTCTTGAATTGCCCAAATATTGATTTTAAGCCTGATCGAAACATGTTAGCATATCGCCGCTATTTAGCAATCCACCATCTTGACAAATTTAATACACATCGAGATGACATGAATGCAAGCATAATTGCTGGAATCAAGGGTCCATTTAATAAACAAAATTATAGTTTATACATGTCTCCGGATTCTGTTTCCCTCTAGTTACTTATAGCCTAGAAAAAAACTAATTCTGAAAGTATATAGTGTTTTAACGTCCTAATGAAAAAAAAACGGAACCCTCTAGGGATCACTCGTGTGTCTGTCTATCTATTCGTCTGTCACAGCCAATTTGCTCCAAATCGTTTTATAATTTCTTTGATCCAAACATGGACGTGTAACGAAAATAAATGAATTTTAAATATGGTGGCAAAATTGGGGGATAACTAAGAAAATTTGTTTTGAAAACTGTACCGTGTGACATACTCATATTAAATGAAAGGACTTGTTGTGAGGATCTCAAATATATTTATAATACAAAATGAAAATGAATATATTTAAACTTATTTTTGACTTTGAAAAATGACACTTAATGGCTTTAACTTTGTCTTTCAGGAAAACCTTTAAGGATCTTAAAATAACATATTCAAAAGATATCTATATATTGTGGGATAATGTATTCATTGTACGGAACCCTCTCCGCACGAGTTAAACTCATACTAGTCCGGTTTTTTAATTACATTACAATTCTGACAATTCTTCACAGAAGGCTAGGACTAAATCCAATGAAAACTTACAAGTTTAGAACGAACGCTAATTGATTTACCTACAAATCTATAGCGTCTCGCCAACTTTCTCTTTATCATCCCTTTGTGTCAAAAGTGGAAAGTACATATACTTAAAGCGAAGTAGGAAATCATTGAACGCCTCTTAAGTCCTTCAGTCTTCAGACACCCCATTTTCAATCGTCTTATTCTTTGGAACGACTATCTTGACGCTCGTAAATCTTCAGACGATCCTTGTAATCTACTGTTTGCTTGGCATTTTTATGGTATTAAACTTTGCACCTTTAAATGGATCGAATTTTTACGGAAACCTGTTTCAGTGATAAGCGATATTTATGACTTGAGGTGTTATATCTCGAAGGCTTTCAAAAAAAAGTCAATACAGAATTATTATTTTTGGAAGGTCTTTCTTACAGTCTTCTCATTTTCAAACTCAAAGCAAAAATTATTTTATTAGTTATTTAATTGGTCTATTTAATAATTTTATATATCTCATTATTCATGAGACATTTCTTTATATGTTCATGTGCTTTATGTAGGCTATTTACAATAAATACACTGACTTTATTATTGCCAATTCTTTAAACGATATTTTTTTATACACTTTTTATATATTTTCCAATGTTTGTATGTGTATTTGTAGGTATGTATGTGTGTATGTATGTTTGTTTAGATTAAATCTTGCAAGCTGAATTAGAACCACTTCCTATTATCCTACGAAGTTGAATTTTTACGGAGTTTTGATGTTGGTTCAGTTCCGATGACAATGCATTTTTATGGTAAGCATGACCTGTATAGACATCCAGGGTTAGCTCCAGATAAAGAAACTCCTCATCGGTTAACAGCATTAATTTTGTGTACGCATTTTATTAAGACATCTCGTTCTAAGTTTCACTGTGACATGGCTACTGTTTTTTTTTTTAAATTATGTTATTTCACTTTACTTTAGCGCTATAAAATGGTACAAATCAAACGTACAAAATTTTAGTTGGCTTTAAGTTGTATGGAGCCATGCCCACAGAGACTGCACTGTGAGCATAATGAGCAGTTTTCCATTAGTCATTGTCAGTTTAGTTCAGTCATCGTCACGAGATGGCGCTTACGTAACTTTTGGTATTTACTCAACTGAACGTAGTAATCGAAAGCAGGTAAAAACAGCGTTTTACAGTAAAAATACAAAAACCACGAGCGAATCAAACGAACGACAAGTTGTTTGTGTAGTGAAATTTGTAATTTTATTATGATATTGGCAGTTTTGACATATTAAGATATTATTTACCCAGTTATTAAACAAGATAAATTAAATCTAAATATTACGGTCCATTTTCTTTATATCATTAGCTTAGGTATAAAATACTACCAATAAATACTATAAGTAATGAATTTGCTACAAAACTAACGCACAACTTGCCATAAACAAGGGAACGCAGAATGTCATACCTGCCAGTAAGCGTAATTCAAAATCTTTGGTCATACCCAAGGAAGTTCTATATGAGTTATATGTACATATAGAACTTCCTTGGTCATACCAAACTACAGTACTGTTACAAAAACTGTCGCCAACGCCATCTAGCGAGAGATAAATAATGCTAAAGTGACACTTGGAAAACCGCTCATTATGTATCTGTCATGGCGATATCATAGATTTGATCATTTCATGAAATGGTTAGCCACATCATGAAAAAGTTATATTTCAAGAAATTATTGTCACATCATGAAATAGATAAATGAATAAACAGCTAAACGCACTAAACACATGGCTACCTCATGAGCGAGGGCAGAAGCCCGACTTGGCCGTGATAGGTTATAGAAGCTCCCGCCTTCATCTTTTTGTTTTTTTTCAGCCTCGAGTGTTTGAACACCTTGAAGAAAATTCTACATTAATGATATTTAATAATAAAGCCAAACGTGGATTGAAATATCATTCAACGTTGATGTTTTAATAATATGGTCAATTTTAGCTGCAATTTTAGAACCATTTTAAATTATCGACCACATCATGAATTCGGCAATTATATCTACTAGCGTGCAAGTAACCGCTTTAATGCGGTTACTAGGTACTTTGAGTGGCAACAATCGGAGCTGATTGACTCGAACTGGACATGGCTATGACGTATAATAGGTATATTTGAAGCACTATTGCCTATGAAAAGCTTCTTTGCCACTCAATACATTATTTCAACTGCAAATATGTAAGCAAACTTGGATTTTATAAAACACGAATAATGTAAATTAATCATTAGTTATTTAAGTTGCTTTAAAAATTAAAGCATTTAACAGATTATAATTGCTTTTGGTCAATGTAGGTACCTACCTACCAAAGCCAATAACGAATAAATGAAATAAAATTCAAGAAACTATATGTGAAATTAAAGTTTCGGGATTTAAACTTTGGGGATTCAAACGTAAAAAGAGCTAAAAAAAAAGTTTTAAGCGCGATAAAGTCCCGTTGAAATAGTTAACTAAACATAAAATGCGTTATCTTGGTCGGATGTCTTGGTAACTAGTAAACCCTAGATAGCCATGATAATGTTGTTAGTAAATTCGTAATATATGCCAGTAATTAAGAATTTACCGATCCGATCCGATTTTTTGGTCCGATCTTGTATTGAGTACTGCTGCCACCTCTGAGATGGTTCTGCCAAGTATCAGCTCGAGGCTTTGGATTCAATTGAGAGACATGCTATGAGGCTCATTGGATATGACACTCTGGTGAAGAGTAAGCTTCAAAGTCTGGCGCATCGACGTGATGTTGCAAGCCTGTCGGTGTTCTACAGATTGCACTATGGGGAGCGTGCACAAGAAATACACAATCTGATTCCCCCATCACCTTTCCATTACCGTGCGACTAGACGATCGGCAAAGTGCCATCCTTTTATGGTTGAAATACCTCGCACTAGAACGAAGCGTAACGCTTCTTCATTTATTATAAGAACTTCTAAGGAGTGGAATGCCCTGCCCTCGTCAGTGTTTCCGGTAAAATATAACCCAGGTGTGTTCAAGTCAAGAGTGAATAGTTATCTACTAGGCAAGCGTGCTACACCTTCGACCACATCATCGCTTTCCATCAGGTGTAATCGTGGTCAAACGATTGCCTAGACCGTGATACAAAAAAATATAGTTTTTAGTTCTCAACTGTATGAAAAAGGTCACTTTAGAGCCAAATATTTCGAAATGGGAACCGATAAAATAACTGTCAAAAAACTTAATTTCAAATTACCTATGCAATGAGACCCCACTCGAAGGGATACAATTATTATTTTCTTCTTCTCGTGAATAGATAATAATATGAAGAGAGCCTCTCGAAAAAATAAATAATATTTTTTATATAACTCGTATGTAGTAGTTCTAAATATACTTATGCCAAAACTTATGCCAATTGTAATCTTTGTAGTCCTGATAGTTACTGAATAAAGTGTCTGTGACATTCAGACAGACGGACAGACGGACAGATGGTCGGATGGACAGACGGATGGACAGACGGACGCACATACGGACGCACAGATGGACGGACAGTGCAAAACAATAAGAGACTACGGAACCCCGAAAGTCTGCTCTCTTTTAGCTACGCTGATTTTGCTCTGTAACTTTGACTTGATTAAATATTTTCCGAATTGAATTTCGGTTTCCCAATATAATAAATTTATATAAAACGGAAAACACTTCACCTTATCAGCTAAAACAGACAACTTTCCGTCAAAATTCATGAAGTTATTAATGTAGACCCACCGCATCGGAAGAACGTGTTATATTTCACCAGATTCAGGAACATCAAAGCCCCTCAATTTCCAATTTTCAATAATCTCGGCATTTTTTCTCCGCTCGGGTGGTTTTCATTACGCAATGGTATGATTCCGCGGAGCTTTCCATGTGAACGAGCAATGTAGCCGGAGAATGTCTAAGTGAGTTTGGAAACGTACGGGAACTTGTTACTAGAGAATCTGACGCGACTTTCGTATGGGAAAACTTGCCCACTCACTTACCATTAAGCGAGTTTTGTTCGCAACTTATATGGAACCGTCTGCTGCCGCGGTGTGCAAAAGCAATGAGACGTATTTTGTGGAGACATACAACCAATTCGCGCTGTGCTCTGCAGAGCACACAGCCTTCACTTTCTTACTAACAGTTATTTTATATTCTAACATATAAGTAAGTGATAAGTACATTGTTCAATATTAACTTAACTTAAATGTTACTTATTGTAAGAAGTAAGTAATGTCTACATATTTATAAATGGTCACCTTTATAAAAGTTTGCAGAAACAGATACATTGTTTGTTCAACTGCACAATGTGTCAATGTGAGAAAGCCCCAAGTGGGGCTCGTCCCGGGGTCTCAAGAGCAGAGTAATTACGGACCTCCCACTTAGACCATGCATCACCTGAAGGCATGTCTTACTTGCCCAGTTTTATGTAACTTTGAAGCCCTCATGGGGTACCAGATCGGGAGATTGCGCTTGGCCTTTTGTCATTTTTCCAGGGAAAGTACTCTTAACCCTCAAATTTATTTTTACACACCCGCGGGGTTTGATTGAAAATCAGCGTCCGGAGGCTAGCACTGGACATTTTTGCTGAGCGCAGGCCCCTTTGGTACAGCCGCAGCTACAACATGTCACCTATTTTTTAGTATACTGATCTGTTTTTTTATTGTAATGTTATTTGTGCCAATAAATAGTTTTTCTTTCTTTCTTTCTTCTAACTTGACCGTAGCCTTTGATCGCCTCGGTTTTACTAAACGTTACGTGACAACCGCCGCAGTATAGCTTTTCGACAATAACAAACTACAAGTTGACTTCAGCGCGGGCTTCTATATAGTTTTTCATTTTTATATAGTGTTGAAAAAAACCTTTATTCAACACTATATAAAAATGCTTAAATAAAATTAAGTGGCTTTAACACTTGGCACTGATTTTCAGTCACAGTCCAGAGGGCGTGAGCCGGGAGTAGTTCCATGAATAATATAGCTATGGAGTAGTGACCACTCACGGATAATAGGTATGTGTGTAATATGCAAATAAATAATAACATTCAAATAAAACATATACATATATATATATTAGAACGTACGCATAAAACAAATTATATTCATATAAAATAATATTTACGTAACTACTACTATTTACTAATATTTATGTTCAAGAGGATAATAATATATTATTATATATAATAATAATTTAAGATTATATTGAGTAATATTTATATTAGTTAAAAATAATATAGAGTAAGATATAATTATTGAAATACGATGAACAAACAAGTTGATGAACTACGAACAATTAAAGAGCAAAAAAAGACATGTAAAAAGTCATTTTCAGCGGAATTAAGTAAAAAAGCCATTAAACTATGGCTGTAGCTGAAACAAGAAAAAATACATTCACAACGAAACATAAAGTAGATAATGTGTTTTTTAGGACGGTTGAATAAAAAAATAAAATGTCCTCATGCCGCATTTGCTCATCAATCAGGTGTCTTTAGAGCTGTATAGGAAAGAACTTAAATATTTCAACTTTCTGAATGGCGAGGGCAAATTATTCTAGCACTTGGACACCGCGTAACGAAACTCACCTTTGAAAGCCAACGTTCGTACGGTGACGCGGAAAGTAAATTTGCTTAGAACCATGTCTACTAGAACATTGCCTGTAACTGGAGACCCACATAAACTTATCGAACAGATATGAAGACTATTTGTAGTTGATGACGCCGTAGAGTAAAAAGCTAAATGAAGCTTACGGCGAGACTTCCCGCTCATTCAAACAAGGTGTCACATGGGTTCTTGGTGGAATTGTGAACCAAAATCTAGCACATGAATTCTGAACTCGCTGTATTAAACGCTTGGTCCGTGAGAGTAATCTAGGGCCAAAACAACGTCAGCGTAATTTAATTTAGAGAGAACAAGGGATTCGACGAGTTGTACACGGAGCTCTTCACAGAGATAAGGTCTCAGTTTATGAATTATTTTTAGCCTGTAAAAACAACTTTATACGTAGTCAGCTATATAGCTTTCAAGCCTTAGTTCAGCATCGACATATAAACCAAGATTGCGCGCCTAGTAAACTGATGTTCGCTTCCCAAGATCATAAACTTTGTTTTATTCGAGTTCAGCAAAAGACAGTAGGTCGCTGCGTCACCACCCGTAATAACCGGCCGTATGTCGCCTCACGATTATCGCCGAAGTGTATTCCGGAGGCGGCTCATTCGTTCGCTGGACGTTATCTCAGTCACGCGCCGCGTCACTTCGTTTGTCTGCCGGATGACATTCACAACTGTGACAATAGTAGCGTCGAGGGTTCGCAGGTTCACTTCTTCTTTGTCAGTTTCAGCGAATTTTTTGATTCTCGTTCCTAGTTTCTTTGAATTTTTGTTAATATGTTTGTTATTCTCGTTTCTTGATATTATTATGAAAGCACGTCGGACTTTTTTGATTTCAACGTACCTGTCTTAATTATTTTTTGAACCAAGCACGTGCTGCGTGTTGTCTGCCTCCACGCTGTTCGTGGAGGCAGACAATAAATAATCCTTAATAATAATTGGTATGTGTCCAAATTGTAACCCATATCATACAACTCGTAGGTACCCGTATGTATATATCCATTGGTAATATTTCATATAATAGTTTTAAAGATAAAATAAAGTTATTAAAGCTTATTCAATATTAGCTTTGAATATATAAATAATCAAATATTAGTAGTATTTTAAAAATACATTTTGAAAAACAGTGTTGAAGTTATTGTAGGACTGTAACATCCACAAATTCTACTACTGAAATTCAATCATCAGTTTTTCTCACTAATCAAATAACCTTTTTCAACATAAAATAACAAGGTAAAAGCCGCAAGCAAGAGATTGGCAAGGGGTTGGTGGATTGGGTTGGTGGGTGGTTGGTAGACACAAGGTAGACACATAAAAGCTAACCGAAAAGCCTTATCAACAAAGACCAGACCAAAACCTCCTCTAACCTTAAAGGTATTTCACCCAGGACATCTAGACTGTAAGATAACTATTTCGGAGTAAGGGTTCAAAATGTGTCACGACTTAATAATTCAAGAACAACTCGAGTTATTAAGTGGTGGTCCCAGTTTTAGTTTTACTAAGGCATCCTGTGGGGTAGGATTATTCGCTTTTACATTTTACCAAAGGATTTGTGGAAGTCGCTTGTACGCTATTTAATAGGTTGACTTTGGTTTTGTAGCAAGATGTTATTTTTGTCATACTCTGATGTTTAACGAAGGTTTATGTTAGTTTTCTAGGATACAGATTAGAGGTTTCTAAGGTATTCTAGGCTTTAGAAAATCCGTTTTTAGTCGACTATTAATAAAATAAAGCCTAGTTTTACTTAAATTATTATTATACTAGCTGTGCCTACGGCTTTGCCCGCGTGGTCATTTCATTTTCATACGTGTTATTCCAAGACCACATGTACTTAAAATGTACAATATAGGTACCACATTTCTTCAAAATTTGTTCAGCCGTAAAACAGTTTTTAAAAGATTGCTCGTCATCTAATATTCGGATTACCAAGTACCCCAGTTTTTAAGTCGAACAATGAAAACCGCATCGCAATCAGTCCTGTTGTTTTACATAAAGCGCGAACAATATACAGACATACAGACAGACATGATATAAAACAATGTTATATTCTTGTTCAGACAAACAAACAAAGAGACATGATTTAAAAAGTGTTATGTTCTTGTTCAGTAGCTTATTTAACTAATAATAATAATAATAATAATAATAAACACTTTATTACACCATATAAGGAACAAATACAATAACTTATTTGTTTAAATACGCCACAATGGGCGGTCTTATCGCTAAGAGCGATCTCTTCCAGACAACCTTTGGATGGACAGAAATTACGAATTAAAAAAAGGACGGTGGTGCAAAACAATACAATAAATCATGCAAAAATTACTATACCTACATATTTAATAAACTACATAAACCATACTTACTTACATAAGGTAAATAAAACTACAATACATACTTTATAGAACTATATATACATATACTTAAATATAATAATTAATGCCTAGCATAAATATATCAGTTAAAGTATGGTTACGCATGCACTGTATGCGCTTGGTAGCTTTTTCGCGCGTAAACAAGGTATTAACGTCCCAAAGACCATTTTTTTAAGGTTTGTTCATTTTTGTTGCCTTATTATAAGAATAGAATAGAATAGAATCATTTGTTATCTTAGATTGAACATACATTGCATTAAATATAAATAAAACGGCTAAAAACTCACGAAAAAGAAGTCGCCATTCCAACTTTAACCGGGATCGTGGGTGGATTATTCCTTCGGCGTGGAGACCAGTTCTTGATGCGACTGACGCTGGGTCCACAATGTGGGGTCATGAGCCGGACACAACGAGCGCAGTGTGCCAACTATCAAAGTTAACGGAAGTGAGTGACAGTAATAACTCCTCGACAGACAACGAAGTGACTGTGCAGGCCGAACATAGTCGAGCGCTGCAATCGCCGCCCACTGGGCCGCCCGCACCACGCACGCGTCGTCAGTTGCGTGCTGACGTTCGTAGCGCTCGCTTGTCGGCATAACACTCCCAGATGAAGGACTTCAAAATAGTCCGAAACTGGTCCGAGTATTTCCGATCTTCATTTTTGTGAGTTTTAAGCCGTTTTATTTATATTTAATATGAATATCACTCGCGAAAGTTTTCAAAATCAAATACATTGCATTGTTATATTTTATTTATAAAAATCAATGGCACAATCTATAGATTCGTCTGAACAACATGTTTTAAATAGTAATTTCCATAATTAAAAAAATCTTGTTCTATAATCACTATAATATATTAAGCGTAGCACTTTGGCAGTGTCTGGACGCATATTTATATGTTTAATATAGTCTTAATAAAGTAAATTATAATAATTCGTAATACTTAGTATAGTCTATTATTTATTTTGTGTAGTTCTTTAGTTACTAATGTATTTACATTAGGACTCAGTTCACGATAATTTAAAAGTTTCGTTAAGCATTTTTAAAACAATAAATCACTGTAAAGGGGCTTCATCAAAAATAAAAATGAAATAAAAGAACAATAAAGTACATAAGTCAATCAATGCATATTATAAATAAAAGTTACAATGAAATACCTACTCCAATTCATTATTTATTTTAAAACTACGATAGTCATTTGTAAAATATTCTTTGATATTATAAATCGTTTTATCTAATCGTTTTTAATCATAAATAAACATTTTACACTCGAGCAAAACGTTCTCTTTTAGAGCATTTGGTAGTTTGTTATATAGGCTTATGCCAATTACTTTCGGCGTTGTCTTTGTTAAATTTAGTCTAGTTTTGACCGGTACTAAAACGTTTTTGTTGCGGATGCTTTGTCTGGTGTTTTCACCGCGTATTTCAAATGTATGTATATTAGTTCGAACGTATTTTAATACCTCCAAAATATAAACTGATACTGATGTAAGAATGCCAAGACTTTCAAAATGACCTCTGCAGGATTTTCTAAACTTGGCCTTGACTAGGACTCTGATTGCACGTTTTTGCATTTTCAATATACGTTCATTCTCTGTAGAATTTCCCCACAGAATAATTCCGTAAGACATAATAGAATTAATATAAGCATAATAGACTTCTTTGAGATAGCATTATGTAGCTATTGGTCTTAGTTGTTTCAGGGCATAAATTCCTTTGGCCATTTTGTTGCACGTAGAGTTTACATGTTCTTTTTAGGTCAAATACGAGTAGTTTAACTGAATTTACGCTATTCAGAATATCTCCGTTATATTATATATTATTTATTTCACACAAAAAAAAAACAGAAAAAGAAATAATGCACTGAATGCACATCATACATAATGCAGTTTTCACTGGCTTAAATTGAGTTAAAACAGTTACAAAAAAAAAACTGTTACCTACATATTTCACAAAATTATAATGATTTCTTACAAATGATAACTATGTTTATTTATTAGGTGATAGTGGGTATCCTTTGCGGACAACCTTCATGACGCCTATATTGAATACCACAGAAGGAACTGCAGAGCACCACTATTACAATTTGCATGTCACTGCACGTAATTTCGTGGAGCGATGCCTGGGGGTGTTGAAAGCTCGTTTCAGGTATGCTATTTAAAAAAAAAACTGTGATTATTAAAGAATTAAACTCAAAAATATATATAAACAACTGGATGTAACTGTTTTCAGATGTTTGCTAGTTGCGCGTGCTTTGCAGTATAGCCCCATCACTGCAGGGAAAATAGTGAATGCATGTTGTGAGTTGCACAACATCGCCAACCGCAACAGAGTGCCCATGACGCCGCTCACGCTCGAGGATGCCGATATGGAGAGGCAGCGACAGCACCAAGCTTTGTGGTAAGTCTTACCACAAAGTTTGTCTCAATGTGCTGCATCAAAATATAACTAAAAATTGTACTGTGATGTTTTGATAGTTTACAAAATCACTTTAAAATTACAATAAAATAATAACTAAAACTAAGAAGCTCTTAAATTCTGCCACCCTGTAATAACTTTTTGCTTCATTGTAGGTTGAAGAGGATTTGAGAGTTGAAGCGGAGAGTTTGGTTGATGTGCAGAATCTACGTAACCGCCGTGTCAACTCTGAACTGCAAAGGGGACGGGCACTACAGCAGGCTGTTGTCGATAGGCTGTGGAGCGAGCGAAGAATTTAATATAATATGTAGGTAGTATGTTCACTCACATCATGACCTATAAAGTAATAAGAAGACATTAATATTACAACAGTAATTATAAACACAATAATTTTGTTCCATTAGGATTTTAATGAGCATTACTTACTGATTGGTAGGTAGGATTTGTAGGACCTCATTCACTTTCAGAAGAGTCAGTTCTTCTCTGAAAAAATATAATAGTTTCATGTAGTTTGACATAATGGACACCTGAATTATTAAGCACTAGGAAACTGTCTTTTTGGTGATGTCCTCCCATTTATGGCAATTTTTTAAGAAAGATAATTTAATTTCAAGCATTTCTGTATAATGAACTATAAACTACTTTTTCGAGTTGTGAACATATGTTATAAGAGGTCCGGTATGTTAAGACATGATACCTTAAAATGGATGGACAAAACTATGTAATTAATAATTTGAAATTACAAGAAGAAAATAAAAAAAAACAATATACATACTCTAGTTTGTGGCAAAGGTAGCATCATGCCCACAAGTTCGAGCAGCCTTTCTCCGATTGCCTCCATAGCTGTGGCCAGTCTGTTGGTGGCTGCGGCTCGGTCTCGGGAGGCAGCAGCATGCTCTCGGGTGGCTGCGGCGTGCTCGCGGGTGGCTGCTGCATGCTCTCGGGTCGCTTCGGCTTGCTCTCGAGTCGCATCGGCACTCATGAGTTCCATAGCATCTAGCCTTCCAGCTGCCTCATGCATAGCAAGGTCTTCCTCTTAGAAAAAATATATGTATTTTTAGTTAGATCTACATTTGAATCAACACTGTAACTATAAAGAAAAAACCCACCAAATACTTCCCGAGGACTCGTATGACGTCGACGTCGTCGTCGCCGTGGTTCAGCAGGCAGAGTCTCCCTCATGGGCTCAGAGTAGCCCACAGACACTGCCTGCCACCCTCTGCTGACCACAGGCTCTGGCTGCTGTTCAGCGTGGACTGCAGACTCTGGCTGCTGTTCAGCGTGGACTGCAGACTCTGGCTGCTGGCCTGTGTGCTCCATCGGTTCCATAACAACCAAAGATCTGAAATACACGTAATATTATGTTTAAAATACATTTTTTAATATTTTAACATAGATAACCGTAAATTAATTATAATTTACCTAACATCACTGCTTTCGGTCACTTGCTCAACCTCCTCCATACTAATATTTAAAATATTGTCCGGAATACTAAAAACTTACAAATAATGGGTAAGTGCATATCAAAATAATCTTATGTTATTAATATTTTAGTTTGTAAATTTTATTATGTTTTATCGACAGGATGAACATAAATTTAATTAAATAAATATAGGTACTACTCGACCAAGAATAAATGTGCTACGCTTTAGGGAGGGTACAACATAAATAAGATATAATATGGGGAGCATACTACGAATAAATAATAAGTCAGGAACTCTAATTCAGAAAAAAAAAACACATTAAAAATGGGCTACTTTCAACTTAAACGACGTATAATTCAAAATACGAATCACTTCCGAGGTTACAAATAGACATGCTTGGTGATTGGTTTAAATTCAGAACAAAAGCAGGGATTGGTTCACGCGCGTGCTGCAATGTCTGCTATGATAGCTGAGTCATAGCGGCGTGGACGATGTTATGTAATAAGTGGACCGGACCAAGTAACTGTAACCAAGTAAAAAATAAAGCAATATTATTGTACAATGTTCTTTTTTGGCTTACTTTTTACAATTCATTGAACTCTATGTCCCGCGAAATATAATTAATTTATTAAGTTTTTGTCTAGAAGACGTTCAAAGATAATCTTTCTTCGCGATGTAGTAAAGACGGATTCTGAGAAATTGAAAATGGAATGTCCTCTAATGGTATGCTGTTGCCTGTGAATTTTCAGCTGAGGTTCAAGTTCAGTAAATTCTTTTTATATATTTTCATATACAATAACCCAAAAGCCCGACACGTTTGGGTTATTGTTGCAACGGCCGTGGTTGCGGATCACTCTAAAAAACAACTCAATATGATCTTGGCTAAATTTATATGGTAAAATAAATTTCAATATTTGTACCTCTACTAGCCGTGCAAAAAGTAATTTAAAACTTGAAATACATAATGAGGAGTCCTAGAAATCCAGTTTTGGACTGAGTTTTGGTCACTGGTTTCAAAGAGTTAGTATATACTGTTACTCTTTATCGAATAATAGTATTCAAGTATTTTTTATTATGCAAAAATTTACTGACTTCATTTTGCATAGTATTGACCATCTCGGTTTGATAACGTATTTGAACATCTTTGAATATAATTATAATTTTGCAACTGCTTACTAGTGAAAAGTGATGCCGGACATTTTAATCTTGTATGGCTCCTGAACCACTTCACAACACATGCTGGCATGATGATTCACAGCTGTAGTTCACAATGATAAAAACTAAAACGTACGCGAAGATATGACGTGTGCTCGCTTGCATGAAAAATGTCCGACTGATGACGCGCTGGACACGACTTTTAAGACCCACCTACTTAGGCACGACTTTTGTTGGGTCATTTTTTTAACGCTGTTACATTTCCTGACTTATTACTTATTCGTAGGGAGCATAACTGTTTGCCCTTACGTCTATAGAACCACATTAACATTATGAAAAAATAACTGTAAATTGGTCGAGTAGTAGTTCACCCAAGTATTATGCAATTAAAGCCATACAACTCACATAGCGAAATTAATAGTGCTTGAAGCCTCCTGATGACCATCTCTATTTAGCACTGCTTGTTTTATGTTATTAAAAACATAAAACAAGCAGTGCATTAAACAGGAAAACCAATAAATAAAGACAGCAGAACATTTTTTATAACTTTTAACCAAAAAATTACAAGTATTTCTTAAAATCCTTTCCAAGCAGATAATTAATAAACAAAGAAAAGCCAAAACATAAAGACAGCAGAACATTTTTAAAACTCAACCAAAAAATTTACAAGTATTTTGAGAAAATCCATTCGAAGCAGGTTATTAATAAACAAGGGAAAACCAAAACATAAAGAATGGGTGTTAAACTATTCCATTTTAATGTTTCGAAAAACAGCTCACTTACAGAAAGAGGATTGTGTCTTACTCCAGGTAATGGTTCGCCAACATCACGCCCTAAAACTGTATAAAGGCGCTCCTGCAGCGGCGTCAATCATAATATTTTTGCTGGTCCACCTCCTAAAAACCAAGAATAGTATTAAGTGAGTACCTAACTGCACTTCAAGAGAAAGCGGCAGGGCTTTCTTAAATTATTTATAGTAAGGCACATCAACAATATTAACAGTGATAAAATGTTAAGCAATTGTATTAATCTTATTTCCTAAAGTGAATATTTATTAAAGATGTACACAGCCTTAAATTAGCAATAACAGTTATGACATCAAATAAGAAAAATAGGTTTCAGTAGCAGGAACAAACAAACAAGATTTTTTTAAGTCTTGAAGGAATGGGAAGTGCAAATATGTTCAACAACATCTACACAATCTATTAGAAGGTCACTGATAATATACACCATTGATGTTTATAGGGAGATATCAGGGTAAAATATTATAATGGATTGACATAGGAAAAATGTTATAAATTACCTGTAGCTCTAATTTCCCCTTTCGCAACATTTTTTTTTTTAAAGTTTGCTTTTGTACTCGATGTAGTACTGAAAAAAAGTACATTTATTCTATTGGAGTAGATACAAATTACCACAAAATTTAAGGTAGGTAAACAAAATAATAGAAATTATTCAAAGCATATTTATTTCTCATCGTTCGCCACAATTCCGGTGATCTTTGAACGCAGTCTGACGATACGCTGTTGAGAATACTGGCACATTCTGTCCAAAGGCGTTTCGCCAGACTGCGTCCCTCTTTTGATCTTGTACAACGGCCAAGCGCCAGCTCTGGATTTGCCTCCATAAAGTCAATAAGGGCTGACGTTTGGAGCACGCTCACCATCTATGATCCGAAAAGTAAATTATCATTGTTACCACGACGTTTAAACAACAACACAATTTTATCAACAAACAACACGATTTGAACATAAATACCTAGACAAATTGGACGGACCCGAGATTTTAATTAAACAACAAATTAAATTTGAAGTTAATTTTATTGGTCTTACTTTTGACAGTACAATTCAAGCGAAGATAAAATAATGACAATTTGTACTTAGTAACTTCCTTATATAACTTTTATAAATGCGTAGGCGATTTCTAGTACATTCTTCATTTGCAATAACAACTAAGTAGTTACATTTCTCATACTTTAGCAAGAAAAACATCTAAGTACATACATGCTTATTCAGCTATGCGCAATTAAATCAAATCAACATGTAGAGTACCTCTACTGCGCATTATTCATAGAAAAACAACATAAGTACAAAAAGTGCTTAGTTCGTACTTTCACAATCAAAGGCAGTACCTACTTGTATGATTAAATATGTCGCAATTGGACTTCGGTAAACAACGGTGGGTTTGTGGTACATATAACTACCTTGCTTCCGTATACAGCAAACACTATATAAAAATACAAACTAAACACTGTAACTTTACAACGAAAGTTATTTATTTATTATTTTCGATTTTCACCAATTTACCTAAATCACTTCGATTCAAATTCACCAGTGTCAGTCAGCACAAAGATTGTTATTTTTATTATTCTTAATATTTTAAAGGGGCCTATTCTGTTGACACAAACTTGAAGTTTTCATTTACTGTCCTTTTCGTTTTTCTATAGGCGTGAAAGTGATGTCAAATCATTTGTCATGGCCAAACGAATATGTAGACTATTTTCTGATAACAGAATTGGCACCATTGTATGGTCTGTCACCACAGACCTTTTAAAAACCCACAGACCGTGTGGGGTTTGTTCTTCCGTTCTTCCTATTTTTTTTTGGTATTATCTGTGCTAGATTTTGACGGGCAACACTCTCTTGATAATCGATGAGCCATTGAATCGACAGGCAAGTGAACAGTCATGGAAGCCATATAAAGTTTTAGCAGAATACCAAAGTTGTCATACATGATAATGGACAGTCGCTGGAATGGCATTTCAATGACATTTTATTTAAAATTAACAGAATTAGGCCCCTGCACGAATCGGGACTAAATCCTAAAAGTAATTGAAGAGTTTTACAAGAACTTATACACCAGTTTTACACCGGAGAACACTCCTAATGATGATCTCAGAGCATATCCTGTTGAATGCCGAGGTGAAGAACCACTTCCGAATTTGCGGTCGACCACATGAAGTCAGAAAAAGTACCAGGTGACGATGGAATCTTAGTTGAACTCCTAAAAGCAGGTGAAGAACCGGTGTTGAAAGTGATTGTGGACCTCTTCATTAAAGTACTACGTCTTGGCTATACGCCAGAAGCATCGAAAAATGCTGTCATCCACAAAAAAGGCAATTGTACTAATCTGGGTAACTATCTTCCCATAAGCCTTCTCTCCCAAACATACAAACTCTTTGCCAAAGTGCTGTGCCATAGACTGACCCGCCAACTGGATGAGCCCATTGAACAAGCAGGGTTCCGGAGCGGATTTTTACTAGAACACTGAGCCGTGTTTAATGCACTCCATCGCTGCCAGATCGACTCACGGTACGTGGATATCCTCCGCAACATGTACAAGTCGGTTACAATGCAGGTGCGGGTGCATGCACTCACAGACATGACTCTTGATGAGAGGAGTGCAACAAGGAGACACTATTTCTCCAAAACTTTTCACCGCCATTTTAGATGACGTTATGAAAAAGCTAGACTGGGACAAATAGGCATTAACATCAATGGTGTCTTCTTGTCGCACCTTCGGTTTGCAGACGACTTAATTTTGTTCAGTGACCAAATGCAAGATCTCGAAATAATAATGCAAGAGCTATACAATGCATCTCTTTAGGTCGGCCTCAAGATGAACATGTCTAAGATGAAAGTGGTGACCACTATCTCTAGCGGTACACTAACTAACATCATCAGTGGCAAATCGTTGGAGATAATGGAACATTATACCTATCTTAGACATGTTTTATCATCTGGCAGAGAACATCGCAGTAAAGAAATTTCGAGGCGCGTTCAGTTAGGTTGGGCCGCTTTCGGAAAGTTACACGACATTTAAGGGCTCGAAAGATACCGCAATGCCTGAAAACCACGCTCTTTAGCCGAATCGAATGCGACTTACACAGAGAGCCATGGAGCGTGCCATGTTAGGCATAAGCCTCAAAGACCGAGTCCGAAATACGGAAATCCGACGAAGGACCAAAGTCCCAGACGTTAGAGACCGTATTATTAGACTCAAGTGGCGTTGGGCAGGACATTTAGCGAGACGTGGTGATGGCAGGTGGAGTAGAGCCCTCGCAGAATGGTTGCCAAGGGAAAATAAAAGAGGAGTTGGCAGACAACCTGCCAGATGGGTCAGCGACATTGAAGCGGTCAAAGGAAAACTTGGATGAAGTTGGCACAGTCTAGAGACGAATGGCACAATAGAGTGGAAGCTTTTACCCAGTGGGTGGAAACAAGCTGACTATGATGATGATGATAGTGTAAATAATATTTAAAATAAAAGTAATAACTTGTATTTTATGTATGTATACTTATATTTTTATAGTTCAAAAATATTACTATACCATTATTATTTTTGGTGTTACTATTTTAATAATATTAGTTTTTAGTGCAACAAAGAGGTACAATAAATAGGTACAATCTTACCTTTCTACAATTTAGCATCGCAAATCATAGCGATATTCTGAATGTTCAGTGGGATAGTTTTGCCCATTTAAGTTGTTCATAGTAACTTTTCCTGGTTCCGTTTTTCTCCGCGTCCAAAACAATAGATGTACAGAAATAATCACATTGGTTCGCAGCACGATACGTGACTATTATTACACATATCATATATCAAACATGGTCTTCGCCAACGGAAGCTCACATTAGACAGACTGTATTTATATGATACGATGTTTTACTCTAATTTAATATTTTGGAAACTAAAGCTTTCTAACAATCGAACTTCCGTGAAAATAACTTTAAAGAGAGGGATAGGGACCGTTGTTCGATTATTGAGTAGCAACATTGCATGCTTTTTAAATTTCTGGTTTAAAAATCCTTCTTATATTACTATAATTAATACGAAAGTCCTTATGTATTAAAGTTTAGGAATGTTTGTGGCTACTTAGCTCCTTAACAGCTTAATATGTAAAGATCTAAACTAAAAATTTGCGTCTCACTAAAGAAGGTTTAAAAAAAATCGGTGTCTACGCCAACAAACAAAGGAATTAAGCATAGCAAATAGCGGCTGAATGTGCGTGATGGATAATTTGTGGTGTTTTGTGGTTAATACACAAGTTTTTCACAAAATACAGCATAATTAGAGAATATTCATTAAAACTCTAAGCTCTGATAGGCCTTTTTACAACAGTGACTATCCATACCCATATATAAAGTGAAATGTTGTCTGTTTGTTTATTTGTTTGTTTGTGCATTGCTTTTTTCGCGATAAATAGTAGTCCACGTGTACGAAGTCGCGGGCGGGAAAACTAGTTTATTATATTAGCACAGAACAACGATTTTAGTGTTTTAAGCCAGTGTGAGTGATAAACTCAAAATCATGAAACAATATCGCATCACAATGTATAAGCGTTCACTTAAACAGACTCCGTATTGACGTCACGTCTGAAACAAGATTAAAGGCCCACAGTTTCAATAAAAACATAACGAGGACACAGTGTGTAAAATGAAAGATTTATCTCCTCAAGCGAGCGAAGGGTCGGCACATAAATAAATTCATACACTCAATTGAAAGTCGAGGAGTCCCCAAAACCGCTTTGAGTGTTTTTAAAAGAAACCTCTCAGATATTCGATGTAAAAGCCTATTCAGTCTCGCGGTATTTGGCTATTTACTGTGCTACTTCTTTCTTCGGGCGGAGTAAGTTTGAGGTTGAATATGTCACAGGAATGTAGGTAGAGCTAAATGTGGTTATTTTTTCACGTATTTCTTTGAGGCATACTATTTGATATTAATAATGTGGGATGCTAGTTGTTTCTTTTTAATATGGACATATGTTTGCAATAAATAAATTAAAATTGGAATTAATGATGAAAGCAAGAATTGGATCGCGCTCTCAAAAGATGTTTATAATATTGGTCAAAATTTAAAAATCCCTGACCAAATAGATAGTGTTTATGTTCGAACATTAGAAACTGAACATTTCATTACGAACCCTAAGATTTTAGTTTCAAAAGTATCCGAGCTCCCTTTCCAAAAACAAAGCTAAGACTCATTTTGCTAACTATAGCTCTCATATGAAAAACCGCATTGAAATCGGTCCATCCGTATAGGAGCTACGATGCCATAGACAGATGGATAAAGGCTTCAAACTTTA
Source organism: Alsophila aescularia (assembly GCA_946251855.1). NCBI lineage: Eukaryota > Metazoa > Arthropoda > Insecta > Lepidoptera > Geometridae > Alsophila > Alsophila aescularia. Next base: position 44,420,846 of record OX276383.1, on the reverse strand, counting down.
GCACCCTCTTTTTCGCAATAGGTGTTTAAAAGCAATGTTGCTATTTACCTTTACCAGTGTGCTTAGCTGGTAATAATAGAAGATGGGAATTAAAGGCACTTGCACACCACATAGAACTGAAGAAAGCTAGCTTTTATTTTTTTTAAATCAGTGTATGTAATCATCATCAGCCTATATTTGTCTACTGCTGGACGTAGGCCTCTCCTAATGCACGCCATTGAGCTCGGCCTTCAGCTCTCCTCATCCATTTTCTTCCAGCCGCTTTTCGCAAGTCATCATTCCACCTGGCCATAGGGCGTCCGAGGCTACGTTTGCCTAGACGTGGGCTCCGCTCGAGAACTCGTCTACCCCAACGGTTATTGGTTCTTCGGGAAATGTGACCAGCCCGCTGCCACTTTAGCTTGCTTATCCTTAGAGAAGTATGGTATGTAATCACCTTACCTTATTTATTAATTTAGCCCGCGTAGTCCAAATGTGTAATAAACAAACATGTAACAGTGTCCCTTGTCCGTGGTCTGGCAGTAGAGCCATCTCACTTGAAATGGATCAAAGCGTAAACAAACTATGTGCTTTAGCCATAGAGTAGAAAGTGTTAGACACCCTTGTGAAAATTTTTCTTGGTAGAATTAACGAATAGATGAAAGAGATGAAGAATAAAAAAAGGAAAAAAAACACGACTGCCGTGCCAAAAACGAACTAAATAGTCAAAAACAAGAGCTATGTTAAATTGTTATTGCTGTCTGGGACCGCTCTGTCTAAGAGGTCAGAGTACTGCATTGATATTTTTATATAGCTTTTCTTAGTCTGCTTCTGGCAGGGCAGTCATATTATTAAATTTTTCTTATTATTTATTTTTATTAATTATAATATATATTTGTAATGTGTTCGTCAAGGCCTTCAATTTGATACCCATATTGTAAAAAACAACGGGTTTTTTTTTCTCTTTTCAAAATGGAGCTGTAAAGCCGCCATAATACAGTTTAAAAAAAAATAGCCTATGTTACTCGGAATAATGTAAGGTTTCTAACAATATCCAAATCTGATCATGATTTTTTAAATGTTATAATTTATAGATGAATAAATAAACTCACATACATACGAACATACCTTAATCCTTAAAACTTTTTTTCTTTTTGTTATCCTACGCTGTCCTACTGCTGGGCAAAGGCCTCCCCCATCTCCATCCAAGCATCCCTATCCATGGCCGCGTCAGACCAATCCCGAATAAAGGAATCCAAGTCATCACGCCATCGTTGACCTATGACCGTCTTCGGGTGTCCACAGGTGACAACTTGGTTGTAGGAGTTGTCAACCAACTCCTACCTGTGTGCATTTGGCTCACGTTAATCACCCGTTCCCATTTCAGCCTGATTGTGCTTTCGCCAACATCAGGTTTTCCCTTTTTTAGAGCGCAGCGTAGTGTTTGGAACTCTTGTCAGTTCTCTTTACTGCTAGCATGCTACGCTCCATTGCTCGTCGACAAACCTTGAGTTTGGACTTCAGATACTCGGTCAGTGACTTTAAAAATATTACACTCCTTTTTTGGACAGTCGTTTAAAAATAAGCAGTGTAAACACATCGCTCATAGATGAACAATAGAGCTCGAATATAAACTAATTAAAATTGACCATGCTGTTAAAGAGACTCTGGTGGATGGTGAATAAAAGAACGAATGGACTGTATTAAATAGTGCGGTGTCCCATACACGCGGGACACGCACGCGCGGTGCGGGTTTTTTTTAAATATATACAAGCACATATTAAAAAAAAATATAACCCTTAACTTCCCACCCCCCATTTTATTTCACACCCCATTTTTTTTCATATATTTTTTAAAAAAAATCCCCCCATTTTTTTTCATTTTCTAAGGAGCATCTCGATCACTTCTCCCAAAAAAAGGCAAAAAAGGGGCTATCTCTTTATGCCTTATTAGATCCGATTTCGATATGTTTTTTAATTGAAAGGTAGTAACTTTAAGTTGATCTCATAAAAATTTGGTGAAGATCTGATGAGGGTCTTTGGCCTGATGAGCAGAATAGCTCATCAAAATGCAGTAAATTGCTCACTTTTATGTTTCTACCAGTGAAATCAGCCCTTTACCTACTAGGCAGGGATTGATGGAGCACCTTGGTTATTAATGTTAGTTTTACAATAAGGTCACTAGATGGCGCTCCTGTGCAACGCTAGATTATTTGCAAAAAAGTTTGTACTCGCGAGGTCTACAGCTCACAGAGCCACTAGTATATTTTTTCTACGAATAAGTAATAAGTCAGGAAACGTAACAGCGTTAATAAAATGACCCAACAAAAGTCGTGCCCAAGTAGGTGGGGCTTAAAAGTCGTGTCCAGCGCGTCATCAGTCGTACATTTTTCATGCAAGCGAGCACACGTCATATCTTCGCGTACGTTTTAATTTTATCATTGTGAACTACAGCTGTGAATCATCATGCCAGCATGTGTTGTGAAGTGGGGCAGGAGCCATACAAGATTAAAATGTCCAGGGATCACTTTTCACTAGTAGTAGTTGCAAAATTATAATTATATTCAAAGACGTTCAAATACATTATCAAACCGCGATGATCAATACTATGCAAAATGAAGTCAGTCAATTTTTGCGCTAAAGTTTAATTTCTACTCGATGAAATTTTGAAATTAGCCTGTTATTTTTTTCACGCAGATGATTCATACCTAAGAAACGTCAACAGATTTAGGAGAATACTAAACAAAATGAACAAATAAACATTAATTAACGATTACAGTTGGTATGTAATATAGGTTCGGCTTTTTCGACTCATGGGAATTACAATAGCATTAAAAAAACAGTTCATAGTTTGATCGAATTAAAGCACGTTTAATTTTTCAGGCTAATAAAAATTCACCTTCTGGAAATTTTGAAGTGTTTGATTTACCTGAATTGCTCAAAAAAACAAATAATGCAAACCCTCAAGGAATAAGGCACAAAAACTTGTAAGATTTCACTATTATTTTTTGCACTTAATATTTAGGTTTGATAGGAATTTTTATTTTAGCTGTATATGTGTATCTATTTCAATTAGATACAGTCTATCATAGATTTGAAACTGATCTTCAATAAGGTTATCCTCCTGAAAACAACACCGTCATTACATTCAGTGTTGATATTATTCTCCTGAAAATAACCTTACCAACCAAGAAAAAGAACCAAGAAAAACAAAATTAAAAAATAATCTTATTTCAACCGAAGTGTTTAGTTTTGAAAAAAGAGAATCATGCGTTACGCCGATAAATATACCATCGTCAGATATTGAATCTGCTCTGAATACTCCTAAAACACACATTTTAAAGCAAAAACTAAGAAAAAAACTATTTTGGCAGTATAACGACTATCACAGATCAGAAATCTACAACGCCCAAATAAAAGATTAACTATGAAGAATATTTCACTTAAAATATTTTATCCCAATTGAAGAAAAATGGATTTGGCGATACTACAGAAAATACTGCATTGAATGATTTTTCGGACGATATAGTTTTAGCCCTTAAAAGGAAAAAGTCAAAAGTTACTTTGATCTTTGATGGCTGTGCATCTAACATCGCTACGGCTAAGATGTTGGGTTGCAATTTTGAAGACACAAACAATTCAAAATCGTTTTTTGACCCATCCTACCGGAAACCCAGCAGTTGTAATATTAGATCCATTTCATATGGTGAAACTTGTGCGTAACACATTAGAGGAAAAAGACACTCGTAGATAAAAACAAGAAAAAAAATTGTGTGGGCACATTTGCAGAAACTGAAAAATGTTCAAGATATCATTGGATTGCATTTTGGGAATAAATTGTCAAATCGGCATCTATACTTCCGAAATAATATCATGAACGTGAAACTAGCGATTCAAACCTTAAGTCAAAGTGTAGCTGATGCGATTAAGTTTGGTTCGCAACAGTTAAACATGCCTGATTTTCAAGAAACAGATGCAACTGTTAGCTTTTTAGAAACGTTTAACAACCTTTTCGACAAATTCAAGACCGACCGATACGGGTTTAAACACCCTTTTTCAGTGGTAGAAAAAGAAAAACTACATGACGTTTTGGATCAAAGCGAAAAATATATTAAAGGTCTCTAAATCAATATGCAGTCAAAAAAAACTCGAACAGTAAATGGACAAAGAGTAACAACATATACTAACTCTTTGAAACCAGTGACCAAAACTCAGTCCAAAACTGGACTTCTAGGACTCCTCTTATGTATTTCAAGTTTTAAATTACTTTTTGCACGGCTAGTAGAGTTACAAATATAGAAATTTATTTAACCATATTAAGCCAAGATAATATTGAGTTGTTTTTGGAGTGATCCGCAACCACGGCCGTTGCAACAATAACCCAAACGCCTGACAGTTTACGGAAATATATAAAAATAATTTACTGAACTTGAACCTCAGCTCTAAATTCACAGGCTGACAGGAGGACATTCCGTTTTAAATTTCTCAGAATCTGTCTTCACTACATTGCGAAGAAAGATTCTCTTTTAATGTCTTCTGGACAAAAACTTAATAAATTAATTATATTTCGTGGGACAAAGAATTTAATGAATTGTAAAAAGTGAGCCAAAAAATAATAATTGTACAGTAATATTGTTTTATTACTGACTTGGTCCGGTCCACTTATTGCATAACATCGTCCACGCCGCTATGACTCAGCTGTCATAGCAGACATTGCATTACCCGCGTGAACCAATCTCTGCTTTCGTTCTGAATTTAAACCAATCACCAAGCATGTATATTTGTAACCTCGGAAGTGATTCGAACTTTGAATCTTACGTCGTTTTGGTTTGAAGTAGGGGCACTTTTATTGTGACATTTGTTCTGAATTAGAGTTCCTGACTTATTATTTATTCGTAGTATTTTTTGATATTTTTTTATAAATATGAACTACTACTCATTTACCAAGAGTAATAAATTTTGTAAAAAAATGCTATACGGAAGGTTTCCTCCTGTGCTTTAAAAGTAGCACAATGTAACGTAGATAAACAAACATTGAAGAAATAAAAAAAATAAAAAAATAAAAAAATTGTGTGAATTCTAGTAGGGTTCCTCCAACATGAATGTACGCAAACTTCACACTACCGGCCGAGTAGATAAAATGTTTTTCAAACATCGGGAACGGTTTTCAAACAAACTGTGCAGTTTCAGGGAAGTGGAAAACTGTGTGCAAATAGACAACTTTATCTTTTTTAGTCAAACTCCGTTTCAGTTTTCAATTGTTCTGTCTCAAATTGTGCCCAACAATTTTGCCTTTAGAATAGATTTGTAGAAAAAATAGATAGATAAATGAACTCTTTATTGAAACACCACAATATAGAATATACTATTAATATAGTTAGTCTAATAAAAACATGCTACAATTGGTGGTTTTATCACCAAAAAAGAAAAAGAAGATTGCTAATCTACGTTCTCGTACGATCTAACACTAACGTAGATCATTTACTTATATACGTTTCTTTCCATGTCTTCCAAATAATCACATTTCACACTAATCTTTTATCTATCTATATCTATTCTTATAATAAAGCAATAAAAACGAAAAAGAAGTCTGTACAAAAAAAATATAAAAAAATGTTGGGCACTTAAAATAAACTACTGTACATGAATACAAGTTTTTTTTTAAACCGTGTCTAAGCTTTCTGTTTGTTTGCTAGTTTCTTAGTTTGTTTGTCTGTATGTTTGTTCGCGCATCACGTAAAAACTACTGGACCGATTGCGATGCCTTTTCCTTTGACTTAAAAACTGGAGTATTTGGTATCCTAATCCGATGATTAGATGCCGAGTAATCTGCCGAGGCTGAACGAATTTTGAAGAAATGTAGTATATTGTCCTTTTAGGTACTTTTGATCGTGGAAGAACACGTAAGGGCTACGCGCGGGCAAAGCCGCGGGCACAACTAGTATTATGTATCAGAGAAGTGTAGCCACTGTTGTAAAAAGGGCAATCAGAGCTTAGACTTTTAAAAATGATTACTATCTTTTTTGGGCGGAAAACTTATTTCACTTTTTTTCTTTTTTTTTTCTTTTTTTTGTTGGAAAGGATATGTGCTGTTGGTCTATAGCTGACCGCTACAGCGTTATTGGTGGGGCGGCCGGCGGGCGCAAAAGCGCTCTGCCGCAATGCGTGACGCAGAAGGCGCACGCCAAAGTTAAGTTTTGGCCACTTGCTCAAGGGCACCCAGGGGGTACGAACCTCGGCTTGGACATTGATTACTTGGGGAGTATCGCGATGCAGAGCTCTATACATTAGAACTGACAGTCCATACAAATCGACATGGAATTCATTAAAACCGATTAGTGCCATCTATCTATTATCTTTAGATGTATATGTTTGTTAATCCTTCACGCTCAAACGGCCGAACGGATTCGAATGAAATTTGGTACCAGAATTGCTTATATCCTGGATTACCCCATAAGCTACTTTTCATCATCTTCATCATCCATCATCAAATCGCGGGACGCAGCTAGTATTATATTGATCAAAATTGTATCGTTTATCGGCCTCGGACTACGGTGTACAGTTTTAATTAACTATACTGCTAACACACTTATGGGGTAGGTACGTCTTGTCAATAAGTTCCCGGAACCTGTCAATAGTGCTTCGTTATCAGCGTCGAGCCCTTTGTGATAGCTGTTTCTTGGCTTCACTCAAAGTTCCTATATCCGATGGCAGTAAGTCTATACGAGGAGCTTCATAGTGAAATAATGACGTGATATCCAATAGATTCAGGCTCTATTCTATGAAAATATTTTCTTGTTATATTGTTGCATGAAACCTTCAAGAAAGCAACCTATTGTTTCCTCGAATTGTATGACCAAAACTCGTTGGTGGTGTCCACTTTTTAATCAACTTCACAAAAGGAGACGGTTCTATGAACGACTGTTTTTTTTTTAATGGTTTCACCAATTTCTCCATCACTTTGCGGACAGATTATGAAATTATTTTTTGTTTGAAAGGAACCGCCTCCGGAGTATATACCTACAAATACTCCCGAGGCGGTTCCATTTTTTCGTCTCGTACAATGTGACGTTCTCAAAATGTCCTACTGTCGAAGAAAGACATATTATCAAGATGTCACGTTCAAAATATGTCACACTCGCATAATGTACCGTTCATATGATGTCACTTTTTGCGGTCACAGTCAATTTACAAAAGCTTTGATAGATTCATATTTGATGTTTTTTTAGGCCTGCTTAGAGAAAAATAAATACTTTATTTCAAAACTTGTGGTCTACAGAATTTAACCACGAAGACTAGAAACTGTTAAGTATATTTTTTTTTCATTGAAAATAATGTGAAATGTTTTCCGATTTGTTACATCGTCACAACAATTATTATCTCTATCTCCATAATTTTAAAATTTTGTATCGTTTTATTGAAATCGAACCGTCTTAACACTTGACTTTTTACCTCGGACTAACATTTACTGTGCAAGTGTGACATTGTGCGATAGTAACATTTTGAGAGTGTGACATTGTGCAAGTGTGACATTGTGCAAGAGAAAAAATAAACATGACGTTGTGCTAATGTGACTTTTGAGAACTTCACATTGTACGCCGAGATGTATTTTTATCACAATTGGTTCAGCTGTTTTTTAATAGGAGAATAAGAATTTCTGAACAGATTTGAATGATTTACTTTATTTAAGAGAGTAGACTTGCATTGTTATGTAGTCCCACATCAATTTCATCAAAAATGGTTTAGTTTTTTTATTAGTAGATCGATTTGATTTAGTGTTAATGTTGTTTCATATTTTCTCATATTTCTTTCATTTTCAGGTGAGATCGTGGTCAAACGATTGCGCTAGGCAATTGTTCAGTTGCATATAAATAAGTTACAGCAAGTAAACAATTTTTTGTTTTTATTTCTAAAGTAAGTTGACTCTAAACTTACTTGTATACATTATTAATATTATTTATTTTTGCGAAGATGTTAATATTGACCGTGAAAACATATTTTTAGCACTAAAATCTTTCTTCATTTCTAAAAAAAAGCGCTTTTACGATACTTTTGTCATCATCATCATCATCATCATCATCATGTCAGCCTTTAGAAGTCCACTGCTGAACATAGGCCTCCCTCAAAGAGCGCCATGACGAGCAATCTTGTGCAATCTCCATCCATTGACTTTCTGCAATGGCTGTCGTCGGTCCATCGTGTAAAAGTATAGGGAGACCCCACATCTCCCTATACTTTTATATGACTCTTTAATACAAAAGGTTTTCGATCCTTTCCCACTTTGGGGAGGTCAAACCATTTAGTATGTGTAGTATTCATTACACGTCATATGGTCACACGCTAGCTTTTGTGAAATAAATAAACACTTTACTCACTTTTTTTACGTAGAAATAGCTATATAAAATCATGGTTGAGCCACTGGTCAGGTCAAGTCACTGCCAAGCGGGTGCAGGTTGACAAATTGCGCCGTAGCACGGGACTATTTTATAACAGGTAAGTTATTGCATTAATAGAGGAGCAGTACATCATATACTTAAAATACCAGACTTAAATTACGCATGCCAATGTCCGTGTTTTCACATAATTGGAAATAATGAGAGCTTTAATCAAAACAAACGCATCTGTACATATCATGTTAGGTATAGATTTTTATTGTTTTTCTTCAGTCAGCGGATTTCTTGTGATTAAGGTGTTTTCTTTCCTAGTCTACAATCAGCTAATGTGTTTTTCTGGCTGTATGGTGCATTAAGATTCTCTCAGAATACTACGGAGATGAGTATGGTGACGATATACATTTCCATTTAAGTTTAAAATTGTACTTTATTTAGGATTAAAAGAAAAAATATTTACCATACTAGGTCACTCATATTCCATCTTGTCAGTCCATCCAACTATCGTAGTTTTATTTTTGAATATTATTGGTAGAACTTAAACTGCGTGCTTCGGAGGGCACGTTAAGCCCTCGATTCCAGCTGTTATTGATTATTAGCAGTATTTAAGCCATGTCAGAGGCCCTCAGGCGGTCTGCCAAACTCTGACACCAGAGGCCACTACCTCATACAACAAACAAACAAACTTTGGTAGAACACTATGTTTTATACTCAACCCATCATCAGTGATAGTATCAAGCAAATTGATTTCCCTTTATTTATTTCAAGTTGAACACAGATTTACGTGTAGTTTGTGCTGCAGCAGCAATTAAAACTTGGAACGTGTGCGCCCATACAATGAAGTACCTACGTGATGTGTAATATGGCTTGGCTTATTCACCTAAAGGCAGTAACAACAATGACTCGAAATAATCGTGTCCTGAAACCGCGGTCGCAGGCGTTTTGAATAAAATATTGCCTGCTACAATTTTGGGTGTTGGTACCAAATAATAATGCAGGACGCAGATATGACAGTTGTACATATTTCATTACATTATATATGAGCGTGCACACAACATAGCCTCGAGCGTAGCAACCCAGCACTCATAGCTTTCGTAGCGTTTGCATCATTCAAGTAGTGAAACTTTTTCGGTCTGTAAGCTTTCGTTGTCACTGGACGTTACCACTTCCTAGCATTCCCGCTTGTATTCTGATCTTGCTTGTTTTGTTGATCTGCTATTTAATCAGTTTTCATTTGAAAAAATAAATCGCAGATTATTTGCGCATTTTACAAAAATATATTCGGAATAATATAGTTTCGATAAATGCAGTTTTCTTTTTAGTCAGGCAGTCACTCCCATTTTTTAGTAATTTGCGTGCAGAATAAAATGCAGTGCCACGAAGAACTTTAAGTATAAAATCATGCGCGTCACTGCATTTAGCGTGTCACCCTGAAACATTGGTTTTAAGTCTCATTCCCAGAAATTTCGCTGAAAACATTGACTTCGAACAGGAACATAGAAATATTTGCACTTGCTTGGCGTTTGAAAACCTGGTAAATATTTTTTTACTGTTGATAATACTGTTTTACAAATTATGCTCTAATAAAGTTATTTTTATGAAGAGCTAAGCAATCGTTTAACCACGATCTCACCTATGGCAATGATGTGGTATAAGGTGCAGCACGCTTTCCTAGTAAATATCTATCCAATCAAGACTTGAACACACCTCGGTTATAAATTACTAGAAGCATTGATGAGTGCCGAGCATCCCACTTCTTTGCAGTCCTTTTATAATAAATTAACTGTGCCCTCGGCTTTGCCCGTTCGGTCATTTAATTTAATAGTAGCCCATACGTGTTATTTCAGGTCCAAAAGTACTTATAAAGTACACCATAAGTAGTACATTTCTAAAAAATTTGGTCAGCCGTCAAATAGTTTATTATCGATTACTCGGCATCTAATCATCGGATTAAGATACCAAGAACCCCATTAGTTTTTATGTCAAGCACTAAGCTATCCAACAGTGAAATCCGCAGCGCAATAGGTCCACTAATTTTTACGTGATGTGGGAACAAACATACAGACATACTAACAAACAAAACGTCAGACACGATTTAAAAAAAAAACTCTTTTAATAGCTTATTTTAAGTAGGTTAATGTTATACCTACCCTACTTAAAATAAGCTACTGAAAAAGCCTAGCCACCTTAGTTTTTTTTAATTATCCTGATTGTACAGACTTTTTCGACCTTATTGCTTTATTATGAGCATAGAAGATGAAGAAGCGTAACGCTTCGTTCTTGTGCGTGGTATTTCAATCATAAAAGCATGGCGATTCGGCGATAGATAATAATACCGTACGGTGATGAAAAGGTGATGCGGAAATCAGATTGTGCATTTTTGTGCACACTTTAAAATGGAATTTTAATATCCAGAAAATTAAACTTAATTCTTAAACTGCAAATAGCTGGTTATGTATCAGATAAACTGTTGATACACATTTCTCAACTTTAAACTACGAGGTGTCAAATTAAATTTACTTTCAAGTAAATAATTTAATAACAATGAAAGTCCTCGCACCTTCCGGAGGTAAACAAGAAAGGATGTTGACGGAAGAAAGCTGGCTCTTAATTCTTACTAATTTGTAATTTATGAAAAGTTAATTATCCGAAAAGGTATTTTCCGGGTTTCTGGTAAATTAAAATTCCGGAAAACGTGCAATTTTGCTCTTTTAGGCTTATGGCTACTTCTGGTCACGGAAAATAAAATGTGAATTCATCTGCTTATTAATAATTGTAGTCTTGGTCGGCCGGTCGCCATCGTTGTAACACGACGAAATAGATGAGTTTACAAACCTTACTAATAAATGTATTATTGCACAAATCTGTTTAGTATACATGTTACCGGCAGATAGCCTAATCCGCCGTTTAATTACCGCCTAAACTTGTGATTAAATGATGCCATTCAAGTAGGTCTGAATGATATTCAGCCATTTAATCCAACAGCTAGGCAAATGATTTTGTATTGATCACGTTGAACTACTTACCTAGGCTATTCATTTAAATATTGTTCCACTTTCTGCAAAGTGGCGCTGAAGCCATACACTGTCAATATATGAAGTATCGCTAGCTTGTCTGTGGTCAAGATGGCGTCGGCAAGCAACAATATTGTTGGTGTTACTCACAGTGTGATTGCATTTACGCAAAAAATGATACAATGGAAGAGTGTAGTGACAAAAATAATGTGAATTTAGCTGTGACTCGTCTGTTTGCAATCTACTATGTTTGATAGAATTGCGCCTATAAAACTAGGTAGGTTAGTTAGGTTGAACATGAAACTGTTTATAAATATTTGTCTGTTCGCAAACTAGTATTTTTGATACAATTGCGTATTTTTTTGTCACATGATCATCCTATTATATGAATGGCCTAAGCAATCAGCCAGCCAGTTCATTAAATGTCATACTCCTGAATATTATTCTGGCCGTTAGTTGAATGGCATCATTTATTCACAAGCCTAGGCATTTAATTAAATGGCGGATTAAGCTATCCGCCTGCGACATATACATATACTTTAAGTGGTGTAACGTTATAATATACGCCTAGTAGTAAACGCGTCTTAATGCCGATCTAATTGGATCACTAATTCAACTTCATTTCAAATGATTCGCAATAGGGATGTGGCATATCATAAAGTAGGTACCTATGTTTATAATTATGTATTGTAGGTATGTATTTACTCAAAGGCCTTGCAAAGGCATGTGTTTATCTAGGAAATTCTACAATTTAGCTCAACGCTATTGTTACTAGTAAAACTTTTATTTTAAGTAATATTCATTGTTACTTTGAGCAGTCTCACAAATTTCACAAAGTAAAGCATGTGCGATGGAATGACGTTAAACATGCAACACACACTAAGCCTTACTAAGCAGCCACTGCTCTATTTAGTTACTCGCCAGAATTGCTAAACAGTTTAAAATTGTGAGATCTCGGGTAATAATTTAATGTTGTTTTCGCGATGCATTATTTAGCAACTATTCCGATCTAAATGATACCATATAAGGCCGCTCACGAATCCATCAGTCCATCTATCTGTCTCAGGACTTTTTTATTATCGTTTGTGGGATACTGTGTTTTATATGAGGTTTTTATTTGCTTATTGTACTAAGAGAGTACAAAAGGAGGACTTAATGCTAAGGCATTTTCTACCAGTCATCAACCTATGGTACCTGAAAAGAGATGTAGGCGTTCGAAATAAAAAAATAACACATTTTTTTTATTTTACTGCGAAAAATGTTTATAGGTATATAGCGGTCGAATTAAAAATACTTTACAACTGCATTCAATCCAACATCGGCGATGTACCAACTACCATTGATTTCGCTTTATTAATTTCAAGCTGAATACAGAATGACGTATAGTTTGTGTTGCATCTACAATTACAACTTGGAACGTGTGAGTCCATAAAGTTACGTACAACCGTTGCTCGTTGAGGCATCTTATGGACCAATGGGGAGGCGAATGTGCAGCTATGGACATTTACCGGCTAATGTGAGAGTAAAAACAAGAGGGGTTCAAGATTGAAGAGCTTCCCCTTGTGGCTCCTAATATATTGATCCCCAAGATTCTAAATACAGAGCAGCCTGGGCAGCTGTAGCTTGAGTGCAATATCCCTGGCACCATAATGTTTAACCAAGGCAGCTTATCTCAGGCACAGAATAAATAAAAGTTATCTCACAGCTACATTTTTTCTTGAACGTGCAGGTTGTCTGGTAAAAAAACCACTCAGCATTAAGTCCTCCTTATACATTGTATTTGTGTGCTAAAGAATAAATAAATAAACAACGGCAACGGTTTGAAACATAGAAATGAAATAGAAGAATACTCTAAACAATATTTATTAAAGGTTTATTGTCATCTTGTTTGTTTCAATTAAGCCAGGACCTCATTTGGGGACAAAGTTGCTATGTTTGTGTCATTGTGGCCACAGTATTGTTCTATAGAGCAGTGGTTGTGGGACCTATTGCACGTCTCCTTGAGGCTAAATAAAACGAAGTTTAGCGCGTCCCACATTGTTACCCAAATGACCACAATGCAACATTGTTCGTAATTGGACACCTAGTTTTAATTGTAATATTTTGTTCTACAGAATAATATGTCTGCATTTAAGTTTAAGGAAATAAACGACAATCGAGCCGCAAAAGCAGAACTTATCGTTTCTGTAGGAACAAAGGTATCTAAGAAGATTCAAGGAACGTCGTATCAAGGAACATACGGGGTCTACGCAGCCAAACAAACGAGTGAAGCATAGCAAATGGCGGCTGCGTGCGTATGTGTGCGTGAGTGAAGAATTTGTGGTGTTTTGTGGTTGAAGCACAATTTCATGACAAAAAACTGCATTGTTTTTGATTTTCCGTGAGAACTGGACAGAATTTACACAACTAACAAGGTCAATATCTTGCTAGGATATGGTGGCCGCTTGGCATAGCATGGTGTAAGGGTATGCGTGAGGCTCGTTAGTACAATCGTATCGGCATATCGTGGGTGCTTCACTTTTGATTTTAAACAGTCCTTGTTGTGGATATTACTAGCTGTGCCCGCGGCTTTAAAAGTAGCCCACACGTGTTATTCCAGGACCAAAAGTACCTATAAAGTACAATATAACACATTTCTTTAAAATTCGTTCAGTCATCAATTAGTTTTTTTTATCGATTGCTCGGCATCTAATCATCGGATTAAAATACCAACTACCTCAGTTTTTAAGTCAAACCCTAATCGATTCAGGAGTACAAACAAACATATTACGCGATTTATAAAAATGTTATACCTATTTTTGTTCAGTAGCCTATTTTATGTATCCTAGTTTTTTTAGATTATCTTTATTGTGCAGATGAAAACATATGCACAATAAAGATAAAAAGATACTCACTGCTTTATAATAAGTATAGATTATAACAGCTGCATTCAGTCTTTCCTTTTGTTGAGTCTTTTATTAAATAGGGGTATTTTTAATGTCTTGGCAGAATGTGGTCACAAAATGCCAACCTGTACATCAGAGAAAAAAAATATATTTAAAATGTAACAATGGCTCCTCTTCTTATGTTGAGGATAAAATCTTAACAATTTTAATAAAATAGTTAAAATTACAGTGCCTTATTATTAAGTGCTACTTCAAGCGTTGAATAACATGTTTATGATGGCGTGTTGAGCCTTTAAAAAAATATTATCGTTTTTGCCCTGGCTGTTTTAGTAAAGCACACCAACTACTTAATTTATTCATTAAACGAATGAATAATAAAGAGATTTCTAATATATTTTAGATAAAAATACTTCTGAAATATGAGTAAGGTGACCTTTAAGCTAACCCTACAAATTAACGACACAATGTGTGATATTTATTCATCTTCTTTCTCCTGGCTGTTATCCCTACAAATTTGGGGTCAGCCCTCCTAGTAGGTATTTCTCTTTTGTTGTGTTGCTTGCTATCATGTCTTTTAAAATTGCTCGTAGCCAGGTCGGTCGGTGGTGGTCGTCCACGGCCTCTTTTCTCGTCTTCTATATTCATGACTCTTTTAGTCATCTCGCCTCATCATATGTTCGTTCTAGCGCAAACGATTTTCACCAAGTTTCTCTTGTACCTTGGCGACTTTAAAAGTACCACGGATATATTCGTTTCTTATTTAACCATTTTCGAAACTCCACCAGACCAGCTTAGCATCTACATCTCTAGTGTGAATTATCTGTACATCCAACTTCCTCATCAGCCAGCACTCAGATCCATATAGTAGGGAATAGGGATAGCCCTACTGCCTTTTTCTATACATTGTCCTTGACTTAAATTGGCATACGGGAGTCGCATAGGATGCCAGAAAACGATCTCCATTTCAGCCAGGCTGCATATTTTCTATTGTGTATATGTCTCTCTCCACATAAGCTTTTGGTGCTACAATGGATCCTAAGAGTTGAAGAGTTGAGAGTTTTGATAGTTGGACATGGTATAAAACCCACATTAGCTTCGGAAAAGTCGCAATACATATATTCGGTCTTCTGTCTACTGACCCTCAACCCTCTCCTCTCCAAGGACTCCTGCCTTACCATCAGGCCTGATAGCACTTCTGCCAAAGATTCGACTATAAAAGCTCTAAGAAGAATGTGTGATATTTATTACATGTTAATAATCTTTTAAATTTTAGTTCGAGGCTTATAAGGATTTAAAACAGTAATAGTAGTACCTATACTTTTTTTTCTTACTTCTAATAAAGCGTAAGAAAGTCTTGAGAAAGAACTTAATTTATAAAAAACTTGGTCTGAGGGACTTCAAATAAACTACTGATGAAAAATATATTAAAATAAACGTATGTTTGTATCTTTGTCTGTCTGTTTGCGCTTTACATAAAAAATATTGCTGTTGGATAGCCTAGGTTATGACTTAAAACTAGTGTAGACGGTATCTCAATCCGATGAGTAGTAGCCGAGGTCTCGATTAAACTTATTTGACGTGTGAACGAAGATAGGATCCTTATAACCCAGAAACCTGACTAATGCAAAAATGTGGGCATAGTACTTATTTATTTTATATTAGCTGCGCTCTGGGATTTCATCCCCGTGGAATGATAGTAATGAAAATTATCTCTATGTGTATAATTTAGATTGGTCACTACAAACTTGTCCACTTTGACACCTGTCACTTTGACACCTGTCACTTTGACACCTGTCACTTTGACACCTGACACTTTGACACCTGTCACTTTGACACCTGACACTTTGACACCTGTCACTTGGCATGTCATTTTGACAATTTCTACATAAAATGCTTCAAAACTTTATGATGTTTCGTCAAATTTGATTCAAACAAAAAATGCTTAAATAATGTTTATTATTTTCCCTTGTCAGGATCAAAGGGCCTATTTGTCATAAGCTATCCTGGTACCATCATTCAAATCCGTTCAGCCATTTGAGCGTGAAGGAGCAACAAACATACACACAAACGCATGCACACTTATAAACATCACACACATACACGCACACAAACACACGCATACAAACTTTCGCATTTATAATATTAGTGTGAAGACCACTGTTCAAGTCTTATGGATCATACCATTATTTGCTTAGCTTGTGTAAGTACCCAGCCTGGAATGGTATTGGTACTACGAGTATAATGCCATTCCGTAGTACTCATTCCACACACCAATCCAAACATCAAACCTTGTACGCATACATATCTGACGTGCTATACATATACTCGTATCTCTCCTATTTGATTAGGTTTATTGGCATCCACATATTTGGTAGGAAAATACACGCTATGTTCTTTGATTTTCTTTGATAAATATTGTGAAGGTTTATACCGATGCAGCATCAAAGGTATCAAATAAGCTTAAGGATTGGATTGAAACATGTTTCAATCACAGGTAAT
Organism: Alsophila aescularia; assembly: GCA_946251855.1. Taxonomy (NCBI): domain Eukaryota; kingdom Metazoa; phylum Arthropoda; class Insecta; order Lepidoptera; family Geometridae; genus Alsophila; species Alsophila aescularia. The sequence goes on along the minus strand of OX276383.1, from coordinate 44,404,080 downwards.
GTTTATTATGTTTTATTATAATTCTTTTGACGTGTTTTTTATGAGTTTTTTTTTGTATTTTGATGAATTTTCTAAAATTAAAACATGATTGTAACTCAATTAAATGACTTATGTTATACTCGTACTAATAGAGATATAGATATTCAATGGAATGCTATTTGTCACGCCTGCATTAAGTAAACACCATTCACATACTAGGTACTAGGTATATTAAACAGGTAAGTATGTACATGTTTTTGTTAAATTAAGTTTATTAATTGTATATTTCTGTATTGTGGTGTTTCAATAAAGAGTTCATCTATCTATCTATCTATCTATATACTAGGTGTTTCCTGGTGCTCTCTTCTCTAAAGGGCGTATTTTTGAAGCACCCGTAGAGTCAAAAGGGTATTTCCATTTACAGCGTAAGATTTAACTCTATTGGCACATGAAAGGGAAATTTTGTTTTAATCTCAAAGCATACCTACATAGTTTATTTAAATTTTATTGATTTGATCTATTTATAATATTTTATGTAAATCTAATTAAATAAATAAATACAAATACATTTGGGACAATTCCACACCAATTATCTAGCCCCAAACTAGGATAATACCCTGTACTATGGGCACTAGATAACGGATAAACATACATAAATACGAATATCACATCCATGACTCGGAAACAAACATTTCTGCTCATCACACAAATGATTGCACCTTGCAGGATTCGAACCCACGACCGTTTGATTTCGTTCCCAGGGTCACTAGCCAATTATTCATGAAATGCAAATTTTGACTTGTAAAAGTGCTATTACTTTGCCTATTTACAATAAAATACTTTTACTTTGACTTCTACTTTAATATCACATACGCCTGTTATCCACACTCCCCACAAATATGTTAAAGTGAAACGTCTGTTTGTTGGCTTGTTTGTTAGGAGCACTTTCACGCCCAAATGGCTGAACCGAGTGTAATAAACTATATAATATGTATAGGTGTTGCACACTAAAGGCACAGAATAAATAATAGCTATGAATAACATTTTAATCGAGAAAAAGTGTCAACGCGGGAAAAGTTGCGGGGAGCAGCTAGTATTATTTATAAACTATATCTATACCTATATTATACTAGCTGTACCCACGGCTTCGCACGCTTGGTCCTAATGTGCTATTCTAGGCCTAAAATACCAATATACCAACATTTGATCAAAATTTCATCAGCCGTCAAAATATTTTTATAGTTTGCTCGGCTTCTTCTCATAAGATTGAAATACCAATTACAACAGTTTTTATGTCATACCCTAATTTATCCAACAGTAAAAACCACATCGCAATCAGTACGTCACCGTCACTTTATCAGTTAGTAGTTTTTACATGATGCGCGAACAAAAAACATACAGACAGACAGACACGATTTTTTTAAATGTTATTCTTGGTTAGTACCTTATTTGAAGTACCGTAGACAATATTTTTTATTATCTTTGTACTGACTTTTTCGTACTTATTGCTTTACTAGCTGATGCCCGCGGCTTCGCACGCGTGGTCATTTCTGTACGTTTAAAGAACTCTTTGTGCTATTCCAGGACTTAAAATACCAATATACCAACATTTGATACTACAACTACAAAATATTTTTATTTATTGCTCGGCTCCTACTCATCGCGAATTGTGATATAAAGTACCCCAGTTTTTAAGTCAAAACATAAGCTATCCAAAACTGAAAACCGCATCGCCAATGGTCCAATAGCGCGAACATACATACATACAGACAGACAAACAGACAGACACGCATTTTTAAAATGTTATATTCTTGTTTAGTAGCTTATTTTATGTACCCAAGACCATTTTTTTAAATTATCTTCTTTGTACAGACATTTTCGTTACTATTGCTTTATTATAAATATAGACTAGCTGTAGCCGCGGCTTCGCACGCGTGGTTATTTCTCTAGGTTAAACGTACTTTATGTACTATTCCAAGACCTAAAATACCAATATACCAACATTTGATCTAAATTACTTCAACTGTCAAAAAGTTTTTATCGATTTCTCGACTTCTACTCATCGGATTAAAATAAAAAGTACACCAGTTTTGAAGTAAAACCCTAAGCTACCCAACAGTGAAAATCGCAACGCAATAAGTTCAGTAGTTTTTACGTGATGCGTGAACAACCATACAGACAAACAGACACGATTTTTTTAAATGTTGTATATATGTTGTTCAGTAGCTTATTTTATGTACCACAGACCATTTTTTTTTAAATTATCTTCTTTGTATAGACTTTTTCGTTCCAATTGCTTTAGTATAGATATAATTTTAAGTATAGATATGAACTACTTGGATTCTTATTATTTTTGAGTAACGGTTAGGTTAGGTTCGAATAAAAAAAAAGAAAAAAAAAAGGTAGACATTACACGGGCGGGTCTGGGTTTATCCATTAATAGTTGCATAGTACTAGCTTGCATGCTACGCGCTGCTTGTTTTGGATAAATCCAGGCCTTCCTTACTCGTCCCAGATGGGTAAGGATGCGTTGGTCTTGGGGGAGAGCGCAGGTCGTGTAGATCCCCAAGGCAAGTCTGGTGGTTATGCACATTGTTGACCTTCTGTTGATGATGTGTTCCTTCTCGTAGTTGCCGCCTGTTTTCTGTTTATTTCCTTCAGAAATAGACGTAACTGAAACCACCAGGCGCCTTGTTGGCTGCTTCTCCGCGTGTCCCTCTGATGAGCAGAGGGCACAGTAGACGAAGGTAAGGGGGTCCGGGTTACTACCTCTACTACGGGTTGCACCTCTGCAAAGAGCTTTTATCTTTGCAGGGGTTCTCAACCTTTGGACGGTGGAGGTCTGGGCATTATTTGCTCAGACGCGTTTGTGGGGTCACTGGTGGAGAGTCGGGGAACTCTCCATCGGCTTGCACGGCCCCACAGGTCGGTATGAGGGGTGACTTTGGTGAGCAAGGTTGTCCCTCCACAGGCGGAGAGGCCCGATTGGGCCTGCCACTGGGGCAAGATGGTAGAATGCTACCGCGACCCCATCTTGCCCCACCTCGGTGGAGGACTGCTCACCATGAGGTTTTAGTGGGTAGGACGGGCATTCGCCCAGTGAGTCCCACATAGCCGCTGGGCCCTGGCTCAGTGGTATGCGTAAATGCATTTCCCCATGGAAAAAAAAAGTAGACATTACAATTAATACATTTTTGGCTAAGTTTCGGAGGTGTCATGGTTGGTGTTTACCCCGAAATTTGCATTAAAAATTGTATGGAAAATGTCACGTTGTATCCAGGTCAGTTATGCATGTAGAACCTTTTCCTTCCATTACAGAAAGGCTTACAGTTTGATCACAATAATAAGATTATGATTAACGCCTCCTCCCTACAGCCTGTCGCAACTTTGTGATGTGTTTTGAATGAATTCTCTCCTAACTGAAATACTTAGGCTATACTGAAAGCCCAAGGTTTTTTATTCTGCCTAGATTTCGGACTTTCTATTGCGATAGATATATTTCCCTTCGTTTGAAATTTATATTTTTTCATTATATCACAGATAAAAAGTAAATCAAACCAAATTATTGAGTTCAAGAAAATGCTCAGTAACTCATGTAACTGCTCAACAATGTCAAACTACCTGGTGCGTGTTACGCCTTACAATACCTGCAACCTAAGCGTGTTACGCTGTGTTAGCGCAAAATATGTTGAGGATATTTTGGTCGTGAGTCCAAAGAGAGCAACAGAGAATTTTACTTAGATTGTAAAACCTTTTTAGCAAAATAAGCAATTTAAGCAAAATTCTCATACATTTAAAGTGTTTTTGTACACTTACAACACTTTAAATGTATGATGGTTTTATTTAAGTAAAAAAAAACATAAAATTAATGAAAAACACAGTTTTAGTTCAAGGGTGCGTTCACTTACTACGTTCGAGGACGCACGGATCATCCGCGCGATCACTCGAAATCGTTCACGGTGTCTGTCCTGGATCACCCGAAAAATAGTAGGGGAGGGGAGGAATAGCATGAAACTGACACTTGACAGTTGTCAGTTCTATATGGACGTCCAAAGTCGTTCACTAACACCGGGTGATCGGCGATGATTCGAGCGATAATCGCACGGATGATTCGAGCGTAGTAAGTGAACGCAGCCCAAGACTCGCTACAAGAAGGTTTAATAAAAGGCAGAGACCATATTGCCAAATAGAAGAGACTCAATCAAGATATTCCGTTCCGCTTGTACGCCTCACGCCTCACACTTACACACTGATATGCCGATATATCAGAGTAAGATCTCAAACTTGTTAGTCGTGTTAATTAATTGAAGTTCTCAACGAAATTAAATAATAATGTAATCTTATGAATGATGAAATCGTGTATCAACCACAAAATATCCACTCACGGAAACATACGCAGCCACCATTCTTGTTTGTTTGGCGCTGTATTCTCCGTCTTTTTTTTACCTTCTTGACTCACTAAGGAACAAAATGAAATATTATCATATTCACCATCGCGATTATCATACAGCAGAGGTACATAGGCCTCCTTAATACACAACAAAGAGCGGTTGCTTGTTTGCATCCAGGGGCTCCTGCAACTCTCACCAGCTCATCTATCTCATGTGGACTATCCTACGCTTCGTCTTCCATATTTTCCTAAGGTTATCGATTCTAAAAGATGTGGCGAACCCATTTCCACTACAACTTACTAGTCTGTGAGCTTTATCCATAACTTCATTTGCGAATTTCTGCATTCCGAATTTTATCTCTCAAAGAAACCACAAGACAGCTATGCACAAGCTTAGCTAGATAGAGGGAGCACCAAACCAAGCTAGATAGCCAAGCTTTGCTGAGTAATAACTCATCGTTAACTTTGAGCATATGATAAGGCCAACAATAAGTGACCACGTTTCAACGCCATACATGAGTCATCATCATCATCATCACAAAGTGAATGCATGTTGTTATATATCTTATTAGCCTGTGTCAATCCAATGCTGGTCAAAGACTTATCTAAAAGCACGACACTCGCGACAGACCCTGGGTGATTTACACCAAAAAAAAAACTTGCGACGCTATTACGACAATTCACGTATAATTCCATGAATATATATCGTAACGCAGCGCGTAACGTGTCTGAATGCTCATAGCAAATAAGGGCCGTTTTTCGACTCTCATCTTACTTACATAATCTGCCAGCAACTTTGTGTATATGCTATCTTTGAGTTTTGTGTATTTCGTCTATGCTGCGGTCTCCACTCAACGTAAATTGATTTTGCGAGACGACCTCGTGTAGTACAATCATGATTTTATATATGCAAATAACGCTTAACAATCAAATATAGCCAAATCCTTGACTAATTTCGTGTAGTGAGTCTAATGTAGCAAAACAAGCATATATAGTTGTTACTAGTGATAGAAAATTAGACGTGCTTCCACAATCACAACTATTTATTTCATCATTAACGCTTACACTTACGCACACAGAAGACACACAGACAGAGACAGAGATACGAACACACAGACGGAGATGTGCACGTGCATCTACACCACAGATATCGGAATATAATATATTCCGATTTCTGTGATATACCCACACAATCAAAACCAACTCGCCTTCGTGAAATAGAACAACTGTACACCTTCGAATTACAGCACAACACCAATAACTCTTGCAAATTCCATACTTTTCTTTAAACCAATGCAAAAACGCAGGCCAAACTTTTATATAGCATCGGCCACAGTGCAGTGCAGTCAGCAGTGTCTTTGACAGCTCAAAAGCGCAGCAAAACCCAAATCTTCGTCACAGAGTAAAAAGGTTAAGTTGCTATATGAGTAAGGAACGCAAATCTGTTCGTACAATCCTGTAATCTTGAGTCGAACTGCACAACACAAGAGGCGTACGAACGTAAGTGATGATTGCTACGTGATCCGACTTGCGAGTAATGCGCGAGTGGGGTCGAGAGGCACGCTTGTGGTGGAAGTGGGAACGAGTTTTCTGCTGTTTAGGGGATCATTTGTAGTGTCGCTTTTCGGGCCTAAGTTTTTTCAGTTTATCTTTGGATATAAGAAATCTGAATCAAGTAGAACTTTTTAGTGAGTTGTGATTTCCGAATAGAATTAACTGAAAATGACATTTAAAATCACGATTTAACTATCAGGTGCATTCATTCAAAAATAATAACTTAAGGTTTTTAGTTTTCGTGCTAAAACGCTTCTTTTCAATAACCGTATCCCAAAATCGTAGCAAATAAAAAAAAAAAGTTCCTGTCGTATAAAATTTAAAAGAAAGAATTAATTCGAAGTTTTTAGGTACCTATGTGCTATGCTCAAAATAAACTTACTTTAGTGAGTAAAGTTTTTTAAATTTGTTTTTATTTATTGCTTTTTATGCCTAAGAAAATTTCCTTATAGTTTCCTTATAGGTTTTCTAATTAAGTTTCCTTATAGTATGCCTAAGAAAATGAAGTACATATTCCGTTAGCTAGTAAAAATCCACACTGGAAATAGTTGACAGTCCATATATTTTATACTACTGAACGGATTTTGATGAAACTTGAACTATTCCCTAAGTTGAAACATATTGAAACTATTACATAAAGAATTATTGCAATCGGACTTAAACTTTCCGAGAAATACGTGGAGAAACATTAATACACACACGAAATTTTGTACATATGTTTAGATACTCATATATAGAATAACAATATTACATACATAGACATCAACTTGACAACCTACTTATTATGAAGTCTGTTAAAAAAAAAACATTGCACGGACCTAGTTCCTACGAGTACATTAAATTTCCTGCCAGGAGGTATAGTAAGCTTGAAGTCGGTGGTCATTTTGCTATAAATTATTTACAAACGGTATTTCATAAACCCTCAGCTACTTACAAACTCACACCTACCTTTACAAAAGCTTTAAGATAACTTCATAAAATACCTAAAGGCGGAAGATTCTCACAAAATAGGTAACGGGCGTATAGCTTCTTGGAATACTTTAAGCGCTCTTTGGTTTGTAAACAAAAACTTGGTGGAGCTCTTTCCAGTTAGTTTTATAGGAGAATCATGTGCGCATTTTCCCAAAAGACTATGAAGTTTGCTTTAAACGTGAACAACAGCTAGTTTAGTTCCTTTTATAGAAATTGTTTTTTCGTAAGTTTATAGTGACTAGTCTAATAGTTTTGTGGCAAGTATTACGAATTATTAAGATTACTAGCACACCTTGTTCCGTTGTCAAACAAGGCACTCTTACAGTTTTTTCATGTCCGTCTCTCCATCCGTCTGTCTATCCGTCATAGCTATTTTATTCTGAAACTATTAACACTAAGTACTAAGTTTATATTTGGAACATTAAATTAATGTTAAAAATTAAAATTAAAAACAAAATTAAAAAAATACTATAAATAAAACATGAATACTACTATAAATTAAAAAATACCATAAATTAAATTTATAGTATTTTTTTACTACTATAAATTAAATTTATAGTATTTTTTTTTATATAAACTTTTAAAAAATATTGAAAAAATGTGTAGGTAGAATTACTTGACAGGTTTTTTTTTATTTGGTTTCTTTATCTTGGTTACGTTTTGGTTAACCCCCTCCCCTCTCTAACTCATACAGTACATTTTTTTAAATTTATTGCACTAAGCGCATAATTATTATAATTTAACAAAATTATCACAGCTATCTAGGATTTACTAGGTTACAAGCTATAGCCGATGAAGATAAAGCATTTTATGCCCGCATCAACTCTGAACAAATTCCGTAGTGAGAGTCATAATCCAACCGTAAGGACAGCTTTGTTGGCATGTCACGTCATTTACTGGACTGATTTTCATAGTTGGATAACTTAGGATCCTGGCTACGAAAACCTAAGCACATCCCGGAAACTCCTTCAATACAACTGCGCTGATTTATGTACTTCCTATATTTATCCTATATTATTAGGATCAACGACTTCTTTCCTACTCTTCATTCAAACAAATGACGTTTGTACCTAAACCACAGAATAAATAATAGTACATGCCTTACACGTGCCAAATGTGTAAGGCAGCCATATGTGGCTGTAACACGGCTAGGTAATTAGTCTTTGTAAATAGACTGCTATAGATATTTGGTATGTAATTACCCAAGAAACATTTAACAGTAATTATTTGTATAATCCTGCAGCGCACAGTAAATATGGTTTACCTTACCTACCATACATTTTATACCAGTCAATCTTTACCAAAACGAAATTCTATATCTACAACACTCGTAACAATAACTGCACAAGTATCTTATACATTTTGCATTTACATTTAGGCACAAATTATATATTTACTGTAATTAAACAAACGACATATCTGTAAGGATCTGTATGACAGGTTGCCGTGGCAACAGTAATAATAATGGCTGTAAGAAAAAGTACGAGGAGCTTTGTTGCAATTTTTGGATTGGTTTTAAATAATTTTAAATACACTTGCTCTCTACCTAATTTTTGATTATTATGCGGGATTTCGCCCCTGGCGTGTACAATATCCAAAAACCAAACATACATACTACTTGACCAAAACAAAGGACAACCCGCTAGTATGAGCGTTGATCACTTTCTTGCTAAATAACGTTGCTCGTCAAGTAAAAGTAACGAGTATTTCTTGCATTAAATTTTTGGTTAGTATTACTCATGCGTGGTGCAATTCATACATTCAGTTATTGGTAAGTTTATCAGCCTACTTGAAACATTCGGCTTGAAGTTGTTCTAAAAAACTTGTTCAGCTTATTTTAAGTACCCTAGACCATTTTTTTTAATATCTTCTTTGTACAGACTATTTCGTTCATATTGGTTTATTTTAAGTACATGTTACCGCTCTGAGCTATACTCCCAACCAACAACGTATGCGAGATTTCTGTAAGTAATGCTTATATTAAGTATTGGGCGCCTTAAATTATATTATTAATATCTTGTGGACGGAGGTGAAGCTTCGTCCCCAAGGACCTGTGAAACATAGATAAGTTTCACAGATTTCTGCCTGCACTATTAGCCTTGAAACCAAGCTAAATTATCATTCAGATTACTAGGTTAGTAAACGTGGGTACAGCATGTGCTGTGTATGTGTAATGAAGGGTAGTTTTTCTGCGACAGAAAATAGACAAGTGACAATAGTGAATGAAGTGTAGGTGATAGACAAGTAGTAGGATAATAGTACTGTTATCCTACCACTTGGCCATTGGTGTAGATCTAGCAGACTCGGGTTCGGGGGGGGGGGGGGGGGTCTGCATTGGCTACGGAGTCTGCAAACGGGCTGTCACGTAGCACGGACGCCTCATCTAGGCCACTAGGTGCTAGATAGGTGGTGTTTTGTTGTCTTGAAAATATTTTCATTTACGTTTTAAAATAATATATAATAATAACCAATTTTTGTTATACATGTCTTATGGGTCCTTTCATTAACTACGTTAGGATCCTGATAAGGATAGGTGTTTAAAAAATCTCTTAATGGTCTCTTGGAGAAGGTTGCGTCGGAATGTCTTCCAATGAAGAATGGAGCAAAACGTTAAGTAAAGGAAGTATGAAATCAATATATTCATTTTTATGTACAGTTTTTTAATATAATTTTAATTTAGCATATTTCAAAACTTATAAATAAAAACTATGCATATTTTTTTCGTATTATAATCTTACTTTAATTATTTGTAAAAAATCCTTCCTATTATCACGCAATCATAGTAATAGTGAAACAATGATATATTACAGCGTTGAACTTACAATTATTTTTTTCAGGTCAGTCTGTCACACTTAATTGAGAGAACATTTAATTGAGAGCGATGGTAGCCTAATGGTTCTATTAGTGCAATTTAGAACGATACCGGCATTGGATCCAAAGATACCGGGTTCAAAACCTAGGCTCCGCACCAATGACTTTTATGAGTTATGTGCGGTTTTCCATCGCTCCGTGCTTCGGAGGGCACGTTAAGCTGTCAGTCTCGGCTGTTATTGATTAATAGCAGTCGTTAAGCCATGTCAGAGGCCCTCGGGCGGCTTGACTAACTCTGACATAAGAGGCCAGCACTACCTCATACGACTAGCAGTCGTTAAGCCATTTCAGAGGCCCTCGGGCGGCTTGACAAACTCTGACATCAGAGGCCAGCACTACCTCATACGACAAACAAACAAAAACAAAACATAATTTTACTCAAACTAATCATTTCACAATTTTGAAAATCTCGCGTAGTTTCCATGCTGTTCTAATAATAATAATAATATTCCAATGCTTTATTCTCTGTAATAGGATTGTGTCGTTTGTTCAATAACGAAGAACAAATGATAATCAATGAATGATAATTCATGACCTGTTGTGAAACTGAACCGGTACATATTCAATTTAGGAAAACTAGATAAAATCGTACTCAAGGGGGAGGTGGAATCCGAGAAATCATATGTGTCCTAACATGAGGGTAGAAGGGGGGAGGAGGGGTCTAAAATAGCCAATATTGACCTTCCGTAATTAAAATTCACATACATACTCGTACAAACAAACATTCATGAATCCTTAAAACATTACACTCCTTTTTTTGGGCAGTCTGTAAAAAGTAGCAAATGTACATAGATCTAATAACCACTTTTTTTTATTGTCGTCTCCATTTCAGCTTGGGCAAAATTGCTTTCGTATGTCTGTCCGGATCTCTGTTCTCATCTATACTGGTCGCATTTCTCAACTGATCAGACGAAACTTGGTAAAACTATTTTTTTTGTCTTCGCGGATTTTTGATTGGTACTTCCATCAAAAAGGGGCAAAAAGAGGGCTACTGAATATCTCCGCATGATTAGATCTGATTTCGATGGTTCTTTTTTTAACCCCCGAATAAAGATACGGGTGTTATAAGTTAAGGGTGTGTATCACTGCGTGTGTTTGCTTGTGTGTGCGAGGGAGTGTGTGGATGGGGGTGAGGATCATAACTCCCAAACGAATGGGCCAATTTTGATGCGGTTTTTATGTTTGAAACAGTTTTCAAACATATAAACAGCATCAAAAGTCACATCAGTGATGTGTTCGAGATGCTTCTTAGCTATAATGGAGGGTGAGGGGTCGGGGATAATATAATGTTTTTATTTGTGCTTGTTATTTAAAAGGTAGTAACATTAAATTGGTCTCATAAAAAATTGTTGATGATCTGATGAGAATCTTCGGAATGATGAGCAGAATAGCTCCTTAAAATGCAGTAAATTTCTCACTTTTAGGTTTCTACCAATGGAATCAGCCCTTTACCTATTAGGTAAACTACTAGGTTGACGGAGCATCTTGGTTTTTAATGTTAGTTTTACAATAAGGTAACTAGATGGCGCTACCATGCACTGCTAGATTGTTTGCAAAAAAGTTTGTACGCGCGAGGTATACAGCTCACAGGGCCACTAGTTTTTTTTTTTTTAGATTTCGTTGTCCTCGATTTGTGAGCTAATCTGTTCAGGTGGATAGCTAATCGGGAAGTGCGCGAAATTTGAGTTGCAAGATTCCACCCGGAACGACAGAAAGACACAAGAAAGTGACTTCATAAAAACGTAGTAAAGATGCTGTATTATCTAAGTAATTCTAAGTTTTTGTTTGGTTATTGCTCTCAAAAAGTCATCATTTATCATGATATATTGAGCCACTGTAGCAGATTGGCTAATTTACCTTTCTCGAAGCCATCTTCTATTATTACTATATGTAATATTAACACCTTAATATAATTATCAATTTTAAACTTTCAAAATCAAAGTGCCTTGGGAGAGGACTATATCCAACAGTGGACTTATATAGGTTGTTGATTATGATGATGCAAATTAAAATCATGCATGAAACTCTACTAGCAATGATTATTTGTTATCAGTTTCACCGTCAGCGGGCGAAATGACTGGCAAATTGTCGTTACGCAGCGCGTAATCTCAGAAATTCGGAAGTGTTTGATTTACTCGCGGTCATAACTTCGGTAATACTGCACGTATTGCCGCGAAATAAAAACTAGTGTAATTTCTGTAATACAAGGTTTTTTTTTAAATACATCAATAAATGTTTTCCATTGCATGGGTAGGTGAATTTATATCTACCTCCTTAAATCGTGTCGATTGTGACGAGGCTTAAATTTATTGTACTCTTTTTTGCGGTGGAGATTAAAAGGGTTTATATTTATCACACCTTTCTTTGATGCTAAGCCCTAATAAACCCCTCTTTTTGCGACATAAACTTTATTAACACTTCTCTTTATGAAACGAAGTTAAAACAATATTATGGTGGAGGACGCTGAGACAATGTTATACTTACCTGCGAAAAAGCGCGAACAATGTTGCATATGCGAGTGAGGGATAGCTGCGAAATGATATATACCTACCAAATAAAAGAAAATTTATTATCCACACCAATACATAAAAGTGAAACGTTGTCTGTTTGTTTGGGGAGCTTTCACGCCAAAACGGCTGACTAGATTTCGATGAAACTTCTTTTTAAATAAGAACTATACAATATAGGGACTAACATTGGATACTTTTTATCACAAAATATGGTAAGTTTCCACGGGAAAACTGGAAAATGTCGATACTCGCTGTAAGGAATGGTTGCCATGGAAACGAAATAATAACACGTCTGTTAAGAAGCATCAAGTACTTATATACTGTAGTATTTGACATCAAAAGAATTGGTGCTATTCTTTTGCATTGGTTTTTAATATCCTAGCTGAACATAGGGTCTTTTTTTGTCGATAAACTGTAGTACGTGCGGATGAAGTTGCGGGTGAAAGCTAGCTCCGTATAAAGTTAAAGAACTACGGAGCTAGACTACCGAATATTCTAATTATTATCCATGTCAAAAACCCTTTTCACGGTTCTGTAATCTAAGGTTTGTTTACATACCTGCTACCTAAATCATCTACGAGGTACTTATCTGATTGAAAACGTATGCTTAGTTTCGGTATCTACTTGTTCTCATCAAACAGAAACGGAAAATTGGTAATACTATATTATATTAACTGGAAGATAATGCTTGCTAGCATTAAGTTCGCCTATGTACCTATCTTATGTGTACAATAAAGAATTTTCTATATATCTATCTATATTCAATGTATTATGTACCCTAAGTCTGTGCTGGTCCATTAGGCACTTGGCCGTATTTATTTTCTTTCAATCTAATCCACTATTTCACGTGGCAAGTCTTTGGTGATAATTATTGTAGTCGTAGAAAAGTGAGGTCACAATAAAATATTTCTTGAGTGGAGACGAACGGTGACGAGTGGTGACGACGTTTAGACAAACGTGAAAGTGAAAAAAAGTGAAAGTGAAAGGCGCCCAGGTGCCGTCCGGTGGTGACTTGCGAGAGGCTACTGCATGAGGAGAGCCGAAGATCAAGCTCAGTGGCGTTCACTAGGACAGCAAAGCGGTCTACGTCTAGCAGTAGACTAGTAAGCTGATGATGATGATGATGAGGTGGTTGTAGATAGAACACACACAAAGCCTGGAATGAGCCTGTCTCTCAAGTGGCTGCCAGAACATCATAAAAGAGGATTGTCTCTGTTTTAAGAGTTTATAATGGTTGATTTTCTGACAGCACAAAAAAAAAACATAAAAATATATTTAAAAGATGAAAGATGGCGTTGACAAATAATAAAGTCAGTGTTACCCTTCGAGCATATAATTTAACCTATTTGCCGTGAATGACATTTACAATTACTTTTTGCTACATTAGACATCATAGTCTAGTATAATAGTCAAAATAAAGATACAAACTAAAAAATAATAGTCAAATATCATGCATTATCATTTTGAAAACAAAAAAAAAAAACATTGAATATAAATCAATCGGCTAAAAACTCACTTACTAGAAGATCGGAATAGTGATGACTCCTCGACAGACAACGAAGTGACTGTGCGGCCGAACATAGTCGAGCGCCGCAGTCGCCGCCCACTGGGCCACCCGCGCCACGCACGTGTGAGATTTATATACATATGTATAGATAATTATACGTACTGTTAAGATTATCAAAACCTAAGTTTTGTAATGTTAGCCTTTGGTTGGTCAGGTTTGTCGAATAGGAAATAAAACTTATCTGCACCTAACAATAAAGCAAGTTGCTTTATCCTATAGCTGGTATCTATAGTACCTAGTAGCTACAGCTACAGAATAACCTAAGGAATATATAATAAAAGCTTGAAAATTACTGAGCAGTTTAGTACCTACCTAATTGTACTAAAAAAGGCATAATCTAAGGATTATTCATAGAAACAAGGAAATAGAATTGTTATATTTTTTATTGATTCTACCACCAGATTCGGAATACACCGCCATAGAACTGGCAAGAAACTACGGGGCGAATATATTTTTTCATCATCAGTTTTACAATTATCATTAACATAGATATCATACACTAAATATCTAATATACTAACAACCTCTATGTGATACTAGGTCATAATGACACTTTATTATCGTTTTACAATCACCATAATTACACCAGGCACAAAATAAAAGCATTTACCATGAACAAAGTGATCCTAATCATTTCTAACACAGTCACATTGGTCATAATAACCAATATGGAAAAAACCATAGAACCGACAATATCTATTTGCAAAATACACAGTTATATACAGTAAATATGGGACAAGGAAACAGAATAGCAGAATAACAATGTAGGTAATATTAATTGTACTTAACTTTTGGTGTCTTGTTGATGCAACGATGACAGAAAACGAACAGAGAGGGCTGCTCAGCCCAGAGGCTGCTTTTTATAGAGATTCTACCCGCCAAAGTCACGTAGTCATTGCAACAGCAGGAATGAGCCTGCAGATGGCGCCGAAGTGACGGAAATGTACATATTTTATTACATTGAAACTATTTAATAATTGTTAACTCGGTATTGTTTACACATTGTTAATCATTTAAATAATTAAGACGTTTATATACATATTTTTCAGAATGTTAACAAATATTGAAAGTCAGAACAGTATTCTTATATGATTCTCATAAATTACAATTTTTAGCAGGAGAAGTTGTATTTTTACTACAATTATAGGTTTAAATTGTACAGAGCTGATTAAGTAATAATACATTAATATTAATCGGGTAAGTACTTAGTTTTAAGCATTTCTATCAATATCGTAAGTTTACATGATTTTAAATCATTCTAATTTGAACGGAAATATAAATACAGATGTTTCAGAGTTATAATACAATGACTCAGTACTTAAAATTAAAGGATAATTGTACTAAGCATTTTAAACACCATTATATAAATCTATAATTATCAATTGTAAACTATTACTTAATAAGTTGTGGAACAGATTCCAGATCAGTTTTTCTTCATAAACATAATTTGTTATTATCACAGATTATAAACTCGCCACAGATCTAAGAAATTACGTAATTATTTACAAAAAGATTCAATCGGTAGTCACTTTTGTCTTGAAGTGCAATATTTTATAAATACATTATAATATCGTCAGTGGTGAGGTGATTCAGTGAGAATATTCATTACATTGTTAAATACGTAAAACGTAACTACCAAGTTGTATTATCTCGTCCAGTACCGCAACTGAATATCGTCAGCTCTTACATTGTTATAAAAATGTCTGGTACTAGATAGATTACACATATCAATAAGTTATAACCTGAGAATATTCATTTCATTGTGAAATACGTTAAATGTAAGTACCAAGTTGTAATGTCTTGTCCAGTACTGCAACTGAACATCGTCAACTCTTACATTGTTATTCTATTGTTGTAAAAATGGTTGTTACTAGACAGATTAAACATATCAATATGTTATAACCTAACACGGCCATACTGACTGTGCTTCGTCCTCGAAGTACTTTATCGTTTTGTCATTAGATATAGATTTCATAGCCTTTCCATGAATATTGTAGATTAATTCATTAGGAATACATTTCATTGGCTTTTTTATAAATATTGTAAATACAATTAACTTTTCTTTTTCTTTTTTCCACTATATCATTTGTTATGTTTTTATTTAATAATTTTGTCAATATTCATTAATAAAAGTCATAGTTGTAAATTTATTGTGTCACTTTTCAGCAGTAAATTTAGTATAACATTGATTTTTTAAATTTACTGTCATACTCTATTGCTACTTGCATAGACATGGAAGTTCATCAACCGCTGCTATTGACTTTTGAACTTGCACCAAACAAGTAACCGACCAGCGGATAGAAATTAATAAAATATTTATTTTTTTCCTCTATTGCTACTTGCATAGACATGTAAGTCCGTCAACCGCTGCTACTAACTTTGAACTTACACCAAACAAGTAACCGACCAGCGGATAGAGATACTTTATTGCCACTTGCATAGACATGTTGGTTGTTTCAACCGCTGCAATTGACCTTAGACCAACACCAAACAAGTAACCGTCCAGCGGATAGAGTTGCTACTTGCATAGACATGTTGGTAGCTTCAACCGCTGTAATTGATCTTAGACCAACACCAAACAAGTAAGCGCCCAGCGTATCAAAATTGTCATAGTCACTGACACAGTCACAAGTCATAGTCATTCATTGAGTTTGGTATCCAGGTCAAATTTAGCCTTGTAAATAATAATAATTTCTATTACAATAACTTCTATTACATATTTTTAACTTAAAATACCAAACCTCTTAGAGCATAGCGATAACGAGGGTTCTTTAAATGTTTTTACCAGTAAACTACTACTTAAATCGAAGAAAGCGTTTTATCATTATATTTTGAAGTTTCAAACAATAGTTTAGATATGGTTAATTCTAATTATCAAACGTTGCAAGATTTTATTAAACATTGGTGTAACTGACTTTAACCCGCTTGGCCAATCTTGACATTTTACATATAATACTTGGATCAACTATTGTAATAATTGTGTATCTCAGTTAATTTACCGAGTAATTAATGGTATTTTACGAGATGGAAAATTCACCGATAAACAATTTAGAATTTATTTAACATAAAATTATTCAAAGAGGAGATTAAATCTTTGTATATATTTATCAATCACAAGAAGGATTTAACTAATACTGCATAAGGCCCAAATGTCCCTTTTGTCTTTAATCATAAAAGGTTATATAATGAAAAGGTCCACCAATTGACTCTTTTAGATTCATTATTTTATTAGAAGTACTTATATTATTTTATGATCAATTTATTGTTATTAAGACCTTCAATAATCCTATATCAAATAAAATCATAATTAATAATGATATAGGAAAGAGCAAAAATATCATAGGGAAGAAACAAAGTTAAATTCATAATTCTCTAAGGGCGTTAAAAACAATGGCCTAAATATCCAACTCAAAAATAATTATTTATCTTCAACAAAGACCTCTAACAAGCAAAATAAATTGATAATGTTATTAATATTATAGACCGCCAAATTAAGTAATGTAATGACTTTACATGATCGATAATTTCATAAAAGTACGTATCCATTTATTTTTGGATGATTATCACAAAAATATATAAAAGCTTGCTTGATGTTTAGAAGTTTTCACCAGCTGAATGAGTATTTAGCTAACTAGTTTCATAGCAATTTATTTTAACTGAAAGGATTTTTTTTGATACTATATTTTCATCTACTTAGGTTACTGTACGCCTGAAATGAGCAAAACCGCCTACACTACTACTACTACCATAATTATAAATAATACCTTACATACACAATGTACATATATGTACGTTGTTCGTAGTTGTGTACATCACGTACAAAATCTACTCGTATACTAACATTATACAGAGGTACATCACGTACAAAATCTACTCGTATACTAACATTATACAGAGGCAATGTATTTTTATTGCTGTATGTTTGTTACGATTAACAGGAAGCTGTACAAGTTTCCGTGTGGTAACGAGAAAACTCAGGGCGGAGCCACAGGGCAGAGCCGTTAGTAAATAATAATGCAGATTTAGATTTCAATACCAGGTAAGCTAAGTGCCAACATTTGCTCGAAGTATGTACTGAGCTTTTATATACAAGCTAAGGTGTATTCTAGATTTCAAAACCAGGAAAGCTAGAAGCTATCATATGTTTGAAATATGTAGCTTTTATCTACAGGCCAAGGTATTAATGCATTTCATTTCATCAAATAAAATAAAAACGCCGAAACGAACCATAACCGAAATAGGGTTATATTTTCGTATTTTCTAAACATATAAATATTTTAGAGTATTCACTTCACTAGTAAAGTTTTTCTTCGCTAATTGCTCACTTTACTTTTCATGTACACTAATATTTTATAGAAAAAAGATTTGATTTCTTGTATGTTTGTATTTTTGTATGTTTGTTATGGATAATCTCAAAAAATACTGTATCATTTTCTAAAATTCTTTCACCTATAGAAACATACATTATCAGCGACTAACATGAGCAGAATATTATTTTTCAAAAATTGAGGTCCTTTATTCGCTGTAAGTAACGAAATTACGTTTAATAACAAGTCTGAAAAGTACGTCAGTCAGTTGTCTATGGTCAAAAAGCATCACGAACGTTGCTGCCAAATATTTTGAATCTCGCTTACTTATGTTTAACGTTCGAAGCTATACGCTTGGCAATTCAGTCTAAGTTTATTAGCATATTTGAACTTTACTCATCAATCGCTGTGCTCCAAGGATCAAATTTATCATTACATGAGTCAGTCTATTTGGATTGGACGTAGGTACATAACATAGCTTGGAAAAGTATCTTTCACTATAATAGAACACATTTTCAGGTGTTTACTATAGAAACGCAGACCCTTTCAGGGACTTTACCTGCCGTAGTGAAAGTTGTGACACTGTTCCTGGAACATCTTCCGTGAGGATCTCCAGGTTGGTGTAACAATGCGCCACCATCGTTGATACACCGAGATGTCAGCATTTAGCCGCTTACGCCATTTGTAGCTGGTAACAGTGCGATGTCAGCATTTCCCGCCATCGTGAAACTTCGTGCGTGAGAAACCTCGAGGCGTGGAGCAGCCGGATAAACTGAAAAAGACATCGTATTAGAATCTATTTTCACGTGGAAACGATCCCACTTCTGATGTGAGATTTATATACATATGTATAGATAATTATACGTACTGTTAAGATTATCAAAACCTAAGTTTTGTAATGTTAGCCTTCGGTTGGTCAGGTTTGTCAAATAGGAAATAAAACTTATCTGCACCTAACAATAAAGCAAGTTGCTTTATCCTATAGCTGGTATCTATAGTACCTAGTAGCTACAGCTACAGAATAACCTAAGGAATATATAATAAAAGCTTGAAAATTACTGAGCAGTTTAGTACCTACCTAATTGTACTAAAAAAGGCATAATCTAAGGATTATTCATAGAAACAAGGAAATAGAATTGTTATATTTTTTATTGATTCTACCACCAGATTCGGAATACACCGCCATAGAACTGGCAAGAAACTACGGGGCGAATATATTTTTTCATCATCAGTTTTACAATTATCATTAACATAGATATCATACACTAAATATCTAATATACTAACAACCTCTATGTGATACTAGGTCATAATGACACTTTATTATCGTTTTACAATCACCATAATTACACCAGGCACAAAATAAAAGCATTTACCATGAACAAAGTGATCCTAATCATTTCTAACACAGTCACATTGGTCATAATAACCAATATGGAAAAAACCATAGAACCGACAATATCTATTTGCAAAATACACAGTTATATACAGTAAATATGGGACAAGGAAACAGAATAGCAGAATAACAATGTAGGTAATATTAATTGTACTTAACTTTTGGTGTCTTGTTGATGCAACGATGACAGAAAACGAACAGAGAGGGCTGCTCAGCCCAGAGGCTGCTTTTTATAGAGATTCTACCCGCCAAAGTCACGTAGTCATTGCAACAGCAGGAATGAGCCTGCAGATGGCGCCGAAGTGACGGAAATGTACATATTTTATTACATTTAAACTATTTAATAATTGTTAACTCGGTATTGTTTACACATTGTTAATCATTTAAATAATTAAGACGTTTATATACATATTTTTCAGAATGTTAACAAATATTGAAAGTCAGAACAGTATTCTTATATGATTCTCATAAATTACAATTTTTAGCAGGAGAAGTTGTATTTTTACTACAATTATAGGTTTAAATTGTACAGAGCTGATTAAGTAATAATACATTAATATTAATCGGGTAAGTACTTAGTTTTAAGCATTTCTATCAATATCGTAAGTTTACATGATTTTAAATCATTCTAATTTGAACGGAAATATAAATACAGATGTTTCAGAGTTATAATACAATGACTCAGTACTTAAAATTAAAGGATAATTGTACTAAGCATTTTAAACACCATTATATAAATCTATAATTATCAATTGTAAACTATTACTTAATAAGTTGTGGAACAGATTCCAGATCAGTTTTTCTTCATAAACATAATTTGTTATTATCACAGATTATAAACTCGCCACAGATCTAAGAAATTACGTAATTAATTACAAAAAGATTCAATCGGTAGTCACTTTTGTCTTGAAGTGCAATATTTTATAAATACATTATAATATCGTCAGTGGTGAGGTGATTCAGTGAGAATATTCATTACATTGTTAAATACGTAAAACGTAACTACCAAGTTGTATTATCTCGTCCAGTACCGCAACTGAATATCGTCAGCTCTTACATTGTTATAAAAATGTCTGGTACTAGATATATTACACATATCAATAAGTTATAACCTGAGAATATTCATTTCATTGTGAAATACGTTAAATGTAAGTACCAAGTTGTAATGTCTTGTCCAGTACTGCAACTGAACATCGTCAACTCTTACATTGTTATTCTATTGTTGTAAAAATGGTTGTTACTAGACAGATTAAACATATCAATATGTTATAACCTAACACACGCGTCGTCAGTTGCGTGCTGACGTTCGTAGCGCTCGTCGCGGCTTGTCGGCATGCATAACACTCCCAGATGAAGGACATCAAAATAGTCCGAAACTGGTCGGAGTATTTCCGATCTTCTATTTCGTGAGTTTTTAGCCGATTTATTTATATTCATTATCATTTTACAATTTATTTATTGCTCCTCTTGAAAGAACTTAAATAAAAGGAATAACCTGTTTGGAAATGGCACCATGTGTTGTAGCTTTCTGCACTAAAACAGGAACGCTTACTTTCCCTAAAGTTGACACTCGTCGAATAATCTGTTTGACGAGTTTCAACTTTAGGGATTCAAGCAATTGAACATGTGAAGCCTGTATTGACAATTATAAAACATTCTAGAATATGCTCAGATAACTTTAAAGCAAGTGATTTTAAACATAATATAAATTCAAACACTAAAACGCGACTACGGCCAGGTAAAATAATAGCCCATGACACTCTTGCTATGAAGACGATAAAAATTAGACCAAGATTTTAGTTTGAACACATAACCCTTCAAATGCTTAGCCGTAGTTGGGTAAAAATATCGCCTATGACACTCTATAAATGAATACCAATCGATTGACACCTCGTTTGTCAAAATTTGACCAATAGGAGCGACGCTATGGTGGAACATTCTCATAACCACATGCATAGATACATACATACATACATACATATATAACCACATACATCGATACAAATAAAGCTAACAACAAAAACTCAACAAAGCTAACAGTGCGTGATACACACGATGCAAATGGTAATACATATGTAGTCACAGAACACCAGACTAGGTCTGTGATGGTAACCATATGCACATTCATACCGATAGTATTCTGAGACAGTGAAAAAGGCTGGTGACTGATTTGACTGTTACTCGCTTTTTATCACTTCATTGCTTCATAGAGCAATTAATTTCAAATTGGGTCAGTTTGTAAACTTTTTTTTTTAATCGCCTTTTGGAAAATTCGCCATCACACATCTCTTATCTCTTCCGAATTTCTTTCAAGGAATCATGCTTAAAGAGGACATAAATTACGTACAAGCTCAGAGCTATTTTCAGCTCATCAGCATCTTGTCGCATAAAGGATTATGTATGTTGGTCGAATGAGGTATGAGTTTATCAGGCCATCCAAGGCCTCTGACGTGACTTAACGACTGCTGTCAATTGTTAGCAACCAGGACCGATGACTTAGCGTGCCCTCTGAAGCATGGAGCATGACAAATCCGCACAAATCTTATTATAAGTAATTTGTGTGAGATTTGAAACCCTGGATGTGCGCGTTGGAAATGTGTTTGGAATCCAACGCGCACATACTATCGAAGTGTCTCTAAGAGATCGAATCCGAATCAAGGTGATTCTGCAGAAGACTACACATTCAATAATTGCTTTTTACTGGTTTCACATGACGTTAGTTCACACGTTTGTATACCTACTAACGCTTATATAGATACATTTGCTACAAAAATCTCCTCAAGAAACATAATAATAAGCTACATCTGACGTACATAGAAAATAATAGCACACGGAAGTGTCATTTCCTTATCCTAGGGAGAATAAATGATGAGGCAATCACCACAGTACCACAGAATAAATATTAGTGCAGTACGATAAAGTCCAATGAACAAGGACATCGATGAGGAAAAGATTCATTTATCATCGCTGTAGGTGATTATGAAGTGTACTAAGATGAGAATATTTATTATATATATATATTTTCAATACAGTTGCTCGAAAAGTGTAATTTCAAGGCCAGTATACATGTTTTTAATAGTAGTTTATGAAACGGTTGCATAACAAGGGCTATTAGAACACGAGAGTGAGTTTTTTAGTAGTATCACTCGAATTTTTTAAAACCTAGTTATGTGCCGTTTCAAACACTACTTTATCTACACTCATGCATCAGGAACTTACTTTTAATGAAAAAATATATGACGTTATATTTTCTTTAGATAGGGCTTTGCTTGTGAGCTACTGTCGGGGTCAATAGGTGGCGGATAATGCACCAGCATTAAGATAGTACTGCTAGCTGCTGCGGCAGTCCCATGAGCCGAGTTAAATGGCTTAGTACAGGCCCATCAAACCGCAGAAGACAAGCGTAGGTTAGTTTGTCTAATTATGTCTATGGGTTATTTTGTCTAATTATCTTCCCTCCTTATGATGTACAAATCTAGAAACAGGCCCAAAGTGCCCAGTATCTCCAGTGTAAATGCCACCAATGACAGTAATGGCAAACCCTGGAGCAGGGGGCACATACAATCCACTGTCAAACACATATGGCTAGTTCCACGGATACCAAGAAATTAAATATAATAACTTACAATGTTCGCACTCTTCGAACTGAAGAATTATATTTAATTTCTATAGAGCTTGAATATGCATTAGAAAAAAACAAATGGGATATAGTTGGCCTGTTGGAAGTTCGGAGAGATGGAGAAGATAACTTGGACAAAAAAAAACTATAGTGGTGGTTCTGGAAGAACACGCACTGACATCCTCTGATCCAGACAATATAATAGAAGACTTTTATGATATGCCCAACCAAGCTTGCGACGAACATAGAGGGACCAGGACTCATCGTAGGCCAAAATTGATGTAAGAGACGATGTCGACAACCCTAATATCTTAGGTTCCTTTGGTTTAGGAACCAGGAATGAACTCGGAAAACGACTTCTCTAATTTGCTTTTGGCCAAAGTTTGAGCATTAGTAATACTTTCTACTACCAAAAAGATACATCACCGTTGGAACTGCTGTGTGTAACCAAAAATGAATTAGATTACTGTCTGTCCTCTAGCAAGCAAATTATAACAAATGTTCAAGCCATAAATAATATCCAGTTTCACTCCGACCACCAAACACTTCGCATCTCAATAGCTTTTAGCACAAAAATACAACATACAGAAGTACAATAAAGCGACTAGATAGGCCAAAACTCAATGCAAATTAAAACCAATTTGTGATTGAATTAAAGACCAGCTTCAATTTGTTAAACACCCAAGACACCGAAGACGTCAAAACGTCAAATTACAAACAAATGTGTCTATTAATATTTATGTTTATTAAGTTGTTGGATTACATCCAATGTAACGATTTTTAAAAATAACATATCTATAGCTATTCTCAAAGTTAAATCAGCAAAGAAGAAACTTGAAAAACACAGCAGTCATACGAAAACACTTATTGAAGACAGACAAAAAACGCCTTACCCAACATCAGAGTAGACAAAAATAGACAGATTAGTTATAAGGAACATTCGAAACGATATCAGAAGTTACAACGTTGATCTTGTTCAAAAAGCAATGGAATCTAACAGATCGCTTAGAAAAGCTAAACAGGGAAAGGAGACAGGAAAACCAACTATTACTAGCCTCAGAGACGAAAATGGTGTAAAGCAAACTGATCGAAGATTTTTTTTAAACAAAGCCTTTTTTTTTACAAAGCCTGCTCTAGAACCGCACCGAATACTCATGTGCAGAAGATGTTGAGCCTATCATAGGTTATGAGATTCACCGTGCACTCTACGGCACAAAGTACAGTAAAACTCCCGGTGAAGACGGCATTATTAGAAGCCCTAAAAATTGGGGAACCTGCTCTTATTTTCATATTGCTAACCTTTTCAACTCAATTCTACTGGTTACTTCCCTTTAAACTTTTGCCACTCCACTATAATTTTACCTCACAAGAAAGGCGACAAGGCTGATAAAGGTAGCTACCGACCTTTCAGCCTTGCCACGCACCTTTATTAGTACATTACTGCCGCGGTCTGTAATGACTGCGTTGCTGGCAGCGATGATGATGGCCGAGAGCGTAGCTAAGCTAAGTTCGAGGCCATCACAGCGCGGTCAGCATTGTAGCCCTTGATGGCCAAGCTGGAATGAATATATAGCGCGGACAGCAAGGGCTGCAATGATGGCCAAGCTTGAAGGCCGAGAACTTAACTAAGCAAAGCTCGAGGCCATCATTGCGTGGCCAGCAGGGCAGTTATTGCCGACCAAGGCTTGTATAGTGCTTTACTCAAACAATGCGAAAACTGATGAAAACATTATATAACCCACTGAAACAACAACAACAACAACAACAACAAAAACCAAAACAACACCAACAACAACATCAAAAACAACAAGAACAACAAAACAACAAGAACAATTAAAAATAACAAAAAGCACAAGAACAACAAAAAATAACATCAACAACAAAAACAACAAGAACGAAAAAAAAACAAGATCAACAACAATAACAACAAAAACAACAACAAAACAACAAAACAACAATAAATAACAATGAAAACAACAAGAACAACAATAAAAACAACAAGAACCACGAAAACAACAAGAACAACTAAAACAACAAGAAAAAAAAACAACAAGAACAAGAACAGAAACCACAACAACAATAACAAAAAAAACACAATAATAAACAAAAACAAAAAAGAGTTGCGTCTGGACGGCCGGCGCCTGGCCGGGATGTACGACGTACGACTAGATAAGACATGCATTTTGTACTCGTATTAGAATTAAGTTTTATTAGTCAGTCTGAACGACACTCTCGAATGAATCGTACATTCAATAAATGTACACTTTATAATTTTTGTGCTTTTTAAAAACAGTTTCCGTCAACCCTAAAATTTGACTGGCGCAGCCGGTAGGATTTCGCGCGCGAGGCTGTATCCACCGCAAAACTCCAAAAATCAGTTTTTGTGATTGTGACACAGTTTATTGCAGTGCCGCTTTGCACTTGCGCGGAATCCACGAACCAAAAATATTGTCAAGTGATTTGGATTGCAGCGAAGAAACTACCTGGCTATAACGGAAGGATGAGTTCGAGTACACTGTGAGTAAACCCTTTCACATCCCTCTCGTTCCTGTCTATTTCTGTTTGCCAAATTATTAATCGTTATTTGATTTTCTTTATTGCGCACTCATATTGGCGCTATATTTTATGTATGTTAGTTAAGTATTATTGAGCCTTTATATCGGCGCTAAATTTACGAATTGTGTTGCTAGTAAAGTAGAATAAAGTTTTTAATAATGGAACAAATACGTGTAGTACCAAAAGAGCTTCTTTGCCTCATCCCTAAGTTTGAAGGGGAAGAAAACTTGTTAAATTTGTTTATTAAGAAAGCTCAGTATATATATGGAGGATTTTCTGGTAATACTCCAGTCCAATCTTTGTATGTATTTCATGCGATTAGCAGTAGGTTGGCTGGTAGAGCTGCAGCCTTATTAAGTGAACGCGAAGACATTGCTACTTGGGATAAAGGGTTGTTAATTCAACATTTCGGTGACCCTCGTTCCGAGGACTGTATTGCAATCGAACTTGAACAGTTAAAATTAAAACACGCCGAGTCTTACATCGATTTTTGCCATAGAATACAACATGTGCGCAGTACCTTATTTGCCAAAGTGAATTTATTAAGTGATGAGGGTGTAAAAGCAGCAAAAATGATCATATATAATAACATGGCATTAAACGTGTTTTTATTTAATTTGCCAGAGGATATAATCCGCATAGTTCGCCTCAAACAGTGTGTAAATTTGGAAACGGCTTAGAGCGTGGTAGTTGAGGAAGTTAACTTTACGAATCAGTACAACGCTAAAAACAAAACAAAACAAGCCCTCATGTCCCAAAATTTCAAACCACCACAAGCCATTCAGCCTATTATGTTGCCTAACTCTACGCAAAATTTCAGGTTTGGAAATTCCCAGTTTAATCAACAAAATAAATTCCAAATACCCAATCAGAATTTCAGATTTGGAATCCCACATCAACCACAAAATCCACCTAGATTTGGGTCTCTAAACCAGCAGAACCCCAGTGGCTGGAAATTCAATCAAAATTTAGGACCTCCAAATTACAGATTTGGTATTCCAAACCAACAGCAAAACTTTAGATTCGGAATCCCCCAACAAGGTCAAGGCTTCAGGCCACCACTTAACAATTTTGCGAGGCCACCACCAGGATACCAACCCCAAAACAATTTTAAGTTTGGGATTCCTCATCAAAACTTACAAGGTCAAAAACCGACCATGAATTCCGATGTATCCATGCGCACTGCTCGCCCATTCAGACAAAATATGTTAGACGCCTCCCATGAAGCTGATAATAGTAACGTATTTTACAACAATGAAGTCGATACATCCCACGAGTTGTATGAATACCAAAATGAAACTTTCAATAAAAACTACATGGCCGATTTAGATGCACCTCAAATTGCGTTTGAGCCTTATGCGGAGGCACCCGAAGTCTATCATCAGGAAGTAGATTCATACAATGCCGAAAATTTTCAGCTGGAAGCCTCCAGTTTTCACCCGAAATAATACAAATTAATTGAAATTCCGGAAATACATGCTCGCTTTATGATAGATACCGGAAGTACAAGGTCGTTCATAAGCCCAGCCAAAGCCGAGGAGTTTTCACGGCCTTCAAGTTATACGAAACTTTTGAAGTCATAAGCACGCACGCTCGTAACCAGCACAATGAAGCTATATACATACCACTCTTAAAAACTTTTAAGAGTACAGAGAAACATAAGTTCTATGTATATAACGTAGACGACAGGTACGATGGCGCTTCAATTGACATGAAACACCAAATTTTACGCACACGTGACCCGAACATTCCTATTATATACAATCCTCCATATGAAATTACATTGGAACCAAGGTCAGAAATGCGGGTAAAAGTGCCTACTATTTTGCAGAACGGAGATGCGATCATTGATTATGTTGATTTTGGAGAGGGAATCAGAATGCCGAGCGCTATTGTAAAATGTAAAGATTCATTTGCACATACGGTGATACAAAATTTATCTGAAGACAGAATAACTATGACGTTTGGAAAGCCCCTTAGGGTGGATAAGTATGAAAATGAAGAATGTAAGGTGAATTTGACTTCGGACATGAACGAATATGAGGTAGATGAGCTGCTTAAACAAAACCTACAAAAATTAAGGCTAGAACATACAAACAAAGAAGAACGAGAATGTATAAAAAAACTGTGTTACGAATATCGCGACATATTTTACTGCGACTAGATGCCACTTACATTTACAAATCATGTGAAGCATCAAATTAGGACCAAAAATAAGGATCCCATTTTTATCAGGCCGTATAGACATCCACCCGCACATAACGATGAAATAAAGAACCAAGTAGACAAACTTCTTGAAAGTGACGTGATAAGAGAATCACACTCTTCATGGAGTGCGCCGGTTCATTTAGTCCCCAAAAAGTTTGACACTTCTGGCGAAAGGAAATTTCGGATGGTTATAGATTACAGAAGATTAAACGAGATTACAACTGATGACAAATACCCCTTGCCAAACATCTCGGATCTATTTGATAAATTAGGAAAGTCGGTTTACTTTAGTACAATAGATTTGGCAAGTGGCTACCACCAAATCGAAGTAGAGGAGGAGGATAGCCACAAAACTGCAATTTCGACACAATCAGGACATTTCGAATTTACTCGGATGCCCTTCGGGCTTAAGACCGCCCCAGCTACGTTTCAACGCACAATGGACAACGTGCTGAGGGGATTGCAAGGCCTGCATTGTCTCGTTTATCTTGACGACATTATTGTGTATTCCAGTAGTTTGCAAGAACACATAGAGAAACTGCGCATGGTTTTTGATCGTTTGAGAGAAACAAATTTGAAGGCGACTTTGGATAAGTGTGAATTTTCAGAAAAGAGGTACTATATCTTGGACACATGATAACTAGAGAAGGGCTCAGGCCAAACGATGACAAAATTCAGGCAGTTTTCAATTTTCCGATTCCGAAAACCTCAACAGAAATTAAAAGTTTCTTGGGCCTGGTAGGTTATTACCGAAAATATATTAAGGATTTTGCAAAGGTAACTCAACCCCTTACAAATCGCTTGAAGAAAAGAAACAAAATCGAAATCACTGAGCAATATGTAGCAGCCTTCGAACGATCTAAAGAACTTTTAGTGAACGCCCCCGTTTTACAGTTCCCGGACTTTACACAACCATTCATACTAACAACCGACGCGTCAAATTATGCCATTGGAGCAGTACTATCTCAAGGCCCAATTGGCACAGATAAACCTATAGCTTACGCTAGTAGGACATTAAACGATGCAGAGACTCGGTATAGTACCATTGAAAAAGAACTTTTGGCAATTGTCTGGGCCGCAAAAATTTTTAGGCCTTACCTGTATGGCAGGAAATTCACTATATACACTGACCACAGGCCGTTGGCGTGGCTAAATTCCATAAAAGAACCAAATAGCAAGCTTACCAGATGGAAGCTGCGTCTTGCAGAATTCGATTACGATATAGTCTACAAAAACGGGAAACAAAATTACGTCGCGGATGCCCTATCTCGTATGAAGGTAAATGCGCTAGATAAAGATGGACAAAGCTCAATGGAGGTTAATGTAGACACTGAAGAAAGATTACAAGAACATCTTGATGAAGTGATGAGAGATTTAGTAAGGTTGGGAAGAGAAAATAGACCGGAAACAAGTAATGTAGTTGCTCCCCCTACTGAAATACCACCAAAATAAGAACCTATAGATATTACATCAGATTCGGAAAAAACTCTATCGATTCCATCCCCGACAAGTAGCACTATCTCAGCAGTCTCTGAAAAATCTGGAAGTAATCGTACATTTACTGAACATTCTGCATTCGAAGTAGACACAGATGGCATCCCCATTTTAAACGAAGCTATAGATACAAAACCAAATCAAATCCTTGTGCACTTACCCCTAAATAAACCTGAATTAGTTAAACGATTCCTGAAAGAATACATTAAGCCCAAAATAAAACACTTTATATATTTTGAACATGAAACACACCGAAAACAATTTGCAGAAGCGACAATTGCGTTAGTTCAGAAGGGTACAGTTAAGTTATTGGAATGTAAGCAAAGGGTAGTTTACGTGAATGAGGAAAGTGAGCAGCGTGAGATAGTATTGAAATATCATGTAAGTAAAACGTGCCACCGAGGAATAAAAGAAACAATAATGCACCTGAAACGCACTTATTTTTGGAACAATATGGATATTACCGTAGCGGCTATAATAAACTCTTGTGAAATTTGTAAAACTATGAAATATGACCGAAAACCTTTAAAACCAGAGCTACAATTGACCCAAACACAGAATAGACCATTTCAAGAAATTTTCATAGACGTTTTTACAATAGAAGGAAAACCTTATTTAACAATTATCGATGCTTTTAGCAAGCTTGGCCAAGCAATAGAGATTAATAACAAATCGACACCGGAAATAATTAGAGCCCTCATTAAGTATTTTTCAATGTATGGTGTGCCACGAAAAATAAGTTCAGATTCTGGAACCGAATTTAATAATACACTTATTAAAGAAACCCTTAGTTTTTACAAAATTTACTTGCATATTGGAACCCCCCATAATCCCAATTCCATGGGGCTGATTGAAAGACTTCATTCAACCCTATTGGAAGTGTACCGCTTGGCAAAATATGAGCATAAAATCACAGATGCCGCGTCAGTTATGACGTATGCAGTCATGTCTTATAATCAGACAATACATTCCACAACGGGTCTGACACCCTTTGAAGTCGGTTTTGGCCATACCGACGCAACAAGTACCTTTGATGTTGAATTTAATAATAGCTACACACAAAAGTTATTACAAGATCATAAAAAACGTACGAAATACCTTTATGAGTATTTAACAGATAAGGCAATCAACCGAAAAGAAAAGATCAAGGAAAAGCGCGGAGGAGAAAAAGAATTTGATGTTAAAATTGGGGATACAGTATTTATAAAAGGTGCCATTGTTAGGAGAAGCAAAGATAAAGCTCGTTATGAAAAAGCGAAAGTTACTGGAGAGGTAGATAGGAATATAGTCCCAGTAAAATTTCACGGACATGATACTAGAGCCCCTATTAAGGACATAAAACGACCTTAAGGAAGGGAAAGCCTTTGTTAGTAATCATAAGTGGACTATTGTTAAGATATTAGATTTAAGTTCCATACGTGAGGATTTAGAATTTAATATAAATCGATATGCAGATTTAAATATGCATATTAATAATTACTATAGCAAGAAAACATTTAACTCCGCCATAAATGATATAAAAACACAAACTGACTATATTAAAAACGTAACCGTCGAAAGATTATGTCAGCTGTTACCTTCAAAACGATCCAAACGCGGAATTCTAAACCCTCTCGGCTCTCTTATAAAAATAGTAACTGGAAATTTGGATAATGACGATGCAATAAGGTACGATAGACTAATAAAGGAAGTTAAGACAAGCCAAAACGCGGTAGATAGAAAGATGACAGTAGTCGCTGAATGATATTCATTCATAAATATTTCAAGTTCAATAAAACATAATTTCATCCAATTAGACAAGGCAATTTGGCATGTTAGAAAACAACTTAATGATACAAAAAATTCTCTGAATAAACTTAAAATTATAAACGTGTACCATTTGTTTTTACATAATTTTGAAACTCTTTATGTCAGACTGGACGAAATTGAAACAGCAGTTGCATTTAGTAAGTTAGGGACTCTACACCAATCTATAATAAATGCTGATGAATTGTTATCATTACTAAAAGCAATAGAAACTAAGAATACACTTGTATTTCCTGTAACATTTGGTAACTTTTTTAAACTGGAATATTGTATAAAATTAAAGGTTTATGCAAAAGAAAATCAAATAACGTTTATTATGGACATACCATTAGTTGAATCTGATAAATATACTTATTATAAAATCCTTCCGCTACCTATCACTAATTCCGTAAACCAGACTTCCTTAGTATTACCTAAATATCCTTACCTTTTAATGAAAGGGTTGAAAACGGTGTCGCTGCTCCACCCCTGCAGAAAGATGGATGAGTCATTATTCTTATGTGATGAAGAATATTCACCCTTGATGATGAGAGATTCCTGTATTATTGAACTGATGAGCTTCGCAACCAATACCACTGAATGCCGACCAATGCTGGTAGAGTTTGATGATGTGAAAATAGAGAAGATACAAGCAGACAGATGGATGCTCTACACTAAAGCAACCTTATTAATTACTAAAACTTGTGGAAACGAGATGACCCATCACCACATACGTGGAACCTACATAATCACCGCTGATTACGACTGCGAGGCTGTTATTAACGAAATAATATTGAAAAGGCATCACGGGAACCTGGAAAGGTTCTCCTCACCTGCATTACCAATTATAAACCTTCCTGAGATATTTCCGCTGACATCAACACCTCTGGAATCGAAACCTGTAAATCTGGATGGAGTGGACCTAACAAACCTGCAGCACCTGTCTCAAGTTTTAAAAAGTGAAAGTGTTAAAGTTGAAAGGAGTGAAAGGCAAAACCGCTGAGTTGCGTCTGGACGGCCGGCGCCTGGCCGGGATGTACAACTAGATAAGGCATGCATTTTGTACTCGTATTATAAATTTACACTTTATAATTTTTGTGCTTTTTAAAAACAGTTTCCCTCAACCCTAAAATTTGACTACATACTACAACATAACAATAACAACAACAAAAACAACAACAAAAACCACAACAAAATAACAAAAACTACACAAAACAATGAAAACTAAAACAACAAAAATACAACAACAAAAACTACAACAACAACAATAATAGCTAAGAACCATCTCGATCATATCAGCTTTCAAACAGAAAAAAAAAACATCAATATCGGTCCATACGTTTGGGAACTACGACGCCTCTCTTTTCGCGTTCGGTGGTTAACAAAACCACAGAATAAATAATAGTACTAAAAACACGACAATAATGGATTTTCAAAGGAAATTGCTAAAGCTCTCTGTAAAAAGGCCGTAAAACATGACAGTAATGAAATTCCATACAACTTTGCTGGCGCCTATTCAAGAAGCGCGGCAAGGTCGACTTTGCCCAAAGAAGGTTGTCGAAATAATGACCACATTACAAGCTTGTTTGAGTAAAAGGCCTTTATTAAAATAATCGTAAACCGGATTTCAGGGAGCCTAGACATACACCAGCCTTCTGAGCAAGCAGGATTTCGTCGTGGCTTATCTACGACTGACCACTTGCAACTAAATCAAATAATCGAAAAACACCACGAATTCAAACGCCATTTCATGGTACGTATCCCAACTTATTCGCAATATTATCGAACTTGTGTAGCGGCGTGCGGTCGGCCTTTATTTTGCATTAGAGTAAAATTTTCGTATCCCAAGTAAGGTACCAACCAGGTGATCTTCTAAAATCTCTGTTGTATAGCGATGTGACGTCAAACCCCCTCTGTTACCGTTTTGACGAACCATGTCAATGAACACAAGTTCCGTTCGCCCGTTCATTTTTATCCCAGAACATAAACGAACCGCCTACAAAAGGAACACGCTCCTCATTGCAACTTTGAACATGTCTCTCCCCACTTCGAGGATAGACTCTTCTGCGACCATCTGCACCATATAAACATGACCTACACTCATCGGTGAATAATACGGAGGCTCATTGCTCTTCAGACCAATTTAGGTGTTCACGCGAAAATCTTAAGCTAGCTCGTTATATTCCCGTCTCTATTGTAGAGTACCCATAATGCTTGCGTAGCATCTGCCCACGCACGCGTTCAGAGTCCAAGACGGGCCGATGCAGGTGGCCAGACGCAGCGCAAGCAAATAGATAAGCGTTTCGAATAATGAATGTATGTTAGTTTTAAGTTAGTCTTACATTGAACTCGGAGGTATTAACAATAAAATCTTGTTAGTCCTCAATTTGTATTTTTAATTAATAGTTTTTAAAAACATTCTTCGTCGTTCCCGAAAGTTAACTGGCGCAGCCGGTAGGATAGCTGGCTGTTGCTGTTGCGAGAGTTCGCGCTCGTTAAATCCGAGAATTTTAGTGAAAAACTCGCGAGTGGCAGCGAAAAGTGCGGTTTCTACTTAAAACCAGTAAAATCGTACGTCGGCTATACTACGAACCAAATAAATAAGTGAAACACGGGACAACTGGATGATGGCGATCGGACTGTGAGTAAAGTGAAATCCTTCTACTTCCTTCCCTGTCATAATATCCTTAAAGTTTGTAAACTAGTTTTATTGCGTGACGAACATTGCACTTAGCTTTAAGTATGATTAAGTTAGATAGGTACCTTAGTGAATGAAATTGCACAGTTGGGTATACAATACATATATTAAAAATAAATTACGTCGTATAACTGACTATTTTAATTTAGGTAATTATTGCGAATTACGCGCAGTATAAAATTTACTGTATATTTCAAATATCTATTCTGTGTAAGTGTATAACTATCAGCCAAAATGGCACATGAACAAAATGCCGCAGCTGCACCTGTTCATCATAATCCCGACCTGCATATACCACGGGAGATACTCGGGCTTATTCCGGAATTTAACGGTGATACCAAATTACTTAATTTGTTTTTGCGAAAATGTGAATACGTAATTCACCATTATCAAGGCACATTACAACGCAATGAATTCTTAATGCATTATGTAACCAGTAAATTAACGGGAAAAGCCGCGGCATTAATTAGCGAAAGAGGTGAATTTGAGACTTACGACGAGCTGAGGTCATTTCTTGTCCAACATTTCGGTGATCCGCGAAGTGAGGAATGTGTAGCCATCGAATTGGAAACTTTAAAAATCAAACCAAACGAATCCTACTTGGAATTTTGTGGTCGGATCCAGGATGTCCGCGCAATCCTCTTATCCAAAGTCAATCAAAATAATTCGACGGAAATGAAACTAGCAAAGCATACAATTTATGACAACACGTCCTTAAATGTGTTTTTATATAATTTACCGGAACACATGGTACGTCTCGTCAGACTCAAAAATCCCAATAAGTTAGAAGACGCACTTAAACATGTCCTGGAAGAAGTCAACTTCCAGGAACAATATAATTTACGTTCAAAAATGTTACAAGGTCGTCCTCAAAATCAGATACAGCAACCATCTAATAACTTTAAGCCATTATTACATCAAACCCAGTTCAAATTTGGCATACCAGAGAACCAGTCTCTGTCACGACCACATTTTACGAACCAACAGCCTATGCGACAGCAAGTGCAACCTATCAATTTAGGTTATCGACCCCCAAATCAATTTGGTTATAAACCAAATCTTAACAACGGACCTCCACAGGCTCAGCAGTTTGCCCCGAGACCTCATGCTGCACAGTTTGGTTTTAGACCTCAGATGCAGGTAAGTCAAAATAGCTACAGGCCTCAGGCAGGGCAATTTGGCTATAGACCTCCCCAATTTGGGTTCCGACCTCAAATCGGACAGTTCGGCTACAGAGCACCGCAGCCTCAAGGTTACCAACCTCCTCAGCAATATCCTAATGATGTGTCCATGAGAACTGCAGCACTCCCACAAAGGTACCTGTAAACGAGATGTACACTATGAATGAAGGTGAGTACAACCCTCAATATGCGTACAACCCTGAATACGCGTACAACTACGAAGGATTAGAATACTACACATATGACGAACAGCCTCAACCTTATGACGTCACCACAGACGCGGAGATCTGCAAAAATCAAGAAGCACCCATGTGTACATACGACAACATGAATGAAGTAAGTGATACCGAAAATTTTTGTTTAGTGGAGTCCCCAAAAGTCCCGAGATAATTGAGCTAAATTATGATGCTACTCTAAAGTTGCCATATATATTTGTCCCCGAAATTGACGGAAAATTCATGTTGGATTCGGGAAGCACTAGATCATTCATAAGCCCAATAAAAGCAAATGAATATTATGCTACACTAAAAAGCTATGAACCATTCACAGTAACAAGCACACATGCTTCTAGCACCCATAATGAAGTTGTCAACATTCCGCTTTTTGCGATTTTCAACAATGAAGGCTATCATAAATTCTTTATATACGATTTCGATAAAAAATACGATGGTGTGATAGGATGGGATTTGATGTCAAAGCTCAAAGGTAATATAAATCTTGGAGATAAAACTTTAAAGACTAATGAGACAATTGTCCCAATTATATACGACCAGGAACAGACGATTAACTTAGAAGCACGCAGTGAACATCGAGTGAAATTGCCCGTGAATCTTAAAGACGGTGATGCCATTTTAAATTTCAAGCAATTTCATGATGATGTCCGTATGCCATCGGCTATAGTAAGATGTGAGAATTATTTCGCCACGACGATTATTCAAAATACATCAGAAAACGATATTGTTATGACAATCAAGAAACCTTTTAATGTTTTAAAGATTAAAAATGAAACTGATATATGTGACCTAAATTACAACACCGACATGACTGACATTGACATTGACGAACTACTAAAAAATAACTTGACTAAACTGCGACTTGATCATCTTAACACAGAAGAAGATAAAGCGATACGTGACTTGTGTGAGGAGTACAAAGACAT
This sequence comes from Alsophila aescularia, assembly GCA_946251855.1. NCBI lineage: Eukaryota > Metazoa > Arthropoda > Insecta > Lepidoptera > Geometridae > Alsophila > Alsophila aescularia. Next base: position 44,367,836 of record OX276383.1, on the reverse strand, counting down.
ATTTTATTGTGAAGAATTACCACTTACCTTTACTAATCATGTTAAACACCACATAAGGACGGTTAACGAGGACCCTATCTATATAAAACCATATAGACAGGCACCAGCGCAAGCTCAAGAGATCAAAGAGCAAGTAGATAAATTACTCAGGGATAATGTGGTACAAGAATCACACTCACCCTGGAGCGCTCCTGTTCACTTGGTCCCTAAAAAGCTGGACGCTTCTGGTCAGATGAAATATAGGATGGTCATTGACTATCGCCGACTAAATGAGATAACAACTGACGACAGATACCCAATTCCAAACATATGTGACATATTCGACAAACTCGGAAAAAGTAATTACTTTACTACGCTAGATCTTGCATCCGGGTACCATCAAATAGAAATTTCGGAACAAGATAGACAAAAAACTGCATTTTCTACTCAAAATGGCCATTACGAATTTCTTCGGATGCCTTTTGCCTTAAAAACGGCGCCGGCAACATTTCAACGTGCAATGGATAACGTGTTGAGGGGATTACAAGGCATACACTGCCTAGTATACCTAGATGATATACTTATCTATTCAAATGGGCTACAAGAACACCTTCAGAAGCTACGCGCAGTTTTTGATAGACTGAGACTTACCAATTTGAAAGTGCAGCTAGACAAGTCCGAATTTCTCCATAAGGAGGTGCAATATCTAGGACATACATTGACTAATGACGGACTCCGACCAAATAATGACAAGATTCAAATTGTGCTTGACTATCCTATCCCGCAGACACAGACAGAAATAAAAAGGTTCCTTGGTTTTATAGGATACTATAGGAAATTTATACAGGACTTCTCAAAAATAACACAGCCTTTAACAGCTTGTTTGAAAAAGGGCAAAAAGGTGGAAATTACCGAAAAATATACGGAAGCATTTCAGAAATGCAAGGAATTGTTGGTTAATGCGCCTATTCTGCAATATCCTGACATGAGCAAACCTTTTATATTGACCACGGACGCGTCAGAGGTAGCAATCGGGGCTGTGCTTTCGCAGGGTGCAATAGGTACCGATAGGCCGGTGGCTTACGCTAGTCACACGTTAACAGATAGTGAAAGAAAGTACAGCGCTATTGAAAGGGAGTTACTGGCTATAGTTTGGGCCACGAAGCACTTCAGGCCTTACCTTTATGGCCACAAATTTGACATTGTCACGGACCACAAGCCGCTACTTTGGCTTTACCAACTAAAAGAACCTAGTAGCAAGCTAACTCGCTGGCGGTTACGTCTACAAGAATATGATTTTGACATCAAACACAAAAATGGCCACCAGAACGCTAACGCCGATGCGTTGTCTAGACTCAAATTAAATGCGTTAGGTTCAGGTGAAACTGATGACGCTAGTTCAATGGTAGTTAATGTAGATGAAAGTGAAATCAAATTACAGAGACATTTAAAAGACGTGACTAAAGAAATTTCTAAATTGTCAAGACGGCAGACTGAAGACTCTAAAACTATAACGATATCTGACTCTGACAGAACTGCAACTGCCAGTCCAATGACCATTTCAGATACTGACTCTGTAGGTGACATATTAAGAGAAGAAGCGGAATGGCTAGTTCGTTCTGATTCCAGTTCTAGTGCCACTGATACAGTGCACTCAGGTAGAGATCTTGATTCATTAGGAATACCAATTTTAAATGAAGCTGTGGATACGAAACCGAATCAAATATTGGTATTTCACCGATTTATTAACGATGTCCAAGTAACAGATTTATCCACAAAACAACAAAAAATTCTGGAAGTATTCCTGCCATTAAATAATCAGGAATTAATTACTCAATTCCTTAAAAGATACATAAGGCCAAAAATAAAGTACTTCATTTATTTTGAAAAGCCGGAACACAGAAGAGATTTCAGTAATGCCGTAATTACGTTATTTAAAAAAGGAACCATTAATTTTTACGAGTGTACGGAACGTGTAGTGTTGGTCGAGGATGAAAACGAGCAACAATTAATAATCAAAAAATTACACGAGGGCAAAACATGTCATCGTGGCATTACATAAACTGTCAAAAGAATCCGACGAAATTATCATTGGCCAGACATGCAGGGGACAGTTGCAGCCATTATAAATTCATGCGAACAATGTAAAGCCACTAAATATGACCGTAGACCGATTAAACCAGCACTTCAACTTACTGAAACTCAAAGTGCGCCATTTCAAGAAATATTCATAGACATATTCTCTATAGAATCAAAGCATTACCTCACTTTAATAGACGCCTTTAGCAAATTAGGCCAAGCCATTGGAGTACCGTCTCGATCCACACCAGAAGTAGTCAGGGCATTGATGAAATACTTTAGTTTTTATGGAATTCCACAAAAAATCAGTTGTGATCCCGGAACAGAATTTAATAACGATTTAATGAGAAAATTAACGGACTTACACAAAATAAAATTACATATTGGAACACCAAATAACCCTAACTCCGTGGGCATGATCGAACGTTTTCATTCCACAATTATCGAAATTTACCGCATAGCTAAATATGAAAGAAAATATGCAGATGCTGCATCTATCATGACCTATGCAATCATGGCATACAATAATAGTATTCACAGTGCCACCGACTTAACACCTTTTGAAGTTGTATTCGGTCATACCAAAGTAAACTCTGCATTTGACATAGATTTTGATAAAGCATATAGGCAACAGTTAGTAAAAGATCATAGGAAAAGGACACAGGAATTGTATCGACATTTAGTAGAAAAAATGGGTAAAAATAAGGAAAATATTAGTAAAAAGCGTGGAGGTGAGTTAAGTCCGGGATTAGAAATAGGACAAACAATTTACGCAAAAGCTGTAAACAAACGGCAATCTAAAGACAAACCTAAATATCACAAGGCTATTGTAACGGGTGAAATGAAGCGAAATGTAGTGCCTATAAAAATAAAAGACAGGGACACAAAGGTTCCTATTAAAAATGTCAAACGTCCTCCACAGGTGGCGCTTGCTCCTAATGGTATGGATATCGACGACCCAGGCCCTTCAAAACCAAGGTCCCCAAAGCCAGGGCCTTCAAGTGCAGAAAATTGACAGGAACCCAGGTGTTCTGCCTGTCAAACTAGGTCAAGCATTTTTACAACACAATGAATGGACAATTATCAAAACAATTGAGCTGGAGGGAATAGCATCAGACTTACAGTTCAACTTAAAACAATATTTCAAATTTTGCAAAAAACGATCGTCTTATAATCAATATTCTGATTTCTACGAAGTAAACGAGTACAGAGTTCAAGCGGAATATATCCGAGATGAAGCAATAGAAAAACTGCAACAATTAATACCAAACAAGAGATTTAAACGCGGCCTTATTGACCCACTGGGTTCAATGATCAAGGTCATCACAGGTAATCTTGATCATGAAGACGCGGTCCATTTTGATGAGATGATAACAAATTTAAAAACTCGCGAACATGCTATTTCTAATAAAATAACTATTATATCAGAAATGTTGGACCATGTCGTAAACTCTACCAAAATAATGGAGGATAATACTAAAATTTTGAATGATAGATTAACCAGAATAGAACAGCTGGTTAAAGAAAAGCTTAGAAAAGAGAGTAAGGATTTCCTTGTATCCTATGTTATTAGTGTATTTAATTCGTTTATTATTAATTTTAGGACTATTTCTATGAAACTTAACGATATAGAGACATCCTTAGCACTTAGTAAGGTATCAATTCTACACAAGGCTGTCCTTAGCCCTAATGAATTATTGGCGCTGCTGAAAGAAATTAGTAGCCTTGATCATTTGATGTATCCTGTAAATGAACAAAACTTGATTAACTTAGAAGAGACATTTACTGTCAAAACTTATATTAAGAATAATACTGTTAGATTTATTATTAATGTTCCGTTAGTTGATAATATTACTTATAATTATTATAAATTGTACTCACTCCCAGTATCCCATGATCCCAACAACGAGACATTTGCCATTATTCCCGAATTCCCTTACTTGTTAGTAGAAGGTACAAAGTATCGTCCGATCGCCCAAAAATGCAGAGAGATAACGGCTAAGGAGTATATTTGTTCGGAAAATGACCTTGCCGTTTACGCCGAAGAAACTTGCGTAGAACAACTGATGCAGTATGGACAAAAACTCTCCAAATGTTTTCCACAACGAGTTGATCCCGAAAATCTGAAAACCCAGAAAATCTCCCATAACAGTTGGATTTTATTCTCTAAGTATGAGAAGATCCTGTTCCAAAGGTGTGGCGATGACGTCATTCAAGAACAATTACGAGGGACATATTTACTCACAATACAGAAACCCTGTGACGTCTTCATTGATAGCCTTCCGATATATGGCCATCGCTCTCCCTCACTGGGAACCACGTATAAGCATGTACCTCTAATAAATTTACCTCTTTTCAAGCGAAAAGCATTGACGTTGCCACAATTGTACTTTATATTATCATAGCAATAATTACAATATCAGTAATCTGTTTCAAATTCAAATCCTCCATTCAAGGAAAGTTTTGTAAACAGCAGGATACTTCACAAAATGATATTGAACTTGAAGTACCAGTTAATCATAGACCCCTTTTGTTACGTTAACCTTACTAAAATGGTGTTTACGAAGTTCTCGAAAAATAAAATCTTTTTCAACTACTTCGATCTGAGGGGGAAGGCGTTATATTCCCGTCTCTATTGTAGAGTACCCATAATGCTTGCGTAGCATCTGCCCACGCACGCGTTCAGAGTCCAAGACGGGCCGGTGCAGGTGGCCAGACGCAGCGCAAGCAAATAGATAAGCGTTTCGAATAATGAATGTATGTTAGTTTTAAGTTAGTCTTACATTGAACTCGGAGGTATTAACAATAAAATCTTGTTAGTCCTCAATTTGTATTTTTAATTAATAGTTTTTAAAAACATTCTTCGTCGTTCCCGAAAGTTAACTAGCTTGTCAGTGAGTTGCAACTACAAACAACAACAACAACAACAACAACAAACAACAACTTACAACTTTGGACCATTTGCTGGTCTAAAAGGGGTGATAGACCTTCCTTTAGCCTCCTTATTATTATTTGTGCACTCATTCAGGTCTGTGTTGATGTTAACTGATGTGAGGAAACGATTTCGCAAGGAAGTTAACACAATAAATCGGTCATCACGATGGGTGGTTACTCGAGTTCTGCCGGTACCACGTCTCCTTTTGTAAGAACCTGCCTCTACAAACCTTCTGTACACTCTATAAACGGTAGACTGGTTTAAATTTCTAGGAATCGTTCGTTGATCCAAGCCTTGCCGCACCAATGCCACAATTTGTGCGGCTTGTTGAGTTAAAAATACTACCTAACAATTGTATTGGTAACAAAAAAAAATGAAAACCATTTTAAAACTTTACCCTAATAACACGCAAATCTGAGAACACGCGTAAATCTTTTCCCGGCTATAATCATTTGTTTTGCTACTGTTCTGTTTTTAAATGTTGTTTTTTTTTTGTGATTAATGCCAAGTCTTCACTTTTGTCATTTATGTAAATCTAAAAAGTTTGTATACTTATTCAAATTTCAAAACATTAATTTGAAAGTAGTTCTGAACTTTGATGCAGTTTATGTGTCCGTCAGTGTACTGTAAGGAGAAATCGCGCCAGAAGGCGGAGCCTAGAGGCGAAACCTAGCAGCTAGTGCTGGCTTGTTTATTCAAGACCTGTTGAGACAAGTTTCATCCGGGCAGACCTTTCATCGGTGGGGCAGCGAGAGCGGCGCGCCCATTTTTCGTCAGTAGTTGAAGCAGTCGGACGTTCCTGAATATCTCTTGAGTTCCTTAAATTCCCCCTATTTAATTTTGTAACAGTGCTTAGTTTACTCTGTGAAGTTTAATAATACCTTTGTGCGTGTGATCGTGTATATTTTTTTAATAAACTCTCTTCTGGTTGCTAATAGTATATTATTACATTTGTAACGTCTCACTTCATCTCACGTTGTTTTTATTCCGTTTAGTCGAGTTTTCACGTAGTATCAACAAAATAAGTCCACTTTCACAATAAAATAAACCGTCGATAATAAACAAAGAAATACGTAACCTTAAAATGTCTATGTGTTGTCAAGATTTTAAGTATTTCTTGTCTTTGAATTAGTGTGACCATTCTACACGTTACGTAATCTACAATCGTAAATAGAATTTTTACTAAGCCAATATGACTTGTTGCATACAAATTTTCATCGCAATATCGACTCCAACGCACCGTATTGAATGACTGTAATACAAGTTCTGATTGAAACAGAATAGATGGTTGTTACGCTACAATTTCAAACGCAACCATCAAAGGGGATTTATGGAATAAGCCACAGATAACACCAATAAAAGAGACTATTTAAGCTGCGGTGATGAATAGTTCTTTTTAGCCTTGTCATTTCGTGCTGGCTTGGATAACGTTTTCTAAATCATTTTGCGAGTAATTTTGGACAATCCTTTGTCTAGAGTTAATTTTATATCAAATAGTTACCTGTTTACCTAGTGAAAAAACCCCAATATTGTTTTTTTTTTGATACCACGCCGAACAGCACGCTGCCACGGGTCTGTGGACACCTGTCCCCTGGGAGCTGCTGTGCGCACTGCTGCATTACTTCTTGATGTACTTCAACTTATGCACCATCTCACCGTGGAAAGACTTTCAAGTCATCTCAGCTAAGTTCCAATCCGCGAGGGACAATAATACGAACATCACCACCTCCTGTAACTCACTACCTGAGATACTTTTCTAATTACACTGGTAGTTTACCATTTTATTCTTTCTTTTAATACCTACCACCACTTCACAAGTAGTTAGGCTTCTTAATTATTTTTTTCTAAAACGAAACTGCCAGGTGACACATTGTTTAGTTCAAAAAACAGTATTATAATGTATTTTCAACACGCTTGTAAAGTCTCTTATGGCAACGCATTTAGGTTCATAATTCAGCTTAAGTGTGTACACTTGTGCTTTTTACTTTACCACACTTTACTTTCTAGCACTGCTTTAATTTTAACATTTTTTTTTCAATTTTTGCAAATTCTTTTAATGTCTAAAAACAATGAATATTTTTGTGCATAAATAAACAATTTTGGTTTACATATTATGATAAATCAATCATCAAAATTATCATCATTTCATCAAATTATATATATATTTTTATATATATATATATATTTATATTTATTTTTATTATATTATATATATATTTTCACTACATTTTAACCTTAATTTGCAGATTCAAAACATTATTTTGTGTTTATTAGTTTTTTTTTACATAGGCCGTATAGTGGTTTTGACAGTTCCTTTATTTACAGGGACGCGCGCAAGAAAAACATAACCTGCGCGTTTTTTTTGTGTGAATAATCATTATTATAAGCAATGGCAACAATTTGGTCATTTCACTCCTTACACTAAACTATACTAAATTTCTTCAAATGTAATTTGAACCTTGTCGACTTTGTAACAAGGTATTTTTGCCCCTGACATCGATTCTAAACTTATGCCAATTTAAGCTACACCGCTTAAAATAACGTAATCAAAACAGGTTTTTAACACTCTGTCCAACATCGTTTGGATAAATTCGGACTCGTTCCGAGATATCGTTTGGACAAATCGGGACTCTCGCCGCGTGGAAAAAAAGTTGATTTTACGCTGACAGGCTTTAGTGATAGTTTAGTAAGTGAGGCTTAGATGCTAGGGGAAAAAATACCTTGTTATGAAGCCTACAATTGAAGAAATTAAGTTTAGTTCAGTGGATGTCCGAATTACTACCAATGACGACTTCACGTAGGGAAGATGAGCAATACATAGATTTGACCTCGCCAGAAATACTTATCGAGGCACGAAACGTGAGTTGCCACCAAAATCTAGAGAGAAAAACTGTTAACTCAAGCTGAAAGCAAGGGCTTTTTCAACACGTTTCTAGTAACTGTAGTATTTTTTTATGCTTATGTACTTACGATTCTTTGGTGGAGCTATAGTCTTATCAATTATCCTTCTATCTAACTCTTCTTGATCTCCAATTATACCTTTTGAGTGGACGAAAACTAGTTGAGTAGTATAGGACACGATGATTGTTTCTTTTAGTGTTTTTTCTTCGTCTCTGTAAACAATATCGTTTATGTTTAATAAAATATTATAATTATGGTGTAAAAATTTGATTGTGAGATGATAGAAATCTGATAAAGAATTCTTTATAACTCATGTTAAAATGTCCTATAACCGGCCTCAAGTTATTTACCACATTATAGTCTGGCCTATCTTTAGTAATATATGATGTTTAACTAGAAATGGTATGAATGTTGAATCAGAATTATCGAAGTTATGTATAACTACCTCCAGACATACTTTTTAAACATGTTATGTACCTCGGTATTATGTATTTTCATAGAACAACATATTATCTGTTCATACTATTAGTTTCTATCGGTAAAATAATTTCCGAAATTGGTTATGTTCAGAGTTAGATTTTAGATAAAACGATGTTTGAGGTATTATTGTTTGTAATTGTTATCTTACCTTGTTAGTTTTTTGCGTAATTCTTGATATTTTGGATAAAATTGTAAAATTACTTAACTAGATATTTCTGATCATAAAGATAGTCCGGATTTTTCCAAATCTATTAAATATAATATTTTTGCTGAAAAACGCCCATAGGCTTACAAAATTACATTTATAGTTTATTTCATTTTGACAGACGTCGTCAATTAGGCATTAGTTGTCAAATTTATTCTCTTAAATTTTATAATTCGAATGTAAATCTTAACAAATGAGGTCCATTTAATTCTGTATCAAGTTACTGCTCATTGATAATTATGACTTTTATTACAAAGTTCCTTTTTCAAATAGCTATGATATAATAAACAAGTAAATTTCTAGAAATAATTTCCTCCTAAGATTTTTTTGATCTTTTAAAATCTATGTAAAAAGTGATAAAATAATAAAAAAGTGAAAAAGTGTCCATTTATTGGTAAAAGTGATCATACCTTGGAATTTGTTGAACTATTTTTAATAATCCCACTTAACTCATAGATTATTGAAGAAGATCTACAAGGCTACATTACACCAACTGTTCACTAGCCACGACGAATTCGTTATGGAAGTGACGCCACCGGTCTCCGAAGTTCCTCGGAGAAGATACACCTGCTGAAGACCAAGATGGATAAAATTTAAAGGGAGTTCGTCCGTTGTGATCTGGTATGGAAGTTATAGTGCCCCATGGCACCTGATTTACCCACAGATCTTAAGACAGACACAAGGCTCCAAGACCGGCTTCACCACATCGCCGAGGACTGAAGTTGGAGACCGAAACTCATCATCAGACCGAAAACCTACTCCGAGGCAGTTGAGAACGAGTTGCTGTCTTCCTCTCCAAGTTGCTGACTTCCTCTCCGAGTTGATGTCTTCCTCTCCGAGTTGCTGTCTTCCTCTCAAACAGTTCCAGATACTACGCACGTTCCAGACGAAGAACACTAACCTTACGTATTAATATTTGCTTTTTAAGACATAATTAAACGTAGGAATCCTCCCCTTATAGGATAGGTAGGTCCTCAATTTAATAAATTTTAGGGAAATCTGAGAGGGAAAACTTTGGAGTCCAAAATTTTTTCCTAACCTTTAGGAATCAGGTCTTAAAATGTATTTCCTTTGACTGATTTGAATAATTCTATAGATTGCCTCGATCATCTATAAATTATTAAAGATAGTCTCTGATAAATAGAGTACCTAGAGGTAATCCTCCGAATTTCCCTCTAGTTATTCTATAAAGATATCTTGAAGTAATTCTGTCACTCTTGAATACCATAAACAGATCTTCAACATATCTTAAAAAAGACCCTCGTGTCTTGTCATAACATTTAAAATCAAAGAGTATTGGTATACATATTATCTATTCTTTAATTTTAATTTTTGTTCGTAACGCATACTATAGCCAGGTTAACGTCTCATGCTCATGAGGATTTATGTCTAAAAAGCATAATTCCCCATCCATCAATTTACGGCTATTCTTCTAGAGTGGCAAGCCATTGTCGTAGAACAATAAGACTTCATACCCTCTACTGGCTGGCTTTAACGCGGAGGTAAGCGTAATTCATAATCTTGCAAACTGTAAGATAACGCCTTACCTCTACGCTCCATTAGTCATAGACTAAAGGTTTTTAACTGGAAGTAGGTAATTCATAATCTTACCTTACCACTACCATCCAGTCCTTCCTTGAGGGTTATGTCATAGCGTTCTTCTATGGCTATAGATCTTTCCTCTGAGCATTACGTTACAGCGTAGAGCAAGGAGGTAAGACTTCCTATCTCACTCTAGATAATCTTTGATTTTTACCTCCAAGTGTTACGTCATAAAATAACGCAAAGAGGTAAAACCTCCTATCTACGTAATCGTTACGTCACACAACGGCGTAACACGTAGATACCTCCTCTTACTCCCATTTAAGAGAGATCCATCTCTAATCCATCCCTAATCCCATAATGCGTTACGTTACATAACCTACTTGCAACCTTCAGTATCACAATGTACAATGACTTATAGATAAAACAACGGAGTCGGACTAAAAATATAAACAGAATAACATTACATTACATTCATAGATACAAGAATTTGCGGCTTTCTTTGAAAATTTTATTTGAACATATTTTATGGCTTCATGGATACTTAATTTGCAGCGAATGATAGGTGTCACACTACGAGTAATTGGTCAGATTTTAATACAAAATACGAACAGTTAACACTTTTATCCATACAATATGGATAAATACATAGTTTTGTCGCTAACTATGCAAAGGTATTATTTTGAGGTTTCCTGAAATACCACGATCGAAGGATCGAAAAACTTCATTTGTCATTCGCTGAAGGTGGAGATGTGCAAAAACCTAATAATGTGGTATAATTAATCATGGCATATGGCAAGCATATGGCCACCAGTGAGATGTTTGCACGAATTAATGTTTAGCGAGGGTTTGTTTGCAATATTATTAATAACTAGCTGTGCCCGCCGGCTTTGCCCGAGAGGTAATTTCATTTAAAATTAGCCCATACGTTTTCTTTTTACGTTTTGTACCTATAAAGTACAATCCATACCAATATATAAAAGTGAAACGTCTGTTTGTTTGTTTGGCGAGCTTTCACGCGATAACAGCTGGACAGATTTTGATGAAACTTGGAACGAAGATAGCTTATACCCTGGAATAAAACAAAGAATACTTTTTATCCCGGAAAATTGTAAGTTTCCACGGAAAAACTGGAAAAATGTTTATTACTTTCTGTAAGAAATGGTTGGCATGGAAAATAACTAAGAAATATGTCAAAATACATCAAGAGTGGTGCTATACCTACTTTTGCATTAGTTTTTAATATTCTAAAAGAACATAGGATGCTTTTTTCGCGAAACACAGTAGTCCTCGCGGACGAAGTCGCGGGCGGGAATACTAGTAGGTACTAAATTTCTTCAAAATTCGTTCAGCTGTCAAATAGCTTTTAATCGATTGCTCGGCATCTAATCATCAGATTATGATACCAAGTACCCAAGTTTTTCCTTAAAAAAAATGATATATTCTTGTTCAGTAACCTATTTTAAGGACCATAGAGCATTTTTTTAAATTATCTTCATTGTACTGATTTTTTGGTACTTACTGCTTTATTATAGGTATAGACTTTCGCTTTGTTTATTGTGAAGTGATAAGAAATTATGAGTATTTGTATACTCTTTGATTATTACTTGAAAAAGCCGCCGAGATGTAGTAAACTATTTTTTGCTGGACTTAGGCCTCTTCTTTATTGCGCCACTCATACCAGTCCTGATCCAACTACACCATGTTTTGCCTACAATTCGGACAATGTCATCCACCCTTTGAGTATATATTACTTGTCCACCCATTGCATCGGTGGTCTGTGAACTGGTCTAGTATGTCCTCTAGGTCACCACTCTGTTACCTGTTTTGTCCACCTATTGTCTTTTTGCCTAGTCAAGTGTTCTGCCCATATACACTTGAGTCCTGTGATGCGTTATGCGACATCAAACATCATGTCCGCTGTTGGATCTCCACAATTCTATGGATCGGCAATGAAATGCTGAGCATGGCATGCTCTATAGCATGTTGTGCAACCTTTATTTTGTACATGTCCTCGTTTGTGAGTGTCCACGTCTCGGCACCATAAGTGAGGCTAGGCAGCACAAATTGGTTGAAGACCCTAGTTTTTAGACATTGCGGTATTTTAGCCTTGAAGATGTCTTCCAGTATTTTGTACGAACCTCATCCTAATTGAATATGACTTGCGATCTTTTTCACTGTGACTCTCGGCCAAAGCCCAAAGTATATATAGTCACCTACCTCCTCTATTGCGTCCCACAATAATGTTGCGCGATTCTATAGGGCGATACTAATTCGACTAGATGATCGGAGAAGCGCCACCCTTTTATAGTTGAAATACCTCGCTCAAGAACGAAGCGTTACGCTTCTTCATTTATTATAAAAAACTGCAAAGGAATGGAATGCCTTGCTCTCGTTATTGTTTCTGGTGAATTATAACTCCACCTGAGTTATAATTCACCAGAGTTCAAGTGAAGAGTGAATAGGTATCTACTAGGCAAGCGTGCTTCATCTTCGACCACATCGCTTTCCATCAGGTAAGATTGCGGTCAAACGACTGTCTAGTCCGTAATAAAAAAAACTGCCGTAGTTAATACCAGAAAAGATGAAAAATGCTATTGTTACAACTTTACATTAGAAGGGTGACAAGTCCAAGCTCCAGAATTACCGTCCAATCAGCCTCCACTCGCAATTATACAAAAACCTTCGCAAAAACCATCTGCAATAGACTGACTCGCATACTTGACGAATTCCAGCTAGTTGAATATGCTTGCTTCTTAAGTGGAAACTACCCAATTGATCACATCCATACCGTAAAACAACTGATGGAGATAATATTATAACCAGCACTTGTGCGTATAGCCTTTGTCAACTACAAAAAGGTTTCGGCAGTGTCGAGCACTGGGCCGTGTTCCACTCTCTCCACCAATGCGTGGTAGATGTGAGATATGTGAATATCCTCCGGGAGTTATACGAGTCAGCCACCTTGTAGATTTTGGACTGCACGAGCTTACGGAACCCACCCCTATTAACCGTGGAGTAAGTCAAGGCGACATACTTTCTCCAAAGCTCTTCACTGTCTGTGATGTGATGCCTCGGAGGACATTATGAAGGCTCTCAATTGGGTTGAAAGGGGAGTCAACATAGACGGAAAAAACTAATTACAATAAAGTTTTGCACATGATCTTATATCGATAGCCAAAAATATAACTTACATACAAAGCATGCCTTTTGACTTACAGGAAGAGCCCCTGCGACTATTTGACTTAGAGATGAACATTAAACATATCCAAAAGTAAGATCATGGCGAATAATTATTTAATTAACTTAAATATTTTGTTTGCAGATTTTTTAAACTAATTTTACCTACTAATTGTCTCTATTTTATAAATTACTATCTGTGCCAGCGCTGTCATTTGTCTGAGTTAAAAGTAACCTATGTGTTGACCTACAAAGTACTTACAATGTACTACATTTCATCAAAATTTATTCAGCCCTTAAATAGTTTTAATTTAATATGTTTAATCTATCTCTATTATATCCACCTTCATTCAATGCCACATAATTGAATTCTTCTTGTTTTACGTAAGCCATCTTTATTTCCTCCTGTAGCGAGAATATTTTGCTATTTTCCTCGAACAATGCTATCAAGAATAACAGTGATTAAGCTTCATAAAAATGCCATTTTTTTTTAAGCACTTGTTAGATTCTTGGGATTATTATTACTGTATATAAATCAAATCTAAGTTTGGTTATGTTATCCTTAGGTTAGGGTAGGTTGACAAGCCTACGGTTAGGCTAAACCTTGTTTAGCATATTAAATAAAGTTTCAACGCTATGGTGTTGTTATTTATATATCTTTTAACCAAATAGCAAGTGAAACTAATTCATAACCTGACAATATACAAGCAAGTTGCTATATCATAAAAGCTTGAAATTTACTCAGAAGTTAAGTACTTATCTAAAATATACTGAATAGAATAGCATAACCTAAGGAGTATTCATAGAAACAAAGAAATGTAATTGTTATATTTATATTGATTCTACCACCAGATTCGGAATACACTGCATAGAAGAACTAGCAAAAAACTATGTATCAAATATATTTTTCATCATCATTATTTACAATTCTAATTAACTCATTATTAATATTATCATACTAACAACCTATATGTGATACTTGGTCATAGTGATATATTATTATCATTTTACAATCACCATAGTTACATCTGGCACAATAATAGCATTTAAACAAAATTATCCTTACCTAATCATTTCGAACACAATCACATTGACCATATTGGTTATAATAACATCACATTGAAACAACAGTACCTAGTCAAATCTTAGGGTTGAGGGAAACTGTTTTTAAAAAGCACAAAAATTATAAAGTGTAAATTTATTGAATGTACGATTCATTCGAGAGTGTCGTTCAGACTGACAAATAAAACTTAATTCTAATACGACTACAAAATGCATGCCTTATCTAGTTGTACATCCCGGCCAGGCGCCGGCCGTCCAGACGCAACTCAGCGGTTTTGCCGCCTACGCCAGGCTACGTGTGTATTGGTACCGTCTCATGCTTAATACCGGAATGCATAACTCCTCCCACCGTAAGTTCGAAATTCTCGGGTGAATTTACTTCATTCTGAGAATTTCGAAAAATGCGATACAAAAATGGCTTAAAATATAAAAGGAGAACTATTACTAAAAGTACATATAATACTAAGGTACCGATGCTTATGTCCTTCACGTTAATAACACTTTCATTTTCACTCCTTTCAACTTTAACACTTTCACTTTTTAACACTTGAGACAGGTTGGTTCGTTAGGTCCACTCCATCCAGATTTACAGGTTTCGATTCCAGAGGTGTTGATGTCAGCGGAAATATCTCAGGAAGGTTTATAATTGGTAATGCAGGTGAGGAGAATCTTTCTAGGTTCCCGTGATGCCTTTTCAATATTATTTCGTTAATAACAGCCTCGCAGTCGTCATCAGCGGTGATTATGTAGGTTCCACGTATGTGGTGATGGGTCATCTCGTTTTCACAAGTTTTAGTAATTAATAAGGTTGCTTTAGTGTAGAGCATCCATCTGTCTGCTTGTATCTTCTCTATCTTCACATCATCAAACTCTACCAGAATTGGTCGGCATTCAGTGGTATTGGTTGCGAAGCTCATCAGTTCAATAATACAGGAATCTCTCATCATCAAGGGTGAATATTCTTCATCACATAAGAATAATGACTCATCCATCTTTCTGCAGGGGTGGAGCAGCGACACCGTTTTCAACCATTTCATTAAAAGGTAAGGATATTTAGGTAATACTAAGGAAGTCTGGTTTACGGAATTAGTGATAGGTAGCGGAAGGATTTTATAATAAGTATATTTATCAGATTCAACTAATGGTATGTCCATAATAAACGTTATTTGATTTTCTTTTGCTTAGACCTTTAATTTTATACAATGTTCCAGTTTAAAAAAGTTACCAAATGTTACAGGAAGTACAAGTGTATTTTTAGTTTCCATTGCTTTTAGTAATGACAACAATTCATCAGCATTTATTATAGATTGATGTAGAGTCTCTAACTTACTAAATGCAACTGCTGTTTCAATTTCGTCCAGTCTGACATAAATAGTTTCAAAATTATGTAAAAACAAATGGTACACGTTTATAATTTTTAGTTCATTAAGAGAATTTTTGGTATCATTAAGTTGTTTTCTAACATCCCAAATTGCCTTGTCTAATTGGATGAAATTATGTTTTATTGAACTTGAAATATTTATGAATGAATCCATCATTTCAGCGACTAATGTCATCTTTCTATCTACCGCGTTTTGGCTTGTCTTAAGTTCCTTTATTAGTCTGTCGTACCTTATTGCATCGTCATTATCCAAATTCCCAGTTACTATTTTTGTAAGAGAGCCGAGAGGGTTTAGAATTCCGCGTTTGGATCGTTTTGTTTGTGAGTTTCTTTATTCCACCATAACTTTGAAATGCCTGAACAGATTTAGACGTATGGGGTATCATTAGAATTCTTACATCCCCCCGAGTAACACAGGCTATTATTATTATCGAAAAAATCAATACGGCGGCAGCATGGCTCCATTTTCAATAGAAAAAAAAAATATTTTTTCTTTGAATTTTCCAATGTAGGTATGAAATTGAAGGCCTTGATAAGCACATTCCAATAGTATATAATTTATTGGCATTAGTTAATTTTTGGCAGGGCAGGCGTGTTTTTTATTTATTTAGTTATTAAGCTAGTTATTAGCAGAAAACAAACACGCCTGCGTTTTAGTAGCATTAAACTTAACCAGGTTAGCATCGCCTCAATCGGACACGGCTCCTAAGGCTAAATTCAAACGGTCTACCATAGCCTCTCTTTGAAACTGGACAGCGCCGCAGCTGGAAGTGTATCTCTCATATACAGTACTATCATCAGCATACCCTTAGGTACCGGGCTTCAGAAGGACTACTGGACCGATTTTCACTGTTGGATAGCTTAGGGTTTTTTTAGGCGAATCGATAAAAAACTTTTAGACTGCTGAAGGAACTTTGATCAAATGTTGGTATATCGGTGTTTTAGGACTTGGAATAGTTACTTTTAACCTAGAGAAATGACCACGCGTGCGAAGCCGCAAACACAGCTAGTTCCATATAATTTATTCAGGTCAGTTCATTTTTGCTGTGGTCATTTCATTTTAAAGTAACACATACGTGTTCTTCTAGGACCAAAGTACCTATAAAGTACAATACACTACATTACTTCAAAATTTGTTTACCCATCAAATAGTTTTTTATTGATTGCTCGGCATCTAATCTTCGGGTTAAGATACCAAGTCACCATGTTCTTAAGAGAAACCCTAAGCAGTGAAAACCGCATCGTAATCGGTCCAGTAGTTTTAACTTGATGCGTGAACAAACTTACAGACAAACAGACAGGCACGATTTTTAAATAGGTTATGTTTTAGTTCAGTTGATTATATTTAGTCCCTTAAACCATTTTTTTTAATTATCTTCTTTGCACAGACTTTGTGTTACTGCTTAAATATAATTAGGTATAGATTATAGGAAAACAGACTTCAGCAAGCAGTTCCATTCGTTACGGTGTATTTGTTTTTCCAAATAAAAATTATAATTCACATTACCTTCGGACCCCACTTTTCATACTTGGGCGTCGATAGCCATAGTTGTATAACCGTCTGCCACCATTTCTCATTCGTGGGGGCAGACAGCCGTAAGTATATTACTGTCTGCCACTATTTGTGATACGTGGGGGCAGATAGCCATAAGTATTACCGTCAGCCATTCGTGGGGTCAGACGGTAATATATAACAATAATTTATTGCGAGCCCTACTTAGGATTCACTACTTGAAGGAAATAAAGTTCCGTCACTGTCCAGTACATTATATACTGTACATATTCTGTAACGATATCCCTCGGCTCCAGTCGTTTATCAGAACCACCGCGGCTATAAATAAAAACCTAATTTCGTTTAGTCACAAAGGCTTCATTATTGCGCTTAGGGAATTTTTGGACCTTTGTATTAAAGAAAAAGGATATCCCTATTTTGAGGTAAGAACTAAGTCCGAATAATAATGAGACTGACTCTCACTAATACCAAAGAATAAATAACTGTCAATACTACACAATAAATAATATGCTAATGCAGCTCATCATGTCGTCATTTATTTTTGAGGGGAAGGCAAATAAGCCACTTCCTCTCTCACTCCATTATTTATTTACATCCAAAGGTTGACTGGAAGAGATCGTTTTTAGCGATAAGTCCGCCCGTTGTACTTTAGTTATGAGATTGTTTCTATTTGCTGTTTTTTTTTTTGAAAACTATTTTACAATAAAGTATTATCTATCTATCTATCTACTTCAGTTTGCCATAAGTGCTTAGTCTTTTTACCCGAATGCGGAGAGCTATGTTTTTGGGCTATATGTATGTATGTTTGTATGTTCTTTTGGTTCGCCCTACAGCCTAAACAGCTGGATTTTGATAAATGAGGTATCGTTTGATTCGTCTTAATCACGAGACTGACATAGTACATAATTATGAAGTGTCAGGAAAACTAATTTATGCAATAATATGGCAGCAGCTTTAAGCCGCCATATTGTACTTCTGACGGAACAATAAATGACCAAAACATATGGAATCAGGTATTAAAATGAAGATCTTTAAAAGACCATTCCATAAATGTACATTTAAGAGAAACTAAAACATTGAAACTAAAAATATTTTTTTATAAAACATAAAACCCGACTTCGAACAAAACTAAAAAGAGGGTTAAAATAAGCTTTAGATTCTTGATTTTGAAATATAAGATGCAGTCAAAGGCATCAAGCATGTAATATCTCCTTTGGTGGTATTAGCTAGAATCTGGCAAGCTACTGCTCATGCCTCTGACTTCATCTTATATTTATAAACAAGACACAAGTTGAAAAACTAAAACCCGGCTACGGTCGGACACTCTTGCAATAAAGTTGAATCGATTGATACCTCGCTTGTCAAAATTTGACTTAATTTTTAGTTTGAGCACATAGCCCTTCTTTTGCTTTGAACCATAACAAAATATATAGCAACTTAGCAGAAGCTAGAAGGGGAACATTCTAGAAGTTTCCAAGATAATACCCGCTCATTTTGTACATTGAAATGCAAAGTGCACCGTGTTCACACATGTCCTGCGCTAATGCGCCAAATAAATTTATGGGAGACGTGTCAGTGGCTCACGGGCGCAGGTGGTGCTAGCAAGACATATTATGAAGACGAATTATTATTTATATTCGCTTTTTGAGGTAAAACTTTAAAAAAAAAAACGATATTACAATGTACGATTTTCTGTATTGTAATGAAAGTTTCTTCGGACTCTTTAGACTTCCGTGAAATGAATTCATTAGACAAAAACGGAGCTATCGTGCACAAATTTATCTTCTATACATATAAAAAAGCAGTAAGTAATGTCCGTACAAAGAAGATAAATTTAAAAAAGTTGGGACTTAAAATAAGCTACTGAACAAGCATATAACATTTTTTAAATGGAGTTTGTCTGTTTATTTGTTCTTGCATCACGTAAAAACTATAGGACCGATTGAGACGGTTTTCACTGTTAGATAGCTTAGGGATTGACTAAAAAACTGGTGTACTTGGTATCAAAACCCGATGAGCAGAAGTTGAGCATTAGATAAAAAACAAGCACTTGACGTCTGAACGAAGTTTGATGATATTGGGAGTCATTCCCGGTCGGTAACACTCTGTCCTTAACACTGATGACTATCAGGAAAAAAAAGTTGCATTCGTCCACAGTGTTAAAGAACCCTTATTTTCATTTCCCGGTAGTATCATAATCTACTAGGTTCAAGATTCAAGATGTGGAACAGTAAATATTGGTACTTTTGTTTCAGGAATAACACATGGGATCCTTATAGCCCAGTAAAATACCACGCGAGCAAAGCCACGGGCATAGCTAGTAACAAAATATAATTTTGAATAACTTCGACTATTGATCAAGTTGCATTGACCAAGAAAACATCGAGAAAATAATTTAATAACGAATTTATTCCACACTATATGTATATATAAGTGAAACGTTGTTTGTTTGTTTGTCTGGAGGGTTTTAACGCCAATACGGCTGATCCAATTTGATGAAATTTTGTGAATAGGTACTGTACAATATAGAGACCAACTTTTGATCCCGGAAAATAGTGAATTTCCACGGGAAAACTGAAAAATTACGATTACTCGCCATGGAAACGGTTGCCATAGAAAAGAAATAATAATAAGTCTGCCAAAAAATATCAAGAGAAAGAGATCCTAATATCCTAGAAAAACATAGGATGCTTTTTTTCGCGAAAATCTGTAGGCGGTTGAAGTCGCCGGCGAATGCTAGTGAGATATAATTTGTGTATTTATAGACCCTGTGTTTAATGCGAATTCGGTGTTATCGTATATGCCGTGATTCCGTTAAACGACCTGGTAAAGCAGTGGGAGGCCTGACTCACGCAGTGTTATAGCATGTTGTATTCGGCTAACACCTCTTTGCGTACAGAATTTTAATTTATTTATTTATACTTTATTGCACAATTAAAAGTGTACAAATGGCGGACTTAATACTATAAGAATTATCTACCAGTCAACCAAACAATGCAATGAGAGAGAGGTTGTAGGCGTGCAAAAAATAAAATAATAAAATAAAAGTTAATAAAAAAAACATGTTAATAATTATCGTATTACTAAATCTTAATTTCTTAAATTTTTAATTTTAATTACTACTTTAATTAAATATATTTTTTAAATATTAAATAATTAACACTAAAATTTATATGTAAAATAAATTTAAAATATTTTTTAATTTTTCTACTGTTTTGGGAAAAATGTATATGTTATATGTTCTACACGCTAGTCACTTTGAGGCTTTTTGTAATACTATTATTTTTTGACCACAACATTGTACACTTTTTATCACTGTTATAACATTTTAAAAATTATTCACCGTCGACCTCACAAACGCTATCCATTAGATGAGATCGTGGTCATACGACTGCCACAGAACTATGTCAAATAAGTAATTATTTCTGTATGAATACAGTTATTTTGGAACATTTCATTCAGAAGGTCTAAAACTTTTGGTAGAAAAACGATGTAGCTTATCGATGTCGTTCGAATTACAATTTTCCTCATTATCGTTTATTGGAATATGAATCGTGCGGAAGACCTCCAGTTTCGAATAGAACGACACATTCAAATTTATTTATTTTTATGTCATAATTATTATTTCGCTCTCAGATTTTTAAGAAATAAGGAAAACAGAATGCGTGAAGATATCTTTCAAATATTCTTTTGGCGAGGGGCTAAAAAATCTCAAGCCGTTATAAGATCTAATACTTTAGGGTAATTATAACGAAATACCTTCTTGAACTCGTTACATTTTACAAATTAATCAAAAGAGAAACGACATAAGCTTGCTTAATTCTTGTACAGACAGAATTCAGAATTAATCTTCTAACGTTTGCTTTGAGTGTGAGACGTACGCTCGTGCTTGCTTATTTAAATCTTCTTGAGACAATTTCCAGTAGAACGCACCTAACTGGTTTAAGGACAAAACTTGAAATATGCTTTGGTGCTTTTTTAATATAATTAAGGTTCAAGAAAACATTTAAAAAACAATAAAGATAAGTTTCCTATGGATTCCTGGAAACTTTACGTCATGTATTCTTGACGGAGTAACATTTACATCCATTTTTGTTTGTTTGTTTGGGGAGCTTTCACGCGATAACGGCTCGTCGGATTTAGATGAAATTAAGAATGGAGATAGCTTATACCCTGGAATATAATATAAGATACTTTTTATCCCGTAAAATTATAAGTTTCCACGAGAAAACTGGAAAATCTTGATTACTCACTGTAAGGAACAATTGCCATCACAGAATGGTATGTGGTTGCCATGGAAACGAAATAACAAGTCTGTCAAAAACCATCAAGAGCATTGGCATTATACCTACTTTTGCATTGGTTTTTAATATTCTAGAAGAAAATAGGATGCTTTTTTTTCGCGATAAACAGTAGTCCGCGCGTACGAAGTCACGGGCGGGAAAACTAGTAATAAATATTTGGAAAGTCCAGCAAGTACTGTGTAAGGTGAAATTACCTGTTAGAAGTTTGTAGTTTTCAAGGAACTCTTATAATTTAGTTATGTCCGTCTTTCCGTCCGTGTTGAAAAATATAGAGCACTAGCGCTTAATACAAATTAAATAACACAATTATCACGCCTATCTAGGGTTTACTAGTTTACGAGATATAGCCGACCAAGATCACACGTGCGAGTCAACTTTGAACAAATTCGATAGTGAGAGACAGAATCCAACCGTAAAACAACTTTGTCGTAATACAAACTACTGGACCGATTGCAATGCGGCTTTTCAAATTGAATAGTTTAGGATCCTGGCTACGGAACCTTAAGTCTATGCGTTTCTGACACGTTATTGGCCGGTTTTTTTACTTAAAAAGACAGTACAGAAAGACACATAAGGCTTAATAATCTAGGGCTCTATTGGACTCTTTGTGTACGGAACCCTATAAACAAAAATAAATTCGATGCCACAAGTAAAACTCGACAATGTAATAATATCGCGCATCAAAGTATTTGGTATAGGTAATCTGTGGTATAACCAAACACTTCGCCAAATACAGTGAGCGAGTGGGGGACAATGCGCTGCCGCTGAATTGACGCAATGCGGATTGATGAATTTCACAAGTCAAGCCTTTAAACTTACTATTTTTAACTGACATCATTTTTATGATGACAAATCTGTATTAATCTACCATGAATCCCAATTGATGCGTTTGATTGTTCCCTTGTGATCACAATTACCAGGTGTCAACCGCTTTGTCCATGTTGAAAACTGTAGGGCACTAGCACATAATACGAATTCACGCTTATCTAGAGTTTGTGTGATACAGCCACCAAGTTTTATGCCCGCTTCAACTCCAAACAAATTCTTTGAGAGACATAATTCAATCATATAAACAACATTGTTGGCGTATCACGTAAAATCTACTGGACCGATTGCAATACGGTTTACATAGTTTGGTTTCTTAGAATTCTTGCTACGGAACTCTAAGTCTATGCGTGTCCTTCACGCAACTGGCCGTTTGTTTATATCATAGCAGCCACATAGTTATTGGAACGACAGACATAATACACAAAATAATTTATTTGAGTCTCAAATCGAATGTAAATGGATTTATAAACAAGCCTAGCTATCCAATTTTGCTAGGGGACTACAAGATACTCTGCTCTTTCGAAAATGGGAATCTCCTCATTTTATAAGTAAATTATCAATCGGCTGGGAACTGACTTTGTTGTGACTGTGGTAGAAATTGGGAACATTATTCTATTGCACATTTTTGTGCATTAAAGTAATGATCGAACGTGAAAACCTCTGTTGTGGTATGGCCACTATTATTTATTCTTTGGTTTGGCTGATAGACTCCCAATTTCCATAACACGTGACGATTACGGTGCAAGACCAGGCTTTCTTGTCAGAGTTTGTTATCAAAGAGAAGGAAAATATTTTTTTGTTATATTAGAGAGGCCATGTTAGCGAGACGGACGGGCGCGCCGCAACTGTGTCTCAATGGTGTCTCTACATAATACACAAAAAATGACCATTCGTAAAAACGCTTAAGGAAATCATAAATATATAGATAGATAGATAGATCACTCTTTATTGAACCACACAAATAAAAATCTTACAACTAAAAAACAAAATTAATAATAAAGTGTCACAATGGGCGGTCTTATCGCTCAGAGCGATCTCTTCCAGACAACCATGCACGGAAAAGAATAACGGAGGTAACAGGGACGGTGGTTTCAACCAATAAATAAATACATAAACCATAAATAACGTATTAATGAGGTATATTCTTATGAGTTACGAATGGCGATTCTAGATATTAAATTTTAATAAACGTGACGAATCGTAGAATTATACATATGTGCAATGTATGCGTTAATTAGGACAATATATTGTTCGAATATGCAACAGGCATACAAAATTTGGTGTGGTTTCCTTTCCCATTACGGTGGTTCTCGTAGTGTTTGATTTTCTGGGTGGGAAATCAATTCAAATTCATATCAAATTGAATTGAATCTATCTCTTTTACGATTCTTATTCTCTTTATTTTATTAAATGTATTCAATTATTCCTGATGCCCCAAATTTACTTAGGTTATATACTGTTATTATTAGTTTGTTTTGTTAGCCAGAACCGCTTACTTACCTGTGAATAACTTCCCTGAAATTATATAGTACTTTTAGACGCATGAATACGGAATAATTTAAAGCTGTAAAACATTTGAATAAATAAACACTCTTGTGTTTACAAGTATTTGCTAATGTTTTTTTTAAAAGCTTTTATATAACTTGCAATGTATGTATGTATGTGTTTGTTTAAGTCAAATCTTACTAGCTGAAATATATACTCTTTCTCTTATCCTACGGAGTAAAATTGTTGTATGTTGGTTCAATTCAGATGAAAATGCATGTTTATGGTAAGCATGACCTGGATCGACATCCAGGATCAGCTCCAGATAAAAGAAATCTTCAACGGTCACGAAATTTTGTATACGCATTATATTATGCTAGCTGGTTTGAAGTTTTACCATGACATAGTTGCTGCACTCCGGGTTGGCTCCTGACTAGGGAACTCCTCAACGATTAACAGCATAGACACGAAATGTTGTATACGCATTTGATTGTGATAGACCATTCTAAGTTTCATCATGACATGGCTAGTGCATAAAAGCTTTTCTTTAAATGTTTTAAAGTAACTTATTATATAATATATTAATGCGTACGTGAACCTGTGATCCATGGAATATAGTGTATTCGCATTACGAAATAAGCCAACGTACATACAAACATCAATACAAACGCTGATTCGTCAAAATTACTTTGAATATATCGTGATTGTGTTAATTTCTTTAACAGGCTTTACCCGCGTGGTAATTTCTGTGGATTAGAGTAGCCTGTGTTCTTCCAGGACCAAAAGTACATAGTAAAATGTACTACATTTCATCAAAATTAGTTCAGCAGTCAAATATTTTTAAGTGATTTCTCGGCTTCTACCTATCGGACTTAGTACAAAGTACACCCGATTTTAAGCTATTTATCAGTGAAACCCTCATTTAATTAGGTCTAATCTAGATTTTTTTACTTGATGGGCTAACATTCATCCAGACCGACAGACACGATTGTTTTAAATGTTATATTCTTCTTCAGTAGCGTATTAAAAATTCTTTTTTCTGAATTATGTTCTTTGTACATACTTTTTGTTACATATTGAAATAAACTTATGAACTTTCTTCTTCGGAACTTTCTGTGATACTCCCCAGTTATAAAGCAGCGATGTGCTCTAAATTTTGGCTTAGGTAGACTCGTATGAATAATTTAATACATTTCCTTTATTATATGACCGTTATTAATTATTATTAGCAATTGCTTAGCCAAAAATCGTCATTAGCATACCTTTATATCTTTCAAAACAAAACCAGTAAGCGAGGTCTCCAGAAGAACTGGGTCGAATCTATCTTTTTAAGGTAGTAAGTGACAATATAATTTTTAAATTCGTATGTTTCTAAATCAGTTAAAATGAGATGTCCTATGAAAAGGTTTTATTATTACATATTTTTTTATTAGTAATGAGTTCAGTTAATCGCTACGTGCAACGTGGTTGTACAATTGTTATTATTTTTTAGATAAGCTTTATTTTGGCTTCTGAAAACCCATTACCCAAACGAGTAATTACAAAAAGGAACATGAAACTAAGCGCGTGATTTCGCTAGGCATCTGTATAGTAACATCTATTTGTGTCTGCCTCAACAGTTGAGTTATTTAACAAAAATCACGGAGCAAGTTTCGTCCAAAATTTTCTCATACATCCACGGTGACGTATCACTCCTCAAGGCAATACGAGTAGATACCCTCCTCAGAAGAGGTAAGCTTGACAAACGACATCTGAGGCCCGACCGTAACGATTGGAGGCTTTTAACAGCTAGTTATATTTCTTTCCTATATTTATTTGAGGAAGAGAGAATAACTGGATCATTTGTCTTGAGTTTCGAAAAGGAAATGACCATGAATGGCCGTCAAGCCTTGACTAAAATTTGTTATGCGCAGGCGTGGTGCTTGCCATTAAGCGAGTAACATACATTTTTCCAACAGCAGCCTTTTTTATCCGACTGAGCGGAGGGTATTTTGTTTACAGCCTATTATGTAGACATAGACATAGCTTTATTTATGGCTAAAACAAGTACACAAAATAAAAACATTAAATAAATAAGTTAGTACCTAAGTAATTAGTTAGGTTTATTGCCATAAGCCGGCCCCAACTCAGCATAATGCTGGATGATAACAACCAGCGCTGGTCTTCCGTTGGGAACGGCAGGTGACGCCACGCACGGAAATGTCACATAAAATAAGAAATAAGAATTATCCAAATTACACCTTAGGTGCAAAAATACAATATAAAGTAAACAAACGAATTAATATATAAATTGGCAACACTATTCCACACAAAAACTAGAAGTTAAGTGAGCAAAGAATAAAATAATATGAAGTTAACGTCTCCTATATAGTCTGTGGAAGTGAGGCATATTCCATATTATCTTAAAAGGTCTGAGGAATTAATGTGCCCACATACCAGACAGCAAAATAAAGTGAAGTTGGAAGATAACAAACTGATGTATCTATGTATGTATGTATGTATGTATGTATGTATGTATGTATGTATGTATGTTTGTATGTAAGTATGTAAGTATGTAAGTATGTAAGTATGTAAGTATGTAAGTATGTAAGTATGTAAGTATGTAAGTACGTAAGTACGTAAGTACGTAAGTACGTAAGTACGTAAGTACGTAAGTACGTAAGTACGTAAGTATGTAAGTATGTAAGTATGTAAGTATGTAAGTATGTAAGTATGTAAGTATGTAAGTAAATAAGTATGTAAGTATGTAAGTATGTAAGTATGTAAGTATGTAAGTATGTAAGTATGTAAGTATGTAAGTATGTAAGTATGTAAATATATAAGTATGTATGTATATATGTATGTATGTATGTAAGTCTGTTCCTTAGTGGCCCTATATAGATCTAAAGACTACGCATTAGATCGACCGATTTTGATCATTCTTACGTGGATCTATTTGTCGTATCTTGCGAGTGTAACAAAGACATGACATTCAAATTCAATATGGCGACAACCAGACGCTTTATTGTTAAAATAGATAAACGAAAGTTGACGAACTATTCTAGGTGGGGTATGAATAGGTATTTAAAAATCATCTTTAGGTTACTCGTATCAATTTAATTGCGAATAATTGTTTATGATCTATAACGGTTTAAAGTTGGTTAGCAACCATTCTCAGTCGGGTTTGTTATATGTGCGTAAATTTTCTTGTTTCATTAAGGATTGCCACGGGATTAAAATTGAGATAGCTCCGTTGAATTACTTAGTTCACGTTTAAACTTTTCAAATTAATATTGATTTTGATAAAAACAATAACGTTAAAAATATTCAGTCTCAAAATAAACTCCAATAAATAGGAATTTTTTCCTGTAAAAAACATAAGACACGTGCTCTAGAAGCGTCCAGTTCAACTCTAAAACATTACCGAGTTAATGACCCAGAAACGGGTCGCAGATACTCAAGAGCGGAAAAATATACACGTTTTTAAAACTAACTTATCTTCCTTTAATGTGGAATGGTTTAACTTTTCGAGAATATTTCGCACATTTTTGTCATCAGGGTTGTTATGGATGTGGAGTTTCGAAAATAAATACGAATTACGGATACGGTTTTATTTTTTATTACTGTCTTGGCAATCGTTTGACCACTATCTCACCTGATGGAAAGCGATGACGTGGTTGAAGGTGTAGCACGCTTGCCTAGTAGATAGATATTCACTCTTGACTTGAACACAGCAGGGTTATATTTTACCGGAAACACTGACGTGGACAGGGCATTCCACTCCTTAGAAGTTCTTATTATAAATGAAGAACGCTTCGTTCTTGAACGAGGTATTTCAACTATAAAAGGAAGGCGCTTTGCCCATCGTGTAGTCGTACGGTAATGGAAAGGTGATGGGGGAATCAGATTGTGCAGTTCTTGTGCACACTCTCCATAGTGCAAATCTGTAGAATACTGACAGTACCGATCTGTAAAATTCAATATTTCTGTTACGGATTCTTCTAAAAAAAAAAACTAGTGTTTTGTGATATATTTTCAGTCTTGAAATTTTCCTCTAATTTTGGTTAATGAAGTGCTATAGAAAGTATAAAAAAGTATTCTGTTTTGGTCTCTATAGTCTACTAGTATAGTGTATATGCTGTAGAAGTGTAGACTCTACAGCGTCTATATAAAATGTCATCAAACTCGTTCTAGCAATGTTGTCGTGAATGTGCTCCATACACAGATACACGTACAATTACACAAACAAACAAACAAACAGACATGACAGACATCTTGTTATATGTTTATTTTAAGTAAGTAGTGATATCCAATATTACGGATACCCTCATAACATTCCTATTTTTATGACACTCCGTAGAGCCTCGGGACGTTATTTTTAATTTGCACGCTGGTTTTTTTCGGTCCGCTTATGAACGCCTTAATAAAACGTCTCCTCGTGATTTATTTTCCGCTAAATGACTTATTATGGAAATTATCTGAACCCATGAAAGAATGACTGCTATTAAATTTTATTTTTGGATAATAAAGCTCTGTCTTGTAATGTCTTACTGTTAAAACATTTTTCAAATAAAAATATCGTCACGTGCAATATTAAACATTGAAAGTGATTAAAATATTGTAAAGAACGGGCAAAACATTGGTTATTTTCATGTTATTCGGAGTGCATCCGGCTATGCCGGGACAAGACGCCGCGCTTACGGCTGGGCGACGGCTGACTGACGGCTAGGCGGCTGCTGGTTGACGTCTTGACTTGGTGTATTCCCAGTAGTCCCGGTATGGTTCTTACTTGTTCGTAACGGGACTACTGCAATTTTTCTTCCTGAAGGTTCCATTAACTGGACTACTAAGATTTTAATCCCCTGATCGTCTAATCGTTGGCAGAAGTGCTATCAGGCCTGATGGTAAGGCAGGAGTCCTTGGAGAGGAGAGGGTTGAGGGTCAGTAGACAGAAGACCGAATATATGTATTGCGACTTTTCCGGAGCTAATGTGGGTTTTATACCATGTCTAACTATCAAAACTCTCAACTCTTCAACTCTTAGGATCCATTGTAGCACCAAAAGCTTATGTGGAGAGAGACATATACACAATAGAAAATATGCAGCCTGGCTGAAATGGGGATCGTTTTCTGGCATCCTATGCGACTCCCGTATGCCAATTTAAGTCAAGGACAATGTATAGAAAAAGGCAGTAGGGCTATCCCTATTCCCTACTATATGGATCTGAGTGCTGGCTGATGAGGAAGTTGGATGAACAGAAAATTCACACTAGAGATGTAGATGCTACGCTGGTCTGGTGGAGTTTCGAAAATGGTTAAATAAGAAACGAATATATCCGTGGTACTTTTAAAGTCGCCAAGGTACAAGAGAAACTTATTGAAAATCGTTTGCGCTAGAACGAACATATGATGAGGCGAGATGACTAAAAGAGTCATGAATATAGAAGACGAGAAAAGAGGCCGTGGACGACCACCACCGACCGACCTGGCTACGAGCAATTTTAAAAGACATGATAGCAAGCAACACAACAAAAGAGACAACCCGCAAACGTACGGTGGGCGCAGAAATACCTACTAGGAGGGCTGACCCCAAATTTGTTGGGATAACAGCCAGGAGAAAGAAGATGAATAAATATCACACATTGTGTCGTTAATTTGTAGGGTTAGCTTAGAGGTCACCTAACTCATATTTCAGAAGTATTTTTATCTAAAATATATTAGAAATCTCTTTATTATTCATTCGTTTAATGAATAAATTAAGTAGTTGGTGTGCTTTACTAAAACAGCCAGGGCAAAAACGATAATATTTTTTTAAAGGCTCAACACGCCATCATAAACATGTTATTCAACGCTTGAAGTAGCACTTAATAATAAGGCACTGTAATTTTAACTATTTTATTAAAATTGTTAAGATTTTATCCTCAACATAAGAAGAGGAGCCATTGTTACATTTTCAATTTGTTTTTTTTTGCGCTGATGTACAGGTTGGCATTTTGTGACCACATTCTGCCAAGACATTAAAAATACCTCTATTTAATAAAAGACTCAACAAAAGGAAAGACTGAATGCAGCTGTTATAATCTATACTCATTATAAAGCAGTAAGTATCTTTTTATCTTTATTGTGCATATGTTTTCATCTGCACAATAAAGATAATCTAAAAAAACTAGGATACATAAAATAGGCTACTGAACAAAAATAGGTATAACATTTTTATAAATCGCGAAATATGTTTGTTTGTACTCCTGAATCGATTAGGGTTTGACTTAAAAACTGAGGTAGTTGGTATTTTAATCCGATGATTAGATGCCGAGCAATCGATAAAAAAACTAATTGATGACTGAACGAATTTTATAGAAATGTGTTATATTGTACTTTATAGGTACTTTTGGTCCTGGAATAACACGTATGGGCTACTTTTAAAGCCACGGGCACAGCTAGTAATATCCACAACAAGGAATGTTTAAAATCAAAAGTGAAGCACCCAAGATATGCCGATACGATTGTACTAACGAGCCTCACGCATACCCTTACACCATGCTATGCCAAGCGTCCACCATATCCTAGCAAGATCTTGACCTTGTTAGTTGTGTAAATTATGTCCAGTTCTCACGGAAAATCAAAAACAATGCAGTTTTTTGTCATGAAATTGTGCTTCAACCACAAAACACCACAAATTCTTCACTCACGCACACATACGCACGCAGCCGCCATTTGCTATGCTTCACTCGTTTGTTTGGCTGCGTAGACCCCGTATGTTCCTTGATACGACGTTTCTTGAATCTTCTTGGATACCTGTGTTCCTACAGAAACGATAAGTTCTGCTTTTGCGGCTCGATTGTCGTTTATATTTTTATGACACTCCGTAGAGCCTCGGGACGTTATTTTTAATTTGCACGCTGGTTTTTTTCGGTCCGCTTATGAACGCCTTAATAAAACGTCTCCTCGTGATTTATTTTCCGCTAAATGACTTATTATGGAAATTTTCTGAACCCATGAAAGAATGACTGCTATTAAATTTTATTTTTGGATAATAAAGCTATGTCTTGTAATGTCTTACTGTTAATATACTAATAATAAATATATCGTCACGTGCAATATTAAACATTGAAAGTGATTAAAATATTGTAAAGAACGGGCAAGACATTGGTTATTTTCATGTTATTCGGAGTGCATCCGGCTATGCCGGGACAAGACGCCGCGCTTACGGCTGGGCGACGGCTGACTGACGGCTAGGCGGCTGCTGGTTGACGTCTTGACTTGGTGTATTCCCAGTAGTCCCGGTATGGTTCTTACTTGTTCGTAACGGGACTACTGCAATTTTTCTGCCTGAAGGTTCCATTAACTGGACTACTAAGATTTTAATCCCCTGAAGTCCTGTGTGTGTCAGTCGCACAAACGTGTAATGTGGTAACAATTGGTAAATTGATATATCAAATCATCTCTCAATTATTCTCTATTCTTCTGTTTCATTTCATGTCTTGCTTCCTTTATTTCGGGTAATAGCTTATGACCTTACGTTTGTCTGGTACATATAAATTGGAAAAAAAAGTTCTTGGAAAATTTCTAACTTAAGAGCTTACGATCCTAAATGAAAATGAATTATGATCAAAAATATCAAGCCCAAGGTCGACCAAGGACAATATTCACCACGGGAAAAAATGCCAGTTGCATTTACTTTACCCAAGATGTACACTTTTGATTCAATACGACCAAAAAACATAGGTTCCCCTCATAGTCCTACTAATAGGACAAATTAGTAGGTCCACGAGAAAACGGCGAGTTAAAACCGCATAAGTTTTATTTCGTAGTCTTGGTACAGTTGGTCACTTGGTGGTTGGTGGTTGGTTGGTTTGGTCTTGGTTGGTTTGGTACAGTCCATCATAAATGTAGGTACCAAGACAAAAAAACGAAACGGGGTCGGGAATGTAAGTAGTCTTAAGTGCCACTGAATCTCTGGGAAGACAAATTCCAGTAGTCTCATCGTCACGGGACAACTATATAGCGGTGTACGGTTTCACCCGTACAATTGTAATTATTAGCAATCGATCTGAACTAGCGACCTATGGACATATTCCAGCAACATGTAGGGGCTGCTACTCCCCTACCCTTTATTTGATATAATCGGAGCACCTAACCGGGTCGCGTGATAGTTATGAATAGACGTGCTTGTCTGTTGACGGTTTAATAGGTACTGAAACGATTGATACATTTTGCTTAAATTGCTAATTAATACAATTGTACAGGTGAACCCGTACAAGCGGGACTACTGGGAATACACCTTGGTGAGCAGCCGCGAGAGGCAAGCGCGGCGCCCGCGAGTCGTAGCGGCGGCGAACGCGTGACGTTAAAGCGGCGACGCGACGCCCCGACCCCGTAAGCGTGGTGACGGCGAGTTGACCACGCGCAAGCAAAGTGAGGCAATACCGTTACGTTGCCGGGGCGCTAGGTGTGCGCAGAACTTAAACCTAAACCTTTTTGTGCCATCGGCTTCAAATTGTAGCGTAATCTTTGGTGTTACTTTGCGTGCAATTAGCAAAATAATAAAAACCCTCATTTCGGGAATTTAACTACACATACTTACTCTGTGCCCTAAG
Source organism: Alsophila aescularia (assembly GCA_946251855.1). Classification (NCBI taxonomy): domain Eukaryota; kingdom Metazoa; phylum Arthropoda; class Insecta; order Lepidoptera; family Geometridae; genus Alsophila; species Alsophila aescularia. Next base: position 44,335,386 of record OX276383.1, on the reverse strand, counting down.
CACTCGCCACGCAGAATTCTCAACTCAGCCACCTTTTTTAATTAGTACCTTAAAAAAAACGTGTATTAAAGTATCTACTCGAAGTAAGCTCATTGAAACGCTACCTTGCAATGATAAAAGAATGTTTGTGATCTGTGAAACAATTTAATTCCAGAACTAGATAGCTTCGGATCGTGTAATTGAAAAGGCCAGCTAGCCCTGCCAATTGAATTCTTTAGTTCAAATAAAGTTAGTCTTCTTTAACTAATTAAAATAAGAAACATGACAATAGAGCATTCTTCAGGAATCGTGAAAGAAGTCATAAAAAAAACAGTACGTCATGGAATATATCATTGTAGTTTCAGGAAGGTTAAATAAAAGGTGGAGTCCACACCGACAAACAAACAAGTGAAGCATAGCAAATGGCACTATGTGCGTGAGTGGAAAATTTGCGGTATTTTTTGGTTGATACACAATTTAATTACTATAGACTGAATTGTCCTTCAATTTTCTTGAAAACTTGACTGAATTAACACGACTTACAAAGTCAAGAACTTGCTGCCATGTGGCGGCCGCTTGGCATAGCATAGTGTAATGGTGTGCGTTAGGTTTGTGCGCACGAGTGGATCAGCATATCTTGGGTGCTTCCCTTTAGATTTGGCGGTGTGAACACCTTATTTAAACCTTCTTCTGTAGGTTATTTAAAAAAAACTGAATCCAGTTCATATTGAATAAAACTTAATTAAGTAAAACAGTACAACAACTTCATTGAATGTATAACTAATAAGTATCAAGTGAGGGAGTTAACATAAAACCACCACCATAAAGTACAGAGAAAACCGAGACTTTAGTAACACCTAACTACTTACATAGTTTCCGAGGAGGTCCTTGGCGGTCTGCCCGCCATGACCGCACAATTAAGACTTGGAATTGCCTATTCTTCCTACGCCCCTAACACAAATGTAACGCCTAGATAGTACTTAAACGATGATTTAGTGAATTTGTATGAAGTCTGTTCTTGATTTGATGTTTAATCAGATTTATTAAAATTAATTATATATACACTACTATAAAATAACAATCACAAACAATTAATTAAATAAAACACTAAAATAGTATTCGTGAAAGTCAAAAAAAAAAAAAAAAACCCGCTCCTGCTCGCTCCCGGTACAAAGGTGCCCATCACGCTCGCTGCATTACCACGCTGAATAGCGATGGCTAACCTTTGCACCAAAAACTACCCGGAGCGGGAGTGACCAGTGATATCACTGAGCCTACACCCCAAACTCTTAGCCTTACTGCTCCAGCTACCCAGGGTCTCCAAGGCTAAAGGCATAAACTCGTAAAGCAGCTCCAAGGTACGTAAACTAACTAAATGATTACTACGAGAAGAATAATGGGGACTAATTAATTCAAAACAAAAAAATAACAAAATAAAAAACTAGTACATAGTACACAAAAAAGCGGCAAATGTAGATTAAAAAACTAATCTATAACCTACGCTTTTTTTATAATGCTTTGTCATCGATTTGTGAGCTACCCTGAAAGTTTCAGCCGGATAGGTAATCGGTAAGTTCTCGGAATTTGAGTTGTAAGATTCCACCAGGAACGACAGACAAACAAGAAAGTGACTTAATAAAAACGTGGTAATAATATGATATACTGCTCAGAGTGAAAGCAGTATTTGACTCAATTTATTTGCTCCGCGGTAACAAAACTTAACTAACGGTACGTAACATGGGTGAATCACCCACGTTACGTTCCGTTAGTAACGTTTTGTTGCTATCCCATAGGAACCGCACAATTTTATGGGATAAGAAGTAGATGACAAAGTCCTAGATGACAAATTATGTAGGTATCTATTATACCAAATTTTATCAAATCCATTCATCCGATTCAGCGTTGAGAAGTTACAAATATAGGTAACTATTCAAATACGGCAACTTTTGCTTGCATAATATTGCTAGGAAATAGGATGTTGAATATAACTCTTAGCAATTTATTCCATGAAACACACTAAATCGAGCAATGTCACACTAAATCGAACAAAGTCACACTAAATCGAGCAATGAACCAATTCCGTGAGTTCATAGTTCGAAAAACAGCACTGATAACCAAACAATGTGTAAATTGAATACGTAACACAAATAAATGCGTTGATATGTTAATTTATAGCCTGCAACAGCTTTCGACTGTTGACATTGGGATAACAGCGGCCAATAATTGTATTGGCTCGCGTCCTCACACACATAACTGTTTCATTTCGTGATAAATTGGTCTATGCAGCAGCATATCAAACTATAATAATTTGAGATACACACAGCCATTGTAGACTGGTAGGCGTTTGGTATCAACACTAAAATTGTTCTATTGTATAGTAGAATTTGATTAAAAAATCCAACACTTACTCGTATTGTTAATTTTCACTAGTTATTTTCTAGCTTATTTAACTTATAGTGGCACCACTTTTAATTCTTAGCGTCACTGCACTTATACCCATGTATTATTATTACCTATGTTTACCTGACTGCAGAGGGTTATGTGTTTGGCTTGTATGTATGTTTGTTTGTTTGTACGTTGCTTTGGCGCTTCATACAGTAAACGGATGGATTTGATAAATGAGGTATCATTGGACTTCTCTGAATCATGAGAGTTCTACAGGAATACAGTGTCAAGAAAACTAATATGGCGGCTTATAGCTGCCTTTTCCTATTGCAATACACTTTATTTTGTGTCATAGGCTTTTTTTTCGATTATTCGATCTATCTGCTCAGCCCGTATCCAACCATTGCTGAGTATGGCCTTCTCTCTTTCACGCCATTTGTCCCGGTCCTGTGCAAGTCTCATCCAGTCTATTCCTGCGTGCATTACAATGTAGTCTGACCATCGGGCTGGTGGTCTGCCCAGCGAACGCTGCGCTCCTCTTATCTAGACCTCCACTCCGCTATCGCCTTGGTCCACCTTTGATCATCCCGCATCTTGCCAAGTATCTCGTATACCTACATCTTCGATTTTAGTATGACGTCGATTTTGACGTTCGGTATACGGTCTGGCAAGCAGATGCCTAGCATAGCGCTCTTCATTGCTCTCTGAGTAACACGTATTTTATACATTTATGCTCTCTTGTGAGCGGCCATTATTCGATATAAAAAACAGTAGGTTATGTAACTACCTACGTATTAGACCCACACTAAAAAAAAACATCAACATTTCTGGAAGAGTCCAGGGTCCAGAATGTGAATCTTATTTTAGTCATTAATCTTTAGAGCCTCCAAACTTTAATAATGCAGAAGTTCGCTAAGTATAGATCAAAAATTCTTCTAGGTTTAAATTTTAAGTAAATTGTTGGTAAAAATGGTTCTTCATTTAATGTAGGGTATGTACCTACGTCTCGCCCGATACTGCACATAAACGTAATAATTAAGATATGTGAATACTACGGTACAAAAAAGTTTAATCCACACCACGAAACCGTATGTATCACACTCACTACACTACATGTGAACAGTCAACGGCTCGAGTATAGGGGCTGACAAATGACGTCCGAATATGAGGCCAGTGCTGGACAATGATAATGTCGCCAGTAACAAATGGCGGTCCACTGCAGCGAATGGCGGCCGCCGTGATTTGAGGATTACGATATATTATTGCCCAACACTATCGCATTGGACGACTGGCACTATGGCGCGATTCATACGCGACGGCCCGACAAATTGACAGTGAAAACTGGACCTTAATAGAGCCAGTGATAGGTCAGAGCGATTGTGAATTTCTAGTTTCCAGACAAGTTCTTGTTACGTAATAAATGCGATTTGAATTTCGGCTGGACGAGTGAAGTCATTAGATAACAAGCTAGTGATTCGGTTAACCAACCGTGGAATCATAAGTAGCTTTCAGTACAAATGGATTTTACTGTATAAATGTACATAGCCATCTTCTTTATAGTAATGTTGACACTTAAAAGAACCACTATTTAATTTGGAGGACCTGTAAATAGATTCACTAATAATCGTTAGTCAATCTTTTAAGTAACTCAAAAAATATGTAAAAGTTGGTTCCGTGTATTGCGGATTTCGTTTCCGATTCATTTGGGTACCGTCGCTTAACCTAACAAGACATAAGTCCAAAAACTAAAACCTGACTACGTCGGTAAAAAATAGCATATGATACTCTTGTGATCAAGTCAAATCGATTGATACCTTGCTTGTCAAAATCTGACCAATAGGGGCAACGTTGGAACATCCACATACATACATACATACATACATAACATACATAGACTGTTGACTGTATTAGCCTTCCCTTGCTTCACCGTTGTCAGGTAAAAAGGCGATTTTTGTTTCGCCTCATTTATGCTATCAACTCAAAAACCATGGAGTAGTAAAACTAAGAACAATTTCACGTTTCACAGATTAACCAATCGCAAACATCGGGGTCAAAGTTGTTGTTTGCTCTCTGCAACTACACAGGTTTAGCGGTTATTTAACATTCAGACAACATTCCCGAGTGTATTTTCAGTGTTTGTCTAAAAGTCGTTAGCGAAAGCTTATTCGGGTATCGCCTATTCTAAAACAAACTTTGCAGTCTCGAAGAGTCTGCACTAACAACATTTTCAATTTGGTGAGCTTTTTGGTATTTATGCTAGTTTGATGCATTATTGTGTGCTATTTTCATATTATGCACTCTGTTATTCAGGAATGAAATTGATGAAATCGAGGTTTGATGTCATATTACAATGCCGCCGACGATTTACAAAATCTGAACTCGATTTATTTCGTTAACATCAATATATCTATAACGGCTTGCTTAAAAACTTAGAAGGGTTTTCACTCAGGGTCAAGGTTAATCATGCTTACGTTAGTTTTTAAGTAAGTACCTATAGAAATATAGTCGGAACTATCATTACTACCTAAGCTAGCTGCGCCACGCCGGTTTAGCGAATGTGGTCATTTTCTGGGATAAATGTATCCTAAGGATTATTTCAGTACCTATCTATCTAGTTCAGCCGTCGTCAAATAGTTTTTGTTATCAATATCTCGGCTTTCAGACTTCGCGTTGATATGTAAATTACATCTGAAGCCTAATTCTGATTTAAAAATGTATACATTTGTACATATTTTTTTTACATCGTGTGTCGATCTACCATCGACCTCATGAAATTAAACGCCAAACTTTGCACGAAATGCGATTGTTATGTCACCGAGAGTTGAGCTTATGGTGGCTCCAGACTGTCTTGGAACCATCCAACTGATCTTCCAACCTTCGTTATGTGTAAGAGTGGTTCGTGCACGTTTGACATAGTTCGGTTGAGTTGGCCAGATATTGGAGTGGCGGCGGTAAATCACGACAAATCAAATAGTTTGTAAACTCTCTTGAACCCGCTTTCCACACATCAATGGTTGGACGATCAGTTGGAAGGCCGTGCAAAATTTTATCGCGTCTCATTCGAAATGTATGCCACATTTACGGGTTGTTGCAAGTATCCACCATCATTGTTTACAAATGTTTTTTTATAAATTTTATTCATCTGTAGGCTTAAATATAATCATTTTAGGTGCCGATCAGATACAGCTCCTGTCAATTCGATGTTTGGCCGAACGTTTGAAGTTGGAAGGTTAGACGATAGCATAGTAGAAATAGAAAAGTATATAATATATTCATAAAGCGGTACCAAACATGGCTTGAAGCCAATACGCACGTACCACAGAACGTACACAATGACAAATGACTCGCTGGGCCGATAAGACCGAACCAGTCAGTGCCACGCCGTAGTTGTGACAGATACATCATCCGTTCACTGCACTAACGGCGCGTGCTTCCATGCTTCGCCGGCCGCATCGTTTAATTATTGACGACTGCCTACACCTTCTGTTAAAAATGTCTGCATCACATACATATGATCATGTTATTTTCTTCGGGTACCTTAAAAACAATTTTAGTTCTAAACAAAAAATAAATGTGTGGTTTTTAATTTGATATTTCTCTTGTTTCCTCACAGGTAATGTTAAGGTTTTAGCCCAAAACGTGTTGTTTACTTGTCGTTTTGGAGGGGAAATATTACTTTTTTTGGCAAGTGCCTTTATTAAATAACAACTACTAAATAAAACTAGCTAACTACTACATGTAACAGTTGGACAACTATTTTTTTTTTGTATTGTATTTTTTTGTTTTTAGACCTTTTCTTTATCTTATTACGAACACAACAAAAAAAATACAAATCTGTCGAGCCATTCTCGACTTATAATGCACGGCCATTGATTTTATTATATGTAGATAGATAGATAAATAGATACATACGTAGGTAGTAGGTAGAAGTTAAATTAGTAGTTAAATCCCGCATGGGCCTCGAGTGGACATACTTTTTAGTTTCTACTATGATGATAGTCTGGAGCCACCATAAAATGATTCAGAATGTAAGTTATAGTAAAATTCACAATTCTATCTCGATTCAGTTAACTATAATTAAACATATAATCAGAATATTGCAGATTAAGTTATCCAAGATAAACCATATTTCAACCGGTCCAGTACGTGATGCAAAAACATACAGACAACAATTTACATAAATGTTACATTCTTGTTCGAAGCTTATTATAAATCCTATAGTAGTGATTTAATTTTATTATCTTCTTTGTACAGACTTTTTTTACCTACAGCTTTTAAATAACTATAGATAGATAAACAATGCCAAATTCACAAGTAATAAAATAGTACTGAACGCCAACATGTAAACGAAAAAATCTCTAACGTTCTAACCATCAACGAAAATGTCAAACGCCTTCCGAAAGCAGATCTATTTTCGTAACAACATAATATCTCATACATACCCCAATCTGTGTCCCTCTAACCTTAACCACATCACTCGATTTATCTTAATATTTTGACATAAGGCGCGCACTTGACATGTGTACCTGCTTCATCAATCATGGTAGAAACCTCGGTTCATTAGTGCAGGATTAATATCACTAATGTTGGACCGGGCGAAGTTCATTCATCAACTGAAGGTAATCCATTGCTTTGCCACAACATAGGACCGCACGGTCAGTTAAAGCTAGGTCCCACAAAAGCGGTAGGATGGCGGAGCGGAATGAGCGAAGTTGAAATGAGCGCAGTGGTCAAAATAGAGATCTAATTAGTAATGAGTACATTTAGGTTTTTAGATAGGTAATCAACCAAAATTGGGTATATAGTCACGTTATGGAAGTATTTTTAAACAATGAAAACCAGTTTGGCCGAGTGGCTGAGTGGCCGCAGCCCTGACTACAAAGTCAAAGGCCGCGGGTTTGAATCCCGCAAGGTGAAAACATTTAATTTTGTGTGATGAGCACAAGAGTTTGTCCTCTAGTTTGGCACTTGTAAGGAAATTGGTGCGATCTGTCAAAAAAATGTTCTTAGGTGAACTTTGCTAGTTTTTTAAGATAAAATATGTTTAAAAAGTATGTAATAGGGATTCAGGATCTGTGTCCCCTTCAAAATTTGAGGCATTTTTTTATTATTTATATTTTTTACAAAAGCGTGAGCGCCGGTGAAAACTTATTATCGAAAAACAGAAAGAAATAAATACTTTCGTACGGTTATAAGTATTGCAAATATGTAAATGTCGCGTAAATGCATCTTCTGCGATTAACGCCGACGACTAGACCGTAACTATTCCACCATGTCGCAATCTAGACCGTTCTCTGACAATTGGGCCTCAACATATATGTACCGTGACTGTAGATGGTGGCAGGAACGCAAACTCCCTTACAAACACGATGTAGGTACGCTTCGCCTTTAGAGCTCAAGTTATGTACTTTGAGCGATGTTATTAAGTTAAATGATAGATTGTTAAATTTAAACCCATCTCAATTGCTTGCCAATTGTACACGCAGTTACAGTGTTTGTGTTGCGTAACATTAAAAACGTATTGAGCTACATAATTCTATATCGATAACTACATAAATAAACTCATTGATCAACTCAAGCAAAACAAAATACAAGAATGCACAAAGGATCAAGATACAAAATCGACGCGCGTAAATTTATTCACGACACGATTTGCTTTGGAGTTTTCAAGGCGAAATATTGCACAGAGGTGTGACTACAATGTCAAGAATGGATATTCTCTGCACCACAAGCATAGTGTCACTATAATACATAAGCTTAAGCGCTTGTGCTTTGTACGCTGTCCAGTGCAGAACACAAGTGCAGCGTGATATAGGGCGTTTGGTTAGCACCGAGTGACAGAGAGCTGCTTCTCATTAAACGCAGGAAGCCAGTGGCCAGAGATGTGACTTATTTAAGATACTAGTATCTGAAATAGAGATACAAGATACAAAATACGTATTTCCATCTTATATCTAAAATACTTTTTTTTAATGAATTTTGTATCTTGCATTTAGATACCATTCGTTTGGTATCTTGTATTTCGTAAATACTATGTTTGCTAAAATACTTTTGACAGTAATTACCTATGAATTGCCTATGAAAATGCAAAGAGATATCTACACATTTGAACATTTGACACATTTGACATTTGAAGGAACTTTAGTCTGGGCCAATTTGATAGATGGCGAGAGTCGCCATCTATCAAATTGACCCCAGACTTAAGTTTAATAATTCATTTAATAAACTCTAACTCCATAAATTTGTGTTTTCTTTCAAAAAGTATTTTATCTTTAAAAAGTATTTAGAAGATACGTAACTTGTATTTAGGATTTCAGATACCATTCCATAAGGTATCTTGTATTTGGTATCTGAAATACTTATTTTAATAGTATCTTGTATTTTGTATTCCAGATACTTTGTATAGGGTATCTAATACATCTCTGCCAGTGGCATAGTACCTAAGAGATATATACTTCTTGAAGTTAGAAACTCCAAACTTGGTGTACATATCACATTGATTGACATGCAAAAGCGTACCTACTACTAAGTATTATATTTTTAACACAGTTCGAGTTTAAAACTCTACGGATTTTAAATTACTAAGTTAATTTTTGACCGACGACATTGTAGCCATCACAGGAAGTCGTTGGATAGAGGTGGCACAAGATCGCTCGTCATGGCGCTCTTTGGGGGACGCCTATGTTCAGCAGTGGACTTCTAAAGGCTGAAATGAATGATGAAAGAATGAAATTAATTTTTATTATAACGACCTTAGAGTAAAAAAGCGCAATCCAAGCAACCGGAACTAGCTATCCTGGATTAACCCTTTATGTAACTGCGTCACATTACTACAATATACCAAACAATCGTATATTTTTTTTAATCAAGAACTGCTAGATCACTTTCGACGTTGTATTACAGCAACAGACCACTCTTAAAGTTTTGTTACAAATGTGAACAGTGGCGCCACTTGTATGTTTTGGCAGATTTTAGTCACATTCTTGCTTTGTTGCACACATACAACATTACGTGTTAGTTTTTTTTTTATAAACCTGTACATTAATTACCCACTTCAATATGATTCGTAAGCTGCGGGAATTTGACTTCTCTGGACTTGAAAAACATTCTGGGAGTGTGGGAGATAGTGAAGACGTTCACTTCTCTGTTTACAATAATGTATCTGATTTCAAGATGCATTCTATGTTGTATTTCCGCAACATAGATATTTATATATCCATACCAATATATAAAAGTGAAACGTTGTCTGTTTGTTTGTTTGTTTAGGGAGCTTTCACGCGATAACGGCTGGATGGATTTTAATGAAATTTGGAATGGAGATAGCTGGAATAAAACCTAGAATACTTTTATCCCGAAAAATTGTAAGTTTTCACGTGAAAACTGGAATATGTTGATTACTCGCAGTAAAGAACGGTTGCCATGGAAACGATAACAAGTCTGTCAATAAACATTAATAGCGGTGGTGCTATACATATCTACTTTTGCATTGGTTTTTAATATCCTAAAAAAAACATCCTAACTTAGGATGCTTTTTTCGCGATAAACAGTAGTCCGCGCAGACAAAGTCGTAGGCGGGAAAGCTAGTTGTGTATATACGTAAATCATTTGCTGTCATCATCATCATTTCAGCCTTTAGAAGTCCACTGCTGAACATAGGCCTCCCCCAATTCGCTGTATGTTACCGCAATTAACGCTCTTGCGCCGTAAAGGGTTAAAACGTGCACAAGGAAGGAAGAAAAAATCTTGAAGACAAGAATCTTAAATAAGAGCCTTTCTTTAGCCCAAGAGAAAAGTTCATGTTACATCTAATGGAATTGAAGCCACGAAAAACTTCGAAAAAAAAATTAAACGTTTTCAGGGCAACCAAATAATGGTTATCACCGAAACTCGTTATAATTCTCATGAAAAATATCATTTCATAAAGGGCCTGCTGAAGGGGAAGAAAACGTTGTAAACATCTTTTGATATTTTTATTAAACAGGTGAAATATTATTATTAGATTTTTATCACTTTCTTTTCTTCGCCCGCTTCGACAATTTTAATTTGCATTTCCTTAGTGACATTATAAGTTAAATTTTTGGTTATATTAAATTACGTGTGAAGAATTTACATTTTAATCTCTTTGATAAAAAAAAAAACGTGATTTAGAAATTTAGCTATGTCTCCTCAAATCAATAATTTTTTGACTGTTAAGTCGAATTTCACCCAGCGATAAAATTATGAAATCTTGAACGCAATTTAATCAATTTGCAAATATGATAGTAATAAATTGTTAAAAAATATACGTATTTTAAGCGACTATACAAACAAACAAATAGAGTTGAAAACAGTAAATAAAAAAACTGGAACTACTCACAGCAGCACGAATGGCGAAATGTAAGAAATAAAAGGGAAATATATAGAAACGAGCGGCAAGAGTTGAGGGGGGCGGGGGAGTGGAGGGAGGTGGTGGGGAGGAGAAAACTGGCCCGTGGTACCTTGCCCCCGCAGGCGACGCTTATTTTATGAGATATTTAAGTTTTAAGTTTGAAAAAAATATGGATTTTTGTTCGCCATGGGCAACCAAACAGAAAAAAAAAATCGTAGAAATCGGCGTCAGTAAGTTAACTTCGGCTCTCTCCGGTAGCTACCGCGGCACGCTTCCTTCGCTCGCTCGGCTCGCCCTATGTGTAGTCATGTTCAAACCAAACCTACCCTAGTTTTTGGGATCATACATAACATCTTTAATCTTTCTGGCGAAAGCAGCGGAAAAACACATTCTACTAATTTTTAATTTTATTTACGTTGACCAGTCGATTTTTAATAAACTTATAACTGAAATATCTCATAAAATAAGCGTCTCCACAGGGGGAAGAGGTGTACCAGGGGGTAGCCTTCCACCACCCACTCCCCCCATCCCCACCCCTCAACTCCTGCCACTCTATTCTATAGCAAGCCCTATCTCATAAACTAAGCCGTGAGGGGGGGAGGAGTACCAGGGGGTAGCCCTCCACCTACCCACCCCAACCCCCCCCCCCTCTAACTCCATTCCCTCATTTTTATAGCCGAAGCAAATAAAATCCATTCGTAGGGCTTAGCATAATGGCTGAACCCAGTTTCAGTACGATACAAATTTTGCTAACCGTGTGGATAATACACAGAACAAAGTCTGATACAACACTACTTTACCTAAAAATGGCAACGTCCAAAAAATTGCCACTTACCTCCTCGAAACGCGAAAATTTCATACCGTATATATATCGGTAAACGAACGCGTCCAATCTGCTTGATTTACAGTGCCAATAATCTCCTTCGTCACGCGACACCCGTCAGGTGTGACGCGGGACCGCAGCGCTCTATTGTCACGTAGGGCACAATAGAAACATACGGGACAGTTCTTGCCACGCTCACGGTAACGCTAGACATACGAAGACATGTCAAAACACAGATCAAAAGCCATTATTAAATATATTTTTTGTCATAAATCCTCAGTGCAATGTGACCAAAGTAGCTTGCACTACAAGAAGGTTTAATATAAACGGAGTCTACACCGCCAAACAAACGAGTGAAGCATACATAGCAAACTGCGGCTGCGTATTTGAGCGAGCGAATAATTTGTGATGTTTTGTTGTTGATACACAATGTCATCACCAAAGATTGCATTGTCTTTTATTTTCCGTGTGAACTTGTCAGAATTTAGACGACTAATAAGATCAAGCTCTTGCTGCGATGTGGCGGCCGATCGGCATAACATACATAATGTGTGCGTGAGGCTTGTGCGTACGAGCTGATTGACATTTCTTGTGTGCTTCACTTGCAATTTGGCGGTGTGGAATCCGTATTAAACATTCTTGTTGCACTTATGTAGCGTATTAAACATTATTGTTGCACTTATGTAGAGTGATGCTACTCTCAGTAAAACGTCCAGCAATAAATACCTAACTCATTACAAAGTACTCGTAGCACATGGCAATAAAGCTTACAGCAGTGAGCGCAGCGACCTAGCTCAAAGCAACGTATGTTTAAACAACAGGCACACAGCATTGAACTCATGCTAACGTCACGTATCCCTTATTTTACTCTTTTTACGTGTATGATGTTTTCTATGTAGCAATAACGATTATAGTTTTATTGATTTGACGATTGTTTCTTAAGTTAGGTACAACTGCGACCACGTACAAATTGCGACACATTATGTTTTCACTCAGTGCTGCAGGCCAGTAGTAAAAAAACGACAGATTAAGGTCAGATAGACAATGAGGCAGAGCGGACTGTGTCGGCCGACGCCTGTTTTCCTTGGCCTCGAGTCAAATGTTGCATTCGGAAAAAGAAATATATTCTCGCAAAATTTCGAGAGGAAAATCATTATGTCCCGATACAAAAGCAGTTTTTTGTTACCTGCAGAAATGCTGCCTGTAGCTGTGATAATTTGATCATGCACCAGTATAATAATAATAAATAATAATATCTTAAAATTTTAATGTACATTTATATATATATATAAACGTACATTTGTACAATGTTTGACTCTATGACTACAATTACAATACAGAACCGCGTTAACCTTAGCTATTAAAAATTTTGTTTCTCAGTATTTGTATATGTTATTGAGAGTTCCGCACCTCACAAAGAAAAAAGGAACCCTTATAGCATCACTTCATTGTCCTGCCGTTTGTCTGTCTGTCTGACTGTCAAGAGCCTTTTTCTTAGGAACGCGTAGGTATCAAGTTGAAATCAATATCTCATACTCAAGTCTGCAATTTCTTGGAGCTGTGAAAAAGACAAAATTTGAAGTCAGCGCAATCAAAAGATGCGATCATTTATGCTGTGCATTGTGTCTCGCGCAGAGGTATTAAAACCTATAAGGTACTTTCCGCTGACCTAGAATCATGAAATATGGCAAGCAACAATTTCTAGTAGCAAAAGTAAAGGGAAAAATCTGAAAACCGTTAATTTGTAGATACATCACAAAAAACAATTTTATTTGCTGTTGGTAAACTGACCGCAACCTATGTCGATGTATGGGGATAAATGTTTTCCAATGGCAAAGTTAAGCTTGTACGGACTCCACTGTGCGCGAGTCTGAGTCACACTTGGCTGGCTTTTTTTTAAATATCAATTTTCCAGCTTTTTTTATAACACAACCTAGGTTAAGAAGCCCTTTGCAAGTTTTGTTTACTACGTTCAACTATTGTTTCATTCATAAACAGATCGTTTCAGGCGCGAGGAAAATCATTACAATATTACCTGAGCTACGACGTAGCTGTAGCAACGTAGCCCTTGGCCTACAAGACTACAACTCCAATAGTTCGCGTACGTAATGAAATGCGTTCGGCGGCGCGCGGGGCGAACAGCGGGGCGGGTGAGCGTTCGATAGCGCGTTTACTGAGTGATGGCCACCTGGTTCTGCCACCTGGTGACTGGTGGACATGTAGTAAGTTATATGTTCCAGTTTTCCTCGAGATTACTCGAGCGATGAAGAGGATTCACTCCAGGACGTGCTGACGCAGCAGACAACCTTGCGTCCCCGCATCAGTTGCTCTCATCGCACGCGCTGCGAACGGTGGCCCGCAGTACGAGGCAAGACACGTTCTCGAGCGGTCCGCACTCCCATTGATAAAGACCACCGGATGTGGTTGAAACTATAGCTAGAATAATACGAGAGTAACGCCCGTTTTTAACTTTGAAACCGAAATTGTTACTCATCTAGATAGACACGTTTTTAAACTTATCTCGTAATTAAACGACATTTACCTTCAATTCCCACTTTTATTGCTAGTCCCCTCCACACTCTCGCTTTAACTATTTCTATTTTTATACAAAGTATGTGAATATAACCATATATGAAGTTTATTCTGTAATTCTGCAATTATTTCTTCAAACGACATCACATATATTCTCGAATCACCGCACGGCCAGCCGGCCGGCCCGTCGCAAACAAGCCCGCTGCTTCCCCCGCACCGCTTGGCCGGTACTGAGGTACAGAATAAAATATTAGTACATGGACACCAGGGCTCTTATTCGCTATGACAATTTGGCCACGTAACGCATTGTTAAGATATATGCATGGAATTTCACTTCATTTAGATAATGAAAATCTTGAACTAATCACTTCATTACGTGACCAACTATTTCATGAAATGCTAAACCGACCAAATCGTTTAAAAATTAACGTTTAATAATATGTCAATCCATGTTTGGTCATATCAATCAATCAATCAATCAAACTTTATTTACAAGAATGTTGTTACATTATGGTGGTAATAATTATTATAAAATCGTTCATTACATTTTACCATCATAACAATGGTGTGCAAATATGTAAATAAATTAAAATTAAGAAATAATATTAATACAATAAATTAAATTAAAAATTAATGACAAAACATTACTAAACTAAAATTAAGTTAAATAAATATATTCGGGACAATTCCACACCTAGCCCCAAACTAGGATACCCTGTAATATTGGCACTAGATAACGGATAAACATACATAAATACGAATATCAACATCCATGACTCACAAACAAACATTTCTGTTCATCACACAAATGATTGCACCTTGCAGGATTCGAACCCGCGACCATTTGATTTCGTTCCTAGGGTATTTAACAAACAAGTGGCTAGTACCACTAGACCAACCAGCCGTCAAATAGTTAAATAGTCATTTTAGTTTGTTTTCCAAAAAGTATTTAATTAAATAGTACTCGTAACGTTTGTCAATCAAAAATTTATACAATTTAAATTTGAATCTCGACAAACACAGTTCTTTAAAACTATCTGGCAATTTATTATAAATGCGGATGGCCATGCAGTACACATTGTCTTTATAAAATTTTAATTGTTGCTTAGGAACATTATAAGTTATATTTATGACGTATATTCCTACTTACAACATTATTATGCAACTCAAACAAAGAGTGGTGCTGATGGACAAACAGGCAAATTTCAAAAATGTACAAGCAAGGCAAATGTAGGATATTATGCTTTTTAAATAGTGGTTTACAACTATCTAGGAAATCTGCTCCACACAGGGATCTGATGCATTTTTTCTGTGCTCTAAATGCTCCAGTAGAATCCACAGAGTTTCTCCAAATGACTAGACCATACCGCAACACTGAGGATACATACCCGTGGTAGGCGCTAAGTGCAGCTTGGAGTGTGGCTACATGTCGCACGCGGTTCAACACATACACATACCGGTTTAACTTGGCACAGACTTTGTCAACGTGTTCTTTCCAATTACAATGTTGACCAATAACTAGACACAGGAAAGTAGTTGATTCTACTTGTTCCAATGTATTGTTGTTGTGGGTTATTTGTAATTGTATAGGATGGCTATTGTATGTCTGAAATTGTATAATTATAGTCTTATTTATATTTACATTGAGGTCATTATGTTTGAGTCAAGTGATTATAGAATTTAGAGCATAATTAATGTCATGTTCAAATATTTTTCTGTCATGTCCTTCGATGAGGAGAGTGCCATCTGCGTATAAAACACATTTGTGTGTAGTCACGTCGGGCAGGTCATTAATGTACAACAGGAAAAGTAAAGGACATAAAATACTTCCTTGTGGAACTCCACGCTTGTTAGACATATATGGCAACTTGCACATGGTTTTATTATGTCCTGAAAAGGTAGGTATTTCTGCACATTGCATTCGATTACTCAAGTAGCTCTCTAACCATTGCAATGCTTTTCCTCTAATTCCATATGTTTCAACTTTCATTAGTAGTAGTTTGTGTTGAACGAAGTCGAGAATCGATTATCTTTAATGTATAGAGTTTCCATGATACCATAGGTTTAAGAAGTGTTCAAATAGTAGATTTCAAAGCTAAAAATACACGATATCGAAGGCGGGAGCTCGCTATGCTTCGCTGCCGCCTTCGCCTTCTAACCTATCACGGCCAAGTCACTCTAACGGTGGATAATGTAATTACGATATGTTACGATATGATCACTAATGTTTTACCATATCATGAAATAACCATGCGTTCAGCTGTTCATTTCGTCAAACGCTGATAATCATTCATCTGGCCAACCCATTTCATGATGTGACCGATAATTTCATTTCATGAAGTGATCAATTCTACAATACAGCCACGATATGCACATGCTTCATATGTGTACTGTGCTCATATGCATGTGTTTAATACGAACGCCGCACGCTCCGCCCTATCCGCTGGACGCTCGATTTGAGTGGGCTCTCAGACCTTACTCTAATATATGACTTCCTAGCACTTTTCGTAGCCTGTAGAATTGCTCTTTTACGCACAGTCAAGTGTTATTCTCTGAAAGTTACTGCTTTAATTATGTACACAGAAAAAAGTTGCCGAGAACTTCAGAATAAAACTTCTCCATTACGTATTTCATTTTCTCCGCTGGCATTATAAGTGAAACATGTTTAATATTCAACGCGGGGCTTCCTCGTCGTTATTTCAACGGCTACTTACCTAATTTGACAATGGAAGGCGTTGCTTTTCCTAGGAGACATTTTTGTCAGCGCGAATATTGTGATATTTCTGTTTTGCTGTCGCCTTGCATTTTCGTGTACGTGTTTATTTCGAAAAGAAATTCTATTTTTACAAAATACTTTAATTACAAAAGAATATGTAGTTTATGTTTGTAATTGTACAATTTTAGTTTATAGAATTTACTAATGAAGCTTCAAATAGTACAATTGGTGATAATGCACATTGAATAATACCGTTATGCATATTATGTAATTGTATAAAAAATACATAAATAATAAACACATTCTGGTTGCCATAATGTAAGCTGAAATATTCCACGAAATTTCTTCACCACATTTCAAAAATAAACTTAACTCTAAACGTGGAATTCCATGATAAAAGACCTCTTTCCAAAATGCTGCTGATATTTTTGATACAATAAATGGTGTCAACCCCAATTTTAATTAAGTAACCGTGACTCTCTAAATTAACACCTATAATTACAATAACAAATTACTATTGCGACCACATGCTGTTTTAGGCTCAAGTCTCACTAGGTCACACGTATCCACTTTGGGATATAGTTATATGCCTCATTGATAAGTTATCTATGAGGGAATGAGACGGATTGCTGCAAAAATACAATTCGGATTCAACTTACATGTAGGTGAAACGAAAACCAAGTTGTTTTTTTTTCGTCCATACTGGATCTCGCTATGGTCTTTGATTGCAACATCAATATTGTTTTGTTTAAACATAATAAATATTAAACACAAAACTAAGTAGAAAATGTTAACATATTATGAGTAATACGAACTGGCAGTTTCGGAGAGTAATTTATCAAACTAGCTGCGCCCCGCGGCTTTGCCCGCGTGTACAATTTTCCGCATTAAAAGTATTCTTTGTTGGTCTCTATGGTATACAGCATCTACATACAAAATTTCATTAAATTTCACCAGCTGTTATAGCGTGAAAGCGCCCCAAATAAACAACGTTTCACTTAAAATATTACTGTTTGTTTGCCTCATGCTGGCCTCTGATGTCAGAGTTTGTCAGGCCGCTCGAGGACCTCTGACATGGCTTAACGACTGCTATTAATTAATAACAGCCGCTATTAATTAATTAATGTTTTAGTTATTATTATATTTTTTGTTCTATGTGGTGTACAATAAATAGTTATCTATCTATCTATCTAACAGCCGGGACCGACAGATAACGTGCCCTTTGAAGCACGGAGCGATGGAAAACCGCACATAACTCAGAAAAGTCATTGGTGAGGAGCTTAGATTTTGAATCCGGTATCGTTGGATTCTAAATTGCAACCGTTAGGCCACCATCGCTTTATATATTAATGGGGACGGAGATTAGTAGAGTGGCATTCTGTAATCGTAATCAGCTTAGCAGTTTTGATGTGAAAGCGAGTACAACCAATCTATTGGCAGAGCATAAGGTTCCTCCCTCTTACGCCAATCATCAGCTCTGTCTTGAGCCAATCTGTGCCAGGTCTTTCCTATAAACTTATTGATGTCATCGACTCATCGTTGCACTTGTCTTCCATGGCTACGCTTTTCCATACGTGGCCACCAATCTGTGAGAGACCTACTCCACCGCCATCACCACATCTTGCCAAGTATACGGCGCCACTCCACTCCACTGATTTTATTTATATACGGAATCCGATGTCTACCACCTTGGTTTTCTTCAGATCTCCGTATTTCGAACTCTGTCGCTTAACTTTACGCCTAAAATGGAACGCTCCATGGCCCGTTGTGCGACTCATATCTTGTGCACAGTTTCCTTGTTGAGCGTCCATGTTTCGGCACCATAAGTCGTTGTGGGTAAACACATTGGTGGACGGGTCTTCAGATATTGCGGTATCCTCTGGTTACCTGGTATGGTTTTGGTATGTTTTTCTGAGCAATTTATCGAGTATTTCCTACCTACCTACCTACCTACTTATATTCAAAACTTCAACATAGTTGTTTTTGTGTGAAAGGGTTTAATAAACATTTTCCCGTTTTCCCGCGGCATCTTTCCATAAAAAGTACCCTATGTTGGTCTCTGTTGTGTGTTAATGTGTTTGTATCTACACTCACATTTTCATCAGAAGCCTTGTAGGCGTCAAAATGCACCCAACAAACAAATTGACGTTTCACTTTGATATTATACTAGCTTTCGCCCGCGACTTCGTCCGCGCGTACAGGAGTACATCGCAAAAAAAAACATCCTATGTTCTTCTAGGATATTAAAAACCAATGCAAAAGTCATTGCAAAAGTAGGCATAGCACCAACGCACCCGATATTTTTTGATATACTCGTTATTTCGTTCTCATGGCACATTCCTTACAGCGAGAAATAAACATTTTCTAGTTTTCCCGTGGAAACTTACCGTTTTCTGGGATATAAATTATCCTTCGTTTTATTCCAGGGTATATCTCCATTCCAAATTTCATCAAAATCCATCCAGCCGTTATCGTGTTAAGACTCCCCAAACAAACAAACAAACGTTTTCACTTTTATACATTGGTGTAGATTACAACGAAACGAAACGGATAAAAGAATACGAATTGACGATTCATTAGTTTGAGATACCAATTACACCAGTTTATAAATTAAAACCTATAAGCTATCCAACAGTGAAAATCGCATCGCAATCGGCGGTGATGCGCGAAAAAGTGTGTTACTAAGGCCAATGTATTATAAATGCTCCAAAATAGGTATCTAACAGGTTCACAAGCTCATCTCACGTACCTTTTACTCGGAACTTTCTGATAAACACAATAACCATCATTGATTTTTCTCACATCTAAAAGCAATATAAAAGAACTTCTAGGAAAGTTCAATACCCTCAGGAATACCTAGTTCACAGTTAGTACCTGAGCTGAGTATGTGTCTGTAAAGATACAATAAAACGTAAGAACCAATTTGACAAGAGACAAGACACGTTGAAAACAATGTTACAACTGGAATAAAATAATAAATGTACGAAATTCTGTTACTCCAATTCGGTAAGAATTGTGAAGGGATTTTTATTCAATTGATTGACGATGTAAGAGCAGGTCATTTGGCTTATGGTAAGCGTCAGGCCTGCCCATTAACTGTTATTCCCATCCTTTGATAATTGAGGAAAGGGAACCCATGCGTTTTTTGTTTTTTATAATAATTTATTTCATGTCTAATGAATTCATTTCACGCAAGTCTAAAGAGTCCCAAGTGACTTTCTTTATAATACAGAAAATTGTACATTACAATATTGAAAAACTTTAAAAGTTTTACCTCAAAAACCGAAAATAAATAGTAATTGGTCTCCATAATATCTCTTGCTAGCACCACCTGCGCCCGTGAGCCACTGACACGTCTCCCATAAATTTATTTGGCGCATTAGCGCAGGACATGTGTGAACACGGTGCACTTTGCATTGCAATGTACAAAATGAGAGGGTATTATCTTGGGAACTTCTAGAATGTTCTAGCTTCTGCACAACATGTTAGGGTACTATATGGTTAAAAGCAAGAAAGGGTTATGTGTTCAAACTAAAAACTTGTTCCGATTTTGACAAGCGAGATATCAATCGATTCGTCTTTATTGCAAGACTGTCATAGAATATTTTTTACCCGACCGTAACCGTGTTTTAGTTTTTTAACTTATGTCTTGTTTATAAATATAAGATATAGGCGGAGGCGTGAGCAGTAAGTAGCTCGCCCGATTCTAGCTGATACCGTCAAAGGAGAAATTATACGCATGATGCCGTTGACTGCATCTTATATATCAAAATCAAGAATAAGTTTGTTTGCCTCTTTTTAGTTCTATTTGCAGTCAGGTTTTATGTTTTATTATAATTAATTTTTAATTTCAACGTTTTCGTTTCCCTTATATATATATATATATATATATATATATATATATATGTATAAATATATTAATATTATTTTAAAGATCATTTTTTTGATACCTCCTGCCGGGCCTTTGCGATGCGCAGTCTGGTAAAAAGGAACCAGACCGTTATTATGTGATAGAATTACTCCAACATCACTGCATACGTATCAGAAATAAGCATGAACGACTTTTGCAAAATAAGTGTTTAGGTACTTTATAAAAACTTTATATTGAGTAATACCTGAGCCCGCGGCTTTGCCCGCGTTGGCATTTCTCTCAGTTCAAAGTAACTTTTGTGTTCAGGACCAAAAGTCTACTGGTACCGAGCGCAATAACAAACCGAGCTATAGTTATAACTAGATGTAGGTATAACTAGAAAAGAGTCATGTATAGAATCATAGCAATTTAAGTCTTTTTTTTTTATTACGGACTAGGCAATCGTTTGACCACGATCTCACCTGATGGAAAGCGATGATGTGGTTGAAGGTGTAGCACGCTTGCCTAGTAGATACCTATTCACTCTTGACTTGAACACACCGGGGTTATAATTTACCGGAAACACTGACGAGGGCAGAGTTAAGTTCAAACGTAGTTTTAGGAGTTACGTGCCATCCCGTATGACGACTATAGCATACGGGATGGCCGCGAACCTTCTTAGGGTAAAATGGATGGGAGCATGCAGCCACAGAGAGATTGAAGTACTCTGTGGTTGCATGGAATCGGTACAGGTTGGCTCAGAAAGAGGCTTTGCAAGGGCACTGATTTGCAACGCGGGGTGAACCTGAGCTGATCTAAATGGTAATCTTCAATGGTAATCGGCAAAGGTAATAAGAAATACAGGCAATAAGAGCAAGAGGAGGCCCAGTGGAAGAAGCTCTTCTAAAATAAGTCAAAGGTGTTGACTTGCGATGAGTCACACATAGGAATGTCGTGAAATGGGACAAAATTTTAGTTAGCTGCCTAAAGTTTGGGTATCGTCTTTGTGCAAGTGAGAAGAGTTCACCATATCGGAAGTTCTCCTCGCACCCGTAGCAAAGCCATAAAAATTGGGCTTCCTTTACGGTACGGATTCGAAGTACGACCGTAAACTACTTCTGGGTCTATTTTTTGTGCCTGTTTTTGAGCGTGGGAAAGTTTGTAAAATGTAAGGAATCACCCAATGGGAGAGCTTCTACGGTTTTACGTTTTGTGTAAATACGCATACTTTGTAAAATCAGCGTGCATTATCGTCATAGTTCCTGTTCGCAAAAGCCGTCGAAGCATGAAGCTCAAATGTCCAAAGTTACTGAATAGCACAACCAAGTTTATTACGGCTCCGTAGCCAACATTTATAATCGGGTTACAAAAACTAATATATATTTACCATCCTAGTTTGTTGTGATAATAAACCAACTAAATTGTAAACAAGTGCGTTTCCGTTTCGTCCTCCTATCCTGAGCTCACCGAAGTCTCATCTCTCTGCAACTGGGACCCCGCACCTACGTGAGAGTCCGCAACACCTACTTATACATAATACATTACATTAATATTTGTTCAGCCGTAAAATGGATTTTTATCGATTGATTCTACTTGTCGGATTAAGATACCAAGTACATCAGTTTTTAATTTAAACCCTATAAGCTCTCCATCAGTGAAACCGCGTCACAATCGGTCCAGTATTTTTACGTGATATGCAGTCTGTCTTTGTGTCTGTTTGTAAAACCATTTTAAATAGGTATATTTTTGTTCAGAATCACTTGACTTTTTTTTTAAATCTTCGTTGTACAAACTTTTTGTTATACTGCTTTATTATTCAGTGCTTATAGAATTTCATCTATATCCATTTAACTCATCCGCTTGCAGTTTATTGGTTTAAGATTTCACCGTAATCCTATGATAACGGTTGAATCTTCGGCCAATATTCACGGGCCTCCATTACCATATTATTATATAAGTCATGGCGACCGGCGCAGTACAGGACAGGCTTTGTTGTCGTAGTCAGGATTTTTCTAAGGGGGAAAAGAAATAGAGAAAGTTGAAATCTAGTTAGTGCGAGTCAATTTCGGGTTGAAATTGTGTCGAAATAATTATTTTTCAACAAAATTACAACCCTATTTCATAGTTTATCACTGTTCAATGTCCACACACATTTTTTACACTTCAATTCTCAAATTAAATTAATTCTATCGAAGGCTTCATTTTCTTGCTTTCACATATTTGGCTCGACCATACTGGTACAGTTCAAGCCTCTTAGTAAAGTTCTAAAATACGTATAGTAATTTTCTAAAATAGCTTTTTTATAACAAAAACAAACAGTTTAATAGTTCATAATTTTAAATTTACACAAAGGGTCTATAATTGAAATAAAATCACAGACTTGACCAGTGTCTCTCCAGTTTTATTTGCGTGATTTTGAACTTCAAGAAGTAGCAATTTCTATAAATTTCCAGCGTTCATCCAGTCAGTTCATATATTGTCATCTGCAAGTAGTCCCTTTGAGACGGTGGACTAACCTACGGTAGCAAAGTCAACTCCACAATTTGATGCCACGTTATTTTGAAATAATTTAATTTAACTCCAGAATTTCTAAACCAATTTTTTTTTTTGTTTGACGAGGATCTTCAAAGTGATCCCATATATAAAATGAACAAAATAAAAATATGTAGCTTACTTCCGCCAAAACTCGATCCAAATACCAAACGTCTGACATCAATACGACACGTGTTTCGCCTCTACATCAGACGTTTGGTATTTGGATCGAGTTTTGGCGGAAGTAAGCTACATATTTTTATTTTGTTCATTTTAAATATGGATTTCCGCAAAGTAACGCCTGAATCTATCAATTATGATCCCATATAGGTAAATTTAATTGGAATAAGTTCAGTAGTTTTCTGTTTCAAGTAATTATTAAAAGTTTGTTCATCATTCATTCATCTTGCACAGAATTATTCCGTCGTTTGTTTCTTCTTTTTTTATGCGCAGGGTATATATAGTTATACTACGGAGCAGGCTAAAGTTTTTTATACATTAGACCAATATGTATTATATGCCCAGAGTGTATACAATAAGTCTTTAGTAATCTAAAATTGTAGGAGCACTGTACGAAGCGATGCTTTTCCTTCAAGAAAAGATGTGAAGGTATGGGGGAAGTACCCCTGACTTCCATATTTTGACTACGCCCAGGGTTCTTCCAGTAATAACGCTCGGTTGGCCCCATGATGGAAACTATGCATACCAAACGAGATTAATTTTAAGGTATTCAAACAGTAAATGCTTGAAATATACTAGTGGATAAATGGTTTTACCAGTCTTGTAAAAAGTAAAACTCAGCCTTTACACAAAAGATGAAAACATTTACAAAAGATTTAACATTCCTCGAAGCATTAACCAAACGCAAATACTTTTTAAAATCGATTCGAACCTTTGGAACTTCAAATTCCAAAGTGAGTCTTAAGAAAAATTTAAACAATTAGTTAACCAAATAACATTTATAAGAAAAGGAGGGCCGCGATCTAAAAAGCTCCAACTTTGTTGAAGAACATTTTTTTTCTTTTTTCATAATTGGGTCGCGGAACTTTTGAATTTACGGTTGGTACAGCAGAACTGAACTTAAAGATAGCCTTAATTATGGAGTGTAGGCACGTTGAAATTTGTAATAAGCAAAAGTTATAGGAAGTTTTGAATATTGCAGTGAGTTGTGCTGTTTTAACCCATGGATGGTTCGGGAACCCATGGGATCACGAACCATCTTGAATAAAATAGAAAGTTTTTTCTTTTTTGCATGAAGCTTTATTTTAGCATCTTTTATTTATAATTGACTAGCGACCCGCCCCGGCTTCGCACGGGTGTAATTGAGAAAAAAATAGGTGAAATTTTTTGATCTCGCACACTCGACCTTCGGTCCGCTTCGGTGGCGGCGGTTTGCTTCGCACGCCAATGCCCCCTTACTCTACGTTTATGTCTCGATTAGGTTTTACTAGATATTAAAAAACAGCATAGTGAAAACCGCATTAAAATCTGTAGCGTGGTTTAGGAGAAGTTACGATATACAGACAGACGCAGAAAGCAACTTTGTTTTATTCGATGTAGAGAAGATAGGTATAGAAAAGATTGGTGTACATACATTATTTTGGATTCTGTACTGTTTAAATTTAATACACTTTTTTTGAGTTAAATGAAGCTTTGAATGTTATCTTCCATATACTTGTATTAATCATCAGAAACATGAAACATAATCTCTTTGTGTCATGTACCTCTAAAATTTCATACGGCAAAATTCTCATAAGAAAAGGTAAGCAAGAAGCCCGCCCACTTTGTAATGAATAGTTTTTTATCAATTTCTGATAGTTATATCGTTGATTTGCTTACCTAGGGAGTATATGTTGAGGTCCGTAGCAGAAACATAATATAAATTTAAAAATATGCGTACCAGGCATTTGCGCAGGTAAAATATTGTAAACAATTACTTAAACATTAATTACACAAGCCACCAGAACTAACACACGATATAAACGTCAAAGTGATCTCCATAAAGAAGCTACGCCGATCTCATAAGATAAACTTGTTAAAATTTAGTATGACAATGTTCTTACAGATTTCGGTTCTTTATTGGATCCGGACCTTCATAAATACGACCCTCGTTTGTCCTATCCATCCTGCCGATATAATCATCATCTTATACAAATACTTTGGAATTTTATAACAGTTTATTTTGTGCGTTATGAGCCTTGTCATAACTCCTAAACATAGCCGTTTTTGAGAATGGTTAACATAGCAAAAGAAGTGTAAGAAAATAAGTTTTAAATATTATTATTTTTAATGAAAAATAATTCTGATAATATTGTATAAGTTTGTATGTATGTTTCGGTCTTCAAGCTGAAACGGCTAAATGGATTTTAATAAACTTTGGTATGTACGAATCCCTTACTGATGTGGTAGGTACCTTGGGTCCTGGAATAACACATAGGATACATTTTACCACCATTCATCATCATAATTGCGGGTGAAACCGCGGGGCGCAACTATTAGAATAATAAAAGTATTCATGTTACCATTCATCAAGAAAACTTGAATTACGTCGCTTATAACTTTATGTCTAGCATGATATATGCACCGTGGCAAATTCTGTGAATCGCATTTTGTGCTCATTTTCCATTGTGAACGTTACAGTTTGGCATACGTTAATATTACAAACTTACTTTCAGGCATTGCAGCATTTTCTGCATTATCACGACATCAAGTTTGACGAATCACGCTAATGTTATAAATCAGAGAAGTGTAGCCACTGTCGTAAGCAGGCCAATCAGAACAGCAAAACCTTTTAATCATTCTCTATTTAAAAAATTGGTCAAGAACTCCTAAAATGTTGCGTTTCCACGGGTAAAAAATTAGTACTCTCTTATCGAGCGGAAAACTTCGTATGTGCAATTCAGAACTCCATACATTAAATAAAAACAAAACTCCAGCGAAACTGGTATGAGGTGACCAGACGTTGGTGTTCTAGACGCAGATATAAAAAGAAAAGGACTGATGTCAATAGACAGCCGGCTTTCATGCCGTTTGTAAAAGGAGTGACGGATAAAGTCGGCGCATTATTAAAGCACTATTCTATCAAGACCGTTTATCCAAATTAGCAAGGCATGTCAGAACACCGAAAGATGTCATTCCTTTTCAAACATCTGGCGTATATAAGATAGATTGCAGCTGCGGTAGTTCCTACATTGAACAAACCAAGCGTACTATAGCGGAAAGTGTC
The DNA here is from genome assembly GCA_946251855.1 of Alsophila aescularia. Classification (NCBI taxonomy): domain Eukaryota; kingdom Metazoa; phylum Arthropoda; class Insecta; order Lepidoptera; family Geometridae; genus Alsophila; species Alsophila aescularia. The sequence continues at coordinate 44,308,975 of OX276383.1, read as the reverse complement.
AAAGAAAGCATTGCAGCTGTAAAGAACCACCAGATAAATAAATCTGCAGTCGCTGAGCATTTGCTTGAATCGGGCCCTAATCACTGGATTGAATCCAAGACCCGAAGATCCTCTCCACGGAATGTTACTACTACTGCAGGATTGTACGTGAAGCGGTTGAAATTAAAAAGTATCCCAATTTCAACCAGGAGGATGGTTTCAAGTTGGCTGCGTCGAGGAATCCCGTGATAAGCAAGAGAAGGGCAAGCGTTGTCTCCAACTACCCGCATTTGGTTTTGTAAGAATTCAGAATTGTCACGACACACAACACCGCGACGCAAACACTTATTGTTCGCGTCGCGGTGTTGTGTGTGTGTAGTGACACTAGTGCATCAAAACCAATTAATTAGTACCATCTATCTTTTAAGTGTGTGTGTATGTTTGTTACTCATTCACGCTCAAACGGCTGAACGAATTAGGATGGAATTTGGTACCTCGACGTCGGTGGTGCGACGTGACCTCCGATGCTCAAATACACGCTGAATTAAAAAGGCAATTGAGAACAATCGGGGGCAACAGTTTTCACACAGCAATTCAGTAGATCCCACCTGACGAAGCTCAAGACCAATAATGGCACAACCACCGTTTCTAAGCCGGAGATCATTTCTGAGATCGAAGACTTCTATGGTCGATTGTACGACTCGCATGCTTCTAGAACATCATTGCTTCTAGACCCGAACTTAGCACAGAGTATTCCCGCGCAAACTGACCCACTACTACACTTATGAACTGTTTGACATCAGCCTAAACGAGATTAAAATGGCGCTCAAACAACTTAAGAATGGAAAGGCCCCCGGTGAGGATGGTATAACTTCGGAGCTCTTGAAAGCAAGAAACTCGTGATTCGGGAGTTTTAGGGGTTATTTATCACCATCTTAACAGTGAAAGAACTCCAGAGGCGTAGAGCAGGAGTTTGGTAGTCATCTTCTTCAAAGAGGGGATTAAACCCTTTTAAAGAACTACTGACCTATTTCACTCTTGAGCCACGTCTATAAGTTTTTGTCGAGGGTCATCTGAAATCGTCTTGATCATCTGAAAAGAAGACTTGACGAATTCCAGTCTCCTGAACAGGCCGGGTTTCGCGGAGGATTTATCATCATAGATCACATACACACAGTGAGGCAGGTTACACAGAAGTCTGAAGAGTATATAAACTCAGCACTTCGATGTATATGGCGATACATCGAAGTGCTGAGTTTTCTGTACGATGCCGTGACTATGAGTATCCAGTCACGGCATCGTACGGAGTAGTCCAGTAGATTACGAGTGCGTTATGTGCGAACAAACATACAGATAGACAAAGAGACAGACAAATAGACAGACTCGAATTTTTAAAATGTTATATTCTTCTTCAGTAGCTTATTTTATGTACCCTAGACCATTTCATTTTAATTATCTTCTTTGTACAGACTTTTTCGTTTCTGTATTATAAGTATAGATAGATGGACAATAGATAACTAACGAGAACAATACGAAAGGGAGGCGCAGGAGCAAGAATGCCCGGGTGACACCAGAGGCCCTATATAAGTGAGTGCCGGCGTGGAGTGGCGGAGGATTGTCCCCTCCTACGAGGAGCCAATGAGCAGATACTAGTAAATATGTCTATCTAAATATGAAACCGCATAAATAAAACAAACCAACAACTACAAACTGCGCATCTCAAACACCTATAAATAAAACAATTCCCAAGCTATACCGCCACTGTATTGTAAGATATCGCAGCTCGTAAAAAAATAAAGTGTGATAAAAAGGAGGTCGCATAGCAAGCATTTTAATACTGCTCTGGCGATGAATAGTACAAATATTTTAGGAGAGAAAGCTCGTCACGTACCCTTGGGAGGTTCGGGGAATGCCTACGCGTGCAAGCTACGATATGAAATGCTTCAGTTGTCGACCTAATAATAAAATGAAGTGATAACAATAAATGTAAATTATTATTTAAAAATAAATAATAGTTTAAAAAAACTAAAAAACACGCTTTATATAGAAAACTAAACTAAAAAATAGAAAATAAATTTTAATAGTGTAAATAAGAAAAACATGTTTTATTTTTAAAAAAAAGCGTGGGTCAATAATTAGAAATATTTCATTGACAGATATGAGAAGAAGGATTATCATTTCGATAACATCTTAAAAAGCACCCCACGCTTTTTTTTTATATAAAACATTTTTTTCTTATTTACACTATTAAATATTTTTTTCTATTTTTTAGTTTGGTTTTCTATATAAAGCGTGTTTTTTAGTATTTTTAAAATATTATTTATTTACTACTTATTTTTTTTTATTTTTTTTTTCGATTTATTTCATTGTCATCGGTCTTTGATAGGTGTGCAAAATTTGAATGAAATCTGATCGTTTAAAGTGGGTCAAAATAGCGTCCAAAGGAGTCGGTTACAAACATACAAGTGAAGCTATAAAAAAATATAAAGCGTATAAAAAAGGCCTAGTGCGAATCAGACATGCGAACTGAAGGTTCCGTACAAACTTGTAGGTATGTAAATAGTTCGTTCATCTCGGAAAACGAGTCTCGGGGATGTTTTAAAAAGATAATTTTTCTAATCGATTTTATTTAGTTTGCCTTGTTTGTGTCTTGTGTGGGTCAAATCTAATTAATCTAATTAAATAATTAATTTAAATTTTACCACCTTGAAATTGCCCGATTACACACCTTTAGTTCTGATGACCATAGAATAATATAATATTATCTAAAATGACCACCGCTAAAAAATGGTGGATTACATATTTATTTCAACCTGTGGGGTTTAAAAATAAAATTTAATATGGATATCAAATGAAAAAGTTCAACAGCTAGTAGAATACAGTAAAAGATAAAAAAAAACAAATCCATGATGGCCGCCACCTCAAAATGGCGGATTATGTTTTTTTCAATCTTTTCAATATGGGTATCAATTGAAAGGACTTGACCAGTACAACTTAGAAATAACAAAATATAATAAAAAAAACTATTTTGTGTTATTTTATTTTACCTGTTTTATTGTAAGGAAACTTAAAAATGATGCAGGTAGTGTACTAAAAGATTTAACTACAAATTTATGGTTTTCCGATTTTTCCCTTCACTTGTGCTCTAAGACATTGCTTCTTGCTTTCATGGTTGTAAGTCAAGGGAAAGTACCCTATATAGGTTTTGATTCCCTTGCGATTGTCAAAAATGTTGATATATGCAGCATAAACGGCCGTATCTTTTGGATTGCGTTAATTTAGAAGTTTGATTTTTTCACAGCGCCAAAGGATTGCAAAGATTGAATTGAATTGCAAACTCCAGATTGATTGGATTGAAAACTCCACGCGTTCCTGGGAAAAAGGGTCTTGACAGACAGATAGACGGATGGACGGACGGATGGACAATTTGATCCTAAGGTTTAATATAAGGGTTCCTTTTTCCTTTTGAGGTACGGAACCCTAAAAACTACCTATTTAGGTAATTAAATGGACAAATCGACATCAATTACAATCGAGTCACATCCAGTAAACCGATCTAAATCAACTGCATACCTACGTATTACCTCTCACTGTCACGAAATACATTCAAACGTGCGATTTTAACGTTGACTCCCTTTCTGAAGTCGACCTAAGGACTCGGGGTCATTGTGGACTATACTTCAATACCTTATTTGTGATATTGCTTCTAGTGTATATTCACTTTTGCCTCTAAGCATGCAGTGACAGTAGTTCTACTTGATACCAAGGATATCAATAGACATTTATATAATGTTAAACTTTTTTTAGTGATTTAAACCGCGAGCTGGTCAAAATGAGCCCAAAGTGGTCCATACCACTTAAGTATTTCGGGTAGTGTAGGCGGGCCGTCAGCCTCTTTACTTACTTGATAGCTAAAACGCACATGAATTGACAGTCCCACACCAATTATTGTGTATACAATAAATTGCCAATGTGATTACCATCAAATAAAATTAAGATCCAACCCGATGAGACCAGCATTAAAAAAATATGATTAAAAAGCAACGCATTGAAATCGGTTCATCCGCTTAGGGGCCACAGACACTCTTTTGTAAAGACTCCAAACTTAGATTACCCTCTTATTGCAACAGATAAAAATAATATTGAACATACAATTAATTGTAGTTAACGAGCTACTACTGCGGACACGAGCAAAATGTCACGTGCAATTCATATGTAACTTGACTAATCCATAAATTATTATATCGTTTTGCCTATCACCATGGGAGTAAGGGTTATTTCCATACCAAGAGTGGTAGGAGGTGGTACGTCACGTATAAAAGGGAGACGCCGATGCATTTCTTTGAATTAATATTGCACTCATAATATGACCTTTGTGGTAGACGAGTTCGAGTGGAGACCGCGCAAACGTAGTGTAGGGCACCCTGTGATCAGGTGGAGTGACGATCTGCGAAAAGCTGCTGGCAGAAACTGGATGCAGAGAACTAAATACCGAGCTCAGTGGCGTATATCAGGAGAGGCCTACGTCCAGCAGTGGACAAGTATAGGCTGATGATGTGATGTGTGATGTGATATAAAGTTGTTTAGGTAGAATGTGCACTATAACAGTCCGTGATCATACCCTCGTTTACGATTCTGATCCATATTAACATCTTGATGCAAATAAGTATGTATCAGTTTATCAATTATGGCGAGCCCTGATCTCCAAAAATTCACTTTAACTGATTCAGGCAAATAGTGTTGAATCTGGACCAAATCAGTATTGTTAAGTGTTACACAGTCCACGGACAAAGTCCATTCATAAATGAAGAGCTGGTTACTGTGGCATACATTTTATGCAGCTTATAATTACGACACTGGACTTTGTTAGTGCAAAACGTTTGAAATACTGACTAGTGCACAACTTCCCTTACTGATGGCTCTCGTATTACGACTTTGTGCTGTTAGTATTTCCATTTTGAGTGCATTATGTAAATAAGTGGAATCTTTTATAGTTGTAGTTGCCGTTCCTTTGTTGCAGGGATTTGAATGCATCTAGAGAAGATAGAAACTAACTTTAACTCTCACATGATTTCGAGTTCAATTGTATTGTATCTTAATAATCATATAATAACGTGTATGTTACATTCGCCTCTCTTTTGTACAGGTTGTCTGTCCCAGCTCTAATTGATTAATAGGAGTCGTCAGCCATGTCCAAAGATAATCTTTGGCCATGTCAGAAGCCCTCGGGAGGCCTGACAAATTCTGACACCAGAGGCCAGTACTATCATACGACAAGCAAGAAAGATGGCGTAGTAATTTATTCTAATCTGAGTTAGTATACAATCTACACTTATAATAATCCACTATGTAACGCTTATACCCGTTGTCTCTCACTTTTTAACTGCTACTGGTGGACATAAGGAAAGAAGGATGCTATGTCCACCACTCAGGGAGAACGCAACAACAAAAAAACCCGTTGACCACTACTATTTACTATTTACTTATTTTGTTACACCGGTAACAAAATAAGTTGCTTTGTCCACAAGTAGTAGATATCGAAACTAAACAATAAGCATGTGTCATTGTCTCTCACTCAATTGAGACATATGAGAGTGAATAAGGATCTCATTGCTCTGAGCCAAACTCAACTGCACGCGGTCATCTTGCTGGATAACAAACGAGTCTCTGGCGACCGACAGATGGCGGTATAACCATCCCAAAACACAGGCCGGTGACGGGCAGTAGTGTCACCGGTGCGAGAAGCTACGCCCTGCGATCACCAACCCGCTTGCCCAGCATGGTGATTAAGGGCAAAACCTCAAATGAACGGCACAAATGTAAAATAGCCCCCAGTTCCCAGTCGCCCTGCTAGTACTAACCACGGTGGCTGTCACGGATATGGCAGATCAGGGAGCGAAGAATCTCCGAGCTACTATAGGCCACCCAAAACAAAACAACTGACAACTGTCAGTTGGTTAACAAAAACAACTGACTCTAGCTACTTAAAACGGACGAACTATTAGGCTTGATCAACACATGGTGCAACTCGAGATGGAGCTTACAAAGATCAAGTGGCAGATTCTGAGGTTAAGTGAATTCCGAAGAGAGGGGGAGGACACATTGGCCCTGGAATCGGGCTATCTGTTCTACTTGCGAGAGGGCTATCAGCAGTCAAAGGGAGGCGTGTGTTTACTCGTCAATAAGGTCCACATTGATAATTTTGTACAAATATCCAGTGTGTCGATGACATATCTTCTACCCTACAAAACACCAAGGGCCCACTACAACGTTATCATGGAAGAATTTAACGCCAAAGTGGGAGTACAGACTTGCAGTGAATTGTGAATAGGTCCACGGCTATGGAAACAGGAATCATAGGGGGAAAAGCTAGTTAACTTTTTGGAAAAAGGGCTTTTTTTGATGACGGCTGAAGGAACTTTTGATCAAATGTTGGTAAATATTTAAACGGGACTTAATCGCGCTGAAAACTTAATATTTATTTACCTCGACGTTTCGATCAAGTTGCATTGATCGTGATCACGAGAATACTGAAGTAGCGGGTGTCAGCGTCGAGAAGGGCGAGCGTTGTCTCCAACTACCCGCATTTGGTTTTGTAAAAATTCAGAATTATCACGACACACGACACTAACGACATCTGCAGTTATCTTCTGACATAAACCGCGACGCGAACATTTGCTTATCACGGGATTCCAGGACGCAGCAAACTTGAAACCATCCTCTCGGTTGAAATTGGGATACTTTTTAATTTCAACCGCTTCTCGTACAATCCTGGAGTAGTTAGAGACGTTCCGTGGAGAGGATCTTCGGGTCATGGAGTTCAATCCAGTGATTAGGGCCCGATTCGAGCAAATGCTCAATTGCAGATTTATTTATCTGGCGGTTCTTTACAGCTGCAATGTGTTCTTTGACCCTTTCCGCTATAGTACGCTTTGTTTGTCCAATGTAGGAACTACCGCAGCTGCAATCTATCTTATATACGCCAGGAGTTTGAAAAGGTATGACATCTTTCGGTGTTCTAACATGCCTTGCTAACTTGGAAAAAGGAGTATAAACGGTCTTGATAGAAAAGTCCTTTAATAAAGCACCGACTTTATCCGTCACTCCTTTTACATAAGGCATGAAAGCCGGCTGTCTATCGACATCAGACCTACTCTTATTATATCTGCGTCTAGGACGCCAACGTCTGGTCACCACATATCCGTTTCGCTTGAGTACCTCCTCAACATGAGACACTTCGGCATCCAAATGTTCAGGGTCACAGAGGGCATGAGCTCTGTCTAAAAGTGATCTGGCTACTGATTGTAAATGCCGCGGGTGGTGATGTGAAAAGGCGTTGAGGTATCTGTCAGTGTGCGTTGGTTTCCTATAAACAGAATGAGATAACGTAAACTTGATGTTGCCATGGATCGAGTTTAGATGGCCATCTAAACTCGATCCATGGCAACATCAAGTTTACCTATGAACTGGAGGTGGAGAAAACGTTAGCTTTCCTGGATGTCAGAGTGTCGGTGAGACCTAATGGCTCGTTATCTCATTCTGTTTATAGGAAACCAATTTGGATTGGATTGAACTCCATGACCCGAAGATCCTCTCCACTAATACTCCAGGATTGTACGTGAAGCGGTTGAAATTAAAAAGTATCCCAATTTCAACCGAGAGGATGGTTTCAAGTTGGCTGCGTCCTGAAATCCCGTGATAAGCAAGTGTTCGCGTCGCGGTTTATGTCAGAAGATATCTGCAGATGTCGTTAGTGTCGTGTGTCGTGACTGTTCTGAATTTTTACAAAACCAAATGCGGGTAGTTGGAGACAACGCTCGCCCTTCTCGACGCTGACACCCGCTACTTCAGTCTTCTCGTGACCACAATCAATGCAACTTGATCGAAACGTCGAGGTAAATAAATATTAAGTTTTCAGCGCGATTAAGTCCCGTTTAAATATTTAACCATGTGTTCGAATCGCGAAAGTTTAAAAGTTACAAATGTATATTGATATTTTAGGTGTCGGAATAGTACATATAGTACTTTTAACCTAGAGAAATGACCACGCTTGTGAAGCCGCGGGCATGAGCTATAATATATATATATATATATATATATATATATATGTCGTATTTGTATTATGGCAATATGCAGTGTAAGAAATGGTCACCAGTTATCAGAAGGTTGCGTCTAGCCAAGCAAGCATGTAGTGATGGTATTGATTTCCGATTACTCCCTCCTCATAATGACTGCTTATACTTAGTACAAAATATGTGCCGTGATCTATGGTAAGAGTATCTTGATGAGCAGTCCCGAGTAAAAGGAATATGGTACAAAACAATCCAACCTCAGCCTTTAAACTCTCCATGAATTGATAACAACCTGCTACTAGGTAGGCAGGATCTGGTCTTACTGTTTCGACTGGGTTCCACGCACATTCCATTGAATAGGTTGCGTATCTCATGCGGAAAGTAGGTTCACCTTTGTGCAGCGCATGTAATAAAGATGAGGACGAGTACCATATTTTAATGGAATGTGTCAGAAATAACGGACCGAGAAGCGTATTGTTTGGTGACAGTTCCACTGGATTATGGAATTCTTATTTGTCTTATCCGATGTCAGATAAAGCCAAGATGATTCTAACCCTAGTGAAGTATGCATTAAAAGTCAGACAATGATTAATTTCAGGTTTGTATTAGAAGTAAGTAGCATAAACAGTTTATTTAAGTACGTATGTCTATGGACGTTTTGCAGAGCAACATATCTCGTCGGGGTCACCAGTTGTAAGAAATGGTATTTTCACCACTTTAGGCACTTTATCTATCATGCTGTTCACAAGTAGGGTTGCTCAAGGAAAACACTATATTAATATGATACCTTTTATTAGGTTTTCACGAAATACATATTTAAACAACTATTACAAGTGTTAGGCGCAGAGGTTGGGAGACGACTGGCTGGGCGAAGGAGAGGCGCGAACGCCGCACACAAATTGTGTTTACCTAGCACTCCTTTGTGCAGGCAGACAATTTTATAACAAGTTTAAAGGAGTCACACAAAAAAATAATTAAGTACATTCTTGAGACCTGACAATCCTAACGTATAACATGAATTACTTTAATCTAGTCGATACTTTATAACATCATTTCGCTGAATTGCAACTAATCAATTTACAATAATTAAAACATAAATCATTTCACAATATGTAGACTATTTTGGAGGAGATTTGCAAGAGAACTAAGGTAACCTTTGGGTTATTGAACTTTGGTTCAATGAATCAGCAAGCTGAAGTGGCAATGAACCGGTCACATAACTCTAATAACAGATAACCATTGGGGTAAACGAGTTCTAGAGTGAAGATTAGGCAAACGTAGTGTGGGGCACCCGCCGGCCTGTTGGACTGACGACTTGCGAAAGGTGACTGGTAGGAACTGGATGAGGAGAGCCGAAGATTGGGCTCACTGGCGTTCACAAGGAGAGGCCTACGTCCAGCCGTGGACGAGTTTGAGTTTGAGTTTCTGATGATGAGACAATTTTGTTATGGTTTCAACTTCCTTCGGTATCGTGTTCCGAGTTTTTTGTTACGTTAACATGTTTGCAATTACCAACGTTCTAATTCTAAGTAGGTCCATATTAAACTTTATTTTTTATTTTTTATTATTGACTTCATGTACTGTGACTACTGTACTGTACAGTACACTCCATTAAAACCTACTTTTAAGGTGTATCCATTTACATCAAGGTCCTGTTATCAACATTCAAAGGTATGTTACCTTACTATTAAGAATGACAAATAAAACATAACGTAGACGTTCTAAAAATGAAATACATAATAAAAAACACAAACGGATTTCTAATTATTCGGTTACATATAGCTCTGAGGCATACTGTACTGCCTGTGGCGCTTGCGGCTGTAACCGGCTTCGTCTGCCTGGTTTAACGTTACTGCAGAAACCACAATTTTACGAACCCATCTTTCGGTTCTTCCGTGTTTACCGTTTATACACCACAAAATCCATAGCTATATATAAAAATGAAACGTCTGTTTGTTTGTTTGGGGAGCTTTCACGCTACGACGGCTGGACGGATTTTTGATGAAATTTGGAATGGAGATAGCTTAGATAATTTTAATCCCGGTTTTTTTAATGTTTCCACGGGAAATCTGGACAATGTTGATTACTCGCTGTAAGGAACGTTTGCCATGGAAACGAAATAATAACAAGTCTGTCAAAAAACATCAAGAGCGTTAGTGTTCTACTTTTGCATTGGTTTTTAATATCCTAGAAATACATAAAATTTTCGCGATAAACTGTAGTCCGCGTGGACAAAGTAGCGGGCGGGGAAGCTAGTATATTATATAATGCAAGATGTATATTACTGAAAACGCTATGTCGATCAACAATGACATGTTTAATTCCACTGAAAAAATAACTATTTGACCTACATTCTATTAATATTGTCATACCTACCTAAGCGTGCTCTGCGATGCGAATCCGACACTTTGCCAAACTGTATTGTTTTATTCTACGGTAAATGTTTAAAAAACGGATAACTTACGCAAAGGACAATCAACTTAAAATACAATCATAACAACTCATAAAAACTACACATTATGCCGGATATCCGAAACTTTTAGATAACTTTTGTTCCACTTTCCGATGCATTCTGCATCCAAACTCTCAGGTCACTTCTGATCTTCTACGATTTTTCAACACGATCTTCATATGTCTGGTGTTCATCCGTCTGATTGTCTCGTCTTTAATACGCGTGTTCCGCATTTTTCAACAGCTCAGTTAGCCGTCCCCAGCGCTTATATTTTCTACTAGCTGTACCCGCGGCTTCGCACGGTGGTCTTTTCTTTAGGTTCAAAGTATCATAATGTGCTATTCCAGGACCAATAAACCAACATTTGGATCACGGACGAGATTCGAACTCGCATACTGTGCGGCACATGTCTTTACCAATTCGGCCACCGAGACCTATGCGTCGTCATCCAAATCTTTCCACTAGCTTCTTTGAACCCGTCTTATAGGGACGGTAACGCCATCTATTAGTAGTATTACGAACTACCAACCAGACACGGCTAATTGATTAACTTCGTGTCTGAAAGATAATGCCACACGTGGTCTTTGCCAATATAGTCAGGACCAATATACCAACATTTGATCAAAAAATCTTCAGGCGTCAAAAATAATTTTATCAATTGTTCGGCTTCTAACTCACTGGATTGAGATATCAATTACACCAGTTTTTAAATCAAACCCATTATTCAATACTTTTTTTAAGCACCTAAGAGCATTTTTTTATTTATCTTCTTTGTACAGACTTTTTCGTATCTATTGATTTATTAAAAGTATATGTAATATGACTATTTCAATTTGCATCACAAAATCCGTCCATTAGTTTCAGCATGGTAAGTGTTCTTTTAAATAAGTTTCAACCTCTATCCTGCTAGAACCCATTAATTTTTCGGGATGTAAAGTATTCTATGTCCTACCTCGTACTATGAACTCAAATTATATCACGTTTCATTTTAATTCATCCTGTAGTTCCGGCGGCTTGATACGCAGCCAAGATACAGACAGACAGACAGACCAACAGACAAAAATGAAAAACATACAGTTTAGGCTTATTATCGAACATAGAGTAACCTCAAAAAAAAAAACACAATATCTTTAATGTACAGAATTTAGACCCATATCCCGCAGGAACCCTTTATTTTTTCGGGATAAAAAGTATCCATAATTTTGACCCATCTTATAAACTATGTCTGTGCCAAGTTGCATCAATATCCCTCCAATATTTTGTTGCTCTTAGCTTAAAATTATCCTGTGTTCTACCTCGTAGTATGAACTTAAATCATACCAAGTTTCATTTAAATTCATTCAGTAGTTTCGGCGTGATGCCTAGCCAAGGTACAGAAAGACAGACAGACAAAAATGAAAAAAAAAACAGTTTTGGCTTCAGTATCGAATTTATAGTAACCTCCAAAACAAACTAAATTTCTTCAATGTACAGAATTGAAACCGTTACAGTTTTATTAAAAGTATAGATTATATCCGTGGTCACATCGCTTGTTAGATTGAAAGTACCTATTAAAAGTATAGATTCACTGGTGCAAAATCCTAAAGTACAACCTAAGATGGTACAATGATTTCGTAGCACGATGCCTACTATTGCACTTAGTTGACTTTTAAATATTGCATGTACTTATATTTTCTAGAAGACCAGTTAATTATAACACAAATGAAATTGCGGGCAACAGCTAGTTTATTTTACTTTGATTTATTTTTAAGCTTATAAGTATAAAATTATATTTTTTCAATAACTGCTCAGTGAAATATTTATATGAATTTAGGTAGATATAAATACAATATTTTGAAAGCTAAAACATATGTATTTCAATATGTGACTTAAGTACAAACTGGTTAGGTATACTATTTAATATATTTAGTGACTGAGACTAATTATATTAATACCTCACTGTGCGACTGTTTTATAGATGTACTCATGTAATTTATTAATGACATACCTACCCAAGTAGTTCGAATTCACGTTCTTGTTATTATGTCTAGGGCGGCGTCAGTCCCGAAATCAGCAAAAAGACGAATAGCAAAACGTCGAGAATGACGTAATGAAACAACTTTATGCAAACCCAAAAATACTGTGGATAAAAATGTATCCATACCAATATATAAAAGTGAAACGTTGTCTGTTTGTTTGTTTGTTTGTTTGGGGAGCATACACGCGATAACGGCTGCACGTATTTTTATGAAATGAAGATAGCTTATGCCCTAGAATAAAACAAAGGATAAATTTTATACCTGAAAATTTTAAGTTTCCACGGGAAAAATGGAAAATGTTGATTACTCACTGTAAGGAACTATTGCCATCACAGAATGGTATGTGGTTGCCATGGAAACGAAAAAACAAGTCTGTCAAAAAACATCAAGAACATTGGTCACAGACATTATATATTATTTAATTCTATAGCATTCGATCTATACCTACTTTTGCATTGTTTTTTAATATCCTAGAAGAAATTAGGATGCTTTTTTTCGCGATAAACAGTAGTCCGCGAGTACGAAGTCGAGGGCGGGAAAACTAGTACTACATAAAGAAATAACCATACATAATTTTCAGAAATGGATTGGTATTGAAAAAAAACATATACTACCACATGAAAATAACTTGTTGCATCACAGTTCTCGTTATTTGTTGCATCACAGTTCTCGTTATTTGTTGCATCACAGTTCTCGTTATTTGTTGCATCACAGTTCTCGTTATTTGTTGCATCACAGTTCTCGTTATTTGTTGCATCACAGGTCTCGTTATTTTCAGCGGCAGGAACTTTTTTTTAAATAATTTTGTAGGTACCCTATTCAACTAAACATATAACCAAACGATTATATAATTGAGTTTTATAGATTGAGAAATCGATAGAAAAGCACAAAATTTATCTAAAATTGTCTCCCAGCTGCATCACCTCTCCTGCTCACACTGCACCTAGACGAGCAGGACAAACATTTGAGAGCCTACCCCGCCTGTAACTTTGGTATAATAATAAAAAATGTTGCTACATACGATCTTTTACCTTTGAAGCTCTTCTATAAATTCCACAAAGTACAGAGGAAGGGTCTAAGAGACATTTAAAGCTAGCTCCATATAATAGAACGGTTTGAAGTCTAAACTACTCCACTATTTTAGAGCTAGAACTACAAGATTTGGAGGCGACCGTGGATTCAAATTAAAGCCTGTGAATTGTAACCTAAATCCCGCTAACGGTGTATGCCTGCGTCCGTCAGATAAACGCCAACCTTAATAAAAAGCTGGGACCATCGGCTACCCACATGTGTTGTAGAATTTTTAATCTGGATAAAAGGGGTTGCGGGTTTTTAAAATACCTAGGCAGACGATAAAAGCGCGGAAAGAAAATTAATTGAATACGTGCGTTGTTTGTTTATTTCGCATTTTACCTTACATACGCTGTAGCCTCTCAGGTATGTCTACATACATATTATCTGTTGCTGAAGTGGTTTGCTACTAAGATAATTGGAGACTAGTTGCACCCCGCGCTTTGCCCGCTTAGTTCCTTAAAAATAAGTTCAAAAACTAAAACCGTACAAATAAAAAGTCACAAACAAGAATTTTCAAACGTTTCAGAAAGGAGGATTCCAGCTTTTGGCTTCCAAGACTTTTAAATATTAAATGCCGCGGACACGAAATCTATCTACATTATTGACTATTTAAAATAATTTAATTCATTCTTATTAAAACTATAACCTTCTGGAACTGTTATTAAAATAAAAACAATTAATATGAATAGAAATGACCGGAAATAGCTGTGCAAGACTTTTAAAAGTTAAATGCTGCGGACACGAAATCTTTCCACATTATTGACCACATAAAATAATGTAATTAATTCTTAGTAAAATATTAACTTTCAGAAACTGTTATTAAAAAAATAAGAATTAAAATGAATAGAAATGACCGGAAATTGCAGTGAATTGATACTAATTACAAATTATAGAGTTGACACTGTATAATAATAGGGTTGACTCGTAATTAGTGCAAATAAACTATTAATAAATCGATAAACAAAACCAATTAAAAAAAAAACTACATGCCATCTTAGTTTATTCTAATAGAAATCATTTCAGTACATTATTTTATGATATTAGAAATAACAACAATAAACGCATTAGTATTTTTTATTCTGCTTATACGTTAATTCATTATTTGTTGTATAAATGTTTCAGTGGTTTAGGTACCAAGCTCATTACAAGAGCCGAGAAGGCCCAGGGTTCGATTTTCAGATTGAGTACCACAAAAGTTAACTTTATTTCCTCATAAATTATTTTTGAAAAGTTCCCAGATAAAACTAATAACACACAAAAGTTTTTAACATAATGCTTTAAAAATAAAAATACTATTCAGTTGTGTCCGCGATAATTTTAAATCGAGCCTAAGTCACTTTGGAGATCTGGCATAGTCCTTTTTAAACTTTAGTCCAAGTCGGTTTTAGATTTTGAACTTACTTTTTATTGAAATTATTTTGCCGTGATTTTAGAAATTATTCTCAAATACCGGTTGCAAGCAAAGCCGAGAGCAACAGCTAACATTTTTTTTTGAAATGTACTAATTAAGCCCTTTCGTTTCACACCAAACACAGTTTTTTTTGTATTTCTTAATAATAATAATAATAATTTTTATTTCGTTGCCAAAAAACTTACAAAACAATCGGACACCTTAAAGTAAACGATATTTTGTAATTATGTTAATTGTGGGTATACTAGTTCCCACACTAGGATTCCCTGTGTTGTTAAAAATTTATACATACTATTATATTAAAATAAGTTACTAATATATATAAAACCTTCTATATAATTGCACCTACTAGGTGCACACCACACAAAAGTATATATTTTTTGGTTAATTGTGCACACAATAGGTTGAGTTGGCATTATGCGAACAATAGTTCGTGTAATGCCAACCAAATATACCTCAAACAAAAGAGAATGACAAAAACAAAGCAAAAAAAAAATAGTTATTATAAAATAAGGTAGGGCATTTAATTGCATCTATATATAATTGCATCTTGACTTTATGTGCTCTATAAGGCGCCATATTCAATTTAACGTGACGTCAAAAACTTATAACCAGCAAACGATCAAGACGCTTCCAACGATACCTCATTTGTCAAATTACGATAAGTAGTTTAGAACTTATGAGGGAACATATGAACAAATATACCGGTCAAAATCACAACCCTCCTTTTTGCTTCGCCGTAGTCGAGTAATAAAGTACAATACTCGTTCAACAGTCAATTAGTTTTTTATCAATTACTCGGCTGCTACTCAAACTATATATAATGGCTGAACGAAAGAATAATGCTCACGTGCCATACATGCGATGACCTGACAGGTCATCTTATATTTTTTTCTGATGATGTGTGTTAAAAACACTGTGTAACTATATTTTGATTTGTCAATCTGGAAAATTGTTATAATTTTTATAATTAACAACGTTTGAGGTTACCTATATTAAATGTCAAACGGACAATAACATTCCCAATTTTAATCAATATTAGTTACTACTTTTCCCGCCCGCGACTTCGTACAGGCGGACTACTGTTTATCGTGAAAGAAACCATCCAATTTTCTTCCAGTGTATTATAAACCAATGCAAAAGTAGGTATAGCACGAATGCTCTTGACATTTTTTGACAGACTTGTAAGTAGTGAGTTTATGGGGGTTCTGGACCACTCATGACGTCATAAAGTACCTATGAGAGTTCTGGACCACTGATAAGAGTTTTTCTGGACCACATTCAAGGTCAAGGTACAATCGCTAACCTTTGCTTTTGAGATTTCTGGACCACATTCAAGGTCAAGGTACAATCGCTAACCTTTGCTTTTGAGATTTCTGGCTCACATTCAAGGTCAAGGTACAATCGCTAGCCTTTGCTTCACCATTGGTCGGATGGTGTGATGACGTAACGATATAGGTACATATAGGTGTGTATAGGTACTCACTGTTATCGTTAGGTGACGTCATAAAGTACTGTGCTTCACCATTGGTCGGATGGTGTGATGACGTAACGATATAGGTACATATAGGTGTGTATAGGTACTCACCGTTATCGTTAGGTGACGTCATAAAGTACTGTGCTTCACCATTGGTCGGATGGTGTGATGACGTAACGATATAGGTACATATAGGTGTGTATAGGTACTCACTGTTATCGTTAGGTGACGTCATAAAGTACTGTGCTTCACCATTGGTCGGATGGTGTGATGATGTAACGATATAGGTACATATAGGTGTGTATAGGTACTCACTGTTATCGTTAGGTGACGTCATAAAGTACCGCCGTTCTGGACCACTCATGTACATGGGTGATGTAATAATTCAAGGTCAAGGTACAATCGCTAGATGGTGCTATAAGAAACATGGATGATGTAATAATTCAAGGTCAATAACCCACCTATCGCTTGTGGAGATCGCTTGTGGTGGGGGAATGTCGAGCGGGTAGACCACTTTCAAGGTCATTTGAATTAAACCTGGAGCTTTGTATTGAAATAAGGTTGAAATTGTGGTGGCTAAAAATGTGGATTTTGTATGGTTATTTTTCAATAGAAACTAAATTGAACCAACACATAACCCTTCCTTTGCTTCATCATCACTCGGCTAAAAATAGTCTCGCTTGTGGTGGGAATGTCAATGTAGGTCGCAGTGGTTTGTAGATAAGGTGTATGATGTTTTGAGTTAAAGTTACAATATTTAAATTATAACATAGTTAGAATGTTTTCGAGACTTAATAATGAAATAATTCGATAGCATTGAGCAAGTTTTTAAATACTTACTCAGATGGAGAGGAATATATGTCAGAGAAATGTGCCAAAATTTGAGATTTTAGCATTGATGGCTTTATATAAAAAAGTTAAATATTCTAATGGAAAATAGGATGGATAAAGATACGGAGTTAATTAAAAAAGCAATAAAAACTTATTATATATATTTACATAGCTTTTATTAGTTATCTATACTTAAATGTTACAATGACCCCAAGCTAGCGTGTTCACATTATCCTTTGTAATATACCTCTTTTCATCATTCCCACAGAATGTAGAAACTAAATCGAACCGAGTTTAAGTTTGAATGCATAACCCTTCCTTTGCTTCATCATCACTCGGGTAAAAATAGTCTTATCAATGGTTGTTAGTACCAAGAATACAAAATGATATTTACAATGTAATTATCAATACCCCTCAACATTTGATACTTCAGTGGTTTGTAGATAAGGTTTATGCTGCGTGGGAGTCTAGTGATTGTGTGAAGTACCCACCAACATTGCGTTTTGTAGTAAATTAAATTAAATTATAACAATCCATCAGAATGTCGTCGTTTGCCTGCAGTATATCCACATTGGAATTATTGGAAAAAAATTATAAATATCCAATATGGACATGGGAGTCTTTCATTCAGTTAACCAATGAATATAAATCAAATTATTTAATGTCCTTGTTGGAGAAGAGTCCTGGAGAAACAAAGAGAAGGAATAAGATCTTGGAAGTGTTGTTTATTGAGAAACCAGAAGTCTACTCAACGATTGATAAATTATACCATGCTTTGGAGGAATGGCAAAAACCTTATTTGGCAATATGTGGTGGTTTTGCAAGTTATGTTTTGGGGTATACCACTGAATACAACAACATAAACTGTTACTTACCTTGGAGTTTGACTTTGATTGAATTTATGAAGAAAAATTATTTCAAGCGGATGGCTGATTTAATAGTGGATATTGATAGAAATGGAGAATTGTGGTATCATGTGAAATATCCAATTGAGATAACATTGTTATCTAATTCGGGAATATGTGTTCAAGATTTTCGTGGTAGAGCTGTCTTAGAAATAATAAAAAACATGTGGGGTGTTAAAGCTGCTGCTCGTTGTTATATTGTGAATGGTGTTATAGAAGATTTTGATAGTAGGTTATGTATGAAGGGTGCATTTTGGAATACCAATTGTGTTTTTGATGTGAGCTATGGGTTTGATTTGTATAAACATAAGACAACACGTTTTCATATGTATAAACCATATTTCAACACATGGTTAGAATGTTTTCAAAACTTAATAATAAAAGAATTCAGTAGCAGTGAGCGAGTTTTTAAATACTTACTCAGATGGACAGGGTTGTTACAGAGAAATGTACCAAAATTAGAGATTTTAGCATTGTCGGCTGTATATAAAAAAGTTAAATATTCTAATGGAAAATAGGAGGGATAAGGATATTGGTAAAATTAAAGAGTTACAAACTTATTATATATTTTTATTGGTTTTAATTATTACTATTAATATCACAATGACCCCAAGCTAGCGTGTTCACATTATCCTTTGTAATATACCTCTTTTCATCATTCCCACAGATAACTTTTTTTCCTTTTAATCTGTGTATATACATTATGCTTATCACTACAAATGGTGTACATATCATCATAATTTGTATAATTAAGATCTAAGGCTTTTTTATAGTTTTCAAAATGATACGAGGTAAGTATGTCAACCGTACGTGGACAATGGTGTATAGATACATGATTCGTTAGGTCAAGGGCAAGCGGATAGATATGTATTATATGTATAGGTATATGAGATTAGAGGTGTACATAGATGATGTAATAGTAAGTGTAGGTATGTATATATATAGGTATATGGGGATACGAGGTAAGTATGTCAACCGTATGTGGACAATGGTGTATAGATACATGATTAATTACGTCAAGGGTGTATGATGAGGGGGATCATCTCTAGGTATATGAGGTAGAGGTATAGGTACATGGATGATGTAATAATTCATCGAGAAAAGTATAGTTACAGTTGCTAGATGACGCTACAAGTAGTGATGGAAACATGGGATATGTAAAGTGAGTCATGCGGACCAGCTCGATAAGTATAAAGTAGGTACGGGTTCTATCTCAAAGTAGGTACAAGATAGGTATATAGGTAGCTATAGAATAATAAGTTCAAAGTGATTAATTAGGTCACGTGGGTTTAAAGGTATTTATCAGTATAGGTACATATAGGTGTGTATCGGTAGGTACAAGGTAGGTACGGGTTCTAACTAGATGATGTAATAGTTAGTATAGGTATGTATTTATAGATATAGGAATATAGGAGATATGAGGAACATGTCACACCCACTTCCTCTGTGGGTCATATGGGCCAGCTCAGTAGGTACAAGGTAGGTACGGGTTCTAACTCAAAGTAGGTACAATGTAGGTATATAGGCCACAGTGGTATGTAGATAAGGTTTATGCGGCGTGGGGGACATGGGAAAGTGTGTCAGTGGTTGCATAGGTACATTCCTTTGGCTATTTTTCAATAGAAACTAAATCGAACCAAGTTTAATTTTGAATACATAACCCTTCCTTTGCTTCACCGTTGTTCGGGTAAAAATGTCTATGACACTTTTGTGATAAAGTCAATAGAAAATATGTGATTATCAATGGTTTTAGTACTGAGAATACATAAACATTGAATTGATAAGGCTTCAGACAATTTGTTTCATATATGCAAGGTTAAATGAGGTCAACTCATAATGATTTATCACATTAATATTATAAAGGTGAAAGTTGTTTGTTACTCATTCACACTCAAACGATATGGATGAAATTAGCAACCTACAATTATTATCATCATCACTCACAGAGCTGAAAATGTCAAAGTAACAGATGTCAAGGTGACAGGTGTCATGTGTAATGTAATAAATACAATACTTCAAAGGCAGGTAGGTCAACTGATAGCAACTTCACAAAATAAATAAAAGGTACTACAAAATTATAAATGAGAGATTCACGTTAAGTTAATTTGAAGCCTTTTTCAATATAGCTTAGATATATTTAGGGTATGTGGCGCTTTGTGACATGGCATAACAACTGCTATTAATCAATAACAGCTGGTTTCTTCAGCTTAACGATACCTCCGAAGGATAGAGTGATCTAAAACCATACATAACTTAAAAAAATATTAGTGCGGTGCCTAGGACCGAACCCGGTATCGTAAGATTCTAAGTTGATACTATCGAACCATTAGGCTACCATATTTCAAGGTTATTTAGAGCTTCGGTTTGTTTCATTATTATAATGCAAGGTTACATGATACATTGATATGAAGGTACTCCCAACTCTGATTCTAGCAATGGGTAAGTAGTGGGTCAAATTGATAGTGAGCTTATTTGGGGTGAGACCAAAACATGAAACCTCGTATTCATGTACCTATATACATACCTATACTAACTATGACATCATCTATGTACACCTCCAACCTCACAGTTGAAATTTCAGTGGCAAAAATGTGGATTTTGTATGATTATTTTAAAATAGAAACTAAATTGAACCAAGTTTAAGTTTGATTGAACACATTACCCTTCCTTGGCTTTACCGTTGGTCGAGCAAAAATAGTCTATGACACTTTTGTGATAAAGTCAATAGAAACTATGTGATTATCGATGGTTTTAGTATAGAAGAAGAATACTGAGAATACATAAGCATTGAAGTACCCACCACCGCAGCGGTTTGTAGATAAGGTTTATGCAGCGTGTAGTGATTGGGTGAAGGTGAAGTATAAAGTTGCAGTTACAATACTAAAATTATACGTGATTAATTAGGTCAAGGGTGAGGTGTGGGGGAATCACCGATTAGTGTGTGTTGAACTTGTTGAACCATGTTTTTTTTTCATGTTGTTAAATGTACTAGGGAATAAACAATGATAAAGTGAT
Source organism: Alsophila aescularia (assembly GCA_946251855.1). NCBI lineage: Eukaryota > Metazoa > Arthropoda > Insecta > Lepidoptera > Geometridae > Alsophila > Alsophila aescularia. Next base: position 44,287,741 of record OX276383.1, on the reverse strand, counting down.
TAAAAGCAATGGTAGGTACATGTAATAATTTATAAGTATGATGTTATAGTAGCCAGCTCAGTAGGTACATACCAACAAGAGCAAACATAGGTACTTACAGATATAAGTATGTATATGGGTAGGTACATGTAATAATTTATAAGTATGATGTTATAGTAGCCAGCTCAGTAGGTACATACCAACAAGAGCAAATATAGGTACATACAGACATAAGTATGTATATGTATATGGGGGATATGAGGTAGGTAGGTACATAGATGATGTAATAGTTATTATTGGAAGTAGGTCAAGCGACAAGGACTATACCAACTCAAACTCCTCATATTATGGTATACCTACATAACCCAGATAGAAATAAGGTTCAAAGAGCAACATAAAATATGATGATGGTTCACAAACTATTTAGTAATCTGTGGTTATGTGACGTAAGTTGATAACACTATCACACCGTGGTGGATGACACGACGGACCACATGAATGAATCTAACTATTTAGTAATCTTTGGTTATACGATGTAAATAGATAACACTACTGACTTTTGGTGTCACAGAATAAATAATAGTACATTTATAAATGAAGACTTCACTTTACAGTATTTTGAAGCTTATTTCTACGTAATTTAGGTATATTTAGAGTGTGTGATGCTTTCTGGCAGGGATGTTGCAAGATGATTTAGAGCTTTAGGTATGCAATTTAAATGGTAAAAGAGGTCATCTTATAGTGATTTACCACACTAATATTATAAAGGCGAAAGTTTGAAGGTATGTATGTTTGTTACCTTTCCACACTCAAACGATTGAACCAACTTGGATGAAATATGGTACCAAGATAGCTTATATTCTGGATTAAATACATATAATACCTTTCATAAACATGATCACTCACATAGCTGAAAATGTTAAAGTGACAGGTATCAGCGGGTGAAACCACAGGGCGCAGCTAGTAATGTAATAAATACAATACTTCAAAGAAGCCGAGAGTGGTTAAGTGGGCTAAGGTGACAGTAATTATCTACTGATAATTTTGGCTTAACGACTGCTATTGAATCAATAAATAACAACTGGGACCGACAGCTTAACGTACCCTCTGAAGTACAAAGCGATGGAAAACCATACATAATTTAGAAAAGTTATTGCTGCGGAGCCGAGGACCGAACTCAATATCGTTAGATTCTAAGTTGCACTATTGAACCATTAGGCTACTATTTTTCTAAACTAGACTACTAACTACTAGAGGGCTGTTGAACTGGCAATAGCCTTTGAAACTGTTATAGAGGTTGTTGAATCGATTATAGGGTCAGCCCTCTTATAACCGCTTAAACAGCTCTCTTATAACCGGATCAACAGCCTCTTATAACTTGTTCATTTTTCTTCAACCGCCTACTATAACCGGTTAATTTCTGTTCAACCGCCTACTATAACCGGTTCATTTTTGTTCAACCGCCTACAACAACTGGTTCATTTCTGTTCAACCACCTACTATAACCAGTTCATTTCTGTTCAAACGCCTACTATAACCAGTTCATTTCTGTTCAACTTGTTTCCAGAGTATGCAGTACAGTTCAGAGGTTCTCAACCTATTGGGTACACAAAATAAAAAAATGAAATCATAGGGTTCAGATATTTATTTTTCCTTATAACTAGGTGTACAATATTGGACAATTCAGGGCTACCAACCTACTGAATATAACATTATACCATTCCGGGGTACTCGACCTAGGTATTGGACAGTAATTCAAGACTACCAACCTACTGAATATAATGGTATACCATTCAGGGGTACTCAACCTATGTATTGAATAATAATTCAAGGCTACCAACCTACTGAATATAATAGTATACTATGCAGGGGTACTCAACCTAGGTATTGGACAATAATTCAAGGCTACCAACCTACTGAATATAATAGTATACTATGCATGGGTACTCAACCTAGGTATTGGACAATAATTTAAGGCTACCAACCTACCGAACATAATATTACATCATTCAAGGCTACTCAACCTAGGTATTGGATAATAATTCAAGGATACCAACCTACCAAACATAATATTATACTCTAATAATAAAAACAGTGGAGCACCCTTGGATAGTTGCCATGTATAAACAATTTCTTACGCAAACTCGATAAAAATGATTCCATTGTTGATTGAATTTTGGTATTTTATACTTTATAGACACGAGTAGGTAGCTACCTACTTTTGATCCTGGAATAGCACACTAGAGTACCCCATGTAAAAACTACTGGATCGATTGCGATATGGTTTTCTTTGTTGGATATAGCTTAGGTTTTGACTTAAAACAGGTGTAACTAATTGATATACAATCCGACGAGTAGGTTAGAAGCTGAGCAATAGATAAAAATGATGTCATTGTTGATTGAAACTTGGTATTTTGTACTTTATAGATAGGTAGCAACCTACTTTTGATCCTGGAATAGCACATAGATAATTTAACTGAGAGAAATGATTACCTATGCAGGTAAAGTGCTATGAGTACAATCCTAGTAAATATTATATATTAGTGTGTATTGATACATTTTCTTAATATGTTTGGATTCAAACGGTGAAAAGTAAACAAGAACTTCACTAATTTCAAAACCTCTGTACAACCTGAGTATTGAGACGAGCAAATCATTCTTGTGATGGTAAACGTTACACCTGCCTATCCTATCGTTACCTATCTCTGAGAATATCAGTTATCACTAATTGCAAATTTGCACTTCCTACTAAATATACCTACTTTCTGGGTCTCACCCATTCACCTCACATAAGCTAACTTTCAATTTGATCCACTTACCTTCCCATCGCTAGAGTCAGAGTAGAGAGTATATTCTTATCAATTTACCATAAACCTAAAAAAGTAACCTTGCATTCTAGTAATGAAACAAACCGAAGCTATAAATGACATCGAAAAATAGTAGCCTAATGGTTCAATAGTGCAACTTAGAATCTAACGATATTGAGTTCGGTCCTCGGCTCCGCAGCAATAACTTTTCTAAATTATGTATGGTTTTCCATCGCTTTGTACTTCAGAGGGTACGTTAAGCTGTCGGTCCCAGTTGTTATTTATTGATTCAATAGCAGTCGTTAAGCCAAAATTATCAGTAGATAATTACTGTCACCTTAGCCCACTTAACCACTCTCGGCTTCTTTGAAGTATTGTATATATTACATTACTAGCTGCGCCCTGTGGTTTCACCCGCTGATACCTGTCACTTTAACATTTTCAGCTATGTGAGTGATCATGTTTATGAAAGGTATTATATGTGATTAATCCAGAATATAAGCTATCTTGGTACCATATTTCATCCAAGTTGGTTCAATCGTTTGAGTGTGGAAAGGTAACAAACATACATACCTTCAAACTTTCGCCTTTATAATATTAGTGTGGTAAATCACTATAAGATGACCTCTTTTACCATTTAAATTGCATACCTAAAGCTCTAAATCATCTTGCAACATTCCTGCCAGAAAGCATCACACACTCTAAATATACCTAAATTACGTAGAAATAAGCTTCAAAATACTGTAAAGTGAAGTCTTCATTTATAAATGTACTATTATTTATTCTGTGACACCAAAAGTCAGTAGTGTTATCTATTTACATCGTATAACCAAAGATTACTAAATAGTTAGATTCATTCATGTGGTCCGTCGTGTCATCCACCACGGTGTGATAGTGTTATCAACTTACGTCACATAACCACAGATTACTAAATAGTTTGTGAACCATCATCATATTTTATGTTGCTCTTTGAACCTTATTTCTATCTGGGTTATGTAGGTATACCATAATATGAGGAGTTTGAGTTGGTATAGTCCTTGTCGCTTGACCTACTTCCAATAATAACTATTACATCATCTATGTACCTACCTACCTCATATCCCCCATATACATATACATACTTATGTCTGTATGTACCTATATTTGCTCTTGTTGGTATGTACCTACTGAGCTGGCTACTATAACATCATACTTATAAATTATTACATGTACCTACCCATATACATACTTATATCTGTAAGTACCTATGTTTGCTCTTGTTGGTATGTACCTACTGAGCTGGCTACTATAACATCATACTTATAAATTATTACATGTACCTACCATTGCTTTTAATCACTTTATCATTGTTTATTCCCTAGTACATTTAACAACATGAAAAAAAAACATGGTTCAACAAGTTCAACACACACTAATCGGTGATTCCCCCACACCTCACCCTTGACCTAATTAATCACGTATAATTTTAGTATTGTAACTGCAACTTTATACTTCACCTTCACCCAATCACTACACGCTGCATAAACCTTATCTACAAACCGCTGCGGTGGTGGGTACTTCAATGCTTATGTATTCTCAGTATTCTTCTTCTATACTAAAACCATCGATAATCACATAGTTTCTATTGACTTTATCACAAAAGTGTCATAGACTATTTTTGCTCGACCAACGGTAAAGCCAAGGAAGGGTAATGTGTTCAATCAAACTTAAACTTGGTTCAATTTAGTTTCTATTTTAAAATAATCATACAAAATCCACATTTTTGCCACTGAAATTTCAACTGTGAGGTTGGAGGTGTACATAGATGATGTCATAGTTAGTATAGGTATGTATATAGGTACATGAATACGAGGTTTCATGTTTTGGTCTCACCCCAAATAAGCTCACTATCAATTTGACCCACTACTTACCCATTGCTAGAATCAGAGTTGGGAGTACCTTCATATCAATGTATCATGTAACCTTGCATTATAATAATGAAACAAACCGAAGCTCTAAATAACCTTGAAATATGGTAGCCTAATGGTTCGATAGTATCAACTTAGAATCTTACGATACCGGGTTCGGTCCTAGGCACCGCACTAATATTTTTTTAAGTTATGTATGGTTTTAGATCACTCTATCCTTCGGAGGTATCGTTAAGCTGAAGAAACCAGCTGTTATTGATTAATAGCAGTTGTTATGCCATGTCACAAAGCGCCACATACCCTAAATATATCTAAGCTATATTGAAAAAGGCTTCAAATTAACTTAACGTGAATCTCTCATTTATAATTTTGTAGTACCTTTTATTTATTTTGTGAAGTTGCTATCAGTTGACCTACCTGCCTTTGAAGTATTGTATTTATTACATTACACATGACACCTGTCACCTTGACATCTGTTACTTTGACATTTTCAGCTCTGTGAGTGATGATGATAATAATTGTAGGTTGCTAATTTCATCCATATCGTTTGAGTGTGAATGAGTAACAAACAACTTTCACCTTTATAATATTAATGTGATAAATCATTATGAGTTGACCTCATTTAACCTTGCATATATGAAACAAATTGTCTGAAGCCTTATCAATTCAATGTTTATGTATTCTCAGTACTAAAACCATTGATAATCACATATTTTCTATTGACTTTATCACAAAAGTGTCATAGACATTTTTACCCGAACAACGGTGAAGCAAAGGAAGGGTTATGTATTCAAAATTAAACTTGGTTCGATTTAGTTTCTATTGAAAAATAGCCAAAGGAATGTACCTATGCAACCACTGACACACTTTCCCATGTCCCCCACGCCGCATAAACCTTATCTACATACCACTGTGGCCTATATACCTACATTGTACCTACTTTGAGTTAGAACCCGTACCTACCTTGTACCTACTGAGCTGGCCCATATGACCCACAGAGGAAGTGGGTGTGACATGTTCCTCATATCTCCTATATTCCTATATCTATAAATACATACCTATACTAACTATTACATCATCTAGTTAGAACCCGTACCTACCTTGTACCTACCGATACACACCTATATGTACCTATACTGATAAATACCTTTAAACCCACGTGACCTAATTAATCACTTTGAACTTATTATTCTATAGCTACCTATATACCTATCTTGTACCTACTTTGAGATAGAACCCGTACCTACTTTATACTTATCGAGCTGGTCCGCATGACTCACTTTACATATCCCATGTTTCCATCACTACTTGTAGCGTCATCTAGCAACTGTAACTATACTTTTCTCGATGAATTATTACATCATCCATGTACCTATACCTCTACCTCATATACCTAGAGATGATCCCCCTCATCATACACCCTTGACGTAATTAATCATGTATCTATACACCATTGTCCACATACGGTTGACATACTTACCTCGTATCCCCATATACCTATATATATACATACCTACACTTACTATTACATCATCTATGTACACCTCTAATCTCATATACCTATACATATAATACATATCTATCCGCTTGCCCTTGACCTAACGAATCATGTATCTATACACCATTGTCCACGTACGGTTGACATACTTACCTCGTATCATTTTGAAAACTATAAAAAAGCCTTAGATCTTAATTATACAAATTATGATGATATGTACACCATTTGTAGTGATAAGCATAATGTATATACACAGATTAAAAGGAAAAAAAGTTATCTGTGGGAATGATGAAAAGAGGTATATTACAAAGGATAATGTGAACACGCTAGCTTGGGGTCATTGTGATATTAATAGTAATAATTAAAACCAATAAAAATATATAATAAGTTTGTAACTCTTTAATTTTACCAATATCCTTATCCCTCCTATTTTCCATTAGAATATTTAACTTTTTTATATACAGCCGACAATGCTAAAATCTCTAATTTTGGTACATTTCTCTGTAACAACCCTGTCCATCTGAGTAAGTATTTAAAAACTCGCTCACTGCTACTGAATTCTTTTATTATTAAGTTTTGAAAACATTCTAACCATGTGTTGAAATATGGTTTATACATATGAAAACGTGTTGTCTTATGTTTATACAAATCAAACCCATAGCTCACATCAAAAACACAATTGGTATTCCAAAATGCACCCTTCATACATAACCTACTATCAAAATCTTCTATAACACCATTCACAATATAACAACGAGCAGCAGCTTTAACACCCCACATGTTTTTTATTATTTCTAAGACAGCTCTACCACGAAAATCTTGAACACATATTCCCGAATTAGATAACAATGTTATCTCAATTGGATATTTCACATGATACCACAATTCTCCATTTCTATCAATATCCACTATTAAATCAGCCATCCGCTTGAAATAATTTTTCTTCATAAATTCAATCAAAGTCAAACTCCAAGGTAAGTAACAGTTTATGTTGTTGTATTCAGTGGTATACCCCAAAACATAACTTGCAAAACCACCACATATTGCCAAATAAGGTTTTTGCCATTCCTCCAAAGCATGGTATAATTTATCAATCGTTGAGTAGACTTCTGGTTTCTCAATAAACAACACTTCCAAGATCTTATTCCTTCTCTTTGTTTCTCCAGGACTCTTCTCCAACAAGGACATTAAATAATTTGATTTATATTCATTGGTTAACTGAATGAAAGACTCCCATGTCCATATTGGATATTTATATTTTTTTTCCAATAATTCCAATGTGGATATACTGCAGGCAAACGACGACATTCTGATGGATTGTTATAATTTAATTTAATTTACTACAAAACGCAATGTTGGTGGGTACTTCACACAATCACTAGACTCCCACGCAGCATAAACCTTATCTACAAACCACTGAAGTATCAAATGTTGAGGGGTATTGATAATTACATTGTAAATATCATTTTGTATTCTTGGTACTAACAACCATTGATAAGACTATTTTTACCCGAGTGATGATGAAGCAAAGGAAGGGTTATGCATTCAAACTTAAACTCGGTTCGATTTAGTTTCTACATTCTGTGGGAATGATGAAAAGAGGTATATTACAAAGGATAATGTGAACACGCTAGCTTGGGGTCATTGTAACATTTAAGTATAGATAACTAATAAAAGCTATGTAAATATATATAATAAGTTTTTATTGCTTTTTTAATTAACTCCGTATCTTTATCCATCCTATTTTCCATTAGAATATTTAACTTTTTTATATAAAGCCATCAATGCTAAAATCTCAAATTTTGGCACATTTCTCTGACATATATTCCTCTCCATCTGAGTAAGTATTTAAAAACTTGCTCAATGCTATCGAATTATTTCATTATTAAGTCTCGAAAACATTCTAACTATGTTATAATTTAAATATTGTAACTTTAACTCAAAACATCATACACCTTATCTACAAACCACTGCGACCTACATTGACATTCCCACCACAAGCGAGACTATTTTTAGCCGAGTGATGATGAAGCAAAGGAAGGGTTATGTGTTGGTTCAATTTAGTTTCTATTGAAAAATAACCATACAAAATCCACATTTTTAGCCACCACAATTTCAACCTTATTTCAATACAAAGCTCCAGGTTTAATTCAAATGACCTTGAAAGTGGTCTACCCGCTCGACATTCCCCCACCACAAGCGATCTCCACAAGCGATAGGTGGGTTATTGACCTTGAATTATTACATCATCCATGTTTCTTATAGCACCATCTAGCGATTGTACCTTGACCTTGAATTATTACATCACCCATGTACATGAGTGGTCCAGAACGGCGGTACTTTATGACGTCACCTAACGATAACAGTGAGTACCTATACACACCTATATGTACCTATATCGTTACATCATCACACCATCCGACCAATGGTGAAGCACAGTACTTTATGACGTCACCTAACGATAACAGTGAGTACCTATACACACCTATATGTACCTATATCGTTACGTCATCACACCATCCGACCAATGGTGAAGCACAGTACTTTATGACGTCACCTAACGATAACAGTGAGTACCTATACACACCTATATGTACCTATATCGTTACGTCATCACACCATCCGACCAATGGTGAAGCACAGTACTTTATGACGTCACCTAACGATAACAGTGAGTACCTATACACACCTATATGTACCTATATCGTTACGTCATCACACCATCCGACCAATGGTGAAGCAAAGGCTAGCGATTGTACCTTGACCTTGAATGTGAGCCAGAAATCTCAAAAGCAAAGGTTAGCGATTGTACCTTGACCTTGAATGTGGTCCAGAAATCTCAAAAGCAAAGGTTAGCGATTGTACCTTGACCTTGAATGTGGTCCAGAAAAACTCTTATCAGTGGTCCAGAACTCTCATAGGTACTTTATGACGTCATGAGTGGTCCAGAACCCCCATAAACTCACTACTCTTGTAATTTCGTTTCCATGGCAACTACAGACCATTCTGTGATGGCAACCGTTCCTTACAGTAAGTAATCAACATTTTCCAGTTTTCCCGTAGAAACTTACAATTTTCCGGGATAAAAAGTATCCTATGTTTTATTCCAGGGTATAAGCAATCTCCATTATTTAAAAAAAAACAGCCGTTATCGCTTGAAAGCTCCCCAAACAAACAAACAGACAACATTTCACTTTTATATATTGGTATGGATAAATATTATAATGTGGAAAACTTTGATCTCATCGCCGACACCATTATATTATCTTTATAACCAACTGGGTTAATTTATAGCAAATAGAACACGCCGTGGTTGGAACTGTGTCCAATTTAGGATTCCAACGATAAAAACGAAGCACCACTGTGCCGTCCGCTGCCACCGCCGCCGTATCGCCCGTGCGTGACGAAGCACGAACCTGCCGTCCGTGTGCAGACTCAAATCGGCCTAGTTGGGTTTTTATACTTCTGATCTAAGTGATAAAACATACACTGGCCCAATTACAGAACTTGGTTACAATCGGATTATCACTTTTTTCATAGCAATTTCGACTCTATCGCAAGGCATTAGTGGTTGCGATATTGAGAATTCGATTGAAGCCAAGTTATGTGGTCGGGCCGCAGGTCGCTTGCTTGATGTTAAGCGCAACGCCAGCCCTTAGTTGCATTATAATCAGATCGCAATCGCTCGTGGCGTCGAGGCAGGCGAGGTGTCATGTGGGCTTTGGCTCAGAGAAATCAGCCAAGGTCGATTATATAAGTAAAAAAGGTACATAAATCAATAAAATAGCCTTTATTTTCCATAAACTACATATAACAAATTCAAATTTACTTACATTATTCCAATTTACTTGGGCACCCAAGGCAAAAAAGGTACATACGACACACAAATTCTAAACAGCCAAAGTCAAGTTTTAACATAAGTACACATTGAAAATCATTATAGTAATTGTGAGAAAATAAAACAGCCTATTTTATCATACATTTTATTTTATTCTTAATCTTCCCCAACTACAAACATTGTCTAAAAATGCTGCTGGAGGTACTTATATTACTTTGGTACCTCGCCCATCCAAGACACCACGCCAATGTCATCACATGATATTCAGTTGCTGATTATGGAGACGACTCTTATATTTAGTTCAAGTACAACTAGATGGCAGCTTTTGTATTGAATGAATTTACACATACATTGCAGTTGACCTGCTGGGACATCAGCGGTCTCGTACATCCATACATGGTGCTCTCGACCTTTACAAGCGAACACAAGACCAACAGCAAAGTGGAATTCAGTATCCATGAAACACTAGCCGAAGTAAACGTAAGCGAAGGGTATCGGAGTCTCTGTTGAATGCAAATATTGTCAGAATGAATAAAATCGTAAAAAAGCACAGAACAAATAGACTCGAAACCAAACGAAGGACTGCAAAAGAAAATGTCTTACCCTCCATTTCTATAAAAATGAAACGAGACGTTTTTCTAACGTCTCGTTACTTTTTGACGTTTTATGTATGACCTTTATGTCAAAAGTTGTCGGACAGTAAGCGAAAATGATTCATTTTAATATATTGAACCGGCCATTAGAAAACCCAAAGAGAATACAATAATACGTAAAAGAAAATCGACGCTATTGACTTTGTTTGACAGTAGGGGAGGACAATGACACACACACGCACACGCACACACACACACACACACACACACACACACACACACACATACACACACAATAGCTGCGTTCAATGTCTAAGATACATCCATGTCAGAGAGAGGAGTGTATCAACTCGAGGCTTTGGATTCAATTGAGAGACGTGCTATGAGGCTTATTGGGGATGACACTCTGGTAAAGAGTAAGCTTCAAAGTCTAGCGCATCGATGTGAGGTCGCAAGCCTGCCGGTATTCTACCGATTGCACTATGGAGAGTGAGCTCAAGAACTGCACTGAATAGGTATCTACTGAGGTCGTGGTCAAACGATTGCCTATTCCGTAAAAATATATACATAAAAAAATGATAACCTCCCTGCAATCTCTGCGCAAGTTCTCCAACGTCGTAGTTATGCCTTGACTTCCGTAGGTTAGCCATTCTGACATCTCGTTTGTTTTATATATATTCGTCTAATCTATTCACACTTATCATAAAAAAAGTCCAAAGAAGAATTAAGTTTAAGCGGCAGATGCACGTCCTCACACTTAAAGTGGATCTTGCTAATATGCATCGGGTCCACTATCATATCAGGAGATTGGAGTGAATCCCATCTGCACTTCGAGACCTCTAAGCTGCACTTGTTCTTCTTGTCGGTGACGCAGATAGGATGTCCAGCTGATACGGCATACTTGGATTACCCAGGCTATGTCTTTCTTGGAGCGCCTTTTTATCCCAAACGCTGGCGTTCTTGTATACGCCCGTTATGATATATGCTGCCTGCGTCTCCAAAATCTTAAGTACCCTAACTTCTCAGTGCTTTGGGTGCTGGTGGAGACGGTCATAGAGAGAAATCTACATGCCTGTGTATACCGCTCTCACAGTGAAGATCGGGGAACGACTTTATTGGTGGACTATCTCTGTAAGGCGACAGGTGTGGCCCAACAGCGTTACCCGTCTTCTCAATTGGTATTTTTGGAGGACTTTAGCCGCCAACACAAGGTGTGGTTTGTCCCATACCTGAAAACCAACCACGCTGGTAGAAAGACTTGAAAACTTGCTCTAGCATTAGATCTCGCTCAGCTGGTGCAGGAGCCGAGACGGGTACCTGACCGTAATGGTGACACTGCCAACTTTCTCGACCTGCTTATGACGACTGAACCAGACGATACTCCGTCTCAGTATCCCCACCTCTTGGTAGCTCAGATCACTGTCTGGTTAAGTCCGTATCTGTGTATTGCCCACCTGACTCTATCCTTAAGGGTAATAGACGCGTGTTGAGATACAACTTGGCAGATTGGGATGAGATGCGGCAATTCCTTGCATCGTACCCTTGGCGGCAAACAAGTTTCACTTCCCAGGACCCGTCGACTTGCGCATCTGCTGTTACAGAGGTAATATATCAAGCAATGGAATATTTCATTCCATTAAGTAATGAGCCTCATTTCAGCAAAGCTCAGCCTTGGTTTGGATCTGGCTTTAGATTCAATTGAGAGACGTGCTATGAGGCTCACTGGGATGACACTCTAGTAAAGAGTAAGCTTCAATGACTGACGCATCGATATGAATTCGCAAGGCTGTCGGTATTCTACAGATTGTACTATAGAAAGTGTGCATATGAACTGCACAGTATGATTCACTCATCTCCTTTCCATCACCGTACGACTAGACGATCGGCAAAGCGCCACACTTTTATCGTTGAACTACCTCGCACTAGAACGAAGCTTTACGCTTCTTCATTTATTATAAGAACTGCAAAGGAGAGGAATACCCTGCCCTAGTCAGTGTTTCCGGTAAAATATAACCCAGGTGTGTTCAAGTCAAGAGTGAATATGTATCTATAGGCAAGCGAGCTACACCTTCGACCACATCATTGCTTTCCATCAGGTAGACAGTTGTCAAACGATTGCCTAGTCCATATTAAAAATAATAATAAAAAAATAACCTTCGCTTTTGATTTTGACAGCACACACTTGAAATATTGTTACAGAAAATTTACCAAGCGGTCAAAGTTGCAGGAACATCTAGCCCGTAATATTAGTGACAGTGACAGGTTACCGAGAAAGTTAGCAAATCAAAAGATGTATCTTTTTGCTCCAAAAAATCTACGTGAGTTAATATTTTCCTCACTGTGTGCAAGTTCTTGAGTTTCAGTCAGCCCAAGGTTATCAAAGAAGTTACTGCTGTCATCAGACTTTAGAGCACAGAAGCACGGTACTATATCATTCAGACGACCCAAGCCGTAATTAAATTTCACCTAACAAAATTATGCTAATCCTCCAGTCGATTATAAGATTAAGTTGAGTGTGAATTACTAGCGGCGGTTATAAGAAAAAGGTTGGCTCGTTATCCCGCCTTGTTGTTCTTAGGTGATTACATCGCTGGCGAATCCCCTCGACGCGTTTCCCGTACCTTCATCGGGTGGTCGGCGGTTTCGCAATTTACTCGAAACGGGCGATGAGAAAAATTTGGTGTGATGGGTGCGCGGTTACAGCGGTGGAGAGTGGAGAGTGAATGGCGAGCGCACGCGCGAAGAGCGGAGCGGTGCGGAGCGGAGGCGGCGGGAGGTATCCCGCAGTCCACGCCGCGGCGCCTTCCGAGACGTCCTCGCTCCGCGCATCGCTCCCTTGCGCCCACTCGCGCCACGCCGCGACAACGTGCCCCCCTCCACCCACCACCCTCACAACAACTAAATTGATTTACATACCCAAACTTTCCCGTGACTTTTATCGACTTTAAACTTGTGATGTCCATATCTTCGCTGCGTCGTGAAACTTCTTCAACGGACATACAACTTTTTGCGACGGTGCTGCAGTAGCATGCCGCTTTAGTGACTGGATGAATGATGGTAAATATTTTAAAGGCTATTGTTATTCAGGCTGAATCATGGCGACATAAATTCACTAATTAATCTTCCTTGTAGATTCTGTACAACTGAAATCCGAATTATGAGCAATTTCCTTTCATAGTTTGTTTACTCTCGAGCTTTTGTCACTTCCTGATGTAAACAAGGTTAAACTTTCCAATTTGGTAAACGAACCAACATTATAAACAGAGGCCGCCCAATGTCCTACAATTTTCAACGACCACATTAATTAATTTAATACTTTGTACCCAAAGATGATTTTATGTAATGTAGAATACCATTGTTGGTACTTATGTTTTGTATCTTCAATTTAGAACAATGCTTCATCCATTCAGAGATTTTCTTTCAAGAAAGCTATTTCAGTCATATTTAGGTACAAACCGGAGAAAAAAGTTTCAACAAAAGGGCTTCATAAAATCCTTGCCCCAGGACACCAAAACCTTTTAGGATTTTTACATTCATGTCGCCCTAATTACTTGCGATTTCTCCGAGTTTACACAGTTTCTTCCATTACCAAAATTAAATTATACTTGCTAAATATATTACAACAGGCGTTTGGGTGCGACTTTAATTTAATTTAGCGATAATTAATAAGGCGTTAGCTTACATACATTCTAATTAAGTAAAGTTAACCTAATTAGTTATACGATGGTGTTACAAAAGCGTTGCTTTACATGTTAAGTATAATTAAGTATTATTCGATACCTTCATGTAACTAAGCATCTTGTTCCTTTAACATGAGTTTAACAGATGCCAAGAATTTAGATGAACAAATTTTAAGCCAGCTATTTTGATATGATAATGCGTATAACAACGTGTTTAGTTTCCAAGAGGTATACCAGTATGATGATTATCTTGTTAATGAAGATATAAAGGCACTTACCACTGCTGTCTATTTAACTTCAATAAAGATAATGCCTTTACAAACTCAAACAATTTTGCGTGAAAAGAAGCTATAGGGAGCAGAGGCTGCAAATGGATACTGAGATTTGTTGTTTGTTTATCGTATGAGGTAGTGCTGGCCTCTGATGCCAGAGTTTGTCAAGCCGCCCGAGGGCCTCTGACATGGCTTATCGACTGCTATTAGTCAATAACAGCCGGGACCGACAGCTGAACGTGCTCTCCGAAGGCACGGAGCGATGGAAAACCGCACATAACTCAAAAAGTCATTGGTGTGGAGCCTAGGCTTGAACCCGGAATCGTTGGATTCTAAATTGCAACATAGAACCGTTAGGCCACCATCGTTTGATACTGAGATCAAAATTATACACGTAAATTGTTTGTCTCATAGCGAACATTTTGGGCTTTAGTTAGCACCATTATTAAGTTACTAGCTGTACCCGCGGCTTCGCACGCGTGTTCATTTCTCTAGGTTAAAAGTATGTACTATTCCAAGGCTTAAAATAACAATATACTACGAGTAACAACTGATCAAAATTCCCTCAGTCGTCAAAAAGTTTTTATCGATTGCTCGGCTTCTACTAATCGGTTTGAGAGACCAAGTGTACTTAGCTTTCCAACAGTAAAAACTGCATCGTAAATGGTTCAGTAGTTTTTACGTTATGCGTGAACAAACATACAGACAAACAGATTATCAGACAAACATACAGACACGTTTTTTTTTTTATTCTTTTTCAGTAGCTTATTTTAAGTACTCTAGACATTTTTTTTTCAATTATCTCCTTTGTACAGTTTTTTTCGTTCCTATTGCTTTATTATGAGTATAGAGAGATAGATTATAATTATATCCAACATATTCGGGTATTATAAACGTGAACAGATTGTCTAGGGTTTACAAATGTTTTTATTACTTGTGCCCGCGGCTTTGCCCGCGTGGTAATTTTAATGGGATTAAAGATCCTGTGATATTCCAGAACCAAAAGTACCAAAATCATCTAACTTCGTTCAGACGTCAATTAGTTTTTTATCGATTGCTCAAATTCTATTCTTTGGATTGAGATACCAAGTACACAAGTATTTAAGTCGAACCTTAAGCTATCCAACAGTGAAAACCACATCGCAATTGGTCCAGGAGTTTTTACGTGATGCGTGAACAAAAATACAGTCAAAGAGACTAACATACAAACAGACTAACAGAGAAATAGAGCGACATGATTTTAAATAATGTTATATTCTTGTTCAGTAGCTTACTTTAAGTACCATAGACCATTTCTTATTTTAAATAACTTCTTTGTATAGTTTTATTTGTACTTTCTGCTTTATTATAAGTATAAAATAGGTAAATATTGGATTGAGTGACGAGCTCGCTTGCCTGATGGGTAGCGTCTCGCCTGTCCATAAAAATTGCAGTGCCTCCCAGAACTTAGGTGTGGCAAAATCTTGCGCAACACTGCACTGCACCCGTTACCAGGCAATGATTCAGTCATTAGTTTTTAAGCCTCATTGCCCAGTAATTTCGCTGAAAACATTACCTTCAAACCGAAACAAGTTTGCGAGTGCAAACATTTCTGTGTTCTTGCTTGGTGGTTTAATGTACGAGTATGACAAAGGTGTGGTACTTTCCCATGCAAACTCTTGCTTAGGAAGCCTACCACTAACGAAAATGACTTTAGCAGGTGCACACCATGTGATGGCATCAGAATCGTTAACTGTTCTAGTTTCTCCGTCACCCACAGTGTCGCCTGCGCACCACAAAATTGAACTGACAAACTGACATTTATTGATATAGTAGTATTTGAAGTAGTATAGTTAACATGGTTTTGAATCAACTCTACGAAAGCGTTCCTATACCATGTAACATATTTTTTTGTTTTGTGTGGACTTAACTATCTTGACCCGAATTCAACTCAAACTAAATCTCTGCTTGAATACATAGCTATCAGGAATGAGAAGAGCTGGCAAATAATCTACTCCAGCGGTCCGCATGATGAATACAAAAGCGAATCGCTTCGTACATACTGAATGCCATAAATCTTAGTTCAGGGGAAGGGTGTCAATTGTCAATTCTGAGAATGGAACAGACTATCATGGACAGAAAACTACATAAACAAGCTAGATAGACTTAAACTTTGGAGAATGTCTCATGTCATAGTATGTGCGAATGGACGAGTGAGTAACTAGGCACTCGTGTAAATAATTGAAGCTAGTATAGACATGAAACACGTGTCGTATGATAAGATAAACTATTCTATCGAATACCTACAACATTTTTAAGAAGAAATTTACAAGATTTTGAGCTTGGTGTAACTTGAAAAGATTACTGAACAATAACGTAACATTTAAAAAAAACACCCAAGCAAACTAAAAAACACCGTTTAAAAATTGTGTATGTCTGTCTAAAATAAATTATCGTTTATGAATTACAATCCCTCATAAAAAAGCGCCCTCTTGCGGCTGTTTTTATTGGTAACCAAACTAGAACCAAACTGCTTACTGTTTCACATTTTTAACCCCCGAACAAAGAGATGGGTGTTATAAGTTTAGGGTGTTTATCACTTAGTGTGTGTGAGTGTGTGTGTGTGTGTGTGTGTGTGTGTGTGTGTGTGTGTGTGTGGTGTGTGTGTGTGTGTGTGTGTGTGTGAGTGCGTGCGTGCGTGCGTGCGTGCGTGCGTGTGTGTGTGTGTGTGTGTATGAGTGCGTGCGTGCGTGCGTGCGTGCGTGCGTGTGTGTGTGTGTGTGTGTGTGTGTGTGGCATCGTAGCTCCCAAACGAATGAACCTATTTTGATGCTTTTTTTTTGTTTGAAAGCTGATGTGGTCGAGATGGTTCTTAGATATATAGGGAATGAGAGGGATAGGGGGAGGTGAGAAAAGAGGGTTGAGGTGAGAAAAGAGGGGTGAGGTGAGAAAAGGGGGGTGAGAATCGTAGCTTCCAACCGAATGGATCGATTTAGCTGGGGTTTTTTTATGTTTGAAAGCTGGGGTAAACAAGATGGATCTTAGCTATAATGGTGGGATAGGGGGGAGGGTGGGGGAAGAAGTGAGGATCGTAGATCCTTAGTTTGAAAACTGATGTATCGAGATGCTTCTTAGCTATAGTCGGGCTTTTTTTTTTTTTTTTATTTGTGCTAGTGTTCTAACAGAACTGTCACAGCCGTGCGTGAGGGCGAGCAAAGTGAATCACTGGACGAGTTGAGTTCGGGTATACTCTCGAATTTAAGATTTAGCGAGGCATAATTTGAAACTATATATTTGCGTTACGTGGAGGTCCACATAACGCTACTACAATGCAACACAGATAGATTCTAGAGGCATCACGCATAAAGAGTCTAAAACGGGTATATATTATATACAATTATAGCACAATGGAGTATCCTACTTCCTTAACACGGGTGTAAGTATTTTTATTGTAGGACCTCTACACTAGAGAGCGTAGTATCTGAACTTATAATAAAGCATTATGAACAAAAAAGTCTGTACAAAGAAGATAATTAATCTAAAATATCTTAGGGCCTGGCGCGCACTGCCTTGCAGTGGAACGCGGTGCGTTTATTCTACCGTTTATTCCATATTGTATTATATGCGTTTATTTCACCGCAATACGTGCACTTCTATGACACTCCGTACTTTACAGAATATGCGTTATAAAAACGCAAGGCAGTGCGCGCTAGCCTTATGCCGATGATTATGATGATGATGCCGAGCAATCGATAAAAAACTACTTAACGGCTGAACGAATTTTGAAGAAATGTACTTAGTACACATAATATTGTACTTTGTAGGTACTTTTGGTCCTGGAATAACACGTGTGGGCTACTTTTAAATGAAACGACCACGCGGGCAAGGCCGCGGGCACAGCTAGTAATAAATAAATAAATAAAATATTAATAAATATATTCGGGATAATTCACACCAATTACCTAGCTACAAAGTAGAATACCCTGTGCTATGGGCACTAGACAAAGGATAAACATACAATTCTTGTATTTGTAATTTATATAGTGTAATAAAGTGTTTATTATTATCATAGATACGAATATTACATCCACGAATCGGAAACAAACATTTCTGCTCATCACACAAATGATTGCACCTAGCGGGATTCGAACCCGCGACCGTTGGTTGACTTCGTAGTCAGGGTCAATAACCATTTGGCCAACCGGTCGTCATTAAAAAACGGTCCAGCCGTTACCGCGTGAAAGCGGCTCAAATAAACAAACACACAACGTTTCACTTTTACATTTTTGTTAGTCGGGATTTCATCTTAGCTGTTTTTGTGAGTAATCGAAAATTTCCCGTTTTCCCTGGCAGTTTTCAATTTAAAACTGCCGGGATAAAAGTAAAATATGTTGGTCTCTGTTGTGTACAGTTTCTACAAACAAATTTTAATAAAAATCAGTCCAGCCGTTTTGGCGTGAAAAAACAAACAAGCAACAAACAAACAGATAACATTTCACTTTTATATATTAGTGGATTTGATATATAGGCTCACTTTCCCTAGTTTCTGAATAATCCTTTACGAAATCCACGACTGTGATAACAAAGTTGGCAAACAACATCGTTTTGAGGGTCTGTAGTTATATAGACTGCTGTGGACCGCATATATCATAGGCGAACTTTTACTCTGATGGATCGACAAACCTACTTTATAAACTGTATGAAATATTTGCTTGATTGATGTGTTCTGCTCGGATCTCCCCTAATGTTAAACATCCGTAAAGTATACAAATCGATTTTCAACTCAAAGGGAATCGTGCGGTTAGCGCTTAGTGGATGTCAGCAGTTCATGTTTTGTTTGCCTCAAGTACATATTAGCAAACATGTTGAGAGTAGCGACGGTAAGTTATTCAACATCATCATCATCATCATCAGCCTATACTAGTCCATTGCTGGAAGTAGGCCTCTCGTAGTGAACGCCATTGGGTCCAATCTTCGGCTCTCTTCATCCAGTAGCTGCCAGCCACCATTCGCGCCCGCGCCGGCGCAGCGTGCGTCCCACACTACGTTTGTCTTTATGTGGTCTCCACTCTAGAACTCGTTTCCTCCAATGGTTGTCGATTCTGCTAGAGATGTGACCAGCCTATTGCCACTTCAGCTTGCTTTTTCTCTGGACTATTTCGGTTACCTTGGTTCTCTGGCGGATCACCTCTAATTTGATTTTGAAAACTAACGAGTGAAATTCATACCTATATATATATATATATATATATATATTTCTATACTTATAATAAAGCAGTAAATACTAAAAAAACTGTACGATGAAGATCATATACAAAAATACCAGGTTACTTCAAATAGGCTACTAAACAAACATATAGGAACTTTTCAAAATCGTGTGTGACTGTTTGTCTGTATGTTTGTTCGCGCATCATGTAAAAACTACTGTACCGATTGCAATGCAGATTTCACTGTTGGATAGCTTCGGGTTTGACTCAAAAATGGAGTACTTGGTATTTAGTCAGACGATTATAATCAATTAAGTCGAAAAAATTACCGACTTCAAATCATTTATGGCTTTTTTCTTAATGAACGGATTAATTTTATTTTCTTAGGCCGACTTTAACGCAACTAAAAATAAAAAAAAACATAATTAAAAAGAACCCACTTCAAATCGTATAAAACATGAAAGAAATAATAATAAAAAAATTGAAGCCTGTGCTATGCCCGAACCGACTAAAGTAAGTAAATAGGCACTTACCTGAATTTGAACTATTTGTTTCTTTTAAGTTTTATACTGGATACAGTCAACCGTCCATATATTTTAAACTACTGAACGGATTTTCATGAAACTTAACATAATACATCTAGTGGTCAAAAGCCACATTAAAACAATGTAAGTACCTATCTAGGTACAAATTAACGGACTCCGCAAGCAAAGTCGCGAGTAAAACATAGCACACTTATAAATAGAAATAGAAAAGCATTTATTTAACAAAACATAATTACAAAAAAAAAAAAAAAAAAAAAAAAAAGAAGAAGTGATTCTACCTCCCACCCTAGGCGGACCTGTGTTGTGGGAGGTAGTCTATTTCGAACAAAAAGTAGAAAATTAAAACAAATTTAATATTATAATATTTGAGTAACTTACTTATTTGAGTACACTTTAGAATATATTTATAATTATAAATACTGAAGTTTGCGCTTAATATTAATAAGGAAATAATTATGATGGTGGGTAGTTGGAAATACGAGTATGTCTTTTATATTTTTTAAATCCATTCAGTAGATAGTTCTGTGATAACTTTATAATGTTAGTGTGATAATGATAAAAGCAACAAGACTGAATCTTTTTGCCTACTAAGGCATCCTTCCACACAACAATTCCTATTATTGTTACGTTTCGCCATTACTAGCGAAAGTTCAAACAAACGACACGGTAAGCGTCTGAATGCAAGCGTGTGGTGGCCTCGTTTGATTTGTAACGCGCGCGGTGTCGTCGAGAGCTGTAGGTTATTAACTCGCGTAAGTAAGTAGAGTGACAGCCCGGATGCCTGGTGTGGCCATACTTAGAAATAATAAAAAACTGTGAAATAATGGGAAGGATGAAGGTTTGAGGAAGTGAGGAAAGGGAGGGGAGGTTTTTTTTTAAATTATTATTACTGTCTAGGCAGTAGTGGACGAATGGTGGGCGATTTCGGAGAAGGGTGCGGAAAGTGAGGCAGGTGGTGCTAAATAGGGGAAGACTGAAAGGAAGGGTGGAGGCAGAGTGGGAGAAAGGGGGATTGGTGGGGGCAAGCCCCTTTCCCCTACCCTCCCCTAACTTTACACACCTTCCCTCACTTTCCCAAACCTTGCCCCACATATCTCTACATTTCCCCAGTTTGTTATGGCCACACCGAAAGGTAAGGATCACGTTGCAGTGCAGGTTAGGTTTGTTAGCTGCATACGGGAGCTGCTCAACTGCAGTGCTATTACGCAATGTTGATCATATCGGTTTCAATCTGTCAAATTCATTAATGCGTTGCGATAGAGTCGAAATTGCTATGAAAAAAGTGACAGTCCGATTGAAGCCAAGTTCTGTGGTCGGGGCCCTGGTCACTTCATTGAAAAATTTCCATTTGAGTTAGGTATTTCAATGGCATTAAATTGGCTTCTAGAACAAATTAAAAGTAGCACAGAATGCGATGAAATTGTCGACGCTCTATGACCTAAGGGAAATAATTATGAATAATGAAACGGATTTCAATGAGGCTGACCTAAAAATAATGTAACCTCAACGGTTTTTTTGATGAACTTTATGATGATGATGATGATGATGATGATGATGATGAAGTAAGTAGTTTTCCTACTTGTAATCGCGGCTTTACACGCGTGGTAATACCACTAGATTGAAAGTACTCTATGTGCTATTCCAGGACCAAAATAGCAATACACCACATTTGATCAAAATTGCTTTAGCCGGCAAAAAGATTTTGAACGATTGCTCGGCTTCTACTCATCAGATTGAGATATAAAGTACATCAGATATCAAGTCAAAACCGAAACTATTCAACAGTAAATCGCATTTCAATCGGTTCAGTTATTTTTACGTGATGCGCGAATAAACATCCAGACAGATGGACATTAATTTTATAAACGTTACTTTCTTGTTCTGTAGTTCATTTTAATTCATTGAGGATACTTTTTTAATTATCTTCTATGTACAAACTTTTTTCTACTGAGTGCTTTAGTTTATATATAGATACTAGCTGATGCCCGCGGTTTCGCACATGTGGTCATTTCTGTAGGTTAAAAGTGCTCGTTGTGCTATTCCAAGACCTAAAATAGCAATATACAAACATATGATCAAAATTCCTTAAGCCGTCAAAAACATTTTATTGATTGCTCGGCTGCTACTGATCGGATTGAGATATAAAGTACCTCAGTATTTAACTCAAAACATAAGCTATCTAACAGTGAAACCGCATCGCAATCGGTCCAGTACTACTTACGTGATGCGCGAACAAGCATAGAGACAGACAAACAGACACGAATTTTTAAAATGTTATATTCTTGTTCAGTAGGCTATTTTATGTACCCTAGACCATTTCTTTTTTAATTATCTTCTTTGTACAGACTTTCTCGTTCCTATTTCTTTATCTACGTCTACACTAATATTATAAAGAGGAAAGATTTGATTGTTTGTGTGTTTGTAACGGATAAATTAAAAAACAGACCCGATTTTAAAAATTCTTTCTCATAAAGTAAGCTAAATTATCAGCGAGTAACACTAGCAGGATATTATTTTCCAAAAAATTAGAGTTCCCTTCGAAAATTGTAATAATGAGACATTAAATTTTGCAAAAAAACTCGACTACTTTGTATCACAAACCAAAGAGTATATAAATACTACGTAAGATCACAAATTACAAAGGAGATACGGGTCTTTGTATATGGAACGTTGCCACGGAAACAAAATCACAGAACATCTAATAATCATTGACGTAGGAAATGCTCTATGCTAATAATACACGAAATAGTAACCGTAACTCAACCTCCTTGCGTTAAACAGAATAATACTATAGACGAAATGGTACATGAGTATAAAACCTATAAACTTAAACATTTTGTGTAAGAAATTGTTGTTGTTCTATTTGTCCAAATAAAGTACCTACTAATTTTATCTTTCTATATATCTACCCGTGCGAAGCCGGGGCGGGTCGCTAGTTATAAGTATAGAAAGATATTATTGTACTGTAACAAACAAATTTGCGTTTATGTGGTAGAATGATCCCCAAGAGGAAAGTCTATCATGGACATCTAGTTCATAGTGACAGATGACACATGTCTTACATTATTGTGGGTGAAGTTTTCGCCCTTTGAGATTGTATTTTTTGTACAGGCGATATCAACAGATTCGATAGTGACATGATTATCAATTATAGGGGATAATAATTGCGATATCATAATAAAAAATTAATAAAAGCGTAAAATAATATTCTTAATTAATTAAAGGTAAAAAATTAAACAACAGCAAACTAAACATTCTTTGATCTTTTCTGCCTCTTTGACAACAGTGTCCATATATATACTTCTTCATAAGTTACTGTTATTGCGGTTTTAGGTTATTTCCAACTAGTTAATTAAAACAGACATTCTTTTTCCTTTCAAAGAGATAGAAACTAATAAAGATTCTTTGAACATTACTCTCTTTTTGTCCCATTCACTAAGCCAGTTAAGCAGCATTTAATCGACAACAGTGTTCATTTAACTCTTATGTATTTAGACTACATACTTCTTCTTAAGTTACTTTTATTGCGGTCATAAGTTACTTCCAACTAGTTAATTAAAGACACAACACATTGATTCAAAATCAAAACATAAATGTACATTTAAAGTAAAAAAAATACTTTGAACCAAAACTAAAATAAATGATGAAACCTAAACCAAAAAGTAAATAAAAAAACGTTAATTTAAACAGATGTCTCAGCGAATGTTCAGTGAAAATATTGTATTAAACTTTACGGACTTTATCTAGTTTTCCAAAAGTAAACGTCCAGACATCCCTTTCTCTGAACGTATTATGTGTGGGTGGTCACACATCGTCTGAATGTCAGACAATTCTCTAGGGTAATTCGACAACAGAATACATAAGCCCGGTTAGGATAAAGGGCCAATCAGAACGCCAACTAACGAGCTGGGTCCGATTTCTGCTGGCATCAAACCGCAAGGAGCTGGGGAATTCGCGCAAACGGAGAAATATTCTGACTTGACATGTGCCTTTACTAACTAACAACTAACTACTACAATATATAACTAGCTAACTAGGTCTAAATGAAACAGTTGGACAAACCACATTTAAACTTGAGGATATAAATGTCTATCTAATGACATAAATTGCCATAAGGAGTGAAGCTATTTGTAGTGTTAATTATAGAGATACTAGCTTTCCCGCCCGCGACTTCGTCCTCGTGGACTACAGTTTATCGTTTAAAAAAACAGCCTATGTTCTTCTAGGATATTAAAAACCAGTGCAAAAGCAGGTATAGCACCAACGCTCTTGATGTTTTTGACAGACTTGTTAAATTGTTTCCATGGCGACCGTTCCATACAGCGAGTAATCAACATTTTCCTGTTTTCCCGTGGAAACTTACAATATTCCGGGAGAAAAAGTAATTTATGTTTTATTTCAGAGTATAAGCTATCTCCATTCTAAATTTCATCAAAATCCAAACAGTCGTTATCGCGTGAAAGCTCCCCAAACAAACAAACAAACAGACGGTTCACTTTTATATATTGGTATGGATTACAAGCTGTATGTTTATTTCAAGAAATAGTCAGGCTTGGTTTCAGATTCAGACAATATTAGTCCATCATTGTAATAATACAAATAATTCTAGAACTAACAATAATCTTACGTTATTTTATCAGAACACATACTTGTTTGTGCCAACTAATATCTACCCACCTACTTCATAACTTCACTTCTTGACTAAACCAACATTTCTCATCATCCGATTTAATGTATGCAAGATTTACTCAATAATCTATCAACTTTGAGATGGTAGAGTAAACACTTTATTTGCGTTTCTACTGAATACTCTACGTCTCTACATTCAGACATAAAATAACACTAAAACAAACTGCACGACTTGAATTCTAACAACGTATGAATAAAACAGTGGATATTTAAAGTTTCAATAAAATCTACGAGATGGGTCGTAAAATGATGTGGGTTTAGCATTTTGTACCCAAAGACTCTTATTTTCTTAGCGCCTTTTATATAAGTAGTTATTATCGATGAAGCTTATTTTCTCTTTGAAAAAAATCATCTTATGCCGTAGGCAATTAAACGTTTTCATTTTAAGGGGTCCGTAGACCCCTTCCTGTTTCTCCAGGTCTGTTTTTGCCTCACAGCCATTCAGACGCTCACAGTAATACGAAACCCCACATAATTAACCCCGATACACCCCGATATATTAATATAAAAGTTAATTGTGTCTGTTTGTTGCATTGCTCGTTTACTTGGGGCGCGAAGACTGTTGGACTGAATTTAATAAAATTTTGTATGTAGATGCTGTATAGCATAGAGAACAACTTATGATACTTTTCCGGGTGCTTTCGGTAGTGCTCGCTGTAGGTTACTATCGGGGTCCATAGGTGGCGGATAATGGACAGGCAGTAAGATATTACTGCTAGCTGCTTCGGCAGTCCCCGACCACACAGTAACAAGCTACTTTGGGCTCATGGATGCAAGTGTCCAAACGAGGTCAAAGTAGAACAACTGGCATAAGCGCAGGATGTCAGTTTAGGACGGCGGCGGAAGAGTACCTAGTATACCAACGGCGGCGTCCAAGGGCCGAGTTAGATGGCTCACACACACCCACCAACCCGAACTAGACAAGCGTGGTGGGTTATTTGTCTAAACCTCTTCCCTCATGAATTGCACACACAGAAACAGGCCCCAAGTGCCCGGTGTCTCCAGTGGAAACGCTGCTGATGACAGTAGGCAGCTGACCCCTGGAGCAGGGGGCGCATACAATCCCTGGGTGGGATCCCTCTGTCAATCGACCACGGCTACGCATACGGATACCGATAACCTGAATATAATTACATATAACGTTCGCACTCTTCGCCTTGAGGAACGTTTAATTGAACTCGAACACGCACTGGAAAAGTAAACTGGGATGTTATTGGCCTATCTGAAGTAAGAAGAGATAGCGAGACACTTTAGACAGACTCAAAAACGTATTCCATTATATAGGTGGGAAAAACAGCCAATACGGAGTAGGATTTCTTGTAGCGAAAAAATGGCAATACAACATTAAAGAATTCGTATCAGTCTCAGATAGAATAGCAGTTCTTAAATTCTATATTACAGATACAAAAACCCTTACAATAGTTCAAATCTATGCACCTATATCATCACACTCAGATGACGAATTGGAAGAGTTTTATGATTCTCTCAGAAAAACGTACAATGATCATAGAGGAACCTGGAACTTAGTTCTAGGTGACTTTAATGCCAAGATTGGTACGAGACAAGATCTTGACAACACCAACATCTTAGGCCCTCATGGGCTCGGAGACAGAAATTGCCGCGGAGAACGTCTAATCCAATTTGCTTTGAGTCAAAATCTAAGTATTAGCAATAGCTTTTTCTATAAAAAACCACAACGGCGATGGAGTTGGTTGTCTCCAGATGGTACAACTAAGAACGAGATAGACTTCTGTCTTTCTTCAAATAAGCAAATTATCAAAAACACAGAAGTAATCAACAATATCCAATTTAGTTCAGACCACAGAACTTACGAATACAGCCACATTCAAAACTAAAATTCTCAGACTTAAAATGATCAAAAATACACTGAAACGGATCAATAAAAGCGCTTTACTCACATGCAAAGAACAGTTTAACCTGGAATTGAAAAACAGTTTTAGCATACTCGAGACAAAAGATACGGAAAATGTAGATGTACAGTTTAATAACATACGAAACACAATTACAAATGCCAGCTTGAAAATAAAACCTCCCAAACAAAAATTTGAAAAACTGAGTGAAGATTCTAAAAAGTTGATATAAGACAGACAAAAACTTACATATTACACAAGAGAGTACACAACACTTGACAGAAGAGTTAAAAGAAGTATCAGGTAGGATATCAGACAATATAACAGTCGACAAGTGCAAACAGCTCTAGAAAAAAACAGGTCACTCAAGATAGCCAAACAAGGGATGGAACAAGGAAGATCAATGATAGCATGCCTTAAAGACAAGGACGGCACGAAGCACAGCGATAGGGGCAAAATCCTCGAAATAAGTACCAACTTTTATAAATCCCTATATTCCAGCGCTATAGGTTCCCCATTACTCACCAGCGAATATTCATGCCCTGATACAGTTGCACCAATCACAGGATTCGAAGTTCATCGCGCACTCTGCAGCATGAAATATCACAAGAGTCCTGGTCAAGATGGCATAACTACCGAGGCCTTGAAAATTGGGGAACCTACTCTCTTACCATACATAACCAATTTTTTCAACATTATCCTAAAAACTGGTTCATTTCCTAATAATTTCTGCCACTCTGCCACCCTCGAAGAAGTTTTCAAAAAGCTATACTGGCTGGGAGAGAAAGGGCGTTGTTGTTGGCAATAAGAGGTTAACCAACCTCCTATTTGCTGACGACATTGTTCTGTTTTCTTCCACAGTCACAGAGTTACAATAAATGCTTGAAGACCTAAGCAAAGCAAGCCTCGAGGTCGGACTCAGTATGAACATGTCAAAGACCAAGATCATGACAAACAGCACCAAGCTCAAGGTATGCATAGAGGATGTGGAGATTGAGTATGTCCAGGAGTACGTATATCTTGGCCAAATAGTTTCTTTCCAGGCAAGACAAGACAAAGAAGTTGCTAGACGCACCGAAAACGCCTGGAGGAGCTATTGGGCTATGAAGGACTTAATGAAGGGTAACTTACCCATGTGCCTAAAACGTAAACTCATGGATATGTGCATTCTCCCCATCCTCACATACGGCGCTCAGACTTGGTCTTTGACTGTTCAACAAAGGTCCACGCTCGAGGTTTTCCAGCGAGCGATGGAGCGCAGTATCTTGGGAGTAAAACTGACAGATCGTATCAGAAATACAATACTGCGCTCCAAGACCCAGATCGCCGATATAACCCAAAAAAACAGCCATGCTTAAATGGGACTGGGCTGGACACGTCTGTCGTATGTCAGACGAGCTGTGGGCTAAATCCATCACGGAATGGATCCCGCAAGGCGTCAAGCGGCAGCGTGGACGGCCTAGACGACGGTGGTGAGACGAACTTGACGTGTACGAGGAAGAATGGCGAACTAAAGCAATAGACCGGAAAAATTGGAAGGAGGGAAGAGAGGCCTTTGGCCAGCAGTGGGACGATATGGGCTGATAATAAATAAAATTTCGGTAGTTTATTAAAAAAATAACATAACTTTAGTCGAAGCTGTAGTCAAGGTAAAATAAGTAGCCAACCAAGTTAATTCAAGCCTCAAACCACATTCTACAGTGAAAGACAAAATGCAACCGTAAAACAACTTTGTTCTCGCATCAGATAAAAACTACTGGACAGATTGCTATGCGGTTATGGCCACTGTTGGATAGTTTAGGGTTTGACTTTATGACGGTCAAAAAAAAAATGTAACCCCCAACCCCCACCACCATTATTAGCTAAGAAGCATCTCGATCAAACCAGTTTTCAAACATAAAAATCGTTATTTCCGTTTGGGAGCTATGATCCCCCCCCCCCCCCGTCACCCCTCCCTATTATAGCTAAGAACCATCTCGTTTACCTCAGCTTTAAAACATGAAAAATCGCAGCTAAATTGGTCCATTTGTTTGGAAAATACGATCCTCATCCCCCTTTTCTCAACTCCCTCCCCCATTTCTCAACCCCC
Source organism: Alsophila aescularia (assembly GCA_946251855.1). NCBI lineage: Eukaryota > Metazoa > Arthropoda > Insecta > Lepidoptera > Geometridae > Alsophila > Alsophila aescularia. Next base: position 44,258,787 of record OX276383.1, on the reverse strand, counting down.
CCCCCCATTTCTCAACTCCCCCCCCCCATATAGCTAAGAACTATCTCGATCACAAGGCGAATAAATGTCGCCTTTGGACTAAACAGGCTACCGATAGCCGCCGAGTTAAATTAAGAAAAGACCGCGGTGAATTTAAACATTACGCAGCTAAAGAGCTTTTTTTTTATTCTTTTTTTGTAGAAAGCTACAAAAAAAAAAACAAACTAAGCTTCATAAAATAAGCTGGACAATTTTTTATTTTTTTATTTCGTCTGTCTGTACTTTTGGTCCTGGAAAAACACATAGGTACATAGGTAACTTTTAATCTAGAGAAAAGCCACGGGCACAGCTTACTGTAATTATTATTATGCTTATGTAATACCCCATAAAAAAACCGTCACGGATACCTAACAGAGCAACCTGTAGAGCTTATTACGATATATTTTGAATCGTAAGTTACTACATTAATATATATTTTGTATCTTAAGTTATTACTCGTATGTTACGATATATTTCGTATCGCTCGATATTTTGACGAAAATATAAATTATCTTCGCCGTTTGTGATGGTTCATATAAATTGAATGGCGAGCGATATTTTATCTTAACATGAAATATTATAGTATCTTAGTCGTCTGTATTATATTCGCTAATGATTTAATGATATTAAAATTACCATGATTCTGTTCCACGACCTTGGATTTTCAAGGTCGTGGAACAGAATCATGGTAGACAGAAGCACTCCAAGCCCCAAAGATCAGAACAGAGTTGAATATCTTCTGGATCTGTGCACAGTCACAATTCTATTATTGTTTTAACTGTAAGCGGGCATTTTCAATGTCTGCTTATGACAGAAATTAGCGTAAACCAGTGACGACGGTTTAAACTGTTTTTGCCGCGTAACCAGCCGAGAGGATAAATTTGAACTCAATTATTTATAACAATAAAACGTTATCCACCCTATACTGTGCATATACGATGTGATATTAATAAAATACTAGAATAGAACTTTTTTGTATATTTAGCAACGCGTCAAAAGCTTATTTAATGTTTTACTCCGGTCGATCACCTAAGGGCAACTTTTCGGCGAAGTTACAAAGCTTTGGTAAGCTTGTTACTTACTTTTGCTACTTGTTTTAGTAACAATACTACAAATAGTAGGTATACACAGGTAAATGGCAGATACAAATACGACACAAAGCCAGTATGTAAATGTAACACAGGCCCCACATGTCCCACATTCTATTCAAACCAACGTTTTCTTTACGTTGTTTATTTAGGACGCCTGTAATTTTCTTTTCAGGCATTATGGAAGACTTAAGTTTCGGGGAAAGTTCCACCTTCGCAGGTAATTCTGGAGGCAAACAGAGTCTCATTTGCCCCCAATTTCTAAATCAAACAGAAAGTAGGTGTAAACAACGGGTTCTTTCTAATCTTGGTCGTTTCTGTTTATTAGTATTTCGGTTATTGTTTAATTTCGTCGTCCCAATCTTGACACAATTAGATTGTATTGTTTCTGATAATATTGTGATTTCCAAAGTTTATTATACACGATAAGCTTTGTTTATACAATTGAAAACATGAAACGTTGTAACCCACGCTACATTCATCTAAAACAATACTTTTTACTTTATTTTAATAATTGTTTTTTTTTACATATTTCTGTGAGGTGTTATGCAACGATAATAATAAACATTGAGCTATCATTTAAAGTATCTCTACTGAGAACTTTCCAAATGTAATCATCTTCTTCTTCTCAGCCATTGTCATCACACTGTTAGGCATAAGCCTCCTTGACGCCACCCCTTTCGATCTTGTGCTTTCCTTAGAAGCTGTTTGCCAGCAACTCTGGCTATGTCATCACCAGCCTGCCCCTTGATGTTTTATCTTCCCGTGGCCACTGGCCACCACTCAGTGACTGCTTTGGTCCACCTTCTGTCGTTCCGCCGTGCAACTTGTCCCGCTCATCTCCACTTAAGCTTGGCAATTCGCATGCCGACATCTTCGACCATTGTCCTTGGACGAATTTTGATATTCGACAGCGATCCACCTGCTTGATTCCTAGCTTGAACCTTCATAACTATGATTAATGTTATCTTAATGAAGTATTAATCTGTTAAAATATCGGGCAATCAAAGGCATCAGATTCTTATGTACTAGCATTACCGTTTTTATTATATTTTTTCATTAAGGTTGCTTAACGGAAGCATGCTGTGTACCAAAATATTATATCCAAGCAAAATAACAAAAATTTTAAGTTGACTGATATGTTAATTGAGCATATTTAAAAGCTGGATGGATACATCCCAGGCAGCAGTGGAGACTATTTCATACTAAGATTAAAAATTCAAATCGTGACAATAACCTTCTCAACAATGTCTTAAATAAACTGCCACGCTCCCAGGTTCTAAAATGGCAACCTAACAGTAAGGTACAGCACAGCCAATAAGTCGTGGCCACTCTGTACTTCGTGCAAATGGCTGCGCAATGAACATTTTTAGGAACCGAATGGCTGAATGAGGTGCATCTCTAACATAGACCACAGCCCCGTGCATTCTAGTAAGATATTAGAAGATGGTACCTTAGTGGATCTAAAATAAAATGGCGTTTGTACGTTAGCACGTATATTTAAATCGAAGTTTGTATTGTTGTTAGTACGAAAGTTGATGTTAATACATTAAGTCTTATATTCGCCTCATTCCGCCATTCGATTTCTAAAAATGTTCATTGCGCAGCTATTTGCACGAAGTACAGAGTGGCCACGACTTATCGGCCGTACTGTAAATGCTTGAATTTTGCTTAGTTGCGATGGCACAAAATACTTTGTGTACTTACACGCGTACGAGACATCACAGGCTATTTTAGGACGGCCCTTCGAACTTCGAATACAACAAAATGACACTTGGACTGGCAAAAGTCTTATATTATTTAAAACGGAATGACTATGTATACTGAAGAGACGATCAGGTCATTCCATCGCTAGTAAGCGCTACGTTTTTTCTTATGTGCGGTGTAGTCCAGAATATTATTGTAAAGTAATTTTGAACGTAAGCAGATAGGTCGAAAAAATACACTATCTTTTAGTCCATTTATCATGAGTATGATGTATCTTCATATAAAACTAGTTTTCCCGCCCGCGACTTCATCCGCGCGGACTAGGTACTGTTTATCGCAAAAAAAGCATCCTATGTTCTTCTAGGATATTAAAAACCAATGCAAAAGTAGGTATAGCACCAATGCCCTTGAAGATTTTTGACAGACTTGTTATTTCGTTTTCATGGCAACCGTTACTTACAGCGAGTAATCCATATTTTCTAGCTTTCCCGTGAAAACTTAATAAATTTCGGGATAAAAATCGGGTTTTATTCCAGGGTATAAGCTATCTCCATTCCAAATTTCATCAAAATCTGTTATCGCGTGAAAGCTCCCCAAACAAACAAACATACAAATAAACAAACGGACAACGTTTCACTTTTATATATTGGTATGGATGTCATTGACCAAAAGTTTAATTAAAGCTTTTTTGGTCAACCTACAAAAAAAAACCCTTAATCTCTCTGTTATTTTGACACAATAAGTAACAAAGGCTGAAACTAAAATTATCAGCTAAACAACAAAAAATTACCTACAAACTTTGAGGCTTACAACTTCCCAAAAAATATCATAAATACCTAAACTGGCTCCAACAAGACAAACGAGGCGTAAAATAGAGTCCAACGACTACGATACCGGCACCTAATGCCACAAAGTAACATTTTTCTGTCTGGTAACATCGCAATCAGAAATATTTTTCTCTTTGGCAACATACCACGGATTCGCGCGAATCAAGTTTTCATGGCACAATACAAAAGGGTATTGACGTAGACCAATTTTATACCGTCGGTCGTCTGTACAAAATGGGGATATTGTCATATATACCACTTTTATACGCATGGATGGGCAGAAATCTTACATTTCCTTTGACAGCCACTTATTTTGCAGGTCAGGTTTTAGCATGTACCTATTTGTACCTATATACTACGTAAAAGTAACTGTTATAATTTATTACTCGTCTTGTAAAATGCTTCAAGCATTTGCAATTTACATAACAACGTTTTGACGACAAATAAAAAACTGTTCCAATTTATTTGCATGTTTTCTATGGTTACCTCTTGGCCACTTGGGTGAAGCCGTAGGTAGAAGCCGGTATTAACATCAGTATTTATATACTCTTTGTTAACATTAACTTTCGTACTAACAACAATACAAACTTTGATTTAAATATTCGTGCTAACGTACAAACGCCATTTTATATTAGATCCACTAAGGTATCATCTTCTAATATCTAACTAGACTAATTCTCTTATAGCAAGGCAGTATTTCATAATAACAAAAATTAAGATATTCACTTATTATAACATAACCCTATCAACATGTATCAACATTCGTACTAATTTACTTACTCTATAAATCACTCGCAACCACAGCTTCGCCATTTGATCATTACAGCCACTAAAGATACCATCTTCTAATATCTAACTAAACTAGACTACTTTTAATATTCATAATTGATCGCATTTGGCGATATATCACAAAAAAACATACTGAGTAACCAGATTAAACCGGTTAAAAGCAAAGCAGTCTTTCGCAATAACAAAATTGAGACATTTACTCCGAACATAACCCACCTATCAACATGTATCAACATTCGTACTAACGTCAGAACATTCGTACTAATGTACTCTATACATCACTCGCGACCACAGCAGCGCCCATTTTCATCATTACTGCTACCAAATTGAATAAAAGGTACACCCGGCACCGGACATTCGTTGTTAACCCAAGCTCGCCTCGCAAATGACTGACAATAGACTCGTTTGCGGCAAAACGACGTGATTTGTGACTGCGGAGGGAGGCCAGATACATTTGCGAGTCAACGCAAGATGAGTGTTTTTCTGAGTTATGTTGTTTTGTTTTTAAGATTTGTGGAAATAGCGGAATTAAGTCCTATATTTTGTTTGTTTCAGATTATAGGTCTCCCAAGTCTATGAAGTTATATAATTTTCGCATTTTCGTAGCTTTTTATACTTTCAATAAATGAGACGGCTCTAACCAAACAACGTGTCTCCATATCTTTACCGCTAATAAAAGCGTTCTCATCGTTTTGAAACAATTCTTGCAAATTTTTACGAGAAAAAAAAACGCTGTACATGATTTTAAATAGAAACAAGTATAAAAACCAGTAGGAGTGGATTGACTACAGCACATATCTATGGAACGCTACACTGTACTTTGTTTATTTTAGTTCACTGTGTTGCCTCCCAAAACTTGTCTTAAAATCCTGCATGACATAACATTGTGCTTGTCGTCCTGTTTCAGTTTTCAAGTCTCATGTAATGCCCAGTAATATTCGAGCCTTGAAATAAAAGGTATGTATGTATACAGTATGTATACATATAGGCTTTCTCGTTTTTCGAAAGGAAAAGAGTAAGTAAAGTTAATCTCGCCTTTAACCGGGATGACCTAGAATCGAGATTGGAAAACAAATCAATCTGCGACTGGGTTTGGGAGATGCTTTACGGATTTAAGATCGCGCCATTTGGGAGATTTGTGTCCCGGGTTTTTACGTAAGTTTTATATAGAGATCACGTACACTTTATCGTTCAATTTATTGTTTTGCATGGTTCATAAGTATATAGTTTAGTCGCCCGCCACTACTATAGTAGCAAGTTTGCGAACGCTAAACCGGTTTTTTACCGTTACAAAGCTTGGAGGTTTTTTTTTATATCAAGCTAGTGTGTGCTTATTCTAATAAGTTATTTCAATTCAAACGTATTCTTACTTTTGCTAATTGCACGTCATTTTAAAAGACGACTGAGTCTGTTTAACTTTAGATATGTTACCTAATTTTAGCTTCACCGTCTCCATCAAGACACTTTTTACTGGGTTTTATTTCAAGGCGCATGAAATTACAATTAGTGTTGTCTTGACGGGCACTGTGGCTGTGGGGTCCATCTAAACTAATCTAAAGCATAAGGTAGCTATTTTACTGTACCATAGAACAAATATTAATAATTAGGTGTTCGTGAACGTGCACGAGAGTAGGCAAATGATACAATCACAAAAAAGGTGTCATTTCATGTTCTCTCCGAAACTCCATATCAATTAAGTAGCTCCACCACTTTACTGAATTGTGATTTGAATAAAATTTTGAGTACCTTACTGAGTGGGACTCGTAATTTTGACTATTTAGTGAAAGAAACCAACAACTTCTAATATCTCATTACATGATGCTGGATAAATGCACTAAAGGTGATGTGCAAATAAAAAAGGAGTTGTCAATGTAACGTAATTAGTTATTTTAATAGACTATGTATCGCGGGCCAGGGCTGCCTGGGAGATAATTAAACTATGGAGCACGTGCTACAGCATGGTGCCCTGGACCAAATCAGAATCACAACTGGAACACATAATTTGTCTCAACGATCTAATCCAAGCTCTCTTTTGCCATCTTCGTCTCCATCATCTTCACTTTCATTCCCACTTTCACCATTGTCACTGGAGTAGTTGAGCCAGCGTTCCAAAGCCACACTCCACTATTTTAAGAAGTTGGGATGCCTTGGGTAGAGGCTGGCAGGGGGAAATGCACAATGCACCCCAAGCGGGACATCAGTGCTGGCCTTACAGGCCCCAGTTTGAATAAGAACAAGAATAATCATACCACAAGTTAACAAAATGTAAAGGTAAAGCATTGAATTATGCCAGAATCGACATAGAATGGAATTTTTCATAAATAAAATCTAAAAAAAAAGGACAAAACATTCAAAAAAAAAATGGATGTTAGCGTTATTCAAGGTCGTTGATGAGTATCTTATAAAAAGTGAAATCTAGTCAATTTCCTAACATACGTGACGATTACGACACAATTATTTTCTTGCTAGAAGTTCGTGCTTGCCCCACTGGTCGAAATTTGACTCAAGAAACAGTGATAAACTTCTCTGAGATGATCTTGCTTAAATTCATAAATGTTACATTAATAGTAAGTAAATCTTACTCCAGACAGCTCGAATTTCAAATGAAACGTTAATCTTCACCATTTAGTCTAATAATTGTAATAAAATTTACCAGTTCTCTAAATCGGATTTAAAAGTTGGTTTAACATCTTAATCATTAATTTTCATCTGATAATTCAACCGTAAATGATTTATTTGTCTGGTCGCTTCAAATTATTGTTTAGCCTAAAAATAGTTAGCCGCTTGCTTACCTACGTTCTTATCTCGTATGAATTTGTTTCAACTAGTCAACGAGCCAACTCATTTTACTAACACTAGTCAGACCCTTATTGATGTAGTATGTACCGATTTGCGCGCTAAGAAAATTGCACTGGAACATATTGGTACCATTTTTGGTCACTGCCTTAAACTTTGCGAGTTTAATATAAAACGTGAAAAACCTGCTTCTTACGCCATAACGTACCGGCCAATTAAAAATATATGTATGGACAGTTTTAATGTTGACGTATTAAATATAAAATGGGACATTATGTCCTCCTTGAGTAACATTAACGATACGGTTACTGCATTGAGTCATGCTATTGTATCTCTGTTTGACCAACATGCACCCATAAAAATGGTTGTTATCAAAGAGAAGACCTACCCCTGGATTACGGATACTATCAAAATGATGATGAGGTTACGCAATGAGGCTTTTTCGGCTTATCATAAAACCAAAACCGACGCTAAGAAAAATTACTATAAGTCACTAAAATCTATCGTAAATCAAGCACTCTACACAGAAAAGACCTTATGCAACTGTGGAAAAATATTAAAAACACATGGCTACCTCAAATGAATTCTGAGTTACCCAGCTATTTCGATGACGCGAACAAAATCAATAATATTTTTTTATACATATCAGGTACAACAGACGTATCTATTTCGCATCTATCATACTTTGAACATCACAATTGTGGCGATAAAGTCTTTCATATTGAGCCAGTTAGTTTCGATAGAATCATTAGAATAATTCAAAGTTTAAAACCAAATGCGGAAGGTTGTGACGCTATTAGCCTGGATATTATTCTATTGATGACGTTCCCTTACACACTGGACCTGGTGAAAAAAATGATAAAAAGTCTATTAACACATCTACTTGTCCTGATATGTGGAAACTCGCTATTGTGCGTCCCCTTCATAAGATCTCAAGCCCGGTTGAATTGAAAGATCTTAGACTAATTAGCATTTTGTCATGTTTGTCGAAAATTCTTGAAATAGCAATTTGCGCACAACTCTCACATTTTCTAGAGACAAATAACATTTTGCCAAAGGAACAGTCAGGGTTCAGAAAGGGACATGGCACTGTTACAGCTATGCTTGACGTTACGGATAACATACTCTGTGCGCAGGATGTAGGCATATGCACAATCCTAGTATTGTTAGATTTTTCTAGGGCTTTCGACTCATTAAATATAGATCTCTTGATGTCAAAGCTGCGGTATTATGGTTTCGATACTGCAGATTTACAATGGTTCAATAGCTATCTTAGTAACCGTTATCAGTACGTGAAGCTTAACCGAAATGATGGCTCGACTACGGCATCAAATAGAATTGCTGTAAGAAGAGGGTACCTCAAGGATCTATTTTAAGACCAATCCTTTTATTTAGTATTCAGCAGACATACGAAACCATATAAAACACTGCAAGTTTCACTTTTATGCTGACGACACTCAGGTGTACATTTCATGCAAGCCCAACGAGATCGATAGTGCCATAATTAAACTAAATGAAGATCTCAATACTATAGCCTGCTGGTCCGATAAAAATTGTCTGCTACTCAATCCCTTAAAAACAAAATATTTAATTTTCTGTAATAAACATCAACTCGCTAAAATAAACTTGTCACAGAATGTTATGCTAATGAATAAATCTATTGAACGGGTATATAAAGCTCACAGTCTAGGCTTGCTCATGGATTGCAACTTGCGTTATGAACAACATGTAGCAAAGTCAATACAAAATTGTTTTTATAAATTATAAGTTCTCTACCTTATGAAACCGTTTCTGAAGGAAGACTTACGTATCCAACTAGTGGAGTCTCTAGTATTGTCCAAATTAAATTATATGGATGCTGTTTTTGGCCCCAGACTTCTAGTACGGACAGAAAAACTCATACAAAGGGTACAAAACGCCTGTGCTCGTTTCTGCTTTGAGATTCCGTTTAGAGCTCTTGTTACTCCTTACCTCAATAAACATTCCATTCTTAAAATGAAACATCGTCGCAAGTTACACCTGGCTTGTTTACTTTTTGGTGTCCTAAAATATTAACTTGGTGTCCTAAAATATAAACAGCCTTCTTAACTTTATGAGAAATTGTCCAATTGAATATCCAGCCATAGATCCCAAGAGTCTAGTCAGTGCGCGTCACGGCTCTCAACGCAACGCTATGGCTCAGCCGCTCTCAGGGGCAGTTTTCGCTACGCAGCTCCAAATGCTGGAATAACATCCCGCCACCGATGAGGAACCTGCAAAATGTTCATAGTTTTAGAGTTAAACTTAGATATTTTATTACTACACATCAGCAGCGACAGGAAGCTCTCAAACTTGATACGAGCGCAATATAAGGCATACCTACCAGAAAATAGATTATCCTTCTTAGTTTGTTCTTACTTCCTCTATCGTCACGAGTTACTGTTGTGTCGTCTAGTGGTATACATACTATAGTTATCTATAATAATAGCATATTTGTTGCGTATTTTTTGCCTTAACCTCTAACTTATTTAAATTGTTAGTTTTGTATTGTATAATTTTTAATTGCAAGTTGTTTAATTTAGTTGTTTATATGTGTAGTTAAGACCTTTTTATTTTTTTGTGGATAAGTATGGTTGTGCTGTAGTTTGTTTTTTGTTATTATTGTTATTTTCTTGATGTTTTATGCAGTTGTACTGTGTGTATGTGGAACGTGACATCACCAAACGGTTCCAACGGAAGACCAGCGCTGGTTAACTGCCAGCATTATGCTGAGCTGGGGCCGATTTGTGACATACCATGCAAATTTTTAATTTGTTTGTGCTGTTTTATCGTGCACCTACTTGTCACAAATAAACTTTTATTCTATTCTATTCTATTCTATTCTATTCTGTTCTATTCTATTCTTGTTTGATAAATTAAAGATTTAGGTCTTTGGCTTTGGCATCCCACTTTCTTTTATCCTGTATGCGACATTGTGCTAAAAATTACGCAATTATATTATTTCCCTATAAAATATCTTTAGTTAAGCAAACATTGGTACAGACAAAACAACAACAGAAAAGTAAATATTATAAACTAGCTGTACCCGCGGCTTCCCCCGCGTGGTCATTTCTCTAGGTTAAAAGTACTATATGTGCTTTTCCAGGACCTAAAATACCAATTGATGAAAATTCCTTCAGCCAGGAACAATATTTTTATCGATTGCTCGGCTTCTACTCTTTTGATTGAGATACCAAGTACGCCAGTTTTTAAGTCGAACCCAAAACTATTGTCATGAGAATACTTGTTTTACGAGTTGTTGTCTATTTATTTCCTCTGATAGGTGTTACTAACATTTATTTTCGTCCAAGACGGACTGGAAAATGATTTAAGCAAAAGTCAAAACAACCCTGATTATTGGAGGATGATACAATTTTGAAGAATTCAAATTGTAAGGACTCGTAGTGCTTGACACAAATAGAATACCAATTGTAACAATAAGTGTGCAGCGCATAAAGGATAAGCACCGGCACGTATTGTTTAAAGCAAAGTTGTTGACTGTTCTATATTAAAACAATAACAAAACGGTGAAAGTCGAAAGGGGAGGGGTGCAGGACAACTTAGACCACGATCCGAAACGAAATACATTACTCAAACGCATTGACAGAAATCACAGCGGTCCGAATCCAAAAATGCGATTTTGACAGCTCACAGTGCTGTCAGCGTTATTTTGAATCGGACCTTCCTTTGATCATGGATAATTTTTCTCTCTGTCGCGGACTCACTCGATCTAGCTTGTTCGACCTCTTGCATCATCAAACGAAGAGTGAACTGTCTCCCGGTGCCTTCATCACTAATAGGGACTTCAATTTTCTCTATTATTCTAAAAGCAAGTAGTAATGACCATATAGGAGATACTGGGATGTGCTTATGTAGTGATTATATTCTTTAATCTCAACTTAACTTCTTTTTAATGGCTTGTGCGGCTTTTTTTCTCTTTGCAATAATCAATAAAACCGGCAATGTTTGGCAGAAACCACAAATTTGACTTAGGGCTCACAGTGATTTCACGCAGGAGCATAATCACCGTAAGTTCAATATGGCAACAATAATGACGTCATCTATGGCCTCACACACGATTTCGTCAGTCTGTCGTTAGCGCGCTCACGCTGAATCGGACCGCTTATTAGCGCGATAATATCGATTATGGCTTGATTCGGACCGCGACGTTAGTCTTGAAGTTAGTCCAAAATATATAAGCACTTAATATAACTTATCAACAGATTTCTTAAAAGAACCAGAATTTCGTAAACGTCTGCACTGCTTCCCTGGACCAACCGAAATCGTATGTGGACTAAGTTATCAGAATACAATTTATCATAAAAAAACAAATTTCAAATCTTGGGACTCAAAATTGTTCACACAAAAAATAATTTGGTACCAGGTCTTCCGCAATTTTGTAAACATGTTTCACTGCTTTGGCATATGAATTAGTAAAGCCAAAAATCGTAATGTTAATTAGAAAAGTACTCGTATTTTCTTTTTAGAAAGATACTTTTTGAAAGAAAAACCCTATTAGCTTTTAGTTACTTAATATCTTAAATTAGGTTACTCTCGGGAGGTTGAAGGCAATAGAGAGGTGCAGCAAAGTTGCGACCATTCATCCATTCACTCCATGGATGGATGGATGGTCCATCCATGGCTCCACTCTATCCCCGCACTATGCAGTTAAATACATTTTCGACCAAAGAAGCGGGAGAGAAAGCGACGGTCATCGACATGAGACGCACGTTGGCGGGATTCCTAAAAATGACAAGCGACGCCAGAGCGACCATTTTAGGGTTTGAAGGAATTGCGTCGGGAAAACAAGAAGTCAAACGAATTTCGGAAAACAGGAGGGTTCCAAAAGACGACGTCCAGCAGCTCAAGAGTTCATCAAAGGCATGGGCCGTAGAACGCGTCCTAGCCGACGCCCGTGGCAGACCTACAGTGGAAGAGATCTCCTGTAACCTTCCAAGCGAAGCTGTGTTCCCATGGGATTGATTCCAACATACGCTTGCGTTCAAAAAGTACCTAAAACAGCTATCAAGTGCGCGAAACACCACGTCTTCTCTACTCCACGCGCGTAGCCTAAGCTGTCCTCCCGGATTTCTCCACATAGACTCACTCAAGTGTGATTACTGTTTTAAATATTAAGTTTTGTCTGCAGAAGAGCAAAAATTCGCTTAGTTTATTTTGATATTATATTTTCTGTAATATTGCTCCATATTTACAGTGTTTCTCTGGCAATTTTCCCAGCTCTCCTTGGCTATATGCTAAGGTAGGTCTCCTTTCCATCAGGAGAGGTCCTCAGGGGTCCAATCAGCAATACGGCCTGATCACAAGGCCCATTGCTCTGCAACTGAAAGTACTCCAGGCAAATCTTCTATTACTTTAATTTTTTATAACCTATTGTGTCGTTCGTTCATCAATCGCCAGTCAATTTCATCAAGACCCCGTAGACCTTGCTTTAGCTTAGTAAATCAAAAAGTATCACGACACTGGCTTACCACTGCTATCACTCTTTCCAATAATAACCACGACACTATCCAACAGTAAAAACCACATTGCAATCGGTCCAGTAGTTTTTACGTGATGCGCGAACAAACATACAGACAACCAAACTAACAAACAAACAGACAGACAAACTAACAAACAAACAGACACGAGTTTAAAAAATGTTCTATTCTTGTTCAGTAGCTTATTTTATGTACCCTAGACCATTTTTTTTAAATCTTTATTGTGCAGACTTTTTCCTTATTGCTTTACTAGCTGTACCCGCGGCTTTGTCCGCGTGGTCATTTCATTTAAAAGTTAGGTACTCATACGTGTTATTCCAGGACTAAAAGTACCTATAATATACTACATTTGTTCAGCCGTCGAATAGTTTTTTATCGATTGCTCGGCATCTAATCATCAGATTAAGATACTAAGTAGCCCAGTTTTTAACTCAAACCCTAAGAGAGATTGCAATGAAAATTGCATTGCAATCGATCAAGTAGTTTTTACTTGATGCGCGAACAAACTTACATACAGACCTTCAGTAGTGACCCGACATGGCCGTGATAGGTTAGAAGACGAAGGCGGGAGCTCGCTAAGCTTCGCTAACCTTCGCTCTCGCCTTCGTCTTCTAACTATTCTCGGCCAAGTCGGGTTGCCACTGAAGGCTGTTGGCAGAAATCTATAGCAAATAAATAATTAATAGGTTGGTCTAGTGGCTAGTGACCCTGGGAACGAAATCAAACGGTCGCGGGTTCGAATCCTGCAAGGTGCAATCATTTGTGTGATGAGCAAAAATGTTTGTTTCCGAGTCATGGATGTGATATTCGTATTTATGTACGTTATCTAGTGCCCATATTACAGGGTATCCTAGTTTGGGGCTAGGTAATTGGTATGGAATTGTCCCCAATATATTTATTATTATTTATTTTAATGTTTGTACAGCCACCAAGACACTTTGTGGAATAGAATAGAATAGCGTTATCTGGAGCGCTATTCGAAACTACCTATATCCGATCGCAGCTCGGCCAGTGACGTCATAAATGTTCGAAACCTTTAAGGTGTACTTTCGAAGAATACATTTTTGCTTTCTGGATTTTAAAACATACTCGATGCCAAACATGAACCTCTACAGATTCATGATGCCAACACGGTCTCTGACGTCAAGATCGTTGTGTACGTAATGTATATTTTCGAAATATTATGCAACGACGTCGGCTTTCCTTTAGTTCATCAGAAAGTTCTGTTAGTACAACATGTAAAACATTAAGGATTCTGGCACAGAGTACTATGTATATACTATATACGGAAATAGAGGCCTATCTTCGCGCCCAATAGGGGTAAAGCTCCAGTGGCAACTCTGTATTTATCTAATGGAACTATTGCTTCATGAAAAGTTTTTGTTAAGTGCAAAATTTTTTGAGGCTACTCGGATACGAACCTGGGAATGACGGCACGTCAGTTGGGTACTGACACCACTGTGCCACAAAGGATCTTAAACACTGGCCGAAAATTTAGTGTCCGCTTCTGTCTTTTCACTTTGTTTGTAAACAATAAAAAGTGCGAAAAAGTCTTTAAGGCTACTCGGATTTGAACCTGGGTTTGACGGCACGTAAGTCGGGTTCTGACACCATTGCGCCACGAAGGATCTTAGACATATGTTGAAAATTGGGTGTCCGCTTCTGTCTTTACACTTTGTTTGTAAACCATAATAATTAAAAACAACCATCTGCAATTACAAAACTTGCGGTTTACTTCAGGAAATTACATAAGCCTTAAAAAATCAAAGAAAATGTAAAAAGACGCACAAAATATGTGAATTCTTATAAATATTGAGGCAAAACATTCATAGCAGCGCGTGGATTCGATCCATGTGCCTCTGGATGGATGGAAGCGGTGTCTTGCGGGCCAGATACTGCTTCCACTGTGCCACTCTGACTTGTGGCATAGGTGCCGAATTTACGGTACCATTTTATAAACGGATGTGCAATTATTATTCCTTTCAAATTAACATAACTTTAGGCTCATATCCCGCAGGAATCCCGTATATTTTCGTGATTCAAAGTATTATTGATTTTAACACATAATATAAACTTTGACTGTGCCAAGTTACATCAAAATCCGTCAGGTATTTTCATCGTAATATGTGTTTTTTAAATAATTTTCAATCCCTATCCTGTGGGAATTATTGTTTTTTTCGGGATAAAAAGTATTCTAAATGTTAATCCATAACATAAGCTATGATTGTGCCAAGTTGCATCAAAATCCGTCTGATAGTTTCTGCGTGATGCGTGTTCAAAGAGACAGACAGACAGACAGACAGACAAAAAATAAAAACATATCCTTTTTGCACTCCATATCGATTTTGAAGTTTATCTCAATTATAATTTTCAAAAAATATTTAATGTACAGATTTAGCCCAGTTACAGTTTTATTATAGTATAGATAGATTATATGTATAGATAGGGCCAGATTTCAAAAGCCACTTGCAAAGCTTTTAACGCCTTTTCAAAGTTAAACTAAATAAACATTTTGTTTAAAATATTTTTATTTCAGTAAACAATCAAAACAAGAATAGGTAAGCAAATATTACTAGGGTCAGTCATTAACGTAGAAATTCAATACGGTCAGTACTCAAATAACTCGCCAGGCTTACAAAGTTTTTTTTGCTGAGTTTCTAACAAAATATACATTTTATTGGTAATAATTTATGAAGATATTAAATTAAATTTGTTTAATTGTACTTAAGCCATTTCAGAGACCCTGGGTACCAATTATTTATTCTGTACCCTCGAGCGGCCTGACAAGCTCTGACACCAAAGACAAGCACTTCCTGATCCAAGCAAGCAAATAAAATAATGTTTTTAAATAATAATACATAACAAAGTCAGTATCAACCAGGCAATGGCTTTTACTAGTATTTATTATATGGCAACGCCGACATTATCTATTGAAAAAAGAGATTGGATCGAATCAACAATAATTTTGCTTAATCTGGTATGTTTGTATGTACGTACTCGTAGTTGTGTATTATGTATGCAGGTTGTCGTTTGGATGTTGAATGATTGCCAACTTCTGGTTTCAGTTTGTCATGTCGCCCATGGTCTTTCAACGTGGCATAACGACAGCTTTCAATTGTTAGAAATCGGGACAGGCGGCTTAACTAACGTGCCCTCCGAAGCAAAGAGCGTTGAAAAATCCGCACATAACTTATTAAAAGTCGATGGTAAGGGCCAAGGATCGAACTCGGTATCGGTGGATCGCAAAGCACACATTACACCAATCAGCTTTAACTACTCTGCCACCACTATCTGCCCGGTAGGATATCTTTATTTGGAGCATACTTGACTAATCAATTTATGAATAAGTAAAGCAAATGGTGCCAATTACATAGTCACAAACTAGTCTCAATTTTAGTTTAGTTGGGTCACTTGCAAACCTGAAAATGAAAGGGGTAGCATTAGAGCTGTCAAATAGGTTTACTTTGGAATAAATAGAATTTCGGCGGGAACACAAAATTGGGACGTAGGTTTGCTTTGAGTTATTTTGTCAAACTTGTGTTTCTTCGAATTTTAATGTGATATATTGGTGGAATATGAACCATTAGGAGGTACGCGAGTATAGGCATGTAAAAATTCCAGTAAAGCTCCACCACTTTGCTGAATCGTGACTTTGACTCTAACTTGACTAGACTTTTGACTACCTGACTGACTGGGACTTAACGTACTGAAACGGGACTGAAACGTACAACATTAAACTACAATATCTCTTTTGTTCACGCTGGCTAAATGCACTCTAGTCGTGCAATCAAAAAAATATTGAATATATACCTAGAAGTAATAGAATTGGTACAAGTGGTACAACCTGAGGGTACAACTGTACAACTGATTTAACAGCTTAAAGACTAGTAATAAACAATACCTAAGTTTTAAAACTAAACCCCAACTACGGTCCGGTAAAAACAGCTTATGACACTCTTGCGATGAAGAATCGATTGATACCTCGCTTGTCACAATCGGACCAAGTTTTTAATTGTTTGGACACTTACACCTTAAACCTTATTTATTTATTTATTTAATACTTTATGCACAAAAACAGTGTACAGTGGAGGACTTAATGCTAAGACAGCATTTTCTGCCAGTCATCCTGGTTGTGCAAGAAATACCTGTACAGGCGTGCACTCGAGATATGGACAGTAAAATGGAAATAAAGATAAATTAATCGAAATGAATACTAAAATATAAAACTTTGTAAAATATGTATATACAATTATTATAAATATTACATCATATAATATCAAAAAATAAAATACATATCAATATTATAAAATTAACCTTCCTTTGCTTCGCCATAATCGGGTAAAAATATATATCTCGTTGACAAGTTTAGTAGACATAACACATTTTGAGGCCATTGCCGTTATTATATTATAGTAAGATTAAATATCAATATCACATAATATCATAATAATATTGAATATCATACAAACTTAACCTGTAGGCCAAGTAAGTATATTTATCAGGACTAGGACTGCCAAAACAGCTAGTTTCACAGCTCTACCCGACAATAAAATAACTTATCTAGGCACCTATCTCCGACAAAGTTCGTTCCGCAGACGATAATGCTAAATCGTTCGTATAATATTTTGTTTTCGTTGTTTTCATTCATATTTCACAAACGTCGGGAAATATACTCAATTTGTATATACTTATTTCTATTTTAACTGATGTCAATCGCAAGATTCTAACAATAAGAAGAATACAAATAAGAATTATGTTTATTATTAATTACTATGTGAGCTGTAGACCTTGCGCGTACAATTGTTTTTGCACACAAACTAGCGGTGCACAGTAGTGCCATCTAGGTACCTTATTGTACATCTAACATTAATAACCAAGGTGCTCTGATAGAGCACCTTGGTTATTGATGTTAGATGTACAATAAGATAATAATCCCTACCTAGTTGGTCAAGGGCTGATTCCACTGGTAGAAACCTAAAAGTGAGAAATTTACTGCATTTTGAGGAGCTATTCTGCTCATCGCGCCAAAGATCCTCATCAGATCTTCACCAAATTATTATGAGACCAATTTAAAGTTACCTTTCAAATAAAAAAGAACCATCGAAACCCTATCTAATAAGGCGGAGATATTCAGTAGCCTCATTTTTGCCCTTTTTTGAGGGGTACCCCAATAAAAAATCTCCAATGACTAAAATTCTAAAAATTCGGTTACCAAGTTTCATCTAGATCGGTTGAGAAATGCGACCTGTGGAGGATAACAGAGATTCGGACAGCAGGACAGTCGGACAAGCGGACATCCGGACATAAGATTTTAGTAATCTATGCTATATGTAAGTATACATATAGCCTATAAACAGTTAAAGTTATATAGTTCAAAGTATGTAGCCTTCATATGATATAGTGGAGCCGTGATAAGTTAAATTTGATAAATAAAGAAACATTTGCAGTCAGTAACTACAGAACCAAGGTATTTTTGCACAAGCTGAAACGGAGACGCTTCGCTAGCGCTTCGTGCTCGCTCGGTTAATGAAATGCACAAACCATAAACTCGATATAATTATTTTTGAAGGTATATAAAACTAAAAGTGAAGTAAAGCAGTTAGTAATAAAGTCTGTACAATGAAGATAATTTTAAAAAAAGCTTGGGGAATGAAAATAAGCTTCTGATTTTTTTTATTTTTTTGTCTGTTAGTTTGTCCGCGCATCAAGTAAAAACGACTGAACCGATAGCGATGCCGTTTTCACTGCTGGATAGCTTAAGGGCTGACTTATAAACTGGGGTACTTGGTATCATAATCTGACGATTAGAAGTCGAGGAATCATTAAAAACCTATCTGACTGCTTTTGGCACTTTAAATAATATGCTTTTGGTCCTGTAATAACTATGTGTTATTCCAGAACCAAGGTTACATTAAACCCAGATAAATGACCACGCGGGAAAACCGCGAGCACAGCTAGTACAATAATAATTAGTTTATAATTAAGAGCCGTGCCAGTTCGATCCTGTGTGTACTGTAGTGCCATTGGCCTCTACCAGCCTCTACAGCTTCAACGGGCAGGGGGAGGGGGAGGGGGGAGAGGGGGGGGACCTCACAAACTTAAATATGTTAGCTTACAACATGCAACGCACTTACGGTGCTCACAGGTACTTGCACTCTTTGATCATCATCATCATCATCATCATCATCCACAGCCTTTCTCGTCCCACTGCTGGGTATAGGCCTCTCCTTTAATACACCACTCGCCTCGGTCTTGTGCCAATCGGATCCAGGTTCGACCCGCGATCTTAACAATATCGTCGGCCCATCTAGTTGCTGGACGACCAACGCTGCGCTTTCCCTGTCTCGGACACCACTCGGTTACCGTCTTACTCCACCTGTCGTCACTTCGCCTGGCTATGTGCCCTGCCCAACTCCATTTTAGTCTCGTTACTGTGGTTCCAACGTCCTGAACTTTAGTTCTTCGTCGAATCTCAACATTACAGACTAGATCTTGAAGTCTAATGCCAAGCATAGACCTCTCCAAGGCTCTTGATATGGTATATTATTTAAAACTTCATTTGAACAGGATTATGCCTTATTATATTGGTCTGTGTAACGACATTATTACCTCTATGTTACGAAGCTTATTCATGATTAGCTCACTCGGCCTTAACTTTTTCCGCATGGGATATTAGCTTTTTTATAATAATCTTACACCGTGCACAGCCGGGGTGAGAAATAATGAAAAGCGGTATTGTTGGATGTGCTGCTGTAGTGGAGAGTGGACAAAGTTGCCAAGATCATCAGTCAGATCACAAAGTACCTTTACTTTCAAATGCCGTAGCAGATTTGACTTGATGCCCCTTTCTTAGATACCTATCTACCTATGCTTGCTTTGGGATGACAACTGAAAAGCTTATCTGAATTGAAATCAACGTGAGCCAAGTGAGTGAAATCTTAACTTTCGGTAGTACTTCGTAGTATATTTCTAATTGGACTGCAAATCTGATTCTGCTCCGCTAGTAGTGTTATCAAGTTCTGGTTTATTGTGAAATATCTATCTCCTCAAAGTAAAAGCGTTCGCAGAAGCTCCGGACTGTTGTTTTGGAACACTAGTTGCTATACTGCCCTAGCTTATGCTAGGTGTTCTGCCTAAGGCTTAACACTAAATGAAACGGTGATATTTGATAATTTAAATGTATTGTACATAAACATAAAATTTTGCATTGCCGTCAACTTACTGACAAATTTTTATTCCTTTAAGTGACGAGTCAAGCAGGTCGCTCGCCTGATGGTAAGCGTAATGCCTGCCCACAACAGTTGCAGCGCCATTCACAACGTTATTTTTCAAAATCTTGCGAGTCTCTGCCTCTGCGCTGCGCTCGTCACCCTGAGACATTTGTTCTGAAGCTAACCAAACTCGTGAACTGCTACTTTTTATACTAGAGCGATGGTGGCCTAACGGTTCTTTAGTGCAATTTAGAATCCAACGATACCGGGTTCAAAACCTAGGCTCCGCACCAATGACTTTTCTGTGTAATGTGCGGTTTTCCATCGCTCTGTGCTTCGGAGGGCACGTTAAGCTGTTGTTCCCGGCTGTTATTGATTATTAGCAGTCGTTAAGACATGTCAGAGGTCCTCGGGCGGCTTGACAAACTCAGACATCAGAGGCCAGCACTACCTCATACGACAAACAAACAAACTACTAAGCTAAAATTTCTCTTTTTCTTTGCCAATTACTATTTACGCAAAAATGTTGCGACGCGATCCTGTTCGGGCCATTGATAATCCTTATAAGCTTCTCTAATTGGAATACGGCTGTGCGGTTTAATCCACTTTGTTACTCCCACCTGCGTTGTGGTTACTTCAGTTTCTACGACTGATGGTAAGCGTTACGTCTGCCGAAACCAGTTGCAGTGCCACCCAGAAATTAGGTTGAAAAATCTTTCGCGTCACTGTCTTGCGCTCGTCACCCTGAGATATTGATTTCATTGCCCATTAGTTTCGTTGTAAACATTGCCCTTCAAACCGAAACACGGAAATGTTTACTGTTTAACGGTTGAATTTTGTACTACCCCACTCTTGCGTAAGATGCCTACCACTACAAAGTCGAATCTTTGGATTCTACCTTTAGGCTGCCATCGCTTATACATGTTAAGTACATGATTAAAAATACGGACCTAAATTAATATTAATATTTTTTCAACACACTTATATACGCTGCCATTTAGGATCATAATTCAGCTTATTACACAGTAGTGCTTTTACCTTTACAATATTTTTTTAATCTCCGCAAAGAGTTTTTGTCTAAAAACAATGAATATTTTTAGAAATAAATAAACTATTTTAGATAACATAAATAATAATAATAATAATAATTTATTGAAACAAGGCATGAACAACAAAAAGATAGAGCACAAAAAGATAGATAAAGATAGACCTGGTTCCTAAACTAGGCTCGAAACCCGTGAGTTAGGAACCAGGCCTTATTCGTCGGAGAACAAAATTTGCCTTAAATAAAAACTTAAATAGGTACTTAATAATAATTTGAAATTATATAATAAACTTTCGAAAAAGAAAATTAGGTTTTCCTTTCTTAATCCTGGATGCTGTGAGTATATGTCTATAATTATACGAACCAATTATAGTTGTTAGGGTGTGTTTGGGTGCAAGGTTAAATTACGAGGAAAAGCTATGAATTTTATTAACTGTTAGGTTATATTTTTATTTTAGTGGAACAAGCAAATTCACTGTTTCATTGTTATTCATTTTAACTAATTTATCAAATAGCTCATATCTAGCGGTGGAATAAATTTTATTATCTTTATTTATTTTACTGTAAAGGTAAAGTCCAATGTAGTACAGAAATTTACAAGAAAACGCAGTGTTTACAATTGAGACATGGCAGATATTGTGAGAATCACGCTTCTTTGCACGTTTGTGATCGTATTTGGTAAGCGAATGGTGGTAGATTACAGTTTTTTGAATAAATAGCTGACGGACAGTAAGGAGTTGGCATTCTCTGTATAGTTCAGCTGTGGGGAATCTAAGGGATCGTTTTGTAGTGCATTTTAAAATTCCTCTCTGTGCCCTTCCGAAAGTTAATAAATTCGTTTTATAAGTACCTCCCCACGATATTATGCAGTAGGTTACAATAGACTGACAAAGAGAACAGTAAAGAAGCTTCATAATGTCCCAATCTGCACAGTCACGTAATGATTTAAACACTGCTGTAAGCTTTATCACACGCTTTGATATTGCAATTATGTGGGGGGCAAAAGAGAGTCTGTCATCTATTATGACTCCTAAATATTTAATTATTTTCACTCTTTCTAAACTGGGACATTTACTTGTATTAGGTGGGGGTTTTATACATGAGGAGGCTTTATGACCCACTGATGAAAAAGAGTAATTAGTTGGCACACTACGTTTAACAAAAGTAACGTATTTTGTTTTGTCTACGTTATGGGTGAGAAGGTTATTTCTTAGCCATGTCGAAACCTTATCAAAAGCAGTTTTTGCGAAATGAAATACCTCATCCCAATTTTCGCCCTGGATCATAATAGCCGTGTCATCTGCATTTGTCAGAACACTGCCTTGATGATAAATCAATCATAAAATTATCATCATTTCATCAAATTATATATTTTTCACTACATATTAACCTTAATTTGCGTATTCAAAACGTTATTGTGTGGTCATTATATTTTTTATAAAGGCTGTATAACGTTTTTTCCGGTGTCTTTATTTATATCTGCGCGCGCATCGCTAGAAAAACAAAATGTGCCATTTTCCATAAATATTTGTTAACGTTTTCGCTGTGTGGTTTATTATCAAAAATGACGACGTAAGGAAGAAGAGCAATACGTAGAGATTTGACCCCGCCGGATATACTAATCGAGGCAAGAAACTGATAACCGGTTGCCACCAAAATCTAGTGAGAAAACCTGTTCAGTATAATTTTGAGTATTGCACTTTCACTAATTGTTAGAATAATTAAAATTTAATAACAATACAAGTCTGCTTGTTTCCTCGCAAATTTGTTAATATAAAACGCGTGTGCATTGATTATTATACACTTGACACCCTTATCGCGCTCGCCGTTTAGTTTGCATTGAATGTAATAGTAGATTACTGACACTTGCTCGAATGACTTCTTATTGCACTCATGGTTTTAGAGCCCTCGCTAAAGCTCGGGCTCCAATCTAACACTCGGTGCAACAATAAGTCACTTTCCGCTCGATGCAGTAATCTACTATTACATTCAATGCAAATTGATACGGCTCGCACGAATAATACCGTCTCGAGTGTAATGACCAACATAGCACACTTGTATCATAATGTACTATTATTATTGAAAGCGAGTAAAATATACAGTAAAGTAGATATTATATGAGAGAGAATAATGTGGATAAGAATACCTTACTTCCTTCGTGAAGCTCTATTCGTAGATCGTCAGAAAAACATAACCATCAAATAAATCAAATGTTATAGGTTATTCACAATTCATATCATGATGAAGGTAGTTTATTATTATTGCCCCCCTCTACTATTTTATAGAGCTTAGCTACTCGTTACAAGATTTCTGATATTTCCCTTTACTTGTGCTATAAGACATTGCTTCTTGGCAAATTTCATGATTCTAGGTCAACGGGAAGTACACTAAAGGTTATGATTCCCTTGCAAAATATGCCGCATAAACGGCCATATCGTTGGATTTTGTTGACTTAGAATTTTGTTTGTTTTACAGCACCAAGTGATTGCAGACATAAGTATTTGATATTAATTTCAATTTGATACCTCCACGCGTCCCTGAGAAAAAGGGCCTTGAAGGGTTCATTTTTTTCTTTTGAGGTAAGGAAGCCTAAAAACGATAAAATATCGTTTTTTAGCAAATAGTAAAGCTACAGTCTAAACTGGTCTTTACCTAATTCTTTGCAAGATATAGATTGTAGTAATGATCTACGGTGAAGGAAGAGATTTCGTGAAAAAATGCGTGAAACTGCACCACATTTTTTAATCTTCTCTAAATTTCGCGTATGCCCATACAAAGTTATCATTATATCTCAAAGATAAATTACCCATATAATACATTTGTACAGCTATAATACTGTCCCTCACTGCTTCAAGGTGTGTACCCTCACAAACCTTAAACAAGGTTATCTATCATACTGCCGAAATTTGTAATTCAGATTATTATTATCCTGAAAACCGCATTGCAATCGGTCCAGTAGCGAATAAACATACAGACAAGGAGACTGACACGATTTAAAAAAATGATTTATTCTTGTTCAGTATCTATGTACTCTATTTTATGTACCCTACCTTTCTTTAAAATTATTTTCTTGGTACAGACTTTTTCGTTCATAATGCTTTATTATTATATATTATACTAGCTGCACCCGCGGCTTCGCACTCGTGTTCGTTTCTTTAGGTTCAAAGTACCATAATGTGCTATTCCAGGACCAATATACCAACATTTGAACAAAATTTCTTCAGCCGTCAAATATATTTATCAATTGTTCGGCTTCTAACTCACCGGATTGAGATACCAATTACTCCAGATTTAAATCAAACCCTAAGCTATCTAACAATGAAAACCGCATTGAAATCAGTCCAGTAGTTTTTATGTGATGCGTGAACAAAAAAAAAATCAGACAAACAGAAAGAAAGAAACGACTAACAAAAAAATAACTGTTCAATACCTTTTTTAAGCACCCGAGAGCTTTTTTTATACGCTTTATATTAGCTTCACTTGTATGTTTGTATGTTTGTAACAGACTCCTTTGGACGCTATTTTGACCCACTTTAAACGGTCAGATTTCATTCAAATTTTGCACACCTGTCAAAGACCGATGACAATGCAATAATTCGAAAAAGTAGAAAATAAATAATAGTTAAAAAATAGTGTAAATAAGAAAATAAATGTTTTATTTAAAAAAAGTGTGGGGTGCTTCTCATATCTGTCAATGAAATATTTATAACTATTGACCCATGCACCCCACGATTTATTTAAAATTTTTTTCTTTCTTATTTACACTATTAAAATTTATTTTCTATTTTTTAGTTTGGTTTTCTATATAAGGGTGTTTTTTAGTTTTTTAAACTATTATTTATTTTCATTTGAATTCATGTAGTAGTTTTTAAAGTATTCTATGTCCTACCTCGTAGTACGAACTCAAATCATACCAAGTTTCTTTTGAATTCATCCAGTAGTTCCGGCGGCGTGATGCACGGCTAAGATACAGACTGACAGACATACAGACAAAAATGAAAAAAACATACAGTTTAGGCATCATAATAGAACAAAAAGTAACTTCCAAAAAAAGATCACTATATCTTTAATAAACATAATTTGGACCCATAACCCACAGGAACCCTTTATTTTTTCGGGACAAAATGTATCCATAATTTTTACCTATCTTATAAACTATGTCTGTGCCAAGTTTCAACACAATCCGTCTAGTAGGTTCAGCGTGATACGTGTTCTTTTAAATAACTTTCAATGCCTATCCTGCAGGAACCCTTTAATTTTTCGGGATGTAAGTACCCAATGTCCTACCTCGAAGTATGAACTCAAATCATACCAAATTTCATTTGAATTCATTGAGTATTTTCGGCGTGATGCACTTCCAAGGTACAGACAGACAGACGGACAGATAGACAGAAAGAGAAAAATATAAAAATACAGTTTTGGCTTTAGTATGGAATACAGAACGGCTCCCAAAATAAATTACAATATATCTTTAATTTACAGAATTTGGGACATTATCCTGCAGGAACTCTTTATTTTTTCGGGATAAAAAGTATTTTCATTTTTAACACATCATATAAACTATGACTGTGCCAAGTTGCATCAAAATCCGTCCGGTAGTTAGTAAGTGTTTTTTGGAATAAATTTCAACCCCAATCCTGCGGGAACCCTTTCATTTTTCGGGATGAAAAGTAGCCTATGTCCTACCTCGTAGTATGAACTCAAATCATACCAAGTTTCATTTAAATTCATTCAGTAGTTTTGGCGTGATGCCTAGCCAAGATACAGACAGACAGACAGACAGATAAAAATTAAAAAAAAAACAGTTTTGGCTTAAGTATCGAATCTAGAGTAAAATACATTTTTCTGAATATATTCAATGTACAGAATTGGACCCCTTAGAGTTTTATTATAAGTATATAGATAGATAGATATGTATAGATATAGATAGATAGGCTCTCACCAGAACTCTCACTGCGTCGTCCCTTCGCTCTAATAACACAAGAACTCCTTGCGAGCTTCTGGCTCCGCGCTTTGGAATTTCAATCGGGGGTAGGGCAGAGTCAGACCACGTGGATGTCGATGCTCTGATTTCTGCCGCCCGTTCACCTGCTGAGACTTCCGCTTCGCTGCGTTCCAGCCCCGCAGGCTCGACCAGCGAATTTCTAAGTTACTGTCAATGTTTCTACTTAACGATAAATAAATATTAATATTATTTCTGTCTCCCAATTATATTACAGACGACTCATAATTGTTATCTCGTTATTTTACAGCTAAACAAAACTTACTTCGATCTTTAAAAGCTTCGAATTAAAGTAAATGAGGTCTAAAGGAAAAAAATTGTCATGTTAGTCTAACGATAGTGTTTCTGACCAATGATACTTCTGTTATTTATATTTACGGAATAACAAAACCATGTATAAAATAAGTTAATTCAAAAACATTAAA
The DNA here is from genome assembly GCA_946251855.1 of Alsophila aescularia. Lineage (NCBI taxonomy): Eukaryota > Metazoa > Arthropoda > Insecta > Lepidoptera > Geometridae > Alsophila > Alsophila aescularia. The sequence goes on along the minus strand of OX276383.1, from coordinate 44,232,363 downwards.
GCTTTTAGGCAGTAGCCATCTCATGGTGAAACTTTGAACGGGCTATCACAATTAAATATCTAATCTTGCGTATATAATCTTCCCTAGTCAGGAACCAACTCTTGAGTGCTGCAACCATGTCATGTTAAAACTGGCTATCATAATAAAATGAGTACTAAAATGTTCTTGTCTGTGCTGTGCTACCGTTGAAGACCTTTATCTGGAGCTAATCCTGGATGTTGATTCCATTGGAACTGAACCAACATGCAAAAAAAAGCAACTCCAAGATAAGAGGAAGTGGTTCTAATTCAGCTTGCAAGATTTGACCTAAACAAAGATACAAACATTGCAAGTTAAACAAAAGCTTTAAAAACCTGTATTTCAAAGTATACTATAGCTACTACGGTTTAACCCTTAAACAATTTCATAAAAATAACTTCTCCATAATAAAAAACGTATAAAAATAAAAATAACTTCTAATAAATAATAACTTCTAATAATATTTCTTCTAATTTTCTTCTTCTCCATAGAAAAATAACTTCTTCATATAGTAATTATACCCAACAGACCTAACAAACTTTACGCCATAAGCGCTGCATGTGAGAGGTTTTGAATAAAAATGAACCACCACGACCCGGCTTCTTTTTTATTCCTTTTATTTTCTGGAAAGAACTTTATTCAATAAATGGGATAAATGCTTGCTGAATGCTCGGAATGTACCGGAATGAAACGTTAAGCTTTTGTGGAGTTGTTTTAGTTTGTACGTACATGAATTGGTTCGTTTTTTCGTCGGTTTGTGTTCGGTATTTTTAGTTTCGAAGGGCTTTTTGTGCTTAGTTCAAGTATTGAGTCCTATCAAATGGCATCAGAGAGAACTTAAGTGTCAGGAAATCCATTTTTACAAATCCAAACAAGTATGTACATACGGCTCCATAATATCTGACCCACGAAGCTGCCGTTTAGTGAGGTAGTTGTATAACGAAAACATGAAACGAAATCTTCCATGATTGCACACGTTGCTGTAGACGGGGAAGTTAAATCAATTTTCTGTCCTTGACATTTCATAACCCCCTACTTTTTCTTTTCTTGTTATAAACGAGATCACCAAATCTAGGTTTCCGAGATGATATTTCATTTGGCACAACAAACAGTGAACAATAGAGGACACGTCATAAATCATGTGGATTTATCTGGAACCCTAGAACTTTGCCCCATATCTCTTTTATGACGACTTTGCGGGTAAACCTCTCATATTTCAGTTACGGTTTATTGATTGGATTACTTGGCTTACTCTGGTTATGTTTGAATGAAGACTCTAAACAAAAGCCTTTTCATTCGTTTCATATGATTTCTTTCTCATAGTTGCTCAGCGAGCTCTGAAATTAAGCGACATGATAAAACCACATTGATAGTGTCTCTCGAAAGGATCGAACCCGAAATGAAGGGTCCGATTAAGAACAAAGCAGTCGACATTAAACTAAAAATAAGCAAATTGAAGTGTAATTATTCAGCCATGATAATACCTCAATGGGTTCTGCCTATTTGATTGCGACTTGACACTGGTCGTAGAACGTACCGCTGGGTAGAGGAGTTCTACAACAGAGTAGATACCCCGTAGATTTGCAAAGGTCTCTAATAAGCTACTGAACAAGAATAGAACATTTTTAATAATCGTGTCTGTCTGTTTGTTTGTTTGTTTGTTAGTTTATCTGTATGTTTGTACGCGCATCACGTATTTTCACTGTTGGATATCTTAGGGTTTGACTTAAAAACTGGGTTACTTGGTATGTTAATCCGATGGTTAAATGCCGAGCAAACGATAAGAAACTATTTGACGGCTGAATGAATTTGGGAGAAAAGTAGTATTTATACTTTATAGGTACTTTTGGTCCTGGAATAACACGTATAGGCTACTTTTAAATGAAATGAACACGCGGGCAAAACCGCGGGCACAGCTAGAATTATATAAGCGAAAGTAACTCTATCCGTTTTTATCTTTTCATGTCTAAGTGACTGAACCAATCTTGATGAAATTTAATACGGAGATAGTTCCAACACTAGGAAAGGACATAAAATACTTTTTAACGACATAAACTGTAATCCGCATTAGCAAAGCTGCGGGAAAATACTAGTATATATATAATAAGTAGGACAAGAGATCTATGAATCGTCAAAACAATCTAACGCCAAAATCGATTATGTTATCGCTTGCAAGCTCGAGACCAAATACTCACTGAATAGCAATCTGCAACCGACAACTAGTACATCGAAAACGAATCGTTAGAGACTGATAATAAATTATGTCTATTCCATTGACGTACCTATGTCAATCGAGCAAATTCGAAACTATATGAATCCAAATCAACAATAACCTTAATCAACAATAATCGATTAGCACACAATTAAGAAAAGTTTGTCCTTAATCGATGCTCAATACAATACTACAAACCATCATTCCGTTTTTCCTGTAACATGACACTTTTATGACAAAAAACATTCTCTGGTACATGCTTTCGTTACATTGAGTTATCTTTGTGGGTATTTGCGGCTCTGTTAGTAACGACTTGTGACATGTAGCTATCAAATCAAAGGCCCGCAGGCGCTTGTTCTTGGGAAATTGTGATTGATACAATAAGGAGCATTGCTGTTAGTTCTTTGAAATGTGTTTCTGATGTGGATAATATGATGAAATACAAACGAAAATTGCTCTGAGATAACTATCTTGTCATAAAAACTCTTACGGTTTGTTTGTTTGTCGTATGAGTTAGTGCTGGCCTCTGGTGTCGGATTTAACCAGACGGTTATTAATCAATGCATTTATGTAAATACCAAGTACAGTGCCTGAAAAAAAAACAATTTCGTTTCCGATACCTATATAATTTTTCCCAGTATTTTTATTAGACAAAAGAATAATTTCACCAATTGGAAACGTCGCCTTGAAAAGTAAAATGGTTCCTTTCATGACATGGCTCTTTAGCTTTGTTTTCTTTATAGTAGTTCTTAGTTTTTTTTTACTATCTGTGCCCTTTTCTCGTGGTCATTTAATTTAAAAGTAGTCCATACGTTTTATTCCAGGACTAAAAGTACCTATAAAGTACAATATACTGCATTTCTTCAAAATTCGTTCAGACGTCAAATAGTTTTATATTGATTGCTCGGTATTTAATCATTGGATTAAGATACAAAGTACCTACCCCAGTTTTAAGTCAAACCCTAAGCTATCTAACAGTGAAAACCTCATCGCAATCAGTCCAGTAGTTTTTACGTGATGCGCGAACAAACATACAGTCAAACAAACTAACAAGCTAACAAACTTACAATTAAGTAGCTTATTATAGGTATCCTAGACCATTTTTTTTAATTATCTTCGTTGAACAGACTTTTTCGTTCTTATTGATTTATTAGAAATTTAGATAGACATAAATACTACCCCTTTTTTAATCACTCTGATTAAAACGAATGGTCTCCCTTATCATGTAACTCGTACGCCCGTACGCACATCATTGCTCATATTTCACATAGTAACATGTAAGGGGTTAAATAAAGTTACATTTCATCCCACTTCTTTTCATTAACTTTCGACCTACACACATTGTACTAAGTTTTACGATGTCGGTACATCTGGTCGTAAATACTTACATGTAATGTTTGTATGTGCGTACATGCAATAAAAACGCATGCTTTTATGGTGGCACAGTAAACGGAATTGCCATGTAGTATCCAGGAACGGGGATTAAAGTTATTGAGGAAGTTAAAATGACACTTTATGTTCCCTAAACTCTTTTACTAAAGATTAACCAATTTTCGTAGGTAGCTGGGTTCATGTGCAAGAAGTTCCGTTTTGTTTTCGAAAGCACGCACGCTCGGTTCCTGAATCTGATTTGAATTATGAGATTGAGTGTACAAAATACTTGTCCAATTTATTTAAGGGTTTTGGGCTGTCTCATGTTATTTTCACTGTAATTTTACACGATCATTTAATTTCCGACACCGGTACGGTATGTATCCTCTTGGCAAACGTCTCGTCCAACTATTTCCAAATTCCTCTCTCGTGTGCAAGTCCAGTCAATTTATTACCAGCTCTTGTAACTATTAGGTCGTCCTATATTCTCAGCTATCATCCCTGTCCCCTCTTCTTTGAATATAACAATTCATCTCAATTTACATCGTCACTTATTTATAATATGAGTGCAAACCACAATAAAAAACAATACATGTTTATGTTGGGCAAAATTGAAAAACCCTCAAAAACATGTTCTATTTCCATTTAAAGCTTTCTAAATTCCACAGATCCCCTAGTTTCAAGTAATCATCTGCTACTCATCATCTGATCCAAGAAGGTTTAAGAAATACGGAGGCTATATCGCCTAACAAAGGAGTGAAGCATAGCAAATAGAGTCTGCGTTTGTATGCATGAGCGCATAATTTGTGGTGCTTTATGATTGATAAACAATGTCATCACTGAAAACTGCATTGGTTTTGTATTTTTGTGAGATGTTGACAGAATTAAGGCGAGTAAAAGGTCGAGATCTTGCTGCGATGTGGCGGCCGATCGGCATAATATGGTGCAAGTGTGTGCGTGAGACTTGTGCGTACGAGCGGATCGGCATATCTTGGGTGCTTCACTTTCGATTAGGTGGTGTGAAATTGTTTTTTTTTTCTAAACATTTCCCTCATATTATGCGTTTACGAAGAATGTCATCAAAACTGAAGAGTAGTCTCAAATATTGTCTGAGATCCCATAACCAAGAGTAAATAGAGTTGGATATCTTAAGAACAGCTACACCGATTTCTTCCAGATGCTATAGACAGACACACAGCTCCCCTTCCCCCTCTCCCATGCTTTGAGGGTTAAAAAACAACTAAAGGTGACTTTTAGAACTCAATGTGCCCTACATTAAACTGCCAACATATAACAGTCTTTATTGATATACAAGGTAGTAATGTAGTTGTAAATTATGGCCATTATTGACGTTTACTATCCATTCCAGTAATCCGGCTCGGCGCGAGGAGGACGTGATGGCTGCACGGTCCGCTTTATTGCTGTGTCTGCTGCATGGTTTCCTGTTCGTTATTGGTAAGTCACGCTTTGTTATCCTTTTGTTAACACGGTAAATAAAAAATTGAGTTATTTTATTTGGATTTAGACGGGGTTTTTACGTTTGTTTTGAAACAGTATTCTTCATTGTGTTATCATAAATAAATTTCTAAATTTTATTTTAAATTTTTAAGGTATAAAACGAACGGTTGCATAACGAGGGTTATTAAAACACGAGAGAGAGAGTTTAATAAACAAGCCGTAGGCGAGTTTTTTAATAGTATCTCTCGAGTGTTTTAATACCTAGTTATGTGCCGTTTCAAACACTAAACACTAAACACTTCGTCATGTTTGTTGCTGTTTCCGTGATGTCAGGTGGAGTCAAATTCTCCTCATTAACACTGCTGTCGGTCATTTTTAATCAGGATAAAACTTTTGATCATCAAAAACACATTAAATGAGTTAAGTACTAATTAAATGTAAAGTAATTTATGGCGCCAAAATTTTAGTCCACGGCGAATTCGCGCGCACACGGCCTAACACGCGCCACCAAAGCTAATAAATGGCAAAAACCCTCGTTATGCGGAGCCGAACCGGTGCTTTTATGGGAAAAAGTTATACCATAACATGGATCAAAAAAAAAAAATGCGTGCCGTGCGTAAATTATGTCATTATGCCACCATTTTTGAGTTCATAATCCGGATTTTACGATATAGGTGTAGATAAAAATGATTAAAACATTGTTTGATATTCAGATGTAAATGGAAGAGGGAGTCAAGCAGGTTAAACCAATCATCATCATCATCATCATATAATTATCCATTTCTCGACGTAGGCCTCTCCAAATGGGAAGTAGGCCAAATGCACGCCACTGAACTCGATCTCCACTCGAGAACTCGTCTACCCCAACGGTTAGCGGTTCTTCGGGAAATGTGACCAGCCCACTGCCACTCCAGTTTGCTTATTTTTAGTTAGAGCTACGTCAGTTACCTTGGTTATCTGTCGGATCACTTTATTACAAATACACATCAAATTATATCAGATAAACCAAGCATAGCTCTCTCCATAGCTCACTGAGTGACCTTAAATTTGTGGACAAGTCTGCCCGTGAGTGTCCACGTTTCGGCTCCGTAGGTGATTACTGGTAGAACGCACTGATTGAAGTGTTTGGTCTTGAGGTGCTGTGGCATAGACGATGCGAAGACTTGAGGAAGCTTGCCAAATGTTCCCCAACCCAGCTTTATTCATCCATTGGCTTCCTTTTCAAAGTTGTTCTCACCCAGTTGCAATATATTTCATGTGGTTAATGGTGTACTTCTTGAAGTTATCCTACAATATGTTTATCATATATTGTTGGACAACTTCAAGAGGTACACCATTGACTGCAATCGGACGACAAGAAAAGTTGACTAAGCTTGCCGAATGCTGCCCGACCCAGCTGAATTCTTCTTGTTCTTACCTAATTCCAATATTTGTCCAAGGTAAACATATTGTTGGACAACTTCAAGAGGACCATTGACTGAAATTAGTCCCTGGTCAATAATATCATTAAACTTGATCTTGGTCTTATTAATTCCGAGACCGATGCATTGAGAAGCATGAACTAGGTTGGACAGCATACTTTGCAAGTATTGCAAATACTCCGCCATCAGCAAATCGTAAGTATGAGATGTTCTCGCCATTGATATTAATGCCCATTTCTTTCCAACCAAGCGTAAAGACATATCTTCCAAGGCATTAGTGAATAGTTTTGGGGACATAACATCCCCCTACCTCACTCCGCTTCTCCGATGGATGTGTTTAAACTGCTCGTTTTGTATCTTTGGACACTCATTCTCGTGACATCATTAAGACATTTCAGCACTTTGATTTACCGCCAGTCCACTTAGCAACGCTGCAAAGAGTCTGTGTCTTGCTTTTGTGGACTATGAGCCTTCTCAAAGACCACAAAACCAAGACACAGGGGCTGATTATTCGGCTGGTTAGGAGCTTTTTGGACTTCTTCAAGTCCATAGTTACCGTGTCTCGTGCCAAATCCTCGAAACCCGGCCTGAAATTCGTCAAGACTTCTTCTTGCGAGACCATTTGAGATGACCCTCCAACACAACTTAAAGACGTGGCTAAGGAGTTAAATAGGTCAGTAGATGTTTAATAAGTTTTTCTCCCCTTTTTACCCGAATACGGCGAACCAAGGTAAGGGTAATGAGTTTAACAGTCTTTGTATATATGTAAGTGGTATGTATGTATTCAACCATAGCGTCTCCCCTATGGGTTCGATTTTGTCAAGGGAGGTATCAATCGATTCATCTTTAGGTATAGAGTGTCATAAGGGACAGGGGTAATTATTATAACAACACATAAGTTCAACAAATAAAACCCGCCTCGCTCGACATAATTGAACCAAGTTTTTAGTTTAAACACGTAACCTTTCCTTTGCTTCGCCATAGTCAAAGGAAAAAACATCGATCGACACTGCGTTTGTCAAAATCGGACCGATAAGGGCGACATTACCTTTCCCTTGCTTTGCCGTAGTCGGTTAAAAACGTGTATAAAATTGTGTTGGGCTTGTTTTTTTTTATACGGAATGTCTGCACATACACATAAATAATTTCTTCTAGCACCCCTAAATCCCAAAGTAACATTCCAAAATTAAATGGCTCGCTCCAATAACGACCTACTTGTTTCCTGAACCATACACAAAAAAATCAATGCAACCTTTATTCCACTCGAGTGTGAAGATTTACGCTGTGTATTGAGTCCATTCTGTTTTTATTCTTTTTGTTTAAGACTTAAGATGAAAAGTAATCATCTGTTTTTAAAACCTTGTTGGAGATAAAGCACGCTTGCCTTGCTTCGAATGTGCTTGTTCAATTTCAAGGGGATGAGTTTGAGTTTATGGTTAAATGAATATTTAGGTTTTACATTAGATACCTAGGTTTATATTATAACTATGTAATAGGCACATTGCTTTGTGTATTGTATTTGTATTAATGACTGGTCTTAATAGATAAGTGTAATACCTACTTGCAAAACTAACAAAATAAAAGTAAAGTGCTTAAGCTCTTAAGCTGAAGCAGTGGGTAAAGTGCAAATTTGTCTTCGCATCAATCATCATGCTCCCGCTAGGGAAATGTTGAAACTCTAATCCTCTGAAAGATCTGAAAAAACTGGGTGGGGCTGCGTCAGTGTGCAAGGCCGTTTGTTTGTCTTGAAACGTTTACGCCACACACAATTTGATCCGATCCTGGAACCCTCTCGTTTACTCTTTTTGCTGATTTTGTTCTCTGTCTTTTGACAAAAGTTAAATATTACATCATGGAGCTGACTATATAAGCTGAAAAATGGCAGTAGAAATAAATCTCTGGAGCTTATCGTTACAGAGTTATAATAGTGAGACGATGTATACCTTTTCGTTACGGTTCACATTTCGGCCCTGGTTGTGATCATGATTCGGTGATCATCACCGACCATGTTTCGGTGTGATTTTAAAGACTTTTCTAAAATGATCCCAAAACGCAGTTGCTCAATTAATTGAGACGAAGTGGAAAAGATAAGTCAATTGACAGTACTTTCTTTATTGGATTTTATAACGGATTTTGATGAAACTTGGTATGGTAATAGGTATATAAAATAACTCATAGGATACTTTTTATCACTGTCCAAGCTGGCAATACCATGGGGCGCAACTAATTGATGATAAATATTTGAATATCAACATGAACAAATTAAAACCTAAGGCGTCGGAGGAAGTCCAAAATGTAAAATACGTACTTTAAATAATAATCGCCATAGAAAACGGTAATAGACACAATTCCTACTTTAATCAGTCGCTAAACTAGGCAGCGCCAAGGTATAACTTTTACTCCAAGAGTGAAGTCGGATTAGTTTATTCGTTCCTTACGCCATGTTTATTATTACCGAAAGGGTTAGTACGGGCTACTTGGAGTAACATTATACCTGCTTTAGTCAATGTTTATTATTAGGACAGTTAATGGAACGCTAGGGAAGTCTGCGTCTCTACTACATTTGGTTATTCACTTGTGATGAAATTCATAAACTACATTTAAGTAAAGCCTGCCAGCCTGTGCTGGTCTTTGCCAGCGTGAAATCTTATGTGTTATTCCAGCATGAGCCGAGTAGTAAGAAACATACTGAAATTCTTTTCCATATTTAATATTAGTGGAATGAGCTTTTTTAAGAGATTCATTCTTGACTGCATGTGCATAAAGTATTAAAAGGTACAATGTTCATAGCAAATCTTTAAAAAATCTCTTTAGCATACAAATACAAGGAGGACCTAATGTAAGCAGTAATAAGTATTTATTACGTAAGTAAATTAAATTATAAACGATGTGTGATGCAAATTATGCCTAACTCTTATTTTTTTGTATATTATTTTTGTCTCCTAGGTATCTTATTTTGTTAAGAGAAGTTTTCAGTAGACGAACCGACAGACGGACGGAAATGTGTAAGGATGAACGAAACAGCATTGCCACAACAATACGGTTCATTTTGTTTTTTTTCGGCGTAATCCCTAAATATTATCCAATAATTTTGCAATGCAGTGTACGTACAGTAAAATTTTCTAACTTTAACACTGAAAATCTTGATTTATAGTTTAGGGTCACGTAATTTTTTTCTGTCCACATATCGATATTGTTGACAATATTTTCTACTCGCCAGATTCATTATTATCACTAAAAACCTTTTATTTCTTTATTTGTCGCATCTTGCCTCACACAAAATCTGCCTTTGAAACTATGCACGATGGCATTGGCATTTTTTGACATCCAAATTAACTGGTTTCTATTTATATATTTAATTAGTTTTTTCATTGGAGTGATAATGAGACCAAAGTGCGATTGACATGATTAAGCAATATAGTGACGAGCTGTCAAACTTAAAACAGCTATTGCTTGGAACTAATGACTTACAATCATATCCGTTCCAACCGGTACGTAATTTTCGTCTCACGCCCACTTTTGGTCATGGCACTACGTATGCAAGCAATAATAACTGAGTAATGTTCAGAAATAATATGTTAAAAAATATTCATATATATACGTAATTCGTGTCAGTGCTGTTAACCGTTGAGGAGTTCCCTAGTCAGGACCCAACCCTGAGTCATCGAGTGGTGCGCTACCCTGAAAGTTTCAGCCGGATAGCTAACCGGGATGTGCTCGAAATTTGAGTTGCAAGTTTCCACCCGGAACGACAAACAAGTGACTTAATAAAAACGTGTTATAAATCAACTCTTTAGGATGAGAAGAGTGGTTCTAATTAAGCTTGGAAGATTTGACCTAAACATTCACATATACACACATAAACATTGCAAGGTAAATAAAAGTCCTGAAATCAAAATCTATCATTTTTTTCGAGGGTATTCGTTAACAAAGATCATCATCATCATGTCAGCCTTTTAGAAATCCACTGCTGAACATAGGCTTCCCCCAAAGAGCGCCATGACGAGCGATCCTGTGCCACCTCCATCCACCGACTTCCTGCGATGGCTACAATGTCGTCGGTCCATCGTGTGGGGGGTCTCCCCACACTTCGCTTGCTTGTTCGTGGTCGCCATATGAGAACCTTTATTCCCCAGCGGTTATCGGTTCTGCGAACTATATGGCCTGCCCATTGCCACTTCAACTTGCAAACTCTGCCCTTCGTTCTTCTACGGATTTCCTCATTTCTGATTCTATCACGTAGTGAAACACCGAGCATAGCTCTCTCCATTGCACGCTGCGCAACTCCGAGCTTTTGTATGAGACCAATAGTTAGCGACCACGTCTCAGTGCCGTATGTCATCACTGGCAACACGCACTGATTATAAACTTTCGTCTTGAGGCTCTGCGGTATCTGCGACGAGAAGATATGGCGTAATTTCCCGAACGCTGCCCATCCGAGTTGGATTAGACAAATTTCGTTAACAAAGATACAAAGAATCATTTTAAGCTTACTTGACAAGCTGAGTGTGAAGGCTAACATCGTCACAGTAAACCAAAATATACCCAAACTCAAGGACCTATACATTCATCCCGCATTATCTATCCATTGGCGCAAACTTTTCGGACAGATGTCCTATAAAAAGATAATCAAGTCCCCCCTAAGTCCGCGGCAGTAAACTGGCTTGCGACCTTGCAACAATGGCGGAAGTCGGCGGGCGATGTTTGCTCGTTAATCATAATATTTGACGGTATAAAACGGTAACTAACGTGATATGTATGTACATGCTATCAGTAAAGATGTGGTTTCCAGAAAACTTCGGGTACCTACTTGGTCTTTTTGGTTATCATTTTATCATTTTACTCATCAACTCGATTCCTATTTTTTGTAAATAAGATTGGTTTAATGAAATGGTAAAAATACGTTTTTTTTTTTAAATATTATTTATGAGCCTGTAGGATCCATAGAGTAAGGAAAATTTTCATTTCCTAAGTACAATGGTAGGATCCCATTGCCTGCTTTCCACTCCTTCCAAAAAATCGTAATTGTCAAAAGTGTACTGATTAATTAAGTAATGATTATTTAGTGATGAAAAATCGTAGGCTCAACATTTTACGGATAAAATAAAGTCAGTTATTTTGATGGACAAATCTCTCGCCTGGTGGCGCCATAATCAAAGTTTTAAAAAGCTGTCAGTCTCTAGTGCAATGTCTAACATACGGTAAAGTAGTCAGATGTTTTAAATAAATTGTCCGAATTAGCCAAGCTCTTGTTTAAACCAGAAACTTTCCACACTCTACGTATACGTACGGCGAAACCAATTTTTACTGCACATCGTAGCTTATAGAATAGCAATGTATTTACGTCAACACACTTCGCTGGCTTCGAATACAACTGGAAGTTATAAGACGAAAGAAATGTGCTTGCATGCCTCGCTTCTGCTTCAAGGGCTTACGGAAAAGGGGCTCTAAGAGAACAGAGAATTTTATTGTTCGCTCCCTAAGGTTGCTTCATGGTCTCGTGACTTTTTAAAAACCTACTTGAGTTTAGCGTAGGCACTTTTACTCCAAGTTATTTGGACCTTCTTAGATTATTATTATGTGGCATTACTAAAATTAGCTACCACAAATACAAGGACCTGGGTTTTCACGTTTAAGCCCAGCCATGTCAGAGGACCTCAGGCGACCTGAAAAAGTCTGACACCAGAGGCCAGCACTACCTCATACGACAAACAAACAAACCCAAGCAGAGGAATAAAAATTTGTAACCATATAGTATGCAACGTTTGATTAACCGTATCTTTTGCAACAATGCATTTGAAATAGACTTCAAAGTTCGATTTCTAAGGCCCATTTAGTTGATTCCTTTTTTTATTTCATAAATTATAATAGGGGTGGTCCCAACTTTACTAATCTATACTTACTTCATCTAGTAATAAAATAATAATAGATAATTGGTAGCGATTTGGACATCCCCTAAACTAAACCTAATTTCATCAAATATAATTTAACCTTGTTGGCTTCGTAACAAGGTATTTTTGTCGCTGGCATCTATCCCTCACTCACTAAACTATAACTAAAGCTTGTCAGAGTAAAATCAACTTTGTTTCCACGCAGCGAGAGCCCCGATTTGTCCAAACGCTGTCTCAGAACGTGTCCGAATTTATAGTTATATATTTAAACAGGACTTAATCGCGCTGAAAACTTAATATTATATTTAAAAAAAACTTACTATGTGTTCGAATCGTGAAAGTTTAAAAGTTACAAGTGCCCGAATTTATCCAATAAAACTCTGTTAGACAGAGTGAAAAAAACCTGTTTTAATTACTACCTGTTTTTCGTTATTTTAAACGGTGCAGTTTAACATGACGTAAGTTTAGAAAAGATGCCAGGGGCAAAAATACCTTGTTACGAAGTCGACGAGGTTTAAATTACATAAAAATAAATTAAGTCTAGTTTAGTTTAAGGAGGAAAATGAACATTCGGTCATTTTCCTCCTGGCAATTCTGCTGCTAATATCAAATCAAAAATATGCTCTATATCTGTACCTATCTAAAATAAATCTGTAATTAACAAAAAGTCTGTAAACAAAAATGGTGACTTAAAATAAGCTTCCAGTTTCTGCCAGACACTTTTTGCAGGTCGTCACTCCACCTGGCCACAGGGCGTCTTATACTAACTTTTGCCTACGAGCGCTCTGTGCATGGCCGCGTTTCGGCTCCGTAGGTCCTGACTGGACGCACTGATTGAAGACTTTTGTCTTCAGGCACTGTGGTATGGATAACGAGAAGACTTGACGAAGCTTGCCTAATGCTGCCCAACCCAGCTGAATTCTGTTGGCAATATGTACCTAAAGTAACCATATTGTTTTACAACTTCAAGAGGTACGCCATTTTGACTGCAATCGGTACCGGGTTAATAAGATCGTTAAACATGACCTTGGCCTTATCGATGTTCATTCTGAGACCATTGCGTCGAGAAGCATCAACTTGGTTGGTCAGCATACTTTGTAAGTCTTACAGTGACTTCGTATTTAGGACGATATCATCGGCAAATCGTAAGTGTGAGAAGTTCTTGCCTTTGTTATTAATGCCTATTCTTTTCCAATCCAGCATCATAAACATATATTTTCCAAAGCAAAGTGAACAGTTTTGGGGATATAACATCCCCCCCCAACAACAAGTCTCACTCCCCTGCGCAGTTGGACATGTTTAGACTGCTGGTTTTGTTTGGACACTCTTAGTCGCGGCGTCATACAAAAACCTCAGCACTTCGATGTAACACCAGTCCAATTGACACCGTTGTAAAGACTCTAGAACCGCTCAGGTTTCTACAGAGTCAAAGGTCTTCTCATATGCCACAAAAGCAAGACGCAGGGGCTAGTTATACTTTTCAGACTTAATTATTTTTTAAGTCTGAAAAGTATAACTTAACTTTTCAATACTTTATGTACAAAAACAGTATACAGAGGAAGACTTGTGCAAGAAAGATGTGTATAAGACGAGCACTCAAGGTATGGACAAAAAAATAGAAATTACGAATTAATAAAAATAAAAGTTTTAATAAATCATACATAGTACAAATACATAGTACAAATACACACATATATATATATATATATATATATATATATATATATATATATATATATATATATATATATATATATACATAATTTAAATACTTATAGATATTATAAAATTAGACAGCTGGTGGTGTTAACGAAAACAAGAATTTTGGAAGTCTTTTGTAAATGCTCTCGCGTTAACCGTTTAAAAAAATTCTTTAGTTTGACATTTTCTGATTTTAATTGGAAGTGTGTTCCAGAGACGGACTGCTTAAACCTGGAAGGAGTGATCAAGGAAAGAAATGGCTAATATAAGAGTGTTTGAAGAGCAAAGTTTCTTTTCATGAGTGTTTGATAGGAAGTTACTTTTTCATTTTTAGTATTCAGGTGAGTTACGGTCATTGAGGATGGAAAACTAAAGACAAAGAATTGTAAAATTTCGTCGCTGACGGATAGAAAGCCATTTCAGTTTGGAATTTTGGATCTGTACTCAATTACATGATCATACTTTCTGAGGCCATAGATGAAACGGATACAGTTATTAAGTAAGCGGTCAAGTTTGTTAAGAAGGTCTTCAGTTAAGTCTAAGGAACATAGTCAAGAATGGGAAGGAGAAGTGAGTTTACTTTGTGATTTTGGTATGAAGGCGAGATTTTTTAAGGCGTATGATTGAATGAAATGAAGCAAAGAACTTACGAGGAATTCCTTTAACATATGGAGACCAGTTACGGTTTGGGTCGACGCCTAAGTCTTAAACTGTCGAAGAAAAAGGAATACTAATGCTGTTAAAATAAAGTGAAGGTAGATCGGAATGGACTACTTTGATTGATGGCACTTGTCAGGATTCACTTGAATACCATAATTGATCGACTAAATGATCATCGGCGTACACGTAGAAGCTACTTTGTAAGAGAAGAGTAAGTATATTCATGAAAATTGAGAATAGCAGCGGGACAAAATTCCACCTTGAGGAACGCCATTATCTAAAACATTCCAGTTGGTTTTTTTTTTCATATCGTATAGCCTACCGCCCACATTCAAGGTACGAAGAAAACCGTGAAACAGCGGTAGCAGAAAATTTGAATTTAGAGAGAATGGCTAAATGCAGGTCATGGTCAACCGCATTGCAAGCGTTACTGAAGTCCATCAAAACCAGTCAAGTAACTTGTTAGTTTTCCATGGCGGCTCTAATGTCCTCAAGAACCTTCAAAGAGCTGTTTTTTGTACTATGACCTACTATAAAATCAGTTTGCAGATGGTTCAGGTTATTTTTCGTTAAATATTCTGTCACCTGTTAGTGCACTATGACTCAATGACTTTAAATAAAACGGTAATATGGAGATAGGACGATACTGGTTTGGAAGAGTAGGGTTGGGAAGTTTAGGCAAAGGAAGAACATAAGCATTACGCCATTCATCTGGAAAATTACTTGTGGTTAATGAAGAATTTACTATATGAGTAAGGGCAGATAGAAGTTCATTGATGATGTACATGATCATGACTCGACCAATATTGTATACGGCCTTCGACTTCAGGGATTGCAGGAGTTTTCTAACATAATCCTGGCTAGCAGATCTACAAAAAAAGGAACAATGCCCGGAGAAAGAAGAAGTTCAATTTCACTAAGAGAAATGAGCTTAACACTAGGACTCAACTTGGCGCAAGAAGTAAAATGGGTATTCAGAGTGTTAAGGTTCATATGCTAAGGTTTCCCTAAACGTAAATATCTAAGAAACTTCCAAATACTAGCTGGAGCTCTATTTGATCAGAGATATATCGCCTTTTTGCATTGCGCACAAACAGGTTACAACTGTTCCTTGACCTTTTATATAGAGTCCAGTTTTCACCATTCCGATCACCTTTGTATTTTCGGAAAGCACGGTCACGTTTGGCCATAGCCATACGAATAGTATCGTGAAACCAGGAAGCTGGAGGACGTTTAAATTTAATAGCATGGATTGGAGCATGTCGATCAAAGCATTCAATAATTTTCGAATTTAAGTATAATACTTTTCATCAATTGACTGAGAAAGTTCAATCTCAGACCAGTTAATTTTGGAAGGATCACTGGTAAATTCACTGATTTTCAAACGTGAAAATTGAAGCTGCTTATAAATAACAATTTTAGGTTATGGTGGTTCAAATTTAAATCGAAGAAAAAAATAAGGTCATGACGGAAAAATCCCGATGCCGAAAATTGTCCATGACTTTTAACTAGATCTACATCCGACGTAATTATGAGATCAAGAAGAGTACATTTCGTTTGAGAATGGTGTGTTGGATGTAAATCTAACAAACTTCTGTATAACCTGCTGAAAACACACACAGTGAACTGTGTGTTTTTGTGATCTATGGTGCTAAATCCTCCACGAAACTAGGCCTTTTCAGGAGTCTGGAACTCGTCAAATCTTCTTACGAGACGATTTGAGATGACCCTCAACACCTAATAGACGTGGCTCAAGAGTGAAATAGGTCAGTAGTTTTTTAAGGGATTTATCGCATTTTTTTTAAGAATAGTACTACCAAACTCTACTATCTGCTCCACGCCTCTCTAGCTGTCTCACTTTTAAGAATGATGCTATGTAACCCCCGAAGCTCTCGAAGTACGGGCTTTCCCATGTTTTCAAGAGCTCTGAAGTTGAGCAAACGATAAAACAAGACATAAGTTCAAAACTGAGACCAGAAAAAAAATAGACAATGACACTCTTGCGATGATGACGAATCGATTGATACCTCACTTGTCAAAATCAGAAGTTTTTAGTTTAAACTCATACCCTTACATTGCTTCGCCGTACGGTAGTCAAGAACAAACAAAATTGCCTAGAACACTCTATAAATAAAGACAAATCAATTGAAACCTCGCTTGTCCAAATCGGGCTAAGTTTTTAGTTTGAACACATCACCCTAACTTTGCTGCGCCGTAGTCGGGTAAAAAAAAACAGTCTATCCACTTGAGTGACAACTGTAGAAAAAAAGATTGACACCTCTCTTATCAAAATCGGACCAATAGGGGCGACGCTATGGTGGAACATCCACATACCCATATACAAACATAGACATATATATATACATACAAACATAGACTGTTAAACTGATTAAACTTCCCTTGCTTCGCCGTAGTCGGATTAAAACGATTTGAGGACTGAACGAATTTTGTTAATATGTAGTTTATTTGCACTTTATAAATGTACTTTTGCAACACTTATTTAGATCTTTTATATATTTAATCCATACTTTTACACATACCTATTATATACATAACTATCTAGTTATCTGGTTGCCAGCACATGGCTCAATTTGAGAATGGAAATCAGAATTCAATAGATATTCTGAAATCAGGCTGCGACCAAGCCGTGTCACACCTCCAAACATCATTAAACCCTCATATTTTATACACGAAAGGAAATTGAATAACGATCCCCTGAATGGAACTACCAGATTCCGGCCAAAATGTCCCTAAACTATGTTTAACTATGTTTATAAATAGCTCGACGGTAATGAGGGTAGCGAAAGTTGCCATTTTGTGACTCGTACCACAGAATGCATACTAGTACGTCCAGTACGCGAGACTCATTTAAAGTTTCGAACCGTTATCCATTAATAAATATGTCGTAGCTTTGGTGTTGGTCAGAATGACTTTCTAAAGTGTGAACAGCATTTGTGTATCTCATCACTGGCGGTTGTTATCAGCGTTCTTCTCCATGAGTGATTCATAATATGCTTGACAAAATACCCAAGGTATCAAAAATTTGACTATAAAAGTCATTATTTGGCGTACGCTGCGAAAACTATTGATGATACATAAAATAATGTACACCATGTTAAAAAAACTCATAATTACCCGCAAAAAAGTCCGGGAAGCTATATGTCTAATTATTATAGTTAAGTCACAATAACCGGTTTTTTTGTTCAAATTAGTCAATCAAAACACTGGTAGAATCGAAATTTTGTACACAGGAATATTTAGAGAAACCCTTAGCTTAGCCGGGGCGAATCACTAGTTCTATATAAACTGAGACATAGTACAACGCATAGGTACATTACTACATTAGAATAATTTGATATCGGATATTTTAGAATGAAAGAATAATGTGATTAAGTGCTTACATGAATGCAACACATTAAAGACAATGCGTACGATGACTAATTGAAATGCAAATTATCCAACTAACCAACCAACAACCTACTCATGTTTCAATGGAATAAAACAACTCTATTTATATCTCTGAAGTTTTCTCCCAAAACACAAATTTCACGGAAAATGTAAGGCAAAACCTGTAGACCGCGTGAGTGCCCATCTTCTTATTTCTTTATTGTGCTTCAGCCTACGCAAGTATTTGACCGCGACCTCAACTGATGGAAACGACGTTGTGGCCGAAGGTGTAGCACGGTTACCTAGTAAATATCTATTCCCTTCTGACTAGAATAGACCAATTGTACCTATTGTTCAGGAAACAATGATGACGGCAATGAGTTTAAATATTTTGCATCTACCTATACTTATAATAAAGCAATAAGTACGAAAAAGTCTGTACAAAGAAGGTAAATAAAAAAAGCTGCTGAACAAGAAAATAATATATTTTCAAATCGTGTCTGCCTGTTTGTCTGTTTGTTTCTATGTATGTTTGTTCACGCATCACGTAAAAACCGGTTGCGATGCAGTTTTCACAGTTATGATACCTTAGGTTATGACTTAAAAACTGGGGTACTTTGTATCTCCAATTAGTAGAAGCCGAGAAATCGATAAAAATATTTTCGACAGCTGAACGAATATTGAAGATATGTAGTACGATTGTACTTCATAGGTACTGTTGGTCCTGGAATAATACGTATGGGCTAGTTTTAAATGCAATGACCAGGCAGGGAAAGCCGCGGGCACAGATTGTGATATAATAAATGTAGATGCAACTTTAATTGTGCGTAAGGGAAGCATTACACTTTAAAGGATAGCGTTTCACCGAAATTCTGGAGGTTCAATTGTCGTATTCTCAAGTAATTTACTCATAAGTTTATTCTGGCATAAAACCGAATATTCCCAGTTTATATGAAAATTCACAGCTGGTATTTAAGGAAACGAAACATGTTCACCACTCCACACGTCACTCCAGGATAAAAAAAACCGAAAGGGCGGAAGAGAACATAAGTAATTTATGAGACAGAGCAAACCCAACTCCTTACTTGCGAGAGTACTTTAGGGACGCGACAGCTGTGGAAACAATCTGCTAAGGAAGAATATGGTTTTCGCTTCGTTTATTCTAAGCTTGAGCTGTGGGTCTGAGGAACAGTTTAAATTAATACACTGTTGATTCGTGCCCACCGTCAATGCAACTTGATCGAAATGTTGAAGTTAGACAATATGTTATATTGATATTAATTAGTGCACGAACAGACCCAACATGATTTAATGCGTAGTCAGAAATATTGATGAGTATTTATTTAAGCCTGAACTAAACCGATATATTAATCAATGGCTTATTAATAAACACCATATATGTAGGATAATTATTTTTACGCACTATTTCCTTTTATACTTACCATCTGTATTATAATGAAATACATATTTTTTTTAATGAGCGACGTATGAAATGTCTATATGATCTTTCTTTATGATTTTAATTGATTCGTTCTCATACAACCTAAGAATAATCTAAAGAAGTTTTTTAATAATCCGATTTTATACCCTACATGTTTATTAATAACTTTAACTATTTAAAAATGATAGATTCAAAATATTGCCTAGATCAAATGTGAAATGATACATATGTACTTACACTAAAGATATAAAACATACCTGTTTGTTGTTTTGTGTTTGTTTGGGTCAAATTTAGCAATTAAATTTTTACCCATTTCCTGTTGACCTTTTGTTCTGATGACAAAGAACTAAGTAAATCCAGTATCATTATAATCCAAGATGGTCGCTGCTAAAAAAGGCGGATTACTAATTAATTTTCAATCCCCTCAATATGTGTATCAAATGAAAGGGCTTGCCAAGTAGAACACAGTAAAATTTAGAAATTACTAAATACAAATAAAAACACGGAAATTATTTAGGCAAAAACAATATTGAAAGATAAACGGTTTTATTGTAAAGAAGATAATGAACTAAAACCTAACAAATACAAAGAAGTGGAGGGTAGAGTAATAGAAATTCGACTCGCTCCACTATTTCATTTTATGTTTTAGCTTGTAGTACAGTTATCTTCTTTATAAACCGTTTATATTTTTAATAAAACCGTTTAACTTGAAAATATTTTTACTTATTTTTTAACGCTAAGTAGAAATCTGTCTCAGAAAGATCAGTAGGTACAAGATAAAGTAGATTAACCCATTTACTTGATTCAAGTTAAAACTGCTTTGTTTTTATTTATTATTTTAGTCGTTCTTAACCCCGGAACTCGAAAAGATAGGGTCTTAAAAGTTTAGGGTGTGTATCCGTGTATCTGTCTGTGCCATCGTAGCTCCAAAACGAATCAACCAATCAACGAAAATTACTTGTGGTTAATGAAGAATTTACTATATGAGTAAGGGCAGATAGAAGTTCATTGATGATGTACATGATCATGACTCGACCAATATTGTATACGGCCTTCGACTTCAGGGATTGCAGGAGTTTTCTAACATAATCCTGGCTAGCAGATCTACAAAAAAAGGAACAATGCCCGGAGAAAGAAGAAGTTCAATTTCACTAAGAGAAATGAGCTTAACACTAGGACTCAACTTGGCGCAAGAAGTAAAATGGGTATTCAGAGTGTTAAGGTTCATATGCTAAGGTTTCCCTAAACGTAAATATCTAAGAAACTTCCAAATACTAGCTGGAGCTCTATTTGATCAGAGATATATCGCCTTTTTGCATTGCGCACAAACAGGTTACAACTGTTCCTTGACCTTTTATATAGAGTCCAGTTTTCACCATTCCGATCACCTTTGTATTTTCGGAAAGCACGGTCACGTTTGGCCATAGCCATACGAATAGTATCGTGAAACCAGGAAGCTGGAGGACGTTTAAATTTAATAGCATGGATTGGAGCATGTCGATCAAAGCATTCAATAATTTTCGAATTTAAGTATAATACTTTTCATCAATTGACTGAGAAAGTTCAATCTCAGACCAGTTAATTTTGGAAGGATCACTGGTAAATTCACTGATTTTCAAACGTGAAAATTGAAGCTGCTTATAAATAACAATTTTAGGTTATGGTGGTTCAAATTTAAATCGAAGAAAAAAATAAGGTCATGACGGAAAAATCCCGATGCCGAAAATTGTCCATGACTTTTAACTAGATCTACATCCGACGTAATTATGAGATCAAGAAGAGTACATTTCGTTTGAGAATGGTGTGTTGGATGTAAATCTAACAAACTTCTGTATAACCTGCTGAAAACACACACAGTGAACTGTGTGTTTTTGTGATCTATGGTGCTAAATCCTCCACGAAACTAGGCCTTTTCAGGAGTCTGGAACTCGTCAAATCTTCTTACGAGACGATTTGAGATGACCCTCAACACCTAATAGACGTGGCTCAAGAGTGAAATAGGTCAGTAGTTTTTTAAGGGATTTATCGCATTTTTTTTAAGAATAGTACTACCAAACTCTACTATCTGCTCCACGCCTCTCTAGCTGTCTCACTTTTAAGAATGATGCTATGTAACCCCCGAAGCTCTCGAAGTACGGGCTTTCCCATGTTTTCAAGAGCTCTGAAGTTGAGCAAACGATAAAACAAGACATAAGTTCAAAACTGAGACCAGAAAAAAAATAGACAATGACACTCTTGCGATGATGACGAATCGATTGATACCTCACTTGTCAAAATCAGAAGTTTTTAGTTTAAACTCATACCCTTACATTGCTTCGCCGTACGGTAGTCAAGAACAAACAAAATTGCCTAGAACACTCTATAAATAAAGACAAATCAATTGAAACCTCGCTTGTCCAAATCGGGCTAAGTTTTTAGTTTGAACACATCACCCTAACTTTGCTGCGCCGTAGTCGGGTAAAAAAAAACAGTCTATCCACTTGAGTGACAACTGTAGAAAAAAAGATTGACACCTCTCTTATCAAAATCGGACCAATAGGGGCGACGCTATGGTGGAACATCCACATACCCATATACAAACATAGACATATATATATACATACAAACATAGACTGTTAAACTGATTAAACTTCCCTTGCTTCGCCGTAGTCGGATTAAAACGATTTGAGGACTGAACGAATTTTGTTAATATGTAGTTTATTTGCACTTTATAAATGTACTTTTGCAACACTTATTTAGATCTTTTATATATTTAATCCATACTTTTACACATACCTATTATATACATAACTATCTAGTTATCTGGTTGCCAGCACATGGCTCAATTTGAGAATGGAAATCAGAATTCAATAGATATTCTGAAATCAGGCTGCGACCAAGCCGTGTCACACCTCCAAACATCATTAAACCCTCATATTTTATACACGAAAGGAAATTGAATAACGATCCCCTGAATGGAACTACCAGATTCCGGCCAAAATGTCCCTAAACTATGTTTAACTATGTTTATAAATAGCTCGACGGTAATGAGGGTAGCGAAAGTTGCCATTTTGTGACTCGTACCACAGAATGCATACTAGTACGTCCAGTACGCGAGACTCATTTAAAGTTTCGAACCGTTATCCATTAATAAATATGTCGTAGCTTTGGTGTTGGTCAGAATGACTTTCTAAAGTGTGAACAGCATTTGTGTATCTCATCACTGGCGGTTGTTATCAGCGTTCTTCTCCATGAGTGATTCATAATATGCTTGACAAAATACCCAAGGTATCAAAAATTTGACTATAAAAGTCATTATTTGGCGTACGCTGCGAAAACTATTGATGATACATAAAATAATGTACACCATGTTAAAAAAACTCATAATTACCCGCAAAAAAGTCCGGGAAGCTATATGTCTAATTATTATAGTTAAGTCACAATAACCGGTTTTTTTGTTCAAATTAGTCAATCAAAACACTGGTAGAATCGAAATTTTGTACACAGGAATATTTAGAGAAACCCTTAGCTTAGCCGGGGCGAATCACTAGTTCTATATAAACTGAGACATAGTACAACGCATAGGTACATTACTACATTAGAATAATTTGATATCGGATATTTTAGAATGAAAGAATAATGTGATTAAGTGCTTACATGAATGCAACACATTAAAGACAATGCGTACGATGACTAATTGAAATGCAAATTATCCAACTAACCAACCAACAACCTACTCATGTTTCAATGGAATAAAACAACTCTATTTATATCTCTGAAGTTTTCTCCCAAAACACAAATTTCACGGAAAATGTAAGGCAAAACCTGTAGACCGCGTGAGTGCCCATCTTCTTATTTCTTTATTGTGCTTCAGCCTACGCAAGTATTTGACCGCGACCTCAACTGATGGAAACGACGTTGTGGCCGAAGGTGTAGCACGGTTACCTAGTAAATATCTATTCCCTTCTGACTAGAATAGACCAATTGTACCTATTGTTCAGGAAACAATGATGACGGCAATGAGTTTAAATATTTTGCATCTACCTATACTTATAATAAAGCAATAAGTACGAAAAAGTCTGTACAAAGAAGGTAAATAAAAAAAGCTGCTGAACAAGAAAATAATATATTTTCAAATCGTGTCTGCCTGTTTGTCTGTTTGTTTCTATGTATGTTTGTTCACGCATCACGTAAAAACCGGTTGCGATGCAGTTTTCACAGTTATGATACCTTAGGTTATGACTTAAAAACTGGGGTACTTTGTATCTCCAATTAGTAGAAGCCGAGAAATCGATAAAAATATTTTCGACAGCTGAACGAATATTGAAGATATGTAGTACGATTGTACTTCATAGGTACTGTTGGTCCTGGAATAATACGTATGGGCTAGTTTTAAATGCAATGACCAGGCAGGGAAAGCCGCGGGCACAGATTGTGATATAATAAATGTAGATGCAACTTTAATTGTGCGTAAGGGAAGCATTACACTTTAAAGGATAGCGTTTCACCGAAATTCTGGAGGTTCAATTGTCGTATTCTCAAGTAATTTACTCATAAGTTTATTCTGGCATAAAACCGAATATTCCCAGTTTATATGAAAATTCACAGCTGGTATTTAAGGAAACGAAACATGTTCACCACTCCACACGTCACTCCAGGATAAAAAAAACCGAAAGGGCGGAAGAGAACATAAGTAATTTATGAGACAGAGCAAACCCAACTCCTTACTTGCGAGAGTACTTTAGGGACGCGACAGCTGTGGAAACAATCTGCTAAGGAAGAATATGGTTTTCGCTTCGTTTATTCTAAGCTTGAGCTGTGGGTCTGAGGAACAGTTTAAATTAATACACTGTTGATTCGTGCCCACCGTCAATGCAACTTGATCGAAATGTTGAAGTTAGACAATATGTTATATTGATATTAATTAGTGCACGAACAGACCCAACATGATTTAATGCGTAGTCAGAAATATTGATGAGTATTTATTTAAGCCTGAACTAAACCGATATATTAATCAATGGCTTATTAATAAACACCATATATGTAGGATAATTATTTTTACGCACTATTTCCTTTTATACTTACCATCTGTATTATAATGAAATACATATTTTTTTTAATGAGCGACGTATGAAATGTCTATATGATCTTTCTTTATGATTTTAATTGATTCGTTCTCATACAACCTAAGAATAATCTAAAGAAGTTTTTTAATAATCCGATTTTATACCCTACATGTTTATTAATAACTTTAACTATTTAAAAATGATAGATTCAAAATATTGCCTAGATCAAATGTGAAATGATACATATGTACTTACACTAAAGATATAAAACATACCTGTTTGTTGTTTTGTGTTTGTTTGGGTCAAATTTAGCAATTAAATTTTTACCCATTTCCTGTTGACCTTTTGTTCTGATGACAAAGAACTAAGTAAATCCAGTATCATTATAATCCAAGATGGTCGCTGCTAAAAAAGGCGGATTACTAATTAATTTTCAATCCCCTCAATATGTGTATCAAATGAAAGGGCTTGCCAAGTAGAACACAGTAAAATTTAGAAATTACTAAATACAAATAAAAACACGGAAATTATTTAGGCAAAAACAATATTGAAAGATAAACGGTTTTATTGTAAAGAAGATAATGAACTAAAACCTAACAAATACAAAGAAGTGGAGGGTAGAGTAATAGAAATTCGACTCGCTCCACTATTTCATTTTATGTTTTAGCTTGTAGTACAGTTATCTTCTTTATAAACCGTTTATATTTTTAATAAAACCGTTTAACTTGAAAATATTTTTACTTATTTTTTAACGCTAAGTAGAAATCTGTCTCAGAAAGATCAGTAGGTACAAGATAAAGTAGATTAACCCATTTACTTGATTCAAGTTAAAACTGCTTTGTTTTTATTTATTATTTTAGTCGTTCTTAACCCCGGAACTCGAAAAGATAGGGTCTTAAAAGTTTAGGGTGTGTATCCGTGTATCTGTCTGTGCCATCGTAGCTCCAAAACGAATCAACCGATTTTGATGCGGTTTTTTCTTTTTCGAAGCTGATGTTATCAACATGGTTCTTAGCTACAATGGGAGGATCGGGATCGTGTCTCTGAAACAAATGGACCTATTTTGAAACGGTGTTATTTTCTGTTTGAAAGCTGATGTGACCGAAATGGTTTTTAGATAAAATGGCGCATGGGGGGTGGGGTTGGATGTTATATATATTTTTAATTGGGCTTTTCACTACGTTCTCTAGACGTCCTACGGACTAGTTTTTAATCCTAATCCATTCCCCAGCAGACTCCGAAACCGAGGCACCTCAAGACGACACTACCATGGACATCTCCTCGCGTCGCTTCCGGGCCGAGTTCCTCCAAGAATGGCACGGGTCACCGGACGCCCCGTACTTCGACCCTAGCACTCCAAGGAACATCACTGGACTGGTAGGGCACCCAGTCAGATTGCTGTGCAGGGTGAAGAATTTGCAGAACAGAACTGTGAGTGTAAATCTGTTTAGCTTTTTGTTAACCGTTGGGCCGAGGTGGATTTTGTTTGCAATACGCCTACAAACAAAATTTTGGGTAAGACTGGACGGAGAAAATGGTTTCGAAGGGATTCTGTTTCAGGAAAGTTTCCCACCCACTTTTGTCATCCGCATACTCCAAGTTTAATCCTATTTCGAATTATACTGATAAATTTATTCAACGCCTTGTTAGCAAGGGGTTAAGAGCTCAGACAAAGTAAATCAAAGAAACAAATAGTGATGGTCAATTATTAACTATTAAAAATGGTAAAAAATATATGTATTCATTTTAACATATCCGTTCAGTTTCAATCAGGAACTGGCCAAAAGCGCCAATACTATTGAGTGACTATTGAAGAACATTTTGGAGCTGATGCTGCAGGACGTCGGGCTTCTTCAAGAGGGTTTGAGTTTCTATATATTGTTTAGCTGGCCGGCTAGGGACATGTAGGAACTGACGCCCAAAGCAGAATGCTCTTAGGATATTGGTATGTCCATCGCTATTCATTACACACACAAAACACAAATCTTCAGAAACACTCGGTGCGATCACCGACAGAACGAATAGAGGCAGAACTGCGTTTAGTGTGGGATCCCGGACCCGCGGTTATCCGCATATCATACAATATCTGTTGTGTAGTACACTTAGTACACAACTTGCAACTACGAGGTATAATAATAAAATAATAAGCATATTTTTATTTTATATGAAGTATCTTAAATTTTTATAGCTATTTTCTTTACTAGCTGTGCCCGCGGCTTCGCTCGCGTGGTCATTTCTCTAGGATAAAAGTACTCTATATGCTATTCCAAGACCTAAAATAAACATTTGATCAAAATTCCTTCAGCCGTTAAAAAGTTTTTTATCGATTGCTCGGCATCTAATCATTGGATTACGATACCAAGTACCCCAGATCTTGGTCAAACCCTAAGCTATCCAACACTGAAAATTGCATCGCTATCGGTCTAATAGTTTTCACGTGATGCTCGAACAAACATACAGACAAACAAACAGCCAGACACGAATTTAAAAATGTTTTATTCTTGTTCAGTAGCTCAGTCCAATTTTTTAAAATTATCTTTTATGTACAGACTTTTACGTTATTATTGCCTATAGCTGTGCCCGCAGCGTTGCTCGCGTGGAAGTTTTTCTGGGATATAATGATCCTTTGAGTTATTCCAGTACAAAAGTACCAATATAGGTACCTACCTACCTGTGTTAACAACCTTCAGCGGCGATCCGACATGGTCGTGGTAGGTTAGAAGACGAAGACGCGAGCGAAGCGTAGCTCGCTATAAAGCGCCATTATAGCTAAGAACAATCTTGTTTACCTCAGCTTTGAAACAAAAACCCGCAGTTAAATTGGTCCATTCGGTTTGAAAGATACGATTCTCACCCCCCCTTTTTTCACCTCCTCCCCCTCTCCCATATAGCAAAGAAACAAATGAACCATCTCGATCACATCCGTTTTAAAACATAAAAAACTGCATCAAATTTGTTCCATTCATTTGGGAGCTACAAACTTCACCATATCCCCCCCCAATTATAGCTAAGACAAATCTTGTTTACCTCAGCTTTCAAACAAAAAAACCGCATCAAAATCGGTCCATTCGTTTGGGAGCTTTTTTTATGAGGATGCCACAAAAATACACACCCTTTTCTCACCTCACCCCTCTTTTCTCACCTCAACCCTCTTTTCTCACCTCCCCCTATCCCTCTCATTCCCTATATATCTAAGAACCATCTCGACCACATCAGCTTTCAAACAAAAAAAGGCTACGATTCCACACACACACACACACACACACACACACACACACACACACACACACACACACACACAACCACACACACAAAATAAAAAAAATAATGTAAGCCGAATTCGAAAAGTTAACAGTTTTGAATTTAGCGGTACGCTTGGTTGCAGTGAATGTAATGTTTGCGTGTTTTAAGGTCAATCAGCGCCATCAGTTAAATTGGAGGCAGAACTTTGATTTGTTTGGTTTATGCGCTGGAGTTGTTGACCATCTCAATCACATTAGCTTGCAACCAAAAAAAAATAACGAAAACACACACACACACTCACACACATACAGTGATACACGCCCTAAACTTATAACACCCGTCTCTTTATTCGAGGGTTAAAAATGTAAAACAGTAAGCAGTTTGGTTCGGTCGCTAGAAGGCGCTTTTTATACGCTTTATATTAGCTTCACTTGTATGTTTGTATGACTGTATGTTTGTATGTTTGTATGTTTGTAACCGACTCCTTTGGACGCTATTTTGACCCACTTTAAACGGTCAGATTTCATTCAAATTTTGCACACCTGTCAAAGACCGTTGACAATGCAATAATTCGAAATAAAAAAAAATAATTAAAAGGAGAAAATAAATAATAGTTAAAAAAACCTAAAAAACACGATTTATATAGAAAAGCAAACTAAAAAATAGAAAATAAATTTTAATAGTGTAAATCAGAAAAAAATGTTTTTTTTTTAAATAGCGTGTTTTATTTAAAAATTACATTTAAATTACCATAACTTTGAATACCTATCCCGCAAGAACCCTATATTTTTTGGGTATAAAAAGAATCAATAATTTTAATACAAAATATGTACTTTGACTGTGCCAAGTCACATTAAACTCCGTCCAGTAGTTTCAGCGAAATATGTGTTCTTTTAAATAACTTTCAACCCATATCCTGCGGGAACTCATGCATTTTTCGGGATAAAAAGTATTATAAATGTTAATCCATAACATAAGCTATTATTGTGCCAACTTGCATGAAAATCCGTTCTGTAGTTTCAGTGTGATGCGTGTTCAAAGAGACAGACAGACAGACAGACAGACAATTTAAAAAAAAAACCTTTTTGCACTCTATATCGATTTTGAAGTTTAGCTCAATTATAATTTACAAAAAATATTTAATGTACTGATTTAGCCCAGTTACAGTTTTATTATAGTATAAATAGATAACAGTAACATTTTCGGTAGAGGTATTATGTAAGATTCCGCCTGGGGAAGTACCACACCTTTGTCAGATATTCAACCGCCAAGCAGTAGCGTGTATATGTTACAGGTTAATTAAAGCGTGGGTCAAACCGCATGCAGCGCAGTGCAGCGCAGCACAGTGCAGCGCAGCACAGCACTGCGTAGCTTATGACGTTGTAATGTAGAGAATATTATGGGAAATGACACACCAAACGCACGATGCTGTACAGCGCTGTGCATGAACGCGCGTCACCGCATATCAAGCCACGCAGAGACTAACCGAATGCGTGAACGCAGCAGGTGGACTTGCACGGTCTGCCCCCCGATTCAGAATCTTTCGATAGCGAACCAAATCGATTCAATTTGATATTGTGAATAAAAAATGTATTGAATTGAACGATTTCAAACCGAACCCACGTAATAAATAATACCATATCGATCGACAACTGAGTTATTGAAAGGTTTCTGAATCTGGGGGCTGGCAACGTCGCACGCTTTTCGTGCCATGATGACGTTGTATTATATGACTTTCTGTAGTTAATGTCACACCGCGGACAATTACGCGCGTCGACGTGCAGCGCTGCGCATCACCTTGCTGCACGAAAACGGTGATTTGTATTTTTTTTCATCAGATGAGATACTGCACAACCATCCTTCAGAATCAGAAAACAGAAATGCTGACGTTGTGCTCACTGTAATCCATTTAAAATGAAAATAGCAGATGTCCAGGAAGTTGTAGCGCAGAGCGTTACAGCACCGCACATCACGACAAACTGGCTGGTGTGACATCCTACGCAACGCGCTGCGCTGCAACGCTCTGCTCTGCAACGCACACGGATCCAGTTTGACCCACGCTTTATTGTAAGAACCATTAGATCACAACCTGATGCTAATTCGTAAAATTACAAACATACAAAAAATTATAAACGAACATGCAAGATCGAGTATTCTCAACCAATAAGTGCACAGTTTCACAATTTATCATAACTTATCTGTTTCGGTTTGAAGGGCCATGTTTCCAGCAAAATTACGTGGCATTGAGACTAAAAAAAACAATGTCTCAGGGTGACGAGCGCAATGCAGTGCCTTGCAAAGATTTTGCAAATAAACTTCTGGGTAGCTATTTTATAATTGTTACCTTTGTGCTGGCGTGACGTGATAAAGCAAGCGACCTGATCGTCTTGTGCCCTCCGAAGTACGGAGCGATGGAAAATCGCACACAACTTAAAAGTCATTGGTGCAGCCGAGGACCAAACCCGGTAATGTTGTATTCTAATAAATCGCACAAGTAAACCACAACGATACGAGGGATCTTGGTGGAACGTATCACAAGAAAACAAAACTCTAGTGAGCTGTGATTTTAGACCTCTCATTACAACTCTCTCTCCCTCTCTCTCCGTCTCCATTCCTCTCCACCAATTTTAAAACATAAAAACCATTTTTTTTTTGTGATTCTTAAAATAATCTCATAAAAATGTTTAACTTAAATCTTTGTGCTCGTTTGAAAATCTCAGATGTCCTCTTAATATTCATAACATCTTTGTCACCATTTACATTCAGCTCAGACACAAAAATCTTTCCCAAAGCTATAACCAAAAGGATAATGTGCTACGAATAAACCATAAAATTGGCATGCTGCATTGGAATTGGCCCATTTATTCCGTAGCCTTACGTTAGAATAGGAAAAACAGTACCTCTTCTAGAGATGGCACTGGACTCACGCATAGCTATCGATATTCTAATCGATATATCGGTTGCTTTTGGTTTTCGTGTTCTGGCCTCTGGTGTCAGAGTTTGTCAGGCTGTCCGAGGGTCTTTTATATGGCTTAACGACTGCTAAAAATCAATAACATTATGGTTAAGTTTTAAATTGAATGTTAATGGTTTTTATTTCATTTGCTAATTGAATTATTGTTACCAATAGAATTGTTAGGTAGTCTTTTTAACTCAACAAGAGTTTTGGTACAATAATATGGATACTTCATCCAAACAAGCCGCACAAATTGTGGAATTGGTGCGGCAAGGCTTGTATCAATGAACGATTGCTATAAATTTAAATTAAAACAATTCTGCGGTTTCTAGAGTGTACAGTTTGTTTGTTCTTACAAAAAGAGACGTGGTACCGGCAGAACTCGAGTAACCACCAGTGATGACCGATTTATTGTGTCAACTTCCTTGCGAAATCGTTTCCTCACGTCATTTAATATCAACTGAGCCGAATGAAGTGCGTGGAGTAAACGTGAGTACACGAAAAATAAGAAGGAGAATAAAAAAAGGGGGCTATCACCCCTTTTAGACCATCAAATGGTCCAAAGTTGTCTGCAGCTCACAGACAAGCACGCTTAAGATTTGCGCATGAATACCTTAATTGGTCTAAAGAGCAAGGGGCCTCCGTGTTATTCACCGATGAGGTACCAGGAGGTGGTTTGTGAATGGTCTGGCTGGGGTGGCATATCTATGAACGGGCGAATGGAACTTGTGTTCATTGGCATGGTTCGTTAAAATAGTAACAGAAGAGGTTTGACGGCACATCGCTATATAACAGAGATTTTAGAAGATTACGTGGGATTCATAAGCGAAAATTTTACTCTAATGCAAGATAATGCCCGATCGCACGCCACTACACAAGTTTGTCAATATTTCGAAGCGGTTGGGATTCCTACTATGAATTGGCCAGCACGCAACCCGGACCTTAATCCGATTGAACACCTTTGGGATAGTTTAAAAAAAGCTGAATTTGTGAGAAATCCTGTGTCCACAACAGTGGCTGAAACGTTTTTTAACTTTGACCACAGATTAAGTCTATTGCTGTCTTTGTCATTTGTTTAGAGCCAGACAAAGGCAGCATTAGAATTAATCTTTTGTCAAAGTTAACAAACGTTTGAGAAACCCGAGGTAAAAATAGCAATTTCACAAGAATGGGACAATATTCCGCAAGACCGTTTAAAAAACGTGTGCTCAAACTTTTTTCACTAACATTCAACATAGTTTTTTTAAATTTTATTGTTGATAAGATTGTAAGCTCATTATATTTATCGCGCTCGTTAGAGACGAGCTCTTTTTTACAACCTCAACCGAACTGAATTCAATTAAAACTTGTAAACATATGGAAATATTTTGTAGCCAGAGCTGTATAAGAGCCAGGCTTGCGGCTCTTAAAAATAATTAATATTTGCAATGATATATGTGTCGTTGAACTCGTATTAACGTATTGGAATGCTCCTAGGTTCTAGATCTAGCTTAAATTTGAATAGAAATAGGACATTGCAGAATACTACTCAGGCAGTGTGTAATTTAGAATTTATATTTAGATAACAGTAAGTGTATATACTAAAAAGACATATTTAAAACCAAAATATGTCTTTAAGAAAGGATCTTATGTTTTCCAAAATACGCTCTGCAGAAACATTTGTCTGACATGTAAGACTATTGTAGATAATGCAGTGAATAGTTGAAATCAGACGTGCTAACGCTTATTTAATTATATACAACATTCCCATTCCACTGATGTCTTAAACATAATTTACCGAGCGACCGAAGCGAGTGAATCGTCTCTGCTTCAAGTTCAATCAATTTGCTTTCATGTGTCAGTTTGTTGGTACTTCTCTACAGGTCGTATTTTACAACCGATCTGGATGAAACTTGGTATACAGGTTTTACGACTTTATAGAATTTATTTGGTTACAGGTATTTTTGATTAAGGAGGTACTTCCTCCAAAAAGTGGCAACAAGAGGTCTCCTGCATATCTCCGCCTTATGATATCCGATTTCGATTGTTTTTTTTTTCATTTGAAAGTTAGTAACTTTAAGTTTGTCTCATAAAAAAATGGTGAAGATCTGATGAGGATCTTCGGTGTGATGAGCAGAATAGCACATTTTTTAGATTTCTACCAGTGAACTAGGTAGCGATTGATGAAACAAGGAGAAACCCGTAGTCCGGGAGCTTCAGGAGTTACTAAGCACCGTTTTAAACAGTGGGAGAAGTTCCGAGGCGTCGAGCAGGAGTTAGAAGTACTTTTCTTTAAAAAAAGGGGATAAAACTCTTTTAAAGAACTTCCGACCTATTTTTCTCTTGAGCCAGTCTATAAGTTGTTTTCGAGGTCATCTCAAATTGTCTCGCAAGAAGTCTTAACAAATTCCAGCCTCCTGAACAGACCAGGTTTCGCGGCGGCTATAGCACCAAAAACCACATACACACAATGAGGTAGGTTATACAATAAGTCTGAAGAGTATAACCAGCCCCTGTGTCCTTCTTTTGTGAACTATGAGAAGGCCTTTGACTCCTTTTAAACCTGGGTGGTTCTGGAGTTTTTGCAGCATTGTCAAGTGAACCAGCAATACATCGAAGTG
This sequence comes from Alsophila aescularia, assembly GCA_946251855.1. Taxonomy (NCBI): domain Eukaryota; kingdom Metazoa; phylum Arthropoda; class Insecta; order Lepidoptera; family Geometridae; genus Alsophila; species Alsophila aescularia. Next base: position 44,198,959 of record OX276383.1, on the reverse strand, counting down.
CTGAGGTTTCTGTATGACGCCGCGACTATGAATATCCAAGTACAAAACCAGCAGTCTAAACATATCAAACTGCGCAGGGGAGTGAGACAGGGAGATGTTATGTCCCTAAAACTGTTCACTAATGCCTTGGAAGATATGTTTAAGACGCTGGATTGGAAAGGACTGGGCATTAATATCAATGGCGAGAAAATCTCACATTAATATTTGCCGATGACATAGTCTTAATAATAACCTGATAATGATAATTTTTAACGATCTTGTTGACCTGGAACCGATTGCAGTCAATGGTACATCTTGAAGTTGTCCAAAAATATGTTTACCTTGGGCAATTATTGCAATTAGGTGAGAACAACTTTTAGAAGGAAGACAATAGAAGAATTTATCTGAGTTGGGCAGCATTCGGCTAGTTTCGTCAGATTTTCTCGTCGTCTATACCACAGTGCCTGAAGGCAAAAGTCTTCAATCAGTGCCCAGTCATGACATACGGAGCCGAAACGTGGACTCTCACGATCAAACTAGTCCACAAATTTAAGGTCGCTCAGCGAGCTATGGAGAGAGCTAGGAGTTTCTCTGAAGAAAAAGATTCGTAATGAAGATATCCGACACAGAACCAAGGTAACCGACATAGCTCTGAGGATAAGCAAACTGAAATGGCAGTGGGCTGGTCACATTTCCCGAATAACCAATAACCACTGGTGTAGATAGAAGAGTTCATAAGTGGAGACCACGTTTAGGCGTTTGTAGGACGCCCTGTGGCCAGGTAGAGTGACGACCTACTTACCTAGTTTTACGAATAAGTCAGTAAAAACGAAAGAGTAACGCTGTTCTGAAATGCAACGCGACTTCACAGAGAGGAGGTGGATTGTGTGATGTGACCAAAATTAAGATAGGCCCAACAAAATAAATGCTTTGTACCATTGAAGAACATAACGACCACAAAACGGGCGGAAGCGGCAATAAATTACAAACAATAAATTAATGTAATTCAACCCAAAAGTTCTCCAGTTCTCAGCGTTTTTAATCAACAGTTCCGTAACTTCTGACTATAAATTTTCTACGATCTGAAAAGGAATAAAAGATTTACACCCTAAAAACCAAATTTGCAGACACGTTTTTTCTCTTACCGTTTCCAATTTAGGGGCTTGCTGCTGTAAAATATTTAAAATTGTTGCGGACTTTTTCACATACCAAATTATATATGACATGTGTTTTTTTATTGTCTTTAGCTAGCTACTACCTTCAACGTCCGACTCGCTTATTTTGATTAAAAGAGGATTATATTATATTATCAGTACCGGTGTGATAGACCGGTGGCGAATGGCGAAAGTAAAGAATTACTCAATGCAAGTGGTAAGCATCTTGGAGAGAGAAGTAACTTAAGATCAAAGAAGCTTAAAATTAAGCAAAAAATGTCTTGAATTCCATAAAACCTTTCATGTATACATACACTTGACATTTATAATTAACAAGTGTTGTATAGAATACCATGGTACAAAAAAACGTCTTCAAATGTCTTAACTAACTAGATGAGCCCGCGGCTTTGCCGACGTAGACATTTTATTTAAAAGTAGCCCATTAGCCCATACGTGTTATTCCAGGACCAAAAGCACCTATAAAGTACAATACCTATATACTACATTTCTTCAAAATGTGTTCAGCCGTAAAATAGTTTTTATCGATTGTTCGGCATCTAATAATCGGATTAAAATACCAAGTGCCCCAGTTTTTAAGTCAAACCCTAAGGATAGCCAACAGTGAAAACCGCATCGCAATCGGTCCAGTAGTTTTTACGTGATGCGCGAATAAACATACAGACAAACAATCAAACAGACAGATACGATTTTTTAAATGTTATTTTCTTGTTCAGTAGCTTATTTTAAGTACCCTAGACATATTTGTTTATTATCTGCTTTGTACAGACTATTTCGTTGCTTTTTTTTTATTATTTTTTATTACGGACTAGGCCATCGTTTGACCACGATCTCACCTGATGAAAAGCGATGATGTGGTCGAAGGTGTAGCACGCTTGCCTAGTAGATACCTATTCACTCTTGACTTGAACACACCGAGGTTATAATTTACCGGAAACACTGACGAGGGCAGGGCATTCCACTCCTTTGCAGTTCTTATAATAAATGAAGAAGCGTAACGCTTCGTTCTTGTGCGAGGTATTTCAACCATGAAAGGGTGGCGCTTTTTTTTTATTGCTTTATTATAAATATAGATAAGTAAAAAAAACTTCTCATCCAATTTTGATACAATTTATACAGTAAGCCACACAGAAGGTGTCTTTTTTCACAAGTAAAAACAATCATCTAATTCGGTTCAGAAATCCCAAGATGTTAGTGAACATAAAAAAACAAATAGATTTTCTAAAAACTACTGAACCAATATTGATGAAGTTTTTTTTTTTTTTTTTTTTTTTTATATGGGACTACACTGAAAGTTTACCCTTTTGAATAAAACAACAACCATCCAAATCGGTATGGAAATCTTAGAGATTTGAGGCAATTGAAACACAAAATCAAATGGATTTACTAAAAAAACTATTAATTCTCGAAAAACTACAAAACCAATTTTGATACAATTTATATGGGACCACCTGGAGAGGCCCTTACAAACAAAAGAAGAATATTCAAAATCAGTCCGCAATTAAATAAATAAATATATTCGGAACAATACCACACCATTATCTAGCCCCAAACTAGGATACCCTGTACTATGGGCACTAGACAACGGATAAACATGCGAGTACGTAGATACGAATTTTACATCCATGACTCGGAAACAAACATTTCTGCTCATCACACAAATGAGTGCACCTTGCAGGATTCGAACCCGCGACCTTTTGATTTCGTACCTAGGGTATCTAGCCACCGACCAACCGGACCAATTGACGAAGAAATCGATGTACATACATAAAAAAAACATACATACTGTCGAACATATTACCGTCTCCTTTTGTGATGTCGATTAAAAATAGAAAAATTGTAACTCCACTCAAGAGTTACATTGTGTAAAACCTAACTGCCAATGTGTTATCATGATTAAATGACCTGATCGCCAAACTTTTAATTCTTTTAGGGTAACCATGGCGCTTTTTCACCTCGATATCGCTATAAACTCAAGTGTGATTCAGCTCAGGATATGAACTATAATCTATATGATTCACCTACCTACTAAATTTCATTAGATCGGATCAGTCAGCGCAACAGTTGAAAAGTTATCATCTAACACAAATAGTAGGTACATATAAAAACACCTTTTCGTCGCAAGTTGAAAAACTCGCTTTTTGGTCAATAAAAACACCGAACAATATTTCCTCTCGCCGTCTACAATTCAAAGCTCCCTGCGACCAAACCCGTTCATTCTTCTTTATAAAAAATGAAGATATTTTATTCGTGCGCCATAAATCGGCCATGTTTACCAGGCGGAGGTAAAATAAGTGTTATAGATACTAAAGATTTTTATGATTAGCCGTGTCGAGAGATCGTTTTACCTCAAAGTGCGTACTTTCCCTTCTATTGATAATACGTTGTATATAAACCGGGCGAGGATCCATTACAAGGCGTCTTCAACGAAAGCTTGATGCTTCGGGATTTTGTTCCTGATATTGATGGACTTTGTGTTTGTTAGATTCTGAAAGGTGGATGTATGTACGGATATAATGGATCTGTGAAATTTTACGCCTCCTTTAAAGCCATTCTAATTCGTTAATGAAGCTTCTAATTACGGATTTGCTAGGCAGGACAATGATTGATATTGTTATGTTAAAAAAACAAAGGTCTGCAAATGTCTCTGTTTCATATAATTTATTATTATTCTTTAATTTAATATATTATTATTTATCTAAATTGTGTGTTTCGATCATAAAATATGCATTATATATATATCATTACTCTCAATGTGGATAAAACCTTCTTTTTTTTTATTCACTGTCTAATAATTATTTATCACTGGTAGGCCATACGTACTTAGGTGTTCTGTGCAATAGGTCAGCGTCATGTTTGGATTTAACTCCACCTACTTCTAAATGTTCTGCATTAGAAAGAGTAACTACGATAAAATCGTACTTGGGGATCATCATTGATGGCAGACTGAATTTTGCGTAAGCTTATAGCAGTTTTTAAAACAATACGGGACAGAGCAGAGTGGAATGTCATTAAACTATTATATCACTCTCTGTGTCCATCATTGGCTATTGTATAACTTCGTGGTGAGGTACTAGCAAAACCCATATGTTACCCCTGGAAAGAGCGACAAGAGATTAAAACCAATAATTCAGATATCCTACAGCTATACTATACAAATAATGCTCAATCCTAACAACTATAAAATTATTTGTCCAACAGTCGGTTCTACTTCCCCGAATATCACCAAACACGAGTTTCACATAATGTATGTGTCGTGATTCCGTTAAACACTGCAAAAAACCCGCACAAAATTCACAGTTCTCGGACCTTGCCTTTATAATAAAATAATTAAATGTAACAATATCCACCATTTGACTGCGTTTAAAGTTAAAAAAAACAGCAGTTTTTTGTTTTTTATCCATGGTTTAATCTTCTAACACTGTTGTCAGTTCTCTTGTTCCAAACTAAACTATACTAAATTTAAGTTTAGTTCTATCAAATAGATTCTCTTGTTACAAATTAGACTAATCTAGACCAAATTTAGCTTTCCGATGCACCCCTTCCTCGGCTGAACATAGGGAGTGGGGTTCCTCCCCAAATGGTCCCCCTGCAAATCCTTATTTCTTTCGCGCTGATGTTCACATTTAATTGTAATTATTAAATAAGTAGCTTTGAAGAATCTTTAATTAAACTTAGTTTTAGTTTAGTATATTGAGTTGAACAAGAGAATTGACACAACTGTCACCCGTTGTCACCCTTTACTAAACCTTTGAGAATTTTGAGATACTATCTAGCGCTTTATGGCCATCCCCAAAACCATCTTGATCGGCAGTTAAAGCGACGTCACATGAAACTGCTGTTGGTAAACTACACTAAATATTTTAAAAGTAGCAAGCAATGTCTAATAATAATAAAAGCTACAAGTGCCACTTGGAACTTCGCAACAGATAAAAGAGTTTGGAACAGGCTATTAGAGAGTTAACGTTTATTTGTGAAGGTACTGAAGTGTGCTGAAATCGAAGTTTAGGCAGATTTTCGCCATATGAGCTCCGAAAATCATTTTATGGGAACAAAATCATAGTTGAAACTTGTATAATCGACTAAATAGCTCCTCAATAGTGCTTTGCCAAGCTTGCTGATATGAATAAGATGAAACTCAAAACACGAACAGGTACACGAAAGTATTAAAAAATAATTGGATTTAAATATGGTAATATATTCGAGAAAATGTACCAGATTATTCGTATAAAAAATGACCTACATTATTGACAGACATTATTTATTTGAAATAGGTGGGTGTTTTTCTTTTTCCATGACGAGAAATGGCTTGCGCCCAAGACAGCATGAATTTCGTATTTGAAGATGTCCATTGTGTTAACGTCTTCTTCAATAAGATTATTTTGTATTATCTCACTATAATCTACCTATCATTACTAATCTAATTTAATAAAAACAATAACAGATTCAAACTCCAATAAAATGCAAATTCACTAATTTCGATTCTGTTGGACAAAAATTAGCTCAAAGCAATACTAAGCGCGTCATTCCAGATCATTAATTCACTTGACCTACTAAATTCGCCATTTCAGTTTTCATGATAATCGGCACTAATATCGGCATTTGAAATAACATATTCGTTAAGATACTATCCCATAATAATAAAGGCATAATAATTTAGCCTTTAAAGTGCTTTGCGCCCTCTTTTTTTTCACTTGCCCACACCCGCCAAACTAACTTCTAAGCAAAAGATTAAAGGATCCTAATATTGTATAGACATTAGTGCCGTTCAATCAGTTAGTGGCGTCCATAAGACTGCATTTCCACAGATGAAGAGCGAACATTAAATAAAAAAATGAGAAGAAGTTCTAAGAATGCAAATGATAGATGAGATGCTAATGAGATGGAAGCGAGGATTGAAGAGTTTAAGCTCAGTGCGGATTGTAAGATTCAATTCGTTTTTATGGATAAAGTGGAACCTTGGAGCTACAGTTCCATGACGGATTTGTTTCTTTGACAGGTCAATAAAGAACTAGGAATAGGAGCTAAAAGTTTATCTTATAGCCAATTAGTTATGTTTCTCATATTTCCGGAAAGAAACATTCTTCGATGGCAAAATAATTATGCTATAAACTATACACATAGTTACTTGCTTCTAAAATTGAGATTGATAGCAACTATGAAAGTTTATCGCTCTACACGATACTATTTAGGTAATAATGATGATTGGAATCCACAACTGGGTATAGATATATCAAATTAAGCTGATTGTTTCGATTCAGTTCCAGTGTCACCCTGAGTTAACCTGCATTTTTTACCATTTCGTCGTCCTATCTCGCCTACGCTTGCAGGATAATTGTATAAATCATGATGTGTTAGGAATTATCATTATGAACTGGATACCTACCATATGGGTATTAAATCTGTTATGAGTTCCCGATATTTCGGGAACGTTGCAGGCGCCATGATCACGCAAACTGATGTTCCGATGTTCAAAACAAATAACGGGCTTTTCATTAAGAGCACTCGAACTTTAAAATTAAGTAAAAAAAACAGTTTACCTGATATGCTACAATTGACTTTATATATTAACATTATGTTCAGAATATAATTTCGGGCAAATTGCCACCGTGCCTCTGCTGTAGGTGGCGCATCCTAATGGACCAATTTTGGATAACAATTTTTTATTTCTTTTTGTAATCATTTGACCACGATCTCACCTGATGAAAAGCGATGATGTGGTCGAAAGTGTAGCACATTTGCCTAGTAGATATCTATTCACTCTTGACTTGAACACACCAGAGTTATATTTTACCGAAAACACTGACGAGGGCAGGGCAATCCACTCCTTAGAATTTCTTATAATAAATGAAGAAGCTTAACGCTTCGTTCTTGTGCGAGGTATTTCAACCCTAAAACGATAGCGCTTTGCCGATCGTTTAGTCGTACGGTAAGAGAAAGGTGATGGGGAAATCAGAATGTGCAGTTCTTGTGCACACTCTCCATAGTGCAATCTGTAGAATACCGACAGGCTTGCGACCTCACGTCGATGCGCCATTCTTTGAAGCTCATTCTTTACCAGGGTGTCATCTCCAATGAGCTTCATAGCACGTCTCTCAATTGAATCCAAAGCCTCAAGCTGATACTTGGCAGAACCATCCCAGAGGTGGCAGCAGTACTCCATACAAGATCGGACCTGTGCTTGGTAAAGATTCAAAAGCTGTCCCGGTGTGAAGTACCGCCTAACCTTAGACAAAATACCAAGTTTCTTTGCAGCTACCTTGGCTTTGGATTCAATTTAAAACCCAAAATTCAGGTTCGATGTGAGTTCGACACCCAGAAGCTCCAGATGGTCGCCTAATGGTATTGTTACACTACGGAAAGACGGAAATCGGTTAAGAGGACTCTTTTTAGCAAAGAACAAACACTCCTCATTTCACGCTCAGTGTTATATCGTAAGAGATAACAAGTATCACGGTCTAACTACTTCGTGCCTTTGAGTTAGTTACAAGTTTAATTCGCATCTCATTCTCTATGTAAACTCCAGCGCTGGTCATGTAATTTCCGTTTAATTTCAATATATTTTTAATATTCAGGTATCATGGGTGCGACATCGCGACATTCACCTGCTGACCGTGGGGCGTTACACGTACACGTCGGACCAGCGCTTCGAGGCGCAGCACAAGCCGCGCTCCGAGGAGTGGGCGCTGCGCATACGCAGCCCACAGCGCCGCGACTCCGGGCAGTACGAGTGTCAGATCTCCACCACGCCGCCTATCGGACACGCTGTGTTCCTTAATATCGTAGGTGAGTGTATCCTTCAAGTCTAATTCAAACTCCCATCATTAACATCGTTTATTATAAGTGTATCCCACAAGTTTAGTTCAAACTCATAGTACTTATTTAAGATTTTCATAGATAGCATGACACGCTCCTCTAAAACCAAATCAAGTATAAACTTATCAATAGCAGCATAACAGAACAAATTTAAGCATTTTTTTGGTTTTTTTTTCATCTGAATCTTTTAAAAATATATTATTATAAAAAAAACGACTGCGAAAACAAAACTATAAAGAGGCAAACAAGCAACAGATTCTTGATTTTGAAATATATGATGCCATGAGGTGAGGAGAAATATATGATGCCATGAGGTGAGGAGAAATATATGATGCCATGAGGTGAGGAGAAATATATGATGCCATGAGGTGAGGAGAAATATATGATGCCATGAGGTGAGGAGAAATATATGATGCCATGAGGTGAGGAGAAATATATGATGCCATGAGGTGAGGAGTAGCTCGCCAGGTCTAGCAGCTCTATTTGATCCCGTCAAAGGAGTAATGAAATGAGTGATGCCTCCGACTGTGTTTTATATTTCAAAATCAAGAATCTAAAGCTTTTTTTGCCTCATTTTAGTTTTGTATGTAGTCGGATCTTTGATAAAAAAACAACTTTGTAGTTTCCCTTATATATTTTTGGAATGGAATTTAAACTTCTTAATTTTGATACTTCACTCGATAGATATTGGTAATTTTTTTAATCCGCCATATTAGTTTTGTAATGATGATGATAATGATGATTGTAATGAGATGTAAGCCGCCATATTAGTTTTTTTGACACTTCATTAGGTCCTGTCAGTCTCGTGATTATGACGAATCCAATGATACCTCTTTAACAAAATCCATTACGCTGTTTAGACCAGAAACATAACGCTCCGCAGTCGGGTAAAAATATGTAGTTTTTCTAGCGTCTTACACCAATAGCAGATTTTCTTTTAAATATCAGTTAATTTTTAGATAATTTTTAGTCTCTGCATGCAAACATATAAATATAAATATTTTACTACTAGCTGCGCCCGGCGGTTTCACCCATGTGAGGGATGATTATGATGATGATGATGAAAAGTATCCTATGTGTTATGCCAGTGTAGAAGCTATCACCATTACAAATTTCATCAAAATACGTTCATCCGTTTGAGCGTAAAGGATAACACCCGATATATTAAGCTATCGCTATTCCAAATTTCATCAAAATCCGTTCAGCCGTTATCGTGTGAAAGCTTCTCAAACAACAAACAAACAATGTTTCACTTTTATATATTGGTATGGATAAGTTGTCCAAATGTTTTGTACACTTTTTGGTGACGTAATAAATTATTACTTATTTATCAATTCATAAATATAGGTGTCAGTTTATTGTAGTCAGTTAGTGTAGGGGCGAGTCAGTTTATTGTAGTTAAGATCTCTATTTATATTAGCTAGCTAGCTTTCCCGCCCCTGACTTTGTCCGCGCGGACTACTGTTTATCGCGAAAAAGAGCATCCTATGTTCTTCTAGGACAAAAGTAGGTATAGCACCAATGATCTTGATGTTTATTGACATACTTGTTATTTCGTTTCAATGGCAACCGTTTCCTCAACATTTTTACAACAGCGTTTTATTAACATTTTTCCTGTTTTTCCAGTTTTCCTGTGGCCACTTACAATTTCCCGGGATAAAAAGTATCCTTTGTTTTATTCCAGGGTATACGCTATCTCCATTTCAAATTTCATCAAAATTCGTCCAGACTTTAACGCTTGAAAGCTCCCCAAACAAACAAATAAACAAATGAACAAACAAACAAAAAACAAACATACAAACAAACAAAAAACAAACATACAAACATACAAACAAACAACGTTTCACTTTTATATATTGGTATGGATATACCCTTACAGTCACCTTTCGGGACGTACTTTATCATTTAGAGTAACACGCATCGGCCAACATCTTGCTTGGCTAGAGAGCTTTCATCTAGAGAGTGCCATTTAGAGATTCAACTTTCAGGCTCTCATAACCGTTACTGCAGTTACTGCCAGCCACTATGCGTCGCTACACCTGGTCGCATAGCAGCCTATTCTATGCAAAGCACCTTTGTGTAGACTGGGGTGCGAAGCTGTGACTTTGCATAATGTAGGCCGTCTTACAGCCCACTAATCTGTAGGTACAGTGTGGTTCATTACACGCTTGCCCTTTTAATTAAACTTATTTTACTACGCGAACGTGAACCCATCCACATACGTAGAGTACCTAACCGTCCAAACTCACTTCAACACGTGCAAACCAATTCGCCAAACCACAAAAATCTTCAGACTTACCTATATGTCAGGAACATAAAACTAGCCTATTTAGTTTACTACAGGGAATCCGTCGATTTAGTTACGATTCAATTTTGGCTCCAAATAAATCGTGACTCGATTTCCACACTCCTTTGGGAGTGTTACCTGTCATCCTTCGTTTCGGTCAACTTTCCTAGATACATTTTAGTATTATTTAATACTAAAAATTTATATAATACTAAACATGTATCTAGGAAAGTTTACCAAAACGAAGACGATACGTTGTTTGGTATTTATGAAAAACTTCTCTCGACTCCCTACGGCTAAAGGCCCATAACTCATGTATTCGAGAACCTACAGAGAAGTATCATAATTTCTAAATACATATTTTTCGTACTACACTGTGATGGAAAACCGGTGCCCTAATAAGACCTCTGACACTGAGCCTTTAAGTAGTAGAAGATACAGAAAAAAGAAGAAGAAAATGAAGCAACATTTAACGAAATTCATAATTATTAATGGAAGAAAGAAATAAAAAAATTGTTCAATACTCACAAATATAATTACAATACTGAAAGTTTTTTTTTTTATTTCCGAATAGGCAATCGTTTGACCACGATCGCACCTGATGGTAAGCGATGATGTGGTCGAAGGTGTAGCACGCTTGCCTTACCTATTCACTCTTGACTTGAACACACCTGGGTTATAATTTACCGGAAACACTGACGAGAGTAGGGCATTCCACTCCTTTGCAGTTCTTATAATAAATTAATACGGTAACGGAAAGGTGATGGGGGAATCAGATTGTGCAGTTCTTGTGCACACTCTCCATAGTGTAATCTGTAGAATACCGACAGGCTTGCTACCTCATGTCGATCCGCCAGGCTTTGAAGCTGACTCTTTACTAGAGTGTCATCTCCAATGAGCCTAAAACCTAAAACTCCCCAAGCAAACAAACAAACAAACGTTTGCACTTTTATATATTGGTGAGGATATCACACGGTACAGTTTGCAAACTTTTATTTTATTTTTCTAATTTACCCCACAAAAGTGACGTCCCTGTTTAGGTCACAGAAATTCATAAGTGTACCAAGTTTTACCTTAATCGGTCCAGTAAATTCAGAGCAAATTGTACGTGACAGACAGACAGACACACGAGTGATCCTATAAGGGTTCTGCTTTGTTCTTTCGGACGTACGGAACCCCAAAAATAAAGTAACAAACGCGGTGATGGAAAGGTCTCAGCTCTATGTGTCGAAGGCACGCGGCATAAATGAATCCTATAGTATCATAGCCAATTTACACGTCTGCCAAGAAATCTTGCAAAGTCTACTACATAATACCAAAATGTTGATGCTTAGAACCAGAAACAGTGATATCCAGTGGCCCCGAGCTCTTCCTCCAGGCAGGATCTACCATCAACCTAACGTGTACGGTCCGACACACCCCGGAGCCGCCAACTGCCATCACTTGGACTCATGGAGAACAGGTAAATATAATATAATAATAATTTCAATGTGCCCCTCAATTTCAGGCCTGCGATGGTTTAAACCTCTTTTCACGATAAAAACGATTGTTCCCTTAGCAATCTTTTTCCCTTACCAATCTTGGTAAAACATAGCGTTCTGTTCTGACGAAATAACGTTAGGGTTAAAAATGCTGCCCATTATGCCTTGTTTAGTATATAATCGACTTCACAAAAGGAGGAAGTTCGTTCAATAGAAAATAAGCTAAGTCTCATGGTGGTTCTTTAATTTATTTAGTGAATACATGTAAATTTAAGGAGAGGAAAGACATTGTGGCTTCGTCTGTTGAACGGACTATTGAGTTATCATTTGTTGAGCTGGATCATCATATAATTGTATGTGTATACAGACCCCCACTGGCTGATTTCAATATAGTTGATAGAATCAGGCGTTACTTCTTAAATGTCCATTAAGCAATAAATTTCTAAATTTGTTTTTGTGCTTCAACTTAAAAAAACTTTTTAATCAGCCAACCAGAATCACTAGCACATCTGCGACCTGTTTAGACAAGGTTTTTTGCAACTGTGAACCTCGTAGCAGGACTATAAGTGATAAACTTAGCTCTGATCATAGTGGGCAAAGTGTTGTGTTTCAATGTAAATCAGGTAAAAACTCTCAGGAGTTTACTTACAGGCCTATTACTTGCAAGCGTTTGGAACGGTTTGCAGGTAACATTGATAATCAACTTAGTTACTTGCCGTTTGATGGGAATACTGATGACCTTTGCAATTCCTTGTTTAATATAATGGATAAAGAGTTTAACGATATATTTAAATTAAAAAAATGTAAGGGGGGCATAAGGGTGGGATTTGATGACTGGGCTACAACAGGTATTTACAAAAGTAGAAACAAATTATACGATTTATATTCTCAAAACAATATGAATGCTAATGACACGAAATTTGTTAAATGCTTAAAACGATATTCTAAGACATTTAAATCCATGTGTAATACCGCGAATCTCTTCATTTGAGTAGGAAAATTAAACAATCGGAAGATAAAATCAAAACAAAAATAAAATAGCGAAACCGGAAAAACTAAACCTCGTGACCGAAATTTTATCCTAAACATCGGCAATAAATTAATTTCCAAAGATCACGAAGTTGCCAATGCATTTAAAGATTTCTTTACAAAAAAAACAATAGTAACTACCTAGTCTTTAAAATCATCCTCAGTTGAAGCTTCTTGTATGCTCTCAAGTAACGTTGAAATGTGTGATGTTATATTTAAATTTAAACATATTAATGTTAATTCGATTGTTAAGACATTTAAATTGCTTAACATAAAAAATACAGAGGAAATATCTACTAAAATTTTAAGTTCCATTATTGGTATAATTGCTCCATACTTAGTAATTATATTTAATAATTGTGTTGATGAAGGAGTTTTTCCCGACATAGTGAAAAATAGTAAACTTATTCCTTTATACAAGTCTGGCAGTAAAAATGATCCGACTAACTACAGACCCATTTCTATACTTCCCGCTCTAAGTAAAATTTTTGAGAAAGTAATATTAAATCAGTTATTAACACACTTCAATCTCAACTGTCTGTTTCATAATGAACAATATGGCTTCACTAAAGGCCGTTCAACTACAGACGCAGGCACAGGGCTCTTAAAGCATATATTCGATGCTTGGGAGGAGTCACAGGACGCAATTGGCGTTTTCTGTGATTTATCCAAAGCATTTGACTGCGTTTGCCACGAAACATATTTTTTTAAATTGAATCATTACGGAGTTAATGGGAAAGCTCTCGATCTTTTATCCTCGTATCTTAGCAATAGAATCCAAAAAGTAGATGTATATGGTGCAAAGTCATCAGGATCTCTCATTACAATGGGAGTCCCACAGGGTTCAATAGTTGAGGCCATTCTTGCTCTTGGTTTACATTAACGATCTTCCTTTTTTCATAGAGAACTTATGTGATATTGTTTTGTTTGCAGACGATACTTCTCTAATTTTTAAGATTGACAGTACCTTGAATAATTTTGACGATGTTAACAAGGCAATCGCGCTAGTTCTTAGTTGGTTTACAACTAACAATTTAATGTTAAATTCTAAGAAAACTAAATGTATCAAATTTTCACTACCCAATGTCAGAGGGGTTCCTATGAATTCAAGTATTTTAATAAATAGTGAGCCTGTAGACCTTGTGCAGTCAACCACATTTTTGGGTATAACTGTAGATTCAAAATTACAGTGGGGTCCTCACATATCGTTGATAGCTGGTAGATTGAGCTCTGCAGCCTATGCCGTACGTAAAATTAGACAGTTTACTGATATAGCCACTGCAAGATTAGTATATTTTAGTTATTTTCACAGTATTATGTCATATGGCATTTTGCTGTGGGGTAAGGCCGCGGAAATTCAATCAATATTTGTGCTACAGAAGAGAGCAATTCGTTCCATTTACAATATGAAATCCCTAGATTCTCTTAAGGAACGTTTTAAAGAGATCAATATTCTTACAGTGGCTTGTCAATATATATATATATGAAAATATAATATATGTTCGGAAGAATATCAATACCTTTGTTAAAAATAGGAATGTTCATAATTTTAATACTAGAAATAAAAATAAACTAAAGGTGTCTGGTTTTCGGTAAAAGAAAGTTAGTGGTTCATATATGGGGAACTGTATGTGTATACGCTTTTTTAATAAGTTACCTGACGACATTGATCAATTACCAATGCATAGGTTTAAAACTTTTGTTAAAGTAAATCTCATAAAGAAAGCGTATTACAATGTAAATGATTATATTAATGACAGAAATGCATGGCCTGATCTCTCCAAGCTCCATGATAATAATAAGTGATAGCTTCGATGTTAACGTTAAGTGAATAAAATGTTCAAAGTACTTTGTGAGATGTCTCAAACATACCGTGAGATCACGTTGTTTTATACAACATAATTATCGAGTTAGAATTTTTTACCTTATTTTTTCCAGTATGATTGTTTTATGTTTGTGGGACATGTCATTGTCACTTTAACTTGTTATATTTGTAGTTTACATGTTTAGTTATAATTGTGACATCTGAAAAATATATAAAGAATGAACAAATATGGAAAAAATACATCCCCGTAGAGTTTCTTGGTGCTCTCTTCTCTAACGGACGTATTTCCGAAGCACCGGTAGAGTCAGAAGGGTATTTCCTTTTCCAGTGTGAGATTTAACTCTGTTGGCACATGAAAGGGAAATTTCCTTTTCAAACTCAAAGAATACTTAGTTTATCTAAATTTGGATTGATTTAATCTTTTTATAATATTTTATGTATTTATTTTTGTTCAAGAGATGTTAATTTTGACTTGTAAAAGTGCTATTATTTTTGCCTGTTTACAATAAAATACTTTGACTTTGGAGGCGGTTATATGTTCGACTGTATGTATGTTTTTTAATGTATGTATACCGATATCTCCGTATCAAAATTGGTATCAAAATTGGTTCGATAGTTTTTGAGAATAAATAGTTTTTTAGCAAGTCCATTTGATTTTGTTTTTATATTGCCTCAAATCTCTATGATTTCTAAACCGATTCGGATTGTTGTTATTTTATTCAAAACTTTCAGTGTAGTTCAGATATCTGTGGTGTAGTTCCATATAAATTTCATAACAATTAATTCTGTAGTTTAATTTTACTTACTAGCTTCCATGGTATTTTGTACAGCAATGGTTTTTATAACGTACTACGAAGCTCTTAGTTTCGTTTTACGACTTTTATTCCTCGGCAGTAGGTATGTATACAATAATACTCGTATTATCTTCAAGTCAAACATGCTGCACCTTCATCCACTAAACCATCATTTTATTATAACAATCAGTCAACATAATTCAAAATTTAAAAGAACTTTACAATCTTATCCATCACTAGATCACAAGGCCTTAAATTCATTTTAGCCTCCAACAAATATTTACCAACTTTTCAATTTAGTTAAGTAGATTTGACGCATTCAGAAATCAATAAAAGGCATTCTTTTCACGAAATTTAAAATTCAAACCATCCTTCATCTCGTTAACAGGGCAAGGTTACGCCCCAGACTAAAGTCAAACGAAAATGTACCGAAAACAAGACGGAATATATCATTTTCTTGAAATACTCTCTTTATTTTGAGACCCCTGGTGCCTCTGGTCTGAGAAATAACTTTCAGCCACTGTAGCTTTTGCACTCATAAGGTAATATTACAACAGCTGCGTAAAGATTTTTACTTGTTTATTTTGCAGTCCAAGTGGGAATTTAATTTAGAAAAGTTCTTAACTTTCCGTTGATTTTTTTAAGGAAAAATCGCCACTTCGACTGTTCTGTGTACTCTCGGAATTTGGTGACAAATCCGTGGGTGGCAGGATTAAGGGAATTAAATCCGGGGGCGGAATAGAGGGCTCAATTGTGAGTCAATCGATTTTACGGTTCAACATGATTACGCAACAAACAGGCCTATTAGACAAACAATTCCGTTTTAATGGTGTCAATAGGGAAGCTAAACTCGGTCGACTGCTGTATGGTGCGCTGTTTCGCGCTATTTTGACTCGTCTACGCGATTGGGTATCAATGCCGCTATTAAAATAACCCAATTAACAATTAGCCAACCATGTTCATAGCTTGAATGCCGCACTCATAATCGTAAATTATCGCTTATCAAGCATTAAATCGCTTGTTTTGTATGGATTTTGCGAATGCACTTGATTAACGTTAATGGATGATTATGAATGCAGCAGATAGTCCTATTCTTAAAGTTTATTTGATGCCCATAGGTGATAAACTTTGACTCAGCCCGCGGTGGGATATCCCTAGTGACTGAAAAGGGTCTGAAGAGCACCAGCCGACTGCTGGTTCAAAGAGCAAGGGGTGCAGATGCGGGAGTCTACACTTGTGGACCAAACAACGCACCTGCAGCTGCTACAAGAGTGCATGTACTGTCGGGTAAGAAACATATCTCAGGCTCATCAACGTTTCCTTTCCATGAGTGAGTGTATCGTCACTCCGTGTAACGGGAGGGTACCTTATACTACACTGGCCGAATCGCGTTCTCCTCTCAAAAACTGGAACGTCAAAACGTGTACCCAAACGGTTGTCTATTAGTCATTGGGCAGATATGACCGGCCTGGTATGCCTACTGCTACTTTAGCTTGCTTAACCGGTAGGTTAATATATTTGATACTCGGTCGGATCACATTTGCTAGTTCGTACCACATTATTCTACCAGCTGATATAATCAAAACCTAAATTCATTTTGAGTCAGTTGTTGGTGAAGAATTGATCAAATTCTATTGAATTCGCTCTGCCAGCAATTTCCTTTCAAGAACAAATTTTTAGAGCGACCATAATGCTTTCTTGTCGTGTGGGATAGTGCTAGCCTCTGCTATCAGAGTTTTTCAGGCCACTGATGGCCTCTGACATGGTTTAAGAAAGTGCTATTAAGGTGGAAAGATTCGCTTGTAACGCTTGTAAAGTTTTGGTGTTTTTTTTTTGTCGCCACAGCTCTTCAATACCTCTTCAGATAGCGCAAGGCAATTTTGCGCAAACTAGAAGACTTAACTCACATATTTAATGGAACATATCACATAAATAAGTGTAGCTACGAATACCAAGTAACTAAAAACACTATAAAAAACATGGATATTCTATTCAGTTCAGGTTCAGGTTTCTTAGCTTGCGCTAAATCAGCTTGCGCTATTTGAAGAAGTGTTAAGACCTGTGACGACAAAAAATCACCAAAAAAAAATGATTTTCACCTTTAATGTTGCACCTTAATCAATAACAGCTAGGATCAAACATGCCCTCCGAAGCACGGAGCGATTAACCACACATAACATAGAAAAGGAATTGGTGCGGAGCCCAGAACCGAATTCGGTATCGCTGGACTCTCGCTCGACTCCACCATTTTAAAATGTATGGATTCAACAGTAGCACTAACACATATTCTCGTTTTTTTTTAATTTATTATACTGTACCGGGAATTTCATTTAAATCGTAAAACTGTTTATATTTCATTCGAATTCCGTTCAGAATTTGAATGAATCTACCGTACTCATTTCATTTTAGTACGTGTTTTATTGATTCATCCTTATTGGAAAAAAATACATTCTTTTATGTACTCATTTCTCATTTTCCTTATTTTGATATATTGTAACGTTTCTTTAATTAAAAAACTCATCATCAAAGCATTTTGACGTATATTAATTTATCCAATGATTATGTAATCTTTTTCCTGTTATCGTCAATTTTAAATTGAGTCTTTCATTTAGTTCTTGTGTTCTCTTTGCTAGAACTGTACGATTTTGTTCAATAAATTATTTATTACAACTAGCTGCGCCTGCGGTTTCACCCGCGTGGATTGTGATGATGATGAAAAGTACTTTTGTTAATCCAGGATATAAGCTATCCTGGTACCAAATTTCATCCAAATCGATCAGCCGTTTGAGCGTGAAGGGTTAACAAAAATACACACACACTTCAAAAGATAGATACCGTTAATCGATATTTATGCATTTTACTAGCTGTGCCCACGGCTTTGCCCGCGTGGTCATTTCATTAAAAATTAGCCCATACGTGTTATTCCAGGACCAAAATTACAAAATACATATCTTAAAATTTTGTTCATCCTTCAATTAGAGTTTTATCGATTACTCGGCATCTAATCATCGGATTAATATATCAAATACCACAGTTTTTAAGTCAACCCCTACGCTATCCAACAGTGAAAACACACACCACATTACAATTGGACCAGTGCTTTTTACGTGATGCGAGAACAAACATACAGACAAACAGACCCACGATTTTTATAAAAATGTTCTATTCTTGTTCAGTAGCTAATTTTAGATATCCTAGACGTTTTTTTTTAATTACCTTCTTTGTACGGACTTTTTCGTTCATATTGCTTTATTATATGTATAGATGACTTTTCGTATAGACTGTCAGTTCTAATGTATGGAATTCTGCATCGCGCATACGAAGTTTTTTGCCCGATAAGAGTTTTCATTTTTAAAATTCTGAGCTCCGATTGGCCGTGTTTTGACAGTGGCTACACTTCTATGATAAATACTTTAATATATCCACTAGTGAGAGTTTTTTTATATCTGTTTTTTTTTATTTTATCTAATACAAATAAACATACAAAAATAAAATCTTTTCTCTTTATTATTATTAGTGTAGAAACATCAGTGCAAATGATTTGCAGAGATGTTTTATTTTCCCGATCTTTGCAAACAAGAAAAATGATTTAGTAGCAGTATCCACTAGTTCTCTGAATATTTTATGTACCATTTTCTTTTTTCATCTAAAGAGATCAAAAATGATTCAATCAGCCTGAAGGAATATTAACTATGCATTTTGTTACAGGTGAACACCCAGCAGCAATGCAGCAGGGCTGCGCAAAATCCACGCTAGACAAGACAGCTTCCATTCTATGCTGTCTTATATTTTTACTAGTGCTTAGGAATCCTTCCTTCAATCTTCAATTTGGTACTTGAAATATTTAAAATAATTTTGAACGAATCAGAATATCAACGGTATTTTAATGTTTAAATAGAATCTGGTTTATAAATGATGAATCTATTGCTTTTTATTATTAACATTAAATGATGGCCATGTTTGCGAATCATTGTTACAAATTTAGTTGAATTTGAGCGAAACCAAGAAATATTGGGAAACAAAAACCAATAGAAACCGTGAGGAATGCTATATTTTTGCATAATCATCGAAAGTGCTAAAAAAACCGACTGCGAACAAAACTAAGTAGAGGTAATGGTTACTAACCAAGTTTAACTCGTTATAAATCATATATAGTAATTGAAAATGAAAAATGATAAGAGAAACCTAAAAATAATTTTCAAATACCTATTCAATGATACCCTACTTAACATAATTCGTTGACTTTTCTTTTTATTTTTTCATAATATGGCGTCTGGTTGCCGACATATTGAATTTTGATTACTGTCATGTCGTTACTCAAATCGATTGACGTAAGAATGATCAAAATTGGCCCACGCATTGGGTCTCTGGAGCACCACAAAAGAACAAACATACTTACATACATACAAGCTGATAAATGCATTACCCTCCGCGCAGTCTGGTAAAAACAAGAGAATCTTTTATCAATATTTTAGGAAAAATAATGTATGCCAAGAAGAACGCCAAATACTCGTACCGTGCAAACTGCAAACGGATAATTTTACGACGTTCATGTTATCAATATTTTAAAATACTTTTACAAAAGTATCAGTTATTCTGATAAATTTTAAAGATAAAATCGGGACTTACTCACGTATAGTATTATCACGTATATATATACATATATATATATATATATATACGTGATATATGGTTGAAACTATAGTTGGAATAATCCAACTGCTTTAAGTGAGTAATTCCCGTTTCTATGATTCTGATAAGTTCATACATAAAGTGGATGCACATATAGTTCGTAAAACGCTAGAACAGGTATTGAAATGTTGATATTAAGTACATTATAAGATTTTGGTATGTGTGAAGTTGTAATTTTGATTGAAAAAGATTATTAATCATTTTTATTCATCGTATGATTTGTATGATCTATTTGTCTTATATTTCTCTTTTCTTAGGTACCTGTTTAACCTTAGATGAAAAAAATGGCTTATAATTTTGTTATTAAATTATGTGATAACAATTTATAATAATAAATACCAGCATGTCAGTGTCAATTAACATTCAAATTTTGTGTTAGTGGATTCTTGGACACGATAAACTATTTCTACCTATACATCGAAATTTACTTTTCGGCAACTTTACACATACATACATCACATTCGAATAGATAATATTGTAGCAACCTAAAACCATAAACTATTATTAGATACATTAATATATATTTTTTAATTGTAAATAGAATTTAACTCTCATGTATATATACTAATTGTAAATAGGTACCTACAATCAGAAGGTTTAAAAACAGACCCTTACACCGCCAAACAAATGAGTGAAACAGAAAATTACGGCTGCGTTTGCGTGAGTAGATAATTTGTGTTTTTTTTGTGGTTGATACACAATTTCATCACAAAAGACTGCTTTTTTTTCACTTTTCGTGAGAACTTTTCTGTATTAACACAATTAACAAGGACGATATCTTGCTGCGATATGGCGGCCGATTGGCATATAATGGTGTATGTGTGAGGCTTGCGCGTACGAGCACAGGGCATATCCTGGATGCTTCATTTTCGATCTGGCGGTGTCAAATTCGTCTTTTTTTATACATTCTTATCTACAATATTTTAGATACATACATGTAGGCCTTGTAAGTTAATAATAAGTCAGACCACAACACTTTTAATTATTGTATTTAGATGATAATTAAAAAACTTATAATTTCAACTACTTTTGCTTCTACATTACTTGATCGATACCAATATTTATGGAATAAACAAAAAAGCCATTTCGCTGGCCAATATCCAGTAATTAAATTCATTATTCCTTCATCATTTACGTAATTAAACTGTCAGTCAATGAGATTAAAATGTTATAATACGTAAATTCCTTCAGAGTATGTTGATTAAATTTTGTAATAAACTGCCAAATAATTTTATTATTGTTATTGTATTATTGTATAATGAAATATCGTACAATACAATGAGTTTGTAAATATTGACGTCAACGAAATAAACTTTGTGATAAATAATTTATTTGCATTATTTCTTACATATTTAAACTAGCTGTGCCCGCGACTAAGCCCATGTTGTCATTTGTCTGGGTATAAATTAACCTATATGTTGTTATTCCAGAACCAAAAGTACCTATGGAGTGCAATATATTTCATCACAATTCGTTCAGCCGTCAAATAGTTTTTTATCGATTGCTCGGCTTCTAATCATCTGATAGAGATATCAAATACACCAGTTTTAAATCAAGACCTAGGCTATCCAACAGTGAATAGTGTAAGGTCTTGGAATTGGTCCAGTAATATTAACGTTATGCGTGAAAACATCGACACAACTTTTGTAAATGCTATACTTTTGTTTATTATCTTATTTTTTAGACAAAGTATATTTTACATTACATTACGCAATTTTTGTGTTTGCATTTAGTGCACAACTGCAATGGTACCAAATTGTGGAGTCTTCGTGGTGCTTCAGGCGCAAGTGTGACGTCAAGTAGACAGACAAGTATCAACGAAGTGATGTTTTTTTTATGTTTATTCATGTTCTATTATATTCTCTTCTGCCTCCCCATTGCGAGAAAACTAACTCACTCTTGTAGGGAGTGACGTGGATATTGCCTCCGCTGCCACAGTCCGTGCGGTGTAGTTAGGTGGCCACTTTTGTTAACAGTGCTCTTGATGGAAGTGATGAAGAAGAAGATGAGCCTTTGCCGCGGTCACCTCCGCCACCGCAATCTGTGTGGCGTAGTAGGCAACCCTTTAACAGCTTAGCGGTGATATCTTCTTCGCCTTCCTTACTATCTTCATAGAGTGTGGCTGACAGGAATGATAGTCAAAATTCTAATTCTGATGTGTCATTAGAAAATACAAATCTTGTATAATATGACCTGTGTCCAAAAACCAAAGTTATTTAATGGTGTTCTGTGACTAAAAATTCGTAAAATTAAAGCTCACCGCGCAAATCCAGGCTCTTTACTTTCTCACAATTCAAATTCTATAGTACCCATCCAAATACCAATAATAAATGTTGGCTCTACATTTTTGGGAAAAACTTAGTCAATTTATAAATAACCTTTCCATGGTTTAGTCAAATCTCACGGGTTGCTCACCTATCTGTAGCACGTTGCTTTACTGAAGAGATAAAAATGTCACAACCATAAGCTACTCAAGCTTAGAACCACTTTCCCCTCTAGAATTTTACATGTTTTAAATAACTCTCTAGATCCGACATCCCTTACAACCCCTTACATCCTTAGTCCCTTACATCCCTTACAACTTGGAGTGACGACCCGCGAAAGGCGGCCGGCAAAAACTAATAATAAAATGAGAAGAGCCATAGAGAAGGCTCTGTGGCGTTCATTGGAAGAGGCCTATGTCCAGCAGTGGACGGATACAGGCTGATGATGATGACGATGATCCCTTACAAATAGAACAAAAAGAAACTGCATCCAAAATTCAAACTCTCCCAAATTTCTCTTTTACATCACATTCACATGCAGCTCAGTCTTCGTCCATATCTTACCGTATGGTAGAAAACAGGCTGAGTGAAGGTGACATAAAAGGTTCAGCAATGATTTTGTTTTCTACTCACACTATTGCACTAAATACTCCTGAAACCTTGTTGGCCTTAAATAATAAGCATCCACCTTCCGCAGCTAATGCCAATATGACTTTGCACTCAGACCGAGATGAGGATGCCTTAATGGCAACAAGTGAAGACGTATCGAATGCTATTGCATCTTTCCCTAATGGGTCAGTAGGCAGTATCGATGCTTTCTCACCTCAACACCTTAAAAACTTAATAAGTGGTGGTTGCGGTGAGATTAGGGACGCCCTTTTAATAGAAATAACAAGATTGGCAAATTTCATACTTTCTGGAAAATGAACCGCTTTTCCCCCACTGCTCAACTAAATTACTCAACTAGTTGAGCAGTTGAGCAGTAGAACATAGTTTGTATTACCAACAAATTTATGCTCACACCAACTTTTTACATATTTTATATGGGGCATATTTATGTGCACTCTTAAATAAGGATGGCAGCATAAGACCCATTGCTATTGGCACAGTTTATCGTCATCCTACAGTAAAGATTTGCTGTAAGTCAATAAGTGAATCCCTCTGTGCATACTTCCAACCAGTAAAGTTGGGATTCGGTTCCCGCGGTTGCTGTGAGGCGACGTTTCACGCTTTGAGAACTTTTATATGCCTTAATCGAGGCGATGTGCTATTGAAGGTGGATATTAAAAATGCCTTTAATTTAGACAATAGGGGTGCCCTTTTGACTGAGATAAAAGTAAAAAATCCTAGTTATACAAAGGTCAACCCTCAAAATTAATATACAAAAATCATCTCATATCTTTAGAAGTAGGTTGCTAACAAGGAGATCCATTTGGGCCTGCTATTTTCAGCTTCACTATACATTCAATCATAACAAAATTAGAATCAAAATTCAACGTGTGGTATCTGAACGATGGTACTTTAGGAGGCGGTGTAAACACAGTCGCGAATGTTTTCGAAAATTTAACAAGTCAATTATAAACAAATAACCAAAAAAAAACTAAATGTGAAACTTTTCAAATTCTATCATTTCAAAAAATGACACAATAGATGTTTTTCGAAAAATAGCTACAAATATTAAAATTTTGGAAAACAGTTCTTGTCGTATTTTAGGGGCTCGATGAACCATAACCAGAATACGTTAAAGAAAAATTCAAAATTTTCATTCTTTTCGACACGCCTACATAAAATTAATTCTCATAATGGCATCTATATATATATAATAAACCAATAATAACGAAAAAAACTTTACAAAGAAGATAATTATAAAAAATGGTTTAGGGTAAGTACTTAAAATAAGCTACTGAAAAAGTTTTTTTTTTTTTTGAAATCGTGTCTGTATGTTTATCTGTTTGTTTGTTTGTCTCTATGTTTGTTCGCACATCACGTAAAAACCACTAGACTGATTGCAATGTGGTTCGCTCTTGGATATCTTAGGGTTTGACTTAAAAACTGGGGTACTTGGTATCTTAATCCGATGATTAGATACCGAGCAATCGATAAAAAGCCAAAAATTAGTTCATTTCTACATTTCTTCAAAATTAGTTGAACTAATTTTGAAGAAATGTAGTATATTGTATTTTATAGGTAGTTTTGGTCCTGGAGTAACACGTGTGGGCTACTTTTAAATTAAATGACCACGCGGGCAAAGCCACGGCACTGCTAGTAGATATAATCCGCTATTGCCTTTTTGTCCCCAAATTTATGTATATCGTAAGATGTTGTCAACTTTGGAATCATACCTTACTTTTAAGTAGTGAATCTATTAAAATGTTGTCATTTAAATAGGTTCATTCATCAAACAACATTTTAATAGATTCACTCACCACCATCCTCAATATACCTTTCGATAATCACTCTTGGTACCAGGCCTCACTACCAATAAGATTCGGTGGTGTTGGCATACGTAAAATTTCTAATGTATCTCTACCAGCTTTCCTACCCTCAGTTTATAGTACACAAAAATTAATCGAAGCTATTTTATTACCCTGTATTAGAAATTACGAAATAAGTATTTTTACTGAGGCTAAGGACGCTTGGAATTGCTTGTTTAAATCAGCCTTTGCCCAAAGCACCTCTACTCCTTCCCAGAAGCAATGGGACGGGCTGCTCTGCGAAATTGAACCAAAAAAACTTCTTGATACGTCTATTTATTCTGCAGTGCTCTGCTGCTTGCCTCCTTCCTTTTTCACGTTCCTTCCTGTAACAAATTTACTAGAAAACCAGACATTCCGGTTAGCCGTTTCTCTGCGTCTGTGCGTTTTTTGCCAAATTAAACATCGTTGCCTATGCGGCGAAATGGTGGATCGGCTTGGCCATCACGGACTATCTTACAACAGAAGCGCAGGGTGGATTCCCTGAAACGCCAGTTTCAATGAAGTCATCCGTAGGCCTTTGTCAGTGCCGGCGTTCCGTAAATTTTAGAACCAAATGGCCTGATGCGGGACGACAGCAAGAGGCCTGATGGCGCCCCGTCTCATCTTCCAGAGACAACAATTCGGGCTGGCAGCACTGCAACCAAAACAGAAAACCTCAAGCGACGCAATTATCATATATAAATAAACTATTTATATAAACTTATTTTTCCTAAACAGATCATCAGATACATGGAATCGTAATCAGGGGTTAAGAATTATGTATGTTTGGGCGTTATAAGGTAAGATATCTATTAACCCAGTCCCAGTAGCCGGATTTAAAAAAAAACTACCACCGTATAGGAAACGCTTAGTAAAGCTATTGGTCTATGAAGACGTTAATGAAGGGAGATTTTCCGATCTCCCTGCAGCGCATTGACTCATCAACATATGCATTCTACCCATCCTAACTTACGGTGCTCAGACATGGTCGCTCACGTATTTGCAATAGTTTCTTATACATAAGTGTCTGCCAAATTGCAATGAAATTGACAGAAGTCACAATACAACTGCGATCAAAGACGGGCATTAAGGTCGTAGCAACAGGCTGAAATGGGATTAGGCGGGTCATGATAGCTGTATGCAAATATACTGGTGGGCAAAGCAAGCAACACATTGGGTGCGAAGACGAACGACGCGAAGCACCGAGGCCAGCCCAGAGAGAGTTGGCGTGCTGACCTAAACATGTACCAAGAGGGCTGTCTTGAGGTGGAACAGGAAAAAACACTTAGAAGGACACGACATGCACGATCGATAACAAACAGACGGTGCACAGTTTTACAATTTATCCCATTTCTACATGTAGACGGATTTAAAAAAACGACCGCCGTTAAATTGTGAATCTGACCCTGAGGTCAGTATTGTGTTGATAGAGTTACAAATTAAACAGTCATTCAATTGGAAATGACCTCGAGATCAATCTTAGCGACACATTGACCTCAAGGGCTAAAATTGAGCGTGAAAAAGTAAACGGGCTTCAGAACTCTCGCATCGCTGCGACCTTCTGGCTTTGCATTTTCAAATTGCACCTGGGCTAGAGCCGGACCTCATGTGAGTCAGGGTGCTTCGATTCCTGCCGCCCTGCTCATCTGCGACACTTCCGTTTCTCAAGCTTCTATTTAATTTGTTACTCTATGGTGACAAACACTAGACATATCAATCAGGATAAGGTTAACAATATAACTGGTAAATTGTAAAACTGTGCACTGAATGGTCACAATTTTACGTCGCTTAAAACTTTACGAATTGGAATCCAGTAAATTATTAACTAACAGTTTTAACAATTTCACCGGCGATAATACAAACCTTAGCATCATCACTCATAAGTTCCTATACGCTTATATTTTACAATCATTTAAAAAGGGGTTATTTCAATAGGTATTCATCATACACATAACACGTTTCAAAACTGGAGTAGGTAACGTATCATCCCTCCCACTTGTATTTAACTGAGTGAATACAGACACGTATTTTATATTCGGTAAGCCTAAAAAGTAGCATAAAACAGCGGCTATAAAGAAACCAAACATTATTTTATAATCGAGCACGGCATACTCACAGGTTATTACAGCTCTAAAACAATTTTAGTACGTGCGTCCAAGTTAAACTGCCAAGCTATTTACCTACAGTCATTATCTCCAAGTCAGTACACTAACTCATGCATTTTTTGAGCACTGAGATGTTGTCAGGTGATGTTTCAGTTCATGTTAAATCAAAGGAACACTTTCGCCGAGTTACTTAAACGGGTGGATATTGACAAAGTCCACACTAAACTTCTACGTAAGTGTTTGCTTTATGCTAGATCTTCGTATTCTAAGATAAGTTTTTTTTTATTATTCTGTCATTATCAATACAAAAAGCCCCAGATGTCCGTACGACATAAAGCGAAAATGGTAAGTTTTCGGAAAGACAATTAAAAAATAAAATAGTTCATAAAAATGTGATAGATGGCGTTGAAGAGACATGGGTCTGAAGATTTTGCAAAACCACACGAAGCATGGTCAATAATAAAAAAACTTGCTTATTCTCATAGATAAGTGTAGATCTGTCTGTCATGCTTGTTTTTGTTATTTTATTACGCAGTAATTTATTTTCTTTGGTTTTTGTGGTTATTGTTTGACATCAAACAAAGGACTTTTGTTTTCCACAATAGGTACAACTCAAATTAGTAGGGTACATAAGTGTTAACTTTGCCTTTTCATTGAACGAATGGTAAACAAATTAGAACCATGTCTCGTCATAGCCATCTATCGATGGTTGCAGAACTATGATCCTCCAGCTGTCAGAAACCTTCTCATTGAAGTATACGATTTTTAGACATCGGACTGAATAACACGATTCACACTGTAAATTACGATTCGTTTTATTAACCCCCGAACAAAGAGACGGGTGTTATAAGTTTAGGGAGTGTATCACTGTGTGTGTGTGTGTGTGTAGCTGTGGCAGCGTAGCTCCAAACGAACGGACCGATTTTGATGCGGTTTTTTTTCGGTTTGTAAGTTGATGTGATCGAGATGGCTCTTAGCTATGAGGGTTTTATGAGGGTTGAGAAAAAGGAAATGGACCGATTTAGCTGCGGTTTTTATGTTTGAAAGCTGAGGTAAACAGGACGGTTCTTAGCTATATGGAAGGGGGGGGAGAGAGTTGAGAAAAAGGGGGTGAGAATTGTAGCTTCCAAACGAATGGACCGATTTAACTGCGGTTTTTTTTAAATTTAGAAGCTGAGGTAAACAAGATGGTTCTAAGATATAATGTGAGAATAGTAGTTCCTCAACAAAACGACCGATTTTGATGCGGTTTTTTAAGTTTGAAAACTGATGTGATCGAGATGCTTCTTAGCTATAATGGGGGGGGGGGGGGGGGTATAATTGGGGTTATATACATTTTAAATTTGTGCTTGTGATACACGGTCCTTTTGCGTTCAACGCCATCAAATAACTTTAGACTAGGTATGTTGAAATATCCTCACAAACAGCATTTTTGTTGCCATAGTGACTTTTCGATTCTGACTCTTATAAAATTGAGGAACTGTTTTCCATCACCAAGCTTATACTATTAACGGCTTTAACAAGAAAAAAAATACGCTTTGAACGCCCGCTGAACCAGGGAAATGTATATCATTTCTAACTCATTACACATTCATTAAAGTTGTTTTACTGGGGTTAATGCGGGTCAAAAATTCATTAAGCGGGAGGTGAATTTTAAAAAGCTGGGCATCTCTCCCCATATTATTTTTAATGATATTATGTCGATTTCAATGTTTCACCCGATTACGGTGATGCCAACATTAATGTGTGGTAAAATTATAAATGTATCATATTCAACATTATTAACTGGACTGTGTCTCATTTAAATTACTAATTTACTAAAAACAAAGTATCCAGCTTCAACTTTCATTGTCGTGGAATTCAAAAGCTTTATCTATGCAAATAACTGTTCCATTAAGCCGTGGGCACGTAGGAGATTTGTTTTTATGTTAGTTGTGAAGGTAAAAACATAACCTATAAAAATATAGGAACTGCACCCCCGTTCACCCTCTTTGGGATAGAATTTAAAAAAGTCTTCCATTGTGCACCTTTAAAATATTCAAAGAATATATTTCCTCCAAATTTCAAATACGTCTACATCGGTCGTGCATTATGTCAGTCAGTATGTCACGGTTATGGTTATATTTAGGTAGGTATAGATTAACAAAATACTTTCAAACATGCAAATTTCATTAATCAAGTTACACAAAATATCGCTTATGTATTAGTTAGGTATTTTTATGCTCCAGGTTCATATATACTTAGATAAAAATATATACAGAATTGTAGATTATTTCCTCATTACCAATTTATACTTAAACGTTTAAACTTAAACGTTTTGATCCACAGAGATAAATAATGAAAATGAAAAGTAAGAAAAATTTACACGAGTTTAATGAAAAAACATATTCACTGTATAACTTAAATGAGTTTTGCTTTATATTGACATACCTTGAAGCATTATCTTGTGGTTTTACCTGATTGCGCGTAGGATAATGTGATTATCAACCTATATGTGATTATTAGCCTTGTATGTTAGTTCATATGTGGCACTATATAGACCAAAAGCGTGGACAGATTATTAACCGGTTTTGATGATTCTTATGGTAATCAACGAGTGTCATTAAAGTCATGTCTTTATTTAAATCTCAATCAAAATTCAATAAAAAGGGAAAAAAATAAAGTCGACCAACTACCCGACTGTACGGAGGGTTATGTGTTTAGATCGTTTGTATGTGTTTTTGTATGTTTGTTTGTTTGTCAATTTCTTAGGCGCGTCTTACAGCCTAAACGGTATGATGGATTTTGATAAATGAGGTACGAGTATCATTGGATTAGTCTTGATCACGACAGTGCTATAGGATATATGAAGTGTCATGAAAATTAATATGGTGGCTTACAGCTGACGTATTGTAATTCCAATGGAACAAAAAATGACCAATCTATCGAGTGAGGTATCAAATAGAAGGTCTTTATGATACCATTTCAAAAATTTATAATTAGAAACTGTCTTTTAACCTTCTTACAAAATTTACAATTTTAGATTATTCAAGTTAACGTTAATAAGTTAATAAATAACATTTAAGTATAGTCTAATGTTGCAATTGCAACTATTAAAGTAAAGTAAAATATGTAAGTGACAAATAAATATTAAATTTATATAAATACTAGCTGCACCCTACGGTTTCATCCACGTCCCTCAGGAACCGTGCATTTTTCCCGGATAACAAGTAGCTTTTCTGTTAGTCCAGGGTATGAGCTATCTCCATACCAAATTTCATCTAACTCCGTTCAGCCCTAGAGTGAAGAAGTAATAAACATACACACACAAACACACACACACACACACACACACACACACACACACACCCTCAGATACATTCAAAATTTCGGTTTTATACTCGTAATAGAGTGTGATTATTTTTGCGGGCAGTCAGCTCGTATTCATTAATTTTATTCGCAGTCAGGTTTTTGTATTTTTATAATAATTTTAGTTGTTTCTATTTAGAAAATGTAATTTTTTGAAAATTTTGTAGTCATTTATTGAATATTTGAATTGACATTGCATAATTAGATTTTGCGTAAAGTGCAGTTTTGTGGGGATAACTATTCACTAATCTCTCTCTCTCTCTCTCTATTTCTTGTATTTCGAGGATACAGCTCGTGTGCTTTGGTATACATATCACTATGCGGTTTAACAAAACATGATATATCATAAATATATTGACTCATTTTCGTTTTGTTTGCAGTCTGGTTTTGGGTCTTGTTACTATATTAATTGAATTCAGTTTTATATTGACATCCTTTAAAGCATTATATTTAAGCTTCAGGATAATAGGTATCCATCCATACCAATATATAAGAGTGAAACGTTGTTTGTTTATTGTTTATTTATTTGTGTTTTTTGTTTGTTTGTTTGGGGAGCTTTCACGCGATAACGGCTGGACGGATTTTGATGAA
This sequence comes from Alsophila aescularia, assembly GCA_946251855.1. Classification (NCBI taxonomy): domain Eukaryota; kingdom Metazoa; phylum Arthropoda; class Insecta; order Lepidoptera; family Geometridae; genus Alsophila; species Alsophila aescularia. The sequence continues at coordinate 44,168,120 of OX276383.1, read as the reverse complement.
TGGAGATAGCTTATACCCTGGAATAAAACATAAGATTTATTCCGGAAAATTATAAGTTTCCACGGGAAACTGGAAAAATGTTGATGACTCGATCTATAAGAAACGGTTGCCATGGAAACGAAATAACAAGTATGTCAAAAACATCAAGAGTGGTGCTATACCTACTTTTGCATTGGTTTTTAATGTCCTAGAAGAACATAGGATACGACGAAGTCGTGGGCGCGAAAGCTAGTGCTAAATAAAGCTGATATGGAGACATAGATATTTTAGTCTAGCTTCACCCGTGGCTTTGTGCGCACTTTTCCAATTTTCCTATGGAATCTGCATTCCTAAAACATGTGTTAAAAGTACTTTAATGAAAATTACTTTAAATCCAGAATAAAAAGTACTTTAATGAATAAACAATATCTTAAAACATTTGATGTTGTTAATTCAGTTAAAACACACGACATAATAAATAAATATTTTCGCTTTGTCACAGATTACCAAGTTACGAACCTGTATAATTTACCTCAAAACAGTTTACCCTACTTTAACTTGCTTGACAATACCTATAATCTCTTGTCTATGCACTAATTAAAACAAATCACCTTAATCACGGCTCGATGAATTAATCAAAATTAACTGCGTTTCTAATAGCCAATTAATCGGAACCGTCCAATAAACCGCTTTAAGAGCGCCAAACCTCACATTAATTCTGTTGAAAACCTTGACGAAATTAATACTTTCAGCAAATGGGTACTAAATGCAGCAATTTGTCCAGGAACCTTTTACAATTTAATTATACCGTGGGATTTTTGAATTTGTGAGTTCTACGGGTAACTTCGAAAGTTCCTTTCCATTTTCTTCGTTTGAAAGAGCAATATCATAGAATGGTACCGGTTAATTGGTACGACTTAATTGAATTCGGTACCAATTGGATCGTGGGGCCCTATGACGGTACTATTGGACAATTTGGGAATTTAGCTGGAAAGACTCGGTACACGTTTAGTTAATTTTCCGGAGGCTTTTTGGTAAACTTGTGCCCTTTGTCTGAAGAGATCATTTTTGCAAATCTTTAATTGAGGTTTAGTTACAAACACAAGGCACGATTCACAAAATGTTAAATCAAAATAATACAACTATTAATGTAAACATTTGCGATAATAAGCTATCCAATTATTTTCTTGGCCAACTACGTAACGAAGTTAAAAAAATGTTTCAAAGAATAAAACAGTCCCTTGACAGAATTCAAATCCGAAGTCAAATCGAAATCAAAGGACAATAAAAGTAAGCTAAAATATTCATATTTCTACGTGAAATATCATCCCTTGAGCAAATTGTAGCTTCAAGAGGATTAACCTGGGTACAGACAGGCTGAAAGTTTGACTAAGTCAATTTAGGGTGGGGTTGCCATCACAGTTTTTGTAAAAGTAGGACTTCAGTAAACATAATACCATTACTAACGTCTCCACTATAAGCATAGCTTTTTATTAACCCCCGAACTTGTGAATCACTGGGTGTGTCCGTGTGTTTGTCTGTGGCATCGTAGCTGCCAAATGAATGGACTGATTTTGATGCGGTTTTTTGTTTGAAAAATCATGTGGCTGTGATGGTTCTTAGCTATGATAGGAACGAGAGAGGATCCTAGGTCCCAAAGGAATGGAATTGTATGTTTGAAAGCTGATGGTATCGAGATGTTTTTAGCTATAATAGAGGAGTGTGTCATGGTTATATCAATTTTAATTAGTGCTTGTTTTATATTTTGATTCTATAGCTCAAAATTATAAATAATGTTATTGTTAAATCCCGAACGACGGTAAATTTTAAGATACACAGATAAATACCTAAGATTTACCAACTATTAATGGTAAATGTCTGAACAGTTCTTGTGATCATTGTTCATTTTTAACTTTTACCACCATTCACTTAGTAAATCTTAAGATTTACTTTAGAGACACGGTAAATGTTGAAAAATATTAATCTAAATCTAATCTAGCCTAATCTAATCTTTATAATTATAACGGCTTTCCCGCAGTATCCATGAGAAATTCCTCCCGTGCAAAAAATAAAAAGCGCCATATCTAAATCTAACCCATAACCTAACCAAAACCAACATTTACTAGCCGTCACTGGTAAAGCCTTGCATTTACTAAATTCTATTGGTAAAAGCCTGAAAAAAACCTTTTTCAAACTCATGTCGGTAATTCCTAAGATTTACATGTATAACCTAAGATCAGACAATGAACAGACACAGATGATGATTGATACAGGCTGAATTTTTCAAGAGGGCGTGGATGGAAAAAATCGAAACTATGAGGAACAGTGAAAACCTGTACAAAGCATAACCTGAGTAATAGAAATTCGACTCGCTCCAAGTTTTTTTTTTTTTATCTTTTAGTACATTATTTGCATTATTTTTCAGTTTCTTTATAATTAAACCGATTAACTTAAATTTTTATTTTATTTAATTTTTGTTTAGCGATTTCTAAAATATACTACAGTACACTTACAACCTACTTGTCAAGCCCTTTCATTTGATACCCATATTGAGGGGATTGAAAAAATAGTAATGTGCTATTTTGCGGTAGCGGCCATATTTGATTTAGAATTTTCATACTGTATTTTATTCTACTAGTTAAGATCTTAACGTTGGTTAAGGGTTTAACTAGTAGAATAAAGGTGCACCCTGCTAACAAACCAAAGAGGCTCTGGCGACTCACCGTCACGCACAGGACCAGCGTGCCGGCGAGTAATATATATATATATATATATATATATATATATATATATATAAAATATAAATATATATATAATATATAATAACATATTCGGAACAATTCCACACCAATTAAGATATCTTATTATAATTTAAGATGTCTTGATTTTTGCAACAGGTTTAATCAGAAAATCGACAAATATAGTAATTTTTACCCAATATTTTATTCTCTAACGAAACGTTTTTTCCAATATTGGTATGTACTCGAATAACCTAAAAAAATAAATATTATTGGTAACACACTAACACTTTGCGAACCGAAAGGCATCGCCAAGTGCGATTTTGATTTAATATTTGGTGCAGTATTTTGAAGGAGAGAATATTTTATTTATAAAATTATGACGGAACGATGACCACTTCAAAGTATGTGAAATTTTAAATAAACTGTTAAAAGAGCGGGATCTTTTGCCTTTGACCCAGGCCGACCAATTATTCTTTCAAAAAGATGGAGCCGCAGCTTATAATTATAGACGTATGGTAAAAAGATCTTGATTCAGCAGTTTGGCGATAATTTTATTGCAAAGCACGGTCCTGTGCCAATGGCCAGCAAGGTCACAGGATCATACCGCCCCAGATTATTTTCTCAGAGGGTATGTAAAAAAACAAAATCTATAAAGACTTGAAACGATATTTGGAGAATATTCTAAACAGAATTAATAACATTATTAGGCTAAATGCAGTAGAATAATTCTGACGTCGAATACATTTATTTATTGGAAACAATGGCCATCATTTTGAACAATTAATCAGTTAAGGTAACGTAAGAAAAGTAAATAAGTATTTTGTTAAAAACTTGCTCTTTCCTTAAGTTTACCATGTGTCATTGAGTATGTGTATGTATGTTTGTGTATATCCCAGAATTTGATCCTTATTAGCGACACTATCAAATATAATATAACAATCAGTGTTTTTTTTCAACATAAACGTTTTCGTTGACTTTAGATTTCATCAAAATCGGGCCCAAGACTATATTATTTTTCGCTATTCCTCATGGTCGGATTTGGCCATCCACGCCCACTTTAAAAATTTACCCTGTATATGCACGTTTATCGACATAAGACTAATTGAAAATTAATTACAATTTTATCGTAATATAAAAACCTATACCGAACCCCAGCTATTATAGCAGTTGTAGCTACCGTAAAAGCTTTGTATGTTTACTGTATGTTGACAGTTCAAATACGTGAAAAACGTGTACCGTGTACCATGATCTGTGTGTGTGTCGAATCAACCGGCATGTAATATGTGTAACAGGACTACCACATAATAAATTGGCCAAACTAAGACTAAGTAATAACTTACGATGCTGATGCTGCCCACTCCTAGTCTAATCTACCCACGCACACGCGTGTTGGCATCGTTCGATACAAAAATATTAAATATCGCCTTATAACCTCAATATGAAATGAATCAAGGCAACATCGAAGTAAATGATCGTGAAGTTAGTAATGAATCGGATAATTTGATAACAATCTTGTGTTTTTAAATGTATCTGCTCATTAATTACTTTAGACATTGACTGAAACAATAAAAAGCTTGAACTGGCCAGAATGGCTTAGTCGCATATTTTTGATATGTTAAAGCAAAGAATTGATCGTAATGTTATCACCTCACGATGTTATGGCCCGGATTTGAAGATGTTATGTCGAACCAGTAGACGTTTGCAAGATGAAACCTAGCAGCAAATCATGTAGAACAGGTAAACTCAAAACTCTTCCAACAAAATAAGCATGTAATTCTTTAGTAATCCTGGACACTATCCACACATAACAGCTCAGCTGGTGACCCCAATTTAAGGCAAAGTTCAGGCTGTCTTGCAACCGCAGAGCCTCAAAAATCTCGTTAAAACTTCACTCGAAAGTTAACCGATCCGTCAGTTGTTTCCGAATATAATGCCGGTGACGGCTGCCGGGGAATGGAGTGTTTTGAAAAACAACTCAATCCGTAGAGCTCTGTCGAGCGTATCAAGATGTCAGTACAACTCTTTGTCGAAGAAACTTGAAGATTAATTATGAACTACGAGTTTGGCTTCTAGAAAGTGCTTAGAAGGCAGAAAAACAATATTGATGTTCGTGAACCTTTTACCAAGTACTTCAAATAAATTGAGAAATTGATCCAAGGGACAAAAATTCGGCATTCACATATCTCATTATATAAACGTTCTCATTATCTATACTTATAATAAAACTGTAACAGGTCCAATTCTGTGCATTGAAGATTTTTGGAGGCTGTTCTATAATAATAATAATAAACACTTTATTACACCATATTATAAGGAACAAATACATACAATAACTTATTTTAAAAATACGGCACAATGGGCGGTCCAAAGAGTTGGAAATGGTCGGTTAATGGTTTGGTTGTGTTCTATATTCCAAAGCCAAAAAAGTTTTTATTTTTTATTTTTTTCTGTCTGTCTGTCTTTATCTTGGCTAGATATCATGTCGAAACTACTGAATGAAATTAAATGAAACTTGTTATGATTTGAGTTCATACTACGAGGTAGGACATAAGATACTTTTCATCCCGAAAAATAAAAGGGTTCCCGCAGAATAGGGGTTGAAAGTTATTGAAATAAACACTTCACTCTGAAAGTACAGGATGGATTTTGATGCAACTTGGCATAGTCATCGTATATGATGGGTTAAAATTGAGAATAATATTTATCCTGAAATATAAAGGATTCCTGTGGTAGAGAGGTCTAAAGTTATGTTAATTTAGAAGTAATCAATATATTTTTTGGAGGGTACTCTATATTGTATACTGATACTGAAGCCAAAACATTTATTTTATTTATTCTGTCTGTCTGTCTGTCTGTCTATCTGTGTCTTGACCGCATATCACGCCGAAACTACAAAATGAATTTAACTGAAACTTGATATGATTTGAGTTTATACTACGAAGTAGGACATTGGATACTTTTCATCCCGAAAAATTAAAGGGTTTCCTCCGGATATTAGTTTAAAATTCATTTAAAAGAACACGTAGCACGCTGAAAGTACTAGTCGGATTATGATGCAACTTGACACAGTCATAGTTTATATGATGGGTTAAATTGATGATAATTTTTATCCCGAAAAAATAAAGGATTCCTGCGGGATAGGAGTCCAAAGTTATGTTATTTCTAAAGTAATAATTTTTTTTTTTTTATAATACTCTATATTCGATACTGAAGCCAAAGTGTATTTCTAATAGCTTTTATTTAACTTGCAATGTTTGTATGTATGTATGTATGTATGTATGTATGTATGTTTGTTTAGGTCAAATTTGGAAGCTGAATTAGATACACTTCCTCTTATCCTACGGAGTTGAATTTTTACATGTTGGTTTAATTCCCATGAAAATTCATTTTTATGGTAAGCATGACCTGAATCGACATCCAGGATTAGCTCCAGACAAAGGACTTCTTTAGCGGTTAACAGCAGATACGAAATTTTGTGTACGCATTTTATTATGAAAGCCGATTTTAAATTTTACCATGAAATGGTTGCTACACTCAGGATTGGGACCTGACTAGGGAACTCCTCAACGGTTAACAGCACAGACACGAAATGTTGTACTTATACGCATTTAATTATGAAAGCCAGTTCTAAGTTTCACCATGACATAGTTACTGCATAAAACCATATTTTTTTAAACGTTTTTTATTATACATATTTTCATTTTTGGCTGACTGTTTATCTATCTGTCTGTACCTTGACCGTGCATCACGCCGAAACTACTGAAGGAATTCAACTGAAACTTTGTATGATTTGAGTTCATACTACGAGGTAGGACATTGGATATTTTTCATCCCGAATAATTAAAGGGTTCCCGCAAGATAGCGGCTGAAAGTTATTTAAAAGAACACGTATCACGTTGAAACTACTGAACGGATTTTGATGCCACTTAACACATTCATAGCTTATAAGATGGGTTAAAATTGAGGGAACTTATTATCCTGAAAAAAATAATGAGTTCCTGTGGGGGTCCAAAGTATGTTAATTTGAAAGTAAAAAATAAATATCTATAGGTATAAAAATAGTTAATTTAAAAGCAATATGTACGAAAAAGCCTGTACAAAGAAGATAAAAAATGACTAGGGTACTTAAAATAAGCTACTGGATAAGAATATAACATTTAATTTAAAAAACGTGTCTGTCTGTATGTTTGTTTGTTCGCGCATCACGTAAAATATACTGGACCGATGGCGATGCGGTTTTCTTTGTTAAATAGCTTAAGGTCTTACTTAAAAATTGAGGTACTTTGTATCTCAATCCGATGAGTAAAAGCGGAGCAATCGATATAAATATTATTGACGGGACGGAAGGAATTTTGATCAAATGTTGGTATATTGGTATTTTAGGTCCTGGAATAGCACTAAGAGTACTTTTGGACTAGAGAAATAACCACACGTGCGAAGCCGCGGGTACAGCTAGTCTTAACTAAAAGCATGAAAAATATTTTTGAATAACTTGATTCCTTAATTTTTTCGATGACCATCGATCAGCTGGTCTTTTTTTTCTTGTTTTTTCTTCCTTCCTTTTTTTCTTATTTTTTCTTCTTATAGAAGTCGAATATAAGCAATAATTCCAAAAATAAGCTGACTTATTTTTATTACATTGAGCAATTAGATCAGTAGGAGTAGTATTTCCTGCAAGATCCCATCCGGAGATACTTCTCCGGATATAATATATGTAATATATTCAAGTGCCAAGCAGTAGTGTGGAAACATAATTGTCTACACGTCTGAAAGTCACTTTTTCCAACGAGGTTAAGCCTAAATGAGACTCAAAAACCAAATTCTCAGTAAGGTGTGACAAGCGCAGTGAGATGCCGTGCCAGATTTTGTTCTAAGTGCATTACAATCGTTATAAGTAAACGACATACTCGTCTCATCGCTTAGTTGTGTAAAAAAACTAAAAAAAAATACACTTAATAAGTTAGCCGCCAAGAAATGTTAAGCTAATAATATATGAACTTAACTTTCATTTGTATTCTTGAAAAGAGTATTATTTTCATGAATCCATCTAGTATGTAGTGGAATTTACACCTGACATTTCTTTACGAATGTTATTTAACTACAAGAAATCCTTTAAAAGTCAAAACATTGAATTACATTATTACATTTTGAAGGTGACTTAGTTCACGACTCAATGCAGCAACATTTTACATAATAAAAATCATTTAAGAATATTTAGAACATATTTCTTCAAGAAATGTGTTATAAATAGCTTCACTGTAAAAGTTATTTGAGAGCTTAAAAGGGTTTTAGGATACCTTCAATTTATTTTTCAAAGAAATGTTGCTTATTCTTATACGTATTCACTTGATTGAGCACCAATATTCTCTCGAGGTGAGAAATATTTACATTTCAAAAAGCTTTTACTTTCTCTCTATTTGTCCTCATGTTTTAGTATTTTTGAAAACAATTACTTTTTAAAAACCCCGTTATTCCTTCCATTTCACTAGTTTTACTGGAATGCCAGACTGCACTCGTAAATCTAATAACAAAACTATAAAACTGTAACAGCAACTTCAGCGTTCCAGCTTTTTGTTTTGTTAAGAAGAAGCTGGGAACGTTGATAACGTTTTAATTAAAAGAGGAAATATTGAGGCTAAGGATTTATGAGTAAGGATTCGCCACTTTTATTTGAAAAGCTTAGATTTCAGCGGTTTATTATTGTAGTGTCCTGGGAATAGCCAAGTGCTTCTTCTAAATAGGTTCTTTTGCATCGGATGAAACACTCTGTAAGATAAGTGGGCATTTCCTCGTGGTATAACTAGTTTGCCTAACTGATTAGGCCACGAGGAATAATTTTTCCTCGTGCTCTAACTGCTTGTCATTAATCTATTCAACTCAACCTGTTAAAAGTATTGTCATGGATTAAGTCATACGCACAAATACAGGCGATGGCGGAAAAAAATATTTTTAATACAACGTGATGCTTTTGTTTTATGTTTGTGCGGCCACTTTAGGGTTTTGGTATTTACTTCTACTGATGACGGTGTGGCCTTTGATAAAGATGCTATGCTACTTTGTCATATCCTTCGGTAAAACTCGTTAATAAAAGGAGAATAAAGAAACAAGCTATTTATTTCATTACAATCCTTCGCCAAGCGCCATTCGATTAAAATCTAACAAGCGAAAATACAACATAACTTCCTTTACGCCAAAATTACTTACTACCATAGAATAACTAACAGTACTGGCCCATGTAAACCCATGTCTCCAAATGTGTGCCACAGATTCGATAGATACAACCTTTACAAACGCAAGTTATCCGATATCTCCAGAAGTATTTGTCGAAGATCGGCCGTAAGGGAAATCCGGACGATTCTTTAATGCTTACTGAATGTTTACATACTACACGGTCTAAAGCTGAAAATTTGGGATCCTTGTGTTACTGATTGGAACTAAAGCTAAAAAGCTACGGGATAGCCTCTAAAAAACATCATGTGTTAAAAACTCCCAGCACCCTACTCGATCAAATCAACTTTAATCACTTACCTATAACTATATTTTGGCTATGAACAACTAGTAGGTATGTATTACAAGTCAACAGTATCTACTATTTCACACCCCACATAGTGTCGAAGACTGATTGCATATCTACGTATGTTACTCGTACACATAATTGTCTCTCTCATGCTGCAAGTAAATGACAAGGTTGGTGACGCCGGTTTCTGAAAGCTAAACTGATGGCTGTATTTCCTGAGATTACATCGAAAATCTACTAGCTAACTAACCGCAGCGAGGTTGCAGCTTTGAGAGGTTGGCATCCATTTGCTCTTGAGTAAAACAATTTGGCAAACTGATGGATTCTGACCTTAGGGAAATAAAGTTGTTTAAAGTTTTTGTCAATCGAATCAAACGAAATACAACGATCATAATATGATCATAATTATATAATTTTTATTCTGAATTTGTTAACGTTAGCTTTTTTCCACGTTTTTTCCGGGGAGGACTTATAATACAATTCAGAGCAGTAGCGCAATCTATACCAATATATAAAAGTGAAACGTTGTTTGTTTGTTTGGGGAATTTTCACGCGATAACGGCTGGACGGATTTTGATTACATTTAGAATGGAGATAGCTTAGACCCTGGAATATAACATAGAATACTTTTTAATCCGGAAAATTTTAAGTTTCCACGGGAAATCTAGAAAATGTTGATTACTTACTGTAAGGAACAGTTGCCATCACAGAATGGTCTGTGGTTGCCATGGAAACGAAATAACAAGTCTGTCAAACAACATGAAGACCATTGGTGCTAACCTACTTTTGCATTAGTTTTTAACATCCTAGAAGAAAATAGGATGCTTTTTTTCGCGATAATCTGTAGACCGCGCGGACGTAGTCGCGGGCGGGAAAACTAGTACATACTCGTATATATGTGCTATGACCGTAGGTAGATAAAATTCTTAAGTTACACTAAATACCACACTCAGAGTCGCAAACGATATAATAGTTACTTCTATAAAAAAAACTCTTGTATCCCTGCTACAGATCAATAATATTAAACTAAAGTACAACAGTGGTAGGTACTTAGCAATTGATTTAATGAAACGTTAACGATTCTAAGAGCTGCTGTTAGCAAGGCATATAAAAGTAAAATAAATTTAAGTCTCAACACCACAAAACGCGGGTTAGTCTTCTACTATTTGTTCTACGATAGCACAGAATGGTGGGGTTAGTTGTGGTGTGACCGAGCTAGCATGTTTGCTTGAATCCAACGCACGTGGTTTAAACTTCAACCCTATGACTCAACCAATGACTTATATACCTAATAACAACAGGGTTTAAAAAATGACGTAGTCTACACCGCCAATTCTAAAGTGAAGCAGCCAAAATATGCTGTATACCGCTCGTATGCACAAGCCTCACGCACACACTTATTACCGTGTTATGCCGTTCGGCCGCCACACCTTGTTAGTCGTGCTAATTCTGTCAAGTTCTCAATCTTTTGTGATGAAATTGTCCAAATTATCCACTCACGCACACATACGCAGCCGCTATTTGCTATGATTCACTCGTTTGTTTAGCGGTGCAGACTCTGTATTTTTTAAACCTTCGTGCATATTAAGTGTTGCTGTTAAAATGGTGAAGAAAAACATAGTGAGGAAGCCAGCATGTCCAAGAACTACAAGTACTACTACTACTACTACTATATTCAAGGACAAGTGATGTCCAAAAAACTCCACTGGGCGCTGGCCCATCATTTTGATGATGGTTTATGGCCCTCACTTTCGCTCTCTATCTCTCTCTAAGAGAAAACCTGCGTATCCCAGTGACCCAGATGGAACATAATAGGCAGATCATGAATCCCACAGATCAAGAATACCACATCGCAAGCCTTTAAAAACTTAATCCCTACACATTATTCTAAATAATAATGATTGATGGTAAACGTCTAGGTCGTGAACCTGCGAGCGACAATCAACCTTTTCAACGTCGCTGTTTTGACACTAATTCGAATTTCGCCCGCTCGCTCATTTCTGGCCGGTTACTGAATAACAATCTGTCAACAGGTGACGTCTAAATTGATGGCGATGTTTTTAGTAAAATTGATGAAAATTCATGTCAAATTAATCGAAAAAAAATTAAAGGAGACCCGCTTACTTCTATTAAACCGATTAATGAAGTATTGAGTGATTGGCATTGAAAGAGATGATATTTGATCGAGAAAAAATGTTTTTACTAAAATTCGTCATACATAAAAATCAGTAAAAATATTTTATTCACATAAGTATTAGGATATTTAGGAGAGATCAAGAGAGTAAAAGAAGCTTTGAAAAACTATCAGTCGCTTCTGACATCGGTTGATTCAACCGAGAAGCGACTGCGGAACTATCTTTTTTTCCAAAGAACAGCCCTAAGCACCCTCCTTCGATAATAACTTAGCGAAATTATTGTTAGTTTAGTGTCAATAGGAATAATATAAAAAAAAGTTTTCATTTTCACTTATTACATTTCTTTCATATATTTTTTTCCTTTTTTTATATTTTTGTACTCAGTTTGTGAGCTACCCTGAATGTTTCAGCCGGATAGATAAACGGAAAGTGCTCGAAATTTGAATTGCAAGATTCCAGGAGAAAATACATAGATACATAAATACATCGATACATACATACATACAAGTGAAGTTAATTATAAGCGTTTAAAAAAAGGCAATAAAGCCATGAAGTTTGCGTTTTGCAAACAGAGCTTTCCTACTCCTACGAGCTTTCAAAGTGATTTACTCTTTATAATATCTTCATGACATTACTACCGCCATTGACAGAACTTTTAATGCTATTTCAAGGGTGCTTAATAAACTGTCTTTAGACCCTCGCTGAAGTTCAAATCTCTTCTGTACGGTAATTGACTATTAGTGAGTTTCAAAGCCTGCATATACCCTTTTATTTTATTAAAGTTTAGACAGAAATAAACTTCCAAGGGATTAATAAAATAAAATACTAATAACATAATTTTGATGGAATTAAAATTAAAAGTATCTACAAGGTTATAAAAATGCTAGTCAAATTCAGTGAATTATAACAATCTCGGATTTCGAAATCGGTTTAATAATAATAGAAGGTTCTGTTCGTGAGATCCAAGTACATATTTGGGTGTACTTTACAGCATTTGGGTCAGGCAGATAATCTTGGAACATTTTGAGGGCAACCCGTGTCTTATAAATCAGTATAGGTTAAGCAACAACTTAATAAGGAAGCTGGGGGAGTGGGCACTTGATAAATGACGTTGGCTTTTGTCCTTGGAGCCATTTTATTAACTTTGACTCTGCGTCACAGAGATCTATACAACCTCGTAAGGTACTAAGAGGTTATAGTCGAGTACCACATGGACTGAAATCTCAAAACTCATAATATCATTCTATATCGATCTATATCGATCTATATCAACATTTTGTGGTTGCTTTCTTTTCGTATGTGGTAGAGCTGGCCTCTGGTGAAAGAATTTGTCAGGCTTTCTGAAGGCCTCTGACATGGCTTAACGACTGCTATCAATAAATGACAGCCGGGACAGACAGTTGAAGGTGCCCTTCGAAGCACGGAGCGATGGAAATCCGCACTTTGTCACAGAAAAGTAATTGGTGCGGAGCCGAGAACCGAAACCGTTGTCTTTGGATTCTAACGCGTACTATTAAACCCGTCGGCTACCATCGCTCTCTTGTGGTAATAATATCTTTTAGTCAGTCTCCTTCTCTGTGAAAACAGCAATGACTCAATTCTCTTTTTACGTTACGTAGTGTGGGGCGCCGGCGAGATGGAGTGACGACTTGCGAAAGGCGGCTGGTAGGGACTGGATGAGGAGAGTCTAAGATCGGCCTATTGGTGTTCACAAGGCCTACTTCCAGTAGTGGACGAATACAGGCTGATAATTATGTTTGCTAATAAAGGCACAAGCAGAATTTACCCGTGGCGATAACAATGCAAACAAATTAAAGAAAAAAATGACAAAGCTAGACTGCGTCTGTATTGCTGTTCAATAAATCCCACGATCACGATCATGATCGAGATCGTATCCAAAACGAGATAATCCGACAGAAATCCAAAGTTATCGACATAGAACTTATGGTCAGCAAACTGAAGTGGCAGCAGTGGGCTGGTCATATCTTTCGAAGGACTGATAACCAGAGTAGACGTGTTCGTGAGTGCAGACCGTGACTAGGCAATAAAATGAAATGAAATGAATATCATTTAATTTTTCAATAATTATTATATACTAGCGACCCGACCCGGCTTCGCACGGGTAGATATATAGAAAGATAAAATTACTAGGTACTTTATTTGGACAAATAGAACAACAACAATTTCTTACACAAAATGTTGTATGTTTATAGGTTTTATACTCACGTGCCATTTTGTCTATAGTATTATTCTGTTTAACGCAAGGAGGTTGAATTACGGTTTGTTTAACCTCCTTTGGTTTAAAAAAACGGGTGGAAAGTAAGCGTAATTCAATCTCCTTGGGTTTAAAAAAGCTGGATGGAGCTGTGTCGAGGCGCATGGCCGTTTGTTTGTCGTCAAACGTCTACGCTACGTCTAGAATTTTTAAAATCAGTTTTTTTTTTGAGTTTATCGGTAGCGCTCATCCACGGCAATTTTCTTTTTTTTAGCATTTAATACCCGTCCTATCTTCTAAAAAACGCCAGTAAGCGTAATTCAAAATCATTGGCAGCAGTACTTTTGACCATAGACAACTGCATTAAAACTCACGTACTTGACAGATTTGTTATTATTAGCATAGAGCATTTCCTACGTCAATGATTATTAGATGTTCTGTGATTTCGATTCCATGGCAACGTTCCATATACAAAGACCCGTATCTCCTTCTTAGTTTGTGATACAATGTAATCGAGATTTTTTGAAAAATTAGATGCCTCAGGGCACATTATTGCAATTGTCGAAGGGAATTCTAATTGTTTGAAAAATAAAATACTGCTAGTGTTACTCGCTGATAATTTATATTTCTTAATGTGAAAGAATTTTTAAAATCGGGTCTGTATTTTTTGAGTTTATCCAAAACAAACAAACAAACAATCAAATCTTTCCTCTTTATAATATTAGTGTAGATATAATTATTATACTAACACACATAAAGAGCAATGTTAGCAGAGGGGTTTACTTGTGCGCTCTAGAATGCAAACAAGCAGAAAATGTAAATTAAAAATCTGATTTAATTACCACATTTTTTTTATTTTTAGATTGTCTTTGTTTTCATATTGCATTTTCATCAATTTGTGAGCTAACTTGAAAGTTTCAGACGAATAGCTAACCGGAACGACAGATAAACAAGACAGTGACTTAATAATAAGTTAATTTAAAACATTTAAAAAAGCTTTTATGTAAGGCTTGTCATGTTGAAACTTAAAATGGCTATCACAATTAAATGCGTCTACAACATTTCGTTATGCTTTTAACTGTTGAGGAGTATCCTAATCAGAAACCAACCCAGAGTGCTGCAGCCATCTCATGGTAAAACTTCAAACCGGCTATCATAATAGAATGTGTACACAAAATTATGTAATAGTGCTGTTGACCGTTGAAGATTTCATTTATCCGGAGCTCCGGATAAAGGAAATCTTTAACGGTCAACAGCACTATTACATAATTCTGTGTATTTTATTTATTTAGGTCTTACCTTAAACATGTATTGTCATTGGAATAGAACCAACATACAAAAAATCAACTTCGTAGGATAAGAGGAAGTGGTTCTAATTCAGCTTGCAAGATTTGACCTAAGCTATTAAAAACGTGGTTAAATACCGTGTTCGGTCCTCAGCCAATATTTTTTCTAAGTTATGTGTGGATTTATATCGCTTCGTGCTTCGGAGGGCACGTTTAGATGCCTGACAAACTCTGACACCAAAGGTCAGGACTACCTCCTACAAACATAAAGCAAGAAACACACCCACACACACATACACACACACACACACACACACACACACACACACACACACACACACACACAAACTTTCGCATTTATAATACTAAGTAGTATAAAGAAAGGTTTCAATTGAACTATTTCACTTAAAACTTACTACATAAAAGTAGTCCAAAAATAACAAAACAACACTTGACCGACAATCAAGTAAATTGGGCCTCTTAAATTTAACCTGTTTCCTTCCAACCGCAGTGGTTACCGTCTTGCGATAAATAAATCGCAAACGTTACTAGAACCCTTAGAATTTCGCAAAACGGGCCCGAGGTCGACAAAGTCGAACTACGATCGTAAAGAGTAGCAATTCATTGTACAGATGTGTCGGTTGATAATTTTGATGTAGGTTATATTCTGCCTACTTCATTCGCGTTCATGTTTAAGT
Organism: Alsophila aescularia; assembly: GCA_946251855.1. NCBI lineage: Eukaryota > Metazoa > Arthropoda > Insecta > Lepidoptera > Geometridae > Alsophila > Alsophila aescularia. The sequence goes on along the minus strand of OX276383.1, from coordinate 44,152,549 downwards.
TATGAGGTGAAGATAATGTTTAGTTAAGCTCGAGAGCTCTACGTGAGTGCTACGAGGGTGCTACGAGTTACGAGCTTTCACGCTACGAGTGCTATGAACTGTTTAACTAGCTTTCTGACGAAGCATGTTCGTTAATTTAATATTAAGAAATTCTGATAAATAAACATTTCTGACATATGGCTTGAATATGCTAGAAATTTATTTTGCATGTAAATTGGCTGAGGGCTGAGTATTCGATTTCCGCATCGAAACGGTATTTGCATTTGCTTGTTATTTGTTCCGATATAGAAGTCTCCCATAACGGTATCAAGTCATTCGATTGGAACCTTCGCTCTTCTGTGTTAACACTATAGGAAATCTCATGTTTGTATATTGTGTACATTTTGTATTGATGTTGTTGTGTTACCATAAATAAATAAATTCACATGAAAAGGCTTCAGATTACAATTAACACCACATTGACCAACTATAGGCACCGTCGGCGAGGTAAGTGACGACTTGCGCAAGACGGCTGCCAGTGACTGGATGAGTAGAGCTGAAGATCGTGCTTATTGGCGTTCACAGGGAGACAGTTGCACCTATGTCCAACAGTAGACGAATACGGGCTGATGATGATGATAATGATGATGAACCATCTATGTGGAGTACCACGTGGACCATTTTATATCCAGGAAATCAAATAGGTAGCCATATTCCTTTCAGCAAATAAAAACCTGTTTATCTTCAAGTCTATATACAAATAGATAAAAAAAAAATAATGATGTGTGTTGTCACAAGCAGGATATGGGTATCGTACTAATTGCTGTTCTCTATAAGAACAATAAATTTTAGTCTTAGGTTTAATACTATTTTATTGAATAGTGTATTTGAATGTATTTTATTGAACAATTTTATTGACTTCGATTGAATGACTATTGTACTAGACTATTGTATATTTTTGTGTATAATATTTTTAGACATGGCAATGGAAGTAATGAAGAGTTTAATTATTATTAAATTAATTATTTTTATGATGCAATGTAATTGACCTATAATGTAATGATTATCAATAAAATGTTTATCTGTTTATCTGTTTATCTATCTTCAGTCATATCATCGCATACTATCAGGTGAGATATTGATCAAACGTAGGTTTAGTATAAATTATTATAAGGTAAGGTTCTTCTTCTAAATAACAATTTATACTTACTCATGAGTGAGTGAGTGATGATGAGTGAGTGGTTCATACTGATGATTTAAAACCCATGTTAGTTTTAAATCTACTTAGTGTCACAAACACTTGAAGTATAAATAATCTAACCGCAGTTAATTCAGTTATCCGTGACCATGGCGCTTGCAACAGTGCCTAAATATCAGAAACTCAATACAAATAGTATCCATGGTAAATATCCCGTTTCTAATGTTTATACTAAGTAGATTGTCACATCTGTAGTCAATGATGTGTTTATTGATCTGTGCCACGGCGATTGTTGGCAGTTAGAGCAACTGAATCATAATCAGCAACACTCCATCCTTCGATTTATAGAGCCAAGTATTCGTTAGATCGTCCCTATTTCGTCGTAACCACTTATTCTGTTTGTTAATTTGACTTTAACGATAACCGGCATGTTTCAGTTGGACATGGCGGCCTATGCTATTTGTATGGTCGTCTGTCCTCTAGACCTCCGACGGCTGTGGTGGTCGATTTCTATATCTATGGGACGACTCGTTTTAGTAACGCAGCACAGTAACATTTTCTACCAGACGCAATATGAAACTGTTCCTTTGAAACTAAGGTTTGTTACTAATGGATGGGAGAATTACCAGCTACGTTCCGTTAGCTTTATGCATGGAAATTAAAGATTATTGTTTTCTTCTAAAAACAAAATTAACAAAAATGACTGCGCAAAATTATCTTCCGTGATTCGGTCAACCTACGGAAGCTCGTCGCAGGTACTCGGCGAAAATCCTAATCGGTGGTAATCCTAATGTAATAAGTGGTAAACCTTTCCATCCAAAGGTTGCCTGGAAGAGATTGCTATATAACAATAAGTATATGAGTTTATCCTACATATCACCTTCTTCTTGGTGTGCAATAAAGTGTTGTTGTATTGTATTGTATTGTATTGTATTACACCTCATTATAGTAGGTGACTGGTAGCTCTGAAGCATGACGGATCGTTGATTATTCGAACTGGGCATTTTTTATTTCCCCAATAACGATAGCTGTCACGCCTCAGTCCGGTTTTGTCAGTAATATCAGAAGCTTTCGATTGTCATCGGTATTTGTACTGTAGAGACTAGCAAATATCGGATCATTAGGACTTTGCGACCGATTTCGGTTGTAATACAATCGCTATCTATGTCGAGACTGCAGGCCCAGACCAGTATGGTGTCGATTCTCATTATGTTTCAAATAGGCAAACAGCCTAAGCCTATTCATTTACAACTGTATGGCCAAAAAGATAAATATTTGTGCACAAAAAACTGATTGTCTTGATTCCCATTCTACGTGGTTTCATATTATAAGGTCGACTCGAAGCTTCGATTCAACATATTTTATGCAAACATACGCTCTATTTACAAAACATTACTTATTCGGCATTGACCCACTTCGCTCAGTGAAGTAGGATGAATCTATTGAAAATTAAAATACCTAGTTTGAATGTCCTTTCATAAATAAAGTCCCATTAGAAGGTACAGCGCGGATCTTTTGAGTTTCTGAAAGGACTGCTGGGAGCAAGGATATAATCTCTTGAGCTCTATTTACTTATAACCGTGGGTATTGCATTTTAACTCTATGTCGTTTTGCTCAATTTAGTTCCGTCTTTGGAGTGATGGTTCATTTAATTGTTTACCACATCTTATTTTAGAGTAAGGTTTCTTTAAACTCTACTCGTATTTACCGACGCTAAATAAGTTTAGTATCAAAAAGTCACGCAACGATTATTTAACTTGGGGTATCAACCCCAATTAATCGTTACGTGACAGCAGGTCAAGGATCAGAAGTGTCCACTGAAAATTGTCTCGAAGAACTGCTACATAACTGAAGATCTGAACAAGGATATCAGTGGTGCTGGTTCTATCTTTCGTGGTATATCATCGCTGAAATGGAAACTGTATGTTGGAGTGGCAAGTCATGTTACAATAGCATATGTAAAGTTTTCAACCTCTGACCAGCAAGCTACACAATTGCTCTGCATAAAGAAAAGTACTTTCTTAAAATATTTAATTCTTTTTAAGATACTATATGTATTTTATTTACCTATAAGAGTTTGATATGTATGAAGTCAAGCCCACGTACATAGATTCAAAAACAAGTGAGATAATAATAAAATTATGGTAGATAGAATGGACTAATGCTAGTTCACGATTAACATTATTTATAAATAAATGTTCATTATTATTAAACTTATTTTTGAATGCTCAAAATAGCGCAGTTTTAAGGTTTTTATGCTAAAATTGAATTACATGTATATAATTTTCTGTTTCCTTTTGAAATAATACTGAATTTCAAAAGTCAATGTTATCTCAATTTAATTTATCAGCAAAGTTTGGTTGTGTCGGATTTGTAGAATCCGATTGAAAATTTCCGGCCTATACTCGTACGCAACAACCATAAAGCGATATACATTTCAAGCTGATAACTCTTAAATGGATAACTCGCTTGTCAACATCGGACCAAGTGTTTAGTTTGAACACATAACCCTTCCTGTGCGTCGTCGTAGTCAGGTAAAAAAATACCTATTACACTATAACCTAAAGATGAATATGCTCATCCACACATAAATGGTAGTAGGAGTGATATATTAATATGATAGTTACGCAAACCTAGAACAATGGGACTAATTAATATGAATTCATGAGGGTGTATCTCAATGTAGGCGCATTGAAATGAAATCTCTTCATGCTAAATATGTATAAGCTAGCTATTATCACAGAATTAAGAACATTAAATGAACAATAGTTTGTATTAAGACTATAACATAGAAATAAGACTGAAATAACAATTGTACTGCAACGAGGCCCTGCAGTTATTTACTCAATGTTGATAGCAAAATAACATTAAGTTAGTGTCAGCCAACATTTATTGCAATATCTTGCTGAATGTCACCATCGCAATCTTAACGGCAGAAACCACATATTATCAGGATAACATTTAATTTATTAACAAACCTTCACTTTTCGAACACTGGTACGAATCTAATTTAAACGGGACTTTATCGCGCTAATAACATTATTTTAATTTAGCACTACGCTAAGACGAAGATAGATTGATCATAATCACGAGAAAATCACGTAAGAGGAATGCGAATTTATTATATGCAAGCGCAATAATAATTGAGTCGCGTCAAATTAGATACTAACAGACAACATGCTGGTTGCTGTTTTATAACATATTATTTAACTAATATTATTATTAACATATTTATAACAATTGTGATAACAATTTGTTCTCGCATGTATTAACATAGCGAGGCAGCTTTTATTACGGCCACTTTATTTATTTATCAAACACTTTGGTAGACGATTGCAAAAAAAATAACATTGTGAAATTGAGATGCGGACTAACATTTGGTAGACTTTTGTTAACAAACAACATGTCAAAATGTTGCAAAAGCAATATCCCTTATCCTTTAAGAATCCTTATAACACTTCATCAATTAGGTACTTTAAATAAGTACTAAAAGACGCTACAGTTCCGAAAGAATCTTGATTTAATTGTCCGTAAACGCAAAAAAGGCAATTTAAAAGGGATTCCGCGCTACGACCAACTCCGACGCTAGGCTTTGAAAAATTTACGACGATCACAAATAATCTTCACTCAGTTCGCCTCTACAAAACATTCTTTTTAAATTCTTACACAAGGCAGGCACTTGTAGGCCTTAAGTCTTCTACGTTATTTTGCTTTTCTTGTGTTGGTAACGCATAAATTGTTCCGCTTATTCCCTCATTTGCCTAAACAAACTTGACTTTTTCAGTGCGTCTGTGTTTAGAAAATGGAGATGTCGAATTTATGCATAAATGTTTTTTGTAAATAGATTAATTAATTTTGTATTAGTGGTTTGTTATCGATCTTATTTCCTCATTTGCCTAAACAAACTTGACTTTTTCTGTACGTCTATGTTAAGGAAATTGAGATGCGGAATTTATGCACAAATGTGTTTTGTAAATAGATTCATTAATTTTGTTTTAGTGGTTTGTATCGATCTGTCGATGTATGAAATCGACACTTTCATTGCTGAAGATACAACAGTATGAATGAAAGTCGATTTTTGAACATGCTTTCATTGTTAAATTGTCTTTATGTCAAATAAATTAACTGCAAATAAGGTGAGGAAGATGAACAACATTAAATCATAAGACGATATAAAGTTAAAGTTTCGTTTTGCTACCAACACAAAAACGTAACAATATTAGCTTCCAACAAACTACTACGAAACAACTATATAAGCGTTGTTGTATCCTACTACGGTAACACTAAAAAACGACATTACCGACATCATATATAATTACTACGATTATTATAAATATTTCGCAGCAGGTGACATATAACAGAAGGAAGTTTTATCCCAGTCAAGGGTTGGAAAGATTCAAAGATGAAGATGATTTCCTGGGTGTACAATATTACCCCCGTATAACTTTATCGCCGAACCCTAAAAAATTTGGCCCTTTTTTGATGAGAGCAATTCCCATCAAAACAGTTCGGAAGTCACTGCAGTTGGAGCTTATAGGCGTGGCACTAACCATTAGGCAAACGACCTGCTCACCAATCACACAATTATTTAACAAAACGTAGTTCAGAACCTTTAGAAATGCAATTACGGCACGAGCGGTTTAGCAGGATTGGAACTCACGCCTCGCCAGTACTATAAAACATACATACGCCTTACGTAACTGAGAGGCGTGAAAGAATCCCTAAATATGAATCCCAAACGAAATTTATTCATGTACGAAACAGTCGGCGCGAAATACGCCGATGTGTGATATTTTTTCCATCAGTGTATTTGTGTTGTGACGCTCGGCGGCACTCCATTTCGGTGGCCTCGCGGTTTCCCGACCCTAGAGTTTGTTGCAAATTACATAATTTATCATGTCGACTCGGTTTATGCTCGTTGAATAACGTTTTCCCTCTAGCGCTCTGTGAAAAAAAACGCGAAACGTTGTATATAGTACAAGTGTAGTATGGACACATACATAACGATACTTTTCAAGGGTTGCAAACTAAATAACGAAGACAGCCGGTTTGTTTTTGATCAAACTCGAGACCAATTATTAAGATAAATAAAATAATATATTATTATGTAACAAGACATTAGAAACCATATCTTTTGTTTATAATATTGTCAACAAAATACCTAGTATATACCCGACTACAGCAAAGCGAGGGAAGGATAATATATTTAACAGTCTATTTATATATGTATGTATGTATGTATGTCTATGTGGATGTCCCAGCGTCGCCCCTATTGGTCCGATTTTGACAAGAAAAGTGTCAATCGATTCGTCTCCGAAATCGAATCGATTCGATATTTTTTTACCCTACTACGGCAAGGCAAAGTATGCGCCATGAGTTCAAACTAAACCGATTTTGACAAACGATGTACCAGTCGATTCGTTTTCATATATAGAGTATCATAGGCTATTTTTTATCCGACCGTAGTCGGGTTTTAGTCTTTGAACTTATGTCTTGTTTGTATCACAAATCCAGGTGCTAGATATATTATCGTTTCAATTATCTTACAATTCCGGGGCGTTACTACGTTAGATGGCGAATAGATCTTAACATATCTCTTACTAACTGTAGTGTATTTGAACAATATAATCAACGATCGGTTGCTCCATGTTTATTTTCATCGATTTTTTGGTATAGCTAATGGGACCGTCTTACGCTCTTTCTACCTACGTCTCGTCATATGTAAAATTTCGAAAAAAAAAACCTAATTAGTTTATCCGTATAAATCAGCATTCCATGCCTATATGCTTATGGCGTGCGTGATTTCAAATAGAGTCACTGTCACAAATTATCCATACTGATTTTATAAACTTCCCAGACGGTCAAAGCCGTTCGCGAGGGTGGAAGTGGTGTTCCAATATGATTCGACGGCAAGAGGTACTTAGTCATGTTGGCAGCTTTCCCTTTTTAGGGTTTCGTAGTCAAACAAGGAACCCTTATTATTTCGTCATGAGGTCATGACTATTTATTACCACTTCGCCTGACACAATCTTACAGTTTAGTTTTTGTTTTGAAATGTTCATTTTATCTGGCGTATAGGCAAACTGAAAGGCAATTGAGGTCATATATTTTTAATTTGCGACATGCGAACAGATCTGCTTTCATTGAAATTCAATGAATAACGAAGTAATATAAGTAGGTACGGAAACATAATTATACATATTACGAAGTTAATAATTAACTGCCAGTCCCCTAGTATCATTAACCTTAATGTACCTCAATTTAATTTGATTTCGGTACTTAAACGCTATGTCAAAAGGATCTTCTGAACCTAATGCAAATTTAATTACCATTTATCATGATATGAACGCAACATAAAACACGGTACTTATCCATTCACCTGATGGCCAGTTTGACGCGTGCATAATAGTAGTTATTTTGTAGTCCATCATGTGGGTACCTAGACATACAAATATATATAAACAAAACGGGGTCGAGAATGTAGTCAAGTGCCACTGAACCTCTGGTAAAAGAAATTCACCGCGTACAAAAGCTAGACAAGCAGCCGAGGCAACGGCGAGAAGTAAGCGCGGTGACCGACGCACGACCCGAGGTAAGTGCGGTGACGCGTGACGGCGAGTTGACTAAGCATTTTCTGAAGCGAGGCAATGCTGTTACAGCATCTTATACTATTACTTATTCTGTAGTTACGGTGCTTGACGGGGTGCTAGGTCTGCGATAATTTAGAGACGAATAACAAATCTATAATTGGTTTTTGTGTATTTTTCTACTCTCTAAGGTTTGATAACACAATTTTCTTAAATAGATTGACGCTTTTATCTATGTTGATGTATTTCGTTGTTTGGATCTACATGTACATACCTACCTAATTAAGAAATGTGTGTAGACTGAATGAATAATAAAAATGTATTCAGCCTACTTCTATTTATATTAAATTGTATGAAATGTGTAAAAGAGCATTAAAAATATTTAAATTGTCCATTTATACATTTGATACGAGTATCATACAAAGACAGTTTGTATTCAAAACAACATTCATAATGAGACTCCAAGAAGCATTTTCATGGTGCTGCTTAAAACGACTACGTGCAGGGGAATTATAAAACGTCGTATAATTCGTTATTTTAATTAAAATAAACAGCTGCAGCGAAAATAAAATCTACCTAGTCGGTAAATATATGAAGATAGTTTTAGTAATTAATGTGTGTTTGTGTTGTTACTAGTATGAAGCATGGGAGATAGAAACGAGATATTGTGGAGTTTGAAATCTTAACTTACAGCCCGATGTATGGCCAAATCCTGATTATTAGGGAGTTTTCTTTTTATTCAATTGAGTGACAAAATGAGCCGAACGGCTGATTGTAAGCGCATGCCCATAACATTTGCAGAACTACCAAGAACTTTGGTTCCTAAATCTTGCGCGTCAGTGCACTGCGCTTGACAGTCGACACCCGACACATAATCAACTAGCTGCGCCCCGAAGCTTAGCACGCGTACAAATTTTCCCATCCAACCCCTAGCTCCCCGCCCCACCCCCGCCCCTCTAAAATCCCTCCCAACTACCCCGGACCCCCCCCCCCACAAACCCCCCTCCATTCATATGACAATGCTTTTTTTACGGTAAGAAAGACTTGAATCAGCATCCAGGATTAGCCCCATATAATGGAACTCTTTAACGGTCAATAGCACAGACACGAAATTTGGTGTACGCATTTTACCGTGAGATGGTTGCTGCACTCAGGGTTGGCTCCTGACTAGGGAACTCCTCAATGGTTGACAACAAATAAACTAAATGTTTTATACGCATTTAATTGTGATAGCCCGTTCTAAGTTTCACATGTCATCTAAAAAATTCTTTTGTGCAGTAGCCATACTGCACAAAAGAATTTTTTAAATTAACTCTCATTATTATATATATTTACGCTAAGCAGGCGTTAACTGCTATAAAAAATCATAAAGATACATTATTATATTTATTAGATTTAAATATTTAGATAAAATTTAAGCGGCCTACTCACACGCCTGTCACAGGGAAATTTAGGGTGTAGGGGTGGGGATGACCTTAATTTGCCTCTAAGTTGTGATGTGTGTAAGCAAACAGGGGCAATTTCCTAGCTCGTAGTGGTTAAAACAAAAATAGAAAAAATTAAGAGCATGAATTACAGACACGGGTGATAGAATTTTACGATTCTTAATGTAATTCTTAACGTTTATGTAACCAGATCTTCCTTTTTCTTTATTTATGTGGTTGCGCCAGCAAAGGCTATGCCGGTTTTTTGTTTTTTTGTTTATAATATTAGCACCATTTTTCAAACGATACGTCTGTTCCGCGGCACATTAATTTACACACAGAACGGCAGGCACGTGTGTAGAGAAGCCTCCTTGATTGCCCCGTCCGCCCTGCGCCCTAGATTACGCCTGAGGCAGGCGTGTGGGCGGCTTAGCAGCTGTAGTAGCGGTGGCAGATTCTCTGTTAAATAAAAATATAAAAAAATGACGGCCAAGTTAAAGTATATTTTCATTTTTACAACACTACAAAATTAAATTAGCTTTTTCAACGCCATGAAAATTTCATTAAACCGGTGTCTCTGCGGAAATAATCAGTACCTAACAAAGTTTCACCCCTCACCTCTATTATCACACCCAAGGTGGAGCAGCCACTTTTTAGCCCGGCGAGTCCTTTCATGAAAAAGTTCCACGCTTTTAAAACGACATTAACAGGATGCGTACAAAGCGAAAAAAGTGAAAATTGTTCACGAAAACCGCTTCCATAACTGAACTTTGCAATTTTAACCGTTTAATTTGACAAAGTTAGCTACTTTGAGCTACTAAGTACATGTCTGTTTTTAACCCTCGACCAAAGAGACGGGTGTTATAAGTTTAGGGTGTGTATCACTTTGTGTGTGTGTGTGTGTGTGTGTGTGTGTGTGTGTGTGTGTATGTATGTATGTACAAGTATGTCTGTCTGTGGCATCGTAGCACCCAAACAAATGAACCGATTTTGATGCGGTTTCTTTCTGTTTGAAAGCTGATGTGATCGAGATGGTTCTTAGATATATAGGGGATGGGGGGGGGAGGTGAGAAAAAGGGGGTGCTTTCAAAGCTTCGTAGCAAAATCGTAGCTTTCAAACGAATGGACCGATTTAGCTGCGGTTTTTTATGTTTGAAAGCTCGTGTAAACGAGATGGTTCTTTCCAATAATGAGGGAAGGAGGTAGAGGGGGGGTGAGATTTGAGACCGATTTTGATGCGGTTTACTGTTTGAAAACTTGTGTGATCGAAATGCTTCTTAGCTAATAATGGGGGCTGGGGGGTCGGGGGTTATATATTTTTTTTAATTTGCGCTTGTTACTTCATGGTTCCTGATTCGAGTACTTGCACTAGTCTTTGAACAATTCTTCCTAAACAGTGCCAAAAAGACCTCGCATTTCGAAACTTATTCTACTTACACTATACGTAAATAAATGCCGCTAACGTACAAACCATAACCATATCTCTTCATTCACCAAAAGCATGGCATTTGCGAATCAGTGACACAACACACTTGTCCTCATTACGCAGTTCATTCACGCTTGGTTTACATATTAGGTGTGATTTATTCACTCTGCACGCAAAAAATATATCAGCAATCACAGAACTGAAATAAAGCGCAGAATACACTTAAGTGTTTATTAGCACCTACCAGAGTTTGCAAGAACTTTAGCAGTTAATCACAGTTCGCGGGAAGAATTTGCCGACGGTGAAATGGTGCCAAGATAAATGGCAAAATAGTTGTGATAAACATAGTAAGTTCTGTAGTTTCATTTTCGCACCGGTTTTTCTAGACGTGGCGCTTTTTTTGCAATATGCAATATCGTTGAATCGATAATTCTTAATGCATGGGAACTCTTCATGAGAAAATTGCGAAATTGCAACAACATTGTTATCGTACAATCAAATGACGTAAAATTTATAGCAATGTCTTTCCGGATTGAGTCTCATTGTCAACTAATGATGGCAATCCCAAGAAGATTTAAAAAAGACGGAGTCAACACAACCAAATCAACGAGTGAAGCATAGCAAATGGCGGCTGCGTATGTGGGCATGAGTGGATAATTTGGGGTGTTTTGTGGTTGATACACAATCTCATCACAAAAGACTGCATTGTGTTTGTTTTTCCGTGGGAACTTGGCAGAATTAACACGATTAAAAGGGTCGAGATCTTGCAGCGATGTGGAAGCCGATTGGCATAGCATGGTGTAAGTATGTGTATGAGGCTTATGCGTCTAGCAAATCGGCATGTCACACTTGTGCTACACTTTCTTTTCAGCGTGAAGACTCTATGTTTTTTAAACCTTCTTGGACAACCCTTATCTTCTTCCCAGTGGGATCAATAAGCTGCATTCTCTTAGGAAATTAAGGACCATCCTCGAGCGGATCCCGTAGGTATTGTGTGAGAAGGGCCAGATATGGGAACCTTATGGGCCTTATCGCTTTGCTTTTGGGCCTTATATCTTTCGGGGTACGAATGGAGGTCAAACATATGCATTTATTGGACTGAATTCTGAAATGAATTTTTCGTCACAAATTCAAGAGATCAATGGATTCGTGCCGAAATTAAAATGATGTTGTTGTCTGTTCGATACAAGTTAAGGTACTACTCAGAATTAGTGATCTGTAACTACAGGTTACTAGCACTTTTTAGTCACTTTCTTGTTTGTCTGTCGTTGAGGGTGGAATCTTGCAACGAAAATTTTGAGCACTTCCCGATAAGCTATCCGGATGAAACTTTCAGGGTAGCTCACAACTGGATGACAATGCATGCTAAAAACCCGTGGTTTTTAGATTAGTTTTTACTCAACTGACCACTCTGAAACTACTGGACGGATTTTTATGCACCTTGGCAGAGTCATAGTTTATATGATGAGTGAAAATTGAGGATACTTTTTATAGGTACCGAAATAATAAAGGGTTCCTACGGGATATGGGTCCAAATTCTGTACATTGTAGATATTTAGTAAAAATTTTTTGGAGGCTTTTCTATTATTCGTTCTGAAGCCAAAACTGTTTTTTTTTTTAATTTTTGTCTGTTGTCTGTCTGTATGTCTGTCTGTCTGTCTGTCTGTCTGTATCGTGGACGCGCATCACGTCAAAACTACTGAATGAATTCAAATTAAACTTGGCATGATTTGAGTTCATACTACGAGGTAGAGACATTGGATACTTTTTATAACGGTAAATTAAAGGGTCCCCGCAGGATAGGGGTGTTTTATTCGGAGTTGGTTTTCATGTTTTACGGTTTATAGTTACTTCCGTAGTTCTAGGATACTCAAGGAATATTCCTCCAAATTTCAAATACCTCGGTCCACCGGTTTAGGCTGGGCGTTGTCTGTCAGTCAGTCAGTCAGTCAGTAAGTAAGTATGTCACGGTATTGTTTTATACGCATAATTAAAATAATTTAATAAAACTTATTTTTTTATTAATCTCCCCAAAATTGAAGGGTATCTATAATTATAATAAATCAGTAAGTTCCAAAAAAATTGTAAAAAGAAGATATTAAAAAAAAACTAGGGTACTAAAAATTAAGGAAATCAGATTTTCAAGATATGTAAATTTATACATATTATAATAAATCAATATGAACGAAAAAGTCTGTACATTGTAGATAATTAATAAAAAAATTGTCTAGGGTACTTAAAATAAGCTACTGAACTAGAATAGAACATTTTTTAAATTCGTGTCTGTCTGTTTGTTTGTTAGTTTGTCTGTATGTTTGTACGCGCATCACGTAAAAACTACAGGACCGAATGCAATGCGGTTTCCAATGTTGGATAGCTTATGGTTCAACTTAAAAACTGGATTACTTATTATCTCAATCCGACGAGTAGAAGCCGAGCAATCGATAAAAACTTTTTGTCGGTTGTAGGAATTTTGTTTAAATGTTGGTATATTGGTATTTTAGGTCTTCGAAAAGTAATAAATTTATTTTAACCTAGAGAAATGGCCACGCGTGCGAAGCCGCGGGTACAGCTAGGATTTAATAAAAATAGATTAGTCAACTTAGAAGTATGAGACTTTTGACAATGTATCTTTCCCTGTGCCATCTTTCGGTAAGTAATATCGTAGTGAAGTTGTCTGGAAGAGATCGCTTTTAGTGATAAGACCGCCCTTCGTAGCTATTTCTATGCATTTTCGTAGACTTTATCTTATTTTCTTGGTGTAAATAATTATGTCACTATAAAAAGGTATAAGCAGTTTTATTATTAAAACTAGCTTTTGCTCTCGACTTCGTCGGCGCGGACCAGTTCATCACGATAAAAGTCCTTTCAAATCTTCTCCATATAAAATTTCATCAAGATCGGTTCGGCGGTTTAGTCGTAAAAAAGTAATAAACAGAGAGATACTTACGCTTTAAAATATTAGTTAAAATAGATGGACAACAGGGTCAACAGTTTCAAGGTCTTTGGATAAGAGTGAGCTCTCACGGATCATAACATTTGACAAAACGGTTATTAGTTTAATGCATCATAAGCCTATATTTAACCACTGCTGGACGTAGATCTCTCCTAATGCACGCCACTGAGGTCGGTCTTCAGCTCTCCACATCCGATTTTCGCAGGTCGTCACTCCACCTGGCCACAGGGCGTCCTACACTACATTTGCCTAAACGTGATCTCCACTCGTGAACTCATCTACCTCAACAGTTATCGGTTCTGCGGAAAATGTGACCAGCCTACTTCTACTTTAGCCTGCTTATCCTTAGAGCTATGTCGGTTACCTTTGTTACCTATCGGATATCTTCATTACGAATCTTGTCCTTCACAGAAACTCCATGCATATATCTCTCCATAACTCGCTGAGCGACCTCCAATTTGTGGATTAGTTTGACCGTGAATATCCACGTTTCAGCTCCGTAGGTCATTGCCATGTTCATATAATTTGAATGCGATACGCCATAATTTATATCGCTTAGACCGGGTCATGCGTTATCAACCGGTAGATTGCGATGTGGATGTGGACATGTCCCGGGGGCGTTGGCATTACTAGTTATTATATGCCTGGGAGCTCAATTTTTACTGATGATTATGGTTCACTGGTAACAAGAGATTCCGCGCCAAAAGGCAAGTTATGTTTGGTTTTATTTACATCGTCCAAAATTAATTATTGTGCATTCTTTGCTGATGATAATAATTTCCGGGGCAATCCCTGATAAAATGGACTATGGACGTAAACTACAAGAAATCTCACTAGTAATGGAACGGTTAAAATTTGTTGTGACAACAAAACGAACGTCTTCCAAATAATCAAATTTATTGACTTTAATAACCAATTAGGAAAAAGAGCTCCTCGTCTTGCTCTTCTCTTATGGCTCGAAGCTCGAGAGATGTTTAACTGTGTATAAACATACACGTGTATAAATCTACTATATAACCGATTTTTTAAATCATATCTTGAAGGTCGAGAGATGTTATAACTGTGTATCGTGTATATAATATACACGTATTTTTTTATCATGGCTTAAAATATTATTCATGTAAATCGAGATATTATGTCAAAAATAAATACTAGTTTCACATTGACATTTTCATCTTAACATTTTTAGGGTTCCGGGGACATAAAACATAATACATGGTAGGGGATAATAAAGACAATGCAGAAAGTTGTTTCCTTTTCATGTGTTATATTTAACTCTGAATCGGTACATGAGCAAGTGTTTTTTATTTAACGCTCAAAGTTTACCTAATTTATTGATTGATTTTATTTATTTATATATTATCAGTTGTTTATTCTCCTTGTTCGTGAGACGTAAGTTAGTAAAAGAATTGAATGTTGCCTTCTTAAAATAAATTACTTATGAAATCGGCATCGAGCCTAAGATAGGTTTAAAATATATAAAAATCAAATAAAACACCAGAGAAAAGGAATAAATACAAGCATTTGCGCTTTCCAATACATTGTAAAAATATATTTGTATATATAGAGACAAACATAAATAAAAACATAAAAATAGAGCCAAATTAAAAATATAAATTACCTATTAATAGGTTTGGAATTACAACTTTGAAATCACTTTAGAATCACAACTTTAAATTGAGATAATGAAATTCTTGTTGGTTGTTGTTACTGATGACCAAGAATGCGGGTCAATGGCGATGTCAATGCTTTTTCTAAAGTCTTGCCTCGACAGAGTCCAGACGGAGTCCTAGTACTGAAGCAACTCTGTTTGTTTTCATCCAGCTGCGATATAGAGGCTTCTGAGCTTTCATGTGCCACAACTTTCTGCTGAACTTTGGGGCAGGTTTCTTCATACTTTTCCTCCAGTTCACATAAATCATTCGATTTATTTCATGCATAGATTTTCCAGTTGTTTCAAATACCACGTAACTGTGCTCAGACCAAAATTCTTCTCCAATAGCTTCTACTGGTCTTATATACACTCTCACTTCGTATTGCATGTGAGCATATGGCAAAGAGAGCATGAATCGGTTAGTTATATTTTTTGTCGGCAAACCTGATGCATCAACGCTTCGGAAGTATGATGAATTATCTTTGGCAGTTTGATACTCAATTTTGTGCTCAATCCCAGTAGGTAAGAGATCGATCATGTTGTAAGGTATGGTCCACTGCAGCAGCACGCTATGTGTTCCGATTTCAAGGACTTTAAGATTTGCTACCGGCTCTGGTTGCACTATCGAAAAGTGATCAACAGTAAAATTTTGTTCATTACTGCCAAATGCATTAGAAGACGTTAGATTGAAGAAAAATTGTTTATCCAGCTGCCTATACCTTGGCTTGCTTTTCTCGCTCCATGAGCAATAATAGTTTATTTGTTTGTCAGTCTTTGGTGTACACGGAGAACTTAAATATCCATTCATTATGAATGACAATGAATATTTCACATAAGAGGCGCTCTTATATGTCCATTTGCAGGTTAGCTGATCTAAGTTCTTAGATTTACAATTGAAATCCTGAACATTCTGCGGCGCCGAGTCTACCAGGGCTCTTGTGGGGCAATGCTTCTTATATATTTCATTTTTACAATAGTAAACAAATACTCCTCTTTCAGGCATTTCTAAGTATAACCTTCTAGTTGTACTGTTGACTTTTTCAGACGGAAGAGTAAGACCAACCTGTACAAATTTTATGTTGTCAGCAGACTCATCGTCCATGCAGAAAATCTCCAGAGACTTGCCGAGCGGCACTTTGATCGTGCCTTCGGGGTAAACAGTCATAGGCATACTCTGGATGCCATTACATTTCCCAGCGAAGACACTTGGCAAATTTAAAGAGCACTGGATTACGAAGCACCACATCCACAGTCGGAACTGTGCACATTTTCGAAAACCGCACTTCCTTTCTTGTGCTTTAAGTAGATCGGCCATAACTTTACTGTCAAAACTATCAATGTACACTACATTAAAACTTGGTGTTACTTAAACGAATATATACCAACTAATTCGATCGTCCGTGCTGTTTTATATTGCGAGCTATATGACGCACGTGTATTTACTCCAGACAGAGTTATACACAAGTTCACAATTGATAACAATATAAGTAGGTAAAGTCAATTGCCGTTGAATACCTATATTTGGTGATTAGCGGTTTTACCCAATAACTTGTTTATTATCCCCAACGGTTACTTATATTACTTCTGGTAATATAGCCAGCTCACTACACGCGTAACATCACGTGATCTTTATTTATAATAAATCAGATAGTAACAAAAACATAACAGGGAAAAGATGTAACTTTAAAACTTTCGCAATTCGAACACATAGTTAAATATTTAAACGGGACTTAATCGCGCTGAAACCTTAATATTTATTTACCTCGACGTTTCGATCAAGTTGCATTGATCGTGGTCACGAGAAGACTGAAGTAGCGGGTGTCAGCGTCGAGAAGGGCGAGCGTTGTCTCCAACTACCCGCATTTGGTTTTGTAAAAAAACTTGTCAATGAAACTTGATCGAAACGTCGAGGTAAATAAATATTAAGTTTTCAGCGCGATTAAGTCCCCTTTTAAATATTTAACTAGGGAAAAGATGATTATAAAAAAAACTGTAGTCAAAAAGTCTATATGGATATTTGTTCGCGGATCACGTACAAACCACTGGGCCGATTGAAATGCGGTTTTGACTAATAGATAGCTTAGGTTTTGACTTAAAATCTAATGTACTTTGTGTCCATAGACAACTGCATATTACCATCGGTGTTTGTATCTCAAACTGATAAGTAGAAGGCGAGCAATACATAGACAATTATTGACAATTAAACGCAGTTTTATAAAGTTTGGTATTTTGAAATAACACAAATAGGATCTTTATTTCCCAGAACAAGACATACATTCAAAAACTAAAACCCAACTATGGTCGGGTAAAAAATAGCCTACGACACTCTTGCGATGAAGACGAATCGACTGATACCTCGATTGTCAAAATCGGACCAAGTAACCCTTAAGTTTTTTTAAACATGTAACCCTTCCTTTACCTTGCAGTATTCGGGTCAAAAAATAGCCTATGACACTATACATGAAGAGGAATCTATTGTCACCTCGCTTGTCAAAATCAAAGCAATAGGGGCGACGTGGAACATCTACATACCCACATACATAGATACATACATACAGTAGTTCCTAAAAATGTTCATTGCGCAGCCATTTTCACGAAGTTCAGAGTAGCCACGACTTACCGGCCGTACTGTACATACATAGACTGTTAAACTCATTAGCCTTCACTTGCTTTGCTGTAGTAAAAATGACCACGCAGGAAAACTTGTTCTGGGCGCTTATTCGCTATGCCACACGTCATTACGACAATTCCCGAACAATTCCACGAAGATATCCGCGCACCGACGCCTAACGACGCAAACATTGTATATATCGGGTTGCTTGACTTCATTAAAACTGTACAATGTTTGAATGAGTATTGACTCGCCGACCAATTAAAGTAAAGAAGAAAGTAATCTCGCAGTTCCCTTTAGACAGAAAAAGTGGAAAAAAAAAAAATTGTTTCGACGAATGCGTTTTTGGAGTTTTTGGGCTTGTTTCTAAAAAAATAATGATTGAAAAGTTTGCCATACACAAAATCTGTATTCGAGGAAGGCAAAAAACAATAAAAAAAGGTGTTTTGCAAAATTTTCAAATGTAGTCGCATTTATCCCGATTCATACCGATAGCCGAGGAGTTAATAAGTATTTCTTAGGCAGTATTTTCGTTATTACTTAGTTATTTATGTTTGAGTATTTTTCTCTCTCATTATATTATATCATTATATCTCATTATATATTCATATGTTCATAGACTATCTACACTAATCTAAGAAAAAGGTAAAGTTGTTTGTAGTAATCTCTGGAGCAACAGATCTTATTCTGAAAATTCTTTCACTGATCGAAACTAACTTAACAATATTCCGGATGGTCATGGGCTACTTTTTTACACGACTGCCGAATAAAAGGAGTGTCGTGTTTTTAGGATTCACGTATGATTGTTTGTATGTATGTGAGTTTCTTTATTCCACCATAACTTTTAAATGCCTGAACAGATTTGGACGTAAGGGGCATCGTTAGAATCCGAGTAACATTGGCTATATTTTAAATAGTATGGCTGCATTATGGCTCCATCATCAATAGGGAAAAAAACTTTGAATTGTACAATCATCATCATCATCATAATTTCAGCCTTTAGAAGTCCACTGCTAAACATACGCCTCCCCCAAAGAGCGCATTGACGAGCGATTTTGTGCCACCTCCATCCAACGACTTTCTCCCTACACTTCGCTTGCTTGTTCGTGGTCGCCATTCGAGAACCTTTATCCCCCAGCGGTTGTCGGTTCTGCGAACTATATGGCCTGCCCATTTCGACTTCAACTTGCAAACTCGGAGAGCTATGTTGGTATCCTTGGTTCCTCTACGGTTTTTCTCGTTTCGGATTCAATCACGTAGTGAAACACCGAGCATAGCTCTCGCCATTGCACGCTGCGCGACTTTGAGCTTGTGTATGAGACCAATAGTTAGCGACCACGTATCAGTGCCGTATGTCATCACTGGCAACACGCACTGATTATAAACTTTTTTGTCTTGACGCTCTGCGGTATCTGCGACGAGAAAATATGGCGTAATTTCTCAATTGGATTTTTAAACTATGGATATCATATTAAAGGTCTTGATAAGCACATTCGAACAGTATATAATCTATTGGCATAAGTTCCTTTTTGGCAAGGCAGGCGTATTTTTTTAGCTATTAAGCAAGTTATTCCCAGTGGAAATGCAAAGTTTCCGTAGGGTAACCGGAAAACTATGGGCGGAGCCGCAGAGCAGAGCAGCTACACTGCAATAAGAGAGTGTTCCTTGGTCTTAGCCCATTGCATTTGTAAGTTATTGTACAATTTCATGATCAATGTTGAATAGAGCATCCTTGTGATTGATCATATCGATTGAGATGTTATTTTCTCGCATTTGTTCACTTCAGCGGGGAATCATGGGAATGATTCCCCGGTGAAGTAAACTACTTTAAAAATATAGTTTGAATGTAGTTATACTTACTTTTAAAAGAAAAAGAATTTGCTAACATCAATATTGTGCTTACTTTCCTTTCGTCCTTTCCGCCTTGTATAGGGTAAATTGTACATACGTTCGCATTATATTTTTCACAATTCACAACTTTATTTTTTTACAAACAATTCAAATATTTTAGGTTAGGTTTATCTCATACTGCATACGGCGTATGTTAATTCTACATGATAATTATTATAGGGTCAAAGGTAGATTATGTAAATAACGAATGACAACTCTTTGTGCTTGCCTAATGATGGCAGACTATCATAATCATCATCATTAGATTTGGAGGATAATTGCAAACAAATTGAGGGCATACTAATGTCGGGTTAACTCTATTAATCAAAAGCTTTCAATTATGATTTGCTAACATTGAAATCAAAGTGATTGATTATTAGATACAAACATTAGTCATCAATCATTAAAAGATTGAACAAGATACATACCCACACTAAGGAGCACTCTTAATACCATGTTATTAAAAAAACAAATAATGTTTATTGACATGTGCTCCTATGAGGTACTCATGCAATTTGACATTTATTTATAAAAGGCTTAGCAATACGGAGGTGCACAGAAAGCCAATTTAATTTACTCTTACCACCGGAATCATACCTAAATATTCGCGAAGAAACAAAACACTGTACCTACCTTCTTTGTAGCTATCTAAAGTAACAAAATAACAATGTAAGCAAGAAAGGCTCAATGCAATTAGATTCAGTAAACTTCATGTTATAACCATCCGTCTGGCAAGTCTCGCAACACACTCCGTCTACAGACTTCATCTTATATTAGGTATTCTCTTCCAAGAACCTATACATTACTTGTTGAAAGCACAACATATTTCGCAGGATTATTTCCCTTCCTTTCCCATTTCTGTAACAGAATAAGGATTCCTTTAGGGTTGTTACTGGGAGTGAGCCGAGTGCCATCATCATCAGTCAAGGCGCGCCGCAGTAATTACATGTAGGCCCTACAGGGCGAGCGTGCTTGTGGCAGCCCTGGCACAGTGAAACAGTGAGGTATCCGCACGTACACATACATAACTAGGAATACTTTGGCGGCACAGTTGGACCAGTGAAGTGACTTGGAGAAAAACTTATGTAGCTGTGTAGATATTATATATAGAAATAATTATGGAGTGCTATACAGGAAGCGTTTTAATAATCAGTTGTTTTAAAAACAACTGGCGCACTTGAGCATGACTAATGACACCAGATGTCTCAAACTAAACAGGAAATCTCAGGGCACAAACGTAGAAGAACATGAACAGAAAACGTATTTTAGTAGGTGCCTAATACTTATTAACTTCACTATATCGAGATCATTTTAATTCATAGGTAAAAATATTTAAAAGAGACTTAATCGCACTGAAAACTTAATATTTATTTACCTCAACGTTTCGATCAAGTTGCATTGATCGTGGTCACGAGAAGACTGAAGTAGCGGGTGTCAGCGTCGAGAAGGGCGCGCGTTGTCTCCAACTACAATACTACATTTACACACTACACCTACTACACTACTCAACACTACTGCATTTGCATTATAATGCAGTTCATTACATTTATTATGAAATTCAGTAGTTAGTTTTCGGAAGTTGAACATCAAAAATCAGAAGCAGAAATTAACATTTGAAATTATCAGCATTTTCTAAGAATTAAGGGTGCAATCCCCATTCTTAGCAGGCGTGGCGCTTACCATCAGGCGAGCGACCTGCTCGTCTCGTTACTCAGTTGAAAACTAACTCCACTTTGGCAGGAAAGTAAAAATGTGACGACTTTCTTTTTCTTCTTATCCTTGTATTTATTAGAGCGTGGAATATTAACCTTAGCGTGCACGAGTGAATGCGCAAAAAACGAGACATTTCGTGTTCTCTCTAAAACTCCTTAGGATGTTTCAGTAAAGCTTCCACCACTTTACTCAGTCCTGACTCTGACTGTTACTACCTGAATGACGGGTACTCGACATTTTGACTATTTGTTGAAACAAAACCACAACTTGTAGACTTTGTCCAGAAAGAGAGTAGACTTGGGATTTGAGGGCGCAACTGTGCTGAATTACTTTTTTGTGACAATAGCGCGCTTGATCCATTTTGATCCTTTTAGCATCTCAATTTTCTATTAGTTCATGTTCAACCATGAACTAATAGAAAAATAAATATATAGAGAAAATATTATATACCTACGGGGGAACATGACATAGTAGGTACCATTGTTAAATACTCAATTATTATTTTCCTAGCAGCTATTGCACTCATTTGAACCAAAACTGTTTAAATTGTGTTATAATAATATCAGGACTACCTTTGTAAGGGCAGTAACTTCCAATATAGCATAGCTGTCTGTAGACGGCCGCTAAAAACAAAGCTCAACTTCGCCTTTTATTTCTAAAAGCTCTCGCTGAAATAAAAATCTTTAAAGTATTTTCTACTAAACATTTTCTCGCAAAAGTTCGGTGAATAAGTATCGGGGTCATGCTTTGAACAGGTCACAGGCATTATTTATAGATCGCTTCATATTGCCTGCAGCAACCTACATGCAAGTCGCGCAATTTGATGCACATGGCACACGTCCTAAAGCCTAACTTCCCCTTCTGCATCCATAATGTCCTGTTCCCTGATCTACGAGTACACTCGAACTCATATACTATTCAGACCAGGTATCGAGCCGGTTTCCGCGCAATAGCTCTTCATTGCCAAGTTTCACGACATTTTTCAACGCCAGAAATGATTGATAGCGCAATTTAGTGAGCTGGGGATGAACTGTATAAGGGTATTTCATTCTGGATGGAAAATGTTGGTTACCTTTGTTATAGAAACGACGGACTTATTTGATACTTTTTGGAAGTTTTGCCACACGCGTTTTCATTGGCTAGGATCAAGCCTTTGGATGAAGCATTGTATTCAGTCGCAGGTGAAAAGTTGTTGATACGTGCGTGGTGATACCACCTTTGTGATTGAAACTTACTCAGACGTATTCAGGGTTTAAGTGTGAATATGTAAGTTACCTCGTACCTATCTAACAGTTCCATCTATTTGAAACCTATTAAATACCTTTTTAAGAGCTTTTATTTTAAGCTTTTGAGCTTTTTAAGAGCGTGGTTAACTTGCAATGTTTGTATAGGTATATGTTTGTTTAGGTCAAATCTTGGAAGCTGAATTAGAACGACTTCCTACAACCTACGGAGTTAAATTTTTGGATTTTTATGGTAAGCATGACCTGAATCGACATCCAGGATTAGCTCCAGATAAATTAACTCTTCAACGGTCAACAGCACCAACAAGAAATTGTATGTACGTATTTTATTATGGCATGGTTGCTGCACTTAGGGTTGGGTCCTGACTAGGGAACTCCTCAACGGTTAACAGCACAGACATGAAATGTTGTATACGCATTTAATTATGATAGCCCATTCTAAGTTTCACCATGACATAGCTACAGCATAACAGCTTTTTTAATATACTTTTTTTCTGTATGTTAGCTTCAGATTTTTTATTTAATGAATATTTCACCTTTTATTATCCCTATTACTTCCCTTGACATTTTTTTATATCATTTATCCAACAGCATTTCTAAAACAAAGTTTAGAGTATAGGTAAGAGTAATAAGGTTATTCTATGGTATAGGTATACATAAAACACAAGGTCAATAAAACCAGCCACGTGCGTGTCAGACACGCACAGACTTAGTTCCGTTACCAAAATCCTATGCTACCCAACAGTGAAAACCGCATAGCAATCGTTCCAGGAGATTTTACGTTACACGTCAACAAAGTTGTTTTTACGATTGGATTATGTCTCACTCTGGAATTTGTTCAGAGTTGACGCGGGCATAAAATGCGTTATCTTGGTCCAGTATTTCTCGTAAACTAGATAGCCGTGATAATTTTGTTAGTAAATTCGTATAATGCTATATATATATATATATATATATATATATGTGTATATTTTTTTTTTTTTTTTTTTATGTTTAATCGTTCGTATATTCGTATAGTACCCTAGTTTTTTTCAATGTTTGTAGTTCTGTTCCCTATGAGTAGAGGGCAAATGCAATTCAAGCAAAAACGTTCTCTTTACCATATTATTTATTTTGTAACTTTACAGACAAATATTTCGTAAACGTAACCAAATAGAGCTAGTGGCTCTGTGAGCTGTAGACCTCGCGGGTTTGTCTTTGCATAGCTTTAAACTGAATAAATGTTCACCTTTAAACATAAAGCTGAGAGACATTTGTTAATATGGGTGCTTAGATTATTTATCACTGTATTATCTACCAAACGCTTTAGGTCTAAATCATAGTTATATTCCGAGAACTGATGAAATTCCCATGTGATTGATGTGACACAGGAAATTTGCGTTATTATTTCGTTATTTTCCACCCACTTACATCCCCGACCCCTTGAAGTTAATGCGGTTATCAAAAAAGTTTACCAAATATGTTTTTTTTTACATTTTCAACCCCAAGGACTTTAAAAATTTGTAAAACTGAATCGACAAAATAACAACCTATAATTATCGAACCTGCTCACAAAATTTCACGAGAATCGGTTGAGAAATGCGATCTGTAGAGGAGAACAGCCAGACGTCCGCCGGACATACGAAAGCATTTTTGCCCAAGCTGAAACAGAGAAGCTTCGCTTGCGCAACGCGCTCGCTCGGTCAAATAAAACGATAAAAAAAAAATGATCACAACACGCCCTTTCATTTCATTTGTCACACGGTACAGCTAGGTTTTTTTTTTCCAAAAAGTATCAAATAATTGATACTTTTTGGAAGTTTTGCCACACGCGTTTTCATTGGCTAGGATCAAGCCTTTGGATGAAGCATTGTATTCAGTCGCAGGTGAAAAGTTGTTGATACGTGCGTGGTGATACCACCTTTGTGATTGAAACTTACTCAGACGTATTCAGGGTTTAAGTGTGAATATGTAAGTTACCTCGTACCTATCTAACAGTTCCATCTATTTGAAACCTATTAAATACCTTTTTAAGAGCTTTTATTTTAAGCTTTTGAGCTTTTTAAGAGCGTGGTTAACTTGCAATGTTTGTATAGGTATATGTTTGTTTAGGTCAAATCTTGGAAGCTGAATTAGAACGACTTCCTACAACCTACGGAGTTAAATTTTTGGATTTTTATGGTAAGCATGACCTGAATCGACATCCAGGATTAGCTCCAGATAAATTAACTCTTCAACGGTCAACAGCACCAACAAGAAATTGTATGTACGTATTTTATTATGGCATGGTTGCTGCACTTAGGGTTGGGTCCTGACTAGGGAACTCCTCAACGGTTAACAGCACAGACATGAAATGTTGTATACGCATTTAATTATGATAGCCCATTCTAAGTTTCACCATGACATAGCTACAGCATAACAGCTTTTTTAATATACTTTTTTTCTGTATGTTAGCTTCAGATTTTTTATTTAATGAATATTTCACCTTTTATTATCCCTATTACTTCCCTTGACATTTTTTTATATCATTTATCCAACAGCATTTCTAAAACAAAGTTTAGAGTATAGGTAAGAGTAATAAGGTTATTCTATGGTATAGGTATACATAAAACACAAGGTCAATAAAACCGGCCACGTGCGTGTCAGACACGCACAGACTTAGTTCCGTTACCAAAATCCTATGCTACCCAACAGTGAAAACCGCATAGCAATCGTTCCAGAAGATTTTACGTTACACGTCAACAAAGTTGTTTTTACGATTGGATTATGTCTCACTCTGGAATTTGTTCAGAGTTGACGCGGGCATAAAATGCGTTATCTTGGTCCAGTATTTCTCGTAAACTAGATAGCCGTGATAATTTTGTTAGTAAATTCGTATAATGCTATATATATATATATATATATATATATATATATATATATATATATATATATATATATATATATATGTATATATATATATTTTTTTTTTTTTTTTTTATGTTTAATCGTTCGTATATTCGTATAGTACCCTAGTTTTTTTCAATGTTTGTAGTTCTGTTCCCTATGAGTAGAGGGCAAATGCAATTCAAGCAAAAACGTTCTCTTTACCATATTATTTATTTTGTAACTTTACAGACAAATATTTCGTAAACGTAACCAAATAGAGCTAGTGGCTCTGTGAGCTGTAGACCTCGCGGGTTTGTCTTTGCATAGCTTTAAACTGAATAAATGTTCACCTTTAAACATAAAGCTGAGAGACATTTGTTAATATGGGTGCTTAGATTATTTATCACTGTATTATCTACCAAACGCTTTAGGTCTAAATCATAGTTATATTCCGAGAACTGATGAAATTCCCATGTGATTGATGTGACACAGGAAATTTGCGTTATTATTTCGTTATTTTCCACCCACTTACATCCCCGACCCCTTGAAGTTAATGCGGTTATCAAAAAAGTTTACCAAATATGTTTTTTTTTACATTTTCAACCCCAAGGACTTTAAAAATTTGTAAAACTGAATCGACAAAATAACAACCTATAATTATCGAACCTGCTCACAAAATTTCACGAGAATCGGTTGAGAAATGCGATCTGTAGAGGAGAACAGCCAGACGTCCGCCGGACATACGAAAGCATTTTTGCCCAAGCTGAAACAGAGAAGCTTCGCTTGCGCAACGCGCTCGCTCGGTCAAATAAAACGATAAAAAAAAAATGATCACAACACGCCCTTTCATTTCATTTGTCACACGGTACAGCTAGGTTTTTTTTATTTCTTATTTGCTCCCTTAAAGTGGGGATTTAGTCGCTAGAGCGACTTAGGTACCTACCTATTAATGGTATACCTTCTTAATGGTTTTGGAGCTATGTACACTAAAAAAATAGTATCACACGATTCTGACCCTTATTGACATTAATCAGATATAGTATGATTCGGTATTAATTGTGTTCATTTAGTAACAAAAGTTAAACAAAAAATAAAATTTATTTCCATTGCATGTATTATATTTCAGTGTCAGTTTTCATATCTCACATTTCAATTCCTTTTTTATTTTTATTTATCTATGTAGAAAACCACCAGTGGTTAAAAATATATTTATGTCGTAGCCATATCGTAAAATTGATTACTTCATGACGTGGTCGATAATTTCGTGAAATGGCCTGTTAAAACTGACCATATTGTTTAAACATCTACGTCAATCCACGTTTGGTCATGATAGCAAAGGAGTTCAAACAGATAGGTTTTCAAGGCTAAAAAACTACACGAAGACGAAAGTGATAGCTTTCCACGCTTCGCTCCCGCCTTCGCCTTCTAACCAATAACGGCCAAGTCGGGCTTCCGCCTAGCGCCTCTAACGGTGGATAATGTAACAATTTTACGATATAATTTTTCTAATGTTTGATCATATCTAGAAATAGCCGTGCGTTTAGCTGTTCATATCGTCAAATTCTTACATTCATTCATTTGGCCAAACCATTTCATGATGTAGCTGGGCATTTCATGAAATAGAAACATTTCATGATATGCGATCAATTATACGACATGGCCACGACATATACATAAGCCAAAGTTCATCTTTGTAGTGTTAATAGTTTCTGAATAAAATGGCTGTAACATATAGACAGACGGACGGACAGATAGAACGACTGTTTTGACAGATGTTGATATACTATCGGTCTAAGTTGCTAACAATTGATAACAGTCGTAATCGTAATCAGACTTTTATTATCGCGTGTATGCTAAATTGCACTGAAATGCTGCTCATTAGAGCTGAGAGCTGATATTGCTTTGCGCCGTATAACTAAATTCTTATTGCATCTGGTTTCATTAGAAAAAGCCATATCGACTCAAATACGTGGCATTTAAGTGCAATTTAGCATGAAAGCTATAGTGAAAATATGATTTCATTGACTTACATAAGACGGCTGCTGAGGTTGGCACAATCTCGTTCGTTATTGTAGTCCATCGCGTTTGTGCTTATCCTATTGCTAAGCAAGAGTTTTTAAGGAAACAACATAATTTGAGTAATTTAAGGACATCAAAAGTTTCTTTCGCCAAAAATTTACCAATTATAAATTACTAGTTTTCCCGCCCGCAGCTTCGTCCGCGCGGACTACTGTTTATCGCGAAAAAAATAATCATATGTTCTTCTAAGATATAAAAAACCAATGCAAAAGTAAGTATAGCACCAATGCTCTTGATATTTTTTGACATGCTTGCTATTTCATTTCCATGGCAACCGTTTCTTACATCGAGTAATCAATATTTTTCCAGTTTTTCCGTGGAAACTTACAATTTTCCGGGATACAAAATATCCTATGTTTTATTCCAGGGTATAAGCTATATCCATTCCAAATTTCATCAGAATCCGATCAGCCGTTATCGCGTGAAATCTCCCCAAACAAACAAACAGACAATGTTTCACTTTTATATATTGGTATGGATTTATTTATTGGTATGGATTGTAGCTTTGATGTAATCTACTAGGTTTAGTCACAGTGATGTTTTAGTTATTGTTATTTGCGACACATATTTTATTTCGCGACTTTTTAACTACTTTTAACTATTAAACGAATTCTGAGTAGTTTTGACCCAATTTCATTGAGAATGATTTGAAACTTTTTAATTGTATTTTATCTGATTCCAGAGCTGACTCCAAGTCTATCAAAAAGTTAAATGACTTAACTTCTTGTTGTCATTACAAACTTAAGTTTATGGTTCATTTGGAATAAATTAGACGCTCGTAAGTTAAGTTATTACAAAGATAAGTCAGACGCAAATGCTTGCAGAGTCATACAATTCAATTATGGTAATGTTTGACTGCGTAAAGTTGTAAAGGTTTGAAATTGTAACGAAAACAACTTATGCGAGTGTTGCGAACAAAAACATTTTGAGTTACTCAACCATTTACCAATGGATGAAAACTAATAGACTAAGAGACGGCGACGTGAACATTTAAGGTATCATCTGTACACATCTGTACAGTTTTCAAATATTATTAGATAGATAGCTTCTTTCATGATTATGGCACATAATTTGTAATTAACATAGTTTAAATTGTATACCAAAGTCTGATTAAACCTTTAGGCACCGCATAGTACATTACTTTAATATGCGATATCGCACTCTCGGTGCTCGAAGGGTTGGTCTTTCAGCCCCTTTCGACAAACTCATCTGTACTAATTAAACACTTCTCCCGATCTTAGTGTAATTTTAATTTGCTGTTTTGTTTAAAAGTATCTGTTACTTGTTTATTAAAATGTCCAGGAAATATTTTTTCTTCAGTTTTAATATGTAGTGGCTTAATATAACAGCAGTCGTAGGTTTATCTTCCAGACAACCGTAGTATAGATAGAACTACACAATATTACAATTTAACTAACACTTAAATTAAGACATAGACTGACTGACTGACAGACAATGCTCAGCGATTTGAAATTTTGAAGAAATATTCTTGGATTACCTGCAAATTACATAACATGCACTTAATGAGAAAATTCCATCCCTAAGGAGGTGATTGGGAGGCAAAGTTTGCACGCGGAAAAAGCTGCGGGGCACAGCTAGTATTATAACATAAAAAACTAACACCAACATATAAATTAAAATATACCTCACCTATCACGCATCCAGCTCTCCGAGTATATCAGCTGTAATTTCACTTTTGCTTGGCTATAAATTCGATTCAGCACGCCCGCCCGTAAAATAACTTTATAGTTCACAAACATGTTTGCGTTTTCTATTAAAACTAATACTGCTTTTAAGTTAACTGCTCGGTGTTATTTACAGCAGAACTGGTCGATTAAACGCAGGTGCCGTAAATACAGACTAGCTCTCAGACGAAATATTAAATGTGCCCACCTAGGACTAGCTGTTTTACTAGTTTAAATCGCTTGTATGGTATGGTCCAGTATCAAATCATGTATCATTAGTCCACCTTTCCTTATAAAAATGATAGATAAATGATGTCCTCCTTGATTTATTCGTCAAGCACTCTGTTAGCTCCGGAGGTGAGAGCGTAAATAGCTTGCAAAGCAGAATTTAGTCCTAAAGGTCCTGTTGCAGGGCACACGGTCCAAAGTTGTACGTGTAGGTGTAGGAAAGATTGGGACCTAGGAGTGGCAGCGTCATTTGCGCAACTTCGAACAAGAGTTTGGGATTCGCATGATCTACAACTTTACACATAATAAAACAGTAAGTAACAAAAAGTCTGTACAATGAAGATTATTAAAAAAACTAGGGCACATAAAATAAGACACTCAATAAAAATATATCATTTTAAAAAATGGTTTTTGTCAGTGTTTATCTGATTGTCTCTTCGCGCGTCACGTAAAAACTACTGGACTCATTGAAATGCAGTTTTCATTCATCGATAGCTCAGGTTTTGAGTTAACATCTGGTATTCTTTGTATCTCAATCCGATAAGTAGAAGAAGAGTAATCGACAAAAAATAAGCTATGGCTGAAAGATTTTTGATGATATTATGCATTATTGTATTTTATAACGTACCTTTGGTGCTGGAATAAAAAAAAAATTATACTTTTACCACAGACAAATAACCACGTGAGCAAAGCTGTAGGCATAGCTAGTTTAACATAAATTATCTTGTAACCCCTAAAAAACACAAATTCACTCGATATACCTTATTAGAAATTCTGAACTGATATTATCAGTTAGTACCCATTGTACTACGAATAATATCATTTCGTATCTTAAATAGTCCAAGCAAGATTTATCTTTGTTTCTACTATACCTTTACCTACATTCATGTCGTATAAAACCTAGATCTGTCGTTGTGCTCTTTAAATCATATTTTTTTCACTTCTGTGACAAGCAGGTCTTTCATCTGATGGTAAGCGTCAAGCGTTCAGCACCACCCAGAACTTGAAGCAACATTGCACTCGGCGAAGTAAAATGTTAGATCCCTCTTCGTTTTTTAACAACGACACTACCAGCCACACTACCAGTAGTGTTGTCTACAATTAACGACACTACCAAGCCCATTTTGGATAAAATTGTACAGACGACACAAAAAAGTACAGGACCATGATATACAATCATCAATATAAAAAACACACTTGTAAATAATTTTGACCTGACTATTGGGGTTTCGTCAGGTTCTACTATTTGTTCTACTATAGAACAGATTAGACAAATAAAACAATCTGTTCTACTGAGCAGTATGACATATTGGATCCGAACAAATTATGTATTGGCAGTCTATGCTGTTCTACGATAGAACAGATTGGACAAAATTAAACAATTTGTTTTACTGAGTTGGTAGTGAGACATTTTAAAGTGACGGGTGTTAAAGTGAAGTTGAGGGTAGGGTGGGGGATGTAAATGGTGGGTAGGGGAAGTTGAGAAAAGGTGAGGGGAGCGTGGGGTAAATTGGGTGGGTGGGGGAATTTTAGGGAAGGGTGGGGAAACTTACAGGAGGGTAGGGTTAAGTGATGGGAGGGAAGAGCAAGTTTGCGGGAGGATGGGAAGATGTGAGGAGAAGAGGGGGAAAGGTAGAGGAAGGTTGGGGGATGTGAGGATAATGTAGGCGAAGTTGAGGAAAGGTGAGGGGAGGGTGGGGGAATTGGTGACGCTATATTTTGTTTATATATGTAATTAGCTCCAAAATCATTTAAAAGGTATCAGATGATTTTCGACCCTATTGACATAAACTAAGTATCTTATTTTATTAACGTAGGTGTTTTAATTAAATGTACATAGCAAATTCCGAATCTGTCTAAATCTGATTAATGTCAATAACGGTCAAAATCGTGTGACGTAAATTTTTGTAATGTATGGCTCCAAAATCATTTAAAAGGTGTCAAATGATTTTTGACGTCACATCCATCCACCTTACCTTATTGACATTAATCAGGTTTAGTCATATTTGGCATTTACCATGTTAATTGCTAAATGAATCATATTTTTAACGTATTTTGACTACAAAATACGTTAAAAACAAGACAGCTCATTTCAATTAGTTCAAAAATTGTCTGACTCCTTTTAAATAACTTCGTAGCTATGTACTTTACAAAAACAAGCCGGATAATATGTCCGTTCACAATTTTTCACCTGTTTACAATCTAACGAATTAGGTTTCGTTAAATTGTAATCTATCGGTTTTTACAATCTAACGGTGACATAAATAAACTTTCGAATGCTGCGCTTATATTAAATTAAATTAAATCATTGCCATTCGATTCCTCAAAGTAACATGTAAAGTCAAATCACAAATTCAGCAGCGAAGTGAATGTACGAGCAACTCCCGCCGCGTCTCTCTGACTGAACTAAATCAATTACTGGATTAAAACCCAGTATAAAGTAGCGGAAGCTTAACTCTATCGAATGTATGAAACTTTATGAATGGGAAATCATTTTTTATTACTGAAAAATGGAGTAACAAAGTTTGCTATCGAATGTCAAAACGTTTAATCTTGATGTAAATACAGATTTTCAAAATTTGTTAGTCTTTACCAGAAAAGAGGCAAAATACTGAATATCTTCGCCTTATTAGATCGGATTTCAATGGTTATTTTTTTATTTGAAAGGTAGTAATTTTAAATTGGTCTCATAAAAATTTGGTGAAGATCTAATGAGGATCTTCGGCGTGATAAGCAGAATAGCTTCTCACAATGCAGTAAATTTCTCACTTTTAGGTTTCTACCAGTGGAATCAGCCCTTTACTCACTAGGTAGGAATTAATAGAGCATCTAGGTTATTAATGTTACTTTTAGAATAATGTAACTAGATGGTGCTACTGGCAGCGATAGATTATTTGCAAAAAAGCTTGTACGCGCGAGGTCTGCAGCTCACAGAGCCACTAGTGAATAACTATGGCTTATCGGGAATCAGCGTACATTTGTGCCGTAAAAGCATAATATTTTGTTTTGAAACCGCGATGTTTTTTTTATATTTGTTCTAAAAAACTTAATATGCGGCAAGAATCAAATAATGTTGCTCAAACGGATACCTCAATATGATAGTATTGGTAATGAATACAATCATTACCAATGAAAGTCAGTCCAAGGTAGAATCTCTTAAAAGCTCCTGGATTGACTTGATAAATAAACTTGCACTTTGCAAAAGAAGACATTATCTTACTTAACATTAACAATAGCGCAGGAATATCATGAAACAACCTCCACACACGACTTCTGAGTTTAGTATTGTGCAATGATGCTCGGTAACTTAGGTAACAAGATCAGCAAACAGACGTAACCCAAGATTGAAGATCAGTCCATTTAATAGACCACAGTGGAAGCTCTCAAAGACCAACCGAGATCAAAACTGCAAGCAAGATAAAGCTGTGGCGTTGCTCGTATGTCACAGGAAACATTAAAGACAGTTACCTAACTCACACGGTTTCGGAATAAAGGTGGTGGGTAGAACCGTGAATATAGTAAACGGATGAAGCGTGGATAATGTTTATTAATACATGCTGATAAATAAGTTTCGTTAGTTCTGTAGTCCATCACGGAACTCTTAACTATAATGGTCGCCCAGTCTGTCCGCCCGTCCCAAACTGTCACTCCATCTCAACTTCTAGAGATAACACTAGAAGTTGCAGAGTTGCAGAAATAACTCTAGAAGTTGAGATTGTGTGACAGTTTATAAAAACTGAAATATAACAAGTTAAAAAAATATTATATAAATACAAAAAACCCGACTGCGAACAAAATGATTGAATACGGGCTGACCGCTCGCAAAAATATACACGAAAGTTTAATGTAAGGGTGTGTGTGTGAACGATTGTTACTTCTTCACGGCTTAACGGGTTTGGATGAAGTTTGGTGCGGGGGTAGCTTATCTGGATTAACACAGAAGCTACTTTTTATCCCAGAAAAAAATATGTTTCCTGAGGGACGCGGGTGAA
This sequence comes from Alsophila aescularia, assembly GCA_946251855.1. Taxonomy (NCBI): domain Eukaryota; kingdom Metazoa; phylum Arthropoda; class Insecta; order Lepidoptera; family Geometridae; genus Alsophila; species Alsophila aescularia. The sequence continues at coordinate 44,119,036 of OX276383.1, read as the reverse complement.
ACGAAGGTTCGTAGCTAATATTTATATAAATTTATTATTTATTTATTACTTACTTATTTAACTTTACTTTACTAGTTGCAATTGCAACATTAGACTATAGTATTTACATTAACATGAATAATCTAAAATAAAAAAATATGTAAGAAGCTTAAAAGGAAATTGCCACTGTTAAATACGTTCATTTTGATACCTCACTCGTTAGGTTTTTTGCATATTTTGTTCTGTCGGATATACAATATGTAAGCCGCCATATTAGTTTTCTTGACACTTCATATATCCTATAGCAGTGATCAAGACTAATGCAATGATACCTCATTTATCAAAATCCATCAAGCCGTCTAGGCTATAGGACGCGCCAAAGAAACGTACAAACTAACAAACATACATGGTTTTCATGTTTTTTATTTATATATATATATATAAAACATGAAAACCATGTATGTTTGTTTGTTTATTGATATTAGTATGTATGTTTATTATTGATAACCACCGTCCCTTACCAATCGTTATTCTTCTCCGTGTACGGTTGTCTGGAAGAGATTGCTCTGAGCGTTATGACCGCCCCATGTGACACTCATTGTTATACTGTATTTTTAGATATAATTTCTCGTTGTTCTTGTGGTGTTCAATAAAGAGTTAATCTATCTATCTAACATGCAACCCAAACACATAACCGTCCTCAGTCGGGTAAAAAGAATGCTTCAAAAGGATATTGTAGATGTTTGGTTTACAGCAAATCAAAAATCTTGAATTCATTTTTTAGTTGTCCCTACCTCCACGTACATATAATGCGGGGGTGTTTGTTAATGCACTTTCGTTGATTAGGTCTTTTAAAATAAATACATATTTTCATATATGTTTTATCAGCAATGCCGTTAGCGAGATATAATTCCCAAAACAAAGTCGTTAACAATGTCCCCCTGCTCTTTTTTTATTTTGAATTTGTTTGCTTTGGACCTCTATCTCAACTCAAAATCTAAAACGTATTTTAAAATAAAACAACAATACTTGTGTTCATTGACACAATAATTACGGAGCATCCTATAGGGCAGTCTCAGCGAGCGCTGCACCGTGCACCGGGGGCATGCTGTGCGCAATGATGTTATACAGTTTTTGGCTGTGCGTAGGTACTTAGGCTACGTATAATACTCCATACTGGTCTTGTGATACCTACGAACTACGCGTCGTAGGTACCTTGCCTAGTGGTCGTGGGCTAGTTCAGCGACTAGACTAATTAACCTAGAGATTTGAAATTGAGAGGAAATATTGATTAATTTAAAGGCTTAGGGAAGGGTAGTTTTAATTAGTCTAGGCTGTGCGTCATCTATCAGTCAGTGAGTCAGTCATTATCACGGTACTGTTTTATAGGTATTTAAGATAAATCATTTAAAGATTATGTTGTTGTCTGTACTAAATATATTCAGATTTTTAGGATAAAATCATTGGCTCGAGTTACTGAACCGTTTCTTTTTTTTTAAAGTAACTCGTCCCATTAGGCCGAGTGTCTTGTTGGATGAGTCGCAGAACTAGCCTGCTCATGTACCGCGCTCTTTCATTCTTTTGTATTCTGTTATTGTTAACAGTACCTACTATTTATTTATTTTTGGTTTTAAGAGGGCCCTAGTGCCAAGACTTCTAGGTGTACCAGTTCTATTAAGTAAATCGTAAACATTTTCTTGTTATGTAATAAATAAATAATAATAATAACTATGTTAAACAATGATGTGGTCGACAATGTTGCAGACTTGCCTAGAAGAAGCTACTCACTCACGAAGTCTCCTAAGTTATAAATAATACTAGTTCAACTACTTATCGGAAAACACAGACTACGTCAAGGTGGTCCATTCCCTAAGATCGTTTTCTTGTAATACCTAAACTGTTATACCCACAAACTTGTTAACACCCTTATTCTGTGATGCTATTGGAATATTTACTAGAAACAAAAAATATTCCGGGTATCTTGTGACGATAAATTTTATGAAGATAAAGTTATGGGGGAAAACTGTAACTATGGAACCCTACACTAGTCCGACACGCGCTTGGCCAGTTATTGTGATAAGGTCACACATACACACATAAACAGCATGAATTAATGTTTTTGACGTCGTTTTCCTTTAGTGTTTTTCGACTATTTAAAAAAAGGGTATGTAAGTGTATTAATTTTATTTTGCATTTGACTTACCTACTTACCTACTTAACTCAACATGCTTTCACATATTCTCTAGTGCACGCGTTCACAAGGCGTGAGATGTATCAAAATAATAAGTTGGCGCACCGTTTTTAAACTGTAGCGCAGTGGAATTCCTAATGTTTCAGAAAAGCTAGCTGCGCTGCAGTCACTGTGTGCTCCTGTGTTCCTGAAACGCGCGGAAGTTACGCCTGACTAATCAGCAGTTTCCGGGACTTATATTGGATTAAACTTTGCAATTCAACGACTCAAGACGTTCATTCATCACGGGATTTCACATGATTATATCCATACTAATATATAAAAGTAAATCGTTGTCTGTTTATTTGTTTGGGGAGCTTTCACGCCATAATAGCAGGATGGATTTTGATAAAATTTGGAATGGAGATAGCTTATACCCTAGAATAAAACATAGAATACTTTTTATGCCGGCATTTTCCATTTTCCACGGGAAAACTGGAAAATGTTGATTACTCGCTGTAAGAAACGGTTGCCATGGAAACAAAATAACAAGTCTGTCAAAAAACTTCAAGAGCGTTGGTGCTATACCTACTTTTGCTTTGGTTTATGATATCCTATAAGAACATAGGATGCTTTTTTCGCGACAAACTGTAGTCCGCGCGGACGAAGTTATTGCTATTGCTGTGCCCGCAGCTTTGCACGCGTGGTCATTTATCTAGGTTAAAAGTACTCAATGGAAATTCCAGGAACTAAAATACCAATATACCACATTAGATCAATATTCCTTCAGTCGTAAAAAATTTTTTTACGTTTGGCTTATATACTTGATTACAGGATTGAGATATGAAGTTCGCCAGATTTAAAAACAAAACCTAAGCTATCCTTTAGTTATAACGGCATTTCAATGGTCTAGTTGTTTTGCCGTGATGCGCGTACAAACTACAGACAGACAGACAGACAGACAGACAGACAGACACGAATTCTACGTTATGTTATATATTCTTGTTCTGTGGCTCATTTGAAGTCCTCGAGGCATTTTTTAATTATCTTTTATGCACAGTTCTTTTGTTACTTACTGCTTTATTGTATAGAAAGATAGATTGAGTTAATTCTGCGAAAATTGTCATATGAGGTAGTGGTGGCCTCTGGTGTCAGGGATTGTCAGGCTGCCCAAGGGCTTCTGACATGGCTTAATAAAAAACAACCTGCTATTAATAAATTACAACCTGGAGCGACAACTTAACCTGCCCCGTGGCCAGGTTGAGTGACGAACTGCGAAAAGCGGCTGAAAGAAAATGGATGAGGAGAGCTGAAGACCGAGCTCAGTGGCGTGCATTAAGAGAGGCCTACGTCCAGCAGTGGACAAATATAGGCTGATGATTATGATGATGGTGATGATACATTAGGAACGCTTTTAACATAAAAAAAGATAAAAACTTAACAGAGTAAATTCAGGAGGTTGGTATCAACTTGATGGCTTGTTCATCAAGAAGCCTGATGTCAACCCGATCGAGCACGCCTGGGATGAGCTTGGGAGGCTAGTCAGACGCCTCAGACCGCCTCCTGTCACCCTCAGGGCCCTAAAACAGTCCCTGATGGAAGAATGGGAGAATGTTCCCCAACATCGCCCCCGAAACTTCGTCTTCAGTATGCCAAACTGGCTCAAAGTTATAATCAGAGCCCGAGAAGGCAATACCAGTTTTGATAATGTGAATAAGGCGTACCTAAATCATTCTTATAAATATTGTATGAGTTTTTTGCCAGTAAGTGAAAAATTGCTATTATGTAGTTTTTATCTTTATAAGTATTATAAAATATAATTTCAAAGAAAGTTGATAAAATTTGCTATAAAACGTTTTTTATTTCAAAACTCTGACTTCTATAGTTTAAAAAAAATGCTATTTTAAAAGTATAGTACTAAATTTTGTAGGCCAGTGTAGTTTGATAGTAGATTAGTATAAATAAGGTATAAGGTAAATTCTAAATGGTATGAAAAAATATTAAAGGGAAAGTTTCCTTTTGGAAAGTTAAAAAAAAATTGGAATAATGTCTAGTTTCAAATTGGAGGCCACTATATAATTGCGCCCAAAACTGCAGACGAGCATTTTGTAAAGCCGAAAATATCTAATTTCAAATTCTTGTCCACATTGTATACAATTCGTGGGACTGAAGATCTTCAAACTAATTTCTGAAAAGAGAAATCAGCCTCGAAGGGCGGAAGGAATATTCGCTTGTATTACATAATCTCTATGACAGACATTTTGTCTACTTTAGATTGCAAGTCCCAAGACAATTAAAGTGCCTATAATAGGATTAAATTTTTCGTGAACATACATAATAAATTATGCGTAAGGCAATTTGTCTAATATCTACCTTTTTCCGCATGAAATGTAATGTGTCTAATGTGTGAGATTTTATGCGACATGAAGTCAAATAACAATTAAACAAGATATAAGTTCAAAAACTATAACCCAACTACGGTCGGGTAAAATTTCCCTATGACACTATTGCGATGCAGACGAATTGTTTGATACCTCGCTTGTCAAAGTCGTACCAATTTTTTTGTTTGAACACATAACCCTTCCTTTGACTTGCCGTAAAAGGGTTACAAATAGCCTATTTTCTATACCTGAAGACGAATCCATTGACATATCGCTTGTCAAAATAGAACAAATAGGGGCAACGCTAATATGGTGGAACATCCACATAGCCACATACATAGAGATAGAGACATACATACATAGACTGTTAAACTCATTACCCTTCACTTGCTTTGCTGTACTCGAGTAAAAATAGTCAAATATCTGTCAAATGGAGGTATGTGCCGTGCACGCCATTTTTTACATTCAAACTTTGACGCGCCATTGGGTTGAATTTTGAAAAATCCTTTCATATGTATTATTTGTTATGTGCTTATGTTACCATACATTATAGAGGAAACGTATCTGAAAGTTTCATGTATTTAGGTCTTAACTTTAGATTCTTGGCTTATTAGACTAGATAGATAGATAGATAGATAACTCTTTATTGTACACCACATAGAACAAAAAATACAAAAATAACTAAAACATTTATACAAAATAAATGGGACAATGGGCGGTCTTATCGCTAAAAAGCGATCTCTTCCAGACAACCTTTGGATGGAAAGGAATTAATATACGGCAAAGACGGTGGTGCATTATAATCTAACAAATAAATAATAAAAACTGAATACAATGAATAAACATATATACACATATATTCCAATATACCTACACATAAATATGTAAATATATAGTACAGTATATATATATATATATATATATATATACATATATAAATATATATCCATATACATAGTATATACATTATAATAAATTACATTTACTACATATACATTTACAAAATATATACAAACATAATAAAAATAATATACAGTGAAACCACAACAGAATAACAACAAAATAGCAAGAAGTGATATTAATTAGAGAGATTAAACTTCTTTAGTTACTTCTCTTTCTTTTCTTACTTTTTCTTTTTAGACTGTGCGTTAACTTTGAGTCAGTCACAGAAAAGTGTTAGGAAAAAGATGAAATAATTTCGTACATGCGAGTATCAGCCTACCAAAATTACCACGAACTATATAAGGTTACCCGATGCGGTTATAATAATATTATGCTATTTCCTTCAAAGCAGCCGCCGGAATAATTTCAGGTTATTATTCCGGAAAATTAGGCGAAGACAACTCTGCCGTGAAACGAAACGTGTATAAAGTAGTCCTTTTCAAATAAGCAGTTTGTAAAAAGCCCTCGTTGGAAATGGGCTTGTATTTTTTATGGGCCGATTATGTTTAACATCATTATTTTAGGGCAATTCGAGAAGGCAGTAGCTATAGGTACGGAAAGTCGGTGACCCTTGATGCTAAGGCAGATTACGAGATCTATGTGTATGACTTTATATTTCTGAATGGAGGTATGTGTTTATCTATTCTTAACCAACTTAAAAAAATATGAGGTTGTCAAGTTGATGTGTATGTAGGTATGTAATATTGCTGAAAATGCGTACCTAATATTCATATATGTTAGTCTATATGGGTTGGACACCCATTGCTATGCTTATGCACCAAATTTCGTGTATGTATGTATGTTTGTTTGTATCTATGTATGTGATGTTGTCCAAAAGCCTTATTATTCATATATGTTAGTCTATATGAGTATCTGAACAAATACATATAACAAATTTCACGAATGTATGTTTGACCACGTATATCTCGGAAATTACAAGTCTGATTGCAATCGTTCTTTTTGTATAGTTTCAATTCATTTCAACTTAAGTTTGATCAAAATTGGTTTAGTAGTTTAAAAGTTATGGACTATATTCCGCAAAGTAACGCCTGAATCTATGTCAGGCGTTACTTTGCGGAAATCCATATTTAAAATGAATGAAGTAAAAATATTAAGCTTACTTCCGCCAAAATGTTATTCAGACAAATGATAAATTGAAAAATATAATATATGAAAACCCCTACTAAAAAAGCCTTACCAAAAATGAAATTAACGTAAATTAATTAAAAGATTGGTGCTATACCCAATGCAAAATTAAGTATAGCACCAATGCTCTTGACGTTTTTTGACAGACTTGTTATTTCGTTTCCATGGCAACCGTTTCATACAGTGAGTAAGTAACATTTTCCAGTTTGCCCGTGGAACCTTACAATTTCCTGGGATAAAAAGTATCCTATGTTTTATTCCAGGGTATAAGCTATCTCCATTCCAAATTTCATCAAAATCCGTCCAGCCGTCATCGCGTGAAAGCTCCCCAAACAAACAAACAAACAAACAGACAACGTTTCACTTTTATATATTGGTATGGATATAAACTGTATTTTTTGGGCTTGTCTTATAATTTACGTTAATTTAATTTTTGGTAAGGGTTTTTGAGTCGGGGTTTTTATATATTATATTTTTTCCTTTATCATTTGTCTGACTAACAAAAAGTTACTTCTATCTTTTTGTAGTTATGGACTGCTAACTGGTTCCAGTATGTTTTTTTTTCTTAGCTAATTGAATACATAATTACTTCATTTTCTTAGGCCTACTTTTACGAAACTGAAAAGTAATTTAAAGATAAAAAAACGATTTCAAATCACATAAAACTTAAGAGAAGAAAAAGAAATAATATTTTTTTGTCTTGTCCCGATAAATGCCTACTTACTTCAGTCGCTTTGGGCGTAGCCATATTATTTATTCTGTGGCGTAGCAAAGACATCAAAAAAATGAATTATTTCTTTCCTGCTTTTTTAAATTAATTTCATTTTATTCATTTTTTTTCTCGCAAAGACTATGATTCCTATAAAAAGTCATTCAAAAAACGTTATGCTACAATACAATAGTTTTTAAAAGTATCAAGTCAGATTTGAGCTACGAGTAACATTGTTCTATCTTTTCTTAACTACAAATTATATAGATAAATTGAATTTGGTACTGAAAACTCACTCCATTTTTATCTAGTTTTGTTTACATACTTTTATCTTTTGTCGTTTTTGTTTACTTTTCTTTCTGTTGTTTAAAGTGGTTACATCAGTGGAATACTACTCGTTTTTCATCAGTTAATTTAATCATAAATAAACGGTACTGTAATTGTTCGCTTGAAACATATTTACATTCATACATTTCTCGAAGCGGAATAAAAAGGAAGCTTAATGTAATTGAGAACATAACTTGCTACTGCTAGATATGACCCACACTAGTAACGGTGAGAGAACCGCAAGTCAAGCTGATCAAGCTACGTCGAACTTCAAATCTAGTGTGACATGGAAATAGTTTCTCGAGGTGTTTGAACAAGGACGTCAAACTTGGCGATAGCTACACGGTGATCTTCCGAGTTATGTGACTAGCAATGTAATCGTGATTCAAGTTCCCAGTCGGGATCTTGATCTGTGCCATCCTAGACGAAAGACAAAAAGCCTTTCTGGATTTTGTATTTTTGATTGCATCGCAATTCTGATAACAGTGTCGCCTTCATGTTTATAACAATACTAGCTGCACTTTGCGATGTTTACCTCGGACCAATGGTATCTTGTAAATCTGACTTCATTATTTGTAATCCTTATTTACTCTCGAAATCCTAGATATATCCTACAGATATATACGTTGACACCAGGTGTCACTTTGACATCTGTCACTTCACCCAACATTCATTCTAGCTGCGCCCCGCGGTGGTGATAAAATACAATATACACCACTTTACCAAATTAATATTGAAATACACAAGAGAGTTTGATGACGGTGATGATGATGATGACCAAAAGTATCCCATGTATTATTTCAGGACCTAAAGTGTCTACATACCCCATGAAAATCCGTTGAGCCATTTCAGCGTGAAATGTACTAAACATACACATCACCTATTCACAAACTTTTGCATATATAATAACAGTGTGAAAACAGATCTATTCGCACACAGATTAATATCAAAATATGATGTAGCCTTCGCCTTACGTTTGAGTTTGATCCTTCATTATAGAAGTAACACATTTCAACGTTTTATTTTAACCAAATATTAAAATCCCGAGGTTTGAACGTAACCCCATTACCAACAGAGATTAAATTGGATTTTCACAAATAATACTCGTTTATTTCGATAATGAAACTGGAACTGTAAACCGTTTGGGATGAAATCGATATATTAATACGATAATGAGTATTCTCAATTTTGCATTTCAATGGAGCATTTAATTGTTTTTATGTTAAAATTGATTGACTGTTTGTTTTGGGCATAGTATTGTGAGAATTTGGCAGTTTTGAAACGTGACGGAGAGAAGTTTAAGTAGAAATCTATTGAAAGAAGTTAAAATATTAACAAACAGTCACAAACAAAACATTGAAAACATAGAAACGTAAAGGAATCATCATACCCCATTGGCCGAGCGCGGTGGAGTATGGCCCTTGCTCTGTATACTTTTTATGAACGACTAAACTAACCAAGGTGAAGCATGCTTATTTCTTAGACACCTGTCTCTCTTAACTTGAAGACACTTGGGTTGTGTTTCATCGAAAACTGGGAGAAAACCCTTCCCAGTAGGCTGATGATGATGATGACGAAACTGATATTGTTGACGGCTTAACACAATATCAATAAAATTAACACAAATTATACATCAGTTCTTAATATGAATCATAGGTTAATCGCGTTAAAGTTGGAAAAGGTATCTTCGAAATGCAAACTTCACGTAGCTTAAACCTCGCTTTCTAGAACTAATACGAATTGCAATTACTGTAAAAGCTGTCGCTAAATATTTTAACTCTAATTAGTCCACGAATCGGCTGTTAGCAAGAACATTATGGAGAATGACCTGCTGTAAAAGTCACAATCAATTTGAACCTTATCAATAAGGACATAAGGTATCCAAATAATTATATAAAGTGTAAAACAAACAGGTGAAGGTAAGGTCCGACACAGACGAATATACGAGCGCCTGAGCTCGAAGCGGAACGATTACTTTGCCAAATGAGTAGAGCATTTCAAATGAAGATTAATTGTGTTAGGTGGTGAGTACACGGTATTATTGTGGCAGGTGTTGGTGGAGTGTTTGTCAACAACTCATTTGTAACTAGCTGTACCCGCTGCTTTGCCTGCGTGTGGTAAGTTTGCTTGGATATAAGGCGTGTGTTATTCCAAAACAAAGAGTACCATCGTACCAAATTTACTAAAACATCGTTCAGACGTCAAATAGATGTTTATCGATTGCTCGGCTTCTACTCATCAGATTGAGATACCAAGTACATCAATCAATTCTTAAGTCATAACCTAATCTACTAATAGTGAAAATTGCTTCGCAACCGATCCATTAGTGTTTACGTGATGCGCGATCAGACAGACAAACATACAGACTTACACCATTCACATTTTTTTATATTCTTGTTCTGTAGCTTATTTTACGTATCCTAGACCATTATTTTGGCTATGCAGATACAACACTATTTGCGATTAGTGATTGCACAAAATAAATATGGTGCTTACCATAGCGTGTCGGCCTTGAGTTTGGGTTAAAGATTAATTGCAGCAAGACTAAGATGAGGATCGTGGACCGCGCTAACAACAACTCGCCAGAGGTGACTCAATTGCGAATTGCAAAGTCGTCCAGTCCTACATATACCTTGAAACTTTTATCTCGAACAGCGGTGGTTGCATTGATGAGGTTGAACGACGTATGGCGATCACTAGAACAGCAATGGACAAGCTGAAAAACTTGGAGGAACCGAAACATAACCAAAGCGACTAGACTTTCCATTTGACCCTGTGGAATCTATTTCATTTAAACATGCTTGACTTATAGTAAAATTAATTTGTAAATATGGTACGACTGTCACTCACGAGTTATTTCGTCGAACAATTCGACCAGTGTTCGGACGTTAACGACGTCCATCCTCAGGAGTTTGCGCAGCGAGGGCACAATGCGAACTGCGGATTGCCGCGCGTGTCGCCCGTTGCGTCAGCGACAGTGGCTTCGTAGGTGCTGCAGGCGGGGGGCCCCAGCCCAGATGTAAACACACCTGCGCACGCACCATCATCACTGATGTCGCTGGCGTACACAAAGAGTGCAGGATCCTCACACCACTTGTCGACAGTGTCCACCTCTCAGAGAAACGGCTCAGTCGCTCAGTGTGTGTGATTACATATCTATATATAATCACAGTCACATCAGTTTATATACCAACATTAATTTGCTTTAATTTTCTTTCCAAAAACTCATTGCTTATGTTTTAACTATTGCTACCTACTTGATTTTTTTAGAACTTTTTTCATAAATGATACCTATGTACCTACACAGTAAATAATAACAATGTAGCAGACTGGAAGTTTAATTAAAACTTAGATTTAATTAACAGGCCGGCACGTTGGCTGTTTTTTGCAACTACGCTCCCAACATACCTAATGAGTCTAAAACAGGAATACTAAGCTTATGGTTATAATAGGAAAGATTTCATTTCTTTTATTTTTATATAATCAAATTATTTCAATAGGTACCTTACAAATTCAGTAAGAGACAAGCACCTTGTAACATCACATCGCTCAAAGTCCGCGGATCTTTAGGGTTCCGTGCCCAAACGATCCAAACGGAAATCTATTGATTTATGTGGCTGGCTATTTTGTCCGTCCATGCGTCTGTAAAGGGCTTGTAGCACAGAATAAAAATAAGATACTCATCAGACGAAATAACAAACTTCAAGTGCCAAGCTAGCTTCAGCACTGAAACACAGTACACATCACATTTTCACATCACACTTAACGCTAATAATAATAATAATAATAAACACTTTATTACACCATATAAGGAATAAATACAATAACTTATTTAAAGTTTACCACTAATATTATAAATCAGAGAAGTGTCACTGCCACTGCCACTGTCGTAAACAGGTCAAACAGAGCTTAGAGTTTTAAAAATGAATACTCTCTTATTGAGCGGAAAACATCTCATGCACGACGCAGAACTCCATAAATTAGTACTGACAGTCCATACAAAACGACATAAAATGCATAAAAATGATTAGCGCCATCTTATCTATTATCTATTTGATTATATCTTTAAAAGCGTGTGAGTGTGTATGTTTGTTACGTCTTCACGCTCAAACGGCACAATGAATTTGGTTGAAGTTTGGTACTAAGATAGCTTATATCCTGGATTAACATATAGGCTACTTTTCATCATCATCATCATCATCCATCATCATTATCTACGCGGGTGAAACCGCGGGGCGCAGCTTGTTTATCAATATATTAATTGTGACTGAAGAGACGCCGTAAAACAAGAGATGTGCAGCAAATAACCAGGGCCCCGATTCTGTAAGCTATTGAACTGCGACAACGCAAGTCGATCGCTTGAATTTTTTTGAGAAATTTACTTATTTACCACTTAAAAGTGCTAGAAGTGTTTTTTTTTTTTGGAAATATTCAAAAAATAAAAAAACTGAAAAATAAAAAAACAAAAAAAAAACAAAAAGCGAAAATTTTAGCATAATTTTCGTTTCCAGCACTTTTAAGAGGTAAATAAGAAAATTTCTCAAAAAAATTCAAGCGATCGACTTGCGTTATCGCGTTTCAATAGCTTACAGAATCGGGGCCCTGGAACCAGCTATTCAACTGCACTTTTGCACGTTTGACGACGAAGTTAATCTATAAACCGAGTTGATACTCGTAGCATCAGTAACAAAGCTAAGTAACAAATAGATTATGTGTGTTTAGTCAGAGCTTTACTGCATTGCTACATTTCGCAACCGTTTTTTTTTAAAGTGTTTATTTAACTTCACTTGTATGTATGTATGTATGTATGTATGTATGTATGTAGCTATCTATGTATTTTTCTGTCTGTCCTGGAATCTTGCAACTCAAATTTCGAGCACTTCCCGATTAGCTATCCGGCTGAAACTTTCATGATAGCTCACAACACGACGACAATGCAAGAATAAAAAACAAAAAAAAAACATTAATAAAAAATATCTTGTTTTTTTTTTAATTAATTTATAGCCGTCTCGTCACTTAATTGTTTGAAGTGGCGACCACGCCTTGTTACACGACTGCCCAAATAGGAAGTGTTCTTTTTAGGTGTCATGTACGTATGTGTTTGTATGTGAGTTTCTTTGTTCCACCATGATTTTTAAATGCCTGAACAGATTTGTATGTATGGGGGTTCGTTAGAATCCTTACATCATTCCGAGAGACATAGTTTTTGTTTAAGTTTCCTTTTTGGTATGGTAGTCGTGTTTTTTCTCTACCTTTGATGATTTACTTGTTCCGATGGTAAGCGCCACGCCAGCTAATAACGATTGCAGGAACCAAAACTTTGTATTGCAGTTGGTTTATTCCCAGTAGTTTGATTGAAAAGATCTACCGCACAACCGTCGAAGAAGTGCAACTTTGTTGTCTCAGTTTGATTGACAAGGTCTACCGCACAACCTTCAAAGAAGTGTAACTTTATTGTCTCATTTTGATTGACAATGTCTACCGCACAACCGTCGAAGAAATGTAACTTTGTTGTCTCAGTTTGATTGACAAGGTCTACCGCACAACTGTCGAAGAAGTGTAACAATGTTGTCTCAGTTTGATTGACATGGTCTACCACACAACCTTCGAAGAAGTGTAACTTTGTTGTCTCAGTATGATTGATAAGGTCTATCCACAACCGTCGAAGAAGTGTAACTTTGTTGTCTCAGTTTGATTGACAAGGTCTACCTCACAACCGTCGAAGAAGTGTAACTTTGTTGTCTCAGTATGATTGATAAGGTCTACCGCACAACCGTCGAAGAAGTGTAACTTTGTTGTCTCAGTTTGATTGACAAGGTCTACCTCACAACCGTCGAAGAAGTGTAACTTTGTTGTCTCAGTATGATTGATAAGGTCTACCGCACAACCGTCGAAGAAGTGTAACTTTGTTGTCTCAGTATGATTGACAAGGTCTACCGCACAACCGTCGAAGAAGTGTAACTTTGTTGTCTCAGTTTGATTGACAAGGTCTACCGCACAACCGTCGAAGAAGTGTAACTTTGTTGTCTCAGTTTGATTGACAAGGTCTACCGCACAACCGTCGAAGAAGTGTAACTTTGTTGTCTCAGTATGATTGATAAGGTCTATCCACAACCGTCGAAGAAGTGTAACTTTGTTGTCTCAGTTTGATTGACAAGGTCTACCGCACAACCGTCGAAGAAGTGTAACTTTGTTGTCTCAGTTTGATTGACAAGGTCTACCGCACAACCGTCGAAGAAGTGTAACTTTGTTGTCTCAGTATGATTGATAAGGTCTATCCACAACCGTCGAAGAAGTGTAACTTTGTTGTCTCAGTTTGATTGACAAGGTCTACCGCACAACCGTCGAAGAAGTGTAACTTTGTTGTCTCAGTTTGATTGACAAGGTCTACCGCACAACCGTCGAAGAAGTGTAACTTTGTTGTCTCAGTATGATTGATAAGGTCTATCCACAACCGTCGAAGAAGTGTAACTTTGTTGTCTCAGTTTGATTGACAAGGTCTACCGCACAACCGTCGAAGAAGTGTAACTTTGTTGTCTCAGTATGATTGATAAGGTCTATCCACAACCGTCGAAGAAGTGTAACTTTGTTGTCTCAGTATGATTGATAAGGTCTATCCACAACCGTCGAAGAAGTGTAACTTTGTTGTCTCAGTTTGATTGACAAGGTCTACCGCACAACCGTCGAAGAAGTGTAACTTTGTTGTCTCAGTATGATTGATAAGGTCTATCCACAACCGTCGAAGAAGTGTAACTTTGTTGTCTCAGTATGATTGATAAGGTCTATCCACAACCGTCGAAGAAGTGTAACTTTGTTGTGTCAGTTTGATTGACAAGGTCTACCGCACAACCGTTGAGGAAGTAGAACTTTGTTGTCTCAGTTTGTTTGATAAGATCTACCGCACAAACGTCGAGGAAGTGTAATTTTGCTGTCTCAGTTTGCTATGCTTCACTCATTTGTTGATTCCGTCTGCTTCTTGATATATGTATGTCTAATGATGTAGGTAGTTCCAACCTCGGGTATCAGAGCTTGAGCTTGCCAGGCCGCCCATGGGCCTGTGACTTGCTAATAACAGCTATCAATTTATAATTAGCAACTGGGATGGCGTTTGAAGGATGCAGCGATGACAAATCCGTAATAACATATTTAGTCATTGGTGGCTGAGGTTCAAACCTGTATCGTAAATACAATGGAGCTGTTGTAGAGATGTATTTACGTCGTATGCGTAAATACAGCTCTGCCACTACATCGCGCGAGTGACGCCAACTAAACCCTAGCTTGCTTAAAAGCTACTCTTTGCATTGCACTGAAATTACACTGATTGATACTCAAGGATATATGTGACAATTGCACCGAGACCAAAAGACGTACACTTATTTAACTCGATGATAAAAACTGTCCAACACACCTCTCCTCACCTCCGAAAACAAACAGTTTCCCTATTATATCTTATATTTAATGGTATTCCTGTATTGCCCCGCACAACCATCCACCGCCTCTTGCCCATCAACATCATCATCAGCCTATACTTCTCAGACGCTTTGCGCAGTTCGTCACTCCACCTGACCACAAGACGTCTTACACTAAGTTTGCCTAAGGGTGGTCTCCACTCGAGAACTCGTCTACCCAACAGTTGTCGGTTCTTCGGGAAATGTGACTAGCCCACTGACACTTCAGCTTGCTTATCCTTTGAGCTATGAGGTTTAATTTGGTTCTCTGAATCTCAAATCACTTCATTTCGAATCTTGTCCTTGAGAGAAAATCCAATTGAGCGACCTTGAACTCGTGGATTAGTCTAACCGTGAGTGTCCACGTTTCGGCTTCGTAGATCATGACTGGTAGCTACGACCAATAATATTACATAAACTGGTAGGACAAACTGATTGAAGACTTTTGTCTTCAGGCACAGTGGTATGGACAACGAGAAGACTTGACGAAGCTTGCCAAAAACAGTACTTAGTAGTATAATATTTACTGTGTCACATTTTTGTGTAATTTACTTTGAAATAATCTAATTTGTTTGCGTAAAACATGAATAAACTCAGTATACCTCGGAATATAACTCCGCGACCCCTTTTACAATCCTTTCAAGTACTTAAAGGGTCTCGATGCCTTAATTTGGTAATAAGCAAATATATTTTATGACTGCACTCCGACATTGTTTATCGCCCATTACATTGTACTTAGAGACCGTAAATTCTTTTGAAGGTGTTACGACTTACGAACCGTAATTTGTAATGTTACTTTAAAATTTGGGTAAATAAAAAATTTTTAATTAGAGTTTTAGATCTTGTACGGTAACATGACTCGCAACGCAGCAACAACTTGTCAAACAAGCCAAGAATAAGGCCAACAATATCTGTGCTTGGGTTTTGTTTTTTGTTTGGGCTCTGCGTAGTATTACTAGGTATTCTGTGGCTCTGCACCCAGCATTACGATTTCGTAATTTCTGTAGAAATAAGCCTCTGATTGAAACCAACAAATATGACACTTTTGAGGTTACTTAAGTACGTTTTGACAGCTGAAATTGCAAATGACGCTCGATTTTTATGTGCTGGAAACAGACATTTCTTACTGTCGATGGATGGAAAACGTGTATCGATAAAAATATTATGTAAGCAATACATAAATTCTGTATTCACAATTTTTTTGGAAATAGAAGATATAGTAGGCAAGAAAGTTTAAAGGGTTAATAAAAACAAGGTACAATATTTTATAATCAATCAATCTGTGCAATCAATACAGTGCAATCTTTTTTAATATTCTCACTTCTCGTTCTCTCTAGCTCAAAATATCAACTAGCTAGTCTGTGCGTAAGCACAATTCAACTTCATGCTGTGCCGTAGCGTCTTAGCGTAATTCAAAATCTTTACGTAGCGTAGGCGAAACCTAGAGTATTGTAGTAGGTACAGTGACGTAGATGTAAACTCGTAAACAGTAAACAAACAATAAATTAGAACAGCATTATCGTTAAAAATATAAATGAGAGTAATTTTATTACTTGCTAATTTTTAATGTTGGATTTTCTATGCATCAAATAAAGTCGTCTATTTAATGGTTACTATTTACTATCCTTTGACGGCTTCTACAACGCATTCAACTCCGTTTACTGGATACTATTTACTATCCTTTGACTGCTTCTCTCTCTTCTTTCTTCAATTCCGTTTATAGTACCTACCTACTATAATATGCTTCTGTTATTCGAAATTGATAGAATATCTTGCGTTTAAGTTTGAAAATGTGAAATGGTATGCTCCTTGCTTATGTCGAGGAGCGTCTGAAAAGAGAGCTCATTGACGTAGAAGTATAATTAGGTACATCATCATCATCATCTTCATCAGCATACTTTGGACGTAGGCCTCTCCTAATGCACGCCACTGAGCTCGGTCTTCAGCTCTTCTGATCCATTTTATTCCAGCCGCTTTTTGCGGTTCGTCACTCCACCTAGCTTCAGTGCGTCCTACTCTACGCTTGCCTAAACGTGGTCTCCACTCGTAATTGTTACACTTTCGTATTTAAATATGTACCTATACAGCATAAAATGTATTAGACAGTTACTTACTAACTATTCCTTATTGCCGGCCAATTGGCCGAATGATTAGAGACCCTGACTAGTCAACCAACGGTAGCGGGCTCGAATCCCGCTAGGTGCAATCATTTGTGTGATGAGCAGAAATGTTTGTTTCCTAGTCATGAATGTAATATTTGTATGTTTATCCGTTGCCTAGTACTCATAGTACGGGGTATCCTAGTTTGGGGCTAGGTTATTGTAGTGAATTGTCCCGAGTATTATATATTTATTTTACTCGCGCGGAGCGTTTGTATCACAAACTAATTAAGGAATGTTTGTGGTTATAAACTTACCGCAATCAAAATGATCTGACAGAAAAAAAACGGCGCAGAGTAGAGATTTAGCTAGATTGGACGAGTTACCGGCTAAATCTCTAATCTGTTCTAACGCATTAATTACTTAAAAATAATAATAAACACGTTATTGCACCAGAATTAAGGGAAATAATATACATGAGTTTATTTTAATAACAGGCACAGTGGGCGGTCTTATCGCATTGTGTGTGTTGTTAGAACTTCACATTTAGATTTATCTATAAATTATAGACTAAAAAAACTAAAAAACACGCTTTAATACCATTAAAACGAACTAAAAAGTAAAAGAAATATTTCGATATAAGAATAAACTGATTAACAACCAAATTAATGTCATTATAAAAAGAAGCGTGGGGTGCTCGATATTAAATGTTTTTTTTTTCTAGATATGTTACTATTTCATTTCGAATTACAGAGTTAGTGTAAGAATGTCGCACCCACGCATTTTTTTACAATGGCATTCATTTTCTCGTTAAACACAAAACAGTTTTAGTTCATATATCGAATTTAATTTCTTACTTTTTAGTTCGGTTTAATGGTATTAAAGCGTGTTGTTATTTTTTTTAAATTATTTTTTAATCTTTTTGTTCATCATCATCATCATCATCATGTCTGATCATGTCATCGTGCCTTTCGAAGACCACTGCTGAACATAGGCCTCCCCCAAAGAACGCCATGACGAGCGATTTTGTGGCATCTCCATCCAACTAAAAAAATGAACAAAATAAAAATATGTAGCTTACTTCCGCCAAAACTGTAAGTCAGACAAATGATAAATGGTAAAATTAACACAAGTAAAACCCCACGCTAAACAAAACCCAACCCCAGATTGAACTAATGAAAAAAAAAAAAAAAAAAAAAACACTTGTATACAAAAAATATATATACACAATAAAAAACCCCCAAGCTAAACAAACCCTACCCAAATACAAGTATCGAAACACTTATATATTCATATACATATAATATAAAAAAAACACAATAAAAAACATATACCTCGATCCAAATACCAAACGTCTGACATCAATACGACACGTGTTTCGCCTCTGCACGAGGCATCTTCGGGTCACTCAGTCCAGCATTCGACGAGTCAACATCACCCGAAGATGCCTCGTGCAGAGGCGAAACACGTGTCGTATTGATGTCAGACGTTTGGTATTTGGATCGAGGTATATGTTTTTTATTGTGTTTTTTTTTTATATTATATGTATATGAATATATTAGTGTTTCGATACTTGTATTTGGGTAGGGTTTGTTTAGCTTGGGGGTTTATTATTGTGTATATATATTTATATATATTATTTGTATATAAGTTTTTTTTTTTTTTTTTTTTTTTTTCATTAGTTCAGTCTGGGGTTGGGTTTTGTTTAGCGTGGGGTTTTACTTGTGTTAATTTTACCATTTATCATTTGTCTGACTTACAGTTTTGGCGGAAGTAAGCTACATATTTTTATTTTGTTCATTTTTAAATATGGATTTCCGCAAAGTAACGCCTGAATCTATCAATTATATCCATCCAACTACTTTCTGCTATGGCTACAATGTCGTCGGTCCATCGTGTGGGGGTCTCCCTACACTTCGCTTGCTTGTTCGTGGCCGTGATCGGCATTCGAGAACCTTAATTCCCCAGCGGTTTTCGGTTCTGCGAACTATAATGGCCTGCCCATTGCCACTTCAACTTGCAAACTCTGAGAGCTATGTCGGTAACGTTGCTTCTTCTACAGATTTCCTCGTTACGGATTGTATCACATAGTGAAACACCAAGCATAGCTCTCTCGACTTTGAGCTTGTGTATGAGACCAATAGTAAGCAATAGTATATTTTTAGCTTTATAAACATCTAGATGCCGTGCCCTACGGCTTTGCCCGTAGTTTTCCAATCACCACACAGAAACTTTGCATTTTCCCGGTTTAAAAAGTAGTTTCCATGTGAATCACCTGTGACCATCTGGAATAATGTAGCTTTCTACCATTAAAATAATCTTCAGAATAAGATCAGTAGTACTCATATTATCTGTGTAGGTAGACTGTAGACCAAGGAAGTTATGTGTACTGTAAGTATAGAACTTCCTTGCTGTAGACACATTAAACAATATTTTGATGTACAATATTTTAACAACAATATTTTTTTAAGCCACGTGACATGCTATCGAGATTTTAGTCGAAGTTTGACCAAAGAGTGACCAAATAATAACTATTCCTTATTATTTGAGCAAAGGCATGTAACATAAAAACCGTAGGTAGATTTTTAGATGAGACTCTCTTAATGTTTTTATTTACGCGAGAAGACGTAATATGTATGAAAAATACTCTCTCCTTGCAGGGACCATCGCAAAATAGCCGGCCTTGTTCTATATATTACATACCACACTTTAACAAAGGAAAGACCTTTAACAGCTTATAGCCTTTCGTTGAAAAATAGTCCCTCCAACAACGGGACTTCAGGATTTAGTGATACAAATGTCCCAGTCTAGTAAACCGTCATTTATACCGTTACCCTTAGAGAATTCTCTAAAATCGTCCCTTTATCACTGAAAACTCTGAATTTACGGGTGAAATATAGTGTACCCTCCTTTTTATTGCCGAAATTTATATAATCTTCGGTCTTAAACTGGTTCTTATACGAAGGCAGGGCCGACAGTTTTATGTTAGCGATGATAACTACCGTCTTAAATGTAATTTATTAATGAACTTTTTAAAACATTAAAACATGTAAATTTCGTTTGCCACTATGATCAGTTCTTGGATTTCTAGGTACTTATATGTCGTAGCGATATCGTAAAATTGATCATTTCATGAAATGGTTGGCCACATCATGATACATTTTTATTTCATTAAATTATGGTTGATATCATGAAATGGTTTGGCCAGATCAATGAATGATTAGCATTTGACGATATGAACAGCTAAATGCACGGCTACTTCATATGGTCAAACATTAGTGATCATAACGTAAAATAGTTGAATTATTTACCGCTAGATGCGCTAGGCGGAAGCCCGGCTTGGCCGTGATAAGATTAGAAAACGAAGGCGGGAGCAAAGCGTAGCGAGCTCCCGCCTTTGTGTTCGTTTGTTTTTTAAACTTGAAAACCCTACATTAATGGTATTTAAAGACATAGCCAAACGGATTGAGTAAGATTAAACCTTGATGTTTTAACAATATGATCAGTTTTAGCTGGCTGGTTTTTATGAAATAGAACCATTTAATGAAATTATCGACCATTTCATGAAATGATCAATTCTACGACATGACATAAAACCCCACGATAAACCACAATAACATTGTGAACGGCTCCAAAAAGAAGTTCACCTATATCAACGAGTTTGTGACAGTATTTATAAAGTGCCATAAAGCATCATTTTTGTAGCTACAGAGTCTGACAAACACAAAAAAAACTATAATGGATTTCTTGTTCGCTTTGTTTTTAGATTTTTAGGTTTGTTCGTTGCGTGTCATGTTATCGTGGTTTATCTGTTAGGCTGGATACAACCAAACGAGAGTAAATTTTATTACTAGAATACTATCATAGAAATGACGGAACCATCATATGTCTATGCTACTATCCTAAGAATAAAATTTACTCTCGTTTGGTCGAATCCAGTCGAAGAGGTAAATTCTAGATCAATGGCTCAAGAAAGTAGGTACAACGGACATGTACCTTACTTTTACCGTACATTAAGTCTTGATGGAGAGTCCTCGAACAAATTCTCATGTTCTTCCTTTCATTCCAGTACATATCCATTTATCTCTGTAGCAAAGATTAAACAAACAGTCTCTACAATTAAGGATCTAAATATCAATTGTAGCTTTATTTCACTGTCTGTCGTGAACGAGTCGTGAAAGAGAAGCGACACGTAAATGAGAGCTAACCACAATATTTCTAAGGTATCTAAAGTTTCGTGGAAGGTGACTCACTCATTTCATTATTTACTCGATCACCGTAACTTTCTTCTTGGTGCACCTTTTCCCGCGGGGTTTCAAATGCAATGTATTTATTGCAAAACATATGTAAGCACAAATTAAAATCACAGGCATTATGGTGTATGTCAACATATGACCCTCACAGGGTATAGCAATAAGTCGCAAGCAAACCGAGCCTTTATATTTTGACTTGATGGATTCGGTGCTGGGAGTTTGACGTTGAGATGGGGCACAGTGCTCACGGCGCAGGCTCGAGGAGGTGGAGTCTGGGTGCTTGCCATCGGTTTGAGGAAGCGGTTTACTCTTAAACCTACCATATAGATTGAACGATTCAGTGCTGGGAGTGCGATGGGAGGTGAAAATTAATTTATTTATTCGCGAAAAATTAAAGATTTTTCGCGATTAAAAGTATCCAATGTCCTACCTCGTAGTATGAACTCAAATCATACCAAGTTTCATTTAAATTCATTCCGTAGTTTCGGCGTGATGCCTAGCCAAGATACAGACAGACAGACAGACAGACAGACAGAAAGACCAAAATGAAAAAAAAATACAGTTTCGGCTTCAGTATCAAATATAGAGTACCCTCCAAAAAAATATTCAAAATATATTCAATGTACAGAATTGGACCGGTTACAGTTTTATTATAAGTAAAGATATGGGTATCAAATTGAAGGTCTTGATAAGCACATTCCAACAGTATATAATTTATTGGCTAAACCTCTTTTTTGGCAGGGCAGGCGTGTTTTTTAGTTTTTAAGCTAGTTATTTTCCCACTTTGGCATTCAAGGGGGCCATAACAAAGTTGAAGTGGGCCTTCTTGGTGTTATTTAAGCAGGCTTTCTTTAGATACGTCCATATGATAAAATATGTATGATTTTCTACTTCTTCATCTGTGTGTGCCGAGGTCAGTGCGTATACCTGAATCACCTTGAGAATATATCTCTTGGTGAGCCGGATTTTAAGGTACGCTACCCTGCTCGACACACTACAAATCTCTTCATCGTTCTTAGCGAGGACTCGATGAACGAGGAACCCGACGCTGCCTTAGGATTGATTATCACCCTCTCTGGAGTACATAAGATGGCCCGAATTTAAGGTTAGGTGTCTTCTCCCTCTCTTCGGACATTACTCGACCCCAAAATGTTGTGGTACTTGTCATGGAAGGTAATGCCCATAATCGCCACGCTGGGCAGGCGGGCTGGCGATTGCAGTACGCAACTCTTCGCACCAGTAGTGCTGCTGCCCGTCACCGGTCTGTGCCATTTAGCTGTGCCATGGATATTCCGCCATTTGTTGGTCGCCAGAGCCTCGTTCGTTGTTCAGCAGGGTGCACCACGAACACGGTGAGGTTGGCTTGGGGCACAGAGAAGACATCTGTGCCCTCTTACCCCTCTTACAATAAAATGCGATTGATGATCGATGCGAAAAAAAAATTAACCGTCTTCGCGGGGGGAGGGGTACCAGGGGGTAGCCATCTACCTCCCACACCCATTACCACCCCCAACTCCTACCTCTCTATTATATAGCCAACTCAACATTTCTGCTCAACACACACATTTTTGCACCTTGCGGAATTCTAACCCGCGACCGTTGACTTCGCACGCGCCCTGCCCGTGGTCCACCTTCATAGATCACCTGGTTGTACCAGGGGCAAGTTTTTCTTCCCGTGGTCCACCTCAAGATTTCTGGGTGTACCAGGGGTTTTTATTTATTTTCATGGTCCACCTTAGTTCACCTGGCAGAAAAAAATACCCATGGTACATGGGTATTTTTTTCTTCCCGTGGTCCACATCAAGATAACTGGGTGTACCAAGGGTTTTATTTTTTTCCATGGTTCACCTATGGAGTTGTTAATATAAGGTTATTAGAATGTATTGCCCGTGGTCCACCTAGAAAATACCATTCGTTCCCAATAGTTCCGTGAGAGAAGTTCCGTGACGGAATCAGAATCAGAATCAGAATCAGAATTATTTATTCACAAGAATGTAGTAATTAAGTAGATGGTAATAACAATTATAAAAGTCCAGTACATCCTACCATAACAATGGTGTGCAAACATATAAAAGTAGTCATACTTTTTTTCCCACTAGTGCCGTAGGACAAAAGACACATTAAATATAGTAGTATTTTTTATTTTCGCTTGTTCCGTACAGTCTTAAACAATTTCAATGATAACCATGTGGCATTGCCCCCACTACTTAATTGTTATAATATTACTGTTTCATATCTATAGTGACAGGTGTCAAAGTGACAGACAGATGTCAAAGTGATAGGTGATAGGGAAGTTGAGGGGAGGGTGGGGTAAGTCGTAAGTGTTCGTTTTGAAGCTATGTACATTTCAAAAATTAGCGTCATTTGATTTTGACCCTTATTGACATTAGACAGATTTAGTCAGATTCGGCATTTACTGTGTTAATTTATTCAAAATATTAATAATAGCTATTTACATTACAAAAATTATCGTCACACTTGTTACTTGTAACTTTTACTTTCTTTGACTGACAGACTTTACTTTTTCGTGATGACCTTGTCAATCATTAAAAAACGAAAAATAAATTGAAATAAATAATTTGTATGTATCCACTAAGGTGGACCAAGGGGAGGAAAAAATTGCCCTTGGTACAACCAGGTGATCTATGTAGGTGGACTACGGGCAGGGCGCGGACTTCGCAGTTAGAGTCACTAGCCACTCGGCCAACCGGCCAAGCACAGAAAATAATATCTGCTCGGCATAAGTCCCTTTTGGCACACACATACTCTACAGACATAATTGTAGTTAACTGTTATATTATAAGTTGAGTGCCAACTAAATGATTTCTTTCTTTTCTTTAGGAAATTCTTCCGGATGTTTTAAGAATCATAGGGATTATTTATTTATCCGCCACATGGGGAGGTTCCTGTCATACACCCCGTTTCCTATGTTGAAGTCTAACTAACAGAAAAACTGATTTCACTAATGGTAATTAATACACAGACAATAACTTTCTTTATTACAATAAATTAGTGAATTCAGAAAATGGGCAGCATTTTCTTGTGTAGGTTAGTATAAATATCCACTGATATCACCTTGCTACCTGTTAAGCGCGGTGTTTATGCCCCAATCCTCCTATTATGGGGAAGGCCCATGTTCAGCAGTGGACGTCTTCGGACTGTTGACGATGATGAAATCAGATGTAATCAAGATAATTTCACAGAACGACACATATCCACCGTTACAATAGATTGTCTTATTATTACGGAGCTCTAGTCTTTCATGTTGCTTTAATTTTGAGACAAACCTTGCTTAAAGAAGAAATTGCATATAAATTATAAATATAAAGTTTATTATCCCTGCTGTGGTTGATTTACGGTCTAGCAAAGCAACGTATTTACAAAATTTAACTTTCGTTTTTAATGCATACAATAATCATAATTTAGTGCATCTGACATATCAAAGTACTTGGAAATGATGTATTATTTGATATTGTGAGTAAAATATTTGTGATGTTATTTTAATACTCTTATAAAAGCTTAATAGCCTTTGTCCTCAGATTTGCTATTAAGCTTAAAGACCCTCAAAATTAAAGTTATCGAATAAAAAATAAAAAATGTTCTAAAATTTCGTTATTTTTTTCTCAGTATCCTTGAATCCTTTCTAAACACAGTTCATTAAAACTTTGAACAATATTGGCTAAGCTTTCGATTTCAAGTTTTCTGAATATTATGAATTAATTTTTGACAGATAGATTTAGTAGAGGTATTTTTCTTTTATATGTTTCAGTTCAGCATTTTAATTATATTTTGTGAAAACCCAAAACAAACAACAGTATTCACCCAAGGAAGTGAAACAAGGACATCCAATAAAATCCAACAACTTGATACAGTCTAAAATAATATGTTTAATCGTTACATAAAAAATAATTGCACCGTTCGACCCTTTATTACAGCCTATTTTGGCAGTCGTAACAATATGATTTTTTGGGGCGCGTGACCTCAGGACTCTGCCAACAGGACATTAGGCCTTATCAGACCCTAAA
This sequence comes from Alsophila aescularia, assembly GCA_946251855.1. Classification (NCBI taxonomy): domain Eukaryota; kingdom Metazoa; phylum Arthropoda; class Insecta; order Lepidoptera; family Geometridae; genus Alsophila; species Alsophila aescularia. Next base: position 44,093,557 of record OX276383.1, on the reverse strand, counting down.
TGGAGTCATAAAGTGCACATTACACGCCCAAACTGCTCGCACGTACATATGATACCATTTAAAAAGCTCTGGCCCTTCGTAAAGAAGCGTTTAGGGTGAAAGGGTTAAACAACCCCACCTAGGTTAATAATGTAGACAGTTTTCATTAGACCCCACATATTTTATTTTGAACCTGCCGACAGTTCACAAATTGCTCGCAAAAGCCCTAAGAACAGGCATGGTCAAAGTGTAGCCTGTACCTACGATGTTCGACGTGTAGAATAGTTTGTGCGGTCCACTCAATGTATTCTACTCGTAGAATGTCATTAGATGCACTATGCACTAGATCCTTATGGTATAAATAATATAGCAAAGAACTGACGTGTGTTTGATTGTAAGATAAATTTATTTACCTAATTAAGAAAAGTTACAAGGAATTCTTCGTTTGAAAATGTATTAAATTGTATAGTTACTTTCTGCCAAATATCAAACGCGCGATAATCTCCACTCGTTATACGCTTGCAGAAATGCCTCGTCATTCTGATATATTTAGTAACTGCACAAGTCGTAAACTTTAAGAATGGCAATTTAAAAGACGGGAAACATGAGCGCAATGCGGCCCGCGTAATTTCCAAAACATTGAGCCCTGACCCACGATTACAAGCCGCTTGAGTACAGCTGCTTTACAACTCCGTTTGTCTTACGAGATAATTTAAAGGGGAATAATTTGGCAAGACGGACTAATTAAACCTAAATTAATTAACTAGGAAAACATAAACAAGTGTCGGGTAGTTGGAATAGCGAGGCTATAATGAACATTCCTTTGCTGGTTGTCTATTACGCGGGCGCCAGAGTTAATTTGTCTTCATTTAGGCAGTTGAGAGCAATGTATTGTCTTGGTTTCTATCGTAAATCTGGAACGCATTGTTGGTGAACAAAGTTAGATTAGTGTTGGGTTGCCCTATATAGTGTCTAGTTCTATCCAGGTGGTTAAGTACAGGTAGGGACTAAATTGTAGCTTCTATTAAAATACTTTTCTTTAACTTTCAATGTTTGTTTAGGTCAAATTTTGCAAGCTGAATTTTTTGCTTCCTCATATCGTACAGAGTTGAATTGTTACATGTTGGTTCAGTTCCGATGACAATGCATTTTTATGGTAAGCAAGACCTGAACCCGACCTGATCTGAAGATAAAGGAACTCTTCTAAGGTCAACAGCACAGACTAAATTTTGGGTACCTACGCATTTTATTATCGTAGCTGGTTTTAAGTCTTACCATGACATAGTTAGTTGCTGCAGTGTTGAGTCCTGACTAAAGCACTCCTCAACGGTTGAAAGCACAGACACTAAATCTTGTATACCCATTCAATTGGGATAGCCTTTTCTAAGTTTCATCAAAAATATTTCAATTAGGTAAGAACAATTTTGAGAAGGAACCTAACGAAAGAATTCAGCTGGGTTGGACAGCATGCGGCAAGCTTCGTCAAGTCTTCTCGTCGGCCATACCACAGTGTCTGAAGACAAAAGTCTCCAATCAGTGCATCTTACCAGGCATGATCTACGAAGCCAAAACGAGGTTAATCACCGTCAAACTAGTCCACAAATTGAAGGTCGCTCAGTGAGCAATAGAGACTATGGAGCTATGCTTGGAATTTTTCAGAAAGACAAGATTCGTAAGGAGGATATCTGATGGAGAACCAAGGAAACCGATATTGCTCAAACGATAAGCAAGCTAAAGTGGCAATAGGCTGGCCACAATTCCCGAAGAATCGATAACAGTTGGGGTAAACGAATTCTCGAGTGGAGACCACGTGCAGGCAAACTTAGTGTAGGAAGTTCTGTAGCCAGGTGGAGTGACGACCTACGAAAAGCAGTTGGAAGAAAATGGATGAGGAGAGCTGAAGACCGAGCTCAGTGGCATGCATTAGGAGAGGCCTACGTTCAGCTGTGGACAAATATAGGCTAATGATGAAGTTTCAACATGACTTTGCTAATTCATAAAAGCATTTATAGAAGCTTTTATTTAACTTGCAATGTTTGTATCTTGTATGTGCTTGTATATTTCTGTGGGTCAAATCTTGTAAGCTGAATTAGAACCACTGCCTCTTATCCTATGGAGTTTCCTAAGTTTGCATGTTGGTTCAGTTCCGATTACAATGCATTTTTATGGTAAGCATGACCTGAATCGACATCCAGGACAGCTCCAGATAAAGGTCAATAACAGGTAAAGGTCTTAAACAGTCCATAGCACTATCACGAAATGTGGTGTACACATTATATAATGATAGCTGGTTTGACGTTTTACCATGACATGACTGCTGCACTCCGGGTTTGCTTCTGACTAGAGAACTCCTCAACCGTTAACAGCACAGATACAAAATGTTGTGTAAGCATTATATTATGATAGCCGGTTTGAAGTTTTACCATGACATGGCTGCTGCTCTTCGGGTTGACTCTTGACTAGGGAACTCAACGGTTAACAACACAGACACAAAATTTTGTGTACGCATTATTTTATGCTAGATGGTTTGAAATTTTACCACGAAATGGTTGCTCCTCTCCGCGTTGGCTCCTGATTAGGGAACTATTCAACGGTTAACAGCACAGACACTAAATGTTTTATACACATTTAATTTGTAATAGCCTGTTCTAAGTTTTATCATGACCTGGCTACTGCATAAAAGTATTTTGTGTTCATATTTTTAAATTAACTTATTTAAGTTTATAATTAACTTTTTCTTATATGGAATAGCTGATCCAAGTTTGAACACCAACTTGTCTGACGGTAAGCGACGATGTGTCCGAAGATTTAGGACGCATATCTCAGCCTTGAAGCCGCCCAGCGTATGATATTCAGTGGCCGGACCACGTAAGTCCTGTAGCTATTCGAAACTAACAAGCGTGCACATAAATGGCGCGTATAACGTTATTATAGACATATCAAAACTTTTCCATAATTACGTTATACTGCGCAAAGTAATATTAACTCTAATGCTTGGCATTTATGTAAAACTTAGCTTGCACGCTAGTTGGTATCAAATAGCTACAGGAATTCGATGGTACTGGCACTGGACACAAGGAAGATGGCATTCCTTAGCAGTCCGCACGAAAAATATGGAAACACAACGCAATGCGAATTGCGTGAATATCTACGATGATATTTCGCTGACCTACGACTAGTCCTGTTATGGAACGAGACTTAAAAATTGGGTCGTGCCACTCAAGTGCACTAAATAGGTATTGTTTTCATTTGTTTTTTTTTTTTTGTTATCTGTTGTGGGCACAGAAATCCTAATAGCACTATGATTTCTGTGGTTTTTGCTTTTGTATATATTTCAAGTGAGTGATCAAGGAAAGAAGTGGTGAATAGTAGTAGCAAGTATAATGAGTGTCATGAGTGTTTGATAATATAAGATATTGATGTCAACTGTAAGTTCCAGAGATGGACTGCTGAAACCTGGAGGGAGTGATCAAGGAAAGAAGTGGTGTGAATAGTAGTAGCAAGTATAATGAGTGTCATGAGTGTTTGATAATATAAGATATTGATGTCAACTGTAAGTTCCAGAGATGGACTGCTGAAACCTGGAGGGAGTGATCAAGGAAAGAAGTGGTGTGAATAGTAGTAGCAAGTATAATGAGTGTCATGAGTGTTTGATAATATAAGATATTGATGTCAACTGTAAGTTCCAGAGATGGACTGCTGAAACCTGGAGGGAGTGATCAAGGAAAGAAGTGGTGTGAATAGTAGTAGCAAGTATAATGAGTGTCATGAGTGTTTGATAATATAAGATATTGATGTCAACTGTAAGTTCCAGAGATGGACTGCTGAAACCTGGAGGGAGTGATCAAGGAAAGAAGTGGTGTGAATAGTAGTAGCAAGTATAATGAGTGTCATGAGTGTTTGATAATATAAGATATTGATGTCAACTGTAAGTTCCAGAGATGGACTGCTGAAACCTGGAGGGAGTGATCAAGGAAAGAAGTGGTGTGAATAGTAGTAGCAAGTATAATGAGTGTCATGAGTGTTTGATAATATAAGATATTGATGTCAACTGTAAGTTCCAGAGACGGACTGCTGAAACCTGGAGGGAGTGATCAAGGAAAGAAGTGGTGTGAATAGTAGTAGCAAGTATAATGAGTGTCAAGAGTGTTTGATAATATAAGATATTGATGTCAACTGTAAGTTCCAGAGACGGACTGCTGAAACCTGGAGGGAGTGATCAAGGAAAGAAGTGGTGTGAATAGTAGTAGCAAGTATAATGAGTGTCATGAGTGTTTGATAATATTAGATATTGATGTCAACTGTAAGTTCCAGAGACGGACTGCTGAAATCTGGAGGGAGTGATCAAGGAAAGAAGTGGTGTGAATAGTAGTAGCAAGTATAATGGGTGTCATGAGTGTTTGATAATATAAGATATTGATGTCAACTGTAAGTTCCAGAGACGGACTGCTGAAACCTAGAGAGAGTGATCAAGGAAAGAAGTGGTGTGAATAGTAGTAGCAAGTATAATGAGTGTCATGAGTGTTTGATAATATTAGATATTGATGTCAACTGTAAGTTCCAGAGACGGACTGCTGAAATCTGGAGGGGGTGATCAAGGAAAGAAGTGGTGTGAATAGTAGTAGCAAGTATAATGAGTGTCATGAGTGTTTGATAATATAAGATATTGATGTCAACTGTAAGTTCCAGAGACGGACTGCTGAAACCTAGAGAGAGTGATCAAGGAAAGAAGTGGTGTGAATAGTAGTAGCAAGTATAATGAGTGTCATGAGTGTTTGATAATATAAGATATTGATGTCAACTGTAAGTTCCAGAGACGGACTGATGAAACCTGGAGAGAGTGATCAAGGAAAGAAGTGGTGTGAATAGTAGTAGCAAGTATAATGAGTGTCATGAGTGTTTGATAATATAAGATATTGATGTCAACTGTAAGTTCCAGAGACGGACTGCTGAAACCTGGAGAGAGTGATCAAGGAAAGAAGTGGTGTGAATAGTAGTAGCAAGTATAATGAGTGTCATGAGTGTTTGATAATATAAGATATTGATGTCAACTGTAAGTTCCAGAGACGGACTGCTGAAACCTGGAGGGAGTGATCAAGGAAAGAAGTGGTGTGAATAGTAGTAGCAAGTATAATGAGTGTCATGAGTGTTTGATAATATAAGATATTGATGTCAACTGTAAGTTCCAGAGACGGACTGCTGAAACCTGGAGGGAGTGATCAAGGAAAGAAATGGTGTGAATAGTAGTAGCAAGTATAATGAGTGTAATGAGTGTTTGATAGGAAGTTCAATTTAGATTTTAAGTATTCAGGTAAGTTACGGTCTTTTAGGAAAAATAAAAACAAAGAATTCTATGATTCGTCGCTCACGGATAGAGAGCCATTTTAGTTTGGATCTGTACTCTGAGCACGTAATCATATTTTCTGAGGCCATAAATAAAACGGATACAGTTACTAAGTTATTAAGAAGGTCTTCAGTTAGGTCTAAGGAACATACGTCGGCGTAATCAAGAATGGGAAGAAGCGAGAAGCGAGTTTACTAATATATTATTGGCTGTTAAGATATGATGGATGTTCATTATTGGATGTTTTGGTTTTATATTAATCAAAGTTATTAATTATGTTTAGTATGTTTTTTTATTGTATCTCGGCGAAGACCTTAGTCCGAGCCAAGGAGTAAATTAAATTGAAAACCACACATGAAAATGTGAATGCAGCAAATGCTGAATCTCATTTGCCCTACAATAATGTTAATTTATTTGTAGCTGGGCCATTTGCTGCTGGAGGCTTTTTCTTATTTCTTTTGGAAGCACCTGATTGGTGGATTCATGTGATAGTGTCCAAGAGCTCTATCCGTTCAGATCTTTAAATATTTAAATTATTTTATACATACATTGAGGATACCTATTTTATACATCTTTGAGGTTATCTACCTCCTGTTTTATATCAGCAACAAGTCTTTTTCAATTCATTTTTAGGGTGTCGTACGACCATATGAAAAAACGCGACCCTTATAGGATCACTCATGTGTCTGTCTGTCTGTCGCAGCCAATTTGCTCCGAAAGTATAAGACCGATTAATTTGAAATATAGTACATATATGAATTTCTGTGACCCAAACACGGATGTGTAACGTAAATACATTATTAATTGTTAATATTAGGGGTCAATTTTGGGTGAGCGAATTGTAAAGGTTGTAAAAAGATTTGCAAACTGTGTTGAAAAATATACAGAAAGTAGTTATTTTCTTATAGATTTCAGGAAAATATATAAGAAGTCTTGAAATAACACGTTATATCTCTCAATATTGTGAAATAATATATTCATCGTATGGAACCCTCTCGACGTGAGTTCAACTCGCAGTTACCCATTTTTTTTTAATTTTATTTCACTCCAAAATCGTACCTTGAGCACCTTACGACGTTGCTCAAGATTCGAAGCGACCAAATTGTATTTGCCCTTAAGTCTTATAGCACGTCGATCCACAAAGCTTCGAGCTTGGTAACCCCGTCCCAAAGTAGGCAGTAGTTATCTAGTACTCAACACACGGCGGACCTGTGCTTGGTCCCCGTGTGATGAACCGTCTGATCTTAGTTAAGTTAGGACTGCCAAGTTTCTTGCCGTCTAATTTAGCTTAGGAGTCTAAGCACGCTTGAAAGTTCACGTAGGGGTTGAACCTGGAATATCTACGATATTTGTAATGATGAAGTAATGAGTTAAGCAAGTAAAATAAGCAAATAGGTATATTATATTGATGACGTGCAATGTGAATAGATAAAATAACGCGTATGGGACCATGTTCCATAATAATTGGTAAAAAGTTGGGTTTTCTTTATATAACCTGTTTTATTGCAATCGTCATAGCCGTTGAGACAGATCTAAGACAATAATCTATTTTGTACTTCTAAATTAAATGACTCATACCTATAATGTTTGCAAAGCTTTCCAAAGCTTAACAGCAAATTACGTCCATTTAATTTAATATAAAAAATATACAACGTTAATGGTTTTAATGATAACAGCTTGAAATTAGTGCCTACCTCGGGCACTACAAAAGGTTGTTATGCCCAAAGCCTGATTATACCGAGGCTATTGTTCAAGATTCTCGCGAGCACTTAATTGGGTGATAACGATAATGGTACTTTGCTAATGAAATGTCCACTTTAATCGAAACTCAAGCATTTGCATACAAAGACCGCTTAACGAACGGTGGCTGAACCATTTTGAATAAATTAGCCTGCGCCGGAAGAGGGCTTGCTTTATGTGGCTTTTTAAGTGTTGCGGTCGACAAATAGCGACCTGGGGCAAAAAATATAAGAAAATATTCATGTACACAGACATAACATCTCATACTGAAAAGAAATACAAGGAAAAACAAAACCGATAAAAAAAATATAGCTAGCGATCGACTACAACCTCACCTGAACCTGATGGAAAGCGACGATATCTTTATCTATACTTATAATAAAGCAATAGGACGAAAAAGTCTGTACAAAGAAGATAATTAAAAAAGAAATGGACTAGGGTATATAAAATAAGCTACTGAACAAGAATATAACATTTTGAAAATTCGTGCCTGTCTGTCTGTATGTTTGTTCGCGCATCACGTAAAAACTGCTAGACCGATTACGATGCGGTTTGTTGAATAGCTTATGTTTTGACCTAAAAACTTTATATGTCAATCCGACGAGTAGAAGCCGAGCAATCGATAAAAATATTTTTGACGGCTTAAGGAATTTTGATCAAATGTTGGTATATTGGTATTTTAGGTCCTGGAATTGCTCAAAGAGTACTTTTAACCTATAGAAATGACCACACGTGCGACGCCGCGTGCATCAGCTAGTGTACAAATAATATAGCAAGCTTGGCTAGTACATGCCTATTCACACTGACTTAAACGCATGTGATTAATGAATGAATCAAACGGACTGTGCATGTGCAAAATTCATGGAAAACTTAATAATAAATTATCAATATGTCGTAATATTGAATCGCCCCGGCTTTGCACGGGTAGCTAAGAGTTTCTCTTTATTTGTACTCCATTCTACCCGTGTTTTGATTTACTAAATTAAACAAAAAACGGAGTAAGCCTCATTCAAAATCTTTGACAGACTTGTTATTATTTTGGTTTCCACAGCAACACATCCGTTCTTTAAAGCGAGTAATTGTTATTTTATAGGCAAATTTTTAATATCTTGGGTTACACTATTGCAATTTTCGTAAGGAACTCACAATTTTTGAAAAATAATTTGTAGCTCATATTACTTGCTGATAATGTAACTTTATATAGATGTTTTTTTTAAATCGTTTCTTTATTTATTGAGTTTATCCATTACAATCAAACATACAAAAAACAAACCTTTCTTTTTTATAATATTAGTGTAGAAGTGTAGACTAGAAGAGACAAACAGATACAAAACATGAGATTTAAAATATCACATCCCGAATTGTACCAATCTGTACACTCATTCCACACTAAATTTACCGAGTACTTTTTCTCATTATAACCAGTCTCACACCTACCTTTCTATCTATTAGCCACTCGAATCCCGGCAAAGTAAACCGTAAAAAAAGAAGCAGAAAAGCGACTGATTAACGAGCTAGCATTAGTTACTTTAACAAAGAGACGATGGAATAAACCGCAGCGGCCGACTCATGAAGGATTAGCTGGAAGACAGGAAATAACGTGGTGTTATTTGAGAACTAGCTGCACCCGCGGTTTCACGCGATTGCCTTCTGTTTATTATTGAATTTAAATCGAAGGAAGCATCCACTTCATTCGAAATTCAGGAATAAGGTCAAGTTTTAATTCATACAAAAATCCAATAGAAAAAAGCTGTTTCCGAATTTGCCAATTTGCCGGCCAACTTTTCCAATTTTCTGTCCCTAAAAACCTGACTCGGACTATGGCGAACATTTTAAAGAAATAAGCCAATGGGTTCAGCCGTTCTCAAGCGCTTTACCAACGGACAGCATTTAACTTTTATATGTAGTGTCCCAAGAAATATGGTATCTATAAATAAAAATGGGAGTTAGGGAACCCCATGGCCTATCAGGATTACCCCATGTATATTAAGTGATTTTGATATTTTCGGAGTTATTCCATGTTTTTTTACAATGCTCCAGATTTCTTCACAAACTTACTTATTTTGACTTAACTAACACTAATAACTATGAGGCGTGTTGATTACACACCAAAATCATAGGCATTTAAATTATAATAGAATCACAAGAAATAAAAAAGGAGCAATTGCGGTACACCTGGCAGATGTTTAAACATAATAGAATAGAATTAATTCAGCTTTATATTAGTAAGAAGAAAGATGAAACTAAAACAACGAGGAACATTTTGCACCGCACGCTCTCATAGGTCAACTGTAAAACAGCAACTTTTCATCTGATCTATACTCACTTTTCGTCGTAACTTGCGTGATCTTCATTACGTATCTTGTCCTTCAGAGAAACACAAAGCGTAGCTCTCTCCATAGCTCGCTTAAATTTGTGAACTAGTTTGACCGTGAGTGTTCACGTTTCGGCTCTGTATGTGATTACTGGTAGGACGGTTTGATTGAAGACTTTTGTCTTTATGCACTGTGGTATGGACGACGAAAAGGCTTGATGAAGCTTGACGAACGCTGCCCAACCCAAGTGGCTTTCTTCTCAACGTTGTTCTTACCCAATTGCAATAATTGCCCATGGTAAACATATTGTTGGACAACTTCAAGAGGCAAACCATTAACTGCAATTGGTCCCGAATAGACAACTGCACATTAATCCGTAATGTCAGGCTGTTGACAAACGTCGCAATGAGAGCATTTAATTATCGACATTTTGGCGCTGATAGCAAAAATTTGGCAGTAGTGAGCGTTCATGGAACTAACGTATTTGTACATTTTAGTACCGTGGACGCTCTGTGGGGCGCTTTGAATCAGCACAGACGAAAATACGGCAGAGTCTATCCATAAAGATCAGTGGTTCCGGGTCAATAAGATCGTTGAACATGATCTTGTTCTTATCAATGTTCATTACAAGATCGATGCATCGAGAAGCATCATCTAGGTTGTTCAGCGTACTCTGCAAGAATTGCAGCAACTCCGCCATTAGGACAATATCATCAGCAAATCGTAAATGTTAGATGTTCTCGCCATCGATATTAATGCCCGCTCCTTTCAAATCCAGCGTCTTAAACATATCGTCCAAGGCATTAGGGAACAGTTTCGGGGATATAACAGCCCTCTGTCTCACACCCCTACGCAGTTCGATATACTTAGACTACTGTTTTTGTACTTGGACACTCATAGTCGCAGCATCATGCAAAAACCTCAGCACTTCGATCTATCGCCAGTCTACTTGACACCGCTGCAAGATTCCAGAACCACTCAGGTTTGAACAGAGTCAAAGGCCTTCTCATAGACACAGGGTTTTGCTATACTCCTCAGACTTCTGTATAACTTGCCTCACTGTATGTATGTGGTCTATAGTGCTATATCCTCCAAGAAACCCGGCCTGACCAGGAGGTTGGAATTCATCAACTCTTCCTGCGAGACGATTTAAGATGCCCCTTGAAAACAACTTATAGACGTGGCTCAAGTGAGTGAAATAGGTCGGTAGTTCATTAAAAGGATTTTATCCCTTTTTTAAAGAAAAGTGCTAACAAACTCCACGCCTCTAGAGTTCTCCCACTGTTAAGAACGGTGCTAAGTAACCCGTGAAGCTCCTGAAGTACGGGTTTCACCCCTGCTTTCGAGAGCTATGAAGTTATACCATACTCACCGGGGGCCTTTCCATTCTTAAGTTGTTTAAGTACTATCTCAATCTCGTCAAGGCTGACGTGGGCCAGTTCGTCAGTGTAGTGGCAGGTTCCTGTGTGCTGGGTTCGCACTGAATATTATTTTGTACTCTAGACAGGCTCTTGACGAAAGTCGCAAGCAAATCCATAAAGATCAGTGCGGTGCGTAGATAGGTGTATATTAATTTTGTTGTAAAGATATTAGATTTAAATGATGCCTAGGTTTGGCATCGCCTTCAAAAAACTCTTTATTATCTTATCTTGTATTTTTGCATTATTATTACAATTGGAAATTTCGAATAAGTGATATTGGTCTGGATCAATTGTAATTATTTTATTCTTTTTAGTGGTTGTTTACAAAAGAACATTTTTAATATGAAGTCGTTTATTTTTATTTACTAACTGTACGCGGCTTCGCACGCGTGGTAATTTCTCTAGGCTAAAAGTATTATAAGTGCTATTCCAAGACCTAAAATACCAATATACCAACATTTGATGAAAATTCCTTTAGCCGTCAAAAAGTTTTTTATCAATTGCTCAGCTTCTACTCATCGGATTGAGATACCAAGTCCCCAGTTTTTAAATCTAACCCTAGGCTATCCAACAGTGAAAACCACATCGCAATCGGTTGAGTAGTTTTTACGTGATGCGGAAACAAACATACATACAGGCAAACAAACAGAAAGGATATAAAAAAAAATTGTTCATTAGCTTATTTTATATACCCTAGACCATTTTTTTTAATTATCTTCTTTGTACAGTCATTTTCGTACCTATTGCTTTATTATAAGTTTGTAGATGATTGATTTGTGTCTAAAAAACACATGGCGCCTAAAAACTATGTAGGTTAGTTAGATTGAACATGATTATTTTAGCTTAAAATGCCCTGTTGATATACGTTCAGCAAAAAGCAGGGCTTTTAGATAAATAACGATGCGTCACGAACACGAACTTAAATCTTTGCATAAAGAATGATATTTTGAGTCAAGAATTTTGCTGCGCAATCAGTATTAGATGGGAAATGGGTATTTAATGTTATACATTTTGATTTGCAGTTAAATTCTTCCCATTATTAAATGGATTTTTACTGAAATGAATGATATTTTTAATCGACATCTCTTAAATCCACAGTTTTCATGCAAACAGAGTCAGACATGCTATCCGATTAACATATAAACAAGAATACTACATTCCGTGACCTTCAAAGTAGCTGAAAACATCGATAAATATTACAAACAACAATTACTTTGATGTATTCGTCGTCATAAATCATAGACATCGATATATAAATCAAGAGGCTTTGTATCAATAACGTGAAATACAAATAAAAGTGTAATGATTACAGGGTTTGCTTGATTGTTCGTCGTATGAGATAGTGCTGGCCTCTGGTGTCAGAGTTGGTTATGCCCCCTGAGGGCCTCTGAAATGGCTTAACAACTGCTATCCATACCAATATATAAAAGTGAACCGTTGTCTGTTTGTTTGGGGAGCTTTCACGCGATAACCGCTGGACGGATTTCGATGAAATTTGGAATGGAGATAGCTTATACAATAGAATAAAACATAGAATACTTTTTATCCCGGAAAAATCCACGAATTCCGTGGAAGTTTCCACGGGAAAACTAGAACATGTTGAATACTCGCTGTAAGGAACGGTTACCATGGAAACGAATTAACAAGACCGTCAACAATCATCAAGAGCGTTAGTGCCACAGATTAAGTCAACAAGCCACGGCGGCCATGCCCAAGAAGTCTAAGTCTACTTTTGCATTGGTTTTTAATATCCTAGAAGAACGTAAGTAGGACCCTTTTTCGCGATAAACTGGAGTCCGCGTGGACGAAGTCGCGGGCGAGTAAGCTAGTTTATCAATAAAAACCGACAGCTTAACGTGCCCTCCGAAGCACGGAACGATGGAAAACAGCAAATAACTTCAAAAAACTTATAACTTATTTTATATCAGGTTCATATTTCGCTTACGCAAGTATGACCATGTGTCTCAATATCGTGTTAAGCTAAGTGGCTTCCAATTCACCTACGTCGGAATACTCATATCCTTTCTCTTCTCTACAATATACTGTTCAATTTCACTTCTTATATACTATAATAAAACTGTAACTGGGCTAAATCTGTACATTAAATATATTTTGAAAATTATAATTGAGATAAACTTCAAAATCGATATAGAGTGCAAAAAGGTTATTTTTTAATTATTGCCTGTTTGTCTGTCTGTCTGTCTGTCTCTTTGAACACGCATCACGCTGAAACTACCAGACGGATTTTGATGCAACTTGGCATAATCACAGCTGATGTTATCGATTAACATTTAAAATACATTTTATCCCGAAAAAACTATGTTTCCCGCAGGATAGGGGTTGAAAGTTATTTAAAAGAACACATATCACGTTGAAACTACCGGACGGATTTTGATGTAACTTGGCATAGTCAAAGTTTATATTATGTGTCAAAATCAATGATAATAATAATAATAATATTCGGGACAATTCCACACCAATTACCTAGCCCCAAACTAGGATACCCTGTAATATGGGCACTAAATAACGGATAAACATACATAAATACGAATATCACATCCATGACTCGGAAACAAACATTTCTGCTCATCACACAAATGATTGCACCTTGCAGGATTCGAACCCGCGACCGTTTGATTTCGTTCCTAGGGTTCCACTAGACCAACCGACCGTCATACTTTTCAAGAAAAAATAAGGGATTTCAAAGGAATAAAAATAATTGAAAGGAATAAAAATAGTACATCCGTTTATAAAGCGGCACCGTAAATTCGGCGTTCATGCCACAAAGCCGAGTGGCTCAGCGGAAGCGTCTCTGGTCTGCAACCCAGACGCACATGGATCGAATTCACGCGCTTCTTAAATATTTTGCCTCAATATTGATAAGCAATTACATATTTAATGCGTTATTTTCACATTTTCTTCGATATTTTGAAGGCTTCTGTAATTTCCTGAAGTAAACCGTCAAGTTTTGTTTGAAAACAATATATCATGGGATATTGATAATTTATAACCCTTTCGACGCAATATGCCAAAAACGTAAAATGCCAAAGACGTAGAATGGTACGATCAATGTCAAATTCTCATTATGCCATTATGCGTGAAAATCGCGAAATACCAAACGCTCGACGATGCCAATGTTTTAAATCATCACAGTCACAGTAATTCCACTTCGGATTATTTCGAATAAGCTCAAAAACAGAAAATAATTCTGTCAATTTACTTTGTTTTATATTTTGACTTTGTAAATTTGTTTGTTTTACTTAAAGTGCATGTTTTATTTACAACCCCTCATAAAAAGCACCCTCTTGAAGCTGTTTGTATTGGTAACCAAACTACTTACTGTTTTACATGTTGTGCTAACAGAACTGTCACAGCTGTGCAGTCGTCCGCGCAACCACAGGTTTTTTTTGTGATGCAGTAACTAAGGTGAGGGCCGAAGTCGTTGCGTATTTCGAAAATATACAAATGGGGGTGAGAGTCGTAGCTTCCAAACGAGTGGGCCGATTTAGCTGCTGTTTTTATGTTTGAAAGCTGGGGAAGACGAGATGGTTCTTAGATATAATGGGGGGAAGGATGGGGCGGTTGAGAAAAGGAGAAATCCTAGCTTTCAAAAGAATGGACCAGTTTTGCTGCGGTTTTTAATGTTTCAAAGCTGAAGTAAACGAGATGGTTGTTAGCTATAATGGGTATAATGGGCTATAATGGTTGAGGATCGTAGCTTCCAAACGAATGGACCGTTTTTGATGCGGTTTTTATGTTTGAAACCTGATGTGATCTGGATGCTTTCTAGCTATAATGGGGGGTGGAGGGGGTTTTCCTTGATATCCTTGATATTTTAAGGCTGCTGTAAAATTTTGTTAAGTTTTATTTTAAAACAAGCAGATGAACATATACAGACGACTGCGCGTTTATTATATCTTGGGATATTGATAATCTATTATAACACAGAGACCGTATTGGCGTCGGGCATGTTTTTAAAAAAGCAAAATCCCAACTTTTATGGCCGAGTTGACATCGCTACGCTTCGCTCCCGCCTTCATCTTCTAACCTATCACGACCATAACGGGTCGCTACTGAAGGTTCTTAACACAGGTAGGTAGGTACCTATTTGGTACTTTTGGTACTCGAATAACTCATAGGATCCTTATATCCCAAAAAAACTACCACGCGAGCAACGCGGCACAGCTAGTATTATGATAAGTCTTTCGCTGTACAAGCAGTACGTCTGTGGAACTCTTTATCGGTTCCTATACGAATAGCACAATCATCGCAGTTTTAAAGATCAGATTAAGAATTTTTACCTCTTGTCATTGTAATTTTCAATTTTGGCTGAAACTATCAATACCGCTTGTGTAATATTATGATGTACCTACCTACAATAAAATATTTTGTAGTTTATTATAATGTTTATAAGTTTAGTATGTAGTATTTGCTATTTACATAATATTTATCTTGACATTATTTTATTGTTAAAATTCATTTTTGTTTTATTTGCTTGTTATCTTTATCTAGTATGTTACGAAAACGTCGCCTACCAACAACTACCTTCTGTTATATAGTAATGTGTCTCAATGTAATTTACGGTTGCCTGGAAGAGATCGAGTCATTCGTGCGGAGCCTAGGACCGAACCTGGTATCGTATATTGCTACTTTACGCTTTTGTTTTATGATTTAGTTGAAGACACACATCTCTATCTCTTATCCACATTCATATTTCACAGTGAAACCCTTCTTTGTTTGTATGGCCTTAACGGGGCAGAACCAATTTTGATAATATTTGCACAATTATACACAGCAGAGACTGCTTTACATTCCGGATTTGAACTTGGTTCATAGTTATGTTTTCAAGTATTCATTTATATGAAGAATTTCATTCATTTTTTGAACAAAACGTGAACATCCGACTTCAAACGCTCGTACTTCGCGAACGCTCGTAACAATTTTTTCTTATTATTGGAACTACTGAACTGATTTTGATAAAATTTCTATGGGACCAATCTGAAAGTATATCCCTGACAAAAAAATATTTTTTCAATCGGTTCACAAATTACGGAGTTCTGAGGTAACCTCCTCCTCTACTGCCCTACATACGAAACCCCCTCGTCAAAAGTTAACTTCAAAGAATGAACATTTCTAATGGGCAAGTGTCCAAAAGCTCGGTTAAAAATGTAAAGCGTTGGTTAAAAATATAAGCCCCTATTTGCTTTCCCCATGCAATTATGCTCACGATAAGATTAAGCCCGTTTTAGAAAGACTCCCAGGCTAATTTGCATGAATTAATTTCAGTCGACATAACGGGAAAAGTAGCTAAGGCTCGGCGACGTGACGGGCAAGCAAATTTGGAATCTCGGGGAAGTCCACTTCCCTTTCCTGAATAAGTTTATTAGTTGAAATTAAGCTCTAGGATATTTTATTGGACCTTAGTGCTGAGTGAAAGTTACTCATTAGCTTGATAGCTACATTTTCTTATAATTCATAATTGCAATTAATTTTAATAATTACTAATAGCATGTTACTTTAGCAGGTACGTTTATTTGTACAATGAGAGTTGAGACGTGTAGGTTATTTGCCTGATGGTAAGCGCATCGCTGGGCTATAGCAATGGCAGTGCCACCCAGAACTTTACATTACAATATTTTGCACAACACTGCACTGCGTCAACCTGAGGGTTTTTCAATCTCATATGTCCAGATTTTTCGTTGGACACAGTGCCCTTTAATTTAGTTGGAAACAGTGAAAGGACAGTGCTTGGTGATTGAACATCAGCAAAAATTTGGTACATCCCAAGGTGGCCTCGGTAAAGAAGAGGCCACTACTAAAATAAGTTAACATTGCCTACGGCTGTCTACCTCCTTCTCCTAGTTTTTATGTCGTTGTTTTGAGTGGTAAAAGTGCTAAATTATGCTGCCTGTCTGTCTATACTTATAATATAGTAATAAGTACGAAAAAGTCTGTACAAAGAAGATAAATGTTCTAGGGTACTTAAAATAAGCTACTGAACAAGAATATAAACAATTTTTGCTGCGCTCTTTGTATGTTTGTTTGTTCATGCATCACATAAAAACTACTGTACCGATTATGATGCAGTTTTCATTGTTAAATAGTTTAGGGTTCGACTTAAAAACTGGGGTACTTGGTATCTTAATCCAATGAGTACGATGAGTAGAAGCCGAGCAATCGATAAAAATATTTTTGACAGCTAAAGGAATTTTGATCAAATGTTGGTATAATGGTATTAAAGATCCTGGATCCTGGATCCTGCACATGGAGTACTTTTAACCTCGAAAAATGACCACTCATGCGAAGCCACGGACATCAGCTAGTTTACAATAAATTACTTTGGTTTTGAATTTGAAGAGATCGCTGAAGATCAGATGAGAGAGAACAGTATGTGGGTACCACAGACTATAATAGTACATTATGATGCAAGTGTGCTATGTTGGTCATTACACTCGAGACGGTATTATTCGCGCGAGCCGTATCACTTTGCATACTACTGCATCAAGCGGAAAGTGACTTATTGCTGCATCGAGTATTAGATTCGAGCCCAAGCTTTAGCGAGAGCTCTACAAACACGAGTGCAGCAAGATGTCACTTGAGCGAGTGCCAGTAATGTACTATTACATTCAATGCAAATTGAACGGCGAGCGCGATAAGCGAGTCAAGTGTGTAATGATCAATGCACACGCGTTTCATACGACGTTTTTCAACACACTTGCGAGGAACAAAACAAACTTGCATTGTTGTTAAGTTTTAATTACAGAAACAATTAGTGAAAGTACAATTAAAAAATGAGCCATCGCGGTACGATTGGCAGATGTGTAAGCATAATAGAATAGAATCGAATAGAATCGAATAGAGTCGAATAGAATCGAATAGAATCGAATAGAATCGAATAAGAATCGAATAGAATCGAATAGAATCGAATAGTATCGAAAGTATCGAATAGAATTGAATAGAATCGAATAGAATCGAATATAATCGAATAGAATCGAATAGAATCGAATAGAATCGAATAGAATCGAATAGAATCGAATAGAATCGAATAGAATCGAATAGAATCGAATAGAATCGAATAGAATCGAATAGAATCGAATAGAATCGAATAGAATCGAATAGAATCGAATAGAACCGAATAGAATCGAATAGAATCGAATATAATCGAATATAATCGAATAGAAAAGAATCGAATAGAATTGAATAGAGGAATAGAGTTATCCCCGTAGAGTCGGGGTTGTCCCCGTACCGCACCATTAGATGTTACACATCAAAGCTCGATGCGGAGATTGAATAAACATTGTAAAGTTAAAAGCACTAGCATGGTAATGTAAAGTAAAAACACTAGTGTGTACTATGCTGAACTATGAACCTAAATGCGTTGCCATTAAAATCACTTTACGTGCAAGTGTGTTAAATTATGTGTAGTATATTTAATTACACTGTGCCAGTAAAATAAAGCTTTATAGACTTTGGTACAGGTATCCACTAATGTTTATTCAAGTGTTGTTAAGTTTTATCTATCCAAAGATGTCATGGAAGACTCAAACATTTCAGTCTAAGATGCTTAATACGAGCAGCTTAGACTGAAATCCGAAGACTTTCGAAGAACCGAAACCGAAGACTTTCAACTTAGGCCTTGACAAACCATAGAACGTGCCTTGTATTGAGATTATGCAGATTTTCAGACAGTAACTTCTAACTGCAGTTTCCATTGGAGTTGAGATCTACAGCAACTACGACAGCTCCACTGTTCCAAATGTTTAAATATAACTTTTCACACATTTTCAACTATATAAACTTATATTATCTAATGTAACCTATAGAACTCTATAAAATTTCAACATAACTAAACAATATTTCTATAAAATATAAACAATAGCTTTTAATTCGACTATAACTTGTCCGTTTTTTTTTTTATTATTCTTTATTATCTGAAAAGTTACTTTTCCTGCACGGTTCCATGTCAATTTTATCGAAATCGATTCTGTAGTTTTTTTAGGCCCTTTGAAGGCGTTTTGGTCGAAGAATTTATTGTTAAGTAGATACAATAATTTCGTGTTGAGACAAGGGGACCGCCAGATCATTGTGTTTTCAAAAACCTATCTGATCTCCTGGTCGACGTGACGCGTGGCTAAAATGCTGGTACCTATTTGGCTCATCTAATTAGCATAAATACCAACTGGTAGAGGGCTAGATAGCACATTTGGACAACCTGTACACCAGTAATGGCTTGTAGGTTGTCAGAATGTAGTAGTTAGTTGTTGTATTAGTAAGATAGTTGTAGTGCCACGCCTTTTTTTAATGGCGACTTGTTCTGTAGCAATAAAAAACTGACTGAAAAGCTTGAGTAAAACTGTAACAATTGAAACAATATCTCAGCTACCTGTTCAATTATAGCAACAGGATGTCGAAGCCGAGATATGCCTGTACAGTCTGTGAACCCAAGAAGCGCTATCACCACATTCACTGAACATAATGAAGGAAGAAAAGCACTTAAGGCCCTAAGGCGAATGTCCCAAAAGATCTCAGTATCTGCGACAATACGTCTCCCAGTATATACCCACAAGACAATGGCACAATAGTCTACAGCGTAATAAACGTAAAGCATTTTGGTAAGATAACAGAATGAATATAATTACCGGCAATGATGGTCCCGCTGTTCGAAATTTGCCTTTATTAGAAATGAAATAAGGTGTATGTTATATGTAATTTAAGTTGTTTAGAGCTAGAGATGCAGTGAGTGTCCGGCAATTATCCGCATAGTGACTAACCGATTAGTTGACTGTTAGTACTTACCTGGTCGACCCATCTTTGTAAATTTATCATGCTGATGAATCGTACATAATTAAGGTCTAAAAATATAAAAGTAGGCAAATGGTGAAAAGACATGCCGAGACATTTCTCATTACTAGGTACTATCATAGACTGCAGAGAAGTAAAATAAATAAAAACAAGCTCTGCTAAAAAAAGAACTGATGCCAATAAATGTGCTTATCAAGCAAGGCCTACAATTTGATACCCATATTTTAAAATTAGAAGTTTTTTTTTCCACTTAAATATGGACCCACAATAAGTGTTATAAAAAAAATGCCGCAATACAGACTTTTTTAAATATTTCTATGTTACTCGGGGGGATGTAAGGATTCTATCGTTACCCCATACGTCAAAATCTATTCATGCATTTAAAAGTTATGGTGGAATAAAGAAACTCACATACTTACATACATACATACATATAAACACACATGAATTCTAAAAACATTACACACCTTTTTTGGGCAATCGTGTAATTAAACTGCAAAAGCGACTATTAAAACAATACGGAATACAGGACCACTAGGCCACTGGCTAGGTTTATTGTAGTCCACGTGGATGAGTTATTTTAGGAACAATTTGTCGCTGGTCCTGTCATTGTTCTACCGCATGAAGGTTCAACGATGGTCCAGTCAACAGGACAATCCCAACTATACTACGGGCAAGAAGCGTATTAAGCGAATGGATCAAATGGCTTTAATCACTGCATATTCTAAAACATGAATCGTAGATATCCGATTATAAAAAAACACGTGACCAATATGCTGGCCGTTTTTTGCCCAAAGACTGCACATTGCCATACAACGTGGCAATGCTGCCAGCATTTTGGGAATGTTGCCCACTGGAAGTGGCTTTATAGACTAGTTCTAGTATTATTTAACTGGATGTTTATTATTTTTCATAATAAGTCTAGGATAAGAATGCCATATGAGAGATGACGATTTAAGTACCTTACAGATATGACTGAAAAAATGTATGTAACAGCTTTACCTTTCTTCAGTCTTATCTGTCAGGTATTATTGGGATTAGCCAATAATGAAGGGCAATGTATAACCAGCGAAATTATTGGTCATATAAGAGTCATACATTTTCTATGATTAGGCGTGGCGCTTACCATCAAGCGAACGACTTGAACGTCTCGCCTATCAGATGTATAAAAAGATGAAATTATCAAAAACATGCATCGGCAGAATCGACCGTATATTATATTCCGACCAAAACAGAATCCACAACTCTAATTATAACTGTTTATCAGAGGCGCCGTATGGTATTCAATTAGGCAAAGTAGTTTATGTTTTTGATTGTTGTATTTCAAGTTAATTAGGAACAGTTATGGGATCCTCGAACGTGATTCCGTTCTCGGTTAAATTCTGACACGATATTTCAGCCCGACTAAGTAATAATTCGGTGGAATTACAAAATTTCTATAATTGGAAGGTATTCAATTAAGCTGAAGTGGCAGCGAAATATTAAACGGCTTAACGGATTCTAGGAAAATTGGGCGAAATATATTGAATGGCTTTTTGATAGTAATAGTATAAGGTTATAGAATGATGATTGTGTCACATAGACTTGGCATGGTGATTCTGTACTGTGCATGAAAATGCTGGTTTTGAGACGATGTCATCATGGAAATATGTATTACTATAAGTCAGTGTTTGTCTCTCTAGCTTTCTTATTGAAGCATAACAGTAGAAATGTAGCTATGTAGTTGTGTTTGTCTGTAGTTGAACCTAGTCCAGAGCCCCAAGTCTCTTTGCTATTGACAAAAAGCGTTGCCACTGTGATTCCTCTGTGATTTGACTGTACGAGTATATAGTGTCAAATTTGGTAGTCTGCTAAATCAAGTAAGCTATCGCAGTTTTATAGTAAAAACAACGCAATAGCATGGATGTGCTACGGCTTCTGAAAATTGCTTGAGTGTTGCTACTGAAATAAAATAGATATTGTCTATTATAATCTATCGATAGCTGCTATCGGCCCGTTATCGAACCTAAACAGCGAGCAGAATACAAGTACTGTCAAAATCAACGATTTTCATGCAATCGACTTGCGTTTTGCGGTTCAATAGCTAACAGACTTGGGGCCCAGCCGTTGTTTACGTAATACTAGCTGTGCCCGCAGCTTTTCCCGTGAGGTCATGTTATTTTAAAGTAGTCCATACGTTTTATCCCAGGACCAAAAGTACCTATAAAGTACAATATATACTAGATTTATTCAAATTTCGTTCAGCCGTCAAATAGTTTTTTACCTATTGCTCGGCATCTAATCATCGGATTCAGATACCAAGTACCCTTGTTTTAAGTCAAACCCTAAACTATCCAACAGTGAAAACCGCATCGCAATCGGTCCAGTAGTTTTTACGTGATGCGGGAACAAACATACAAACAAAGAAACATGATTTAATAAAAAATGTTCAGTAGCCTATTTTAAGTCCCCAATACCGTTTTTTTTTTTCAATTTGTTTTTTTTTTTACTTGCTCCTTTATTATAAGTAGGTATAGATAGGTGGTAGGTTTATTAAAGTGTACCGTATCTGGCCCGATTTAACTGTACAACTAATTAGCCGCTTTTACTAAAATTGATGACCCTTGAATTTTACTCTACAAACACACGTATAATACGAGTACAATGCTTTTAGAGAAGAGGTATCTGTTTTCGTTTCATGTTGCCTCTTCCTGGGCGATGCCGTGGTTGCCACTTGTGTCACGGGGTCACGTATCGAGATTCCGGAAGGAAGCAATCTGCTCCTCAGCTCACGACTTCCATCTGAAGAGCCTTAACGACCCAAGTTTAATATTGAAAGGTTTACACGAGGTTTAAAAAAATACCGCCAAATGAACGAGTGAGTAAAAGTCGGCTGTATAAGTTTGCGTGAGTGGATAATAAAATTGGTGGTGTATTGTGGTTGATATGTCATGGCGATATCGTAAAATTGATCATTTCATGAAATGGTTGGCCACATCATGTTTTTTTTAACTAAATCGTTTGCCAGATGAATGAATGCTTAGCGTTTGACGATATGAACAGCAGTCAAACATTAGTGATCATATCGTATCCATCCATCGTATATCATCCACCACTAGAGGCGCTAGGCGGAAGCCCGACTTGGACGTTATATGTTAGAAGGCGAAGGCGGGAGCGAAGTATAGTGAGCCTTTTTCTTCGTTTTTTTTAGCCTTTGAAAACTTATATCTGTTTAAATACCTTTGATATCATAAAAACCCTACTTATTAATGATACCTAATTATATGGCCAAATAAACGTTGATGTTTCAACTATATGGCCAGTTTTAGCTGGCCATTTCATGAAATTGAACCAAATCGTAAAAAAATCAACCATTTAAAAAAAAACAATTTTATGATATCGCCACGACAAATACACAATTACATCGCTTAATGACTACTGGTACCAATTGCGTAAAGTGCCCTCCGACACACGAAGCGATGGAAAACCACATATCACTGAAAAGTAATTAGTGCGGAGCCGAGGATCGAATCCGGTATCGTTGGATTCTAAGACGCTATACCACTAGGCTACTATCACTCATTCATTTGAATTCAAACGTTATAAGCGGGTAATGAGAATTTCAACAGATCTCGTCGAAAGCCTTAGAAACAATATTATTTGTATGTTTCCAATATGACTTTAAACACGTGACATCAAATTTATCTGCCGCAATTAAGGTGCTCTCTCATCAAGCAGCCCAGTACTGCCGCCATTAAAATCGTGCCTACTTCATTAGATATTCACAAGTGCTCCGATAACACACGAAATGAATAAATAACATCATATTTGAATATTTCCTAGAGATCACGTAGACAGTATAGATTCTCTCTCTTCGCAATTAATTTAAGTTCAAGCAAAGAATAGAATATGGGCTTTCTATGTTTCAAGTAGGTAGCTACATTTATTTATTTACTTTCTGTGCCCGCGGCTTTGCCCGCATTGTCGTTTAACTGGGTAAAAAAGTAGCCTATGTGTTATTCCAGGACTTTGAGTGTGCATTACACTCAAAGTTCCAGTACCAAAAAAGCCTATAAAATGCAATAAACTTAATACATTTCATCAAAACTTGTTCATCCATCAAATATATTTTTTCGATTGATCGGCTTCTATTCATCGGATTGAGATTCCAAGTACACTAGTTTTTAAGTAATGACCTATTTTTTACGCTATGTGCGAACAAACACTCGATATTATCTTCTTTGTACTGACTTTTTTTTGCTTACTGCTTTATTATAAATATTTACGAGTAAATAGATAAATGCTCAATATGAAAGGCCAATATAATGATAACTATTGAATAAACTAAATTGACCGGGCTTTAAGAAAAACCCTTTACCTATTGGGAATTTACCCTTTACCCTTTACCTATTTAGAATTAAAAAATAAGGGTTTTATTAAATTATTTTAATCATGCGTAACGCATGCGCGTATAAAACAGTACCGCGACATATCTACTGACTGCCTGTCTGACAGACAACGCACAGCTTAAACTGAGATTTGAAAGTTAGAGTAATATTCCTTGAGTACCCTGGAGGTGCACTACGGAAGAACCAAACTATAAACCGGAAAACTTGAATACCAACTTCAAATCAATACCTCACAAACAAACGTAACTAATCCTTAAAAAAAAGTAAACTAAGATCCTTAAACTACTTTCGCTAAGTAGGTAACCTACCTACTTATTATTATCTCGACCAGGAAGCTAATAATACCTACCTAATACCCACCTACGAACTTCAAATAAAACTAACAAACAAATCTAAACCAAACCAACCAATGAATCTAATAATTTCGATAAATTACCCTCTCCCTGGCCAATGCTCTTTGCCACAGTACATACATAGTCCTTATGTATTGTGTCTTTCCCTTACCTGCCTGTCTATCGACCGGCTGCGATATCAACTATTATATATTCTTTGGCGGCACGCAGTACGTCGCGCGCGCTTTGGGTGGCTCCAGATAATAATAATAATGATATTATGACTGGAATAAAACTACAGCATTTTTTTTTGCTACAGCAGATTCAGTTCATTTTATTATATTATGATTATTACTTTAAAACTAACAAAACTTTGGACCCCTATCCTACAGGCACCCTTTATTTTTCGGGATTAAAAGTATTCTCAATTTTAACTTATCATGTAAACTATGACTGTGCCAAGTTGCATCAAAATCATTCATGTAGTTTCAGCGTGATGCGATGTTTTAAATAACTTTCAACCCCTATCCTGAGGGATGCCTTTAATGTTTTGGGATGAAAAGTACCATATGTAGTACCTCATAGTATGAACTCAAATAATTTCCAAGTTTCATTTAAATTCATTCAGTAGTTTCGGCGTGATGCGTGGCCAAATTACAGACAGAAAGACAGACAAAAATTAAAATATACAGTTTTGACTTCAGTATCGTATATAGAGTAAGTACACTCAAAAAAATATTCAAAGGATCTTCAATGTACAGAATTGGACCTATTACAGTTTCATTATATGTATCTATCTTCTATCTATACTTATAATAAAGCAATAATAACGAAAATGTCTGTACAAAAAGATAATTTAAAAAAAAACTAGGCTACTTAATATAAGCTACTGAACAAGTATATATAATTTTTTTAAATCGTGAGTTTCTCTTTGTTTCTTTGTTTATCTGTATATTTGTTCAAGCATCACGTAAAACTACTGGACCGATTGCGATGCGATTTTCACTGTTGGATAGCTTTCACTGTTTGACTTAATAACTGGGGTACTTGGTATCTTAATCCGATGATTAGATGCCGAGCAACCGACAAAAACCTATTTAACGACTGAACCAATTTTAAAGAAATGTAGTTTTTGGTCTTGGTTAATGAAATTTCTTTGAACATAAAAGATTTTGCCCTTGTGCAGTAAATTCTCACTATAACTACAATATTGGGTGTGTTTGTGTGTGTGTGTGTATTTACAGACGGCTGACTCTAGAATACAACCTGATCGAGAGAATACCCAAGAACACGTATGGGCTACATTTAAATAAAATAACAACGGGCAAAGCCGCGGGTACAGCTACTGATGGTATATTGGTATTTTAGATCCTGGAATAGAACATAAAATACCTTTAACCTAGATAAATAACCACGCGTGCGAAGCCGCGGGCACAGCTTGTGATGGTATATTGGTATTTTAGATCCTGGAATAGAACATAAATTACCTTTAACCTAGATAAATAACCACGCGTGCGAAGCCGCGGGCACAGCTAGTGATGGTATATTGGTATTTTAGATTCTGGAATAGAACATAAATTACCTTTAACCTAGATAAATTACCACGCGTGCGAAGCCGCGGGCACAGCTTGTGATGGTATATTGGTATTTTAGATCCTGGAATAGAACATAAATTACCTTTAACCTAGATAAATAACCACGCGTGCGAAGCCGCGGGCACAGCTAGTGATGGTATATTGGTATTTTAGATTCTAGAATAGAAAATAAATTACCTTTAACCTAGATAAATAACCACGCGTGCGAAGCCGCGGGCTCAGCTAGAGATTGTGTATTGGTATTTTAGATCCTGGAATAGAACATAAATTACCTTTAACCTAGATAAATAACCACGCGTGCGAAGCCGCGGGCACAGCTAGTGATGGTATATTGGTATTTTAGATCCTGGTATAGAACATAAATTACCTTTAACCTAGATAAATAACCACGCGTGCGAAGCCGCGGGCACAGCTAGTGATGGTATATTGGTATTTTAGATTCTAGAATAGAAAATAAATTACCTTTAACCTAGATAAATAACCACGCGTGCGAAGCCGCGGGCTCAGCTAGAGATTGTGTATTGGTATTTTAGATCCTGGAATAGAACATAAATTACCTTTAACCTAGATAAATAACCACGCGTGCGAAGCCGCGGGCACAGCTAGTGATGGTATATTGGTATTTTAGATTCTAGAATAGAAAATAAATTATCTTAAACCTAGATAAATAACCACGCGTGCGAAGCCGCGGGCTCAGCTAGAGATTGTGTATTGGTATTTTACATCCTGGAATAGAACATAAATTACCTTTAACCTAGATAAATAACCACGCGTGCGAAGCCGCGGGCACAGCTAGTGATGGTATATTGGTATTTTAGATTCTAGAATAGAAAATAAATTATCTTAAACCTAGATAAATAACCACGCGTGCGAAACCGCGGGCACAGCTAGTGATGGTATATTGGTATTTTAGATCCTGGAATAGAACATAAATTACCTTTAACCTAGATAAATAACCACGCGTGCGAAGCCGCGGGCTCAGCTAGTGATGGTATATTGGTATTTAGATTCTAGAATAGAAAATAAATTACCTTTAACCTAGATAAATAACCACGCGTGCGAAGCCGCGGGCACAGCTAGTGATGGTATATTGGTATTTTAGATCCTGGAATAGAACATAATTTCCTTTAACCTAAATAAATAACCACGCGTGCGAAGCCGCGGGCACAGCTAGTGATGGTATATTGGTATTTTAGATTCTAGAATAGAAAATAAATTATCTTAAACCTAGATAAATAACCACGCGTGCGAAGCCGCGGGCACAGCTAGTGATGGTATATTGGTATTTTAGATCCTGGAATAGAACATAAATTACCTTTAACCTAAATAAATAACCACGCGTGCGAAGCCGCGGGCACAGCTAGTGATGGTATATTGGTATTTTAGATTCTGGAATAGAACATAAATTACCTTTAACCTAGATAAATTACCACGCGTGCGAAGCCGCGGGCACAGCTTGTGATGGTATATTGGTATTTTAGATCCTGGAATAGAACATAAATTACCTTTAACCTAGATAAATAACCACGCGTGCGAAGCCGCGGGCACAGCTAGTGATGGTATATTGGTATTTTAGATCCTGGAATAGAACATAAATTACCTTTAACCTAGATAAATAACCACGCGTGCGAAGCCGCGGGCACAGCTAGTGATGGTATATTGGTATTTTAGATCCTGGAATAGAACATAAATTACCTTTAACCTAGATAAATAACCACGCGTGCGAAGCCGCGGGCACAGCTAGTGATGGTATATTGGTATTTTAGATCCTGGAATAGAACATAAATTACCTTTAACCTAAATAAAAAACCACGCATGCGAAGCCGCGGGCACAGCTAGTGATGGTATATTGGTATTTTAGATCCTGGAATAGAACATAATTTCCTTTAACCTAAATAAATAACCACGCATGCGAAGCCGCGGGCACAGCTAGTGATGGTATATTGGTATTTTAGATCCTGGAATAGAACATAATTTCCTTTAACCTAAATAAATAACCACGCGTGCGAAGCCGCGGGCACAGCTAGTGATGGTATATTGGTATTTTAGATCCTGGAATAGAACATAATTTCCTTTAACCTAAATAAATAACCACGCGTGCGAAGCCGCGGGCACAGCTAGTGATGGTATATTGGTATTTTAGATCCTGGAATAGAACATAAATTACCTTTAACCTAAATAAAAAACCACGCGTGCGAAGCCGCGGGCACAGCTAGTGATGGTATATTGGTATTTTAGATCCTGGAATAGAACATAATTTCCTTTAACCTAAATAAATAACCACGCGTGCGAAGCCGCGGACACAGCTAGTAGGTTTATAAATGACCGATACTTTGTATTTGCATGGAAACATCCTCACCAAAATAGGAATGCAAATATTTTTGAATATCATTTTTTCATTTCTCTTTCGGCAGTGATAATCTGTGCCAACAGGGTTTTCAGATACAGTTTTTGGTTAAAGCAAGTACATACACATACACATACATAGCTCCGTTTTGTTGGCAAGCTGGAGCAATTTTTAGCATATCTAGTTTTGTTTTGGTCCGTTTTTAGCGGCTCACTGTGGCAATCCTAGAGGCTTCAAATAATGTTCATGTATTCCACAAAACTAATTATAAAACTATGTTAGCTTTGCGTATGGTAACTCGGTAATACGATCACATTGCGAAAGGTATTATGAATTTCAGAGAAGGAATCAAGTTAGTGAGAACAGGCTCGAGCTTAAATTCCGTAACTTTTAAGGTACTCATATATAGTCTGAGGCGTCCAAGACTTTTTTGAAAAAATAATACAAACGTTGAGAAAATTTACCCGACTGCACGGAGGGTTATGTGTTTGGGTTGTATGTATGTATATTTGTTTGTTTGTATGTTTGTACGTTTCTTAGGCGCGTCCTACAGCCTAAACGGCTTGATGGATTTTGACACATGAGATATAATTAGATTCGTCTTGATCAAGAGAGTGCTATAGAATATATGAAGTGTCAAGAAAACTAATATGGCGGCTTGCATCTGCCATATTGTATTTTCGATGGAACAAAAACTGACCAAAACCTATCGAGTAGGATATCAAAATGAAGGTCTTTATAAGATCATTTCAAAAATATATAATTCTTATTACTAAACAGTAGCAATTGTATATTGTACAAAAAAATATTTGGATTATTCAGTAAAGTAAAATATGTATGTAAAATAAAATAAAAATTATATCAATACTAGCTGCGCCCGGGGGTTTCACCCGCATCTCTCGAAAAAAGGGGCATTTTACGGGATAAAAAGTAGCCTTTGTGTTAATCCAGGTTATAAGCTACTTCCTCACAATTTTTTATCCAAATCCGTTTAGCCGTATAAGCGTGAAGAATTAGCCAACATACACACACACATACACACACACACACACACACCCTTACAAACATACAAACTTTTGCCTTAATAATATTAGTGTAATTATTTTTGTGGGCGGTCAGCTCGTATCCAATAATTTAGTTCACAATTGGGTTTTTGTATTAATATAATAATTTTACTTGTTTGTAATTTATAATAATATACCTATCAGTTTTCCTTTTACAAAGAACATAATTAACAAACAAAAATCAAAAATGTATTTAAACCTCGACCCCAATTATAGCTCTATACAGGCAAGACGCATCAAAATAGGTCTATTCGTTTGGGAGATACGATCTTCACCCTACATCATCATCATCATCATCATCATCCTATATGTATATGTCCACTGCTGGACGTAGGCCTCTCCTAATGCACGCCACTGAGCTCGGTCTGACCGAAGCTCCCCTCATCCATTTTCTTCCGGCCGCTTTTCGCAGGTCATTCCACCTGGCCGCAGGGAGTCCTACACTACGTTTACCTAAACGTGGTCTCCACTCGAGAACTCGTCTTCCCCAAATGTTATCGGTTCTTCTGGAAATGTGACCAGCCCACTGCCACTTTAGCTTGCTTATCCTAAGAGCTATGTCGGTAACCTTGGTTCTCCTTCGGATATCTTCATTATGAATCTTGTCCATCAGAGAAACTCCAAGCGTAGCTCAGCGAGCTATGGAGACATAGCTCGCTGAGCGACCCACTCCCCCTTTAATATAGCTAAGAACCATCTCGACCACATCAGTTTTCAAACAGAAATAAACACATCAAAATCGGTCTAGTCGTTTGGAAGCTACGATGCCACAGATAGACACACGGATAGGTACATACAATGATACATACATACAATGATACAAATCCTAAACTTATAACACACCTCTCTTTTGTAGTTCGGGGGTTAAAAATAAATCTTAATCTTCCTGCAAAAAAATATCCAAACGAAGGAAGTTTTGTTTAACTCTTAAGCCCTAATATAAGCTATATTTTGCTAGAGCCATCAAGACAGATCAGTAATAGCCAGCTAGACTGCGAACGTTATTAGATCGATTCGAATCGATTGACTGAAATGCCAGTTGCGAGGGCACTATCTAAAGCATCCTTAGTAACTAGCAATGGTCTTTATTACGGACGTACTCAAACGTAAGCATTGAGGTACTCGTATATCTACTCGTAACTCGATACGGTAATAGTAACAAAAATATGTCAGTTTTCAAAACGAGCATCTAACGCCGAATAAACCCTATCCTTATTCCCGTAAACCTAAGCGTTTGGGAAATATAATTTTATTTTGAGCTTTATCGTTCAAAATCTCATATTCCAATTCACTTCAGAAAGCGAGCACACTATTAGAGAAACTTCAGATGTACAGAACGTTTCACAGAGTGAAATTGCTGGGCAAAATAGTTAATGCTGTTCCGATACGCAGACAAGAGAACCCCATAGACACCGCATACATTTAGTTGAAAAATTAAAAATTAAATACATTTATTATCAGTGGTTACCGGAACATAAATAAATCTTAAAATGTAGAATACAGCAACTGCAAATTACGCTAAACACTGGGAGGGTTAAATCTACACAGATTTGATTGTTTGCTTGTTTGTAATGGATAAACTCAAAAAATACAGACCTGATTTTAAAAATTCTTTCACATAAAGAAAGCTAAATTATCAGCGAGTAACACCAACCGGATTTTATTTTTCAAAAAATTAGAGTTCACTTCGAAAATTGCAATAATGTAACCCGAGGTATTAAATTTTGCAAAAAATCTCGAATACTTTGTATCACAAACCAAATAGTATATAATTACTACGTAAAATCACAAACTAAGAAGGAGATACGGATCTTTGTATATGGAACGATGTCATGTAAGCGAAATCACAGAATATCTAATAATCATTGACGTAGGAAATGCTCTATGCTAATAATACACGAAATAGTAACCGTAATTCTTCCTTGCGTTAAACAGAATAATACTATGGACGAAATGGTACGTGAGTATAAAACCTACAAAACAAACATTTTGTGTAAGAAATTGTTGTAGTTCTATTCGTCCAAATAAAGTACCTACTAATTTTATCTTTCTATATATCTACCCGTGCGAAACTGGGGCGGGTCGCTAGTGTAACATATATCTGTGGTCTTCACACTAGGCAAGCCTGTATCGTGAAAACCCATTACGATTATCATTAGAATTATATCTAGTTGACATATTAGCCCTATTATTATGGCCTCCTATACTAACAAAATTTAAAGTAAGATAGCATAATTACTGTAAAAAACTATTTTAATTAATATATATCTATTATAATATTTTGTATTATGAAATTAGGCTTAACCTACTGATTCAATTTATTCATACAGCAAAGTTCTTAAAAGTAGGTAACAAATAAAAAAAAAACGATTTAATATACAATACGTCTTCAGTGCCCTCGTAAGTTAGTGGAGACAAACATTTATGTATAATCTTTTTAGCTTCGTATGCTGACTTCTACTCTAAATCACAGTGTTTAACTACACAGTTATAAACGTGCGTACGAACAAATTGTCCAAACCGACAGGACAGACAGTGTTCACGGGTGAAGTAGGCAAGCGATAGACTCTTCGTTTTACCATTGCTTCATATCCGACATGGACCAGGCTAGGATGGACCTATGAACGGAAAGTTAAGTTTTCAAAATAAACAGCTGCCTCACATGTGATACAGTACGTTATTAATGACTAACATAATGTAAAGTAAACAGATTTAAGTAAGTTAAGTATTGCATGTAAACTGTCATAATATAATATGTAGTAATTAGAAGCAGTATATATATATACTGCTTCTAATCATCTGCATTTTTTTTTAATACATATATTAAAAAAAAAGAAGTGTTCTGGAGTAATTTTTCTTACCTTGTATATAAGAAAGAAAATGTAAATAATAAATTAAGCAAAAAAAAAAGTGCGGACCCTTGTGTCCGCAAAGTGTAAAGTAAAAAAAAAAAAAAACTATTTGAGTGTCTCTAAACATGCCACATCTCGTAGATTTCTTACAATGCCAATGATTCTTCTTACTCGTGCCGAGAGCGAGACAATATGACTTTTAAATGTCTTCTTTTCGTCTAAGTAGACACCAATTGACCACATTCGTTCTATTCGTTTTTCGTTTTATATACAACCACACCGTTTTGAGGAACAATAATTTTTGTGAATTTTGTTGTCAGTTGGTTGTAATGGCGCTGAGGCAGCCGTTTTATGAGAGCACATGTAAACTGTCTTTTTGTATTTAAGAGGGCCCTTCCCAATCCGTCTATCGTCAACGCGAGCATGGTTGAAAAACATGTTGTTTCATCAAGCGCAATGTTTGAAAAACAGGCAAAGCGAAATGAGAGAGATACCGTTTGAACGCTTGGTTGGCATTCGGAAACTTCCGCATTATAAAAAAAATAACAACATTAAACGAAAAATAGTGTGCGAAATTTCATAAAACTTGTTCCAGGAAATACGCGTTTTTGAGTATACCTTAAGAGTTTGTGAAATAGGTGTTTTTTTATTTAGAATCTCCATTACATGTGCGAGGTTTTTCCGAAGATGTTTTCTTTACTTTTACAATTTATGAGTACATTATGAACGGCAAAAGTTCAGGTAATATTCGTGGGAAATAGCTGTTTTTTTGAGGCTTATACTGAATTTGTTTCACCAAATTTTTATTTTTTGTTTTGTAGAAACCTAGACACAGTATACAAGATACCTGTTAGATCAAAAATTTCAAAAAAAAAAAAAGAGTTACAACGCCATAATCACGTACGAGCGTTTGTATGAAAAGTATGACGGGTTGGCCGCTCTTAAAGTCAAAAGATTCATCTGCAGCCAGTTAGAGACATAGGTCATACCAAGCTCAGCATAAGACGAAGCCACCGGTCACGTCGACCCATAAAACACAATAACAGCGTCGTCTGCATAACACACAATTTCGGCATTTTAAATTGGAAGGTCATGGATCTATACTTATAATAAAACCGTAACAGGTCCAACTCTGTACATTGAAGATATGTAGTTTTTTTTTTTGTAGGCTGTTCTTTATTTGATACTGAAGCCAAAACTGTTTTTTATTCATTTTTGTCTGTCTGTCTGTCTGTCTGTCTGTCTGTCTGTCTGTCTGTCTGTCTGTCTGTCTGTCTGTCTGTCTGTATCTTGGCTAGGCATCACGCCGAAACTACTGAATGAACTTATTTGAGTTCATACTTTGAGGTAGGACATAGGATACTTTTCATCCCAAAAAATTAATTGGTTCTCGCAGGATAGGGGTTTATTTATAACCGTACCACGCTGAAACTACTGAACGGATTTTGATACACAGTCATAGTATAAACTAGCTGTACCCGCGGCTTCGCACGCATGGTCTTTTCTTTAGGTTCAAAGTACCATCATGTGCTATTCAAGGAACAATATGCAAACAAATGTTGGTATATTGGTCCTCAAATGAACAAAATTTCTTCAGCCGTCAAAAATACTTTTATCAATTGCTCGGCTTCTAACTCACCGGATTGAGATACCAATTACACCAGAATCAAACCCTAAGCTATCTGACAATGAAAACCACATTGATATTGGTCCGGTAGTTATTATGTGATGCGTGAACAAACAAACATACAGACAAACAGAAAGAAAGACACGAAAACTAAAAAAAAAGATGCTCAATACATTTTTTAAGCAGCCAAGAGCATTTTTTTCATTTGAACTACTAAATGAGTAGTTTGGGTGCGAAGCGCGGTCAAGATGCGGACAAACAGACAAAAAAAAATAAAAAGTAAAACAGTTTGGCTTCAGTATCGAATATAGGGAACCATCCATAAAATATTTTTTATTACTAAAATATTAACATAACTTCGGACCCATATCCCGCAGAAACCCTTTACTTCTTCGGGATAAAAGGTGTCCTCAATTTTAACCCATCATTAACTTGAGACAGTGCCAAGTTGCATCAAAACCCGTCCATTACTTTCAGCGTGGTACGTGTTCTTTTAAATAAGTTTCAATCCCTATCCTGCAAGAACCCACACATTTTTCTAGATGTAAAGTATCCTATGTCCTACCTCGTAGTATGAACTCAAATCATACCAAGTTTCATTTGAATTCATCCAGTAGTTCCGGCGGCGTGATGCGCGGCTAAGATACAGACTGACAGACATACAGACAAAAATGAAAAAACATACAGTTTAGGCTTCATTATCGAATACAGACTAACTTACAATAAAAAACCACTATATCTTTAATGTACAGAATTTGGACCCATATCCCAAAGGAAACGATTATTTTTTCGGGACATAATATATCCATAATTTTCACCCATCTTACAAACTATGTCTGTACCAAGTTGCATCAACATCCGTCCAATACTTTCATGTTTTTTTTTTTAATTTTCCACTCCTATCCTGCAGGAACACTTATTTTTTCGGGATGAAAAGTATCCATTTACGTACCTCGAAGTATGAACTCAAATCATTCCAAATTTCATTAGAATTCATTGATTATTTTCGGCGTAGTGCGCTGCCAAAGTACAGACAGACAGACCGACAAAAAATAAAAAATACAGTGTTGGCTTTAGTATTGAATAAAGAACGGCCGACAAAAAAAATTACTTAATATCTTCATTTTACAGAATTTTGGACATTATCCCGCAGGAACACTTTATTTTTCGGGATAAAAAGTACCCTTAATTTTTACCCATTATATAAACTATGACTGTGACAAGTTTCAACAACGAGGTAGGACATTGGATCAAAAGTATCCAATGTCCTACCTCGGAAGTATGAACTCAAATCGTACCAAATTTCATTTGAATTCATTGAGTATTTTCGGCGTGATGCACTTCCAAGGTACAGACAGATGGACAGACAGACAGACAGACAGCCAAAAAATAAAAAAAAACGGCCCCCAATTTTTTTTACAAAATATCTTTCATTTACAGAATTTCGGACATTATCCCGCAGGAACTTTTTATTTTTTCGGGATAAAAAGTATCCTTAATTTTAACCCATCATATAAACTATGTCTCTGCTAAGTTGCATCAAAATCCGTCCAGTAGTTCAAAAGTGGTAAGTGTTTTTTGAAATAACTTTCAACCCCTATCCTGCGGGAACCTTTTCATTTTTCGGGATGAAAAGTAGCCTATGTCCTACCTCGTAGTATGAACTCAAATCATACCAAGTTTCATTTAAATTCATTCAGTAGTTTCGGCGTGATGCCTAGCCAAGATACAGACAGACAGACAAAAAAAAAACAGTTTTGGCTTCAGTATCGAATCTAGAGTAAGGTCCAAATTTTTTTTTCAAAATATCTTCAATATTCAGAATTGGACCCGCTACAGTTTTATTATAAGTATAGATAAACTATATATTATGGGCTAAAATTGAGGATACATTTTATCCCGAAATTATAAAGGGTTCCAAGTTATGTAAATTTTGAAGTAATCAATGATACATTTTTGGAGGGTACTCTATATTCGATAGTGAAGCCATAACTGTTATTTTTTTCATTTTTGTCTGTCTGTATCTTGACCGCGCATCACGTCGAAACTACTGAATGAATTCAATTGAAACTTGGTATGATATGAATTCATACTACGACACTGGATACTTTTCATCCCGAAAAATTTAAGTGTTCCCGCAGGATAGGAGTTGAAAGTTATTTGAAAGAACACGTATCACGCTGTAACTACTGGTCGGATTTTAATGCAACTTGGCACAGTCATCTATCTATACTTATAATAAAGCAATAGGTACAAAAAAGTCTGCATAAAGAAGTCAAATTAAAAATATGGTCTAGGGTACCCTAAAATAAGCTACAGAACATTTTTTTTGTTTTAATTCCTGTATTTCTGTCTGTTTGTCTGTATTTTTGTGCATCACGTAAAAACTACTGGAGCGATTGCTATGTGGTTTTCAATGTAGGATTGATTAGGGTTTGACTTAAAAACTGGTGTAATTGGTATCTCAATTTGGCGAGCAATTGATCAAAATATTTTTGACGGCTGAAGAAATTTTGATCAAATGTTGGTTTATTGGTATTTTAGGTCCTGGAATAGCAGATTATGCTACTTTTAATCAACGACCACGCATGCAAAGCAGCGGGTACAGCTAGTCGTTAATATACATAGTGAATAACGTGGGCCCAAATATGCTTCCTTGCGGAACACCAAAACCTATTGCCTGTGGATACTCAACGTATGGCCAATCTTCATACACTGTCTCCGCTCCGAGAGATAACTATCAAACTAATCAGAGGCAATACGTATTATGTTATTTAATTTATTTAAGAGTACTGGAACGGAGACAGTATCGAAGGCTTTGGCCAAATCTAAGAAAACTCCAACACAGTTATGTTTGCATCAAGCCTAGATGACACCGTTGAAGTTAAAAGTGATACCAAATCTTCCGTGCTCCTTAGTTTAGTTTGAAACAAATTCTGGTGCAGGCGCCGAGCCACAGTCTAACACAAACGCCGATTATCCAGCGAAAATTTTCGAATCAATATGACACTGTTAATAAAATAATCTGAGGTGACAAACGTGCGTATTCAGTCATGACGTGCCCAAACTGAGACGTCACTGGCGTATTGTCTGGGTAATGTGATCGTCTTTGATGTAAATTTTAAACTTATGCGATTTGAACACATAGTTATATTTATAAACGGGACTTAATCGCGCTGAAAACTTAATTTTATTTATCTCGACGTTTCGTTCAAGTTGCATTGATTGTGGTCACGAGAAGACCGAAAAGTCAAGGAAAACAAAAATTAAGTTTTCAGCGTGATTATGTCCCGTTTAAATAAATAACTACGTCTTTGATGTGTTCAAATGATATAAATAATCCTAACTCGTATATTTGACGATATTTTGAATGTATTAATACTGCACTTTCTTCCGAGAAACCTACCCCTGAGTTAACTTTGAGCTATGGTACAGCCTTACATGCACTCGCTCTCACATGCACAATAGATTAATTGTTTTGAGATCCCTGTCAGTTTAGCACTACTAAACAAGTGGTGTGACATTATACTCTCTCTTTCTTTCGATCTCTTCCCGCTCTATTTCAGTATCTCTCTTACTCCCTCACTCTCTCTCTCTCTCTCTCTCTCTGGCAGGATTGAGAGGCGTACAGCTTACTGTGCCATTTAGCTGTGCATTTTTTAGTGTGTCTGTTGGAATTCTCTAGTCTCCGTTTATAGCTTAGGTTCAATAAGCGAACGGCCGCGGAATCGTAAAGTGCATTTGTGCAGCTGTTGCCGACACGTGATAAGCGTTGTTTCGCTTCTTTGCCCCACGGGCTTTGGAAGAATTTATAGCTGTAACAGTTTGTGGTACAGTTTTTAAAGGAAAATTCTTTTCAGTGAAGCAAAGTGGATTTTTATTGAACTAGCGTTGCATGCCGTTGCGTGGTGTTGAATATTAATGTTTTGAAAATGTTAACTACATATTTAGAGGGAGCTTATCCTGACGCCTCTGCATTGCCTAAAAATATTTTTCATGAAACTATAGGGCTGTTGCCGTTTCGTCATACCTAATACGGCAGTTAGTACCTACACTCAAATCACACACGATCACGAGCACGATCGTGTGGACTCGTTATTCGCTTGTCGTCACCGATGATCGTCTATAATCGCCATATTGATCGCGGCGATCGGTGACTTCTCAGTTTTTCGGCACGCATTAAAGGGAATTCGCATGTAGTTGAGTGTGCGTGCCCACACAATCGCCGATCATTTTCACCGGAGGACAGCGTAGCGTCTCGCGTCATCGCGGCATTGTTTTGATTTTAATCCTTTATTTATTGCGAGTGCAATACAATGGCTACTGGGTGGTCAAATGAAGAAACATTATCAGACATTATTAAGTAACTCAAGGTATCAAAAATTTGCTTGTAAAAGCACAGAATAAATA
This sequence comes from Alsophila aescularia, assembly GCA_946251855.1. Classification (NCBI taxonomy): domain Eukaryota; kingdom Metazoa; phylum Arthropoda; class Insecta; order Lepidoptera; family Geometridae; genus Alsophila; species Alsophila aescularia. The sequence goes on along the minus strand of OX276383.1, from coordinate 44,055,341 downwards.
ATAGTACTACGTAAAAGTCATTTTTAGGCGTGCGCTGCAAAAACTATTGATGATACATAAAATAATGTAATAGATATTTATACTCGTAGTACTCATCATTAGATAGATACCCACAAAAAAGTTCGCGAGGCTTATGTCTAACTATTTTATTTAAGGCACACGGGAAAATTCGTTTTCAAATAAAAATAAACCCTTAACTACCCGTGCAAAGCAAAGTAACTTAAAGTAGTAAGTTAAATGAATGGTAGCAGAATCTATAAACACGTCCATCTTGAAAGGTTGCCAATCAACAAATGATCACAGACGATCGTGTGGATGCTTGCACGATGATCGTACGATTACCTTGCCGATTACAGACGATCACACGAGTAATCATGAAGAGGAGCCATTACAGGATAGCGAGTACAGAGTAATGCCGTGCAAGTCTTTGCGTCCAAAGTTAAGACTAATTACATTCTTGCTTCTTTGAACGAGCGAGTGCGAAGCGCGAGCGAAGTGTCTCCGTTTCAACTTGGCCAAAAATGCTTTAGTAATATGACCGGCGGATGTCCGGCTATTCTCCTTCCTCTACAGGTAGAGGAAAAGACCTCGCGAGTCTGTCTTTGCAGTAAAACAGAATAAATGTTCACCGCGCACCCTAAAACAAAACTGAGAGACTTGTTAATACGGGCCCCGTAAAAATGCTGAAAAACTGAATAGACAAAAAAATACATATGATTATCGAACCTACACACAAAATTTCACGAAAATCGGTTAAGGCGATTTGTAGAGGAAAACAGCCGGACATCCGCCGTCTGGACATACGAAATCATTTTTGCCCAAGCTGAAAAGGATACGCTTCGCTCGTGCTTCGCGCTCGCTCGTTCAAAGTTACGGTAAAGCGTGATTATTGTTACGAGAAATTCCCTCGAGAAGCAGACTCTTCACATCATCCACAGACTTTTTGCTCAAGCAGAAAATCACCACGCAAGTCACGAATCACGAGCCAGTTACCAGTTTGGAAATCTCTATACCGGCTACGAACACATGTAGGCTGTTAAATATATAGGAGCAACATACAATAATGGTGAAAGGGCCACAGACAGGGCTGGCGGGGGACACGTGTCTATTAACTGGTACAAACAATAGACGGACACCGAAGTGTCTTTGCAAGACAAACAGAGCCAGGCGCCGCAGACGCACCATCCGCTGGGCGCTCCGCCCACCGCGCACGCGACACTATTTGCGTGCTGACGTTCGTATAGCGCTGGTGGCGGCTTGTCGGCATAACAGTCCCCCAAGACAAAAAGATTTTGAATTACGCTTACTGGCATAAAATAGATTCCACGCTAGTCAAATTATGTACTGGCAAAATGTCGCGTTTTATTTGGTCTAGATGGTATTTATGCACCCAAGAAAAAAGTTACCATAAGGCATGCCATAAGGCACGCAAAAATGGATTTTGTCTAGTATCACAAACAGAATTAAATTTACTTGTATAATATAGTACGACAATGATGTCGATTACCAGTCAATTATTTATTATCTATTGCTCGGCTTTTACTCGTTTTTAAGTAAAAATCTAAGCTATACCTACAACAGTGAAAACCGCATCAAGCAAGCAGAAGTGCAGGCGGTAGGCTGGTCACATAACTCGAAGAACCGACAACCGTTGTGTAAAGTGAGTTTCATAGTGGAACCAGAATACGATTTGATTACATATGATTACACTCACCTTTGCTCATATAGGGGAAAGATGTACAACATGATCTCTCGGGGTATGATTATGCTTTGCCATTGTGATGAAACTACTAATGCTATTTTGTTGACTCTTGGATTAAGTGTCTCCAGTCCTTCCTGTCGCTTTATAAACTATCATGGCAGCGTGGGTTACGAGTGCTACGTTAAAATTTATTTTTCGGGTTTGCTGATCTAATTTAAGACTATCTTTTTGGTAAGGCAACTTTTTTCCTATTTGGTTTTATTTAATTATTGTTGTATTTGCGGCTTAAAAATGTTCAATGTTCATTTAAATAAGGCGTGGAAACAGAATACAACTTATAAATTAATTTATGGTACTTGAAATACAAATATGGGTTTGGGGTGAGACGATCCTTCTGCTTGCGTACAAGATGATCCCGTAGAATTACCAAAGGTAATTTAACAAAAAAACATTTGCTTACAAAATAGTGTTGCGTAATTATAACAGAATAAACAACGTTGGGTGTAGGATGAAAACCAGTCTGATTATTTCGTTATAAATATAGATTCGTTTTTTTTTAAATATAAATGTTGATTTATAAGTTGAGCAAAGCTATTTTGTATGCAAGTGTATTTTTTTTCATAAACTAGAATATGTAGCTTATAAATTTCATTACTTGTGTTATATTTATTTAATCATAACTTAATCATGATATATTCAATTGAATTTCATCGGAAATCCTCAGGGATTATCTTGTCTATAGACAAGATAATCCCCAGGGATCACCATGTACACCTCGGTGTACTTGATGATAATTTAGTAGAACTTTTGGAAAAATACTCTTTAAATGACGCATATTAAGTAAATTGGAAACTGTAAGTATGCCAGTACTTAGGTAACTAAATTGTCTGTGCAAATCCGCTTTACCATTGAGACGATGTTGGGTATTCTTTGCCATATGAGCAATCTCCCTTAGGGGCATCATCTCGTTCAACTTTCCCCTAATAGCTACTGGCCAAGTCCTGCGTCCCGTCCGACTGTGATACAATAGTCGTAAAATAGTAATGTAGACCAGTTTTATGTCTAACTAGATTAGATTACTAGCCCAGCTTTTATTACTATTCCTGCTAATTCCTAAGTGCTAGCAAAGTGATCTAGGTCGCGTAACCCCAACGCTATTGGCCCAGAATACAAGATACTTAAATTCCTCTACATATAGGTATGTATAAGTGAAACGTTGCCTATTTGTTTGTCTTTCAAGCCTGAAAACCTGGAGAGATTTATTTATATTTTTGCATATTACAACATACGTACCTATTAGGAATGTCTATAAAAGTTTCGAGGGAATCATTCATTTTTTAGTTTGCGAATTTTGACCTAAACTTACAACTACCTTTTCATCCTAACATACTAACATTAAATGCCTGTAAAAATTACAGTTATACTTACTAACGGTGCAAAAGATTCTCTCATTTGGTAGTTAATAAAAAATATAGATAATATACAAGCAAATTTAGGTAGATTTCAAGACAATACATTTTCTTCGGGTGAAACGAAAATCTTTGAGAGTCCTAGCAGCGCAAAATGCTAGTATTAGCTACACTATAGAAAATAAGAATATTACACGCTTATCCACTCTAGTTTCCCAGGCATTATATGCCCAACATAATAAGTTAATAGGCAATATCGTAAACTATCAGATTAATGCCGAACTAAAACTTATTAGAGGATGTTAGTTCACGCCTTTGCCTATAAAACAAACTTACAAGGCAAGTGCAAATTGAAATTTCAACGAGTGTTCTGTAGATTTTTGCAGAATTTTTAAAAAGCTATGCCCTAATGTATTATTATTGTTCAGTATTATTATGTATTATTATTGTTCAGTTCAATGTGTAATTATTGTTTCCGTAAATAGGTATCTGTATCTAGTAACCAAAGTTTGCTAGATGTTGGCTCTAGTTTTATTTTCTTCAATATATACTAATTTTCAAAGTGCTACGCAAATCTTTCTTCTCGCTCCTTCTACCAATCTTTGACTGCAGCCTCTCGTTAATTATTTAAATCTAAAAGCCATTGAAATTTTTGACTCGTAATTTCCTACAGCTTGAGAACAATATTTGGTATTGAACCATTTGCTGTCCCTTTTTGTCACAAATATGTTTCTTGCCGGCAACAGACATATTTTACCCGCGTCCCTTCTTCGTACTTCATCGTTTGGGATATACTAGTCGTAAGCTTTCCTAACACCACTTGACACAATAAAAGCGTTCCTCCATATTACCGAACACTAAAAACTAGCATGATTTATGTCCCTAATTCGTGATTACGCAAGAACAAACTGCTGTAGGCAGCCCCCGGCCAAAGTTAGTGAAATAAATATGAAAAACAACATTTACCTACGGGCCTTAATCTTTGGGCCTTAGTATTCTCGCCGCGTGGACAACTCCGGTAACATTTCACACGGTGAGACACTTACCCGGGTAAATCATGTAGGGCCGGGTTTCGGTGCGTGCTCGGACGTCAACTTTGTAGAGCTAGTACCGTCACAGAATAAATAATAGGTACTGTTTGGTAGGACAGGGCAGCCACAGTATTCTTGATTGAAATTTGATAGCTCTTGGAGGTGGGGCGATTCATACTGTTAATATAAAGTTTTTTAACCAAATAACGTACGTTTAAATAAAATTGATGAGGAATTACAATCAAAGTATCCTTTTGGAAGAGTCTGGCTTAAATTTACCTACCCACGAACTACTTATCTGGGTTTCGAAGAAATTTCACATTAAAATTAAGCCTGAATGGCCATGTATAATAAACACACTCTATTATACGCCAATGAAGTAACCACCAATGAAGTACCTACTTAGTATTTATCGCATTTTTTCCAATCCATCATTACAGTATGTACCTACGATATTTATACAGATATTTAAGACTAGCTGTGCCCGTGGCTTTACCCGCGTGGTTATTTCATTTAAAAGTAGCACATAGGTGTTATTCCAGGACCAAAAACTACAGTTCTTTCAAATTCATTCAGCCGTCATATAGTTTTTTATCGATTGCTCGGCATCTAATCATTTAAACTATCCAGCAGTGTAAACCGCATCGCAATCGGTTTAGTAGTTTTTACGTGATGCGCGAGCAAACATACTAATAACAAACAAACAAGACAAACAGAAAGACAAGATTTAAAAAATGATAGATTCTTGTTCAGTAGCTTATTTTAAGTACCACAGACCACTTTTTTTATATTATCTTTTTTGTACAGACTTTTTCGTTCTTACTGCTTTATTATAAGGATAGAAGATAAACATAGTCATATTTCTACAGCAAGCTTCGAGAATTTATTAAATTTTCAAAGTGTTGGGTGATATCTACATGACCTCAAAGTGCAATAACAATTAGTCTACGAAGTACCTGACACGTTCAAATGATAGCTACAGTTCAGTCGCCAGCTATGCAGATATAGATAAATGTCGGGTGATGGATGGATCATGGTGGAAATAAATCCACCGTCCTCCATTACTCGCCACTCGCACGCACGGTAGTATCCCTGGGATGAATAAGTCATGCTACTTGAATACAGAACGCAAACGTCCCTCACAAAAAGAATTTGAATTTTTGAATTCCATTCTGTGCATGGGGTTTGCATGGGCTATGTGAATGATGGAAACCAAAGCTTTGATGCAATAAGGGCAAGTCAAGAATGCATTGCTGATGTTGCTACAATACTGAATGTCCACGTTGAAATCAATTAAAGACATTAGATTTGGTATTCAAAATCGATAAAATACGCTCAAAATTTGTTTTTTTACGAGTCGTGAGAAGTCGATCACTTGTGGTAAGCATCACGCCTGCTCACAGTTGAAGTGACCCAGAACTTGGATTGCCAAATATTTAAGAAATTTAATTTTTGATCCAGGAATTCCGCGTGAAACAGTGGCTACAAACTGGAACACAGTATTGTTTCCAAACAACTGCTTGGCGGTTGAATATCTGGCAAAGGTGTGGTACTTTCCCAGGCGAGCTCTTGCAGAAGAAGCTACCTCTACAACTTTCTACCAAATATATATTCGATAGGCTAATTGAGACTATATTAGCTAAACAAGAGAGTTATTAGCTAAAATCAATTCTAAAATCAACCAAATATCCACAATGTTTGAAGACTCGCCTTTACAACCAGTGCGTCCTGCCCACCATGACTTATGGTGCCGAGACATGGACGCTCGCGAAAGCAGCAGTGTATCAAATGAGAGTTGCACAAAGAGCCATGGAGCATGCCATGCTTGGCATCAAATTACAAGACCGAGTTCGAAACACAGAAATAAGACGCCGTACAAAGGTCAAAGACGTCGGAGAGTCTATTTTCAAACTCAAATGGCGTTGGGCAGGACACGTGGCTAGGCAGAGTGAAAACAGGTGGAGCAAAACGTTGACCGAGTGGTGGCCGAGAACGGGCAACAGAAGCGTCGGTCATCCAGTGGCGAGATAGGTCGACGACATAGTAAAGATCGTGGGTCGAACATGGGTGCGCACAGCACAGGATCGAGATGGGTGGCGTACATAGAGAGAGGCCTATGCTCAGCAGTGGGCGGACACGGGCTGAAAATGAATGAAATGAATGATTAGCTAAAGCTTTAAGACCGTTAATGCTTCTGGAATACAGTAGAATCCGTTTATTATGACTCCGCCTATATTGACCAACCGATTATTATGACGTAATTACACTACGAAGTTTGGTTTTCATATAAAATTATTTATAAAAAAAGTCGGATATAATGACTTCCCTTACAGTGACATGTCGCTTATTATGACCCATTTTTCATAAATTATGTCCGGTTATAATGACCGACATGATTCTTTACACCTTCGGTAATGTTCGTTGATTTCCGACGACGTTCGGCACGTGGCTCGTTTTTGTTTTGAATCTCAGTGAGTAATTGACACTTGGTCACGCATTGTTTTTCGTTTGTTTTTCATTGTATGTACTGAGAAAAAATGACATCTAAACGCCGTAAAGCATTAACGATTGAGGAGAAAGGTGCAATAATATGCAGATTAGAAAATGAAGAATCAAACTCATCTCTCGCAAAGGAATTTGGAATTCGACAATCTCAATGACTTTTAAACACAAGAACCGCTTAAGCAATCGTTCAAAACAAAGATTACAGATTACCTACATTAAAAAATATGTATGTACTGTACAATTTTTATTTTGATTTTATATGTATGTATACATACTATGTTTCTGTATTAAAATACTTAAGTACATATTTACATAAAAAATGTTTTTTTTTCACAAAACGCTTTGTATGACGTCCGCTTATTATGACGTGATTGTCAATTCCTTTCGATGTCATAATAAACGGATTCTACTGTATGTAAGTATTTATAGTTTATATCCTATTTTATGTGACTGTGAGAAGAAAGTTCAGTGCGTATAGCACCTGGAATACAATACCTTAATATCAACATTGAAAATAATATTTCCAAGTACTTTTACCGAGGCACGCGCTCAAGAGATACCAAAAGTCAGAAGCGTAATGGAACGGAACGAGTAAATGGCGTGTACACCTTTTACCACAGAAGTTGTAGAAATAAAGCTCCCGGGGAAGCAAATATGCTAATTATATCAAACTGTATAAAATGTAAATAACAAAGCAAAAAGGATTTTCCTTTGAGTAAACCCCGCAGAACACAAAACTCATGCTACGGAACGGACGGAGCAAATGGGTATGAAAGAAGTAGAATTTTATTCAAATAGAATTATAATTAAGAAATGCGTTAGCTACGTTTTAGCCGGTTGCCGGGTATAATTAAATAAAAAAATACAAATATACTCGGGACAATTCACACCAATCAGCACCAAACTAGGATAATCTGTACTATGGGTACTAGATAACGGATCATCATCATGTCAGCCTTTAGAAGTCCACTTCTGAACATATGCCTCCCCCAAATGGATTATAACGGATAAACACGAATATTACATCCATGACTCTTAACTACTCGGCTAACCGCTCTTAGGTATAACTAGGTTATTCTCACTTTTTTATGCCAGATATACTTACACACAAAAGTTTAAGTATCAAAATGAATGTCCGGAAAACAGAGTATGACGATGAATGCTAATGCATCATCACGCTATGGGTACAGTTAGTTACTGTGTTTAAGCACTTGTTACAGATCCATGTTATTCTTATCAGTAAGCAGAAAGCTTCAAATCAATATGATGTAAAAGCTACTATCAGACGCCACCATGTTAGCAGACATTGTTCCTCAGGCCAAAAATACTGTCTTCGAATGAACTAACAAACTATTGAAACCAATTTTCATAACCTTTACTTAAAACAATCCCGAAACACAGTCCTTTCAAATGAATCTTACAAATCGTAAGTATAAAATACATCAAAATACGAGTAATTAAGAACCTTTATTGAACTCGGTTAAAAATCTACAAGTGCTAAAAGTTTCATCGTATAATAAGGATTTTGGCCGGAAAGTCATCCCTAGTGTACTCGTATGATATTTGAAAAGGCTTGAATCAAATTTATTCAGTGAACCTAAAGAGTCTACAAATGTGTGTTAGGAAACCTTTTATCCATTAAATAACATAGAGCTTTTAGATATAAATATCAACAATGTTTACATTTCCCATCAAAGTACCAATATCAAGAAAAAAATAACAAAAGCGTCTGTTTGGTTTCTACTCCGTAACGATTAAACGGGTTTTGTTGAGCTAACGTGATGAGAAGTCTCCAACAATATATACTTATAACATTAAAAAAACATCTCGGGACGCCTGGCAGCTGTTAAACATCGAATATCGACGAGCTGAGGCGGAAAGAGTCGACGAACCACGAGAGGTGCGTCGCCATGCCAAGAGTACTCCCGTACCGTGCCATTAGATGTTTCACATCAAAAACCGTATTATACTCGGATATCCTTGGTCACTTTATTCTAAGTATTTTTCTTCACCCATTTTGTATCACAATTCCCGCAGGCATTGCAATTTTCCGAGTAATATTGCAGGCGTTGAATAAAATCTACACAAGTAATGTCTCCAAGCGACGTCGACCGCCTTTCATGCTGTGAATTCAACAATTTGTTGCTGGCCGATGCGAAAAATATTTTTCTGTTGAATTACAAATTGCAATAATACTATATATATTTTTCAATAGTCTATCTATCTATAGGTAGGTTATATATTCTATTTATATCTATCAATTCTATACTAACAGTGTAGTAAGTAACAAAAACGTGAACACTGAAGTTTTTTTAATAGTCTCGAAGACTTAAATTGAGCTACTGGACAGGTGTTTATTTAAATCGTACGAGTATATTTCTGACTGGATGGTGATTCTCGCATCACGTAAAAACTGCTGGATCGTAAAAATTGCAATGCGGTTCTCACTGTTTGATAGCTTAGGATTTGTCTTAAAATCTGGTGTACTTTGCATCTCGATGCAATGAGAGGAAGCCGAGCAATCGACAAAAACGATTTGAAAGTTGAAAGAATTTTGATGAAATTTGATATTGTACTATATAATTACTTTTGGTCCTAGAATATTATTTATGATACTTTTCACTCAAAAAAAGGACCACGTGGGCAAAACCGCGGGCGCAGCTAGTATAAACATATTTTTTTACTTACAAGGTTGTTATTCAGTGATGCCATTAATTCCTCGTAATCATATCAACATTTCCTCACAATAATTTGCCTCCCAAAATACAGAGATAAACACCTTCGCATGACAAAATCCCCCTCCCCCTCATCCCATGAGAGATAATTACAATTATTAGGGTTGCGTACACACGAACAAAATGCGCGTAAAGATTAAGACTCTCATTCAACGCTCGCCGATAGGGGGCGCTAGTACAAAATGGCTCTTTCAGATAAGAAACGAGGCCTATTCAACAAGATCTCATTGTACGGATGGCACTTTAGTTGCGTAATCATAAGGGGTGAACCAAATGAACGGACACTGTTATTTAACCACCTATTGCTGTATATCTTAATTCCTCTATACTGGCACAGAATAAATAATAGTAGGTACAAGTACAGAAGGATATCTGAGTGAAGTCATATAAATACATAGCGACTGTCGCTACAACGCAATAAAGTGCAATTTAACTCCCACAGCGCTGCCAACTTTCAATTATATTTACCTACAAGGCGCTCGCCCATCGCGTGCAAGCTATAATGTATCGTATCAAAACGCGCGAGAGCTTCCATTGCTATAACCATTTCAGAAATAAAGCTTGAGTTTTTCTTTTTTGTCACGGGGATCTCTACGGCAGGTATGATAACCATAGACAGGAAGATGTGTTCTTAAAAATTCATCTAAAGGTAACGTTTTTGTACGATCACATTTTCCTAAAGTTGTTACAACTTCATGAAAATCAACATATTAATGAAAAAAGTTTTTTATTTAGTAACTTTCTTGTTTGTCTGTCGTTCCGGGTGGAATCTTGCAACTCAAATTTCGAGCACTTCCTAATTAGCTATCCAGCTGAAAGTTTCTAACATAACTTTCATACCTATCATTCAGAACATAATATACCTATCATTCAGAACAACATATTAAAAAAAGTTTGAATATAATGAAGTTGTCGCAACTTAAGAAACAAACCGGCCAAGTGCAAGTCGGACTCGCGCACCGAGGGTTCCGTACAAACTTGTAGGTATGTAAGCCGGAAATTTGTAATTTGTAGTTACATAACAAAAAAAACTCGCGACGGGAATCGAGTTTCGAGTTTAAGTAACTACAAATTTATGGTTTTCTATTTTTTTCCTTCAGTAAAAACTCAAGTAAACTTTTTCCGTTAAGTATTCCCACAAAAGCGAATAAAATGTTCAGACGTGGTTCAGACATATGTACAATACCCCTAAAAGCTATCCCCGCCGCCACATACGGTATAGTTTCCATGTCTCCGCGAATAATGACGTTGATAACATTCGGATCGAGTCAGTTGCGATAAGTGCGCGCCATAACGCGCAGGTAGCGACATCTGTTCGTGTCACCCCAGATTTGGATTTCCCTCGAGTTTGTACATTTGAATAATAAATGCTGACGTAGTTAATATGACATTACGTATCAACTGATACGGGGCGGTGAGCTATACTTGAAGAAAGTGTATTTAGAGAAACTACAACTACCTGCCAACCAGTCATTTGTTTTTTAGCGACTTCACAAAAGGAGACGGTTATATGTTCGATTGTGTGTGTTTTTTTGTTCTCTTTTTTATTTATTTGTTATGTTTGCCGGTCGATATCTCCGTCAATTGCAGACCGATTTTGAAAATTCTTTTTTTTTAAAGGGTATACTCTTCAGGTGGTCCCATATAAATTGTATCAAAATTGGTTCAGCAGTTTTTCGAGAATAGATAGTTTTTTGAGTAAATCCATTCGATTTTGTGTTTATGTTGCCTTGATTTTGTGTTTATCTCTAAGATTTCTAAGCCGATTTAGATGTTTGTTTTTTTATTCAAAAGGGTATACTTTCTGTGTAGTTCCATATAAACTTCATCAAAATTAGTTCAGTAGTTTTATAAGAAAATCTATTTGTTCACCGCCTTCAAAAAACTCTTTCTTACTCGTATCTTATGTTGTATTTTTGCATTACTATAACGTTGGTAATTTCGAAAAGGTGATATTGTTCTGGCTCAATTGTAATTATTTTATTCTTTTTAGTGGTTGTTTACAAAATAACATTTTTAATATGAAGCCGATTTAAAAAAAAATTGGAAACATATTTTTACATTTCAAACCCCTTCTAGGTATATCCTACTTAATATTATAAATGCAGATGTTTGTGTGTGAAATTTAGTATAAGATACTTTACTTATATCACAGGAATAGCATAGGAAACTTTTCATCACCATAATCCAGGCGGGAGAAACCGCGGGGCGCAACTAGTATCAGCCTGGGTTACCACCCTCTAGCAGAAAATCTATCACCTAGCCGTTCTAGGCTTAATAGCTTCGAACACATCCTCGTATTACTTAAGTCAAAATCGGAAAATGTAAGGCAAAACCTGTAGAACCCGGGAGGGTCGCGGCTTCTACAGGTTTTGCCTTATATTTTCCGTGAAATTTTAGTTTAGGGAAAAAACGTTTGTTTTATATTAAACCATAACCAAATCCAATAATTCTGGTCTTTTATTATTAATCACAGAATATACTACGTTTACAGCTTTTCTTTATTATTATTTTACATTTAAACAGTACATGAACTTGAAGGTATGTTACGAGAAAATATCGGTATTTAAACACTCATTAATTCAAATTCTTTACTTACAAAATATGATAAAATTAAAAATTTATAACCTTCGTTTATTCTGCGATTAATAAAAAAAACGTTTGTTTGGTTATGGTTTACTATGGTAGAAACGTTTTCTCGCAAAACGCACAATTAACGGAAAATCTAAAGCAAAACCTGTAGAATCCCTATTCTTTTAACACTGAGATAATGGATAAGAAAGCTTAAGTAGCATTGGGCTTATCACATTTCCCGAAGTACCGATAACCGTTGGGGTAGGCGAGTTCTCGAGTGGTGACCACTTTTAGGCGAACGTAGCGTAGGACACAATGTGGCCAGGTGGAGTGACGACCTGCTAAAAACAGCTGGCAGCTGAACACCGAACTCAATGGCTTACATTAGTGGCCTACGTCCAGCAGTGGTCAAGTATAAGCTGATGATCATGAGGTACTGGTCAAACGCGGGCCCATTAAAACCGAATAGTTCACATGCTTGATCCCAAAAAGTGATGTAAGTCTACACATGCACAGTAACAATAATAATGTATACCAGGAAAAACTTAGGAAACTCTCTAAATTGTCGCTACATCATAATGGTCCGAAGCGACCCAGGGTCCGCCTCTAGGGACCACCTTATCAAAAACTCCGTACGACGCCAAAAACTTCATGTTATTTGTTTTTATCGTACGTTGGACCTATTTTATATTATCGCAAGTGAAAATCGGAACGCCCAGAAGTAATTGTGGGCTTTGGGCAAGTGGCGCCATGGTGTCGCCGAAGTTTACAGTACAGTCACTAGCAATCAAGTTTTGTTTGTAAAAATGTAGACATGTGTGACACAATTGGGTGATTAGACACTTTAGTTTAAACAGAACTTCGTCCACTTACATCAGAAATATTATAATGTTTACTTAAATAAGAAAAATTGTTATTTTATTTGTTATTGCTTGATGAAAAACTTCGCCGTTCCGTTTTATTTATAGGTATCTCGACCAATTTAATTTTTTGTATAAAAGTAAATACTTCTGTCGTTTCTGGCTGATCGTTCGTCAGATCCTTGACTAATTTTAAACGACTGCCTAAAAAGGGGTGTAATGTTTTTAGGGTTCATATATGCATGTATGCATGTGAGTTGCTATATTCGTTAGAATCCTTACATCATCCCAAGTGACATAAGTATTTTTTTTGTAAAGATCCTTTTTTTGCCCTCCAGTCTTATTTTTTCTCTAACCTTGATGATTTACTTGTTATTTCATTATCTCAAACAGAATCAAATTCTGACGAACACTTTAAAATTAACATTTGTATTTTTAAGATGCTATGCTGCTGGTCTGAAGTGTCAGGATACTTACGACCCTTGAACAATATTAGTTTTCCAGAATGACTAAAAGAGAATTTTGTTCACATTTACGTAAGTGCCTACCTTATGAGCCTGCCTATAAGCAGTGACACTACAACACCCAGATCTTAAGATTGGATACCAAAGTTTTGCACTGCACTGCATTGTGCGTATCATCATCCTGAGTCATCTATACTTATAATAAAGCAGTAAGTAACAAAAAGGCTGTACAATTAAGATAAATAAAAAATATTGGTCTAAGATACTTCAAATAAACTACTAAACAAGAATATAACATATTATTAAACGGTTTTTTTAACACCTGTCTATCATTGAAACACCAAAATTTCAAACCATCCTGCCTCTGCTGTTTCTAAAGTTACGAGGCTATTTTTTTGGCGCCAAGATAGATAATTTAACTAGTAATCGATTCGTATTTTAAATTTTTACTTTAATTTTATAATGTTCCAAAAAGCATTTTAAAAAAAGAGCTTTGTTTTATTGTGTCCATATATATGTATTCAATGAAACACCTGAATTTTTACAATGAAATTGGGGTAATAACACTGTTACATTACTTGTAAGTACTAAATATTTGTTTTCTTATAATCAATTAGGTAAGTTATGAATTAAATTTATATGAAACTATATTTTATTCAGAGTAATTATTATTAGGTTTATAATCAGACTTATTTAATCAGGCTTTTAAACATTAACAGTGCTGAGGTAATAATGATTCAAGATTGTCAAAAATAATAGACCTGTCTACAGGTCTTAAAAAATATCAAAAACTGAAAAATTGGTACTAATTTTCATAACAAATAAGTTTATTTTCACTTAAACAGTGTCATTGGCAGTTATTCTATGGTCATTGGCTATTTTTTTACCTGACTATGGCGGAGCAAAGAAAAGTTTATATATTCAAGCTAAAAACTTGGTCCGATTTTGACAAGCGAGGTATCAGTCGATTCGTCTTCATTTATAGTGTCATAGGCTATTTTTTTACCCAAATTCGGCGAAGCAAAGGAATGGTTATGTGTTCAAACTTAAAACATCGTCCAATTTTGACAAGCGATGTATCAATCAATTCATCTTCATCGCAAGAGTGTCATAGGCTATTTTTTACCCGACCGTAGTCGTGTTTAAGTTTTTGAACTTATGTCTTATTTGCATATCGGAACACTGTAGGATAATGAACACCGTATTTTTTATCAACTTTCCTGATACTCAATCCCCTTCTGTGCAGCTGAATGGCTCGAAACATATTTGCAGCTGAATGGTCTTCCTTCTTTCTTTTAACTGCTTTAGTACGTACCATCTGAATAAAACAGATATTAAGTATAAAATATCTACAAAGTAAGTGGTTAGCTACTAGATAGCTAACTGGTCTAAAGAAAGCTTTACGGAAGTTACTTGTGCTTATAAAAAATATCGTTATGGTTATTTTCAACATGGCCTAAAATTTAACTAGACAGTAAGTACTCAACCACACTGTTTCATTGTATACAACATACGGTTGTTTCATTGTGAACCAACAGGTAATTTTTAATATCCCATAAAAGAAATGTTACAGAAAGTCAACTATTTTCATGTGATATTGAACAATACGTAATTATTTTCTATAATTTGATAAAAAACCAGCAAACATTATTAAAAATTCTTACTTTTTGGAGCAAAATCCGAAATCGATCCCCAGTGACGTCTGCTTCCACGCGGCACGCTCTGAAACTGGACGTGTGTGGGGCCCCCCTGAGCATGTCCTTAATTGCTAAACTGCTCTATCTGGCAACGTCGTATTTTAGTAATATCGCGGTGTTTCACTGTATACGATTATTTCAATGTTGGACAGGTGACCCTAATTGGTCTGGTGATGAGTAAAAGCCGAGCAATCGATAAAAACTATTTGATGGCTGACCGAATTTGTAGATAATATGTGTACATTTTACTTTACAGGTATTTTTGGTCCTGGAATAACACATATTATGTTATTTTACATTGATAAATGTCCACGTGGGCGAAGCCGCCGCATAGCTAGTCGATGCTCAAAATGCCCAACACTTAATGTACAAGTTAATTTTTTTTCATCCTGAGAAAGTAATGACTTATTTTGTGCACGCCAATGTTGTCGTTTCCAATAACAACAGGCTAATTAATACTCTTACAAAATTAAAAGAGTTTCGCGTGCGCCCGCCGATCCCATTTCCACACAAAGCGAACGATGCTAATTTGTCAATCGGCGACGACGGAAAACAATTCCCTGTTTGGAAACTATGCGGCGATCTCGGCCGTCGGCATGGGCTCTCGTTACTTCGGACTGTCGCTAATAAGAATCAGCACGAGGCATGATATCCTTCCTTTGGTTAGTCGGATAAAAGTAAATGATTTAAGTCGGACAAGCCGTCGTAAATTGTGGTAAGTTAATAAGTTGTACCACGTTTTTTTATGTCACTTTCTTGTTTGTCGTTCCGAGTGGAATCTTGCAACTTAAATTTCGAGCACTTCCCGATTAAATTTGATTTGATTCCCGAATGAATTAAAAAAAGAGGTTTTTGGATTACTTTTTTAATCTATTTGCTGCTTGTTTACCGTCTGCCCTCACGAACGGCCACCGCGTTATGGTTTTCGGAACCACGTATAAGAAATGGTGGCGGATGGTAATACACTTTTGACTGTCGGGCCATAAGTTTGAAAAATGGGGTCTGACGGTAATACACTTATGTCTATCGGCCACCACTCCCTTTTTTTTTAATTAATGGTTAAATGAAATAGTACTTAATTTATTCCCCCAAGCCCGTCCCATCCCATAATCAGACGGCTATGGTAGGTAATGTTGAATGACCGTTAATGGAATATTCCACCTATTATATACCTCATGACGCGGCGTACTCTAAGGCGATGGGTACGCCGCGAATATACATTTATATACTCCGTACACTCATCAAGTCTGATCAATGATCACGTTTGACTCTCTAACATTACGTATGTCGCAGAATATATAATAGACATGATTTGGAGGTTATCCCCCAATGACCTCTAAACTTCCCTTATAGCCATCCCATGCCTCGCAAGATCTAGTCTGCACCTGAAATTGATCTGTCTGAGTCTAACAGCTTAACTGCTATGATCCTAATACATACTAGTAAATCCGCATTTGATCACCTGATGAATCTCCATCTGCATCTGCTCGTTAGCAGGCAATGTCACTTCCTTCTCGTGCAATACCTAGTTCTATAGATCACCATATATACTAACACGAGGATCTGCTCGCCATCAGGTCATGTCTCGTCCTTCTCGTGCAATACTTAGTTCTATAGATTAAACACAATAATCTTACACTAGGGTACTTGGGTGAAATGATGAGTTGTCTTATCATTCTCATAATCTACAATTCTGGGTCTTGAGAGCTATGTCTAGACTTACGGTTACGGGGGCTTCTAATCTTTGCTCGTCTTTGGCCTCTGGCTTGAGCGTTGATCACACCTCACTTGCTCTGGGTATACTTGTCCCATCATGAGTACCCATGGACTGCCCGCAAGGACCCTGAGTATTCCGCAATCTACTCATGCTCGGGGCCTTCCACGTGGCCCTGAATGAGACATGCTCACCCAGGACGCCTTCGCCTCTCGGATTAGCTCCGATCGAGCTTGGAGCCAGTTGGTACGCCGAATGGCTCCAAGCTCGATCGGAGCACAAGTTATTGGAACCGTTCACGTGGACTCTTCGAGGCCGCGAAAACCATGTGGACAGGACTCCGAGCCCACTGCTCAAGAAATCAGCAAGCAACGATCATCCTAAACCCCCTGCCTGAGTCTTACTGGAGGTTAACTTTACCGGCTTTATCTGGGTCTCATCTTTTTACTGGGTCTTGTCTCTTTACTGGGTCTAATCTCATCATCATTTCACCCGTCTTGGACAAATACCTAATAGTGATCACTATTATCTATCTAAGCAATGGAAAGGTCTCACCTGAATCCTCATTGCGCTCCTTCTTCCTTCTCGACCTTCCCCTGGTCGATAAACTGTCATCGCAGCCTCTCCGCAGCGAAGCACGTTCTGTTATCTTTCTTAACACTGGATAGGTCTCACCCGAATTCTCGTTGCAATCCTTTCTCGAACTTTACCACATGGTCGATAAACTTTCATCGCAGCCTCTCCGCAACGAAGCACGTTCTGTTATCTTTCTTAACACTGAATAGGTCACACCCGAATTCTCGTTGCAATCCTTTCTCGAACTTTACCACCTGGTCGATAAATTTCATCGCAGCCTCTCCGCAACGAAGCACGTTCCATTATCTATCTTAACACTGGATAGGATTCACCTGAATCCTCGTTGCAATCCTTTCTCGAACTTTACCACATGGTCGATAAACTTTCATCGCAGCCTCTCCGCAACGAAGCACGTTCCATTATCTATCTTAATACTGGATAGGACTCACCTGAATCCTCGTTGCAATCCTTTCTCGAACTTTACCATCTGGTCGATAAACTTTCATCGCAGCCTCTCCGCAACGAAGCACGTTTTATTATCTATCTTAACACTGGATATGTCTCACCAGATTCCTCGTTGCAATCCTTCCTCGAACTGTACCATCTGGTCGAGAATCTCTCATCGCAAGCTCTCCGCACCGTAGCACGTTGCACCAGAACTCGTAGTCACACCAAAATGTGGCCCCTCATAGCTCCTGGAGGCCGTCGTCTGCTTTCCATGTGGTCAGGTTCTCGCACGCGCCATCCACAACTCGCACCGTTCGCGTTCCCGCTAAAAGTGAAGTCTTGCCCGTGCCTGTCAAGACAAGACGACTCGACAAGACTCATCAACTACCACCGACAATCTTACCACAGTGATGTCATGAGGTGAAACTGGCACGTCAAACACGTGTGTCAGTTGACAGCTGACACCTCCAGAATTCCATGATAGAACTCGCGCTGCGCGACACTTCATGAAGAGAATCAGAATAGGTAACTTTTCCTAAGGCCTCTTATCACTCAATTTTAAGCAAGTTTTTGAGAACGTGACATTGTACGACGAGACGGTTTTGACAGAATCTTATTTGAGTCAGACCATAATATATACACTGGCCTTCAAAACTTAAAACCACACTTTTAAAATTGCAATTATCCCTAAGCTATAGATGTCAGAGTTTTGAAATTATAAACGTTTTATAGCAAATTTCATCAACTTTCTTTGAAATTATAGTTTATTAGCTTTCCCGCCGGTGACTTCGTCCGCGCGTACTACTGTTTATCGCGAAAAAAACATGCAATGTTTTTCTAGGATATTAAAAACCAATGCAAAAGTAGGTAAAGCATCAATGCTCTTGAAGTTTTTTGACAGACTTGTTATTTCGTTTCCAAGGCAACCGTTCCTTACAGCGAGTAATCAACATTATCCAGTTTTGCCGTGGAAACTTACAATTTTCCGGGATAAAAAGTATCCTATGTTTTATTCTAGGGTATAAGCTATCTCCATTCCAAATTTCATCATAATCCGTCCAGCCGTTATCGCGTGAAAACTCCCCAAACAAACAGACAACGTTTCACTTTTATATATTGGTATATGGATTATACATGAGTAAAGTATATAATTTAAAAAAACTGAAAGCGAGGTTTCGAAGGCGATGTTGGGGCATATTCTCTCATTCTTCCATTTTGGTTTTTATCTTTTTTTATGTTTAAAACTTTACTAATGCATGATAAACTATAATTTCAAAAGAAAGTTGATGAAAACTGCAATAAAACCTTTTTTATTTCAAAGCTCTGACTTGTATAGTTTAGAAAAACTGCAATTTTAAAAGAGTGGTTCTATGTTTTTAAGGTCAGTATAGTTAGTTATTCTATGGCCAGACTACAAACACAGTACACTATTGGACAATATGTGTACTGTGCTACAAATTAGACTTCGGTCCAGTAGTTATGGTGTTTATTTCTTCCAGATAAACAAACAAACTCACAACCTCTTTGTTAGTGGGGACATTAAGCGGCCAATTATTAAAACTCGTCCCGTTTATACCACAACTGAAGTAACTTAACTAGGTGCAGCTTAGTTTTTGTCCTCAATGAATCTACGCCTGTTCTGTCCCTCGACACACCATATCTCAAGTTAAAAAGCTAAAAAAATAAAGCTATTTCCACCATTGCAAAATGAGAGTCTTGCGAAAACAATGCGCCCGCCTCGCGTCTTTCAAACGCTCCCTTTGAATTTCAGCTTCAAAGCCTACACCAACGCTGGGTTTTTGAAATATTGTTCGTAGCTACTAATGGAACATGATTTTTTAACCTACTTCGATAAAAGCGGCTCCCGTAGCCTAGGCTACCAGATGTAACTGGCCAGAGCAGATGGTATTGCTTACAGCATCGGTCGGAATGTGGATAATAATCTGAGTAAATTAAAGCGAACGAGGAAATATTTTCTTTGAAAAATTTGTGTTTCATATTATTTGAAAATGTTATGTCTATTTTCCTGGATTCGATAAAACTGACTTGAAAAGGTTCATCATCATTTCAGCCTTTAGAAGTCCACTGCTGAACATAGGCCTCCCACAAAAAGCGCCATGACGATTTATCTTGTGCCACCTCCATCCAACGACTTCCTGCGAAGGCTACAATATCGTCGGTCCATCGTGTGGGGAGGTGTCTCCCTATACACTTCGCTTGCTTGTTCGTGGTCGCCATTCGAGAACCCTTATTCCCCAGCTATTGTCGGTTCTGCGAACTATATGGCCTGCCTATTGTCACTTCAACTTGCAAACTCTGAGAGCTATATCGGTAACCTTGGTTCTTCTACAGATTTCCTCGTTACGGATTCTATCACGTGAAATGGGTACATTTGTATTTTACTATTTAGCAGATATCAAAGCTGAGCAAATTTCTTTTATAGCTTATCTAGCTGCGCCCCGCAGTTTTGCCCGCGGGGATGATGATGATGATGATGAGAAGTAACCTATGTGTTCATCCAGGATATAAGCTATACTATTAGCAAATTTCAGCCAAATCCGTTCAGCGATTTGAGCGTGAAGGAGTAAAAAACATACACACACACACATACTTCTAATGATAAGAGATAGATGGCGCTAATCCGTTTTTATGCATTTTATGACGTTGTGTATGGACTGTCATTTCTAATGTATTCAGTTCTACATGTAAGTTCATAAGTGTTCCGCTCGTTAAGAGAGTATTCATTACTAAAACTCTAAGCTCTGATTGGCCTGTTTACGACAGTGTCTACACTTCTCTGATTTATAATATAAGTGTGAAGTGTGATTAGTGTGAAGTGTGATTTTTAAGTGCCATGGTCACAGAATACCTAATAATACTCACCATGGTGACGAGACTTGTAGTAGTAGTTTCAGTAGAACTTGTAGTATAGCATATGTTTTTTCAATCCTAAGTTCATTGTGGCACCTGAACTGTTATGAGGCGTTTACCAAAAAGACAAACGACCTGCTCGTCTCGTCACTTCTTTGTAGAAATAAAAGACTAAATTTCAGTTTATCTAATAACTTCAATCCTAAATCCCAATTCCTTATCTTTGTAGGCAAATCTTCAGTCAGTTTCACTAGAATTTAAACCTATTTTAGTAAATCTGTCACGTCCTGAATGGGTACTAAGATAAACCAAGGTTTCAGGACGTCTACTTATCTAGCTAGCTTAATTTAATGGGAGCTAGCTAGTGGTGTATTATATCATCTAATTCTTAATTTGCGACCGAAGACTTCATCTGTAGGAACGAGTTGTCAAAAGAATATGTATGTATTTACAAACACCACAAACTAAAAAAATGTTTAAACCTACCCCCCCCCCCCCCCTCCCCCGCCACCCCATCCCCCGTTATTGCTAAGAAGCTTCACGATCACATCAGTTTTCAAACATAAAAAACTGCATCAAAATCGGTCCAATCGTTTGAGAGCTACGATCCTCACCCCCCTTTCCCCTCAATTATAGCTAAGAACCATCTCGTTTACGATATATCTTAAAAGGCACCCCACGTTTTTTTTAAATAAATCATTTTTTTTCTTATTTACACTATTCAAATTTATTTTCTATTTTTTAGTTTAGTTTTCTATATAGAGCGTGTTTTTTAGTTTTTTTTAAACTATTATTTATTTTCTACTTTTTGGTTTGGTATATATATTTTTTCGAATTATTGCATTGTCATCGGTCTTTGACAGGTGTGCAAAATTTGAATGAAATCTGACCGTTTAAAGTGGGTCAAAATAGCGTCCAAAGGAGTCGGTTACAAACATACAAGTGAAGCTAATATAAAGCGTATAAAAAGGCTTTGCTTCAAAATCAATAATGTACAAGTCACCAAAGTGTTTTCTATTCAAAATTTCCAGCCAATTAACTTTTCTCAAACACATCTTACAAACTCACTCTCACTCAAGCATGAAACGAAGTCTTTAAAATCTGAAACTATTGAATAATGGTCCTGTTATTGAAACTCAGTCAGCTGGGGTCGTGAGGTTTTATCAGAACATAAGCTTGAGGGAAAGCTATTTCAATGTTACTGGGTAACTTAGGCTCGTTACAAGAACCTAAAAACTTACTTACTGATTTCTACTAACGAAAACTGTGTTAATGCGGTGGATTATGATTGAGAACTCTCTTCTATCAAAACTAGATTTCTCTAGGAGTAGGCTAAAGCCCCCCAGATCCATGGAAACACAATGTGATCATTTTTATTTTTAGCGTGATTTATGTAAGTTTGACAACTTTCTCAGATGATAGTAAGAAATGATGATGGAGAAGGTACCTCGGTGATACCTGGGCCTCCAGTCTCGACATAGATAGCGATTGCTTTACAACTGAATTTTGTCTCAATTTGTCTCCGATGTTTGCGAGTCTCTACAGTACTAATACCGTTGACAACGGTAATATGTCGCAATGTTTTTATTGGTTAACCAACAATGGTCAGTATATTCTTGATGACGCCCATGATTATGTGAGGTTGATAATAGCAAGATCAATGGTAAGAACCTAACTT
The DNA here is from genome assembly GCA_946251855.1 of Alsophila aescularia. Lineage (NCBI taxonomy): Eukaryota > Metazoa > Arthropoda > Insecta > Lepidoptera > Geometridae > Alsophila > Alsophila aescularia. The sequence goes on along the minus strand of OX276383.1, from coordinate 44,033,078 downwards.
TCTTTAGTGATTCTAATTGTAACATGTTTTTGACTAGGTACTAAAAACTGTACTAGCCTTAAAAACTTAGTACCACACTTTTAATATGTGTTTGTTCGCGCATTACGTTAAAACTACTAGACCGATTGCGATGCGATTTACACTGTTGGATAGCTTAGGTTTTAACTTAAAAACTGGTGTCCTTCGTATCTCAATCTGATGAGAAGGAGCCAAGCAGTTTAATAAAAACTCTTCGAATTTAAAAGTGTGGTACTAAGTTTTAAATACAACTACGGGACCGTTTGCGATGCAATTTTCATTGTTGGATAGCTTAGGTTTTGATTAAAAACTGGTGTCCTTGGTATCTCAATCTGATGAGTAGGAGCCAAGCAATTTAATAAAAACTCTACGAATTTAAAAGTGTGGTACTAAGTTTTAAACACAACTACGGGACCGATTGCGATGCAATTTTCATTGTTGGATAGCTAAGGTTTTGATTAAAAACTGGTGTCCTTGGTATCTCAATCTGATGAGTAGGAGCCAAGCAATTTAATAAAAACTCTACGAATTTAAAAGAGTGGTACTAAGTTTTGTAGGCCAGTGTATAAGCTAGATAACGTAAAATTGCTGGCTCGTCAGCTTTGATAGGCGCGTTCCACTTAGATCAAAATGCTCATTTTAGCCCCAATGTCGTTCCACAAGCCCTCCGATGCTAGCACAAATAACAAACGTCAAACGTTCTACAATGCAAAATGTTAACATTTCTAGCTTCGGAAACTCAGACCCATGTTGTTTTGTGGGTTCGAAATGCTACTTTCTGACAAGTGTCAAAATTTAGCGGCAGAGCATGTAATTATAAATAAAAAAAACATTATTTTGCTTGGTTTTGCAGTATAAGTGTAAGATTTTCGATAATTCTTTTCATTTCCTAGTTTTAAATTACTTGGGATGATGGAATGGTGCTACAAAAGTAAATAGAACAGTAGTGCTATTATCTATCTTGGTTTCAATCCGATTTTCAATATCACTATCACTAATGCGTTGTGATAGAGTTGAAATTGCTATGAAGAAACTGACAACCTGATTGAAACCAAGTTCTGTGGTCACTATCACTAATGCGTTGCGATAGACTTGAAATTGCTATGAAGAAAGTGACTACCTGTTTGAAACCAAGTTCTGTGGTCGGGGCCCTGTTGTGTTGAGCAGCAACACGTTTCATTTGTAGATGTCGACCGTGCTAACATTGCTGGTTTTTCGTAAGAGAAACGCTGATTGAGCGCTAGTCATTCGTGTTAACTCAAATGGTACCTATAGCATTTATAGGTGGAACTATACACAGCTATTGAAGCAAGTAATAGAAAGCCCCGTACTACCATATTTATAAGCTTTTTAAACACGCCAAACGGAACCAATATCGCCGGCTAGGTCGGCTGTGTCCCCAAACTAAATGAGCTGCTGCAGCTTTAGACTGAGATTGAGAACTTTATGCACAATGTTGTTTGTATGCAAATCGAAGCGATTATTGGAATCGTCGAGCTCACTGTGGCAGTATAAATCGAGTTTATTGCGAAGTCTGTAAACAGTTTCTTAGTAAACAGAAGAAATGTGTGCTATTAAATGCATAAATAGGTAAGTATAGATAAATTATGGTTTTTAGTTCATCTATTAGTGGGTAATGAGAGAGCAATGAAAAGAGTGCAATGGAGAGAGATATGCTTGGTGTTTCACTACGGGATAGAATCCGAAATGAGGAAATCCGTAGAAGAACCAAGGTTACATAGCTGTCAGAGTTTGCAAGTTGAAATGGCAATGTGCAGGCCATATAGTTCGCAGAGCCGACAACCGCTGGGGAAAAAAGGTTCTTGAATGGCGACCACGAACAAGCAAACGATGAGTAGGGAGACCCCCCACACCGTAGGCAGAGAACTCTGTCTACGCCCCACACGATGGACCGACGACATTGTAGCCATCGCAGGAAGTCGGTGAATGGAGGTAGCACAAGATCGCTCGTCATGGCGCTCTTTGGGGGAGGCCTATGTTCAGCAGTGGACTTCTAAAGGCTGAAATGATGATGATTATTGGGTATAATTACCGAAGTATTTGTTTGGCGGCACCCTTTCTTATTCATCCGGCAACCCAACCAAAGCAGTTGTAAGCATAGCACATGAAGACATCGCTTCGTGCTATAGCTGTCACCAACCGATATGCTCCAGCTATCGCATTAATAATCAGCTTTCACTCATAACCTAGAATGCGATATAATGTTTAATTAAATATACCTTAGAATTTGAGCAATTATAAAAATACTCGAAAAGCAATATAATAATAATGGTCTTCATTATAAATAAATAATAATGAAGACCATTAACATACACATACACCTGTAATATTGTGACATACACATACTGCCGCACTCATAAACGTCAGTTAACCCCAATCACAGAATAAATAATAGTACAATAATCAAGTATTAAATCGCTGTTCTGGTCTAGATTTTGACAGAGTTTAATGGAATTTAGTGATAATTGACCTCTGAGTGCGGCAGTTAGCCATATAACTTATTATATTATAAAATTACATATATTTTGATAACTACCCTATTTGACAACTATTTTATTTTTATTTGACAACTACCTTATATAAATTTTTGCAAAACCTACATATACTTTTTTATCTATGATGATGACGATCCTCCAACTTACCAGTTGTTAAGCGAGGATGTGGCTGATGATGAAGCACGGAGATCTACGCACGCACTCTGGCCTTGAATTGAAGATACCCAACGTATAGTTCTTCTGGATTGCAAGGAATTTCATGCCTTAGCACGCACACTTACCTAGAACGAATGAAGGTTGTAGGTGGAATGACAACCATATTTATGTGAATGGTTATCGTGCCGATCTTTTGCTTGTTCTGTGGTGAAATAAAGAAGAGTTCAATCATGCAGTTCAGACACATACTTCGAAATGGATCGGAGACAAGTTATTCATCAAAGTAAGACAAAAAACACGACTGACTCGACAAAATTGCTTTTATGAAATGAAAGAATTTTGGAATTTAAAAAGTGTATGATGGTTAATTTTAATATGACAGTGTATTTGAAATCAGTTATTCTTATTCTTTGTATTGAAATGTGTATTTCATTCATATATATATATATATATATATATATTTTTCTTAACATTTTGGTACTATTATGATCTAAGTATCTATTGTTATTATTATTATTTTATAAATTTTAATCTGACCATAAACTGAAAGAATAATTTAATTTTATCATGATTATTTGATAGTATAAGTGTTTGTTATTTTAATTCTATTAGCGGTATTTGTTTTAAATTTGTAATTGTATGTTTTTGACATTTTTGTATGTCAGTTTCTGGTGGAACATGTAGGACTTATAAAAAAAACTATCAATATTTTACCGTGTTTCAAGCAAATAAATAATTTTCATTTTCATTTTCATTTTTTTCAAAAAAGAACTTAAATAAATAAACTTTTACTGTCACGATACCCCATACATCCAAATCTGTTCAGACATTTAAAAGTTATGGTTGAATAAATAACCTCGCATACATACATGAACCCTGAAAACATTATACTCCTTTTTAGGCAGTCGTGTAAGAATACACATTCCGGACCCATGTCACCCCTGGAGGACACCCCTGGGATGCCACGGGAACTAGACAGATGGACGGTACTTCCATCTCACCACTACCGCCGCCGAGTAGCTACCGATTTGTTAGTTATGAGTTGAATACACACTTTATACAATATCTTTCCTTTCTTTAAGTTCCGGTGATTATTTAGTTTAACATTAGTTATACTGTGGTTTAATTGCGACAACATTCAAACTTCAACTCAAAATGCACCACCAATTTCTGCGGTACCTTATGACGTAGCTTCCCGTCGTTATTCAAAGTGTCAGTTCCGCCGCCGCACCGTCCCGAGTGTACATCCTGGTACAGAAGCAGCCATCGCCTCTCATCTGTTGCCCGTTGACATGCTCTTATTTGAAACATTCTGAGCGGAAACCAATCGCGATATCCGAGGATACGATACAATACGACTGACTGAGATCCGTCAGTACTAGCGCTTCCATTCAACATTCATCCCTTCCTGGAGGACGTGAATTATATCATATAGGTACAAAGCAATTTATTAAAGCCATTATAACAAGCACTACTTAATAATTTATGTAACCCCGATCCCTCCCCCATTATAGCTAAGAATCATCTCGATCACATCAGCTTTCAAATATAAAAAACCGCATCAAAATCAGTCTATTATTTTGGGAGCTACGATCTCTCCCCAATTATGGCTAAGAACCATCAAAGTCAAAGTCAAAGTATTTTATTGTAAATAGGCAAAAATAATAGCACTTTTACAAGTCAAAATTAACATCTCCTGAACAAAGAGATATACATAAAATACTATAACAAGATCAAATCAATCAAAATTTTGGTAAACTAAGTATTCTTTGAGTTTGAAAAGGAAATTTCCCTTTCATGTGCCAACAGAGTTAAATCTCACACTGGACAAGGAAATAACCCTTCTGACTCTACCGGTGCTTCGGAAATATGCCCGTTAGAGAAGAGTGCACCAAGAAACACTATGGGGATGAAAACCAGAGTCTAGCACTGGACATTTTTGCTGAGCACTGGTCCTTTTGGTACACTCCGTAGCTTATAATATACATGTTAATTTGTATTATTTGTATTACTCATTATATTTTTGTATATTTTATTCGTTGTGCCAATAAAAACTTTTTGTCTGTTTGTTTGGATAGTTTTTTCCATATTTGTTAATTCTTCGTATTTTTTCAAATGTACAAAACATGTAAACTACAAATATAAAAGATAAAAGTAACAATCTTGATCACATTAGCTTTTAAACAGAAAAAAAACCGCATTAGATTTGGGAAACGTTATCTTTACGACACGAAGAAGGTGGATAGTCCATGACATGAGTTCCACTAGATGGCGCTAATGACAATATTAGCTTAATTTATTTATGTGGGCCTTAAATTGCAGTCAGGTTAGATTTAAAATTTAAATCGCGGTTAGAACACTATACGATGTTAATGTTTTATCTATAGTTTTCATTGTCAAACTAATATTTTAACCGTATTCGTTCCTTAAAAATTTGGGTTCAAGACTTTACTCAAGATCTGAATTAAATATAATCATTACACGGTAATATAGCCGCTAATTGGATCTGATTGCAATTAAAAGTCAAAAAAATATGCACATATTGTCATTTAGCGTCATCTAGTGAAACTCATGCCGTGGACCATCACCCTTAATTGCAATATTAACCGTATTCGATTATTCAGTTCAGAATACTGCCACTAGATGGAGTGGAGTTACCGTACCCGTAAGACGGATTTATAAAATAAGCGAAAAATTTGGATGATGGTCACGGTAGCCGAATTGGTTAAAGGCATGTGCCACGGAGTGGCACGGAATGATGCGAATTCGAACCCCGTCCGTGATCCAAATTTTTTCTTTACAAAATTATTTGAAAATCCGCAATAAATTCGGTCCATTCGTTTGGGATCTACGATGTCACAGACAGATACAAACCCTACATTTCTAACACGCCTCTCTATCGGCGGAGGTGAAAAATAAACGTATGTGTTCAATACGAGCGGTTACTGTGGTTACCGTTTACACTAAACAAAATCCGATTAATGCACGAGAGTCCTACACATTATTAGCTTACAAATAGCATATTTACATACCTAAGCAGTGTAGGTATGTAAATGCATAAATAATGCAAGTTTAACAGAATTGTAATAGCTTCCTCGAAAAAGGCTCTGACTTTTTTAATGAACATTACGGAGTAGGAAGAAGCTAAATAGTAGTCCTGATCAAGCTTTCTCTCTTTAACTAAATCTATGTAAGTGATGATCATGTGGCATTCAATAAACATACTTGCTAAATCGAAAAAATCGATTTATATAAAAGGAGCCTCGATTTTCAATCATTTGCCTACAGATATTTCTGTAGGCAAATGATAAGTGCAGCTTCCGACAATATTTTCAAAACTAAGTTAAAAAAGTTTTTGATTGGTAAGGCTTATTACTCGGTCAACGAATATCTAAATGATAGGCTAGTTACTGGAAAATGACATAAGTTTTTTAATTGTAAATTTAGAATTATTAATATTATAGAAAAAAAAATGTAGCTCAATCTAGATTGTTGATGAATTGTTGAATGACGTGTAAATATCTTTTACCAATAAATTCTTATTCTACTCTTATAAACGCCCAACTTTCAAGATGAAGGCGCAAGTTGATTTTAACAGTGCCGTCTTATTAATATTAACTATCTGCGCCCCGCTTCTTTGCCCGCATGCACAATTTTCCAGAATAAAGAGTATCCTATGTTGGTCTCTAATGTATAAAGCATCCAAATACAACTTTCATTAAATTCAATCCAACCTTTGCCGCGTGAAAGCGCCCCAAATAATCAAACAGGCACGGTTCACTTTTATATTTTGAGGGGATTCTTATTGTACGTGTCGAATATAATACCTACTCCTTGGTACAGTCGGTTATAGAGAACATAAAATATACATTTTCCCGCAGTAATAGGTATCTTATCATTTTCCAGGATGAAAGAATCATATGGTGGTCTATATAGTACCTACGTATAAAACGACGTTCACATTAAAAAAAAGCTTTTCCCGCGGTAACTTTCCTTGATAAAAAGTATCCCATGTAGGTCTCTATATACCTAGTACAGTCACAAAGTGTCATCAAAATCGGTTTAAACGTTTTGAGTGAAAGCTCCACAAACAAACAGACAACGTTTCACTTGTATATATAAGTGCGGATGTGGATGTGGAATAGATGGACAACCCTGGGTCATTTAATATATTTATTTATTTATTAGCACACAATAGGCGCGTTCCACGAGCAAAATGCTAGCAATATTAACTTTTTTAGCCCCAATGTCGTTCACAAGCCCTCCGATGCTAGCACAAATAACAAACGTCAAACGTTCCACAATGCAAAATGTTAACATTTCTAGCTTCGGAAACTAACATCATCAGACCCATGTTGTTCTGTGGGTTCGAAGCATTTCGAACCCACAGAACAACATGGGTCTGACTTTTTGACAAGTGTCTAAATTTAGCGGCAGAGCATGTAATTATAAATAATAAATACATTATTTTGTTTGGTATTGTAGTATAAGTGTAAGATTTTCGATTATTGTTGTCATTTCCTAGTTTTAAATTACCTGGGATGAGAGAATGGTGCTACAAAAGTAAATAAAACTGTTGTGTTGAGCAGCAACACGTTTCACTTGTAGATGTCAATCATGCTAACGTTGCTGGTTTTTCGTAAGAGAAACGCTGATTGAGGACTAGTCATTCATCTTAGCACAAATGGTATAGCATTTATAGGTGGAACGCGGCAATTAAACAATCACTACATAACATATGTATGCCTAAACGCTTATAATTAGAAATTTATCTCATCAATCCACGTCGTGGCGAGCAAAACGATAGTGTATCTGATAAGTAACTAGTTTGTTTTTCTAGGTGATAGTTCACCTACCTAACACATCTGAAGAATGTTTCAGCGTAGGAATTAGTTTTCGCATATAAACAGAAACTTTGCACTATCAATTACAAAGTTGGACTAATTAACCCGGGAACAAAGACATCGCGTTCCAAGAATTGCTAAAGTTTAATGTGTTAAAGGAAAGGTGCTTTCGGGTACCTTAATGTAAGGAAATGAGGTAATATCGGAGATGGATCTTAACCTTAAGTCATGATGCCAAATTGTGTGAAATAGAAGTGTCAGATAAGACAGAACTATGGTCAAAATGTTCAAGCAGAGCCCGAACAAAATCGAAATGCTAAATTATAAAATATAGTTATTTTTTCAAATTTCATTCAATTTGGCTCATCATTCTATAAGTTATGTTATGATGCTGTGTGACGGACTGGACGACCTTAAAAGGGTTTCTTGATGGACTATGGAACCCCAGAAGAACACGTGGTCAAAATGAATCTTTGCAAACAATAAGTTAGATGCATTATCCAAGTCATGGTGAAATTTAGAACTGGTCATCACAATTAAATGTGTATACTACATTTCGTGTCCGTGCTGATGACCGTTGAAGAGTTCCTTTATCTGGAGCTAATCCTGGATATAAAAATGCATTGTCATCGGAACTGAACTAGCATGTAAAAAAAACTTCGTTGGTTATGAGGAACTGGTTCTAATTCAGCTTACAAGATTTGACCTAAATAAACATACATACATACATACATACAGACATTGCAAATTAAATAAATCACAAGCACTCTTTAAAAATTTATATAGCCCCGATTACATCAGCTTTCAAACATAAAAATCCGCATCAAAATCGGTACATTCATTTGGGAGCTACGATCCCGACCCCCGTTCCTCCATTTTAGCCAAAAACCACTTCGATCACATCAGCTTTCAAATAGAAAAAAACCGCATCAAAATCGGTCCTTTCATTTGGGAGTTATACGATGCCACAGACAGGCACAGCACAATGATACAATAATACATACACGCACTAAACATATCACTTAAACTCTTTTGGAGTTCGGGGGTTTAAAAAGGAATTAATTGGATGTTATAATGTTTTTTTTTTTTAGTATTTTAAAATGAGCAGTGGAAATCTGACGTTCCAAGATTAAAAATTGATGTATATTTTTCAGTTGCAAAATATATGTCAGAAGTGGGATTCGAACCCACGCCCTCAGAGAGGACCAGAACAGCTCGACTCACGTTCAGTGAGCAAGGTATGCCTTGAGTCTGGCGCCTTAGACCGCTCGGCCATCCTGACGTATGACACGACGGCCAAAATAACGAGCCATTTTCTTATAATGGTATGACAATATAATATTCGAGTAATCACTATTTCGATAGTTTCCCATCATAGCGGTTATATTTTCTTTGGTTACCCAATTATACCACAGAATCGCACTAATATTATAAAATCAAAAAATTGTATGTATGTTTGTTATTCCTTCACGCTCAAACGGTAGAACGGATTATAATGAAATTTGGAATGATTTAACTTATACCACAGAATAAATAATAGTACAAGTACTTATACCCTGGAATAACATTATACTTTTCACAATCATCATCATCATCATCATCATCTCATGGCTGAACGGATGTTGATGAAATTTGGAATGGAGATAGCTTATACCCTGGAATAACACATAGGATACTTTTCATCATCATCATCACTCAAGCAGGTTAAACCGCGGGGAACATCTATTTATTATGTATGTATCTCGTTTTTATGCAATAAAAGAGCCGTGTGGTGCCTGGTATAATAATAAGAGCACACCTTCTCATCCCGCGGATGTTATGAGGACCAGTTAAGAGAATTCAGTAAATAGGCAGACCATTAGGTTTGTTCCCAGTAGTATGACCATTAGGTTTGTTCCCAGTAGTATGACCATTAGGTTTGTTCCCAGTAGTATGACCATTAGGTTTGTTCCCAGTAGTATGACCATTAGGTTTGTTCCCAGTAGTATGACCATTAGGTTTGTTCCCAGTAGTATGACCATTAGGTTTGTTCCTAGTAGTATGACCATTAGGTTTTTTCCCAGTAGTATGACCATTAGATTTGTTCCCAGTAGTATGACCATTAGGTTTGTTCCCAGTAGTAGATGGTACCACTGCTCTGTACCATCGATGGTACTAATGGAAATCCCCAGAGAAGTGTTTTTTTTTCTTCTCTGCCTTTATTACCAACTGCAATCATCAAGACGCCTGCCGATCTTCGGGATTATGGCCCCCCTAGTAACAGCGGGAAACCTCTCGTTGTGCTGTGGTGGTCAATCGAGGAGGCTGATAATTGAAAAGTGGACGTAGACCGGCTGATATAAATGAAAGATGCCGAATAAAACAAACGGAAGTAATTTTATTGTTTAGTCCATGAACAAGTAAACATGATCCTTTGTTTAATTTTATTGTTTAGTCCATGAACAACTAAACATGATCCTTTATTTAAAGACTAGATGTGCCCGCGGTTTTTTATTTTTTATTATAACCTTAAAAGTAACCTTTGTTCTAGAACCAAAGTACCTATAAAGTACAATATACCTACTATATATATATATATACATCACTAAAAAAAAACATGCTTCAAATAGTTTTATCGATTGCTCGGATTGGACTCACAATAAAATAATAATAAAAAACTCATATAAATTGGATATCAAGCACACCAGTTTTAAAGTCAAAACCAAAAGCCAACCAACACTGAAAACCGCATCGCAATTGGTTTAGTGATTTTTATGTGATGCGTGAACAAACAGACAGAAAGACAACACATATAAAGAAACATTTTCAGTAGCTTATTTTAAGTACCCTAAACCATATTTTTTTTATTATCTTCATTGTACAGACTTTTGCTTTATTATACGTAAATATATATTACAAATGTCACTTATGGGTTACTTCGTGGAACAATTCGACCGGTGTTCGGACGACCACGCTGCGCAAACTCCTGAGAATGGACGTCTTTAACGTCCGGACTCCGGTCGAATTGTTCGATGAATGTCTTAATATATCTTCAAATAATGAATCACGCTCACGTTAGTTTATATACAGTAACTATCTGGGCCCCGCGGTTTCACCCGCGTCTCTCAGGAACCATACATTTATCCGGGATAAAAAGTAGACTACGTTTAATCCAGGGTATAAGCTACCTCCACACCAAATCCATTCAGCCATTTGAGATTGAAGGTGTAAATATAAACATACACACACACACACAAACCCGTTCGTCGTACATACATACTTTCGCCTCTATGATATTAGTGTGATATACACACGAACCTATATACGTATAATGATTCCTATTACAAGAATTATATTTAAATCAAAGTTGAGATGATGAAGTGATGATCCATGGTCTTCAATTACATTGCTTGCAGGAACTATGACATACTTATTTTAGAAAATTTATAACTTCAGTGCTCTATCGTCTATAATGTGTAGGTACACTCTTCATTGAATAATTAGTACTATAGCACAGAATAAATAATAGTACAAATACTATAGTAATCAGTCATTCGCTCGCACAATTTACATACCTAATTAGTACTGTTATTTTACTGCACATGAAGCCCAAAGCATAATTTACCCAATTACCTAATCACTTATAAACCATTAATTATTACTAATACCTACCATATTAATTTGATAAGTGTCAATTCAATTCAGTTAGGTACGTTGAGATTCTAGTGCCTACTGAAATTAAAATAGCAAAGACGAAGAATTTGATACGACTTGAGATTGAGAACCTTGAGATTACATTTTACGAGGATAAGAGATACGTGCTCAAAGGTCTGCGACTACTGCTAGCATAGTGTGGAGCTGCTACAAAACCATCACTTTACGAGTTTACTTTTTGAGTTTATCAATTACAAAGAAACATACATACATAAAATCAAAACTTTCAACTTTTTAATATGAGTGTAAAGGTAGATGACATAGATAACACATATCTACGTACAGTACGAAATCTCGAACATCATACTTTGTTATATTTTTGCTTTATTGAAATCCCCGCTGGATGGGATGGCTTGGTTGAGATTTTGTAAATAATCCGCCATCTGTTACATTGGCCTTTGAACACACTATAAGATAAACAAGCCAAGCTTATCTCAAGTTTCGGTCCCTTTTCTTTGTCAAATCTGGAATTGACTGCGAACCCGTTATAGTTTAAACAGTAAGGCGAAACTAATTCGGGAAGTAGAGACTAACTTTGAATAGTTTCCTTGGTCCAAGGTACAAGCGATGTGCGATTTTCCACGGCAACGACACGGCAGTACCAGCCGCGCCGACCGACACGCCGCGAGACGACACGGCAATTGGGCGGGAGTATAAACCTAAGGCGATCTTCCACTGGCTGACTGCCGTGCCGGCGGATTTCCATACGGCTACCGTCATTACATCTCTGGGAAGTGAAAAACGCCCAATGGTACCAATTTTTGTTTGACTGGCTTATACTAGTTCGGGCCAGCAGAACTTTAACTAACACCAATGCCACTTGTTGTAATAACAAGTACTCCTTAGTGACTTCTTTTCCGCAAATCTTAATCTCCTAAACTTTTGAGAGTACATACCTAAAATAGGGCCTGTGTTTTGTACTATTATTTACTCTGTGCCTGTATCCATTTGGTATAGAGTTGCTTTCTATCAGTAAAAATGGATTCTATGTATAGTTATCTTTTTTTTATCACTTTTGGGAGCAGTTGAGTTGACCTTAGAAATAATCAAGGAATCTCATTCTATCAGCCATACCAATATATAAAAGTGAAACGTTGTCTGTTTGTTTGTTTGTTTGTTTGGGGAGCTTTCACGCGCTAACGGCTGGACGGATTTTGATGAAATTTGGAATGGAGATAGCTTTTACCCTGGAATAAAACATATTTTTGATATTTTTTATCCCGGAAAATTGCAAGTTTCCATGGGAAAATGTTGATTACTCGCTGTACGGTTGCCATGGAAACTAAATAACAAGTCCGTCAAAACAACATCAAAAGCATTGGTGTTACTGTTGCATTGGTTTTTAATATCCTAGAAGAACATAGGCTGCTTTTTTCGCGATAAACAGTAGTCCGCGCGGACGAAGTCGCGGGCCGGAAAGCTAGCTTATAATATTCAAAACTTATAACCACAGAGATGATGATGATGAATGATGATGATGATGATGATGATGATGATGATAACCGCAGATACTTTATTCTAAGTATCTGTGCTTTTAACTATCAAAATATATCCCAGATAATTTTAATACAACAACTTTACAAAAAAAAAACCGAACTGAATATCTTGTCGAAATATACCTAATAACTCTATACAATATTCAACTAGCAAGCGAAATTTAATTGACCTTTCCATTCGATCGGCTGTCAATGAATTTGACTCCTAATTTATAACTTTGATAATTACCTCATCAATTTGACCCTTGAGAAGTTAGCGCCAGTTAGCGATATGTTCTAAAGCTTTCATCTAGGGTCGGCTTCTTTTCATGTTCATGGTAAAGGTGGTGGTAATATTGATTGATTATATAAAATTACATGACAATTTTTTACATAGAAACAAATAAAAACATAGAAACAATAAATTCATCGACTTCATACAAAATTCTAATAATTAAATAAGTTAATTTAAAACGATAAAAAAAAACTTGATGCATGATGAAAGTATATATACCAACTATATAATGTCGTGATGAAACTTAGAACGGGTTATCACAATTAAATTCCTAAACAACATTTCGTGTCTATGCTGTTAACCGTTGAGGAGTTCCTTAATCAGGATGGCTCCTGATTAAGGAACTCCTCAACGGTTATGGTTCATGGTTGCTGCACTCCGGGGTGGCCCCCGGAGTGCAGTAACCATGTCAAGGTAAAACTTCAAACCGGCTATCATATTAAAATGCGTACAAAAAAACGTGACTACTGTGCTGTTGACCGTTGAGAGTTAATTTATCTGGAGCTGTTCCTGGTTGTCGATTCAGGTCATGTTTACAATAAAAATGCATTGTCGTCGGAACTGAACCAAAAATTTAAAAGCAAAGAAATGTAAAAATTTAAAAGCGTAGTTAAAGAGAAAGTGGTTCTAATTCAGCTTGCAAGATTTGACCTAAACAAACATACATACAGACAGACAGACATACAACATACAAACATTGCAAGTTTTTTTTTTTTTATTACTTACTAGGCAATCGTTTAACCACGCTCTCACCTGATGGAAAGCGATGTTGTGGTCGAAGGAGTAGCACGCTTGCCTAGTAGATAGCTATTCACTCTTGACTTGAACACACCTGGGTTATAATTTACCGGAAACACTGACGAGGGCAGGGCATTCCACTCCTTTGCAGTTCTTATAATAAATGAAGAAGCGTAACGCTTCATTCTTGTGCGAGGTATTTCAACCATAAAAGGGTGGCGCTTTGCTGATCGTCTAGTCTTACGGTGATGGAAAGGTGATGGGGGAATCAGATTGTGCAGCTCTTGTGCACACTCTCCATAGTGCAAACTGTAGAATACCGACAGGCTTGCGACCTCACGTCGATGCGCCAGACATTGAAGCATACTCATTACCAAAGTATCAAAGTTAAATAAAAGCTTTTATAATAAATAATAATATAATAATAAATCAACAGTGTTTTCTCAATCATTATTGCATTGTCAGTAGAAAAGAGTAGTTAATAAAATTATTAAATGAAACATGAAAATATCGAAAATAATAATAATTAAAACAAAAGAAACATTAGAACCACAGAATACCTAATAATAATAATTAAAACAAAAGAAACATTAGAACCACAGAATACCTAATAATAATATTTAAAAAAAAGAAACATTAGAACCACAGAATACCTAATAATAATAATTAAAACAAAAGAAACATTAGAACCACAGAATACCTAATAATACTCCTCAGAACATAAGATTGAAGCTAGATGTAAAACAAAAGCTCTGAGAAAAGTTGATGAAGCAATATGAAATCAAAAAAATCTAAATAAAGAGCATGTAGTTATTCTAAGTAGGAACAAGCCCAAAATAAACATTTATATAACCCCCGACTTCCCACCCCTCATTATAGCTAAGAACCATCTCGTTTACCTCAGCTTTGAAACATGAAAAACCACAGCTAAATTGATCCATTCGTTTGGAAAATACGATTGTCACCCCCCTTTTCTCGACTCCCCCCCCCCTTTTCTCGACTCCCCCCCTTTTCTCGACTCCTCCCCCCAATATAGTTAAGAACCATCTCGATCGCATCAGCTTTCAAACAGAAATAACTGCATCCAAATCGGTCCATTCGTTTGCTACGATGCCATAGACACACACACACACACACACACACACACACACACACACACACACACACACACACACACACACACATCCAGTGATACACACCCTAAACTTATAACACCCGTCTCTTTGTTAGGGGGCTAAAAATAAGAACATACAAATCAAAAACATAACATCTGTTAAATAAGGAAAATAACATAAAAAATATAGATGGACCAATTCAATGTTGTTAGGTAAACTAAGTAATAGGTACTTATGCTTTGAGTTTGAAAAGTAAGTGCGGACTCAGACTATCATCAAGCACAGGAAAAGGAAATACCCTTCGGACTCTACTGGTGCATTGGATATTCGTCCGTTAGAGAGGAGAACACCAAGAAACACTACGTGGATGTTATTATAGGGTTATTATACGAGTATGTGTCCAAAAGAACAAAACAGAATAAACTTGCAGTTTTTGCTATATTTTAATTAATTTAACACTACAGACATTAGTAAGTGTGAAGTACTTGTACCACACGCAACAGACAACGAAATTCAACTGACTCCTCAGAAAACAAAGTTTGGAATCAGTTTATAGTGGCAGCTTAAAGCTGAATGTAACGACTTCCACCCCAATATTGTCTTCTCTTAGGTTGGTTCAATACAAGTCGGAAACTTCAACTTAAAACCTGACTGAAACTTATGGCGCTCACATATGCTCATTTTCGAAAAATCAGCAAATTAATGAAGCACTTTAAAATCAACAATCAAAACCAAAGCATTTGTTGTTAACTAGCTGCAGGGCGCAGCTTTGCCTGTGTGCACAATTTGCCACACCTCTAGGAATGAAATGTCAAAAAATCCCTCTTTATTGCACCCCTGGGGTTACCATTTCTTTGACACCTGTCATTTCAACATCGAAGCGTCAATTCCCATAAAAAATGGCAACTTTGTTTTTTTTTTCGAGATAAAGTCCTTTTTGTACTCCTGACAAGGTGTGTGGTCACGACTACCGTAGCGCAAGTACAAAAATTTAAGCTTTTCCCATCGATATCCAATGGTTGTCTAATAAGGCAAACACTTTCAGATATCACATTAGTAAAATTGTTCAAAAAACTACACCTATACAATTTAAATTACGATAGGTATGTCACTACGGACGAAATCTGTGAAACTTGAACATATTCACATCGTTTAGTAAATTAGTTTAAAAAAAAGGTTAGTCGATGGCTTTTCCGTTATAACCTCTCTCTCTGTCATGTTTTTACTTAAATGCAAAATCTCTATAATAACATTACGCTTTTAAAGGTAAAACAAGTCATATCCAACCTTGCCTCTTCATGTGGTAGGTATTCAATAAGAAATATATGAAGAACCTATTAAATTTTACGTTATAGGTTGCCATACCTGACCCCGTTTCTTACGCTTAGCGTGCTGTAGCAAAGTATTATAGTACTTTACTCCATTAGCTCATATCTGCAGTCAGGTGCTGCTCTGCTGCATTCGCAACCTATTATTTATATAAGTAGGTAATCTTGAAATAAGATAGATCAGTTGCTACCTATAGATAGTTCTATAGTAGCCGTGGTGGGGAAAACGGTAAAAGTATTTTTTTCTTGTTACCGAAATCCCCACTGCTTATCCCGGTGGGGATTTCGGGAAAACTTTTTTAATTTTTTCCCGAAATCCCCACTGGTGGGGACGTTCTGGTGGGGATTTCGGTAATAATCCTTATTTATTCACTCACGTGCTAGGATACTGGTGTTTTGTTGTATCCACATATTTTTCCTGTACCTAATAGCAACCTCCTAAAGCCTCGTATAGCAACCTCCTAAAGCCTCGTATAGCAACCTCCTAAAGCCTCGTATTTCAACGGTGTCAGATACGACCTAATTGCTGTATTAGCTGCAGCAGGTAGGCCTGGCTATATTTTTTGCATTGGGATAACCGTTGTAAACCCAACCTATGTTGTTGTATTATGACTAGTATTAACTCAAGCTATAATTGATACAGCACTTAAAACCTTATGGAATTGTTGACTACTTTTGGTGGCATGGCTCCGAAGTAACCACCGTCACTGGGGACTCGCTCGTGTATATAGCGCCTCTAAGATATCCCAATAGAAAGTGATATAACATCCGGTATCCGAGGCGAAAATGATTCCTTTACAACTTTATAGTTCCAAATATAGGTGCATTTTTGGTTGAAATTTTAAGTTATGTTATTGGTTTTAGCTGAGGGTAATTATACAATTTTCTTCGTTATTACAACAAGTATTTATAATGGACGCACGATTTACAAAAGCAAGCAGCAGCAATTTACCAAATTTGATGTGGTTATGCTGAGAAAGTTTTATTCATCCAACAGAGATTTCTGCTCAGCGGTATTCGACAATATCAAAACTTCAATGTAAGTATACAACTATGCATAGTTTGTACCCACTTAAAATTTGAATTGACATGTATCCCTTAATATTAAATGATAATTATTATTTTTGAGGTTAGATTTCAGAAGAAACTCTTTTTAGTGATCTGATTCAATGAGTGCTAATGTACTCTTTTTTCCACATTTACCTATGAAATAAACGTAAATGCGTTACAATGGAATAAAAGCTTACATGAAAATGGTCTTCACAAAAATACATACGAGAATTTATTGGTAATTATTCTTGGTCCCGTCTTGCAGTTTTAGGTCACATTTTCTGTACCGTATTGTTATGCTTGGACGTGAATGAAATTAACAATTAATTTCGTGTTAATCGTGTTAATTAATTGTTGTACTTTCACACTGAGTCACTACACAGTACTTGTAAAACTTGTATTCATTATAATTAGAGTAATTTTTGAAACACTTGTTTACACAAGCTGTTTGTTTCGCAAAGGGTGACGTCACATTAGCCGCCATGACAGAAAAAATTAAGAATTAAAATTAAAAATTTAATTTAAATTAAGAAGATTTTTAAAAATGCAAAATTTATCGTGTAAATGTTTGTTTTTTTGTTGTTATAAATATTTATATTTTGGGTAAAATAGACCCCAAGAATATCCGCAATCTTGCCGTTTTCGGCATGGTCCGGAACTGCTGCACTGTGCACTCCCTACTCCAATATGGCGTTGAACTCTGGGGTTGTGCTGCAGATTGGCAGCGCATCTTCAGAATGCAGAAAAGAGCAGTGAGAGCCATAGTGCGAGTGGCTCAAGACGAGTCAGCATGCCCTCTTTTCCGGTCTATGAAAATACTTACGGTCCCATCCTTGGTATGCCTTCAGGCGGCGCTGTATACCAGAGACCACCCGAGGAGGAGTACCCGAAACTCGGGGATGGCCACAAGTATTGCATGCGGAACGCGCACCGGCTGCGAGCAGTGCCGCGGCGGCTGGCGAAGACGTCCGATCCGGCGGTTTACAACCGGCTGCCAGATAACGTGCGGAAGGCGTCCACAAGGTAGTCCTTTAAGTTTAATTGTAAAAAGTGGTTGATTGAACAGACTTTTTATAGTTTTAATGACATTTTGAAATTAAATTGTTATTCCTAGTTTTCTTGGACATGTTGTGTTGTAACTTTATCTATTTGTAAATTTTGTGTATAATATTGTACGTGTATGTTCATTGAAATCAATTGAAATTAATTTAACTAAGTATTATTTTTATAATTTGATCGATTATGTAATTTGCATAATTTGAATACTTTTATTTTTATATTTGTTCGTTGACATGTAACTGTATTGTTTAAAATACTATGACTATGACTAAAGGTTTACATTAAGTTCGTAGTTTTTGACTAGAAATACTATTAACCAAACGATACGCTAACATTGCATCCCAAAATCAGTTGTACCATCACTTTTCCCTCCATAAATCTGCGTCTACCATTCTTATGCCCAAATCTAGCCCTCAAGGACGTGTGCTGAAAAGTTATTTGATTTATTTTCCGCCTTCCCGTATTCATAGAACAGTCATAAGAAGGTACACTCAAGTTCAGTCCTAAGATTGCCACAGACAGACTTATGCGGAAATTCTCATTTTCTACAAACATAGTTCCGTGTCATTAAAATAATTTCATAATTCAATGTTTTTTCAATAATTTTGGTTTTTAAATATAAGATGCAGTTGGAGGCATCGTGCATTTAATTTCTCCTTTGACGGGATCAGCTAGAACCTGGCGAGCTTCTCTTCATGCCTCCGACTGCATCTTAAATTTCAAAATCAAAATCTAAAGATTGTTTGCCTCTTGTAGTTTTGTTTGCAGTCCTTTTTTTTGTTATTTAATCATTTATTTTAATTTACACTTTTTAGTTTATATTTATAAGGAGTAGTGAGAATAGTTGCTAACCGAGTTTTAATCGTTATAGATGGCTATATGGTCATTCGAAATTAAAAATGATAATAGAAACCTAAAGATGATTTTAAAATACCTATTCAATGATATTACCTAAATTTTTTTCTTTTTCTCAATATGGCGTCTAGTTGTCGCCATATTAAATTTTGGTTAATGTCATGTCTTTAATAGCACTTGCAACATTAAGACAAATCGATTGACGTAAGAATCATCAAAATTAGACCACGCGTTTGGTCTATATGGAACAGATATACCTTTAAATCGCTATAGCTACTAAATGGTCATTCAAATGAAAAATGATTAGAGATACTTAAGATGATTTTCATATATCTATTCAATATCACTCGCAAAATTAATACAAAACGATTGACGTATAAATCATCAAAATCGGTCCAAGTGTTTGGTCTATATAGTGCCACAAAGGACATACATACATAGGCTGATAAACACATTACCGGGCCTTTGTGTTGCGCAGTCTGGTAATAAAATCAGTATTTTAAACATGCCCATAGTTTTTAAATCCTAATATTACAACGTCATAATCCGGTCATAGCCGGTTGTCTGAATGGTTAGTGACACTGACTAGTTAACAAACGGTCGCGGGTTCGAATCCCGCTAGGCGCAATCATTTGTGTGATGAGCAGAAATGTTTGTTTCAGAGTCATGGATGTTATATTCATAACTATGTATTTTAATCCGTTGTCTAGTACCTATAGTACAGGGTATCCTAGTTTGGGGCTAGATGTAAATTGATGTGAATTATCCCGAATATTATTACGATTATTATTAATATGTATCAGTAGACTATCAGTCGTTTTTTTTTAATATTTTTTATTTTATTTTATTACTGACTAGGCAACCGTTTCACCACGATCTCACCTGTTGGAAAGCGATGATGTGGTCGAAGGTGTGTAGCAAGCTTGCCTAGTAGATACCTATTCACTCTTGACTTGAACACACCTGGGTTATAATTTACCGGAAACACTGACGAGGGCAGGGCATTCCACTTCTTTGCAGTCTTTACTTAAATTCCATTTTCAAGATTGATCTTAGGTACTCACTATGAATACGTGTTTAAAGGGCTGCAGAATTCCAACTACAGGATTTGCGTACTTTGCGTAATTTCCTATTGATATAGTGAAAAAGTTCCTTCGGCTCGCTATTCTGTAAGGCAAAGGTCGCGGAACTCCCGAACCTGTGAATACCTAAGCGAAGGTCCGATTCAGGTATGTGCAGGAATGTTTTGTCTATATAAGTTCGGGTGCGGACGTTCAGAGGTCCATAAAGATTGGTTTATTCAAATGCCGACAATAGTTTCGTAGATATTTTCTCTTGCGTTTGCGTTTAAAGAACTTTAGGTCAATATCGCTAATACCCGTTATGTCTAAAGTTCTAGAAAAATTGATGAGTAAAAGACTAATGACCTATTTCAACAGTAACTATCTCCTAAATACTCATCAATTCGTCTACCAGCCGGGGCGGTCTACGGCGGACGCAACGCGCCGAGTTCTGTCAAGTGTTATGTCACACCTCGAGGGCAGGCGACAGGTCGCAGCAATTGTCTGCGACCTGTCGCGTGCATTTGAGCTAGTGAATCACTCGCTTATTAACAAATTGAACCATTACGGAGACAATGGAAACTTTCTTCAAATGATGACGTCGTTCTTAAAAGATCGTAGACAATTAACATCAGTTCTCAATGTAAAATCTGATATACAAAAAATGGGTGAAAGTGCTGTCCCACAAGGTTCTGTCATGGGAAATAACCTATTTTTGATACTTATGAACGACCTGACAGCTGCTTCGTCAGACGCGGAATTTGTTATCTTCGCCGACGATACTTGTTTGATTGTAGCTGCTGAGGACTTCACTCAACTTAACATTAAGTTAAATAATGTTATGGGTGAGGTCTCAGGATGGTTTACTGCAAATGGCATGTCGTTAAACGTAGACAAAACTAACATGTTGCACTTCCAGATCGGCAGGAAAACGAACCCAAAATTAAATGTCACCTGTAATGGCTTAAAAGTACCTCAAGTCGATCACCTTAAATACGTAGGCTTCATAATCGATGAGGGATTAACGTGGAACCACCAAATCGACAACGTGTGCGGACGGCTGTCATCAGCAAGTTTTGCTCTGTCTCGTCTCGTTGGCAGTCTTCACATAGATAACGTAAGAAAAGCTTACTTTGGATACTTTCACTCCATCTTATCGTACGGGGTCGACTTGTGGGGATTGGCAGCAGAGAGGGATAGGCCGTTCAGGCAGCAGAAACGCGCCGTGCGTATCATGTGCAATGTTTAGTGGGATCATCCTGCGCGGGAACTGTTTATTAAACAGAAGATCCTCACGTTACCCTGCCTAATCATCCTAGATGTTGCTAAATACGTGAGAGAGAACATTGTGCAGTTACCAACGTTGGCTGATTCGCACGGATATTGCACAAGAAAGCGTCACCGCCTTAAACTCCCGAAAAAATGGCTCAAGAAGTCAGGCAGGCTTATAAACTTTTTAGGTGTGAAGGTATACAATGCACTGCCTGAAGGCATAGTAAACGCCAAGAACTATACCTAGTTTATAAAAAAAACTTAAAGTGCTACTGCTTGATAAGGCTTACTATTCTGTTGATGAGTTCCTCACTGACAAGTCACTCGTTAATCCTAATCCTGAGAATAATAATTACAATATACTTACATAGGTATACATGTATAATATATACCTTGTGATAAATTAAATTGTTTTTTAAGGACATATGCTTAGCATATCTTTATATTTAAATGTAATACTCTTGACTTGTATGATACAATATCGTATTAAAGTTCTAAAAAAAAAAAAAAAAAAGGTGCCCTTGATTTAGTTACATTTAAGAAAATTGGGCACCGACTTCCTTAGCTGTTTCCCACATAGGATTATTTTATTCATTTTGAAGTCGTTCTTTTTAAGTTTTTTTTTCCCTATATTGAGTGGCGTGAAGTGAACAATACATGAACATGCGATTACAGCAATCGCAAGTGACTTGCTGTTATCCATTGAGGAGTTCCTTTGTATCTCCGAAGGTCTTCATCAGATCTTCACCAAATTATATATGGGACCATACCTAAAGCAAATCCTATTCTATAAAAAAAATACTTCAATATCGACCCACATAAGACAGAGATATCGCGTGATAAAGTGGGTGAAAGTTAATATAATTAAGTAATCCCCTAATTTTCCACCCTTAGAGGTGGAATATTTTCATAAAATATAAATGGGACTACCCTTGAGGCATACACTATCAAAAAAAAAACCCTAATTGCCGCGTAACACACATACAAAAAAATCATACGGGTCGAATTGAGAACCTCTTCTTGAAGTCAGTTGAAAAGCGATTTATTATTTCCACAGCAACCCCTATGACAATGGTATCAAATGAAAGGGCTTTATGAGAGAAACACAATAAGTGAAGTGACGTCATTCTAAATCCAATATATGGCGGATGTCACAAAATGGCGATATTTATTTCTATACTAACCCCTATGACATGGTTATCAAATGAAAGGGCTTGATGAGCGAAACACAATAAGTGAAGCGACGTCATTCTAAATCCAATATGGCGGATGTCATAAAATGGCGATATTTATTTCTATAGTAACCCCTATGACATGGTTATCAAATGAAATGGTTTGATGAGAGAAACACAATAAGTGAAGTGACGTCATTCTAAATCCAATACGGCGGACGTCACAAAATGGCGATATATATTTCTATAGTAACCCCTATGATATGAGTATCAAATGAAAGAGTAGCCCCTTCTAAGTTTCATCATGACCAAGGCTACTGCATAAAAGGTTCTTTTTTAATTTAAATGTTTTAAATTAACTTATTATGTAGGGAAATTTATCAGTAAGTATAGACACAATTATGTTAGTAGGGCATTAAAAGTTGGAAGATTTAGTACCAGCTCCTTAGCTGCCAACCATCGACGTTGGTACGTCAATGGGTGCAACTCACATAATTGGCCTTCTGACCTTAGTCAGAAAAAGCGGTTGCTTGGTCAGAACTCTCTTTCGCGCTACAGTCTGCGTATGTCTCTATCTTTGCTGTTGATGCACATGAAGCAAGACGATGGAAATGTAGATGTGTGGGTGTGTTTGCCTGTATTCTAGTAGTAGTATCTAGTCCAATTTTTGTTTAATCCATACCAAAATATAAAAGTGAAACGTTGTTTGTTTGTTTGTTTGTTTGGGGAGCTTTCATGCGAGTACCCGCGGGTGCACTGAGAGATTCTTTAATATATTTTTCCATTCCTAAAAGGGTTTTTTCCATTCTTTTAATTCCATTCCTAAAAGGAACGGGGTGGTAAAGTTTGCACACTAGCAGTCGCGGGCGCTTCATTCCGAAGAAATTCTATAACTAATTAAGTACTTACCAATTTATCATATTTTCCGGTTTTCCAACCAACCATTGCCAACTCTTGAACTAAACTTATCGACGGACCAAAATATATCAGTAAGTAAATATCTACTATTATATTGCTATTATACCCATTACTAAATACCTACCCACATCTCAATAAACTTACAAACATGGATATTCAATGTTCAATCAACCTTACAGACCGTAATGAAATTATTTCTAAAACGTTCTGGCTGAATCGATTTTCAATATAAACTGTAACTGAAAATCGATGTGCTAATCGCGTCTCGAGCCAATTAATGCCCCAACTTTGTTACTTAACTTCATTAAGTGAATTCGGGGGAATTTTGCAAGTTCCAAATATATGGAGGAGCTACTGCTGTGTAATGAACGAGGACGAACTAGCATTGTTGAAATTAGGGTTCATTTCATTGATTTGTCTTGTTTAAGAAGCCTACGATCTTTTTAACCCTTTAACGCGAAAAGAGAGGGGTGTTTTAAGTTTAGGGTATGTATCTGTGTGTGTGTTTGGCTGTGGCATCGTAGCTCAACTCCCCCAGTCGGGATCATATCTCTCAAACGAATGGACAGATTTAGATGCGTTTTTTTTTGCTAGAAAGTTATATACATTTTAGTTATATTATGTAGTCATTTTGAATGTCTTTATTGGCGATATACCTAAGTATTATGTGGTGGCACCCTCGCAAAACCCATCTTGATCATCATCAAAATCTTGATTCAGTGATTCTTGTGGTATTCGTATAGGTACAGTCGGCGACAAAATGCACTGAACATGTGCAATCGCGCAAGCTTTCGATTTACTTACTTCGTCATCATCATCATCATTTCAGCCTTTAGCAGTCCACTGCTGAACATAGGCCTCCCCCAAAGAGCGCCACAACGAACGGTCTTGTGCCGCCTCCATCCACTGACTCCTGCGATGACTACAATGTCGTCCGTCCATCGTGTGGGGGGTCTCCTTACACATCGCTTGCTTGTTCGTTGTCGCCATTCCAGAACCTTTATTCCCCAGCGGTTGTCAGCTCTGCGAACTATATGGCCCATTACCACTTCAACTTGCAAATTCTGAGAGCTATGTCAATAACCTTGATTCTTCTACGGATTTCCTCGTTACGGATCTTATCACGTAGTGAAACTCCAAGTATAGCTCTCACCATTGCACGCTGCGTGACTTTGAGCATATGTATGAGACCAATGGTTAGCGTTTACTTACTTACATACAAAATATTCAATAATATATTACGAGTACGATATTGAACAATGCATCCAACCTAAATGATCACGGTACCTTTAAGATGTGTGTTCAAAAAACTATAATTTAGTATTTGGATCTCACTTTCCCGTCCCAATGACGCTACAAACAGAACTGCCTTTTACTATAAATATATAATCAAATAGATAGAGCTCTTTTCTTTCTCTACCATCGTTTGGATTATTGCTGCAAGTTCTTTCGTAAAAAATTATACGGATCATATCAATACATCGGGATTTACGCAGTTAAGGTTAAAGTTCAATTTATTATCGTATTTTAATTGAGGTACCACAAAAGCTTGTTTCTACGTTTTGTTTCTGTTTCTTAAGATGTTTTTAGCATTTACCTTATTTATATGTCAATCTAGACATCAATTAGGATAATAATTAATTTAAACTTAACTTAAACTGTTAGGTTGACTATAACTAAGAATGAGCGTCCAATAACACTTTCCTCCTTTCCTTCGTCTCTAAGGCGAAGACACTTCGCTCATGTGTACTTTATACGTAGCACTTGCACCACAATACACTAACACTACACTAACTCGAAAACTATTTTTTCTTTTCAGTCTTCTCATTATACCCGAGCGGTCGAGGTCGAGGAGGTAGATTGCCTCAACATTCACATGATGTTGTAGTTATTTTCATGAGCTTAAAACAAGGCTAGGATAGATATATGGACTGAATTGACGTTTTGCGTGTAAAATAAGGATTGAAATGTTGTCGTTTCTATGTTATAAAAAACGATGAAGTACCTACATACACTAATAATTTTTCCAATCGCCAATTCAAAAATAGGTAAGAATAGTAATAGGTAAAATATTGACTCTGTAAGTCAATATTTTTATAATAATAGTCGTACTGGTCACTGTAACTATAAACTATTCGTAAAATAAAATCTGAAAAAGACAATTTTCTTGAACAGCGGCGATCCATGGGGCGATTGGAGTCAAGGCCCTGGGTTTATTTCTACCACATGTTTTAGTTACATTTATTATTTTCATATGTTTTAAAATCATGTTTAATTGCGACACTAATAAAAATTTCTCAAAATTTCCGCGCTCACTTCTCTCGCGCCTTTATAATTCTATTGTGATTTT
Organism: Alsophila aescularia; assembly: GCA_946251855.1. Lineage (NCBI taxonomy): Eukaryota > Metazoa > Arthropoda > Insecta > Lepidoptera > Geometridae > Alsophila > Alsophila aescularia. The sequence continues at coordinate 44,007,163 of OX276383.1, read as the reverse complement.
ACGCACACACAGAACTTTACAGAAGGTTAATTATTAACATACATTTTTTCACATAATATTTGCAGGCTCAAAGCGAGCGCTCGTGCCGAAAACGGGTTTTTGTTCGGTGTTGTGGTAACCACAGCTACCACACGTACTGAGCACACACTGATAAAAAGAAATTACTCCATATTTTCGTGCTCGCTATGCTCGCACCCTTGTTCTATTATTGCCACTTGAATAAAGGACAAGGTTGACCTTGTTTTCCTTCATTTTTTAACAATTACATCAAGAAATAACTTGAAATTATCGGCCTTGTTTGGCTGCTTTCTCAGATCTTTCAATCCATAGTATTTTTTCTTCTTTTGTCGGCTACAATTATTGATCGATCGAGTAATGCGACCTGCAGTCCGCCCCCCGATTCAGAACCTTTCGATAGCGAACCGAATTAATTCGATTCGATATTGTGAATGAAAAATGTATTGAATTGAACGATTGCAAACCGAATCCACAGAATAAATAATACCATATCGATCGACAACTGAGTTATCAAAGGGTTCTGAATCGGGGGGTAGGACGGACATACGAAAAAAATATTCACAAGCTGAAACGGAGACGCTTCGCTCGCGCTTCGCGCTCGCTCGGTCAACTAATAAAAGTATAAGTAGCCCAACAGTTTTGCGCTAGCTAAGCTGGCGCCTGCTTGGTTAGGCTAACTATTCGCTCAAAATGTTACATTAGTGATGGAGAGGTTCATTTATGGAATATTGCATATTTCGCAACCATAGAAGATCGCTCATAAAAACAAACAAAAGAAATAACTACACTAATAAAAGTGTACATAAGTAGCTCAACATTTTCACATAAAAAAGGGGCGAAGAAATATTTCTCACCTAGGGCGCACAGAAACCTAAGGCCAGCCCTGTCCAAGAGTAATGAATAACTCAGTTTCCGTCACCATACCCAGTCACAGGGATGTGCCTAAACAAATCCCTAGGGTTCGAATAACTCAATTATATCTCAATTATATCGACTGAAATTCACTACAAAATGGATAACTGCATTAAGAATTAAGTAAACGGATATAATAGGAACATCATCCTACACGGACAACCCATCGATCTTGAAGGTATAGATGCCGCACATTTGTAAAATCTTGTGAAACCATGCGCTGTTTTTATTTTATTTGTTTGTCTTACCTATGTACCTACTAAACATTTGGTTACTTTAAACGGTCACGTTTTTTTTTTAAATAAAACATTTTTTCTTATTTACACTATTATAATTTATTTTCTATTTTTTAGTTTGGTTTTCTATATAAAGCGTGTTGTTTAGTTTTTTTAAACTATTATTTATTTTTTGTGTTTAAACGACTTGCTATGAACAGGGTCGGAAATTAACTGACATAGCTGCATTGCAAAAAGCAGGATTACACGTAACTTAGCAACAAGTTCGGGCACCTATCGACGATAAACTTGTGGTATAACTTGCTGCTATACTGTCTATATCTGTGGGATAAACTGACACATATACCTTCGTTCTGCGTAAATTGGGTCTTGGTATGGAGCCTTCCGGTTATATCCTCTTAGGATCTTAGGCATGTATGGATTCTGATACGGTTTTGTAATATAAACTAAATTTGCTAAGCGATAATATTATACCAGTACGGATATTGTATATCATTACATGATATTATAGTAAGACTATTGTATCCATTACAAAATTTACAGGGTTTAGAGAGACACGTTCTAACGCCACGTACACTTTATCAACTTCATTCGCGTCGCTACACCCATAGAGAGGGGATATGTACGAAATTTATAATGACGTTATTGCGAAGGTTTATTCCTCGAAGTCTATTCAGGAAACGACCCTTCGAGGAGCTTCGACATCCTCGAAGGGTCGTTTCTGCGAATGGTCAAAATTTCGAAAGGTACGTTTGCTCGAATAGTTAATACTGCGAAAGATCGTTTGCTCGAATATACGAGTTAATATAGTCTACATATTTTGTTTCTTAGCTCTTCTCACCTCTAGCTTTTAGATTACATGTACAAAAGTATCAGCAAAGCAACAAAAAGTTCGTTTGGTGCCCGTTGTCCAACCGCATGATTCTACCAGACAGTTGGTCATCATACGTGTTTATTTTGTTTTATTGCCCGTGTACCCTCTGGTTGTGTGTACCACGCATGATATTTTTGATTATAGTTCTACTATAGTTATGTATATATTTAAACGGGACTTAATCGCGCTGAAAACATACATAACTATGTGTTCGAATCGCGAAAGGTTAAAGTTACTATAGCTACTCACAGGAAATGCTGCACATAAATGACACTTAGGTATTTCGTATTTCTAATTTACCTAATTCTTATTTTGTCTTGTCAATGTAATTTATTAGATATGGTCCATTTATTTATTACTATTATTTCTATGATTTCTCTGCTAAGTAACATTCAATTAATTATACATGGTACCTAAAACTAACGTAAAATTTTTGATCCATTTGTTGGTGGTGTTTTTTTTAATAGTAAGATTAGGAATAAAAATTATTGTTTGCCAACAAACTTGAACTAAACAAAACAAAAATCACATACGTACCTAGTTTTTATTTTTAATAAATAGTATAAAATTTAAAACAATGTTTTATTAAATTAATTTAATTATCTGTATAAGGTTTATATGTACCTATATGTATATTTTAATGAGTAGGAACACTAGTAAAACAAATTGCCCTTGGTTCAACTAGTCGGACTTTCGGAAATACAAATGGACCGTGGTCATACTAATAGGAACAAATCAGTAGTAGAACCACGCAGGTGGATAACGGGCACCAAACCACGGAACGGTTCGTTAACGTGTACGAGAGTGGGCATATTATACAAACGCGGAAAACGTGAAATTTCGTGTTCTCGATATTTTGTCTATATGTTGAAAAAAACATACATCTTTAATTATATCTTTACTTGACACTGGCTAAATGCACTAGTCGTAGGGAGACAACAAAAAACATGGGAGTGAGGTGAACAAAGTAAATACAAATTGAAAAATCAGAATGAAGAAAAGCATCGCGTGTTCCGTATGCCACTTGTCACGGAATATTAAAAAAACTAATTTAATGACATATGAGGTACACCTACAGATGTCCTACTTGTCAAAGGGTCTACTAACAATTAGGTTTTTTGGAAAGTTTAGAAGACATTGCTACAGAATAAGTAATAGACATAAATAAAAATAGACATAAAAATAAGTATAGGACTTGGGTACTGAGTTTTTTAATATGCATTGAATAATTGAAGCAAATCCAGCGTCTGAAAAGAGAGCAGGTACAAGCAAATCTTGTGAAGCCTTATTGATCAATGCTATTATGGAATCGACTATTTGAATATAAATAGAAAATTTTAGAAAAGCTTGTAATTCGATCACTGTACAACTAAAACTATTATAGAAATACAAAAACCCGACTGCGAACAAAATTATTGAATACTAGCTGATGCCCACGGCTTCGCATGCTTGGTCATTTCTGTAGGTTAAAAGTACTCTTTGCGCTATTCCAGGACCTAAAATACCAATATATGAGTACCAACATTTAATCAAAATTCCTTCAGCCTTCAAAAATATTTTTATGGTTTGCTCGGCTTCTACTCATCGGATTGAGATATAAAGTACCTCAGTTTTTAAGTCAAAACATAAGCTATCCAACAGTGAAAACCGAAGACATTCCATGAAATCTCAAAAAATGAACTCCACGAAAAATGTGACATCTTTAACTTGGAACGTAGGTGACACCTGAACTGACGTGAAAATGGCCCAAAACGTCGTATCAACCATAGAGAAAGTTACTTTAGTGTTGGCGCTACAAATCCTAAAGTTTAACACTACAACAAGGGCAGTTAGTACCTAGTGGCGCAACAAAAATAGCGCAAAGGAATGGCTTCATGTCGTTTGTTAAAAATGTTTAAAAATTATTAACCCGTGTATGCCTTTCAATGTTTGCTTATAAAAATATATTTTAAAAAAATCGTCATATTATATATGAAGTCCACCACTAAAAAGATTAAAATAATTACAATTCAACAAGATCAATATGACTTTTTCACAATAAAAAATGTAATACTAATACAAATATACAACATTAGAAAGAGTTTTTTTGAAGTCGGTGCCAAACCGAGCCCATCATTTATAATACGGTTAAGCTTATTTAAAATAATTACAATTCAATAAGAACAATATAACTTTTTCACAATAAAAAATGTAATACCAATACAAATATACAACATTAGAAAGAGTTTTTTTGAAGTCGGTGCCAAACCGAGCCCATCATTTATAATACGGTTAAGCTTATTTAAAATAATTACAGTTCAACAAGAACAATATGACTTTTCCACAATAAAAAATGTAATACCAATACAAATATACAACATTAGAAAGAGTTTATTGAAGTCGGTGCCAAACCGAGCCCATCATTTATAATACGGTTAAGCTTATTTAAAATATGTTTTTTTAAACGGCTTGACGTGCTAATTTAAATTTGAATAACCTACTAAAGTAATTAATACAAATACTTTATCATTTACTTCAACATTGAATATAGATAAATGCCATATTATTAGAATTAAACTATGGCATAGATGAATACGTAGGTACTACTGATTATGGTAACGTAAGTATATTTACCTACTACTGGAATTGATTAATGCCATTAGTAAACATACCTACTTAGTTACTATAATAACGGCATTGATATTTTTAGCGGATTGTTTACCTATCGACTATATTATTATACTATACTAGCTTTCCCGACCGCGACTTCATCCGCGCGTACTACTGTTTATCGCAAAAAAAAGGAATCCTATGTTCTTCTAGGATGTTAAAAACCAATGCAAAAGTAGGTATACCATAAATGCTCTTGAAGTTTTTTTGACAGACTTGTTATTTCGTTTCCATGGCAACCGTTCCTTACAGCGAGTAATCAACATTTTCACTTACAATTTTCCGGGATAAATAGTATCCTATGTTTTATTCTAGGGTATAAGCTATCTCCATTCCATTCCAAATTTCATCAAAATCCGTCCAGCCGCTATCGCGTGAAAGCTCCCCAAACAAACAAACAAACAGACAACGTTTCACTTTTATATATTGGTATGGATTGGTAGGTTCCTACCTATACCTATACATTTTTTGTCAATAGCCGAGTAAGTATCCTAGTCTGAGGTAGGTCCTGTTTGATTTGTTACCAGTGTTGCCACCCATAAAACCTTAAAACGTACATTAATTCAATAAATAAAACAAAGTATATAATTTGATGTTAATTATTAAAAAATGTGTGAGTATTGATTCAGTCTTATTGTTAGGTAACATTAGGTTTGTTTCTCATCTTTCGCTGTTGTTAATTCTCCTGCATTATCCAAATTCTGACGCTTTTTAGCACCTGCAAGGTAATAATAATATTTTAAAACAGAGCCAAGCTAAAACTTGGTCCGATTTTGACAAGCGAGGTATCAATCGATTCGTCTTCATCGCAAGAGTGTCCTAAGATATTTTTTACCTGACTCTAGTCTTGCTTATTCTTATCTTTTATAAGCTTCTCTTCTATTTGTTTTTTTACTTATCAAAGCCATTATTTAATTAAGAAGTTAAACAAACCTCCGCCCAACAATAGTTTGAAAATTGTCGAGAAAGGGGCATCCACCGTCAAAGTCATCAAAAATGATACCACGAAGGTGAGACTATAATGTGCCAATGCCTTGAACGTCTGAAAATAAACATTAAGTAGGTACATTACCTAATGATATTAAGCTTACTGAATATCTAGGTACTAGTTACAACCTACCTGTCTGGAAGAGATGGCTGCTCAGCGATAAGGCCACTTTTGTTCTATTTTAAGCTTAATCTGACGTGTGGTCTTAATTTGACGTTTGTATTCGTATTATATTCGTGTGATATTTTTCGTGCAACAGTATGTTAAATATACCAAGTCTATCTACCTATAGCCACAGAATAAATCTATAGCCAGCTGAATTGGGAGGTAAAGGTGTCTCAATCATCATCATGTCAGCCTTTAGAAGTCATAGGCCTCCCCCAAAAAGCGCCATGACGAGCGATCCTATGCCACCTCCATCCACCAACTTCCTGCGATGGCTACAATGTCGTCGGTCCATCGTGTGTGGGGAGAACACTTTGCTTGCTTGGTGTCTCAATAAGAGTGTATCACTATTTCATTTAAAATAAAAACACGTTTTTTTGAGCGAGTTGTGATATTTTTATTGCATTGTAGACCTATTATTCCGATTAAGTTTGGCGTAAAATATCGCCCCACGGTTCTGAAGGCAGGCTTTTTTCATGAAATTTTCGATGACTTTTTGACTAAGATGTGACTGTATATCACCGATGACGCGTTGGATCTCGGCTTGGGCTTAGAAATTAATTAATTATTATGATTTATTTATTAGTTTATTCGCACAAACCCGAGATTTTACTAAACCCCAAAGAAAGAAATTGCACGGCATTAAATTGCATTATCTTGCTGGCCAGTTGACATCGTGAGATGATTTGGACGGAAATCGTTGTTGCAATAAATCGATTGTTTCATGCGCAGTGTGGCATGTGCCACGCCGTGCTTCTGAAACCATATGTCGCCCCATACCGTCAAGTTGAGGCCACAAGAACTCCGTTATCATTTTCCTGTAACGAATGCCGTTTACAGTAACTGCAATTCCGGCCTTATTTTCAAAAAAGTTAGACCTAATCACGCCGCCTGATCAAAATCCGCACCAGATAGTTGCTCGTTCTGGATGCATTTGTTTCTCATGGATCGCGTGAGGATTTTCGACAATTTTGTTTATTCATGAAGCCATTCAGATGGAAATGCGCTTCATCGGTGAAAATGTATTTTTTCGAAAAATTTGTATTCACTTCTCTTTGCTCCTTTACCCATTGAACGAATGGCTGGCGCTTAGCATGGTCTGCTGGTTTGAGCTCCTGAGTAGGTAAGCTGAATCTTGTACGGGTGAAGATGGTCTTTTGTCAAAGCGCTGCGTAGAGCTTCGTCAAATTTAAAGTTGTTGAGATCTATGCCGAATTGATGTTTTCGGGTTTTCGCCGACACTCTCCTTTACAGCAGCAACGTTTTAAGAGACCGACCGGTATGTCGACGCAAAGGAGACTAACTGTCCATAAAGGCATAGATAAAGGACAGAGTTTCTTCAAAAAAAATTGACCACTCTGTGAATTGTTGACACATTAGTTGCAAATACCGCGAAGTTTGCGAGCGGTCTCAGCGCAAGTTTCCCCATTTTTATAATGGGTTTTCACAACGATAACGCGTTCTTCTTTTGTGTAGCGCTCCATTTTTAATAATCAGAATAATCTTATACGAACGAAAAAGCACGAAAAATTAATTCCACAAAATTTTAATTGTGCACTCATATTGAGACACCCTGTCCATCCAAAGGAAGAAGAGAGAGAGGTTGTATTTATTATATTAAAATCAAAGTAACAAAATAATTATTATTCTTTCTAGTTGTCAAAACAATAAGCTGTATCTACATACATCAGATCACAGGCATTTATTCTGTGTCACAGGTGTGACACGAAGGAAAGTTCTTTTTTTTTTATTTAAACTTTTTGGGTATTTTTGCAAGTCTTTTTTGTATTTTTTCCTCTTAGAAAACATAATAAGATAAATAATCGCGTTCTTAAATGTTTTAACGTTGAATTATACCCTCTCAAGAATTTGTTGTCATTTTTACGTTCATAAGTGCTTTCAACTGAAATATAGTTTAAGTGGTTTAAGGTCATTCTACTGTTAACTTTTGAATAATTCAGATTGTTTTGGATACAAAATGAGTGATTTGACTGAAACTAAAGTTGCCGTAACATAACAATGATCGAGGAAGGTCACACCTATCGTTCAGCGAGTAGGGCGTTGGGTGAGTCGGTATCTGTGATAACGCAAGTTCAACGATACAGGCAGGGTCTTACGTGCGTAGATCAAGCCAGGACAAGCCATGATCAACGGTCAACTGATGCCTTAGATGACCGTTTTATAAGTGTGCAAACCCTGAGAAACTGTCCTCAAAATGCTGTTCAGACACGAAACTTGTTAGAAGAAGTGCGTGTTAGTGAACAAACAGTTAGAAGATGATTAAATGAAGTTGGTTTGATGTCACGCGTGCCAGCAAAAGCGCCAAAACTTGTGGTGAGCCAGCGAGTAGCCAGATTAGCGTTTGCTCGTCAACACCGTCATTGGACAGAAGAGTGTAGGCGAGTTTTATTAACAGATGAAAGCCGTTTTGTGTTAATTTCGTAGAAGGCAGGGAGAGGATGTGGAGGTATCAAAGATAACGCTACAATCCATAGAGCTTCACCGAAACAGTGGCTTATGGTGGGGATCCTTTATGGTGTGGGTGGCATATGTTTGGGAGCACGTGCAGAGCTGGTCGTTATCGCAAATGGATCTCTGACTGCTTTTGCGATACATCTCATAGATCCTAGACCCCCATGTAATGGGAAATATTTTCCCCATACATTGGGGATGATTTTGTGATTATACACGATAACGCTCAGCCCCACACAGCGCGCGTGGTGCGTAATACCTTATAGAAGTTGGTATTAGGCAAATGGATTGGCCAGCACGATCTCCAGACATAAATCCAATCGAACACATTGGAACGCACTCAAAAGAAGAGCACATACATAAGAGAACCCCAGCTTTCAGGAACGTTGAAAAGTTAAAACTGGCCTTAGTCGAAGAGTGGGAGAATTTGCCACAGGAAATTAATGATGGCATTATTGCAAACATGGGAAATCATATTCAGGCTCTCATGAGAGCCCGTGGAAGCCATACGTGCTATATTTTTGTTATTTTTTTTTTTATACTTTACTAAACTTGTTAAGCCTAATATCGTAAATCTGTTAAAAATTTTTTGTTTAATTTTTTCATAAATTAAAGTAATTCTAAACTCATGTCGTGTTGATTATTTACCGCTTATCAATATATAAATATAATATAAAACAAAATTGTAAAAAAATACTTGTGATTTTATACTTTTTACCTTTGTTCCCCTAATTTTGCCGTGTATGTATTAAAAAAGAACAAAGAGAATAAATATGTTGCTTACTTCCGCCTAACTGTAAGTCAGACCAATGATAAATAGAAACATAAGATATGGCCAACTTACGTTAGTTAAATTTGATAAGGGTTGGTTAGCGTAGGGTATTTTTCCTTTTCATTTTATCGTTGGTCTGACACAGTTTGGCAGGACTATATAATGTACTGTGGTTTGGCGGAAGTAAGCTACATATTGTTTCTTTGTTCATATTTTTCTAAATCTTTTGCCGTCTGTTTCTGTCAACACTGAAATATAGCAACGAATAAACTCGTATTCCACTGGTTAACTTACAACTAAACCAGCAGTGAAGTACAAAGGCACGACGGCGGTGGAATTGACTGCAACCATCAGAGACCAGTGGAATATGTACATGGCGTATGATATACGAGCCGGCAGCTTCCATATGCTGAGTGATAGGAACCAGTTGATTGGACCTGAAAGGAACATGTACAATTCATCATCAGCCTACTTTTTTCTACAACTGGACGTAGGCCTCACCACTGGACCTCTCCTCTCCACTCTCCACTGGACGTAGGCACGCCACTGAGCTCGGTCTTCACCTCTCCTCGTCCATTTTTTAAACAGCCGCTTTTCGCAGGTCGTCACTCCACATGTACAATTGAACTTTTATACTTCGTTCTTCAACCATACAAACCATTATTGGTATTACAGTGCCATCTTGAGGCCAAGTACATACAATATATGTAATAGCTTCCCCCAGCATCTTCAGTCTCTTGGACAACAATGAGTAGTAGATATCACTGGAATGTTAATATTGTCCTCTTGGACAGTGATAACATTATAAATTTCATCAAAATCTGTTCAGCTATAGCAGAGTTATTTATTGTTATTATCTCATAAGAAACTTAATATTTTCCAAGATAAAAATGTATCAAATGTGATATTTCAGGACATCCTATATGTTACATTCAGGAATATATTTTGTGCTAAATCTATATAATTGATGTATTTTTATACACAAACATTTCATCAATATCCGCTCAGCTGTTTCACCGTTGAGTGGTAACAATCAAATACACACTAAAATACATAAAAACTTTCGAATTTATAGCACCTGAAATGCATCAAGATCACTGCAGTAGTTTTGAAGAAAAATGGTTACAAACAGCCCAAAACATACCGACATACTTACAATCTTCTCTTTTCAATCGTATTGAATGTCCAGATACCAAATTATGTGAATATTTTCTTTAAGCACGTCCTTCTTAACTGCAAATCTTTCAAGTACTTTCGAGCGTGTGGATTATAGTGCAAGGCTTGCCACCATCAGTCGCGCAGTCATTTTGGCTGTCTTCTAGTAGGCGAGCATCGCTGAATGCCTGATATCAGGTGAAATAACTTGGCTTTGTATTAATAGATACTGTACTGACCTCCATATCCCTGAACGCATAAAAATATCATTAATCCAATAGCCGTGCCCCATATCGGTCTCACGAACGAGTTGATGATACTATCCAAGGTTTGGTTGTTCCAATCCAACTGCAGAATGGGGTATGAAATGTACATGACACTTGTAGATAAGCTGAAAGCTACTACCCATAAGAGAAGAGCTTGAACCTGTTAAAAAGAAGATTAATATTTTCATCTATAGCCAATTAAACTAAGGGTCCTGATAAATCATAGAGGAAAGGTATTCTGAAGCACACTTGTGAATTAATCTGTAACTCTGGCTGTTTTCCACATTTATCATGCAGAGTTCTAAATAATCTTAGCGTTTTTCAATCTATTCTGTTTAGTCGAACGCTGCAAATAGTTTTCCATGAAGTAGCACAATCGCGGTCAAATGCTCGCCTAGAAGATACTCGTTCACTCTGGACTTGAAGACACCCAGCATTTATCGGGATAGAAATACGCTGTTATGACGCTAGGTTGACGCAAGTGTATTTTTATCCGATTGCTCGCAGGGTTATGTGTTTGGGTTGTATGTACGTTTGTTTGTTTGTTTGTACGTTTATTAGGCGTTTCCTAAACGGCTTCCTAAACGGTATAATTGGAATTCGTGTTGACCACGAGAGTGCTATAGGATATTTGAAGTGTCAAAAAAACTATATGACTAAACAGTAGCTGGTAGCGATTCGGGCAACAACTAAACTAAACTTAATTTCTTCAAATGTAATTTAAATCTTGTTGTCTTCGTAACAAGGTATTTTTGCCCCTGGCATCTTGGCCTCACTCACTAATCTAAAAAAAAAGCCTGTCAGCGTAAAATCAACTTTGTTTTCACACGGCGAGAGTCCCAATTTGTCCAAACGCTGTCTCAGAACGTGTCCGAATTTATCCAAACGCTGTTAGACAGCATGTTAAAAACCTGTTTTAATTACGTTATTTTAAGCGGTGCATTTTAAATTGACGTAATTGTACAATAGATTCCAGGGGAAAAAGACCGTGTTACGAAGTTTACAAGGTTTAAATTTACTTTTGAAGAAATTAAGTCTAGTTTAGTTTACGGAGTGAAGTACCAAATCGCTGCCATTATGGTCCTTACAAAATTTACAATTTTAGGTTATTCAAGTTAATGTACTTATTATACTATAGTGTAATGTTGCAATTTCAACTATTATAGTAAAGTAAAAATAAGTAAGTAAAAACTATACATTAAATTTATATCAATACCAGCTGTGGCCCGCGGTTTCACCCGCGTCCCTCAAAAACCGTGCGTTTTTTCCGGGATAAAAAGTAGCCTATGTGTTAATCCAGGGTATAAGCTACATCCGTCCCAATCTTCATCTATATTCGTTCAGCTGTTTAAACGTGAAGAAGTAAGAAACATACACATACCCTTACATACATACCAACTTTCACCTTGATAATATTAGTGTATTCAATAATTTTGTTCCCTGTCGGTTTTTAGTATTTTTATAATAAATTTACATGTACCAATCTTTCTCAAGAATCCTGGTATACCCAAAAAGAAAAGTCTTCTAAATGTTTGAATTGAAATGTAGCATACCTTCGTCAATTTGATCCTCGTATCTCTCCACAAATGTAGTAGATACCCAAAGATCATTCCCACAAAGAAAGGTGCTCCTCTAGTTAGTGTGTTTACATAGTATTTCTGAAGGTAGTACATGAACTCGTGACCACGGCTGAAAAACACAAGTTTAAAAAAAATAAAAAGCGACCTAGCAGGGTTTTCACTTCACCAAAATGTGATTTGTATTGATCCTTAAATTTGAAAGTAGAATTCCCTAAAACTTCTTGATGATAAGGACAACCCAAGGAATTTATATATTAGTATAGATTGACTAATACCAATCGGACATCTTATTGCTTACTAAACTGCGCAACGCAAAGGATGATAATGTGTTTATCAGCCTATAAGGCCTAATTATATCTATGTATAAATATGGACATAATGTCTGTTCCTTTAAGGCGCGTTTGGTACGCGGGGGCCGATTTTGATTATTCTTACCTCTATCAAATTGTCATAATTTTGTGAGTGTCACGAAAGACAGGATTGTAATCAAAATTAAATAAACAACCCGACGCCATATTGTGAAAAAAATATGAAAGTCGACGAACAATGTCATCATTGAATAGGTATTTTAAAATCATGTTTAGGTTTATGTTATAATTTTGCACTTTGAATAACCATTTAGGATCTATAACGATTAAAAGTTAGTTAGCAACCATCCTCACTAAAAAAAATTGCCTGTTTTTTTTTTACATTTGGATTTTTTAGCTCTTTCAATTGGGTATATATTATTGCCTTAGCCGTTTTTAGTGTATTAAAAGCTGGATTTTGCCAACAGTCCTAAAAATTTAAAATTTATTTAGCTGAAATGATACCCAAAATATTTCTCCAACTTACTTCGGATTCATCATAGAAGAAGGGAACTCCATGATAAAGTTGTACGTAGTTGACACTACCAATATGATGAGCAGTCCCATTGTCAAGCCCGCCCAAGCCAGCTTCCTCCCACTCAACACCCAAAACAACACCAGAGGCGAAATAATGTGCAGCTGGGTGTCTATTGCCAGGTACCAGGACTGGCCAATGCACTGGAAAGGAAAGTGTTTGGTTCGAGACTTTTTTTAAGAAGTTTGTGTAGTACATACTTGATTGCGTAACGGAAAAATATAGATTAAAATTGGCATTCTGAATCAGTATATGGTGGCTCTAGACTACCCAACCCTCCAACTCCAAACATCGAATTAATATGATCAGCGCCTAAAAATATAATATTCTTACCTACATAAGACTAAAAATTAAAAATGCGTAGGTAAACGAAGATTGTGGATCCTAACATTATATCGTCAATGTGGCTTACATTTTGAGTGAGACGAGAAAAAAAACAACTGATCGTCCAAACTTGAATGAAACTTTTTCTAACTTTGATTTGTTGTTGATTTACCGCCGCCACTCTGATCTCGGACCAACGCGGCCGAACTATTTCAAACGTGCACAAACCACTTTTTCCGTTGCAGGTAGTCTAGAGCCACCATAGCCTCAACTCTCGGTCACATGACAATAACATTCACATTTTGAGCAACGTTTGATGTTGTTTTTCATGAGATTGATGTTAGATTTTTGGTTCATTTACCTTTCTCAAATACAGAGTTTGTGAATGGCAAACCTTTTAATCATTCTATATTTTAAAAAATACCCCAGAACACCAGAACGCACTTGTCTACAGGTTAAATACATTTTTTAGAGAATTAGGCTTCTGGTGTAAAGTCAGGGTTGCGGTTGCATCCAAATCTCCTTAGACTACTTGGTATACATGGTTTTCGGGCTATTTCCGCAACTAGGCCCCTTTTGCGTGAAACTCCTAGACTATCCGGAGATTCGGTTTCAAAGTTCCGAATCCAAAGGTCACGCTCTACTGCAGGAAAGGGCAACTCGAAAAAACGTCTAGTAACAAAAGCGATAAAACGAGTTGTCACTCAACATCCTTTTCATTCTGCGTGTAACTGATCTGGTGACCTTTTCGGACCAATTCCGTCGCCAAATAATAATGAGCCCATTAGGTGCGAGGTCGAAGAGGAGCCAAGAGATTAATGAGAGGTGACACTTGCCATTTTCCACCTATCTGTTTCCCATTTAACTGTGTCACTAAAATTGGGGCGGAACTTAGTTTTGAACGATAGATATTTCGTAATTGGTATTTGTTGGCTAGTTTATGGTGAGGCTTGGATACTGAATCTCATAGAGGACAATACAAGAACTTTTTTAGGTACATACATGCAGAGAACTATTGAGGAGAAGAAGAAGAAGAAAAAACTTGGAGTTGGAAGAACTGGTACCGAGCATATTTGTAAAACGAGCGTGTTTGGAACGGCCGACCGAGTAGATAGTAGATAGATGAAGGATAGATGAAGTCGGTAAGGTACCGCAAGAGCTCGAGGCTCAAGAGTTGGCGCAGGACAGACAGAAATGGTGGCTCTTATTATCGGAGGTCGACTCATTTTGGTTCACTGCGTCATCCTAGTTAATTAGTGGAACATTTCACGAGTTGGTTAATGTAGTTTTTTATGCTTTGATAGAGTTCTAGGCAAAGGTGTTTCTGTAAAGCTAGGCTCACAATCACTTCATCGCCTCAAATGGCGCGATGTAAAAAGTTAGTTGGTCAAAATTGAGTGTCAAATCCTGTCAAAATTTTGTCCATCACCATGAAAATCCTGAATGGAATAAACACCTAATAAGTATTTATAGTGCATGTATGTATGTATATTTATTCGTTTTTTTCTACTTTGAAAGAACGGGAGCTAATCTCGTTTGGAAGATGAATTATTCCAACTATAGTTTCAACCACATCCGGTGGTCTTTCTCAAGAAGAGTGCGGAACGCTTGCGAACTTTTCTCGCCTCTCAACTGACAGAGACCAACTGAGACCGTGTTGTTTGTTTTAGGTATGGTACGTGCTGTTGACCTCTACCGGCCTCTACAGCAGACTCTCCAATCTACTCTCGAATGCGGCTCCGAAGTTGGGTTGGTTTCCATCCGGTGGAATAAGATCGCTGTATCGTTGGCAAAGAGGGAGATCTCTACGTTAGGAGGGAGTGGAAAGTCGCTGGTGTATAACAATACCAAGTGAGCGCCGGCTCTCACTTTATAGACTTTAAAAGTCCGCCGGTTGGGCTCACCCATTCATTTTATATTGATTGAAGTTCATAGGTACGTTGAGGTAACATACGAATTTCAAGATCCTGCGAAATTTTCTGATTTTATTTAAGTATTCTGGCGTTTTGTGAGAACTGTTTTTCAATATTGAAACTCACCGTCATCCCAGGGTTCACGTAGTTCTGTACGTGCAGCAGCGTGGACCACCAAAAAGTCCTGCACCTGTCCACTTGGCTAACAACCGTGCCCCAGACCGGGCCGTCAGTCGCGCGGTTCAAGTAAGAAGCTTCTAGAAGAACGCCAGTAGCTAGCAGCGGGAACATTCGGAGAAGACGATTCAGGTAGAACAAGTGGATGTTTTTGAGGAGTTTCACTAGAACGGAATTTCATAAATTAAGTCTCAATACAAAATTAATAATTTGATAACCACAATAATAGCCCAAAATGTAGAGACTAAGAGGAGAGGCCACTGCTCAACTTAGGGTCGCTCCAGGCTAACAATAACAAATTTGGAAAAATATTTTTTGTATATTAAACATATACAAAAAATATTTTTCCAAAAAAAAAACGACTTCATAATAAAAATGTTATTTTGTAAACAACCACTAAAAAGAATAAAATAATTACAATTGAGCCAGAACAGTATCACTTTTTCGAATTCACCAACGTCATAATAATGCATAAATACAACATGAGATAAGAAAGAGTTTTTTGAAGGCGGTGCCAAGCCGAGCCATAATTATTAATATGGTTGACTTTATTCAAAAAGATAATGTCTTAAACGGCTTGACGTGCTACATAAAATAATAAGCTTTTAAAGTAATTATCTACAAAAACTTTATCATTTACTAGATTGCTGTATTCGTGTCAATCGGTTTGTGAACATGTGAAAGTCAAAATCTGCTCGTGTGACTCTCTTGTTTTGCCTCTTCTGCGTTTCGTGTTTTGTATGCGGGTGCGTCATATACAACTGCATATTACTTCGTACGTAGATAGGTATGCATTAATTTTGTAAAGATATTAGATTTAAATAATGCCTGGGTTTGGCACCGCCTTCAAAAAACTCTTTCTTATCTTATGTTGTATTTATGCATTATTATGACGTTGGTGATTTCGAAAAAGTGATACTGCTCTGGCTCAATTGTAATTATTATATTCTTTTTAGTGGTTGTTTACAAAATATATTTTTAATTATGAAGTCTTTTTTTTTCTTTTTTTGGTGGCGTTAGTATACATGCAAAAGAAAAAAGTAGACACTCACTCACTTAAGACTCAAAGCGTTGGTATGGTAAATTAAAACCAAGGATACATAAAACCTACATATTTAACAACTGAATTTTGACCATTTTCCATAATTTTGTTGTTGCGTTCCTGTGACTACTTTCCGACTCCATAATCAGACCCTGAAAACCACATAACACCAGATAACTCATCAAGACAAACCAAATGAGCCCAAACTCGAAGGGATTCCATCATTTTGTTGTTGAGTTCCTGTGACTACCTTCCAGCTCCAACATCCCTGGATACCACATAAAACCACAGAACTCCTCACCAAGACAAACCAAATGAGCACAAACTCGAAAGCGTTCCATCATTTTGGTGTTGAGTTCCTGTGACTACCTTCCGGCTCCATCACCAGACCCTGAATACCACATAACACCAGAGAATTCATCACGACAAACCAAATGAGCCCAAACACGAAGGGGGTTCGATCATTTTGTTGTTGATTTCCTGTGAATTCTTTCCGGCTCCATCATCAGACCCTGGATACCACATAAAACCAGAGAACTCACCAAGACAAACCAAATGAGCCTAAACTCGAAGGGGTTCCATCATTTTGTTGTTGAGTTCCTGTGACTACCTTCCGGCTCCATCACCAGACCCTGAATACCACATAACACCAGAGAATTCATCACGACAAACCAAATGATCCCAAACAAGAAGGGGGTTCGACCATTTTGTTGTTGATTTCCTGTGACTACCTTCCGGCTCCATCATCAGACCCTTGATACCACATAAAACCAGACATGATCTCATCAAGACAAACCAAATGAGCCCAAAACTTGAAGGGATTCCATCATCCGATTGTGTAGTTCCTTTGACTACTACTACTACCACTACTACTAGTGTAGTTTTTTTGGAGTTAATTGTCATCAGAACTACACCCATGTGCAAAACTTCAGCATCTATGGACGTCCTTAAATTACTACACGGAAAGTTTACCCATTTGAATAAAAAAAACCCATTTAAATCGGCTTAGAAATCTTAGAGATAAACACAAAATAAAGGCAATATAAACACAAAATCGAATGGATTTACTCAATAAAACTATTTATTCTCGAAAAACTGCATAACCAATTTTGATACAATTAATATGGGACCACCTGAAGAGTATAGTATAATAGAGTATATAGAGTATATAAAGTATATAGAGTTTATAGAGTATATAGAGTATATAGAGTATATAGAGTATATAGAGTATATAGAGTATATAGAGTATATAGAGTATATAATAGAGTATAGTAAGTACCTACCTACCCCTTCAAACAAAAAAATATTTTTTAAAATCGGTCCGCAATTGACGGAGACAGACATACATAAAAAAAAAACACATATAGCCGTACATATAACCGTCTCCTTTTGTGAAGAAGATTAAAAAACTATGTATTTTATTTCAGGGCTGTGCTTTAAGTTTTTTTTTAAGGATAAGATCTTCAATATGGTGATAGAAATGGTCAATGGCCAATGGCTATCTGCAGGAACTGGATGAGAAGATCAAAGGCCGGGCATAGAGCATGGCATTTGTTAAATAAAACCGGTCAAGTGCGTGTCGGACACGCATAGACAATCCTGGTTTCGTAGCCAGTATCCTGAGGCAGAGCGATGGTGGCCTAATAGAGCGATGGTGGCCTAATGGTTCTATAGTGCAATTTAGAATCCAACGATACCGGGTTCAAAACCTAGGCTCCCGCACCAATGACTTTTCGAAGTTATGTGCGGTTTTCCATCGCTCCGTGCTTCGGAGGGCACGTTAAGCTGTCGGTCCCGGCAGTTATTGGTTAATAGCAGTCGTTAAGCCATGTCAGAGGCCCTCGGGCGGCCTGACAAACTCTGACATCAGAGGCCAGCACTACCTCATACGACAAACAAACAAAACAAGCCAGTATCCTACGATACCGATACGAAACCCAACTATAACAAGTGCCGTGCAATATAGCATGGTACAAAAAATCGACTACAAATGGATACACTAAAGAAAACTGTAAGTACCTACCTACCTACCTACCTACCTACCTACCTACCTACCTACCTACCTACCTACCTACCTACCTACCTACCTACCTACCTACCTACCTACCTACCTACCTACCTACCTACCTACCTACCTACCTACCTACCTACCTACCTACCTACCTACCTACCTACCTACCAATTGTGATGAAATTTATAGAGGTATTATAATTTTCCGTATCGATTCACACTAATTTCATTGATGGCGGAGAAATCGAGCATTATTCAAAATGTCGGAAGCTTAGGTATGGTATATAAAAGAAGAACTTTTAAATACTATCTACTCTACATAATACCTATTCAACGAGATCCTAACAAAGGATAGGTATCATTCGTAAGTAGTCACTGTTTTTAAATACACTTTCGGTAAGTTAATAAGCCCCTAACTGTACAAGAGCCATATGATAAAATACGAAACTCTTTATTGTAAATACCAGTTTTTAAAGAAAACATACACATTATAATTATAACTATAGTATTACAATGGGCGGTCTTATCGCTTAAAGCGATCTCTTCCAAACAACGTCTGGATAAAACAACTTTTTGTCTCGTCTGTTATTAATTAATAGAAGTCTACTAAACTCTGACAACAGAGGTCAGCACTACCTAGCACTGCTTAGTGATAAGGCCGCCGATTGTACTATTTTAAGGTCATTGTTGATGTGCCATAATTCAAGTTTCTTTAGTGCAATAAAGAGTTATCTATCTATCTATCTACCTATACGACAAGCAAGTAAACTTTCGTTAGACGTAAAGACCCAAACAAGAGTGATAATTCTAATAACATGATAAGTTGATAAGGTTCGCCAAGAGCCCACCAGGTGTCAACACACCTGTGAAGGCAGATACCTATCTAGATTAACTCTGTAATTATGATATAACTATTTGACAAGAACAAGGTCATCACACATCACACCGATAAAAAATATATAATCTCTGTATGACTAGGTATGGCTGATAAGTACTTACTTCCAGTCAGCTTCCCAGCAGTGGTATAAACTACTAGTAAGCCGCTTAGTGTGAAAAATGTGTCTACAGTTATATGAGCTCCAGTAATCCAAAGTGCGCCAAATGATGATGTCCACTGAAAAATAAACATTATCAAAATAGTTCTAATTTACTTCCACAAAGATCGTGTTTTTTGTCGTTTTATATGGAACCGATTCAGATAATTCTTTTGAACGTGTAAGCATACCGGTACTAGGCTACTTTCAGAGTAATGCGTACGGTCCGCACTGCGAGCCGTCCGCACCCGTAGCACAGAATAAATAGCCCGCAATCCTTCATAGAAAACACATTCTACTAATTTTTTCTTTTATTTTCGTCGACCAAACAGTTCATTTTTAATAAAGTGAAAACTAAAATTTCTCATAAAGTAAGCGTCGCCGCAGGGGGGGTGTACCAGAGGGTAGCCCCCCCACTTCCCCCACTCTCCTCAATACCACCCCCCTAACTGATGCCCCTACTAGATTCTATATCCGACCCTATCCTACCCCACCCCAACCTAATACAACCCCCCCCCCCCCCCCTTTATTACCTGCAGTTCTGTGTTCTGTCTGTGGTTCTGTGCTATTAGTTAAAAACTACGTCGTTAAGATTATGAATACTAATTATAGAGATGCGCCGAATATTCGTTAATTATTCGTATTCGGCATATTCGGCATGGTTATATATGTTCGGTATTCAGCCGAATATTCGGTTGATGTGCCGAATTTATAAATTAAACTTATGTTATTTTATCATCGTGTATTGACTTGACTTAAATAATAAAAAATAAATCATATAATCACTATTTATTATGGTTTAAAATATTTTACATAAAGTCATATAAAATTTTAACCAATTTAATGAATATTAAAGTACGAGCCGAAGTTATTCCACTTATTCATTTTTAAGAATATCAGACAAATATGATCTATTTAACGTTGATGTTTTATAGTGTCAATTATAACAATTAGAATAATAGTGAATGAGTATGTATTCATTTCTCAGATATGTAACACAATCAAATAGAAAAATAAATGTCAATCAAATCATAATTAATTTAGCAAAATTATTAATATTAGCTCCACCCCAGTAGCCTTTTGTTTTTGGTAAGGTTGCAGAAGGGTCCTGGAGCCCTACTCGGATCCCAGATTACGAAGTTTTCGGCTTAGTTTCGATTGAGGTACAAACGGCAAAGCGCATCTAAATGGAACCGAATAGTTCGGCCGAACATTCAGTTCGGTAATCGCTGAACCGAACAATGTTCGTTATTCGGTTCGGTTTAAAAATCCATGTTTGGCGCATCTCTACTAATTATTATTCCCTGAAAATTGCACACAATTTTACGAACCTGCTTCGTAAATCTACGAGTTGCTATACGGTAACTATGAGTGATATAAATAGTCTAGCAAAACTGTTACCTACGACCGTGTGTTTTTTTTATTATAAATTTTATGTCACCACCCGAAAACTGAAAATAAGATTCTGTAAAATCTATGTTGTTGATAGTGATGATAACATATGTTATTTTGAACGGGATTTCCACAGCCCGGCTAGCTCAGTCGGTAGAGCATGAGACTCTTAATCTCAGGGTCGTGGGTTCGAGCCCCACGTTGGGCGCATTATATTTTTGTGTCATATTTTATTAATTTTGACAAATTATAACTGTCGTCCATTTCGCATTTAGGGTTTAAGTGAAACGTTGTCTGTTTGTTTGTTTGGGGAGCTTTCACGCGATAACGGCTGGACGGATTTTGATGAAATTTGGAATGGAGATAGCTAATTCATGGAATAAAACAAAAAATACTTTATATCCTGTAAAATTTAAAGTTTCCACGGGAAAATTGGAAACTGTTGATTACTCGCTGTAAGGAACGGTTGCCATGGAAACGAAAAGTTTTGTCAAAAAAACATCAATAGCATTGATGCTATACCTACTTTTACATTCGTTATTAATATCCTAGAAGAACTTAGGATGGTTTTTCGTGATAAACAGTAGTCCACGCGGACAAATTCGCGGGCGGGAAAGCTAGTATTATATAATTGCGAAAGTTTGTGAGTGTGTGTGTGTATGTTTGTATCGCTGGACTGTCTGGTCTTCACGCTGAAACGGCCGAACTGATTCTGATGAAATTTTGTATGTACATTCTTTAGGTCCTGGAATAACACAGAATACTTTCATCATCAACATTATCATCATCCACGCGAGTGAAACCGCGGGTGCAGCTAGTCTATTATAAATGTGAAAGTAACGGAGTGTCTCTGTCTGTTTATTTTGTACCATTTTATGACTAAACGCCTGAACCGATCTTGATGAAGGTAAGGAAATAGAGTGCATCATTAGGAAGAAGGTAATATATACCTGTAAAATATGCTAAAACTTACATCAATACGTAAAAATACATGTATTTACCACCCCGGAAAATTATCCGCGCTGGCAAAGCCGCGGGGAGATATATATTCTTATCTCATCAATGAGTAGGTAATTAATTCGATTTCACTATCCCAGCCAAACCTAAAAGTAATTCGTTAGACCGATTTTCATTTAAATGAGTTTATTTTTGAAGTAGGTGTGAAATGAAATGTATGTCTTTATGAATCATTTTTACCCGACTACGGCGAAGCAAGGGAAGGGTAATGAAGTTAACAGTCTATGTATGTATAAATGTGGATATTTCACCATAGCGTCGCCCCTATTGTTCGATTTCGACGAGCGAGGTATCAATCGATTCGTCTTCATGTATAGAGTGTCATAGGCTACTTTTTACCCGACTGTAGTCGGACCTTAAGTTGGAGTTGGTAGGCAAACAGCGGCAACCGCTCGTTGTCGCGTTCAATTGGGGCCGATGTATGTCCGAAGAATAGGGCCCAATAAATACTACTCAAAAGTCGGATACTGATTTTATAACAGTCGTTTACTGTATGTACCAAATTTGATATTTTATTGTAGTATAACTGTTATTAAGACCGTTAAAATGTAGTAGAATAGATTATAATACACCATTAAGCAACGAAGATGTCGTGTAGTCATCGAGTACACGTAACAAATTGTAATAGAAGTTTTAAAGTAATTGTTCTTAGGCATCATTATTTAACCGTGGGTGTCTTAAAATCATCGCATATTAGTCTCAAGTATTATTAAAAAGTCATTTACTTGTCAAACGAAAACATTTATATGTTTTATTGTAGTAAAGTAAAAAATATAATAACAAGTTAAAATTAGCCGTACAGTTATATCTCCTCCAGAAGGAGGGTCTATTTTACAAAAATGCAAAAATGCGAGTATCAGTTTTTCGACAATGTATTAAGAAATACGATGATATTTAAAATGCGCCCTTGAAATTTAGTGATTTAAAATAATTAATTAATTTTGAAATAATTTAATTCTATGATGACTGCGTTTACGCGACCTAAGGTAAAGACGATGACCTTTATACTAAATGACTACGTCTAAAAGTCACATACCTCGAGCCCGGTGCTCATGCGATATCTCGTAATTTAATTGTTCTTAACAATGAAACTCTTAAACACCGGCACAGAAGAATTTAACTTTATTTGTGCAACCCGTAACCCACCATTGTCCCGCCATTTTTAGGGAATATTTAATAATTATAAAAGTATACATAATAACCTCAAAGGAACCATAAATTATATAAAAGTGCAATTCAGTGCTTGAAATTATTTAATTGTCGTAAATAAAACTCTTTTAAAGATGTTGTATGGTAATAGTGTCAAAGACAACCAATTGCTGTATATCAGTCTCGTAAAAGTCTTAAAGGTTTTATAATATTCAGTCGACGTAGAAACTGTCAATCAACGTGTTCTACTCGACTAAAAAGTCGTATAGCATATGAAATAGAAGTTTAAACTAAAACGATTATACGATCATTGTATATTATCGGTCGTGTAGACAATGTCTACGTCACTATTATATAACTTTTAATTATATGACTTGAATATCAAATAATAATCGTTTACGTAACCAATTGGTCTCCATTACGACCAAAACGTTGCGTGAACTTGTCCTATACCTATTGCAATCTGAACCACTATAAGATTGTCATATAATAAAGTTGCATAAACGTTTACTTAACCTAAATATACAACTTAATCATTTATATGACTAGAATGCCGATAAAACCACTAATAAAGAGATTGCATTTAAAGCCCAAAAAAATGCATTAGGTCAATGTGCTATTTACAACAGATGGATTCTTGCAATTCCATTTCCAAAAGCTTAAAATTTTTACTCCCCCTTCTATATATATTTACGAATCAACTTTACTCGTTAAAAAGAATATTAATAATTATGATACTGTAAACAGCAAACGGTACAAAAATAGACTGAAATTGACAAGTTGCAAAACAACTATGTTAAAAAAGAGTACATTTTTTCTGGGAGCCAAAATTTATTATAAAATTCCAGAAAGTTTAAAAGAAACACAATGTATTCACATTTTCAAAAATAATTTAAAAAAGCTGTTATTTGATAAGGCATATTATTCAATAAATGAATTTATTAATGACAAGACATTATAATAAATAAAAATTGTAATATATAATCATGTAACATATTATGCTTAATTTTGACATTGTTATAGACCTATTGCTATTTCTTGACTTTATTTTTGTTATTTTTTTTTTATTTACTAATAATATTGCATTAATGACATTGTAACAAATTTAGAATTTAAGAAATTATTATTATGATGTTTTTGTTCTATGTTTACATTTAATATATTTGCACACCTTACGGTAAAAATGTGGCGTTCTGCTTAAAATTAGTGAAACATCTTTGTATACCTACCCATATTTATGCAAATAAACAATTTGATTTTGATTTTTGATTTTGAAAACACTTCTATAAAACCACAACGCCGTTGAAGTACGTTAAATAACTGTTAATAAACTAAAAGTCGTATCCACTTGAATAGATGACTCTATTTTGCTACTTGGGTACATTCCGGGGTCTGACGAGAACATCATGGTAGTTTCTCCTAGTGCAGAAATTTTTTCAGGGTTGTTTGGACTCACCACAAAAGTATCAAGTGGGTTCAGCCAGTGCGACTCGGATGTGAAAGCGTGGCCGACTATAACCCATAACATGGCCAGCGCTCGTACTCCGTCTACACAATCCAAGGTGCCAGGACCTGATGAAAAGTTCATGAGACGCTTTCCATTGGTATAAATTGAGAACATTCGTCCGTAGGGGCTTGCGGTTTTTGGATCTGGAAGATTATAAACACAGGATTAATAAATGGTGTGCAAAACAGCTTATCCGAGTGATGTTTTAGTAAGTGATAACTATGATTTTATAAGAACTCCTAGTCTGGGCAGCTAGATTGCGCCATTGCAGTCAGCAGTAATAGAAAAAAAAAACTTGTCACCACAATGTTTCAACCAAAACAGAGCATCTTTGGGTACAATATAGTAGTTGAAAAATCGACTCCATGAAGAATACAGTAGCCTAGTCTTCTTTTTGGTGTCGATGTTTAAGTCCTAATGGGTTGCATAGCCCAGAGATATTTATTGTCTATTCAGTTGAAAATATCCGTGAGCGACGTCCACCTATAACCATCAGGGCCCTATTTCATAAAGCGTCAAATCCTATTAGAACTACAAATGTCATTCGAATACACTAAACCTGCGTTTCATATAACAAAAAAGCACGACATTTCGATAGATTGACGGACATTTGTCGGTTCGATTGACATTTGTCAGTGAACTATAGTGTTATGAAATAGGGCCCTGGCCGTTTTGCTTGTTTACTAATCAATGTCATAATTATCAATATCATACAAAATTTGCACCTTATGTTGCATTGTTCATAATCGAACTAATTTCAAAGGAACAATGCTTCAGAAACAAGTGGTACAAGCAATGATGTTATATATAATTGGTAAAATCTCATTGGGTACAAGAACATCATCAAATTAAGAGAAAAGACACAACAGCTCTGCCCAAAAATAACCTTTTTTAATATAAAAATACCATACATAAACCCTGTACACTTCTCTTTTGGGCAGTCGTGTAAATAACAAATAAATATGAAACAGTAAAAAATATTATCTGACCTTTTCTCAGAAGGAAGATATGATGTAGATCGTAACACGTGCTGATTAAAGTACATATTCCCAGAACTGAGAATACAACCCTGAAACATAAAGATAACAAACATTAACCCACGCATGTCCTGTTAGGCATATATCTAGCTACTTCCTTATGGAAAGCAAATACTTAATTTCCTTCCTCGTTTCACTGATTACCTTTCGTCGTGTCGATGGTCCTATAAACCTATCAAGCGCTATATAACATACGAGTATAACTTACACAGCAGCGGTGTCAGCAGGGGCCCAAGGCTTATCATACGGCAGGCGGCAGAAGTCGTCCTGGTATTGAAAACCAAGTGCCGATACGTTGAACAGAAGGGAGGTTACGGCTTGCTCGGTGGAGCACGGCTTTGGGATGCAGACGGCTAAGCGGAACGTCATCGAGGAAAGAGGACTGCCTGGCAGTAACCTGAAAAGGTGACTTGTTTTGTGGGTAAGGTGCTTTGCATATTAGCACTGTCATTAAACTTAGTTACGTCATAAATCTATGACACCTTGCTTAACATTTCTGTCATTAAATTACTAGTTTTGCCGCCCGCGACTTCGTACGCGTGGACTACAGTTTATCGCGATAAAAAGCATCCTATTTTCTTCTAGGATATTTAAAACAAATGCAAAAGAAGGTATAGCACCGATGCGGTTGATGTTTTTTGACAAAGAGAATATAAAGTTTTTGACTGGATTGTTACTTAGTTTCTATGGCAACCACAGACCATTATGTGATGACAACCGTTCTTTACAGTGAGTAATCAACATTTTCCAGTTTTCTCGTCTAAACTTTCAATTTTCTGAAATAACAAGTATCCTATGTTTTATTCCAGGATATAAGCTGAAAAAACGTCCATTCTAAATTTATGCTATCTCCTTTCTAAATTTCATCAAAATCCGTCCAGCCGTTATCTCGTGAAAGCTCCCCAAACAAACAAACAGACAACTTTTCACTTTTATGTATTGGTATGGATTATATAGTAAATTTTTCAGTCAAGTATTTTGTTTAAATTTCTCTTTTGTTTATCTACTTATTATACTAACTAATTATTTTGAAACTATTATAGCGTAACTCCATCTAGACTACAGTCACAGTACATAATATAAAGTCCTTATATGTACTGTGCTACAGTCTACATGGACTTACGTTACAAAATCCATGACAATGTTTTTCAAAGTTTTCTTTAGATTAACCGCAAGAAAGTACCCAAACTCATGATTAGTACCCCGATTTCATGATTCTCTTCTACATAGAAGAACCGGACATCAGCGTCGGTGGAATACCTACTTGGAAGATGCCTGCAGTGGATTGGCGTAGGCTGATTATGATTAGATACAGTGTATGACTTTGTAGTTACATACCTCTCATCAGACATTCCGACCATCGCACGAACCCCTGTTTCCAACACCTTCAGTTCTTCCAACTTCAATACCGTCTCGTTTCTCATCACCAAGGACCGAGGATTAAACTCCACCCATTCCGGCAGTTCTGGTAGATTCGTGAATTCGAAACTTTGAGACAGAGGGACTCGAATCATGCAGTACTTCCCTTGCAGAACTGATTCTGGTAAATCTTGGTTTATGTCGAGGCATTGGTGATAGTTCCCTAAATCTAATGTGTTCCCTATTAGTATGCCTCTGGGTGTCCTTATGCCAGCGTCTAGGACTGAAATAAAGAATACCTCGTCTATTGTGTTTCATATTAGGTTTAGGCTTTCGGTTCAGCGAAATTAATTAAACACCTTTGCAATTCAAATAAATTCCAGGTTATATTCCAGGTGAAATGACGAAAGGCGGCCAGAAGAGAATGGATGAGGGAAGCTGTTGACCGAGCTGAATGGTGTGCATTAGGAGAGGCCTACGTCCAGCAGTGGACAGATATAGGCTGATGATGATGATGACGTATATTCTATGCAAGCATGTTCGTCATCACTTATCATCAGGTGAGACTTGCCGAAAAGGCTTGCCTGTACCGATAAATACAGTTCTGGTGATGAACTTATAGCTCAATGGCCTACTGTCCAAACGGAGCCCAACTGTTAGAATTAATAGCAAAGCTTTGATTCTATATATATATATATATAGTTTTTTAATCTTTATGAAACAAAATCGACTTTGTTGCTGGAATTAAGTTTTGCAGTCATACAACATTTTGAGCATACATTATTTGCCTAATGCTTATTTTAGGCTTAAGGGCTTCTATTAGATGCGGATAGAAATTCGCTGAACCTTTTTTTAAGGCATTTATCCATTAGATCATTTTTTAAGCTTTTAACTGTGCCTGTTTTCTCTAACAACTAACTTCTACAAAATTAATACGAACTACCTATACATGAAAAAGTCAGGCGATCCATATGCCATTACAACGTTATCGGTAGTCCAAGTGCTCCAGCCCACTCCCATTTGGCAGCGTACCCAACATACCCAACATACTGGCGGCATTGCCTCGCCGAATTGCAATGCTATTTCGATGAGCCCAATAAGTAGCAGCATTTTGGACATGCGTCGCAGCAATCAGGCCTCAGATAGATTTTTGCAAATACGATAATTTTTGGTCCCCACAGTCCCAAAAAAGTCTCAAAACCAAACGGCTCAAATAATATGTAACCACTACTTACATATCTACTGTGCCACTACCGAGGTTAGCACTTTCGCCGCTTGTCCATTAGCAAGAATGTCATATATAACTACACTGCACCTATACCACTAAAATATGTAGATAGATATTGCGTTACCGTCAACAAAGACCTTAAAAACAGCACTATCGACGTCCTTATCAATAGGCGGCAATCTCTTCCAGGCAACCTTAGGTTAGATAGCGAAAACATAAGCACTAATAAATGGTAGTGTGCATGATTATATGAATTTACTTATTATTTATATTTAGAACTAGTTTTCCCGACCGCAACTACGTACTACTACTGTTTATCGCGCAAAAAAACATCCTATTTTCTTCATGAATATTAAAAACCAATGCAAAAGTAGGCACCCAATGCTCTTGATGTTTTTTGACAGACTTTTTATTTCGTTTCCATGGCAACTAGAGACTATTCTGTGATGGCAACCGTTCCTCAATAAGATCAACATATTCAAGTTTTCCCACAGAAACTTTCAATTTTCCGGGATAAAAAGTATCCTATGTTTTATTATAGGGTATACGCTGTCTACGTTCTAAATTTCATTAAAATCCGTCCAGCCGTTATCGCGTGAAAGCTTCCCAAACAAACAAACAAACAAACAGACAACGTTTCACTTTTATATATTGGTATGGATACAATAAAACATTACATACTTAAATAACAAAACCGGCCAAGTGTGAGTCGGACTCGCGCATCGAGAATTCCTATTGTAGGTATGTAAATAGTTCGTCCATCACGGGAATCAAGTCACGTAGTTGTTATATTTGTGATATATTTACAAAAATACGTTTTCAGATTCTTCCCCTTTACTTGTACTATAAAACATTGCTTCTTGCCAAATTTCATGATTCTAGGTCAACGGGAAGTACCCTATAGGTTTTGATTTCCTTGCGGCCGTTTATGCCGCATATTTTGTATGCGGCATAAACGGCCGTATCCTTTGATTGCGTTTACTTGAAGTTTATTTTCTTCACAGCTCCAACGGATTGCAGACCTGAGTATTTGATATTAAGACCAGGCTCCACTTTTTAAGGGACTTTTCCATAGATATGCTGATATACCACAAACCTGATAAATGTGAAAAATAACATATATATATTTCTGAGATCTTTATCTCTCTGTGATTAAGACAAAAAAGTGATTAACAGAATTTCATTCGATACATTTTTTTATCAATAATTACGTTATTTTCATTTTTCTACTCAATGGCTTAAGTTTTATCTCTATAATTAATCTCACAGCAAGAAAATATAGTTTATTATCTCCTGTTTAGACAATATTTACCTTACTAAATAATTAGCCTGCCAATAAAATAAATAACTTTTGAGACTTACGTCATTTACTTCCGAGCTAAATTGTATGTTCAAACAGCGAGATGTTCAACCTTGTTACGCAGGTACTTCAGTAGTTATTGCGGGTGGTGGGTGGCAGAATGTAAGGGAGGTCGCAGGGGAGTGAGCAGTGGGAAAATGTAACCTTGGAGCCTGGCCTTAATTTCAACTTGATACCTCCTCGACACTTTCCTGAGAAAAAGGGTCTTAACAGACATACAGAAAGACAGACAACGAAGTGATCCTATTAGGGTTCCTTTTTTGCTTTTGAGGTACGGAACCCTAATAAACAATAATAAAAATAAAAATACGTAATTAATATTATTACTTGTTCTTTTAGATATACTTACATCGTAAACGCAGAAAGGAGTCTCTCGCTACAAACCTTACTTGCTCATCACAGAGCTCGGGATCTAAGACCTCCTCGTATAGTACATTATTCAGGGCATCGTTAGGAGTCTCCCACACAAGATTTCCACTTGCAGTTCCTATCAGTAATGCACTGACTGTGATTAGTACTAAACACTTGGGAACACTCATCTTTTGTATAAACATATTGTCTTTACTAAGAATTTTATTTGGAATGCTTTTTATGGTTATATTAATTACTACGATTAAATTTTTACTGTTCGTGTACAATAATTGTCATGTATTTACGAGGTTAAACTTATTTTAATTCAATTGTAACCTTTTATCTCATAAACTTCCGAAATGCAGTACAGCCGGTTGATATCTGGTAGGAAATGTATTTAAATACCTAATTAGTAGATATCTTATCAATATCGGGCGACGTTTTAATTAATTTTGTTATGATCGATGTTTCTTGATTTCAGTCCACTTTGTTATTACATTATTATGTACATGTGTATGATTATAAAGTATGAAAAGAAAAATATCTCACATAATTATGTACCTACCTACTTATTCACAAGTACTTTTTTTTAAAGAAAATGTATCTTCTAAAAGACTAATAAGAATAATTCTTTTAAAAAGACAAAGTTAGGTTTTAACTATTCGTCTGATGTCTAATGATAAATCAGCAAATTTATTTTTTTACATGAATCAGAAGAATAAGTCCTGGTCCTGGAATAAGAATAAGCCATGTCAGATACCCTAGAGCGGCCTGACAAACTCTGAAACCAGAGGCCAGATCTACCTAAGCTCATACGACAAGCAAGCAAGTACTCGTACGAAGCTAAAATTAGATGCTTATTAGCAGCACCGGCTTTTAGAGGCCCGGCCGGCCGCCCAGGGCGCCGTACGCCCAGTTTAATTTCACCACTTATTTCAAATACCTATATCTATCAATCTAAAACTAATAATAAATTCAGCGTAATAACTTTTATGAGCTTTCTCGTTCAGAAAATCGTGAAAGAAAAATGAAAGAGACAGCGCGGCTCCTGACCCTCCTGGGCTTATTTCAACCAGATGTTTTTTAGTTCCATTTATTATTTTCATATTTTTTGTAATCATGTTTATTTGTTTCACTGATAGAAATATCTCAAATTTTCCGCGCTCGCTTCGCTCGTACCTTTTTAATAATGTTGTGATTTTATGCAACAGAAGGAAGGGAGGAGGATTTATTATTTTATATATACTTTTTTTTCACATAATTACATTCTCAAAGCGAGTGATCGTGCAGAAATCGGTTTTTGTACCGTGTTTTGGTCTACCGCTCGTTGAGAAAAAAAAATGCTCCAAATGTTCACGCTCGCAACGCTTTCACTGTCATCATGACACTAAAACACTGAACTGGACTTCTAAAGGCACTGTACTGCCTGTTAAATGATGGAAAAGGTGGATCTTGTTTTCCTTTAGTTTTTTACAATTACTTCAAGATATAATTTGAAATTATCATGCCTTGTTATTAGTGGCTGCTTTCATTGTTATATATTTTAATGGATCCATTGTATTTTTTACTTTTTTGTTATTTTGCGCTCGCTTTGCTCGCGCCTCTTAATATTATCTATTTTCACACGCAGAGGAATTCCATGAATGTCTAATTTACCGAAATTTTTAACGCTCGTTGCGCTCGCGTCTTTTAAATGTTATATTCAGTTTCCTCCTTCTTATCATGTATCGGAAATAAATCAAATTTTGCGCTCGCTTTGCTCGCGCCTTCTTTACAAGTTTTCAACCTTCTACACTAATAAAAGTATAACTAGCTCAACATTTTCACTACTCTCGCGCCTTCTTGGTAATATTGCATGTTTCGCAATCATGGAAGATCGATCATAAAAACGAACAAAATCAATAACTACAATTATAAAAGTGTACGTGTGTAGCTCAAAGTTTTCATATCAAAAAGGGGCGCTGAAATATTTCTCGCCCAGGGCTCACAGATTCCTAAAACCAACCCTCTCTGAATCTACTCTCAAACCCAAGTCGTTGGTGCTAGAGGAAGGCGTTCCTGCAATAACTGACCTTGCCTTTAAATTTTTCAAGTAGTTTTTGATCCTACCTACCGAAGATAGGAATCACTGTAATCCATACCAATATATAAAAGTGAAACGTTGTCTGTTTGTTTGTTTGTTTGGAGAGCTTTCACGTGATAACCGCTGGACGGATTTTGATGAAATTTGGAATGGAGATAGCTTATACCCTAGAATAAAACATAGGATACTTTTATCCCGGAAAATCCCACGAATTCCGTGGAAGTTTCTACGGGAAAACTGTAACATGTTGAATATGCGCTGTAAGGAACAGTTGTCATGGAAACGAAATAACAAGTCTGTCAAAAATCATCAAGAGCTTTGGTGCCACAGAGTAAGTACTTGATGCTATACCAACAACAAGCCACAGAGGCCATAACCAAGAAGTCTACTTTTGCATTGGTTTTTAATATCCTAGAAGAACGTAGGTTGCTTTTTCCGCGATAAACTGTAGTCCGCGTGGAAAAAGTCACGGGTGGGTAAGCTAGTAACCTAATAAAAAAACTTAAAAGAAAATATAACATGGATAAACTTAATAAATGTTCAAGGATAGTAAAATTTTATGGAAAACTATTAATAACAAATATACTCGTACAACTACTTAACACGAAGGCTTCACCTAAGTAACCAGCAAATTTTTCAAATTCCTTTTTCTCTAATATAAGAAAATCTCTGGCTGAAAGTATTTCTCTACAAAACATAAGTATGACAGTTTACTCTACCTCAAACTCCCAGTCAAGTCCCATCTTTTGTTCTCTTGGAAACAGATCCCACAGAACTTCATAATATCATAATAAATCTCAAATCTGAAAGTGCGCCTGGATGGGATAACATACCTACTAAGTTTTTAAAACTATCTATGCGTATTGTAATTCCAGTTTTATTTCATCTGGTAAACCTGTGTTTTACTAAAGGGGTATTCCAACAGATCGATTGTAACACCAGTTTATAAGAATGGAGAGAGAGACGACATTAATAATTACAGACCTATATCCGAGTTGACATCTGTCTCGAAAATAATTGAATAACTAATTAATAACCGACTTTTACTATTTTTAAATAATTTTAACATTCTATCAAACTCGCCGTACGGTTTTAGACAAGGACTTTCTACTGAAGACGCTGTTGCAGCAATTAGTAACCTTATTGTGAAATAAGTCGATTGTGAAAAGAAATGCCTGGCTGCATTCCTTGACCTCAAGAAAGCTTTTGATACAGTGTCCATAGAAATTCTTATCAATAAGCTGGAAAATGTTGGAGTACGAGGAAAGCCGCTAGCCCTTCTGACAGACTACTTATGTGAACGAAAACAAAGTGTTAAAATTTGTGAATTTATTAGTGATGACGAAACTATTAGCTATGGTGTACCTCAGGGGAGCGTACTTGATCCAACTCTATTCTTGGTTTACATTAATGATCTTTGTAACCTCAAAGTAAACAATGAAAATATTTTCTCTTATACAGATGATACTGCTATCGTCTTTACTGGAACATCCTGGAATGAAGTTAAAAAAGGAACCGAAGAGAGACTCTCTGATATATCTTAATGGCTTAAACTAAATTTACTAACCCTAAATGTCTCTAAAACTAACTTTATGACTTTTACTAAATACAATCTCAAACAGCCAACCAAATCTCGATTATAGCTTAAAAATACACAAATATAACTTCATTGACGCTTCCAGTGATTGTGCTAACATAAATAAAGTAGCAACCACAAAATACCTAGGAATCATGATTGATCAGCGTCTGTCCTGGCATGCACATATCGAACCTCTGATGAACAGGATTCGTAAATTAATGTGGATTTTTTAAATGTTACGTCATGAACCAAAAAAAAACTACATTTCTTTAACACAATCAATTCAAAATTATGGTATACCAGTATGGGGAGGAGCTACTAAGACAAAGTTCTTGGAACTCGAAAGAGCACAGAGGTCTTTATTAAAAGTGATGTATTTTAAGCCTTACCAATACTCTACAGATATGCTCGAGATTCAGGACTACTATCAGTCAGAAAACTTTACATCAAAAGTGTTATTTTGAAAGTGCATAAATCTCTTGAGTTCAACCCCGGAAAAGTCAATAAGCAAAAAAGATGAGTGGCTACTAGAATTATTGCTCGATCTCAGTTTCCATCGCGATAGTATCCCTCGCAATCTACCTACCTTTACAATTCTATAAATAAAACTTTGAGTATCTACCCTAAGTATAATTATAAATACAAAAAAATCCTTAATGAATGGCTATTGTCACAAAGCTACGAAAAAACTGAAAAACTTCTGGAAATTGTTTCGTAACATAGACAAACTTCACACACTTATCTACTCACACCTGGGTGCTCCAGAAATACTCATGTTTTTTGTGAGATCTGTGATATTTGTATGAGATAAGGAGCACCCATACACTACACACATACACAAACAATGCTGTAAACATTTGTAAATCCCTAACTGTAACTTATCACAGACATAAATAATTATACCTAATCCTACATTAATTTAACTTACAGTATCTTATTTTACCTAATTATTATTTTCTTTAATTTCTTAATTTTTAAAATATAATTAATTTCTATTTTTGTTTTTGTACTCAAACAAGATAGTATTATTTTTTACTACGTAAGAGCGAGATCCTCTACACAGGTATCTCCATACTTAAAAGAGGATCTCAAACCATGAAATGTATCTTAGATTAAGTTTACCGAAATAAATATTTGTATTTTATTTGTATTTGTATTTTGATCAACATAATTTTAAATCTTAAAAAAATAAATACCGCACATCTCTAACTGAGCAACATACTTACACATTATAATATGATTTGTTGTTACTGTCAACATCTGCGCATAACATTAGAAAATTATTAAAACAAAAATAATGACAGAAACCAGATTGACTTTACCAATTACTTAGATATAGATTTTAGTGACATACAATTTTGTTTTTGTTTTGCAGTAGACGCTACTTATTTTATTAATATATTAAAGTGATGATGATAGCTAAATTTCAAAATGCTGTTATTTTTCTGTTGCACTAAACAAGACTTTAAATGCTTACGTAACAAAAATAGGAACTGTCTGTAGTCAGTGGCCCACTAGTGATTTTTATCGTCAATTTGGCCCAACTGTTCAGCAAAAAGGTTCAGCAGCCTTGGTTTAGGTAATACTAAACAACCTACGTTACTTATTATATTTATTATATTTCGATAATATCAGAAAAATTATTAGGTATCTATCTATACATATAATAAAGAAATGAATACGAAAAAGTCCGTACAAAAAATCGAAAAAGTTTTTTTTAAATCTAGTCTGTTTGAATGTATGTTTGTCTGTATGTTTGTTCGCATATCACATAAAAACTACTGGACCTACTGCAACCGATTGTGATGCGGTTTTCACTATTGGACAGCTTCATGGTTGACTTAAAAAAAAACGGGTGGTGCTGTGTCAGGGCGCACAGCCATTTGTTTGTCGTGAAACGTCTACGCTAGGTACAAACCGAGAGTTATAACGAATCGAATCACCCCACCTTTACTTACACATCTCCACCAATCCCCAACTACCCCTATACCTATCCATCTCCATAAATTCTATCCTCTTAGAAAGTTACGTTTTAACTCTTCCGTATTTCTGGTCTTCTGGTATTAATGCAGAGAAAAATTGTTAACATCTGTCAAATGAAATTAAGATCTCGATGAGATCTATACTTTATGTAAAGAAACGACTAGTATAGGATCAATAGTTTCAGTAGCCCTCTTAAATTTGACAGCTGTCATCCAAAACGAAGATATCGATGAGGTCAATCACTTCTGTAAAGAAACCACTAGTCTAGGATCAATTGTTTCAATTGTTCCTTTTCAGTTTGACGGCTGTCATCCAAAACGAAGATATCGTTGAGATCTATCATTTCTGTAACGAAACTACTAGTCTAGGATTAATAGTTTCCGAATAATAGCCGTTTTAAATTTGACAGCTGTCATCCGACTTCACACTATAAAAAAAAAGAATCTGACGTAGATAGAATTCCGTATCCGCTCTTTCCCCACCAACTGTCACTTTGACACCAGTCACTTTATATTTGGAGAGTGTGTTTATAAGAGTTGACAACGTACACGAAACGATGAAACAAAAAAAACATTTCAATGTGTTTATAAGAGGTGACACAAAAAATGAAACAAAAAAAAACATTTCAATGTGTTTATAAGAGGTGACAACGTACACGAAAAGATGAAACAAAAAAAAACATTTCAAGGGATTTAAAAAGTGGGTCAAAGTTTTAACAAAATACCTCTATTTTGTTTCAGAAACTTTCGAATATAATAGGTCAGGTTTTCTTCAAAAATAACATTTTTTTCCAATTTTTTAAGACAAACTGGTCAGTTATTTTCAAAAATATTGAAAATTTCTGAATCACGTGTAAGTTTATTTTATTTCAGGAACTTACATTCAAAATTTCGACAGTCTAATGTCAACAATGTCTTCAAAATAGAGGTATTTTGTTAAAACTTTGATGTCCTTTTTAAACCCTTTGAAATGCTTCTTTTTTATTAATTCAACTTTTCCTGTGCATTGTTAAATCTGTATAAACACACTCTCCAAATATAAAGTGTCGACATTCAGCGGTTATGAATATACGAGTACGTTGTTCCGGCATTGGATTACTTTTAGTAAAGACTAGCAGTGCCCGCGGCGTTGCTCGCGTGGTAGTTTTTTCTGGGATATAAGGATCCTATGAGTTATTCCAGCACCAAAAGTACCAATATAGGTACCTACCTGTTTAACAACCTTCAGTGGCGATCCGACATGGTCGTGATAGGTTAGAAGACTTAGGCGGGTGCTCGCTACGCTTCACTATTTTTTTAACGAGCATCCGCCTGGGTCTTCTAACCTATCACGACCATGGCGGCAAACGCCCCCGAAGGTGGAAAATTTGTTTTTTTCGTAAGGACCTCATAATTAAGCAATACAAATCAAAACATCTTCTACACCACCATTTGTAGGGCAAAGCTTCATATTTTCCCCCAATGACTGGCCTAGCACTATATAATGTTGTATTTTCTATCTATACTAAAGAGACATGAACAACAGGAATGACTGTTACATAGTAACCCATTGCTATACAAACTAACGTGAGCGTGATTCATTATTTAAATATATATTCCGACTGTCACTCACGAGTAGAGGTCTCGATCCCGGAATCCCGAAAACAGGGATCCCGGGATTCCAACCGCTTTTGGACCCTGAAATTTTCGGGATTAAGTTTTTCTAATCCCAAGATTTTCGAGACATAGTTAAACAATATATACAAATTAGGCTTGGTGAAGTGAAACGATCAGTGCGTTTTACCCGTCAATATGCCAGCCATCTCGTTTTGTCTAACAATTTGTCACTGATATTAGCCATCTTGTTTTGCCAGCTGATTTTATGCATAGGCATATGAAAATTAAGAAACAGGCTATTCCCCAATAATACAAGATCTAATTCCCCAATTAAAATTAAAACGTTCCTTGTAGATTAGTTTTCTTTACACTTAAAAGAAATGTGTCTGATTAATATTTATTTTTAAATACTTTTTAATATGAAACTTACTACTTACTTACCAAGTTTTTACATGAAAGTCATGTATAACGATTGCCTAGGCCGTAATAAATAAATAAAATAAAAAATAAATTAGTCATGTGTCTGTGATTTAGTCGATGTTAAGAAATATTTTTGTAAATTTTCAATTTTTATTTTCATAGTTTGTTACATAAAAGTTTTCTCAATTGACGTAAGTTTAATGAGATCTCACTGATTTTTTAAGAAGAATAACCTGTTAGTCTCTATGTTAATAGAGCCTGTGATTTTAAGTCTAGTTCGTCTGACTCTAAGTCTCATTAGTTAACGAGTGATTAGATTAGCTAGGTGTATTGTTGTTTACCGTAAAATACTTTTTATTTGTTGAGATCTGATTTCTGTAAGATTTTTCTATTTTTTATTTGTTACCCTCAATACCGGAATAATCCCGGGATTACCTAAGTATAATGCCAAAATCCCGGGAATAGAAATATAGGCCAGGTTCGAATTCTCTGCTCACGTTATTTCGTCAAACATTTCAACCGGTGTTCGAAATAACTCGTGAGTGACAATCGGAATAGATCTCTAATCGTAACATACGTCGCTAATCACGCAATAAGTTTATTTTAAAGAGTTTAATCCTTGTTAAGAATTTAATAAGTCTCAGTAAGTCGGCAGTAACACATTTTCTCAGGTCTAAAGTAATAAATATAAAGTGTTAACTAAACATAATTTAATATAAAAAAAACTCTTATCTTAAACACAGAATAAATAATAGTACTGCTCTTAACAGAAACATTCAAACCCTTCCAAACTCTTAGTAATTAACGTCATTAACTTTTATCTTTTGAGTTATTGATATGAATTGGATCAAAAGTTACGTCTACAGCAGTTATAACTCCCCGGTCACTTTTACTATTATTTTCAACATTATCTGTCATATTCGAGTTATTGCCGTTATCTTTTATACTATTATTAATATTATATTCTAAATCATCAACAATTACTTTTATATCTGCATCGTTTGTGTTATTTTTAATAATAATATGTCCATTTCCACAGTCGCTTTCATTGTTTTTTACATTGTTGTCTTTGGGCTTAATGTCTTTCTCAGCTTCGATTTCTTGATAATCTGTTTTTTTGGTGTCTATTATAGGTCGTACTGTTTTTTTTGAATCTGTAAAAGAAGTAGTCATTAAACTGTGGGATAGGAGTAATATAGTTATTCTATGGTAAGAGTTAATGATTTTATGATATGATAGATATACTATTTGTCTGGACACAAGATTCGGAAACTTTAACAGTGTGTGTTAAACACTTAAATGTATCGAAGAAAAAAAAAAAGAGAGGGTGTAAACCCACCTCTATTAATGGCAGCTCTTTTACATTTTCATGTGTACAAATTATTTGATTGTCTTTAATTATTAATATCTTCGGAATTAAAGGCTTTTTTCATCATAATAGTAGCGTTTAAAACAGCGTAGTAACGTTTAATTTTTTTAAAAGTGAACATATTTTGTTAGATAAAAATATCATTATTTTAAAAATATTTATCTTCACTCTTATCGTCAAATCCGGATTATGAATTAAAAAATTGTGGCATAATGACATACTTTACGCACGGACGTCTCTAATAAGAAAAAAAAGGTAGTTTATGAAACGGTTGCATAATAAACTTTATCTACACATGCAATATGAACTTACATTTAATGAAATTTATAATTTATTTTTTATAATGATAAATTTCATTAAATGTAAGTTTCTATTGCAGGAGTGTAGATAAAGTA
Organism: Alsophila aescularia; assembly: GCA_946251855.1. Lineage (NCBI taxonomy): Eukaryota > Metazoa > Arthropoda > Insecta > Lepidoptera > Geometridae > Alsophila > Alsophila aescularia. The sequence continues at coordinate 43,967,870 of OX276383.1, read as the reverse complement.
GTGTATGAAACGGCACATAACTAGGTATTAAAACACTCGAGTGATACTATTACTCACTCTCGTGTTTTAATAACCCTCGTTATGCAACCATTTCATAAACTACTAATACACAACATGTAATGAAAATACAAATAATGTATAGATAGCCAAAAATTTGGTATTAATTTCAATTATTCTACTCTACTGCAAAAATTTAACTGTGAATACAAAATAATGTGCTTAAATAATAGACGATGATATGTAAAAAAAAAAACATCCAATCCAAATGATACTCAATTTAAAGAACTCAGAATGTTAGTTAACCATATATTTTTTGTCATGATGTGGGAATATTTTTAATAGAAAGTTAGTATTATCTGAAACAATATTATTTTCACTCTTTAAAGAGACTGTTTTCATGTTGGGAAAACCTCTACTTCCGTAGATATTATTCAAGTCAATATCAAATATTTTTTACACTTGAAAGTACAACAATAGCTGGCAGTAATAGTATATGGGGTTGCAAATAATCATCCCCCCCCCTCCCTCCCCCCTCCCCTGCCCCTCCTCATGCATAAAACATCGCGCGCGCGGTTTTTGTACTGAGTTTTGGTTGCTACAGCGACCTCGGTGTATAATATCGAGCATCGACAATAATTCAAGATAAAATATATATTTAGGCACTAATATAAATGATAATAATTATAATATTTTTAGGTAGGCAGGTACGCTGCATTTGCTAAGCTTGCGCGTTCTCTCGCGCAAAGGAAGAATTTAAACTATCGTAAATGTATATTGACTTACTTCCGTCTAACATCATTTTAGACAGCGTAGAGAAGGGGGCGTCGATCAGCAAAGTGGCAAAGTAAGCTACCACTACGGACAGGGTCATGTGTGCCAGGAACTTAAACGTCTGAAACATAACAGCACACACAATAGTAAAGTACCAAAACCACAGAATAATTAATAGTACTCCAAAACCTTGGCACCCCCACCCAAATATTAGCATGTCACATAACACCATATATTATAATAAGAATTTGAAGGCATGTTTAGTGGATTTTAAAAAAATAAATTGGGATAATTTACTTTCATTGTTTACACTTGACCTACATAATATGGCTTATAAGTCTTTTCGACGAAGCCAACATATGAGGGGAGTGCCAGCGTTAAGGAATCTTCTCCTACATTTATACTTAAAAATTGACTCAAAATGCAGGTAGTATAGTTAGAATCTCCAATTCTTCCCTACTTATTCACTCAGGTCTTTCACCTGATGGTAAGCGTCACCGTCACCCCTGCCCATACCAATTACAGTGCCACCCTTGTGCGGCACTGCAATGCGCTCATCAAGCTGAGGCATTGGTTTTTAACTGACTACAGACAAGAAAGGTTATGAATTTAGCAACGTATGTAATATGTAAGTATGTATGTTTGTATAGTTCGTCTGTCTCCTCACAGTGAGGCCTAAACTATTTGCTTAATCGATTTCAACTTAAAAGGTATCGTTGAAATCGTCTCGATTGCTTGTGTGACCTCTTAAAAAGGCAATTTAAAAAAAATGGCGTCCATCACCGAAGTGGGAATAGATCGATCCCTCAGATGAAGTCGTGGTCAAACGATGCAATCGTTTGACCACGACCTAGTCAGTAATAAAACAAGGGATAAGTTCAAAAACTAAAACTCGACTACGGTCTTACGGCCGGTCTCAATAATCTATCTATCTTTTACTAGAAGTTGAAATGGCCACCGATGTTTTCTATCGGCGAATTTTTCAGTCTAAACAAAGATAGATAGAATTATTTATCCATAACAGTGATCTATCTTTTGCAGGACCTATCGCTTACCATAGTTAAATGTATAGAAAAAAATATGTATGTTTCTATACAAAAAAAAACTTGTCCATGGCGTCCATGGTACTCGATAAAGTTATGGACTAAAAAAACTTTTCCATGGCGTCCATGGTACTCCATAAAGTTATACTCCATAAAAATATCAATCGTCGGATTCCGTCATGGCGGGTATCAAATTCAATAGCTTTAATTTTTTCATTTTTCTTCCCAACTACGGCGAAGCAGTGAAGGGTAAAGTGTCTGTTATGTATGTATGTATGTATGTATGTATGTATGTATGTATGTATGTATGTATGTATGTATGTACGTAAGTATGTATGTATTTGTGTTTGTATTTGGTTTAATGTTGCACCATGTTGTCGGGGTTTATATAAATGTTTAATTTCATGTCGTCTTGCTGCAAAATAATTATTATACATTTGTATATAAAATTTGTATATTTTATAATAATTGTTTTTATTTCTTATCTTTTCATTTATTTTTTGGATGTTTATTAAATGTATTTTATTTCTTTCTTTCTTTTTAATACAACCGAATACTTCTTTTTTATAATACGACACAATGCATTGTTTGACGTTTACCAGATAAGTAATTAAGTTTTTTGTTCACACTTTTGTGTTATAAAATTTTCCAATCCAAAAATATTAAAAAGTCAGAACATAATATAAAAAACTTTGTGAACAATAAAACATACTTACAGGAAGTTACAAGACTGGAGTGAGCTATTTTTAAGAATAACTCATTTATCGATTTTTAGTTATCTGAATATAAAAAACAGATTCTGAGAGTTCACTTGTGTAATTTATTCGAGCGTTAACTCGGCGATCCCCGATACTACAATAACGGAATCAGAATAAAAAAATAACGGCCCCATACCAATGGGCATATTACATTGTCAATAAAAATTTAAGTACCTACCTATATAATATGTACAATCTTTCACTATCACTGTCATCGCTGAACAAATCCAGAATCACTTTAAAAACAGACAAATATTGATATATCCTTCGATTTGCTTTTATTATCATTCAAAATCGAGCTATAGGTTAAAACTGTGATAGATCTATCAACAGTAAGCTGCCAAAGTGTTATTAAAGTAGAAAGCTAAAATGTTAGCGTGACGGGCGCGCCGCAACCTCTATGTACCTCAATGATGCCAGGTGCACTGTAATTACAGTGGATTCACTGTAATTTTACTGCGTTTACTGTACACTGAATTACAAATATCATCATCGTGTCAGCCTTTAGAAGTCCACTGCTGAACATAGGCCTCCCCCAAAGAGCGCCATGACGAGCGATCCTGTGCCACCTCCATCCACCGACTTCCTGCGATGGCTAGAATGTCGTCGGTCCATCGTGTGGTCCATTACAAATATACAGTGTATGAAAAACACTGTAATTCATTTGTATGTTAAAAAACTAAATATCTATCTGTGTAAAACGAAACCACGGTAATATTATCTATACAGTATTCTATCATCATACAAGCTGCCGGAAAGTGAGTTATACCTACGCGCCTCGTGTCGGTACCCACTCGGTACACGGCCAGTCGCGAATGCGCCGCAGCTCGGTGTGGCTCGGTAATGTCGTGGCCGCAGTGACGAACGAACGGTGTGTTTTTATCTTACTAGAACTAGAGCGTTTCGTCACGGTAATGTTATCTATCAGTATTGTGACTCGGCTCTGTCCTTGAAATAACTACCTACAGCCACGTGGTACGTAAACACGCGATAGGGCTGCCCGCCTGCAGTATTTTAAATTCATCTACCTACTAGAATTTCTTTCTAGTTTTGTGATTGTATATTTTAATATGTAAAAAAGAAAGAAATTCGTTGTGAATGAAATAGGAAGTGTTCAATAAAAATACATGGGTGTTTTTTTAATTAGTAGATTAAATAAAAAATACACCCTTATAAATTTGATACAGAAAAGTATTTGCGCCTCGACTGAGACGTACGAAAATCTTTATTGTTAAATTTAATAGTATAAGAAATCCGCATTAATATATACATAAATAGTTTAATTAAAAATACTTTTGGGAAACATGGACAAGGAGGATACCGTACTCGCAACGTATCACCCCAAAAGCGAAAACCTACCTATTAAAAAAATAAACAAATTATGTACTAGGTTATAATATTTTTTTATAGTCTAATAAAAAAATATTATAACCTAGTACATAATTTGTTTATTTTTTTAATACCTTTCAGAGTTTGCAGGTAATTTAAAAAATATTATCTCTGCATGCTTTATTGAAGAATTCAAACAACTGCTCGTGCTCTTTGCCATATTAAGTTAGTACTTGTAAATGTATGTGTTTCGTATATTATGCTTTGTGTACTTACTGTGAATTCATTTTGTAACGTTGTGGATTACGATGTTATTTTATTTTGCATTAGTGGACTAGTAGCTAAGAAATTTCAGTTGTATTAAATGTTTTATTAATAATAGTATCGATTTAATCTAAATCTCGTGAAAGCGATGATGAAGGATGACATCAAAACAAAAAAAAACTGTTGATTAGAAATAAAATCAAGGGCATTACGGTCTATAATACGCAATTCAACTAACTAGTTGTGTAAATTTTGAACCAAACGATAAAATGCTAAAAGGTTTTACTGATCAAATTTATAAAATGATCCTTCTCCAAGTGACACAGACTGTGATTAATTACTTTCTCTATAATACATGTGTTTTTTTGTGTATTTTTATTTACTGTAAAACACTGTATTTTACTTAATGATTTACTGTATTGTTATACCAAACTACTGTATTTTTATATTTAAACCACTGTAAATTTCCAAATCTGACCTGGCAACACTGATGTACCTACATATTCAAGCCAAGCCACAGAATAAAGCAAAGCGACAAGCGACCGTTCGTGAATGTAAATATGCGTAGGGAAATCATCCGAGTATTCCATAATAAGATTTAAGAGTTACGAATGGCGCTAATAACTTTGAAAATAGTAATAAACGTGACTAATATGAGAATTATATATTTGTATGTCAAATAAGACAATATTAATTCATTAAAATTTGGTTCGCCGAGAAAAATGACTATGCGGGCAATGCCGCGGGCACCGCTATTATTATTACTTACAAATCGAGGCACAGAGAAGTAGGTAGGCGCTAGTTCCGACCCGTTGACCACAAACATAACCGGATAGTGGAAGATGAATATTGCGTAGGAAATCCGGGCTGGAAGCTTCCATATGTCCAGAGTAAGGAACCAATTTACTGGGCCTGGAACAATGAGGTCAAGGTTATATTCTGAGCTTTTACAGCTCGAATAGCCTGTGGGCTCTGTATACGCAACTAGCTTAGAAGTCCTACAGCGTTCTTAGGGTGCATACTGCAGCCTTAGATGCTTTCAAAGAAATATTTTTAAAAGCTTTTATTTAAATTGCAATGTTTGTATGTAGATATGTTAGTTTGAAGAGTTTATTTATGGATAATCCTGGATGTCGATTCAGGTCATGCTTACCATACAAATGCATTGTCATCGGAACTGAACCAACATGTAAAAATTTAACTCCGTAGGATAAGAGGAAGTGGTTCTAATTCAGCTTGCAAGATTTGACCTGAGCAAACATATACAAGCATTGCAAGTTATATAAAAGCTTTTAAAAACCTGACCTATCATATCATGTCGGTTGCAGAACCTGGGTATCTGTTGAAACCTGGTTACACTTGCTGCGAACGGGCCCTCAAGATTACATCAACCCCAGCCTCCGTGTCTGCGGTGCGTCTAATTTAGGTAGGTACTGTGAGATATTTAGCTTTTAATTAAAATGTGGGTACTTAGATTTAGTCTGTCACAAAATAAACTACAATTCGATCGCACGTTGTCTGTTTTGATTACCGAACCTGCCCTGCAAGCATGGATCTTATCGAACGATAAACTTATAGAATTTACCGAATTTCAATGTCAAATTTGACGAATGTTACCGAATCGATAAAATTTTACTGAAGCTAGAAGATCCATGCTACCGAATTTCGATAAAATCGATAAATTTATCGATCTTTACCGATCGATAAGATCCATGCTCGCAGGGCTGATAGGAAATATCACAGGTACCTAGTTATTTGTGAAAGTACCATAGATGGAAACTTGGACATTAGCAAAGTCAAAGTCAAAGTATTTATTGCAAATTGGCAAAATTATAGCACTTTTCAAAGTCAAAACTTAACATCTCATGATCAAAGAGAAAATTATAAAATATTATAAATTCTAAATTGATCACATCAATAAAAATTGTTAAACTAAGTACAATTTGAGTTTGAAAAGGAAATTTCCCTTCCACGTGCCGACTCAGAGTTAAATCTCGCACAGCAAAAGGAAATACCCATCTGACCCTACCGGTGCTTCGGAAATACGCCCGTTAGAGAAGAGACTCCAGAAACTCTTAGGATATTGCTCCTTTGAGATACAAATACTTCACTACGGTAATTATGTCTAACAAAATTGTGTGAGTTTCCAAATTCAAAGCAATGAAATAATTCAACCTACCTCCATATCCGTGTGTGCAAGCGAACACCATCCAACACAGCGCGACGCTCCAAGCGGGTCGCATATAGGAGTTCATAATATTGTCTACCAGCTGGTTATCCCAGTCCATTTGAACGATGAAGTACGGGTAGAAGAAAATGGTTGTTGAAATGGATGCTGTGCAGATCCAGAGGAGTGCTATTAACATCTGAAAGTACACAATTGTTGTACAAAATAGGATGGTACCAAAAGTCGACTTCAAATGGATAAGCTAATAACTAAATACAAAACTACTGATCCTGTTTCGATACAATTTATATGGAACTAACCTGTAGATCTACTCTTTAAAATAAAAATCAAAAATCAAAATAGGTCCGGAATTGAAAGAGTGAACATATTATGTAAAAAATACATACAGTCGAAGATAGAAACTCCTCCTTTTGTGAAGTCGTTTAAAAATTACAACATATTAATTTATAGCACGCAAATAAAAAACTAGGTCGGCCCGGCTGGCCAAGTGGTTAGTGAACCTAACTGCGAAGTTAACCATCGGTCGCGGGTTCGAATCCCGCAAGGTGCAGTCATTTGTGTGATGAGCAGAAATGTTCCAGTCGAGAAGCATCCGAGTCATGGATTTATTATTCTTATCTAACTCGTACCTATATAAGTATATCTGTGTCTTTATCCGTTGCTTATTATGTACCCATATTACATTTTACTTACTTTTTTTTTTCATTAGAAATTCCGCGCAGTACAAAATTGTACTGCGCGAAATTATTATTCATTGCATAACCATTGCATACCTTTTTATAAGTAAGGGGGTAAATGTTTGTATGATTTTAGCATTAAGCATGCTTAGCGAGATCATCTTTATACTTATAATAATCCCCTTACTTATAAAAAGTTATGCAATGATTAAGTAATGATTAGAAATACTGCGCAGTACAATATTGTACTGCGCGGAATTTTTAATCATTGCATAACCATTGCATAACTTTTTATAAGTAAGGGGGTTAATCTGTAACGGGTCCAATTCTGTACATTGAAGATATTAAGTTTTTTTTTGGGGGTACTCTATATTCGATACTGAATTCATTCATTTTAGTCTCTCTGTCTGTCTGTCTCTCTGTATCTTGGCTAGGCATCACGCCGAAACTACTGAATGAATTCAAATGAAACTTGGTATGAATTGAGTTCATATTACGAGGTAGGACATTGGATACTTTTCATCCCGAAAAATTAAAGTGTTTCCGCAAGATAGGGGTTGAAAGTTATTAAAAAGAACACGTATCACGCTGAAACTACTGGATGGTATTTTATGCAAATCGATACAGTCATCTATCTATACTTATAATAAAGCAATAGGCTGTACAAAGTAGATGGTCATGGTCTTGGGTACAAACGGCTACTGAACAAATTTTTTTTTTTTGAATCGTGTCTTTTTGTCTGTTTTTCTATATGTTTGTTTGTTCAAACATCACGAAAAAACCACTGGACTGATTGCGATGCGGTTTTCATTTTAGATAGCTTAGGGTTTGATTTAAAAACTGGTGTAATTGGTATCTCAATCCGGTGAGTTAGAAGCCGATCAATTGATAAAAATACTTTTGTTGGCTGAAAAAATTTTGATCAAATGTTGGTATATTGGTCCTGGAATAGCACATTATGTTACTTTGTACCTAAAGAAAAGACAACGCGTGCGAAGACGCGGGTACAGCTAGTATCTAATAATTTTTTAAACGAAATTTTGTTTGAATCACGGACGAACCCGCATCATTCCGTGCCTCTGCGTGGCACATGCCTTTTACTAAGTTCAGCTACCATGACAGGTGAAATTTCTCGTATGTAACGCCATCTATTTTAGCATTCGCTAAGCATGTGTTACTGCTAAAATCATAATAATATAAACATTTGATTTGGGAGATTGCAATATTAGCCGTGTTCGGTTGGTCAGTTCTGAATACTGCCAATAGATGGCGTTACCGTCCCCGTAAGACGGGTTTACAACCCATACGAGAAAGGACTATGCCAGATCTCCAAAGTGACTTAGGCTCGATGTAAAATTATTGCGGACACAACTGAACAGTATTTTTATTTTTAAAGCATTATGTTAAAAGCTTTTGCGTGTTATTAGTTTTTTCTGGCAACCATTCAAAAATAAGTTATTAGGAAATAAAGTTAACTTTTGTGGTTATGTGTCTTTCGTTAGATTATGACACGGTTTATGATCAAGAGAATAATATAGCCAAGATATTATTGAAATCTAATATAAAACTGATACATTATGTAGGTACCCACTTTACGATCATGTTTAATATAATTTATAAAGTATTTTTACCTACTTATTCCTGCTATAGTAGTAGGCACTTAGGTACTCAATCTGAGAATCGAACCCTGGGCCTTCTCGGCTCTTGTCATGAGCTTGGTACCTAAACCACTGAAACATTTATAACAAATAATGAATTAACGTATAAGCAAGATAAAAAAATACGTATGCGTCTATTGTTGTTATTTCTAATATCATAAAATAATATACTGAAATGATTTCTATTAGAATAAACTAAGAGGCTATCTTAGTTTATTCTAATAGAAATCATAGTAGATTATTTTTAAATCGATTTTGTTTATCGATTTATTAATAGTTTATTTGCACTAATTACGAGTTATAGTGAACGCTATGATTCGTAATTACTATCAATTCACAGCAACTTCCGGTCATTTCTATCCATTGTTATTCCTATTTTTTTTAATAACCGTTTCCGAAAGTTATTGTTTTAATAAGAATTCATTAAATTATTTTATATGGTCAATAATGTGGATAGATTTTGTGTTCACAGCATTTAACTTTTAAAAGTCTTGCACAGCTATTTCCGGTCATTTCTATTCACATTAATTGTTTTTATTTTAATAACAGTTTCAGAATGTTACTGTTTTAATAAGAATGAATTAAATTATTTTATATACTCAATAATGTGGATAGATTTCGTGTCCGCGGCATTTAACATTTAAAAGTCTTGGAAGCCGAAAGCTGGCATCCTCCTTTGAAGCATGGTGTACCTGTCACGTTAGCCGAACTTGGTAAAAGGGATGTGCCGCGCAGAGGCACGGAATGATGCGGGTTCGAACCCGTGATTAAAATTTTTCGTTTAGTAAATTATTACATAATACATTATCCTAGTTTGTGGCTATGTAGTTGGTGTGAATTGTCCCGAATACATTTATTTTATTTATTTACTAGCTGTGCCCGCGGCTATGCCCGCGTAGTAAATTTCTGTGCTATATGGATCCTAATGTATTATTCCAGAACCAAAAGTATCGATATCATCAAACTTCATTCACACGTCAAATGTTTTTTTATCGATTGCTCGTCTTCTACTTATTGGATTGAGATACTAAGTACACCAGTTAATCTATCCAACAGTGAAAACCGCATAGCAATCAGTCCAGTAGTTTGTACGTGATGCGCGAACAACCAAACAGACAAGCAGACAAACAGACAGACACAATTTAAAAATATGTTATATTCTTGTTCAGTATCTTATTTTATTATTTTTATGATTTTAACATTAACGCCTGTTTAGCGAGAACATATCTTTATTATTTTTATGATTTTAACATTAACGCCTGTTTAGCGAGAACATATCTTTATTATTTTTATGATTTTAACATTAACGTCTGTTTAGCGAGAACATATCTTTATTATTTTTATGATTTTAACATTAACGCCTGTTTAGCGAGAACATATCTTTATTATTTTTATGATTTTAACATTAACGCCTGTTTAGCGAGAACATATCTTTATTATTTTTATGATTTTAACATTAACGCCTGTTTAGCGAGAACATATCTTTATTATTTTTATGATTTTAACATTAACGTCTGTTTAGCGAGAACATATCTTTATTATTTTTATGATTTTAACATTAACGCCTGTTTAGCGAGAACATATCTTTATTATTTTTATGATTTTAACATTAACGCCTGTTTAGCGAGAACATATCTTTTTTTTAATTGAAAATTATGAGCTTATTTTACGGGAACTTAAAATAAGCTCAAAATTTTCAAAGACCAGATAATTTTTTACACGACTGCCCAAAAAAGAAGTGTAATGTTTTCAGGGTTAATGTATGTGAGTTTCTTTATTCCACCATAACTTTTAAATGCCCTAACAGATTTAGATGTATGGGGTATCGTTAGAATCCTTACATCATCGCGAGTAACAAAGGCTATATTTTTTTTTAACTGTATGTCTGCAGTATAACTCCATAAACAAATTAAAAAAAAACTTTGAAGTTTGCTATATGGATATCAAATTGAAGGCCTTGATGAACACATCCAACAATATAAAATTTATTGTCATAAGTTCTTTTTTGGCAGGCAAGTCGTGTTTTCATTTATTTTGGCAGGCAAGTCGTGTTTTCATTTATTTTGGCAGGTAAGTCGTGTTTTCATTTATTTTGGCAGGCAAGTCGTGTTTTCATTTATTTTTATTTATGGCTAGTTTAAGGTTATCTTTAATGTACAGAGTTTATGTTACTGCTTTATTATAAGCTCAGAGAAATTAGATAAATTATAATTATAATATATATAAGAGAAGTTATAATTTCTCTGAGATTATAAGCATAGAATAGAGAGTTACTTCCATACTAATATCCATATCCACGCTAATGTTATGAAAGCGAAAACAACTCTGTCTCCCTTTTTACGACTAAACGGCTGAACCGAATTTGATGAAATTTGGTATCGAGATAGTTTGCAACCTGGGGAAACCAACTTTTGCGCTGGCAAAAGCTAGTAATCTTATAATACCTGTGTGAAATATTTGTAAGCAACCAGCATACATTTTTAATGCTTGCTTGCTTCTCGTTTAAGATAGTGATGGCCTCTGGTGTCGCAGAGTTCGCCAGGCCGCACGAGGGCCTCTGCCATGGCTTAACGAATACTATTAATCAATAACAGCCGGAACCGATGGCTTAACGTGCTCTCCGAAATACGGAGCAATAGAAAACCGCACATAACTTAGAAAAAACATTGTCGGAGTCGGGGAACGAACCCGATATTTTGATTGTAACGCGCGCTACGTAACTCAGTCCAACATTAAATCAAAATGTACTTACCCAAGACATATGCAGTTTTTTCCCGCGACAAACGTGCAACACATATCCGAAAAGCATTCCGACGAAGAACGTCGAAGCGCGTGTCAAAGTGTTGAAGTAATAATACAGCATGTAATCGTTTAACTCTACACCGCGACTGGAAAAAACAATATTCCATCAACATCATCAGCCTCTTAAGTGGCGGGATTTATCACAACCAGATCCCTTCTGAAAATCACGTCTGTCCTCAGATTTATGGGCCATCGCTTGTCCCATGCCCAGTATCCCTTTGTTTCGCATAACTTTTTTTAATACCAATTTACTTTGGAATAATGAGTTAGGCATAACTTTTAATGATATAATATCAATTTTACATAAACAGTATTAGGCATACTGTTAAGATAGGCATAATGATCCATTGGCCTATATTATTTTGGGCTACGATGCAGACGCATAAAAATTATAAGGTATACATAGGTAATGCAATCCAGATACTAGTGGCTCTGCTAGCTGTAGACCTCGCGCGTACAAACTTTTTTGCAAACAATCTAGTGGTGCACAGTAGCGCCATCTAGTTACCTTATTGTAACACTAACATTAATAACCAAGGTGCTCCATCAATCCCTACCTAGTAGGTAAAGGGTTGATTCCACTGGTAGAAACCTAATAGCGAGAAATTTACTGCATTTTGAGGAGCTATTCTGCTCATCTCGCCGAAGAACCTCAGCAGATCTTCACCCAATTTTTATGAGACTAATTTAAAGTTACTACCTTTCAAATGAAAAAAAGAACTATCGAAATCGGATTTAATATGGTGGAGATATTCAGTAGCCCCCTTTTTACCCTTTCTTAGGGGAAGAAAACACAAACATGATTATGCCTAAACATTTATGCGTAATTATTATTATGCTTGCAAATTATTAGGATAAGTAAAATTATGCCACACTAAATTATGACATCATATTTTAAGCGTATCGATAGATAACCCCCCCCCCCCCCTTGTATTTTTTCATCGGCATCAGCCCGTGTCAGTCTACTGCTGGACATAGGCCTCTCCCAAAGTACGCCACTTAGCCCAAACTTCGTCTCCTACAAACGCTATCCAGACGTTCCTCAGACTGCTTCTACTTACAAGAAGCAGTCTGAGGACAACTACGAGTACTTACTTTATCGCAACAGTCCCCGAAGGAAAGTTGTTTATGAAGCTGTAGACAGTAGCGGCAGTCAAGGCCGCCAGTAGGCCACCTACAAGTGCTATCCAGGCATTCCTCCGACTGCTTCCGAGGACCCAAAACAGCACCAGCGGGGATATGATGTATAGCTGTACATCTATGGCTATGTACCACGAGTGAGGTAGACACTGGAGTCAAAAATCGGTAGGTTTTAGTTTGGTATGGGGAATTAAAGAGTATAGAACAGAGCAACAGAAAAGTTCGTCAGGGTGCAACTTATACTTCCTACCCTCCTTTCGTTATTTTATTCGTTATCCCCGTTAGAGAGGTTGTGATGTGAATTCTTCTACAAAATAACGATATCAGTGCCAACTTTATCAGTCGTAGGCGACTTATAGATCCTCGTATGTGTGCAGAAGTTTCGAGTGTGGAGCGGACCTTTCTACCGTGAAGAATAAGTACAAAATCTCCAAAGAACAAGATAAAACGGAAGGTGCGGAACACAACACAAACGAAATTAAATTACCATAGTCGAAGCTCCGATGTAATTCCCCACATGCAGCAATGTCGCCCACCAATTATTTCTGCAGTAGTTGGTTTGGTCTTCCACCGTGGTCCAGTACGGACCATCCGACATCCTGTTGAAGTACGAAGCTTGGAGCAACACTGCTGCCGCCAGGAGGGGAAACATGCGCAGGAGTCGGTTGAGGTAGAATAGGGGAAGTCTCCTTATCAGTTGGGCTGTAATAGAAAACACAACGGGTTTTTATTTGTTTGTCGTATGAGGTAGTGCTGGCCTCGGGTGTCAGAGTTTGTCAGGCCTCCCGAGGGCCACTGACATGGCTTAGCGAACGACTGGCGGGACCAACATCTTATGTGCACTCTGAAGTACGGAGCGATGAAAAACCGCACATAACTTAGAAAAACCATTGGTGCGGAGTGCGTAGCCTAGGACCGAACCCTGTATCGTTGAATTCTTGCATTTGCACTATTGAACCGTTTGAGTGCGATCAGGTATAAAATTAAAATAAAAAATAAATATAAAAAAACACAATAATGTATATAATAATATAGGATATAAAACAAACAGTCCAAACGATGGCACCCCTAAGCTATAGTTATTCATCTAGTAGCTAACAAAATAAATGTCAGCTTTACGTATTTTGTTGACATAATTACGTAATATGTAGTCCTATTATAATTAGTCTGTGACATAAATAAGACACTATGAATCATGAAATCATTCAATTATTATTATATTTATTGAGTAACTTTTTTTTTTTTTTATTCATAGTATTATTATATTACTGGCTGTACCCGCGGCTTCGCACGCGTGGTCATTTCTCTAGGTTAAAAGTACTCTATGTACTATTCCAAGACCTAAATACGGCGACGGACTCGTGGTCACACCGTTTATATGAGTACCAACATTTCATCAAAATTCCTTCAGCCGTCAAAAATATTTTATCGATTGCTCAGCTTTTACTCGACGGATTGAGATACCAAGTAAACCAGTTTTTAAATCAAACCCTAAGATATCCAACAGTGAAAACCGCATCGCAATCAGTCCAGTAGTTTTTACGTGATGCGCGAACAAACATGCAGACTAACAGACAAACAGACACGAATATTTGAAATGTTATATTCAGTAGTTCAGTAGTTTATTTAAGGGTACTTTAACTTTTTTTTAAATTTCTTCTTTGTACAGATATTTTCGTTCATATTGCTATAATATAAGTATAGAAATGGTGATTGGAGAATATACTCATAAAAGATGTATTAGTATATGCTTACTTTATAATACAGAAATAAGCACCAAAAAGTCTGTGCAAAGATGATACATAATTAAAGAAATGGTTAAAATAAGCAAATGAACAGAATATTTAAAAAAAAACTCTGTCTGTCTAAATGGATGTTTGTTCGCGTATCACGTAAAAACTACTGTACCTACTGATTGAAATGTGGTTTTCACTGTTGGATAGCTTAAGATATCCATTATTGATAATCCATTGTGTAAAACAGTTGTTTTGCTATGGATCATAGTCTATATTCACATACACTAATAGTATCATAACGGTGATTTAAAAAAAAACATTCTTCTTGGAGGTTTTGCCCATAATCGCCACGCTGGGCATGCGGGTTGGCGATCGCAGGGCGTAGCTTCTCGCACCAGTGACGCTGCTGCCCGTCACCGGCCTGTGTCATCTAGCTACGCTTGTTTTTGGGATGGTTATACCGCCATCTGTCGGTCGCCAGAGCCTCGTTCGTTATCCAGTAGGATGACCGCGTGCAGGTGAGGTTGGCTTGGAGCAGTGAGATCGTTTTTCGCTCCCAACACATCCCTAAAATATCCGACGGAGAACCAAAAGTAACCGACATACCTCTAGCTCTAAGGATAAGCAAGCTAAAGCACAGAATAAATAATAGTACAAGTAGCTAAAGTGGCAGTGGGCTCGTCACATTTCCCAAAGAATCGATAACTTTTGGGGTAGACGAGTTCTAGGGTAGTGGGTAGTGGAGACCAAGTCTAGGCAAAAGTAGCGTAGATCGCCGTGGCCAGGTGGAGTGACGACCTGCGAAAAGCGGCTAGAAGAAACTGGATGAGGAAAGCTGAAGACCAAGCTCAGTGGCGTGCATTAGGAGAGGCCTACGTCCAGCGGTGGACAAATATATGCTGATAATGATGATGATGATGATGATGATGGTATTTCCCTAATTTTTTTTTTATCTATACCTACATAAATTAATCGATTTGATTCTCTGATAGTGTTCTTATTATCTTTCGAAGAATGTAATCGGGAATAAATTTACCAATCAGATAGCTAATCACGAAAAACAAATAATGAATCGCTTTAATTTAGCCTAGAAACTTGGAAATTACATAAAATAAGAAACTTTTATACTTGAATGAATTGTTCATTCATTATATATAGATATGTTACGACTGTCACTCACGAGTTATTTCGTCGAACAATTAAACCGGTGTTCGACGTCCATCCTCAGGAGTTTGCGCAGCGAGGGCACTACGCAAACACCGTACGAACACCGGTCCAATTGTTCGACGAAATAACTCGTGAGTGGCAGTCTTAACATATCTATATAAAATTAATCACGCTCACGTTAGTTTATATACCAATATTCATTCATTGCCTCCACGTACCTCTTACACTAAATCACAGTTCGCCAAAGATAAATATAATACTTTTTTAACATTAAACGTAAATATATATGTCTATGATTAAACCTCTAGGTATCTATGTTTTATTACTTACTATCGACCCGCGCGCCCCATCTTTTTGTTTTTTTTTTTATTTACTCCGAGGCTATTCTCAGAAATCTACGTGGAAACCTGAATAAACACTATTCAGTAGTTTCTGAGATTAGCGCGAACAGAAAGACGCGATTGGCGACTATGTTTATAATTCATGTAGTTTAATGATAATGATTATAATAGGTACTTGACTCGTCGGGTAACTTGTTTACTTCTATTGTATTTTAATTGATAAACAGATCGCTTGACTCGCTAAGAGTCATAAGATTATATTTTATTACATTACCTTGTACTATTATTTATTCTGTGACATTACGCTTCTAACATTTGTACTTTTGCGACTTCATCCGCGCGGACTTCAGGTTATCGCGAAAAAAGCATACTATGTTCTTGTAGGATATTTAAACCAATGCAGTATGGCACCAACGCTCTTGATGTTTTTTGACAGACTTGTTATTTCGTTTACATGGCAACCGTTCCTTACAACAGCGAGTAATCAACATTTTCCAGTTTTACAGTTTTAAGAACTTACAATTTTCCGGGATAAAAAGTATCCTATATTTTTTATCCAGGGTATAAGCTATCTCCATTCCAAATTTCATCAAAATCCGTGCAGACGTTATCGCGTAAAAGCTCCCCAAACAAACAAACAAATAAACAAACAGACAACTTTCACTTTTATATATTGGTATGGATTATTATTTATATTATCATTGACAGCTCAATCCACCCTCTGCAGGGCATAGCTTTGCTAGGCATTGCTGTCTTCCTCTTACGTCAATCATATCTGTCTTGAATCAACCTGTGCCAGGTGTTTCATACAAACATTTTCATCGAACACTGGACGTAGTACTATTATTTATTCTGTGACATTTGTCTGGCATTTCCACACGTGACATCATACATCATACTTCACCTGTCATTACTAATGTTTGACAAATTTTCTATGTGATTAAAAAAAGAAAATATTTTTGTCCTCTGCGCGTTCTTAAACCATTGAACAGATTGCGATGAAACTTTAGTACGGTCTTCTGATGACGCCAAAGCGAGTATATGTCCAAAAAAAGTTACTTGTTAACCAATTTAATGTCAAAAATCAAAATTCTTTTTTTTTGCAGAATCAATGTAAAAGTGACAGGTTTCAAAGAGACAGGTGCGGCAGTGACATCTATTATGTCTAAAAAATAATTGAGGGGGCGTTTGTAGGGCGTCGGGGGTTGTTGGCAGGGGTTTTAGAGATGACGGGTGGGGAGGAGACGGGGCTGAGGAGATGGGGTTGAGGAGAGGAAGGGTGGGGCGAGGGGAGGGGAGGGAAGAGTGAGGTCCCCTTCACACGGAGGGTGTTGGCAAAATTTGTACGCGTGTTGAGATGTTTCGGAAGCGAAATAACATCTTACTGCTCCAAGCTAACCTTGCCTGCACGCAGTCATCCTGCTGGATAACAAACAAGGCACTGGCGATGGACAGATGGCGGTATAACCATCCCAAAAACAAGCGTAGCCAAATGACACAGACTAGTGACGGGTAGCAGCGTCACCGGTGCGAGAAGCTACGCCCTGCGATCGCCAACCCGCATGTCCAGCGTGGCGAAACCTCTATGCAAGACACAACCTTGAAGTGGCTCCCAGTACCCAGTCGCTCTGCTTGTCCTGACCAAGGTGGCGGTCATGGCAGAGCAGGGTGCGCGAAGGATCCGGGCCACCCAAAATCAAAACAAATGACCCTGACTACGTACAACGGACGAACGATTACACATGGCGCAACTCGAGACGGAACTTACGAAGATCAGGTGGCACATTTTAGTGTTAAGTGAGATCCGAAGAGAGGGGGAGGATACAGTGACAGG
This sequence comes from Alsophila aescularia, assembly GCA_946251855.1. Lineage (NCBI taxonomy): Eukaryota > Metazoa > Arthropoda > Insecta > Lepidoptera > Geometridae > Alsophila > Alsophila aescularia. Next base: position 43,950,162 of record OX276383.1, on the reverse strand, counting down.
GTAGCGTACCTGATTTTTAAGCTGACCGAAAGCTATAGCCTTAAGGTCGTACAGGTTTACGCTCTGACCCGCACACTCGCATGATGAGGTATAAGATATATTTGATGACATAACTTTAGCTTTACATAAAACCACACAAGAGCCCACCCCACCCACACAACGTTATCATGGGAGACTTTATAGCCAAAGTGGGAGTACAGACTTGCAGTGGATCGAAAATAGGTCTACACGGCTTTGGAGACAGGAATCAAAGGGATCAACAGAGGTGTTAGTCAACATTTTGTAGGGCTTATTTTTGATGAATTCGTTCTTCATAAAGCAGCCCCAGAGAAAGTGGACTTGGCAAAGCCCCGACACTGTGACTAAAAATGAGATCAACTTCATCATGACGGACAATAAGCACATATTCAGGGATGTCTCAGTGATCGCTAAGTTCAATACCGGTAGTGATCACCAACTTGTCCAAGACTCCTTGAATATCAACCACAATCTTGAATGATGCCATCTGGTGAAGTCTACGCTAAGACCCAACCTACTCCAAGCCACTGTTGGTAAAGAACAGTTCCAACTCAAGTTGGAAAATTGATTTGCTGCCTTGGAAACTACAAATGACGTGGATGAAGAACTCCAAAAAGTTGTGGGAATCCTTAGGGAAGATGGCACTAAATTTTGTCAGCTGCAGCGTACGGGCAAGAAGTCTAAAATCTCGGATGAGGCTGTGCGGCTTATGGACAAAACGATGGGAGCAACAGCAAGCCACACCGTTAGAAAAAAGGGATCACAATAAAAAAAAACAGTAAGCTGGTGCGACATACCTCCGATGTTTAAATACTCGCCGAATAGAAAAGGCGATTGAGCAGAATCGGGTGTCAAGTCTTCGCCTAGCAATTGACTAGATCCCATCAGACGCAGCTCAAGACTAATAATTACACATCCGTCATCTCTAAGCCGGAGATCCTTTCTAAGATCGAAAACTTAATCTACTTTGTCCGATTGTACGACTCGCATGCTTTTAGACCCGAACCCAGCACAGAAGATTCTCGCGCAAACCTGACCAGCCACTACACTGAGAAACTGCCTGACGTCAGCCTAGACAAGATTGAGATGACGCTCAAACAACTTAACAATGGAAAGGCCCCTGGAGATGACGGAATAATTTCGGAGCTCTTGAAAGCAGGGGGAAAGCCGAGAGCTTCAGGGGCTATTTAGCACCATTCCTAGCAATGGGAGAACTCTAGAGACGTGGAGCAGGAGTTTAGTAGTACTCTTCTATAAAAAGGGGATAAGACCCTTTTAAAGATCTAGCGATCACTCTTGAGAATTGAAATTGTTTTCGAGGGTCTCAAATCGTCTCGCAAAAATACATGACGAATTCCAGCCTCCTGAACAGGCCGGGTTTCGCGGAGGATTTAGCACCATAGACCACATACACACGGTGAGGCAGGTTATACAATAGTCTGAGGAGTGTAACCAGCCCCTGTATCTTGCTTTTGTGGACTAGAAGAAGGATTTGACTCCGTTGAAACCTGGGGGGTTCCGGTGCGGAAGCGGTGTCAACTGGACTGGCGATACATTGAAGTGCTGAGGTTTCTGTATGACGCCGCGACTATAAGTGTCCAAGTACAAAACCAGCAGTCTAAGAATATCCAACTGTGCAGGGGAGTGACATGGGGGTTTGTTATATCCCCGAAACTATTCACTAATGCCTTGGAAGATATGTTTTAAGATGCTGGAATGGAAAGGAATGGGCATTCATATCAATGGCGAAGAACATCTCACACTTACGATTTGCCGATGATATCATAATGGCGGAGTCGCTGCAAAACTTGCAAAGTATGCTGAATAATCTAGATGATGCTTCTCGACGCATCGGTCTCGGTATGAACATACATAAGACCAAGATCATGTTTAATGCTCTTGTTGACCCGGAACTGATTGCAGTCAATTGAGTAGCTCTTGAAGTTGTCCAACAATATGTTTACCTTGGGCAAATATTGAAATTAGGTAGGAACAACTTTTGAGAAGGAAGCCAACAGAAGAATTCAGCTGGGTTGAGGAGCTTTCGGCAAGCTTCGTCAATTCTTCACAGTGCCTGAATACAAAAGTGTTCAATAAGTGCGTCCTACCAGTCATGACCTACGGAGCTGAAACGCGGACATTCAAGGTCATCAAACTAATCCACAAATTTAAGGTCGATCAGCGAGATTTTAGAGGGCTATGCTTGGAGTTTCTCTGAAGGACAAAATTCGTAATGAAGATATCCGACGGAGAACCAAGGTAACCGATGTAGCTCAAACGATAAGCAAGCTAAAGTGGCAGTGGGCTGATTTCCCGAAGAACCGATAACCGTTTGGGGTAGACAAGTTCTCGAGTGGAGACCACGTTTAGGCAAACGTAGTATAGGACGCCCTGTAGCCAGGTGGAGTGACGACCTGCGAAAGGCGGCCGGAAGAGAATGGATCAGGGGAGCTGAATACCGAGCTTAGTGCCGTGCGAGAGAGGTCTACGAACAGCAGTGGACATATATAGACTGATGATGTACGCGTGGCGCAGCTAGTAATTGACAATCTTTAATCACAGACTATATCTTTAATCTTACCTCCATTCATCTTGCCGACTGTAGTATAAACTATTAGAATTCCAGCCAAGCAGAGAAACGTGTCCACTGTTATAGGAGCTGATGTGATCCAAAGCGCTCCAAAAGTCGGCAACCACTGAAAAAACAGAGTGTGGTACCTAAATCGATACCATTAGTGACCCTGACTGCGAAGTCAACCAACGTTGTGTGATGAGCACAAATGTTTGTTTCCGAGTCATGGACGTAATATTCGTATCGATGTATATTTTATAGTCTAGTACCCATAGTACAGAGTATCCTAGTTTGGAGCTAGGTAATAGTTGTGAATTGATCCGAATATAAAAAAAACCTGTAGTTATGAAATGACAAAAGGTCTCGGGCGGCCTGGCATACTCTGACAACAGATGAGAGGTCAGCACTGCCTCATACTATAAACAAGCAAGAAGTTATAAGGTTAGGTAAATCTTAAAAAAATACTAAATGTAATAATTTCATGGCCAGAAAGCTAGCAGTGCTGAAAGTGTGGCCGAAAATTAACAACTTTTATTACCTGACTGCACGGAGGGCTATGTATGCGGGTTGTATGTATGTTTTTTGTTTGTACATTTCTTAGGCGCATCCTACAGCCTAAACGGCTGGACGGATTTTGATAAATGAGGTATCACTAGATTTGTCTTAATCACGAGAGTGCTATAGGATATATGAAGTGTCAAGAAAACTAATATGGCGGTGTACAGCTGCCATATTGTATATCCGACGGAACAAAAAATGCCCAATACCTATCGAGTGAGGTATCAAAATGGAAAAATGTTTAAGGAAAAATTTATGGAATGTTTAAGAGACCATTACAAATATGTATAATTCTTATAACTAAACAGTAGCAATTGTCTGAAATGCTTCTTACAAAATTTTCAATTTTACATTATTCAAGTTAATGTAACTAATGCTTGTTGTATGAGGTAGTGCTGGCCTCTGGTGTCAGAGTTTGACAGGCTGTTCGAGGGCCTCTAACATGGCTTAAATAATGTTGCAATTGAACTATTAAAGTAAAGTTAAGTATGTAAGTAAGAAACATTAAAATTTATATTAATACTAGCTGCACCCCGTGGTTTCACCCGCGTCCCTCGGGAACTGTGCATGTTTCCGGGATAAAGTAGCCTATGTGTTAATCCAGAGTATAAGCTACCTCCACACCAAATTTCATCCAAATCCGTTCCGCCGTTTAAGCGTGAAGAGTATTTAAGTAACAAACATAGACACACACACACACCCTTACATACATAAAAAATTTCGCCTTTATAATATTAGTGTGATTATTTTAGCGGGCGGTCAGCTCGTATTCAACAATTTTGTTAGCAGTCGGGCTTTATGTATTTTTTTTTTAACAGTTATCACAGTTACAGTTACAGTTACAGTTACAGTTACATCCTACAGCTTTAAAAATCAATTACGAATTCATTCACAAGATAGGTACTTACATCTCTAAAGGATTCAATAGGGTTGGCCAGAAAGCCAATGGTGCCGAAAGTATGGCCGACCACAACCCATGCCATCGCCCAAGTTCTTATGCCGTCCAGACAGTGCAAAGTCCCCGGGGCAGAACTGAAGTTCATGAGGCGGCGACCATTCGTGTAGACAGAGAAAGAGGTGTACAGACGACTGGATAGCTTAGGGTCTGAAATTAATTAAAAATATATTCTTTGGTAACTTTTATCCTGAGTTATAACTTATAAGTCCCAAAGCCGAATGTTGTCGTTTTCGGAACGGTACGATTATAATCGCATAATCACAGAACATAATGTACCTAACGTTGTGCGCAGAGTATACAATGGCATTCAAAACTTAGTACCACACTTTTAGAGTGTTTGTTCACGCATCACGTTAAAACTACTGGACCAACTTCGATGCAATTTTCACTGTTGTTAGCTTAGGTTTTGACTTAAAAACTGGTGTAGGGACTTGGTATCTCAATCTGATGAATAGGAGCCAAGCAATTTAATAACAACTATTAATTTTAAAAGTGTGGTACTAAGTTTTCAAAAACAGTAGATCATAATTGCCACCGAGATAAATCATAGATGATTTATCTATGGTAGTACTAACTCATGGCTTCGTGAAGGAGAGGACCGGAGTTCACCCATCTCAGTCACACTTATGATTTATTTTTGTACCTATTGATGAATCCGCCATTTCTAGAACCACTTATCATGCATTTGTGAAACTTATGGCCTGAGTAGATACTAGTAGTGGGAGGAAAAGAATTAATAATATGATTGATGATAAATAAATTGATAAACACATATTTTCGGGAAAAACTCACCTCTCTTGAGTAGAAGAGTGTAAATAAGGTCATAGGTCGTACACAGCATAGTCATCACGCCAATAGCAGAAAATATAACACTGCAAAAATAAGACATTTTTTTATTTGTTTTGGATTAATTTGGACGTGCGGGTGTGTTATGAAACACCCACACGTCCAAATTAAGATTGCATTACATCCATCAATCATTACAGTACCTATGGTGTTACAGAACGTTTACCGAAAGATGTTCCCTACCATACATAGTGCCAACATCACGGCAGGGGACAAATTACGGTGTACGGTCTGTATCTGTAGTGTCAACATTATGACGCTGACAGGGTACAGCAACATGTAGCAAGCAGACCGAGCCTTTACCCATTATATTATTACCTACCTATAATATAATTTTAAACACATCTAGATAATTTATCTTGACAAATGACCTCCAGGCACCTACTGGTTATATCAATTCTAATATTCCAACGCATTTGATAATCAAAATGATTTAAGTTAAATCAAAAATATCTGGCAAGAGTAACAAATCAAATTACATGAAAGAAAGAAAGAGAAAGACTTCAACACACTAAATAATGACTTAAAATAAAACAAGGAAAGGCACACAAATGGTGTCGAATGGCCCTTATCATAGTATTATGCTGCTTGCCAGACTATAGGTTCGCAAAACGTAGTGGTCATTCAACAACCCATGGTTGACTGGAAGAGAATTAAGCGATAAGACCGCCAATTGTAACACTTTTCTGTTAGACTAAGTTTATTAATTGTATGTTTCTATATTGGGGTGCTTCAATCAAGAGTTTATGTATCTATCTAATGATGAATCAAAATTGAAGAAGTTGATGAGGTAGTAGGTAAGGTACACAAGAAGGTCGGAATCAAGCTTTTACTATTAAGCGTAATCATAAAGAGCAGAGAATAATCGAAAAACAAATGAAGTAAACTTACACAGCAACCGTATCCGCCGGTGACCATGGCTTATCCTCTGGAAGACGGCAGAAGTCATCCTCATACTGGAAACCAATGGCTGACACGTTGAAAAGAAACGAAGTGATCGCCTGCTGTGTTGTGCAAGGCTTTGGAACGCAAATAGCTAATCTAAACCTAATACCTACATCAGGAAACGAAGGCGTCGATCTGGAAAAAAATAACGCTAATAAACTCACTAGAATTATCATTAGGCACGAGATATTTACATGCCCCGTAATTTATTTGTTTTGATTTCTAGATATTTCGTATCCGTTTTTTACTGTAGCAGGCACCATGATCACGAACAAACTGATGTTCTTGCGGGTGGGTTGTTAGGGGCAGATTTTCCCCTTTCTCACACGTTTTTACGGTCGATTGTATATTACATGGTAAATCATCACGTTTTCAAACGTTAGTGACTATGACAGTTTAAAATCTTAATAAATCTCTAAGTAAAAATAGCGCTTTTAGTGTGATAAATTCCCGTTTAATTTATAAACTAGGTAGATACGTATCAACATTTAGATTTACTTTGATTTAGTTAGGTGTCCCACTCAATAGCAAAACACAAGTTACATGTTGCTTTCAAAAACCAACCAACTTTCAGAGGTCAAGTTGTGCTCATCTCATCGAAACCACGGTAATGTAACATTACCGTGTCGAAACTGAGCTCGTGCATCACCTTTTACGCATGAACATAGACTTTTGCGATATTCTGTTTACTCGAATTTTCGTCATGGTCCAATAATCCCCTCACGTCGAAAGAATATGTATGTAAAAATGAATTAGCATTTATTGAAATGAAACTTCTTATGCGACTTCCAACAAGGTTGCGTTAAACGTTTAACGCTACCATGGAGGCCTTCCTATTTTCATTTCCACATTACGAAGTTTCACTTCTTCCGCGCGGAGGGACTCCACGCACTGTGTTTTTTTTTTTAATATAATTAATAAAAAACTACTTAAAGTATATGAGTTTCTTTTTTAATGTTCTGTTTCCTTTTTTTAATTGCTTTTTCATCGATTTATGAGCTACCCTGAAAGTTTCATCCTGATAGCTAATAGGGAAGTGCTCGAAATTTGAATTGTAAGATTCCAGGACAGACATACACTCGTACATTGTTACATACATACAAGCGAAGTTAAATAAAAGCTTTTAAAATGCAGGTGTTCCCGAAAATTTGTGCAGCAACATTTGGAAACTGGCCAATATACTATTCTAAAATAGAATGCTTCAGTACAATAAAAAAGCTTGCGATTTTGTAACGATAATGTTTGGATGATTGCACGATACATAGTAATAATAATAGACAAATTGTAATTATGCATAACAATTTGTGAGTCTTCAAGACTAGACTAAATGGTTAGGCAGGTATCTTCTAGTCGAACATGCTTCATATCGTCATAAAATAAATATATGATATCGTCGAGAAATCGTCGCGGTGAGATAGGCAGGTACCTATTATAGCAGTCAAAAGTATGCCAAACTGTACTTCTACAATTTTCTTATATTTTTGTTTTCTCTATTTCTCTATTTAGGTATATCTATAGCGATAGGTAACCGGAAAACTGTTACTGAGTACAAAAACTAGGCAGCACCTGTTTTATGTTTACCCGACTAAATAATCATTGAGGGTAATTTGTTTATCAGCCTATGTATGTATGTATGTATGTATGTATGTATGTCTGTCTGTTCCTTTGTGACTCTCTAGAGACCAAACGCGTGGACCGATTTTGATGATTAGATTACTAGATTTATCTTAATCTTGCGAGTATCATTATATACATGACAGTAATCAAAATTCAATATGACGACAACCAGACGCCATATTGTGAAAAAGAAAAGTCGACGAACGATTTTTGAGTGGGGTATCATTGAATAGGTAAGTATTTGAAAATCATCTTTAGGTTTCTGTTAAAAAAATATCATTTCGAATGACCATTTAGGATCTATAACGATTGAAAAATGGTTAGAAACCATCCTTAAATTTTAGCTTCTTTAATTTTGTTCGCAGTCGGGTTTCTTAACACTTTCGATAATTCTGTTTTAAAACTTTCGTACTTTCTGGTACGGTGTTTTAACCATTGAAGAAATGACGCAAATTGTATATGTATAGATAGATATACTTACCTAAAGTAATTAATGATACCTAATTGGTTAATTATGATAAGTAAATGAAATATTTTCATTTCGTTATTTCCTTGCAATACCTATCGCATTATTATCTATCATGTACAGGAAAAAGAATTGATTTAAGAAAGATTGATTGTGTTATTGAAAAAAGACTATAGATACTTATACAGGCCAGGGGGGATTATTAAGTTACAATTTTTTACGTTCATTTTAAATATGGATTTCCGCAAAGTAACGCCTGAATCTAAATATAAATAAAAGTTAACAAAACCGTCGTCGTTTTGGTCGCCCAGGTTCTGAGTTGCGCTGCAATCAGACGACCGCTGTGCTATCCAGGCAAAACAAAATTATGACAAAAAACGAGTAACGGCTAAACCAATTATTTAAACTACTTATGTACGTATAACATATACTTACCTGAGTAAAATTTATAATCTCCAACTTACTGCCGCACTTAACGATCAATTAACGCTCAATCTAGCATTAAATTGCTTGTTCAGTATGTATTTTGAGCAATTTAATGCGTTAATTGACGATTGAGTGCGGCAGTAAGAGTTTTCAATCTGTTCTACCGAAAGGAGTATTAGAGAAGTTAATCATATTTTTCCAAGTAGTTCTACTGGTAGAACTATCAGTAGAACTAAATGGATAGGTAGTTATACCGTCTACGGCGCTTATCTATTCCTAGCTGAAAAAATGTATAGTTAGTTTTTATATACTATTGTTTGTATTAGTCTCTATTGGCAACTTGGAACTCAAAGATCTTGAATTACGCTTACTGTTGGAACTTACATTAACAGATCTTTATCAAACACACCTATAGAAGCAAGCATTTGTGATCTATGTAGGTAATACTCTTCTGTTTTAGCAATCACTTCCTTATCAACTTCCAAGGTCGACGGGTCAAACCCTGGCCAATTTGTGTTGCGGGGAAAATGCCATTCTTGACTCAAAGGTACCAAAATGGTGCAGTATTTCCCTTGGATGGACATGTCTTCTGCTTCGTGGGTTATGCCCAGACATTGGTGGTAGTTGCCAAAGTCCACGAAATTGCCCATTGAAACGCCTCTTGGTGTTCTGATGCCCGCATCAGCAACTGTAGGGGAATCATAAGAGAATATTTTGATGAACTGCCATCTACGATAATCAATTTAGAAGATGGAATTCCATGAATAACAAAAATAAATGAAATCAAGTAAGTATACCTAAAGAAAACAATTACCAGCATGCGTACAGCTAAAATTAATAGTTTACGTTGCTACCTTAGGTACGTACTTAGGTATTATTATTCATGCAGGTGGGTAAGTACGTACATCTTAACCTTACTTAAATGACTTTTAAGCTATGGAACTTAGGTAAATGATTTTAAAACTAAGTGTAAAGTGAAAACTAACTTACATTGGATCTGCAGAGAGGGATTGCTCCTGATAAATCTAATTTGTTTATGACACCGCGCTGCATCCAAAACATCTTCATATAGAGATTCATCTAAGGCTGGATAAGAGTTAGTTATATCTAAATCAATACGACATTTCACAGCTGAAACTAAAGTTATGAGAAACAATATGTGCATTCCCATACTTATTTTAATATTTATAATTTTTAATAATTGTGTTATTAGTTCTTTAGGTACGCAATTATAGGAAGGGACTGATCACCTAATTCATAAATATTGATTTTTGAGAGGTATCTTATCTTAATCCATATTGTCAGAAGGTAGGTAATTAGTTAGTCATTAATATTCTATTACATATTCAGGATGCAGTAATTATATTACATGCAGTCTATTGGAAATGGAAGAACCTGGTTACACGTGCGAATTACACTAGTTTTCCTCATACTAAGTATATAAGTATCATCATGATCATCAGCCTGTGTTTGTCCACTGCTGGACGTAGGCCTCTCCCAATTAATGCCATAGAGTCCGATCTTCGGCTCTTCTCATCCAGTTTCTGCCGGCCACCATCCGCAGGTCGTCACTCTACCTGGCCGGGGGGGCGTCCTACACTACGTTTGCCAAGAAGCGGTCTCCACTCGAAGACACGTCTACCCCAGCGGTTGTCCGTCCTTCGAGAAATGTGGCCAGCCCATAGCCACTTCCGCTTGCTAATCCTTTACTCTAATTACATATATACATGTAGTTAAAAACATGAACTTATCTACAAACAAGCACAAATAAAAATAACCCCGACTGTTTTTTTTTTGAGATGGTTCTTAGCTATAAAGGGCTTTTATAGCTAAGAACCATCTCGATCACTTCAGTTTTCAAACAGGAAAAAGCCGCATCATAATCGATCCATTCATTTGGGAGCTAAGATTGCGACTCCCCATTGTAGCTAAGAACGGGAGACGATAATACACGACCAAAATAATGTACGACCAGTATTGTACAGCCAATATTACACGGCCAGATATTACGTGTACATGGATTATAATCTGTGGTAAAAGGAAACTGGAACGTGCAAACGAGGCTTTGACCATGTCATTTCTATATTTTAATCTGTGATGTACACGTAATATTGGCTGTACATTATCGCCCGTACAAAAAGGTACGGCCCGTATTACACAGCCAATAATGCACACCCTGTTATTACATGTACATATTTTGGCTTCGTAATCCTGGCTGCGTATTATCGCCTGTACAAAATCAGCACGGGGTGATATTACGCAACCAAATAATGTACACCCTGATATTACGACGCCAATCCATGTAATATTGGTCGCGTATTATTGGCTGTACATTATTTGGTCGCGTAATACTGGCCGTGTAATATAGGGACTCCTAAGAACAATCTCGATCACATCAGCTTTCAAACAGAAAAAAAACGCAACAAATTCGGTCAGTTCGTTTGAGAGCTACGATGCCACAGAAAGACAAACAGATACCTTAAACTTATAACAACCCCTCTCTTTTCGTGTTTGGGGTTTAAAAAGCTTTCACTGATAGAAAGCTACGACCTACGACATTATTGCAGTATACAGACAAATTAAATGTATTGTTAGGTGAGTAAAAAGTTCACAGAAGAATTCTAAATGCGAATAAGTTATCTGAGATAATTATATCTTCAATCTACCTATAAATGAAGTAGAAAGTAACAAAAAGTCTGTATGTACAATGATAACTTTTTTAAATGGTCTAGGGGACTAAGCAACGACAGTAAGAAATGTCTGTATGAGGGGTTAGTGAGCCTGATCAAGAATATAACATATTTAAAATTGTCTGTCTGTTCGCGCATCACGTAATAACTACCGGACTGATTGCGATGCTGTTTTCAGTGCTGGATAGCTTAGGTATTCAATTAAAAACTGTTGTACTTGGTATTTTAATCCGATGAGTAGAAGCAGAGCAGTCGATAAAAAACTATTTGACGGCTGAACGAAAATTGATATGTTGTACTTAAGAGGTTCTTTTGGTCCTGGAATAACACCTATGTTATGTACCTATGTTATGTTATATACTTTTAACCCAGAGAAAAAAAGACAAAAGGGGAAAGGCACAGACACATCTAGTAGACAATAATACAAGGTAGTTGGTAATATAAGATTATTGACTTCCTCAAAGCAGCGCCTGAAGTAATCTAGGTATAGTGCTGTAGATATTGAACAAATTCAATACAATTTATTCGATTCAGGAGTTTCTTAGCGAAACGTATCGTGTACGAAACGCTTTGCAAATTTTGCAGCGTCCCATCAGAATCCGAGAAAACTTCTTCAAAATTCAGACTTCAGGACATTTTAGAATAACCTACCCAGCTATGATAGGCACTGCCGTAGTATTTGTTTATTCTTTGGGCACTGTACTCAACCCTAGTACTATTATTTATTCTGTGACTCAATCACTCATGCCATACAAATAGTAAGTACGTATATATACTCCAATGGTAACTACTACAGCTACTTCAGCCGCGTGTTCACGTCCTCTTTCAGACACTTGAACACTAAGGTCACTGAGCAAATACATAACGGACAAGTTTATTTGTTTTGTGACCTGTGATCTTAAAACTTTTTTTTTTTTATTTTATTTTTTTATTATTTAATTTATTGTTTATTGTAATATGTGTACATTGTACCCAATGAAATTTATTGACGTATAAGAATGTTGTTGCCAATAAAATGACTAAGTGCTATACTCGTGCATTCTTCAGCATTTCTATAACGGTGATGTTTATTTTTCGACTCTTTTACTATGGTTATTAGGGACCAAAATTTGTCCATAACCTATACCTTTTGCAAGATTAATAGGTACGTAAGATTAATACGTAGGTTAGGTACCTACTCAAGAGAGCAGTGAAAAGTGCCTAGACTTTGTGCGTATTAAACATAGACATGCTGTAGATGGAGTATAGATGGAGAACGGAGTATAGATGGAAATGAAAGTGTAATTTTATCTGCTAACTAGTATGTAGACCTAGTAGCACAGAATAAATAATAGTACAACTAAGAGCTACAATTTTTTTTTGCCAAGTATCAGCAGATAATAAGCATAGTTAATTAAATTAGTCATAAAAGTACTGTCTTAAATTACTTGTTTCATCTTAATAATCTTGTAAACTTGATCGTAAAAAAATAATTAATCCCCGAAATTACCACTGGAACATGTTTTCATTGAGTAAAGTGACATCAGCTGCCTACCAATAATAATTTTATTATACTGCCTTATCACGGGCAGTCACAACACTGTTAAATTATTTGTCACGTAATTATAGCATCTCATTAACAATAATTATGTCTATCATATTGAGATAAGTTATCTTTTGTTAAAGTGCTAAATAAGAGCGGTAGGTGTAGTACAAAAACCGGTTCCTCCGGAGTGCGCACTCGCTTTTAGCCTTACTCTGACAGAATCACTGATGTGATAATGAGATAAAAATTAACTATAACATAGTAGTATGTAATAGTGACCAAAAATCTACAATTTCTTATCTGCTTGATAAAGTGGTTACGCAAATCTAAGTACTGCTATTGCTAATAGATAAAATGAAACCAAATCTGATAATGAAAATCATGAGTAACTATAATAATACAAAATTAAAGTCCTTTAGAACTTAATACATTAATAAATACATTTTTAATGGAATATTCCAAAACAGATAATATCATGTAATTTCAAACTTTAGCAACAAAAGAAATATCTATGATAAGAAAAACATAGATTATTAAGTTATTTGATAGTAGGATCATGGTCTCAGGTCAGAGATCCATGGGTACATGGTTTATTACATAACAGATAACAAACGTTTTATGATAGCAACATCTTTATAACTGCCTTAACAATAACAATGGGGTCCTCCTATGCATACTTACACAAATATCCTTAACTATATTTTCTAGTCTTTACAGACGGCCAAAGCTTCCCCTTTTTCTTCAACCAGTTCCTTGCCAGTGTTGTCGAGCATTTCACGAGCAAAATCTGAGATAGTCAGGCCCTGAACAATCTTCCATTTGCCATTGCTGGTCGTTACAGGGAAAGAGAAGACAATATCGGCGGGAGAGCCATATGATCCATCAGAAACGACCCCCATGCTGACCCAGCGGTCTCCTGTGCCCAGGAACCAGTCCCTCATGTGATCGGAGGCGGCTTTAGCTGCAGACAGAGCAGAGGACATCTTTCTTGCGGCGATAACGGCGGCGCCTCGCTTCTGGACAGTCGAAACGAATGCACCCTTCAAGTACTCGTCATCGTTAATAGCTGCAGGGACAGGTTTCTCAACGCCTCCAACAGTGACGATTGCGTTGGCCGGGTCAGGGAACTGGGTTGAAGAGTGGTTGCCCCAGATGATGACATTCTTCACATCCTTGACTGGAACACCCAGTTTAGCGGCGAGCTGTGATTGCGCTCGGTTTTGGTCGAGACGGGTCATAGCGGTGAAGTTTTCCTTAGGAATAGAGGGGGCGTATTTGGAGCAGATTAGAGCATTGGTGTTGGCAGGGTTGCCCACAACGAGGACTTTGACATCCTTACGTGCAACCTTGTCCATGGCTTGCCCTTGCTCCTTGAAGATGCGGACGTTGGCAGCGAGCAGATCCTTCCTCTCCATGCCTTCTTTCCTGGGCATGGCTCCGACGAGGAAAGCGGCGGCAACGTCTTTGAACGCCTCCTCGGGCTTGGCAGTAGGTAGTACTCCGGCTAGAAGGGGCAAAGCGCAGTCGGCCAGCTCCATTACTACACCTTCCAAGACACCCATCATGGGGGCGATATCGAGGAGGTGAAGGTAGACTGGCTGCTCAGGGCCAAAGACAGCTCCGGAGGCGATCTGGTAGAGGAGGGAGTAGGCAATCTGGCCCGCAGCACCGGTGACAACCACTTTGATCGGGGCAGCCTGAAAAAATGATTAGGTAAAGTATTAAACACTATTGTTATTTTAACAGTGCTGCAGAGTCCTACCTCCAAGCCATAAAATGAACATAAATTAAGATAAATTATGAACTGCTCAGACCAGTGCGATGAGAACTATTTTTTTCTGTTAGCCTCACTTTTAGAAGAAACCTGAATCGCGTAGTCCTCTCAAGGACTTAAGATCGTTTTCTAGGGCCGTAAGTCTCTAGAGGTTAACTGGCATTTTGACCAAAGCTAAGTTATGATTAAAATAAAATTGTAATAAGTAAAAACAAATGAAGGTTTTATTTGTTACCATTGGGACTGGGTTATTGGCAACAACAGAAGTATTTTCTATATTCTTAGAAGATGAACAACACCAGGCCATGTTGATGGCAATTAGCAAATAGGTTATTACTATAATCAAATCATTCCGAACAAGTTAGGTAATTGTTCCAAGATAAAGTTAATCATAGCCTATAGATTAGGCTACACTTCGTCTGATACGTTTTACCGGTCCAGTGGTAGGTATACATTTTATAGTAGGAACCTAGTCATCAATAAATTATCAATGGGGTATAAAAAATACATCTATTTTAATTTGAAGTTGGTATGAATGATGCTATGAAAGTATTTTCAACATGTTATTGAAGGTCAATGCAATGTCACTGGAATTAATAAATCTTACCATTTTATGCTTTTCAATCCAATGCTATTGTAATTTAAAAAGTTCTTTGAACTAATCAATCTGTAAGCAGTTGCCTCGTCGGTACCCGGTAGGTATTATGCGTAAAATAAAAATGGAACTGAACGCAACGCACGTCGCCGACAAACAACTTTGACCCTACGCTACGATACGAACGAAGTAGGTAACAAGTAACGAACGAGCGGGCGAACACGGTAGACGTACGTGTTTTGGTACGTGTATGGCACCCGGCACACGGCACTATCACAAAATAGAGATGGGATGTAGCTAGTAGTAATGGCTAATATACAAAATAAATTATTCTAGACAGTGTGTGTGTGTTCGTCACAACGCGTGCCATAGGCATAGAGTAAGGGGGAGTAGGTAGGGTAGGACCAAGTGCAATATTATGGTGGCCTCTAAAATCTAAAACCCTCTACTCAACAGCCTCACGGCTATATCTAGGTTTTATTTAAATTTTATTTTGAAAAAATAAAGCAAAAATTGAAATGTAACTTTCCTTTTACATGATATAACGTCTTACAATTACCAACCTATGTTTATTTGGATCTTTTGTTTTTCTGTACCTCCTATTCAAATAAATTATTTAGGTGAGGAATAAAGCAGTTACGATGAGCTATCAAAGTGTCGACAATCCAAAATAAAAATATAATAGTCCAACGTTGAATTGATTTAAAACAAAACTTACAGTGCCACATTTCTTCCAATTTTATAAAAAAAATAAAAAACATACATACAGCCGAACATATAACCGTCTCCTTTTGTGAAGTCGATTAAAACGTTATCAAGTTCATGTCCGTTCCAACGGTATGCCACATGTTAAAAAAAACCTTAAAATTCATCAAAAAATAAGCTATAATTACAAAAAAACAGCCAAGTGCATGAATTTTAAAATAACTAGTACCAACGTAGTGATTACATTATCTTTGCTAGTACCTATCTTTCGTGTATTCTGTTAATTATGCCATCTTTTCAACTTGAACATACAGCTCCCCGAATCAGAACCTTCGATAGCGAACCGTATCGATTCGATTCGATATTGTGAATGAAAAATGTATTGAATTGAACGATTTCAAACCGAGTCCACAGAATAATTAATACCATATCGATCGACAACAGCGGCCCGACCACATAACTTGGCTTCAATCGAATTGTCAATATTGCAACCACTAATGCCTTGCGATAGAGTCGAAATTGCTATGAAAAAAGTGATAATCCGATTGTAACCAAGTTCTGTAATCGGGCTGCAGCAGTGCGATTACGTAATGTTGATCGTGACAGTTTCGAGCCATCAAATTCAATAATGCTTTGCGATAGAGTCGATTTTGCTATGAAAAAGTGTCAATCTGATTGAAGCCAAGTTCTGTAATCGGGCTGCTGGGGCCCGACCACAGAACTAGGCTTCAATCAGATTGTCACTTTTTTCATAGCAAAATCGACTCTAATGCAAGGCACCAATGAATTTGACAGCTCGAAACCGATATGATCAACATTACGTAATCGAACTACTGTGGCCCAATTCCATAACTTGGCTACAATCGGATTATCACTTTTTTCATAGCAAATTCGACTCTATCGCAAGGCATTAGTGGTTGTGATACTGAGAATTCGATTGAAGCCAAGTTATGGAATCGGGCTGCAGAGTTATCGGGGGAATCGGGAAGCTGGTTAGCTTAGATAAATTATCTGTGGTTAGTCTCCAATAACAAGATGTTATCCACAGATTAAGTATCAGAATTCAGCAGCCCGATTCCATAACTTGGCTTCAATCGATTCTCAGTATCGCAACCACTAATGCCTTGCGATAGAGTCGAATTTGCTATGAAAAAAGTGATAATCCGATTGTAGCCAAGTTATGGAATTGGGCCACGGCACTGCGATTACGTAATGTTGATCATGACGGTTTCAAGCCGTGAAATTCAATAATGCTTTGCGATAGAGTCGATTTTGCTATGAAAAAAGTGATAATCCGATTGTAACCAAGTTCTGTAATTGGGCCACTGGAGCCCGACCACATAACTTAGCTTCAATCGAATTCTCAGTATCGCAACCACTAATGCCTTGCGATAGAGTCGAAATTGCTATGAAAAAAGTGATAATCCGATTGTAGCCAAGTTCTGTAATTGGGCCACTGTTCACATAAACGTTTGAGGACGCACGGATCACCCGCGCGTACACTCGAAATCGTTCACGGCGTCGCGTTGTCCGAGCGTTCGCCTGGGTCATCCGAGAAATAGTAGTGGAGGAGAGGAATAGTATAAAACTGACACTTGACAGTTGTCAGTTGTATGTGGACGTCCAAAGTCGTTCACGATCTCCGGATGATCGAGCGATAATCACACGGATGATTCGAGCGTGTAAGTGAACACAGCGACTAATGCCTTGCGATAGAGTCGAAATTGCTATGAAAAAGTGATAATCCGATTGTAACCAAGTTATGTAATCGGGCCGCTGATACTTAATCTGTGATGTTATGTCTATGTAGCGTCGTTGCAATATAAATTTTTAATTAAAAGTACCTAGTAATTCAAGAAGTTATATGATTTAATGCCTCTGATACAATTATTCTTAACAGCAGAGCGTGGTTGATCAAAACAATGACGTCTTCGGCTGGGTATTTTCCAAAACTCAACGACAACATGGCGTTCCCAAACCGGAAATTTCGAGTGAAAAAGAGAAGGAGATTTTCAGAAGTGGTACTTTATTCCGACAAAATTCCAGCAGCTATGATGTATACCTCATTTAAAAGCTTATTTACTGGCTACATAGATATATTTCATTTATATTTTATTGAGCCTCCATTTCTTAAACAAGAGAGAAAATATTTTCCAAGATATAAAGTTGAACAAAATTTTAATATTTTCCATTCCATTCGAGTTAGTGCGTTTTTCGTGCACTGGGAATAAAATAATACAGATTTCTATATTTTATATGTTTTGCTATTTCAATTATTATATTATACCATGTGAACATAAATAAAAATAAAATAACAAAACGTTCATAACGCAATGTCATCAAAAAAGAACCCGTGTGAAACATGTAGAAAAAAATAATTAAGGTCCTGTCATCTGTCATCCATCAGCTGTCAGTGCCAGATCTACATACATTGTGCCGTCTTGAATGTCACTGTCGTCAGTAGTGTCAAATCAGAGTTGCCAAAGGTAAGTTAAATAGTGTGGCAAGTTTTTTTCTTTCTACCGAACGAAAAACAAAACTCAAATTAAAAAAAGGCATTTTTTTGTTTTATTTTTTTGCTAGTCATTAACAGAATAATATTTCCTTTCTTCACAAATATCTCATATATTGGTTAGAATTTAAAATTATTTTAGTACCAGCTTTTATACATTTTCCGAATAATTATCTCTTAATGCTTGAAGAGAGAAGTCTGGCACAAATACTCGATGATTACGAGGCCAAATCAACAGCGAACAAGGAAAATGACGCAAAAGCGAGGTCAATTATAGTACAATTTGTCTCGGACCAATATCTCAACATAATCAAAAAGTGAAATACCGCAGCGGAAATGCTGACGATCTTTTGTAGATTTTGATCACTAGTGCACTTCATGCACTAGTGATAAAAACTACAAAATAATTTTATGAAATTCGTTAATATCATCACTCAGTTAGCCGGAAGTACAATGGAAGATAGCGACAAACTGACTCACCTATTCCTCACATTACCCGAAGATTATAATACAGTCATAACAACATTGGAAACAATGAGCTAGATGCTCAATGAGCTAGATGCTCAATGAGCTAGATGCTCATTGTTTCCAAGGATTGTTTTAAGGGACTAACTTTAGATTTTGTAAAATCAAGGCTACTTGATGCAGAGTTAAAAATGAATGAAAAGATAAGTGAAGAAGTGGAAAAAAGTTTCTTAACATGCTATAAATGTGGAAAAGAAGGACACATGGCGAATCAGTGTGATAAAAAGACGAATTACTCTCAACCAATACGTAGAGGCAGAGGAAGATCTAGAATGAATAGTAGAGGTCGCTCAGGATTTAGAGAAAGGTCAAGAGTCAAGAGGTCATGGACATACAGCACAGGCAAGTGAGGGTTCGGTTGATTGAGAGATGTTTGTTGCCAAGAAATCACATAATGCATGTTACACACAGAATCAACAGAGATAACTTTTCTTGTGGATTCAGGAGCCACTCATAACTTTGTACAGGAGAAATATGAAAACTTAATAATAAACATGACTGAATTAAAAGAACCCATACAAATAAAAATAGCGAACGGAGATGTCGTATGTGCGAGAAAGAAAGGCTGTTTAAAAACCTTATATGAAGACAAACTAATCCCAATTGAAGGCTTTATCGTGCAAGGAATAGCACATAACCTTCTTTCAGTAAGCGAACTAATTATGAAAGGGAAATACTGTAACATTCAAAAATGGTGAACTAATAATAAAGTCACAAAATGGAATTAACTATGGAGAGAAAAAAGGAAAACTTTACATATTGACATTACAGCTAGATGAAGATGGGTATGAGTGTCACTACAGCAAGGAAGACCTGAGTAATGATAACCTTTGGCATGTTAAACTTGGACATTTTAAAAGATTTTGTGCAGGAAAAGGAATAAAAATTGAGTATACCGTACCTTACAGTCCTCAAACGAACGGAAAGAGTGAGCAAATAAATAGAACAATATATGAAAAAGCCCGCACTATACTAGAAGAGTCAAACTTACCCAGATATATGTGGGGTCACGCTGTCTTGACCGCTACATTTATGAGCAACCACTGTCCATCAAGTGCAATAGATTGTGAGATACCAGCAATATAATTCGCGAGAGAATTTCAACTCAATAAACTGAAGCCGTTTGGTAGTATGACCGCCTAGAAAGGATAAACTAGATCCAAGAGCGAGGGAAGCAAAAATGGTTGGCTATGCGAGAAATGGATATAAAGTATGGGATCCGTTAACAGGCACCATTGTTACAAGGGATGTAAGATTTAATGAAAGAGATTTTAAATACCAGCCAGATCAGACGAAGAAATAACAAGAAGATGACAATAACTTCCTTGAAAATACTATAGATAAAGCTGATGAACAAAATAGAGAAGAAGATGAAGAAAAATCCCCAAGATTACAACGGAACTATGAAAAACGGTTGGGAAGTAGTAATTAAAACCGAAATACAAGCATTAGAGAAAATAAACACGTGGACAGAAACTGAATTACCAGAAAAAATTAAAGCCACTAAATGGATGTTCAAAACGAAAGAAAATGACTTGAAAAAAGCTCGGCTAGTAGTAAAGGGATTTCAACTAAAGGAAAATACAGATTTTGTGAAAAACTATGCTCCAGTAGCAAGAATAACTCCGTTCAAACACTACTAGCACATGCAGTACAAAAAATATGAATGTAAGGCAACTTGATGTGCCTACAGCATTTTTAAATGGGATGCTTGAGTCAGAAGTATACATCAAACCGCCTGAAGGTGTAAATGTCACAAAGAACAAAGTTTTGAGCCCCCATTATAGCTAAGAAACATCTCAATCACATCAGTTTTAAAACATTGTAAATGAATCAAAATCGGTCCATTCGTTTGGGAGCTACGATCCTCATGCCTGAGGTAATTATTATAGCTAAGAATTACCTCAGCTTTGAACAATTAAAACCCATAGCTAAATCGGTAAATTCGTTTTCTCACCCCCTTTTCTCAAGTCCCCCTCCCCCATATAGCTAAGAACCATCTCGATCACATGGGTTTTCAAAAAAAAAACACATCAAAATTAGACCATTATTTGGAAGCCCCATTATAGCTAAGAACCATCTCGTTTATCCCAGTTTGCAAACATAATAAACCGCAGCTAAATCGGTGCATTTGTTTGGAAGCTACAATTCTCACCCCCCTTTTCTCACCTTCCTCCCCTCCCCTCCATCCTCTATATATCTAAGTACCATCTCGATCATATCAGATTTCAAACAGAAAAAAACCACATCAAAATCGGTCCATTCATTTTTTGTTTGGGATGCCACAGACCGACACACACAAACACACACCCTTAACTTATAACACCCGTCCTTAGTTCGGGCAAAGACAATGATCATCTTTGGGTAAAACTAACAAATTTACAAAGTAACAAAATAAACAAAGTAATGTGAGCCGAATTCAAAAAGTTTGCAGATTTGAATTTAGCGGTACGCTTGGTTGCAGTGAATAAAATGCTTGCGTGTTTTAAGGTCAATAAGTGCCATCTAGTTAAATTGGAGGCAGAACTTTGATTTGTTTGGTTTATGCGCTGGAGTTGTTGACCATCTCAATCATATTAGCTTTCAATCAAAAAAAAATAACGAAAACACACACACATACCGTGATACACACCCTAAACTTAAAACTTCTTTGTTCGGGGGTTAAAAAATGTAAAAATAACGCATAAGATATGTAAATGCTTTTAATTATGGAACAAAAAAATATAGAAGCGCGTGGTTTCGATCCACAGACGTCTGGATTATAAATCCACGTATGTTACCGTTTGGCCACTTGTTACGTGAAGCACAAAACGAAATTTGGTGCCGTTATTTTAAACAGATGTTTATTACTTTAATTTAAAATAAACTTTGGACTTAACCCTTAAAAATACTTTATTTTTTCGGGAGTAAAAGTATTCTAAATTTTAACAGATAATATAAACTTTGACTATGCCCAGTTACATCAAAATCCGTCCAGTAGTTTCAGCGTGATACGTGTTCTTTTAAATAACTTTCAACCCTTATCCTGCGGCAACCCTTTATTTTTTCGGGATAAAAAGTATTCTAAATGTTTAATAAATAAATATATTCGGGACAATTCCACACCAAATACCTAGCCCCAAACTAGGATACCCTGTACTATGGGTACTAGATAACGGATAAACATACATATATACGAATATTATAACATCCATGACTCGGAAACAAACATTTCTACTCATCACACAAATGATTGCACCTTGCAGGATTTGAACCCGCGACCATTTGATTACGTACCTAGGATCACTAGCCACGAGACCAACCGGTCGTCAATCCATAACATCAGCTATGATTGTGCCAACTTGTATCAAAATCCGTCTGGTAGTTTCAGCATGATGCGTGTTCAAAGAGACAGACAGACAGACAGACAGACATACAAAAAATAAAAATTAACCTTTTTGCACTCCATAACGATTTTGAAGTTTATCTCAATTAAAATTTTAAAAAATACTTAATGTACCCATTTAGCCCAGTTACAGTTTTATTGTGGTATAGATAAACAAACTGTAAGATCCCCACCTAGCTTGACCTTCTACAATTTTGCGGACGTAAGTTCTGGTGTTTGAGTTTTTAAGACGATGGGCAGATCTTCGAATTCGTGAAAATCTTCAAGTTTCTTCAGTTTCAAGTTTTTCACGGTTTGTCTCCTTCTATTAAAATTTCGTTCACATGCGGAGTAGAGTGACTCCCCACCAACACTTTCACCTCCCGTCTCGAGCAAAGGTTAGCTTACAACACAATAACTCAATAAGTACTGTGGTTATACTAAGGGAACATATAAATTATAAGAAAACTTCAGACACATAGAACACAGTAACTTAGAAACTGTGTTTTTATTGGTAATCAATAACTACTCTGATGAAAAAAACATGGTTACATTACAGTATTACGTTATGATCCTGTGTTCTAAGCTAAACGTAATAATAAATAATATAGAAGAGTGATTTCATAGAAAACAAAAAAGTATATTGAAATACTGTGATATAACTTGACAAAATCTTAATATCATTAAGTTACTGTGTATTTATGGTATTTCCGAGAATTAAAACGCTACAGATAAACCGAAAATTTTCCCAGATAGAACTCGTTTGCGCGGTTCCAAAGGACTAAAACAAGTGAAAACACAGTATCTCGAGTTACTGTGTTTTCTGTTACGAGGGCAGTCTTTATGTGGCCAGGTTTTCTGCAGTTGTAGCACTTATATACGCTGGTTGATGCAGACGTACTGGCTTCTGCTTTGAATATATTTGGCGTATCATTTGACACTTCATCTAAGTTCTTTGGTTTATCATCCAATGATTTCATCTTAATTTGGCTCATTAAATAAACTATAGTTCTGTATTTTTCCGGCAACACATCAATCAAGTCTCCTATGTGGCTGTAGTTCCGTGGTAATGCTTTTAACATGTAGTTCAACTTTTCCTGTTAATTGAAAACAGCTCCAGCTTGCTTAAGTTCTATCACCGATTTTTCAAAATCATCAAATAATAAGCTGACATCAGTATAATTAGCTAGTTTGACACTTTCTAGATTGTTCCGGCAGACAATTTGTAACGCTGTCGACATTTTCAAATACATGGCAATATGTCAAATTTCGACAATCTTATACGCTGAATCGTACTCTGTTATATATTCCAGCTATTTATTTGAAATATAATAAGTAGCCTGTATGTCTTTTTCTTTCCACAATGTACTGTCATCCTTATCACATTTTTCGCGTACTGCGACATCTTTGCATTTTTTAAACTGCAGGAATTTCAGTGTTCGCACCTTCCAATTACTATAATAGGATCCGTCGAAAATTTTACTCAAAATATCATTGTTTCACAGACGTCATTTTGAAAATAAAATTCTTCAACTTACGTACCTTTATTTCACATGTTTATTTTTTTAAACTATAAAACCACGCTCTGCTACCATGATAAATTAAATAGAAAAAGATAATCGGCTTTTAGTAATAACTATATTTCAGTGAAATTAATTTACACGGAATAAAGTATACTACATTATTTTGTGACACAATGCAGACAGCGAACACAATGTTTTTGAAATGTGCCGCCAACCTAATAATACCAAACAGACTTAGCTACCAACTATAGAAATATAAATGTACCATAGATTAACACTTACGTTTGTTGTTCTATTGCAATATCGAAATCTTTCTGTAATCGAAATCAAGTAATGGTGTAATTTTAATAACTTAAGGTATTTAAATAGTTTATCTATGTAATTACAACAAAAAATACAACAAATCGCGATTACCCTAGACAGATTTATGTAGTGCTATTGCAGATGTTCTTTGAAAACTCCCACACTTGTTCGGAACATCACGCGGAATCATATCGTAAGTGAAAAGGTCACAGGTAAGTATACTATTATATTTTCACCCACGCGCCACATGTTTAGACACAGTACATATATAGTCCTTACTATGTATGTACTGTGGTATATATCCTGCAATCGAGATGGTGAGACGGCATTGTGGGCAGTTTCAAAATATGCATTTTTGACAAGGCGTTCACTTATTCTATTTTCAATACTTTTGCCATATTTGAAACTGTGACGAAAATACGTCCAACCTTTTTAGAAATGTTACCGACCTTCGCAATGTTTTGTAGATTCGAACACAATTTAAAAAGAAGCCAAGTTGGCTGTTATGGCATTGTAATATTTAGTCATATCGTAGTCAGATAGAGAAAATATCTCTCAGTAAATGTAATTGTTTTTCCAATAGATCTGGATTGTATTATTTATATTCCGTAAAGCTAATACAAATTCGGAATAAATATATTTTACTGGATAGCTGTTTTCATTCAATCTAGTAATAATCCAGTAAGACAATATACAGCAATATTGGGAGGATGAAGTCCCAAACAATTCTCCATAAAACTTTTGACACTAACGATCCTTGCCAAACCGAAAGAATAACGACCCTATGCTCCATGGATGATGGATCAGCCTTCATTCAGGTTATGCCCAAACGGAATCAAGTCGCTTTTCCTATGTAAAATTTAACTGTCATGTCGACTACACACGCAAAACGAACTGTAATCAAAAACATTACAGAACGCAATTTCACCCACTGTCCAAAGCGAACACCAAACGCTGCCCGCGCTCCGTACCAAAGAGTATAGTCGTATGTCGTGTCGTCTGGTAATCGTATCGCGTGCGTAAACAAATAAAAAAATTACATAGGGGCCGTTCGTGTTGATGCAAGATGATCAAAAAATAACAGTTAAAAACGCTTAATACGTTTCGATCAGCGTTCGCTCTGGTCATGACTTTTAAATTTGACATTAGAAAAGAATTTTATAAAATTAGGTTTAGGGTCGTTTTTCATTCGATTTGGAAAGAATCATTAGTGTCAACAATGGCAATCGAAACAGCCCAAAACGCCACTGCATCATCTCGAATGCAGGGCAAGGAATATCACTAGCGAAAGAGAGAAAATGACATAACTTTAAAATAACCTCAAAATTCTTCTCTGCTGCTTTTGTGAACTGCTTGTAATTCCGCCTATTTTAGTCGTAAAATCAGTGCATATTCCATGTTTTAGACATCTATATCAGCATTATGTCGTCGCTGCTACGATCTACGAAATTCGTTCGGTATTTTACCGGTGCCGCAAGAACCCTTCTATTGAACTCTGCCAAAACCGCAGAAACCAATCTAATTACTAGTTCCAAGGCTCTTTGCGTTGCTAATAAGTAAGTATAACTTTAAACAACACAAATATGCCCGAAACTATGAAAGGAAACCAACCAACCAACCTAACCAAAACCAAACCTATTCGTTTGTGTAATATTGTACGAGCTGATAACTATATTAGGATAAATACTGTTGATACGAAGGTGTAGAGCCATCAAAAAATATTCCTTCAATAATTCATTTTTTACTTTAATCTAAACCATCCTACAGGTTTAATTACCTCCACTACTAAGTATAGGTTAACATAATTATTAACGAAGTTCTCTGTTATTCTTCTTTTTAGTGTGCTAATGCGTGATTATGCTACGAAGAAAGCTGAAAGTCTAGAGCCATTGCTGCAAAAGCTGGATTCAGAAGTGAGGAGATATGGCCGCATTACAAAGAAGGACATTGATGAGGTATTTGACGAAATCAGATCAAGAAACGACATCACTAGCTCTCAGTCACTGCTGGTTATTAGATGTTGTGGTAAGTTTACTTATTTATCAAGAACTAGCGTTTACCTGCAACTTCGTCTGTGCAGACTACAGTCGTATCGGGATAAAAAGTATCCTTCCCTAGAGTTCAAACTATCGCCATACCAAATTTCATCAAGATCAGTTAAAAGGTAACAGACAGGGAGACAGACTTACTTTTGCTGATATAATACTAGTTGTCCCGCCCGTGACTTCGTCCATGCGGGCTACTGTTTATGACCAAAAAAGCATCCTATGTTCTTCTAGGATATTAAAAACCAATGCAAAAGTAGGTATAGCACTACTCTTGATGTTTTTTGACATACTTGTAATTTCGTATCCATGGCAACAGTTTCTTACAGCAAGTAATCATAATTTTTCTAGTATTTCTAGTTTTCCCTTGGAAACTTAAAATTTTCCGCGATAAAAAGTATCACAACCCAAGTATTCTAACCCACATTATCCATAGCTCTGCAAGGCACATGCCATTTTTAAATCTGTCTTAATGGGACACTAATGCCATCTATTGGATATGAAGTACTAATGGATATTCACACTATACCTTGAATGTACCTATATCTATCTACCTGGACAGGTACATTACATATTATATAACTGCCTCCTTAAGTAATTGCTGACTAAACCAAACATTACTGGTTTTTTTTCAGGAGAGCTAGTTCCTGAAGAATTACCCGAGCAAAGAACACTACTGGTCCAGAAGATATGGAGTGTGCTGACTGAAAGAGGAATCCCTATGGACATCTCCCACTACAACGCTTTGCTGAGAGTATATCTGGAGAATGAGCATCCATTCTCACCTGCACTGTTCCTCGAGGAGTTGGAAAAAAAAGGACTGCAGCCTAACAGGTAATATAAAGAGACTAGACTAGAGTACATAATAATATGGATAGAAACAATGTTATAAATTGTTTGTTTGTTTGTCGTATGAGGTAGTGCTGGCCTCTGGTGTCAGAGTTTGTCAAGCCGCCCGAGGGCCTCTGACATGGCTTAACAACTGCTATTAATCAATAACAGCCGGGACCAACCGCTCAACGTGCCCTCCGCAGCACGGAGCGATGGAAAAACGCACATAACTCAGAAAAGTCATTGGTGCGGGGCCTAGGATTTGAACCCGGTGTCCTTGGATTCTAAATTGCACTATAGAACCGTTAGGCCACCATCACCATTTTAGAAATTTTGTCTTCTTTATACTTCTCATACACACTTTAGTCATAATTATAGTAAACTGTTAAGAAAAACAAATATTGGCACATTAGGTGGCGGCTAAAGCAGCAGGCGCTCAAGGCAGGGATTATTAAATAAAATTAAAGAAAAATTGGCCTAGGGGGCCTTAAAATAAATCACAGAGCAAATTTTTTTTCTCTCTGTCTCTTTATTTGTGCATTTCATAAAAATTACTGCATTGATTGCGATGTGGCTTTCACTGTAGGATGGCTTGGGCTTTCACATCAAAACTGGTGTACTTGGCATCTCAATGCGATGAGTAGAAGTGAGAAATCAATAACATTTGACAGCTGAACGAAATTTGGTATATTGTACCTTATAGTTACTTTTGGTCCTGGAATAACATAATATATGTAGAACACTTTTATCCCAGAAAAATTACCACGCAGGCAAAGCTAGTTTATAGTAATATTAGTGTGATTAGGTAAAAAGCCAACTTAGCATGGTTGGTAATGAGCCAACTGAGAAGGGTGAGGTTGCAGGTTTGATTCTCGTGCTATGCAAATATTTGTGTAAATCACAGGTATTAGTACTGTCTGGTTGTTTGTGGTACCACAGTCTCGTAGACCCTGTATACAGGTGTCCTAGTAAAGTGACACAATCTACGTACTGAACTATGGAGCTCTCTATGCGATTATCTTGTATTAAATATTAGCTTTGCCCGCGACTTTGCGCGCTTCGTCATTTCTCTATGTTATTCCAGGACCAAAAGTACCTATACAGTACAGTATAGCTAATTTTGTTCAGCCCTCAAATAGTTTTTTTATCGGCTTCTACTCATCAGATTGAGATACCAAGTAAGCCAGTTTTTAAGTCAAACCAAAGGCTATCTAACAGTAAACCGCATCGCAATCGATCCAGTAGTATTTAAGGGATGCGCGAACTGACAGACAGACAAACAAATAGAAAGACAAACATTTAAAAAATACTGGTTTGTAGCTTATTTTAAGTCACCTAGACCATTTTTTTTTAATTATATGTAGAATGACTTTTTGGTACTTGCTGCTTATCATATGTATAGATTGGGCCATGGTATGGTCCATGATAATGAGGGGTAAAATCTAAGCCCAAGATTTTGCTCGTCCACTATTAGTAGTAATTACCCGCGGAAATATGTAGATGCCCAAGCGCATAGGGAGTTTAATTTTGTAGTATAAGTTAAGATTTTGATCAAAAAACATTATGGATTTCGAAACTCAATATACCATTTAAAAAAATAAAAAAATAGCTCTGTTGATCTGAATGGGCGGTAATTTTCGGGTGTTCGGATTATAGAGGCTCTGTTGTATTTACTGTTTGTTTATCGTAAGAGGTAGTGCTGGCCTCTGGTGTCAGAGTTTGTCAGGCCGCCCGAGTGCCTCTGACATTGCTTAAAGCCTGCTATTGATCAATAACAGCTTAACGTGCCCTCCTAATTATTGAGCAATGGGTATATCTCATCACTGTATGTACTGTTTTTTTTTGTTATTGATGTTGTGTGCATGGATTTGCACGCCAGATCTGTTTCTGTGGATCCGGTAGGAGCTTTATGCGGTCATTCATTTGTCATCTGCGAATTTAATATAAAAAGAGAGCAATTTGTCCCTTTTTCTATTACTTATAAGCCATTGAAGAATATTTGTCTCGAGTCTTTTAATTTGGACTTAGATTTGATTCGCTGGGATTTAATTTCATGTACTAGCGACATTAATGAAATGGTTCACTATTTTAATTGTACATTAATAACGCTGTTCAAGCGTACAATTAAATATATATAACGCTATTTAATGCTCCTCTAAAAACTACTATAATTAAAGATCGCAGCTACCCTTGGATTACGGATAACTTCAAGTTAATGATGGGCCTGCGAAATGAAGCGTTATCTACTTATAGGCGCACTAGGGCGGATGGAAAATTACTCTACTACAAAAGTCTTAAGACTTTGGTAAATCAAACATTGTATTTCGAGAAGTCCGCTTTTTACAAACACAGTATAAATAACAAAATTAATAAACCCACAATTTTATGGAAAAACCTTAAATACCTATTACCATCCTCGAAATGTTCAGAGCTTTCCAGTAATTTCAAGGATGCTGACATGTTCCCGGTAAGGTTGATGTGTTATTATCTCAGTTGACTTATTTTGAGTTTAATCGTTTCAATTGTGTTAACAAATTTTCCATAAAGACAATTGATTCAAATGCTATTTTCAAAATTATCAAAGATCTTAAGTCTGACGTTGTAGGTTTTGACCAAATTTCATTAAAAATTTTAAACTTCACCTTGCATGTCTCCTTTTTGGTTTAGTTAATTTTAAAGATCCTTTGTACTTGTATGATAAGATCAAATGGGTTAACGATAGCAGGCAATGTTCCAATAGACAGGGTGCTCAGCAGTTGTCCATCCAGCGACACCGTACTGCAAATTCCAGGGGTGCTTTCTGTTATGCCGTGTCCAAGTGCTGGAACAATCACCCGCCAGCAATCAGGAAACTGTAAACTTTAAACTTGTTTAGACTTACTTAAAAAGTACTTGGTGGATGAGCAGAGAAAGCATGGAAATATTAATATTGATATATCAATTATCTCATTCATATGAAGGTTAATGTGTGGTTCCATTGTTTTCACTTTAAACATTGTGTTCAATTTTATTATTCTACAAGCACTTATCCTTACTTATTTTTCACTCCTTTTCCTGGTGCATTCAAATGTATTCTTCAGGATGCTTATAAAATATTATTATGTTTAGGTCCATCATTTTGATCGATTCCATCAATATTATAAATAGATTACCCTCTATATGTTTAACAAGTGGAGTAGTCTGCCTTGCCGTGGTGTTGACGTGATGTTACGTATTTTCTTCTGTTTGGTAAAAGGATTGCCACGGGGAAATCAATTCTAGTGTTGTATTGTTGGAATTATGGTTATTGTTTCTGTATACTATTTCTTATGTATATTAATATATTATGTATTTTGGTAGTCATTATGTATGTATATATTTAAATTTGTTTAAATTTTTTAATGTTATTATTATGTGTGTCTATTATATTTATCTATGTATTGATACAATAATTCGCACCTATAACATCACCCGTGAGGTTTGTCTGAAAATCAGCGTCCAGTCCACTTTTTTGCTGAGTGCAGGCACAGAATAAATAGTAGTACAAGGTGCAGGCCCTTTTGGTACAAGCTACAATATCATTCATGTATTTAGTATTATTTTAGTAGGTTCTTAGTTTTTTATTTTGTTTTTATTATTATTGTTTTTATAGTGTCTTGCGCTAATAAATGCTTTTATTCTTTTATTCTTATTCTTAATAAAATGGAAACCATCTTCCGTAATACCACATACGTCACAGTTGGGACTATTGACTTTCTTCATCATATATTTAAATTTGTGTAAAGGAATATGTTCAGAGCGCAATGTATGAGCAATCACAATTAGTTTCCTACAAAACTTCACAACGGCACACAATGGTATACGAGGAGGCGCACTTTGCATTCTTCTGTACCATATTCACTTTTCTCGAGAGACAATATCAAAATACTCCTTCCAATGAGATGTAATTATAGTTTGTATTGGATAAGTACTTCTGAGTATTCCGGTTTCAGATGAATTTCTGTACCATTTGTTATGCCTATCTGGCAAGTTTATCAGCCTCCTCGTTACCACATATGCCAACATGCGAAGGAATCCATTGCAATCCCAGGGTCGCCCCCCCCCCCCCCCCCCCCCCCCCCCCAGCTAACAGCACTAGAACTTTATTAAATATGGTATAAGCTATCAATGCACCTCTGTGTCCAGAGGAGCATCGAGCTATATGCAGGAAGGCACTTTTGCTGTCAGACAAAATAATAGCCCTTTTGAGTCCTGCACTGATAATATGCGACAGCGCCTCCGAGATTGCAAAGAGCTCCACAAACATAATGGAGTAATTCACACATTTAAAACTTTCCCTCACATTTCGACTGGGATCATAAAAAGCCGCTCCACAACCATCTTTCGTTTGGGATCAATCAGTATAAATTTTGTGCCAACCATCATATATATTGCCTACCATAATAATATGAAGTGTGTTATATTAAATTTTAAAATGTTATTATCATATTTATTTTTCGGTTTATTATGTTATCAATCTTAACTTGAATAAATTAAATATTTATATTTGATACCTAAGTATTTAAATTAAACATATTTATTGGATTACTAGTGATGACTTTTTCAGTTTTGGTGTCATTATGTACAAGTGTTAGTAAGGGTTTTTTATTTCTGTTATAATAAGCGAATGTTGAAGTTAAGTTTGATAGGTCCCTGAATGTATGTATAGTCATATTATTTGTCAAAGACTGCGACTTGAGACAGTATCTTGTGGTGATATTTTTGCCGCAAATAAAGTGGGGATAGACATAACTCATACTCCATCACATGAATAGAAGTGGTTTTTATAAACCCTCCTACTACACGTAATGCAGCACTTTGAACTCTGTCTAACTTTAACAAATTGGTTAAAGTAAAAAAAACTCCCCTCAACGAGACTGCTAAACTTTTTAAAATTTTAAATGACTTCATTGACTTCGCATGAATTTCATTGATATGCCTATTCCATTTCAGTGAGCTATCCATCCAGAGCCCTAAATATCTAATGCAGGCTACGACCGGAATATTATCTTCATTTATAGTCACATTCACCTGATCTTTTTGTCGTCCTCTACTAATTGGACATAGATGAGTTTTTGAAAAGGAGATGTTTAATCCAATTTGTCCTAATAGTTCAGAAACCAAGGCAATACCGTCCTGAATATCTAACGCACTATTTTGTATGTTATTATTCTGCACATAAAAAACAAAGTCGTCAGTATATAGTAGCGAATATAAGTTATCAACTGCTTTACATATCTTTGATGTTACTATATTAAATAGGACAGGAGACATTGGGTCTCCTTGAGCTAGCCCTTTACCAGTCCATCTCGTTAGAGAACTCTCTTCACCAACTTCTTTAATTTGTAGACATCTCATTTTCAAAAATTCAAATAGATGTTTGGATACTTTAGCTCCAACTTTTAATTCGTCTAACATGAGAACTAGTTGATCCACCAGCACATTGTTGTATGCACTATCTATATGTGTTATTCTCTAAAATTCTGTCTCAGGGAATAAAAATTGCTAAAATAATTCCAGGGTAACATACCAGAGGCTTATGTGGCGGTACTGCCAAGAAGGCGACGTTGAAGGCGCAACGAAGGTTCTAGAAAAGATGCGAGAGCTGAAGCTTCCCGTCTCTGAGCCTGTTCTGAACGCGCTGGTGATGGGCCATGCCTTCCACGGGGACACTGATGGTGCTAAAGCAGTGCTGGAGACCATGGCAAGAGCAGGGCTCCAGCCCACAAACCGTACTTACACACTCTTGGCCTGCGGATTTGCTAACAAAGGAGATGTTGATGGTGTAAACGAAATTATCAAAATAGCTACGGACAAGGATGCTCTTGTTACTGATAGGGTAAGTTTAATTAATTAATTGACACACACACAAACACCCGCTCTCATACAGACTCAGCACTCACCCTCCCTCATGCACAGAGAGACACGAAATTCTCAATTTGATTGTATTTTTTCTGTATAATGTTCACTCATATCTCCTGGACTCAAAACAAATTGGGATGCTTAATTTTCATACATGAAAGAATAGATCTCTAGTGTAACTATGTGATCCCGTGTAAATTGCATCAATAATGATTTACCTCATTGTTTGTCACTTCAGCAACCCTATAAAATTCATAGGTAGAAGTTTTTTAAACGCCCATGGATTGAAATATTTATTCTGTTTTCAGGATGTGCTAGAAATCATTGAACACTTAGCTGTCGGCGGTCATGGAGACAAGGTCGAGACTCTATTCCCGCATTTGCAAAAAAGCATAGGCTACAACCAGGAAGTGTGCAACCTCATTTTAAGGCTCCTCAACAAGGGACAGCTGGAGACTGCGAAGAAAATGTTGCCAACTATGCCGAAAACGGCCGTCGCTGATACACCTTTCAAAGGCGCATTCTTCATCAAACAGTTGCTTCGAGTCAGCAAATCAGCCGATGAAGTAGTCAAAACTTGCTTAGAACTAAAATCGGAGGGACTCATTCCGAATGCCATTCTCATTGCTACCGAAAACGCCCTCATTCAAGGTCGTACTGAAATCGCTCAGAAATTGTTCACAGAATATGAAAAGGAGGGCCTTGAAATCCGCTCGCATTTCTACTGGCCTCTTTTGGCCCAAAAAGTTAAAGAAAACGACGAGGAAGGCCTTTTACAAATCCTTAAGGATATGCAGCAAAAAAATGTTACCATCTCTGGGGAAGCGCTCAGGGATTACGTCATTCCTTACCTTTTGCAAAAAGATCGCGATAGTGTGATATCTAAACTCCAACTTGCTAGCATACCAGTATCTTACAGTGCTCGGAACGTCGTACATGAATTGTTGGATGAAGGAAATATTAAAGAGGCCGCTAAAATTGCGTTGGTCTACAAAACGAGAGGAAATTACGCTTTAGTAGCTAGGCCTCTGCTTAATGCATTGGGAAAAACTAAGGACATCGATTCCTTCGTGTCTATACTGCACGTACTTAGCAGCAAACCACAGATTAACCAAGTAGACGAAGAATCTGTCATTGACGAAGGCCAAAGAGAGGAAAGCAATATCAATGAAGCAAGCCGGCTTGTGAAGACAGCAGTGAAAATACTGACGAAAAAGGGCTTAGTTGAGAAGTTGCTGTCCTCTTTACATTCCAAAGGTTTAAGGATTACGGTCGAAAGTGCTGAAGCTATAGAGCATTATATGGGTGAAAATATGACTACAGTTATTTCTGAGCGGCTTTCTCAACTGACATCGAGTAATTTGGAAGCTGTGCCGGTTGAAAGTCCTCGCAGAGAAGCGCCGCGCTCCTCCGAAGAGTTAGAAAAACTGATCTTACAACTTGAAACCAAAGAAGGAACTAATGTCAACCGCCTGAAGAAACAATTACTGTCAGCTTACATTAAGGATAATAACGTAAGCAAAGTCAGCAGCTACATTGATGAGTTGAAGTCTTCAAACTTTGAAATAAATGTGGCTTTGTGCGCGCAACTTTTCGAATTCTTTTGCCAGACTGATGAAGTAGAAAAGGCTCAACAATGTCACGCTGATGCGCTTGCGCAGAATCCTGATTTCGTACTGAATAAGTACAAGTTGCTCCTAATGGCATACGCATTGGTGAGGGCTAACATGTTCGACGAAGCTATTGCGTTTTTGAAAGATAGCAAATTGGTTGACGATCAAGAGACTGGTTACTTATTGAGTTCTACATCTTGGCAGATACTTAACACTCTGGCTGAACAGAAAGATCAAGCAAAAGTGAGTATTAAAAAAATCAATATTTCATATTATTTGAAGGTTAAGTTAAGGATGAATACAAAAACAGTAACAGTCAAGTCCTGACACAAAACTCTATTTTTGGAATGAAATCTATACTTATAATAAAGCAATAAGAACGAAGAAGTCTGTACAAAAAAGATATTAAAGACCGATTGCGATGCGGTTTTCACTATTGAATAGCTTAGGGTTTGACTTAAAAACTAGGGTACATGGTATTTTATTCCGTTGATTAGATGCCGAGCAAACAATAAAAACTAATTGATGGCTGAACGACGTATTGTACTTTATAGGTACTTTTGGTCTTGGAATGACACGTATGGGCTACTTTTAAATTATATAACCACGCGGGCACAGCTATTATGTAATAAATTTGTGTTAGTGTAATAAAGTAATTGTTATAGGACCACATTAAAAAAAAATTACTTTTGATTTAATTTGTATCGATATTAAAAGTCAAATTATAAGTATGTACCTATTTTTTTAAATGTGAACCTATGTAAAACAATTACACCTAGCACATGACACCAGCACCAGCAATTATGAAACACATTACACCAATTATTTATTCCATCTTTTTGTAGGCAGAATATCTTAAACTCATAAATATCGACATAGTATTTGAGTAAGACAGTTCTTAAGTTGATCTGGTTTTTGCTTAGTGTTTATTTTATATGGCTTTCATAATCATAGCTAATTAAAAGATAAAATTTATATGGCTTTCAAAATCATAGCTAATTAAAAATTAAAATTTATATGGCTTTCAAAATCATAGCTAATTAAAAATTAAAATTTATATGGCTTTCAAAATCATAACTAATTAAAAATTAAAATTTATATGGCTTTCAAAATCATAGCTAATTAAAAATTAAAATCTTCTCCTGTGACGTAACTTGCATCCAGGAGAGCGGGACAAAGATTTGAAAACTACAGAACCTTAAAATATGTTATACTGATTATCACAATTTTTATACAACTGCTCAAAATTGAATGTAATATCATTCAGGGTTCATTTTTGTATGTATGTGAATTTATTTGTTCCACCATAACTTTTAAATGCCGGAACAGATTTGGATGCATCTTTAGAATCCTTACATCATCCCGAGTGACATAGGCTATATACTTTTTAAAGTTAATTTTTTGGCAGGTCAGTCATGTTTTTAAAACGGTTTTATTTAGCGTGGAGTGTTTGTTGATTTTTGTTTATTTGAATATTTGTTTGTTTGGGTCAAATCTAGTAATTGAAATTTTAACCCCTTCCTGTTGACCGACTGACCTGAAATTTGGTACACACCTTTAGTTCTGATGACATTGCAATTATGTATATTCAGTATCATTGTAAATCCAAGATGGCCGCCGCCACAAAATGGATTACTTAATTTTTTTCAAACCCCTCAATATGGATATCAAATGAAAAGGGGGCTTAACTAGTACAGTACACTGAAAATTCCAAATCCAAGATGGCCGCCACTTCAAATGGCGGATTACTTTTTTTTAAATCCCCTCAATATGGGTATCAAATGAAAGGGAACTAGTAGATAGAATAGAATACACCATGAAAATTCCAAATCAAAGATGGCCGTCCCTACAAAATGGCGGATTACTCATTTTCCAATACCCTCAATACGGGTACGAGTATCAAAGGAAAGAGCTTGACAAGTAGAACATAGTACTCTTTAGAAATAACTAAATATACCTAACACAAAAAACCATGAGAGCGATGGTGGCCTAACGGTTCTATAGTGCAATTTAGAATCCAACGATACCGGGTTCAAAACCTAGGCTCCGTACCAATGACTTTTCTGAGTTATGTGCGGTTTACCATCGCTCTGTGCTTCGGAGGGCACGTTAAGCTGTCGGTCCCGGCTGTTATTGATTAATAGCAGTCGTTAAGCCATGTCAGAGGCCCTCGGGCGGCTTGACAAACTCTGACACCAGAGGCCAGCACTACCTCATACGACAAACAAACAAACAAAAAAACATGTTTTTTTTATGTTAAACCATTTTATGTGCACTAAAAGCTAAAAAATAAAATAAAATCGTGAGGCGTAGCAAACCCTGAGTAATAGAAATTCGACTAACCACAGGTTTTTTATTTTCTTCTTTTATTGCATATAACACATAAAATAGTTTAAAAAAAAAGTTTTTTTATTCTCTTACTTCGATGATTGTTAATTCCTTGCAGGTAAAAGAGATGACGAGCACCCTCATATCCCACAACTATATTGAGCCGTCCAATGTCCTGCTCGGCCCTTCCATCAAGGTCTACTTAATGAACGATGACCTGGAAGGAGCACTGGAAGAATTTGAGAACTGCTGCAAACAGTTTAGAAGCACCCCGTGGAAGGGAGAGCTGATGAAAGCACTTATTATGAAGGAGGACGCGACTAAGCTCCAGTGGCTTGCCGATTTGAGCACTCAGGTAAACAAATCACTATCATAATGCTACAAGTCAAGTATTATTAACCCCTGAACGCGAAAACTGGGGTTATAAGTTTAGGGTGTGTATTTGTATAGACAAACGTCTGTGGCGTCGTGGCTCCCAAATGAATGGACCGATTTTGATGCGATTTTTTCTGTTTGAAAGCTGATGTGATCGAGATTGTCCTTAGCTATAATGGGGGGAGGGGTTTTTTTTTTTAATTTCGGCTTGTTTTAATTGGAGAATGTTTCAATATATATCTTAGTCTTTGTCGTAATATGTTGTTGGGGGAGTCAACACGGAATCACCACCTTTCAGAAAAAAACACAAAAATAAATCTATGCTTTTGATATTGAGATGACATTTCAGGAAATTGACAATATTATTTTTGTCAACCTAGAAATCCCTACCAGCCTTTTTTATGCCGTAAACGCCACGCTTTGTAGGCTACCCAACTAAAGACTAGATTGGTAGAGATAAAGGTGGCTTGATGATTGCAGTAGATTTTCCTGAATTCCATTTGCTGGTTCTCACATGATTTTATTCTGCGTCCTACCTACTTCTACTGAAATTCAGTACTAATAAATACATGTCTCCAAACAGATACACGGAGAAGTGAACATTCTACACGACTTGGTGCTAGCGTTTGTGGAGTGCGGACGGCTGCGACAGGCGCGCCGCATTCTCGAGACTCCCGGACTGCAGACCCGCCACCGCCGACTTGATGACGCGTGTCTCAGATACGTCGAGGTAACTACGTTCAAAGAGGTTTATGAGACTGTCAGAGACAAGAGAACAGTCTACAATGTGCTAGCGTTTATACGATGCGGGTGGCTGACAAAAAGTCGCGCCGCATCATCGAGATTCCCGTCCTGCAGACCCGCCACGTTACATGTGAATTTTATGAGACTTCAGAGACAATGAAAAATAAACGGTATCTGTAAGGCTTAGTTTTACCATACGTGGTGTGAAAAAATACTAAACTGCTAAACCTCTTTTTACACTAGTTCAGTCGAAACTTCGAGATGAGTTTTAAAAGTAGGTCCATTTTAATCGTCTTCTAAATGGAGGAGGTTCTCAAGTGCTCTGTACTTTATTTTGTGTGTAGAATCATCCATATACCTTTTTTTCATTTGAAAGGTTAGAGTAAACATTATATCGAAATTGGTTTACATTTTATTTTTTTGAGTAAATCCGTTTTGTAGTTCGTTTTTGATGTGTAAACATCTAATAGCGTGGTACGGGGTAACGCCGCCTCTTGGCACTTTCCGCCTGAACTCTGCCATATTCGATGTTTCACATGTGCCAGGCGTCCTGCGACGGCTCAGTTTTTATATTTAATTATTGAGGCCCGGCTTGTGTGCGATATTGTACAATTTAATTGTTCTAAACAATGAAACTCGTAAACAACGGTGTTGAGGCATAGAATTATGTCGTATTATTATTTAGCCTTCATTTTCTGTTATGAAATAATATCAGAATTATATTGGCAACATTTCATTAAATGCAAACGTTTCATTATTACAGGAAGGTAAGCCAGAATACCTTGAAGGTTTACTCGAGGCGACGAAGGAACTCTCTCACATCGATCGCTCAAACATTTTCTACCATCTCCTCGTGACCTACTGCAAATCCAACGAAACCGACAAAGCCCTAGGCCTTTGGACCGTCCTTCAAGAAGAGGGAGCGGTACCCAGCGAACAGTTCCTAGTATATCTCGGCAACCACCTTAAATCCAACAACAGAGAAGTACCATTCGTAATGCCCGAACAAAAAACGCCAAAATCAACCAAGAAGAAAGAGGTCATTGTAGAGAAAATGACCGAGTCGAAACCAACCAAAAATGAAGTGTCAACAACAATCGAGTCCTTAATAAAAGAAGACAAGCTGTCCGAAGCCATGGACATTTCCTTGAAGTCGATTCAAGAAGGCGTCATTCCCAAGCCATCAGTCCTGAAGTTTCTTTTGAAAAACTTGGCACTGGCGGGTAATGTTGAAAAGATACAACAGCTCGGGAAAAACATCAATGAGACAATGAAACGTAAAGTGACTTACGACGATAAGCTAACACTGGCTGTTTTCAACCAAGGCGCGGGTACACAGCACATCGAGAACTTGTTGGAATCGGTGCAAGCGGCCAACACGACGGAAGACCTAGAAGTGGTTCTGAGGAAGTTCCCTAGGAGCAGCGCGCTCGCGTCTCTTGTTGTCAGTGGGAATGAAGAGCTGCTGTCTAAATGTAAGTATTTTCCTCTTTTATCTGACTGCCCGGGAGTGTTGGTTTTCGGGTGTATTTATATGTGATGAATACATGTTCCTTTGGTCATCCTATAAGACTTTATGGATTTCGATAAATGAGGTTTCATTGGATTCGTTTTAATCTTAGAGTTAAATGTATGAATGAAGTGTCATAAATATAATATAGCGGTCTTTAGACGCCAAATACCTACGCACCCGGTTTTTGACGCAAATAAGCGAAAAAATATTACTCAACAGCCTGTTAATCTCTTGTTAAACGCATTTTGTGATGCTGAAAATCTCATGAGACAACGCAACAGTGTTGTACCTACATTGTAGTTTGAAGATGAGAATCGAATTGTCAGCAGCTCTATTTGAAAACGAAAGGCTAATTTGAAGAAAAGGACATGGGACGAAATATGCTAATATAACTTTTGTTTTACAGGTCAAAAAGCAGCCGAATTAGCCGCATCGAGAGGGCAACTATCACCAGTGAATCTTCTATGGATGGAGTATGTCTTAGCCAAAAAAATAGAACAGGCAGATGCGCTATGGGATCAGTACATGACAAACGCAGAAGTCGTCTTGTTCAGAAGATTGCTCCAAGAAAGTCATGTGCGAAAAGAACCGCAACTTATCCACAAATTGATTGAGAGCTTGAAAACAAACAAAGTAGTGTCGATAGGCTCGTTAGGGAATGCGTATTCGCGTCTAATCAGTTACTACGCTACCGAGAATAAGACTCAAGAAGCTGAAAGGATTTTAGATGATGCAACTAAATCGGGAGTAACCAAAGAACATTTGAATAAAAGCTGTCTTGTGAGACTCAAATCTGTAGTAGAAGCTGAGGGCAGACAATTTGGATATGTATTTTAAAGTAGACTTAAAATGAGGAGTCAGGAGCCAGCAAA
This sequence comes from Alsophila aescularia, assembly GCA_946251855.1. NCBI lineage: Eukaryota > Metazoa > Arthropoda > Insecta > Lepidoptera > Geometridae > Alsophila > Alsophila aescularia. The sequence goes on along the minus strand of OX276383.1, from coordinate 43,910,039 downwards.
ATTGGAACGCTCGGACAAAATAAAAAAGAATACATCATTGCATACTCTTTATCTGTAGTTACACAGTACTATGCGTTTAAAAAAGGACTGAGGAAAAGAATTATGATATAGTAATAATAATAAAGCATCAGGATCACACTAGGATTCCCCGTATTTAGGGAATCAGGAACTGCATATTGTGATCCACACTAAATAAATCTGTGGTTCACACTAATTGGCGTACGTGGCGATCAACCCACAACCTCACTGCAGTTGGCTCATTAACTTTGCCATGGACGTTGTCAATAGTATAGTATGTGTATGAAGTCTATGGATTGGTGTTTGAATTACTATCCTATAAATTAATTGAACGACAATGGTAGCGATTCAGACATTCCCTAAACTAAACTTAATTTCTTCAAATGTAATATAAAACTTGTTAGCTTCGTAACAAGGTATTTTTCCCCTTTTTCCATCTAACCCTCACTCACTACTATCACTAATGCCTGTCAGCGTAAAATCAACTTTCTTTCCACGCGGCGAGAGCCCTGATTTGTCCAAACGCTGTCTCAGAACGTGTCCGAATTTATCAAAAACGATGTTAGACGGCGTGTTAAAAAACTGTTTTAATTACATTATTTTAAGCGGTGCAGCTTAAATTGACGTAAGTTTAGAATAGATGCCAGGGGCAAAAATACCTTGTTACGAAGTCGTCAAAGTTTAAATTACATTTGAAGAAATTTTATCTAGTTTAATTTAAAGAGTAAATTGACCAAATTGCTGCACATGTCTCCATGGATATAACTGTTTAAAAAAGGTTTTGAAACTGATTTTGCAGTGACATACATCAATATAACCCTACGAGCGCCGTTCACTCGATATCTCACATTAACGTAATGTGCGCTAACATGCGCGGTGCCCGAAGGATTAAAAAGCGTGCACTAGCGTGCTATACGGATTTTAATCTTCAATTACTAAAATTGATTGCCCTTTGCTCGTCATAACACCTGCGAGCAATCAACGAACTCCGTTAATGAGTTGGTTGTTGACTAGGAATCCTATATCCTATACAGGTGTATCCTATAACCTACATAGTTCTTTGTTATTTTTTTCAATGCTTTGCTCCAAATGTCAATAAAATTTTATTGTACTTTATTTGTAGTTATTAATATTAGTTTAAATAATAAATTATTAGTTAATAATTAAATTGTATTATTACCTATGGGTTTAACTTTTTGATGGAGATAATATAGTGTAACCATTTTCCTTATTAATGAAAATTAAAAATCAATTTCTAATCAAGTTGTGTTTATTGTACGGGTTTATTTAGCTTGCCCTGTTTGTTGTTTGTTTGTTTGTTTTGGTCAAATTTAGTAATTGAAATTATAGCCCCTTCCTGTTGACTGATTGATGTAAAATTTGGTACCAGTTCTCAGCACGTAAGTTGAACCAAAATGGCGGTCATCCGCGCGAATAGCAAATACGCGTATCCGTCCACTTGTCGGTTTTTTTTACTCACTTCAAAGGAGAAGAATAAGCCGAATATGTGCGTCGAGGTCGACTGCCCACACTTCGTTCACTCATTCACTCATGTTCGCTTGCTTACGGCGGTTGTGTCTCGACAAAAACAATTTTAATGGTATAGTAGGAACCAATCTTTATGGCGGCTGTGAAGCGCGCTGCGAGTGTGACTTCGCGCTGGTACAGTAAGTTTCGCAATTATTACTACCTACTTGTAGAACATGCTAATAATAAGAAACATATTATCACACCAGAATTAAGGAATAAATATACAAGAATTAAATTTAAAAATAGGCAAAACGGGTGGTCTTATCGCTAAAACCGATCTCTTCCAGACAACCTTTGGATGAACAGAAATTACGAATTAAAAAAGGACGGTGGTGCAAAACAAAACAATAAATCATGCAAAAGAAAAATGAATATACCTACATACATATTTAACCATACTTACATGTCACATGCAAATAATGTAATTATTGAAAAAATATATGTGTTAAGTAAATACAAATAATAAAATTTTATACCTATAGCTATGTTTCTAGTAGCTAAATTAGCGTCGAAACTTAACGCTTTAACAACCTATTCATTATTTTTTAACCAATCTAGAAATTATGTTAACACAATAATAATATCGGAATATATGCTGATATCGTGTTGGTGGATTGTATTGGTTGGTAACAAACAACTTTAAAATAACTATCTAGACTATACTTGAACAGAATCGCATGCATGTGTGCAGCGTACGGATATAGCGTGCACACAAGCACAAATACGGCGGGCGCGCGCGGGATGCGGTGGGCTAGCGGGAGGGTGTGCCCCGGCCTCTCACCTCTCCAAAGCCCGCTTACACCTAAAATTAGCTATTGCGCAGCGCCTTGCGCCTAACTTCTCAGCCGCAATAAAGATTGGTTCCTACTCTACTAATGGATGCTATAGATAGATAGATAGATAACTCTTTATTGTACACCACATAGAACAAAAAATACAATAATAACTAAAACATTTATACAAAATAAATGGGACAATGGGCGGTCTTATCGCTAAAAAGCGATCTCTTCCAGACAACCTTTGGATGGAAAGGAATTAATATACGGCAAAGACGGTATAGTAGGAACCAACCTTTATGGTGGCTGTGAAGCGCGCTGCGAGTGCGACTTCGCGCTGGTACAGTAAGGTTCGCAATTATTAGAGTTATTTTTTCACTACCTACTTGTAGAACATAATAATAATAATAAACATCTTATTACACCAGAATTATGAAACATATATACCTACAATAATTTATTTTAAAAATAGGCACTACGGGTGGTCTTATCGCTAAAAGCGATCTCTTCCAGACAACCTTTGTATGGACAGAAATACGAATTAAAAAAAGGACGGTGGTGCAAAACTATACAATAAATCATGCAAAATAAAAATGACTAAAAGTACATAGATATTTAATACTTACATCACATTATTATGTCACATGCAAAAAATGTAATGATTGCAAAAATGTATGTATTGTGGTAAGTACCTACGCTCAAATAATGGCATGATAAAAAAAAAATTAAACCTATAGTTATGTTTTTAGTAGCTAAATTAGTGTCGACACTTAACATTATTTTTTAACCATACATGAAATTATGTTAACATACGTCAACACACAATAATATTGATTCCGGAATATGCTGATAATGTATTGGTGAATTGTATTGGTTGGTAACAAACAACTTTAATAAAATAACTAACTAGACTGTACTTGAACAGAATCGCACGCATGTGTGCAGCGTACGGATGTAGCGTGCACACAAGCACAACAGCGGCGGACGCGCGCGGGTTGCGGCGGGCTAGCGCGAGGGTGTGCCCCGGCCTCTCACCTCTCCAAAGCCCGCTTACACCTAAAATTAGCTATTGCGCAGCGCCTTGCGCCTAACCTCACAGCCGCCATTAAGATTGGTTCCTACTCTAGTTGGATGGAGTTCGTTTCCTATGACTTGTGATCATCCATCCACCAGCGTTTTCTATGCGGTCTTTTAGTAACTTTGTACTTATACAACAGGTATTGGTAAGATACATTTCAGTAAAAATAAGTCGCTGCCACAGTCATAGTCATAGTAATTTATTGATATTAAAAAATGCAGGTCAATTACATGATAATCATGTACAAAAAGTACTTTAGAATTCTTTCTATTATGCTTCGTAAAATATAGATTACTTAACAATATAAAACAAAAATAATAATAATAATATTTAAGTACAATACTTTAAAATTATGTGAAATAAATAACAATAGAATACACTAAATAAACCTGAAACCGAATTGAATAAGAACTGAAAAAATGTCAAGTACAAACTTTGATTATAGTAAATTAATTCTATTCACAGTCAACACATGCATTTTGTTGAACGCATGTATTTGGCATGTTTGGCTTTAGCACCATAGACTACATCCATACGCTCCGGCAGATTATACAGAAGACCGAAGGGTATAATCGGCCACTTTGTCTTGCGTTTGTGAACTAGGAGAAAGCTTTTGATTCAGTCGAGACCTGGGCAGTGCTACAGTCATTACAGCGGTGCCAGATTGATCACCGGTACATCGAAGTGTTGAAGTGTTATAATTGATGAAGTGTTTGTACAGCAAGGCCACCATAACAGTTCGTCTTCAGGATCAGAGCATGAATTCTATCCAGCTGCAAAAGGGGGTGAGATAGGGAGATGTTATTTCTCCGAAACTGTTCACCTCTGCACTGGAAGATATATTCAAGCTTCTGAACTGGAACGGATTTGGTGTTAACATCAATGGCGAATACATCACTCACCTTCGATTTGCTGATGATATAGTCATCATGGCTGAAACCCTGGAAGACCTAAGCACAATGCTCAGTGACCTCAATATTGTTTCCCAACAGGTGGGCCTTGAAATGAACATGGGCAAGACGAACATCAAGTCAAATGCCCATGTCGTACCCATGCCGGTTTATGTTGGGAACGATATTATCGAAGCTGTTGATCACTATGTCTACTTGGGTCAGACGATCCAACTGGGTAGATCCAACTTCGCCAAAGAGGTCAACCGACGATCCAACTCGGATGGGCAGCGTTCGGGAAATTACGTCATATCTTCTCGTCGCAGATACCGCAGAGACTCAGACGAAAGTTTATAATCAGTGCGTGTTGCCAGTGATGACATACGGCACTGAGACGTGGTCGCTAACTATTGGTCTCATACAAAAGCTCAGAGTTGCGCAGCGTGCAATGGAGAGAGCTATGCTAGGTGTTTCACTACGTGATAGAATCAGAAATGAGGAAATCCGTAGAAGAACGAAGGTTACCGACATAGCTCTCAGAGTTTGCAAGTTGAAGTGGCAATGGGCAGGCCATATAGTTCGCAGAACCGACAACCGCTGGGGAATAAAGGTTCTCGAATGGCAACCACGTAACAGCAAGCGAAGTGTGGGGAGACCCCTCACACGATGGACCGACGACATTGTAGCCATCGCAGGAAGTGGGTGGATGGAGGTGGCACAGGATCGCTCGTCATGGCGCTCTTTGTGGGAGGCCTATGTTCAGCAGTGGACTTCTAAAGGCTGACATGATGATGATGACTTTAGTTTTCTTTTTATAAAGGATGTAAGCCGTAATATTTGTCTATATTTTCAAAATTACACTATCTATTAAAAAACTTAACGCAATTCATCAACAAATAACTATAATTTATGAAAATAAAAATTCGTTGATCAGCCATCCAGTATTTCCAGCGCGTATCCTTTGGTTCCAATTTCGGATCTTTTTAGACTTCAGCGAGTCCTCGCCAGGTTCTGATATCTACCAAATCTTCGGATCTTTTCACAATCATGTCAAATAAATTTGTTTATATCCAGAGGAATATAAAAATATTTTTTACAGGATAAAATGTATAAAAAAACAAAAGTTAATTTTAAAATATAAATTAAAAAAACTTTACTATTTACACAAAACTATCTAAAAGTCCTTCGGAGGAAGGGAAAGTGCCCAGAATGCTGGCTGCATTGCCACGCTATATTGCAATACAAATTTTTTGGCCTAAATATAATTATTATATAATAATATTATAAACTAGCTGTGCCCGCGGCTTTACCCGCGTGGTCATTTCATTTAAAAGTAGCCCACACGTTTTATTCCAGGACCAAAAGCCAAACCACCACCAGACCAGTTGTAGGTTTGGTCCAGGTCCAGAGGACCAGGAGGACCAGGACCAAACCTACAAAGTACAATATTATACTACATTTCTTCAAAATTCGTTCAGCCGTCAAATAGTTTTTTATCGATTGCTCTGCATCTAATCATTGGAATAAGGCACTGCCTTGCGTTTTTATAACGCATATTCTGTGAAGTACGGCACTCCGTACTTCACAGAATATGCGTTATAACAGTTAAATTTATTTTTTTAATTAATAAATTACTGTTTTACTATAAATAATTAGCTTAATTTCGCTAAGCGTTTTACAACTGAAGTCGACTTATTCTATCAAAAAACACAAAAAACATCTCAATACGTTTTAAGAGCCTCTAAGGACCATAAAGTAAAAAAGAAGAAAACGTGTTGCTCGAGTTCATTCAACGTTCAAACCACTTCGTAACAAACCGCTTGCGTGTTTTAAGGGTAGACAATGCCATCTAGTTTAAATGAAGTAACTTGTTATCATGACCGTCTTGTTATTGAGTAGAGAAAATTATCTCCGTAGGTAAGGTGGCACAGATTAGAGAGTAATTAAGGTGGTGAGGTAAATTGGGTGTGGCATCAAGGGTAGGTCATTATTGTGAGGTCCATACGAACAAATTTTAATGCAACGAAACATTGTGTTCTTCGTACAAATTATTTTTTATGATGTTTCACAGAACGACACAGAATATACAGAAGTAGGTACACTTACTGGCACTTTAACTGGCTCTTAATAATAACCTACCCTACCTACCTACTTTTTGAGCTTTTTCAACACGATATGAGGATTGATTTGAAAAAATAAAAGTTTTCTATACTTTCTCTGTGAAGTGTACCTACCTCTGTATGTACACATTTCAATACCGACAACTAACCATTTTGCCAGTAAGACATTATGAAGAAACCTCCGATATAATTATATAATTATGTAGGTACGTAGGTAGTACATTATAATATCTCAATGGAAGAAACATAATAAAAAAACGTAGTACATATAATGTATATACATACTCAGAAAACTTGCAACGCTTCGAAGTATTTTTTACGCAAAAGCAATTGTGGTCTTTATTTATGCATACCCACGGATCAATTTCCTATGCAAGTATTTTTTTACTTTCATTTCAAAAGAGCGATGGTGGACTAATGGTTCTATAGTACAATTTAGAATCCAACGATACCGGGTTCAAAACCTAGGCTCCCGCACCAATGACTTTTCGAAGTTACGTGCGGTTATCCATCGCTCCGTGCACGTTAAGCTGTCGGTCCCTGCTGTTATTGGTTAATAGCAGTCGTTAAGCCATTTCAGAGGCCCTCGGGCGGCCTGACAAACTCTGACATCAGAAGCCAGCACTACGTCATACGACAAACAAACAAACAATTTCAAGGCTTCAGAGTACTTTTTCACACACGCGATAGTGCTCCTTTTATATATAGAGACAAAGATCAATTTGCTATGCAAGTATTTTCTACTTTCAAGGCTTCCAAGTACTTTTATTTTGCAAACACGATTGTTCTCCTTATTTATATGACGGCAAAAATCAATTTCCTATGCAAGTATTTTCTACTTTCAAGGCTTTAATCTATTTCTACAGAAAGCACTTGAAAGTATTTTGAACCCTGGTTTTTCGCCCTGGTGTTTGAAGATAGACGTACTTGAAAGCCCTGGTGCTGGATATTGCGAAAATGACCCATGCCTACGTGGAATTTGTTCGTGATTGATTCCAATTTCCCCGCAGGCAGCGAGGAATTGGCGTCTTAAAATTAGAGAATTAGGCCCCTGGAGGTCGTGCTAGTGCTAGTGTGAGCCGAATCCCAAAAACCTGATAAATTTGAATTTACCGGCACCCTTGGTTGCAGGAATGAAATGATTGCGTGTTTTAAGGTCAATCAGCGCCATCTAGTTAAATCGGAGGAAGAACTTTGAAGCCTTTGGTTTATTCGCTTGAGTTGTTGATGCCATTGTGCTATCTTTACTCGTACCAAACTCGTACTATACCATCTCGATTACCTCAGCTTGCAAACATAAAAAACCGCACCTAAGTAGGACCATTCGTTTGGATAGATCCCATTATATATATTGTTTTCAAACAAAACTTGACGGTTTACTTCAGGAAATTACATAAGCCTTAAAAAAATCAAAGAAAATGTAAAAAAAGGCACAAAATTTGTAAATGCTTATAAATATTGAGGCAAAACATTCATAGCAGCGCGTGGATTCGATCCATGTGCCTCTGGGTTGCAAGGCGGACACCGCTTCTACTGTGCCACTCTGACTTGTGGCATAGGAGCCGAATTCACGGTATCGTTTTATAAACGGATGTGCATTTATTATTCTTTTCAAATTTGACATAACTTGAAACTCATATCCCGCAGGAATCTCGTATTTATTCGTGATTAAAAGTATCATTCATTTTAACACATACTATAAACTTTGACTGTGCCAAGTTAATTGAAAATCCGTACGGTAGTTTCAGCGTGATATGAGTTTTTTTTAAATAACTTTCATCCCCTATCCTGCGGGAACCATTGTTTTTTTCGGGATAAAAAGTATTCTAAATGTTAATCCATAACATAAGCTATGATTGTGCCAAATTGCATCAAAATCCGTCAGGTAGTTTCTGCGTGATGCGTGTTCAAAGAGACAGACAGACAGACAGAAAGACAAAAAATAAAAAAAAAACCTTTTTGCACTCCATATCGATTTTGAAGTTCATCTCAATTAAAATTTTCAAAAAATATTTAATGTACAGATTTAGCCCAGTTACAGTTTTATTATAATATAGATATAATGATCAACTTCTGACATAATATTTTCGAAATTCTTGATTCTAGTAACTGGCAATTACGCTCTCAAGTCACGGATCGACCGCACTCAACATTCTGCATCTCTAAGAACATCTCAAGTGCGCTCTTGAGAGTCGAGATTGATTATTAACTCAGCTGATTACGGCATCTCAATCAACAGCTTAAGATACGAGTATGTTTATTAAATAGATTCTCATCTTGAGATCGCTCTCAATAGCGCTTTCACAGTTGAGGTACTTCCCATCGTATCACGATATCAGAATTTCTAATTAACGGATCTAGCTTGGCGTTCCCATCGGATCTCGAGATCCGTTGCAACTCAAATGAATATTAGTTTTTCTTCCCATCGGATCTCGAGATCCGTTGCAACTCAAATGAATATAATTTTTTCTTCCCATCGGATCTCAGGGTCCGTTCAACCAAAATAAATATAATATTTGCGTCCTCAACGAATCATTTGAAAATGATGTTCTGTTTTTGAGTTGTTTTTAAGTCTGATATTATTTTTTATTTTAAAAAATATTTTAAAAAATAATATCATTTCCTATTGTTAGGTTTTCAAACAATAGCGTCGTGCAAGACAGGTAAAAACAAGTGAACATACTACCTCTGCAGTCTATGCAGTACGTAAAATTAGACAATTTACCGAAATAGCTACTGCAAGGTTTGTATATTTTAGTTAGTTTTACAGTATTATGTCATATGGCATTTTGCTGCAGAAATTCAATGTATATATATTTTGTGCAACAGAAGAGAGCAATTCATTCCATAACCAATATGAAATCGAACGATTCTCTGAGGGTACGTTTAAAAGAGATCAATATTCTTACAGTGGCTTGTCAATATATTTATATATATGAAAATATAATCCGATGAGAAGAAAAAATAATAGCTACTTGAGTTGCAATGGACCTTGAGATCTGATGGGAATAAAACTAATATTCATTTGGGTTGCAACGGATCTCGACCACTAAACTGCGAAAAAAAAAAAACAACTAAGTATGTTGTATAAAACCACATGACATGTCATGATATCATGACACGTTGTAGTGCTAAGACACATCACAGAGTACTTTGAACATTTAATTCATTTAACATAAACATAATTAGATTAGATTATTAGATTATTTATTTCATAAGGTAAACACAGTAGCATAAACAATTACTGGTGGTCCCCACACTAGGTCAAGCCTGTCTCGTGGGGGCCTTAAAGCCAAGTTAACAGAATAGAAATTAACAACGATGACAAGAGCAATAAAATAAAACAAAACTAAAATTATGTTTACAAATAGAACGTTAGTAGGCACATAAAGTGAGTCGTAGAAGTTGGTTGGAATGTACAATGTTAGATGGAGGCATATTAACTTTATGAAATAAAATTTGCAATTATCTGTTATGATATGATTCTTAGAAATTGTTCAGTATTATCATATGACATATTCAAAAGTTTCAAACATATTCATATTTTTTTTTATTATGTAGAAGATGATCACTTATTATTATCATGGAGCTTAATGTGATCTGTCATTAATATAATAATTAACATTGTAATATGCTTTCTTTATGAGATTTACTTTAACAAATGTTTTAAACCTGTGCATTGATAATTGATCAATGCCATGTAACTTTAAACTATAATAAAATCGTAACCAGTTAACACGTAATCGTAACACTAACTTTCTTTAACCGAAACTCAGATACTTTAAGTTTTTTTTTTATCAGATCGCTCGCCTGATGGTAAGCGCTACGCCTGTGCATAACAGATGCAGTGCCACCCAGAACTTTGGTTGCAGTCTTGCGCGTCACTACACTGTGCTTGTCACCCTGAGACATTGGTTGTTAAGTCTCATTACCCAGTAATTTCGCAGGAAACATTGCCCTTCAAACCGAAACACAGAAATGTTTACACACTACTTCTTGGCGGTTGAATATGTGACAAAGGTGTGGTACTTCCCCAGGCGGACTCTTGCGAAAGAGGCCTACCACTACAAACAAGTATTAAAGTTATGAACATCCCTATTTTTTAACAATGTTTTTAATATTCGTCCGGAAATACATTATATTTTCATATATAAATTGACAAGCGACTGTAAGAATGTCTTTATAGTAATTATTTTTATATTTATTTTAAACGTTCCCTCAGAGAATTACGGGATTTCATATTGTTTATGGATTGAATTACTCTCTTCTGTAGTACAAATAAACATTGAATTTCTGCTGCAAAATGCCATATGACTGTAAAACGAACTAAATAATACTAATTTTCCAGTAGCTATTTTGGTAAACTGTCTCATTTTACGTACTGCATGGCTTGCAGAGGTAGTAAGGATGCTTGTTTTACTTGTTTTGTACGACGCTATTGTTTGGAATAGGTAGTCATGCTTCTTATTCTTATTCGAGATGGGGGCGGTAAGGCCTGCACTGACGTCCCGCTTGGGGTGTTTTGTGCATTTTCCCCTGCCAGCCTCTACCCGAGCCATCCCAACTCCTTTATATGGCGGAGTGTGGTCTTGGGTCGCTGGCACAACTGCTCCAGTGATAAAGATGGTGCAAATGAAGATGAAGATCCTGATAATGAAGATGGTATTGATAATTTGAGGCTAGGTCGTCGTGACAAGTCACGCATTCCTGTAGTAATTCTTATTTGTCCCGTGGCCGGACAGTGCAACAGCACGTGCTCCACAGTCTCGTTCTCTTCCATGCAGCCGCGACACAGTGGACTATCTGTGGCTCCAGTTTTGTACTGATGATAATTCAAGTCGCAGTGACCTGTAATAAGTCCTATTAAAAGGCGTAGGTCCTGTCGATGTAACGTAAAGTAAAGTAAAATGTAAAGTAAGTTGTTTGTTATATTTCTGTTAAGGGTTGGGAAAGTGTTCTTGGCATGCTTACAGTCCGTTTTCCTGTCCCACAGTTTTTGTTGCTCACTTTCAGCGTGACGGCGCAATAGGTCTCGCACCTCCATCGCCGATGGTTTGCATAGACACACTGCTCCATCGCTCACCTGTTTCTTGGTTCCTTCCTTGGCGAGCGTATCCGCCATGTTATTACCTTCACAAGAGCTATGTCTTTTAGTCCATTTAACTATTGTTCTGTATCTCCCCGCCAGTTTTTGTAGAATTTCATGACATTCTGCTACAACCCTTGATCTAGTTACAGGTCTTTTAAGTGCATAAATAATGGCCACACTATCCGTGGTAAACACGAGGACCTTTTCCTTTTGCTCCGCCTCAGAGATAGGAGCTGGAAGTGCATCTAGTGATGATATTGCTTTAGCAGCTAGCAACAGGCTGATGGCCTCTGCCTGATACACTGTCGTAGTCTTGCTAAGAGCTTTAGATTCGGTAAGTTTAGGTTCCGGCGAATAAAAACCGCAACCGACTCCCGTTTCGTTCTTTGCACCGTCCGTGTAGACATTGGAACAGTATAGTAGTTTTGCCCGGTTTCGGTAGAAAAACTACTTTTATTTCCCTCCATGCTTTAGGTATGTACTTCCATGCAAGACTTGCTAGTAGACTTGGTAGTCATGCTTATGGAAAGATAAACTTCGCAGGGTAATAACATAGATAGAAATAAATTTGAGATTTTTGTACGAAATTACCAAAAAGCGCCTTCAAAACTTACGACTTTTCTCCATCCGCACATACGCCTATTTTGTACATAATGTTTTTATGATTTGATTTTCTATAAATTACTGAATCTAACAAATGATTGTTCATCAAATAAGTATAGCTATCACATTCTAAGAAAACGACATTGAAATACGGATGATGTAGATTTTATTGCATTGAAACATATAAAAAATAATATCAGACTTCAAAACAACTCAAAAACAGAACATCATTTTCAAATGATCCGTTGAGTAGGCAAATATTATATTTAATTCGGTTGAACGGATCTCGAGATCCGATGGGAAGAAAAAATAATATTCATTTGAGTTGCAACGGATCTCGAGATCCGATGGGAAGAAAAACTAATATTTATTTGAGTTGCAACGGATATCGAGATCCGATGGGAACAAAAACTAATATTCATTTGAGTTGCAACGGATCTCGAGATCCGATGGGAACGCCAAGCGAGATCCGTTAACTAGAAATTCTGATATCGTGATCCGATGGGAAGTACCCGTTTATTGATACGGCCCTGAGAATCCTGAGTCCAGCTAAACGTAGTCCACGCAAGTGACGCAAGGTAGGTTGACTTGTGGCATCTATCGTGGTCTGTGACGAAGACGAAGGCGCCTTTGTCTTCTAACCTATCACGGCCAAGTCGATCTTCCACCTAGCGCCTCTAGCAGTGTATAATGTAACTATTATAATGAATTTATTTGTTGCAGACACAATAGCCTTTTCTGTTAACCTGCCGTAATTAGAAACATACATTGTTTCCATGCGTGTATTGAAAAACTTAGAACATGCGGCAGAATATTATTAGTTCTTGGCTTACCACTAGTAGCAGAATATTTTATTACATTTGTTTTTTTTCAACATCGTACGATAATCGTTTTTTTTCACTACTCACTTACCCAACTCTACGCTCGAATCAGCCCCCCGATTCAGAACCCTTCGATAACGAACCGAATCGATTCGATTCGATATAGTTATATATTCCATTACTACGTGCCTATCTCTTACAAAATAAAAACCTTAATGCCTATATATGATTTGTTTTTATTTTACCCAACTACAGCAAAGCAAGGGAAGGTTAATGAGTTTAACAGTCTATGTATGTACGTGGTTATGTGGATGTTCCACCATAGTGTCGCTCCTATTGGTCCGATTTTGACAAAGGTGTCAATCGAATCGTCTTCAGGTAATGTCATAGGTTATTTATTTTTTACCCGACTATGGCAAACCAAAAGAAGGTTATTTGTTCAAACTAAAAACTTGGTCTGATTTTGACAAGCGAGGTGTTAATCGATTCGTCTTCATCGCAAGAGTGTCATAGGCTATTTTTTACTTGGCCATAGTCGGGTTTTAGTTTTTGAACTTATATCTTGTTACACTTCAATTTAATAAGTAGGTAGGTAGGTAGACACATAAATTTAAGGATAAACACAGACTGAGAAATGTTTTTTTTTCATGTCTATTTTAGAAATCTTTACAGTTTTTATGTTTGGTTAATTCACGAAAACATAGTGAATATTTGTATTCAAAACACATTTTATTCAAATGGTATATAAAAAGTGCAGTAACTAGGTATGCAGGTTTAGATCTAATACATTTATATCTATAACATTTATATTTTTATAGAGGAAGAATAAAACTCTTTAGCATGTCTTGAACTTGCTATTTGCTTGCTATTTGGCTCTTTGACTGCAGACTGCCTTAAAATAATTCTGCTTGCTTTTGATAGACTGGTGGTGAAACTGAAAATAAAGGTAAAGCTATCATCTGTGACATTTCTACATAACATAACATGAGTTAAGATTTTTAAAAGGATTAATTTGTAGTAGGTACATAGTTATGTTGCATTTATAATTCTTTGAACCAAAACTTTTAATGGATTGAAAATTATAGAACCAATTTTCTATAAATTTATATGGGACTATCACACATAAGTACATATAAAAATATGAACTGACCGGTGAACTTAATTTTTGAAGTTTTTTAAAAGTTATATTATTAAATTATGTTTGTTTGTCATTTGAGGTAATGCTGCCTCTGGTGTCAGAGTTTGTCAGGCCCGGCTGAGGGCCTCTGACATGGCTTAACAACTGCTATTAATTAATAACAGCTGAGACCGACAGCTTAACATCCCCTCTGAAGTATGGAGCGATGATTACAATAATGTTTGTTTGTCGTATGAGGTAGTGCTAGCCTCTGGTGTCAGAATTTATCAGGCCGCCCGAGTGCCTCTGACATGGCTTAACGACTGCTATTATGATCAATAACAGCCGGGACTGACGGCTTAAAGTTTCCTCCGAAGCACGGAGCGAATGAAAACCGCACATAACTTAGAAAAGTCATATTGCAATAATGAACTGATAGGCTAAAAATGTTGTTACATTACTTCCATACAGTTTGCCTACTTACCTACTGCCTCTAATTAACATGATCATATGGTGTGTAGCCAGAGAATAACAGAATTGTGTACTTCCATACCAATATCTAAAAGTGAAACATTGTCTGTTTATTTGTTTGTTTGTTTCCTGAATAGAGTTGAATATGAGAAATTAGAGGTTGCTATGATTAGTTACATACCTATTTATGAGCAAAGTATAGCATATTTAGCTTAATTGTGAAATTAGGTAAAACAAACCATTAAAAATAGGTAGGTACCTAAAGGTATGATGATCATTTGTGAAAATTTATGTACATATAGCACGTAAATTAAATTAGAATCGAACATGTACTTATTACTTATTTGAACCAAAATGACTGTTTATTATAACTAAGACAAAGACTTTGTTTACCTACTTACGATGTTTGTCATCGATGTCGACCCAGTATTCGATTTATCTCATGCAAAGATCACTCTAGGAGATGTATTTCTGTAATACATAATTAAAAGTATTTGTTGATATTAATTTGTCACTTTACGAAAAATTATCCTAACCTTGAATAACTTAAATTACACATCTCCACTTTTGGTTTTAACCTTACTAGGCTACTTAATTTTTATCTAAATTTCCGTTTGATTTTTGCCTCTGCTGCTTAGTGAAAATACGAATAATGTCAGTTAACAGACAGGAAAAATTCGTTCTTTGTTTGCGGTCACTGCCATGAATCGCTAGTGGCGCCAGCGTATAAACAAATATTTCCGATCACAATTTTCATTGCGATTATTTGACGTTCGCTTACTTAATACCAATTTAGCAATCAGTTTTACAATCGATTGTGCGATGATCGCGTGCTGTTCCTTACGATAAATACTTGGGTAGAGGATGTGAATGCGTTCGATGCATTCCGTATTGAATATAGCATACGTCTACTATAAGGTCTATAAGTGCTTTAAGTGACAAAGCGAGGCGTCAATTTCTTCTTGGCGACGTCTTCGTCTCCATGCTATGATACGACTTTGCATCGTGCTAAATCATCTAAATACAAACAGTACAATAGTTTTGAACCAAACAAGCTACCTAAAACGTTATACTTCTAAATTTACAATACAAAATTATTAAATGACAATAATTTATAGGCTATCGAATGCTCTGTTGCTCTCTATAAGTTACCGAAGTTGTCCGTGCATCGACGCGTTTTTGTCTGAGTTTTGGCTACCGCTGCAGCCGCGGGGCATAAAGTAAGTAGAGTATCTCTATTTAGTTTGTGGTCATCGAAAAATATAATCGAACGTTCGGTAACTCTGCTTCGATAAACTAAGTTCTGAATAGCGTTTGATGGCCTTGCCATAGTTTTAATCGTATGATATGACGTCAATTCGATTCGATTTATATTTCGACAAATTCATCTTCGATTCTATAAAATCGAACGATATCTAACCGAATCGATCGACAACTGAGTTATCGAAGGGTTCTGAATCGGGGTGCAGATCATCCGTGGCCCTATTATAGAACTTGGCTTCAATCAGATTGTCATATTTTTCATAGCAATTTCGACTCTATCGCAAGGCACTAATGAATTTGACAGCTTGAAACCGATATGATCAACACTGCGTAATAGCACTGCCAGAGTTAATGAACGACTTTGGACGTCCACATAGAAGTGTCAGTTTCATACCATTCCTCCCTTATTCCTACTATTTTTCGGATGACCCAGGCGAACGCCCGACGACGCCGTGAACGATTTCAAGGGATCCGTGCGTCCTTGAACGTAGTAAGTGAACGCGACCCTTGGGCCCGTTCACATAAACGTTCGAGGACGCACGGATCACCTGCGCGTACACTCGAAATTGTTCACGGCATCGTCGGACTTTCGCCTGGGTCATCCGAAAAATAATAGGGGAGGGGAGGAATAGTATGAAACTGCCACTTGACAGTTGTCAGTTCTATGTTGACGTCCAAAGTCGTTCACCAACTCCGGATGATCGAGCGATAATCGCACGGATGATTCGAGCGTGCAAGTGAACACAGTCCTAGAAATATCACTCTGCCATCCAGTGTGACCAGATTCAGTATTTTAATACTTTTTCAGTATATTTTATCGTTTTTTTTAACATTTTTAACGTTTTTTTGGGTATATTTTCTATGGGAATTTATGGTAACACCATAAACACACAGCGTCCAAACTCAGGTTAGTATTATTAGGTGTTCAGTGGCCCAATTACAGAACTTGGTTACAATCGGATTATCACTTTTTTCATAGCAATTTCGACTCTATCGCAAGGCATTAGTGGTTGCGACATTGAGAAATCGATTGAAGCCAAGTTATGTGGTCGGGCCGCTGTGCTCCCAAACAATATAAAAGTTCTGATGTGTATCGAATGTTGCATGCGAGTGCATATTTTATCACGGTTTTATTAAGTCACTTTCTTGTTTGTCCGTCGTTCCAGCTGGAATCTTGCAACAACAAGCTATCCAGCTTAAACTATCCAGCTGATTAGCTATCCAGCTTAAACTTTCAGGGTATATTACAAAAAAATGTTTTTATAATACTGTAAAAAGCAGCAAATATAGATTAAATTCCAAATTTGCTGGTTTTTACAGATAACTTTAATAAAAACGGACCAACGAAACAGATTTATGAACAAAGTGTATCAGCAATTTTAATAACAAAGCATGGTAAAAAAAAATAAGGTGGTAAAGATGAAGGAGGGTGTGTTAATTTTAATCTTTCGAAAATAATGTTATAAACAAGTTAAAAAGATACAACAAATACAACATGTATGACGATGATGTTGTGATGATTATTAAATAAAACATGCTCAGAAAATCAGTATTTTTATTTATATATTTGCCCTGTGTATGTCAGTATATTTCAGCATTTTTTTGAGGTGCATCGGTATTTTCGCAAAATTTAATCTGGTCACACTGCTGCCATCTGCCAGCAGTGCCAGCCAGCGCCAGCGCCGCCAGTTGTCACGCGAGACGTCGTGAGAGTATTAATGTTCTGTGCGCGGGACGATTTGTACATAATACTTTATAATTTGTGGGGACGATCGTCCTATATA
The DNA here is from genome assembly GCA_946251855.1 of Alsophila aescularia. Lineage (NCBI taxonomy): Eukaryota > Metazoa > Arthropoda > Insecta > Lepidoptera > Geometridae > Alsophila > Alsophila aescularia. The sequence goes on along the minus strand of OX276383.1, from coordinate 43,892,479 downwards.
TCGGGAGTATTGTAGTCCCGTTGTATCTTCTATCTAATTTGTGATCCTATCCTATATTTTTCAGTTTCTATTTTGTGTAGTGTTAAAATACAGAAGGTATAAAAAAAACTACTACGTAAATTGTAACTTTCTAGATAACCGGTAGACTATATTGTACTACTTCCTATAATCACAATGAAAACCCGCAAACAAAAACAAGAACCATTTATTGGAACCTCCACTGAAGAAAATGCTGTAAGAAGAAAAACATATGAATGTAGCATGTGTAATTATAAGTGTGTTCAAAGATGTATTTATAATAAACACATGAAAAAACACATTCTATGTGAGAAATCTCGTGCTTGTGATTTGGAAGTACATTACAGAAAACATGCCGGAGATAAACCATATGCATGTGAAATGTGTGACTATAAATGTGCATCTTTAGATTTTGTTAAAGTACATATTAAAAGACACATTGGAGAAAAACTATATAAATGTCAGTTCTGCGACTATAAAGCTGTGACTGAAACTCAGGTAAATGTTCATCTCAGGACACACACTGGTGATAAACCCTATGAATGTAATATCTGTGACTTGAAACTTACCAGTTATACTGGTTTAAAAGGGCACTTAAGAACACACACTGGAGAGAAGCCATACTCTTGTGATTTATGTGACTATAAAGCAAGAAAGGCAAGTGCATTACTATACCATAAAAGAAGACACACTGGAGAGAAACCATTTGTATGCGATATTTGTGATGATTACCAATCTTCATGTTCAGGCGCTTTAAAATCACATATGAGAACACACACTGGTGAGAAACCTTATACATGCAATATCTGTGACTTTAAAACTGCAGATTCAAAATGTTTAAAACAACACAAAATGAGAGTACATACTGGTGAGAAACCATATGTGTGTGATAAGTGTGACTATAAATCTGTTAATTCTCAGTATCTAAAAAAACATATTATGTGCAAACATACAGGAGAGAAACCATATGAATGTGATTTGTGTGACAAAAAGTATACATATGCAAGAAATTTATTAGATCACAAACGAAGTCATAATAAAGAAAAGCCCTATGTGTGTAATGTGTGTGGCTTAAAATATTTGTATTCAGGTTCTTTAAAACGACACTCGATGACTCATACTGGAGAAAAACCATATGCATGTGAAATGTGTAACTATAAATCTGTATGTAAAAGCCATTTATCAAGACACATGGTCACACATACTGGAAAAAAACCATATGTATGTAATATGTGCGACTACAGAGCGGGGCAGAAAGATACACTAAACACACACATTAAAAAATGGCATAAAAAATTGTGATTAGAAACGTGTACAAGAATGTTCAAATCCTTTTTTTATTATTCCTCACTAGTAGTAATGTAGGTTATCAATAAATTGCTTCAACCACACATCCAACTTTATTGTTTTGAAAAATAAATATTTCTTATATGTACATTATAGGAAATATTTATCTTAGCTCTAGCTTGCTTTCTCTCAGCTTGTTTATTAATAAAATTTGTCATCATCTTGAGAAAAGTCCACTGCTGAACATGGGGCCTCCCTGTAATAACCAAGCCAAGCATGATGGTAATGGGATTTAGCAGTTACCAGCATGCTTGGCAGGCTTTATTATTTACTAGCTGTGCCCGCATGCACAGAATAAATAATAGTACTATCCGCTTGGTCATTTTCTGTGGGTTAAAAGTTGCCTACCATATTTATGTTGCCGAATTGTTATTCCAGGATCAAAAGTACTTACAGTACCATAATACTACATTTCATCCAAATTATTTCAACTGTCAATGTTTTTTAATTATTGCTTGGCTCATTGGATTCAGATACCAAACCAAGTACACCAGTTATTAAGTCAAAACAAGCTATCTAACAGTGAAAATCATCACAGCATTACAATTGGTACAGTAGTTTATAAGTGATGCACGAACAAACAAACAGACAGATAAGATGTTTAAAAATGTTATATTCTTGTTCATTAGCTTATTTGAGGCAGTCAGCACAAGAGTGGTGTATCTTTTTGAGAAAAATAGAAATCAATTGTGTTGTCTCAAAATGAATACACCACTCTTGTGCTGAGCCTCATTTTAAGTCCACTAGAACATTTTTTTAAAATTATCTTTTATGTACAGACTTTTTGTTATTGCTTTATTTTAGGTATAGATAAGATAAAAAATATATAAAAAAACTGAATAGCAAACCCCTTTTTTAATGAATAAAACAATTATAAAATAATAATAGTTAAACGGTTTTATTGTAAAGAAGACAATGTACTAATAGCTAAAAAATCAAATTAAGTTGTGGAGCGAGTCGAATTTCTATTACTCAGGTTACACTACACCCCACGATTTTATTTTATTTTGGAGATTTTAGTGCATAATCTTCCTTACAATAAAAGAGAAAAAAAAACACTTATTTCTAATGTGTACTGTGTTTTACATTCCTTTCATTTGATATCCATATATATTGACGGGATTGAAAAAAAATAAGTAATCGGCCATTTTGTGGTGGCGGCCATCTTAGAATTTTCATGGTGTACTGTATTCTACTAGCTAAGCCAATTAAATATAGTTAATTTGATACCCATATTGTGGGGGGTTGAAAAAATATGTAATCCGCCATTTTGTGGTGGCGGCCATCTTGGATTCACAATGATACTGAGGGTGCATTCCGAGACGCGCTAAAATCAATAAAATCGACATTATCGCGCTAAAACGCGTACCGAGTCACCGTGAGCACGACGATATCCCTTGTGACGTCACGGATTACGTCATTACATCCGCCATTTTGCGATTACACCGACCATGCCCCAAACCGTTATCACCGTGAGCGCTACTGTCAATGTGACAGACTGACGGTTATTTGCAAAAAAAACTGTTGTTTGAATTCAGTTGTGTGTGATTTTCGTACAGTTTTCCAAATATTACTACTGACAGTTGACCAATTTTTAGACAGATTTCTTTTCCCACGAGTAATACTTTGTATTTTGAGTTTATGTTGGTGTGATCTTGTAATCACACTCACGAGCGTTCCGAATCAACTGCAGCACTCAACTGTCATGAGCGCGATATCTGAATCGGAACGCAAATTAGCACTGTGATCGCTCACATTGATATTATCGTGAATTGGAATGCACCCTGAATATATAATACAATTGTATTGTCATCTGCAGTGCGATTACGTAATGTTGATCATGACGGTTTCAAGCCGTAAAATTCAATAATGCTTTGCGATAGAGTCGATTTTGCTATGAAAAAAGTGACAATCTGATTGCAGCCAAGTTCTGTGGTCGGGCCCCTGCGGCCCGATTACATAACTTGGTTACAATCGGATTATCACTTTTTTCATAGAATTTTCGACTCTATCGCAAGGCATTAGTGATATCGATACTGACAATCCGATTGAAGCTAAGTTATGTGGTCGGTAGCCCGATTCCATAACTTGGCTTCAATCGAATTCTCAGTATCGCAACCACTAATGCCTTGCGATAGAGTCGAATTTGCTATGAAAACAGTGATAATCCGATTGTAGCCAAGTTATGTAATTGGGCCACTGGCCCCTGTGGCCCAAGTGGTTTCAAGCCGTCAAATTCATTAGTGCCTTGCGATAGTCAAGATATTCGTCGTTCTATAGGGTTCAGTCTGGATGGTAGGGAGGCAGGCGATGTACGTCATGACCACCATGTTCGTTGAAAATCTTGTGTTTCATTTTGCGTTTTCTTCCTCCACTCGGCAAGACTCGCCAAGGTGTGTGGACGCACATTTATAACATGTTGGGTTAGCATTGAGTTTTCGTATGACCATACTACAGCACTGGAAACGTTGAATAGTTGGGAAGTTATACAATGCCACTGGGAACGAATACATAGGGACATAGGAAATATTTCTAATTCTAATTGGATTAATAATTCTGTTTGGAAGAATTTGGCCATTGAATGTTAAAATCACCGTTTGGGATGGCTTCCATGCCACAGATCCATCGATTATGACTTTAAAGATAAGTCGACGGACTTTTATCTATTCTATATACTATAATAAAACTGTAAATGGGCTAAAGCTGTACATTAAATATTTTTTGAAAATTTTAATTGAGATAAACTTCAAAATCGATATGGAGTGCAAAAAGGATATTTTTTTAATTTTTGTCTGTCTGTCTCTTTGAACACGCATCATGCTGATGGCGCTGATTGACCATAAAACATGCATTTCATTCACTGCAACCAAGGGCGCGCTAAATTCAGTATTTCGGATTAGGCTCACAGTGGAGGTCGTGCTAGTGCTAGCACTAGCACGACCTCCAGCTCTAAACCCTTGCGACTGGAAATTGTCTGTTGAATTGCCTACTGTCCGGTTGATACACATTACACAGAGTACTTTGTACATGGTTGATATCGAATTACCCTGCGCATATCTATATGTATATATAGATCAACCTATTCTGAATACACGTAACCTACTGAATACGAACTACGTAATTTCGCTTCATCTGCAGCTGCACGCTGCACGTCATTCGTTACCTTACCGCCCGTCGCACTACGACGCCTTACAAGGTTTGATTTAAAAACTGGGGTACTTGGTATCTTAGGCCTTGTACGCACTGCCTTGCGGTGGAACGCGGCGTTTATTGTAGCGTTTATTTCATATTGTACTATATGCGTTTATTTCATATTTTATTATATGCGTTTATTTCATTTCAATACGTGCACTTCTACGAAGTGTCATAGAAGTGCAAGTGTGTTATAACGCATATTCTGTGAAGTACGGAGTGTCGTACTTCACAGAATATGCGTTATAAAAACGCAAGGCAGTGCCTTATTCCAATGATTAGATGCAGAGCAATCGATAAAAACTATTTGACGGCTGAACGAATTTTGAAGAAATGTAGTATAATATTGTACTTTGTAGTTGTTTGTAATATTGTACACCTGGTCCTCTAGACCTGGATCAAACCTACAACTGGTCTGGTGGTGGTTTGGCTTTTGGTCCTGGAATTACACGTGTGGGCTACTTTTAAATGAAATGACCACGCGGGCACAGCTAGTAAAAAATAAATAAATAAATATATTTGGGACTATTCCACACCAATTACCTAGCCCCAAACTAGGATACCCTGTAATATGGGAACTAGATAACGGGTAAACATACATAAATAAATACGAATATCACATCCATGACTCGGAAACAAACAATCGAGACACTATTGGAAGGGACTTTCATCTCTTCTTTAATCATCTCTGGGGACATGTCAGATGGAATACCTTGGATTATTCTCATTCGTGTTATATTGTACGAAGGAATAAAGGCATTATAATTATTTGCAGACAGAGTGGAAGATTCTATGAATTTGTTGGCGTCAATTCCGGAATGAAAATCTAGGGATATTTTGTTTCGACCAAAAACTTTTAATTAAACCATCAATAATACCTTGAAACTCTCTCTATCGGCTAAACAAGAAACGACCAAAGGTGACTGGGTGTAAAGTAGTTCCATCTGAAGCAGAGCTTTGTGATCTTTGAACATGGACCGTAAAGGGACCACGATCTGTTGGGATATACAAGCGGCGACCCACAGGAGTGAAAGCTTGACCTAGATCTTGCGATTTTATTGTAAGCGTAGAGGACAAGGAAGCCGGGACTTGGTTAAGCAGGGGAGGAGTCTCAAAAATTGTTATGAAATAGTGATGTAAAATGGTCCAAACATCAACTTGCCTAATAACAAAGAACATGGTCAAAAACACGTTGAATCTTTCACTTTTTTTTTATTGGTCTAGTACAGTCATGCACACATTGGTTTATCGGTTTTCCGGTGGAAGAAATAAGATAATCATGACTGCCTTTCGGGACTCATGTCAATAAACGGCTTTGATTTTATTATTAGTTTTCATATATTTCAAATATAAATTGGCTCGTGTTTGACCGCTATTTCACTGGTGATATGGCCGACAATACTACCAGTTGGATCGTCTGACCTAAGTAGACATAATGATGACAAGCTTCGATAATATCGTGCCCAACATAAACCGGGCATTTGATATGATGTTCGTCTTACTTACTTATTAATTTTAAGACCCACCTCTTGGGAAACAATATTGAGGTCATTGAGCAATGGGCTTAGGTCTTCCAGGGTTTCTGCCATGATGACTATATCATCAGCAAATCGAAGGCGAGTGATGTATTCGCCATTGATGTTAACACAATGTCCGTTCCAGTTCAGAAGCTCGAATATATCTTTCAGTGCAGAGGTACAGTGAACAGTTTCGGATAGAATTCGTGCTCCAATCTTGAAGACGGACAGTCATGGTGGTCTTGCTCTACAAACACTTTCGATGTACCGGTTGTCAATCTGGCACCGCTGTAATGACTGTAGCACTGTTGTTAATCCACAAACGTTAGACATAGTGACCGATTATACACTTCGTATAATCTACTGTATAATCTGCCGGAGCGTATAGATGTGGTCTACGGTGCCTTTCCGGAACCCAGCTTGTTCAGGAGGCTGAAAGTCATCAAACCTACGAGCGAGACGGTTTGTAACTACTCTCGAAAACAGCTTATAGACATGGCTCAGCAGCGAAATGGGCCTATAATTCTTCAAGAGGGTGGTATCGCCTTTCTTAAAGAACAACACCACTACGCTCCTTTGCCACGCCTCTGGTGTAGTACCTTCGAGGATGACGGAGTTAAACAGCTTCTGAAGGACTTTAAGTACCGGTGTTCCACCCGCTTTCAGTTATCTTACGTTTGTTTTCATTCTACGCCTCTCTACGCACGACAATCTCAGCACAGTGAGGAAGCCAGCTCGAGCGATGGTTGTCTTAAGCGTCTACAGTCCACTGCTCTCTATCTAGCGTCTGCTAGCGTCCTGTGTCTAGCAATGAACATTTTCACTGGGCACTGGCCCTTTTGGTACACTCGCATAAATTGTAATGCACATGTTATTTTGTATTACTAGGTAGGTACTAATTATATTTTTGTATATTTTATTTGTTGTGCCAATTAAATCTTTTTTCTTTCTTTCTTTTATCTATCTCGTGAGTCTCCACCTTGGGCCCTTACATTTTTAATTACAAATACTGTTTATAAGCTGATCACAGTAAGTATAAAATTTACATACCTTAAATAAATAAAACTTATATTTATCTATCTTCAAAAAAACTTTAAAATAACTTATTGCTATTTTTAATAACAAATATTTTGTTATAAGCAGATCACAGCATTATAACATTTGTGTACCTAAATAAAACTTATATTTATTTTCTTTTCTCACTTCGAATCAGTCTTATTAGCCTCAATAATAACATAATATTATCAAATAAGTAATATTAGAACTAGTTTTTATAGTATTCTTAAGTCAAAAAATATTTTCCAGAATATGTTAGAACACAGTTTGATATTTGTTTATACCCACATAATTATAATATAAAAAAGTTTTTAAGCTTTTTAGTAGTAATCTGTATTAACTCAGTTTCTAAAAAAAAAACTATTTGTATTATCTGTTGTTTGTAAAAGATAACAGCATAAACATTTGTTTGCAATAATCGGTCTTTACAAAGTCAATTTCGACAATCCTAGTACTTATTATAAAATATCTCTTAAATCCCAAAATATTGTTTGTATTTATCGAACATCACACATACACATTTGCTTAAAACAATAAGGAATTTTAATCACCCTATATTTGTTTAGGCATCAAATACATCCTAAACTAAAATAATGTAACTTCAATCACATAAAATTGACTATCTGAGTTAAAATGATCTAAAAAAATTTTTTTGGGTATGTCGGCACGTCATTCACACAATAATTTTGATTAAAAAATGACCTAACTTATCTTGACAAAAACATAGCAACAATTGAACTAAAAAAACTATTATAATAATTTAGGTACCCACTTGTTTCATTGCAACAATCATTATTGAAATCGATAGCTTGTATAAATTAAACAATGAGGCACGGTTTTAGGAGAATTATTGTAATAAGTAAATATTTTAGGGATCCCAATAGCGGGTCAAAAACATTGGACTAAAGAGTCCAAATCCTGTTATATACCTACCTATATTACTCTTTGGTCCAATCTAACTGGCATCCTACTTGTAGAGCACGCTCTCTCTCACATTTTTACGTGAAGATACTTCAAGCGTGAAACTCGCTCGTGGATTCTTTTCAAAACTTCTCTGATACCCCTGCCTCCCGGCCCCCACACCGCATGCATCAATTCGGCCGTTTACTCCCCGATACATTACTGTTCGTAAGGACTATAATATATACTGTGCCTATACGGTTTATCTGGTATTCAGAAAAGTTATCGATGAAGCATTTTGTATGTAGAAGTTTCAACGTGTTTTTGAGTGTGTTCTTTGTTATTAAGCAAGTTGTTATTTATACCATTTTACAAACTATTTTTTGAGACCAACATCAAATTGAAATTCAGACATTTCTGAGATATTTAGGTGAGCAAGCTAGTATGAACCTCATCCTAGCGTACTCACCAAACGACCCTAGTAACTTTTGATCCTTTGAAATGCTATTATTGAGACTTGTTATAAGCTTCATCACTATTTCATCACATTTTTTTGAGATATATGCCATCGTTCTGGCTTTAGCTGTTTTCACGTATGAGAGGTGAAAACGCTCGGATGATATCATCCTAGCGTACCTACTCACCAAACTATAGCTATAACTTCATTTTTATACAGCTTCTATTTATTTTATCTAGGTCACTATTTCATCACATTTTTTGGCATAGTTCAAATTGAATATTTCTTTGGTGAGTACGCTAGAATGAAGGGGACACAGATATGGTCACGCCCTCACGCGCATAGCTGGGCATTAACTCGTTAATCGTTAATTAACGAAGTTAACATTTTGATTAACGGATTAACTTTAAGTTAACTTTTAAAAATGTTAACGGACACGTTAACTAAAGGAAGTTAACATGCAGAAGTCCGTTAATCGTTAATCCAATGCCTAACAGTTACCGGCGTGCAGGGCGGCGCGTGGCAGCGAGTGAAACAAAAACAAAACTAGATATATTTTGCCGGCGCGTGCGAGTGAAAAAGAAAACTGCGAAGAGATTTGTTTCGTTTGATCATTTCATTAGCGCCGATGCTTAGACGACGGTGCGGTGACGAGTGTTTTGTTGTTATTATAAATTACTGTCAGTGATCATTTGCGTGTTGATAATTGATAAAGAAGAGTGCAATGTAATTTAGGTTGAACGTCTTTTTTCCAAGGGTAAAGACATTTTAACACCAAAACGAGCCTCGCTTTCAGACGAGAACTTCAACATGTAAATGTTCATGAAGGGGAATATGCACCTTATGCCCGACGATTAAATTACACATTTGCTTTATACAAGTATTTTGTTTTGTTCCTAACCTGTTAACTTCCAGAACCTAAACCAACAGGTTTTATAAGTTCATTAACGCAACGATATAAAGATGCAATTTTACACATATTAACGGATTAACGATTAACGTTAACTTGCGTTAATTCTTCCGAAATGTAAAACGCCCACTACACTACTCGCAAAGTTGATCGAAGTTAAGCGAACACGATAGTGTAGACGGGCACTTCGGTTCGCTTCGTGCAAGCTTGGCTCGCCTCGGGTGACTTCCGATTGTTGTCGGTTTTTGCGCCCGAGTCAAAGGACTCGAAGCGTCCCGAAGTTCTATAACGAAGCGTCTCACTACACTATTCGGCTTACTTCATATGATAGTGATACAAAATTATTAAAGGTAATGTTAAAATTTATTGTGCCTTGTTTATTCTAATAACATAGTTCTGTTCCGGTGCATTGCAATCATCCACCATTATTAAATATTTTTTTTCTTGTTGTATATACGCACGTAGATATAATACGAGAGAAAAAAGCATTGCAAAAGCAGCTGCCATTCGAACATTATCCATGATGAATAACGTGCGGCCGCCGCCAGGCGACTGAGCTCCTTGCGAAGTTGCACGAGTGTGTGGTCACGCGCTTCGAACTTCGGTCAACTTCCGTACCGTATTTAGTCGAAGCAACTTCGCGAGTAGTGTAGTGCAGGTTTTACGCTTTAACGTTTAACGAAGCTAACTTTTTTGTAGCGGATTAACGATTAACGAAGTTAACTATTTGATTAACGGTGCCCGGCTATGCTCACGCGTGACCAATTCTCACGGCGATAGGCGCGGAAACAAATACCACACCAAATGCATCGTCATAACCAGTGGTCGTCATAACATTGAAAATATTCGTCAAAAAAGTATGTATGGTGTAAAAGGCCTAAATAGAGAGTTTTAACTAACAATAAAACTTACCTATTATTCACCTGTCTTTTTACGGTTTTTGGTCTCAGCAACTCCTCCCTTCGGCTTCCGGCGCCACAGTCGCTTTAGTTTTGGCGGGCAAATGGCGGCGCTCGGAATGGAGCGCGGCTTTTAGTTCATTACTTACGATGTACCAGGTAGGCATTGCCTGGATTCCGGATATCGTTGGAAAAATAATAGGTAAGTTTTATTGTTAGTTAAAACTCTCTATTATTTGTTCCGAACCGATATCCGGAATCCATCTTGAGTGATGTGTTTGTTATCTCCTGGTAGCCAAAAGTTTTGATGTTATAATGTGCTATGAAAATAAAAAGCAAGATTAAATCAAGATTTTAATCAATTATTAATAAGAAAACAACGTACACTTCTAGTTGGCATTTGATTATTCACAAAATTATTACTGCACTGGGTCAAAGAAATTTGTCAAGGAAACTGAATTATTACAATCATGATCAGTAGATTGATTAAATATTTCCTTTTGATAATCTGTTCTAAATGTATGTTCTTGTCTCCAATTACCAGTTGCAAATATCTGAACGATAGAAAAATGTTCTAACCAGTTGAGGGATGCTACCGCAGAACGTACCGAGCCTGGCGAGGCGTTGACACCCGCATCTCTGAGTACGGATTTGATCCAGCCGCCGATCACCGTTCTGGATGCTGGTTTAGGTTCTCCTCTAGCAGTTATAAAAAGTTCTAATAACTTACTGGATTCTCGACGGTCTTGTGACAATCTTATTAGCTGATGAGTCCAATACACGCAGTCGAGATTTTTGTTTGGATATATCTTAAGTCTCCGACCCGACTGTACGTAATTTATGTTATCTGTCTTTGATCCGAAGCAAGGCCAAAGTACAATCCCATTTTCTTCGTCTATGTATCTTTCCGAATCGATTCTTAACAGCGTGAGGTCGTGTACTAGTCGTCCCGATGCAAGTAATAATAATATCGCAGTACGACGTGATACATTGTATAAGTTAATCTCATCTGGTGCATTTTCCTCGAAGTACTGTAATAGCATTCTTGCATCCTAGATAGATGGCTTGGCGTTCTTCTCCTTCGCAACTGAAATAGCCTTAGGCATATGTTTGACGAAAAAGTTAGATGAAAACTCATTATTTCCTGTGAGATTTGTAAAAGTATTAATTACCGATTTGTGAACTAGTATTATCGGTAGGCCAAACCTTCACTGTTGTGTAAATATGTCAGGTAACGTGCTACCTGCTCAGGACCTGGATTTTTGTAGGAGATGTCTTGTGAGATACACCATGTTCTCCATTTATTCCACGCCGGTCTGTAGGTGTTCATAGTGGATTTTCGCCAACTTGACATCAACAAGGATCTTTCATCGTTTGTCCAATCCTTGATCTCATCTATCCACCCGAAATCAGCCAAGCTTCTAGACAAATATTGCATCCCGGTCCTCGTGTCGATTAAAACTTGTGGAAGGTAAGGGATCTGGTAAGGCTCTCGAATGGTGCGGGCTTGTAGGTCTGCTCTCCAAAACACCATCTTCCACTTCGGGGCAATCAGGATGTACTGACCTCTTGCTGTGTTCAGATGGGATAACACCTGAGAAATTAGGTTTGGGGGAGGAAACAGCCACGCCAACAATCATGAACAGTCCATGGAAACAGGAACGCGTTGTGAAACAGCGCTTTCTGGTCCTGCGTATTTGCTGACACATACCTTGGAACCACGCGAGCTGTTTCCGAGCCAAATAGGTCCACGTTTGGCGTGCCCCACATCTTGAAAATTTCGTCCGTCGCCGCAGTAGTCAGGTGCCATTCCGGGCAGGGTTTGCCTCGAGACAAGGCATCGACTTCGCAATTGAATCTGCCCGCAAAATACTGAGTGGTCAAAAATATATTGAACTGATCCATTACTGTCAACAGCCGTCGAGTCAGGTCCAGTAGTTTCTTCGATCTGGTTCCACCTTCCTTGTTTATATAAGCTACGCTTATATAGCTTATATAGGCTGACCGGTTGTCTGTCTGTAAAAATATATGAGCATTGTGCAGCTCTGTTTTCTTGTATCGCTGCATATACTGCCTACAGCTCCTTGAGGTTCACATGCCACGAGAATTGCCGTCCTGTCCACTGTCCCGACATCGTCGTGAATCCTAACTGTCGAAGCGCCCCAGCCGAAGTCCGACGCATCCGTGGTGAGTAGATGTGTAATCGGTTCTGAATGTATCGGTAGTGAGCCCTGTGCCTCCCACCACCATTTCATTTCGCAGGTTCCGGTAACTCTACCTGCCTGTAGGGGTGCGCTTTGGGAAGCTGACGGCTGTAGTACTGCAGGGTTCGACAGTGTAATCTCCCTCTGCGTACTACGTACGAGGCAAAGTTGAGGCGCCCCAGAAGTGACTGGGCCTGTCTGAGGGACCAACTGCCTTTGGACATCTGACTGTAAAGTACCCTGCGTAGCGTTAGGCACTTTGGTTCCGACAGGGACTTCGTGTTGAGTTTGGTGTCCCATGTAACGCCTAGAAATTCCAGGCGTTGTGTCGGAACCAGAACAGACTTGTCCATATTTATAGTCCACCCTAGTCGTCTCATCAGGTCCACCATGAATGCAATGTGGTCGCGTAAAACATGGTGAGACTGATTCACGAGCAAGAAATCGTCTAGATATACCACACACCTTATGCTGTGGCTCCTTAGGTATTCTACAATCCAGTTCGTTACAGAGGTGAACGTCCGTGGCGCGGATGAAAGGCCAAAGGGCAGGCAAGTCATTTGCAGTAGCTCGCCGTTGTAGCAGAGCCTCAGGAACCTTCGGTGTTCGTTGGCTATAGGAAGATGAAAGTATGCTTGGCTCAAATCTACCTTCACCATCCAATCCGCACTCTGTAAAAAAGTAGGTACTCGAAAGTGACTGAACATTTGAAAATCCTTCAATCTGACAAATTTGTTCAACTGCTTGAGATTGAAGATGGGGCGGAGCGATCCATCTGCTTTCGGAACTAGAAAGAACGTTGAGAGGTAGCTGGGGCCGATCTCTGCTCTCTCTAGTACATGCGTGTCTAACATTTGTTTTATCTGTTGTGTCATATGATAGCTCCGTTTTGTCTCGAAACTTTTCATTAAAGATTGATGTGGGTAAATTAAGGATGGCTTCATCACGAATGGGATACGTACGCCTCTCAGTAGTTTGCATATATGATTGGGGGCTCCCAGATTCTCCCATACATGACTGTATATATTGCTTTGGACAGCCACCCCGAAATAATTTCGAGTCATGAACTATTATTTCTAATTGGTGAGTGAGATGCTGGTTTCTTACTCTTTGTATAGCGCTTGTTCTTGGCGTTGGATGTTTTGTTGCCAGACGATTTTGTGTGACCTTTGAATTTGTCCTTAGAGGTTGAAGATTTTCTTTGAAAAAAGTTATTGTTTACCTGCTTACTTGTAAATAGCTTCGGTGTTTTATCGTAGATAAGCTTCCGGTCAGTAGTTGCTCTTGTTTGTTGTGTTGTCTGTAAAGTAGCTGTTAGTTTTTCCTAGTTCTATAAAACCGGGGGTAGCTACGTATTTTTTCTGTCGACTCCGAAAAACGAATCGCATACCAATCATTGCATTGGAATAGCTGTAGCTTTGATAACTTTGCTAAACGATTCTCGTTTGACTTTGGTAAAGGTGGATCTTTCAGCGTGGTTGATAACTCGGATAATTGCAGTTGCTGTTTATCCAAATTCTCTGTGGCCTGCGGCGGGCGCAAAGTCAGGTTATCATTGGTGCACTGAACGGATTTGCTAACCTCTGAGATGACCGGCAATGCACATGCTTGTGGATCATGTTTTTGAGAAATTAAATTGGTTAAGAAGGCCACTTTTTGGGATAACAATTCAAATTATAAGTCACTCACGTTTATGCTCCTGGAACTTTTTGATCTCCTCCTTACAGGACTAGAATCCTGCGATGCTACTTCGCTGCTTGAACTTGGAGAACGACTTCTCTTTCGCGACACGATCACTAGCACTATCACTTTGTTTCGCGTTTTCACAATTTTCGTCCTCCATAATGAAGGGAGGAATATTTCGCGTATTTAAATTTAACATTATTATTTTTATTTTTATTCACTTCGTATTTTTGCTACTAGACTTGTTACCGCAATGAAAAAGGCTATAAGGCGCTATAATTAACTAAAAGCCGCGCTCCATTCCGAGCGCCGCCATTTGCCCGCCAAAACTAAAGCGACGGTGGCGCCGGAAGCCGAAGGGAGGAGTTGCTGAGACCAAAAACCGTAAAAAGACAGGTGCTTGAGTCAAGATGGATTCCGGATATCGGCTCGGAACAAATAATAATAAACAAGTTAAAATAAATAAGCTATTCACATAAAATAAGTTTCTACTCACGAGAACTCGCGAGTCCTGCGATGAGTTCCCGGTAATATCTTTGGGGGGCTATAATAGAATTATTATTATGAACGCAAATATGTTTTTTACTTATTTTATAATTAAAAAAATTACTTACCTATAGAAAAAACGGAGACATAAAAATAAAACAAAAGTGTTTTCTTACACTAAAAGTCATATAGTACCAAAAATAACATAGATTTTCATATTTTTTTCGAATCTTTCTGCTGTACCTAGTTAATAAAATAATTATTTTTATGATATAATTTTTACATATCCTAATTGCTAATTTCAACGGCTTTCTATAACAGTAGTTACTAAAAATCCCTCAAAATTAGCCCCTGAACAGTACGCTATACTGCTATAACCCGCGGTATTTCCGCATTTGGGGCCACGCGGGGCGCGTGGGCGCGGGCAACGCAAGGGTTAAGTTGGTCTCATAAAAAATTGGTGAAGATCTGAAAGAGGATCATCGGCGTGATGATCAGAATCATCATTAATTATTTCAGGCTTTAGCAGTCCACTGCTGAACATAGGCCTCCCGCAAAGAGCGCCACGACGAACGGTTTTGTGCCAACTCCATCCACCAACTCCCTGGCTAAAATCTCGCTCTCTGCAACTGTGGTGCTAGTGGTGAGTCAAAAAGCAGAGGCGCGGAATTCAGGCGCGCGCAGCGTTATTATGTAATCCAGCGCGGTAATTTATTATGCCCGCGTTACATTAGTTAATTAGTGTTTCTTATAAAATAACGCTTTCCTGCCCGCGACTTTATCCGCGCGGACTACTGTTTATCGGCAAAAAAAAGCATCCTATCTTCTTCTAGGATATTAAAAACCAATGCAAATGTAGGTAGTATAGCACCAATGCTCTTGAAGTTTTTTGACAGACTTGTTATTTTGCTTCCATGGCAACCGTTCCTTACAGCAAGTATTCAATATTTTCAAGTTTAAACATGAAAATTTTCTAGGATAAAAAATACCCCATGTTTTATTATAGGGTATAAGCTATCTCCATTCCAAATTTCATCAAAATCCGTCCAGCTGTTATCGCGTGAAAGCTCACCCCCCAAACAAATAAACAAACAGACATGTTTCACTTTTATATATTGGTATGGTTAAATAACAATCTACAAACTGAAGAATAACATATATTTATTTTTCAAAACAATACATTGATATCTTATTTATGTATAATGAGAAAAAAGAACAAAGTATTTGACATTCTTGAACAGGTTTTACTCACATTTCAAATGTTTGTGCATTTTTTTTGTGTGTTTAATTAATGTATCTTTTTGCACCGCTCTGTAGTTACACATATTACATCCATATGTTTTTTTTCCAGTATGTGTGACCATGTGTCTTGTTAAATGGCTTTTACATACAGATTTATAGTTACACATTTCACATGCATAAGGTTTTTCTCCAGTATGAGTCATCGAGTGTTGTTTTAAAGAACCTGAATGCAAATATTTTAAGCCACACACATTACACACATAGGGCTTTTCTTTATTATGACTTCGTTTGTGATCTAATAAATTTCTTGCATATGCATATTTTTTGTCACACAAATCACATTCATATGGTTTCTCTCCTGTATGTTTGCACATAATATGTTTTTTTAAACTCCATGCATTGATAGTTTTAAAGTCACACTTATGACATATATATGGTTTCTCACCAGTATGTACTCTCATTTTGTGAAGTTTTATCTGTTTTGAATCTGAAGTTTTAAAGTCACAGATATTGCATGCATAAGGCTTCTCTCCAGAGTGTGTTCTCATGTGTGCTTGTAAATTACCTGATCTTGAACTTTGATAATCATCACAAATATCACATACAAATGGTTTCTCTCCAGTGTGTATTCTTTTATGATATTGTAATGCACTTACCTTTCTTGCTTTATAGTCACACAAATCACAAGAGTATGGCTTCTCTCCAGTGTGTGTTCTTAGGTGCCCTTTTAAACCGGTATAACTGGTAAGTTTCAAGCCACAGATGTTACATTCATAGGGTTTATCACCAGTGTGTGTCCTTAGATGAACATTTACCTCAGTTTCAGTCACAGCTTTATAGTCGCAGAACTGGCATTTGTATAGTTTTTCTCCAATGTGTCTTCTAATATGTATTTTAATAAAATCTAAAGTTGTACATTTATAGTCACACATATCACATGCATATGGTTTACTTCCAGTATGTTTTCTGTAGTGTACTTCTAAATCACACGCGTAAGATTTGTCACACATAATGTGTTTTTTCATGTGTTTATTATAAATACATCTTTGAACACACTTGTAATCACACATGCTACATTCGTATGTTTTTCTTATTACAACATTTTCTTCAGTAGAACTTCCACTATATGGTTTTTGTTTGCGAGTTTTCATTGTGAATTTATGAAGTACGTAGGTACTTACAAGTAAATATAAAGTTACTTGATTTAATAAAATTATTATTATTTTAAAATTATACTAGCACAGAATAGAGATAGGTAGGTATGTGTAACAAGGCGAAACCGGCAAAGAGAATACAAACGGCTATAAATTTAAACAAATGAAACATGAATTATAGTTTGTACAACCCCTGCATTCGAGATGATGTGATGATTTGGCGTTTTGGGCTGTTTCGATTGTCATTTTTGACACAAATGATCCTTTCCAAACCGAATGAAAAACGACCCAAAAACCGCGTTTCATAAAGGTCATAAAGTCGCTTTTCCGATGTCAAATTAAGCTGTCATGCCCCAAGGGAACACCGATCGAAACATAATTTTTAACTGTTATTTTTGATCATTTAGCATCAAAAGGAACGGACCGTTGAGCTGTTCCTTTTGTAACAATTGGCGAAAATAACTGTTGAAAACGCTAAATATGATCACAATTGGCGTTCCCTTTCCCTTATGTTATATATTCTAACTGTGCCTTTTCTAGTACATACATTATCTATACCTATCTATCTATACATATAATAATACTATAAACAAAATAAAATCTGTACATGGAAGATAATTTAGAAAAAAAACAATTTTATTTGAGTATAATTATGAAAGTAGGAGAAACCAAAAATATAGTTTAGAATATTAGTCTGTCTGTGCTTTCATCACGCAATAACCACGGGAAGGCCACTGCACCACGATTACGTAATGTTGATCATGACGGTTTCAAGCCGTGAAATTCAATAATGCTTTGCGATAGAGTCGATTTTGCTATGTAAAAAGTGACAATCTGATTGAAGCCAAGTTCTGTAATTGGGCCACTGATGGCACTGGATGGCCGCCAACCAATACTAGCAGTCTGTACTTGTGTGGGCCGGAATTTCATCCGAGTGTCGCACAGAACTGGTGTTTATAGAAAAAGGGTCTTTAACTAGCATAAGATATGTGGAAGAAATCATTAATGAACACGTTGGGTCATTTGTGGTCAATTTGGGTGAGGATGCTATTTTTTTGCATGACAATGCCCGACCTCTTCCAGGTTGGATTATGAATGACTACCTTCAAGAGATGAACATTACTCGTATGGGGTGGCCAGCACGCAGCCCGGATATCAACCCGATCGAGCATGCTTGGGACGACCTAGGGAGATGCGTAAAACAACGAAAGCCTCCCCCAATCACGCTTCGTGAGCTCAAAATTGCTCTCACAGAGGAATGGGAGAATATTCCCCAAAATCGTGTAAGGAACTTGGTGTGCAGCATGCCAAACCGCGTAATCGCAGTAATGAACGCACGAGGAGGCGATAATGAAAATTAAAGAAAATCGAAATGTTGTTCAAAATATTTGGTTTCCTATTTTTGTTTTAAAGCGAGATCAGCAGTTTTTTTCTTTATGTAATTTATAGTAAATAAAATTTAGTGACTCATAAATTTTATTGCATTCATTTAAGGGTAATTATATTGTCTATTTAACATAATTTATTTCATTAAGCTAGCATTCTTAGTTTCCGAGATTTATAGGTTTACTTAAGTGACCCGGATTCTTTGCTCTCGAGTGTAGGTAAAGGGCTGATTCCACGGGTAGGAACCTAAAAGTGAGAAATTTATTGCATTTTGATTATCTATTCTGATCATCACGGTGAATATCCTCATCAGAACTTCATATTTTTTTTATGAGACCAACATAAAATTACTACCTTTTCAAATGAAAAAAACATTGAAATCGGATCTAAAATGGCTATTCAGTAGCCCCCTTTTTGTAGGAAATACCCCCCCTCCCCCCAAATCAAACATCCCCGATGACTAAAAAAAATTCTATAACTTTGTTTAATCAGTATACCAAGTTTCGTCTAAATCGGGTGGGAAATGCGACATGTAGAGGAGAACAACCGGACAGACATCCGCACATACGAAAGATTTTTTCTCCAAGCTGAAACGGAGAAGCTTCGCTCGCGCTTCGCGCTCGCTCGGTCAATTAAATATATAGAAATATTTGTTTAACTTTAATTAAGTTAGAAAAATCAACACCAATATATAAAAGTGAAAACGTACAATTGTCAAACATCCATTTTGAAAGGTTGTACGTATTTTGTAATCCAATGGATCGATGAACATCATAATAATTAGGTATTCATAAACGACGGTAGGTATGTATTATCTTTACTATGATGTAGTGATACAACATCTATAATCCTCATCATCAAAATCATTAGCCTGTACCTATTCATCCAGTGCTGGACGTAGGCCTCTCCTTATCAAGGCTACTGAGCCCGATCTTCAACTCTTCTCGCCATTCGCAACTCGTCACTCCACCTGGCCAATGATCTCACTACGTTCGCCTAAACGTGGTCTCCACAGTAAAACTCGCTTACCCCAGCGGTTGTCCGTTCTTCGAGTAATTATTTTTATTCAAGTTAATGTTGCGGGCAAAAGCTAGTACTTGATAATATTTTTTTTTCCTTCGGATGGCATTTATTTTTACTTGGATGCATCCATACCAATATATAAAAGTGAAACGTTGTCTGTTTGTTTGTTTGGGGAGCTTTCACGCGATAACAGCTGGACGGATTTTGATGATATTTGGAATGGATAGATAGCTTAAATAAAACATAGGATAATTTTTATCCCGGAAAATTTTGAGTTTTTACGGGAAAGCTGGAAAATGTTAATTTACTCGCTGTAAGGAACTGTTGCCATGGAAACGAAATAACAAGTCTGTTAAACTGAAAAAACTTCAAGAGCATTGGTGCTATACCTGCTTTTGCACTTTTTTGATTTTGCATTGGTTTTTAATATCCTAGAAGAACATGGTATGTTTTTTTTGCGATAAACAGTAGTCCGCGCGGTCGTAGTCGCGGGCGAAAAAGCTAGTATAGAATATAGACCATTCAGACCAAATAAAACGTGTCATATTGCTAGAGCAAAATTATATTAGAACGTTATCTATTTTACGCCGGTAAGCTTAAATCAAAATCTTTGCATTTTATCACAACAATAGATTCAAATGAGCTTGTGGAAACTTTTTTCATGAATTTATTAAGAATAAACAAATAAAGTTATTTCGATTTTCATAATCGATTATTATTATTTTATAGTCTGTGATTAAGATGTCGCAATGAAAATTGAACATTCCTTGCTGTCACACCAATAAAGTACGACATTGTTTTGGGTACATTTTAACTGTCAAAAATATGAAACTTCATGCACGTGGTCTCGATGGTAGCTGTCATGGCGATCAAGCTATAAAAATCAAAGTCTAAGTTACGTATAGAGGTCTATACTATACTTTGATTTTTATAGCATGATCGCCATGCCATGACAACTGTGAGGTTTTTGTATGTCTATAAGCCAGTAATAGGCAGGCGCCGCACCGTGCCCGTCGAATCCACGTCGTGACGTGCCGCCCCCTTTATTGACATGCGCGCAAGCGTTTGCAGGCATCCCTACTCGTGATCTATATATCGATGTACGTAGCTATAGCACAACTTCCTACGATTCGCACCGAGGCGGTGCGGCTATAGCCGCGGTCTATACATTAGTAATACTTGGTCTGCTAGATTGTTTGCATAAAAGTTTGTGCTCGCGAGGTCTGCATCTCGCAGAGCCACTAGTATTGGATGGCGGCTATCACGCATGAAATTGGACAAGAAATCCAAAAAGATATGCTTATTGGTTACAACGTTAATGTAGGCTATTGAGTTTGGGTAAAAATTCTATGAAAAAAAAAACAAATCACGTCATTTTGCCGCGTCTGATTTCGTGGACATTTCATCAAGCGAAGATATTTTACGTCATATTGAAACAGACCTACAAGAGTAATTAAGAGATCTTAAAATCGAACAACCTCAAGAAGTCATCCATATTCTTTATTCTGTGGCATAAGTACGTATAAAAATATATGTTACTCCTTTTTGGATGTACCGATTTTGATAAAACAAAGGCAAAAACCTCCGCAGGACTCCAAAGAATACAGTTCAGCAAACATGATCAAAACACATACAGTGGTTTTTGCGTGATGTAGTCACAGCAAGACAGACAGACAAAAATTCAAAACTATTTTTGTATTCACCTACTTTCATATACTCAAATAAAATGTTTTTGTCTAAATTCTCTTCCTTTTAAAGATTTTACTTTGTCAGTTTTATTATATATATAATTTATGTACTAGAAAAGTCACAATTAGAATGTATAACATAAGTGAGCAACACAATTATATGATCTTTTTTTTTCAAAATCGTTCGATAATCGATTTTTTCCTACACTACTCCAACTTTAGAAATATCACTCTGGCCGCTGTCTTGTCGATCAAGCTATCCCTGCATTCCAGATGATGATTTGGCGTTTTGGGCTGTTTCGATTGCTATTTTTGACACTAATGATACTTTGCAAACCGAATAAAAAACGACCCTAACACTAAGAACATAAAGTCGCTTTTCCGATGTCAAATGTGCAAAGGGAACGCCATTAGCATTTTTAACTATTATTTTCAATCATTTAGTATCAAAAGGAACGTTCCCTATGTATAGCCACATTCGCGCCAAGTTTACGCTCCATGCATATTTATATACTCTTTGGCTCCACGGACCCTTGGTCGCGGACTTCGAGCATATATCCAATGGAGATGTGAATGCAAGGCGTACCCCTCTGCCGGCCATATGGCACGACTTGACCATTCACGTTATATAAAACTATTTCTCTCACGACCGCGGCCATTCGGTATCGTTTCGTGTCGCAAAGCAGAGCTCCGTGAAAATGGTGAATTGTGCTATATTTTTGTGTAGAAAGCGATCAGAAACATCAAACTTACGGGAACACGGTATTTCGTATCACAAGTAAGTGTTATTTATGTGAATTGTGCTTGTATTTTTTGTATAATTTTGATTCAAATGAACTACCAGTTAAATTCTCTCAAAATGAGGAGTGTTAGTACCTAACAGATTATTTTTCAGTGAGTATTAATAGTGTTTTAATCTACATAAAAAAGCGATATGCCACTCTCTAAACACTTACAACGATGAAATTTTATTTCCGATCTGGATAAAAATGATTGTCCAAGCAATTATGTTTAAAATAAGTAATAAATAAAGTAATGTAAGTTTATTTACTTACAGCGTGTTTTTAAATTAACGAAAAGCCTTTCGTGGGTTAACCTTAGATTGTACTTTACAACATTTGGTCCATGAATTTTTCAAAAAGGCATTTCACGTCTTAAAAAAAAAACATTTTATAGCTTAAGATTATTTTCCAAGTATTTTAAAATGATAAAATCATAGCTTTCACCCTTGACTTCGTCCGCGCGGACTACAGTATAATATCGCGTAAAAAAGCATCCCATGTTCTACTAGGATATTGAAAACCAATGCAAAAGTATAGCACCAACGTATTGTATTCTCTTTGGCACCAACGCTCTCGATACTTTTTGACAGACTTGTTATTATTTCGTTTCAACGGTACCCGTTCCCTACAGCGAGTAATCAACATTGTCCAGTTTTCCCGTGGAAACTTATGTTTTGTTCCAAGGTATCTCCAGGAGTGGGTTTTAGCTTAAGTATTCAGTTTAGTTTTTTATCCATACCAAATTTCATCAAAATCCGTCCAACCGTTATCGCGTTAAAACTCCCCAAACAAACAGACGTTTCACTTTTATATAGTGGTGTGGATTGCTAGAGCTTCCTCTAGGCATTTTGTTCCATACTTGACTTCAAAGATCTGTAATTATAGCCATACTGTGTCTTTTATTTTTTATCATTAATTTTAAGGAAAAAAGCGCCGAAGTATATAATGTCAAAGAATAAAAGTTCTTGAGTATCAGATAGGGAAGCTGCCCACGTGAAGGTTTGCAGTAATTCAAAAACACATTGTATAAATAAATAAATTCACCAAGTAGCGAAAATTTGCTCACAAAGTAGTACAAGTTCAGTACAAATATATAATATATATCTACAAATAAACTCAAAATAACTCAAAAACTTCATCTTTAAATAAACTCAAATTATAAATAGCTATACTCGTATCTTTTCATCTCGATAAAATAAAAGCTTCATTTTACATCTTCAGCGGAACGTTAGACATAAGTATTTAGTAAAACCATGTTCATTTCATTCATTCGTTCATTTATCGTTCAGGTTACCGGTCTTTGTGAATGCCCATCGCTAGAGAATATCATAGTGTGCACCTAAGCATTGCGTAACTATGCTGTATTTTATAACTGTGTGCGTATTTTATGATGGTTTGCGAGACTGTTTTAGTGTGCGTTTACATGAATAAGAATTTAATTTGCGCGTATGCAATGCGTGTTTACCTCGTCCCCCGTCAAAATTGGCAGAAAATAATGTTTGCGGATTAAAAGGTTAGCATCTCCATTAGATTTATGCTCGAAGGTCGCGGAGCAAAATCTTGTCAAAACTTGAGGAACAAAGCACGAACGTTTCGGGCAGTTTCTAATAACAAATCCGAACGTAACCTTTATCTACAAAAAAAAAACAAGGTTAAAACAATCCTACATACACCCATGAACCTGTAATACTTCTTTTAACCACCATATCAAATGGTCATAAATTTGTACGTTCTTCAATAGCCTGTCTAGATTACGAAGTAATATGCAGTTGTCTATGACCTAAACCTATTAAATAACTTGGGCGTTGGGTTTGGAATTTTGTATTGGTATTCTGAAATGTTTTCGATCACAGTACGGTTTGAGACCGGATACGCCACTTTATGCCTTATGATATAATGAGAATAGGGTCATTTTTCGTTTGGTAAGGAAGGATCGGCAGCCTTATTGTCTAACTCTGCAGCCCGATTCCATAACTTGGCTTCAATCGAATTCTCAGTATCGCAACCACTAATGCCTTGCGATAGAGTCGAAATTGCTATGAAAAAAGTGATAATCCGATTGTAGCCAAGTTATGTAATTGGGCCACTGGTGGTAATGGCAATCAAATCCATTACCATTACCATTGGCGGTTCCAGTGGCCCAATTCCATAACTTGGCTACAATCGGATTATCACTTTTTTCATAGCAAATTCGACTCTATCGCAAGGCATTAGTGGTGTGGATACAGATAATTCGATTGAAGCCAAGTTATGGAATCGGGCTGCAGTTCGCCGTCCAGTGGCCAAATTACAGAACTTGGCTACAATCGGATTATCACTTTTTTCATAGCAATTTCGACTCTATCGCAAGGCATTAGTAGTTGCGATATTGAGAATTCGATTGAAGCCAAGTTATGTGGTCGGGCCGCAGGGGAATTGTCTAATATTTTCGGTGGTAATCGTCTTGGAAAAGTAAAGGCCATTTCGTTCTTTCCACAGACTACATAACGCCAAAAACATATGCTCTTGCGTTCCATTTCATGAAGAACAGCTTTGAGCACTTTTTAGTGCTTTTTTGAACTAATGGTTGTAAAATGTTAAGTTAGCTATATAAACATGTGTAGTATTTTATTTGTTTATTATAATCTTATTTTTATTAGTTATGCTGTTTAATAAATGGATATTCTTCAAAAAATAATATTCAAGTATATTATAGCCTGACGTTGCGTAGAACGAAACGTTGGTTTGCAAGTTATTATTTATTCTGGACCTATAACTAATGTATTTGTTTGTTGTTTACTATAACATTCAATAATGAAATGAAAATCAAATGGAAAAGAAATATAATTAAATAGGTAGGTTATAGTCACAAGATTTGTGTGAGTTTGTGCGAAACGTGGATAAACTAAAAATGGAATTGCTCTGTGAGATGTAATGTATGTCGAGGTTATGTTCGTTTTCGGATATAAAATTGACAAATATGCCTTGATTTAGCAACAAATACGTACCTATGTACCATATTGTATTTCAGAATGTCATGTGATAAAGTGGTCATTGCATAAACCTACAATTGATCATCGAGTTAGATCGAAACTTTGAACAAATATATCGCAAGTTCTAACAGTCTTTGGCTTGGCTATACAGGAATTTTGGTGGACTAATGAATAATATCTAAGCACCTATTCGAGTCTAGTTTAATTTACCTACTAGGTACATAGACATATATACTAAAAATACCTCATTTCAATGCATACATAATCGGTTATGTTTTGTGTCATTTTACTTCACAGCACAAACTAAGAAGGAGATATACAGATAAGATACTGCTGCATAAACAATGTTGACTTCTGTAAAACATTCATCAACAGAACTCAAGCTTTCTGTAGTCCCGCAGGTACCTATATTTTGTATAATATTTATTAACTAGGTAGGTACATACCTAATAATTATTATTGACTGGCTTGGGTAAAGGCTGGCAGGGAGAAATGCATAATACACACCCCCCCAAGCGGGACATTGTATATTTTTGGTGTACAATAAAGAGTTATCTATCTGTCTATATTTAGTCTCATAGGTAATTAATTGACTATATAATACTCTAGCTACACTCTAGACACCACCATAAGAAACTGTTAATGTAAGGTGCCTTGTGGGCCCGGAGTAATAATAGGTCCATCCCTTCTCACCCCACGTGTGCTTTGAGCACCAGCCGGTGTTCAGGAGATGGGCTGCAGCTTGCACCTGTGTCAGTATGAACATTTCCAGCTATCACAAAGCCTGATGTAGCTGTAGGTTAGTCATTAGAGACATACAGCAAATTAACCTCTCTTTTGAATTGTTTACAAATTTGATCTAACTCTACAAAAGTAATACTGCATATTACAATATTGACTATGTAGTACTTGTTATGTAGATAATGACAAATGATCATAGCTATATCTTTATTTTCAGATTCAGTTCAGTACCTGTTTATCACAGTAAACAGGATCATTTCAAGTCGGATTGCAGCGGGAAGAGATTCATAGCATGTCCATAAAATGCAAAAGGATGCTGCTTCTCAAATCTACTTGTTATATTTGTATTATAATATGTAGGTACCTAGTTACTGCACTTTTTTATACCATTTGAATAAAATGGTGTGTTGGAAATATTTACTTTGTTGTTGTGAATTACTATATAATTACATTGTAATTAGTGGGCTACCAGTGAGCCAGTAATGGCTTGTAAGTTTTTAGAATGTTTTATGTATAGTCCTTATTTAATAAAGACTGTTATATTTTTTTAGAAGGTTTTTACAATAAAATAAACATGCTATTTAATAAAATTTGTTTAATTTTCTGTTTCTCTATCCATACTCAGCCTGTATTTATGCTAAAACTAGCTGCATGCCGAGGCTTTGCTCTTGTGTAAACATTGCCAGCCTCGTTCGAAATTTAAAGAAATATTTCCTCCAAATTGCAAATCTCTAGGTCCACCAGCTTAGGCTGTGTGTTGTCTGTGAATCAGTTGGTAGGTATGTCGCTTGTGACATACTATTTCATAGGTATCAATGTATGTTTCTACTTACATAATAATTTGTAGTTAAAAAAATAACACCAAAACATAGATAGATAGATAACTCTTTATTGTATATACCTAGAAGTAAATCGTACATTGTACATAATATAATATAGAAGTAGCGGTAACACAATCGGCAGTCTTATAGCTTACAGCAATCTCTAAACCAGAGTAAATGCCAGTAGTATTCATGTCACTCAATCTGAAACAAATAAGAAAAATTTATAAAACTTTGTATGTATTGTACGCTGACATAAATACACTACTAAATGCACTAAATATGGGTACTAGACAATAGATACGAGTACACATACAAAGATATGAATATTACATTCATATCTCGGAAACAAATACTTCTGCTCATCACACAAATGATTGCACCTTGCGGGATTCGAACCCGTGTCCATTGGTTGACTTTCAGTCAGGGCTCGTACTATTATTTATTCTGTGGTCAGGGTCACTAGCCACTCGGCCAACTGGTTGCCAAATGTAGTGGCACTGAATGTAAATGACAAAATGAATTTTTCACCTCCTCTTTGAACGACAAATATGACAATGTGCAAAATTCAAGTTATCAGATTGCACTATGGAGAGTGAGCATAAGAACTGCACAATCTGATTCCCTTATCACCGTACAAACTAGAATATTGGCAAAGCGGCACCTTTTTATGATAGAAATACCACACACAAGCACGAAGCGATACGCTTCTTCATTCATTGTAAGATCTGCAAAAGAGTGGAATGCCCTGCCCTCGTCAGTTTCTGGTAAAATATAAAGTATCCAGGTGTGTTCAAGTCAAGAGTGAATAGGTATCTACTAGGCAAGGGTGCTACACTTTCGACCACATCATCGCTTTCCATCAGGTGAGATCATGGTCAAACAATTGCATAAAACGTAATAAAAAAATGTGCATTAGATATGGGTTGAAAGTAGGCAGTTCCCGATGAAATTTTAACTGATTACCTATAAAGGTATTTTAGGTTTTGTACTTATTTTGTTTTAATTGTTAATATGACTTGGTATCTTTTGTCGATACGTTCAATACATTTTGACTGTTATTTTTGCAAATTTTTCATAATGAATGGTCTAGGGTGTAAATAGGCCTGTGATTGTTCCTCAAAACCTTCTGGAGATGTTTTTCTTCTGCAGCTGGCTACAAATTCTCTCATCAAAAATATTCTATAAATAAACATACATAGATATAAACCAATATTACATCAATGACTAAGAAACAATCATTTGTGCTCATCACACAAATGATTGCACCTTGCGAGATTCGAACTTGCAACCATTTGTTGACTCTCAGTCAGGGCACTAGCCAATCCATCTCTTACGACCACCTGGGTGAACCGTGGAAAGTTTTTTTTTACAATAGCTTACCTTTGTCCACCTGGGTGTTACTTGGGAAATATTTAGTTTCCACTGTCCACCTTGTTATCAAAACTTTTCTGATTTGAAGTGCATAGAGATAATAATTTATTGGTCTATTTTGTTGATATTTGTTGTTAAACATTGAACATCCATAGATATTATAATAGCCACATGGTCAGCACCAATATTAGGGGCTTGAGAGCCTGTCCATTAGTTTGGAGATGTTGTTTTTCTGCAGTTGGCTACAAATTTGCCCATCAAAATATTCTTCATTTTATGTTTTTGTAGGTTAGGTACTTATAGTGCCTGTAATCGAATTAATTAGATATGTTAAACTTAAATAAGTGCTAGTAGAAGTAAATATCGAAATATTCTCTTTGTATCGAACTATATATATCACAAAAAAACAGTGAATTTTCTGTTTGACTTTCTCAAGTTTGGAAGTCGAATTTTCGGAGAATTAATGCCTGAAATTTATAAACCGCAATTAATTATGATACCTAGATTACCCCTTCCCTTTGAACTTACGCAAACAGTCAACTTTTAATTCAATAAAACTATAATTTCGTCACAAACTCAAAGCCAGTTGATACGAAAGGTTAGGACAGAGCAACCTTTTTCATCTCGGTGACGATGAAAATTTAGATAATACCAATATATGTCAAAATATGATGTTTCGTTCATTCATTTCGCTGACAGCTGATAGTGGGGACTCGGTGAAGATCACCGAGGAGATCACCGGTGGATAGTTAGACAATTCGATTTGGGAGATTCATGTTCATAATGGTGTAAATGAACGTCAGTTTCATTATCACCAGAGTTAGACAATAAGGCTGCGGGTTGGGAAGTGATAAAATGGCAAAAATTGCAAAAGTGTTGATATTGGTCTAACCGAACGGCTTCTTAAAAATGTACATTTCCAAATCGCCCAAAACGCTTTTAAGCCAATCCGAACGTAGACTGAGGGCGGTCAAAAAAATTTAAATTGGCGGGAATAATACCGTCTTTTGATTCACATTTTCTATAGTTAACATTTCACATTTTCCATTCCAGTCATTCTGCCTGAAGCTGACTGAAAAGCGAGTGAATTAATTAATACCCAAAAATGTTTTATCCGGTAGATTCATTGAAAAGAGGTGGAAGATTCTATTTATGCTGGGTGGCAGACTCGTGGCCTTTGCGTTTTGCAAGTATTTCTCACCGGCAACTTCAGTCTCAGGATATCCGAAAAATATGGTAAGCTTGAATGGTTTTATTTATTAATAGAAACCATAACCATCTGCACTCAATTAATAATAACTACAGAATGCCATTTAGTTTCTATTCTGAAGACTAATATCATGATGGCTAAACATTTTGTCCCTGTCATCGTTTTGATGACTATTACTTTTTTAATATTAGTAGATTCATAGTGATATATTTATATGAATTCATCGGTTTTTCGTGGTTTGCCCAATTCTCAATATGTCTGGCAAATCAACATCATCAGCCTGTAATCATCCCTAGGAGAGCCTAGTGAAAGCTACTCGCCACCGCTCGCTCAATATCACACATTAAAGTAAACTAGTTGCTGCCAGCAGCACTTCGCAAGTCGTCCCATCCCACATAATATATATCTCTAAATGTTGTTTCCACTCTGAACTGACTTGTGGGTTCTGCTAGAGATGTAACCAGCCCATTTTCAAGCATTTGTTATCGGAATTATAAGTTTTCTCAAGTGCAGCATACTGGATACTTGTTTAGGCTTTGAGTATACAAATAAGTAATATTACTTATTCTTATGCTCTGAGTCTAACCATACAGCCTCAACAGTTATGGCAAATGTTTTTTTTCATTTATAGTGTTAGCCTAAGGTTGTGGAAATACACCCTTTTGTACATACATAGCTTCTTTTTCGTATAAAAAACGGGCCATGTGCGTGTCGGACTCGCGCACCGAGGGTTCATTGCTTATATGAAAATATAAACTGGATTGAGGAACAAACTTAACTTTGTGGTTAGAAAGCTGATGTCCCCATTGAAATAGTTCGCAGTCAGTTTACGAATTGCAAAAAAGATTATAATAGCAAAAAATATGTTGTTTTATGTATCCACAAATTTACTGTTTTCGGATTTTGCTCTTTATTTGTGCTACAAGATATTGCTTCTTGCCAAATTTCATTATTCTAGGTCAATGGGAAGTACTCTATAGGTTTTGATTCCCATGGTACCGTGGGACAAAATACGGCCAAATCTTTTGATTGCATTGACTTAGAAATTTGTTTTTTCACAGCTCCAAAGGATTGCAGACCTGAGTATTTGATATAATTTCAACTTGATACCTCCACGCATTCCAGAGAATAAGGGTCTTGACAGACAGATAGACAGATAGACAACAAAGTGATCCTTCAAGGGTTGTTTTTTCCTTTTGAGGTACAGAACCCTAAAAATAAAGAAATCATACTTTGTATACATTAATAATAAGCTTTAATATATTAATGTTTAGAACTCATTATCTTTGAAACAATCAATCAGACAACAGGTAGGAGCTAATTACATGTACTGAAAACTAAAACATACTCTAACCTTGGAATTGGTTTTGTTAATGAAAATGATAACATTTGTATGAGCCTTCACCAGTATCAAACTCCCTTAATTTGGAATCTATGAAAATTGTAAAAACTATAAAATGTATTTATAACAGTAACCTATTCATTGCTGTTATAAACAACTAGCTGTGCCCTGTGGCTTTGCCCGCCTGCAAACTTTACCACCCCCATTCACACCATAGGGAAGAAACTAAAAAAGAAACCTAGGATACACTGTACTACAGGTACTAGACAAAGGATAAACATACATAGATACGAATATTACATCCATGACTCTGAAACAAACATTTCTGCTCATCACACAAATGATTGCAACTAGCAGGATTCAAACTCACAATCGTTGGTTGACTTCGCAGTCAGGGTCACTGACCGTTTGGCTAACCGGACGTCAATAAAAAACAAATCTCTATGTCCACTGGTTTAGGCTGTGTGTTGTCTGTCAGTCAGTAGGTATGTTGTGGTACTATTTATTAGGTATTGATAAACACAAATCGGTCACAGGAAGTTTTTTTTTTGCAGTACTATGTGTTTTGGCTATTTTCTACTACTATGCAGTTTTTCTTTGCATTTTCAAGGTACAGGCTTATTCTATTCGAGATGGGGGTGGTAAGGTATGACATACTGCTTGGGGTGCATTATGCAATGGGCATTTCTCAAGCCATTCCCAACTCCTCTGAGTAGCGGAGTGTGGTCTTAGTTTGCTGGCAAATACTCCAGTGAAAAATATGGTGGTTGTATAAATGAAGATGAAATAATCAAGATGGTAATCGTGATGATATTATCATAAACTATGGAGATGATATTTTCTAATAATATGGTTGGTATCTCTAAGAATGTCAGTCTTAGAGATACCAACCATATTATTAGAAAACACCATCTCCATAGTTTATGAAAATATCATCATGGACATTGGCAGAATAGATACAACTAGCCACATAGGCCATAACCAAGAAGTCAAGTCAAGTCAAGTCAAGATGGTACTAGTGATTTGGGGTTTGGTTGTGGAGACAAGTCATGTTTTCCAGCTGCAGTTCTGATTTGAATTCTTGTCTGGACAGTGCAGTAGCATGTGCTCCACAGTCCTGTTCTCCTGCACGCAGCCGCAGTCCAGTGGCTCAAGTCTTGTGCAGATGATAATTTAAGATGCAGTGACTGGTAATAAGCCATATTAAAAGGTGTAGGTACTACTAAGGTGACTTTATTGTTACAGTGATGAATTGATACAAGTCATGATGAACGAGTCGGGTCGCCCAACAAATAGGTATTCCTTGCGCCTAAGCTCACAACTCATGAGAGGACTAGTCAGGCTCTATGAGAAAAAAGTCAATGTGTTTCTGAGTAAGTATGATTTTTATTATTAACTACTTACAGTACTTACCTCCTTGATATGAAAGTAACTAATAATTTTCTTAAAGAAAAATTTGGATCATGGACGGGATACGAACCTGCATACATACATACATGCCTTTGCGCGCCATATGTTTCTAACCAACAATTATTTTATATGTTCTCGCTAAGCAGGCGTTAACTACTAAAACGTTTAAAAAAAAAACTTCTTTTTATCATTATTTTTACTTATTTTTTAGTTATCCCTTCCCGCCTAATGTTGATCTTTCGCGACGTAGCATCAGTTAAATGTTGATCCGTTAGCAAATGTTGATCTTGGGCAGCCTTTGTTGATCTTTTGTAATAATAAACGGAATATTTGGCTCTATTTGGAGCCACATTTGCTATACGATATACTATATGCTATACTATGTACAAATTACACTCTAGTACATGTTGATCCAATTTGAATGAACCAATCAGAGCTCGTTTTTCACGTAATTGGTTCGAACTTGTGTGCTTATACATAGTTTGCGCGTGCAATTCTTAAAGTTGGTTATTCGGGATATACGAAAGTATTTTCTGTTCTTGGGCCAGTAGTGGTAGCAAGCGAGACTGTTTTTTCTTTGTATGTATAACTAATGTATGAGAGATTGGAATAGATAGGCTTAAACATAGTAAAAATAAAAAATAAATAAAAAAGTATAGAGTATAGGAAAAGTCCGATATGAGGTGAAAATGGAATCCTAAATGTAATACCTATCCAATAGGATCTCGAAAATGACAATTTGTACGGAAGTGGTGCTGGAACTAAAATAGTTCAAACCTTTAGTCATTTTTAGAACCGGTAAAATATAATTGGCTGCCAAACTAAAGCATTAAGTTCGCCTATGTACCTACATTTTGCATGCAATAAAGAATTTACTATCTATCTATCTACTAAAAAACATGGACCCTCACGGTTAAACAAGTCCATAAATTTAAGGTCGCTCAGCCTATGACCTATGGAGAGAGCTATGCTTGGTGTTTCTCTGGAGGACTGGATTCGTAATAAAGATATCCGACGGAGAACCAAGGTAACCAACATAGCTCAAATTATTACCAGGCTAAAGTGGTAGTGCGCTGGTCAGATTTCCCACAGTACCGATAACCGTTGGGGTAGACGAGTTTTTGAGTGGAGACCACGTTTAGGCAAACGTAGTGTAAGACGCCCTGTGGTCAGGTGGAGCGACGTCCTGCTATAAGCGGCGGGAAAAAAGTGGATGAAGAGAACTGAAGACCGAGCTCAGTGGCGTGCATTAGGAGAGCCCTACGTCCAGCAGTGGACAGATATAGTCTGATGATGATGATGACTAAAAAACTGTTAAGTATTATCTCAAATATTTGATCTTGATTTATATGTTTAATAACTTGAGCATATTGCGCACTCATTTGAATGACACTCAGGATTAATGCCAACTAAATGCTTCGGTCTTCCTGTCCCATTTATTTGTTCATGACACTATAGGCATAGAAAACAAAAAAATATATAATAATTAAGTTATGAAGAAAAGTAAAAAAAAACAATCTTTTATGACTATAATACAAGTAAAGAATATTTGTATATTTTTTTTGCTACGCTTACTAAATTGATATCATTTTGAATCTATAATAATTAAGAGTAACAAATGATGGTTTTATGTAATATGTTTTATATATGAGCCACATTTTGATGGTTAAACAACCTACCGATATTTACAATATTAGAATTTAATCACTATATATTAGTGATGTAACGAATGTCATATTTTGGACATTCGCGAATGCGAATGCGAATGCGAATATCTGCTGCCAACATTCGCGAATGCGAATGCGAATATTCAGTTTTTGTTTAAATTTGGCGCCATTTGTCTATGGCTTGGTGACTTTAGCGGCAGTCCCGTTCGAACGAAGTGCGTTCCGTCTGTTTTTCGTTCCGAGAATAGCCGAGTTAATACGAACGCATCCGATTGAACTGTCATTCCGCTCGCGCCGGTGTTTTCGTAAACAAAACAAGTGAATTTTGAGGTTACAGTGTGAATAGTGATTATAAACATGAGTAAATCAAATTCTAGTGAAATTTTGTTTGAGAATCTTTTTTTTTTGTTTGTTTAGAGTTAGACTATTTAATGGTCTACTGTAGAAGAATATATTTTTTGTTTGATTATCTAAATATTAAAAATATATCTATAGACTGAGAAAAGTTTTAATAGAAGATTTTAATTTTATTAGTTTCAATTGCATTAAAATTTTGTGTCACAATTTCTAATAACAATTTTTTTTTGAGCTTTATTAAAGTAAAAGACTTAATTTTATTTTTGGTTGCTTAAAGTGTTAACTGTTAACTCTTATGTAAAATGATTATATTTATACTATAAATACTATAAACTATATAATATATATATATATATATATATATATATATATATATATATATATACTATAAACACTGTGATTATGATGACAGCAACTCATGTTAAACTTTTATTTGATTTTAATTATAGTTTATTTATTGTAGAAGTATTTGTAGATTATTATTTTTAGATAAAGCTAAAAATAACAATCTTTAATGTGATCATTAAACTTTGGTAAAAATTTATAGAAGATTATTTTTGTTTGTTTACATTGCATTTAGGCCATTTAGTATATAGTTTTGTTTTTTAAATTGTTATGTAAGTTTGATTGTTAAGCTTCATTGCCCAAGGTTAAATAAATAAATGATACCAAATGATAAAGAGAAGACTGATAATGTGATTACGAGGTTAAGTTACTTTATATTGCATTAAAAAACATGATAAATTAATGGAATTGGATTTTCTTATATTAACCAACTATTATTACATACTTAAAAAAATTATACACGCATAAAAATTCGCAAAACATTCGCAATAATTTCGCGAATGCGAATGCGAATATGAAAAAATATGCGAATATTCGCGAATGCGAATTTGAATGCGAATATTCGTTACATTACTACTATATATGATCAACAAAGTATGGTTTTATGTTTAAAAAAATATATATGAGCCAAATTTGATGGTTATTTTCACTTTCAAATGTGGCTCATATATAACTCCTTTTTTTTTTTAATTTATATTACTGATTAGGCAATCGTTTGACCACGATCTCACCTGATGGAAAGCGATGATGTGGTCGTAGGTGTAGCACGCTTGCTTAGTAGATACCTATAAAAAAAATAAAAGAAAAGTAGGCACTGATTATGGAAACGAACGCGCAAGTTGCAATGACTACCGGACGACCGGTTGGTCTCGTGGCTAGTGATCCTAGGTACATAATCAAACAGTCGCGGGTTCGAATCCTGCAAGGTGCAATCATTTGTGTGATCAGCAGAAATGTTTGTTTCCGAGTCATGGATGTTATAATATTCGTATATATGTATGTTTATCCGTTATCTAGTACCCATAGTACAGGGTATACTAGTTTGGGGCTAGATAATTGGGGTAAAAAAAAAAAAGTTTAGTTTATTTGCACATTCTGTTTTTTTTTTAAAGTAAACTAAAAATAGTCGGTGTTGTCAGATATTAAAAAAATAATAGAACTAACAAAATATTTCAAAGATTTACCAATGTGTTTTGTGCTGTGCAGTGGCATGGAAGATGCAGGTTCAATTCTCACACGTGATACAAATTTTCCTTTAAAATATTAAATATTATGATAACAATAATAAATACCATAATTAGATATAATATATTAATTAGATAGTATGCTCTCGATAAGCAGGCGTAAATGCTACAATCATAAATACATTATTTTAAGATTTAATTATATAATTCGTCTACAGAAGATTTATTTTTGTTTCATTGTGATGTATTTAAAATATATAGCCAGCCTTGCGTTTGCATGAATAAATACGAGTCTATTGGCCTAGCTAGATTGATTTCTGGGATTCTGTGCTGATAAGTAGTAGAGAATATACAGAAGCTTTCTTAGCCATGTCAACAACAAAGACGAACAATGAGTACCTAGTTATAGTATAGTATCGTTAGTTTTTGTATAATGCACCAACACATTTGTTTTTACAGTTGGATTCCGTCTCTCACTATGTGGTTTGTTCAGAGTTGACGAGGGCAAAACTAAAAGCATTAACTTGGTCAGATACATCTGCTGCATCTGCTCGTAAACTTATCAGTTCTAGATAGTTTTTTTTTTTTAGTAAATTCATGTAAGCCTCAAGATTTAACAAGTAGCAAATGTAAATGTAACGTTTTTTTAGAATGCATTGACATCGAGTTGTGAGCTACCCTAAAAGTTTCAGCCGGATAGCTAATCGGAAAGTGCTTGAAATTTGAGTTCAAAGATTCGACATACATTCATTCTTTCTTGTTTAACTTAATAAAAACGTGGAAAAAAAGACTTAAATAACAGTTTGGAGAAACATACAACTGCATGCAAAAAGGTCACTTTAAAGCCCAATACCTAAGGCGCAAAAAGAACCTACTATAAAAAAACTGCCAAAGATACTTCCTAATAATTTTAAAATACTTATTCAACGAGAGTTTTTTTTAGCTTTCATGTTTTGTCTCATGCATGAAAAGTGAAAACTTGAAAGGCATAAAAAATGATTTTATTGTTATTTAAACACCTGTAGCGGTCAACGGTCGCGGGTTCGAATCCTGCAAGGTGCTATCATTTGTGTGATGAGCAGAAATGTTTGTTTCCGAGTCATGAATGTAATATTCGTATCTATGTATATTTATCCGTTATCTAGTGCCCATAGTACAGGGTATCCTAGTTTGGGGTTAGGTAATTGGTGTGGAATTGTGCCTTTTTTATATATATAAAATTTCAACTTCGTTGTCCTCATAGTGTCTTAATAGAATGACTGTACTGACAGAAGAACATAACGAAACAATAAGATTTCCTTGTTTGACTACGAAAATTTACGGACATGAGTATTATAATTGACAGAAATAAAGAAAAACACCGATTTTACTTTAAAGACAGAATGGTACTAAAAATTGAAATAAGACGCTAAAATGTCCCAGTTTGGACATCTGGCAACATAGCCTTAATTCAACAAATAGGGTAGGAAAATAATTTTGCCGTTTTGCATGCCGGCGTCTACTGAAAAGATGTAACATTTAACTAAAGCAAACGAACCATGAAGATCCACAAATGATGGATATAAAATTGTATAAGGGCCACATCTGTTGCGAAAATATCTGTTACTTGAGTCATATGAGACGAGAGATTTGTGTGTGATTTGTTTTTTTGTGTTCATATAATTACTATCCTCATATTTTGAATATAAATTAAAGAGCCACAAACGATGATAATATGTAAGAAATGTGCATATGATCCACATCTGATGCAATCAGATGAAGAGCCACAAACGATGGGTAAACTTAAGCAAATAGTATATAAGCCACATCTACTAAAATAAATACTTATACAATCGGCGCAACTAACTGCGACTGTATGTGAGGAAAAAAACCGTTAGGCGAGCCAGATTTGATGAGTAAATTGATGAGGAGTATTTCACGCTGGGATCGGACGAGGAGGGGCAACGTCGCGAATATATAGGCGCTGTTGCTAGCTCGAACCGGTGTATCAAACAAGCAATATCGGTGTATCAATTGTCAAACAAGCTCATTATTGTAAAAAAACATCAGATGTGCATGCTAACATGACGCGCGGCACGGTAAATTTAATGTTACTAATTGTCGCGAGTCATGTTATCGTGGAATATCTAATTTTTTTTATTGTGTTGATTGTTTTTGTTTATTTGTTTGCAATAAATCCATTTTATTATTATTATTTTATTATTATTATTTTATTATTATTATTTTATTATTATTATTTTATTATTATTATTTTATTATTATTATTTTATTATTATTATTTTATTATTATCCCGAGGGAAGGAGTAATCGGCAAAACTAACTGATCAACATTTGCCTTAAAAAAATTACACGATCAACATTAGGCGGGGAAACGTAAATATATATATATATATATATATATAAACATAAAGCGGGGCCAGATACATTGTCGCCTGACAATGTATCTGGCTCATCTTGA
This sequence comes from Alsophila aescularia, assembly GCA_946251855.1. Lineage (NCBI taxonomy): Eukaryota > Metazoa > Arthropoda > Insecta > Lepidoptera > Geometridae > Alsophila > Alsophila aescularia. Next base: position 43,854,654 of record OX276383.1, on the reverse strand, counting down.
TGGCGACTAGAAAAGTTTGGAGGAGTTGTAAATGTATCATTGTTTTCTATCTTTAACAATATTTAAGTTTATTATGCATCTCACTAAGCATAAAATCGTGTTTGCTACTACATAAGACTAAAAACATTTAGATGTAGATACCAGAGGAACGCAAGTTAAAATAAACATACATAAATATATCTAATCTGTGACTTCTTTCTTCACTTCTACGAGGCACATAGCAAGATCTTCAAGCCAAGAGCAAGGAGTCCTTTTGAGCTGGTAGACACCCTCGGGGGGCGCCGGCCACAAAGTAACTATATTAAAATTACATTATTTACAACTTAAATACAAGGTTATTTATAAGTAGGTAACATACAATGGTCTTAAGTAAGCATTTAAATGTATGGTCAGGTACGGGAATATGAAAGCAATGTAATTTTCATATTACATTATAATAAAGTATGTAAGTAAGTAAACAAGTTATGGTTAAGGTTAAGACGTAGGTACGTGGTAATGACTTTGACATGCCAACGGCCTAAGGGATTACCAGATAAATTACTGAGGTCGCAAATTAGTGGTGAAATTTTAGCTGCTATGATGCATTTTACAAATTTAGCTGAAAAATACTTGCCTGCTTAACTTATGGGATAATTAAGTTTCCATATTATGTCGCCTTGGTTAAATTCAAGGTGTTGATGATGTATTATAATATTTAGCGTTAGTTTCATGAGCGCGGAATAAACGTGCTTGTACTTCAGCAAATAAAGGGCTTAACTGACCTATTCTGTCAGCGTATTCATCGCGTGGAGCAAAAATCAATTCTTCAGTTAGATCCGAAGCATTACCTATATACCGAACCACACGTTACAAGTTCGCGTCCAAATACTAAGAAAGCTGGTGTGTTATAATTGTTTTGTTGTAGCGTTCAACAGTATTGACTTGCGGACAGTAACGGGGGGTGTAATGTATTTTTGGTATGTTGTAATATTGAAATAAATCCTGGAGTTCATGACTAATTAGTTGCGGGCCATTATCTAGGATTATGGTCTCTGGAATGCCATAAACCATGAAAACTTAAATTTTCAAGTATATGTTTGATTACAGAAGAGGTAGCTCGCTTCATGTGGAATATAAGACAATATTTGGAAAAGCAACATATGACTACAAAAAAAAAACTATTAAGCTCACGTGTCATTGGAAGTGCACCAACAATATCAATAGATAAGAATTGGAAAGGACGAGAACAGTTCTTGGGTTTACCCATCAGACCAAGTTTCACATTTGGAAATATGGCTGGCAATGTCTTTGTACATTCCTGGCCAGAAGTATTATTCTTTAATTCGATGGTATGTTTTAAAAGTGCCAAAATGAGCTGCCGTTGGTAACGAATGATTTTCGTCGATAATAGCTGTACGAAATTCAGATGGGATTACTTCTTTCCAACTTAATTCTGAGTTTATGAGGGTATTAGAACGGGTGTACCTGTAGAGTTTATTGTGTCGTATCATATAATCAGGAGTTGATGTGGGATTTGTGCTACACTTGGAGTATACAGTAGTGTACCACGAATCAGAAGTATGTGTTGGATCATAATTAATCACATTAATTGGTTTAATACGAGACGATGTATCTGGGACCAAATGTTCCTTGCCACGTTTATATTTACTTTGAAAATTAAACATTGATAAGCGTATGCTCCAACGGGCAAGTCTACCTGTAGGATTATCTAAGTGTAAGAACCATTGAAGTGCAGAATGATCGGTATAGTAAACTTTTGACCATTGTCTAGGTAGCAACGCCAATACTCTAATGCTATTATAACGCTTAAGAGTTCACGTTCAGTGATAGAATAGTTTCTTTGGGGACCTGTAAGTAATTTGCTCATGTAAGCTATGGGGTTTTCAACTCCATCGAAGTCCTGGGTAAGCATTGCTCCAAGTCCAAAAGCGGATGCGTCGCAATGAACAAAAAAAGGTTTAGAAAAGTCAGGGCATGTTTAAATAGGAGTTGATATAAAAGCTTGTTTGATTTTATTAAAAGCTTTATCAGCTTCAGAAGTCCACTTGATAGCGAGAGCTTTCTTACGAGTAGATGTAAGTTTAGTGAGGGGAGCAGCTAATGTGCTAAGATTGGGTAAAAAGCGTCTATACCAACTAGCTGTATCGAGAAACTTCTTCACTTCGCGAGCAGACCTGGGTGCTGGTATTTCTAAGATTGCTTTGACTTTATCAGGGTCTGCGCGGGAGACCTTAATCATCAATTACGTAGCCTAGGTATTTAAGTTAATTTCTGAAAAATGCACATATTGGAAAATTTACTGTTATACCTGCTTTTGAAAGTTTTGCGTGTAATTTGTTAAGTAAACGTACGTGTTCCTCGTACGTTGTTGTAGCTATTATTATATCATCCAAATAATAAAAAAGAGAGTCGTTATTAGACTCATCAGAAAGAAGTTTATCAATGAATCTTTGTTGTGTAGCTGGTGCGTTAGTAAGACCAAAACGCATAACCTTAAATTGAAAAGATCCACGACCTGGAACGTGAAAAGCAGTCTTAGGTCTGTTTTCTAAACGTAAAGGCACTTCCCAAAAAGCTTTAGCAATTTCAATTGAACTCAGATATTTAGAATCTTTAAGGTTATCTATAATGTCTGATATGAATGGTAATTTATAAGCATATTTTCTAGTTATGTCGTTAAGCTTACGACTGTCGACGCAGAATCTCCAAGTACCATCTTTCTTAGGGGTAATAATTACAGGATTTAGCCATGGGCTTTCACAAGGCTCTATAACATCTATTCTAGCATTTTATCTACTTCTGCTCGAAGAGCTTTCTGATTTTCAGGTGATAATCGATAGCATCGTTGACGAATTGGTGGGTGGTCACCTGTATCAATACAGTGTTCAATAAGGTTTGTTCTTCCCAAAGGAAGTACGTCTGTACGTCTGAAATATTACGAAATTGTTCTACGAATGCATTAGCAAGAATCATTTGCTTTTCTGTAAGTCTGTCATAAGACTGTAAGTAAGTATTGTTAGTATTGATGATAAACATGGGAGTATCTGAACTCTTGTGCATACTGACCGTATTAAGTATGTCTGGAGCCAGCTTAAAAGTTTTCCAGAAGTCGATACCTAATCTGAAAGTTTGAGTGATAGCGGGTATTACATGGGCAGTAATTATAGCAAACTTCTTATTAAAAAAAGTTGGAAGCTTAAAAGTACCAATTGAATTGATTGTTTGACCATTAGCAACAGAAACTTTGATACCACGTTGTAGTTCCAAACCATGTTCAAGTACTTGTACTATTATTTATTCTGTGGTTCAAGTAATAATTTATGTGAGTTATTACCTAAAATTGTAATGACACTGCCACTATCCAGTAAACCGTTTAGGGTTAAATTTCCAACTTTTACTCTAAGGTACGGACGTTCAGTGTCCGATGTATTATCAAAGAGGAGCGTAGAAACGTTCTATGTTTTGAAAAATATTGAAATAGTTTTAAGCCAATTGTTCCAATCATTTTGTTCGAAGTTACTATTAGTATTACAATTTTGTGCTTCTAAGTTTTTTGAAGTTTGTATACAGGGCAATTAGTAAAAATTACGTCTTTTTTACTGCAACGATAACAAACTTTATGTCTGTAGGGACATTGACATAAAGCATGGCTATCGTTTCGACAGCGAGGGCAACATATAGGTAGTACAGGTTTCTTAGAATCTGCAGCAATTGAATGTGCAGCGTAAGTTTGAGGGTAAGGGTGTGTTTGCACAAGTGGTTGTTGCAAGGTATTGTATGGATAATGTGGTATATTAGGTGTAGCAGCGACTTTGTGTTGGGTATTAGAAGTCGAAGGCTTCGTTAAGTCTTGTAGTGTAGAAAGAGTATTAGAGTTGGACATTTCAATGCAACTTTCGTACCATATGCAAGATTTAAATAATGTTGCGACCGAGTCAAGATCGTTTGGTGATAACCTTTGACCGAATTCGGGTCGCAACTGAAGTCGGGTCCTAAGATTGTCAATCTTTGCTTTTTCTGAAATAGGCTCACGTAATTTTGCAAATAATGATTCTAATTCGGTGAAATAGCAAATCACACGCTCATTTGTTTTTTGTTTGCGTGCATCTATGATTTTCCGCAGTATAGTCATTTTCATCTGTAATTTCAAATTCATTTAGTAATGTAATTTTAAAAGATTCCCAATCTGGGATTGTTTGTTTGTGAGCCCGAAACCAATCCAAAGGAGTTCCTTTAAGAATATCGTATATGTGATTGTATAGTTCAGTATGTGAAATATTTCGAGCATTGCGAATTCCTCAACTTTTTCAAGAAAATCTTTTGGGCAACTATCCCCCTTGTAAATAAACCGTTCATCAAACACTGGAGTATATGACATTTATTTACACACAACTTATAAAACAGAAATTAACGAAAACTTAAAATACTGACTAAAAATTAAAACTAAAAACTAAAACTTAAAATAACTATATACAAACTTAAACTAAAAGACCATTAGTGGAGGGAAAGGTCCCAGAATGCTGGCGGCAATGCCACGTTGAATGGCAATGCTCAATTTCTGTGCGAAATAAAAGCCATCATTCTAGACACCCGACGCCTCCACCAATCGCCTGGCCAAGTCCCGATAAAGCCCCAAAGCAGACGGCCCCCACGGACCTATCGTCTCCACCCCAAATGGAGCGAACATGTACACCCGGTTAAGGTGCGCATATTTGCGCCGCTTGAGGTTTTCGGCTTGAGCGGCGGCAGCGCCGGCCCTAACTGATGTTGCAGGAAGGTGAGACGGAGCCATTGTGTCTACGCATGTTGCATCCCACACCAATGGCCGCCCCACCTTCCAAGGTATGAGGGTCATGCCGTCGGGTCTTTTGCCGTCGTCTCGCATCAGTCCATTAGGTTCCAGGACTGACGGGACGCCGGCACTGACAAAAGCCCAACGGATGACATCATTCAGGCTGGCGTGCCGTGGTATGCGCCCAGCACTCTTCGTACACGACAATCCGTGGTGACCGAGGCGATCTACAGTATCGCCAAAGTTGCAGCGATGGGGGACCTGGCAAGCTGCGCCTATTCTTAGCGATACGGCTAAACAAGACATATTTTTTTCTAATAAATTTCCAATATTCCTGGAAGGTAGAGCGTGCAACCAAAGCCCCGACTCCCAACGAGCAACAGCCAGAAGACGAGCGTGCTCTGCGGAAGAAGTTGAAGTCTAATAGACTTTTATACTCTAAAGCACAGAGCGGCCCGTCCCATTGCCGCTGAGAGGACGGGGCCTTGGGCAAAGATTCGGAGAAAGGAAAGTAATTTGATTTTTTTGCAGTGATGACTGTAAGATGTCCTGAACTAGATTTTGTGTGCTGTAGGCTGACGACAGGAAAGCTGGCAAAGATACGCTAGAAATTTTGCGTATGCCGAGACCTCCAAACCTTACAGGCAGGGAGGCTTGGCGCGAAGCACGATCATCGAAAGGTGTATTTAAAATGGCGGTGAGAGTATCCCTTTGAATGCTGTCGAGCTGTTGTAAGAGTATGGGGTGGTTCCAAAGCTGACAGCATCTAAAGCATTCGTGAATTTAGGTACAAAAAGACAATATTTTAATATGAAATAAGCAACATGAGTATTAATTTTTCCAAGCCGGTCCGAACAAGAGCGAAAAGAATTAAGTTTTTCGTCCACAAACTCAGCTAATGAATCGTCAAGAATCGAAGAGCCTAAGAGGCGAAGAGTTTTATTGGTTAGTAATTTTATATTTGGTGTAATTTGTTCAAACATTTTTAAAATATCAATTTGCGTGTTCGTCGTAGATTGCGGAATATAAATTTCACATTTAGAAAAATTAAGCGACAAACCCAAGTCATTAAATTCGGATATTATTGATTTTAAGTCTTTATACACTGTGCTGATCTCGCCTCCTAGGGTTCTGTCATCGAGGTACCACACATAAATTTTGATTCCAATTTTTGTATGATTGGGTGGATCGCTAAACTAAAAAGAGCCGGCCCAAGCGGATCACCTTGCTGGCATCCTGCTTCAGAAGAGATTAAATTATTTTTGTAAACTAAATTTGTCGGCGTGCCGTAACATTGCCGAATAAAATTGTAAATGTGGGGAATTTTGTCTTTCACTTCATTTTAAAAACGGTTCTATGAACGGAGTTAAAAGCGTTTTTAACATCTACTTTCACGAGCACCTCACCACCTTGATGGTTCAAAAAAGTTCTTAAGGCGTGTACCGCGGCCTCGCAGCCACCACGAGATCTGAAACCCAACTGCAAGGGACTAAATTCCTTACAGGGGTTCTTTAATATATTCACAGTCACAGCCAAAATTTGTTGCAAATATATTTGCAACAAATTATGGCTGTGAGGCGGCGGTACACAGTACCTACGGCTATGCGCCTTATGCCCCCATCTTTTTTAAGAAGGGCGCATAAGTTTGCCCCGTAAATTACGGCGGTAATATTGTTGTCAACTTTGCCTGCAAGCATAAGGTTGACTAATACTGTCAGTTCCTTGAACAGAGCGTCTCCGATCTCTCCAACGCCTGCGCCAGTAAGATCTTTCACATGCTGCGGTGTGAGAGAATCGAGGCCGGCCGCAGAACCACTTAGAAAGGAACTCCCTGCTAGACTAACGTCCTCGAAGGTTGCAACCAAGGAGTTCTCCTCGAGAGCGTCTTGAAGAAGAGGGATTGATGCTGGTGAAAACGGATGTTTTTCTTTTAGAGACAATAAGGTTTCTGGAGTGTTAGGTGCCATAGTATCACTGGAAAACAAAAGTCTTGAAGAACCTCTGATGTCTCCATCAGCCATTTTATCTTCGACTAATCTATAAGCCACAGAACATATGGATCATGAAGGAGGTCGTGGTGAAAAAGAGAAATCAGGGCAAGACTTATTTTGACAAGAGTTATTTTGACAATTTTGTTAGTAAGTGAATTTTGGTCTAAATTGTCTTTCGGAACATGGAGAATTCTATAGGGGAATGTCAGCAAGTGCTCCCAGGCTCGAACTGAATTGGTGGAAGTGACGCTTTTTATATCCTGAAGTAGACAATTAGCGACACTAATGCGTGCACCGCGCGGGATTCTTTTCATGGGCAGGTTATTTTTAAATTTAGATAGAGTTTCCCAAAAGCTTGAAGGATTATCAGATACATTATGGCAATATGTATTACGAGCTGAGCGATGAGCCTTACTTGCATGGATTTTTAGGCCACGAATTCCTTTGAAAAACGTGGTTCTGAGCACTGGTCGCACTTTACTTGATTTTCCAGTGATTGTCGGCGTTTAAATTTTGAATTTTGGAAACGTTTTGTAAAGCTGCATCCCCAGAGTAGGTAACAGAGGCTAATTCATTCTCAGGTGAAGATCCATCATCAGGTAGGGGCAGCTGACGCCTACAAGGCTGGCCCAGCTGGGGCGGCAGAGGCGACAGGTGCCTGGTGGCTTCCTCCGGCGTGTTTAATTTCGTTGCTTGATGTTTTGATCGAAATATTTTGTAGTTTTTGTGTCAGTAGGTCAAAATATGGTAATTGAGTTTGTAGTTCTGGAAAATGATCTTGTGTATTTTCTGTAGAAGAGCAGCTTGGATTTTCTAATGTTTCAAAACGTTTTTGTAAATCGAGTAAACTTTCTGAAACATTTTTGTACTGTCGTAAGTTCGGTGGTAATATCCATGTTATTTAATCTATTTCTTACATGCAGAATATAGGAAGCATTCTTCTCCTTTCGTACCGGGTAAGCTATTAAACGTGCAGAAATAATGGTTAGACATTTTTGAATTTCAGCTATATCCTGTTCAAATGTATACGGGCTTTGAAAATCCTGGGTATTCGAGCTATCAAGTAAGATCGATAACCTTGATCGTAAATTTTCTACAGTATATGTTGTATGGACCTCAGCATTTCGACATTTACTTTGTAAGTAATATTACGCTAAGTGCGATAGCAACGCTTTAAAAAAAAATAGCGTTAATGCAATTACGCATTAATGCGTTACGCATAATAACGCGTCAAAGTATAGAGCAATTCGCAACAAAGTACGTATTAATGAAAATGTCTTACATGAATGACTGGAATGCTTATAAAATACACTTTAGTATAAAAACACTGTTCTGGGTTTGCCAAATATTTCCAAAATTAAAACAAGATGGCCTAGTGCCTTTTAGATATTTTTGGGATCATTGTTTAAAAAAATAGCACACGGATTCACAAATTAATTTCACACAACAAAAAAAAAACTGGAACTCGAAGGTAGGTAGAGCTGGGCAGGGTAAGGACACGTAGAGGGCGCCAATTGTGGCCGGAGCTCCCCGAGGGTGTCTACCAGCTCAAAGGGACTCCTTGCTCACATTAATATAAAGTAGGTGCAGAAGAAACTTCGTAGTGCGAGCCATCCTTTTAGCTTTCCTTCTCATAGAAGATAATAGGCTCGCAGCTGAAGTGGCTTGAAGATCTTGCTATGTGCCTCGTAGAAGTGAAGAAAGAAGTCACAGATTAGATATATTTATGTATGTTTATTTTAACTTGCGTTCCTCTGGTATCTACATCGAAATGTTTTTAGTCTTATGTAGTAGCAAACACGATTTTATGCTTAGTGAGATGTATAATAAACTTAAATATTGTTAAAGATAGAAAACGATGATAAATTTACAACTCCTCCAAACTTTTCTAGTCGCCATAAGATGAGCCAATGCCTGACAATGTAGCAATGACAGGTTATTTGAATTTAGAATTAATATAGACAAACTATCAAATGGGTATGATTATGATGAAAGAGGTTTGACATCGTCACAACTTTGTGTGACGAGACGGGCGGGTCGTTCGCCTGATGATAAGCGTCACGCCTGCCCATAAAAGTTGCTGTGTCACCCAGAACTTTGGTAACAAAATCTTGCGCATCACTGCATTGCGCTCGGCACCCTGAGACATTGGTTGTTAAGTCTCATCGTCCAGTAATTTCACTGGAAACATATCGTTGAAACCGAAACACAGAAATGTTTACACACTACTGCTTGACGGTTGAATATCTGACAAAGGTGTGGTACTACCCCAGGCGGCCTCTTCCTTAAGAGGCCTACACCACTACAGGATGTGTATGATATGTTTTTAGACGTGCTCTTATTTTTTTTAGGTCTAATTTTCATATGACTAAGTTAGATACGTACATACAGGTAAGTAACAAGGAGGATCTATTATTAATTTGTATCATAACTATTGTCAGTCTCAGTCATCATCTTTGCTACATACTCCAATACTAGATATAGATGTCATAACTATTGTCAGTCTCAGTCATCATCTTTGCTACATACTCCAATACTAGACATAGATATCATAACTATTGTCAGTCTCAGTCATCATCTTTGCTACATACTCCAATACTAGACATAGATATCATAACTATTGTCAGTCTCAGTCATCATCTTTGCTATATACTCCAATACTAGACATAGATATCATAACTATTGTCAGTCTCAGTCATCATCTTTGCTACATACTCCAATACTAGACATAGATGTCATAACTATTGTCAGTCTCAGTCATCATCTTTGCTACATACTCCAATACTAGACATACATATAGATACGTCAATTTTATTGGACAAAATAACAAAAGTTAGGAACAATAGCTTATGAGTAAAATGGGCAGCCTTTTCGCTAACAGCGATCTCTTCCAGCAACCTTTGGATGTAGATGATTTATTATAATTGTAAAGTACACTGGGTGCCACTTGTAAAATATACCACCACCACACATCTACTAGATTTTTATCTACAAGGAATGAATATTTGAAATAAATCATAACAAATTAAAAGTTATAATACAATATTTAATTCTTATTTATATTTTGCAGGTGACTTGTGCATGTTGAATGCTCATGTGATGAAACATGCAAATAAAAAGTGAGTATGTTTTACACTAGCAGCGCCCTGCCTCCTTCAGCCGTGCCACAGAATAATTAATAAACCCTGAGTTGAGATTGATGAAAGTATCCTGTGTTATTCCCGGAGCTGACTAAAGTATCCACATACCAAATATCATCAAAATCTGTTCAGCCGTTACGGAGCTAACATAGCACTTAACACTTCCCCATACTTAATAGCATAATGTTGAACTTATCACCAGATATATATAACGTCAAAAACAATGTATACAACCAACAAGGCAAATTCAAAAACTAAAAGCCAACTGCGGTCGGGAAAAAAATAGCCTATGATACTCTTGTAATGAAGACGAATCGATTGAAATCTCGCTTTTCAAAATTGGACCAAGTTTTTAGTTTGAACACAACCATCGACCCTATTAAACAAAGATAGGGTCGATGAACACAACCCCTCTTGTTTGCCCTAGTATAGCTTATCTATTTATATATATTATAATTAGCCGCCTCTATAGTCTGGTAAAAATATAGTCTATGACACTATAAATGAAGACGAATCGATTGATACCTCGTTTATAAGGTTACATTTTACCACTCCCCACTCCCCTGCCACCTACCCTAAACTCTGCCACTCGCTACCCGCAATAAGCACTGAAGTGCCTGCGTAACAAGGTTGAATATCGCGAGCGCTGTTTGAACACACAATTTAGCTTGGATGTAAATGACGTATGTCTCAAAAGTTATTTATTTTATTGGCAGGCTAATAATTTAGTTAGGTAAATTTTGTCTTAACCTTAGATGATAAACTATATTTTCTTGCTGTGAGATTTATTTTAGAGATAAAACTTAAGCCGTTGAGTAGAAAAATGTAAATATTACCGAAAATAACGTAATTTTTGATAAGAAAATGTATCGAATGAAATTCTGTTAATCATGTTTTTGTCTTAGTCTTAGAGAGATAAAGATCACAAAAACATATATGTTAAGTTTCACATTTATCTGGTTTGTGGTTGACCCAGCATATTTATGGAAAAAACCCCTAAAAGCAGAGCCTGGTCTTAATGTACCTATGATACGAGTATATGATTGTTATGTTATGTATTGCAGTTTTTAAGATGATTATATTTTAGTAGAAACCGTAGATGTTTGATCTTGTGTTTTGAATTATAATGTTTATAAAAAAGCTAATAAGACTATTGTAGATTTATATTTAATAAATAATAATTTTGATTAAAGACATATATTTAAAATAATTGAGTTCTTGCAAAGGGCGTCTATCCCGTCCAAAACATTAGCTATTTGGTAAAATATACCGCATGCGGGACATTCTATCCCGTTAGGTATGCAGTTTTATTTTCTTTTCAAAATATACTGTTTATTTATTTACTAGTCTACAAAAAGCGGTACGGGGCGATTAAATATAAGACCAAAGTTAGTGCACATATGAAAATCATATGCGTATTATTTGTATATTAGGAGATATGAGCAATATAAAAAAAGTTGGACATATATCACGTATTTACCCAACTAAGTTTTAATGGCAAGTGTATTACTTATTATGAGAATTTAGGATTTTTTGTTTGTTCTAAATTCAGTAAATAGGTTTACTCAGAAAACCAAAGTCACCGACATAGCTCAAAAGATTAGCCACCTGAAGTGGCAATGGGGTGACCACTTGTCGAAAAACGGACAACCGCTGGGGTAGACGTGTCCTCCGACTTGGCAAACATAGTGTACGACGCCTACCGGCCAGGTGGAGTGACGACCTGCGGACGGCAGTCAGCAGAATCTTGATGAGAATAGTCGAAGACCGGGCTCTGTGGTGTTCAATGGAAGAGGCCTATGTCTAGCAGTGGAAGAAAACAGGCTGATGATGATGACTCAGTTGTAATAAAAATAAAATAAAACTTAATTGATCAATTTTCGTAGGTTCCATATTCTGGATCTGCCACGTCCTGAAAGACCGAGGCCTCAAGTGTTGGAACTGCCTCAGGAGATAGTTCAAGAGCCACAGGACGAGCCGAGGGTAGAAGAGTTGATCCAGGTATTGTTAGTATACTCAAGAACAAAAAAACAAAATTTTTGTTCGGGTATTATAGTACCTACTTATCTGAAGATACACACTTACCTAGAGTCAAGATTTGAAACTGTTTCCCTAACTAATAATCAACTAACCTACTAACTGACGAACGGTATGGCCGAGTGGTTAGTGTCCCTGACTGCAAAGTCAACTGTCGCGAGTTCGAATCCCGCAAGGTGTTCCTTGAGTTGTCATACATACCTATATATTCGTTTTTATATATGTTAATCCATTGTTTATTCCTACTCATAGATATCCTAGCTTGGGGCTCTTAGGTATCCTAGTTTGGGGCTAGGAAACTCAATTCAACTGATATCGGTTCAGTAGATACTTTATTTTAATTTAGTTTAAACTTTTTTTATAGAACAGTGCCAATGTAGTCGCCAACATTGAAGATATCACACTGAAAGAGACAGCCCTTCCTGAATTTCGACCACAAAATGTGAGTTTACGGTCTAGATAAGTATGTACATACATTGAGACAAGACCTGCAAAGATTTCACACTATTATTGAGTCCACATAAAACGTGTCCAGAAAAAAGCAGAGCCAATGGGGCACTCGGACCATAGAAATAAGTAATCTGAGAACCAAAATTGTCGATCAACCATATCTTTTTGTTTTTCTTAAGTACGTAATTAGGCATCATCTAAGATAAACAACAGCTTATCATAAAACCACAGTACATAATTATTTAGGGACTATGTATGTACTGAGATAAAACTAAAGCGTATAAAGCATCAGACATACATCGCCTCAACACGATCAACACGGGCAGTATGGGCCCTTGATACATCGGCAACATTTTACCCCTTGGATATATATATTCTTTGACATTGTAATAAACCCCAGGCTTTGTTTTCGGATTACGCTAACGACTTGAAAATCTTGGTAATAGTAATTATTTCAGAATTCCAACCACCGTGGCAATTTAGCAAAATTGCGCAATTTATTTTTGTAACGTGGGCGTTTGTGTGATAGTAGTTCTCGGTAGATAGTTAATGATTCTATGTTCATAGCGTAGTTACAAAGGGATCGTTGTGAGTTATTTAAAATTTTAAATATCACTACCGGCCATAGCCGGTGAGTCATACCGGTAGTCATAGTCACACGTGAGTCATAACTCACGTGTATATAGTCGAAAACATCGACCTAGGTTAAGAGCGTCGGATACGCTCGAAACCTAGGTCGATGTTTTCGATTATATACACGTGAGTCATAGCCGGTAGTGATATTTGAAATTATTTAAAATTGTTATTTATGTTTTAGGATGGATTTGGCGAAGAAAACCTTGATCTTGCGCTGCAACCTTTTGGCGACCGCACCGTAGAAATGATGATGCCGGCCGACGCATCTGCGGCGCAACACAGCGTACTAGAGATGAACCTGACTGACGTCTCGCACGACAAGTCGCGCCTCCTCGTGCCGCAACAAATACAAATGGAGCGGCTCTCTGAACATGAAATCACTTTGTTCAGGCGATGTAAGTACAGAAGACTGGACCTCGGGTTGAACTTGACTGACAACTCGCAACTCATCCCGTGAGAAATACTAATGGGGTAGCTCTCTGAACATGAAGTCACTTTGTTCAGGCGATGTAAGTACAGAAGACCGGACCTCGGGTTGAACTTGACTGACAACTCTCAACTCATCACGTGAGAAATACTAATGGAGTGGCTCTCTGAACATGAAGTCACTTTGTTCAGGCGATGTAAGTACAGAAGACTGGACCTCGGGTTGAAGTTGACTGACAACTCTTAACTCATTACGTGAGAAATACTAATGGAGTGGCTCTCTGAACATGAAGTCACTTTGTTCAGGCGATGTAAGTACATAAGACTGGACCTCGGGTTGAACTTGACTGACAACTCTCAACTCATCCCGTGAGAAATACTAATGGAGTGGCTCTCTGAACATGAAGTCACTTTGTTCAGGCGATGTAAGTACAGAAGACTGGACCTCGGGTTGAACTTGACTTACAACTCGCAACTCATCCCGTGAGAAATACTAATGGAGTGGCACTCTGAACATGAAGTCACGTTGTTCAGGCGATGTAAGTAAAGAAGACTGGACCTCGGGTTTAACTTGACTGACAACTCGCAACTCATCCCGTGAGAAATACTAATGGAGTTGCTCTCTGAACATGACGTCGCTTTGTTCAGGCGATGTAAGTACAGAAGACTGGACCTCAGGTTGAACTTAACTTATAACTCGCAACTCAGCCCGTGAGAAATACTAATGGAGTGGCTCTCTGAACATGAAGTCACTTTGTTCAGGCGATGTAAGTACAGAAGACTAGACCTCGGGTTGAAGTTGACTGACAACTCTCAACTCATTACGTGAGAAATACTAATGGAGTGGCTCTCTGAACATGAAGTCACTTTGTTCAGGCGATGTAAGTACATAAGACTGGACCTCGGGTTGAACTTGACTGACAACTCTCAACTCATCCCGTGAGAAATACTAATGGAGTGGCTCTCTGAACATGAAGTCACTTTGTTCAGGCGATGTAAGTACATAAGACTGGACCTCGGGTTGAACTTGACTGACAACTCTCAACTCATCCCGTGAGAAATACTAATGGAGTGGCTCTCTGAACATGAAGTCACTTTGTTCTGGCGATGTAAGTACAGAAGACTGGACCTCGGGTTGAACTTGACTTACAACTCGCAACTCATCCCGTGAGAAATACTAATGGAGTGGCACTCTGAACATGAAGTCACGTTGTTCAGGCGATGTAAGTAAAAAAGACTGGACCTCGGGTTTAACTTGACTGACAACTCGCAACTCATCCCGTGAGAAATACTAATGCAGTTGCTCTCTGAACATGACGTCGCTTTGTTCAGGCGATGTAAGTACAGAAGACTGGACCTCAGGTTGAACTTGACTTACAACTCGCAACTCATCCCGTGAGAAATACTAATGGAGTGGCTCTCTGAACATGAAATCACTTTGTTCAGGCGATGTAAGTACAGAAGACTGGACCTCGGGTTGAAGTTGACTTACAACTCGCAACTCATCCCGTGAGAAATACTAATGGAGTGGCTCTCTGAACATGAAGTCACGTTGTTCAGGCGATGTAAGTAAAGAAGACTGGACCTTGGGTTGAACTTGACTGACAACTCTCAACTCATCCCGTGAGAAATACTAATGGAGTGGCTCTCTGAACATGAAGTCAATTTGTTCAGGCGATGTAAGTACAGAAGACTGGACCTCGGGTTGAACTTGACTGACAACTCGCAACTCATCCCGTAAGAAATACTAATGGAGCGGCTCTCTGAACATGACGTCACTTTGTTCAGACACGCCAGGAAGCGTAATTCAAAATCTTTGGTTCAGACCATATACCCAAGTAAAAGTAAGGAGGGTCTATGTGGCAATAATCTTCTTACATTATTACTCTAAATAAACAAGGACAAAGTTTCATCCAAATCTTCAGTTCGCTTTTCAAAATCGTACATACATCGTATGCTCCACAATCCCCACTGGCCGGGACACAGCACACAGATAATAACCAAACAATATCATTTACCTGTCGAAATAAATACTAGGTTCTACTATTACTATCTTCCCCTGATAAGGATAAGGCTACACAAATATGGACACTATCAGAGATTGAAAATCTATGACAAAATACCTACCTACATTACGTACCTACAAAATATTTCCTACATATTGTCATCTCTACCTAAATTGGTTAAGGCGAGGAGATTCAATTCTCTAAGGTACTTATCTTTCTAATTCTTCTTCTGATATTTTTCAGCTGAAGGAGAAAGACTTCTACCAGTTGCTGACTTCGAAAAAGGTAATTGTTTGAATGAATAATTTGATATCCTGATCTATAGGTACATATAATAAAGCAGTAAGAAACAAAAAATCTGTACAACGAAGATAATAAAAAAAAATTGGATAAGACTTCTACAAGAATATAATATTTTTGGTGTCTGTCTGTATAAGTATTTATTTATTATCGCATCACGTAAAAAATACTGAACCGATTAAAATGTGGTATTAACTTCTGGATAGCTTAAGATATGATATAACGTAAAATCTTGTGTAGGTACTTTGCATCTCAATGCGATGAGTCTCAATACTGAGCAATCGATAAAAACTATTTGAAGGCTGAGTGAATTTTGAAGAAAAAATGTTTTACTTTATAGGTACTCATGAAATATCAAAATTAAATATAGGATACTTTAATCCCAGAAATTAAACAATGTTCTTTCAATTAAATCTTTCTTACTGTCTGTTTCTCCTGCCTAGTTACCTACTTGCGTTAGCTCTGACCGTTTTCTAATTTTCTCTCCTTACTGTCTGTTTCTGCTGCCTAGTTACCTACTTGTGTTAGCTCTGACCGTTTCCTAATTTACTCTCCTTACTTACTGTCTGTTTATCCTGCCTAGTTACCTAGCTGCGTTAGCTCTGACCGTTTACTAATTTCCTCTCCGTACTTACTGTCTGTTTTTCCTGCCTAGTTACCAACCTGCGTTAGCTTTGACCGTTTCCTAATTTCCTCTGCTTACTTTCTGTTTCTGCTGCCTTGTTACCTACGTGCGTTAGCTCTGACCATTTCCTAATTTCCGTGTCCTTTTCATATTTCCTTGATTTCTCATCGACCATTTTCTACAGAGATTCCTGAAATTCCCGATGTCCCGATTCCTGAATTGCCTGTTCCTCAAGAAAAGTTGGTTCCGTTTTGGTAACTTGTAGACTAGAATGTTGCAAATTATCAGTTTGTATATTGCCTGTAGTTATAGTTGTTTTAAAATGTTGAATTAGGCTAAAGGTATCACGATTTAAAACAATTTGTACAGATATATGCGAATCTATAGATATGAAATGATAAAAGCAGGAATTGTATCAAATCTGTTGGATTTGAAATTTGAATTTACGGTAGATGTTAAAACAAAGGTACAGTATTCGGCCCAGTCCTTACATATTTTTGACCTACAAAAGGTGGAGTAGAAAAGGTTTTGTTTTGTATTGCTTAGGCTTTGGTATGGACTTCTAAATATGATCAAAAGATATTCAAAATCGTTCTCTCAACAATGACATTAGTTTTAAAAATAATAATAAAATGTCATTGGCTCTGAATTGTAGATCACCGACTGTCGCGTACGTTTTGACAAATAAAACTCAATAGATTTGCGTAAATAAAATATTCGACGGGAAATGTAGTAGACAAACATTCAACTACCTAAATGAACTTGACTTACTTGTCAATTTAAATTAGGGAACAGGAAGAACCAGCTGCAGAAATACAGGAAGAAATTCCTGTCGAGCAGCCGGCACAAGAAGCGCCTGACAGACGCACGGCGAGAGTATCTGAACAAATTGAACTAGAGGTAAGTCGGAAAACAAACGATACACAATCTTCATAGAAAATATGTAACAATCTGTCAATTATACCACTGATATACTTGTAGTAATTCATAACTTAATTTTATCTACACTCATACCTATCGTAAAATTATGAACTCGAAAATGGTGGCATAATGACATACATTACGCACGGCACATCTCTAATAAGAAAAAAAAACATTTCACTGTTTTTTGAACTAAACTATGTAATAATATTAAAGAAACCCCATAAAAGCACCGGTTGGCTCCGTACTACCATTTATTCTATAGTGCGGCGCGTGCTATACCGTATGCGTGCGAATTCGCTGTGGACTAGATTTTGGCGCCTTATTTAACTTTACATTAGTACCTAACCAATTTAATGTGATTTTGTTTATCAAAAGTTTTATCCTGATTAAAAATGTCCGATAGCAGTGTTAGTGAGGAGAATTTGACTCCACCGGACATGGCGGAAACAGCAACGAAAATGATGAACGAGATTTTACCAGAAAAATTAAGAAAAGATAACTTTTTTTTTTCATTATATGTAAGTTCCTATTGCATGAGTGTAGATAAAGTAAAGTAGTGTATGAAACGGCACATAACTAGGTATTAAAAAACGCGCCTACGCCTAGTTTTTTAAACTCACTCTCGTGTTTTAATACCCCTTATTATGCAACCGTTTCTCAACTCTTCCCCTCCCCCTCCCAAATGGCTAAGAATCATCTCGTTCACAGTCATCAGTTTACAACATTTCAAAAAAACCGCATCATAATCGGTCCATTCGTTTGGGAGCTACGATCCTCACCCCAATTCCCCCCCCCCCCACAAACTTATTAATCTCAGCTTTGAAACATTAAAAACCGCAGCTCATTATGGACCATTCGTTTGAAAGATACGATTCTTACCCCCCCCACCTTTCTCAACTCACCCCCTTCTCAACCCCCCCTCCATATAGCTAAGAACCATTTCGATCACGTCAGTTTTCAAACAAATAACCTCATCAAAATCGGTCCATTCAATTGGGAGCTACGATCCTCACCTCCCCCCACCACACCCCTCCCTTCCTCACCCTCCTGTCCGTTCACATTTAACATTCACGTACAATACTACTACTAAGTATTGGGATAAACAAAATAATTATTTGGTGATTTTCCGGCTAATATCCTCGAATTTATTTTGGAAAAGCGGCAGGTTTCATATCTTGTATTCGTAGTTAATTTAACTGTTATTGCTTTTTTTCTTGCACTCGACTTTAACTTTTGCAAGTTTTTAATATTTCCACAGGAACTAGAGGAAACGGAACCGCCGCCGAAGAGACGAAGGATCCGAAAAAGATTGATAATTGACAATAAAACCAAAATAAACTCTAATGTCCTGCGCGCTAGAATCGCAAATCCGACAGTGGAGCTAAGATGCGAGGTAGGTAGATTAATTTTCAAATATAATTCAATACTAGCTGCGCCCCGCGGTTTCACGAAAAGTATCCTATGTATTATTCCAGGGTATAAGCAATCTCCATTCCAAATAACATCAAAATCCGTCCAGCCGTTATCGCGTGAAAGCTACCCAAACAAACAAAGTTTCACTTTTATTATATTGGTGTGGATTTGCTCTTACAAGTGAATTTCTATCCAGTCACGCGGATAAATTTCGTTCATAAATACTTACAAAACCCTGTTTACCGATTACACACGGTTTAGTAATTTTCATGACTTCACATTTTTTCATCACACAATTGAATGTCATTGTCATTGAGATTACAAAAATATTTTACAACTACCCGCAAATTCAACATAATTTTCCATGTCAAGATCTTTCACGAAAACATTTGAACTTGATTGTAACATTTTTCAATCTACCCGCAAAACAATTTCAGGACATCTCGGATGATTTAGTGTTCATCCAAGTTCCGTACGAGGAGTTAATGAGACGTCCTTGCCACGCGGGGTACAAAGAACGATCCAACCTTTCGCAAAGCCTGACTAGGCTGTTTATGAGAAATCTCGGCGTGGTGAATCGACCTACTTTAGCTGAAAGGGAAGTAGAGGTAAGAATTTGTACAATATCTTCTAATATTTATAACAAGCACCAAATGTATATTAAAAAACAAATCTTTTTTGTTTATTATTTATTAATTTTCACCGGTTTATGAGCTACCCTGAAACGAATAGCTAATCGGGAAGTGCTCGAAATTTGAGGTGCAAGATTCCAACCGGAACGGCAGACTGATAGACAAACAAGAAAGTGACATAATGAAAACATGGTAAAAATGAATATATCGTTTGTTTGTTCGTCTTCTATGCGTCCGTTGTTTCCTTTATTAACCCCCGAACTTCAACAAGAGGGGTGTTATAAGTTTAGGGTGTGTATGTATCACTGTATCAGCGTATCACTGTGTGAATCCCGTGTGTCTGTCTGTGGCATCTTAGCTCCCAAACGAATAGACCGATTTTGATGCGTTTTTTTTCTGTTTGGATGCTGTTGTGATCGAGATGGTTCTTAGCTATAGGAGGGGAAGAGGGTCCTAGCTTCCAAACGACTGGACCGATTTAGATGCGTTACTTTTGTTTGAAAGCTGGTGAGAGTGTGGGTCGAGATGGTTCTTAGCTATAATGGGGGGTGGGAGGGTAAAGGGTTTTTTTTGTTGGATTTTTTACATTATTCGACTAATTGTCGCGAGTCTATGCAATAGCATATTGTGGAAAATCTATACTTTTGCTAGTTTTAGACAAGATATTTATATAACTTCAAAAAGGTGTTTGTATATTATTATCTCATAATATGTCCGGGATACCTTAACAAATTTTGATGATTACTTTATTATTTGAAAGAGTCTGTGAAGGGTGCCTTCCCTCTAAAATGGTTGAGGGAGGTGATGGCTGATACATAAGTCGTACTCCTGATCGGGTGCTGCTTGTGGGGATTGGTCCAGCCTGGTTTATTATTAGTAATTTGTATTTTTATCCCAGTTTGATGTTTGGGACATCTCATTGGCACTTTTATCTTTTTTATTTGTCATTTACATGTGTATTATTATAATTTCGGTGCTCTCTTCTATAGATCATTTTTTTTTTAATATTGTATGTTTTCCCTCGAATGAGAAGTTAAGTTTTTAATTTGTGAAAATTGCTATTATTTTGCCTATTTACAATAAATACTTTGATTTTGAGTAGCCATTTAGATTGAAACCATATACATTTTATTAAAATTGGTTCAGTAGGTATTTTTAATCGATTTCACAAAACCAGGAGGTTTTATGTTCGACAGTTTTCTTTTTGTATGTATGTTTTCCGCTTTTTCCGCCAATCGCGGAGCGATTTTGAAAAACTCTAGAGGTGGTTCCATAAAAACTTTAGAGGTGGTTCCATAAAAACTCTAGAGGTGGTTCCATAAAAATTCGATCAGTAGTTTATTTTTATATATTACTTAATCCATTTTAAAGTTGATTTTTGTACCATGCTATTTAGTACAGCCACGTTTTGTACCATGATATTTAGTACAGCCACGTTTAAGTAAATGCATTCGACGTCCCAGATTTTACCTGACTACTCTATGTTTGTCCTGTTCCCTCACATTGCCTAAACCAAGGAAGTTCTATGTACTTACGTACAACTAGAATAGTACATACAACTTCCTTGGCCTAAACCTATATCAGAGCATAGTCAATAGCATATTAATATGAATATCGTTGAATATTCGTTGAATTGACATATTTAAAAAATAAAAATACAACACGTTATATGTCATAGTATTGTACACAAATTATAAGTATTATGTACAAGTAGTATTGTATTCTCTTTGTCGTCACGGAATTCCTCGTACTATCTCCTACTTAGTTTGTGATTTTTGCTCTCGTGGTATCAAATTCAAGAGCTTAAAAGACCATTTCAAAAATATATAACACAATGTTTTCACGAAACTTGAAATATTTATTTCATAATCGGGTTTTAGTCGATCTAAGTACGACTTGTTGGTTCATAGAGTTATCCTTACTTTACAGTTTGGAGCTATGCAGCGTTCAGAAGACGAGGGATTGTCTATGAAACCTTTGCTCGAGCGAATCGTGGAGGTAGAAGAGTCTGTGGCTGTCCAAGAAATAGCTCAGCCTCGCGCCGAGCCCCTACAGGAAATCTCTATGAACCAGTATAACTTGCCCCCCGAACAAGTGGTACTAACGAAGGACTTAAACGTGACTAAGGGACAGGAGAACCAAGATTTATCGGAAATGCTGACGCAGAAAATAGAAACACTGTCACAGCAAGCGGAGAAACGGACTGCTGAGGAGGCTGTAGGCTCCCCCAGGGTACGTATATTTTTTCCAACAAGAGCATTTAAAAAGAAAGGGGTGTGGCTGTGTCGTGGACACGGCCGTGTGTTTTACATGAATACGTGTAGGTACCCGCTCGGTATCCGCTCGGACGCCTTCATTCTGTTACGTTCCCGGCCTTCCCAGTGTTCCCGCTTCACTCTGTTATACGTTGTTTTATGGGCTCTTGCGTATACGATCTCTATATTTTGATTTAGCTTTTTGACGACTATAGGCCGTCATTACATTAGTTATTTCACTTTTTTTACTGTAACACAATATATACTAGTAATATAAAAGAAAGTCGTGTTAGTTACACTATTTATAACTCAAGAACGGCTGAACTGATTTGGCTGAAAATTGGTGGGGAGGTAGCTTAGAACCAGGAGAAGGACATAGGATACTTTTTATCACGTTCCCGTGGGACGTGACATAAAACGTGGTATTATATATATTATATAAAACAAAGTTAGGTTTAATGTTTGTTCGAAAATGCCGAAATAGGGAAAAAATAAGAACCAGGAGAGCAGAAACAATAAAGAAGTTGGAGAAACAAAATTAACAAATAAAGATATTCTAAGTGAATATACTCGCCTTGAACATTACAAGTAAATGGTGTGATTAATTATTTAAAAAAAAAAATTCAAAGACCAGGAGTGCAGAAACACTTAAGAAGTTGGAGATACAAAATTGACAAATAAAGTTATTAAAAGTGAGTATACCTCCCCATGAACATTAAATGGTGTGATTATATTTAAAAAAAGAATTTCAAAGTACCAGGAGAGCAGAAACAAGAAGTTTTATCATGTTAATATATTTTTGCAAATTATTTGTCAAAGTGACATGGCGGGGTTGGGGGTTGAGGGTTGTTGGTAGGGGCTGGGCGGTCGCACTCCGCAACAAGTACAAATATTATACCTAAACTTCGGGGCCGTAATATTTGGGTTAATTCAGTAGAGTGTCAAGCGTGCGCTCGATGAGTCGCGCGCCGTGTGCTCAACGATAAAGTACCTACTTACGTAAAGTTTTTGTCAAATTTTATTCTTTTCTTAATTATGAATACCAAGGAGAAACCTAGAAGGTACTGCATCGCATTCGGTCTGACAAATCTCGTAAAATATCTACATACCGACATTTTATTACGTAGGTAGCCGTTTCTTTTTCATTCATTAGTAAGCATTGAAGTCAGACAGGCACCTTTTATTCATCAAAGTGTAAACTATTATGATATAATCAAATAATGAGGTACTAGGTCTATTCTGATAAGAATATCATTATATGTAGTTAACAGAACTATCAACATTTATAACAATAAGTAATAAAATAATACAATTTTACATAATTGTTTATTCGGTTACAATATCTAAGTCACATTATATCACAGAATAATTACTAGTACAAGTACCTAGTCATATCTTGATACAACCCTACCGAGCGTAAAAGTGACAGCGATTCTGAAACGATTAGAACAATGGAAGCTCTCGCGCGTAGTGATAAGGTACATTCTAGCCTGCACGCAATGGGTAAATTGCACTTTATTGCGTTGTAGCGAGAGTTGCTATGTATTTAAATGACTTTACTCAGTTATCCTTCTGTACTTGTACTATTATTTATTCTGTGGTAGGGGTTTTTAAGGGAATGGGGCCAGGGGGAGGAGGGTCGGACCAAAATTTATACGCGGGCATAGCCATCACCAGGAGTTGAACAACAAAATTCATCGAAATCAGTCAATCCAATCCCGAGATATCACCAAAAAAGCCGTTACATACAAAATGTATGAGAAAAAGACTGCTAATACGTTAAAAACTTTTATTGACTGTAAGACGGTACGAAGTTCGCCGGCCAGCTAGCCACATTAAATAACGTGATTTTAAAAAAAAAGTATAGTACCAGGAGAGCAGAAACACTTCAGAAGTTGGAGATACCAAATTGAGAAATAAAGTTATCATAATTTGGTACCAGGATAGCTTACATCCTGAATTAACACATAGTCTACTTTTGATACCGAAAAGGGAAAATAAATATATCGTATCCTTTAAGATTTAAACAAAACAAAAAAACACAAAGTTGGAGATACAAAATTGACAAATAAAGTTATTAAAAGTGAGTATACCTCCCCATGAACATTAAATGGTGTGATTATATTTAAAAAAAGAATTTCAAAGTACCAGGAGAGCAGAAACAAGAAGTTTTATCATGTTAATATATTTTTGCAAATTATTTGTCAAAGTGACATGGCGGGGTTGGGGGTTGAGGGTTGTTGGTAGGGGCTGGGCGGTCGCACTCCGCAACAAGTACAAATATTATACCTAAACTTCGGGGCCGTAATATTTGGGTTAATTCAGTAGAGTGTCAAGCGTGCGCTCGATGAGTCGCGCGCCGTGTGCTCAACGATAAAGTACCTACTTACGTAAAGTTTTTGTCAAATTTTATTCTTTTCTTAATTATGAATACCAAGGAGAAACCTAGAAGGTACTGCATAGCATTCGGTCTGACAAATCTCGTAAAATATCTACATACCGACATTTTATTACGTAGGTAGCCGTTTCTTTTTCATTCATTAGTAAGCATTGAAGTCAGACAGGCACCTTTTATTCATCAAAGTGTAAACTATTATGATATAATCAAATAATGAGGTACTAGGTCTATTCTGATAAGAATATCATTATATGTAGTTAACAGAACTATCAACATTTATAACAATAAGTAATAAAATAATACAATTTTACATAATTGTTTATTCGGTTACAATATCTAAGTCACATTATATCACAGAATAATTACTAGTACAAGTACCTAGTCATATCTTGATACAACCCTACCGAGCGTAAAAGTGACAGCGATTCTGAAACGATTAGAACAATGGAAGCTCTCGCGCGTAGTGATAAGGTACATTCTAGCCTGCACGCAATGGGTAAATTGCACTTTATTGCGTTGTAGCGAGAGTTGCTATGTATTTAAATGACTTTACTCAGTTATCCTTCTGTACTTGTACTATTATTTATTCTGTGGTAGGGGTTTTTAAGGGAATGGGGCCAGGGGGAGGAGGGTCGGACCAAAATTTATACGCGGGCATAGCCATCACCAGGAGTTGAACAACAAAATTCATCGAAATCAGTCAATCCAATCCCGAGATATCACCAAAAAAGCCGTTACATACAAAATGTATGAGAAAAAGACTGCTAATACGTTAAAAACTTTTATTGACTGTAAGACGGTACGAAGTTCGCCGGCCAGCTAGCCACATTAAATAACGTGATTTTAAAAAAAAAGTATAGTACCAGGAGAGCAGAAACACTTCAGAAGTTGGAGATACCAAATTGAGAAATAAAGTTATCATAATTTGGTACCAGGATAGCTTACATCCTGAATTAACACATAGTCTACTTTTGATACCGAAAAGGGAAAATAAATATATCGTATCCTTTAAGATTTAAACAAAACAAAAAAACACAAAGTTGGAGATACAAAATTGACAAATAAAGTTATTAAACGTGTGTATACCACCTCCCCATGAACATTAAATATATCGTATCCTTTAAGATTTAAACAAAACAAAAAAAAATAAGTTGGAGATACAAAATTGACAAATAAAGTTATTAAACGTGTGTGTACCACCTCCCCATGAACATTAAATATATCCCCATGAACATTAAATATATCATATCCTTTAAGATTTAAACAAAACAAAAAAAAACTAAGTTGGAGATACAAAATTGACAAATAAAGTTATTAAACGTGTGTGTACCATCTCCCCATGAACATTAAATATATCCCCATGAACATGAAATATATCATATCCTTTAAGATTTAAACAAAACAAAAAAAAACTAAGTTGGAGATACAAAATTGACAAATAAAGTTATTAAACGTGTGTGTACCACCTCCCCATGAACATTAAATATATCCCCATGAACATGAAATATATCATATCCTTTAAGATTTAAACAAAACAAAAAAAAAACTAAGTTGGAGATACAAAATTGACAAATAAAGTTATTAAACGTGTGTATACCACCTCCCCATGAACATTAAATAGGGTGATTATATTTAAAAAAAAAACTATGTACCAGCAGAGCAGAAACAATTAAGAAGTTTTATCATCATTAATACATTTTTGCAATTTTTTGTCAAAGTGACATGGGGGGTTTAGGGATTGAGGGTTGTTGGTAGGGGTTTTTAACGGGACGGGGCCAGGGGGAGGAGGATAGGACCAAAATTTTTAATTCATCGCAATCGTCAATCAAATCTCGAGATATCATCAAAAAAGCCGCTCCATACAAATAATAAGTTAAAAACTTTATTGACTCTAAGGCGGTACGAAGTTCGCCGGGTCAGCTAGTATTCAATATAACTGTTTCACAATTAACGTTTTATATACGCAATCGAGAGATCCTGACGAGAGCTAATGATTGAAACTCAAACGAACGTCGTAGCTTGTAATAGTCTAAATTTATACGAAACAGAAATTATGTGACGCTGCGAAATGACCTAATATTGCGGCGCTTCCCCCTCCAGTCCGCACTCAACGTAATAAATTCTTTTATCCTTTATCTATCGAGTGGTGTGACTAAATTTTGGATGTTTATGATAGATATGGAGCTGCAACATCAAACTGTTTACCACGATATCTTTAACATCAGTTTTTTGGATTGCCTCCCTGGAAACAAATTTATAGACTTATTCACGTCAATAGTTTTTTAAAATATAAAGATTTTTAAAACTTTTATTATCTTTTATTATGATTTTAGCAGTATACCAATATACATAACTAGTTGCGCCCCGAGGTTTCACCCGCTGAAATCTGTCACTTTGACTCCTGTCACTTTAACACCTGTCACTTTGATATCATGATGGATGATGCTAATGATGAAAGTACCCTATGAGTTATTCTAGGGCTGTGTTCACTTACACGCTCGAATCATCCGTGCGATTATCGCTCGCTCACCCGGAGTTAGTGAACGACTTTGGACGTCCACATACAACTGACAACTGTCAAGTGTCATTTTCATACTATTCCTCCCCTCCACTACTATTTTTCGGATGACCCAGGCGAACGCCCGACGACGCCGTGAACGATTTCGAGTGTACGCGCGGGTGATCCGTGCGTCCTCGAACGTCTAAGTGAACGGGCCCTAGGACTTACAGTATCAACATACCATACACACATACATAAAAACTATCGTCTTTCCACTTTTCAACTTTTTATTTTTATTGTGTTTATATACCTATGTATGTATTATATTGCAGCCAAAAAGGAAGCGTTCCATGGGCTCCGTGTCAGTCCGACGCGGTCTACGGAATGAGCAGGAAGGGCGAGCCACAATACCAGCGATCGTGGGTATGTTGAACCGATGCAAGTCATTTTGGCTAAAGGTTTTGTGGCACTACTAGGTACAAGGAAATACCGAAAAACGCGCCATAAAACAACGATAAGACAACAGCGTCTCAGAGCGCAGTAGTAGTTATACGCAGGAAAGTGCTGCTGCCCTTTTTAATCGACTTCACAAGAGGTGGAGGTTTCATGTTCGTCTGTATGAAATTATTTTTTTGTTCGATAACCCTATCTACTCTCGAAGTGGTCCCATATAAACTGTATCAAAATATGATGAGCACTTTCTTTTTAGTTAAAAAATACTGATGATGTGATGATGATGAAAAATATCCTGTGTTATTCCAGCGCATAAACTATTCCATTAATCACGTTAAGCTGTCGGTCCCGGCTGTTATAGAGTCGTTAAGCCATGTCAGATGCCCTCGGGCGGCCTGACAAACTCCGGCACCAGAGGCCAGCACTACCTCACGATAAACAAACAACAAGCTATCTCCATTCCTAATTTCATCAAAATCCGTTCAGGCGTTTGAGCGTGAAGGATGAGGATGATAATGAAAAGTATCCTATTGTTATTCCAGCGTATACGCTACGTCTATTCCAAATTTCATCAACATTTGTTCAGCTGTTTGAGCGTGAAGGAGTAACAAACATACACACACACACACACACACACACACATACTTTTGCCTTTATAAGTGTAATTTAATGTAGTTTTCTGTACCATGTTATTTTGAACAGTACTAGTCCTATATTATCTTTGCTGGTTCTCATAGCACCCGCGCATGTCCCATGCTTGTGGCGGGACAGCACGCTTTACTATTAGGTACACAGCACGCTTTACTATTAGGTACACAGCACGCTTTACTATTAGGTACACAGCACGCTTTACTATTAGGTACACAGCACGCTTTACTATTAGGTACACAGCACGCTTTACTATTAGGTACACAGCACGCTTTACTATTAGGTACACAGCACGCTTTACTATTAGGTACACAGCACGCTTTACTATTAGGTACACAGCACGCTTTACTATTAGGTACACAACACGCTTTACTATTAGGTACCTTCCTAATACAACTACTACTTACTTTATTTTGTACCAGTTTCCTAAAAAAAGTTAAAAGTTCCAGTCCTATAAAAAGTGCATTATGTATTCCCTCCCCCAGGGTTCATACTATCTGCACACAAAATTTCAACAATAGTATGGATGTTAAGTAATATTTTTTTTCATTATTTCAGTTTCAGAAGCTGAAAAACAGCAAGATGTGCCAGAAATTGAAATAGAAGTGCCCGAAAAACTACAAGAAGTGCCAGAAGTACCAGAAAAAATACTAACGCCCACAAAAGTGACGGCCGATGTACAGCAGGGCGTGAGAACCGTCACCGCCATGCTGCAACTAGCGGGACTCGCGGACGTTCCAACGCACCGGCCGTCGCTACCGGAACTACCCGCCGTGGCTCCCCAGAGAAAGCCAAGAAGCGAGAGTTCCGAGACCCCCCTTGGGAGTCTAGATAGGACCAAAGTGTCTCTGGGGGACTCGGTACAAACTACCGAATCTAAGAAATTCATTCGGTAGGTATATGCGTATACTCGTACATTACTATTTAAAAAATCGGCTAATTGCGTGTCGGATACGCATAGACTTAGAGTTCCGTAGCCAGGTTCCAAAGCTGACCAACTATGAAAACCGCATTGCTATCGGGCCAGTGATGAGCCAACAAAGTTGATTTTACGGATGGATTCTGTCTCTCACCATAGGAACATGTTCAGAGTTGACGCGGACAGAGCTACGCGTTAACTTAATCCTATATTCTAGACATGTGTTTTTTTAGTATAGTTGTGTGAAGCGTTCGAGGTAAAAAAATATACTGGTAAATAAAACTGTACTTAAAGCTCTTAATGGCATGCAACTCTAGCAATAGGTTTATTGTAGTGATGCAACGAATAGTACTTTTACGAATACGAATACGGATATCAAACCTACTATTCGGCGAATACGAATACGAATATCTCGCCATGGCAATAAAAGACCAATTTATTTGATAAATTTCTATTCTTCTAATAATTAAAATTTACAACAGGCAAATTTTTATTTAAAAAACATAAAATTTGTAGATTTTCTGGTTTAAGGCGATTTCTTTTTTCAGTCTGAATGTTCCCAGCCGTTGAAAAAAGTCTTTCTGAGGCGACTGTACATGGCTTCAGTGAAAAATATTTTTGGGCAAGTTTTTTCAGACTTGGAAAATGGACATCTTCTCGCCAAAAGGCCAGTGGATCAGCAGTCGGCGATAAATTTGGGAGCTTTAGATAAGCATCTATTTCGTTTTTAGTTTGCGAATCCCCTGTAAAAAGACATTTTGAAATTAAATTTAACTTTTAGTATACTATGTAGATGACAAAGAGTATTACCTATTAATAACTTTTCTAACTTTTTTCATACTCACCAGAAAATATTGAAATTGGCTCTTCCATTTCAGCCTCTTCAATTATTTCTTGGCATACTTGCCAAATTCCTCCACTTGTCGACGGTTGAGGTTCTTCTGGAGGTCTTGTCGGTCTTACGGCCTCTCTGCCATCAAAAGCAGCGTTAAGAACTGATCGAGCGGTTTCAGCGACCACTGTTGAGCTGAAAATCCTTGTTTTGAACCGTGGGTCAAGAATCGTTGCTAATAGATAAGTTTCATCACTTTCCATAAAGGCAAATCTATTCGAAAGTCCACTGAATAGGGAGTTTGCCAGATCATTTACATCAGGATGAGAAGAAGGATCATTTGAAATTTTATTGAGACAAGATTTTAGACTTCGTATTATTGGGATTGCTTGAGATAACATTCTTTGCTTAGCTCTTTAGTAGCTTCTTCAAAATTGGCCAGAATATCAATGATTTGGCTCATAAGAGCCCATTGCCTTGCTGTGATTTCATGACGACAACTTGGTAGAGATGGTAAAACATCTTGAATCGCTATGCGTTGTTCATGTAATCTCTTCAACATCTGATATGTTGAGTCCCATCTAGTTTCAACATCTTGAAACAAAACATGTTTCGGTATATTGTTAGCTTGTTGAGAATCTTTCAGTTGTTTGAGTGCGGAGGTTGAGTGATTAAAATGAGGAATAACTCCCCTGCATGTGGTTAACATTTCGGTCAAGCGTTCTTGACCAAATAAACTTTTTTTCAGCGCTAATTGGATGCTGTGTACCAAACAAGAAATATGTTTAATACTAAGATCAAGCTCATCATTTGCTTTAACCATATTCCGTGCGTTGTCCGTAACAACTGCTGCAACTTTACCCAATAGCTGCCATTCCAGAAACATCATATGCATATTGTGGGCAATATTTTCTCCTGAATGTGAGTCACCTTCAAACGGAAACACTTCCAGACAATAAGATTTGAGCTGGAAATCTTCATTGACACCAAGTCTTAGTAAGACTTATAAAATCATTGACTTGTGAGGAAGCGTCACTGGTCCACATGTCTGTTGTGACAGAGAGATATGGGGTCTTTGTTAACTGCTCCTTCAATTTTATTTTAACACGTTCATTAATATCCGGCAGATTTTTTTCTGTAAGGTGGGTTCTAGATATAATATTATATCTGTAAAAAAAAAATAGCAGTCAGGAATTAAAAAGGGTTTTGTGAAAGTTGAAAGAAAATCCCACTGATATGTATGAATGAACAAATGTATAGCATTTTAATAAAATCAAACAAACCTTGGAGCTAGTTCACTGAGCAAACGACGGTATCCCTGTTTATTTACCAAATTCAGGGGCTCCATGTCTAGAAAAACTTGTTCAGCAATCAAATATGTGATTTTGACAGCCCGAGGATCACCCGTTTCATACGCACAATATCTGCATCTAGCTTTGCTTTCATTGTCTAAAATAAAAACAACACAATTTAAAATCCTATCCCACTATAATATTACATGTGAAAGTAAAACCGATGACTGCGCGGATGAAGTCGCGGGCAAAGTATAGTACTACATTGACGCAGCCATTAACTACCAACGTTCGTCTAAGTTACTTACTTACTATCTTATATACTACTTACTTACTTATATAACTACTTACTCGGTAATTTATCGAAGTGTTTCCATATGTCACTTTGATCTCGTTTACGAGAAGACATTTTCAATTCAACTTTAACTTCTTTTACTTCGCAGCAACCTCAGAAAATAAATAAAACAATACTCTCTTGCTTGACTTCTGCTTTCGACTAACAAATGAAGTGAAAGAAATGAATCAATCAATCAATGGTTCGTAATTGTAATGATAGGGAAACTCCCGGAGCTGCGGCACTGTACAAACTATGGCCGGGGAGTCCCCCGTTGCGTCGTCGTTGCGGTTAAGGCCCTCTGCACACGTGCGTATTTTTACACGCGCGTTTTTCAAGTCTGCCAGTAATTAGAGTTGCGTTTGTACGTAAAATATTAGTTTTTAAATATTCGTATTAGTATTCGCCGAATACGAATATTCGGTAAATGTCTACTATTCGGCGAATACGAATATTCGTATTCGTTGCATCACTAGTTTATTGTCATAATCCGCACCAGGTTATCCCCACTGGTGGGACTATGACATTTTTTATTTATTTTTATTGGAAGAAACAAAAAAACCTTAACATTTTCATTCACATTTTCCCCACTCGGTGCTTTGTTAAAGAAAACAATAAAATTTTCAAGGAATAATTATTTATTTGACAAGGACAAAATTAAGAAATAATAGACTAGAGTAAAACAAATTTTATGTAAACAAAATTAACCTGTCAGTAATAAATATAGTGACAAATATTTAAATATTAAGTATGTACTTATTACATGAACGTTTTATTTTACAAAGCACAGAACGGGGATATGAGAATAAGAATCCCCAGGTTACGGAAGGCCACCAATAACGACTGAACTTGGCAATGT
This sequence comes from Alsophila aescularia, assembly GCA_946251855.1. NCBI lineage: Eukaryota > Metazoa > Arthropoda > Insecta > Lepidoptera > Geometridae > Alsophila > Alsophila aescularia. Next base: position 43,822,792 of record OX276383.1, on the reverse strand, counting down.
TTAATGGACGCACTCTGCGTCTGGACGAACACATGGCGCAGCTGGAAGTAGAACTGGAGACATCAGGTAGCACATTTTAGGATTGTGTGAAATCCGGAGGGCGGGGGAGGACACCATTACTCTGAAATGGGGCCATCTGATGTACTTCAGAGAGGGAGATTACCAGTCTCAAGGCGGCGTTGGGTTCCTCGTTCATAAAGTCCTCGCTAACAACGTTGAAGAATTCTGTAGTGTGTCGACTAGGGTAGCGTACCTCATTATTAAACTCAAGGTGATACAGGTCTACGAACCGACTTCGTCGCACTCGATGAGGTTGAAGTTATGTACGATGACATATCCAAAGCCCTTCATACACCAGGAGGGCTCACTTCAACGTTGTTGGTGGTTGTCAACGCTAAAGTGGGAGTACAAGACTGTGACGAATAGAGGATTGGGCCACATGGGTTTGGCAGCAGAAACGCCAGATGGCAAATGCTTGTTAACTCTCTGGAGAGCGAGGGGCTCTTCTTAATGAATTCGTTCTTTAAGAAGCAGCCCCACAGAGAGAGGACATGGCGAAGCCCGGATGGCGTTACCAAAAATAAGATCGACTTTATCATGACGGACAAAAAGCATATATTCAGAGAAGTCTCTGTGATCAACCGGTTCAATATCGGAAGTGATCACCGAATGGTCCGAGGAACTCTGAGTATCGAGTTGAAGCTTGAGCGCATCCGTATGATAAACTCCACGCTCCGACCGAATCAGCTGCAAATCGTAGTTGGATCCGAACAATTCCATGCAAATCTGGAGAAATGATTCGTTGCCGTGGAAACCACAAATGACGTTAACGAGGGACTTAACACGGTGGTGAGAATTCTCACGGAAGAGTTAATTCCGTAAATTCTGTAGTTAACAACGTAAGGGCCAGAATTCTAAACTCTCAGATGAGACTCTCCGGTTAAAGGCACAAAGACGGGAAAATGCTAAGGCCTCTTTGATAGAGAAGATGACTCGCAACAAGAAAATCACGAAACTGACGCGACGTGACCTTCGGTGCTTCAATACCCGCCTAATACAAAAGGCAATTGAGCAGAACCGAGGGCCCGAGGTTTTCGTGCAGCAACTAAGGAAGAGTCATCTGACAAAGCTAAAAACAGCTGATGGAAAAACCTCTTTGTCAAAACCGGATATTCTCTCTGAAGTTTCCATGGCCGATAATATGCTCCACATGCTCCTGAACCAGAAATCCCTAGTGAGGATTCAAGAGCCACACTGACCCGCCACTACACCGATGAGCTGCCAGATATCAGCCTGGACGAGGTGGAGATGGACTTGAGATAACTTAAAAACGGAAAAGCCCCTGGTGAGAGGACGGTATTACCTCTGAGCTCTTAAAGGCAGGAGATACTCCTGTTCTCAGAGAGCTACAGGCTTTATTTAATTCCGTTATCAACTGTGGGAGAACTCCAGAGGCGTGTAACAGGAGTGTGGTGTTACTATTCTTCAAGAAAGAGGATAAAACCTTCATCATGAATTATACCCATCCATCCACACCTGAGTCACGACTCACTTCTAAAAGTTGTTCTCAAGGGTCACTAATCGTCTCGCGCGTAAATTTGACGAATTCCAGCCTCCCGAGCAGGCCGGTTTTCGCGGAGGATATGGCACCGTAGACCACATTCAAACAGTGCGCCAGATTATGCTGAAGTCAGAAAAGTATAATCGGCCGCTATGTCTGGCTTTTGTGGACTACGTGAAGGCCTTTGACTCCATCGAAACCTGGTCTGTTCTGGACTCTTTGCAGCGATGCCAAGTGGACTGGCGATATATTCAAGTGTTGAGATGCTTGTATGACGCTGCTACGATGTCCGTCCGAGTCCAGGACCGGCAAACAGAACAAATCCAATTGCTTAGGGAGTACGACAGGTGGATGTCATATGTCCGAAACTGTTTACCAACACAATAGAGGATATGTTCAAGATGTTGGGCTGGAATGGAATGGGCATAACATTAACTGCGAGTACATCTCACACTTGAGATTCGCAGACGATGTTGTCCTTATGGCGGAGTCGCTGCAAGAGTTTCAACAAATGCTGACCAGCCTAGCAGATACCTCCCGACTTCCCGAACATCGACAAAACAAAATTGATGATAAATCAACACATTACACCGGTTTGTACTATTATTTATTCTGTGACACCGGAACCAATAGTCGTTAGTGGCATGCCTCTCGTATTTGTGCAAGAGTATGTCTACCAAGGAGAAAACTCAAATGTTGAATAGAAACAACCTTGAGAAGGAAGCCGATAGGCGGATTCGGCTGGGCTGGGCAGCATTTGGGAAACTTCGTCATGTTTTCTCGTCGCCCATTCCACAGTGCCTAAAGACGAAAGTCTAACCAGTGAGTTCTACCCGTAATGATACACGGAGCCGAAACGTGGACATCGTGAGACTGGTCCACGAGTTTCAGGTCACTCAGCGAGCTATGGCTATGCTCGGGATTTCTCTAAACTCTAAAGGATCGCATCCGAAACGAGGTGATTCGGCAAAGAACGAAAGTCACCGACATATAAGTCAAAGAACTAGGAGACTGAAGTGGCAATGGGTCGGTCACATTAGTCGTAAAACCGATAACCGGCGGAGTAGACTAGTTCTTGAGTGGAGATCACGTATAGTCAAACTTAGTGTAGGGCGCCCTTCGTTCAGATGTATTGACGATTTAAGTAGCTGGCAGCAATTACATGAGAAGAGCCGAAGATCGGGCTCAGTGGCACGCGTTCATGTTTGGAGAGGCCTATGTCCAACTGTGGACTAATGCAGGCTGCAGATAATGATTCATCAAGAACCTTTGTTATAATAACCCACAGTATTTTTTTTTTGAGGATGTGGCCCCACTCATTCGGAAACAAAAACTTTTTTTTCAGGTATGTGATTAGTCTCTATAAAAAAAAAACTTCATTGTTTTTTAAACATCTAAGTAGTGGTTATAAATATCCACATATAAATATCCATATATGCCAAATTTCAACCTTTTAGCATTAATAGTGTATAAAGTGGCTCTGACCTACAGACGGACATAGTGAAACTAGCCATAAGGGTTCCTTGTTTGTACCCTATGTAAAATTAATATTGACCTCTTTATTCCCTTTGCAGGGAACACTGGGGTAACGAGGGCACCATGACCAAAATATTAGAAATGTTAAGAGCCGGAGAGCAGGCCATCACTGTGGAGAAACTTATTGAGCAAGGACCCATGCTGGCGGGACACAAGTCTATAATCGCTGCAAGATGTTTCACTTCAATATTGAGTAAGTCATTCATATACTAATTGCGCTCAGCGGCTTTCCCCGCCACATTTATCGTCTCAGATGCGTTATTCCAGTACTAAAATTAAATGTAATGTACGATATACAAAAAATTAAAACTCGTTCAGCGTCAAATAGTTTTTTATCGATTGCTCGGCTTTTACTAGTCGCATTGACATGCAAAGTAGACTACTAGATTTTAACTCAAATCTTAAGCTAAAAACCGCATCACAATCAGTCCAGTAGTTTTTACGTGATGGGAAAACAAACGTCCAGATGGACAAACTCAATTTTCTTTATTATCTTTCAGTAGCTTACGCTGGTCAAGAATCCTAAGCATTTACTTGCTGATCTTTACTTCGTCTCCTAAACCAAGTTAGGAGCCCAAAGTTTTTTTTTTGTTTTTTTAAATATATTTTTACTGCCCGAATATATAACTCTTAGAAGGCCGATGGGTCACGCGCGTGGTCTTACGCATATACGCTTGGGGATATATGTCCCGGCCGGCCCGCGATAGAACATTTAACAACTTTTAATTATTAACACATTAATGATTACTTGTAGCCGCGGCTTTGCCCGCGTGGTCGCTACTCTGGGTTAAAAGTATGGCCGGCTGGGTGTCGGCCGTGTTTTGTTGTGGAAGGAGTGATAGTAAACAACACAAGTTCTTGCAGATGTGGTGTATTTGTTTACTACAATGAGTTAGGTTGCAAGAGATATTAACTAGCACAATCACAATATCCAAATTGATAACTATTCACGTGTTTTTATATAATATATGGCATGCGAGCGGCGCGGGCTTCGCGTGGTATCGTCTGTAGCTGACTGAGCCGGCCCGCGCGGTAACCGGCCGGGCGAGATGTCGAGCGCCGCCTATTGTTTACAAGGCGCTCGCGCATCGCGCCGGACCGCGGCCGAGATAAGGCTGGCGGAGGAGTCGGCACTGATTCCAAGCACCAACATATGTGATTTAGCACTAATATTACATTTTATTTATTTCAATGTAATAAGTAACCATTATAATGGGATATGCATATATTATGATAAATATATTAAGTACATATTATGTAATAATGTTTATGAAATATAAATGAGTATTTTGTAACCCGTAATAAATAGGTTTATTTAGTTTATGTATTATATTATATTAACTTGTTTATGTAAGTGTGCAATAGATAATAATAATAGTTATTATTATTTAATGTGTATGTAAGTATAAGTATGTGAGTAGCCCACAAAAGTACTCGTACCTAACCCATGTGTTACTAAAGTACCAAAAACCAAATTTCTTCCAGCCGTCAGATAGCTTTTTTATCGATTGCTCGGCTTCTAATCATCGGATTGGTTACCAAGTACCCAAGCTATCCAACAATGAAAACCGTAGTTTTAAAGTGAAACGCGAAAAACCAAAAAAACTTATATTCATGTTCAGTACCTTATTTTAAGTAAACCCATGCCATTTTGTTTTAATTAATTTCATTGTACAGACTTTTTCTTACTTACTGCTTTGATACGTATAGATTACAATAGCTATTACTTATGTATCAGCCTAATTTAGTCAGCAGCTTATCAAAATACAATTACAAACATCTTACAATTACTAAAGCATTCCAATATAATATCTTTCAGAGTTGAAACAGCACGGCTTCATCAAAGTGGTGAAGTATCCAGAAACACTTGAGATAGCGGACATACGGCTGGGAACTATGTTTTATTAATAAAGTAGACAAGTAGTCCCGGAAGCAGGGAAGGGACGGTACTGTGTACTATTACTTATTCTGTGGTACAGTAATGTACTATACTTGTTTTGTTTATAATTGAAATATTGTTGTTGTTGATTTGTTATTACTTACTAAAAATAGTTATTTGATAATATTTTGACTTAATTTATAAAATATCTACTAGTACAAGATATTTAAAGCAGGTACAGTAAAGTAAGATAATCTTTAATGTAATAAGTACTAAACTCGTTTGTTCTCGTTCTTTTAATATTATTAATTTGTTATTAGATTTTTTAATTGTTATAATTTTTTTACTTAATTTATATAGTTCCTACTATTACAAAATATTTTATTAATAGAGGAGGCATAGTAATATAAGATACTGATTTATAATATGCATTGTATTTTCTCGTTGATTAAATTGTTACAACTATGTTTTTTATTAATGGTACAAGTGCGGAAAAACAAGAAAGCTCCAGAATCAACATGCAAAGACTTATGAGGGTAGAAACATGTAGCGATGATATCTTGTAAGCTAGTGACATCTGCACTATCACTTGGTGAGATAGTGTTGTGTTTATTCCACTTTATGGGCTGATTTTTCATTCTAATAACAATTCGAGGAATAAATTTACTAGACTGTTTAAGACCAGGCTCTGCCTTTTAAGGGTTTTTTCCATACATATGCTGGGTCAACCACAAACCGGATAAATGTGAAACTTAACAGATATGTTTTTGAGATATTTATCACTCTAAGACTTAGACAAAAACATGATTAACAAAGTTTCATTCGATCATAACAAAATTATAAGCCTGCCAATAAAATAAATAACTTTTGAGCGCGCCCTGCCCGTGGTCCACGTTCATAGATCACCTGGTTGTACCAGGAGCAATTTTTTCTTCCCGTGGTCCACCTCAAGATTTCTGGGTGTACCAGTGGTTTTTATTTCTTTCCATGGTCCACCTTAGTTCACCTGGCTGTACCATGGGCATTTTTTTCTTCCGGTGGTCCACCTCAAGATAACTGGGTGTACCATGAGTTTTATTTTTTTCCATGGTTCACCTAAGGTTATTAGAATGTATTGCCCGTGGTCCACCTAAAAAAATACCATTCGTTCCCAATAGTTCCGTGACGGAAGTAGTCATACTTTTTTTCCCACTAGTTCCGTAGGACAAAAGAAACATTAAATATAGTAGGTATTTTTTTTTCCGCTAGTTCCGTACAATCTTAAACAATTTCAATGTTAACCATGTGGCATTGTCCCCCACTACTTAGTTATTATAATATTACTGTTTCATATCTATAGTGACAGGTATCAAAGTGACAGACAGATGTCAAAGTGATAGGTGATAGGGAAGTTGAGGGGAGGGTGGGGTAAGTCGTAATTAATTACTTAATTTTGAAATGATTTTGAAGCTATGTACACAACAAAAGTTAGCGTCATACGATTTTGAACCTTATTGACATTATTCAGATTTAGTCAGATTCGGCATTTCCTGTATTAATTTATTCAGAATACGTTAATAAAACAAGGTAGTTAGATCATGTTAATAAGGTCGAAAATTGTTTGACACCTTTTAAATCATTTTGGAGATTTTTACATTACAAAAATTATCGTCACATTTGTTACTTGTAACTTTTACTTTCTTTGACTGACAGACTATACTTTACTTTTTCGTGATGACCTTGTCCATTATTAAAAAACGCAAAATAAATTGAAATAAATAATTTGTATGTATCCACTAAGGTGGACCAAGGGAAGGAAAAAATGCCCATGGTACAGCCAGGTGAACTAAGGTGGACCATGGAAAGAAATAAAAACCCCTGGTACACCCAGAAATCTTGAGGTGGAACACGGGAAAAAAAATTGCCCCTGGTACAACCAGGTGATCTATGTAGGTGGACTACGGGCAGGGCGCGCTTTTGAGGCATACGTCATTTAGTTCCAAGCTAAATTGTGTGTTCAAACAGCGCTCGCGATATTCAACCTTGTTACGCAGGTACTTTAGTGCTTATCTATAGTGCAATTTAGAATCCAACGATACCGGGTTAAAAAACCTAGGCTCCGCACCAATGACTTTTCGAAGTTATGTGCGGTTTTCCTTCGCTCCGTGCTTCGGAAGGCACGTTAAGCTGACGGTCCCAGCTGTTATTGATTAATAGCAGTCGTTAAGCCATGTCAGAGGCCCTCGGGCGGCCTGACAAACTGACACCAGAGGCCAGCACTACCTCATACGATAAACAAACAAGCGCATATAGTGGGTGGCAGAGTGTAGGGGAGGTGGCAGGGGAGAAGGGAGTGGGAAATGTAACCTTGGAGCCTGGCCCTATAGGTCTGATATTTAGTTCCCTATTTTTCGAATGTCATTAATTCCATGGATAGCGATCTGGCCCACAGACTTCTAATATACAGTTGATTAGAAGTCTGTGATCTGTAGCCCGATTCCATAACTTGGCTTCAATCGAATTCTCAGTATCGCAACCACTAATGCCTTGCGATAGAGTCGAATTTGCTATGAAAAAAGTGATAATCCGATTGTAGCCAAGTTCTGTAATAGGGCCACTGGAGGCTTAACTAACTTCAGAGAGGTGAAACAAAAAAACAAATATATTGATAACACAAATCGTAGAGGAAATGAAAATGAATATAATATTTTTCCTATTTTTAGAGTTAGTTTCACTTTATATATTTGATATCGTAGATTACAATTTTTTACAATATTTCTATAAACATATTATAAAATACTTTAAACCTAGGGTACCACCGGCAGCGGAGCAGGACTCAAACTACTAGTAGCTAGGGCTGCAGAGTGAAGAACCTCCTGACTATACGCGTCGTATCAAGGAGTACTGCCGTCTGAATCCTTAATCCAACCGACCAGCAAGAACAGTCTCTTAAGATGTTGGTAGAGGCTTGCAATCGTTGGTCATTGCAAAATTTGCAATTAAACTTTACGCAACTCTATAAACGTAAATCAGTCTCGCACATAGGCAGTAGTAATTCTTTTTTAATATCAGATGCTATAACCCTTACCACATTTTGTTTCTTAGAAACGCTAGTATCTGAACAATCTTGATGTTGTTTTGCGGTGCCGACCATTATAGATTGACTTGTGCACTTTGACGTTGATAGAAATGTCTCCAAACAAGAAAAAGGACGGGTGAGACAACGTTATACATACCTAGAAGTTTCGAAAGAAATAACATGAAATGGTATAAGAAAAACGCCCATTGATTATAAAAATACTTATCAAACAATGTTTTTTAGAAACACTAGATTCTTGACATTCTAGATGTCGGTTGGTGGTACAAATTGCTGAAGAGTGACTTGTGCCTTCTGATGTTGAAGGAAGTAACTGCAAATTAAAAAAAAGTTAGTGCTGGAAAAGGAACTTATAAACTGTACTGTAACTGTAGTATTACCGTACAGCTGTTTTTCTGAAATACTCAATTCTGGCTTGTTTGCAAGTAACTAAAACAATAGGTTGATCGGTTGCAGCTCTAGGCTCTGATGATTGAGTTCACAAACAAAAAAAAACTTGTAGTTACCTACCTAATAACAGCATGAATTTTTAATGACTAAGAATTAACTAACTGATAGTATCTCTGTGTGACGCAATATTAAAAAAAAAGTAAGCAACCAGAAAGCATTTACATGTACAAATTCTACTGGAACTGCATCTTCAAAGAGCATCTGCAATGTTTTTATTTTTTGTTACTATTTGTGTAGGATCAAAGTAGACTGAGCAAATTCTTGCATATTTACTTGGTACTCAATTTGTTTGGCCTGTTGCATTTACCCATTGTTGTTTTACAATTGAATCTAAAGGAAACCTGAAATAAAATATTTTTGTTTATTATTTTATTACATACTTGTTTTATTTTAATATCAATTATAGGAAAACGTAAAAATCTCGTTAGGTTTCCTTATTCCGTATAAAAATACCGTTATAAATAAATACTAATAATAAATACCTACTGTATGTCGTTTTAATTAAATTGAATAAAACATGATTTTTACATACGACAAATTCCTATTAAGTTTATTTTTGATGTTTCATGATGCAAACTGCAAAACAAAATCATTACCCTATAAATTGGGTAAAACTACATCCATTTATGGAAACGCTCTCCTTGATACTGTTTAAGGTTATGTTACTTTTGATACAAATGGGCTTGTTCACATAAACGTTCGAGGACGCACGGATCACCCGCGCGTACACTCGAAATCGTTCACGGCGTCGTCCGGGCGTTCGCCTGGGTCATCCGAAAAATAGTAGTGGAGGGGAGGAATAGTATGAAACTGACACTTGACAGTTGTCAGTTGTATGTGGACGTCCAAAGTCGTTCACGATCTCCGGATGATCGAGCGATAATCGCACGGATGATTCGAGCGTGCAGGTGAACACAGCCCTTAGGCTAAGACAGAACGGGACAGAGCTATTTACCTTGCATCCCTTACGCGTAACCCTTTTTTTTCTGTCACAATGTCAACTTTGTGACAAAAAGTACGTGAACTGCCATAATTATCGGTTGGCGAATACTTTTTGTGTTTTTAAAGTTATTAAATATTTTTTGGGTGATAAACGGACTCCATTAGTGTTATAAAAGTTTACGCCATGGTTGGGTGCAGTGAGTCTGGCTTTCAAAGCCGTAGTGAATACAAACATCCTGGAATTAGCTTCCACACATAAGTATTACTTTTCACCTAACATTTTCAATATTATGTGCTACAAGCTCGTCTGAAATAAATTTCCTATGTAATATTATTCACAATAGTATTGATTTTTAATCCGTAGTCGCCTATTTCCGGTAAATTAGTCGTTGGACGAAAAAAATGAGGATTAAACTAAATGAATTGAAATCTGTACACATTTACTTCAGCAACAAATAACATCAGTATTCTCCAGTTTATATCATTATTAAACAAATCCTATACGAGAATACAGCTAAGCAGTGTTGCCATGTGCACCGTAATTACGGTAAATGCACCGTAATCAGCACTATTTTACCACCTACCGTCGAAGCATGACAACGGTGACAAAATCTACCGTAATTTGCAGACGTACGAATATAACTATCCTTTTACTAAGATTACTTATTTATTTGAAAAAGACAACTCATATATGCTTCAGAACCATCATCCCTTAAAATTAACAATGATATATTGGCAGCATCGTGACATTTATTTGTGAAAAGTATTTTACTGTGAACGTAAACAAACCGCATAAATTAGGTACGTTTAGAACGCATCCTTAACCTTACGGATGAGTTGATGGACAATATAATGCGACCAATTTGAGTGGGTAGAGGTTCGCTATAATTTCAAGTAATTTTGCAATAAATGCATTTATTTACATTGTAAGAATCTCAGGTAAGAATGTTTAAAAATGACAGATTCAGAATTTTGTAATGAAATTGTGTATTTACCACAAAGCAGCACAAATTATCAACTCACGCACACATGCGCAGCCGCCAGTTGCTATGCTTCACTCGTTTATTTGGAGATTAAGACTTCCTATTTTTTAGCCTTCTTGTTACATTGCTTTAAAATATGAACTTATTTTCTTTGAAATGAAATAGGTAAGTGTTCTAGTTTTGCCAATAAACAGTGATTTGTGAGGTAAAATGGTTGTACTGTTAATAATTTGTACACCGTATTTTACACCGTTTTTTCCAGATGCAGTTACCGTAATTTCTTAGAATCTACCGTTGTTTTTAAAAGGATTCACCGGATTTCATCGTCGAACTGATTTTTGACATGGCAACACTGCAGCTAAGTATCTCGGCATGACGCTTGATGCTAAGCTCCGCTGGAAAGCTCACGTCAAGAAGTTATTGGCGAAATTGTGGAAACCCCACACAAGCCATTAACAAAGAAGTTGGAGTTGAAGAAAAATGAACTAGAATTAAGATATAAAAGAATGTATTGGCTACTTGGAAGACACTCTGAGCTGTTAATTCACAACAAACTGTTGTTATAATAAGCAAGTCCTAATGCCAGTTTGGACTTATGGTATACAGCTGTGGGGCTGCACCAAACAGAACAACACATTAATACAACGATTCCAGAATAATGTACTCAGGGAAATTGTAAATGCTCCTTGGTACATACGAAATGACGATCTCCATCGGGACCTCAAAGTAGAGTTTGTTGACAAAGTTATTAAAAAATATGCAGAAGCTCACGAACGTAGACTTCATCAGCATGTAAATGTCGAAACGATCCAGCTCCTCGACCACACAGACATAGTTAGAAGACTTAAAATAACTAAACCGTTCGAGTTAGTGTAGTATTTAGTGTCAGTGATTTTAGTGTGAAGTAGTGCTAGTGAACTACCGATAAAGAACACATGAACAAAGTGTCTTCGCCTTATTTGAGACCATAAGAAAAGTGTAAATGGACACTTTCTCAGTTAAGACATTTTAAAAGTTTAAGTTAAATTAAATTACTTATTAGCCTAACTCAAGGCTAGATTGTAATATTATTAGGGGCTATCTTTACTATCTCTCTTCCCCACAAGCAAAAAAAAAAGAGACAAAATATATAGGACATCTTGGCTGTGTTCACTTACACGCTCGAATCATCCGTGCGATTATCGCTCGATCATCCGGAGATAGTGAACGACTTTGGACGTCCACATACAACTGACAACTGTCAAGTGTCAGTTTCATACTATTCCTCCCCTCCACTACTACTTTTCGGATGACCCAGGCGAACGCCCGGACGACGCCGTGAACGATTTCGAGTGTACGCGCGGGTGATCCGTGCGTCCTCGAACGTCTATGTGAACGGGCCCCATATATAAAACCAAAATGACATTGTTTTGATTGACATGTATTTCGAGGTTTTGTTGGTTTTGAGGTTTGGTGATGTTTGTACTGTGGCCAGTACGCGTAATTCAACCTCCTTGGTACTGTGGTGATCTTTTACTAGATTTGTTTATTGTGCTCATAGACATATTTATATTCTATGGTTTTGCAACTGACATCAACGTATCAATATCAAAACAGTCGAATAGGCGGTTAGCTGGCTGTTGAACGAGTTGATAAATTTGTTCTTCAGTTAAGCGAGTCCTTCTATAAAAACACACTCTCCAAATAAAATAAAGTCTCTCTCCATAAAGTAAAAAGTATAAAGTCTCTCCATTCAGCGGTCAAGAATATAAATTGTTCCGGCATTGGACCATTTTTAGTAAAGATGTTTTTTTCGCTTCTTGTAACTTTTTACATGAGACTTACAGAACAACTGTGAATGCAAAAAATGTTGCAAATATTGTCTTCTACTTAACTGTTACTTTTCATAGACACTTTTGCCATAAAGCTAACTTCTAAAGAACTATTTAGCAAAAAACTAATTTTGCCCGCTTCAATTTAAGATGGTGACTAACGCTCCCACCCCTCGAGGTCGAAAATTTGTTTTTTTTTTCGTAAATACCTCATAACCTAAGCTATATAAATCAAAACATCTTCTACACCACCACTTGTAGGGCAAAGCTTCATATTTTTCCCCAATGACGCCTATTAGAATGCGTGAGGTGCGTTTTACCCAAGGAAGTTCTATGTACTTACAACTGCCGGCCTATTGCGAAATTATGACTTTGACACGAGTTCAGCGGCAGCGCTGCTCGCAAGCCATCGTAATAGGCCAGCTGGTACAAAATGGTAAGTACATAGAACTTACTTGGTTTTACCCGTCAATATGTCAGCCATCCAACGACAGGAAGAAATATCTATACGACCAGCCATTTCGTTTATTCGACAATATTTGTCAGTGACATTAGGCATCTTGTTTTGCCAGCTGATTTTATACATATACTTTATATAGGTACTCTTTGCATATACCTACCTAAGAATGACAAGAGCAACAAATTGAGAAGCAGTCTTGATGATTAGATACGCGTTGTTATTTCTAAGATCTAATTTCCAAATTAAAATTAAAACGTTCCTTTTAGATTCGTTTTCTTTATCATCATCATCCCGTATTTATCCACTGCTGGACTTAGGCCTCTCCTTGTGAACGCTACTGAGCCCGATCGCCTCTCCTCTCTTTTCTTTGTATCTATGAGATATGTGACTGATTAATATTTGTTTTTAAATACATTTTATTTAAAAACAACCACTTTCATTTGTTTTGTAACTTACTGTCTACTTACTAAGTTGTTACATGGAAGCCATCTATGTCTTGTGATGTAGTCGACGTTAACGACTGTTTTTTGTAAATTTCCCTTTTTTTGCTTAGTTTACCATAAAAAGGTATTCTCTGCTAACGTAACTTTAAAGTGATCTCACTGTTTTTTTGAAAATGAATAACTTTAATATAGAGACAGTGATAGTAAATCTAGTTAGTCTGATTAGTTAGTGATTAGATTAGATATACGTATGTCATCATCATCATCATCATCAGTTTATATCTGTACACTGCTGGACGTAGGCCTCTTTTAATGCACGCCACTGAGCTCAGTCTTCAGCTCTCCTCATCCATTTTGTTCCAGCCGCTTTTCGCAGGTCGTCACTCCACCTGGCCACTGGGCGTCCTACAATACGTTTGCCTAAACGTGGTCTCTACTCGAGAACTCGTCTACCCCAACGGTTATCGGTTATCCGGGAAATGTGACCAGCCCACTGCCACTTTAGCTTGCTTATCATTTGAGCTATGTCATTTACCTTGGTTCTCCGTCGGTTACCTTCATTACGAATCTTGTCCTTCAGAGAAACACCAAGCATAGCTCTCTCCATAGCTCGCTGAGCGACCTTAAATTTGTGGACTAGTTTGACCGTGAGTGTCCACGTTTCGGCTCCGTAGGTTATGACTGGTAGGACGCACGGATTGAAGACTCTTCAGGCACTGCGGTATGGACGACAAGAAGACTTGAAGAAGCTTGCCGAATGCTGCCCAACCCAGCTGAATTGTTATGTTGGCTTCCTTCTCAAAGTTGTTCTTATCTAATTGCAATATTTGCCCAAGGTAAACATATTTTTGGACAACTTCAAGAGGTACACCATTAACTGCAATCGGTTCCGGGTCAATAAGATCGTTAAACATGATCTTGGTCTTATCTATGTTCATTCCGAAACTGATGCGTTGAGAAGCATCAACTAGGTTGGTCAGCATACTTTGCAAGTCTTGCAAAGTAACATAGGCAAATCGTATGAATTAATATCAATGTTCTCGCCATTGATATTAATGCCCATTCCTTTCCAATCCAGCGTCTTAAACATATCTTCCAAGGCATTAGTGTACAGTTTCGGGGATTTAACATCCCCCTGTCTCACTCTCCTGCGCAGTTGGATATGTTTAGACTGCTGGTTTTGTACTTGGACACTCATAGTCGCGGCGTCATACAGAAACCTCAGCACTTCGATGTATCGCCAGTCCACTTGACAATACGCTGCAAACACTCCAGAACCGCCCAGGTTTCAACGGAGTCACTTCTCATAGTCTACAAAAGCAAGACACAGGGATGGTTCTACTCTTCAGACTTCTGAATAACCTGCCTCACTGTGAGTATGTGGTCTATGGTGCTAAATCACCACATGGCTGAGGCTGAGGCTGGAATACGTCAAGTCTACTAGGGAGACGATTTGGAGGCGACGGGATGACCCTGTGGCTCAAGAGTTAAATAGGTCGATAGTTCTTTAAAAGGGTTTATCCTCTTTTTTAAAGAAGAGTACTACCAAACGGTGTTGCGTGTTTGTTTTCTGCTAAAAAGAGTTCTCTAAACCGATCTCCGTCTTTCCAAAGTGTAACAATACCAATAGGCGACCATTTCGAGCTTTTGGGTGTCGAACTCACATCAAACCTGAATTTTGGGTCTTATATTGAATCCAAAGCCAAGGTAGCTGCAAAAAAACTTGGTATTCCAGGATAAGAGAAAATCATATTATTTCACATGATTTTCCCCTTAATGTGGATTTTGAAACTTTTAGTCTCATAATCCCCATTATTGCTGCAAATTCATATCACGGGGATTTTGACACTAACCCGGGATGAGGATAATAGCGTCAAAATCCCCATGATATGAATTTGCAGCAATAATGGGGATTATGAGACTAAAAGTTTCAAAATCCCCATTAATGGGGAAATCTAATGGGGATTTTGACAAACCCTTTTGTCTAAGGTTAGGCGGTACTTCACACCGGGAAAGCTTTTGAATTTTTATCAAGCACAGGTCCGATTTTGTATGGAGTACTGCTGCCACCTCTGGGACAGTTCTGCCAAGTATCACCTCGAGTCTTTGGATTCAATTGAGAGACGTGCTATTAGGCTCATTGGGGATGACACTCTGGTAAAGAGTAAGCTTCAAAGTCTGGCGCATCGACGTGAGGTAGCAAGCCTGCCGGTATTTTCAGATTGCACTATGGAGTGTGCACAAGAACTGCACAACCTGATTCCCCCATCACCTTTCCATCACCGTACGACTAGACGATCAGCAAAGCGCCACCCTTTCATGGTTGAAATACCTCGCACAAGAACGAAGCGTTACGCTTCTTCGTTTATTATAAGAACTGCAAAGGAGTGGAATGCCCTGCCCTCGTCAGTGTTTCCGGTAAATTATAACCTCGGTGTGTTCAAGTCAAGAGTGAATAGGTATCTACTAGGCAAGCGTGCTACACCTTCGACCACATCATCGCTTTCCATCAGGCGAGATCGTGGTCAAACGATTGCCTAGTCCGTAATAAAAAAAAAAAACTCCACGCTTCTGGAGTTCTCCCACTTTTAAGGACGGTGCTAAATAACCCCTGAAGCTCTCGATGCACGGGTTTCCAACCTGCCTTCATGAGCTCCGAAGTTATACCTTCCTCACCGGTGGCCTTCCCATTTTTAAGTTGTTTGAGCGCCATCTCAATCTCGTCTAGGCTGACTTCTGGCAGTTCGTCAGTTTAGTGGCCTTTTATATGATGCCCATTCCATCCCCCTGTCGTACTCCACTAAACAATTTGTTCAACGATCGTCACTTAGTCTGGCACTAGATAAGATAAGATTCCCACATATCTATCAAAATCATTTAATGAAGAGGTGATTACAATAAAATAACTCCAAATGATATGAACAATTTATTTTGAATAATTTGTATATAATGATATGGATTTCTGTACAACTTTATACAAGTCATCAACTAGATTCAAGTCAACTAGATAATTTTATGAGTATCTTATTTAGGTAGGTAGTGGCTTAATAATTTACAAATACTAAATAGTGTGAATGGAAGCTGTACAATAAACAGTTGACTTAAATTAATATTTAAGCTTACATTTCTTAATTTACATAAAATTATAGTTATATACATTAAGGAATTGGAATAGTTTTAGAGTATACTAGTAGTTACACTTACAACAACATTAGGAGCCCAGGCAACACACTTTACTAGTAGTTACACTTACAACAACATTAGGAGCCCAGGCAACACACTTTACTAGTAGTTACACTTACAACAACATTAGGAGCCCAGGCAACACACTTTACACAGGAGCTTAAAACAATTGAAGGTTTGGAGTGTTCTTAACTTGGTATAAAGCCATATCACTATTTTTATACAAAATCAGTCTCCTACTGTTTGTTACCGAGCTCTGCCATAATATTGAAGGCGTTACATTAAACCGATTTCATTCTCAAAAATGTTTGTCAACGGCTGTAATGTGGCGGACGTACAGCACTGGACGTTTGGACAAAGTACAACAATAATAGTACATAATAATCATTTATTCTAAGAGTTCATTCGCACGTAGATCTACCGCATTTATAATATAATACATTACATTCGACGTGTTACTCCTTCAGACACAACCTCGAGCACACTTCAGTGTTCACAGCCTTGCTACCAGTCGTCCCAGCTCCCACATAATTTTCTAGTACATTTTACAGTCTGTTCATAAATATTTAGGAATGACAAAGTTACATAGCTACCGTTCATTGCGGGAATACATTCGACGAATCCGTCGGACAGTAGTCTCATGTCGGACGAGACTCGGTCGGACAGTAGTCTCATGTCGGACGAAACTCGGTCGGACCGTAATCTCATGTCGGACGAGACTCGATACGGCACATTTAATAGTACACAGCGGTGATTTGCTGCTACAAATAAAAATAATTTTCAATAATCAAATTCATATAATCTTAAAATACGTAGCTTACAAAAAAATAAGCCAGAGATACGATTCAATACATTAAAAATTTACTAGCGCTAAATATTCTATTCTCTCAGCTCGGTGACGACGATCAAAACAGTGAAGAACTGTCGAGAATACCGCGCGCGGTACTTAGGGCGCCAGCGAGTCGCTGTCGTAGTCCTCGCGGTCGGACAGCGCCCTCTCGCCGTAGTGCATGCTTTCAAAGTACCGCCGCGGGCGATCGTCCCAGAGCGAGTCTCGCGGCGAGTCCGCGCGCTCCAACTGGATGGACTTGGTGAGCTCGAGCGCGAGATTCTGCGGGGGCGACATCAGCTCCGCGGGCAGGGGGCGCGCGCGCGGGGCGCTGCCGGGCAGGGCGCCGCGCAGCCGCGGCAGCAGGGGCGCCAGGCGCTCGGCGCGCGCCACGTACTCGCGCACGAGGTCCTCGCCCAGCGAGTCCCGCGACACCGAGGACTCGCCGCTTTCCGTCCGTCCGGCTCTCTGCCGAACGCACAAAACGTTACTACGCAGGCTTGCAGCGACTCGCCTCGGAAATGCGAAGTTCCCAGCGGTGACGATCGGAAACTATTCAACATCGTTCTAGGTGAGCTCAAATCTATGGCGAAGTTTTACTGTGCCCGTTGACGATCGAAAACCGCGTCAACGTGTTTAGTGCCGATTCTAGTGTTAAATGATGCTACGGGTTATCGTATTAGTACTTAGTAGAATACTAGTCTGTTTTCAGTGGTTCTAATCGTTTAGTGCGTTAGGTACCTACGTCGTGTCTAAAAACTCGGCGTCGTTAGTGCGTTACAGCCATGTGAGAGCATTTGTTAGTAGTTGCGAGTAGCCGATCGTTTCGCCGTTATGCCACTATGTCAACAAAAACTTTGAATAATAAAAACTAAACAACCAAAGAGATGCGCAAAAATAGCTCTACAAATTAGCGGCATAAGTGTTAAATAGCTACGATGTAAACGATGTTCCGTTGTCACTTACCACATCCGTCCGGTCGCCGTCGTCACTCGACTGCTAAGAGATACACTGCATAAAATTATGTACGTTTTAACATGAGTTCATCGGTGAAATTAATACAAACATAAAACGGTGTATAATGTAAAAGTCGGTAGTGTCCCACGCCAATGTTATTTCGAAAACGGTCGCTCGCGGGAGAAGTAACGAATGTTCGCATACTCAATGTAATCGTTTATACAGTTACCGGTCCGACGAACGACCGCTTTTACAAGGAATGTGTCGTTTAATATTAAATTAACATGATACATGTAAAATCGTGACGGCATCAAAATCTCATACCAATATATATTAGTAACATATTACTAAATGCTTTTGGTAATTCAATTCTAAAAAAATATGGAAAGTTCCAAGATTTTCACGCCTCCACAGCATCGATAGTTAGTAACATACAGTAACACAATTCGACGCGCTAAGGATCTAAAACGGAAATGTCTCGCCCGAGCGAACGCAAGCGAATCAAAAATAAACGACAACGGAAAACTTACGACATAATGGCATGAGAGCTACACACGGCGCGGGCCGCTCGCGACACTGTGCGGGCCGCGCGCGGCCGCCGCGACACTGCGGGCCGCACTCTCACACGGTGGGCGCACGTTAATCTTTAAAGAACCAGTTGTTCCAGAAGGAGCGGGGCCGCACCTTGGGATCGGAGGCGGGCGAGCGGCGCACGGGGACCGCCGAGCGGCGCCCCGAGGCGCCCGAGCGCGCCGAGTGCGCCGACGGCGGGCGAGACGGGGGCGCCGGGGGCACCGGCGGCCGCGGCGCGGCGCCCTTGTGTGCCGTATGCAGCGGGATGCGCGAGGGGCGCCGGCGCGGCGTGTCTTGTATGCGCTCGTCGTCGTCCCCGTCCGGAATGGGCAGAGGTTCCATGTCGCGCATGCTAGTGCGGTCGGCGCTGGCGGCGCGGCGATGCGCGTGCGACGCGTCCATCTGCCGCATGACCGCGCGCGCGCCTTCCAGCTCGATGCTCTTCTCTTCCAGCTGGAACGTACAGTTCACTTGTTATTGTGTGACAATAGAAGCGGTATTGGTTTTATTTGCATGGTGTGGTCTTAATTTTCTAATGTGTTGACATCGCGGTCGCTCGCCAAAATCCCATTTTTTTTCAACGAATCTTAATAAATCACTGTAAGCCACTAGTATGCTGAGTACTTATGCGTAGAGGGCTATAGGCATTTCGCATTCCGATCCTAAAATTAATCTTTTTCAAAAACTAACTTTGAATGTTTGTTGGGATTACACACATTTGGTTTTTGTAAAAATATATTCGATAGAAACTGAATGAAGTCGATTCATTCCAACAACGGGAACGTCAAAACGGGTGATTTTTAGGAAACTAGTATTTTTTTCTATAGAACCAAATTTATTTAATCGCGTTTCGGTGACCACAGCCGGATAAAGTATTTTGTGAACATTTACACATAAAAAATAAGTCAATTAACCGTTTTCAAAAGTCTAGATTTAAATATACGTGAGGACGAATCGTCAAATTTGGATACCATTTCTCCATAAGGACAGATCACGAGGTTATTTACGCTGAATGTGATCATCCGTTCTGCGATAAATCAAATCATCCATTCTACTTCAAGATTTCATTCAGGCCAGTCGCGCGGCGGATATAACACACCAAACATTAACATAAAGACAAAGATTATTTATTTGCATAAAACACGAGTATCACAATAATGCACGGATGATATTAGTCTGTTAAAAGAGCTCATGTTCAAAGGCGTACAACATTTCAATATTCGTAAATGGCATGCAGATTAAAAAGAGCTCATGTTCAAAGGCGTACAACATTTCAATATTCGTAAATGGCATGCAGATTAAAAAGAGCTCATGTTCAAAGGCGTACAACATTTCAATATTCGTAAATGGCATGCAGATTAAAAAGAGCTCATGTTCAATGGCGTACAACATTTCAATATTCGTAAATGGCATGTAGATTAAAAAGAGCTCATGTTCAAAGGCGTACAACATTTCAATATTCGTAAATGGCATGCAGATTAAAAAGAGCTCATGTTCAAAGGCGTACAACATTTCAATATTCGTAAATGGCATGCAGATTAAAAAGAGCTCATGTTCAAAGGCGTACAACATTTCAATATTCGTAAATGGCATGCAGATTAAAACAAAATGCAATAAAAAATAAAAAACAAATCTGACACTACGATGCCATGAACTAAATAATATTTAACAAATTAATATTATTAGACACAAGTGAAATAATGCCAACAATGGGCACTTCTTACAAACGAAATCTAACACTACTAGTAGTCGATCATGAATTCTGTCTCAGGAGACAGATCACAAAATGATCGGCGCGGGGTCACTGGAACGCGTGCAATCTAACGTTGTGGGGAGGCTTACACGGGCTGCCAAGATACAGAGAACGCATGCGTGCCGATCGCATAGCTGGATCGGATCGGACGAACGACAAATAAGACTATAACGGGTTGAGTTAAAGCCTTATTTGTCGTTAAAACTAATGTTTTTAAATAATTTCAGTATTGTACTGTTGCTTAGCGAGAACATAACACACGAAGTTACAGTAGTCGCAGCGGAAGTTTGTGTCTCGAAAGTTGTCTGCTAGTCGCTGCGCAAACTGCTATTTTTCAGGCGCAATCCCAATGTTGAAGGTGAAGACAGCATTGTTTAACTGCCTCGCTCACTCGCTTACGTTTTTCGCATATTCTATCTCGCTCTTACTTTAGGATGATGTATCCTCACAGCTGTAACTGTGCAATCGTTCACAGAGTCTAACTTCTCAACCATAAAGTTTCGCTGCGACTAGTGTAATTGTAATATTAGCTCTGTTGGTTAGTTCATCAAGCTGACAATACATGGCTTTACCGTTAGATGGATAATAATAGTTTTGGAGAGCACTGTAGTAGTCACTGGCTGAACAGGTAAAAGCATAATGTGCCGCGCAAAAGCACGGATGAGGCGGGTTCAAGTCACGTTCGTGATTAAAAGTGTTCATTTAGTAAAATTATTACCCGATCACGTGTGGCGCGCCCCATCTGTTGCGAGTTTGGAAATCCTAACGTATGGCACGCAACAGCTGTTGAGTTTTTACGAAATTTGTAAACTTTTCGATTTATTTCCAATTTGGGTGGTGTAAAAAAAAGCTCTTTATTTGGTTTATGGTACTGTTTAATAGTGTGGCAATCCAATTTAATGACAAATTTCAACAAAAAGAGTTATTCCAAATTTTTAATAAAAAAAACTGTGACGCGCACGCTCGGGAGGAAAACAGTTTACGTTGAAATATTTTGCAAATTCTGCAAATATGCCGTTACTTTATGTGATCATATACTAAATTAACCGTTGTTTCAACCTCTATCGATTAAATCATTCGTATGAATAAAGCTTCTTTAGTTGCAAAATAATTTAATCCCGATTGCGTCATGCTTCTCTAGTTGCGAGCCGAACATGTTATCGATTTATTTAAAAGTTATCGATTTTAGGGCTCTTTATTTAATCTAAGTTACTAGTACTAAAATATTTTTTATGTAGTAACACAATATTAACTTTATATTTCACCTCTTCTTTCATAAATATTTTTTAAAGATCACGCATGATTTTTTCGGAAATTTATTTCAATTTAAGTTGATTATTAAAAAAAAACCCTTGACTATGTCGTTTTAATTTTTTATCTGTTGAAAAGGTACGTCTAAAGCGGTCAGTAATAAAGATAAAAAACCATAGGTGAAGATTTCGAATAAAAAAATATTGAAAATATCAAATCCATACATTTTGACCTTTTTTCCACTTCCTACTCGTTTTAATAAATATTTTAATTCGGAATCGAGTAAAATTAATTCAAATACTTATTTCTGATTTATATGTTCTCAGAACGCAGTTATTTGTTTTTATGAGAGGGTGCTCAAGTGGCCATACAAACGGTTTGTTTACACAAGGGCCGCCGGGCGAGGGCAGTCGCAATCCGCAACAAGTACAAATAAATTCAAGGGCGCAATATTCGGGTCCGTTCAGTCGAGTGTCAAGCGTGCGCTCGATGAGTCGCGCGCCTTGTACTTAGCGATAGAGCACCTACTTACGTAAAGTTATTGACAAATTTTATTCATGTTTTAATTATGAAGGTATTGCATAGCATTCGGCTGTTTGAATAGTGATAGAAATGACGACTTTCACTCATTATAAAGCAAGGAATTCAGACACCTTTATTCATCAAAGTGCAATACCTATAGGATATAATCATAATCAACCAACGACACTTATACGTAGGTAGGTATCTCACTAAACTTATCGGCGTTCTGAAAACGGGATAGGTAGGTAGTAAAAATGAGGTAGTAGGTCTATTCTGATAAGAATGTCATTGTATGTAATAGAACTATTTTAATTTATAATAATAAGTAATAACATAGGTAATACTTACTAAATACTTACTTAATTATTACTTATTTATTCTGTTACAATATCTAAGTCATAACATATCACAGAATAATTAGTAGTACAAATGCCTAGTCATATTTTAATACAACCCTAACGAGCGAAAAAAGGACAGAGCGATTCTGAAACGGTTAGAGCAATAGAAGTTCTCGCGCGTTGTGATACGGTGCATTCTAGCCTGCACTCGATGGGCGAGCGCCTTCTAGGTAAATATAATTGAAAGATCGCAGCGCTGTGCGAGTTAAATTGCACTTTATAGCGTTGTAGCGAGAGTCGCTATTTATTTAAATGACTTTACTCAGTTATCCTTCTGTACTTGTACTATTATTTATTCTGTGGCCCAGATTGGCTTCCGGCGGCCGCCACACGCTTCGCGCCCTTTTTTTTCAACCGCCACACGTGAGCGTTACATACTAGTGACTCGCCCCGGCTTCGCACGGGTAGCTAAGTGTTTCTCTTTATTTGTACACGGTTCTACCCGTGTTTTGATTGACTAATTTCGATAAAAACCGGTTATTGTGACTTAACTATAATATTTAGACATTTAGCCTCGCGGACGTACGCCAAATAATGTATTTTATACTCAAATTTTCGATACCTTTGGTTACATTATTGCAAAATTGAAGAGACCTCTAATTTTTTGAAATATAAAAATGTTACTCGCTAATGATAATGTAGCTTACTAGGTGAAAGTTTTTTTTTATAATCTGTTACCTATTTTCTGAGTTTATCTGTTACACACTCACAAACAATAAATAAAATCTTTTCTCTTTATAATATTAGTATAGATTAGCTGTGCACGCGGCTTTGCCCGCGTGTTTATTTATCTGGGTTAAAAGTAACATATGTGTATAATAGAATAACTCTATTATCAAAGTATTAGTACAATGGTAGCGATTCGGACGTCCCCTGAACTAAACTTAACTTCTTCAAATGTAATTTAAACCTTGTTGGCTTCGTAACAAGGTATTTTTTCCCCTGGCATCTAATCCTCACTCATAAAACTATCACTAAAGCCTGTCAGCGTAAAATCAACTTTATTTCCACGCGGCGAGAGTCCCGATTTGTCCAAACGCTGTCTCAGAACGTGTCCGAATTTATCCAAACGCTGTTAGACAGCGTGTTAAAAACCTGTTTTAATTACGTTATTTTAAGCGGTGCAACTTAAATTGACGTAAGTTTAGAATAGATGCCAGGGGCAAACAGACCTTGTTACAAAGTCGACAAGGTTTAAATTACATTTGAAGACATTTAGTCTAACATATACTACATTTTAGTCAAATTTGTTCATCCGTGTAATAGTGTGTGTGCGTGTGTAGTGTGTGTGTGTTCGTTATCCGTATCCGTAGTTATCCGTTTTATCAGATGCTCGGCTTCTACTCATCGGATTGAAATACCAAGTACACCAAGTTTTTAAGTCAAACCGTAAGTTATCCAACAGTTAAAACCGCATCGCAATCGGTCTAGTTGTTCTTACGCAATCGGCGAACAAATAGTCAAACACACCATTTAAAAAAAATGGTATGTATAAACTTGTTCAGTAGCTTATTTTAAGACACCAAGACATATTTTTTTAAAGTAACTATTATGTACAGACTATTTGTCACTTGCTGCTTTATTATAAGTATAGATTATTGTAAACTAGCTGCTATGGCCTACGGTATACCATCGCTATATATTATTGTAAACTAGCTGCTATGGCCTATGGTATACCATCGCTATATATTATTGTAAACTAGCTGCTATGGCCTACGGTATACCATCGCTATATATTATTGTAAACTAGCTGCTATGGCCTATGGTATACCATCGCTATATATTATTGTAAACTAGCTGCTATGGCCTATGGTATACCATCGCTATATATTATTGTAAACTAGCTGCTATAGCCTACGGTATACCATCGCTATATATTATTGTAAACTAGCTGCTATGGCCTATGATATTCCATCGCTATATATTATTGTAAACTAGCTGCTATGGCCTACGGTATACCATCGCTATATATTATTGTAAAATAGCTGCTATGGCCTATGGTATACCATCGCTATATATTATTGTAAACTAGCTGCTATGGCCTACGGTATACCATCGCTATATATTATTGTAAACTAGATGCTATGGCCTACGGTATACCATCGCTATATATTCGCTTATGCGAATACCATCGCAGATCACATTATCACTTCATATTAGGTGAATTTATAGTGACCAAACGCAAACATATTAAACATAATCAAAAACTGTACAGTAAAATCAATTAACATCATCCATCAGTAGTAAAACTTTACGGACACCACGATCATCAAGGATCAAAAGAGTTCATAAATTCAGGGTTAATGATAACCCTGAATTTATTTTACAAGAAAAATATTTATGTACCTACCGTTCTCCTTTGCCCTTTGGGCTCTGTGCTTTGGGTAGAACAATCATCATAATTGCTTTACAAAAAAAAGTGTAACTAAAACGTGTATCATATTCTACAGAAGTAATGTAAATATAATCACATATTGTCGAACAAATTGAATGTAATTTGGCGACCACTTTACTTTTTGTGAATATGTTTTTTCAAAAGAATAAAATGTTGCAAACCTGGATTTGACATAGTCTTTATACATTGGTGACTTGTAATTTAGTAATGGGACGGAAGCTACGTTTGCATAATAAAACAACACTTCGTAGCACTTGTAAGTTCCCACTGTTGGAGCACGGGATACGGGCCTTCTACCAGAGAGAGAGATAGCGGTCTATCCTTTAGCGTTAGTTATACAAACCGGATGGTAACAAATAAAATGACTGCAAAACCCTGAAGCAATAATGTTTAAAAAAAAACTGATTCCACACCGCTAAATAGAAAGTGAAGCACCCAAGATATGCCGACCAGCACGTACGCACAAGCCTCACGCACACACTTACATATTAAGGCGATCGGTCGCCACATCGCAGCAAGATCTCCACCTTGTTAGTCGTATTATTTATGTTAAGTTTTAAAATCAAAATCAATGCAGTCTTTAGTGATGAAATTGTGTATCAACCACAAATTATCCACTCACGCACAGGGTTACCATCCGCCCGGATTTGTCCGGATATGTCCAGACTTTTAGACTATTGTCTTGTACTATTATTTATTCTGTGCTATTGTCCGGACTTTGTCCGGTTTTTTGGCCTAGATGGAATACGAATAATAAAACTTACATAAGTTCTATCAAATAAGTAATTAATATTTTATAATACTCTCAAATTATTAAAAAAACGTTTAATAATTAACTTAACAAAATTAAATCATCTATAACGTCCACTATGATCTAATCTAACCGAAGGTACAGACAATCCGTTTCGCTCTTTAGTCCATTGTGCTCGCATCAGGGAAATACTCTTTCCACATTTGCGTTTTGAAAGTCGTGCGCGACTCGCGCGAGCATCAGTGGTTTTCACTGTGACTACGTGCGTAATGTTTGCATTTTGTAACTGAATTGTCCGGACTTTTATTGAAGTATCAGGATTTTAGACCGGACTTTTCAATTTTCTAAATGGTAACCCCACGCCACATACGCAGCCACCATGCGTTTGTGTGGCGCTGTAGAATGCGTATTTTTTCAAATATTCTTGCCCTGAAGGTGATTGTTGTAAAGTCGATACATAATTTATTTATACGGTGGATGGCAGTAGTAACCAAACTTACTCTGAATTTAAGGTCTTCACTGAGGTCTCGCTCTCTCTCCAGCCTTTCTAGCAGTCGAGTCCTCTGCTCCGCGGCTCGCCTCAGACGGTCGCACAGCACCTGGAGCCGACAAACATTCAGTTAAATATTTTATACTATAATGATATGAGCAGGAACGCGTTAACTGAAAACAATATCTTATTTCTTCTGAAGGAAATACTTGGGTCACGGCAGAAATCGAACTCGCAGACGACTATGCATGCCTCTCTCTAAATTATACGATATATTTTATATCATCAGCCTATATCTGTCCACTGCTGTACGAGGCCTCTTCTAATGACGCCACTGAGCTCAGTCTTCAGCACTCCTCATCCATTTCTTCCAGCCGCTTTTCGCAGGTCGTCACTCCACCTGGCCACAGAAATAACAATAACAAGGTCTGTCCGGTTTCATATTTTATAACAAGGTCAGTAAAGAACTATCAGGGCTCCTTGCTTTTATAGCGCTTTCTCAACTCGGCATCGGCAAAGACCTTTGAGGGTCACTGAGTTTGCAGAATGATTATAGAAAATTAAACAAATACTTATTGTTTACAAGTCCGTCACGCCTGAATTACTAAACCGATTTCAATGAAAATGTCCCGCGGGAGAACGGGTAACTTTCTGCAAGGTATTACTTAATATTACTTTTGGTGCTATTACTTAATTTCATTCACGTTAGAATTTGATTCTTATATTACCTAGTATTAGGTGACTTGTGGTCGAAGGAGCTAACTAAACACACTAACTACCGTACCCAAAGACGTCAATTAGAGCGAATTAGCATTAAACTCACAAAATCCATACAAGAAAAACTCTTTAATGTTAGTTAAAAGTTAATTGACATATCCGTGTAAGGCAGTAAGACTATAATGAGATTGGCTATGTAAGACTACTACTGGTACACGCCGAACGGTTGTCGACGATGCACTTTCTTCTTCCACTAAGGGGGTACCTACAATTAGACAATTTAAATTAATTTAACTTAGTTAAGCTAATTAGTTAATTCTTTATACCTATAAAACAGTCCGTTACGTACTCACTGATTGACAGCCAACGCACAGAATAAACCGCTGGACCTAGAGTAGAGGTTTGAAAAGAGATGTTCGGTAAACGTATGTAAGCTGGTACTAAAATAATTTAAAATTTTAAACAAGATCTTAGATATTTGTAAAGAAAGAGAATATCATTCTGATAAAGACTAGCAAATGAAAACGCCTCCATTTTTTTATTTGAGTTTTGTTTTTCGTTTGGTAGAAAGAAAAAACTTGCCACACTAGGTACCTTACTCTGGCAACTCTAATTTGACACTACTGACGACAGTGACATTCAACACGGCACAATGTATGTAGATCGGACACTGACAGATGACAGGACCTTAATTTTTTTTCTACAGTTTTCGCACGGGTCCTTTTTTGATGACATTGCGTTAGGAACGTTTTGTTATTTTATCATTATTTATATTTTCATGATACAATATAATATTTGAAATAGCATAACATATAAATTATAGAAATCTGTTTTATTTTATTCCCAGTGCACGAAAAACGCACTAACTCAATAGAATGGAAAATATTAAATGCTTTGTTCAACTTTATATCTAGGAAAATATTTTCTCTTTTGTTGAAGAAATGGAGGCTCAATAAAATATAAATTACATATATTTATGTAGCCCAGTAAATAAGCTTTGAAATGAGGTATATATCATAGCTGCTAGAATTTCCTCGGAATAAAGTACCACTTCTGAACATCTCCTTTGGATGTTATATTCCTTGAGTAACTATGCACTAAGCAGGGTTTTTAAAAATTCCTTCTGGGGAGAACGAGTCAAAGCCGGGGGTGTAACTAGAAAGTAAAGGGAAAAATGAAAAAAATAATGTTATGGTAGTTTTGAAACAAAACTGTTCAATTATAGACATTCAAACTTGTTTTTTGTTCCGTGTTTTACAATCGTCCTTATTTATCTATCAAACAAATGGGCGTTGGTTCTTTCAAAATGTTGTACGACGTCAGACCTCCGAGTCCACTTTATTGGTAACATTATAAAATGAGTACAAAAAATGTGAAGGTTGTTTTTGTAAAAACGATATAATTTATACGTTGTAAGAAAATGAGTAATTGCCAAATATATTATGGGCGATGTTTGATATTTTTGTGACAATGAACTTTAGACGAGAGTAATGAGTTCGTGGAATGAGAGAGCGGCGAGTTTTTTATTACCAAACTAGCTGTGCCCGCGGCTTTGCCCGCGTGGGCATTTTTCTGGAATAATAGTATCCTAGGTATATGTTACTCCAGGACCAAATATACCAAATTTCGTTCAGACGTCAAATGGTTTTTATCGATTGCTTGGCTACTACTCTTGGATTGATATTTGAGATACCAAGTACTTCAGTTTTCAAATCAAAACTGAAGCTATCCAACACAGAAAACCGCACTGCAATCGGTCCTGTAGTTTTTTCGTGTCTGTGACATAATGAAAGAAACGACTTAAAAAAAAAGTTAAGTCCCCTAGATCATATTTTTTTATTTTCTTGTTTTTACAGACTTTTTGTTATTTACTGCTTTACTACAAGTACACCTAGATAAAAGAATGATGGTACCTAACACAAAATGATATTTCGGAAAAGGTTATATATTCGAGCATCAACCTGGTTATTTCTCAAAGAGTTCGATGCTCTCAATTATCAGTACAATTGCTTGCTTGCTTCTCGTATAAGTTAGCATCTGGTGTCAGAGATTGTTAGTCGGCCCGAGGGCCTCTGACATGGTTTATTTTTAATGACTGATAGCTATCAATCAATGACAGCCGGGACCGACAGCTTAACGAGTCCTCCGAAGCACGGAACTATGAAAATTCGCACATTACTTAGAAAAGTCATCGGCCAGGCAGAACTCGGTATCGTATGATTCTAATGCGCACTAGTATTTAAAATAATAAGTGATTCATTCTATTTAAATTAAATGTAACAGAAATTATTCAAAATTCTTCGCAGTATCTTACAAAGCCTCGACCAAAGAAAAGTTTCAAAATGTGTATGCGTCAAATCCAAATAAAGGCACGTTTTGTAGTAAACTTGCCACAAAAACAACACATCTGGTACAACAGAAATCGTAATTAGGCACGAAAACTTCGCAACTTTTATGTCGAAAAGGTTAATCATTCATAATTTCTCACATTATTTTATTTTTTCTTTTCCTATGTATAGTATAGATTCTATACAAACTTTTTTTTTAAATTATTTTTATTTATCTTCTTTTTTTCTCCTGTCGTATTAGCTCGAAGGATAAGCAAGCCAAAGTGGCAGTGGGCTGGCCACATTTCCCAAAGAACTATTAACCGTTAGGATAGACGAGTTCTCGAATGGAGACCACTTTAGGCAAACGAAATGATAATATTATTATATATTTTATATATTAGTGTATTACTTGTGTACATTCTTATGTATTCTTTTATTTATTCTTCAAATTTTAGTTTATAGCTACCAATTTCTATTCACTTTCGATATATTTTTTACTGCACCGCTACAATTTTTCTTGCACTTCCAGGTTGACTGGTAGAAAATGCTACTTAGCATTAAGTCCTCCTTGTACATTGTATTTGTGTGCTAATTAATAAATAAAACCAGAAACAAATTGAGAATAGAAAACGACGTAACTCAACCACTTGGTTCCACCAACCACCATAACATCAGACACTACGATACGAGGGTGGATTGAAAAGTACTCGTCCTAACATAGTTCCATCCAATTATAAAAATCAAATCTACCCACATTATTTAGTTCAGTTCAGACTAGTTAATTGTTTGAAGTTCGAAACGTGTGATAATTAGTTGTGATTTTATAAATCCACCCTCGTATTACCGTAATATGGTGTAGGTAGTTTCCTGAATGCATCCATTGACACTAGTGACTCGCCCCGGCATCGCACGGGTAGCGCTCAAACCACGGCATTTTTCTTACTTTTAACATTTTTACAAACATCGTAACGTCTAAAAAAAATTGCCAGTAAGCGTAATTCAAAATCTTTGGCGGCAACGATCGTGGATCGTTTTTTTTTATCATATACAACTGCATTATTACTCACGTACTTGACAGACTTGTTATTATTTCGTTTCCATGGCAACATTTCATTCCGTTGTTTATTTTTGATACCTTGGGTTATATTATTGCAATTTTCGTAGAGATCTCTAATTTTTTGAAAAATAATATACTACCGATGTTACTCGCTGATAATGTAGTTTTCTATATGTGAAAGATTTTTTAGAATCGGTTCAGTATTTTTTGAGATTATCCATTACAATCGAACACAAAAATACAAATCTTTCCTCATTATAATATTACTGTAGAAATAACGATGCTCCAAAAAGGTCAAAAGAACTATTGTCACTAATCACCGAGCAAAACGGAGAAAGAGCCTAGTGTGAAATAAATTATCCATGTAACCCACATAGCACGGTACCGTACAATTTATAGTGACCGTTGACATTATAAGGTCAACTTCTTCTAGTCGTGACAGCTAAAAACCTCGGACAATATTATTGGTGACGTGAAATGATAAATGTTTTTAATTGCCATATAACTGACTCGGTTGGTTGTTTGTTAGGTTATGTTATATGGTTTGGTTTTAGTATTGGAAAAAAGTAATTAAAAATCTTCTGAAAACACGACTTTTTGCTTTTTATCAGACTGCGCAACGCAAAAGTCGGGTAATGTGTTTATTAGCCTATGTATTTCTGTTCCTTTGTGGCACTATATAGACCAAACGCGTGGACTGATTTTGATGTTTCTTACGTCAATCGATTTGTCTCTTGCTACTAAAGATATGACAGTAATCAAAAATCAAAATAGCGACAACCAGACACACGGCAAATAGTGAAACAGAAAAATAAATTACGTACTATGTTATGTGGGGTGTCATTGAATAGGAATTTGAAAAATCATCTTTAGGTTTTTCTTATCATTTTTCATTTCAAATGATCATTTAGGATCTATAACGATTTAAAGTTGGTAAGCAATCATTCTCAATTACATTTTAGTGTTTTTTTAGTACTTTCGATTATGTCTTGTTACTGAAACAAGTTTGTATATGTTTTTTTAGTTAGTATTTGATTTTTTGGCCTTACTTTCCTGCTCCGCGGGGGACATATTTTTTGGCCTTACTTTCCTGCTCCGCGGGGGACATATTTTTTGGCCTTACTTTCCTGCTCCGCGGGGGACATATTTTTTGGGCTTACTTTGCTGCTCCGCGGGGGACATATTTTTTGGCATATTTTGTCATTGTTTTTCTAACTCGAGGGAACTTATGTCAAAATCTTCATAATTTCAAGTATCTATGTCACATTCTTTAGGTTTGAAACTTAGTTTAAAGCAATGAATAATTTTGCGAATAGAATTATAGCATTTTTTTTTAAATGAACAGCGTTTCATTCTTACATTTCTTTAATGTTACTATTATACAAAACATCACAATATCAGCATTTTATGTATCAGGAAATTAATCGAACTGAGCTACTTTCGTACAAGTCTATGAATTGTTTACGACATTACGTTTGTAAATAAAATGACAATTGCTGTATGTAGTGGAAAACATGCTTCTGATAACTGTAGCACCAAAGATCTTTACTGAGATCCGTGGACACTGATGAAACAAAATTGTGTACAAAAAAATGTTTTTCTACGAGGCTTAGTTTTTGAATAATGATTTATTTTGGAATTTTTTGAAAGCTTTTCGCCTACTTACAGCAAATACATTTTCTCCCATCGATAATGAACCAAAAACCTACTCCCTTACATTGTTACCGACTAGGGTTTATGGTTTCTCGGGGTTTCTCATTTCTCGGGTCTCGAGAATTCTCGAGCTCCATTTCTCGGGACTTCCCGAGAAATCGAGAATTTAACTTTTATTACTGCTGTGCCCGCGGCTTTGTCCGCGTGTTCACTTCTCATGGTTATTTTAATGATTGCTCGGCTTCTACTCATCCGATCAAGATATAAAGTACCTACGCTAGATTTTAAGTCAAAACCTAAGCTATCAAAAAGTGGAAACCGCATTACAATTGGTTCAGTAGTTTTAACGTGATGTGGGAACAAACATCCAAACAGACAGACACGTTTTTTTATTACGTCAGCTTGTTCTGTAGCTCATTTAAGGTCCTCAAACCCATTAAAAAAAACCTTCTTTGTAACTTTCTTTGTTTACTTTTTTTTTGTAACTTACTGCTTTATTATAGTAAGTAAATATGTATTTTTATTGTAACTTACTGCTTTATTATAGTAAGTAAAGATGTATTTTATTTGTAACTTACTGCTTTATTATAGTAAGTAAAGAAGTTTTTTTTTGTAACTTACCGCTTTATTATAGTAAGTAAAGAAGTATTTTTTTTTGTAACTTACTGCTTTATTATAGTAAGTAAAGAAGTTTTTTTTTGTAACTTACCGCTTTATTATAGTAAGTAAAGAAGTTTTTTTTTGTAACTTACCGCTTTATTATAGTACGTAAAGAAGTTTTTTTTTGTAACTTACCGCTTTATTATAGTAAGTAAAGAAGTTTTTTTTTGTAACTTACTGCTTTATTATAGTAAGTAAAGAAGTTTTTTTTTGTAACTTACTGCTTTATTATAGTAAGTAAAGAAGTTTTTTTTTGTAACTTACCGCTTTATTATAGTAAGTAAAGAAGTTTTTTTTTGTAACTTACTGCTTTATTATAGTAAGTAAAGAAGTTTTTTTTTGTAACTTACCGCTTTATTATAGTAAGTAAAGAAGTTTTTTTTTGTAACTTACCGCTTTATTATAGTACGTAAAGAAGTTTTTTTTTGTAACTTACCGCTTTATTATAGTAAGTAAAGAAGTTTTTTTTTGTAACTTACTGCTTTATTATAGTAAGTAAAGAAGTTTTTTTTTTGTTTTATAAAGTAAATTAAAATGAGCAAATATCAACAGTCTTTATCAACTTTAACGTAAGCTACTTTATTAAATATGCAAGAATATTTTGCTTCACACAGAAATCATTATTAGATAAAATCTTTAAAAATATAACTAATAGAAACTAAAAATAGTTGGAACCTCTCAATGTTTTTTTTTAAATCTCTTCAAACAACCAGCTAAACAAAAAAAACGGGACAATTCCACACCAATTACCTAGCCCCAAACTAGGATACTCTGTGCTATGGGCACTAGATAACGGATAAACATACATACAGGTAGATACGAATATTACATCCATGACTCGGAAACAAACATTTCTGCTCATCACACAAATGATTGCACCTTGCAGGATTCGAACCCGCGACCGTTCGATTTCGTTCCTAGGGTCTCTAGCCACTAGACTAACCTAAATCAATCCTAAAAAAAGGAATAAATAAAGTCAATAATAAAGGAATATTCCTTTCTCATAAGAGGCAGCCCACAAATTTGTGCGTTGCTGGCTTCGAAGAGAGCCTAATTTTACTTGCATTGTTTATAATAATATAAGGCGAATTATATAAAGGTAACATAAAAAACTTATAAAAGCGTAACATACTTGAAAACAAAAAATATATCTAAAGTGAAATAAATTATTGCCAATAGCACCTAAGACAATAAATAAAACAGTGCTGTATTTAATGATAACTATCATAAAAAATACAAATTGCTAAATTATTTTAATAATAGCTCCCTTCCACGTACGTAACTCGAGCAATTAGATGGATCTAGAGCAAATGGACATCCGTTACGAATATGATATTTAAATAAAATACCGTGTAAAGATATAGCAACATAGATGGAGGATATACAACTAATTGTGATCAATCAGTTCTAATGGGCCAAGGTTGACGACGCATGCGTACGTGCATAACCATGAGTTTTTAATTCTTTAACGTAGATGACCAAAGACTGATATGAATGTAATTTAATAAAGGGTACGAGATCATGAAGGCAATGAAATCGATTAGTGCAAGAGCTGGAAAGAAGGATAACAGGTAATCAGTGTTTGATATATTCTACCTTTCTCAGGAGTTACCTATCTGACAACTAATGGTAAAGCAATGAAGAAATGACTCTAGTAGATACGAATACAAATATCAACTGTTACGAGCAACTTTAAAAATGTGCCAAATGAAATGTGCTGTTTCTATTCTATTCTAATTTTATTGTCACAGCGGGGGTTGAGAAGGGACGACGAACGTGATCAAAAATGTTGAATCGTGAATCTTAAGTTTAAGTGAACGAGAGAAATATAAACAGTCGTTAACAGTCGTTTTTTATTTACCAGCAGTCAATCACATTGTCAATGAACTCGGGAGATAGTTAGTGCTCAAACGCTAGCCATTATAATTAAAAAAAAAACTCCTTGGAATTTTTAAATGAAACATACACATCAAAGAAAAAAAAAATATTTTTTTTTGCATTGAAAGCGGATCGGTTACGAAAACCTCAATAGCTTCCAAAATATTGAAGCTAGCTTTATGAAATAAAGACTGTATTGTAGACAATTTTATACTGCTTCAATAAAACACATGTTGTTTTTTTTATTGTAGATTAAGTAAATATTACAAGTTTTCACTAGATTTCGGAAAATGTGCTAAATATGCAATTTTCACAAATGTTAGTGTTTTGTATTAGTTCTCTATCGACGCATAAAATATAATGCTATAATTTAATGTGGCATAATTTTACTTATCCTAATAATGTGCAAGCATAATAATAATTAAGCATAAATGTTTAGGCATAATCGTGTTTACCATATCTAATCTAAAGTCAGCATAACGATAAACAAGCTTATTATTTAGTAGCATAAAAAAACATTATTCACCGTGAGTGAAATAACTTTAAACTAAATTATTTTACAATACAAAACAAAAACAAACATGTTCGCGGCTTACGCGGCTTAAAAGTGCGGTGGGGTGGCCCGAGGGCCACCCCACCGCACTTTTATCTACTATCACAGTATAGTAGTACAGTATAGTATCTAGATTATATTTTAAGCGACTCCATAGTAGTCCAAAATAAAATATCATTATGCCATCTTAACAGTATGCCAAATATTGTTTATGTAAAATTTATATAATTTCATTAAAAGTTATGCCAAAGTAAATTATAATTAAAAATTATAAAAACAAACATATTTTTTTATTTACGGTTTTTAATACAATCAAAAATAAATAAGAATGTCTCCTATATTTGTAATGAAATAAACTTTAATTTAGTTTTTATTTTAAAAGCATTGCTCAAATATTTTAAAAGTTATCGCATTTTTATAACCGATCCGCTTTCTTTGCGGCCCAAG
This sequence comes from Alsophila aescularia, assembly GCA_946251855.1. Classification (NCBI taxonomy): domain Eukaryota; kingdom Metazoa; phylum Arthropoda; class Insecta; order Lepidoptera; family Geometridae; genus Alsophila; species Alsophila aescularia. The sequence continues at coordinate 43,787,254 of OX276383.1, read as the reverse complement.
TAGTTTCCCTCAAGCTCGCGATCAAAACCACAGCAGCTGACCGACAAATGTCGGCAGTTTGCTGGTCAACGTCCATCAAAGACACTGACGTAAAGAGCCATTACCAAAACACACAAGAGCGCCGACAAAGGCGTTATACAGAAGCGCGAAAATTGCCATTTTCTAGTTTAATGACGTCGGTATCTCGGCCACACTCCATTAGCTTCTCGTTCGCAGTTCCGCGTAATTCTCGTCAAATTGCGTTTTGCGCCACCTCTTTGGCGTAAACCTTCGACGACAGTTTTGTCTGTCGTTAGTTGAAGGCACGTACGCGGTTGCGTAGCGAGTTTTATAATTGATCCGCAGGTTTCGATTTCGCAAACGATAGAAGGATTTCTCACGGGCGTGAGTCATATCGGTTGTAGCCTTGGTGTATCGATTAGGGATTTTATAATTCAATGCTCGCGTAAATCGTATGGGTGTGGGATCGATTGAAAAGATTGATTGTTATATGTAATAGAGATTTTGTAAAGGTCAACAATTTTCTATCTAAATAGATTTGGCCCTACCATATCTATTCTAGACCACCAAGGTCCACCCTTAAATCTGTCGCGAATGCCTCTTTGAGGAGTTCTCTCAACAGTCCTCGAGGAGAAAAAGACCTTATAGCGATTTGTGTATCCGTAAAGAAGTTTGCCAAACGTTATGTTTGAAACATAACGAAGAAGTGTTGACGAATCGATTAATCCCGCATATAAAAAAGCGTCAGCCGTATTGAGGCGAAGGTTTATGAAACTACGTTTTAGGACCACAGAACAGACCATTCAAGGTGATTCTAAATTATACTTATAATAAAGCAGTATGTAACAAAATGTCTGTTCAATGAAGATTAAAAAAAAATAGTCTAGGGTATTTAAAATCGATAAAAAATCGATTTGACGTCTGAACGAAGTTTGACGTGGTATATTGGTACTTTTGGTTCTGGAATAATTCCTAGAATACTTATATCACAGAAAAATTACGACGCGGGCTCAGCTAGTAAATCATAACCGTCAAACAAAGTTTATAACCGTCTTAGTTAGGTATATTCAAAACTCCACTTCAAAGCTCCTATAAAGAAAAAAAAAACGATTTAGCACGATTCAGGCATAGCAAAAATAATTCAGGACTTCATCTGCTACTCATTAACATATATATAATATATATATAGATCAAGATCAAGATAATTATTATATATATATAACATATATATAATAATTATCTTGAGAACGGCATCGATTTGTTCCAAACACAGGTAAGAACCATATTGACAAGGCGCAACGCCAGCTCTCAGATAAAAACATCTCTTTGGGAGCTATGATGACAGTACAGACAATGGCTGCCAGAAACTGACATGGTGCAGTTCCCTACTCTCCCTACATTTCAGCAGCTCAAGGTCGTCATCTGATAAGTCGTGGTAATTAGAAAGGCGTCATTTCGCGACACTGGTCTCCAATTGGTGAGTTTTTGTCCGTCACGCAACGGCTAAACGTTCCACTGATTACATCTGCAATTGTTTCAAATTCGACGCGAAATAGAAACAAGAGCAAAATTGTGTGCTACTTTAAAGTAACTAGGTAAGTATCAATATTAGCAATGTGAACTGAACAACTAGTGAACTTGTTAAGGCAGTTGCTGGCCGAAAGTATACGAGCGGTAGAATGCAAAACAATGATTTACTTTATAGAATGGGTATTCAACAGAATAAATATGGCAGAATTTGAGATTGAAACTACCTGTACCTGTAAATTATAAGACATGTTTTGTTATGGATTAGAATATGTATCAAATTATTGAAGTGTAGGAAGTCGGACATATATTTCGGCGTGATCTAAGTGGCCTTTGATTTTCAAGGCAAAACATCGCATATTAAGAAGTAAGTTTGTTTATTGAAACAAGATAAAAAAGAAGAAAGAATTCAGAAGGCCAAGAAGAACTCAGAGGAATAAGAACGCACTAAAAAGACTTACAAAGAAGAAATTTGCTATCTTGTCGTATAAGGTAGTGCTGGCCTCTGGTGTCAGAGTTTGTCAGGCTGCCCGAGGGCACCTGACATGGATTAACGGCTGCTATTAATCAATAAATGATTCACATTAGACATCAACGGATGAATATTTAAGACGCTGGATTGGAAAGAGAACATCTCAAACTTGCCAATTTGCCGATGATATCGTCCTAAAGGCGGAGTCGCTGCAAGACTTGCAAAGTATGCTGATCAAACTAGATGATTCATCGCGACGCATCGGTCTCGGAATGAACATAGATAAGACCAAGATCATGTTTAACGATCTTGTTGACCCGGAACGGATTACAATCAATGGTTGGGCAAATACTGCAATTAGGTAAGAACAACTTTGTGAAGGAAGCCAACAGAATAATTCAGCTGGGTTGGGCGGCATTGGGCAAGCTTCTTCAAGCTTCTCGTCATCCATACCACAGTGCCTGAAGAATAAAGTCTTCAATCAGTGCGTCCTACCAGTCATGACCTACGGAACCGAAACGTGGAAAGTCACGGTCAAACTAGTCCACAAATTTAAGTTCGTTCAGAGAGCTATGGAGAGAGCTATGCTTGGAGTTTCTCTGAAGGACAAGATTCGTAAGGAAGATATCCTATAGAGAACCAAGGAAACCGTCATAGCTCTAACTAAGGATAAGCAAGCTAAAGTGGTAGTGGGCTGGTCATATTTCCCGAAGAAGCTATAACCGTTGGAGTAGAAGAGTTCTCGAGTGGAGAACTCGTCGGCAAAGGTAGTGTAGGACGTCCTGTGGCCAGGTGGGCTGACGACCTGCAAAAAGTAGCTGTAAGAAAATAGATGAGGAGAGCTGAAGACCGAGCTCAGTGGCGTGCTTTAGGAGGGCCTACAAATCAAATCAAATCGTTTATTTATTCGTCCAGCAGTGGACAGATATAGGCTGATGATGATGATGATGATGATTAATCAATAAATAGGCAGATAGGAACCCACTTCAAAGGGTTGAAGCAAGGAGCGATGGAAATCTGCACATAACTTAAAAAGGTGCGGAGCCTAGGAACGAACCCAGTATCGTTGGCTTCTGACGCGCACTATTATATCGCTCCGTTAAAATCGCTCTAGAAATATGAAAACCAGAAACTCACCTGATTCTGCACGGTGGAGGTGAGCAGTTGACGTTGCAGTTCGACTGGATTGCTCTCGAGTAGAATCGCAGCGAACTTCTTAGGGTCGGGTGAGGAGATGCGCGGCGGGCGGGACGGGGTATCCAGCACGCAGTCCAGGCGGCCGAGGGGGGTGCGCGGGGCGGGCGGCACGGGGGGCGCCAGCGCACACGCTTCCAACTCAGCCGCGCGAGCCAGCAGAGCATCGCGCTCTCCGCGCAACCTGCCGATGCAAAGAGCGCACACATTAAGGACGCTAGAGGCTAGAGCGTCACGGGTCCAAGCCCGCTGATACACAGTAAATAGTATTTAATCAATGACGCAACGTATACACAAGAAAGAAAAGGAGATCGTGCCACGTCCTAGCGGCTGAAGCTCTTGCTACTTCTAATCTGTGTACTTGCCACGGCCAGGGCTCGGACTTGGCACGGTCTAGCGAGGATCATCGTTAGGAAAGGAGGTTCTAGAGTTGCAAAAATTTAGAAGTATTTATTACAGACATTATCATCAAACAGCACACTTCTTCAAATTGTCTTCAAAAAAAGATTTCTTCCCCAAAGGAATCTATCTCATCCAAAACTCTTACCTCTGCAAATCTTCGCAGTCATAAGCCCCTCTTCAGCAGTCGCATAGATCTCGCTCCGGAGTATCCATAGCTAGTCTCCAAAGGCGAGGACGAAGAAGTAGCATATCCTTTGCTCCGATCAGGATGTTCGAAAATAGCACACACGCGTCAAACTAGAAACCACTACCTCTTTCATGACTGACCTCTGCAGATCTCCGCAGTCACAAGCCTGCATCGCCCTCGCAAACGACTCCTCCGCCGTCGCATTGACGTCGATCTCGCTGCGGAGCTGCTCGGCCTCCTCTCGTAGCCGGCCGCCCTTCCTCTGGATGACGTCGAGCAGCGCCCAGAGCTCGTCTTCCAGAGGCCGGGACCGGGAGGCCGACGCTGATGCTGAGGCTGAGGAATGCGCGTCCTTGCCGCATGATGTTTCCGTGCTGAAGCCGGAATCCTGCGAAGAAACGGCTTCTAGTCATACATTTGCTACGAAACTGCTGGCAAGGTAAATTACTAACAACTAGCTGTGCCCGCGGCATTGCTTGCGTGGTCATTCCTCTTACGGGTTAAAAGTTACCTATGTGTTATTTGAGAACTAAAAAGTAGGTACTTATAATTTACAAAATACCAAATTTCGTTAGACGTCAACGAGTTTGTTATCAATTGCTCGGCTTCTACTCATCGGATTGAGATACCAAGTACCTACACCAGTTTTAAGTTAAACCCTAAGCTATCCAACAGTAAAATCGCAATCGGTCCAGTAATTTTTACGTAATGCGCGAACAAACAGAGACACGATTTAAAAATGTTATTTTAAGTAAGACCCTAGATCCCTTTTTTTACTATCTCCTTTGTTCAGACTTTTTCGTATTTATTACTTTATTATAAGTATAGCTTTTTTGCTTAAATTTGTTGAGTGAACATGGAATATAGACAGAAGACAATACATAATTGTTTTCAAACAAATATATTGTTCATTTAGCTAAGCTGGTGGTCTTATCAAGCTGATTTGAGATCAAGACACCCGGATGTGATATCGACGTTAGTTCACGGACGTCTTGAGGTCTGTACCATATAACTACATAGCCGTGCGTGTAGCAATTCAGTAACCACAACACAGCCTACCCACAAGGTCAATTGATAGCCCTGATGAGATTGCAACTGCAACCTTGGGTCACTTCATCATTCATTCATAGGATTCTGAGTCTCTATATTTAACTTCCATGTGTTGTCCACGTTTCGGTAACAATAGTATGATTTACTAGCGGCATAGCTAGCGGCCACGGGTAGATAAATAGAAATATAAATTTGATTGATTAATTTGAACAAAAACCGGTTACCGTGACATAACTTTAACAGATATATACTAGCCTCGCGGCTTTTATTGTGGGTATGGATGAGCACCATAAAAATGTAGTACAATAGTTTTCGCAGGGCACGCCAAATAATGACTTTTATAGGCAAATTTTTGATATCTTCATCATTATATCATCAGCCTATATCTGTCCACTGCTGGACCTCTCCTAATGCACGCCACTGAGCTCAGTCTTCAGTTCTCCTCATCCATTTTCTTCCGGCCGCTTATCCCAGGTCACTCCACTCCACTCGAGAACTCGTCTACCCCAAAGGTTACCGGTTCTTCTGTCGCTTAAGCTTGCTTAAGCTATGTCGGTTACCTTGTTTCTCCGTCGGATAACTTCATTACGAATCTTGTCCTTCCGAGAAACACCGAGCATTAGCTCTCTCCATAGCTCGCTGAGCGACCTTAAATTAGTGGACTCACGGTTAAACTAACCGTGAGTGTCCACGTTTCGGCTCCGTAGGTCATGACTGGTAGGATGCAATGATTGAAGACTTTTGACTTCAGGCACTGTGATATGGACGACGAGAAGAGTTGACGAAGCTTGCCTAATGCTGCCCAATGCAGATGATTGATATCTTGGGTTACATTAAAGAATTTTTTCAAACTCAATTTGAAATATAATTTGCATCCCATATTATATGCTAATGTGTAGCTTACTATGTAGGTGAGTTATTATTAAATCGTTAAATATATTTTTTTAATTTATCCTTTACAGACAAACATAAAAAACAATAAATATTTTCTCTTATAATATTAGTGTAAACAAACGGAACCTACACCTAGTGGTTGAATACCACTAGCTGTACCCCGCGTGGCCATTTCTCTAGGTTAAATGCACTCTATTACTATTCCAAGACCTAAAATATCAAAATACCAACATTTAAACCAAATTTCTTCAGCCGTCAAAATGTTTTTATCGATTGCTCGGCTTCTACTCATCGGATTGAAATAATAAGTATACCAGTTTTTAAGTCAAAACCTAAGCTATCTAAACGCAATCGCGGTCCAGTAGTGTTATGTGATGCGTGAACACACTAACAGACAAACAGATAGAAACGTTTTTTTTTTTTTTTTTTTTTTTATCCATTTCAGTAGCATATTTTTAGTAACCTAGTTTTTTTTAAATATCTTCCTTTGATACATTTTTTGGTACTTACTGCTTTATTATAAGTATAGATGTCCTTCACTTTTGGGCAGAAAAATAAAAAAAATATAAAGATACCTATACCTACTAACTGACGGACTGACTGACAGACGCCCAGCCTAAACCGGTGGACCTAAGTATTTGAAATTTGAAGGAATATTCCTTGAGTATCCTAGAGGTGAACTACGGAAGTACCTATTAACCCTAAAACATCAAATACCACCTCGAAATAAAGTACCGCTATCCTGCGGGGACCCTTTAATTTACCGGTATGAAAAGTATCCAATGTCCTACCTCGTAGTAAGAACTCAAATCATGCCAAGTTTCATTTGAATTCATTCAGTAGTTTCGGCGTGATAGGCGTCCAAGATACAGACAGACAGACAGACAGATTACAGTCAAAAATGAAAAATAAAACAGCTTTGGCTTCAGTTACAAAAATAGAAAAGCTTCCAAAAAAAAAAATACAAAATATCTTCATTGTTCCCGCAGGAACCCTTTATTTTTTCGATATAAAAAGTATCCTCAATTTTCATTCATCATATAAACTATAACCAAGTTGCGCCAAAATCCGTGCAGTAGTTTCAGCGTGATACGTGTTCTATTAAATAACTTTCAATCTCTATCCTGCGAACCCTATAGTTTATCGGGATGAAATGTATCCAATGTCCTACCTCGTAGTATGAACTCAAATCATACTAAGTTTCATTTGAATTTATTCAGTAGTTTCGTCGTGATGCGCGGCCAGGATACAGACAGACTGAGAGACAACAAAAACAGTTTTGGCTTCAGTATTGAATATAAAAAAATAATAAAATTAAATAGCAAATAATATTTAATAGCATATTCATTATTTTATTTTTTTATTTAATAGCCTCCAATTTTTTTTACATAATATCTTCAATGTATAGGATTTGGACCCGTATCCTGCAGGAAGCCCTTATTTTTTCGGGATGAAAGTATCCTCAATTTTCACCCATCATATAAACTATGAGTGTGCCAAGATGCATCAAAATCCGTCCAGTAGTTTCAGAGTGGTAAGTGTTTTTTAAATAACTTTCCACCCCTATCCTGCGGGAACCGTTTATTTTTTCGGGATGAAAAGTATCCTATGTCTAACCTCGTAGTATGAACTCAAATCATACCAAGTTTCATATAAATTCATTTAGTTCTTTCGGTGTGATGCCTAGCCAAGATACAGACAGACAGACAAAAATAAAAAAAAAAACAGTTTTGGCTTCAGTAAGGAATACCCTCCAAAAAAAATATTACAAAATATGTTCAGTGTACAGAATTGGACCTGTTATAGTTTTATTATAGTAGTTTTATGCTTTACTCATTAAGCCATCATTATACTCGTACCTTAAGTGATTTCTTCTCTGAAGAGCTATTTAGATTTTTACAGAGATGTGTAAGGTAGTTGATTTCCCTTATTCTCAGGTATAGTTGTTCTTTATCACGAAGGCGGGTTGTACTTGATTGTGTGTATAGATACATTGTTTATGTGTGCGTAAGCTCGGGCGATTACGCTTACGCAACCAGAAATAATGTTCACGTGCATCTACACACACAATCAAGACCAACCTATGTCTTCGTGAGATAGAACAACTGTATTATCCTTCTTCTACGTCTTCTCATTCAAGTGACCCCTCTCGATTTTGTGTCAGCCTGGACCAGTTACTTGAGAACACTTCTCATCTGGCCTGTGGTAGCCCTTTTCGTGGCCACCACTCAGTAAAGATGCAAGTACGGCCTGCAAGAAGCATCCTGATAGTTGTTTAGTTACCTGCACGGAAGGTTGTGGCTTGGCGCGCGCCGAGTCAGTCCCCGCGGCCAGTTTCCGACGCACGCGCACGCCCGGCTCCCAGTCGCGGCGCGCGCTGCTGGCGGGCGTCGACGGCGGCATCTTCGAGCGCAGGTTGGGGAACGTCTCGATGACGAGGTCGCGGAACTCGAGCAGTGCTCCGACCTCATTCTGAAGTTCCTGCACCAATATCAAAGGGGTTTCACTGTCATCGTTTTCATTTCTGTACAAAGCTGTTGGATTGAGTCAATTTGCTATCTTAGTATTAGGTACAACACTATTTTATTGGTAAACATTATCTGAGTTCCTCGCTCCACTCTGGAAGACAACTAGCTGTTTATCATCTGTTTTATAAAAACACGGTACAGTAAAAATCAATTAATGATGATACAGCGAGATCCAGCCTTTATGGAATTATTTCTATAAGGTACTTTTATCATTTTCTCGTTTCTGAAACGAAACAATTTCCGAAACGTAAATTCTATTTCCTAACTTTTCCACTTCACCCTCTTCACTGTCAAATTCAGTAAAGCAAAACCTTCATTGTAAAAACTCGATTGTACAGAGATACTCTACTCGTATTTTGTTCCGGTTAGAAGGGCGTACAACTTTGTTGTTGACAAGCTCGATGGTTTATGTCCCTGGCTATCTTGGGTTCCTAAAGCTTATAAATGCGCTTTGCAATTGTTATTAGCTGTTACATACTTGACATAACGAGGTACTAAAATATGTTAGACCATCTAAATTACTATTGAGAAACATTAACAGGCAGGCTGTATATCTTGCGTTATGTTATTGGCTTGGCTAGAAATGGTAATTGGTCAACCACAGGCACTATTATTAAGTTTCCCTTGAATGTACACGTGAGAAGACTGTACTACAAGCAAAACCAAAAAAACGGTGAAGTAAAATTAGTGCTGATAGCTGATTATCCCAGGATGACAGAGAATAAGTCTAGCCTATTTAATTTAAAAATATTGAAGCCAGTCAATAAGTAGGTAATAAGTGTTCAGTCAGGTATTTTTAACCTACAAAAGGTGGAGTCTACGCCATCTTTTGTAGGGTAAATAAATCAAAACATTTTCTAAAATGTTTTTTATTTGTTATGCTTAAGTCTTTATAAAAATCAAAATTTTCGTTTTCGAGGATCCGGTGCGTTAGCCGCCATCTTGAATTGAATGTGGCAAAATTTGTTTTTTCTTTTATTAATTCCTCAACAGTTGAATTTATGACAAAAGTGTATATGGGAAGTATAAAGAAAACTTAATTTCTTACATATAGAGAGAGAGAGAGAGAGAGAGAGAGAGAGAGGGGGAGAGAGAGAGAGAGGGAGAGAGAGAGAGGGAGAGAGAGAGAGGGAGAGAGAGAGATAGTGATGGTAGCCTATCGGTTCCATTGTGCAATTTAAAATACAACAAGACCGGGTTCGGTCCTAGGCTCCGCACCAATGACTTGTCTAAGTTATGTGCGGTTTTCCATCGCTCCGTGCTTCGGAGGGCACGTTATGTTGTCGGTCCCGGCTGTTATTGATTAATAGTAGTCGTTAAGCCATACTCTGTCAGAGGCCCTCGGGCGGCCTGATAAACTCCGACACCAGAGGCCAGCACTACCTCATACGACAAACAAACAAACAAATAATTTCTTACATTTTTTGATGAAAAGGTTTATTGGTGAAAAGTTACAAGCACATATCTTGGATAACTAAAACGGGCAGTCGACAACTTCAACTTTGGAATTTTGAATTGCTAATGAATTTTGGGTTATTTTTTCTGCCACTTGTATCTATGTATTAGGTTCACGAAAACTTTAACACTAACATTCTTTATACATACTTCACAGAAATACTTTTTCATAAAGTCAAATGTTGAATAATTTAAAAAAAAATATTTTTTTCATAAAGGCCTCATACAAGCAACACAAATCAAAACCTTTTCTACTCCACCTTACGTTGGACAAAGCGACTTTTCCCCCAGTGACTGGCCTATAACTGAGGGAGGATACTGACCTGTAGCGCGACGAGGGACTTAGCCTGCTCCGAGATGAGGTAGTGAAAAGGTTCGGGCGGCGGCCGCAGGGGCAGACAGTCCATGCCAGAGCCGCCCGAGCCCCCGCTGGCGCTGTCGGCACCGCCCGTCTGAAAACAATAACACATCTGTTAGTTCTATATTCTCAAAGTGATAGAGGTTGAATGATTCATTGTAAAATTGTTCAAGAACTATCTATCCCTATTTGCGTATAAATGGACATAGTATTTGGACATGTAAACGGAAATACGCTGTTCACCCTTTTCTGAATGGAACAGTTTCGAAGCAGCCGCACCAAAAGTGGTCGTGTCTGATGTTATAAGAGTAGCTCACAGTTTACGCAGCATGTTTAAGTCACAGCACAGCATCCGAAAATTAGGGTTCAGTGATGTAATGAGGAAACCCATGAACGTCCAGGTGAGAACGATGTCCATTGTTGTCTTGGTTGCGTTACATAATGCGTGATCGACGTAACCAGATTTTAACGACTCACAATTACAAACAAGCAGAATGAGATTTAAGTTTTCTTAAAACATGAATGTTGTGTTCATGAAGCATACTCGTGGATTTTGCAATCTTGCCAAGCGTCGAACCGAAGCAATAAATTGTAACGAGTTAAAGATCTCTTGTCTCGATCAAATTGTACGAAACATTTAAAAACACCATATTAGTTTAGTTCAATCGTCATTGGTGACAAGTGTTTACAGCAATATGTTCTAGAACTATTGGATAAATCGCTTAGTCATTAGTGCTGGATTTCTAAAGGAACACAGAACAGTATCGTGTGCTCCACCGTTAAATTGCGTCACGGTTGAGTGCGCCGCGTCCGGGCTTGACTCCACAACACGACGTCTCTCTTCCTTTGCGACAATGGAACGTTGCATTATCAAAAATGCAATTGCGATACCCCCTTCCTTTGAATAGGGACATTGGGGACGTACTAAAAGGCATTTAAGGTACTGCTTCTAACTGCAGACAGAGCTAATTTAGAGTTATCCTTTACTCCTGAGATATCTGTTTGGGCTGGGTCTTGTATCTAATGTCTTAAATCATTTCTCCAACGAATAGCTACGTATCTCATTGATAGTCACGAGAATGAGCTTTCCAATTCGTGATTAATATTGGGATTGGGTATCTTTAATTAGACCGAACATTTGTTAGCGAGATTCGAAGCTAGTGTTTGATAGGTTCACGAATACCCATCTAATAGTTATGGGTTACAATGTGTTTTCAATAGTTAATTGGGAGCTCCTGTGAGTATCGGCACGATTTTGTTATAACTCTTATATTGACAGTGATTGAAACCAACTTAACAAATTTAATGTGTGGCATCGTCTGCGTCACAGATTTAAATTCAAATTTAATTTATTGTAATAAAAAACGGCATTAAATACACCAATTACACATTATTACACACAAAAAATAAATAAAATATAATTAACAAAATTTTATGGCAAAGCAAATGTCAATTAATTAATGAAAAATGTAAACTATACCACATACATGTAAAAATCAAATAAATCATAAAACCAGATACCTTATCTACAAGAAAATTATACACAGAAACAATCACAAAAAAATGACAAATTAAATACCTTCACAATATGTCAAACAAATAGACAAAATGGTTTTCCAGTTGTCAATAAATAGGTCAATATCAGGGTTAGCGTCAAGGAGTGCATTGAGGTTGTGCAGAGACCGACACAGGGGGGACTTGGCCAGGAACACAGAATAACTTATGTCTTCTGTTGGGCCTGTGCCGCACATAGTTGTCCGGGACAAATAACCTGCACAGTCGTTCATGTAATTCTGAAGAGTCGACGGACCCTCTCAGTACTTTACAACAGATAGTGAGCTGGTCTAGCAACCTTCTCACTTCCACTTCAGATACACACAGCACAGGCAATCTCAAAAATAAAGCCTACGTGATGTTTTTTTGGACGCATGCCAATGGTGCTATCGCATAACGCAACGCGTCAATAATTTACTAAACCTTTTATCAGATTTGATAACAACAGAGAAAATGTCGTTCCTAAATGTTGTTAGGTACGATGAATTCCGACATAGTTAATGGTAAACTCCGATCAAGTCTTCGAAGAATTTCGCTGTGAAATACCATGATACGTGGATGATTGATTGATACTTGTACTGGTATGAATCATACAATGGTTTAAACCTAACAAATAACAAATTAATTTATTAGAAGGAAGTTTGAAGATACAGAGAGTTTTTGTGTCATATATGCGTGTCTTTCTTGAATCATCATCCCACTGATTACAACGATAAACTTAAAACGACTATTGCTGAAATCGGAACAGAAAATGCTCAGTGCGTGTGTGGTGATGCGACGTGCGTGCGGGGAACCACAGAAAAGGAAAGTTTAACATGGGCGATGGGCATAAATTCAAATTCCGGTTCCGGCGAATATTCATAACCGAATCACAGTTTTGAATAATTTGGTAACAATTAACGGAAACATCGAGCCGCGGGCCGTGTGAAAGCTTTGTCGATGATAATCGCTTGTCTGCGGATTGTTGACAAACCACTTGAACAATCGGCGGACCGGCGGCGGTTTCATTCAATGACACCGCGTTTTGGTAGCAATTTCATAGTTTCACTTTCTTCGCGACGCGGCGCGTTGCGTCAGAGCAAGGCCGTGTTTACATCTCGTTAAACAGTGCTTGTGTTGTTACAATGACAATTCACTAATGTGGAATGACACTAAGCGGCGGTGCCCCACTCGCGAATGATTAGAGGGGAACTGCCGGATCTGTCGATTGTTTATTTTCACTCACCGAGACAATATGCAAATTATTAACGGTCGGGCGTGCATAACATTTAATGACTCTTTCATGCGAGCAAGTAATGTTGAGTGCGTATTTTGTTAAGTCCAAACATTCGATAAGCCGGACAGATAAATCGCCAAAACAGCAACAAAACAAATCACTTCACTTCAGATAAGAATAACATTGGAACAAAATTGGACGAAACAGCGGTGTGTTAAATCACAGCGTCTAGTTAAAAGTAGGCAAGACAACGTCACCTCGGCTGATTCATGTTGATTCGATAACAATGATTGATAAATCACGCACGCCAGAGCAATTGACAGACATGGTGTTCCGTGCCGTCGCGGTGTTAACAAACTACATATTTCGTAATACAGATAGAGATGTAGAAATAATGACTGCAGTAAATATGTAACCTGTCAGTCGCACATCCAACTAGACCTTTGCAAAAAATATGATGTTAATGATGCAAGACACAAAGGTAATATGAATGTTAAGGTAATCCGAGGTCAATTATTATTGTCAGGTTTGATTGAAGCAGGAAATATAAACTTTCGAACAATGTAACACACATACATACATACATAGCAAGTTAACATGAAATTGAAATGAAGGTTACGATATAAATTTTTGATAAAATTGAGCAGGCGGGCTCTACTCTACAAACTACAAATCAAAGTTGGTTGATTTAATATTTAGCACCGAACCCTACTCTTTACTGTTTACACCTATTTAATCAATCATTTTTGTCCAGCCGCTTCATTTCTTGAACGGCTTGGTATTAGTTTTGCATTATATCAGCAAAATTAAATTAAATTACCAGAAATAGAAGTATTTAATTAAAACGAGCAGCTCGTTTTAAAAATTCATTTAATACGAGCACCACTGACCTGGTGAAGTACATTTGATTGACGCTCTAGTTCCCTGATGAATAATCACTCGCATTGCTGTACCGTTACCGAGTTTCTTACGTTATCTGTTAGTATTATTCTTGTACTCGTTATTAGAGGTATCCGAGTACACGATCGTGATTTGTAATCATCGTGTATTAAATATATAATGATACATAACAGATTTCGGTTCAATCGAAGGTTGTTAGGAAGGTATTTGTTGTTCTCCGTCAGTTTGAAGCCAATGATGGATAATTTCAGCCTAAATATCTTTTAATTTAAATATTGATGGACTCAAATCATTTTATAGATTGGAGTCCCCCTTATGTCTTAGAATGATTCTAGCAGTTTTTGTACTACTACTACTACGTCTATAGCTATTATCTATCTATAGTATAGATCAGAATAAAAAACTTCTAAGTTTCAAGCATAACGTTGTTTTTAAGCCCCAGCGACGTGTTATAAGTTTAGGGTGTGAATGTATATATCTGTGTATGGCATCATAGCTCCCAACTGAATGGACCGATTTTGATGCAGTTTTTTCTATATTTTTTATGATTATTTATAGCAGTTGACGCCTGCTTAACGTGAAAGTTGATGTAATCGAGATGGTTCTTAGCTATAATGGGATCGTAGCTCAAAAAGGAATGGACTGTTTTTTATGTGGTTTTTGCTGTTTCTAAGCTGATATGATCGAGATGGTTCTTAGCTTTAATATGTGTATGGAAATTAATTTATCATTCATCAACTCAAAGATTTAAGAGGAAGTTTGCAAAGAAAAACGCTCATGTGGATAAACAATTGAATGACACCAAGACATTGTAAATGTTGTAACATCCAAATGTCATTTTAATACAACGATATATTTCAATGATCATAGGTTGTGAATAGGGACAAGGATGCTCGTAAACAATACGGCGGAAAGTTATTATCCAGTCAATTGCTCATTAGGAAATTCTCGCATAGCACTTCCTATCGCGTGTTTGAATAAGAGGAAGAATTATCTTGAGTATGTTCTAATGACTTTGGGATACACGGGCTCGGGCATATTCTCAACCTATATAGGTTGAGAATATTATTTTCGTTTGAGAGTCGAGAATCTGTAGTGAATGAAAATCGTGTCTGTAAATTGATTCTTTATAAAATAAATTAAAAACAAAGCGTAAACCGACTTCAAAATGAATAAAATAATCTTATGTGGGAAACAGTTAGGGAAGTCTGTGCCGTTGATTCGTTTAGATTTAAGAAAATTGGGCACCGACTTCCTTAACTGTTTCCCACATAAGATTATTTTATTCATTTAAGTCGGTTTTTACTTTTAAATAAATTTATTTTATTTCCTTATTTTGAGTGGCGTGAACATGCGATTACAGCAATTGCAAATGACTTGAGACGTTCGGAGATACAAAGAAACTCTTCAACGGATAACCAATATACATTTGAAGAGTTCCTTTGTATCTCCGAACGTCTTCATCAGATCTTCACCAAATTATATATATATTGGACCATACCTAAAGCATATCCCATTCTATAAAAAAATACTTCAAAATCGACCTACATTTGACTAAGATATCGCGTCATAAAGTGAAAGTTAATAAAATTAAGTCATCCCCTAATTTTCCACCCTTAGAGGTGGAATATTTTCATGAAATTTAAATGGGACTAACCCTGACGAAGCATACTTCATTAAAAAAATATTTTTTGAAATCGATCCACGATTGCCGGAGATATCGCGTAACATACATACAAAAAAGACATACGTGTCGAATTGAGAACCTCCTCTTGAAGTCGATTGAAAAGAAACAATTAGGTGGTTTTTGGTATCTTCTTAGTATCGATTTTCGTGACTTTCGTATGTTTTTCTACATTTAGATCAAAGCGGTAAGTTTTCCCGAAAGCTCCCTTGGGATCCATTAGGTAAAAAGGATTTTAGGATTTTATATTTTTTTTGGAAGTTATAATTTAAAAACTACCTTCACTTGCCGTCGGCATTTCTAAGTAATATCCATTATGTAGGTCTCTTTATGAGCAGCGAGCATTCATTAAGTTATGTTACGACAAAATAAAATGTAATAAAGTAATTAACATTTTAAAAAGAGCTCAGACTCCCGAGATTGCGGCAGATCTTTTAAATTAGACCCATGAACTTATATGGATTTAATTTAAGACAAAAAATAATCAGACCATAAAAGTTAAACAGTTTTAGGTAACAGTAAAATGTAAAGTTTAATTGAGAGTATAAACTACCAACCCCAAAAGAGACACCTTAACAACATAAAATTTTAGCACAAGTAATACTTTTAATTTTCACGCACATCATAGTACTCCCTAGTTATCTTATTCTTAATGGGAAATTCCCGTTTTAATTACAGAACGAGATCAATTTCGCGATTTCTGATCTGCTACCAGTTTCCCTATCGGGGATGAAGAGTTTATTGATGCTACATCTAGATACAGGAAAATGAGAAAAGCAGGTTTTAGGTACTCTAGAAGACGAGTCTAACAACAGTTCGTTGTGTGCATGTTTTGCACGTGGAAAGTCTGTTGTGTCAACATTTCTATTGCATTCAACGTAATATGCATGTATGCGTGTGTTAGCAAATTAACATGTGCCAATTCCAACGAATTCACGGCAAGAATTTGTGTCAAATTCCACATTCAATCCACACACCACCGACTGGTTATGTGGACGATGTCGCCTCAGCCACTGTTTCGAAACCACGTTAGAATTGGCAATTGTTATACGATAAATTCAAGCGTTAGACACTAAAGTCAAATAGATAATGTATGTAGTAACACAAGTGGTGTGGTGGAGTGACACAACGTTTACAAAAGGCGTCTTGTCATTATTCTGCAACATTCACTTTGAAGTCATGGCATTTACGCCACACAGGAGTCACCTGGGGCGACGACGTATAAGAGTTGGCATCTATGGAATTCATTATGGTAATGACGAACATCATAAGACATGCTCTATTTCTCTCTCTGCTTTCAAAATTAACTGCCTTCATAAGTCTTATAGTGTCTGATGATGCGTTGCTTCGACAAAGCTAAAGCAGAAGTGTGATCATTTATTACTAAAGGAAGTACATTACTACAGTACTTACGTACTGTCGGTAGCCATAACCATAATAACCATACAATGCTAATAAAAAATATATAATATTAGCAGACTAAGCAATACACAACGGCGTGGCACAGGGAAGTATACAGGAACCCTTTCTTCAAATGCAAACACAGAAGATATGTAACTTGACACAGCATTGAACATTCGTATAAGCTTTGTTACCGTGGCGTGCTACGGAATAATGATACAACACGCGATATTCCGAGCGAAGTCATCAAAAAGCGAGTGTAAAAAATAGGACAAGCATTATATTCGGCCATGTGAACGGACAAAAAACATATAATAGTACACCAAGAACTGTAGGTAATTGTAAAATTTGTAAATTAAACTGCTTCGCGAGAGGGCAAGGTTCCGCAAATATTACATGATTAAGGGGCGAGAACAAAACAAATTACTCAATCTTCTAAGTGGAACTTTGCCACAATTCAATGCCATTTTGGCATTCTGTGTATTAGGGTATAACGAGGTATAAGATATCTAATAATTTTGAATTTATTAAAACTTTAATATCTGCATTTGTTAAATAAGATGATTATATCAATGAACAATGTAATTCAGCTATCTCAAATGAAAAGAACATTATTCCGATTTGGTATGGTAAGACGACTATATAAGTAGGTACAACTTGCGGGTGAAATTGTATGAGCATTGAGCACTGCTGTCAACAAGGCGTGAGAAAATAACTAGGTATTTGTGCCGTATGGTAGGAAGAAATGTCGATACACAGAGTAGCACGTAGTGTTAGTCTACTATTATTATGCTAGAGGGATGGATCCTTCCTTACGTTACGATAATTTATGCGAACTGTTACAGCATGTTTGGAAGCAAATATCTTTGGAAGGAAGGAAAACCTACAATTGCCAGCAGTTGCTGGTTCGAGTATGTCTTGTTAACCTAAAGACATACTCGAAAGTGCTAATAAACCCGACTGCGAACAAAACTAAAAGAGGCAAAAATTTAAGTGGGAATGTTTGCTAACCAACTTTAAATCGTTATAGATCCTAAATGGTCATTCGAAATGATAAGAGAAACCTAAAGACACTTTTCAAAGACCTATTCAATGTTACCCCACTTAGTTCGTCGACTTTCATATTTTCTTTTTCACAATATGTCGTCTGGTTGTCGCCATATTGAGTTTTGATTACTGTCATGTCCTTAGTATAACACTTGCAAGATTAAGACAAATCGATTGACGTAAGTATCATCAAAATCGGTCCATGCGTTTGGTCTATATAGTGCCACAAAGGAACATACATAGGCTGATAAACACACCCTGCGCTCAGTCGGGTAAAAAAAAATGTAGAGTTCCGTACCTCAAAAGGAAAAGGAACCCTTATAGGATCACTTCGTTGTCCACCCGTCTGTCTGTTAAGACCGTTTTTCTCAGGAACGCGTGGAGGCATCCAATATTTTATTATATATTAACTTCAAATATCAAATGATGTCTGCAATCACTTAGAGCTGCGAAAAAAAACAACTTCTATGTCAACGCAATCAAAAGATACGCCGTTTATACGTATATTTTTACACTTGCAAGGGAATCAAACCCGTACTTCCCGTTGACCGATACAACAGTTTTCCAACGGCAACGTTAAGTTTGTACGGAACACTCGGTGCCCGAGTCCGACTCGCACTTGGCCGGTTTTAACGATTATGTTATTTATTTATCTCTTAACTTTATTGAATTATAATTTTAATATAAAATTATAATTTTAATATAAAATTATAATTAAAAGAAAGCAATACATTAATTTATTACTTGTGTCTACAAGCTAGCCGCTGGATACTCGGTATACCGTACGCGATAAATGCGACAATATTTGTAAAATTTGCAAAAAAAAAAAAAAAAGTTCGTTTCCCTACCTTCTTGTTGTTTCCAAATACAGATTTTGTGTATGGCAAACGTTTTAAACATTCTATATTTAAAAAATAGCCCAAGATGTCCAAAAACGCATTCGTCCACAGGCTAGTTAAAGCGTCCTACCGGATATTGGGTAAGCAATCATCTCCTTAACAGACTAGTCTACTTTCTATTTCGTTTGTTCCTGATCTCATTTATTTCTAATTATCTGTACCCGCAGCTTTGCCCGCGTGCTAATTTCAAGTAACCTATGTGTTATTCCACGACCAAAACTACCTATAAAATACAAAATACCAAATTTCGTTCACTGTCAAATAGTTTTTATCGATTGCTCGGCTTCTACTCATCGGATCGAGATACAAAGCACATCAAATTTTAAGCCAAAACCTAAGCTATTTATCAGTGAAAACCGCATTTCAATCGGTCCTTGAGATTTTACGTGCACGACATCCAGACAAAAAGACAGACAGACACCATTTAAAAATGTACTATTCTTGTTCACTAGCTTATTTTAAGCTACTGAAAACCCCTTTTTTTATTATCTTCAAAGTACAGACTTTTAGTTACGTACTGCTTTATTATAAGTATAGATTGAGATTTCCAAGTGACTGTGTTACCCACTTGAATTAACTTATAAGGGCATGGTGACTGATCATGCAATCTGGCTGAGTTTTATTCGACTGAGTTGGTGGCATATATCGCCAATCGAGACAATACGACAGTCAATAGAACCATCTGTGCTACACCCTGTGGTGCTAGAAATTCTGGTACTTGATCCAGTTTTTTTCGAAATCTACCCTATGTAATCAAATCACTTTTGTAAAGCAGACTAAATATCAAAAATTTGAGCTCAACCCGAGCTCTCTAGGTCCATTGCGGAGATACAGCCAGATAAAGATGTTTTTTTCTTCCAAAAAAATATAAATTATCTGTAGAGTAATTTCCAAGACACGTACTGGCTAAACTAATGATCCTAGGATCATAAAAATCAAGACTTTTGTCTGGAAAAAAGCAGAGAATAGTTTGTAGAAGTAAAATTATTATAAAAATACAAAAAACCCGACTACGAACAAAATTATTGAATATGAACTGACCGCCCGCAAAAATAATAACACTAATAATATTTTATAGTTTTTTTTTGTATGTTTGTAAGAGTGTGTACGTGTGTATTTTTGTTACTTCTTCACGCTTAAACGGTTGAACGGATTTGGATGAAATTTGATATGGGAGTAGCCCTGGATTAACACATCTAGGCTACTTTTGATCCCGGAACGAGTAAAAACGCGGGGCGCAGCAAGTATTTATTTAACATCCAGCCCTTTAGGATGTAGGACGCGCCTAAGAAACGTACAAACAAACATACATACATACATACAACCCAAACACATAACCCTTCGTGCAGTCAAGTAAAATGGAATGAGCTTCAATTTGATTCCTACATGGTGTCTCTAGGCCGCATCATCATCATACTTGTCTACTTCTGGACGTATTTCTCTCCTAATACACGCAACTGAGCGCTCACTGCATCCGCAGTTTCTTCCAGCCGCTTATCGCAGGTCGTCACTCCACCAGGGCCCCAATTCTGTTAACTATTGAACGCAAGTCGATCGCTAGATTTTTTTTTCACATTTTTCTCATTTACCTCAAGTGCTAGAAGCGAAAATTTTGGGATAATAAAAAAAAATTGCAAAATTTTTAAGTGGAAAATAAGAAAATTTCACATAAAAATCAAGCGATCGACTTGCGATATCTCGGTTCAATAGCTAACAGAATCGGGGCCCTGGCCACACCACGAGAGTAACCAGCGCTAAATTGTATGTTTGCAAACAATTGACACTTGTCAACAAAACATTAAAGAAGCGAGGAGCAACGTGATCCAATCAAGCGTTACGTGCTTTCACTCTCCAATTTGCTCGTTCCGTGCTAGGGTTCGTTTAAGAGATTTATGATGTACTTCAAATTTGGAAGATTTCACTATCGAAGGCCATAAAATTAACGGCATTAGAAAACGTGACAACAGCAACTAAAGAAAAGTGAATTATAATTAATACTTATAGTAGATAGACAGATAATATTTTATTGCATTTAAAAATATATTATTACACATAAAACATTTCTTTAACATAAGTAAAATGGGCGGTCTTATCGCTAATAGCGATCTCTTCCAGACAACCTTTGGATGGACAGTAATGGAAGAACAAGGAGTAGACGGAGGCGCATTAAAATAACATTCCATTATCAAAGATACTTTTGTAAAATACAATAAATCAATAAATATTTAAACGATAAACTAATACATACTTATATAGGTTTAAATACATACTTTTTACGTAGCAGTGCTTAGATTGGATAGATAGTGATTCTTTACCATATTTTTAAAACGTTTTCGCTCGTCTGATATCCAGCGGAAGTGCATTGCACAGTTTCACAGCTTTTACAGCCTTTTTTATAGTAATGCAATAAGAACGAAAATGTGAAAATGTGAAATGTCTGTTCAAAGAAGATAATAATAAAAATGGTGTAGGTTAGGTTACTTAAAATAAGCTACTGAACAAGAACATAACATTTTTTTAAATCGTGTCTGTCTGTTTGTATGTCTGTATGTTTGTTCGCGCATCACGTAAAAACTATAGGACCAATTGCGATGCGGTGATGGATAGCTTAGGATTTGACTTAAAAACTAGTGTAATTGGTATCTCAATCCGTTGAGAAGAAGCCGAGCAATCGATAAAAAACTATTTGACAGCTGAAGAAATTTTGATCAAATGTTGGTATAATGGTATTTTAGGTCTTGGAGTAGCCTCTTCCGCGAAGCTGCAGGTACAGCTAGTCTAAACATAAATCTTGATCCACAATTGAATCAGCGATTAGCATAAAGTCCATATTAGTTACACCGATGACTTTGAAAGCAATGTTTGGCAAATTGCTTCTGTACTTTCGTAATGCGATGTTAATCTAGTTGGAATTAAATCCGTAGCCGAGCAGAGTGGACGGTAGAGCACATTGTATTAAAATACTTATGTATTTCGGTTGGAAACTGGTGCACGAACACGGAAAGGTCCGCATGCCAGCACCAGCTGAGCGTAGTCGCCACGCTACGCCTAAACACGTTCTATGCGTGAAACCACACTGGCCTTCAAAACCACAGTTTTAAAATTGAGTTTTTATTAAATTGCTATCTTACTCATCGGATTGAGATACCAAGCACACCAGTTTTTAATTCAGATTCCAAGCTTTCCAACAATGAAAATCGCATCGCAATCGGTCCAGTAGTTTTATTCAAACATAGTACCACACATTTAAAATAGTTTTTTTTTTTTTTTAAATTGGCTCCTACTCATCGGATTGAGATATCAAGTACAATAGTTTTTAAATCAAACCCTAAGCTATCCAATAGTAAAATTGCATCGCAATCGCTCCAGTAGTTTTATTCAAACTTAGAACCACATTTATTTTTTATTATTTTTCTTGGCTCCAACTCATCAGATTGAGATACCAAGTACACCAGTTTTTAAGTAAAAATCCAAACTATCCAACAATGAAAATCGCATCGCAATCGCTCCAGTAGTTTTATTAAAACACACACCACACTTTAAAATAGTTATCTTATTTTATTTTTTTGGCTCCTAGTCATCGGATTGAGATATCAAGTACAACAGTATTTAAATCAAACCCTAAGCTATCAAATAGTGAAAATCGCATCGCAATCGGTCCAGTAGTTTTATTCAAAATTTTGTACCACATTCTTGGCTCCTACTCATCATCTTGGCTCACAAGGAGCCAAGGAAAATAATAAACTGGCGTACTTGGTATACCAAGTACTCTAGTTTTTTTGTGAAAACCTATGCTATTCAACAGTGAAATCAGTCCGGCAGTTTTAGCATGATGCGCGAACAGACGGACATTAAAGTGTGGTATTAAGTTTGAAGGCCAGTGAAATTTCATACTTTCCATTGAAAAAGTACTGTGGCGATCTGTTGCATGTTGAAGTAGTTTTAATTGATTTCCTTCACCGCCTCGTGGACTCGATTCCGCCGCGGTAAATATACACTCAGCAGTCAGCATAGCTATTGCCTGCAACACAGTTTAATTGCGAGACGTTGAATAACACCTGGTATCCGGATTGTTTCAAAATAACAGAATTATAATAGAACTAGCTGTGCCCTCGGCTTTGCCAGCGTGGTCATGTATCTGGGTTATTTATAAGTACTTATGTGTTATTCCAGAACCAAAAGTACCAATATCATCAAACTTCGTTCAGACGTCATTTATTTTTTATCGATTGATAGATTTCTCCGCACCGGATTGAGATACCAAGTACACCAGTTTTTAAGCTAAACCCTAAGCTATCTAACGGTGAAAACCGCATCGCAGTCGGTCCAGTAGTTTTAACGTGATGCGCGATCAAACAGAAAAAAAATAAAGATACTCGTAGACACCTTTTTCTTTATATATTCTTGTTATAAATAATCTGCATTTTTTTTATTATCTTCCATGTACAGTATTTTTTCGTTCTTATTGCTTTATTAGAAGTATAAGTAGATTATGTTTGATAAACTATTTTTTCTTTTTCATTTCATTACATTGTACATACAGACTTATTGTCACTTACTTATAAGTAGATACATGTAATTACGTATATAAAGCGGCGTGTTGAATTGAATTTTCAGTATTATTGACATTTGAATGGCGACAACAGAACAAAGATACAGCTGTGAGAAACGATACGAGTTACACAAGTTTAATTTCAAGTGTTTTGTTGCAACCGTGTTTTATTAAACAATACGATTAGCGCCAACATATATCAATAAAAATAAAAAGTGATAAAATAGCACACTTTCAAGCAATTCACACGTACTAAGCAGATATGCTTTCATTTGAAACTGGTTGGTATGGGCATGGCATAAACAATGCCCTTCATGATAATATCCAATTTGGATGTATAAGCCGATCAGTCTGCGATGGACGCGGCCTGTCACGTTCTCCGAATATATGGGAGTGCACGTTTTGTGCGTCAGATAGCCGCACGTGCAACGATTCCATGTGCCTAATACAGCTATCTAATTAGGGATATAATCTTCATTACAGGTATGTCGAAAGGTCGAAACATGTTGACATATGGGAAAGGTCGGTTTGCATCTGCTATAAAAAACCAGACCAATCGAGTATGCATTGTGTACACGCTAATAAATTAGACGAATTGACTCGTAGGCTGGCGTGCCTTACAAGGCAGCCGTTTAGAACCTCATTCATGGTTCATTGTTTTAGCGTGCGTGGGTGACCGACTGTTGAACCCACCCATACGTTTAGAGCCAGTGACGCAGCTGATTGATTGCAGCGTGCGAAACTAATTGTTCCTAATTAAGCACAATGAAACGGAAATGCATTAGGGTAGGTAGGATACACTTGCAGTAAACGAGGACACAGAAGATTGAATAGTTTTAATGACTCAAAGAAAACCGTTGTTGCATACCGTTAGACAAAGAAGATACAGATTAAATAATAACGTTTCACGTTATAATTATTCAGCATTCAACCGCGTGGATTATGATGATGTTGAAAAGTAGCCTATGTGTTAATCCAGGATATAAGCTATCCTGGTACAAAATTTCATCCAAATCCGTTCGGCCGTTTGAGCGTGAAGGAGTAACAAACATACACACTTCTAAAGACAGATGACGCTAATCGGTTTTTATGCATTTTATGACGTTTTGTATGGACTGTCAGTTCTAATGTATGGAGTTCTGCATCGCGCATACGAAGTTTTCCCTCGATAAGAGTATTCATTTTTTAAACTCTAAGCTCTGATTGGCCTGTTTACGACAGTGGCTACACTTCTCTGATTTATAATATTAGTGTGATATCACATAAAGGTTAAACCAACCGTATTAATAAAATATAACATCAATTAAAAATAACGCTTCTTAATATATTACAATACAACTAGAGAACGCTATGCATAATAATATAGTTATATTATTAGTAATTTATAATCAAAGAGGCTCGTAAGACAATTTTAAAGAGATGCACATAAACATCTAATTGAAAAGATTGTTTCACCAACGTTCATTATCTTTCGCAACGGCACCATAGCAAACGTATCAATTAAGACAAATTATAGGCGGAATGTTTATGTGGCAAGTACGAGCAGTTGCACTAAATTATTGTTTAAATTTACAACTCGACCATGTTTCGAGCGGGTATGCAAATGTAACAAGGATGTGTTTTTCCAAAGCCAGTTATCGAACCGATGGTGCACAAATAATTTCTTTGTCATGTAATTTTACTTGATACTTTTTGATGATACTTTTTCGTAGTAGTTGCGTTTGTCTGCTTTTTTTCTAATTAATTAATCATAATGGTGTATAGGTGTATGAATAAAAATTTGTTTCTTTCATCGGAGGTAAAAATAAATGGTTCAACAATGAGTCAAAAAGTTTTAGATCGGCCTAATTAAACTAGATGGCGTTAGAAACGAGCGCTCGAAGCTGCATCGCGGTGACAAATACTCTCCCAGTCGAGTCGACCGACATACGTTGGGAAACTGAGCTTTGTGGTTTAATGTAAGCCCATAATAAAATAGTACCTTTCTCATAGGCCATTTTAAAACTGGTGCGTAGTGATGTGCAACGTTCGTTCAAACGGTGACAAAGACTATCTTGTTACTATCCTGAGGGGTTGACGAGGACTAGAGTGGAAGAGAGCAACATAATTATGATTATCTACCATCAACCAACCATTTAGGCGACATAAAACGTAGTCTGGCTGGTTGTCTTGTCTACACTAATATTACGACGAGGAAAGATTTGATTTTTTGTTTGTTTGTAATGGTTACACTCAAAAAAACCGGAACCGATTTTAAAAATTCTGTCACTTACATTATCAGCGAGTAACATGGGCAGTTATATTATTTTTCAAAAAATTAGAGATGCCTACGAAAATTGCAATAAAGTAACCAAAGTTTTTTTTTTCAATATTACGATTACTCGCTGTAAGGAACGGAATTACATGTTGCCATGGAAACGAAATAATAACAAGTCTGTCAAGTATGTGAGTAATAATGCAGTTGTCTATGGTCAAAATACACCACGATCGTTACTGCCAAAGATTTTGAATTACGCTTCAGCTTACGCTTTAGTTTTTATTTCTCATGAACATAACTTTAAAAAAAAAACGTACGTACTAATTTAAAAAAAAAAGTTACGTCATGTATTAAAATGCTAAAAGTAAGAAAAATGACACGGTGTGAGCTCTACCCGTGCTAGTTAGTGATATATGTTCAAATGGACAATCTTATTGCACTTGTCCTTTCGAACTTTTTTTTTTTAATTGTAATATATCATTTTATGAGCACACTTTATACGATGACAATTACTTTGTTTGCTAGAACTAAAATGTAGACCGTTCAACGCCCGCTCTAATATGTTAACAATGATATATTAATAGCTAATACAAATGAAATAATTCATTGATAGATTAGTAAGAACAATCGCATAAATTAACAGCTAACTGTGGCACTGGACTATTGAATAGAATGATTCATTACATGTATAAATAAAGTCGATCGAAACATGCATCAGCAAAGTAGCGACGGCGACTATGGTTGCTTAGTACAAGAGATGGGACCAAAACCACACACAGATAAAATTGGCTTTTTGAATCTTTATCAAGCACAGGTCCGAGATCTTGTACCTATGGAGTACTGCAGCTACCTTTGGGACGGTTCTGCCAAGTATCAGCTCGGGGCTTTGGATTCAATTTAGAGTCGTATTAAGAAGCTAATTGTGGATGAAACTCTAGTAAAGGCACAGAATAAATAATAGTACAAGTAAAGGGTAGGCTTCGAAGTCTGGCGCATAGACGTGAGGTCGCAAGCCTGTCGGTATTTTATTAGATTGCACTATGGAGAGTGTGCACAAAATCTGATTCCCGCATTACCTTTCTATCACCATACAACCACCCTTTAATGATAGAAATACGAAGCGTTAAGCTTTTTCATTTATTATAAGAACTGCAAGGCACTCCCTTGCAGTTCTGTTCAAGTCTAGAGTGAAACGGTATCTACTAGGCAAGCGTGCTATACCTTCGGCCACGTCATCTCTTTCCATTAGGTGAGATTGTGGTCAAACGATTGCCTAGTCCGTAATAAAAAAACAAAGTGTATCAAGTGTACCCCTCTTGTAAGGAACTGAAAATGTTGGACCTCGTATGCAGAACAAAAACAATCGAAGCGCTTTCTATTCCATATGCGCTGCTTGGGCAATATTTTGGGCATCATCGAAAGCGAGTCGTACTTAATATGTTTAATTTAGGTAGGCAACATTATAAAGTACTTTGACAAGTAACAAAAAAAAAAACATTTAATTCGCCCTGAACAAAAACTACCTAATAATAAAATAATAGTTTTTCCCAAAAATTGTCTCAAAGTATTTTATAACTAGTGGCGTACAAACTTTTTGCAAACAATCTAGCGGTGCACAGTATCCTACAGGTACCTTATTGTAACACTAACATTAATAACCAAGGTGCTCCATCACTCCACTGGTAGAAACCTAAAAGTGAGAAAATTACTGCATTTTGAGGAGCTATTCTGCTCATCACGCCGAAGATCCTCATCAGATCTTCGCCAATTTTTTATGAGCTAACTTAATGTTACTACCTTTCAAATGAAAAAAGAACCATCGAAATCGGATTTGATATGGCGGAGATATTCAAGTAGCCTACCCTTTTCCCCCCCAATCAAGATCCCGTACAACAAAAAATTTCTAAAAATTTGCTTAACCTGTATACCTGTTTCGTCTAGATCGGTTGAGAAATGCGACCTGTAGAGGAGGACAGACGGAAATCCGGACATACGAAAGAATTTATTTTTGCCGAAGCTGAAACAGAGACGCTTTGCTCGCGCTTATTCGCGCTCGCTCGGTCAATAAGAAAGGGTTGTGAAATGTTTATACATATCAAAAATGTGTTATAAGTATTTGAGTATATAATATTAAATTATTATTTTAATTAACTTGGAGTTTTTGAGTTTTAAGCGAACGAGTTCTCAGTTCGGGGCGAATCACCAGTAATTTAAGTTATTTTTTCTATTTTATATTAACTTGTCCAAGTGCCAAACAAAAATAATGTTATAATGTTGGCTTACTAAAATAAATATTTGAAGTTCGACTCGCTTTCCATGATGCCCAAAATGTTGCCCAAGCAGCGCATATGGGTTAGAAAGCGATGCGATTGTTTTTTTCTGCATACGAGGTCCACATTTTTCAGCTACAAACTACAATTACAATTTAATAAAATAAAAAATTAATGTTAACAAAACCCTTTCTTAATATAACATATTATGAGACATACTTTTTGACCTGAACACAAAATAAATATTAGGAGTTGATAGTTTAACTTTAGACCTATACTCGTATCTCAACAACCCAAATAAATACCCCCCCTCCCCCCCCAACCGCTATTATTATGCCCATGCATGACAGAATGTTCTCATAAACATACGAAGAATTATTTTTTTTCTACGACGTTTTATTTCTAATCAATTCAATCAATCATTTCAAATAATAAACATGAAATAAAACAAATATTAATCTATACCTATAAAACAGTAACGTGACATTCTGACTGACTTACTGACGAACAGCCTAAACCGGTGGACCTAGAGATTTTAAATTTAGACAAATACTCATTGAGTACAATGAGCACCCAAGGGTGCACCAAGAAAGTATTTTTTGAAATTCCATCCCAAAAAGGATAAACAGGAATGGCAAAGTTTGCACGCGGGTATTTAGTAGAAAATATGCATTCGGAAAACATAGACAAACGTAACATTTTACTTTAAGCACAGAATAAATAATAGTACCTACCTCAAGCATTCAGATCCCCACGACACGAGGCCAACGACTCAATAGGTATATTGACCTAGCCAAGTCCAACTTCGCGTTAGCATTTTCCCATATAAGAAACGAGTAGCTCTAGCATTTAAGATTGAAAAAGTCACTACAAACTGGATGATTCAGTTGTATGTTTTTTTTAATGCTGTATTGAACACCAGTTTCCAAAAAAATACAGCTAAAAGGAACAATCTTATAACTAAAATACAACGGGCGGACTTATCGCTAAAAGCGATCTCTTCTAGTCAACCTTTGGAAGGAAAGTAATAATGGAGTGAGAGAGGATGGCGGTGTAAACAATTAAAACAAATATTTATGTAATAACTAATTAAAATATATAAACATATGCATACATGCCATTAAATACAAATACACATACTATAATAACATTAAACAAATATAAATAAAAATAAACACATAGATACCTATAAAACTCAAGGCGATCCTAGTTGATATAATGCCAGACTTAAGAGTATTTTAACTACACTAAGGTACTGGTATAATAGTATTTAAATGTTAACAAAGTATATCTGAAGAACATAACAACGTCCATGAACATTTACTACGTCTTTCCGTAGTGTATCAATGCCAATATAGGCGACCAGCTGGAGCTTTCGGGTGTCGAACTCACTTCGGACCTGAATTTCGGGTCTTAAATTGAGTCCAAGGTAGCTGCAAACAAACTTGGTATTTCATCTAAGGTCAGGCGGTACTTCACACCGGGACAGCTTTTGAATCTTTATCAAGCACAGGTCCCATCTTGTATGGAGTACTGCAGCCACCTTTGAGACGGTTCAGCCAAGTATAAGCTCGAGGCTTTGGATTCAATTGAGACCGTGCTTTCAGGCTCACTTGGGATGACACTCTGGTAAAGGGTAAGCCTCAAAGTCTGGCGCAACGACGTGTGGTCGCCTGCTGTTGTCCTGTCTGTATTCTACAGATTGCACATGGAGAATGCACACAAGAACTGCACAATCTAATTCCCGCATCAACGTACGTCCAGACGATCGGCAAAACCTTTTACGGTAGAAATACCACAAAGAACGAAGCGTTACGCTTCTTAATTTATTATAATAACTGCAAAGGAGTGGATGCTCTGCCGTCGTCAGTCTTTTCGGTAAATTATAAACAGCTGTGTTAAAGTCTAGATTGAATAGGTATCAAATAGGCAAGCGTGCTAAGCTTTCGACCACATCATCACATCACAGATTAGAACGATTGCTTAGTCCGTAAAAAAATATGTAAAACACAACAGCCATCAAACCCATTTACAATAAAGAAAGTGAAGAATAGATGAAGGTAACGAAGCAAATACGCAACTAATGTTACTCAACATTCAGATTGTGATCGTTCACAACACAAGGCGGTATTTACGTTAAATAAACTCGTCCACCAAACATACAACTAAAATGGACACCACTAAGATAAATGCAATTGAAGTAATTGATGTCAGAGAATTCTGTGGAAGAGTGCCTCTGACAACTGGCGTCAATCGGTATGTGAGAATCAATTAGGAATACTCAAAGATGTGTTAATGTTTTAAGCATCTGACTTAGTTGCTTAAACGATGAGAAGGCTATTGATTCTGATGCACGCTCAAACATGTGATTTACTTTGTAGAGAAATAGGGTTGAGTACGATGTCGTTGTTGTTGTCTGTCTTATTTTGATAAATTGTTCTCGACGAATTGAAAACATCAAAACAAAGCATGACATTCAAGAGCAGTTCTTTACATTCGTGTTATTGTTTTATAATCTCCAAATTGTTACCCTTTTTACACACTGTCTCATGAGATTCTAAATCGAATTTTTTGCTAGGATTCGGTTGACCTTTTTAGCCTTGGAGAAGCGTTATACAAGGGTGGATTGAAAAGTAGTCGACCTAACCAAAAAAATAAACACACATCAAGTTCAATGCACTTTTGCCACCTCCCCTTCCAAGCATTTAGACCGTTGAAAAAAAATGATTCTTCCTTAGAGTCAATTTGTGCGTCTACTGCTGCTTTGACCTCGTCGTTTGTCGAAAATCTTTGACCTCGCAAATGATTTTTTAGGTTTGAGAACAGAAAAAAGTCTGATGGTGCCAGATCAGGTGAATAAGGCGGATGCGGTAACAGTTCAAAGCCACAGTTGTGGATTTCAGCAATTCACTGCACAGACGTGTGAACACGGGCGTTATCTTGATGAAACAGGACTTTTCTTCTGAGCATCCCTGGACGTTTTTCTTTTATTTCCTCTCGTAAACGACGTAGTAAGGTGCAGTAGTAATCAGAGTTTATAGTCTTACCCCTTTCAAGATAATCAATCATAATCACACCTTTAGAGTCCCAGAATACTGAAGCCATCACCTTATTTGCCGACAAAATCGACTAAGCCTTTTTAGGGGGTGGTGAACCAGGTCTTCTCCACTGTTAATTATTGTTTTGTTTCCGGTGTACAGTAATAAACCCATGTTTCGTCCATAGTAACAAAACGATTCAAAAAATCATCCGCATCGGGTAAAAATAACTCCAAACAGTCGCGTGAAATAGTGAATCGCGTCCTTTTTTGTTCAACTGAAAGCAGTCGTGGAACACACCTCGCAGACACCTTGTGGAAACCCAACTGGTTTTGAGTGTCTCTCTAATTTTTAATCTGCGGTATCCCATTATTAAATCAAGTACTTTTTTAATATTTTCGTCAGTAGTGGACGTCGAAGGCCTTCCAGAGCGGGGTTCATCTTTCACACTCTCTCTACCACGCTTAAATTCTGCTATCCATTTTTTGACGCATGAATGTGACAGAGCAGAATCCTCTAATGTACTGACCATATCATCATGGATGGCTTTTGATGATAGCCCCTTCTTATGGAGGTACTTAATGACGGCACGCTGCTCGATTTACTCCATTCGCGAAAATTATGTCCAATTGCTTTGTTAATAAATTTATAAAATCACAGCTAATTATCGCACACGTTTCGAACTTCACACAATTAAATAGTCTGAACTGAACTAAATAATGTGGATAGATTTGATTTTTAGAATTGAATGGATCTGTGTGAGGCCGAGTACTTTTCAATCTACCCTCGTAGATTTGTCCAAGTCTCCATCAGGCTGGCGTGAAGCAGTCTAAAATTGATTTAACTCCGTATGCTATATGCTATACATTTATTCATGGTATTACTTTGATGACGCCCTAGAAGTCTTCAATAACAATACCAGCATGAGCAGAATCTAAACATTGGTAAGGGATCCCTACTGTTACGGCGTGACGACACGCTTTAAAGCCCCTTAACGGAACTAATGAGGTCGGCCCCTCGTCACAGCGCCCGCCGCTGCCTTTTGCGTCACTTATTTGTGTCACTCCGATCCTGTTGCGTTTGTATTGTTTGATTGAAGAATGCTGGCTGAACGTACGATTTCACTACAGCGACTCGAACTCGTATTAACCAATGACGGACGAATTCATCGGGAATATTTTATCGCTGATGGTGTCAATAAGAAAATGATAAATGTTGTACATTTTTATCTGTGACAACATTTCAGAATCGTTGCAAAATGTGACAAGATCAAAACATGAGCAAATAGGTCAACAATGGAAAAAGTTGCAACACGATGCACAAGCTAACGGCGAAGACAATGTAAACAAGGTATTGTCGAAAAATAAGACAAACAGAAATCTGACAAAAACGCCAACACTTCTGTTACAAAAGATAAACGATATCACTTTCGGCACGTTCAAGTGGGCCGACTAAGTAGAGCGAATGGTAGAATAAGTACTCAAGATATCTAAGTAAAACTTAGATGCCACATGGCCGCGAGCCTATAAACTTGAAGTGTGGGCGCGGACAATATAGTGAATCATCACAGCTGTGAATGAAGCGTACCTATTAGACAGTAGGTCGCTGCTCCCGAAACAAAAATAGACTACCCGTTGTTGCACCGCGTTCACTATTTCATCACTTCAGACGTTTCAGGTAAACGGATGGTGCGCTTATTTCCTTCTCTGGACGAAAATATCTTCTCCCCTGAGCTAATGTTCATTGGGAAACAGATAATGATAATGTTCCCGTTTATGAAGATAGAGGTTATGAAATAATAATTAATTTTACAAATCATAAGGAAGAAGTGGAAGAAAGTAAAGATAAAAGATTGAGCGAAATGAGGAACAACGGAATTAGGTATGAATATTATAAACGTCATAAAGCTAAATTGATATGCCGGATGGCCATTATACTTGATGAAGCATAAAAGCATCAAAACGACGGTCCTCTAATTTACCTTTTTATAGTAATCAAGACCTATAAAAGTCTACGATCTTGGACGTGGAACATTATTTCTCGTGTTAACAAGGAAACTGCCGACGCCATAGAAGGGTAATCTGGGTTGACGTTAACAGATTTCACCATATTTCTTTCGCCAGCTACCAGCACCGTTGAAGTACATAAAATAATGAATCTAGCATGAATTTAATGCAGACAAGATGTTACAGCTTGTCGTCAAACAAGAGGTCATAAATCAAGAAAACTAGGAACACAATCGGATTGTATCGAAGCTTATTGCATATTGCAACATAAGCTTCTAGGAAGTCTCAGATATCTATCATATATCTTAGTGACACTTCAAAGAACGACAATCGATTGTTCTGAGAGTGGGACACTTTCACTGGTGGAGCCCTGGCTGTTTAATTCAAAACCTATGTAATCCAACTCGTTCCAGTCGAAGCCGTGGATTAAAATCGTAATGCACAATATATTTTATTCACATGCACACCACGTCTCGTGAAGTATAGTGAAAGAAGCTTGACTTGAACACATTGTTAAACTCGACACTTTCTATTCATTTATGTAAGTAGACGAGTCTTATTTTATGAGTAATAAAATGATGACAATTTTGTTGGCGATAAGATTAATGATGTGACACGTATCGTAAATGGTTTTATCGCATCTGACCAAGAACTTGGAAATACAGAAATAAGTAAGAATTAACGCTGTATTCTGTTGAATAACCGTAAGCTTTATTGATTGAAATAAACTCGAAGCCTCGTAGAAAGTTATCAACAGGTTCGGATTTCAGAGAAAATAAAATTTATACACGCTAAAAAATTTAGACAGTAATCAGTATAAGTTAAAGTTTCGTGAAATATTAAACTTTTTAGTTGAGTACAAATTAAACATATTTAGTAAGTTCAGCGAGAATTCAAACTCTATCAGAAATAATTTAATTAGTAGATGAAGATGATAAGATAACAATTTAATTAATAGTGAAACAATCAAATATTTCTAACCGAATTTAATTTTAGGACTCAAACAGACACGGAACATAGGTACAGTGTGTATAAAGATGAATAATGTATACATGTTACACAGGATACACGAGTTCACGCAAGTCACGGGAAGAAAGAACTCAAAGACCCGAAAACAGAAGACAGAAAAGAAACAGGAACCAAACCACTGGAACTGGGCCATAAACAAAGACAGCCACTTATATCGGCGTCAATGATTATCCAGCGAGCGTTTCTCTACGCGCTAATTGTAGTGCACGTCGAAATCCGATAAGACGGTATCATGTGGCAATATGTCACTTGAAACGACGACGGGCCGCACCCGCGGTCGAACGGAGCTCTGGTTTCTTGCGGTCGCACTGAGTAATGCATGTATTGGGTGTCTGGAAAAGTCCCCACATGGAAGGGGTGGGGGGAATAGTATAGGACTTCCTGAAAAGTATAGCTACTAATAGTTGTTTTACTCGTATCCTGAATTCGACGGCTGTAGGTTCCCATTACGCTTTGTTTTTATGCGGTAATGCAAGTATTAAGTACTAGCTGTACCCGCGGCATTGCCCGCGTTGTCATTTCTCTGGGTTAAAAGTAATCTACGTGTTATTCCAGGACCAAAAGTGCCTATAAAGTACAATAATACTACATTTCATCAAAATTCTTCCAGCTGTAATTTTTTTGTTTTTAATATTGACTTCTACCTACCTGGTAGAAGTCAATATTTAAGCAGAGCAGTTTATCGGTTTGAGAAACAACTCCACCAGATTTTGAATCAAAAACTAAGTTATTATATTTGTTACTAGCTGCACCCGCGGCTTCGCACGCTTGGTCATTTCTCTAGGTTAAAAGTACTCTATGTACTATTCAAATACCTAAAATCTATAGGTACAATAATAAGCTACTGAACAAGAATAAAACATTTTTAAAATTCATTTCTATCTGTTTGTTCACTGTGGGATAGATTAGTGTTTGACTTAAAACCTGATGTACTTGGTATTTCAATCCGATGTGTAGAAGCCGAGCAATCGATAAAAACTTTTTGACGGCTGAAGGAATTTTGATCAAAAGTTAGTATAAAAAAATATTAAATTTGATTTTACTTGTACAAAAGTAGTAATTGAATAAATCGACGAACATCGTCTGAGCAATCTACTAAATCTTCAATAACAAATATTTTCTTAAGTGAAGGCAATTAAAACTTAAAGAACTCTGGAGTTGGAGAAGTTGTTGCCTGTAATTAAAGAAGAAAGTATACATAAAAAAGAAGTACCTTGAAATAATAGTAAAAGTCCTGAATCAGTTAGTCTAGACAAGACAAAGACAAGTAGAAGAAGCAGAAACTACCGATTCAGCAATTTGTCATTGCAAAATCGGTTTTCATCAAGTAAATTGAGCCAGATTACAACATGGAAGTTAGATTAAACAGTTCACATAATTTTGTAGAAGGCGGAAATGCCGGCGGAAGCGGCGCGACACGGTCCATGGGGCGGGCGCGCGGGCGCGCACTATGAAGTGACGTCACCGTGCCCACTCCCGGACGGAAAACATGCAAAGGTAGATACAGATGAAGGAAAATTCATTTTGGACAGATATAATCGGACAGATAATGACACTGATTGATTTCCTGCAGGATGAGGAGGATGGTAAGTTGGCAAGCCTTCTACTATTTCAAATATTTGAGAGAACCGTAGGTACTGGTTTCTATGTAACACAGTATATGTGTTTTTTTATTTCTCTCTAGCCTTTCGTTCGACCACGATCTCACCTGATCGAAAGCGACGATGTGGTCGATGGTGAAGCACGCTTGCCTAGTAGATACTTATTCACTCTTGACTTAAATACACCTGGGATTATATTAATAATATTACAAAAAAATATAATATTACATCTAAATTATGAAGTTTTAATTCTAAACATAAAATTCTTAAATTTAATTATGTTTACAGTCTAAACAAAACGTTGAAAATGAAATTTGATTTATTTAGAAATCTAAAAATTCTAGTTTTTTTATATTTCAAAACTGGTGCAGTTATCTCGACAATTGGAACGACAAACGATACCTGCATATTATACTCAAGTGAAGTGGTTCTCCTTTATCGAATGACAAATGTATCTTGTGACATTTCAAGGAGATTAGAATTTGATACCATTGAGATATTGAGATCAAGAGAAAAAATATTTTTCCTCGAAGTTTATTACTTTGCAATGCTGTATTCTGTTTTTATTATTTAGAATACTTTATAACGTATATTCTATGCAATTCTTTGTCAGTCAGTTTGTAGTATAATTTTACCTGGAAAGTTACGTTCCGTATTTGTTAAACATTTTGCAATGGCCATTTGAAAAACCTGTAGGCAACCAAAAAGCTGAGATTTGATCTCAGCTTTTTGGCAACGAAGAAATTTGCATTCCTGATGCGTAAAGTTCCTTCTGCGAATTGTCCTGACTGTGGAATCCTGAAGGACATTTATTACATTCTGATGGAGTGTTTGCGGAATGAGGTCTTTCAGAGAAGTTGTTGCTTAAACTTGAAGCAAGTGATTGTAACTTGTAACAGCATTTTAGCGTGTACGTTATCGGCAAAAGCTAAATTGTTGTAAACAGCAGTATATTAAATAGGTATGCAAAACAAGATAACTTTGTTACTTATCCGCGTGTTTAGTTTACTAAGATCCATTGTAACTTACATTTAGTGATTTTAATTTCTGAGTGGCGTTCAGAGTAATCGATAAGCGATAAAACTCGTTAAATAAAGAAAAAAATGAAGCAACTATACTTTAATGGCAATGAAAACCCTATAGTAAAAACTACAAAAGATCAACAAGTGTTTCAATTGTTTGAAGCATATCTGATCAATTTGACAGTAAGAAGTCATAGTGCGGTATAAAAACCACGGAGTTCAATATTTTACAGTTTTTGTATCCGGAACCTGATCCCCGTAACGTCCGCGATGGCCGTGTCATCAGCTATGACAATGACAAGGGCAAAAAATAGTAACAAACGAAAAATCATGGAAAAGTTAACATTGCAACTTTACCTGTAACACAAGGTTACCCACCAGATAGTATACAAAATCAGATTATTTATAACAAAACAGGAAAATCGCGCTCCGAGCTCATTTCATGCAAGCACTATTGCTGAGGCTTAAATGCATGATTCGAATAGTAATCTATAAACGACTAAGAAAACCGTGTTGAAGCGGTTCGCATGCATTCTCGGCAAATCTCAGCAGAAAAAAACTTTAGAAAGTTCATTCATGCATAGGAGAGCAGCACCGGTGTAATATCGAATTCAAATAGTAGCGTTAGGTACCTAAGTACCTAAAAACCAATATCGTTTCTAAAAACGATGTTGTTTGTGTATGTTACTAGAATTGGTTACGTCCCGCGTCTCTCCCCTGCCACTCACGCAATGTCGCGTACAATATTTTAGTGCTCGTTTTTCATTCGATATGTTATATGTATTTAACTGGATCGTACCGTACGTAATATCGTTATAATGGGCATTAGTGTTGCACAATATTAATTGTAACTTTCACGTCTCTTTTCTGGTTAATTTCACATCCGGAACGAAAAGCAGTTATTTGCCATTAGTAATAATAGGCCTGGACTGGTCTAGGCTCGTTGTGTGTAATTTTATAGACGCCATTAATTTCAGTGCAAAACTCGTACATTTTGGCCTAATACACTCGCGAGCAATGAAATCGACACAAGCAATCGTGCTTTTAAAATCTAAAAATGCGTAACAAACTAAAAAAACTATAGTCACTGAATGCTTACCATCTCGCCTTTATAATTAAACTAGCTGTCTGCGGCTTGGCCCGCGTTTTAATTTTTCTGGGATATAAGGATCCTATGTGTTATTCCAGAGCCAAAAGTACCAATATCGTCTAACTTCGTTCAGATGTCAAATGTTTTATATTGATTGCTCAACTTCTACTCGTCGGATGGACCAAGTATACCAATTTTTAAGTCAAACCCTAAGCTATCTAAATGTGAAAACTACATCGCAGTGGTCCAGTAATTTAAACGTAACGGTAGTAACAAACAGAAAAACCAGATAGACATACACTTCTTTTCTCCTGGAATTGCATATAAGAGTATTTTTAAACTAGAGAAATGACCACGCGTGCGAAGCCGCGGGTACACCTATTTATAATTATAAGTATGGATAATTTTAGTGCAAATCAGTTAAGTATTTTCTGATATATGATTAAATGAAATTAGACTAGATTTTGTAAAAGTTTGAAAGCAAGCTATAGGAAAAACCCCTAAAGGCAAATCATTTTTTTATGAAGAACAAATAATAATTATTATTAAAGAATTAGTCATTCGCGGCGCGAAACTTGCCCCAACAAGAAGAGCAATATTTTAATGCGTTTATTCTAACTATTACTATTTTCTTAACTAACTATTTTCTTTAGTAAGTGTCAGATTTAAAATAAAAGCTTCTCTGATTGCGCGCTTAGGAGCTGAGTTAATTTTATTGCTCGCGATTGTATAAATGGACCAAAGAAACAAATCGAACTCGATCGTTTGGCATACAACCCAATCGTTAGTTATCGATGAATCGGATAAAATACGTGGGGATTTGTACAACGTACAGTCCTAAAGACTAACAATAAATATCACTTAAAATGACGGATGGGCTTATGAATCAGAAGACATCGCTCGCTTCCGGTTCCCCTTTTGAATTCGGAATGAGCTATAAGCTATAAAATACTTGGTGAAGACAAAAAATATATCTGAAATATAATTAATTGCGTGGATTGCATTTTTACCACAGTATTGAAACAACGAGGGTTGATGACATGAAACAGTTTTTGACATAATTATGGAGTTCATATTCTTGTGTATTTGTCCGTTGCCAACTTGCCATCTAGTCCTTAACAGATCGACCGATATTTATGCGATTGTTCGACACGTACTTTTCCCGAGATTTTAATAGGACTACTAGTTGTTCTGCCCTTGGCTTCGTAGTTTTCCCGTTTTCCCACGATAACTTTCATTTACTGCGGAAAAAAGTAGGATATGTCCATAGGAATACTGTAGCTTTATATCAGTGAAATATATTTTTAAATCAGATCACTACTACCAGAGATTACCTAAACATACACAGATACTTACAAACAACTTTACGTCAGTATAAGTATTATAATATTAGTGTAAATTGGGACTCATAGTCATATTGATAATTAATGTGTGAATCTGATAATAATCGGCAGAAAACTTAGGAAAATGCAGGGTACTGACACAGAATAAAGAAGTAACAGAATTTGCACTACTTTGATCTTGAAGAAAGCCGCCCATTCAATAGCCTACAAACTTAAGTACGTAACACGTAGGTATTCATACACCGAGCGCGCATGTTAAATTGCACTTAATAGTCGCGTGTTAGAGTTGATATTACTATGTTCCGACTCTCGTCCATAAAATACCTACGCCGCGCGCTCGAGTGATAGAATTGGCTGCATAGAAAAATGAAATACCATACAATATATTTTAACATATATTTTATTAACCCCCGATTAAAGAGACGCGTGTTATAAGTTTAGGGTGTGTATCACTCACTGTGTGTGTGTGTGTGTGTGTGAGAGAGAGTATGTATGTGTATGTCTGGCTGTGGCATCGTAGCTCCCAAATAAATGGATATGCGGTTTTTTTATGTTTGAAAGCTGAGGTAAACGAGATGATTCTTAGTTATAATGAGGGGGGAGGGGCGGAATGGAGGTGAGAATTGTAGCTCCCAAACGAATGGACCGATTTTGATGGCGGTTTTTTACGGTTGAAAACTGATTTGATCGAGATGGTTCTTAGCTAATTGAGGGGGGGGGGGGGGGGGTTTGTTGTGCAACCGTCTCCACTTTAATGTTATGTCTTATGTACTTTTTGCCTTTCCAAAACGTCTGTTATTAAATTTAACAAATACTTTTAGCAAATAGTGTGTCGGGAAACACGTGTGACACAGTGAGTGATACACAAACACGAGCATGGTATAGCAAAATTAATGTAAGTAGTTGTAGCAAATTCTATCCCGGTTTCTATATCATTAAATTTTCTTTACCAGAAAAAAGATAACTTGGAGTCTTTTCATCCCTCCACACAACAATTACTATTATTATAGTTACGTTTCGCCATAATTACTAACGAAAATTTGAACGAGCGACGGTAAGCGTCCGAAATCCGAATACAAGCGCGCGACGGCCGTAACTGATTTGTAGCGCTGGGGCTCAGCGGATTGTAGGTTATTTATTAGCGCGTGTTAGTAGGTACAGTGACGGATGCCTGGTACTGATTATAAACCTAAAATACTTAAATTCGGCTACGACCAGAAAGCTAACTACTATCGCACATAAAACTTTACAACTGCAGTACCTAAACCTTCAAGTGCCACCAGAAATTGAATTTTTATTCCGTTCACAGTTAGTTTGGTTTATAAATAATAAAATATGAAGAAAAATCAATCATAAGTGATTTAATCATAAGTGTGCTGTGTGTGATGTATATTGTTGTAGAGGGCCGGGCCACTAACCCATTTATGAGTAGGGCTGTAATTGAATTACGCTAGCTGACGCCGCGGAAGATTCAATCTAGAACGATCGTCACTCTATAGACCATAGATATAGATACTGATGTTAATCATGACGAGAATCTGAAAAATATACTTACTTACTGCCTTTTGAAGTCCGTGAACATGTAAAATATTTGTTTTACATAAATAATTAAATGACAGTGAATTTTATGTATTTGTAATTACTCACGTGCAAGATGATAAACATTACGCAAACAAGGACACGAATGAGCTTACCTGAAAATAAATAAAAACATATATTAGTATTGTTGCACAAGAAGCACCGTAAATGGAACATACAAGAGGAACAAAGCTAAATAAAAAGGATCTAAACATTATTAGCAGCCTTGAGAATGTTGACTATAGAACTGGAGAAGGGGTCATAATCACTAGCTGTAGTGAAGTAACAACAGAACGCCTTGCAACAAATGAAAAGAAATGCACGGAATTAAAACTTGGCAACCGGCCATTAGTCATCGAAATACGAACAAACAACGTAATTACTGGCTTTACGAAATGCTAGACAGCATGCTGCATGTCCCAAAACAAAGGCTTACCAAACCGCATACCATTCAATTACTAGGCATAAAATCGAAATAATTATACGAGTCAGCAAAAACGAGCTTATGAGTATTTAATTATAGCAAAGTTTCATTGTGATTGCAGAAATATGATACAGCTTACATCACGGTTCTATTTTATTAAGAGTAGGTACCTTCTTACATTTTTTATGTAACTGTCATTATTCTACAATGCAGACTCTACATTCTGGTATTATATTTTGATAATATCACATATAATACCACAATGGCATACTTTATTATGACGCAACTGGTCAATATTGTTAAATATTATGTAGTGGTGTAAAGAAAAATAGCCCATCAAACATTTGTGATTAACCTGCTTTCCAATCTCAATAATCTTATGAAATTGATATGGAATGGGCGTAACGAGAGAGCGTAACTCCTGTTTGATGGCTTACGTGATACCATTATCGTTTATGCGAAATTTAATTCTCAGTTACTAAAATACGATGACGAGCATTCGTAGTTGCCAGAATTGACAAGGACACCAACTCTCAATTTTGCTTTAAAGTGATGTGATTGAATACCCAGAACTCACGAATTGTCTGCCAGTCACTAGATAGTGTGCGATATTACACTACCAATAAATATGGTAAAAATGTTACAGCACATCAATAGCAGAATTATTGTAAGGATTGCTGAATGCCATGATTTACGTAAACGGATCAAATGAAATGTGCATATGAACAACAATAGGTACGAGTCGGAATAATAATCTGTTCCATGAACCGCATTGTTAGCCGACCTCATGTAAGTAAATACGCTCGATGTGTGCAGACTGCAGAACAAACAATAATGGTGCAACAAACAACATACAGCAAAGTCTATGCAGGCTTCTTTACATGAAAAATTTGCGATTTTGATTCAGAATAACTGAGATAGTATTCTAGGACCGATAGCGGAAGTTACGTAAGCTGTGACACAGTAGACAAAACTAGGTGAAACAAATATTAGTGTTACTGACAGAGCGAAAGTGTAATCAATATTCAACTAGGTCCAAGTCAATAATGGTACAATTGCTAAGTTATATCAAATTGTAATTTTGATTGTCAATTACGTAATTATTCAGCACAATGTTTGGTACAATGATGAACATATTATTACAACTAAAAGAATTAGCAATCTGGCAAGGTTTATGAGACATTGATGACTGATACAGTTCGAATTGGTGTCCAATAGTCGTCGCAGACCGCCGCCCGTTCTGCATGAGCGATATCCTCGTCTCGTTCAATGGAACGTGACCCGTCCGCGGGTGTCCAATCGAATCTCCCTTCACGACGGTAATCATTTATCCCCACGTACAATACCGTTCGACTACTTAACACGCAACACCTGGGTAACATTACGGACTATTTTTTTTTTACACTTCCACAGAATTATATTTATTTCTTCATTGAGATAGTGAGATTTACAATGTCAGGTGCGCATAAATTCACAGTTTTCGGCGACGTCAGCAAAGTGGTTGACCTTACCCTGTATTTCGTAACCGTTGAGCCTCGCATTCCTTGAAATCAAATATCGTGACTTTATAAGGATCATGCAGCTTTTGCAATAATAGTAAACGATTTGTGAGCAATTCTCTACCAAAGACTAGACTGTAGCCAGTCAACGGTACATAACCGTGCGTAAACGGTTCTGAAAATGCAATTAGGAAGGTACGTCGATGGCATCGACCAGCGTCTAAAGTATTCAGTATGGCAAACGATTGCGAAGCATTTGACACTTTCTATTTATGTTCAAGCTGGCGTCGTGACTGTTGCCGTATTGAGTGACATAATTGTAAGCCCCTCGGGATCCGATTTTCTTCCTACAGAGAAAATACAAAGAAAGATCGAAGTGTTTATATTTACGAATGTTAACGGAAGTACGTGTGATGGTTGCTGATCACGCTTATTGCCTCTCAAGTTTCCGTGGATGGAATTCCATTTGTAGAAATGGTGACTACAATGATTTCATAAATCTTAGGTCGATGTCCGTTCGAGACGAATGCACCGTAGATGGCAAACAACCGCAGCACTTCGCATGCGGTTGGTGGTATTAGCCTGGAACGTAAAAATTGCATATAACGCGACTTTGTCGACATTTCAAGACATAAAGTATCAAACGGCAAGACTACATTTTGAAAATCATACATATCCAAAGACCGTTTCTAACAAAGTCAAGCGTCGATAACGTCGACAACAGGTCCGCTGACCTAGTAAGAGACGAGCGATGAACAAGACGTTAAGTCCGATTATTTAGATGGCAACATTTAATCAAGGTGCCCCTTATCTTGCCGACATCAGCTGCCGAGAGGAAAGAGGTGGCGATATCGAGATAACAGACAGAAAGCGCCGTTGGAACAACACCCAACCGCGTTACGCGCGTTGAGCAAACTCAAAACGTAACGTAGTTTCACACTGTAAATAAGGCCGTTAAGAACTGTCCGATGCTTGTGAAATGTTCTGTAAGCTAAGCACCAACTAACCAAATCAAAAATGCAGCAAAACTGAAGTCATGACGCCTTCAAACAGCATAGACGTATGTACAAAAATGTTGTCTGGTGTGATTCGCTATGAGATCATTTCGATAGTTGCGCGGGCGCTAAGGTCTCGACTCGACAGGACCAAAACGCTATTCGAAATCGACGATTCCAATGTCAGGCGGCACAACTCACAAGGCCACCTCTTACGATAAACGCCTCCGCAGTCATCAGGCTTCGCGAAGCCAACGAATTCGCAACCATTATCTCAGTCATCGCTACATATTTGGTTTCAAACTTTTCACGTGGTCTATTGTTGTTTAATTCGTTTTTAAGCACTGACATTTAAGTCTTCATGGTTTGTGGCCATGTTAATAAGGTTTCGCCTAGGCAGCTCATAAGTATGCGCCGCTATTGAATACTATGAATGGGAGGTTTACCATTTCAATAGAAGAAATACATTTTTTTAAAGTAAAGTAGTTAGGTTCTGAAGTTTAAAATATATGAGTAATTATGGAGGAAGAAGCTTCGCAAATGTAACACTGTATGGTGGACAAAACTATTGCTACTCCTATTTGAATGATTTACTGTAAGCAGACTTTTTTAAAACGTATAAGGAATGGTTTCTTTTGTCCGCTTATATCCATTTATTCAGTTATTATGTTGTAACTGTTGTAAGTACTCGTATGTATATG
Organism: Alsophila aescularia; assembly: GCA_946251855.1. Taxonomy (NCBI): domain Eukaryota; kingdom Metazoa; phylum Arthropoda; class Insecta; order Lepidoptera; family Geometridae; genus Alsophila; species Alsophila aescularia. The sequence goes on along the minus strand of OX276383.1, from coordinate 43,743,081 downwards.
AGTTTAGTTACCTTTGAACAATCGATCACGTTTCGCCAGTTCTTATCGTGATCAAAGCAAAACTCGAGCAGGCTTCCACGTGCCAATTTGATTCTACCGGTAGTACCAGATCAGGAGGTACGGGGTACGGCTATTGCATAAATGTGCATAACAAAGTACCTACATAATAATATGCCTGGATCTTTTCAACTACTAACTAGCTACTTTCTCCTGATCCAAATTACAGGTAATTATTTAAATTCGAATGAGTAACAATTTAGTATTTCACAAGAAGTTGTTATTTTACCATTAGGTAGGTACGTTTTCATAATTTCAAATATAATTTATAGAGATAAAAACTGCCGGTAAGTAATTGACGAACTCGAATCTGATTTGTGTAAAAATATATTTGGTTTAAAGAGAAGTGAAACTCGGCGTGTTCTCGATATTAACGTCATGATGGAAAAGAACCGCATAAGCGTGCAAACAAAACAGTAAAGGTTATTTAAATTGTTAATAGCTTTTAAATCACTACTAACCTCTAATTTTGTAGGCATAATTCGAATTTTTCGTAATTGCAGAATCAATTATACTTTATTACTTTACTCTCATTCTTCCTCCGATGGAATATTTTTCCAATGTTATAAGCCTGTTTTGTATAGCAGCTGACGTTTGGTCCACTATTGATGTACTTAAAACCCGTTCGCCGGATGCAGATGATCTTGTAAAGCACCCAACTGCCACAGGCTGATACGATAACGAAAAAGGAGTCACTGTATACCTATACAGTGTGTCCTGGACACAAAGACTCGGAGACATAAACAGCGTAATAAACACTTAATTTACCGATGAAAAAAAAACTGCACCAGCACTCCCTATTAATGGCAGCTGAATAATTATTATTTCATGGTCTATAATCATTAATATCTATGGAAGTAGAGGCCTTTCAGACATAAACATAGATTCTTTTATGAGTGAAAATAATAGTTTTTGATATAATAATGACATTTATATTAAAAATACTTTTGATAACTTATGATCTGTTCTACCTATGGACACTCCACTTAAAGTTATCAGTATGTTAGTTCAGGAGCTATTGTTGTTTGAACACGACCCATGCGCAAGCGTCACTAACAATGGCAACAGGTAATTCTGTGTGCGCTGATAAAACACTTACTTTAAGCAATGGATATCTTTTTAAAAGGTACAAGTAATAAAAATAAAGTATTTGATAACATTACGTTTGTGTTCGTCACGCTCGTGCAAGGGTAGTGTTCAAACAATAATTATTTAAATAAAAAAGTTTACTTCATATGGATTTCCTAAAATATTACTAAGTAAGGTAATTTAGATTTTATACGTTTAGAACTACACCCGATGTCTATCCATGTTAACGAAAAATAATTATTCAAATTGGTTTAGGCTCATAGAGATATGAAGGAGCATAAATACAAAAACAAATAGATAACTAAAAAAAAGTATTGAAGCAATTTTTATGAAATTTATGTAAGATTTTTATGAAGGTATAAAATATAAAACAAAATAAACTTCTAAATATGTGAAGTTATGAAGCAACACAAACAAAATAACATAGTGAGTTACTAAATATGGATTCATTAATAAAAAAACTACTTAATATAATATTATTTTAATGATACTATACTGAATATCTATCGAACAAAATAAGGTCATCTGAATCGGTACATAAATACCGGAGATATGAGGTAACACATAAACACACACCCCCTCACACACACACACACTAACAGAAATAAAGTCTACAGAAGACTTGAAAACCTCCTCCTTTTGTTAAGGCGATTAAAAAACTCGTAACCTAACACTATGGAAACTTCAAATGCGGTTTCGTTAGGTAGAACAGATCATAAGCTATAATTTAAGCATAATATAATTAAATATTAACAGTTTAGTTTTTGCAATAGAGTAGAAAATCTAAAAATGGTACCTTTTTTAATTCTTTATTTTCAAACTTGAAAAAGTGTATTTTTATCTCTGGAAATAATTAATATCTACTTCCATAGATATTAATATAGAAATAACTTAAATTTCTAACTTATAAAATGATCAAATCGTTTTAAAATATTAATATCGATAAAAAAAAGCATTCAGGACTGAATTGAAATCAATTTTATGAGATACAATGACAGATGGAAAGATATAAAAAGAAGTGCACGATATCTCAACGGGTTTACTGCGATACACTTTTTCGTCTATTCCTATCACATAAAAACACAATGGACTTACTTATAATAATATCAATTCCAATGCTGTTCGGAATTTTATCTTTATCCCGTAAGATAAAAAGTTTGACAAAGATACAATGTAATGTGTATATATCTTGTTTGACTTCAAGATAAATATAATACCTATTTTCGTTTTACATTCAAATGCATGAGTAAGTAACTAAACAAGGATGTTCATCTTGTTCTGATATCACACCAATATGATCTAAACGGCTGAAACGATCTTGATAATATTGGACACGTAAATAGTGTGCATCATGAATCATGATCACTAGGAAGAATAAGACTATTTTGTTTTTCCATTTTCCCCGGAAATTTGACTAAGCGGGCACATGCCTTTTAATAGACTAGGACAGTGAAAGGAATTTAATTAGGATGGATTTTATTCCCATCCCCGCTAAATAAAAGTGAAACGTTGTCTGTTTGTTGTGGAGCTTTCACGCGATAACGGCTGAACGGATTTTGATGAAATTTAGAATAGAGATAGCTTATACCCTGTTATAACACATAGGATACTTTTCATCATCATCAGCCCTCACACGGGATTTAGTGGAAAGCGAAGAAGTAAAGGTGCTCCAATTATGAGATAAGTACATAACTAAAATATCTGAATACCTACACTTGTGTGATCTTTAGCAGATAATGATTTATTGTATAAAATATAGCATAACATAATAATAAGCAGAAGAACAATTATTATTATTCATCGTAGCTAAATGTAACAGATGCGGGTGATGAAAATTTAGAGAATGCAATAGGTAATGTAGACGAATTTATAAACACCCGTATTTTAAATGAGGCAATTTTTGATATAACGATGCCTTTGCAAAATGAAACGGATGTGCGAAAAAATAGGCAGGTGTTTCAGTTTTACTGCATAGCTGAGACGACAGATCACGGATAAGGTGTACGCAAAAAATGTAGTCTGTAGGTAGAAGGAGTTTTTGTGCAGGCATCGGTAATGGAGAGGCTATCAAACTAGTTTCGTAAGTGAATAGCTTAGACTAGCTGTGCCCGCGGCTTTGCCCTCGTGGTTATTTCTCTGGGGAAAAGTACCTACACTTTTTGTTTACTGCTTTGGCTTATTCCGTACAGCATACCAAAGTTTGGTTCAGCCGTCAAATAGTTTACTACCGATTGCTCGGCTTCTACTCTTCGGATTGAGATACAAAGTACACCAGATTTGAAGTCAAAACCTAAGCTATCCTACGATGAAAACCTCATCGCAATCAGTCTAGTAGTTTTTACGAGACAGACACCATTTAAAAATAGGTAGATATATTCTTGATTTTAAGTCCCCTAGACCATTTTACAGGCCTCACGGAGTGGTTGCCGAGAGCAAATAAAAGAGTTGGCAGACCACCTGCCAGGTGGGTCAGTGACATCGAGGTGGTCGAAGGGAAAACCTGGATGGCACAGTCCAGAGGCGAATGGCGCCAGGGAGAGGAGGCTTAAACCCAGCAGTGCGTGGGAACAAGCTGACCATGATGATTGTACATTTGGTACTACTGCTTTAATAGAAGTAGTATAGATAACAGAAGTGAATACTATACACCTGTCGGTCGCTAAATTAATTGGCACAAAACTAGTATGTATAATGCAGCTTGTTGGAAGCAGGGTTAACAGTAGCTACTTTCTAGAATGAGTCATTTGCATTGGAAACCACCAATGGTCACGGTTCGGGTTGTTGGCTTTCAAGTTTGATATTGTTTGCGAAACCAGTACAGTCGAAGTAGGTACCTACCTAGCTATCTTTAGTATGTGAATAACGACGAACCAGCCCTGCAAGCATGGATCTTATCGAACAATATACTTACCGAATTTCAATGTCAAATTTGACGAATGTTACCGAATCGATAAAATTTTACTGAAGCTAGAAGATCCATGCTACCGAATTTCGATAAAATCGATAAATAAATCGATATTTACCGACCGATAAGATCCACGCTCGCAGGGCTGGGTAGGTACGTGTTTACGTTTTTCGGTATATGAAAATAAACCTATTTATCAATTTTAAGTTGATTGCTTCTTCTTTATCGTATTTTGCCAAGATAAGACACGATGTATATTTAAACCCCGCAATTTCAACTGGATAAGTCAATTTGTATGTGTTCAATACTTGCATGCAATTTTAACTCCAGTGCACTAACTAAAAGAATTCAATTCCTTAATAGTATAATCCCTTCACAATTTACCTTGGAAACTTGTTCATAAATTGTCTTAATATTATGCACGAACGAGCGGGGTATGTTGGTGTTTGACAGTATATTAATCAAAGTGACTTTATTTACAACGATCATTGACATAAGCTGACCTCTGATTCTGAATCTACAGAAATTAAAGCTTCCCAGACTAGCTATGAGATGAAGAACGGTAGGTAGGATTATTAGTTTAATATGAAGAACCTGTGGTGCAATAGCTGGTGCTTGTGCCGCCGTCTTGCCGGTGTTCGCTCCTGCTAGTCACAACAGCGCGGGCCCGCATGACGAACTCTTAGAACTACTGTAACTGCACAATCCTCCATCAGTCACTGGTGCTTCGTATATTGCCAACTGCATGCAACTTCACTGGAGGTACTTGTAACACACGGGAATCACTGGACCGCATCCAACACACGCACTCGCCGATAAAACGTTACCGCTTGTTTATTTCTATTTATCGTCAAACCATATTACTGCACTGATTCGACTGCACGCCAGCACCACGATAAATCGCATGTTTTGGAAACAATAGTATAATTTCACTCGTATGTGTTTCGTATAAACTTTGCGACTTGTTCTCTGACAATTTATATTATTTCACTTGTAGCACCAATAAATAACAAGCGATTGACGTTATTATTATGGTTTCGATCACGTCGTATTATTTCGTTACGTTCGATATCGTTTATGGCTTTCACGTGAAAACAACGTAACAGTCCGTGTCACTTCAACGCTTTTACCATACTGGACGGGAGGCAGCTGTGAAACTTGTGAAAGAGAGAAAGAGCTATGGCATGACGTGTCGGAGCTGTAAGATCGTAAAAGGCATGAGTCAGATTTGCCGATTTGAACTGTAGCCTTCACAGATAAAGCCTATCTTGGCGGTATCGCTGTGCACAGCTGAGTCGATTTCCACGGCGATTGCGTGTGGAAATTCGAGACAGAGCGAGTAGTGCCAGCATTGAGTGCGAAAGAGAAGGGCGCTGATACCGAAGGCTGGCGAGCCAGACCGAGCGGGGCCGAGCGCCAAGGCCGGCTAACGTCACGTTTCGCGAGGACTAGACGTGCCTCCTAGCACACCTATAGTAGCCTAGGTAAATATGTGTGTCCTATTGTAGTTTGTTGCACCGAGCTTACTTGTAGTTGATTTATTCTGGGAACCTACACTCATTACGTAGTCGTAGATACGACCTGGTGCATTCAAAACTTCTTCAATCAATAGGTATCACCTACTTAATTTATTCATCAAAAGAAGTATAGACATGGTACATTTTAATTACCTGTACATCTAAACTTATAATAAAACAATCGTTCAGGCTCACATTGTCTAGTGTCCTAGAAAGTCTAGTATGCTAAAAAGTCCAGTGTTCTATTACGTCCAGTCCTACAATGTCCAGTGTCTCAGAATGACTAGTGTCCGAACATGTCCAGCGTACCATAACGTCTAGTGTCTTAAATGCTCTAGTTTTCTTGCCAAACGAGGGGTTTATACGCTTTATGTGAGGGAAATGGAAATGGGATAAGAGCTAGAAGTGGGAAATAAAAAGATACTAAAGAGAGCAGGAAAAAAAAAGGCCAAGTGCGAGTCGGACTCAAGCACTGAGGGTTCCATACAAACTTAACTTTGCCGATGGAAAACTTGTCCTCATACATCGACATAGGTTGTGGTCAGTTTACGAAAAGCAAATTAAAAAAAAAAGATTTAGCTACAAATTAACGATTTTAAGATTTTTCCCTTTACTTGCAAGTAAAGTGGTATAAGACATTGCTTTTAACCAAATGTCATGATTCTATGTCAACGGGAAGTACCCTATTGGTTTTTTAGACAGCCAGACAAACGGACGGACAACGAAGTGAGCCTATAAGGGTTCCTTTTTTACTTTTGCGGTACGGAACCCTAAAAATGAGATGGAATACTACTTTTATCAAAAAAGGTTCTGTTGGCGTTAGTCGGTAACCGTCTAAAAGTCGTTCGTTCGCGCATCTACATAGATTTAGAGACTTGACAAAAAGGTAGAAATAAGGACTAGAGATTTTAAGACTGGACATTTTGGTAATTGGACCTTTTGAGACACTTGACATTTTGGTAACTGGACCTTTTGATACTGGACCTTTTGATACTGGACGTTTTAGGTCACTGGACATTGTGGGACTGGACGTAATTGGACACTGGACTTTTTAGCATACTAGACATTTTAGGACACTAGACAATGTGAGCCTGAGCGAAAACAATTAACGAAAAAGTACAAAGATGATAATAAAAATAATGTCTAGGGTACTTAAAATGAGCTACGGAACAAGAATAGACATTTTTTTAAATCCTGTTTGTCTGTATGTTTGTTCGCGCATCACATAAAAACTACTGGACTGAATGAGATATGATTTTCTTTGTTGGATAGCTTAGGGTTTGACTTAAAAACCGGGATAAATAAGTTTTCCAATTTGTTCAGAATCATTAGTCATTTGTCTATAGAATAAGAAATATTTCAATAACGCAAGGTATTCACATACACAATGGATATTGATAATGTCTAGATAAGCAATATGGCTGATTATTAGTTTGAAAAGATAATAATAGTAAACAATCTACAAAACAATGAAACGAAGGATGAATTTATAATTCTGACATCACAGATAAAATTGATAATGCAAACATTAACAATACATAACAGTTTTTTTTTTTAATATGCTACGCGTCATTTTTGGATACAATCAATATAGTCTATAGCTAAAATGAATGGGTTTTTACGTCCCGGATTCACGTGACGCACATGAATTGAAAAAATAAGAAAAAAACAAATAAAATTTCAAAAAAGCTTCTTTTTAGTAGCCATGTAATGTTACGACACGGTACCATAGGTGTATAAGGAAATTATAAATCGCCGTTTTGTAAGGTCCGCCATATTGGATTAAAAATGGCGGCATTTAAGTAATCGAGCATTGTCACGAGAACCAAACGTGTGTGCCGAATTTCAGCCGATAGCTGTAGTGGAAGTGGGTGAAATATTGATTGCCAAATTTCAGGACATACATACAAGTTAAATAAAAGCTTTTAATAAAGCCACAGAGATATAATTATTTTTTTCCTCTTAGTTGTAAAGTCAATGAAGTGCAAAATGCGAAAATTATGTAAATCACGTAGGTAGCTTGAAAGTAGTGATGCACATGTGACTTTGTTTCGTTGCACACACACGCTTAAATCTACTCGAACATTCGTTATTTTCTCCTCTAGTATCCGTTATCATTGAAGCGTGAGATTGTGAGATACGAGAATACTTAAATTATGTATCACAAAGAAATATTGAAGACAATAAGAAAAAACAATTTTTAGTTTCATAGCAACCCTATCTTTTTGACACGACTGTACAAAAAAGGAGTGTAACATTTTCAGGGTTCGTGTATGTATGTTTCTTAATTCCACCATAACTTTTAAATGAACAGAATTAGATGTATGGGGTATCGTTAGAATCCTTACATCATACCGTTTTTTTTTTCTTATTAGATTCAAAAAATCTTAGAATTTTTCAATGTGTTTCAAATTGAAGGCACTGATGAGCACAATCCAACAAAATATAATTTATTGCCATAAACACTTTTTAGTTAGTTTTTGGCAAACCAGTCGTTTTTAAACGGGTTTATTTAGCTTGCCCTGTTTGTTTTCTCTTACTTTGATGATTTATTTATTTATCCTTTAGTGTTGCCTGACAAAAAAGTAAACATCCTATAAAGTTCCTTAAGTTTTAATCCCCTCGAAGCCTTAGTTTGAACTTTTAACGACGTGACGTCTGCCCACGTGATTCCCAATGACTAAATAAGTGGCCCGAGCAGATTTCTCAATTCGCATTGATTGGATTGTCTGACGCCACGCAAAGTGACGTCACTAGGTACCTGCAGTACAGAAATAACATTTGTCAATTTCAAAACACTGCTGGAAGCTACATAAACCTTACATAAACAAACGGTTGTGTGGCGGTCGTTCACCGCTCCAGGAGTTCTAGGACGGATCCTGTAAAGACCTAATCTAGGAATGAGATTTCACATTCTGAAAAGCACTTAAGTAAATCTGCTAAATACATGAATCAAGACAGTATGCAAACAGTGCAAACGCAAAACTTAACCCAAGAAAGGGTAATATGTTACAAAAACTTTGTCAAGTTAAAAATAACCTGTCAGAACAGCCGCCAAATGGTCGCAATTTTATCAAGGGCTGTGTTCACTTACACGCTCGAATCATCCGTGCGATTATCGCTCGATCATCCGGAGTTAGTGAACGACTTTGGACGTCCACATACAACTGACAACTGTCAAGTGTCAGTTTCATACTATTCCTCCCCTCCACTATTTTTCGGATGACCCAGGCGAACGCCCGACGACGCCGTGAACGATTTCGAGTGTACGCGCGGGTGATCCGTGCGTCCTCGAACGTCTAAGTGAACGGGCCCTTAAAATAGAAAAGGGAAAATAAATGACTGGATTATACGCAGAATGTCAAACACGCAGAAAGTCAAACACGCAGAAAGTCAAACACGCAGAACGTCAAACACGCAGAAAGTCAACCACGCAGAAAGTCAAACACGCAGAAAGTCAAACACGCAGAAAGTCAAACACGCAGAAGGTCAAACACGCAGAAAGACAAACACGCAGAAAGTCAACCACGTAGAAAGTCAAACACGCAGAAAGTCAAATACGCAGAAAGTCAATCCACACCAATATATAACATTTTAGGCAAATAATGGTGTCGAATCTGAGTGCACCAATTAAAACTAAATTTGACAGCTCTAAAATTGTTGCTGTCCCTTTCAAATCTTTTGGAAACGAAAGGGACAGCAATAATTTTAGAGCTGTCAAATTTAGTTTTAATTGGTGCACTCAGATTCGACACCATTATCTCTACTCACAATATATATACTTACTTATAATAAAGCAGTAACAAAGTCTGTATAATGAAGATAATAAAAATAACCTAGGTACTTAAAATAAGCTAATTAACAAGAGTCATTTTTCTAACCATGTCTGTCTGTGAAAACTTCTAGACCAATTGAGACGCGGTGTGATCTCTGTATGTCTGTTAGTTTGTCCGACTGTTTGTATGTTTGTTCGTGCAACACGTCAAAACTACTAGACCGATAGCGATGCGGTTTTCACTGTTGGATAGCTTAGGGTTTGACTTAAAAACTGGGGCACTTGGTATCTTAATGCGATAATTAGAACCCGAGCAATCGATAAAAACTATCGGACAGCTGAACAACTACTTTATATAGATATTTTTGTTCCTGGAATAACACAAGGGATACTTTTAACCCAGAGAAATGCCCACGCGTGCAAAGCCGCGGGCGCAGCTAGTCATTTAATAATATTGCTTGATTTCGTTTTCTGTTGATCCCACTGCGGCATGTTTCCCAACACCAAGTGCTCATCAACGTCAAGCAAGACCGAGAGAAATTTCAAGAAAGGGTGTGTGTATGACACTAGAGTCGAGTTGGATATCAACATAATATCGGCGCCGCATCGGAGCGTAACTACTTTCTTTTTACGTCCCAGAGGCAGAGGTGAGGCGACTCGTCCAGTTTGTTAACATAATGTTAATGTCATTGAATGCCATCCAACCGGTTCAAACGTTTGATATTTCAAACCGTCAACCGTATTTACTCTTCTGAAACCTGCAAATTACAATCTATACTTATAATCCACTAGCTGATGCCCGCGGCTTCGCTTCGCGGTTTGAACATTTGATCAAAACTCCTTCATCCGTTAAAAATATTTTAAGCGATTGCTCGGCTTCTACTCATCGGATTGAGATATAAAGTACCCCAGTTTTTAAGTCAAAATATAAGCTATCCAACAGTGAACCGCATCGCAATCGGTCCAGTAGTTTTACGTGATGCACGAACAAACATACAGACAGACAAACACGAAAAAGTCTGTACTAAGAAGATAATTAAAAAAGAAATGGTCTAGGGTACTTAAAATAAGCTTAAGCTTAAAATTCGTGTCTGTCTGTTTGTCTGTATGTTTGTTCGCGCATCACGTGGAAACTACTGGACCGATTGCGGTGCGGTTTTCTCTGTTGGATAGCTCAGGGTTTGACTTAAAAAGTGGTGTACTTGGTATCTCAATCCGATGAGTAGAAGCCGAGCAAACAATAAGTCTTTTTGACGGCTGAAGGAATTTTGATCAAATGTTGGTATATTGGTATTTTAGGTCTTGGAGTAGTTTTACCCTAGAGAAATGACCAAGCGAACGAAACCGCGGGTACAGCTAGTGCTTTTATAATTATTCATGTACGCGATGTAACATTTACAAACAAGTTCATTAACCGACGTCATGTGAAACAAAAAGCTCAACACTCTCATATTATTATGCTACGAATGCTGCAGTAAACTAGATGCGAATATTAATTAACATAATTCCCTTCGAATTGTATTTCATATGAAATCGCGAGAAACCTATCTATCTATACTTATAATAAAGGTAAGTACCAAAAAGTGTACAATCATTATAATTTAAAAAAAATGCACTGGGTTACTTAAAATAAGCTACTGAACAAGAATATAACGTTTTTAAAAATCGTGACTGTCTGTCTGTTTGTCTGATCGCGTATCACGTAAAAACTTTTATCATTGTTCGATAGCTTCGGTTTTGACTTTTAAACTGGTGTACTGGGTATATCATTAAGATGTGTAAAAGCCGAGCAATCGATAAAAAAACTATTTGGTGTCAGAACGAAGTTTCATGGTATATTGGTACTTTTGGTAATGGAAAATAACACATAGGATCCGTAGATCCCAGAAAAAAGACCACGCGGGCACAGATAGTTCGAAAAAATTCTATTAATTTCTTCACAAACGTAAATACGAAGATATTATAAAGGTTTATAATATCGTTGGTATAATATGCAAGAGCTTGCCGATTGTAAAAAAACAAAGCGGTTTTGTTTTGTTTTTATAATCACACATTATCATTATCTGTGTATCATCACAGCCTTAGCACAGTCGACATAGAAAGGAAGGCTGCACGACTGCGTGCACGTTCACGGAGCATAATTTAGTAAAACTGATTTTAAAGCCAACCGAACGGGTGCACATAATATAAGATCGGCCTCGAAGCAATTGAAATTCAATCAAACAGCACCGCGTCGCGCCTGCTACGACGCGCTTCCAAGTGTTCACCGATGGGACGGCACCGACAATTACCACAGCAATAGGAGCATTGAATGGAATCGTTGATGTCGAACACAATTGACAAGCAGCCAGTGACCCGATGGTTGGTAACGCCGGCACGATGCACGACGACATTATTTGTAATGCAAATCTGTAAACATCCTATCGTCACGAGCGACGCGACTACGCATTGCTGTCACATAAGGTTGTTACAATGACTTTAATCATCTATACTTATAATAAAGCAGTAACAAAATGTCTGTACAAAGAAGATAATTTAAAATAAATGGTCTAGGGGACAATAAGCTACTGAGTGCGGTTTTCACTGCTGGATAGCTTAAACTGGTGTACTTGATATTTCAATCCGATGAGTAGAAGCCGAGTGATAGTTAAAAACCTATTTGATGATGAACGAAATTTAGTTTGTTGTGCTTTATAAGTACTTTCGGTACTTAATAACATATTATAGGATACTACTTTCTCAGAAAATGACAAAATGTTATGAGCCTTCTCTAGTTCTTGTAATTTGACGTCACAATATTAATAACCATGCTGCCGCATGAATCATTCCATCGGAGTACACACAGTCAGAAACTCACTCAGGCAGTCAGGCTGGAGTTGTATGAGGAAGTGAATTATGTGAGGCCACGCACGTCTGCTTAATGTAAGAACTTACGTCTAATTTACAGCCACGACCGAAGTTCCTGTCGCCGATTCACGAAATATAAGTATTATTTTATCTACATTTAGTGAGAATTTACAATTTAAACGGTCCTCAGAATCGCTTCTTTGATGCACGACTTTGTTTGTTAATGACGAAAAGGACGAGCGCCTCTTTGGATGTGCACAGGAAACGAGCTAATAAAATACTCAAAAGCTTTTAACCTCGCGGTTAGCAAACCGATGTTTATCTATTGAAACTACCTTTATTTACAGCCATAACTCAAAACCCAACTTGTTGCCGGGCGCACGTTTGAAGCAATGCAGTTAAATCTTTAATTACAATTTCTAAACCATCAACAATAGCAACGGCATCGTAGGAAGTAACTACACGATACTAAAGCAAATTCTTAAGAAAAAAGAACGACTAGGCTCAATTAAGATCCATTACATTTCACCATCATCGATGGATGGTGTCGGCATAACACATTATTTGTGAAGTCTTGCTAGTTACAGACGCAACGACTCGAGGTGATGACGGATTGAGGCGAATGTAGGAGTGGTGACTATTAATCAACATTATCCCCATTTCATTTCATGATATAGAAGAAGGTAACAATTATTCCGTCAAGGCAATAGGTTACGTCATAGATCATATTGTAGGTATAATTTGTATGATGTGATCTGATGAATAAAATGGGAGCATCTGCCGAGTTTGAAGTGGCGCATCTTTTGTTGTCCGTTCATTTACGTAATACAAGTGTTTCACAAAGTAATAGAATGTGTGAAATATATGTAAATAATGAATTATTTACCAACGTGTACTTATGGCTTCTTGTTTAAAAATGTGTGCACGTCCGTGCGTCACCGCTATGTGAAAATAGTGATACAAATGCAAATTCAATTGAAAACTTGCAAAACAGAACGGGGAAGCACCACAATAGCAATTTGAATAACAGGTTTGAAGTTGAATGCAGTTTTAGTTCATTTGGCTTTGAAAAGGTCGGAGTTTGATTAAACTATTTTTTTAGCTACGCTAAGGGTATTTTCTAAATATATTGACGACCGGTTGGTCGTGTAGCTAGTGACTCTGATTGCGAAGTCTACGGTCGCGGGTTCTAGTCCCTCTAGGTCAAACATTTTTGTGGTGAGCAGAAATGTTTATTTCCGAGTCATGGATGTATATATTCGTATTTATGCATGTTTATCCGTTGCCTCGTACCCATAGTACAGGGTATCCTGGTTTGGGGCTAGGTAATTGGTGTGAATTGTCCCGTTTTTTACCAGACTTCGCAACGCAAAGGCCCGGTAATATGTTTATCAGCCTATGTATGTCCGTTCCTTTGTGGCACTATATAGACCAAACGCGTGGACCGATTTCGATGATACTTACGTCAATCAATTTGTCTTAATCTTGCGAGTGCTACTAAAGACATTAACCAAAATTCAATATGGTGACTGCCATATAGAGAAAATAAAAAAAACGATGAACTATGTCAAGTGGGGTATCATTGAATAGGTATTTGAAAATCATATTTAGGTTCCTCTTATTACTGACCATTTAGGATCTATAACGACTTACAGTTGGTTAGCACTAATTCTTATAAACATAAACTAACAAGTTTAAAAGAAAAATAAATTATTATAATAACAAATGTAAATCATCAAGGTAAGAGAAAAAAAACACGACTGCAATGCCAAAAACCAAACATTTCAAAAATTATAGCCTATCTTACTCGGGATGATGTAAGGATTCTAACGATACCCCATACATCAAAATCTGTTCAGGCGTTTAAAAATTATGGTAGAATCAAAAAGTCACATAAATACATACATGAACCCTAAAAACATTACACACGTTTTTTTGGCAGTCGTGTAAAAATCCCGGCTGCGAATAAAACTAAAAAAAAAAGTAAACAAGCTTTAGATTTTTGATTTTGAAATATAAGATGCAGTCGGAGGCATGAAGAGTTAGCTAGCCAGGTTCTAACTGATCCCTACAAAGGAGAAATGAAATGCATGAGGCCTCCGACTGCATCTTATATTTCAAAATCAAAAATCTAAAGATTGTTTATTTCTTTTAAGTTTTGTTCGCAGGCGAGTTTTTTGTTTTAATATTAATGTATTTATATTTAATTTATAATACAAAACAAATATTATTCTTTATGAAGTCTGTAACATAAGTTTTTCGTACTCGATACCCAAATTATTATAAAAAGCACAATACTTTAAAAAAACAGTTAAAACTTTTACCCTAGCTTATTCCCGTTTAATCGTAGAAGAAAGTTAGGATGTAAACAGAAAGTATCGCCTGGATTTCTCAAGCTTTCTAATATAGTAGGACAGTTCATTTTAACAGTATTATTTGTCGCGTAAACGCTTAATTTTATAACGTTATAACATTCACTGCTTTTATTATTTACGACAAATCTTCATAAACTAGTAATGTATATTTTTATCTTTATAGAAGCAACACCTTTCGCTTCACATGTTCCGTATTTATGCGACATTTATGTTTATTAACATTTAAAAATACAGCAATAACTTCATTTTATCATAGCTTGGCATTAATTAACTTTTGGTGCTTCCGGTTCTCTAGTAAATTGTATCGATCTTTCAATACCGAGCATTTGCACAGTAGCTGTTATGCTCCAATTTCTGGTAATTGCATTTGCACTTGTTATGCAAAACGAAACAAGAAGCCAACATCGTCTATCATTATTGCCAATTGGAAACGTGAATATTTCTTGAGTATCAGCAGCTGAAGGAATTACATACTCGCCTCGCCTATATGCATTCCTGCAACGCACTTACTTTTCTTTATTGCTTGTAACACGTTTTATATTGGAACAGTTGGAACACGTGTTAAGCAAAGCCATGAAGATCTTGATCATATCGTGATACATTCGCACGTTATTGGCATATCCAATCTCTACAGCAATTCTTGTCTATTCAATTCAGTTCTACCTGAGAGCGATTTTTCAAAATGTGGCAATTATTAGCAACGAGGTTAGTGACGTGTATGCAAAGCAAAGTTTATGCAAATCACCTGCGCGGAAAATCTAAGGCTTCTGTCACGCGCTCATGCGTAATGACTGCGTAGTCCATGATGCAACATGATAAATTAATTATCAACCTACGTACGACTCCTTGCCTTCCTCAAGCCCACACTCATTTGGAGTCAATGCAATAGTGTGATTGAGCTAGCAATTTATCCATCATAACGTTGCCAATTCTACAATACACATACAAATCAATACTGACGAAGACAGCATTGGCTTGGTTATCAGATGGCATTGTAAATTATGGCGCATCGCTTCGGTGCCTGCCGCCACCGTCACCGCCTACGAATATTACAATATTTTCGTGTAGGCAAATATTCCGAAACACGCTTTATAGATTACACTGTCACCCATAAACGCTAAAAAACAAACACCGTATTGGAAATAAACTGTTAACAGCTTTTAAGACGTTACCTCAGATGAAAGGGGGTTTTAAGAGACTAATCTAAATTTTAATCTAACGCCCATTTGACCGTAGCACCAAGAACGTATGAGTCATCTCTATCATCAAGTTGGCTCTATACAAACCAATTCTTCGCTTTGGGGTCAAACAACTTTACAGAGCATGGTAATTACTTCCTTATAACGCTGGTAGTACAGGTACCGCGGCTGTTCACTTTTTATATTATGGTGCACGTGCGAATCAGTCTAGGGGCCTCGCACCGAGGGCGGTGCCCGCGGCGAACCGTGAAGGAATTATTGTGCCCTTCTACGCAATAAATAACCGATGTACTGCACTTTATCAAGCCCGAAAATAAAGATCATTAATTCACTTTACTGTCCACCCCATTTTAGATATCACCAGAAAGAGCCGTCAGAACAAAATTTCACTTTCATTCTGTCCATAGTTGGCGTAAGATGGGCGTTACCAGCGCCCGGCGGCTTTCAGCGGTCTGCCGATTGTATACTTTCCCTGTTTTTATGGGAATCTCACGGGTCTACCAATGCGATAATAATGCCGTGAAAGCTACGATGTTACACTGTTATTTTCGAATAAACATAAATAAGACCCATGACAAATTGCTCTTTTGCAACATAAACGTAAATGGGGCTTTAATTTTGTCCAATGAAATTGAATGGCTTTTATAAAACAATTTACCTGCCTACACAACATAGACCATAGATGGCTGGAATCACCCTCTTTGTATGTTTCAGATCCAAGTACACACACCTAAGCTTCGACCTTAGCTCGTGGAGTGGGTGTTTATTAGCATTGACATACATTATGTGCAATTGCAGTCACATTCTAAACATTTTGGCTTCGTGAATAATTATAATGAGCACCCGATATTGCAAAAATTACAAAAATTGGCAAAAGCAGGTTTACAGAGCATTGTGACATTTGTGCTTAGTTTTAAATCGTTTACAAAACCAGTGACAGCATTTAATTGAAGTATTTTTTTCCGTCTCTCACATTCTACTAAGTACTCTGTATTCATAGAACTCTTAAACTAGTGGCTCTGTGAGACGTAAACCTCGCAAGTCTGACTTTGCATAACTTAAAACTAAATAAAGGTTCACCGAGCACAATAAAACAAAAAAAAACTCGATGACACTAAAAAACCTGCTCACAAAAATACACGAGAATCGGTTGAAAAATGCGACGTGTAGAGGACATACGGACAGCCGGCCAAGCTGAAACGCTTGAGAGCAAAAATGTTTTCGTATTTTTTCGCTTCACGCTCGCTCGGTCAAATATGTAACTAAAGAAGTATTGAAATGAATAACAAAAACAAAAATATGTACAAGTATTTCTAGTTGGTTCTTTATTAATCAGCAGACCGTGCGATTTCAAAGTATAATGAGAAGGCATCACGGTCATCAGTCAGTCAAGTGATTTCAACGTGTCAGTTTAGAAATAACACTGCACTTCACAAAATAATGTTAAAAAACACGGATTCCACACCACCAAATCGAAAGTGAAGCACCAAAGATATGCCGATCAGCCGCCACACTGCAGCACATCTTTCAAGTTCTCACAAAAATCAATAACAATGCAGTATTTTGTGATGAAATTGTATATCAACCACAAAACACATACGCAGCCGCCATTTGGTATGCTTGGTTAGTTTGGAGGTGTGGACACCGTCTTTTTTAAACCTTCTTCACTTCATTAATCTTAGACCAATAACGGAGGTGTATTAACAGATCACGTCGGGTCAAGTTCCCGTAGATCAAGGTTAAATCTTGTAACATACCTGAATGTAGCACTTTTAAAACTAAGTTTACCTTGTCATGTACAAAATGTTACATAACAAATGTTACTCTAAACCGCAATAAAGAATTTGAATGTGACATTAAGCACACTTCTACAAATTGTTCTTGGCGTTACATAAATGGGAACAAGAGTAACATAACAATCATCTTTAAACACGTGCCCGCGGTGAATTGCGAACATAGAAACGTATAGAAAACACGCATGGAATATGAAACAATTTCGTTGACGATGACTAATATGTATATGATCTAATAATTTTTAAAATTAGGATAGAACCCGCATACATCCATGCCTGTGCGCGGCACATGCCTCTAACCAATTCGGCTGCCGTGACCGCTGCATCATAATCCAAATTTGTCCCTTAGTTTTCTCAACCCGTCTTACGGGGACGGTAACGCCATACAATGGTAGTATGATTTTGATGATGCTAGAACTAATGACGATAAAGCCACTAATATTCAAATGAAGATAACAAGCAAGACCTCTCTCATACATAACAATGTAAATGAAAACGCACTAATTTGTCCATTGTACACAGAGACTGACTGCAAAGAGAAATTTGACAATGCGCTTGAAGAAAGTTTTTTTGGACTCATCACAACGTGATTAAAACGTGTTTTGGCTGATGCATTTAGCGAGACGAATGAAACCAGACGCGAGATGGTAGGCTAAGTGTTAACCGACATTTAATATTTACCGTTTAACGATTGCCCAAGATAAAGAAACATTAGCAGAATCATTAAAATTGTATAGAACAATATTTTAAACAAAAACACCACAATGTAGACATTTGAATAAATTTATTTGAGCATGCCATCTAGGCGTGAACTTAATTGGGAGACCAAGAGAACTTCATACTCCAGAAATCAGATGTTCAAGTACTGCTTGGAAATTTTCCTTTCCTAAATTTAACGTAAAACATTCAATAATATTTGAAAAAGTTATTCTATGTAGAAATAATAAGTTATAGCTTCGACGTTCGCAAATATGATGGCACATACATATAACATGTAAATCAGAATGGTTAATAATATCAGTGGCGAGACGAAGAAAGTGACATGGTGACCTGCATACATTCGCGATGGAAGAAGCGAGAGTCAATTGGATGACGTACTGGACCAGACTGAACGGCCTTAGGCCGAGTTTTGGCAACACTTCTACGACTCAGTGATGTACAATTAAATAGAGACTGAATATTTTGAAGTGGATTTAAATGAAATTTCATAATTTTAACACTAGAAATAAAGAAAAGACAATCTAATTTTGGATCACCTCAATTTTAAATGCTTTTATTTAACTTGCAGTGTTTGTATATTTGCTTAGGTCAAATCTTGACACATTAGATTAGCACCAGATAAAGGAACTCTTCAACGGTAAACAGCACAGTCACTAAATGTTGTTACGCATTTAATTGTGATAGCCAGTTCTAAGTTTCACCAAGACATGGCTACTGCATAAAACCTTTTTTAATTTTATTAATTAACTTATTAAGAATGGAATAAAAAAAAAAGTGCCTAGATGACGAATTCAGAAAATTAAAAGAGAATTTATACGCTTTGTATCTGACGGCATTGTAATATTACCAAAGCATAGGTTTAAAACCATTCGTAGATAGCTTATTACATACAACAAAATACTTCGTGCAATAATAATACATAGCCTGAATGCCCCAAGCTCTATGAATAATAATATCACATGATAAAGCAGTTATAAAATTCTAGTTTTTTTTTTTTTTTTTTTTTTTTATATTACTGACTAGGCAATCGTTTGACCACGATCTCACCTGATTGAAAGCGATGATGTGGACGAAGGTGTAGCACGCTTGCCTAGTAGATACCTATTCACTCTTGACTTGAACACACCGGGGTTATAATTTACCGAAAACACTGACGAGGGCAGGGCATTCCACTCCTTTGCAGTTCTTATAATAAATGAAGAAGCGTAACGCTTCGTTCTTGTGCGAGGTATTTCAACCATGAAAGGGTGGCGCTTTGCTGATCGTCTAGTCGTACGGTGATGGAAAAGTGATGGGGGAATCAGGTTGTGCAGTTCTTGTGCACACTCTCCATAGTGCAATCTGTATTTTATCTGTATTTTAATTCAATTGGACAAAAGAGATGTGTGAAAAGTCTCACGATTTATTTATATCATAGCCACGATATGGACGTGTTAATATACTCGTACAATCAAACCCCTATCGTTTAGGACAAACTAGCTAGACTATTATGACGGCGGCGCGGCGGGTTTGTGCTCTTCCTTACAAATTTGTTGAGATTTCAATTACTGTTATTGTTCATGAGACTTGCATTGAGTATTTGGCTTGTAAACGTGCAATACTTTATTACTTTGAAGTTAGTTCGTGTTAGGCATCACATTAAAGCAACTAAACATTTTAATTCAAATACCTATACTAATTACAACGCTATAAGACCCCGACTTATTTACCAATTAAGAAATATGTGTTACTGCTAAATTCACTTTACATATTGGGAAGTCATTTTGTGAACATTTAGCTATAAACTTTTCGCAACAACTGTTGACCTGCCAACATGTCCCTAATGGCATAAATACGACACAGAAATTTAGTGGAGCTTCTGGAAATTGGCATTTAATTAATTTAATTAACGATGAACAGTCACGAACCCATACTAGTTATTTAGTGGCATCGAAGTTTTTATTAGAGGCTATTAAAATGGGAGGAGTTTTTATTACATTGGACGATGTACTACTTTTTAATTGACTTCCAAAAGCAGGAGGTTCATAATTTTATTTAAGTGATGTTAAACGTCTAAAAAACTTACGAGTAAGAAGACAGGATATATTCCGAACGGGTTTCGAACTATTTTTACCCAAATACGGCGAAGCAAAAAGGAGGGTTATGATTTTGGCCGGTATGTATGCTTTATTGTTGTTATGTGGCTATATGGACTTTTAGAGGTAAACTACAAAAAAAAGTATATGACAGATATTTTTGAGATGTGAATGTGCTACCTAACAAAACAATACATTCTAACATTAGTAAGCGATCATAAGCTTTAGGGCACAATTTTTGAGATGTGAATGTGCTACCTAACAAAACAATACATTCTAATATTAGTAAGCGATCATAAGCTTTAGGGCATAATTTTTGAGATGTGAATGTGCTACCTAACAAAACAATACATTCTAACATTAGTAAGCGACCATAAGCTTTAGGGCACAATTTTTGAGATGTGAATGTGCTACCTAACAAAACAATACATTCTAACATTAGTAAGCGATCATAAGCTTTAGGGCACAATTTTTGAGATGTGAATGTGCTACCTAACAAAACAATACATTCTAACATTAGTAAGCGATCATAAGCTTTAGGGCACAATTTTTGAGATGTGAATGTGCTACCTAACAAAACAATACATTCTAACATTAGTAAGCGATCATAAGCTTTAGGCACAATTTTTGAGATGTGAATGTGCTACCTAACAAAACAATACATTCTAACATTAGTAAGCGATCATAAGCTTTAGGGCACAATTTTTGAGATGTGAAGGTGCTACCTAAAAAAACAATACATTCTAACATTAGTAAGCGATCATAAGCTTTAGGGCACAATTTTTGAGATGTGAATGTGCTACCTAACAAAACAATACATTCTAACATTAGTAAGCGATCATAAGCTTTAGGGCACAATTTTTGAGATGTTAATGTGCTACCTAACAAAACAATACATTCTAACATTAGTAAGCGATCATAAGCTTTAGGGCACAATTTTTGAGATGTGAATGTGCTACCTAACAAAACAATACATTCTAACATTAGTAAGCGATCATAAGCTTTAGGGCACAATTTTTGAGATGTGAATGTGCTACCTAACAAAACAATACATTCTAACATTAGTAAGCGATCATAAGCTTTAGGGCACAATTTTTGAGATGTGAATGTGCTACCTAACAAAACAATACATTCTAACATTAGTAAGCGATTATAAGCTTTAGGGCACAATTTTTGAGATGTGAATGTGCTACGTAACAAAACAATACATTCTAACATTAGTAAGCGATCATAAGCTTTAGGGCACAATTTTTGAGATGTTAATGTGCTACCTAACAAAACAATACATTCTAAGATTAGTAAGCGATCATAAGCTTTAGGGCACAATTTTTGAGATGTTAATGTGCTACCTAACAAAACAATACATTCTAACATTAGTAAGCGATCATAAGCTTTAGGGCACAATTTTTGATGTGAATGTGCTACCTAACAAAACAATACATTCTAACATTAGTAAGCGATCATAAGCTTTAGGGCACAATTTTTGAGATGTTAATGTGCTACCTAACAAAACAATACATTCTAACATTAGTAAGCGATCATAAGCTTTAGGGCACAATTTTTGAGATGTTAATGTGCTACCTAACAAAACAATACATTCTAACATTAGTAAGCGATCATAAGCTTTAGGGCACAATTTTTGAGATGTGAATGTGCTACCTAACAAAACAATACATTCTAACATTAGTAAGCGATCATAAGCTTTAGGGCACAATTTTTGAGATGTGAATGTGCTACCTAACAAAACAATACATTCTAACATTAGTAAGCGATCATAAGCTGTAGGGCACAATTTTTGAGATGTGAATGTGCTACCTAACAAAACAATACATTCTAACATTAGTAAGCGATCATAAGCTTTAGGGCACAATTTTTGAGATGTTAATGTGCTACCTTACAAAACAATACATTCTAACATTAGTAAGCGATCATAAGCTTTAGGCACAATTTTTGAGATGTGAATGTGCTACCTAACAAAACAATACATTCTAACATTAGTAAGCGATCATAAGCTTTAGGGCACAATTTTTGAGATGTGAATGTGCTACCTAACAAAACAATACATTCTAACATTAGTAAGCGATCATAAGCTTTAGGGCACAATTTTTGAGATGTGAATGTGCTACCTAACAAAACAATACATTCTAACATTAGTAAGCGATCATAAGCTTTAGGGCACAATTTTTGAGATGTGAATGTGCTACCTAACAAAACAATACATTCTAACATTAGTAAGCGATCATAAGCTTTAGGGCACAATTTTTGAGATGTGAATGTGCTACGTAACAAAACAATACATTCTAACATTAGTAAGCGATCATAAGCTTTAGGGCACAATTTTTGAGATGTTAATGTGCTACCTAACAAAACAATACATTCTAACATTAGTAAGCGATCATAAGCTTTAGGGCACAATTTTTGAGATGTTAATGTGCTACCTAACAAAACAATACATTCTAACATTAGTAAGCGATCATAAGCTTTAGGGCACAATTTTTGAGATGTGAATGTGCTACCTAAAAAAACAATACATTCTAACATTAGTAAGCGATCATAAGCTTTAGGGCACAATTTTTGAGATGTGAATGTGCTACCTAACAAAACAATACATTCTAACATTAGTAAGCGATCATAAGCTTTAGGGCACAATTTTTGAGATGTGAATGTGCTACCTAACCAAACAATACATTCTAACATTAGTAAGCGATCATAAGCTTTAGGGCACAATTTTTGAGATGTTAATGTGCTACCTAACAAAACAATACATTCTAACATTAGTAAGCGATCATAAGCTTTAGGGCACAATTTTTGAGATGTTAATGTGCTACCTAACAAAACCAATACATTCTAACATTAGTAAGCGATCATAAGCTTTAGGGCACAATTTTTGAGATGTGAATGTGCTACCTAACAAAACAATACATTCTAACATTAGTAAGCGATCATAAGCTTTAGGGCACAATTTTTGAGATGTGAATGTGCTACCTAACAAAACAATACATTCTAACATTAGTAAGCGATCATAAGCTTTAGGGCACAATTTTTGAGATGTGAATGTGCTACCTAACAAAACAATACATTCTAACATTAGTAAGCGATCATAAGCTTTAGGGCACAATTTTTGAGATGTTAATGTGCTACCTAACAAAACAATACATTCTAACATTAGTAAGCGATCATAAGCTTTAGGGCACAATTTTTGAGATGTTAATGTGCTACCTAACAAAACCAATACATTCTAACATTAGTAAGCGATCATAAGCTTTAGGGCACAATTTTTGAGATGTGAATGTGCTACCTAACAAAACAATACATTCTAACATTAGTAAGCGATCATAAGCTTTAGGGCACAATTTTTGAGATGTTAATGTGCTACCTTACAAAACAATACATTCTAACATTAGTAAGCGATCATAAGCTTTAGGGCACAATTTCAGATGAGAATATTTTCTTGTTTCTTATTTTTTAGACTTAGTTTTTATGAAATCTGTTTTTTGTATTTGTTTCGTCTGGGAGCTTTGTGCCGGCAAGCTACGACAAACGCTACGACCGACAGTTCAGTATCATTATTGGAACTCATTTGGGTGATTATTTTGTTTTCACTAAAATCTGCGGGACGCCTGAAACGATTTGGATGATTCTATTTTTAGACCACGAAGACCATAAGTGTGTTGCCATATAAAATTTAGGTTAGTTTTTTTTAGGAAATCCATTATGGTATCATAAGCTTTAGGGCACAACAAATACATTAATTAACATTGTGTTTAAAAATCAATAATTAAAAAAAAAACAATAATTATTAAAATTAATTCTATTCATACGAATAGGATTCATATTTTGTTGATAAGCATATAGGTATATAAAGTTTATATAGATGAAACTGATCATATGGCGCTGTCATGACTATTATGAATAACGCAACATTCGAATTATATCTGTGCCTCAGGCTTTGCCCGCGTCGTAATTTCTTTGGATTACAAGTAACTTAAGTTGCCTACGTATAATATTACATTTCATCTAAATTATTTCAGCCGTCAAATAATATTTTATCAATTGCTCGGCTTCTACACATCTGATTGAGATACCAAGTACACCAGTTTTTAAGTAAAAACCTAAGCTATCTAACAGTGAAAACCACATCGCAATCGATCCGGTAGTTTTTGAGTGATGCGAGAACAGACAAAAAACAAAATTTTAAAAATAAAGTTGTTCTGCAACTTATTTTAAGTCCCCTAGACCAATTAATTTCATTTTATTGTCTTATTTGCACAGACTTTTGTTTACTTAGTGATTTATTATATCTATTAGATAAATAGATTTGGTTGAACGGAACGGCAAATATGTAACCCAACCACATCTGCGCCTAATTCGGCTCATTGTAAAATCGCCTATTGAAAATCACGCCGTCAATTTACAAAACGTTTAACATGACATAATACATAACCGCTACAGATGCCTGCGTAACACATAACACACTTGTCAAATGCGCCTGTAATTTTCTACACCATATGACGAAAAGCAATTTAACAACGATCTACTTTCGCAATAGGAACTGACAATGTTCAATTGTGTAAATGCGGTAATGATACCACTGGAGCAATTCCGAGCCTCACAAATAGATAGAGGCTATATGATCGCGTAATAAAACAATCAAAGTCAGCAGGTGAGATTGTACGTGAGGCTCTTACAATGGCAATACTGGTAGCATTTGATCTTATGCCGAAGGTCGACACTGCAAATGGCGTAATGTAAACTTTTGTGTTGTTGTCTGAAATCTAACTTCTTTTGGCAGTTCATTTACTAAAATTTAACCAAGAAGGCTTAAATAAAAGATTGATTTTACACCGCCAAGCATACGAGTGAATCATAGCAAATAGCAGTATATGTGCCTGAATGGATAATTTGTGGTATATTCATCACAAAAGACTGCATTGTTTTTTGATTTCCGTGACAACTTGATAGAATTAACACGACTAACAAGGTCGAGATATTACTGCATTGTGGCTAGGGATGGAAATTCTCGAAACTTTCCATACTTCCGGAAACTTTGGAAACATTCCCATGAAACTTTCCAAAGTTCCCAGTTTTCGTAGGACTTTTAAAATGATATAAAAATATCAGAAGATAAAGAAAAACTACTTTCGTATACAGAATGGATTTTTTTAACCACACCCTGATGGAAAGTACTCTAAATACTGGAGATGACAAATTTTACTCAAACTAAACATTCCTTTTTTTTTTTTAAAGAAACAAATCTGCTTTCAAAGATTTTCGAAAACTAGCTTGCCACACTCGGGAATCGAACCGGCTAAAACCGAAAAAATAACATCCTGTACTCTTATGGCATCAATCGATAGGGTCAATCATAAGAGTCAAATCTCTCTAACAAACATTATAAATAAAATAAAAGGAAATCCATAAAATCTTAACTTATTTTAATTGAACGAAAAAAGGGGTAAACTAACTAATTAATAGTTGCTCGAAATGAGCTCCATTTTGTTGGATCCACAAGTTTGTTTTTTAATAAAGAGAAGAGAAATTATCTAATAAATAGTTTATTTACAAACACGTGCAAATTGAAATCTAAATAGGTCTTCGTCATTTTAATAAATAAATGACGTCAAAGATAATTGTTAATAAGGAACTAACATAAGTAATTGATTGATGCCATAAAAGTACAGAATGTATTTTTTTTCGATTTTAGCAGGTTCGATTACCGAGTGTGGCAAGCGAGTTTACATAAATCTTTGAATGCAGATTGGTTTCTTTTTTAAAAATAAAGGTATTTACATAGAGTACTTTTCTTCCGGGTGTGGTAAAAAGTTGCAGCCTGTATAAAAGATAAGTACAATGAGAGGTTCATAACCAAAAACATATGTGATTTTTCTAAAATAGGTATGGTTTCATCATGAATCAAGTATCGTAGAAAGCTTTCTTATTACTTTGGATTATCAGTAAGAAAATAAACGAAAAAACAATAATGTTTGATTGGGTGTTATAGATAAGTTTAAAATCTACTAAATCTACCCTAAATCTACCCTACAAATCAATATTCCACCTTATTAAACGCAATAAAGTACAGTCAATATTAATTTCCCATTACTTCCTCAATATTCCCAATGTATCTGGGAACTTTTCGTGGAAGTATTGGAAGCTTTGGAAATGTTCCCGGGAATTTTCATCTCTATTGTGGCCGCCGATCAGCATAGCATGGTGTTTTTTCTTTTTTTTTCTTTTTTTTTAGAAAGGATATGTGCTGTTGGTCTATAACTGACCTCTACAGCGTCACCGGACGGTGGGGCGGGCGGAAAAGCGCTCCGCCGCAATGCGCCAAAGCAGAAGGCGCACGCCAAAGCATGGTGTGTGTGGCGTATAAGCGGATCGGTATATATTGGGTGCTTTACTTTAGATTTGGTAGACTCCGTCTTTTTTTAAACCTTGTCGCGAATTAGAAATCCGCAGAAAAACTAAAGTTACTGCTGCTGATTCAGCTGACAGAATAAGCAATATGAAGTGGTAATGGGCAGGCCTATAGCTCGACAACCGGCAGGGAAGAAAGATTATTAGGATTAGATTTGACGACCGATTGGCCGAATGATTAGTGACCCTGACTTTGAAGTCAACCAACAGTCGCTGGTTCGAATCCCGCTAGGTGCAATAATTTGTGTGATGAGCAGAAATGTTTGTTTCCGATTCATGGATGTAATATTCGTATCTATTTATGTTTATTCGTTGTCTTGTAGCTACCCCTAGTAAAGGGTATCCTAGTTTGGGGCTATGTAATTGGCGTGAACTGTCCCGTTTTTCTCATATTTTTTATCTGCGATCTCGGTCTCCTGGGCGAATGGGTGTAGTTTAAAGTTACAGGGGCCGTTCTTCAGTCTGTAGGTAGAACGGCCCCCTACGACTAGGAGGTGGACCGAAGACGCCACCGTCGCGGGGCGCCGCTGGAACTTTTTACCGTGTTGTAAAATATTCCATAATCATTTTAAAGTTTCCGTACGTCCTAATGAAAGAGAAACCTTCATAGGATAACTCGTGTGTGTCTGTCCTTCTGTGATCTACTGGACCGATTAAGTTGAAATTTGGTGCTCATGAATTTCTTTGACCCAAACACAGACATGTAACGTAAATAAAACAATTCTGAATATGGGTGTCACTTTTGGGGGAATAACAGAAAATATTTAAAATTTGTTTTGCATACTAAACTGTGTACATATCAAATGTTTAAATATTTAGTCCACCGTTTATCTCCAAAACTAACGAGTCTAAAGTAAAAAAAAACACAATATATATAGTTTTACAGGAGGAGATTAATAATGTTTCTTAATTACTTACAAATTCTACTTTTACTTTACTATAGAGTTGCAATGCAACATTGCACTGTAGTACCTACTTACATAACGGCTGTAAGCCGCCATATTCTTGACACTTCATAAATCCTAAAGCACTCTCGTGATTAAGACGAATCCAATGATACCTCATTTATCGAAACCCATCAAGACGTTTAGGCTGTAGGACGCGCCTAACAAACGTACGCAGTCGGGTAAAAAATATGAAATATTTTTCAACATAACAATGTTATTTCCTGGACATAACATTTTGATCACATAATATATCAAGTTATCTTATTTTATCAAGTTTACCCTATTACGAAAGCTTAAAATAAATATAATAGATGCAATTTGTTTACTTTCCATTGCGTATGTCTGTGTGAAGTGGCACTATAGTGTAAAGGTATTGTCACACCAGCCTTATTTGATGACTTTGCATTTATGATATGCATTTTTAGGGTCCCGTACCTCAAAAGGAAAAAAGGAGCCTTTATAGGATTACTTCGTTGTCCGTCTGTCTATCTATCATGAACCTTTTTCTCAGGGAGGTATCAAGTTGAAATTAATATCAAATACTCAGGGCGCTTATTCACTATGCCGCATGAAATTCCTTGCCGAAAACGTGTGACGTCAGTACGGCAATTGTCGTACGATTCCACGCAGATATCTTAACGCGGCGCGTAACGTGTCTTATTGGCAATAGAGAATAATGGCCCAGGTCTACAATCTGTGAGATTAGAGCTGTGAAATAAACAAACTCCTAAGTTAACGCAGTCAAAAGATACGGCCGTTAATGACGCATATTTTGACACTTACAAGGGAATCAAAACCTATATTTGTAACGTACTTTCCGTTGACCGAGAATAATTTAATTTGGCAAGAAGCAATATCACAAGTCAAGAGAAAAATCCGAGAACCGTTTTTTTTGCATTTTGTAATCTGACGGTGATCTATGCCGATGTATGGGAACAACAGTTTTTCAAGGGCAAAGTTTAGTTTGTACGGAACCTTCGTTGCACGAGCCGCCTCGCACTTGGGCATTTTTTAAATCTTTGATTACAATTTTTAATCAGTTCACGTTTAATTCCTATCTCACGCACGTGGCATGGCTCGTGCCCAGAATGTTTTAGGATCAGAGTCCCAGATTAGATTAATGTAATGTTTGTATGTATAAGATAAATTAACTAATAACTTACTACATTGTAGTGAATGCCGCCCCAGATCTCGCCCGGTTTTCTTATACCATATCCCAGTATGGTTTTCATGGTGCGTGCGCTTTAGCTAATAAAAAAAATCGCGGCTTAGAATTCATAGTAGGTAGGTAAAGCTAGTAATCTGCCTAAACTTATATTGGGGCCGCCCCAAAGCAAAGATAGCAGACGAAGCCATGGGCTCAGATAATTATAGACGAGGAAGTGGGACATTATTCCCAAGTTGTCATTCCTATCCAAAGAGCATGTTAACCTTAACCTTAACCTTATGGGCATAACCGTATGGGGGTAAGGCCGTAGATTTAGCCAGTTTGTAACGTACAGTAACATCTATGTTACCGAAACGTGAAAGTAAAAGAGACTATCAAGATTGTTAACCATTTATACTATTTATGAGTGAAATAAACTTATTAGGGTATTTTTTTTAAATTCATTTTACATGCAAACGCAAAACGATAATCAACAAAAGTGATATAAGTCTATCATTGATATAATTTAAGTTATGCATTAACTTTTACAACACTTCAAAGTTACTATGTAACTATAACGTTACCAGTAACATAGAAGTCACATAAAAGTAACGTCGAAGCGTAATTATTGAGGTTTTAAAAAGGAATAATTTATAAATGCGAGCTGAATTTTAATCAAAGACACATTGCCATGCTATTAGCCACCGAAGTATAGAATTATGTAAGATGTGTGTAATAAAAACTGTCATTTACGAAAGCCGCTGACGAAACACACGCGCACACCTTTGACAAACCCCACAGACAACAAAACGGCGGTTTCCTTCATTTTTTATATTACTTTGCCAGGATCCTGAGTGTTGCCAGTGTCATTATAAAATACTACCCTAAAGTGTATTGAATATTTAGATGCCCAATTTTAATATTATTTTTAATTTTAAGTAACATAAAATAGATAAGATTTTAAATTGTGATAAATCATTCAAAAAAGTATATTTAAAGACATGGATGGGTATGTAACACATCCTGGGTATGTAACTAAATTAAGAAAAAAATAATTAGAAAAAATAAGTTTTATAGTGCCAAATGTTTGACTGAACTTGTACTTTTAAAATTTACGACTTACATGTATTATTTTTAATGCTTTCTAGGAGTTTAAGAATTCTTTAACCTAATTAGAAACCTTTCATTACGGTTTACGAAGTGCTTTGTTTCTCATACGCAGTCAAATTATAGGCCTTTTTTATACATAATGTCATATGTGATACTAGCTGTACCCGCGGCTTCGCACGCGTGGTCGTTTCTTGAGGTTAAAAGTACCATAATGTGCTATTCCAGGGCCAATTTACCAACATTAGATCAAAATTTATTTTGCCGTCAAAAATACTTTAATCAATTGCTTAGCTTCTAACTCACCAGATTAAGATACCAATTACACCAGTTTTTAAATCAAACCCTAAGCTATCTAACAATGAAAACCGCTTTGCAATCGGTCCAATAGTTTTTACGTGATGCGTGAACAAACAAACATACAGACAAACAGACACAGAGACACGATTAAAAAAAAACGTGTTCAATACCCTTTTTAAGCAACCAAGAGCATTTTTTTATTTATCTTTTTACAGCCTTTTTCGTACCTATTGCTTTATTATAAGTATAGATATATGACTGTGTTAATTTGCATCAAAAAATCCGTCTAGTAGTTTCAGCGTGATACGTGTCCTTTTTAATAACTTTCAACCCCTTCATTGCGGAAACTCTTTAATTTTTCGGGATGAAAAGTGTCCAATGTCCTCCTTCGTAGTATGAACCCAAATCATACCAAGTTTCATTTGAATTCATCCAGTAGTTCTGGTGGCGTGATGCGCAGCCAAGATACAGACAGACAGAAATATAGACAAAAATGAAAAAAACATCTAAAAAAAATATCACAATATCTTTAATGAACAGAATTTGAGACATTATCCCGCAGGAACTCTTTATTTTTTAGTTATTCTCAATTTTTACCTATTATATAAACTATGACTGTGCCAAGTTGCATTAAAATCCGTCCAGTAGTTTTAGCGTGGTAAGTATTCTTTTAAATAACTTTCAACCCCTATCCTGCGGGAACCGTTTAATTTTTCGGGATGAAAAGTATCCTATATCCTACCTCGTAATATGAACTCAAATCATACCAAGTTTCATTTAAATTCATTCAGTAGTTTCGGCGTGATGTCTAGCCAAGATACAGACAGACAGACAGACAAACATGAAAAAAAATACAGTTTTGGCTTCAGTATCGAATATAGAGTACCCTCCAAAAGAAAATTTCTAAATATCTGCAATGTACAGAATTGGACCCGTTACAGTTTTATTATAAGTATAGATTGTGGCATATCTCCGTCCCAACCCAACTACTCATTATGCCATTTTAAAATCCATCAATCAAACCATTGTCAATCGATAGGGAAAATTATAAGAACCAAAATGTGTTACATAAAAAATCGCCTAAGTGATATACTTTCCCAGAGATATATTTTTTTCCTCGTTTATACGCGTTAGGTACACATGCTGCTATCTTTTTATTCTATCATGGTCAGAGAGCCACTTTAAAATAACTGTCTTATGAAATTAATATCACAGACAATTTTTGTAGTTGCACGACTAATTAATATCATCGTCAATTTTGGCGAAAAATAATGACATGAAATGAAATGACCTTCGAACTTAAATATCTCTGAAAGTATATCACACTTAGGCGTTTTTTAATAAAAGCTTTTATTTAACTTCCAATTTTTGTATGTATGTCTGTATGTTTGTTTAGGTGAAATCTTGCAAGCTGAATTAGAACCACTTCCTCTTATCCTACGGAGTTGAATTTTTTCATGTTGTTCCGATGACAATGCATTTTTATGGTAAGCTTGACCTGAATCGACATCCAGGAACAGATCCAGATAAAGAAACTCCTCAATGGTAAACAGCACAGACGCGTAATTTTGTGTACGCATTATATTATTCTAGCCGGTTTGAAACTGCTCTCCGGGTTGGGAACTCCTCAGCGGTTAACAGCATAGACACGAAATGTTAATGTTGTATATTTACCCATTTAATTGTGATAGCCCGTTCTAATTTACATCAATTAACTTATTAAGAATAGTTTTTGTATCTTATAATTTTCCCAATCGATTGACACTAGTTTCATTGAGGGCGAAGAAATCGAGTTTTTCAAAATGGCAAATGGCTCAAGCTTAGGTATGCCAGGCTACATACAAAAAGGTTAGATGCTCTTTAAATTTAGTAGGCGTCGTAGGCGAGAAGTATTGTTCTATTACCCGACTACGGCAAAGCAAGGGAAGGGTAATGAGTTTAACAGTCTATGTATGTCCCACGATAGCATCGCCCTTATTGGTCCGATTTTGACTAGCGAGGTATCAACCGATTCTTCTTTACCGCAAGAGTGTGATGGGCTATTTTATACCCGACCGTAGAGGGGTTTTAGTGTTTGAACTTATGTCTTGTTAAATTATTCAGATTAAATCGTCCGTAAGTTGTTTTTTTTTTATTAATTATGGGACGACTGACCTAGTTCAGTGTGAAAGGTTCCAAGTATCTTGCAATGTCTAACGATGCGTGAGCGGGGATGGAGATTAAACTGCAGCGCACGCGCTTGTCACGCAACGCAACCACTTTCGCCGATTACAATCTGACTACCGACACCCGTCCGACATTCGTACGTG
Source organism: Alsophila aescularia (assembly GCA_946251855.1). Taxonomy (NCBI): domain Eukaryota; kingdom Metazoa; phylum Arthropoda; class Insecta; order Lepidoptera; family Geometridae; genus Alsophila; species Alsophila aescularia. The sequence goes on along the minus strand of OX276383.1, from coordinate 43,710,499 downwards.
ACAGACGTTTATCATGGATTTATTCTAAAACATTTCATTACTTACTTTAAACAAATCATAAATTCAAAAAGGACACTCTTGCGATGCAGACGTATTGATTGATACCTCGCTTGTAAAAATCAGACCAATAGGGGCGACGCTATGGTGGAACATCCACATATAGGCCAGTCATCGGGGCAAAATAAAAAGCTTTGGTCTACAAGTGGTGGTGCAGAACATGTTTTGATTTGTATTGCTTAGTTCTGAGGTCTTTACGAAAAAAACAAATTTTCGACCTCGAAGGGTGGGCGTGAGCCGCCATCTTGAATTAAAGAGGCCAAAATTAGTTTTTTTCTAAACAGTTAGCTATAGGGCAAAAATATAAATGAAAAGTATAAAGAAGACAATATTTGGATCATTTTTTTTGCATTCACAGTTATTCTGTAAGTCTCGTAGGTAAAAAGTTACAAGAAGCGAAAAGAACATCATTACTAAAAATGGTACAATGCCGGAACAACGTATATTCTTAACCGCTGAATGTAGAGAATTTATGTTTGGAGAGTGTGTTTATAAAGAAGTAAAAACGTACACGACAATATGAATTAAAAAAAAACGTATTTCAAGGGGTTTAAAAAGGGGATCAATGTTTTAACTAAATACCTCTATTTTGAAGCCACATTAGACAGTCGAAATTTTGAATATAAGCTCCCGAAATAATATAAACTTACACGTGTTTCAGGAATTTTTGACATTTTCGAAAATAATAGGTCAGGCTCAGTTTTTTTTCATACAAAATGATTAAAATTGAGATTTTTGATAAAAAATTGACCCTGAACTTTTTGAAAATTCCTAAAACACGTGTAAGTTTATATTATAACACACACTCCAAAAAAAAGTTACTACAATAGGCAGCTATTCAGCGGTTAAGAATATACCTACGTTGTTCCGGCTTTGGGCCATTTTTAGTAAACATGTTCTTTTCGCTTCAAATATTGTCTTCTTTATACTTTTCATAATCACTTTTGCCATAAAGCTAACTGTTAAAGAACTATTTAGAATAAAACTAATTTTGGCCCCTTCCATTCAAGATGGCAGCTAACGCTCCCTCCCACCCCTCGAGATCAGAGTCTAGACCTAAACAAAATATTATGTGAAACTCATTACTAAACCACCTTTTGCAAGGCAAATTTCACTACTTACTGGCCTCCATACCTACATAGACTGTTTAACTCAATATCAAATCCTTGCTTCGCCGTAATCGAGTAAAAACAAAAGACATAGACAGACATGACAGTCACAAAAACAAAGGTTTATTGAAAAACATGCCATTAATGCATTCTTGTAATTTGGACGAAAAAACAAAACAACACACTTATGTGGTAGCAAAAGAGATAGAGAAATTAGGAACACTGTTTATTACTTATATTCGAGCATCCAGATGACATCATACAGAGCGCGATAACCATAATTCCTAATTTAAACAGTTCTGTTTGAGAACCATAGAGCACGCCAGAGCGCCGCATAAAACACCAATAAATGTTCAATCTACGCGCACCATGACTTATCAGTTCATCAGAGTCAGAAACCAGTTGATCAGACGCGTCAAACTCTGATTGATGAAGGCGTCAGTCCAGTGAACTATGAACGTGATGGGTTATCGATAACACCACTTTCTCCCCTAATGACCATCGAAAAATACCAGCCGATAAATAAATCTGAAAGAGTTAATTATTGCTAGAGGCAAATATTATAACAGACGACGCATGTGTGCAACAAGAATTGTAAAGAGCTGTATTAACTTTAATCAGCGGCGGGTGAAATTGAACCGGAAGATTGAAAAGAAATCGATATTACATTACTTACCCGGTGGATGTGGTCGGAGCGAATTTGAAAGCTGATGTCTTACTCGACAGTGCACATAAAATATATTTTATTGATACTTGGAGGACATGATCGTTTTGAGAAACCGCAAACTTCTTGAATTTAAAGGCGTAACTGGTTTGAGTTGTGGAAGCATTGTTGAAGCTAACTTTCGCCAAGACATTACCCGAACAACAAAACCCCATGAGCGTCGGTTGTCAATGCTGTCATGCAAGCGGCAAATGTAATCAATTACGACTGTAAGACAATAGGATTTGGCAATAAACACATAATGTGACCGCATACAGATATTATCAAATAAATTCATATAATCATTACTGGACAATTCGTGAGTGTCGATGTACGCTCGTGCGCACATTATTAAGCTAGTTTGTTTTGAAATTATGCAATTGAGAGTCTAGCGAAAGCTTGCAGGCTAGTGATATTATTGTAATTACTACAAATTATAGTGAAAAGTTATATGGTCACTCCCTTCCCTCTAAAATTTTTGAGGGGGGATGATGGCTGGTACACAAGTCATAGTCGAGAACGGGTTCCACTTGTGGGGACTAGTCCAGCCTGGTTTTTTATTAATCATTTGTGTTTTTAACACGTTTTTTTTAAGTCACTTTCTTGTTTGTTGTTCTGGGTGGAATCTTGCAACTCAAAGTTCGAGCACGTCCCGATTAGCTATCCGGCTGAAACTTTCCGGGTAGCCAAATCGATTACTATGCATTTAAAAAAAAAAGCGTTTTTTTCATTAATTTTCTATTCGACATTTGCTGCTTGTTATTCCATGTCGTTGATATTCTTGCTTTTTTAGTTTCATTTTATATTTAATGCTTTGGAAAACCATTAATAAATTATTATTCTGTATTTTTTATTGTTTTATTTTGGTAATCACTATCTACTAAGTTATTGTTTTATTTCACTTTTAATTTAAAATAATATTGGGAGTGGGGGCCGATAGCCCTAAGTGTATTACCGTCTGCCACTGTTTCTCATACTTGGGGGCAGATATCCATAAGTGTATTACCGTCGGCCACCATTTCTTATACGTGGTGGCCGATAGCCATAAGTATTACCGTCTGCCCCTACGTGATGGCCGTTCGTGGGGGCCGACGGTAATATATCATTATTTTTTATCAGTTTATTGAATGTGGAACGTCTCATTGGCACTTTTATCATTTGTATTATTTGTCATTTAAAAGTGTATTACTTACGTCGTCCATACCACAGTTCCTGAAGCCAAAAGTCTTCAATCAGTGCGTCCTACCAGTCATGACCGACGGAGCCAAAAAGTGGATTCTCAAGGTCAGACTAGTCCACAAATTTAAGGTCGCTTGGAGTTTCTCTCAAGGACAAGATTCGTTATGAAGATATCCAACGGAGAACCAATGTAACCGACGTAGCTCTAAGCAAGCTAAAGTGGCAGTGGGCTGTGGCAGTTCTCGAGTGGAGACGACGTTAAGGAAAACGTAGTGTAGGTCGCCCTGTAGCCAGGTGGAATGACGACCTACGAAAAGCGGCTGGAAGACAATGGATGAGGAGAGCTGAAGTCCGAGCTCAGAGGCGTGCATTAGGAGAGGCCTACGTCCAGCAGTGGACAGATATAGGCTGATGATGATTATGATGTGTATTATTATAATTCGTAACATTTAATATAATAAACAAAATATAATAAAGAATTGTCAAAAATATAAAAAAAAACCTCATTGAGTTTCTCTAGCGGGCGTAAACATTTCCGAAGCGCCGGCAGTGACAGAAGGGTATTTCCTTTTCCTGTATGAGGTTCAACTGAGTCGGCACATGTAAGGGAAATTTCCTTTCCAAAATCAAAGCATAAGCACTTAGTTTGCCTAATTTTAATGGATTGATCTATTTACAATAATTTATGTATTTCTCTTTGTTGATGAGATGTTTAATTTTGACTTGAAAAAGTGCTATTATTTTGCCTATCTACAATAAATACTTTGATTATAATCAACATAGCAATATGTTTGATGAAAAATATGAATGGTTACAAAATATAAAAATTAGATTATTTTCTAATTGAACACAGTCCAGTGATGTGACAGTGCTGTAGTTACGGTTAATTGTTACAAATTCGCCTCAGAATTAGCGTACACAAGTGAACAAGTAGAGCGCGTCGTCGCCGCGACCAAAAAACATCAGCCTATTGCAGCGGCCGTCAATCAACCAATGCTTTATTACGCTATTTTTAACACTTTTTCTTTGGCGGACGAAAGTTTCTGTATAGAAAACACTTTCCATAAATTAAACTCTGGAAACGGAAAGTTGATGGTGTTGGTTGGTAAAATTAAATTTAGATACGGAGTATGTTTCAAAATCTATATCTATCTACTAGCTGATGCCCGCGGCTTCGCACCCTTGGTGATTCCTGCAGGTTAAAAGTACTCTTTGTGCCATTCCAGGACCTAAAATACCAATTTGGTAAATTGGTAATTATTATAAGTATAGATACTTATAATAAATAGGAACGAAAAAGTGTGAACAAAGGAGATAAATAAAAAAAATGGTCTAGTATACTTATATTTTAAGTACTCTAGACCATTTTTTTTCCATTACCATTGACCAGCTACAGAACAAGAATATTTCTTTAAATACGCTTTATATTAGCTTCACTTGTATGTTTGTATGTTTGTAACCGACTCCTTTGGACGCTATTTTGACCTACTTTAAACGGTCAGGTTTCATTCAAATTTTGCACACCTGTCAGACCGATGACAATGCAATAATTCTAAAAAATAAAAAAAATTTTTTTTAAAAGATCTAAAAAACACGCTTTATATAGAAAACCAATATAGAAAACCAATGGATAGCTTAGGGTATGACTTTAAAACTAGGGTACTTGGTATCTTAATCAGATGATTAGATGCCGAGCAATCGATAAAAACATATTCGGCGGCTGAACGAATTTTGAAAAAATGTGGTATATTGTACAAGTAGCTCTGCCCGCAGTTTTGCCGGCGTGGTCATTTCATTTAAAAGTAGCCTATACGTGTTATTTTCCTTTCTAAAAAATGAAAGGAATGGTTTGTCCTTATCATCTTTTAAATGAAATGACCACGTGGGCATAGCAGCAGGTACAGCTAGTTGTATATAACCGCATGAATCAATCAGTGGCACTCATCTCATATCTAATTAAAACTGGAAAATTGAAAAATTACCAACAAGCCCACGATACTACCGCTAGTATGGCTTGGTAGTGCAGCGGGTAATAATAACTCGGGAAGATTCGGTACCAGATCCTCGGGCGTGGACCGCATAATTAGGTGCAAGGGTTCAACGCACACAATTGGCCTTCTTTTGCCTTAGTCACAATCAGAATGGCATTTGTGTAGTTGTTAGCAGTGACTCTCATTCGCACTACTGTCTGCGTAATAGGTGTATCTCTCTATCTTTGTTGTTGACGCACATGAAGCACGACGGTGAGAATGTTGCTGTGCGGGTGTGTTTGCCTGTAGATGTATCTAGTCCAGTTTATGTTTACGTGATATTAAAGCGTATCGAATCCTCCCCCTAGTTCAAACTAGATCTACGGTGGCTCCAGTTAAATCTTAACAATGCAGATGACTTTGAAGATGCTGGCAACATATGGGTTAAATATAAGAAGGCAAGTGAAAAGCAAACACACTTGGAGCTTACAGAGCTGAACAACAATCAGGTTCTTTAGAGTGCAAAGTAATCTCTCTTGCAGCGATCCAGAAGGCAAATCCCCCGCTTTAGAAAGTCCACACCCATTTCGCGTGCCTGCAAAGGGTTGGCCTGTTGTTCTGGGATTAGCAACCGAGGGAGCGGCAGCACAAATGACATAAATTGCCGACGACTGTCCCCGACGGTATATAGGTTAACTTCGTGTCGCCCATTCGTAAAACAAACGGTAAAATAATTACATTTGACACGAAACACGGTAACTGACACCGTTTAGCAAGCGATAGTTTTGTGCCGAATTCTTGTTTGAATTAACCATGTTCATTTGTATATTGACCCCTCGTTGACTTTTTTGTGTCAATGATAGTATGACCTCCGAACGTACATTGACATAATTACCGAATGAGGCCTACCTGACCTACTTGATACACAGGAGAATATATTACCAGTTAAGGAAATTATGATGTTTTCTTCCACCTAATTATATTGTATAGATCGTGAAGAAACCGGCATGCCCGAGGACCTCAAAATTCAAGTACAAGGGACATTAGGTGGTTTTTCGTTAGAAATAACTAGGTTCTTTCGTATTTTTGCAGTCTTTTTAGCTCAGTGGAAGTTTAGCAGCAAAGTAGAGTTTAGCTCAGTTAGGCTGCGGCATTATTTAATTTGAGGCTCCAGGGGCCTCAAATTAAATAATGCCGCAGCCTAACTTCAAGTACTTGTAATTTTCTATACACACTGCAGTATTAGTATGTAAGTTGATTCTTATTGAACTGTTCGGTGGCTGGCAGGTGGGACAGGGCAGGGTATAAGACAAGCCACAGCTTGTTTAATGACATCGCCCGTTATTAATATTAATAACACGGTTCACCCGACGCTGAGAGGTGTAGTGTGACCAAGTTAATGAATCGATAACTAAAACATTTATTTTTATATGTTTACTTTCTTAATTTCTTATCCTGATTTGTAGTGGTAGCCTAACGGTTCAATAGTGCAACTTAGACTCCAACGATACCGGGTTAGTTCCTAGGCTCCGCACCAATGACTTTTCTGTCATGGGCGGATTTTCATCGCCCCGTGCTTCGGAGGGCACGTTAAGCTGCCGGTCTCGGCTGTTACAGATTAATGCCATGTCAAAAGCCCTCGGCCTGACAAACTCTAACACCAGAGGCCAGCACTAACTCATAACATTGACAAACAAACAAAACCGTCTAAATTCGACATTTAAGATAATGATTAGATCAAATAAATACACACTTGGTACGAAATACGTATGGTTCCATTTTTATAAAGTTCGGTAAGCCTTACTGTCTAACTTCTGACAGAATCAAACTGATCTGCCAACAAGACATGAAACATTACACAATGATAACGTGCGCGAGTGACTACGTGACCCATATACAGAATTCATTTATGGGCACTGCAAAGGTGTCCTATATAAAAAACTGGTCACAACAGCCTTGCACCGCAGTCGCTGCGGCGAAACGAAACTCCGGCCGGACGCGTTCGCCGATATCACATTAGAAACCGCTATCGTACAGCTAAGATAAAGTAGAAGCATAACTTTGACTAAGTAGATAAACAACCTTGGCGAATGGAAAATGTATTAAAATGGTTATTACTGTTTGTATATTCACTTTCCTCAAGGAGCGAGCGAGGGCTCCGCCACAAGTTCGGCGCCAAAGTTTATTTTGTTCTTCTGCTTTGATTTGTGCTTTTGTAATTATATTGCAAGATTGCCTCATGTTGCATTAATTCAACCCATACCAATATATAAAAGTGAAACTTTGTCTGTTTGTTTGTTTGGGGAGCTTTCACGCGATAACGGCTGCACGGATTTTGATGAAACTTGGAATGGAGATAGCTTATACTCTGGAATAAACTTTTTATCCCGGAAAATTTTAAGTTTCCACGGGAAATATGGAAAAAATGTTGATCACTCACTGTAAGAAACGGTTGCCATGGAAACGAAATAACAAGTATGTCAAAAAACATCAAGAGTGGTGCTATACCTACTTTTGCATTGGTTTTTAATATGCTAGAAGAACATAGGATGTTTTTTTCGCGATAAACAGTAGTCCGCGCGGACGAAGTCGCGGCGGGAAAGCTAGTGTTTTATAAGCGTCAGCATCTAATTATAAGTTTCAGTTACTAAAATAACATTGACGCTAATTTCTAGAAGTGCATAGTTGTTCCTCTGTTATCCCTTGGGGTAGTTCTTGGGTGCACTATTGGTCCTGGATGAATTTTACGAGCCGTTAAATATGAGCTTTATACGTGGGTTAAAGACGATTGAAGCAGGACTGGTATTTTCATAATTAATTTGTACATTAATAGTACTAGTCGTAATAACTGTCCCAATTATCTTATAAACAAGAATTCAATTCACGTAAGTTTAAAAAGTTCGATTGTAGCATTACCTGTAGTATGCGCCAGACAAGAGCCGATTGGTGCAAGTACATATTGTTGATTCCGAAGTTTCTCAAACAAGTAAAGCGTTGCATTGCATATATTTCAGCATGATTCCCTCCAATCAATGTTAGTGTAAATATGTGAGTGAATGCTGTTCTATCCACTGTGGCATAGGGAACAGCACACCTCGATGCATATCGGTTACACCAGTCGAGTTCAGTGCGCAGACACCACCGCCTTGATAATTTGTAGAGAAGTCAAGATCAAGTTTAATAATAAAAGCCCGATCTAGATCTAGCTAGGTTTCTACTTCCACTTGCACCTATGTCGTTAGCATGAACTTGAAAATAAAAAGGCAACGTAAAATAACTATTGCCACATGGGTAGCGGCGAAATCGTGCAGCTGTTAAGTTATTTTGGAGGTCGACAGTAACATCTTTGCAAAATTAGCCCAATTCTGTGAGAACGGAATTGAAATGGTAACATTACAAGAATAATTAAGCAGACATCGTTGCGAATTTATTGGCTTCATAGCCGGATATTATACAATTCGACTCGACATAAAGTTAAATGTAGAATTAGAGGAAATTATAATCAAAACAAAGTGACTTTAAGATTCAATAAAATTATAGATTTATGCATGATTTTTTTCCTTCCTTGTTGAGATGTTTTAATAAGCCGAGCTAAAAAATAGGAAAGCTTTTGCTATAAAATTTTAATTAAGCTTCGAACATTAGTTTATTACTAATCTATAATTTTATAATTGCTGTACTGCGCTATTAATCATAGTATACCTTAATCGACGTCAGAAAGGATTTTGTGTTAGATAATTCATTTATAGGACCACTGCAAGAGCTTATGTGTAATTGGTCATTGGGTACTTAGCACAAAACCGTTTTGTAGTACTTACAAAAACTTTAATGCTTGCTTGCTTGCTTGTCGTATCAGGTAGAGCTGGCCTCAATCAATTTTAGTAAATGTTTTAATAAATAATAACAGAACAGAATAAACAAATAATATCATTTGAGATATTATTTTATTCTGTGCTACCGTCAAGATCAAGATATATTTATGCAAGTAATTTGTGTCTATGTTCTGGATTAAAATAGTAGGTAATGAAGAATGAGATTTTGTTCTCAGCATATCCGCCTATATTTTGACTGATCGACAATACGTATGATAAGAGTCATCAGCAGGGTCTATCAACTGAAAAAGCCGAAAACGCGGAACTACAATATGTACCTATGATCCGTTGGGAAGTACTTTCGGTATGAATAAACTGACGCTCGCGCCGTAACTACAGATCGTGATTCGACCGCTGATCTGAGTGCATTCTATGAAACTCTGACCGGAAAGATCGCCTAAGCCACCAATTCATTAGATGACTCTTATATATTTATTACCACTAATGCAGATCGGAAGATAAGGACCGCACTAAGTGAATTACGTAACTCTGTGTTATTCAACCCATTGTGGGATGTTTGAATCGGTGCAGCTCTCATTAAGATAAATGTTTATAAAGTGGCTCGGTTGTTTCAGCGTGGAATTATTTCTGGGAAAGTTATCTATGGCTTATCATAATATTGAATGGAAGTAGCTACAACAGCTTAAATAGACTTAGGTTAGGAAGCGGAATTAACTACAGTATACTGTAGCATATACTGGACAAAAAGGTATAGACAGACACAAATCTGTAGCTGAGAGGTATAGAATAAGTACCAAATCTTAAATTTTACAAATGTTTGCGGCGGGAAATTTCACACTTAAATGCTAATTACTTGTAAAATGTATTAGATAGCGGGATTTTATTAACGTTTTTACGCATAACTTTACTGTTTTTTTAAAGTTAAGGGGAAAATGCTAAAAATTAGCTTGTTAATTGAATTCTGGACTTATTATATTTTACTACGACCAGAGTAAGCAATTATTATAGCCAGACAATAGGTAATAAGTATGATAGGTATCCTGAAAATGTTTTGTAATTGTCTTTTGGACGTTAATTTGGATGAAAAAGCCTTCAATTTGATAAATAATAATGTATTTGGTCCATACAACCAGTAAAATTATTATAAAGTTTGTATGTATGCTAGAGTGTGTAACAATTTTCGAGCTTATTTTTGCATCTGTTAGTGCTATTTTACTCCGTTTTCTTTTGGAATTTCCTCGGGAATTATGCTGGCAGGCAGTTTAATAGTGTTTTAGGTTGGCAGAGCCAAATAGCGTATGACTGGTGGACTAATGGTTGTGTCGGATTGCTATCTCACCTATTGAAAACGATACGGTCAGCCAAATTGCCTGCTCGGTGCTCGCCTATCTAGATTACAGATGTGTTTAGTCAAATGTCAGGTAACAGCGGATTCGTTCCAAACAACATTGCGTGTAGTTATCTCGTATTTTATTACTGTGATTCACAATTGACACAGGATATTAAACCCACTCGAAATCAATTAGGTTTTAATGGATACCAATAGAGAGACTTCCTCAGACTTCGCAAAAACGTGAATCTATTTTAGGTCTTATTGTAGGCGGTATCGCTTTTAAATTAAGTTAGGTTACCTAATGACAGTGGATTAGATATACGTACATACTTATGTACGTCTTTACTTTATTGGTTTACTAGCTGCGCCACGCGGCTACACCCGCGAGATTATTATGATGATGATGATGAAGGACAAAATAATGAGGATATTCTATATTGGTAACAAATTTCGTCCCAATCCGTGCAGCCGTTTGAGCGTGATGAAGTAACTAGCTAATTTTATGCATTTTATGACCCTTAGTATGGACTGACAGTTCTGATGTATGGAGTTCTGCATCGCGTATACGAAGTTTTCCGCTCGATAAAAAAGTATTCATTTTTAAAACTCTTATTCTCCGATTGGCCTGTTTACGACAGGGGCTACACTTCCCTGATTTATAATATAAGCGTGATATCTTAGAACCTCTAAGTGAAGCATTTCATGGTATTTAATTAGTTACTAGCTGCGCTCCGCGATTTTGCTTTTTTGAAAGTGATAAAAACTTCCAATGTGTTATTCCAGGACCTAAAATATCTATATGCATAGGAAAAAGTTTCATTAAAATCCGTTCAGCCGTTATGGAGCTGATTGCGAAGGTTAACAAACATATTTACATGCAAAAACACATTTAAAATATCAATAGTTTGGTGGACTGGAGATATGGACATCACTTTTATGTTTTTATCCAATTGTTTGATTCATAAATAACGGGACTGAGGCGTTAACCTTTTACCCTGAGTTAATAGCCGTGATATTCGACAGTTCGTCTTGTTTATAATTTAATGCAGATTGCAGCTATCTCGCTGTTTTGAGGATGTGTACCAAGATCATATAAATAGTTTTAATTCAAACTAGCTGTGTTTGCAGATTTGCCAGCGTGGTCATCTCTATGGGTAACATAATATGTGTTATTTCAGGACCAAAAGTACTTTTTAAGTATAACTACATTTCACCAATATTCGTTCAGCTGGCAAATAGTTGTTTATCGTTTGATCGGCTTCTACCTATCGGATTGAGATACAAAGTACACCAGATTTTAAGTCAGAAGTCAGAACATAAGCTATCCACGGGTGAAAACTGCATTTCCATCTGTCCAGTAGTTTATACGTGATGCGCGCACATACAGACAGATCAACAATATTTTTAAATGTTCTTGTACAGTGGATTATTTTAAGTACTTATCGTACGTAAATTATCATCAATGTACAGACTTTTCGTTACTTCCTGCTTTATTATAAGTATAGATGATTGGACAGTCCAAACTAGCAAAAGGATCAGAAGGCTTATGGTCAGAATACAGAAGAGCCAATTTAAGTGACGGTACCTAGGCTAGAAGAGATGGGGCATACGATTTACCCTTACTCAAAACTGTGGGCGGACATGATGAGGTTTAAATAACTATGTAACATTGTACAGCCTGTCATCGCCATGTTGTACATGTTGTACAATACGGATTAGTTGGTGACATGGACAGGAAAACAAATCAGTGTTATGTAAATCAGCCGTTCTCGTTTATGTGCTGTGTGGCCTCCACGCAACAAATGCCTGCCCTTGCAATAACTGAACATAGGGTTTCTATTGTACGCCTGGGCAAGCCCGTCAAGTGACTCCGTGCTAGCAGGCTATTTGTTCGAGAAATCAATTACCTCGTTTTAATAACATCATTAATTAGTTTGCAACTAGCGGGTGTAACAGAGTACTATTACAGGATTGATTTATGGATGTTTGTAAATTAGTTTCCAGAATTGTTCATCATCAGCCTATATTTGTCCACTGCTGGACGTGGGCCTCTCTTAATGCACGCCATTGAGTTCGATCTTCAGCACTCCTCATCCATTTTCATCCAGAAGAATTCTTAGGTATCCTTTTATTTATCATTTCGGCAAATTTGATTTAGCGTAGGATGTTTTCTTACTTATAATTTTAAGCGCTTGACTGATTAAGGATGATCACTTGGTCATTAGCTTAAATATATTATTATGTTTTTTAGGGTTCCGTACAAAAGGTTCCTTATTTAATCACTTCGTTATCCGCCTGTCTGTCTATCTGTCTGTCAAGGTTTTTTTTCGCAGGAAAGCGAGGAGGTATCATGTTGAAATTAATATGAAATACAATCCCTTGGAACTGTGAAATAATCAAACTTCTAAGTCAAAGTCGTCAAAAAAAACAGCCGTAATTGCCGCATATTTCGAAACTCGCAAGGGAATCAAAACCTACAGGGTAGGTACTTCCCGTTGACCTAGAATCATAAAATTAGGCAAGAAGCAATGTCCTATAGCACAAGTAAAGGGAAAAATCCGAAAACCGTAAATTTGTAGGCAAACAATAGAATAAAAAGTTGCTTTTATACAATGGACGAACTATTTACATGCCTATAAGGTTGTACGGAACCTTCAAAGTCAACCGGCAAAGTCCGACTCGCACTTTGCCGGTTTTTTCATATACCCCATCCCATTATCAAACGGATGGCGCCCACTGCTGAACACAGGCTTCCCACATAAGCGTAGGACTGTTATTTACTCTATGACAGGGGGGGGTTGCCATAATCGCCACGCTTGGCAGGCGGCGCGGTGATCGCATTAAATATCAATACACATGAAAACGCAGCTGCCCATAACCTGCATTTTCTATGCTGATTCTTACAGCACCCGCGGGGTGAGAAGAGGTGGACCTACTATTAGACTGGGTTCAAACAGCACTTTTTTCCAAGTCTGGTATGCACAGGCACAATCTAGAGATCATGCTCCATCTTCAGCCGCTTCCGTCACCCATCAATCAAATGCTTGATCCATGCTTAACCTGCACAAAGTTGACACTCCAATGTGAACTTTCCACAGTACAAACAAACCTTACTTTCTCTATGAAGGCTGCAAATTGCATCTCCGATACAGCGCACAGATGTATTAGTGATTAACCGGTAGTTCGAAATAATCCGAGAAAGTGACTAATTGCCGCCATGCCACGGATAATGTGCCACTCAAACTGGCACGCAACGGGACCTGACCTGACCAGACCACAGAATAAATAATAGTACATACCAGACTACCAAGTTCAGGCTTTCATCCTTAGATTGAAAGCAATCAACGCGTAGTGTATTATTTTCTTTGATAAAGATGAGTTTAGGTATTTTTGAATTCGGAGAGGTACACATTTCTACCTGGGCCTGGATTCTGTATGACCACTCACGCCAATTCCATGCGAATTCCACGCCGATTCCACGCTGCCTGCGTAGAATCACGAACAAATTCCATGCAGGCAGCGTGAAAATGGCGTGGAATCGGCGTCTTAAAATTAGTGAATTAGGCCCCTGGCTAGTCAGTTTACGTAATCAGCATCGGATATATTATAATTAATCACTAGATTATTTCGTGTAGCAAAGGTATTTTACTTCCTGTAATTTCTCGCTAAACGGAAAACTCCGCATCTGCAGAAATTACATCTACTAGGTAGGTATAGAAAACAAATCAATCATTATATAGTGCTTGTAACATGAAAATGACATTAGAGAAAGTGCTCAATTAAATATAGAAAATACTTTATCGAGATTATAGCCTATTGATTGTAATACGAGCAAGCTGTGACTGCGGTTAGAAAACTACACTTATGCGCCGTTCTAACAAATGGCGAAACACCGGACTAGATCAAGAACATGATCTCATAGAGAAATATTTTTTGTTTATATTACCCACTTCAGTAATAGATCTCATTCAAAATGGGAAGATCAGGTTCTAGCTCCTCGGGCGTGGACCGCATATTAGGTGCAACGGACATAATTGGTCTTAGTCACAATCGGAATGGTGTTTATATAGCACTCATTAGGTTAGCAGCAACTATTGTTATCTCATTCGCGCGTCAGTCACATGTCTCTCTCTATAGTCTTAATTTGTTGTTGATGCGCAAGAAGCACGTCAGGGGAAATGTTGCTCTGTATGGGTGTTTGGCTGTAGTTGTATCTAGTCCAGTCTTTCCATTCGTGATATTAAAGCGTGCCGTATCTTCCCCCTTCAACTAAATCTATAGAATTGAATCACATTTTCTTTTGCATCTGTAGAAGTAAAGTCAATGCACACCTAATACAAAGCCCCAATTCTATTAAAACTATACAATGATACAATTCTTTATTGCTGTAATATGGTACAAAAGCTGTCAAATAAAATAAATATGAAAGTAACGCAATAAGCGAAAATTGTTGATAAATTGTCATTACAAAATTGTTTTAGTAGAATTGGGGCCCAGATCTCAAACACATTTTTGGCCCAAATTTCTTTTGCTGTTTTTTAATGGTGTTGAAATATGTTAAAAATAAATTATGACTTTATAATAGTGCTGGAAATGCATTTTAGGGATAACCTGTAGTGTTTCCTAAGCATCTTACTAAATAATAAGTACCAATACCAATCTATATTTATACTTATAATAAAGCAATAAGAACCAAAAAGCCAGGACAAAAAATTAAAAAAAAAAATGGTCTGGGTTACTTAAAATAAACTGTTTTGTCTGTATGTTTGTTCACGCAAAAACTACTGGACCGGTTGCGATGCGGTTTTCACTGTTGGATACCTAGTTTAGGGTTTGTTTTAAAAACTGGGGTACTTGGTATCTCAATCCAATGAGCAGAAGCCGAGCAATCGGTCTATCTATATATTCTACTAGCTTTCCCGCCCGCGACTACGTCCACACGCGGACTATAGTTTATCGCGTAAAAAAAAATTCTATGTTCTTCTAGGATATTAAAAACCAATGCAAAAGTAGGTATAGCACCTACGCTCTTGATGTTTATTGACAAACTTGTTATTTCGTTTCCATGGGAACTGTTCCTTACAGCGAGTAATCAACACTTCCCAGATTTCCTGTAGAATCATACAATTATCCGGGATAAAAAGTTTCCTATGTTTTATGTCAGGTTTTCTATCTCCATTCCAAATTACATTAAAATCCGTCCAGCCGTTATTGCGTGAATGCTCCCAAAAACAAACAAAATGACAATGTTTTACTCTAAGTATTGGTATGGATATCTATCATAGGTATATCTATTAAAGCAATATAAACGAAAAAAACTGTACATAGAAGATAATTAATAAAAATATGGTCTAGGGTACTTAAAATAAGCTACTTACTGAACATGAATAGTACATTTTTTAAATTCGTGTCTGTCTGTTTGTTTGTCTGTATGTTTGTTCGCGCATCACGTAAAAACTACTAGACCAATTACGATGCGGTTTACACTGTTGGATATTTTAGGGTTTGACTTAAAAACTGGGGTACTTGGTATCTCAATCTGATGAGCAGAAGCCGAACAATCGATAAAATAAATTTTGACCGCTGAAGGAATTTTGATCAAAATGTTGGTATATTGGTATTTTAGGTCCTGGAATAGCACATAGAGTACTTTTAACCTAGAGAAATTACCACGCGTGCGAAGCCGCGGGCATCAGCTAGAAAAGCAATAAGAACGAAAAAGTCTGTACAAAGAAGATAATTTAAAAAAAAATGGTTTATCTTCTGTATCTATCTACTCGTATACTTATAATAAAGCAACAAGAACAAAAGTGTACAATTTTATTATTTTTTAAATGGTCTACCTTACTTAAAATAAACTGCTGAACAAGACTATAACATTTTAAAAATTCGCCTGTTTGTTTGTTAGTTTGTTTGTCTGTATGTTTGTTCGAGCATCACTATTGGACCGATTTCGATGTGGTTTTCACTGTTGGATATTTTAGGGTTTGACTTAAAAACTGGGGTACTTGGTATCTTAATCTGATGAGCAGAAGCTGAGCAATCGATAAAAATCTTTTTGACAGCTGAAAGAATTTTGATCAAATGTTGGTACTTTAGGTATTTTAGATCCTGGAATAGCACAGAGAGTACTTTTAACCAAGAGAAATGACCACGCGTGTGTTGCCCGGGCACAGCTAGTAATTAATAAGATTTTTCTTTTGAGATTAATTATATTATTTTCACTTTCTCATGCTCGTAAAGTTCTTGTTTATGCCGCGGGGAAAGCGGACTCAAACTGCATTTTATGCTCTAGTATAGTGCATAGAGTTTAGCTACTTCTCCTGCATGAATACGGGGGACGGGGTACTTCTCTAATATTCTCTATGGTCTCCGACCCGAGAGGTTAGATTCTGAGGAGCCTAGTGTTTCATGTAGAAAGTTTTTTAATAAAGTGGAGGAGTTGAAGCTCTCGTCTTTTCTAAGCAGTATTTAAATGTTTAGTTATTTAAATTTGCATTATAACTGAAAGTTAAATATGTCATGAAGTTAACATAAAATAATACTTATTCCCAATACATTAATGGAAAGAAACGCAAAGAAAGTTGTCCAGCAGATATTGCCTCCAAAATCTAGACAAATGTAATTATTTTAAAACTTATGACAATTTCGTTCGGTCCTAAGCTTCCCGCCACCGATGGCTTCTCTGTTATGTGCCGTTTTCCATCGCTCCGTGCTTCGGAGGGCACGTTAAGCTGTCGGTTTCGTCTGTTATTGATTAATAGCAGTCGTTAAGCCATGTCAGAGGCCCTCGGGCAGCCTGACAAACTCTGATACCAGAAGCCCATCAGCACTACCTCATACGACAAACAAACAATGCATTGGATAAATAGAAAACAAGTAAGTCACTGTTTAATTTCCTCGCAAACGAAGTGAAAATCAGAGTACTCGTTTATAAAATAAGGCATTTTATCCTCGACTTCAATATCTACCCTCGCCTTCGGCTCGGGCAGATAAATGATTCGGATACAATCTACTATCATTTTATCTTAATTTTACTGTTTACACATGGCATAATTTGAACTTATTCTTATAAACAGTACTAGATGTTTAGGAGTTAAGCTCTCAAATTATTTGCGATTCGTTGCACGTCCTATAACAACAAGATTTCAGGCGTAAACTCCCACTTATTTAGCTATGTGACGAGACTGTTTAATGAGGCGAAACAGTGAGACCAAGCAGAACGTTGGCACTTGGCACTATAGGCAGTGAACAAATTCACAAATAAAATAACTTGAAGTTACCCTAATACATTATATGATTAAACTAAGAACATTAAAGTAAATTGATAAGTTACGTGTGAATTGGGAAACATTTTTGTTACTGCTGTTAAAGTGAAGATACCTTCAAGCACGTAAGATCAGAATCAGTTTACAATGAGCTAAAGCAGTACTTAAACATTGCGTAAACCGAACATTGAGATTTAATGGAAATCCTTGGATACTCGGAACTACTGGTATCGATGTAACACGAAATTAGTTGATGCAATCGAAATAAGGTAAAAAAGTGATTGGAATAGAACGGTAGGTGACGTAAGCAGAATGGATGATGGTATATCACAAGTTGACAGCACTTGACAGCAGTGTACCAGAAGTACAAACCTTCAAAAATTTATGGCACACTGAGGAGCTCGATCTCGTACTTCTCAAGCTTTGGCCAAAAACGCAAATGCTCAAAACTGCCCCAAAATTACACATATATATGTATGTAAATATGTGCGATTTCCGAAAACAGAGGCTAACATACAAAAATGCTATGAATACACGGTGAGTTTTTGGTCTGGATTCTAGACCAAATTTTTTAGGCAATTTTTTTAAGTCCAGTAGCCTCTATCATGAGAACTTAAAACAATCTACTTAGAAGATAAAATATTATTTCAAAGTTTGGTTTTTCAGTTTGTCTGTTTGTTTTCGCGTTCACGTAAAAACTTCTGGACCGATTGAAATGCGGTCACAGTTGGATAACATAAGAGTCGGCTTCAAATCTGTTATACTTTGCATCTCAATGTAGAAGCCGAGCAATCAATAACAAACTAAAATAAATAAATAATTTAATTGACTTTCTTAAATTTAACAAGCATTCGATTACCTATGATTGAACGAACTTTGTTGAAATTTTGTACTTTTACAGGTAATAATATGATTGTCCTCGCGACGTAGGATATATTTATCCCAGGAAAATGTCCACGCCCGGCAAAGCAGCGGGGCTCAACTAGTCATTCATAAAATTAACCTAATTCAAGGCTCACTGATTAGCATTAGTCTACATTAGGTCCATAATATTAACAAAGTTGAAATATTTACGTAAGAATATTATAAGGAAAACAAGTTATGATTCAACAATATAAATTCTATGTCACCATGCATTTCGGTATCATGTGCATGTGAAATGGAATAAACTTTTTTGAAAATCAAAGATGGTGCTATTTGAAAATGAGCATCTCCTTACCCTGTGCAATTTTCTGTGTAAGCGTCACTAAAATCTATGGCATGATGGGTAAACGCACCGTTTTCTTCGGTTTCTTTTTTGCAAACCAAACTTTTTTCATTGTAACTGATTATGCTCACACTAAGTCATTTTGAAAACAATAACTAACAGCAGAAGTAACGCCGGGTACTTCCTTGTATACGCGTCTTCAGGTTCATGAACTGGAACCGCACAACATCATCAAAACTTTCAGTACACTATCAAAAACATTTCCAATCCAATCCAATTCCTCTAGTCGAGTTCAAGAACACCTTTAAAGCTTTCTTTGCTTGTCCCAACGTCAGGTTTTTGTAATTTATGGATTTTCATAGTCCTTCCTGTCATTCAACAGCACCGCACAAATCTCTAATCGAATTATTGACTTGACAAAGGCGGTAAATTGTCGGCGGCGAGGCGGCAGTTTCGCAAGCCTGAACCGAACTGGCTGACAAAACTGTACTCCGACCCAACCAGGTAGATAGCTTTTGCCACAATCACGCGATCGGTACGCAGCATTACTTGTGCCAATAACACGTGCACGAAATAGTCCAAATGCCGAGTTTGATGCCTGAGCAGTAAACTTCTAACTTTAGAATCTGCAGTCGTTTGCTTGGTGCAGTACCTATTAATTGTTGTTCAATACTTTCACAATATTACTACAGGCAGCTCTAAACGAACGAGTTTATGTTGTACTGTTGATAAATTATGGTTTCTAAATGTAGTAGAGAATAATGTTAAGTGCTCTGACTCTGACTGAAAAAAAAAACACCAATACCCAGACCACAATAGCTACATTTTTGGTATAGTTACTTATGTATGAAAAGCTGATATTTCAGAGCATCGACTGCAGTTTTTTAAGTTCGTAAATAAGCTAAATTTTTATATGTATAGGTTGGTGGTGGTTGGCGTTTGGCGGTGGAGGGTTGTTCACGCGATCCAAGGCAATATTGGTGCCCTGGTACCGATGTCTTCGCTTTTAACATGCGACCTTTGAGACTATAAAAATGTTTTATCTATCTACTGTGTTAAAACTGTATGCTCCGTTCCAGTCGTAGTATGAACATTAAAATTGATATTTAAAGTTGAACAGACATAATCAGGTATTCCCCAGACCAGACTCAAGTTGAACAGCTATCAAATATATTTTTTATCGATTTCTCTATGTTAAAAATTGATTATGGATGTCTTTCGCAAGGCGGTTGGTAGCGACTAGATGAGGAGAGTCGAAGATCGGGCTCATTGGAGTGTTGAACTTCACTGAGCTATTCCACTGCTGGACGTAGGCCTCTTCTATCATTAGGAGAGCAGTGAACGAATGTAGCCTGATGATGAATTGAGGAATAATAATTCCTCATGGTGAATGTAGGACATAGATAAAATTGTTTTTCTTGCAAAATACATAATTTAAATTTTATACAGACCTAATTGATTTTCCTACAAAAAGTTCTTCAGTAGGTCACTAACCCATACGAGGGCAAGGCGTGGCCAATGTACAAGAAGCATACAGACAACTATTAGCAACTTTCTTTATTGTAGTATTAACCTATCACCATAAAAGAGTTTAACACTCGAGGGCCTCGCTCACACGCGATCAGTTTTGCAATAATCAATGAAGTTAAGAGTCACGACACGTATGGCCTAAGTGCATCGAAGTTATTAACTTCAAAGTACCGATTAAACTTCTGTACCTAACTACATACGTTTAAAAGTCACGTACTACTCTAAAGTAGGTACATTGCGCAAGTTTTACTTCCAATAAGGTCGGTGGATTGCATATAGCTTTTCCATCCGATCGACAGATGTGCAACGACAGATGCAGCGAGCGCACAGCTGACGAAATACACAATGTAAGGAGTTACCTGCGAGATGGCAAGCAAGACCTATAGCAAGATAAACATGACTAGTTAAGTTACTTCAACTTGCCATCCTTTTGTCATCCATATGTCCGTGGAATAAGAATCAAGTGTTTGCAGAAGATAGCATCTTCTGTGACTATAATAGCGACTTATCGATCATAAGTACAGGTTGAAGCGTGAGAGTAAAAAAGCATCATATTAGTGCACAATTAATACGAGAACGCTGCATTTCGAGCAAATTTAATTGTGTCAGCTGCTTGCCCCACATCACGGCGCATTGTCTCGCGTGGGATCGAAACACTCATTGTTCATCGTCGAACTCCCGACATGCGAATAGTAAGGACCAAGTGGGAATGGATCGGACCAAATTTTGTATGAAACCTAGTGTTCCTGTTACTTTCGAACGATATAATATTGGCATTCATTTGTAACTTTTAAGAATATACCTTATATACCTTACATGGGATATACGGATGATTACCATCTTTACGAACTGTTGCTTGTCGCTTTGCATGAATATGTACATTAGAAACATAATCGCGGCGCGTCCGGAATAGCCTCTAACTAAACTTTAAACAAAAAAAAACAACATACCTTCTATATAGTAAGGAAACTAACCATATTGTACACAGTAGAACTAAATAAAAACTCGCGGCGACTCTAAAGGCGGTAAGTTTGAAGCATAACTTCCAAACAGATGGACTGATTTAAAATGTGTTTTAATTATTATGAATTTGTATGCTGGAGTTTACTTGATGGTACTTAGCTTTGTTTGAATGATACCGATGCAGCCATGCCCAGATATTCAGCTTTGATAAATCTGGAAAGAACCGCGGACAAAGCAGCTGGAAACTTTCAGCCTTAATATGGTTAATAGTTAAAGGAAAGTTTTTTAGTTGAACCCGATATTAGAACTGAATCAAGATTTGAGTTTATTCGGTTTCGAGGGTATCTGTCGCAAAGAAACTACGGAATGGACATTACTAACCGGTTATAAAATGTGTGAGGTTTTCAAATTTAATCCAAAATTACCTTGTCACTCGCTCACTTGAGTATCACTTGTCCACTCCTAATACTCAAGTACATTGCCGATCTCTTTGACCATCAGAGAGCAAAAAACGTAACACTCTATCAACTAGGTATGCGACCTAGTTACCTCATTTACTTTCCGCGAGACATCTTTACTACTAACACTTGTCGGCTTGACCGGAGTATCTAGTCTGTTAACACAAGGGTAGGCGACCAGTACTAATGTGCCCAACCCCAGCTACTGCTTTTAGCGCGCAGCATAATCTGCCCATCTTAAGCACGAGATAATAAGGATGTAGGTAATACCACAGAATAAACTACGGTAATACATTATTCAGACCTAAGATTTCAATAGATAAGAATCCCATACTGTGTGCCTTTGTATAGTGTGTAGAATTGAAGCGAGCTGTTGGTAAAATAGAAAATGGCGAACAATGCTATTTTATTTTATCTTCCCGCGCGGCCGCGATCCAACTGACGTAGAATAACAAAACTTATGCTCGTGTAAGTAATGATGTGTATTTTTCAAGCTACTTCCACTTTCTCGGATATTAAATACTTGAGATCATAATAATTATGGTAACTCTTCGACTTCCAACCACCTCAACATTTTGGGAGATGAGAGGACTTTCCACTTTGTTGTTCCCATAACAGAACGACTTGAACATTAAAATTAATTTTACTTTTGTAAACTTTCACGATGTTTGAGAAATTACCCGTTATCTTTGAACATGTTTCGTGTCTGAGCAGGAAAATCCTTATCCTCAGCTACAATCATAATAAGTTCAATTAAAATGTTAGCCGCGTACGAACGGGTTAGAGCAATGAGGGCAGTAGCCAAGCCAATCTCAATTTTCACTCAGCTTTCCTCGTTGAAAAATTGCATCTGTTTGAGCATATATAAGTTGCTAAGTAACGCAACAACCTGCGTGCAAACTCGTCGCGCACTAAACCTGCGTCCGAAGCAGATTAACATAAAGATAACTGGGTATTCTTGGATTATAATATCTTGAAGTTTTATCCTTATCTGAATGCGTGGACATTGCATTTGCGTGGGTTTACACAACTGTCCGGTTCTCATGGATTTAGAAATTTATTGTTGAAGGGTTTTGTAGGTAACATCGTTACTTGCAAAACTTGTGTATAGTTAGAATATTCGGTTTAACGTGGATTGCTAATGCTAATGGGTGGAACTGCAACTAGGACCAGCACCAAATGCATTATGTATTATGTAAAAAGTTACCAAAATAATTCATCTATGAATTTCCCATTACTGAT
This sequence comes from Alsophila aescularia, assembly GCA_946251855.1. Lineage (NCBI taxonomy): Eukaryota > Metazoa > Arthropoda > Insecta > Lepidoptera > Geometridae > Alsophila > Alsophila aescularia. The sequence continues at coordinate 43,687,647 of OX276383.1, read as the reverse complement.
TAGTATTTGATAACATTAAACTTATATTAAGAATCTACTTTCATAGAATAACTAGTGGTTCATTTCAAACTGAGACCACGATGTACAGTTTGTTCACATTTGGGTTTGTAACACTAGGGTCTGAAAAAAACTCGTAATTTTTTTTTCTATATGGTGTACTTTATTACGAGTACACGATTGCCCAAAAAAAGAAGTATAATGTTCTTAGGATTCATGTATGTTTGTATGTATGTACGCGAGTTTCTTTATACCACCATTAACTTTTAAATGCCTGTACAGATTTAGACTTATGGCGTCTCGTTAGAATCCTTACATCCCCCCCGAGTAACAATAGGCTATATTTTTTTAAACTGTATTGCTGCAGAACTCAATTTTCAAATTTAAAGAAAAACTTGCTATATGGATATCAAATTGAAGGCCTTGATAAGCACATTCCAACAGTATATAATTTATTGGCAGGGCAGGGGTGTTTTTTTTAGCTCTTAAGCTGGTTATTTTAGCAATGTACTTTTATTGTTCCAAGAAAAGGTGGCAGCCCTACTTGTTTGTAACAGACCTAAAATCTAAGAACTCTTATATAAAAGAAAACATTGTTTTGATTTGTATAACATAAAGTAACTTTACGCACAATGAAAAAACCCGGCTGCGAACTTTGAATCGCTAAAGGAATAGATCATAAATGGTCAAGGGATTAACCCTTAAATGATTCGAAATGAAAAATACCTACAGATGTTTTTTAAATATCTATTTAATAATACTCGTACCCCACTAAACATAGTTCGCGACTTTCATTTTGTTCACAATATGGCATCTGGTTGTCGCCATATTGAATTTTGTCATTTCTTTAGTATCACACGCAAGATATCGATTGACGTAAGAAACATGACAGTAACTACAACCTAAACAATTAAGCAAAACAAACATGACAGTAACTACAACCTAAACAATTAAGCAAAACAAACATGACAGTAACTACAACCTAAACAATTAAGCAAAACAAACATGACAGTAACTACAACCTAAACAATTAAGCAAAACAAACATGACAGTAACTACAACCTAAAAAATTAAGCAAAACAAACATGACAGTAACTACAACCTAAACAATTAAGCAAAACAAACATGACAGTAACTACAACCTAAACAATTAAGCAAAACAAACATGACAGTAACTACAACCTAAAAAATTAAGCAAAACAAACATGACAGTAACTACAACCTAAACAATTAAGCAAAACAAACATGACAGTAACTACAACCTAAACAATTAAGCAAAACAAACATGACAGTAACTACAACCTAAACAATTAAGCAAAACAAACATGACAGTAACTACAAACTAAACAATTAAGCAAAACAAACATGACAGTAACTACAACCTAAACAATTAAGCAAAACAAACATGACAGTAACTACAACCTAAACAATTAAGCAAAACAAACATGACAGTAACTACAACCTAAAAAATTAAGCAAAACAAACATGACAGTAACTACAACCTAAACAATTAAGCAAAACAAACATGACAGTAACTACAACCTAAACAATTAAGCAAAACAAACATGACAGTAACTACAACCTAAAAAATTAAGCAAAACAAACATGACAGTAACTACAACCTAAACAATTAAGCAAAACAAACATGACAGTAACTACAACCTAAACAATTAAGCAAAACAAACATGACAGTAACTACAACCTAAACAATTAAGCAAAACAAACATGACAGTAACTACAACCTAAACAATTAAGCAAAACCTAGTTCAATTAAGCAATAATTTATGTCCGGCAGCATGCCCAAAATGCTAGCCGCATTGCCTCGATGGCTGTACGGATATTATAATTAAATCTATCATAACCATAATTGAAGAGTGATTTTTCAAAAGGCCTTATTTCCATTCGTCATCATCATCATCAGCCCGTATTCGTCCACTGTTGGGCGAAGGCCTCTACTTGTGAACGCCACTGAGCCCTATTTTCGGCTATCCTCATCCAAAGTAGCTGCCAGCCACCTTTCGCAAGTCGTCACTCCACCTGGCCGGCAGGCGCCCTACACTACGTTTGCCTAAACGCGGTCTCGGTTACCTTAGTCCTCTGGTGGACTACCTTATTTCGGATTCTGTCCTTTATAGAAAAACTGAGCATAGCCCTCCCCAAAGCTTGTTGAGCGACTTTAAACTGCATTCGTTATCATTTTGAAAAATCACTCTTCCATTAATGTCACGTGTAATACAATTGTACCTTCAGCAGTGTCAGCAACCCAGCCCTAATTTACTGGGAAGCAATAACTTCTCAAAACATCAATTGAGCTGCACACAGTGTATATCTACAGTATAACAAACCTAAGCAGTTCCTCAAAATGTTTACGTGTCATGTTGAATGGTGCAGCTGTGTGTGCACACTTGATTTAGGAAGCTTGCTATATTCGTTCTTTCCACTTGAACCCCCTGTTTGGAACCCCTGAGGGGTCCACGGATACTGACTATTACACTTGGTCCCCCAACCAGGGGAAACTTAAGGAAATTTAACTAGACGCAGGTATGATGATTATATGTTAAAAAATAAGCCTTACATAAAAAGAGGTAGGTATTATTTCATTACGGTATAATTCCATTTTTATGGTTTTTAATTGATTATAAGTTAAAAAAAAGAATATTCGGGACAATTCACACCAATTATCTAGCCCCAAACTAGGATACCCTGTACTATGGGCACTAGATAACGGATAAACATACATAGATACGAATATTAGATTCATCCATGACTCGGGAACAATCATTTCTGATAATGACACAAAAAAAACAACTTGTGGGATTCGAACCAACAACCGTTTGATTTCGTTGTAGTGTAAGATAATAAACAAGAGATGCAGTTATGTCCAATGTTTTGTTTAAACTTTATTATACAGTTCAAATATCTTTTCATTATTTCGTTTTTGACTCAGAGGGTTCAAGTTGAAATACATCTTAATTATTCTTGAACACCCTGGTTGGGGGACCAAGTGTAATAGCGAGTATCCGTGGACCACTCAGGGGTTCCAAACGGGGAGTTCAAGTGGAAAGAACGGCTGTATTCAATCAAAAGTTTGTATTGTATCTATAATAGGAATTACTTTAGGTGCATTATGTTAACAAATATGGCGTATTTGTATCCAAGTTGAAGACAATAATTAGTAGTGTTGGGAAATCATCAGTTGTGACAAGAGGAGAGTGCACTTGGACCCGGCACAACTGACACCATTCACTTGTATCGGAATGTACATGGTCTCTCGTAGGAACAAATAGTGTTAAGCTACAATAAAATCAGTTTTTTTTTTAAGTTTAACGTGGTTTTAAAAGCTAATAAATAAAATAAAAACGTGTGGCGAGTCGAATTTCAATTACTCAGGTTACATTATGCCCCACAATTGCTGGTGTTTCAGCTGTTGCAAATATAGCTTAAAACTTTGAAAATATACTCAAATGCTTACAACAGTCTTGCATAAACCAGCTTTAAAAAAAGCATTGCAATTGGTTCATCCGTTTGTTAGCTACAATGCTACCACACATGCACACAGAAAATGTTCAAATAAATAACAACACTCCTTTTTATGTAGAGGATTTAAAAGCTTAGAAGTGTTGAATATTCAGTTGTGTGGTCAGGCACTGCGCTGTAGGTTGTGGGTTTGAACCTCAACAGCGAACATGAGCTACATCATTGCTTGTTGCCATGAGATAGTAGGATTTGAGTAAACTCCGATTGTGTCTTTGTGGCCTTTCTCAATACTATGATGATTTATCTATCTAAATATTTATCTATCTATACTAATAATATAGCAATAGGAACGAAAAAATCTGTACCAAGGAGATAATTGAAAAAAAAATGTCTAGGGTATTTAAAATAAGCTACTGAACATTTTTTTAATATGTGTCTCTCTGTTTATCTGTATGTTTGTTCACGCATCACATAAAACCTGCTGGACGATTGAAATGCGGTTTTCACTGTTGGATAGCTTAGGGTTTGACTTAAAAACTGGTGTACTTGGTATCTCAACCCTATCAGTAGGAGCCGAGCAATCGTAAAAACTTAAAGACGGCTGAAGGAATTTTGATCAAATGTTGGTATATATTGGTATTTTAGGTCTTGGAATAGGACATAAAGTACTTTTAACCCAGAGAAATGACCACGCGTGCGAAACCGCGGATAATAAAGCAATAAGAACGAAAAAGCCTGTACAAAGAAGATAATTAAAAAGCAAATGGTCTAGGGTACTTAAAATAAGCTACTGAACAAGAATACAACATTTTAAAAAATCTTGTCTGTCCGTTTGTCTATATGTTTGTTTGCGCATCACTTAAAAACTACTGAACCGATTGCGATGCGGTTTTCACTGTTTTAGGGTTTGACTTAAAAACTGGTGTAGTATCTAAATCCAATGAGTAGAAGCCAAGCAATCGATAAAAATATTTTTGATGGCTGAAGGAATTTTGATCAAATGTTGGTATGTTGGTATTCTAACAAGTTAATTTTGCATGGCTTATTATTATGTGATCAATATGGTGTGTTGTGATTTTGTTTCGGAGTGCTATTTGTTTACAAAATAAGCCATCTAAAATAATTTTGTCTATACATTTACTTACTTTTATCATGTTGGAAAGTAGGTACTATAATATAAGTTGACATAAGGAAGTTCATGTGATATAATATAGGTTGTTAAAGATAATAGAATTTTTAAGTTTGTATAGTTAAAAAAAAAAAAAAAAAAAAAAAAACAATCAGTTTTGGGGGTTGTAAAAGAGTGGGTGGGTTTAAAAACTTGAAACAGTCAGGTAAAGTGGGTGTCATATGAAAGGTCTCCATTGAACATTGCAGATCTATTTTTTATTTCATTTTACGAGTAAGTGGTAGTTAGTTGAGTGTATTTTGTAGTATTTAGTTAATAAAGGCACTTGCACAATTGAAAACAAAAAGTAGGAGCAAACACTGTACACAATCTAGGGCAGCAAATCTGTAGTTGCAGGAATATATCATACAAGAGAAAGGAGGTCAGGTTTGCATGCATACTCTAACTGTCAAATAAGTGTTATGTATGATTTAAATATAATTTTTCATTAATCCATACATCTATCTATACATATAATAAAATTATAACACAGATGAAATCTGTACATGGAAGAGAAATTAGAAAAATTCATTTTTATATATAGAAAAATGAAAGTAGTAGAATCAGAAAAAAATATTTTTAGACTTTGTGTTTGTCTGTCTGTGACTTCATCACGCAAAAACCTCTGGATGGATTTTAGTGTCCTATAATGAAAATAGATGGCGTTGGCGATCCTTAAAACAAGTGTTTGTCGCACAATTGCTAGACCATTACTTGATCGCGGGTTTGTTTGTGGTTTGTCGGGTCAATTCATATTCTTTTGTTTGTTTAGTTGAAATCATTGTTTATTACTGTCACATATTATCGTGAAGGTCTTGCAGATTTTTGCTTCATGAAAGATACTGTTACCAAATGGTAATAACTAGGTAAGTGTGTATCGGACCGATAATAAAGAGTTCCTCACTTATTTTTTTTCTATATTAAAAGCTTTTATTTAACTTGTAATAGATGTATGCATGTTTGTCAGGTCAAATCTTGCAAGATGAATTAGAACCACTGCCTCTTATCCTACACAGTTGAATTTTTACATGTTGGTTCAGTCCCAATAATAATGCATTTTTATGGTAAGCATGACCTGAATCGACACCCAGGAATAACTACAGATTATGTAACTTTTCAATGGTTAACAGCACATAAATACTCATTTAATTATGATAGCCAGTTTTATGTTTTACCATGACATGGTAGCTGCAGTCAGGGTTGGGTCCTGTCCTGCCTGACTAGGGAACACCTCAACAGTTAACAGCAAAACACAATGTTGTATACGCATTTAATTGTGATAGTCTGTTTTAAGTTTTACCATGACATGGCTACTTTTATTTCTGTGGTGTAAAAGACAAAGATGCGGGACAGGCAGACGGGCTGCGAGTGTGTGGTCAAACAAAAAATATTTAGATATTATCTTAGCTACCCAAGCAAAACCGTGGCGGGCCGCTTATACTACAATAAACTGTGTCCGCTCACATAGAAATAACTAGTCAGTGGTCAGCTCTTTTGTACAATAACCTTGAATTCAAATTGTACATAAAAGACAGTCACCTTGAATGTTATTTGGAGCTTAGTGGACACTTTAATTTTAGAATAACAACAGAGAAACAAACAAACTCAATAAACTCCATTAGCCTAAAAATTTTGTGAGTCTTCACAACGTGAGAGGTATTTTATAAGTTTATTTCAAAATATTGTATATCTGACCAGAGACAGTATATTTTACTCTATCAAGGTATCTAGCAAAATAGGATTTGAGTCCAGTGGCATCATAAAGAAAGTGTAAAATTTACAAGCCATAATAGCTCCAAAATAATTTACCAAATCGTTCAAGCCATTAAAAGATTAGATATTTACGATGCAGGTAAAAGTTAGCAGCAATTTACTCACCACATTGTTGTAGTTGAACGCTGCAGTCCCAGCTTCAAAGTATTCTCTATTTATTTTGTCACCCATTTTCACTTATTTATTAGCACAGCTTGCAATAGTTCCAATTTGAAAAAGCATAACAACTATTAATAATATTTTCATTTCTGAAACAATAGTTCTGTAGAATAAACCTTAACGTCGACGGTTCCGAGATGGGAGCGTCCGCAATAACATTTCTTCAATTTATTTTCTTTGGCACCAACTGACACTTGATTATTATAAATATATGACATTGATTTTCAAAGGCTGAACACTATTTTTGATGAATATTTAAAGAACTAAGTACCTCCCACATAAATAATTGCTAATTCACCAAAATATTACAAACACAAAAACGTTTCGTTTGTCTTGACAATTTACCTTGACACAAAAAACTTTTATGTCAAACCGCCATGATGGATTCCACAGAGTATTTTAGTTGGAAAATCCACAGAATCTTTATCTTCCCTGAAGCTACGGGTGGAAGCAATGGCGAAGGAAATGTCTAGGCACAGACTTAAAGATACTTCTAGGTACTGAGAAAATTTCTTACTCTATGGGTGGAAGTTCCAACAAAAGTTACGTTCGGATTGGTTTAAGTACGATTTGGGCAGTTTCGAAATGTACCTACATTTTTAACAATCTGTTCGGTATGACCAAGGTATGACCAATTTCAATATCTACATTTGCAAGTTTTACTACTGACGACCCGTGGTAAACTGAACGACAAAAATAAGTTTTCTGAAATAAATGTAAAACAGAAAGCGTTGGTTGTAATCCATAATTGACGTATGAAGTGTCTTTATGATACTCCATAAACTGCAAGGAATTAACACTCACAGAATTATTTAAAATCCACTGTGATCATAATGTAACCAGTTGGCATCGTACAGCGATTGGTGTCCCATGTTTTTATATGTCACAGCGGCACAAACGCACAATAAAAGTTCTACTTGTGAACCACAATGACTACTATCACTACACTATTGTATGTAATATACCACAAATACCATAGGTTAAAACCTTGGACCTTGGTCCAAGGCATAACAAACAAACAAAACTAACGTTATTAACTCGGTGGACAATGTATATTCATCAGATACGTCTTATTAGAGCACTAAAATACCATCAGTAACGATGTGCCGATATTATTTAATTCCAAATTCAATTTCAAGTCAAACAAGACATCAGTTCAAAAACTTAACGGGTTTTTTAACAGTCTAAGGTCGGGTAAAAATAGCCTATGACACTTTTGCAATGAAGACGAATCGATTGATACCTCGCCTCGCTTGTCAAAATTGGACCAAGTTCTTAAGTTGAATACATAACCCTACATTTGCCTTGCTGAAGTGTGGTTAAAAAAATATCTATGACACTCTATACCTGAAGATAAATCGATTGACAACTCGTTTGTCAAAATCGGACGAATAGGGGCGACGCTTTATACCGACAACTACCATCTATTATATTGTAATGTGTCTCAATGTAATCTACGGTTGCCTGGAAGAGATCACTGCTTAGCGATAAGGCCGCCGATTGTACCATTTTTTTAAGTTTATTTCTTTATTTGTCTTTATTTTGGTGCAATACAGTGTTATCTATCTATCTATCTATATACATACATACATACATACATACATACATACATACATACATACATACATACATAGACTGCTAACTTCATTACCCTTCCATTGCTTCGCCGTAGTCGGGTAAAATGTGCATGCTAAATTGTACTTAAATGCCGTGCATAGAGTAAAGTAGTGTAAAGTGGCATTTCCGATGTCATTTTTAAATGACGTTGTTTTTTTGAAATGCAAAAACGGCGAATGAAAATATTTCAGAATGCTAAATATAAACAGACCAATCGCGAATTATTTAGCGGTTTTAACTGTTATTTTTGCGCACGTAGCGTAAAATAAATCGGGTTATTCCCTTTCTCCCCACCAGCTTTGTTCCACCAGTGGGGAATAAGTGCAAAATAAAAAATGCATGGTCTTACTCCCCTCTATGGAATATATTATTTGACAGTGAGGAGAAACGTAGGTAAGGTCTTATTAATAAATATTGAATAAAGCAGGGGTAATGTTACTTCAATTATTAAGGCCCAGAATGGACGCGCGGAGATTTCCATTTTCACCCCCACTTCCCCGCGTGCATTACTCGCGATAAGCGAAAAACGGTGTACTAAGTCCACAAGCTCCCTCTATTTAGAATTAAGAAAACTACTTTATATTCTTAAAATATATACGTAGTAAACCGCCATCGACACGAGAACTCGGTTTGCAACTCAGGTTTTTATGACACAGTATAATTAACTACAGACCAACAGATCAGCAGTAGCACAGTAGTATCGTATGGTAGTAAAAGTTTGATAAATTGATATATAGGTAAATTTACGTCTGACTAGCTGACTATTTAATGAGTAGTTTTTTGTTGATATGTTAAAAATAATATATGATGATTTAGTAGGAATAGATCTGTTTATATTAGTATCCGCTCGATTGATTCTATGCGTTACAGTCACTTTTTTTGTTTTCATTGATGATCGGAACTAACGCTACAGTCACATTTTTTGTTTTCATCGATCATCGGACCACTCAATAGCGACGTAAATTTTGCCACTCGTTTTTGAACATTGTTGACCTCAATAATCATTCAAATCTAAGCGTGTTTATATAATTATTTTGCTTAGAAACCCACAACATAAACACTTGAAATATGTGCCGTACCTATTTAGCTCCATAAATCACCAGTTTGTTTATCTAAGCGCTCAATGAAGTGGTCATAAAAACTGTTTGTTTACGCAAAGTCGGTGCGGCCAGATGTGTCGCGTAGACCTTCTTTTTTTTGTGGGTTGACAATCAGATACCTGTGATCTCGGCACGCACCCAATAAATCACCAGTTTTGCTGCCAGATGTGTCGCGTCGACCTTCTTTTTTTTGTGGGTTGACAATCAAGTACCTGTAGTCTCAACGCCAAAACATCAATTAACAGTTTGCGGTTAGATGTGTCGCGTCGGCCATTTTTTTTGGGTTATCACTTTGGTCCTGCGGTCTTCAGCGCGTGGACAACCGAGCGGGTATACAATGTGTAATAATATTAGGTGACAATATTAATCACTAGCTGATGCCCGTGGCTTAGCACGCGTGGTCATTTTAATATATAGCCTATGACACTCACAAATAACGTGGGTTTATATTGGCAAAATATTTTTCCAAATCGGTTTAGTAGATCCAGAGATTACCCCCTACAACCTCACAAACAATACTTCTTTATAATATTATAAAGTATATAGTATAGATTAGTATAGAAGTATAGATGTATATAGGTATTATAATAATTAACCACTTATACTATAAGACTTACTTTGAAATTACAAAAAATAAAACATACCTATTGCAATGTCAACTCGATTGCAATGAATGAAACAGTTGTAATTTTTTTGTGACCAAAGAGCTGGCAGTTGTTGGTGTACGGCAAGTATTCGGTACTGAGATATGGTGGCTACCTTCATTATCAAATAGACGGTATTAAGAAGTTGGAGCTGGTGATGGTAGGTGGTAACTCATAGTGTCAGGTGGTAAACAATGGTTATATGAGTTGGTGGCAGGTGATGTCGGTTGCTTTGTATTTGTGGTTTGTAGCTCTAGTTAATAGCAAAGAAGATGAACTAATTTATTGTAAGTATATCAAAATAATAAAATATTTAAAGAATACGAATAGGCACAGAGTCAAAGTATTTTATTGTAAATAGGCAAAATAATAGCGCTTTTACAATTCAAAATTAACATCTCATGAAAAAGGAGAAATACATAAAATATTATAAATAGATCCAATCAATAAAACTCAGGTTTGAAAAGGAAATTTCCCTTAGATACTATCTTTCCCAACATAAACCAACATGGGTACGACATGGGCATTTGACATGATGTTCGTCTTACCCATGTTCATTATAAGACCCACCTGTTGGGAAACAATATTGAGGTCATTGAGCATTGTGCTTAGATTATCCAGGGTTTCTGCCATGATAACTATATCATCGGTAAATCGAAGGCGAGTGATGCATTCGCTATCGATGTTAACACCATATCCGTTCCAGTTCAGAAGCTTGAATATATTTTCCAGTGCGGAGGTGAACAGTTTCGGAGAAATAACGTCTCCCACTTCATCATTTCGATGTACCGGTAATCAATCCAGCACCGCTGTAATGACTGTAGCACTAGCCAGGTGTCGATTAAATCAAAGGCTTTCTTTTAGTCCACAAACGCTAGACATAGTGGCCGATTATACTCTTTGGTCTTCTGTATAATCTGCAGGAGCATATGGATGTGGTCTACGGTGCTAAAGTCTTTCCGGAATCCAGCTTGTTCGGGAGGCTGAAAGCCGTCAAATCTACGAGCGAGCTGGTTTGTAACTACTGTTATGTTATGTTTATTTCTACCTACAGACAATAGTTATTTGTTATGCAAGGCTGCAAAATGATTTTTTGGCGAGAGTACTTGTATTGAAACCTGAGCAAGCGAAGGATTCTAGGATTGAACCACGAGCGTAGCGAGTGGTTTAAATATAGAATCCTGAGCGTAGCGAGGGTTTCAAAAGTACGAGATGCCAAATAACTTTGCTGCCGTGCGCAACACAAAACTTTTCACCTCACTACAGCGAGGAAAATGCTAGGTGCAAGAAAAACAGCTAAAATAATATATTAAATTAGTGTTTATAATAATAATAAAAAATGAGCCGTCGCGGGATGCCTGGCAGATGTGTAAACATAATAGAATAGAGTCGAACAGAATCGAATAGAATAGATTCGAAAAGAGACGAATAGAATCGAATAGGGTCGAATAGGGTTGAAAAGAGTCAAATAGAGTCAAATTGAAACGAAAAGAGTCGATTAGAGACGAGAAGAGTCGAGTAGAGAAGAGTAGAGTCGAGTAGTGTCGAGTAGAGACAAAAAGAGTCGAATAGAGACGAATAGAGTCAAGTATAGTAGAATCGAATCGGATAATAATATAATATAAATTAGTAATAAAGTATTTTCAGTGAATTGTCGGTATAGAAAATTATTGAATAGAAAGGTTCGAATTTTAAAAACTCTTTCCACGCTAGTGGGTAAAATGCATTTTTGCACTGAGATTTCGAATGACAAACAGAATCTTTCCGAGCTTGTGAGGTGAAAATATATTTACGTTTCAACGATTTGATCATTTTTATAACCAACTCCATGATTAGGCTTAGTACTTGGTAATGCAATGTAAAATATATTGAAATTATTAGATCTGAAAGAAACGATAATGTAATAGTATTTTATTCTCGACTAGTTGAGTATGTGTGGTTGTGTTACCAATTTTAGCCTAAGTAAAGCATGTGATTTGGGTAGCGTGTTTGCCTACTGTTTCTACTCTGTACTGTGACTCTAAAAAATACGAAGTCCTGTGATCTGATTCCTTGTTTTTGTTCGACAAAAGTAATATAATTTAAATTGTACATTTTCAGAAGTTCTCACATGAATTTGTTACTTATGAAATTGGGATAAGGCTCACAATAGGTATATTAATTAAAAAATACATAATCGTCAATAACAGCAACAATTGTGTTACGTACTTATTTTAGCGATCATACGCTTGTGGAGATATTTGTAAAGCTTCTTTCTAGATCAGGTGTGTTTTTCTTTTGGTTTACCCATTTTTTCATTCATTTACAAGCTCCAAGTCAAAACGGACAATAGTAGCGCAGGTCCACCTAGCAACGTGGCTCGCCGCGGAATGGCAGAATTGGCAGAGACCGCGAAACAAAATACGTAGATTGCCGTGAAAGAGTAGTGCGGCACGAAATTGATATCGCTCCGAATTAAAGAGCGTAAGCGACATTCTAGAAAAATCCTAATTACACATAAATAGTTAGTCTTTCCAAAAAAATAGTACTAAGATTTCTTAATATAACCTCCTAAGTACTAGTTTTGAGTTTCTTTCTGAACTCTCTCTGTTATTGCACGGTTAGGCTATTACAGAGCACGGAAAAAATATTTAACAAAAAATCATGAACCGGAAAAACAAGGGAAATAAATAAATATGTGTCTTATAAAGGACATAACATATTTCTGATTTAGATATATGGCATAATGAGGAGAGAGGTAGGTATGTATTAATTTGTATTTATTAAATTCTACAAAATCAACAGAAATTAATGTTTTCTTCTAAACATATTCTCAAAAATATTAAACTTAAACTTATAAACTTACAGTTATACAATTAAACATTAGATATCAATAGTTATTATTATATCAAAGTTTTATAAAAGCTTTAATTAACAGTCTTCATGAAAATTTGTAAAACAGTTACGATTAGGCGTAAAACATGGATAAATATCGCATTTTTTACAAAATACGGTAGTTTTTTTTTGTCACACCCATTCTTTCTGCAACGCCATTATTTGTACCATATTCTGGCAAATGCGCAGCACTTTTGGTACGGTTTTCTTTGGAAGGAACTGGCTTGATAAGAGCCTTGCGCTTTTTATGCTTTGGTTCAAGCTTCTCGTATTGAACTTCACCTTCATCGTCAGCGTCACATTATTCTTCATTGTCTTTTGATGAGTTTATCAAGCCACATTGTTACAGCGAGCTTACGGTCTTCTTCAATACTTCCTTTGAAAAATTTGTGGATACTGCAATGCGGACATGATCATGGTGATACCTTGAGCTCTTTTTAAGTCAGTCCCATGGATTTACCGGTTTCTAAAACTTGTGTTTGGTGCAGGTAACCATCTGTCTTAGAATATCATCATCAACGTATTGGTTATAAAATTGGTACCACTCTTATTCCTCAGTATTTTTCTGGATGTAGGCAGGTAGCACTAAACTATTGATTTCTGAATCTAGTGTATCGTGTGCCCAAGTGTCTTGAATGCCAGCATTATTTTGTCAATTTCTAATAGCTATCTGTCGAGTGGATAATGATTGTGAGTTTTCACTGTACCACGGCTACGACCACGACTATGCCCGCGCGATGTTGTTATTGCACGTTTTCTTGCTCGTGGTTGGTACGATGAAGTTGAAGGTGTTAAGTCTGAGTCGTTTGACATTGCAAGAGAAGCCACAGGGGTATTCAACTCATTCTGATCTTCATTCGAGCTACTGGACTTACTCTTACGGTGATCACGGGCTGTTTGGTTGAATTCTGGTGGAAAGAACGGCGGATCTTCTTCTGAATCATCTCCGGAATAATCGAACTCGGAGTCATCCAAAGCATCGACGTACATACATGGCGTAGTTTACTAGCGCTAAAAACCCATAAAACTTGATGAAAACGTCAACGTACTTTACTCGGGAAGACAGTCGTGAAAAACATTACTTACGTACTTTAGTACTCTGCAAAGGACATAGAAATAAATATCAAGGTGACATGACATGTATTTGAATTTTTGTGAAAATAATACGCTATGCCATTAGTTTGAACTACCATTGCGTTGTTTTACACAAAAAAAAGATAAAATCACATTAACAATTTACTGATGAATATAAATTAACTTACTTTTGCGCAAACGCCAACGCCATTTTAAAAAAGAATGATGGATGATATTTGACGTTTTCAATTTTTTGACGTAAGCCTAGAAGTCACTAGATGTCGCTAGTAAAATATTTTTGTTTTGGCAATTAAAATAAAGTCCACAGATTTTTAAATCTCTTACGTACTATGAGGAGTACAAATGTGCTCAGGAGGATACAAGTAATATTTATGTACAATATCATATCGAAATACAATTAAATGTAGGATATATTTACGGAATTGTTTATTTTCAGATGTGAGTATGGCATTTTGTTTCATCGAGCTAAATAATTGCATTCATGTTTTGGGGACAAAGATATTGTTACTTATATCCTCGAGTATCATTTATTTTAATTTCAGTAGGATACAGTGGGTAGTTTTTGGACAGGATCGGGAATACTTTGTGTCATTTGCCCATTTCTGCCCCTTAAGCCCGTACTATTATTTATTCCGTGCCCGTACTAACCAATTTCGGTATTATTAATAACAGAATAAGGAACGAGTAAATTAATCCGAGTTTACTCTTGGAGTATAAGTTATACTCGGGGCTGCCTAGTTTATCGACTAATTAAGGTAGAAATAGTGTTTGTTACCGTTTTCTATGGAGTTAATTATTTCAAAGTAGGTATTTTACTTGTTGTGGACTTCCTCCAACGATGTCGGTATTATTAAATAATTATCTTCAATTGGTTTCGCCCCATGGCTTTGCCTTTGTGAGCAGTGATTAAAAATTATCCTATGAGTTATTTTTATATACTTACCATACCAAGTTTCATTAAAATATGTAAAAAAAACAATAAAAAAAACACATGTTTTATGTTTTCCACTTCATCCCAGTTAATTAAACGACTGCGTTTTGGGCTCATTTTAGACATGAAACGTCTTTAAAATCACACCAAAACAAACCAAACGTAGGTACCAGGGCCGAAAAAAGAACCGTAACTGAAGGTCTATATTCATCTCGCTATTATAACTCTGTAACTGTAAGCTCCAGAGATCTATTGCTACTGCTAATTTTTAGCCTATATAGTCAGTTCAATTATGTAATGTTTAACATTTGCCAAACAATAGGGGGAGGACCCACAGAGCAAAATAAAATAAAAATATTTACGATCTTTAATTCAGTGTTACTCGCGATTCAAATAGGGTAGCGTACTAATTGTGGTGTTGTTGTAAATATCTATATTTTTATTACACAAAATCTACTTTAGGCTGAAAGAGAATGGGCTGCAGCGCCCGGAAAGTTCAAACTAAGATAAAGATTGGCAAAAAAATGAGTTCTGGAGATCACGACGGTACCCTAAACTCCAGCGCAGAGCAAACGAGAGGGTTCCAGGACCGGATCAAATTGTACGTGGCGTAGACGTTTTGGCCGTGCGCCCTGACACAGCCCCACCTGGTTTTTCAATTTGTAGCAAAATGCAAATTATACGAACTAAAAACTTTTGTGCGCGGATAAACGAGTAAAGTGAGACAGCGATCTAGACTTTCTATCAAACAGCGAGTTGTCAAACTCAAAGCATTTTCTATCACTGTCAATATTGTTAGCTTAGTCAATACTGACACTGTCAATGAGCAAATAATTTTACTGTCACAGAAAAAATAATTTTACTCTTAAATTAAATGGGTTGCCATAGCTTTCGAGTTACTCCAGTGTGTATGGATGGTATTGGTAGTCCGAGGTGACTCCATGTTAATTAATAACACTTTAAGAAATACGTTAATACTTGGTTAGTCTGGAATTAACTTCTCCAAGAGTAACTTAGGAACACATTAGGATTAAGCCATTTTTATTAATAAGGCCCTTAGTGCATGTCAAGAAATTTATTTGGTGTATGTACAGAAAAACAAACAAAAACACTGTAATTTGAATCGTATATCATCAACACTTACGACTTAATTTTGCTTGCAACAATTTATAAGCACTATGCATTTTGAACTACAGACCAAACGATTTTTACCCAGTTTAAAAAAAAACCCTGTGAACCTGTGATTACGGGACGGGAACATGGAGTGGTGATCGAGTTGCCTTTATTTATAAAACTATTTTTGGCTATAGAATCTAAATATGTTGGTTTTGTGTTATTTAATAAAAAAAATGTATAATCCAAACAATATGAAATAGGAGTAAAAGTAAATAAATGTATGCAAAGGAAAAGGGCGTTATCGTTTTTGGGAATTTTAATTGTGTATGTACCAACGTATTTATGAAAGCTCCTTTATTTCTGTGAACCATAAAGCTATTTCAATGGACATAATATTTCAGAAATCATTGTACTTATAGTTCATAAAGGTTGCCTGGTAGAGATCGCTTTTAGTGATATGTTTCGATTGTCCTATGAGAAGTGCTAGCCTTTTGTGTCAGAATTTGTCAGACTGCCCGAGTGTCGCTGACATAGCTTAACGACTGCTATTTATATTGATAATAGCAGTCGTTAAGCCATGTCAGAGACCTTCAGCCAACTATTATTGAATAGCCGGCTGAAGCACGGAGCGATGAAAAATTTAAAAAGATTTTAATAATTACATATTTAATTTCATTAAATTAATTTAATTTATTAATTATTATATAGTTGACGCTTGGATTTTGTTTTCCATTCGGTAATTTCTTTTTTGCTAGCCTATTTCACGAAAAAAACTAATAAAAATAAAGTTCAAAGCGACTCTATAACCTAGTGCTAAATTTTTCAATCACTCATAGGTGCTGTCTTAGTTGGTCTCTTTCTGGCTATAGCGCGTAGGGTGTAAGAAAAGTATAGTATATGGGTACATACTCGTTGCTTATTCTGTATTTTTTTGTGATTTTATACAATTAACTCCTATTTGGTAGGAAATACTGGTTCCTACGCCAAATATTAATTTAAAAATGGTAAAACAATAGTCTACTTAACGAAAATATGATACACCACCATACATACTTCCTTTAGTTGAATATATTTTACATGTTTTTACCTAGTATGGTCTAGTATGTCATTGTGGACGTATAGTAGGACGTTGAAACGAGGACTGACACACGATTCATGGTCTTTTTGCGTTTTAGCACCATTTGAGTTCAGACACTTTTGAACGCGAACCCGAGTTCCATTTTGTTGTAACTCAATGGTTAACGATAAATATGTATCGATCACCATGCGTTTTGAATGTATAGATGTCATCTCCATTAAGCCTTCATAGCACGGCTCTCAATTGAATCCAAAGCCTCTGATACTAGCAGAACCGTCCCAAAGGTGGCAGCAGTACAACAAGATATACAAGATCGGTGTACATCAAACTTAAATGGGCTATAACTTGGAAATTATTGTTCCTGGACAAGTAGTTTCTTTACAGAAGTGATAGATCTGCAGTGCGATTACGTAATGTTGATCATGACGGGTTCTGTAATCGGGCTGCTGACCCATATCTTCGTTATGGATGAAAGCTGTCAAACTTTAAAGGGCTATAACTCGGACACTATTGATCCTAGACTAGTATTTTCTTTACAGAAGTGATAGACCTCATCTATATCTTTATTTCTCATGACAGTTATCAAACTTAAATGGACGATAAATTGGAAATTATTGATCCTAGACCAGTGGCCCAATTATAGAACTTGGTTACAATCGGATTATCACTTTTTTCATAGCAATTTCGACTTTATCGCAAGGCATTAGTGGTTGCGATATTGAGAATTCGATTGAAGCCAAGTTATGTGGTCGGGCCGCGGTAGTTTCATTACAGAAGTGATAGATCTCATCAATATCTGTTTTTTGGACGACAGCTGTCAAATTGATAGGTGACAGCTTTCAAACCTCAAAACATCCACTATTGATAGCAAATGTCAAAAATGACACGCAAAGTCAAAAATTACATATAGACGGATTTATCCGAAACTTTTCGCAGTTACTAAAGGCAATAAATTGCCTTATTGGTAAGTGAGACTGCATAATTTCTCATTGTTTATATTTATATATCACCAGTCATTTAGCTTGTCATTTTTGAAATTTTCAGTCAATATTTGAAATATCCTGTAATTTTTGTCATCAGCAGGCATTTTTAAACATTGACTGTAATTTTGACATTTACTGTAATTTTTGACATTGCTTGTAATTTCTGACTTCAGTTGTCAATACTGGGTGTTTTGATGTTTGACAGTTGTCATCCTAAACGAAGATATCGATGAGATAATATATCATTTTTGTAAAGAAACTACTAGTTTTGGACCAATAGTTTCAGAGTGATAGCCCTTTTAAGTTTGACAGCTGTCTTTCAAAACGAAGATATCGATGAATTCTATCACTTCTGTAAATAAACTAGTAGTATCAATAGTTTTAGAGTAATAGCCTTTTTAAGTTTGACATCTGTCATCCAAAACGAATTATCGATGAGATCTATCACTTCTGTAAAGAAACTACTAGTCATAGATCAATAGTTTCAGAGTTATAGCCCTTTTTAGTTTGACAGCTGTCAGCCAAAACGATATCGGATGAGATCTATTACTTCTCTAAATAACTAGGTACTTGTTTAAAAATAATTAAAATAAGTTAAATAAAAAAAACTATAGTAATTTATCGTACAAAAATTTAGGTATCTTTCGTTAAAAAAAAACTGTCGTATTTCCAAAGGTATAGGTCTAAAAATATTTTTTTTGCTTTTTCCCGAAATACCCAATGGTGGGGAGAGTCTGGTGAGGATTTCGGGAATAATTTCCAGAAATTTGCAATGCCTCCATCCGTTTATTTTTGTTATCTTCGTTAACAGGCAAACTGTAACGCAAAAAAAATAACAAGGTGGAAATGAGTTGAAACATATGAACGTCATATAATTAAATATATAGTGATAATCCTGAAATCTAAATTGAATGGGCACTATAGGATCACGGGGGCTGGTTACCCGTTAACCCTATTGTTTGGATGTCCTAAAGGATGTCGAAATAATATAAGGTGATCGTTTAACACAATTTATTGCATTGGACATTAGTACATCGAAACGAAATACGAAGTAAGTTTATTCTACAACTATCACTAATACCATTGCAAATGGTTGGCTACTGGACTTAGTACTCACCTCTGACCCATTGTGAGACCTTCAGATATATGAGTGTAGCTTCTTAAAGGTCGCAGAAAAGAGGACAATGACCTAGCGTAATTCATTTTTATATTAATGTCACGGTAATGAAGTTGATCTCCCAATGGCTCAAGCGAAGAAGCGAAGAAGTTATGTTCTAATTGAGTTGTCACTGTCTTGTCAGATAAACAGTGACATTGACATTTTGCACACTTGATGTATGGTGCGTTCGAGTTGAAATAACACCTATACGCCACAGGCACACTTCTGATAAATATAGGCTAGCAACTGTGTGAAAGAGACACAGCGACTGAAAAGTATGTCTCTCTCAAGACCGCTTTTCCTTTTAACTACATTGAAATAAAAAAGAACGTTATACAGTTGTAATAAGGTTTAAATTTATTTTTCCTCAAATGACGAGTGATCCTTCCGGTTAATATGTATAAGTCTGTGATAAAAGTTTATAATGAATGACGCGAAGCTGACAAACCCTGCGTTCGTGATGATGAGATGGCGTTGTGGGAAGTTTCGAAATGTACATTATTAACAAGCCTTTCTCGTTGAACATTTTCAACACTTTTGTCATTTTTGCAACTTTTGACACTACCATCCTTTCCAAACCGAATGAAAAGCGACCCTATGGCTGACAAATTATAGTCGATTTTTCTATGTCAAATGTCATCGAAACATACATAACGAACGGTGATCGAGAACGTTCAGAACGCTAATTTCGCCCACAAATGTCCAAAGCGAACGCCAAATGTGATCATATGTAGCGTTTTTAACAGTTATTTTCGCCATTTACTATTAAACGAATGGACCCAATGAGTATTTAATAAACATAAACACATGGGTGCGGTCACTTAGTACGCTCGAAGCACTCGTGCGAATATCGCTCGATCATCAGGAGTTAGTGAACGTGAACGGCTTTGAACGTCCACATAGAACTGACAACTGTCAAGGTGTCAGTTTCATTCTATTCCTCCCCTCCCCTACTATATTTCGGGTGACCCACGCGAACGCCCGAAGAGGAAAGGGAGTTGCAGTTGCATACTATTCCCGGGAGTATGAAACTGACACTTGACAGTTGTCAGTTCTATGTGGACGTCCAAAGTCGTTCACTAACTCCGGACACAGTACATGTCTTTACAGACAGTAGTGTATCGAGGAGTAAACGGCCGATTTGACGCACGCGGTGCGGGGGCCGGGAGGCAGGGGTCTCAGCGTGGTTTTGAAAAGAACGCTACGAGCGAGTTTCGCACAAGAAGTATCATCATAAAGAGAATGTAAATACAACGTTATAATATAATATAAATATCTTCACGTAAAATTCTCAAGTAGGATGCCAGTACCACAAATAGATTGGACGAAAGAGTATAGTAGTATAAGTATATATCAAGATAAGACTCTTTAGTCCAATCTTTTCGACACTACTGGGATCCGAAAAAATATTAAATCATTAATTACCAGACTGCGGAGGGTTATGTGTTTGGGTTGTATGTATGTAGGTATGTTTGTTTGTTTATTTGTTTTTACGTGTCTTTGGCACGTCCTATAGACTAAACGGCTAAATGGATTTTGTTAAATGAGGTAATTGGATTCGTCATAACCGCGAGAGTGCTATTGGAAATATGAAGCATCAAGCGGCTTACAACTTCCATATTTTATTTCCGACGGAAAGAAAAATGGTTGGATAACTCACAAAATATATCGTTTAATAGTACATAAAAAAAACCGTAAGATAAGAATAAACTAGAATTATATAGGTACAGAGTAGTTTTATATTATCCTCCGCGGCTTTGCCGGCGTGTACATTTTTTTGGGGAAAATGTAGCCTACTCGTATGTATTCCAGGACCAAAAGTACAAATTACCAAATTTCGTTCAGTCGTCAAATATTATTTCATCGATTGACGGGCTTCTCTACTCAACGGATTGCGATACAAAGTAGGTAATTGAAATTGAGATACAAAGTACTCGTAGTAACATTCGTTTAGGTACCTACCCATATAGACTAACATAATATGAATGCTACTAATAAGTAAAAATTTATAACAATATTATATACAAGTGATTTGCCCCGGTTTCGCACGGGTAGCGCTCACACCGCGGAATTATCCTTACCTTTAGAATTTTTAGTAAAGATACGCCGGTCGCACTCCGCAACAAGTACAAATATTATACCTACACTTCGAGGCCGCAATGTTCGGGGGTGTCAAGCGTGCGCTCGATGTGTCGCGCGCCGTGTGCTCAACGATAAAGTACCTACTTACGTAAAGTTTTTGTAAAATTTTATTCTTTTCTTAATTATGAGTACCAAGAAGAAACCTAGAAGGTTCTGCATAGCATTCGGTCGGACGAGTCTCATGCAATACCTACATACCGACATTATATTACTTAAGTAGTAATTTCTTTTTTATTCATTATTAAGCATGGAATTCAGACAAGCACTTTTTATTCATCAGTGATATAATCAAATAATGAGGTACTAGGTCCATTCTAATAAGAATGTCATTATATGTAGTTAATAGAACTATCAACATTTCTAATAATAAGTAATAAAATAATACATTATTACATATTTTTTTATTCTGTTACAATATCTAAGTCATATCATATCACAGAATAATTACTAGTACAAGTACCTAGTCATATCTTGATACAACCCTACCGAGCAATAAAGTGAGAGAGATTCTGAAACGGTCAAAGCAACGAAAGCTCTCGCGCCTTGTGATACGATACATTCTAGCCTACACGCGATGGCTGAACGCCTTCTAGGTAAATATAATTAAAAGCTGGCGGCGCTGTGCGAGTTAAATTGCACTTTATTGCGTTGTAGCGAGAGTCGCTATGTATTTAAATGACTTTACTCATTTATCCTTCTGTATTTGTACTATTATTTATTCTGTGGTAAAGTGTAGTTCAAAATCTTTTGGAGCAACGATCATGGTGTTTTTTTACCCATAGACAATAATTGCATTATTACTCCAACGACCGTAAGAAATGTCTAACCATTACTCACGTACTTGACAGACTTGTCATTATTGCGTTTCCATGGCAACGTGTCATTCCGTTGTATATTTTTAATCGACTTCACAAAAGGAGACGGTTATATGTTCATCTGCATGTTTTTTTCTTTTTTTATTGATGTACTCCGATTTCTTTGAAAAAACTTTTTTTTTGAATTGATATACTCTCCCGGTGGTCCCATATAAATTGTATCAAAATTGGTTTAATAGTTTTACTATTACATCTATTTGATTTTATGTTTATATAGCCCCAAATCTGTAAGATTTCTAAACTGTTTTAAATGGTTGTTGTTTTATTCAAAAGGGTAGACTTTCAGCGTAGTCCCATATAAACTTCATCAAAATTGGTTCAGCAGTTTTTTATTGGGATAATAAGTATGAAGGATTTCTGTACCAATTTAAATGATTCTTGGTACATTTAAAACGATAGACTTTTATTGCTGTCCCACATCAATTTTATCAAAAATGGTTTAGTTTTTATTAATAAATCGATTTGTATTGATGTTAATGATCGTTCATATTTTAAGAATTAACATACAGTGTGGTACTATATAAAATTCATGTTAGTAAGTAGTTAATTTAGGTAGTTTTTTTTAACCTCCGAACAAAGAGACGGGTGTTATAAGTTTAGGGTGTGTATCACTATGTGTTTCTCTCTCTGTGTGTCTGTCTGTGGCATTCGTTTGGAATGGACCGATTTTGATGAAACTATTATAACTTTTTCTATTTTAAATTGTATTTCTGATCCGTATTACATTTTTACTTTTCAGTGATAATGTTCTGGTTCTATTGTAGTTATTTTATTCTTTTTAGTGTTCGTTTAGAAAAGAGCATTTAAATACGAAGTCGTTTTTTTTTTAGGAAAAACATTTTTATTGATTCCTTGGGTTACAATATTGTAATTTTCGTAGGGATCTCTACTTTTCTGAAAAATAAAATAGTGCCCATGTTACTCGCTGATAATGTAGCTTTCTAATACGTGAAATATATTTTCTCAATCGGTTCTGTATTATTTTCGTTTGTACATTACAAACAAAGATACAAAAAAAAAAAAACTTTCCTCTTTATAAAATGAGTGAGACATACGCATGAAATCGATAGCCTCCTTTTTTGTAAGTAGCTTAAAAACTCTGGTTTTACTAATAGAAGATTCCTAGAAATTTAAAAGGTTGGCTGTAATATGTGGTCATGTACAAACAGACGAACATAGATACATACATTCATTCATGCATACAATAAATAGGTAAAAGTAATAATTAATAGGTCTGATAATATCCTAACCCTCCTTTTTAGTAGCCAGATAAAGACCCACAATAATTGAGGCAACCATCGGTCTCCGACTGACAGTAGACATCAAACTCGAAAACAATGCTTCGATACTCTACTGTCTGTAAGGACTTATTATCGAGCGATAATCGCACGCATGATTCGAGCGTAGTAAACTGAACGCAGCACAGCTGTCTATTCACGAGCTAACACACAGACTATAAATAAAGAAAATAATAATAATAATAAAAAGTGTTAGAAAGTGTAAAGTTGTATCACCGACGGCCAATAAAACGCTCTTCTCTTCATCACATTTGTGTTTACTGTTGTCTGTTTGTTTATCGACGGTTTATTGCCATTATTTTTATTACTACTCATTTCAATAATAAGCAAAATTTTAGCTAATAAATCATGCAAAATAGTTATGAATCCGATAGCGAAGATGAACTGCCAGCAGGCTGGGAAGAGAAAACCACACAGGATGGAAACGTGTTCTATGTAAAGTAAGATGTGGTTTGTTTGCATTATTAAAAATATAATTTTTGCGTGGTGTGTACTTCAACTTCAAAAAATTCACATATCTTGTTTTTTTCGTTTTAGCCCCCACACAAATAAAACCCAGTGGACTCATCCCACAACGGGAAAAAAGAAAGTCATTCCAAAGGAGCTACCATTTGGTTGGTCTAAAACTGTTGACGAAAACGGTAAAACCTTGTATATCCACAAAGAAACTGGTAGTAAAACTCAGATTGACCCTAGGCTGGCATTTGCGAAGGAAGAAAAAAGGCACACAAATGATTTTCGTCAAAGATTTGATGCATCGTCTACTGCTTATCAGGTATGATGATATGTTTTATTTGCCTCGGTACGACTTCGGAAGCTTGACCCACGATTTTAGGGGGAGGAGGGGGGGGGGGAACGTGTAGAGGGGAGGTAGTACAACCCTCCCTGAGAGTGGGGGGCTAGATCTCCTCCAGTCTCTGAGATATGTTTTTTACTTTTTACAGTTGCATCATATATTTGGACATTTTTGCGACGCCTTAACCTTAGAAGAGTTCCTCACAACCTCCCCTGAGAGTGAGGGGGGCTGAAGTCCTGAATTATGAATTATTAAAATATTTTTAGCAATTTTTTTCTAATGTTTGGACATATGCACCGCTCCATGCACTGTGGGGGTGAATATATAGAATTGAGGGGCACGAGTAGGGGAGGGGGTGGGGGGAGGTGGTGGGGGGAGGTGGAGGGCTATCCCTGGTACCCCCCCACCCCCGCGTAGACGCTTAGTGTATGCAATATTTCAGTTTTAATTTTACTATAAATAATCACACAGTTTATTAAAAATCGTCTGTTGTCAAACAGCCGTGAATTTAAGTACTTTCACTTTATATTTTTCAGAAAGCAAAATGAAAAATCAGCTCAAACACAAGGGCAAAGTTATGTATTTTTTTTTAAATTATATATATAAAAAATCATATCTCAGAGGGGGGACAAGATCTAGCCAGCCCACTCTTAGGGGGGGTTGTACTACCTCACCCCTACCCGTTCCCCCCCTCCCCCTCCCCAAAATTGTAGGTCAAAAGCTATGGAAAAAATAACAAATAAAATATATAAACAAATCATATCTCAAAGGGGGGGTGAGATCTAGCCCCCCCACTCTTAGGGGGGGTTGTACTTACTCACCCCTATCTGTTCCCCCCTCCCCTCCCCTAAAATCGTGGGTAACAGATATTTAACATTATCAGGGGTGTGTTTAAGTAAGACGACAAAATTTTCACCGGATAAAAATTAACTAGCGAGGGTTCGCTGAACAGAGTCATAGGTTTAGCTGTCAAATTCAATTTTCAATTTAACAAATTCTTGTTCACTAGCTTATTCTATATCACCAAAATTATTTTTTTATTATCTTCTTTGTACAGACTTTATGTTACTGCTCTATTATAAATGTAGATACTATTTTCAATTATAATAACCAACAAATATAATTTAATCGCGAAACGAACGACAAACAGCTGTCAACTATTTAGCAACCTCAAAAGCTCGCTAAAATTTATCCTAGCCAGGCAAAAACTTAAACCAGCGAATGCCCGTGAACGGATTAAATTTTTGTTGGGTTAACTTTTCGCCTCGCTTTGTGCTTAAACAGGGTGTTTGACGTTTATTTGGTTTAAATTTTATACTGGATACTTAAACACCCCAGGTGTGGTGTGAGTAAGGAGGATGGCAAAATTTTCACTAGATAAGTGGTACCGTAAAATGGGGGTGAATTGGCAACATTTTCGAACATTGCGCATATCATTACATCTTATTTATTATATTTTTAATAATGGATAGTTTAGAACTCCGTCCGGTACCTGAGATACAAAGTCTAATTTATTTTTTATTAGAATTAGAAGTATCAACCAGTTTTTCCACAAAATTCAAAAATATACAATTTTTCTATTCACCCCGAGTTTGGGGTAAATATAAACATTCCAGGGCTGTCACATATTTATTTACACTACAGCAATACAGTAGTTCCCTTGGTAGGTTACCTATGTACCTATAGTTTTATCACCTGAACTAAATTATGGATTCTAGGAATACTACACAAATCTAAATCGGTTCAGAAATATGAAGAAATGACAAACCTAACCTAACCTAACAAACCTAATAAAAAAACCTCAAAATATGACATTTCTATTCACCAGTCAGGCGTTTCTTTTTGCCCCATTCCCATTCCTAATGCCCCATTTCTTCGATTCCATGGACCCCTTTCGCTTTTCCAATCACCCCGTTTCAAACAAAATTTTACCAGCTTCCCTTTTTTACTCACTTACATAATTAAAACAAGAATTACCTCTTATTTTTAATATATTCCAGTAGTTAAATAAACCATATGGCAACATGGCAAGTTTCAATATAATGTAAAGCACACTTTAACATGTTCAAAATATAAAGGTTTTTGAGCAATGAATTTGTGCCTGGCTGACTACATTTTTCAAAGTCTGTTTTGAAATAGATTGACTTTAATTTGACATTTGATAAATATTGCCGTAAGAAATACGAAAATGTCATTTCCAAAAATATAATCCATACCATAAACGAGACATGAAAGATAGAGAAAAAAAGGGCTTAAAATAGTATAGTATTTTTTTCTAATCACCCCTTCAATTCTATACACCCCATTTTACGGTAGTGAGGGCACAGAATAAATAATAGCAGAAGATGCATTTCGCGCAACAATTAATAGAAATAGCGACTCTTGCTACTAAGCAACAAAGTGCAATTCAGCTCGCATAAGCGCTCAGTGCCTAACGCGATATTCACCTAAACGTTGCCGCTCTCTTCTAACGCGTAACTCTGTCAATGTCTGGTGCGGAGAGACAGTGCAAAATGGAGCGCGATTAATCGCGCTCCATTTTGCACTAATTAAAAAGTTCAAAGAACAAAAACATTAAAAAAACAGGTTGTTTACATTTTCACTATACTAATTCTTAATTATCTCCTAAACACATGGACCGATTTACATGATTCAAACGGGTAAAATGGTTTTAGACCTAGAACTTTCATACAGTAAACGAACTCATTGAACTCCTGAACAAAGAAGGTATAGTTACTATCGGATACGCAGATGACCTGGAAATCATCATCTCAGGACTGTTTGAGGCGACTCTATGCGAAAAAATGCAGCGGGCGCTTCGTACGATTGAGAGGTGGTGTGAACGTCACAGTCTATCTGTGAACTCTCAGAAGACAGAAATGGTTCTGTTTACTCGAAGAACTAAAATGGCAATATTAAAACTGCCGACTTTGTTTGGCACAAAGTTGACTTTAAGTAAAGAAGTTAAATATCTAGGCATCTGGCTAGATAGTAGTCCTGTGCGGGAAGCATCTTGTCCACATTACTAAGAAAGCAACAAACATTTTGTGGCAAAGCACCAGAGCAGTCGGGAAAGACTGGGGTCTGAAGCCAAAATTATGCCGTTGGCTATACAGCCAATAGTGAGGCCAGTTCTCACTTATGGGTGTGTAGTGTGATGGACGCGTACAAACCTGGTAACAACAATCACCAAACTCCAGCAAATTCAGAGACTAGCTTGCTCTTTGATAAGTGGGTGTACGAAATCGACACCGTCAGCTGCTCCGGACATGATCCTGAGTCTGACTCCTTTACATCTGCACATACAGCAGTAAGCAATGGCATCAGCACTGAGGATAATTTCCACAAACCAGTGGAAGGGCAACGGCCCCATTACTAACCACTGCGGAATCTTGGACAAAGCAACAAGAATTATCCCAGAGGCAAAAAAAGGCAGACAGAATAGCCAGCACACACCTTGATAGCAAGAGGTATGAGCTGACTACGATGAAGAGTGAACTAGAAGGTCTCGCATACTGTTCCAATGTCTACACGGACGGTGCAAAGAACAAAATGGGAGTCAGTTGCGGTTTTTATTCGCTGGAAACTAAACTTTCCGAATCTAAAGCTCTTAGCAAGACTACGACAGTGTTTCAGGCAGAGGCCATGGGCCTGTTGCTAGCTGCTCGAGCAATATCATCACTAGATGCACTTCCAGCTCCTATCTCTGAGGCGGAGCAAAATGAAAAGGACCTTGTGTTTACCACGGACTGTGCGGCCATTATTTATGCACTTAAAAGACCTGCAACTAGATCAAGGGTTGTAGCAGAATGTTATGAAATTCTGCAGAAACTGGCGGGGAGATACAGAACAATAGTTAAATGGACTAAAGGACATAACTCTTGTAAAGGTAATAACATGGCGGACATGCTCGCCAAGGAAGGAATCAAGAAACAGGTGAGCGATGGAGCAGTGGGTCTATGCAAACCATCGGCGATGGAGGTGCGAGACCTATTGCGCCGTCACGCTGAAAGTGAGCATCAAAAACTGTGGCACAGGAAAACGGATTGTAAGCATGCCAAGACCACGTTCCCAACCCTTAACAGAAATATAATAAACAACTTGCTCAAGTTACATCGACAGGACCTACGCCTTTTAATAGGACTTATTACAGGTCACTGCGACTTGAATTATCATCAGTACAAAACTGGAGCCACAGATAGTCCACTGTGTCGCGGCTGCATGGAAGAGAATGAGACTGTGGAGCACGTGCTGTTGCACTGTCCGGCCACGGAACAAATAAGAATTACTACAGGAATGCATGACTTTTCACGACGACCTAACCTCAAATTATTAATACCATCTTTATTATCAGGATCTTCATCTTCATTTGCACCATCTTTATCATTGACTTTGTGCCAGCGACCCAAGACCACACTCCGCTATATAAAGGAGTTGGGATGGCTCGGGTAGAGGCTGGCAGGGGGAAATGCACAAAATACCCCAAGCGGGACGTCAGTTCAGGCCTTACCGCCCCATCTCGAATAAGAATAAGAAGTTCATAGAACAAAAACATTAAAAAAACAGGTTGTTTACATTTTCTCTATACTAATTCTTAATTATCTCCTAAACATGTGGACCGATTTATTTGATTCAAACGGGTAAAATGGTTTTAGACCTAGAACTTTCATTTGATACCAGCAGTGCTAGCATGGATCTTATCGATCGATAAATTTACCGATTTTTTAAAATCAAATTTGACGTTTATATTCGATAATACGAGTTCGGTAGCACGGAACGTACTTTATCGACAACGAAATAAATTCGATAAATCATGTTTATATATAGATTTATATCGACAAAAGGAACCATGAATCTTATTATTGACAATTGTTGTCGATATAATGTCGGTAATTTTACCGAATTTATCGAATTTTATCGGCTTTGCAAAAGTAACACGACAAACTTTTTTTTTTGTAAATTTCTGTTCGGATTATAAGCCAAAACGTGGAGGTGTCAGAACATGGTGAGGCAAGTTTCAGGGACGACACTTGACATTGACATACCTGAAAATTTAAAAGTTCCTGCAGGATAGGCGTTGAAAGTTATTTAAAAAAATACTTACCACTCTGAAACTACTAAAAGGATTTTGATGCAACTTGGCACAGTCATAGTTAATATGATGAGTTAAAATTGAGGTTAAAAAATAATCCGAAAAAATAAAGTGTTCCTGCGGGATACAGGTCAAATTTATGTTAAGCATGAAGTCATGTTTTTTTTCGGAGGGTACTCTATATTAGATTCTGAAGACAACATATTTTATTTTTGTCTGTCTGTCTGTATCTTGACCGTGCATCACGCCAAAACTACTGAATGAATTCATATGAAATTTGGTTTGATTTGAGTTCATACTACGAGGTATGACATTAGATACTTTCCATCCCGATATTTAGCATGGTTCCTTTGGGAGAGGGGATGAAAATCAAAATGTGTACTTAGTTGTAATTCATAAACGCGTATTCCGATTTCATTCATAATTTTTTCGTTAGAAATGAGGTACTTTAAATATCGTCATGTAAATATTTCAAGGTTATCGGGTTTGCAGTTCAGAAATTACAAACAGCTCAACCCTCAGTATTATGTCCTTTGTCCAGTTTTATTACCTTGAAACCCGAAATGTACAGGAACGTTTGAATGTACGGTTCATCTTAAGCTGGCTTTCGCACTTTATCATAAACGATTAACGGTCACCTTAGACACAAACACAACGTAGTGTGGGGCGCCCGCCGGCCAGGTGGAGAGACGACTTGCGAAAGATAGCTGGTAGCGACTGAATGACAAAAGTGGAAGATCGGTTTCAGTGGAGTTCATTAGGAGAGGCCTACGTCCAACAGTGGACTGGTATAGGCTGATGATGATGAACATGATTATTTACACACAAAAATTGCTGTTTGTTTGTTCACGCATTACGTAAAAACTACTTCACCGATTATGATGCAGTTTTCTTTAATGGATAGCTTATTTTTTGACTTTAAAACTGGTGTACTTAGTATCTCAAAATAATTTGTAGAAGCTTAGCAATTGATAAAAATCTTTTTGACGGTTGAAGGACTTTTGATTATATTTGTATCTAGCTGTACCCGCGGCTTCGCACGCGTGATTTTCTTTAGGTTCAAAGTACCATAATGTGCTATTCCAGGACCAATATACCAACATTTGATCAACATTTCTTTAGCCTTCAAAAATACTTTTATCAATTGCTCGGCTTCTAACTCACCAGATTGAGATACCAGTTACACCAGTTTAAATCAAACCCTATCTATCTAACAATGAAAATCGCATTGCAATCGGTTCAATAGTTTTTACGTGATGTGTGAACAAACAAACATACAGACAAACAGACAGAGCGACACGATTAAAAAAAAGTTTATATTCTTGTTCAATACCCTTTTTTAAGCACCCATGAGCATTTTTTTATTTATCTTCTTTTTACAGCCTTTTTCGTATCTATTTCTTTATTATAAGTATAGATACATGACTGTGTCAGTTTGCAAAAAAAAACTGTTTTTTTTAATAACTTTCAACCCATATATTGCGGAAACCGTTACATTTTTCGGGATGAAAAGTATCCAATGTCCTACCTCGTAGTATGAACTCATATCATACCAAGTTTCATTTGAATTCATTGAGCAGTTTCTGTGCGATGCGCGGTCAAGATACGTACAAACAGACAGACTGAAAGATAACAATAAAAAGTTAAACAGTGTTGGCTTCAGTATCGAATATAGAGAACCATCCAAAAATATTATTTATTACTTAAATATTAACATAACTTTGGACCCATATCCCGCGGAAGCCGTTTAATTTTTCGGATAAAACGTATCCTCAATTTTAACCCATCATATAAATTAAGACGGTGCCAAGTTGCATCAAAACCCGTCCTTTAGTTTCAGCGTGGTACGTGTTCTTTTAAATAAGTTTCAACCCTTATCCTGCAAGAACCCATTAATTATTGGGGATGTAAAGTATCCTATGTCCTACCTCGTGTTATGAACCCAAATCATATAAAGTTTCATTTTAATTCATCCAGTAGTACCGGTGGCGTGATGCGCGTCTAAGATACAAACAGACACACAGACAAAAATGAATAAAACATACAGTTTAGACTTCATTATCGAACATAGAGTAAACTGCAAAAAAAAAATAAACACAATATATTTAATGTACAGAATTTGGACCCATATCCCGCAGGAACCCTTTATTTTTTTGAGAATAAAAGTATCCATAATTTTCACCCATCTTATAAACTATCTCTGTGGCAAGTTGCATCAACATCCGTCCAATAGTTTCAGCATGCTACGTGTTCTTTTAAATAATTTTCTACCTCTATCCTGTAGAGGAACCCTTTAATTTTTCGGGATGTAATGTATCCTATGTCCTACCTCGTAGTATGAACTCAAATCAGACCAAGTTTCATTTGAATTCATACAGTAGTTCCGGCAGCGTGATGCGCGGCCAAGATACAGACAGACAGACATACAGACAGAAATGAAAACACATACAGTTTAGGCTTCATTATCGTTTATAAAGTAAACTCCAAAAAAACAATATCTTTAACAGAATTTGGACCCATATCCCGCAAGAACCCTTAATTTTTTCGGGACAAAAGTATCCATAATTTTCACCCATCTTATAAAAATATGTCTTTGCTAAGTTGCATCAACATCCGTCGAATACTTTCAGCGTGCTACGTGTTCTTTTAAATATTTTTCCCCCTATCCTGCAGGAACTCTTTAATTTTTCGGGATGAAAAGTATCCAATGTCCTTCCTCGAAGTATGAACTCACATCATACCAAATATCATTTGAATTCAGTGAGTATTTTCAGCGTTTTTCGCTGCCAAGGTACAGACAGACAGACAGACATACAGACAAAAAATACAAATACAGTTTTGGCTTTATTATTGAATATAGAACGGCCTCCATAAAAAATTACACAATATCTTCAATTTACAGAATTTGAGACATTATCCTGCAGGAAATGTTTTTATTTTTTCGGGGTAAGAATTATCCTAAATTTTTACTCATTATATAAACTATGACTGTGCCAAGTTGCAACAAAATCCGTTCAGTAGTTTCAGCGTGATACGTGTTCTTTTAAATAACTTTCAACGCCTATCCTGCAGGAACTTTTAAATTTTTCGGGATGAAAAGTATCCAGTGTCCTACATCGAAGTATGAACTCAAATCATACCAAATTTCATTCGAATTCAGTGAGTATTTTCGGCGTGATTCGCTGCCAAGGTACAGGCAGACAGACGGACAGACAGACAGACCGACAAAAATTACAAAAATACAGTTTTGGCTTTAGTATTGAATATAGAGCGGCCTCCAAAAATTATTACAAAATATCTACAATTTACATAATTTGGGACATTATCCCGCCGGAACTCTTTATTTTTGCGGGATAAAATGTATCCTCAATTTTTACCCATTATATTTACTATGACTGTGCCAAGTTGCAACAAAATCCGTTCAGTAGTTTCAGCATGATATGTGTTCTTTTAAGTAACTTTCAACGCCTATCCTGCGGGAATCCTTTAATTTTTCGGGATTAAGAGTATCCTATGTCCTACCTCGTAGCATGAACTCAAATCATACCAAGTTTCATTTAAATTCATTCAGTAGTTTCGGCGTGATGCCTAGCCAAGATATAGACGGACAGACAGACAGACAAAAAATAAAAAATAAATACAATTTTGGCTTCAGTATCGAATATAGAGTACCCTCCAAAAGAAAATTTCATAATATCTTCAATGTACAGAATTGGGCCCGTTACATTTTTATTATAAGTATAGATTGGTATTTTAGGTTCTGGAATAGCACATAGAGTACTTTTAACCTCAAGAAATGAACACGCGTGAGAAGCCGCGGGCACAGCTAGTTAGAAATATAGATAGTATTTACGAAAAAACAACCAACAAATTGAATCTTGAATTGTGAATCAAATGTCAAACAGCTGTCAATCTCACAGCCAAAATCAAAGCCAGAATAAAATTTAGCAAATTTACCCTAGCCAGGCGAAAACTTATAAAGCGGATAACAGTAAATGGGGCTGATAAAATTTTAGTCAGTTTAATTTTTACTTTGCAGTGTACTCAAATGGAGTGTTTGACGTTTAGATATAAAAATTAATTACCGTGCATTAGTCTTGCAAAACCTCGAGAATGACTCGACTGAATTGTTTTGGGAGTATTTTTTGCTATTCCTCATAGTTTGGATATGGCCTATCATGCCCTCTTGACAAATTCACACAGTATATAAAAATCAATTGCCGTGCATTAGTCTCGCAAAAACTCGAGAATGGCTCGACTGATTTGAATATTTTGCAGGGGTCGGGGGAGGAGGGTGAGCAAAATTTGAGCGCGTGCAAAGCCGCGGGCTCAGCTAGTTGTTCAATAAACTGCTTATTATCCTCTTTGATATACTAGGAAACAATTTATTTTTTAATTGAAACTATGTTTGATCTACCCTTATAATTTGTAGCATCAAATTAATTATGGAAATGAACATATTACAGATTCTTCATGGAGTAGATCTATCTGGCAAACGTGCCCTAGTAACAGGTTCCAATGCAGGCATTGGTTATGAAACTGCCAAATCCTTAGCAAGACATGGCTGCACTGTCATATTTGCGAACCGGAATATGGAAGCTACCACGAAAGCTGTTGAGACTATCATAGAGGAAACAAATGCTCCAGCAGAGAATTTAAAAGTAATTGAACTTGATTTGGCGTCATTGAAAAGTGTGAAGAAATGTGCCCTAGAAACTAGAGAGACCTATGAGTAAGTATTAAGAGTGTGAAAGTTGTAGAGGTAAAGGGTGTGGAAATGGATAGGTATTCCACTATTGCACGCCACTATTGAACGCTACTCCATCATTGAGGGAAGTACTTTCGACCAAGTCCGGTATTGTTGGCCCAGTGACAACTGTCTGATTGTCCCTCGTTAGAAGTACAATACATTTTATTTGCAGTGAGATTTTCTTTTGGCTTTGTATACTTTATGCACAAACACTTTTTCTTGAAGTTGATATCAGCGCCATCTATGAGCGGGCTGGTATAGTTCGCCCAATATTGGACTAAGTGGCGCTGATTTTAAAGGTCGCCGCAAAGTGTAATTATACATTCTGGTAAGAGACCAGTGCATATTTTTAGGATTCCGTAGTAAAAAATGGAAGCCTTAAAGCTTCGTCGTTCGTAAGTATTTATGGTCAGAAATTGTTGTTACCCATGTTCTATTTGCCCAAATAAAGTACATACTAATTTTATCTGTCTGTATATCTACCCGTGCGAAGCCGGGGTGGGTCGCTACTATATAATAAAAGTAAAAGTAACTCTGTCCGTTATTTTTTCATAACTACCTACATCTACATCAAGTTACCTACATCACAGTAGCGGTGTACTAGTGCGACTTAGAACCAACAATACCGGGTTCGGTCCTAGGCTCCGCACCAATGACTTCCCTAAGTTGTGAGCGGTACGACAAGCAATTCGGGGCAAATAAGTATTTCTGTACCTAGTGTTCTTCAAATTAGATAAACAATATTTTACCCTATCCTACTTCCACAATTATAACGTTATTAGCTGCGCCCTGCGGTTACACCCGTGTGCATAATGATTATGTCATTCTCCGCTCCTGGATGTATACTTCAGTAAAAAAACAATATCATGGTGTTCCTTTAATTCGAGACTATGTTACTTTGTAAGAGTTGAACCTTTGATTGATCCTTTCGATCGGCAGTATAAACATACCGAGTGTTTTTTTTCTCATTTGGCCAGCTCCCCGATCAGACAAACGATTTAAAAAAAAAAAAAATTGCATATTACTTACTTTTATAATTAAAATAATGTCTCCATTAAGTAAAACTGCTTCTCTTCAATATTCAAAGTACTTGCCTTCCATGTGGAACTCACTACATACTCACTCATTCTGTATTATAATGAGTGTGATATTGGCGTCCCACTGCTTGGCAAAGGCCTCCCTACCCTCTACCCACTCCTCCCGGTTCTGCAAACAAACCTTCCAATAAGCTTCTAGCTCATCCCGCCATCTCCGTCTTGGCCTGCTGCAACGTCTTCTAACATTGTGTGGGCTCTACTCAGTGGTGAGACTTGGCCACAGCTCGTCCGACATGCGGCAGACGTGACTAGCCCCTGTAATCATAACTATTAAAAAAAATTATAATATGTATGTATTTTCAGCCACATAGACATGCTGATACTGAACGCGGGGGTGTTTGGTATGCCGTACACAGAGACAGAAGACGAACTCGAGACTTTGTTTCAAGTGAACCATCTCAGCCACATGTACCTGGCTCTGCTGCTGGAGCCGGTGCTGAAGAAAGGCTCTCGGGTTGTGTTCGTGTCTTCTGAATCGCACAGGTAATAATAATACACAAGTTAGTTTTGGTCAAAGGGGTCCCTACATTTTACTAAACAAGTGAAAAAGCCGTGAAGTCGCGGCCACTGATCAAACCTTAATAAATCAACTTCGACTTCAATACAAACAAAACACATTCGGACATGTGTGACAAAGTGTTGCGTTCCTGAGTTAATAGAGCTCAAAGAAAGCGACTTGATAAGCTTTATTTGAGCTGCAATATGGCAGAAACGCGACATTTTATGATATTTTTGTAGCGGTAGGCCTCTTACGCAAGAGTGCGTCAGGGCACTTTTTAAGTACCCTACCTTTCTCAAATATTCAACCACCAAGCATTAAGGTGTAATAATTTCTGTGTTTCGTTTTGAAAGGCAATGGGCAGGAGCGACCTGCTCGTCTCTTCATTCAACTAAATAAAAAAAGTGTTCTTACATTTTTGTTTGTATTGAAATAATCTTTCGATTTAAAAAGATTAGATCAGTGGGCGCGTTTTCGCGGTATTTTCACTTGTAGGTCAATAAAGTATAAAGAAAAGAAAATACCCTTGGCTCTACTGGCGCTTCAGAAATACGCCCGTTAGAGAAGAGAGCACAAAGAAACTACGGGGATGACATTTAATTCAAATTTAAAAATAAAAATAAAAATTACACATACAAAAAAAAAAAAAGGAAATAAAAAAAAAACATGAAAAAAAAAATATACACTTGTAAATGACATATAAAAGATAAAGTTGCCAATGATATGTCCCACAAT
Source organism: Alsophila aescularia (assembly GCA_946251855.1). Lineage (NCBI taxonomy): Eukaryota > Metazoa > Arthropoda > Insecta > Lepidoptera > Geometridae > Alsophila > Alsophila aescularia. Next base: position 43,651,192 of record OX276383.1, on the reverse strand, counting down.
CAACAAACCATAAAACTAGGAAACAAGCCCAAATTAAAAATTTATATAACCCTCGACTCGCCACGCAACCCTCCATTATAGCAAAGAAGCATCTCGATTACCAGTTTTCAAACATAAAAATCGTTCCATCCATTTACGATTCGCACCCCCTTTTCTCAATTCCCCCCCCTTTTCTCAATTCCCCCCCTTTTCTCAATTCCCCCCCTTTTCTCAATTCCCCCCTTTCTCAACTCCCCCTTTTCCTCAATTCCCCCCCCTTTTTTCCTCAATCCCCCCCCCCCCTTTTCTCAATTTCCCCCCCCATATAGCTAAGAAGTATCTCATTCACATCAGCTTTCAAACATAAAAAATCGGTACATTCGTATGGGGTTTAGGAGCTACGAACCTCACCCTTGACTTCGGATCTTTAGTACCGGAGTTCAAATTCTGGACTGGAGTGTTTACATTTTGCACATTAAAAATAAAATGTGATGGCTTACAACTTGAATATGGCTGAGCTAAGGCGGAAAGAGCGGACGAGCCACGGAAATTCATTACTCATCTCTGAAAGTCTTCAACAGAAAAGACCTACTTTGCTCCCACTTTTCCGAGAACCAATCAGTGTTTTTCGAATAGATGGGATGAAAACTTCCTTTTCAAACTCAAAGCATACTTAGTTAACTTACATAATTTTATTGAGTGATCTATTTATAATAATTTATGTTTTTCTCTTTGTTTATGAGACGTTAAGTTTTGACTTGTAAGAGTGCTATTATTTTGCCTGTTTACAGTAAATATTTTGACTTTGAAAATGCAAGTTATTGATGTATTTTTATAATATTCCAGGTTTGCAAGTCTCAAAAACACATTTGTTAAGCAAAACCTGGCAATGAAACGAGATGACTACTACGCCATGATGGCGTATAACAATTCCAAACTTTACAATGTTGTTACTGCTAAGGTAAGAATTGCATATTATAAAAAAACCGCATAACGCCGCACCCTTCTCAAATATATTAATTTACTAGCTGTTGCCCGTTACTATGTGCCACAGATCATATAGACTATATTTGCTATGTCCCCATGCTTAATGTGGAAGATCTAGGCCCTGGCCTACTCGGCCTATCCGCCCCTGACTTGGAGATAGATTATCTGCCGATGCCAGTACTTTTTTTGAGTACTGAAATAAATCAAAAATGTCGACCAGTTGCTGGACTCATATATTCCCACAACATACACAGTCATAGACAATTCATATCACATTAACTCCCGAACGCGAAAAGAGAGGGGTGTTATAAGTTTAGGGTGTGTGTGTATGTCTGTTTGTGGCATCATAACTCCAAAACAAATGACCGATTTTGATGCGTTTTTTTCTGTTTGAAAGCTCTTGTGATCGAGATGGTTCTTAGCTATAATGGGGAGACGGGGCTCGGGGATTAACATACATTTTTAATCTGTACTTGTGTACAATAATATTATTTATATGTTCTACAGATGCTGAGTCAACAATGGGCATTGAAAGGCATCAGCGTGAATTCACTACATCCGGGGAACATGGTGTACTCGAGCCTCAGCAAGTCTTGGTGGCTGTTTAGATTGGCATTTCTACTCGTGCGACCCTTCACTAAATCCATGGTAATATGATTTGTACCTCTCGTTATCTAATAGATCTTTTCATTTCCTGTACCGCGTGATCGCCATTCTGAATTCAATTATGTTTCGAACAAGTGTGGGAGTTATTATAAGATACTGTGCATATTAAAAATCGATTTTTTATTGATTAATAGCAGTCGTTCAGCCATGCCAGAAAAATCTCGGTCTGCCTGACAAACTCTGACACCAGAGGCCAGTACTACCGCATACGACAAACAAAACAAACGAACCGGAAATCTGTTCAACTCCTATCATGTAACTACAAACATTGGTCATCTTCTATACTAATCAAAAAGTAGCTCGATTATAATAATCATAGTACAGGCAAAACCACTAAAGATATGAACTTGTCATTTGGACAGGAGGACAAATTGGCTGTGACAGATGGACAGACAGACACGCGTGATCCTATAAGGGTTCCGGTTTTTTCATTCGGACTTAAAGAACCATATAAATTTAGTAATTGCTATTAAAAAACATTTTCTAAACCTTTTCTAAAGTTCTGGGTGATTTATTAACGTGTTATTTATTTTATTAATTTATTAACGTGTTATTTTTGTTTCAGCAACAAGCCGCCGCCACCACAATCTACGTCGCCACCGCTGAAGACCTCGAAGGCGTCACTGGCCTGTACTTCAACAACTGCTTCTACTGTGAAGAATCGGCTTTAGCCAGAGACAGGGATATCGCCGAGTCGGTTTTCGATATGTCCCTCAAAATGATCGAGGAACGAGCGGGATCCGAGCACATTGAGCACTACATCCGAAAGCTGGACTCTAAATAAAGGTTGGACTACACCTTTCTGCCCGGAACCGTATTTTTCCGTAGCCTTTTCTGAAGCGAAAAAACATTGTTTCTCGCTCTTGCAAACGACTGACCCCTAGTGACAGAAAGGGATACAGCTACATAAAATTGCGGTGCTCTGCAGGCAGGCTGGATCCTACACAGATTTGGAGAGGATTTACACTTTGGGCTAGAAAGGAGTCACTAGGCGCGTGAAGATTTCACACCAGGGTTGTCAGGTTGGAGCTGGTTGGATTGTAAATGTTGATACTTTTTGTTGGGTTTCAGTTATATAATGGGTAAATGTATATTACACAAATAATATAATTGTATGAAAATAATGTAAATATATTTATATTCACATCATAGTTTTATTATTTGTTAATATTTAGGTTTAAGTAATCAATTCAAGGCTTATCCGTCCGTCACTTCAGTCATCTTATAGTCGTAACAAAATAAGTTTTTTTTTTAAATTAAACGGTGTTATTTGTACTAAAAAATAAAAAAAAAACAATAAAAACGTGGGGCGAGTCGAATTTCTATTACCGAGGTTACGATACGATTCGACTCGCCCCACGATTTTATTTTATTTTTTAGTACATATAAAACAGTTCAACTTTAAAAAAATACTAAAGTTTTTAGTTTTTTTAAAAGTGTTTTGTATTCTACTTGTCAAGCCCTTTCTTTTGATACCCATATTGAGGGGACTGAAAACTAAGAAAAAAGGAATCCGCCATTTTGTGGTTACGGCCATCTTGAATATGGAATTTCCATAGTGTGCTTTATACTACTAGTTAAGCCCTTCCATTTGATAACCATATAAAGAGGTTTGAAAAAAATTATGTAATCCGCCATTTTGTGGCGACGGCCATCTTGGATTTACAATGATACTGAATATACATAATTGTACTGTTAACAGAATTAAAGGCGTGTACCTAATTTCAAATCAATTGGTCAACAGAAGGGGGGTAAAATTTCAATTATTAGATTTGACCCAAACAAACAAAAAAACAAACAGGTCCAGCTAAATAAAACCGTTTAAAGAACGGCTACGGGGTCTTGTCCCCCCCCATGTCCCCCTTGAGGGAGAAAAGGAGTTTTTGCTTGTGTTCTTGACTCCCCCAATTAGAGGGTTAGTCCAAACTGTTCTACTATTTGTTCTACAATAGAACAGATTGGACAAAATAAATCCAATCTGTTCTACTAAGCAGTATGACATATTGGAACCGAACAAATTGTGTATTAGCCGTCCATGCTGTTCTACGATAGAGCAGATTGGACAACAAAAAAAAACATTTGTTCTACTGAGTCGGTAGTAAGACATTTTAAAGTGACAGGTGTCGTAAAAGTGACAGGTATCAAAGTTACAGCTGTCAAACTTAAAACATGTATTACTCGGAAACTATTGATCGTTGACTAGTACTTTATTTACAGGGGCGCGTTCACTTACTACGTTCGAGGACGCACGGATCACACGCGCGATCACTCGAAATCGTTCACGGCGTCGTCGGGCGTTCGCCTGGGTCATCCGAAAAATAGTAGGGGAGGGGAGGTATAGTATAAAACTGACACTTGACAGTTGTCAGTTGTATGTGGACGTCCAAAGCCGTTCACTAACTCAGGATGATCGAGCGATATTCGCACGGGTGATTCGAGCGTCCTCGAATGTAGTAAGTGAACGCTCCCCAGAAGTGATAGATCTCATCGATATCTTAGTTTTGGATGACAGCTGTCAAACTTAAAGGGCTATAACTCTGAAACTGTTTATCCTAGACTAGTAGTTTATTAACAGAAATGATAGATCTTATCAATATCTTCGTTTTGGATGATAGCTGTCAAATTTGAAAGGGCTACAACGCTGAAACTATTGATCCTAGACTAGTAGTTTATTTACAAAGGGTTAGATCTCATCGATATCTTCGTTTTGGATAACAGCTGTCAAACTTAAAACAGCTATTACTTGGAAACTATTAAACGTTGACTAGTAGTTTATTTACAGAAGTGGTAGATATCATCAATATCTTCGTTTTCGATGACAGTTGTCAAACTTAAAAGGGCTATAACTCTGACACTATTGATCCTAGACTAGTAGTTTTTTACATAAAGGATAGATCTCATCGAGATCTTCATTTCATATGACAGCTTTAAAATTGACAGGTGACAGCTGTCAAACCTCATCATCGGCGACCTCCTACCTCCCTTCTGGAGGCAATGTCAAAATAACAGTCAATGTCAAAAATATCATTTTTGTCATGAGCAAAAATGACGTTTGCGTACGCACGGATCACCCGCGCGATCACTAGAAATCGTTCACATCGTCGTCGAGCGTACGCACGAGTCAGCCGAAAAATAGTAGGGGGAAGGAATGGTATGAAACTGACACTTGAAAGTTGTCAGTTCTATGGGGCCGCTCGTTTTGTAGCAAATGGCGAAATTAACCGTTAAAAACGCTTAATATGATCACATTTGCTGTTCCCTTTGGTCATTTGTGGGCGAAATAAGCGTTCTGAACTGTTTTCGATCACCGTTCCTTTTGCATGTTTAGATGACATGTTGACATAGGAAAATCGACTTTATTCCTATTTATCGTATGGTCGTTTTTCATTCGTTTTGGAAAGGATTGGTAGTGTCAAAAGTTGCAAAAAGAGCAAAAGGGTTGAAAATGTTCAAAGATAACGGCTTGTTAAAAATGTACATTTCGAAACTGCCCACAACGCCATCTCATCATCTCGAACGCAGGGTAGACGCTCAAAATCGTTCACTAACTCCGGATGATCGAGCGATATTCGCACGGATGATTCGAGCGTAGTAAATTTAAAGGTAAATTTATTCCCATTCTTCCCACCAGCTATGTCCTACTAGTGGAGAGAAAGACAAAAAATAGATAGAAAATTCTTTATTGCACACATAAGATAGGTACATAGGCGAACTTAATGCTAGCAAGCACTATCTTCCAGTTAACCTCGGTGTATTGTGATGTTTTAATGCGGAATAGTGCCTTTTTTAAATTGGAAAACTAATAGACTCCTAACAATAGTATCAATACTATTACTATACTTACATAAGAAAAATAATGTACGTCTTTTGTCCCCAATCGTCCATATTGGGAAGAAATAATCAGAAATCTATTCCTATTCATAAACAATTTATGTGGATTCATAGCTTATACTAACAAATATAATAAATAATATAGTTCAAGTCAGTTGTATATCATTGTTTTATTTAATTTGGGCATTACTTACTAGTTAATTATAATTAAGTTCTAATTAAAGATGGGTTGAAATTTTTTCAGATTTGCTTTTATCTTCAATATTTCGTGAATTCGGCAAAAGTAGAGATAGTCCTCCACAAACTGTAACAAAAGAAGGTAGTTGTTTTTAAAATTGTATAAGCCAGCCCAGCTTATCCGCTTGTTAAAAGGATTGTGGCCCATTTGCACAGCTGTCTTAAGGCCAGGCTCCAAGGTTACATTTTCCCACTTCGCACTCCCCTGCCACCTACCCTACACTCTGCTACCCACTACCCGCAATAAGCACTGCAGTGCCTGCGTAACAAGGTTGAATATCGCGAGCGCTGTTTGAACACACAATTTAGCTCGGAACTAAATGACGTATGTCTCAAAAGTTGTTTATGTTATTGGCAGGCTAATAATGTAGTTAGGTAAATTTTGTCTTAGACTTAGATAATAAACTATATTTTCTTGCTGTGAGATTTATTTTAGAGATAAAACTTAACCCGTTGAGTAGAAAAATGTAAACATTACCGAAAATAACGTAATTTTTGATAAGAAAATGTATCGAATGAAATTTTGTTATTCGTGTTTTTGTCTTAGTCTTAGAGAGATAAAGATCACAAAAACATATATGTTAAGTTTCACATTTATCAGGTTTGTGGGGTTGACCCAGCATATTTATGCAAAAAACGCTTAAAAAGCAGAGCCTGGTCTTAATCCCGGGCTAGTGTCTAGTTTGGGCTAAAAATTTAAGACAAGTAGGATAGAGGGACATACGCAGACAGTAGCGCGAAAGAGATAGCAATATTTTTTGGACTAACCATATACTTTGTTTTATTTTCGTGCAAATGGGCCTAAGAGGTATAGGATCGGCTAGCTAGGTCTTTATTTCCTACGTTAATGTGCTGGCAGACATTGGGCGAGAAACACAAAAAAAGAACTATGGTGTTCTGATCCGTCAGAACACTGCACGGACGCCTGCATTCATGGAGAAAATCATATTTTGTGCGCCCGTGTCTGGCTTATTTTAAACCGACATATAAAATTAAGTGAAAATATCATTTAAGTATACCCTGTTATAAAAAAACCCGGCAAGTGCGTGTTAATGCAAAGCAGTAGCCCCTAAGCTACCTAACATTGAAAACCGCATAGCAATCGGTCCAGTAGTTTTTACGTGATACGCCAACAAATCTGTTGTTACGGTTGGATGATGTCTCTCATTAGAATTTGTTCAGAGTATACACGGGCATTAAATGCGTTATATATAGTAAACTCTAGATAACCGTGATTTCTTAGTAAATACGTATTATGCGCTAGTACCCTAGATTTTAGTTACTTTATGAGTAGAGAGAGGGTGGGAAATTTGGGGCATGCCCCGTGCACCCACTGGCGTCATCCACTGGTGGGTGCACGGGGAATTCGCATTTACCCGTCCACCCACTGCACTAGAGTTGGAAACTAATGAAAAAATAATCGACATTTATGAAGAAAAAAAACAACATGTTTTGTAATTAGGTAACAAGACATTTTAAAGTGACAGATGTCAAAGTGACAGATGACAAAATAATCGTCAATTATGAAGAAAAAAAAACATCAAGTATTATAACTAGGTAGTAAGACATATTTAAGTGACAGATGTCAAAGTGACATGCCAAACTTCAAAGTCATACGTCCACACCTGAAAAGATTTAATCGATATCTTCGTTTAGGATGACAGCTGTCAAACTTAAAATGGCTATAACTTTAAAACTAACGATCCTGGACTAGTAGTTTCTTTACAGAAGTGATAGATCTCATTGAAATCTTCATTTTGGATGACAGCTGTCAAACTTAAAAGGGCTATAACTCAGAAACTAATGATCATAGACTAGTAGTTTCTTTACAGAAGTGATAGATCTCATCGTTATCTTCGTTTTGGATGACAGCTGTTAAACTTAAAAGGGCTATAACTCAGAAACTAATGATCATAGACTAGTAGTTTCTTTACAGAAGTGATAGATCTCATCGATATCTTCGTTTTGGATGACAGCTGTCTAACTTAAAAGGGCTATAACTCTAAAACTAGCAATACTAGACTAGTAGTTTCTTTACAGAAGTGATAGATCTCATCGATATCTTCGTTTTGGATGACAGATGTCAAATTTTAAAGGGCTATAACTCTGAAACTAATGATCCTAGACTAATAGTTTCTTTACAAAAGTGATAGATCTCATTGAAATCTTTATTTTAAGTTTGACACCTGTCATCCAAAACGAAGATGTCAACGAAATCTATCACTTCTGTAAAGAAACTACTAGTCCAGGATCGTTAATTTCAAAGTTATAGCCATTTTAAGTTTGACAGCTGTCATCCAAAATGAAGATTTCAATGAGATCTATCACTTTTGTAAAGAAACTACTAGTCCAGAATCGTTAGTTTTAAAGTTATAGCCATTTTAAGTTTGACAGCTATCATCCAAAACGAAGATATTGATGAGATCTATCACTTCTGTAAAGGAACTACTAGTCCAGGATCGTTAGTTTTAAAGTTACAGCCATTTTAAGTTTGACAGCTGTCATCTAAAATGAAGATTTTAATGAGATCTATCACTTCTGTAAAGAAACTACTAGTCCAGCAGCCCGATTACAGAACTTGGCTTCAATCAGATTGTCACTTTTTTCATAGCAAAATCGACTCTATCGCAAAGCATTATTGAATTTGATGGCTCGAAACCGTCATGATCAACATTACGTAATCGCACTGCGGGATCGTTAGTTTCAAAGTTATAGTCATTTTAAGTTTGACAGCTGTCATCCAAAATGAAGATTTCAATGAGATCTATTACTTTTGTAAAGAAACTACTAGTCCAGGATTGTTAGTTTTAAAGTTATAGCCATTTTAAGTTTGACAGCTGTCATCCAAAACGAAGTTATCGATTAAATCTTGTCAGGTTTTGACGTATGACTTTGAAGTTTGGCATGTCACTTTGACATCTGTCACTTAAAAATGTCTTACTACCTGGGCCTGTCCACATAAACGTTCGAGGACGCACGGATCACCCGCGCGTACACTCGAAATCGTTCACGGCGTCGTCCGGGCGTTCGCCTGGGTCATCCGAAAAATAGTAGTGGAGGGGAGGAATAGTATGAAACTGACACTTGACAGTTGTCAGTTGTATGTGGACGTCCAAAGTCGTTCACGATCTCCGGATGATCGAGCGATAATCGCACGGATGATTCGAGCGTGTATGTGAACACAGCCCCTAGTTATAATACTTGGTGTTTATTTTTTCTTCATAATTGACGATTATTTTGACATCTGTCACTTTAAAATGTCTTGTTACCTAATTACAAAACATATTGTTTTTTTCTTCATAAATGTCGATTATTTCTTCATTAGTTTCCAACTCTAGTGCAGTGGGTGGACGGGTAAATTGCGAATTCCCCGTGCACCATACCAATGCGAATTACCAGTGGGTGAAGCCAGTGGGTGCACGGGGCATGCCCCGGAAATTTAACTCGAGCAAAAAGGTGACTTTAGAGAATAAACAACTGCACATGAGTAGTACTCTAGATAGGCTGTTGACGCATTTTGGCGCTGTTGGCGCTGATAGCAGTACTTTTACTTTGCCAGTTTTGGCAGTTCCGTGGACGTTCACTACGTATTTGTACTATTGGACACTCGGTGGGGCGCTATGAGTTGGCACAAACGAAAGTAAGGCAGAGCCTATCCATTGAGATCAGTGCTTTAGAGACAAATATTTCGAAAAGAGAAACAAATAGAAAAAAACTGTTGAAGAAACCTAATTATAATTTTAAAATACCTTTTCAACGAGATGCCACTCGATGGGGTAATTTTAAAAGCTTTTATTTAACTGCACTTGTATGTACGTATCGAAGTATTTTGTCCTGGAATCTTGCAATTCAGATTTCGAGCACTTCTGATTAGCTATCCGGCTGAAACTTTCATGGTAGCTTACAAACCGAAGGCAAAGAAATTAAAAAATTACTTTTCATGTACGAGTATGGGAGCCATACGAAAAAAATATATTTGAAAATATTTTTTGAACATCCCTAGTAGTAGCGGTTATAAATGTCTAAACATGTGTAAACGGTTATACATGTGCTAAATTTCATCTTTGTAGTGATAATAGTTTCGGAATAAAATTTCTGTTACATACAGACGGACGGACTGACATGGCGAAACTATAAGGGTTCCTTGTTTGACTACGGAACACTAAAAATACTACAGTCATACGTTAGGTTATCTAGGCCAGTTTAGTAGCTGATAAGGAATTAACGATCAATTCTGTGCGGAAGTAACTACTTTTTTAGATTCCTTGAGATAACTTATCCGGCTCAAACATATCAGCTCGAAAGGTTAATTTTGTACCTACCTACGACAAAGAGTTCGTTGCACTGTGATTGATTACTCGTAGATAGGTAATTTCGTAATTTTTGGTATGTAGGTTACTTACTGTTTTTATGATTTTAGCAGTTAACGCCTACTTAGCGAGAACATAATTAATTTTCTAAAGAAAAAATGTGGATCAAGGACCGATTTAGAACCTACATACACCCATATCTCTGCGCGGAACAAGCCTCTAACCAATTCGGCTACCGTGACTACTGCATTATCACTCAAATTTTTCTCTTAGATTCAGAAACCGTCTTTCGGGGAAGGTACGCCATCTATTGGTAATAATACCCATAGATGGCGTTATCGTCCCGAAAAATTAGGGTGATGTTGCAGTGGTCTCGCTAGCCGAATTGGTTAGAGGAATGTGCCGCGCAGAGGCTTGGATGTACGCGGGTTCAAATTCCATCCGTAATTCTTCTCTTCTTACTACATAACATAATAGGTACTTGTACTATTCTTTATTCTGTGGTATTAGTGCTACTTACCTATAGGTATGCCGTAGGGAAACTTATTATAAACTAGCTTTTGCCCGCGAGTTCACGCGGACTACAATTTATCGCGATAAAAAGTAACTTATGTCCTTCTCCAGGCTTCAAATCAACTCCATACCAAATTGGATCAAGATCGGTTCAGTCGTGAAAAGTGAATATACCTACCGACAGAGTTACTTTCGCTTTTATAATATTACTATAGTACGGATAAGTACTCATACAAATTAAGTAAATCAGCTACGTGTACATACCTACCACGAGTAAAAAAAAGAAGTACTATACGCAAAAAAAAAATATCAACCGATCATCACCCACAAGAATTTAACATGATCACATTCCTGCTCCATAAAATAGGATAGATAGGTACTTACCTACATCGCAGAATAAATAATATTACAAGTACCTACATCAAAAACAAATCAAATGAGTCTATAGCGCAAATGTCCACGCAAATTTTTCATGAGTGAAAAAATCTTTCTCTCTTATCTACGTGTGTGTATGTGCTACTCTACCGGTTAGATTAGAATATAAGGACAGCAAGATCATTGAGCATAATATATGAAAATAATTTACCAATGAGCAGTCCTCCAAAGGAATAGAACGTGGCTTCGCAGGCAGCATTCAGCATTATCCCAGCGGCGTTAGTGCCTAAGACGGAACCTGTTCGACCCAGCATCATGGATAAGCTCACTGCCATGCCCCTGAAAATAGTTTTGAAAGGAGGTTAATTAAACAACAATGGAACCTTGTTTCAGGGTGTGTTGCCATTGAAGAAAAAGGACTGAAACTTAGTCGGTAACCATAGATTTCATTCACAAGCTTAAGTTATTCAACGAGCTATGGAGACAGTTATACTTAGGCAAGAATGTTTAAAAAAAGATCGAGTCCACATACTCCACATCTGAAAGTGAAGCATCCAAGATATGCCGACCCGCTCGTACGTACAAGTCCACACCATGATCCTAGAAAACAAGGTCTCGCACTCCGGAAGTGACACATGCTACGTTACTATCCGGTTGCCACTTTATTGCAACAAAACACAGAAAATTGGAAAATAATCTGAAATTATTATAATAAATTATATAAATAAATTATATATTTCTATTGTCATTTTGTTCGTCGGATCAAGGGAAGCGATTCTAGTTGAACTCGAATTGACGTATTTCTTTTATCAAAACCTCATAGTTTTATCGAATTCGGACAGGTAATATAAGTTCGGGGAGATATGATTTCACGCTACTGGTAACACAGGAAACAGCTGTCTCGTAGGAGTCCGTCATTTTGACATGCATACAAGTTAGGACGATACTCTGTCTTACGTGTAAAAATTACCTTATCTTATCATGTGCTTACCATCCATAGCGAAGATGACGTAGCTTATGTCCCACGTTACCTTTGTGTCTCGGAATGCCATACCTGGGCCCTATTTCATAAAGTGACAAATCATAATAAAACTACAAATGACCACAATAATAAATCACCACATTTCGATAGTTTGACTGACATTTGTCGATTCGATTGACATTTTGTCATTGTATTATAGTTCTATGAAATAGGGCACTGGCGTAGTATATTATTATATATCATGGCCTCACGCCATGTTATGCCAATCGGCCGCCACATCGCAGCAAGGTTTCGACCTTTTTAGTCTTGTTAATTTTATCAAGTTCTCACGAAATATAAAAAACAATGCAGTCTTTTGTGATGAAATAGTATATCAACCAGAAAACACCAAGAATTAACAATTCACGCACACATACTTAGCAGCCGCCTTTTGCTATGCTTCACTTCTAAGAGATAGGATCCAAAATGAGGGAATCCGCAGAAGAACTAAAGTTAAAAGAGCATGTAGAATTGATAACCGCTGGGGACGAAAGGGTATGCAGTGGCAACCACGGACCGGAAGACGGAGCGTACGCAACCAATCGTTGTGGCCATGTTCAGCGGTGAATGTCTTCCGGCTGGTGATGATGGTGATGGTGGAAGCCTTGACTTGTTACTTTCTTTTCTTAAACTTTTGTTTACAGCTGTTTCAGAGGCGGACTAACATTTATGTGTGTCAATGTCAGTGTCAGCTTCCTTCCTCTTCTCACTTCCAATACTGAGTAAGCTAATAAGTAACTTATAAATTTATGAATTTACTAGCTGGTGCCCGTAACTATGTCTCCATTAATAAAATGTCATGTACTTCTCTAGACGTAGTAACATTTTCGTCATTTGTGTCAGGACTTCATCTCTTTTGCCCAGTTTAGCGGCCAAATGATAAAAAAGTTGGCTACACTCTCACTCACTACATTTATAATGTCTGAACAAACAACGGGAATTTTTAAATTTTTTTCATGCTTTGGTCGCTCCGAAATCTAGCCGATCCTGTACTCGGCCTGTAGGCCTGAGAGACTTGATATTCGCATAATGGCAAGCCTGCCTGGATATATAGGTAAACGCAGTTCCTCCCGAACTTTGGATAACAGACTTATATTGTATGTAGGTAAGTAGGTCATTGGGGATGGCATTCTGGTAAACAGTAAGCTTCAAAGTATGGCGCATCGACGTGAGGTCGTAAGCCTATCGGTATTCTAAAGATTGCACTATGGAGAGTGTGCTCAAAACTGCATAATCTGATTCCCCATCACCTTTCCATCACCGTACGATTAGACGATCGCCAAAGCGCCACCCTTTTATGATTGAAATACCTCGCACAGGAACGATGCGTTATGCTACTTCATTTTTTATAAGAACAGCAAAAGAGTGGAATGCTTTGCCCTCGTCAGTATTTCCGGTAAAATATAACCCAGGAGTGTTCAAGTCAAGAATAGGTATCTACAAGGCAAGCGTGCTACACCTTCGACCACATCATAGCTTTCCATCAGGTGAGATTGTGGTCAAATGATTGCTTAGTCCATAATAAAAAAAGAAAAATAAGGTGAAGGTTCGATACCTAGTAGTAAGATTGCTTATAAGTAGGTACCTGCTTTATACTCCAGGATTGTAACCTGATTAAGACTATAATAGCTCACCTCAAATGAGTAGGAAATATCTCAACAGCATACGCATTCACAGGTCCTATAGCGAGACCCATTATAGGAAAGGAAGACAGCAGAACTGCGAACAGCATGTCTTGAGTAATGAAGTTGATCAGTATACAGAAGGTTCCTATAAGGACATAGACTGAGATGAGCAAGTTTTTCTTCCCGATGAATTTGACCGTACTGCTGACTGCCACGGCGATTACTGCGCAGCTGAGGTTTGCTATAGAGTTAATCATGAATGTTATTTCGTCTATGGTGTCCACGCATTCGCCGCCTTCGGCTGTCTGAAAAATAAAGAAAAAGAAAGTTTATTTCAAATTTTTTTTGTTCTATTTATACCTGCCAGAGTTGGTAAGAGTTTTTGACAGCGTGAGGATTTTTTTATGTAGGTATGTACAACTATGTAGGTATATTTCGGTTTTGAGGGCAACTTTTCGGTATGAATTCATAGTTATCCGATTAAAAAATACCCGTAACTGTAGCCACAGAATAAATAATAGTAGCACCCTGGCAGCTACGTAGTACTATTTTTTTTTCTGTGACCACGTGACCGACGGACTTCAGAGAGAGGGGGCAGCAGCGTGTGGGCAAGTCGACGAGCAACCCTAGCAATAGCGGCGCGCAGCCTAGGTCAAGCGGTTCATCAAAATTATCAGGCCCCGACCACAGAAATTGGCTTCAATCAAATTTTCACTTTTTTCATAGCAAAATCTACTCTATCGCAAGGCACTAATGAATTTGACGGCTTGAAACCGATATAATCAACATTGCGTAATAGTACTGCTGATTAAAACATCCGTATCTGTAGCTCCGAATCCAAAACCACAGAATAAATTAGTATTTCTAATCTGATAATTTTGAATTCTTACTGAAAAGTTGCCCTTAAAACCAAAATTTTCCCAGTACCTACCTACATAAAAAGATGTCGACGTATTATTATTTTATATTTAAAATTATGGGCATTTAGAAAAATCGAGGAAATTTACCTACCTATAGGATAGGTGGTGGTATTTGTTTTTGACGGACTCATTTGATTTGTTTTTGATGGTGTCTTAACTCCTGTTACTACATTTTTTTATTTTATTTATATTTATTATTTAGTCTTGAATAAAATCTGCAAAAGCTTGGAATAAAATGTCAAAATTAACTGGACTTCACCCAATGTTAACTGTCAGTACTGAAAAAAAGTACTTCGCTAGTTTGGCAAGTAACTTAAAAAGTTGGCGCATTTAGTAATAAGGATTCCAAAATGGTATAATACCTTGCTTGTAATCTAGCAAGTTTCTTGTTTTTTTTTTGTATAGTATCCCAGTTTTTTTAACAGGCCTGTATCGAGAGCCGCTATCTTGAATTGAATGTGCCAAAATTAGTTTTTCTCCCCACTACACAGTAATATCACCATTGTTCACCTAAAACGTAAGCAGAAAGTACCTCATTACTGCTCAATATAAACAATGCAGAAAAGTAAGTATTGAAATCCATTACTGCACTGTTTTTTTTAGTTACATGATTCATCACACTGATATTATATAGGCGAAAGTTTGTGTGTGTGTGTGTGTGTGTGTGTGTGTGTGTGTGTGTGTGTGTGTGTATATGTTTGTTACTCTTTCACGCCTCAACCGGCTAAACAGATTTTGATAAAATTTGGAATAGAGATATCTTATACCCTGGAATACACATACGATACTTTTCATCATCATCATCATTTTACTTCACTCTGAAACGGCTGAACGAATTATGATGAAATTTGGAATGGAAATAGCTTATACCCTGGAATAACACATAGGATATTTTTCATCATCATCATCACCATTTTACTTCACTCTCGAAAGGCTGAACGCATTTTCATGAAATTTTGAATGGAGATAGCTTATACCCTGGAATAGCACATAGGATACTTTTCATCATCATCATCATTATTTTACTTCAATCTCAAATGGCTGAACGGATTTTGATGCAATTTGGAATGGGGATAGTTTATACCCTAGAATAAACTATAGGATACTTTTCATCATCATCATCCATCACGTGGGTGAACCACGGGGCGCAGCTAGTATTGCATTAATGCATTCGTCCAATACAGATTTAAAAATGTACTATTTGTTAAATAGGTATGAGCGCGATGGAATTGGCGCAAATTTAAAAGTCAATGTGACTGAAAATTGTACTGCTTACATTTAGGTGAACAATTGTGATATTACTTTGTAGTGGAAAGAAAAGCAGATTAGTGACACTCGCTCAAGTGACTCCTTGCTGCCACTCGTGGTTGCTGCAATCTAACCGCTCGGTGCAGCAATGAGTCACTTTCCGCTCGATGCAGTAATCTACTATTTATTTTTACCTGACTACGGCGAAGCAAGGGAAGGGTAATGAAATTACCAGCCTATGTATGTATATATGTGAAAATTTCATCATAGTGTCGTCCCTGTTGGTCCGATTTTGTCAAGCGAGGTATCAATCGATTCGTCTTCATCGCAAGAGTGTGGCTATTTTTTACCCGACCGAAGTCGGGTTTTTGTATATGAACTTTTATGTCTCGTTATAATTCCTCAACAGTTGACATAACAAAAGTGTCTATGAGAAAAACAAAGAAGACAAAATAAAAAATCTCTACTCCACCTTTTGTAGGTCACAATTATACATAATGGTGTCGATTCTGTTGTTCCCAACTAGACAAAACTACGCTAAATTTATGTTTAGCAGATTATTTTGTTACAAATTCACTATATCTACTATTTACCTGCCTAAATTTAGCTTTTCAACTAAATTTAAGTTCTGCGAAGGAACTAAGGGACTTGGGGAAGGGGATGTTAAGTTGTGCACGGACGGGGGCGGGAAAGGGGTACCGGGGAAGGAGGGGAGGGAGGGGGGAAAGTCGGGGGAGGGTGGAGAGAAAATCTGGGGGCGGGTGGGGGAAGATGGAAAAATGTGAAAGGTGTGTAGAGATAGTCGGAGGAGGGTGGGGAAAGTGTGGCGAGGGTAGGGGAAGTTGGTAAAAAGTGAAGGGAAAATAGGGTAAATTTGGAAAAGTTAAGGGAGGGTGGGGGAAGATGGAAAAATGTGAAAGGTGTGTAGAGATAGTCGGAGGAGGGTGGGGAAAGTGTGGCGAGGGTAGGGGAAGTTGGTAAAAAGTGAAGGGAAAATAGGGTAAATTTGGAAAAGTTAAGGGAGGGTGGGGGAAGTTGGGGAGATGGTTGTGTAGGTTGGGAAAATGTAAGGGGTTGTTGCGGTAAGTCGGGGATGGGCTGCGGGAAGTGAAGGGAGGTTCGGGGTAAGTAAGGAAAAAGAATGGGGCGGGTAGAGAAAGTCACATTTTCCCATCGTACCCCTCCCTCCTCCAACTTCCCCCACCTCAGTCAGTGTTTCCGGTAAAATATAACCCTGGTGTGTTCAAGTCAAGAGTGAATAGGTATCTACTTGGCAAGCGTGCTACACCTTCAACCACATCATCGCTTTCCATCAGGTGAGATCGTGGTCAAACGATTGCCTAGACCGTAATAAAAAATAAATACAAAAACCTTCCCATCACTTCCCTCCACCCTGCCCTAATTTTTCCCAACTTACCTCACCCTCCTCTGATATTTTTTCCATTTTCCTCCACCCACACCTCATTTTCCCCCAACCTCACCTCACATCCCCTCACCCTGCCCGCATTTTTTCCAGAATTATTCCACCCTCCCATAACTTTTTTCTATCTTCCCCCACCCTCCCCTCACATCCCTAAACCCTTGCCCAAATTACCCTATCCTCCCCTCACTTTTTTCTAACTTACCCCACCCTCCCCTAATCACCCCTATCCCCCTCTCCCCCTCTCCCCTAATTCTCCCTTCCAGGAGTCCATCCCCATCCATTTTTCCATCCCCTCACCCTGCCCGCATTTTTTCCAGAATTATTCCACCCTCCCATAACTTTTTTCTATCTTCCCCCACCCTCCCCTCACATCCCTAAACCCTTGCCCAAATTACCCT
This sequence comes from Alsophila aescularia, assembly GCA_946251855.1. Classification (NCBI taxonomy): domain Eukaryota; kingdom Metazoa; phylum Arthropoda; class Insecta; order Lepidoptera; family Geometridae; genus Alsophila; species Alsophila aescularia. Next base: position 43,633,659 of record OX276383.1, on the reverse strand, counting down.
ATCCTCCCCTCACTTTTTTCTAACTTACCCCACCCTCCCCTAATCACCCCTATCCCCCTCTCCCTCTCTCCCCCTCTCCCCTAATTCTCCCTTCCAGGAGTGCACAACACCCCTCTCACCCCCTGCAAGTCCTTTAGTGTACTTGAAATGATTGAATAGTTTTTAAGAATCCCTCCACTACATTTAGTTTAGTTTTAGCGAGTGAACAACAGAATTGACACCATTGACTGGTTTATTAGGGAAAAATAATTGATAAATATAATTTAAAGCAGAGGAACCCAGACACGGGCAAATGCATATGAAGTTTAACGCAATATCATCGAAAGAAGATAAAATACTTATGTTTAGTAATTAATGCCCCTCTACTCGACTCGGTGTCCAAAGCACCTCAACATAACATAATGGACGATAACGTGCCGATACTATCGTATTAAAGGGCGTTCGCGTATGATCGATGGTGATTGTGATCTTATTTTGAGTCGAATGTACCTATAACTGTCGAATGATTAATTAATTGTCGATCATTGCCCATCAATGGCCTATCTATTGGGTAGCTTGTTTATTCACTCTAGATCCTAGATCAGAGTGAATAAATGCAACCTTTTATTTTCTTGGGCCGCATTGCTATTTAAACCGGGCTGTACCGCAATGATGACACTCAAAAGCAAGGACAGTGCCACGTAGCGTGTCTAGGGCTTATTGGGATTATCACTAATAATAGTTATTGTCAGTGGGTACCTAATCAATAGTAATCACGTACAAAAGTCGCAAATTTTGCTGCCGTGTTAGAATACAGCCAATCGAGAAGAACCGTCATGCATTTCAGCCACAACCACAAGGGCTGGGTTGAACGTATTTTGACTATTTTGCGAACTAAAGAAGTTTTTCAACTGATATGGTCAGGAAGGTAACTACGAGCACTACGTAACACTAAAGTCAGTGTTCGAAGCGACATAGGTACTTTCCGTGACCTAATTGTCTTGTTTTCTGTTTCTGATACTTCGTCACTGTTGCAAGCGACATGGCCATGATCACGGACAAATGCCGCACAGCCCACGGACACAGAATACAAGATAGTACAGCCACGGACAAGGTTGTCCTTCATTTTTATTTCACTATTGCGTCTGTTGCAAAATAAAGATGAAATCGCCGAATCTGCCGAAATCGGATGTTTAAAATAAAATACTTAAGTATGTACTTACATGGTAAACATCCAGTTTTAATTAGACATACAATGTAAGAACTTGTGTCGTAATTAACGTACCTCATTTAGTCTTTGAGCTATGACTTCACATGCGGTTAGGCCCGCGCCAGAGCCAGTAAGGACTCGGTTCAAGACATCCGGTACCCACATGTAGAGACCGTTTAATCTGAAAATTATAATAATGGAATAAAATTTATATATTACTAGCTACCGCCCGCGACTTCGTACGCGCGTACTACTGCTTATCGCGACTAAAATCATCCTATTTTCTTCTAGGATATTAAAAACCAATGCAAAAGTAGGTGTAGCACCAATACTCTTGATTATATTTTTGACAGACTTGTTATTTCGTTTCCATGACAACCGTTCCTTACAGTGAGTAATCGACATTTTCCAGTTTTCCCGTGGATACTTACTACTTACTTTTATTCCAGGGTATAAGCTCCATTCCAAATTTCATCAAAATCCGTCCAGCCGTTATCGCGTGAAAGCTCTTCAAACAAACACACAAACAAACAAACAAAAGTTCTATAGGATAAACTAATCTAAAGATCTGAAAAAATAGGTTGTCCCGCAATGACAGTCAAATCCCTTGGATTGCCAGGTGTAAATAGGTAATTTTTCATCGATGAATGCACCATGTATTCATTTGATTTTTACACCACATTGAAGGTACTGGCTTCCACAACACGGTGGTATGAGGTTGCCTGCCTAAAACCTGGCACAATGGGGGGTTTGAGGTAGCGAGCAAGAGCGGCTCTCAAGCGGAGCTCAAGATATTCTCCAAGCATGGTAGATACCACCATTACGCGCAATTTGCACAGAATACACTCACGCCAAACAGACCCTAAAAATGAGTTCTACGTATTCAAGGTCAGGAGTCTAAATCCGTACCGGTACCTATATGTACCTATTAGTTATGTCAGGGTAATTATTATTCATGAAAATTGGGAAATACCAGCGAAGTAGTTATATATCTTTAATATTTGCACGATCTCACACGCACCTTTTTCCCCTGACGCTAAAGGTGCACTGACCGCAACCTTGCAGAAAACACGTTGTATACCTAAATTGCACTTACTAAAATAGGTACTTCACGAATAAACACCATCAAATGAATCGATCATTTCTTTATTCACCCTGCAGTCTACACCCAACTCTACTTAAGTAGCCATACACGTTTTAGTTCCTTTTTAACTCAAAATGTACCTACTGACCATCCGGCTCGAAGGATCAAAATGTACATGATAATATTATAATTGTTCGTGGTTTTAAGCGGCAATTTATATAAAACGTGTGTTCTGCAAGGCCGCGGTCAATGCGCTTTTAGCGTTAGCGGAAAAATGTGCGCATGGAAACGTACAATATCTAAGAAGTTATGCTGGACTGTTTTCTGTTCCACAGCACACATAGAAACCAAAATAAACTTACACTGAAAATATTCCAAAAAGGAGAAACCCATTCAGTAGCAACCATTTTAGGAACGGTGGTTTCAGAATAGGGACAGTTTGTACTTTCAAAGATGTTATAAAACTGGTCTGCTGCTTCTCACTTTTATCCATCTTGAGTTGTTTTACCTGAAAATTAAGAATAGATAAGCTCTTTATCGCATAGCGGCTACTACGGCAGCTCGTTTTTGCGTTTTCTGTGGGTTGCCAAAATGCTTACTTGTTTGTCGTATGAGTACTTAGTAGTATTATTTAGTCTGTGGTATGAGGTAGAGGTGGTGTCAGTTTGTCAGGCTGCCTGAAGGCCTCTCACATGGCTTAACAACTGCTATCATACAACAACAACCGGGACCGACAGCTTGACGTCCCTCCTGAGTACGGAGCGATGGAAATCCACACATAACTTAGAAAAGTAATTGGTGCGGAGTCCAGGGTCGAACCCGGTATAGTTGCTTTCTAACTCGCAATGTATACCGCCTGGCTCCATCCTGGCTGCCATCGCTCAAAAATTCTGATGAAAAAACATCGTGAGAAAACCGTCATGTCCGAGAACCTTAGAGATGGACATTGGACAGTGTCTGTGTCATACACTGGGTACTTGTACTATTATTTATTCTGTGCACTGGGACCAGCGTGGTGGATCGTGTGGACAAAGTCCAGACAGACACAGAGAGAGAAGATGTCTCTCTATGTCTGCCTGGACTTCGCCAGCAGTGGGAAAGTAGTAGGCAGACGATGCACTAAATTGAATCGTGACAACATGACAATGAATTATGAAACGTAATTAAACTGTAGGATTTTAGTAAAGACTTGTTGTGCTTCGCGGCTTTGCTCGCGTATTCAATAATAAAAGGTATCCTATCTGTTACTCCAACATGTTTTGATGGGGTAACCAATCTACAAAAAATCCTAATTTTTGGCTTTGACATATTTTTTTCCGGAATTAATGTGTAAGAAAGAACATATTTTATGTATATCTCTGTATTGTACAGTACATAATATGTTCAATATTTCATCGACATCTGTTAAGCCGGTTTTGGATTTACGATTTACCAGGGGATTTTTCACGGCTGTTTTGACAACGTTTCACTTTTATATATTAGGGGGGATATTATTGCAATCAAGTCATACTAGGTACATTATAATTTGCTTGTACCTCTAACATATTTGATTGAGCATAATATTATATACTCACAGGATATTCCTTAGGTGATTTTCCTTTATTGCCTGCATAGATTGTTTGTAAAACTTCCAGCGCTTCGTCGTGTCTTCTCTGGGATATCAAGTACTTAGGGCTCTCAGGCCCAAACAACAACAGAATAGCGGCTATGATGAAGGTGCTTCCGTACACGATTACCAGCAGGCGCCATGATCGGAAGTAGTAAGCCCCAAAGTTTATTCTAAAGTCTAGCGGTAGAATGCACCAAGCCAGTACTGGAAATATACATCAAACGTCTTCATCATTTACATTTTATTACCACTATAAATATTAGGTGTTGTATGTCGACATAAAATCAAAGTATTTATTGTAAATACAAAATAATAGCATTTTAATAAGTCACAACGTAACATCTCGTGAACAAAGAGAAAAACTATAATTATTATAAATAGATCAAATCAATAACTTAGGTTAACTAAGTGTATGCTTTGAGTTGACTTTGAGTCCTCGCATAGGAAAAGGAAATACCCTTCTGATTCTACCGGTGCTTCGGAAATACGCCCGTTAGAAAGGAGAGCACCAAGAAACTCTACAGGGATGTAATTTTCTCCATTGTTGTCAATAAATGTCCTAAATAATATTACTACAAATGTAAATGTCAAATAATAAAGATAAAAGAGCAAATGAGACGTCCCACAATCATCAGACTGATAAAAGACATAAGTTCAAAAACTCTAACCCGACTACGGTCGGATAATAATAGCTTAAGACACTCTTGCGATGAAGACGAATCGATTTTTACTTCGCTTATCAAAATCGGACCAAGTAAAGGAAAACATAACCCTTCCATTGCCTTGTTGTAGTCGAGTTAAAAGTAGTCTATACCTAAAGACAAATCGATTGACACCTCGTTTGTCCAAATCGAACCAATAGGGACGACGCTATGGTGGAACATCCACATACCTACATACATAGACACATACATACATACGTAGACTGTTAAACTCATCACCCTTCCCTTGGTTTCCTGTAGTCGGGTAAAAATAATAAAAAATGACTAAATGACTAATAAGAAACCAGACTGGACCATTCTCCACAACCAGCACCCACAAGTAACACATAGTTCCCTTGTATAACTTGTCACCCCCCTCAATCATTTAAGAGGGGAGGGATACACAGATGCAGATAAGTTAGTCTAATATAAGGGTAGACCATTTTTTCTGTTCGTAACGACTATTGCACCCGCATTCAGTGTTTTATTTACATGATAGTCTACTTACATGACACCATAGTCGAGCCAGTGATCTGTACTGCATTCGTAATCGACAGCGTGATGTATCGGTACCGTTGCGGTAGTATTTACCTGAGAGTCTACTTATGTGGCACCATAGCCGAGGCAGTGGTCTGTAGTGCATTCGTAATCAACAGCGTGATGTCTCAGTACCGTACCGTTGCGGTAGTATTTACCTGACAGTATACTTACGTGGCACCATAGCCGAGCCAGTGATCTGTAGTGCATTCGTAATCAACAGCGTGATGTCTCGGTACCGTACCGTTGCGGTAGTATTTACCTGACAGTCTACTTACATGGCATCATAGCCGAGGCAGTGATCTGTAGTGCATTCGTAATCGACAGCGTTATGTCTCGGTACCGTACCGTTGCGGTAGTATTTACCTGACAGTCTACTTACATGGCATCATAGCCGAGGCAGTGATCTGTAGTGCATTCGTAATCGACAGCGTTATGTCTCGGTACCGTTGCGGTAGTATTTACCTGACAGTCTACTTACGTGGCACCATAGCCGAGCCAGTGATCTGTAGTGCATTCGTAATCGACAGCGTGATGTCTCGGTAACGTTGTGGTAGTATTTCTCCGATGAACGAGTACGGGACAGCCGCGGGACACGCCAAGCTACGGAGGAATGACTAGGTAAATAATTTTATTATATTGTGTTAGGTAGGTAGAGTCGTGTCCAGGGATACGTTCGTAATCGTCGCTCGACGACGCTCGGTGACATAAGAAGTACGCGTATTGTCAGGCTCAGGCTTTCATTTTATTACTTTCACGCAAAATTTTCAATATTTTTTTTATATACGTACTCGCCTACCTATTTTATTATATCCTGTTTTTTATAGGAAACACATTGTAGGTATTATACAATTATTGTTTTGAGTATGTGGTTGGTAATCATTGAACACATTTTGAAGATTTTTCGTATTGGAAATTACCTATATAAACCATTTTTTTTACCTTTATATAATCAATAATACCTAACTGCCTATTCTACCTACGGTTTTTTTTTATGTGACCTTAGATAAATACAATACAAAAATCCTATATTGCACACCAAGTAAAAAAAAAATGGATAAAAAACTGAAACACTAAAAGGTACCAACCTAACTTTAAAGGTACAATAGGTACCAACCTAACTTTAAAACAATTATAGATATTCAATATTCATAAAGGAATCGTTGACTTCCAAACAATAAAATAAAATAAACCTATAGTCATAAAAGTCTGATCTGAAACTAAACGCTTGCTGTTTATTTGTATGTCTATCTTTTTTAAATAACATAAGCCCACTATGATTGATTAATCTGTAAGTGTAACTTAAGCAGGTACCTACTATTTACTTAATCCTTTATTTATAAAAGTTATGTCCCATAATATATGTACTGGATCCCGAAAAGAAAAATCGTACATCGGCACCCCATGACATGATTCACATAATATACAATGTGTAAGTTCATTCAAAGATAAAATATTAAAATATAATTTTAGTAAGTATGTAGATGCTGTCGGTACTTCAAGTAACATTCATGAACTCTTTGAGAAAAAGTTGTCTACTTTAAAAAGAGCAATAAACGTGTTGTGGATTCGCGGAGCATAATTTTTGGACCCTCAGCCCTCGAAACAAGAGCCGAGAGATCAAAAAAAAAAACTTGTGATATGAACAATGATAGTCTATAATAGGTACCTAAACTGAGAAGATATGAGCACTTCTTTGAGCATTGTATCAAACTCCGTGGCACTCAGGCACCTAACATACTGACTGAGCTAGGTGGCGTACTCCATGACAAATGCATAACACCCCTCGTTTTTTCAGTCGGGGTTTAATAAGGAATTCGGAACCACCATCAGCCAATTGAGTACATGACTAATTTTCGTAGACTAATCGAAAGGATGACCCAATTTTAGCAAAAAAATACATATATATAAAGAAACCGAACGAATCTTCTAACTTCATATATCTAAGAATATAAAAATCAATTGCCAAGTCTCGCAAAAACTCAAAAATGACTCGACTGATTTTAATATTAATTTTTGTTTTATTCGCTTCAATACTGGGGACGTTTAGGAAAAATGTTTTTTTTTTATCATTAGAGAGAAGCCGTGCATGCAGTTATTATCGTTATTTTTTTTTCTCTTTTACTAGTTAATACATTAATTGAATTAATATTATTATTTTATAATTGTCCAAGCGGTTGAAGCCGCGGGGCGCAGTTAGTAAACTTATATTTTTGCACTTGTAACTAGTATGTTTACTAGTTTAAAAAAAATGACTTTGTTATATTCGATTTCGCGATCGTTGGCTTAGCAGTCAGGGTCAATAAACACTCGGCCAAACCTGTCAGAAACGCGACAAAACGACCATAGCTGTAATGGAGACCGTGTGACGTCACTTTTGCGTAGGTTGTGGTAAAAGATCAAAAACGTTAACTGCAGAGGACAAACCTACCACATACATGGTACATAGTACTAGCACCCATTTATGTACCTATAGGTACCTACTTATAAATACTAGTTTGGCATAACCAAATATTTCCTTACCAAAGCGAAGTCAAGAACTTGCAGACGGTGAAGCTGATAATGTCCGGCATAAAGGCAGACAGGATACTGAACGCTCCAGCGGCCAGAGAACTGTAGATGACCACGTACTTCCGACCCTTCGTGTCCACCAGGTAGCCCCAAGGAAACGACGTGGCCACGACACCTGAAGCGTGCAAGGTCGGTTTAATTATGGAGATTCGTAGCGTGATGCCCGTTGGATGCCCGTGCCAAGGCCTGTCTTTATTTTTATTTGAATCCATAATGATAATTCGATTCAGCAAACTAATAGAAAAAATTGAAAATATGACATCCCCGTTGAGTTTGAACGATATTTCCATTTCCTATGCAATATTCAACGCTGAGTCAGCACATGAAAGGGATATTTGCTTTTCAAACTCAAAGCATACTTAGTTTATCTAATTTTATTGATTTGAATTCTATTTATCATATTTTATGTTTTTCTCCTTGTTCATGAGTTAATTTTGATTTGTAAAAGTGCTATTATTTTGCCTTATAATAATAACACTTTTCTATGTACCTAAGCCGCGCTCCGGTACATAGAGGAGCTCGCGTGGCTTGGGTAGAAGCTGGCAGGGGGAAATGCAAAGTACACCTCAAGCGGGACGTCAGTGCAGGCCTTACCGACCCTATATGTGTAGAATATCAGTAAATACTTTGATATTGACTGTTAGTTTTTTGTTTAGAAGTACCTAACTTTGTCTCTATGTCTCTGCCTCTATCCGAACCAGAACCGATATTAATATATGACAAGGTGCATTTGTTATAATCAAGTTTTAAAAAAAATAGTTTTACTGTAGATCCCGGCTGTTATTGATTAAATAGCAGATACTAATTTGCATTGTAGTAACAAATTGACGGACTGACAAATTCGGACCCCAAAAGAAGGCACTGACTCATATGACAAGAAATCAAGAAGGATAATTACACCTATGAGGATAAGATCTCACCCTAGAATCACACAGTTGCTGGTGGATAGGTATCGTTAAAATGATGGATGGTATAGTTATGTTGACAATAGTTTATCAGATAACAATTCTACTTAGTGTCATTCTACTGTCTGTGTAAACATGAGTTCGCACTATTCAAATCTTGATTTAAATACGTATGACTCTCATTATGAGCTGTTATGTTTTTTTATTGTTTATGGATTTACTTTTTGTAACTCTACAGAGACATCGCCTATCTACAATTGATGACAAGTATGTAGACCCGTTTATGAAAACAAGTGTAAGTACTGAGGATACCTCATAAGCTGTGCTCATTTCGCGGGCGCAAGCAAATATATAGGTAGTATTTTTATTCAGTTTACGATGTGTTCTTTTTCTAATAATGCTCATATTTCAATTTTATCGTGATGTCAAAAGTCTGAACTTAAATGTAGTATAATTTGAATTTAGACATTTTATTTTAAATAGAAGAAATTTGACATATTTTGGCAAGATTTTGCTGAGAAAATAAGTGTTTAAAAGGAAATTATCTGGACTTGACTGAAAAACAATATGAAAAAATAAAGCCGTAACCAACAATTCAAATATATAAAAAGTAAAACACAATTCTAAAATTGTGTATTTTATGTTATTAATTTATCGTAAGACGATCTCAAAGTCTTCCGTCCGAGCGTTTTACGAAAAACTAGTGTAGAAAGTTGCCATTTTGTGTTTTATCATTATTTTAAGCCGATGTCTAAAATACAAAATACCAATCTATGTAAGGCCGTCATTTAAACAAGAGATCCTTCTACTTCTGAGAACAGGACCGCCAAAAATCTACTTCTCTTTGATTTTTGTTATAGGCCCATTAAAATATTTTTCATGCTCTTAAGAAACTAACTGATCCCAATGCTTATAATTAATCTAAAGGATTTGCGGACGGGATTTGAACCCTCTTCATCTGTGCCTCTGCCTATTTAAGCCACCGTAAGTACTACCATAGAATAAGTAATGCTTCCGGGCTCCAAATGCTTGCTTTCAGTTTTTTTTTATCCGTCTTTTGAGGACGTTACCTAGCGCTATCTATTGAATATAATTACGTTATTTTCCTACTGAAACGTATTTTTTACGTTACAGCTATATTTGTAAAGTTTTACCTACTATCGATATTTAGGTTAGGTATATTATAAATTAGCTGTGCTCGCGGCATTGCCCGCGTGTTCATTTCTGTGATTTCTTGTGTTCAGAAATGAACACGCGGTCCGTTTATCGTCAACGCGAGTATGGTCGAAAAGCATGTAGTTTCATCCAGCGAAATGTTTGAAAAAGAGAAAAGAGAGAGATCTGAACGCTCGGTTGGCATTCGGAAACTTCCGAATTATAACAATAATAACAACATTGAACGAAAAATAGTGTGGGGAAATGTCATAAAACATGTTCCAAGATATACGCGTTTTTGAGTAATCCTTATAAGTTTGTGAAATAAATGTTTTACATTTAGAATCTCCATTACATGTGCAAGGTTTCTACCAAGTTGTTTTCTTTACTTTTACAATTTATGAGTACATTATGAACGGTCAAAGTTCAGGTAAAATTCGTGCGAAAAAGCAGTTTTTTTGAGGCTTATACTGTTTTTATTTCTCCAAATTTTTATTTTTTGGTTTAGTAGAAACTTAGACACAGTGTACAAAATACCTTTTAGTTCAAAAATTTCAGAGAAAGATGGGTTACAACGCCATAATCACGTACGAGCGTTTGTATGAAAAGTATGACGCGTTGGCTGCTCTTAAAAGTAACTTAGGTTAAATTCCAGGACTAAAAGTACAGACAGTTTTTAAGTCTAACCCTAAGCTATCCAACAGTGAAAACCGCATCGCAATCGGTCCAGTATTATTTCCAAGATTAAAAATGTGTTATATTCTTGTTGAGTAGCTTATTTTAAGTACCCCTAGTATGACATCTTTTTTTTAAATTGATCTTGATTGTACATACTTTTTGGTACCTACTGCTTTACTATAAGTATAGATACTATACATAGTTATACGTACATTTTGAAACTGTGGTAATACTTGCTTACCTATATATGGAACAGAAGCGATGAATCCTCTGGTCGATGCGCTCATGTCAAGGTCGCAGACAGCCGCTGGCAGTACGAACGAGTACCCGACCGGTTCAATGATGGCAGCGATGAGGAACAACGACAGTGCCAGGCAGTACTTTATGTTATATCGGCCAATACCTGTCAGCAGGGAGAATGGAGTCATGATCAAAGAAATACAACATATTTACACCATCTACAGCGACGTAACTGTGCCAGCGACCTAAGCCGTGCTCCGGTATATAAAGGAGCTCGCGTGGCTTGGGTAGAAGCTGGCCGGGGGAAATGCACAATACAGCCCAAGCGGGACGTCAGTGTAGGTCTTATCGACCCCATATAAGTAGAATAAGAATACCTAGGCACAGAAAAATAATTAGAGATGAAACGAATAGCTGTTTAGCCGGATACCGGATACCGTATATCCGGTCAATCTTGAAACCGTATATCCGGATAGCCGGCCTGCCATTGCCGATTGGCGTATCGTAACGAGCAAGCTCGCATAAGTGGCGCGCGAACGATTGGGCGGGCTCGGGTGAATTCGGGTCTTTCCACTCATGAGCGAAGTAAGCAACTCTTTCATGGACTTGATGACTTGATTGCAAACATGATCACTTGACGTTATTGTAAATTTGCTATTGTAGTTTGAGGTTATTATAAAAGTATTTTTATAATCCTGAAAAAAATTACCACAATTTACTCTTAGCGCAGTACGATTACAATAAATTTTATTCTAAAAGTTTTTTTTTGATTATATTTGTTATGTGGATTGAATAAAGTACTTTAATATGATATTTTGTACTTTTTTCTAATATCCGGTATCCGGCCGGATAGTAAATTTAGGCCAGATACCGGATAGTTACCGGATATCCGTTTCATCTCTATAAATAATAGTACAAGTTGGTTCTCCGTACTATTACTATTTATTCTGTGGTTCTGACCAGTAGTACCAGTGTAGGAAGGAAGAGGGAAAGAATATGAATCATAAATGCTTTTATCAGCCTCCACAAGGCAGCCTGCCAATCCAAATAAACAATCTATAATAAAAACCGGCCAAGTGCGTGTTGGTCTCGCGCACCAAGGGTTCCGTACCACGCGAGTTCAACTCTCACTTGGCTGGTTATTATTATTTGTTCTTTTACTCATAGGCTTAGTATTATTATTTTTTTACTGTAGAGTTTGCAATATAACAGCAAGTTTGATGTTTTAATGTATCACCTCTTTTACGATGGAGCAAAACCAAAGAGAAACATTTATCTTGTACGCTTTTCATCCCCCTTTTTACTATTTTATTTTTTGTTAGGAACATAGATATATATGTTACTTATAGCTATATATTTTAACATAGTATTTAAGTAACTATTACTATGTAGTTTATTTTATATTTTATTTATTTCTTATTATTTACATTAAATTTGTATATTAATTTAATATTGCCACACTACCGACCCTTATTAGCAATTAACTTATTTCCATACTAAGGTTGTCTGGAAGAGATCGCTATGAGCGATAAGACCGCCCATTGTACCTATTGTTTATGTTATTTCTATTTTGTAATTTGTTTAACTGTGTGTCAATAAAGTGTTATTGTATTGTATAGAATATCCGCTATAGTAAAATATATTCTGTGAATGCTACCCGGTTAACTATTTCCGTTTAAAAGATATGATATGACAGACAAACGGCCGGCGGTTCCGGTTAGGCCCACACATGTTTTTTCAGGGACGGACCTGAAAAAAAATGTCTTATTTCTTACGACAGTAAAGACTAAAGTCAAAGTATTTTATTGTAAACTAGCTGTACCCGCGGCTTTGCCCTCGTGGTCATTTCATTTAAAAGTTAGGTACTCATACGTGTTATTCCAGGACCAAAAGTACCTATAATATACTACATTTGTTCAGCCGTCGAATAGTTTTTATCGATTGCTCGGCATCTAATCATCAGATTAAGATACTAAGTAGCCCAGTTTTTAACTCAAACCCTAAGCTATCCAATAGTGAAAATTGCATTGCAATCGATCAAGCAGTTTTTACTTGATGCGCAAACAAACTTACATACAGACCTTCAGTAGTGACCCGACATGGCCGTGATAGGTTAGAAGACGAAGGCGGGAGCTCGCTAACCTTCGCTAACCTTCGCTCTCGCCTTCGTCTTCTAACTGTTCACGGCCAAGTCGGGTTGCCACTGAACGCTGTTGGCAGAAATCTATATGTGTTGCAATAGCAAATAAATAATTAATAGGTTGGTCTAGTGGCTAGTGACCCTGGGAACGAAATCAAACGGTCGCGGGTTCGAATCCTGCAAGGTGCAATCATTTGTGTGATGAGCAAAAATTTTTGCGTGATGCGTGTTCAAAGAGACAGACAGACAGACAGACAGACAGACAAAAATAAAAACATATCCTTTTTGCACTCCATATCGATTTTGAAGTTTATCTCAATTATAATTTTCAAAAAATATTTAATGTACAGATTTAGCCCAGTTACAGTTTTATTATAGTATAGATAGATAGGCAAAAATAATAGCACATTTACAAGTCAAAATTAACATCTCATGAACATGAAGCAGAAGTAATTAAGAAGCAGAAGTTTCAGCTTTGCCAATTTTCTCGCTAGCTTAGTTTCGGGGCATCAAAATTACCATTGTGATAATTCTGACAACCAGTCTAGAGAAAAATCCATCGACCGAATGCATTGTGATAATTCTGACAACCAGTCTAGAGAAAAATCCATCGACCGAATGCATTGTGAGAGTTATGACAACCAATCTAGAGAATACAATGAGAAATACACGAGTCGGAGGTCAACGTTATGGATCACGTGTTCCGTTTACGTCACGTTGAGTTTAAAAGCATTTAATGATAATAAATAAAGACGGCAAATGTATTTGTTCTATATGCAAAACTAGTGTAAGACATAACACAATAGAGCAAGTGGGTAGGTACATTAGTTTAGTGGAAGTGAGTCGTATCTATCAGACTACGAATGTGTAATGAGGAAGGTATAATCACTTGTGTTACATACACTCACGAGCTCTGAAATTGTATTTTGTTTATTGTATTTTATTTTAAAATGTATGTTAAAGCTGTATTTTTCAAAATATGAGTTCAGAATTCAGTTTCAAAATTATGTAACCAATTGTGTTAAAATTAAGTATGCATTTTTATACAATAAACATGATCCATCTACAAAGTTTATATACACAATTATGATACATAACCACAGAATAAATAATTGACATGTAAACGTACTACACCTACGCCAGTGCCACAATGCCTGAAAAAAACATATACAGGTACACTATAATTTACAAGTAAAATTATTCTAAAAAAACAATAAACCCGACTGCGATCAAAATTATGGAATACAGGCTAAGTAAGTAAGTAGTGAGTTTCAAGCCCCTAGAAATGTGTTTGTTCAAAATTCTTCTTTTGTTGTTCGTTCTTACCTCTTTATTAACATACTATTCTTTATTAACATACATTCAGCGGTTAAGAATATAAGAGTACGTTGTCCCTGCATGTTTTTTTTTTTTGCTTCTTGTAACTTTTTACCTATGAGACTTACAGAACAACTGTGAATGCAAAAAATGTTGCAAATATTGTCTTCTTTATACTATTGGTAGACATTTTTGCCATAAAGATAAATGTTAAAGAACTATTTAGAAAAAAACTAATTTTGGCCGCTTCAATTAAAGATGGCGGCTAACGTTCCCATGCCTCGAGATCGAAAATTTGTTTTTTCGTTAAGACCTCATAACTATGTAATACAAATCAAAACATCTTCTACACCACCATTTGTAGGGCAAAGCTTCATATTTCCCCCCAATGACTGGCCTAATAGGAGCTGACCGCCCGCTAAAAAAAAACACACTAATATTATATAGGCGAAAGTTTGTAGGTATGTGTGTAAGGGTGTGTGTGGGTGTGTTTGTTACGTCTTCTCGCTTAATTGGCTGAACGGATTTGGATGAAATTATGGAAGTATCTTATACCGTGGATTAACACAAAGACTACTTTTATCCCGGAAAAAAATACAGTTTCTATGGGACGCGGGTGAAACAGCGGGGCGCAGCTAGTATTTATATAAATTTAATGTTTCTTTATACCCGACTGCACGGAGGGTTATATGTTTGGGTTGTATGTATGAATGTTTGTTTGTTTGTACGTTTTTTAAGAGCGTCCAACAGCTAAACGGCTTGATGGATTTTGATAAATGAGGTATCACTGGATTCATCTTGATCATTAGAGAGCTATAATATATATGAAATGTCAAGAAAACTAATATAGCGGCTTACAGCTGCCATATTGTATTTTCGACGGAATAAAATATGGCCAAAACCAAAACCTATCGAGTGAGGTATCAAAATGAAGACTATTTCATTATTTCTTATTTATTAACAGTAACAATAATAATTGTATTTTAGGCTTCTTACAAAATGTTCTATTTTAGATTATTCAAGTTAATGTAAATATAGTCTTATATTGCAATTGCTACTATTAAAATAAAGGAAATTATGTAAGTAAATAAGAAACATTAAATTTATATCAATACTAGCTGTACCACGCGTCCCTCAGTAATCGTGTATTTTTCCGGTAAATAGTAGTAACCTTTGTTTACAGGGTATAAACTACCTCCATACCAAATTTCATCCAAATTCATTCAGCCGTTAAGTGTGAATAAGTAACAAACATACACACACAAACACAGACACACACGCACACACACCCTTACATACCTACAAACTTTTGCCTTTATAATATTAGTGTGATTATTTTTGTCATGGGGTCAGCTCCTATTTCATCATTTTGTTCGTAGTAGAGTTTTTTGTATTTTTATAATTATATTTTTATAATTATATTACATGTTTACTTACATATTTTATTTTACTTTAATTTTGATACTTCACTCGATAGGTTTTGGTAATATTGTTGTTCCCTCGGAAATACAATATGGCAGCTGAAAGCTGAATCCAATGATACCTCATTTATCAAAATCCATCAAGCCGTTTAGGCTGTCGGACGCGTCTAAGAATCGTACAAACAAACATACATACAACCCAAAAACATAATCCTCCGTGCAGTCGGGTAAAAATACACCATGAGCAAATGTTTCTGCTACCGATAGTAGTGAGCACGTCGTCGTTTTTTTAATGTTAAGTCCTTGTCAATGTTAGGTAGGAGAATGTTAGGTACGTACCTAACGTTCTCCTACCTTGTCAATGTTAGGTAGGAGAATGTTAGGTACGTACCTAACATTGACAAGGTAGGAGAACGTTAGGTACGTACCTAACATTCTCCTACCTAATAAAACTAATAAGTAATTTAAATTTAATCTTAACTGCTAAGTAGAGTATAACACGTATGCTAATGAACTGAGTATTCAGTAACCAATAATTTGCTATAAAAACAAAAGTGAGCGTTTTGTTTAGTTCGTGCAAGCTGCTCAGCTGCAGGTAACAAATGCAAGAAAGACAATATTACAAAAAAAGTAGCACCAACCTGCAACGGATAGGGCCTGATCCAAGTCAACAGCAAATTTATCATCTTTATCCACATTTTCTGCAACCGTAACCACCTTGCCTTCCATTTGGTTCACATAAAACTAACCCACATGCGTGGAATCGCGTAAACAATTTACTTCTACCTCTGTAGGTAACGGGAGTCATATACTTTTTATTTGCTAAAAGGACACGATGTTGATTTTATTTTATTATTAAAAACCGCACCGCTTCGCCTTACTCGAGACACGCAACGACCGTATTAATTTTCGCAAGTGTGTGCCACACAAAAACATGAGCCATTATCAGTAGGTATCATTAATTAATTGGAGATAGAGGAATATGATTATGACATTGTTTATTTTATAACCATGTTATTTAGATAGATAATCGTGCTTAATAAAATGGAATATGTAGTTTATCGATTAAACTAGTAGCGTTGCCGACGCTACGGGTGACTGCGCGAAACTGGTGAATCCAAGAACTTGGTTGTAAAACATGTCAACGCCAAGCTAAAAAATGTACGTCTTTATTAACCCCGACTGAAACAACCGGCCGGGTGCAAGTCGGACACGTACAGACTGGCTGGTTTACACGTTGCAAGCTAGCGTGCGAGGTAGCCTGCCGAGTTGCTGCAGTGCAGTAACAGCAGTAGCTCGCCAGTGCCGCCAGGCAGTTGGGAGCGGTACCTGTATTTTTTGTGTGCTTACACGTGAAAAAGTTTTTAGTGTTACTCGTAGTTGTGTCTGAATAAAATAGCTGTGACATACAGACGGCTTGCTTGACAACGGAACCAAAAAAACTGGATACGAGCTACGACTGTAACCTGTAAACAGGGTTTGTGTTGAGTTCTTATTTCGTTATAAGAACTCAACAACAACCCTGTTTAAAATAAGAACTCAACACAAACCCTGCTTACTGGTTACAATTGAACAAACGGTCCATCCAAAGTACCTCGGGGTCACCTTAGACAGGTCACTGACATATATACAAAATTGTCAGAGCTTAAAACAGAAAGTTAGTGCCCGCAATAACCTTTTACTCCGCTTAACATCATCAAAGTGGGGGCTACTCCCCAGGTCCTACGTACAACTGGCATGGCGCTGAGTTTCTCCGCGGGTGAATATGCTTGCCCGGTTTGGGATCGTTCAGCTCATGCGAAGTCTGTGGATATAGCCTTAAATGAAACGTGCCGCATTATTACAGGCTGCCTCAAGCCAACTCCGGTATCGATACTATATCTGCTGACAGGCATTGCACCGCCAGGTGTACGTAGAACTATTGCAAGCTCCGTAGAACAACAAGAACAGGAAGCGGATCCCAGGCACCCTCTATAGGGCTGTAGTCCTGCGCCGCCAAGATTAAGAAGCAGAAATAGTTTTCTCTCCAGTGCAACGTCCGTTAC
The DNA here is from genome assembly GCA_946251855.1 of Alsophila aescularia. Taxonomy (NCBI): domain Eukaryota; kingdom Metazoa; phylum Arthropoda; class Insecta; order Lepidoptera; family Geometridae; genus Alsophila; species Alsophila aescularia. The sequence continues at coordinate 43,616,067 of OX276383.1, read as the reverse complement.
CGAAAAAGCACCAATAGCAAGAATCAACCTGTGGCGCGAGACGTACTCTCATCATACTTTCGTTCCACCTAAAGAGAAGCTTCCACCTGGCGACAAGCTAACTTGGCCGAAGTGGAGGTCTCTAAAAAGGTTACGCACTCAGGTTGGCAGATGCAGAGATAGCTTGAGCAAGTGGGGTAACGCTGGCGAGCATGAAAACCAGTGCGATTGCGGCGCCATTCAGACTATGGCTCACTTAATTGAATGCCCTTCATGCCCCGATACTTGCTCCGGTGAAGAGCTATATAAGGCTAACTATTCCGAAATACGGGTTGCGGAATTCTGGTCGGGTAAAATTAAACATTTAAAATTTAAACACATTTGCCATCGACTCGCAAAGTAAGTATTTCGTTATATTCAATTAATATTATTATTATTATTTAAGCTTAGCACCTACTGCGCTAAATGGAGAAAACTATTTGTCATGTACATTTTTTTTATTACGTTGAATTACGAGACGGGCAGGTCGCTCGCCTGATGGTAAGCGTCACGCCTGTCCATAAAAGTTGCAGTGCCACCCAGAACTTTGGTCGCAAAATCTTGCGCGTCACTGCACTGCGTTCGTCACCCTGAGACATTGTTAAGTCTCATTGCCCAGTAATTTCGCTGGAAACATTGCCCTATAACCCGAAACACAGAAATGTTTACACACTACTGCTTGGCGGTTGAATATCTGACAAAGGGTGGTACTTCCCCAGGCGGACTCTTGCATAAGAGGCGTACCACTACAAAATGTATGTATATTTACTTACCTAAGCGCTTGCATGCTAAATTTACCATCGTTAAAGCTGGTTTAGCAGTACTTTATTGCTCTCAAATTTTTGTGTTTATATGTTTCTAGCTGCGCCCCGCGGTGTACCCGCGTGAATGATGATGACTATCATGATAAATAGTAGCCTTTGTGTTAATGATATAAGATCCTGGTACCTAATTTCATCCAAATCCGTTCAGCCGTTTGAGCGTGAATGAATAACAAACATACACACACACAGTGTGAGTGTTTTTCAGTGGTTTTCACACAGTTTGTGTGAGTTTGTAAACACTCACACAAACTTTCGCCTTTATAATATTAGTGTGTTTATTTTGACATCCCTCGCCGCAGTATGTATATGGATCAGACTTTGATAAAGATAAGATGTGTCACTGCGCAAGTGAAATAAGCAAAGTCATAAGTAAAATTCCACACTGTAATGATGGTAATGTATTTCAAGGTGGTGATTGCGTCTACGTCTACTCTACGTCTACTCTTCCTCAATTTATTCTAGACTTTACTACCTATGGTTGTTTGTATAATATTATTTTAAGCTCACAGCCCTATTGAGGGGAGATAGATATTAAACACCACAATAAAATAAAAAGTTTTAAATTACGTAGGTACATACATTAATATCCTATGGACACAAAATACCAATCAGGGATCAGGCGTGCAATTATTTACTCTTAGAAAGAGTTTAGCTCGCGGTGGGTCGCATGGGGTCTTCCGCCTAGAGTCCAGGAAAACTGGTTTTTTTTTCATTAGTTATGTAACAAACCCGTGTCACATAAAATGATACTTATATATATTAATCAATGCATGCGCAAGACAATTTGCGCGCAGACTTTCAAAGACCCCTTGCAACTATGATTTTTGATCAAATTAGTATATAAAAAATTGTGATATGCATGGTGGAAAATGGTGCTTTGTATTACACCAGCTATTATTTAGATAGCTAAATATTTGGATGCACCATTTTGATGGTGAGAAGTCTGATTACGGACCTGTATTGTTTGAAGAATAATCTCATGAGACAGATTCCGAAAAAGACTGCATATTTGATCCTGAACTACCTAAATAATTAGCCAGGTAAAAAATTATGGATAGATGTTGTGGACGGAATAAACTAAAACGAAATATGTAGAAAAATAGTTCTGCAGATGGTCTTTGAGGTTTTTTTCATGTACCTAATTCGCAAATCATATGCAAGTGTAATCAGCCAAAAGGACCTTGTCTAAAAAACAATTTATAAGAAAGTTTTCCCCTGATAATGATTAACCGAAATATTGAAATACAATGAACATCCTGCGGAAACACATGAAGCGCTTTACTGGCAATATTTCTGCAATGATAACCCCAAAGTCAAGCACAAATGTCCAGATAAAGATACCCACGAAGTGTCAATAGCAAGTACTCGACGGTATGCAATTCATGCGAGACATGCTGCTTCAGTTTGTGTTAACATTTCCGAAGACCAATATAGCAAAAATTCAAGGAATAAGTAGTAACGGAACAAGACAAGTTCAATAAATAAATTATTATAAAAATAAAAAAAACGACTGCGAACAAAAGAGGCAAACAAGCTTCGGATTTGTGTTTTTGAAATATAAGATGCAGTCGGAGGCATCATGCATTTCATTTCTGCTTTGATGGGATCAGCTAGAACACAAAAACCTCTTTTTATTTTATATTTACAAAAATTATTGAGAATGGTTGCTAACCAACTTTAAATCCATACCAATATATAAAAGTGAAACGTTGTCTGTTTATTTGTTTGTTTGGGGAGCTTTCACGCGATAACGGCTGGACGGATTTTGATGAAATTTAGAATGGAGATACCTTATACCCTGGAATAAAACATAGAATACTTTTATCCCGGAAAATTGTAAGTTTCCATGGGAAAACTGGAAAATATTGATTACTCACTGTAAGGAACGGTTGCCATCACAGAATGGTCTGTGGTTGCCATGGAAACGAAATAACAAGTCTATCAAATAACATCAAGAGCATTAGTGCTATAAGTATCTACTTTTGCATTGGTTTTTAATATCCTAGAAGAAAATAGGATGCTTTTTTCGCGTTAAGCCGTAGTCCGAGCGTACGAAGTTAATAAATCCTGAATGGTCATTCGAAATGAAAAATGGTAACAAAAATCTAAAAAGATGATTTTCAAATGGGGCATGCCCGTCCACCCACTGGCTTCACCCACTAGTGGGTGCACGGGTAATTCGCATTTACCCCTCCACCCACTGCACTAGAGTTGGAAAATACCTATTCAATGATACCCCATTTGACACAGTTCGTCGACAGTGACATAGAGCGATGGTGGCCTAACGGTTCTGTAGTGCAATTTAGAATCCAACGATACCAGGTTCAAAACCTAGGCTCCGCACCAGTGACTTTTCTAAGTTATGTGCGGTTTTCCATCGCTCCGTGCTTCGAAGGGCACGTTAAGCTGTCGGTCCCGGCTGTTATTGATTAATAGCAGTCGTTAAGCCATGTATGAGGCCCGTCGGGCGGCTTGATAAACTGACATCAGAGGCCAGCACTATCTCATACGACAAACAAACAAACATAGTTCGTCGTTTTTTTTCCTCAATATTTGAATTTTGATTAATATCATTGTCTTTAGTAGCACTCGCAAGATTAAGACAAATCGATTTACGTAAGAATAATCAAAATCGGACCACGCGTTTAATCTGTATAGTGCCACAAAGGAACGGACATATATACATAGGCTGATAAACACATTACCGGGCCTTTGCGTTGCGCAGTCTGGTAAAAAAACTAAAATAAGAATACGGCCGGATAAAAATAGCCTGAGACACTCTTGCAATGAAGACGAATCGATTGATACTCGCTTGTCAATATCGTACCAGGTTTTTAGTTTGAACACATATCCCTACGTATGCTTCGCAGTAGTCGGGTAAAAAAAATTGCCTCTATAAATGAAGACGAATCGATGGATCGCTTGTCAAAATCAAAACAATGTTTTGGTTTGAACACAGAACCCTTCCTTTGCTTCGCCGTAGTCGTTTTTTTTTGCCTATTGATTCGAATTCGATTGATATCTCGCTTGTCAAAATAGGTCTAATAAGAGAACATTAACATACGAGTATATACATACATATATACATAGACTTTTAAACTAATCACCCTTCACTTGCTTCGCCCTAGTTGGGTAAAAATAATTCTTTGTATTCTTATTTTATGAAAGATTAATTCGAAAATATTAATTTTACTATCACTTTTATAATTTTAAGTCCAAATTGCCAAAAAAGAGAAATTTCTGACTGTTTTTTTGGGATTATAATTTATATCTGATTCCAAATCAAAAAGATGTTCAAGATAAATAAGATGTTATTCTAATACATACCTCAACGCACAATCAAAAAACGAATAAAAATAAAATATTATATCTACTAGTAAGTAGAAAAAAAATACGAATAGTGGCCGTAACGAAAGTGTTATCGAAGATATGATTGTGATTACTTTCAAATTAAATTGTTATAAACATACCTTCTCATGGTTACAATCTTCTGACGCAAGCACATTTTTTATTACTATGCACAAGTCTTAACGACTTCGATTTCTTCGTACCTAATTTCTGAACAACTTTTTCCTTAGGTGTCTTTTGGTATGCTGCCAACATATCAATCTCTTCTCTTAATCCTTGGATGATTTTTTGCAGAGGGACTAATTCCTGTTCATAAATTGCGGTAAGAATATCGTGCATATCATCACTTATCATTTTAGTGTGTTTGTTCGCTTCTGACATGTTTACATCTTCGTATGATACCATGTCTTCCGCATCGGGGTCTGAAATCATAAAAGATTAAAGAAATTAAAACTGTTTACTATGCGATGAATCGTGTAATTTCATATTATTTTAAGCACTTCGTGTTATTTTTCGGCTATTCTGATTTACTTTATTTTAGAGTATGTTGTCTTGAATAAAGATGATCCCAAACTATATCAACTCGTATGCAGGTGTAATTCTTTGTGTCAAAATTATATGAGCGTTTCTTGAAGTCTAAGCGAAAAGACACTTTGTACCTATACATATGAAGAAGGAAACATCTAATTAAAAAAAAAAGTAAAGACCTTCATCATCATCATGTCAGCCTTTACAAGTCCACTGCTGAACATAGGCCAAAGAGCGCCATGACGAGCGATCTTGTGCCACCTCCATCCACCGACTTCCTGCGATGGCTACAATGTCGTCGGAAAAGACCTTAGATGTAATTAATTTTAACTCACCCGGAAGAGTGACCTGAATTTTATTTTTTTCACCCAATTCATCATTTGTGACATTTATGATTGTATCTAATGAACATCGAATTTGACATGCATTACTTATTATTTTAACACATAAATTGTATTCGTGATCAATTGGAATGTTTATTTCATTTGATTCACCCTCCAAATAGCACTGAGCGACTACTACTGTATCGTTTTGACGTCGTCCGGGAATATTATCGCTGTCAAAAGTTTTAATAACTCTTTCATTATTTTCACTTGTGTATGATTGTAATCCAATATCCATCTTCCAAGGATTTATGTCTTTTCGGAGCATTGTAGTGCGTTGCAGAGTTTTATGCAAAACTTTTGAAAAATCATCTTCAAGGAGCTGCTCTAATTCAAAATTTGATTTACCAGCATGCCCAATTTTATCTTGATATTGCGTTGCCAGTTCTGGTTCTATTTTATCTGTGAAAAAGTTAGGCCCAGCTGTTGACGACTCTCGCTTATCAATGATGTATTCAACTTTGTCCGGTTTTGCAACTTCTCCAACCAAGTTACTTTTAAAAATTTCGGGAGGTACAGAAGGAGGCAAATCTTTCAAAGTATTTATTTCTTCAGTCATGCTTGTTAATGCTGTCACTTCAAGATCCTCCTGAATGTCAAATTTTATGTAATCTTTATCGGATTGATCTATGATAGTTTTTTGCTGCTTGATACTATCTCTTGGAAAGTCTACTTTTTCTATATTTGTTGAATCGAATAATTTCATTCCATCTATATTTTCTGGTAAAATGACATCTGTTGTTAAATCACTTGTATTGTTAGAGACATCAGACGTATACATTTTATTTAAGATGTCAGGAGATTTATAGTCATAATTATTTATTTCATTGATTAGCAATTTTTCTACGCCTTTGAAAGACTCTCCCATAGTTAAACTTTCTCTTTTAGATTCACTTACGTAAGTGCCAAGAAGATTTACTTTCTCAATCTCTAATTCTGATAAAGGAACAGTTTTGCGTGATATTTTCCCATTTTTTTGTTTCATTTCATCTGCAAGGGAGAGCAAATATTTGTCATCTAATTTTCGCATTGATTGCAATGAACTTTCGAGTTTCAGGTATTGTTTGTTAGATTCATCCTCACTGAAAGGGTTTTTTTCTTGTAATGTTGGTATTTGTTTTCCTTTAGGAGCAGGCAATGTATCTTTAGTAATAACATTGGCAACAGATTTTAAGGGTTCGTTTTCATTCAGCCAAAGGTGTTTTAAGTCTTTCGTGCTACTTGCTTCTTCATTAGCAGAAAATTTAATTGTTTCTCTTACATATAGTGGTGAATTCTGTGAATGAGAAACACCAGCAGCAATATTTAACACAGATTTGTCTCTATCAGCTACTGAAAGGCTTTTAGTATATATTTTCATTCCATCGTCAACATCCAAAATATCTTCATTATCTCCAGTGTCAACGACTAAACTATTATTATCATCCAAAATCTTGTCAATATCCTTAATGGTTATTGGTTATATTAATACTAATATTATTAGATTCACCATTTTCAACATCCTTTATTTTATGTAGGAGTGTGGATTCAGTTAAGTGGTCTTGTTGTGAAATCTGTTTTGCTATCTTTGTATCTGATAGCTTTGTTTTGTCTAGTGTATCAATCCCTTCGGCAAAAGATTCGTTAATAGTTGATTCTGTCACCATAGCTATATCACTGTCTTCTTTTATATAGTTTATCTTCTTTCCTTCTGCACTAGAAGTGTCTGTTACATCGTTGGTGTAATTCAATCTTTTTATGCCTGGTAATGTTGAAGTCACTTTAGAAACTAATTTTTCATCATGAACATGTTCAAAATGTATATTGGATAATTTATGCTGAACTGGTTGGTTTTGGTCGTCAGTCATTGAACTGAATTTGTCATTTAGCGTCAATACTTTAGTGTGTGCTTTAGTTTTAATTTCAGTTTCAACTTCATTATTTTTAGCTGTTCTTGTGTTTTCTATTAACGTTTCAGCGTTTAATATGTCTTCATATGTGTTTATGTCTGAATTTTCAAGGAGTTTTTTATTATTGTCTGAATTTTCAAAACGTTTTTTTTTATTGTCTTTTATAACAGCTAATAATGGAATTGGGTTAAAATTAGGAACTTGTAACGTTCGTTTTGATTCATCTGTTTCTGATTGAAATGGTATTAAATTTCCATCAGGTTCTGGCATGGTTCGTAAAATATTTTTATATTCATGTTTAAAGTTTTCTGTTTGTGGTATTTTGACTGAATCAATTTGCTTTTTTGTCTTCTTAGGAATAATAAAATAGCTTCCGTTATCTTCAAGGACTGAACTTCTAGATTTTTCTTCACTGGAATATCTTATTTTATTACTCTTCTCTTGTGCACGCAAATCACTTGAGATTGATGGATGTGGATAAGTTATGATGGAGTTAGAATAAGTTATTGAGCTCTTCAGAGACCTTTTTTCGTATAAACTTAATACAGCGCCAGATTTATTACTTGTTTTATCATTTTTGTAAAGTTCATCGTCTTGAGAACTTTTCTTCTTTCTTTTAAATAATGTATTCTTAAAAATTGAACTAGTCCTGAGCTTAGTTGTGTCATCCTTAATTGGAACAGATATATTTTTCTGTGTAGGTTGGTATGAATACTTCTCTTCACCGAAAGGTGGATCCAAACAACCACCTGTAATACCGTGACTATAAATGGAAATTCCAAAATAAAATAAAACTTATGTACTTAAGTTTTAGAAATTTTATGAATCCATGCCTGGTTTGCATTTTCCGAAAATGTCTTTGTTTCTTTTTGATAAAATTGTTGAAGTATCAGTATCAGCTTTCTTGGACAAAGTTGGAACCATTTCATCTTGTGCGCATCCTGTATGGATAGAAAAGATGCGATGTTGTATATAATGCGCGCGAGTTTTAAATGTATGAAATATAGCCGGTTTTCGTTGGCTGCCGCGGCCTACCCACCGCGTACTATTATTTATTGTGCCGCCGTGGCCTGGCCGGCTAATGTACATGTAGACATAAGGTTACGTACTGAAGATACTTCTTATAAAATAAAAAATAATTAATCTGTAAAATTACCTTATTAGAATTAGAATAAGACTATTTCAAAATTTTTGAAAACGTCTATACCTTGGACAATCGCTATAGTTTCCCGGCAAGGTTTAGATAAAGCTATTTTTTCAAGTACTTACATATTATTAGTTTAGGAATCCCTACGATGGCGAGTAGGGAGATAATTTTGCACTATGTTTTCAGCAACATATTTTAAAATGTATGAGTACTCACATAAGGTATGGTTTATACGATGGCAGTTACTGGACCCAATGATACACTCTGCCATCCGCTACCCGCAATAAGCACTGAAGTGCCTGCGTAACAAGGTTGAATATCGCGAGCGCTGTTTGAACACACAATTTATCTTGGAACTAAATGACGTATGTCTCAAAATTTATTTATTTTATTGGCAGAATAATAATTTAGTTAGGTAAATTTTGTCTAAGCATTAGATAATAAAATATATTTTCTTGCTGTTTGATTTATTTTAGAGATAAAACTTAAGCCGTTGAGTAGAAAAATGTAAACATTACCGAAAATAACGTAATTTTTGATAAGAAAATGTATCGAATGAAATTCTGTTAATCATGTTTTTGTCGTAGTCTTAGAGAGATAAAGATCTCAAAAACATGTATGTTAAGTTTCACATTTATTAGGTTTGTGTTTGACCCAGCATAGTTATGGAAAAAACCCTTAAAAAGCAGAGCCTGGTTTTAAGAGTCATTCCCGATGGACTACCAAGCTACTGGTGGGTTTTTCCATCTGCACTACTGATCAGTAATATCAAAATATAATACAAAAAATTAACATATGTTTCATAAATCTAAATTTACACCCACCCAATTTTACACATACAATTTAAAAAAAACTTTACATGAGAGTACGGGTATGGGGGGTATAAGGTTATATGGGGTCATACGCTTTAACACTATGCCACAGAATAAATAATATGACTATTCTAAGATTCAAATTATTATAATCCATAGCTTTCGAGAAAAACAGCTGTGACAGACGTACAGAGCGGTCACGTGACTTTATTGTTATAAGGTTTAAATTTATGGGTCCGTACTACGGATAAAAATTATTTAGAATCAAACAAACATACAAAACAACGAATTGCTCAAACATATTTGGAGACCTCGCTTGGCTCAGGTAATTAAAACTAAATTGGAATCAAAAGTATTACCTGATGTAACCATTTTCAAATTCTGTTTTTTATGTATTGAAGGCACCTTATCAAAGTCAGTTTCCATTACAACATCGAAGGACATGATTGTGTGATCGCTGCTAACAAGTCGAATGCGTTCAGGCAGTTTTTCTTGTCGCTCCAGTTTTGACATGGACAATACTCCATGACGCAATCCCGCGTCATTCTTTTTCCTAACCCTAATCTTTACGTTGAGAGGAGTCAATCTAGACGTGCTGTTAGCTTGGACAACATCTTGAGGTACAGCGACTACTTCAATGGACAAGCTTCGGACGATCTGTTCCACGATAGCTTCATTATCCATTCTGAAAATCTAACTTAGAGTCAGCCCTAATGACAGGTGAGGATGCATAATATCACCATACTATCGAAGACAAGGATACACTAAGATTTCAAACGCACCCAGCTTGAGGTCAGAGCAGTGGATGCCATGTGACTTTACAATTCGAATGGAACTAATTAATGAAAAGTCTTGGTCTTGTTTGAATTATTTTATACAGAAACACCAACAAAAATAATACGGAAGCTTGAACATACAAAGAGAGCTCATTAATAATTTGACTGTATAATACAAAATGCTTGAAAAGTAGATAAAACTACGAGTTATGTTAAGTTTAGGTTTTCCTGTTTTGAAAAAGATGAGGTACTCAATTCGTCTGTTTTTATGTTCAAAATTAGTTTAAAATCGTTTATTTTTTTGTAGGCGTGCCTACAACAAAGTGCCTACTGCCTTTGTAGACATGCCTTGTAATATTTTTATGTTAATAAATGTTGCATAATTTCCTTAAGATAATTTCCCTTTAGAAAAAAATATAACATATAATTACTTACTTATTATATTTTTAACAAAATATATTTTTTATTAAAAATAATATTAAATATTTTGTATTATCTGTCAAATTCTTAATAAGCTTTGTTTGTACATAGCTTTTATATTGTTTTTGTTTGTGTTTCTGTATAAAATAATTAAAATAAGACCAAAACTTTTCATTAAAATCATTTTAGGAGCCCAAAATAAACGTATACCTTTATGTATACGTTTATTTTGGGCTTCGTGTAAATAACATAAGCTGTCATTAACTTTTTGAAGCAATTTGCGAGGAGATAAATTCATGATAAATAGATGTATAATCATAAGAAATTAAGAATGTTAAAAATGTTCCGACACGGTTGATTATTACCGACTTTGATGATAAAAATCAGCCGTTTAACAGTTTTAAAGATTACTGACAGTCAGTTGCGCGCTATTTTATTTTATGTATTGATTTGATATTGATGTGATGGTTGATTCTATCGAGATTTGCCAAGATGCTGATGGAAAACATTTTGACGGAGCCCAAAACCTAAGGACAAGCGATCACCGTATCAATCCTCAATGGTGGGTTACGTGACGGGCCATATTCAATCTGAGGGACAATCCCCAAGCCAAATCTAGTGGTATACCACTATTATTTATTATGAATCTATCTATACCTGCCTACTTATGATAAAGCAGTGGGTGTCAAAAAGTCTATACATTAAAGATAATTGTTGTCTTGTCTGTATGTCTGTCTGTATCCCGCATCACGTAAAAACTTACTACCTAATAATAATACATGTTGTTTTTTTTCTTCATGAATGTCGATTATTTCTTCATTAGTTTCCATCTCTAGTGCAGTGGGTGGAGGGGTAAATGCGAATTACCCGTGCACCCACTAGTGGGTGAAGCCAGTGGGTGGACGGGGCATGCCCCAAAACTACTGCGATGCACTTTTCACTATTGGATAGATTAGGTAACTAGTGTACTTTGCATCTCAATCCCATAGGTAGAAGCCGAGCAATTGACAAAAAAACTATATAACGGCTGAACGTAATTTCATGAAATTAAGTATTTTTTGGTCTTGGAATAACACAAAAGTTACTTTTAACCCAGAGAAATTACCAAGGGCCAAAGTTGCGGGATCAGCTAGTTATTAATAAGGATATATTAACACAACGAAGAGAAAACAAAACCGGAGTTCAGTGTCCTTACTTGACATGATGATGATATGATATTAACTACTAATTAGTTTAAAAGAAAACAACATTGACGTGGCATAATATTTATTCTGCTATTGATCAGTTTTTTAACCCTCGAACACAACTGAATAAACAACACGGTTACATTTAGTTTGCTTTTCAGTTCCACAGTAATTTATTTCTTCATAAGTGTCGTTAAACAAAATAGAATTACGAGTACATGTGTTATTCTTTGTCAGTCCGAGTTTCGCGCACTTTTGAAGTATATCGAGTAGCATAATTTTTAGAGGCATTATTTCACTGTCCATTTTTTTCATAAATTTTGCAACTTTTACTTCAGGCGGTTCTCTTTTACGTTCTTTTAAAAGACGGCTTCCAAATGAGTCAAAATTGAAAAAATTAACTTTAGTGTCATTTTCAGGAAATATATGTTTTCTTCTTACAGTACTATTGAGAAGCTTTTGAGGTTCACACATACGGTACACAATAGAATCCCTCGACAAAAAATTTAATCTATTATGACACAGCTTTTCTTCTGTATCTATAGAGCAAATTGGCGTTAAACTCAGTTTACGTAAGGAGTCTTCCTTACTGTTTTGGTCTACAGTTGATATTTTAGTTACTGCTTTAGATTCCGTTTCAGTTTCTTTATGCAACCGAAATTTATTACAAACATTAGTCACTTTCTCAAATTCGCTTATAGTATCTTTCCCCAATCGAAATTTAGCAATAGAATTAGTTGTATTCCCAAATTCAGTTTCCGCCCCTTTGAAGATTGTTATTCTCTCAGACTCAGTCCCAGTATCTTTGTAAATACAATAAGACACTCTTTTAGAGTCGATTTTAACGTCTTTGTACAATTGAAATTCACTGATGGAAGTATCTACTTTTTTAAATTCTGTTTCAGTTTCGTTATTTAACTGAAATGTACATCTAGAATTAGTTTTTCTTTGAAATTCCATTGTATTATCTTCAAACAATCGAAATTCACTAATGGAGCTAGCAATTTTCTCAATTTCAGTCTCAGTATTTTTATATAATTGAAAGTTATTTAGAGAATTAGAAACTATTTGAGATTCGATTCTATTGTCTTTGTGCAATAGGAATTCACTAACCGAATATGTTGTTTTCTCGAATTCAGATTCAGTATCTTTGCATTGAAATTTAGTAATGGAGTTTGTTACTTTCTGAGATTCGTTTTCGTGTTCTAAGTTTGATTGAAATTGAGTAATGGAATTAGCTACTTTATTTAATTCGGTTGTAATATCTCTGCAAAACTGAAATACGCTAGTAAAATTATCTTCTATATTTACTGAAGTATAATTGTCGAAATTTGTATCCATAATGTTAATTTGGCTTATACTTGCTAGAACAAAAATAAATAATTAACATAAAAACATTAAAAAAAAATACAATCATACGGTGTCATATTCACCATCAGCATTTAATTTAGTGATGTCGTCTATTTTCATATGATTTGAAAACTTTTTAGGTTTCAAAATATAAGAAGAATGCGTATTTTCATTATGAAAATCTTCTTTAATATTAGTTAAAGATCTTGAAAATGTATTTTTGATACAAGTGTTCTCGTTTCTTAAACTACTCCAATTGCTGAGGATGAATGTATCGCTGAACATTCTGGTCATGTCACCAGATCCTAAGTTCAAACATGTTACTGATGACGGTATTAATAAATCGATGCAAGAATGATAGATTCTTTCCAAATCATAAATTGTTTTTTTCATTCTCTCCTGCTTTTTAAGAATAACTTTGTAAGTCATAGGAACGATATATTCTATGAAATTTTTCGTCTGTTCCCATTCAATTTTGTCCAGGTTTTGGATACATGTCACCTCGGGTACAATTTCCAAACAACATTTAGAATCTTCTTTCAAGCAGTCTTTCAAAAGTGGTGTAAACTTTATTCGGAGGCAAGCAGTTTCCATAATAACAAAAAATAATATAATCTGGAAATAATAAAATAAAATGAAACAAAAATAAATATCATATTCTAATAATAAAATCTCGCTTTTCCTTGAATGTATAATGTTGATTTTATTTATTTTTTGTTTTTATTAAGTACATAGATATCATATTTTTACGCCTTGGGTCGCGATCGTGAATACAATATTCCTCGTAATAATCGAACGGAATTGCAAATTAGTAAATTATTGTAAAGTTTCACTGATATTCTAGAAACGGTTATTGTTTAGGTAATACCTACTTTACTGTTGTTATTAAATTATTTATGTTTTGCATATATTTAATGTAACGCATTATAGTGCCTTATGAAACTAAATAATATTTAATGTTAGGTATGAGTAGCAGTTTATTTGCAATATGTATGGGGACATGACTGGTACTGGCCACACTCTACAATATTACAATAGCAAAGTGAACGTAGAAAAAAAGTAGGTATACATAGTAAGCATTATTGAGAATATGTTACCTACATAAATATCCAGGTGGTACAATACGCTCCACTGCTTGTCACAAAAAAATTACCACCATTATAGAGACGACAACAGTCAAGATAAGTTTAGTGTTATTTATTGCTGGTAAATAATGTACACGCCTAAAGTCTTTTTAGGATTTTAAGTTGTGCGTAGCCAAAGGCGTCTAGTGCTTGCTCAAGTAGGATTACAGGCACTAAAAAGCGAAGCATTGGTCGTCCAGCAACAAGGTGGCCCGTCGACATTGTTAAGATCGCGGGTCAAACCTGGATCCGATTGGCACAGGACCGAGGCAAGTGGCAAACTAAAGAGAGGCCTATACCCAGCAGTGAGACGAGAAAGGCTGTGGATGATAATAATGAGAATTACAGGTGATAAAATATAGACCACAGACTACTAGAGATACATATAGACGCATAGTACTGCTGGTGCTAGGCTGGTGCGTCACCCCTTGATAACTCCCCTGGTACCTTTAGTCTGTGCCACTGACTGACTTTGGTGGAGTTTCTAACGAACAGTTCCACCTTGGCAGGTATTTCTTTTAACACTTACCTCAGTAGGCAGATAAAGGAATGTTAGATGTAAATATAACAATAAAACCACAAAAATATACAAATAATTTCGATATTAATTTGATAAAAAATAACTAAAATTTTGACTTTAGTTTCATAATGATATTGACAATTGATTGACACCTTAAATTACTATACTCTTTGTCAATGGCGAAGGAAATGTCTATGCTCTTTGTTGACACCACTTCTTTGTAGTTTGTGATGTAGTATTTATATACTCTTTGGTTTGTGATTGACACCAATATAATGTTTCTCTTTGATTGACACTTTGCCTAAAGAAGTATCTAATATTTTTTCAAAGGAGTTTAGAATTAAATGAAAAATTATTTAGGAACAGTATTAAAACTGCTAAAACTTACTCTGGTGTCGATATTCGTTCTGATCATAATCCAGTCGTAGTTGGCGTTACATGCAAGTTGAAATAATCTAACAAAGAACACCAGTTCCCATGGTGTCGATGTCCAGAAATTAAAACAACCCAACGTGCGAATAATTAAAAATCATTTTAAATAAAACTTTTATGCAGTAGCCATGTCATGGTGAAATTTAGAACAGGCTATCACAATAATCTTTCCGCCACCACTCCGTATGGAGTAGTAACATTGTTATTCTATTGTTATAAAAGTGTCCGATACTGGACTGCATTAGGAGAGGCCTACGTCCAGCAGGGGACAAATATAGGCTGATGATGACAGGACAGATTAAACAACATTTCATGTTTGTGCTGTTAACCGTTGAGGAGTTCCTTAGTTAGGATCAGGACTCAATCCTGAGTGCAGCAAACATGTCATGGTTAAACTTAAAACTGTTAATCACAATAAAACGCGTACACAACATTTCATGTTGTGCTGTTGATCGTTGAAGAGTTCCTTTATCTGGAGACCATGTCATGGTAAAATTTAAATCGGCTATCATAATATAATGCATACACAAAATTTCGTGTGTGTGCTGTTAACCGTTAAAGAGTTCGTATATCTGGAGCTAATCCTGGATGTTGATTCAGGTCATACTTACCATAAAAATGCATTGTCATTGGAACTGAACCAACGTGTGAAAATTCAATTCCGTAGGATAAGAGGAAGTGGTTCTCATTCAGATTGGAAGATTTGACCTAAAAACATACTTACATACAAACACTGTAAGTTAAATAAAGTCTTTTAAATAGACCTCGGAATATGGACCGGATACAAAAATTCTTACGTTGGAAAGACTATGCCACAAGGTTGTTAGCGAAGAATGGACTCCTGTATACATTCTCTGCCCCCGATCTTGTACTATTGTTTATTCTGTGCCCCGATTGAGCAAAGTTGTCTTGAGAGCGCCCATAACACAGAATAAATAATAGTACACCCATGGCACCCATCAGTTCAATAACAAAGTACCTACTAAAGCTGTGATGTCTGATAATTATGACTGATAGACGGCCGGTTGGTCTAGTGGTTAGAGTACGAAATCAAAAAAAGGTCGTGGGTTCGAATCCCGCAAGGTGCAATCATTTGTGTGATAAGCAGAAATGTTTGTTTCCGAGTCATGGATGTTTTATTCGTATATCTATGTATGTTTATCCGTTGTCTAGTGCCCATAGTACAGGGTATCCTAGTTTGGGGCTAGTTAATTGGTGTGAATTGTCCCAAATATATTTAATATATATTTAAAAAAAAAAAAAAAATATAAACTAGAAAGAGCGCCAGAGAGAGGATTTAGTTTTCGGAATATCGTATCTTATTATAATCAAAACTCGTGATTTTGTTTACTTTCTGGCATTCAGTAATTAGAGTCTAATTCTAAATAAGCTTGCAATTATAGTCTTTAAACTTTAAAGACTATAATTGCGAACCGCGGGGCAGGCTTAATTAAAGTGAGTCATTAAAATATAGTTAAGTATTTATTCTGTGGTTAACCACAGAATAAATACTTAACGCTCACTTACTTGCGCTTGCTTTACGCTTACTTACGCTCTTAAGAGCGTTGTGTATTTTGCATTTAGATTGCATTTTACGACTATTGCTAATTGGTCTTACTTATATGACGCTCATAGATAAAACAAATAAGTTCATAATTGAGAACATTCACACAACATACCCGACTGAGCGGAGGGTGTTGTGTTTATTTATCAGCCTATGTGTGTATGTATGTCTGTTCCTTTTTGGCACTATATAGATCAAACACGTAGACCGATTTTTATGATTCTTACGTCAATCAATTTGTTTTAATCTTGCGAGTGTCACTATAGATATGGCATTAAGAAACCACCAACGCCATCTATGAAACTCATGTCGTGGACCATCTACCTTAATCAAAATTCAATATGGTGAAAACCAGACGCCATGATAAAAAAAAGTCGACGAACTATGTTAAATGGGGTATCATTGAAGAGGTGTTTGAAAGTCATACATATGTTTCTCGTACCATTTTTCATTTCCAATTACCATTTGGGATCTATAACGATTTAAAGTTGGTTAGCAACCATTCTCATTCGGGTTTTCCTATGTGCGTAAATTTTCTTGTTGTGTTTCAAATGAAAACAAGTTTTGTATGTTGGATTTATTATTTTTTAATTTCCAAACCCTCGCTACATTACACTAGGCATTGAATTTATATTTTTTACAAAATTTTCACGATATGTGAACAATAATTTATTGCTCCTTAGCAGTACGTCACCACAATCACTACAAAATCAGTTTTTACAAATGAATAACAATATTTTACTAAATAAATCTTAAAATTGGCCTCGTCAAAGGTCCTAGCATTTTACAGAAAATACGATCACAGTTTCAATTTACAAATAAGTTCTTATACACGCAGAAATTTCATAATATAATAATTATTTCTTCGACTCGATTTTTGTACAATTATTCCTTTTGCACACATAAATAACAAGACAAATAATAAATATTTATGCATTAAGTTTCAAGAGATAATAATGTAACTACAATATGAGCAAGCCAGAATAATTTATAAGTGTTTGTTAAATTAATAATCAAACACACAAACATTTTTACAAAAGTTTTTTGTGTGTCACAGTCATTAACCACAAATTTACTTTAAAACTGAATTATTTTCCATGTATATTATTATTTATTATGTCTGCACTATTGCAGACGTCATGTTTAACGTTCTAGTTCGATAACTAACTCAAAACAAAAAAACATGATAAATATCCAGTTATTAAAATGTTAACTCGTGTAATTAGCTTCTTTCAAAAGCTTTCATGTGTTACGGTTCGATTGTAAAAACCGATTGATTACAATATAACCGATCTTAATTGGATATATTGTAATCACACGAAAAATCGTCAACGGACATGCTATTCGCTAGCTGATGGACCAATCAATGACCAATCAGTGCGCAGTTTTACAATTTTACAGATACTATCGCCTGTTATATTGTAAACCTTTTCCGGAGTGGTCGGTCTAGTTTTGACATCATAAAGCTACATATTAAATAGAAGCTCACGAAACGGAGTCAGAGCAGCCCTACCCCAACGTCATCCGATCTTGCCCTGGCCCTGGGTGCAATTGCAAAACGCGGAGAAAGAAGCTCGCAAGGGGACGACGATGCGTGAGTTCTGGCCAGAGCCATTTTTACTCCTTGAGGTCATGTCGGTGTGAATGATCTCGAGATCATTTGCAATGGACTGTCTGTGTAATTTGTAACTCTATGGTGATAAATACGAATCTGACCAATCAAGGGCAGGTTCACAATTTGACCGAGGAGATAGAATCAGAAATCGGAAATATTGTAATACTGTGCAAAGATTGGTCGGTAATATTCGATCGTGCATGTTTGTTCACAATTTTTCGTCTGTTTTTAGTAAAACCAATTAGAATCCTTGTACTCGTATCTATCCGTTCTTATAATGAACCGGTGACATGTTTTTGTTTAAACCAAATCTTGCGAGCTGAACCAGAACCACTTCCTCTTATCCTACGGAGTTGAACTTTTACATATCAGTTCAGTTCCGACGACAATGCATTTTTATGGTAAGAATGACCTGAATCGACATCCAGGATTAGCTCCAGATAATGGAACTCTTCAATGGTCAAAAGAACAGACACATTATGTGTATGCATTTTATTATGATAGCAGGTTATAAGTTTTAACTTGAAATGGTGGCTGCACTCAGGGTTGAGTCCTGCCTAGGGAACTCCTCAACGGTTAGCAGCACTGACACGAAATGTTGTATATGCATTTAATAGTGATAACCAGTTCTAAGTTTCACCAAGGACATGGCTACTGCATAAAAACTTTTTTTAATTAAATTATTTCGAAATAATTTCCGATCGTCTCATACTTAATAATTACGTATCCTATTGTTATTATAAATGGCAGTACACTTTGGGATAAAACAATAATACAATGACTGCATAGTTTGAAACATAACTTGTAGCTATTATTTATTCTGCAACGTAGTACAGTAATATAAATAAAGATAATACCTACTTATGTAGATACAAAACATAATTTTATTCGTAGAAAGAATTATGTATGTACTCGTACCTACTTATGCTTGTCGAATGAGGTATCGCCGACCACTGATGTCAGAGTTTGTAAGGCTGCACAAGTCTAGATAGAATCGTTTATCTATTTCTTTACTTATAATAAAGCAGTAAGTACCAAAAATCTGTACAAAGAAGATAATAAAAAAATGGTATAGTGTACCTACTTTACAAGTTTTTTTTAAATCGTTTCTGTCTGTTTGTCTGTATGTTTGTTCGCGCATCACGTAAAAATTACTAGACCGATTGCGATGCGGTTTTCACTGTTGGATAGCAGAGTACTACTACTTGGTACTTGGTATTAATTCGATAATTAGATGGCGAGCAATCAACAAAAAACTATTTGACGGCTGAACGAATTTTTCACTTTTGGTCCTGGAAAAAAACGTATGGGCTACTTTTAAATAAATTGACCACGCCGGCAAAGCCGCGGGCATAGCTAGTGATCAATAATTTCGAAGTGTAACTTTTAAGCATTTGCGATTCGAACACAATTAAATATTCATACTTTCGGCTGAAATCTTAATTTTTATTTACCTCGACGTTTCGGTCAAGTTGCATTGATCGTTGTCACGAGAAGACTCAACTACGAGGTAAATAACAATAACGTTTTCAGCGCGATTAAGTCCCATTTAAATGCTTAGATTATGGCAAGCGATAGGTTATTTTATAAATAATAATATATATACATTCTCAATATATACATTTATTGGTAGTTCGTAATACTGCCAATAGATAGCGTTACCGTCGCCATAAGACGGGTTCAAAAAAAGCTAGTGGAAAGATTTGGATGACGACGCATAGGTCTCGGTGGCCGAATTGGTAAAGGCATGTGCTGCGCTGAAGCACAGTGTGCGAGTTCGAATCTCGTCCGTGACCCAAATTTTTCCATTAGAAAATTATTATATATATTTACGCTAAGCAGGCGTTAACTGCTATAAAAAATCATAAAAATATACATTCTTGTTGTACCAAAAGAAAGCCTCATCATGTTCACACCTACGAGTAATTACATTATTACTACATTCATAGAGATAACCTTACTAATGCGACTTAGAATCCAAAGATACCGGGTTTAAATAATGTGCGGTTTCCATCGCTCCGTGCTTCGGAGGGCACGTTAAGCTGTCGGTCCCGGTTGTTATTGATTAATAGCAGTCGCTAAGTGTCAGAGGCCCTAGAGTGGGCTGATATACGCTGACACCAGAGGTCAGCACTACCTCATACGACAAAACTAAACAAAAACTACATAAAAATATTTTTCTTTTAATGCCACTTATAGTTAAGTATTTTATGTATCTACTAAATTTTAATTATTGAACCTTAATTATAAGTACACTAATCATAATTAATATAAGTACTAAATTATAAGTATACCTTATAAGTACACTATTTCTTATGTACAGACTAGACTTTTGAGATCATATTGAAAGCCAATTTTCCCTTAATTTATTAAAAGTAGGTATTTACCTACATCACATATTACACAGGCAGTTGACACTATGCCAAATAAATTATTGAATGATGGTAAACGATATTAAATGAAGTAAAAAAACTGAAATTCACAAATAACGCAGGATTAACTTATTGTTCCTATTTAAAATTTCATATTTAATTCCGTCTTAAAACTCTACCCTCACTAATGAGACGGATGTGACGTATCTAATTTTATAACAATCATGTTGACTAATGTAAAGATGTATTGAAATGTAATTTATGTAGTTTTTAAGTCATGGTATATTTGGGTTAAAATAATTACTTGCAAACGTTTACGTGGTGGTTCACTACATGCATTTTTTTTTTAAATTAAGTGGTGAGCATGGGAAAACGAAAATTATAGAAAGAATTCCAAAAAAGTTTTTATTACTTTAATGAAAACAAATCTTATAATTTTCTAAAGGGAAAAATTGTGTCACGCCAGGCTGCACTCGAACGCTCATCATGCGTACCTCAGCACCGCACATCAGGCGTGCCTCAGTACCGAACATCATGCGTGCCTCAGTACCGCACATCATGCGCGCCTCAGCACCGCACATGCTTTTACCAGTTCAGCCACAAAAATATTATAATTTAAAAAGGTGGTTGAACATATTGAGTTGTTTATAAAATGGCCCACTGAGTATTAAAGAAGACTGCCGTATCGGAGGTACATTATAAATAACGTTTTGTATGTTATTATATGCAAGCGTTATCACGTTTGCGTTCCACTTACCTTGCTCTACATTGGTTCCATTGCAACATGTCCAATAATTAAAGTTAAAATAAATATTTAAAACATCGGCCCCAGGGCCAATGTTTTAAATATTTATTTTCGCATATTATCGCACCCCAGGGTGCGATTTTTGAATATCACCGAGTGATTAAATATCAGCGAAATGATAAAAAGTCACCGATTTCACAAAAGTCGTATTTTTGAATTTCACTGGGTGAGAAAAAATATCATACGTATGATTTCGTTTACGAGTGCCACTCGTTTTAAAATCACCCGGTGATATTTTTGACATTTCGTTCATAGTTTCATAAATTAACCTACTTTTCGTGTGTTGTTTTTCCTAAAATACGAACAACGAATGAGATAATACAGGTATGATATTCAAAAATACCACTTTTGCGAAAAGCTGATTTCGAAATCACCGGTGATAAAAAGATGACCGGTCAAAAATTGCACCCCTGGCAGCACAATTTATTAGGTATTTGCAATTTTTTATTTTGCCTCTATTATTTGATTTACTCTATTTAATTAATGATTATTTTTCCATTTATGTATGAGTATAAATGCACTTAGTAACGCCACCATCAATCGTCTCGACGCTATTATTGCCTGGAAGAGATCGCACTATTGTGATAAGACCGCATTATTAATTGTTGGGAATAGTAAACGTTGATAGAGTTATCTAGAAGAGAGTTAGAGAATTTATCTATAAGAAAAATAAGTTCACTGTATTTACAGTTACTCTTGTGTGGTTTTCCAATGTATAAAGGTTTTCACTGTGTACAGTTGAAAATAATATTTTAGGAACATTTATTTTATTATTTTGATTGACTCCGCACGACTAGTGCATGTAGCCAGCATTAAGTAAAGAGCACATACCTTATATTTATGTATAGGTTAAAGAGATATTACCATGAATCTGTAATACTTCTTACAAGTTGTATGTTTCATTAATTTTAGACATTTCCTTCGCCATTGGTCAAAATTACACACCTCATTCAGCCACGTCAAAAGTCTAGTCAAGTCACAGTCAAAGTCACGATTCAGTAAAGTGGTAACTTTATTGAAACTTCTTGAGGTTTTTGAAAGTATTCGAGCTGTCATGTCGTTAATTTTTATTTTTTCTTCATATTAATGTTTTTTCGATTGTTAATGAGTAATATTGGTGTAATATTAATCATTAGGTGTTTGTTAACGTGCACGAGTGTGAGCAAAGGATAAAAAAACAAAAATCGTGACTATTTGTGATATTTTCAAAACTCTCCAGGAAGTTTCAGTAAAACGTACACCATTTTACTGATTCGTGACTGACAATTATTGACTGTGACTTGACAATACTAACAATAAACTAAACTTGACATTGGCGAAATTGCTAGTAGGCCAGTGCCTCCGCAGAAGCCATTAAAATAAAAAAGAAGAAGAAGAAGAAACTTCTTAGGGAGTTTCGGAGAGAACACGAAATGTTTTTTTTTTGCGTTTGTATCGTTTGCCTACACCCGTGCACGTTAACGAACACCTGATGGTTAATTTTAAGTTAATATTCCACAAATATTACACAATAACAAGGTCTAAGTAAAATTCATAGTATTTATTGTAAACAAGCAAAAATTGCAATTTTTTGTCAAAACTAAGTAACACCTCGTCAACAAAGAGAAAATCATATATTGTTATAAACAGATCAATTTAATAAAATGAGGTAATATGCTTTGAGTTTGAAAAATAAATTTTGACTCAAAGGCTGAAGACTGAAAGGATATGAAATGAGGTGTTGGAGGCGCATGGAGAAAATAAGCTGGACAGAAAGTTAGACGAACGAAGAAGTACTCAGTCTCGTCCAAGAAAAACGAAACTTAATGGCGACCATAGAAAGCAGAAGACTAAAGATGATCGGCCACCTTATAAGACATGATAACTTCATAAAAACCGTCATAGAAAGAAAGGTAAAAGACAAGAGAGGAAGAGACAGACCTAGAAGGAAATTTATAGAACAGATAAAGGAGAAGATAAATGTCATGTCGTATAGGGAAGTCAAAGCTTTAGCAGAAGATAGGGAACGCTGGAAATAACTCCACCGACAAGAGCTGGACTCTTAAATATGAAAAAAAAGAAGTGAGCACTCAGAGTTGAATCTCAGCCAGGAAAAGGAAATACCCTTCTGACTCTATCGGTACTTCGGAAATACGCCCGTTATAGAAGAGAGCACCAAGAAACTCCACGAGGATGTCAAATTAGAAAATATAATTTAATACATATAAATCTCAAATACAAAACACTCACAGAGAAACAAGTTTGAGAAAAGAATTCAAATAAATACTTAGTTTCGAATACGTACTCCCGCCGAAACCCCTTTTAGGAACTTCATAAGCCCTTAGAATGTCTATTATTAGCTTTACCAAGTGGCTGCGGTATTTGCTGTTCTTTTCTGATTGCGGTCCAAAGATAATCAATATAATTAATGAAATTTAGACGAAAATCATAATAAATTATCTCAATAGTATCCCTACGAGCTACACGTATCTACTTACCAATTATTTGTACATCATACATTCGTCAAAACCACAGAGAATTTAGTTGTAAGTACAAAATTATTTATATTGCATAAATTGTCCCCACCTAGTGACGCGTTTCACGTCCTTACATACATTCCTATACCTACTCAAATTTGTAACTTCCATCGTGCTCTGATCTGCCTCTAAGGGCAAATTCATTCTGTGTGCAACCTCCTTAAATACTCAAACATTGTGTAATGACTCAGCCTGTCGATTTAACGTTACTTGGTTCGAGGGCGATGGCTCCATGGATCCTCTATTCTCGTTTGCCAAATAGATGCGACTTTTTTTGTGGTTCTGGGCAACAGGGTAGATATTAGTATTTTTTTGGTTTTAGTTTAGAATATTTAAGTAGATTACACAAGTCCTTACAGCTAGACAAAAAGAGCCATTACACACGGCGGATTTTTACACGTATCGTCACGTATGCTACGGTATTTTGGGAACGTTACCTACTGGTAGCGGCTTGTTAGATAAGGTTTAGTTTAGTTTGTATTTAGGTAGTTTAGTTCAAATTACATATATGTAAATAACTTGTTTCGTTGAAATAAAACATATGGCAACTAAAAGGTAACAAAAGACAGGTAGATAAGTTAACGGTATAGGTACAAAGCATTTTTTTTAGCAATGGATAACTAGACAATAAGAAACGCGCAACGACCGCGCTGTAGATAGTCGCCGTGTGTAATGTCTCTAAGGTGTTTTTCGATGCAGAAATAATTATATCCATTTACTTAATTATTTATAAGTCAAGGCAATCTGATTGTATTTTTTTTTTACCATGGAATTAATTATTTTTCAGCATCGAAACACCATTTCATAGTTCATCTTTCTCACTCCATCTTATCTAATTACAAATCATACCAAATTATAAGCTGAAATAATGATGCTCGGTACGTTGTACGTAGGTATTATATAAGTTATACCTACGTACAACGTACCAAGCCGCTTACGCGCGGCGGCTATGATTTAAGATGATTCTAAAAACCAAGCTGAAAAAGTGCAGCAAAATAAGTTGCTAAGTATGTACATATTTAATTACATGTTTCAATTTTTATAAACTATGTATTATTTAGTTTGGAATTTTATTCCTTGTACATAAATAGCCTTTGGCTGCGTATGCCAAAAATTGCAATGATAGTTTTTTATTTTAAACATGACTCATTTTTGATTAAATACTTAGGTAGGGACTAGCCAAAGAAACTATAACTTACAGACTGTAAAATAACCTATTAACTAGCTTCAGTGACTAGATTTAAATTCTACTATATTACAAAATGACTAGAAGATTCACTCATCCAATTTCTTAAACTAGAATATTTATTCTAACCTTATATTAAATAAGAGAATATATTATTTATTCAGTAAGTTAAATAAAGCGACTATTTATCGGATTCTAAAAAACTCCTCTAAAGACTTAGACGTCGATTAGATTCGTATTACCAAAGCGGAGAATAATAGTTTACACAACAAGTGAAAAAAAAGAGAATTTATTTCGAGAGATTTAAGTTAAGTCCGAGATCAGCGAAGGATACAAGGACCGAGATGTTTCTTTAAAGTTGTTTCTACTCTACTTTTTACCATTGACTGCGAGAAAATAAATATGTACTTACAAACAATTTCTTAAATTACAGTAGATTTGTAGGTATGAATGGGTACTAAATACCTACTTTTACGGCCAGAAAGCGGTGGTCAGGCGCATCATTTAGAAACCGCCCAATGTTTTGCTATGACCCTCGGATAGCCGTTTTAAGTATGTCACTAACTTTGAGTAATTTGAAATATCCATGTTGTGTTTGATTCTCCTGTGGCTTTTAGCATAGAATAGGTATATGCTCCAAAATGTCGACGACTATTCGTTGAAATAGTTAAGAAATACGGACTCTCAGAAGGAATTTACATCGTACTCAGTTTTTTATCGGGCAAAATGTTGTTATTCTAGAGTTCCACTTGGAGTAATAATTTAGCCTCATATTTTTGCAAGTTGGATTCGCCTCGACTATTCGACTGAATGGGTAGAATAGATCTGGTCTGGATCTGGTCTGATGGGTAGGTAGATGGCTAGAAGGACAAATGGTTTAATATAACTTTTAAGTCTATAATGCACCTACATGATATTTGATAAGTGGGGCAAATAAATGATGGCCACCTCCTTTATTTCTAATCCCTGGTTCTCTCCACTTTGGTAGATGCCGACTCTAATTATAATATCTAACTAATCTAAAACTTAAGATACTGAGTCCAAACCCAATATGAACCTAAAACCCGAGCTAAGCGTTCAATAACATAAGTTGTTTATTACCTACATTATCAGCTGATATTTCAATCCTTAAAAATCTATTGATTCTTGTAAAAATCTGTAAATCGTATATCTGGTCTTTTTATTCTAAGATTCGATGTTTAGATGAAGTTGAACTTTGATTAGTGACAGAAGTTAAGCTAATATTTTGTAAAATGCGGACCTGCTCATTCAGTTGAAATAAGACACAATTTAATGCAGTTAGGTTAATTCTTGATCAACCCATAGATCCATAGATGGATTTGTATATTCCAAATGTGTTATTAATTTACTACACACATGATAATGCTAAATTGGTAGACGAAATTTACTAATAATAATGAAAAATTGAATGGTATTATCGTTATGAGCGATAAGAACGCCCACTGTACCTATTGTTTACGTAATTTCTATTTTTGAAATTTGTTTTAACTGTGTGTCAGTGTTATTGTATTGTAATTATAATGTAATTTATGGATAAGTCAATTTGTTGTGTTGACTTTATAAAGCGATAAATGGCAATACGAACTTCTATATGTAACTATATGTTCTATATGTTTCTGTGTGTACTTCTGTATGTAGCAGTTAATTGGGCACGCACCCGGGAGCCTAGCTTATGTCCAATATTTCTAACATTAATTCACAAGCACAATTTCCCGTTAATCTTAACTTTTACTCTCACTGATCCGAAATAAACTCACACTAAGATCACGCAATTTGATTCAAGTCCTTCTAACCTACATTTCAGAACTTCATGACGACAGCCTGTTCTTGAAAGACGCCCTTCCCGCAGGCATCCTGTTGAAATGCGCTGATGGGCGTTGGCGGGGCTCAGGTGCACAGTCCGGAGTTGTCGACCAGAGATCTCGCCAGCACATCTGCCGCTGCTATATCACTCACTTTCCCTTCGAAATGCCCTCGAACGTGGAACATGAACTCCGCCTTGCCGCTGAACTCTTGCCTGCACATGAGGCACAGATGGTGCGCTTGGGAGTGCTGCCTCTCTGGCGCGTAGTGCGTATGTCCGTGTGTGAAGTACGCGCCGCCCCCTCCACCCTCGTTCACCACGGTGGCAGTAGACACGGATGCCGTTGCTATGTGGCCGTTCAGGATTTGTTGGTTTTGGTTGTGGTGGTGCAGGAGTTGGAGCTTTTCTTGGTTGGAAAGGTGCACTTTTTCGTGTTGCTGCAGAGAGATAGAAATCATTAGGTAGGTATTTTGCTCGAAGTCATTTTTATTATAATTTCTCAATTCCTTTATGCTTTATTTTGTGATCGCATTAAATTTTAGGGCCAGATTTACTAAATTTTTGGGGGAGGTTCAGCAGTCGACTTCTACTAAAGGCAGACATGATAATGATGATGATGATGATTTACTAAATTATGCTCATAACTACCCGCATCAGCTTCGCACTGGTGGTAAATAACTCATAATAAATTACCTAAATAATATTTTATACAAAGCCAAAGTTAAGGTCAAAGTATTTATTGTAAATAGGCAAAATAATAGCACTTTTACAAGTCTTAACTTTAGCATGTCATGAACAAGAAGAAAAATTAAATATCTATACCGAATAATAAAACTGTAACAGGTCCAATTCTGTACATTGAAGTTTTTTTTTCTGGAATGTACTCTCTATTCTATATTGAAGGCAAAACTGTAATTATTTTCATTTTTGTCTGTCTGTCTGTCTGTATCTTGGCCACAAATCATGCCGAAACTACTGAATGAATTCAAATGAAACTTGGTATGGTTTGAGTTCATACTACGAGGTAGGACATAGGATACTATTAAAAATTAAAGGGTTCCCGCTGAAACTACAGTTCGGATTTTGATGCAACTTGGCCCAGTCAAAGGCTGCGGGATAGGGGTTCAAAGTAATGCTTAGTTTGAAATAATAAATAATATTTTTTTGGAGGTTTCTCAATATTCGATATTGAAACCAAAACTGTTTTTTTTTTCATTTTTGGCTGTCTGACTGTGTGCCTGTAACTTGACCGCGCATGACGCCAATACTACTGAATGAATTCAAATGAAACTTGGTATGATTTTAGTTCATACTACTAGGTATGACATTGGATACTTTTAATCCCGAAAAAATAAAGTGTTTCCGCAGGATAGGGGTTGAAACTTATTTTAACCAACATGTATTACGCTGAAACTACTGGACAGATTTTGTTGCAACTTGGCACAGTCATAGTTTACTAGGTATGACATTGGATACTTTTAATCCCGAAAAATTAAAGGGTTTCCGCAGGATAGAGATTGAAACCAGTAAAATAAGGTAGGTGCTTTGGATTTCTTTTTCATGTGCCGAATCAGAGTTGAATCTCGCACAAGAAAAGCAAACACTCTTCTGGCTCTACGTGCTTCGGGAATAAGCCCGTTATTAGAGAAGAAAGCACCAAGAAACTCTAAGGCCAACTTACTTGATGTTGCTGAGTGACTTGTTGAATTTTGTCCTGCAGCATCTTGTTATCAGGTAGGTGGGACTTCGCGTGAGCACTCCACTCGTCCCTGGTCGCGAAGAGCCTCCCGCACAGCTCGCAGGACCAGGATACCACCATCCCAGCCGTGGCCGCGGCCACAGCCGTCGCCGCGCTTGTGTGTACTAGGTTACTGTTCTGTAATTGATTAGGGGATGAGTTATGGCAGGTACCAAATGTACTTTTAAACCGACATAAAAAAGGAGGTTCTCAAGTTGATGTGTATGTATGTAATATTGTTGAAAATGCCTAATCTATCTTCTATTAATTAAAGCAATATGTAAGAAAAAGGCTGCACATAAGTTTTTTTTTCATATTTCCTCTCTTTTTGTCTGTATGTTTGTTCGCGCATCATTTAAAAACAACCGGATCGTTTGCGATGTGGTTTATCACTGTTGGATAGCTTAGGATTTGACTTATTGGTGTACTTTGGTATCTCAATCCCATGAGTAGAAGACGAGCAATCGATAAAAACTATATGACGCCTGAAGGAATTTTGAAGATTTGTAGTATATGGTACTTTATAGGCACTTCTTTTTGGTCCTGGAATAACATGTTTGGTCTACTAGTAAATGAAATGATCACGTGGGCAAAGCCGTGGGTACAGCTAGTATTCATATATGTTATGAGTATCTGAACAAATATACCAAACTTCGCGTATGTATGTTTGTCCACGTATATGTCGGAAACTATAAGTCTGTGATTGCAATAATTCTTTTTGAAATAGTTAATGTTTAATCAATATCTGTTCAGTAGTTTAAAAGATATGGACTGTTCTAGTATAGCTTTTTTCTTAGCGATCAGGATAAGTGCTTAGGCCTAATTAGGTCTAAGCACTTATCCATTACATTTAATTACATGAATTATTACATTTAACGAAACTAAAAAGTAAGAAAAAATAAATAAAAAAAAAACGACTTCAAATCGTATAAAACTTAAAAGAAAGTTTTTTTTGTCTGTCCCTAGTTAGTGCCGTGTGCCTATTTACTTCCTTTAGTCTGTTTGGGTGCAGAACAGACCTAAAAAATGAATTAAGTGTTTTATACGATTTGAAGACGTTTCTTGTTTTTTTAATTAGTTTTATATAAAGTAGGTACTTTCAAAAAAGTATCTATGTGATAGATAAGACTTAAATTGAATAGCAACAAGTTTACTGAGATTGAAATAGAATAGAAAAGTAGGTCTGTGAGTTGGTCTGGGTATACAGTTTACGAAATATATTTTGTATGATATCAAACAAGGTAATATTATATACACAGATTTCTCAATTAATTCCATACTTGACGAGAAAATAATGACACTCAAACGTAAAAATAAGGTCTAAGCTAAAATAGAAACGTCTACAACAAAATTAAACCGTAATTAACTTCTAAAACAATCATCTAAAATCAACTTTTCAACAACTGAATAATACTGAGGTAAAAATGCATTGTAGACATTTCCTTAACAACGCATCGCTCAAGAGATGGATTTAACAGAAACAAACAGACGCATTCTAAATCTAGTAACATTTACTTTAAGAAAATATAAAATTAAAACACTAATAATGTTAATGTAACAGTTGACTTTAATTTTGTAGTTAATTTCTCTTAATTTAAATTCTTATTTGTTTTTATTACCTACATAATGTACGCCTTAGTTTTTGCCTATTTTACTGGTACTTTAGTTAACCTATTAATTATTTATCTTTACATCTTATTCTCAACAATAAATGTAAAATTAGTAAATTGTGGCTAATGAGGTTGGTCTCACAAATGGTTGAATTAGTAAATTGTGGCTAATGAGGTTGGTCTCACAAATGGTTGAATTAGTAAATTGTGGCTAATGAGGTTGGTCTCACAAATGGTTGAATTAGTAAATTGTGGCTAATGAGGTTGGTCTCACAAATGGTTGAATTTTTTACGTATACTTATTAGAAATGTTTTCTGAAACTGTTTACAGGTCAAAGAAAAAAAAGAAGTTAATTGACAACACCAATTGCATAGAGCGCAACGTGCGCAAGAAATAAAGATGACATGCCACCAACAAAAGAGAGATTTCTCTACGAACCATGCGTTGAATTTTCATATGATTTACCGAAAAGTTGTGTCCAGGTACCTGGCAGACCTGAATAGCCTGCTGATGGTGCTGTTGCTGTTGTTGTTGCTGCTGTTGAGCAACAGCAGCTATTTCCGCTTGACTCGGCTTCGTGTCTTCTTGCTTAGTCAGCTGCGGTTTGACGTCATCAAGCTTCAACGCTATAAAAATCAGAACGATGAGCGTTTAGCTGTCCTAAAATAAATATGGATAAGTTAAATAGCAATGGTCTAGTACCCCATAGCGCCGTACTTACGTGGTATCGAAATTGTACGTTTACCTAGCGGTGCTATGTTCGACGGCGTAACGTGTTTCAGTTTATTCATGTGCAGAACTAATTTGTCTCTCCTGGCAAAGGCTTTGTTGCAGACTTCACACACGTAAGGTTTCTCTCCTGGGAAAAGAAACATTTTATGGGTAAAATAGGTAATAATATTGAAATCTTTTAGTATTGTTACCAAATTGTACCTGTATGTATCCTCATGTGTATTGTCAGTTTATCTTTGCGTGCTAATCCTTTGCCACATACAGTACATTCGAATGCTTTGCTTCCTGAAATGACAATAGAAAATTCAGTTTTTTTGTTAGAAATCTCTATTCTATGGATACATCTATGATATTTTTGAATATATCGGAGCAAACAACCCCCCCTAACCTATCTGAACAATTTTTCATAGAATGGTAGTTGGTTCTTTTAAGACTTCATTATACATGGTGATAAAGGGTATACTTGTTAGGTACCACAAAATCTGTCACCATACCCGTTTCAGGGTACTTTAGCATCAGTTCTGGAAAGCCTTCTAAGCTCAGTTTTTTATTTTCTTTGACCACAACGTCACGTAACAACAGATGAGATAATGGTCAAATATGGGCCTACATTAACCAATAAACAGTAAATAAAATAAAACTATTAATTATGCAAAATTTATTAGGATTTTCTATACCGTCATTGGTTGAGCTAGTTGCTTTGATCGCCGGGTGTTTTCTCACAACAGTCCCTTGTAATGCCTTCAGTCTTGTCCCAGGGTGCATGGATCCACCTTCGGCGTACGGCTCCGTGAACGGTATGAGATTCGGTCTTGGTATGTTGTTCGTTACTTCTGGTGACCTACGGACAACATAAATCAGTTAGATCTTTAAGAAAATGCTGGTCGATAGCATTTGCTTAAAGCTATCGACCATTGATTTGCTATTGAAGCATTTGCTGGTCGTAGAAGACGAGATTTTTTCGTCTTCTACGTAATCCTAAAAAATAAGTAACCCAGAAAAAAGTTGGATACTATCCTTACGAAACTTCAAGACATTAGGAACAGTATCATGGAACTTAAATAGAATTGGACGGGATACATGGTTCGGCGAGGTGATGGCAGGTGGAACAAGTCTTTGACCGAGTGGCAACCAAGAACTGGCAAGAGGAAGGTCGCCCGTCCAGCAGCGCGATGGGTCGATGATCTCGTCAGGGTGGAGGGAAAGACATGTGTGAGCTTATCACCCGATCGAAAGGCGTGGCAACAGCGAAAGGAGGCCTATACCCAGCAGTGGGCAGCGTAGTGACTGTAAATGATGATGATGATGACTATCATAACAACATACTATATACATCATACTATAGTCACTGCTAAACATTTGTTGATCCAGCATTCAATTAAAGTGGTATGGCATCCAGACTTCAAGCATCTAGATTGCCTTCTCGAAGTATTTAGAAAATAATTGCTAATGTCTGTGGATACTTTATAATAATACTGTTCGTAGCGTACTGTAGTTGTACAGTACCTACATCTGATAGAGATTGTAATTGGTCTTTAGACTTTGAGCATTTATGTTAACTTCTGGAAGTATCAAGAAAAGAATTGCTACTCAGCCATCTGGCCATCTACGCCATCTTCAGATTATACTGGTTGTACCTTAGACTTCTATATAGATAGAACTAGGGATTTGGCATTTAGACATCAAGCATAATGTTGACTTCATGAATAACTTTAAAAATAAATACTAACCGCCTAGCCATCTGCCACTTCAGAATATGTTGAGTATCTGAGACGCCTTGAAAAAATATTTTCTGTACTTTCAGTCAGGGTTTTTTTTTGCAATTCGCCCAAATATATTTGTTTTTTAATTGAAATAGATCAGTTAATCGGGACAATTTGTATATCTTTAATCTATAAATTTAAATAAAAATTAAAGTTGTATTTTTGTCCTATATGTGGTCCTAAACCATTGATCAGATTGTGATGATGTGTACAGTTTGTGAGAATAAATTATTTCTTATCTTATCTTATGACACTTTGGTAGGGTTTTCTGATGACGCCAAAGAGGGATTAAAGCTAAAGAAATCATTACGATCTAGAAGAAAAAAAAGAAGGAAATTGTTATTTTTTTGTCAATTCGATGTGTAAATGACAGGACAGAACGCAGTGACAGGTGTCGAAGTGACAGGTGTCAAAGTGAAAGGTGCCAAAGCGACAGGTTTCAAAGTGGCAGGTGTCAAAGAGACAGGTGTCAAAGTGACAGGTGTCAAAGTGACAGGTGTCAAAGTGACGGATGTCAAAGTGACAGGTCTAAACGTTACACATGTCAACCCAAGGGGTGCTATAAGGACGGTTACTTATAAATTTCATTCTTAAAGGGGTGAGGGGGCAAAGTTTGCACGCGGATGAAGCTAGGGGGCGCAGCTAGTTATACATATTTACCAATTGCCTAGACTCTGCAGCACTCTCACACCTCCCTCGAAGCCCATGCCGACGTCATCAGGCACTGTAAAGGTGCTGTCAGGACCACCGGTGCTGGAGCTCACTTGCGGAACCTTGATGGGAGAGTTGATGGTGGCGTAGTGGTGCTGGGTCGAACTGACGGTTGGCGGTGATGGGTGACCTTGATGGGCGTTGTTGTTTTGGGCTTGCTGCAATAATAATCATCAGCTTTACTTTTCCATTTCTCAAAAGCTTACTATCATAGAGAGATAGAAATAGAGAGGGATAGAAAGTAACATTGAGTAAAATTGAAATAGAACTGAAGACAAATGGAATCTATGTACGAGTATATTTAGGTATACATACTCATATGTACTGCTTATAATAAGCAGTAGATAGCTAGGTTAGTGACAAAAGGTCTGTACAAAGAAGATATCAAAAATAAAGTCTAGGGGACTTAAAGTAAGCTACTGAACAAGAATATAACATTTTAATATATGGTGTCTGTCTGATTATCTGTCTGTACTTGCATCACGTAAAAACTAATGGACCGCTTTTTTCACTGTTAGAGATTTTATAGCTTAGGATTTGACTGTGGTGTAGGTACTTCTCAATTCGATGAGTCGAGAGAAGCCGAGCGCTCAATAAAAAACTATTTGAATGCTGAACAAATTTTGGTGTAATGAGGTTCTGGAATAACACACAGAATGCTTAGGATAGTATTATCCCAAAATATCCAAGTGGGCAAAGCCGTGAGTATAGAAATAAATCGTACTTTCCAGAGCTTAAAACTAGACTTGAATGATATACTGTCCTTTATCGTTTCTTTTACTCAGTCAAAAAAGAACAAGCACCTTCACATAAACCCGACTGCTAACAAAACCAAAAAGAGGCAAAAATTGGAGTGAGGATGGTTGCTAACCAAATTTAAATCGTTATAGATCCTAAATGGTCATTCAAAATGCAAATTATAAAATGAGTTTCAAATACCTATTCAATGATACACCACTTGACATAGTTCGTCGACTTTCATTTATTTTCACAATATGGCGTCTGGTTGTCGCCATATTGAATTTTGATCATGTCTTTAGTAGCACTCGCAAGATTAGACAAATCGATAGATCTAAGTATCATCGAAATCGGTCCACGCATTTGGTATATATAGTGCCTCAAACGAACAAACAAACATACATACATACATACATACATATTACATACATACATACATACATACATACATACATACATACATACATACATACATACATACATACATACATACATACATACATACATACATACATACATACATATAAAGGCTGATAAACAGAATACCGTCCGCTCAATCGGGTAAAAATACAAACGGAGGACATGAATTAGTAACTGGACTAACTGGTAACAGTTGAAACGTACGTACTTGCATTTCCTGATGATGTCGATTAGCGTTATTGTTGTTGTTATTTTGTTGCTGCTGGTGTTGCTGTTGTTGTTGTTGCTGTTGCTGCTGTTGTTGTTGTTGCTGCTGTTGTTGCTGTTGCTGCTGCTGTTGTTGCTGTTGTTGCTATATAATACAATCATAACATATTTGATTTATAATTATATGCAAGTACTATAGATTTTAAATAAGGATAATTTCCCTGGATTGCACTCCAATCAAGGGAAATCCTTGTCTTTTAGCGAATTAAACAATTTTAATGACATTGTTTAATTCACTAAAAGACATTGATATCTCTTGATTTTATTCCATCTGTACAAAATACCTGCTGCTGCTGCTGCTGCTGTTGCTGCTGCTGCTGTTGTTGTTGTTGTTGTTGCTGCTGCTGCTGCTGCTGTTGCTGCTGTTGTTGCTGCTGTTGTTGTTGTTGTTGCTGTTGTTGCTCACGTCTTGCTGCTGTTGCAGCTTGCGCCATATGTTGCTGAACAGCCACGTGTGCCTCAAGGTATGCCGTCTTCTGTGCTTCCGTCATCTTGTCCATGTTTACCGTGCCGTCCTGACGATTAAACAAAATAACTATTATTATACCATGCTTTCCTCATTTATTCGTTAGATTCTAAACATACGAGTACGCTTTCACTACAGGGATTCACTTTGCTACAAGGGGAGGGATACAAAGATATTTCTCGAAAAGTTTATGTACAATATAAGCCCGGCTTACTGCATAAATTGACCTCAGTAAATGGAAAGACTAAAGAAAAAAATATAAGTAAACGGATCATTATCCGTTTAATTATCAGTTAGTCTAGTTTCTAGCACAAAATGCACTTCTAGTAACAATCGCCGGAGGATCAAAAACTAAAGCTTGTTTTATTTTTGTCAAACTAATAGGTAATTAATTGAGTTGAACCTAAATGTCTAGGTACTTACTAAAAAAAGTATTTTTTTAATATTCCGTACACTTTCACAATAATTACCTAGCCCCAAACTAGGATACCCTGTACTATGGGCACTAGATAACGGATAAACATACATTTTCTGCTCATCACACAAAAGATTGCACCTTGCAGGATTCGAACCCGCGACCGCTCGATTTCTTTATATAATTATAACTTTTATACACGCATGGCGGAATTGCATAGCTTATACTAACGATTCATCAGCCCAAAGGCATCAATTTGAATTCTAGAATGATAAATCCATCAGTAGATTCATATAAAGGCAAACTCCTAATCGCGCCTGCCAGTTCCACTTCATCTGCTTCGTAAACCATGAATTGCTAACGTCCTCACCGAAATTATACCGTCGCCTCCATTGAGTGTCTTTGATGCGGTCGGAGGGCTACAGGGAGGGTCGCTAGCTAGGGAGGCCACCCCCGTAGTGCATTCACCCCGCAGAAAGTGAGACCGGCCCCAGGTTCCGACTTTCATTCCGTAACACGTTGAACACCCTTGCTTAATTGTCCGAAATCGGCGCATGGCGGGTTCAACGACCGACAGGAACTTGAGGGAAAGCGTGGACATCATTTCCTCATAGATCCGTGCGATTAGCAGGGTTCAATGACTTCGGGGGAAGATAATGCTTGCAGAAATTAAAGTGCTTAGTTTCTGTAGACGATCGTCATTGTATTTGATTTTCTAGTGAGGTACCGGAAGCATTCTTAAATGCTTCCGGTAAATCTCCATTAAACATTCAGTCTTGTTCTTGAATGTTTAATGGACTTCAAAATGAAGGAGGTCCATAATTCGACTGTGTTTTTTTATGTATGTCTCATATCTCCTTAATTTGTACTGATTTGGATGATTTATTTTGTATTTATAAGGGTTCAGTAGTATTTAGTATCTTTGTTGTTGTTTGTAAGAGTTATTTGTTGGTATGGTTATTAACACTGCAAATAACGAGTGTATGTAAATATATCTGAAAAGTATGAAAATACAAGTAGGTAAGAAATTATTGGCTAAGATTAATCAACATCATAATGTCAACCTCCTACATTAGTTCTCAGCTGGACATTTTGGTGTGGTGGTTAGCCTCTGAGGCAAGAGGCCACCTGGGGAAGTACGAGTACCACACCTTTGTCAGATATTCAACCAGAAGCAGTAGTGTGTATATATTTCTGTTTTTCGGTTTGAAGGGCAATGTTTCCAGCTAAATTACTGGGCAATGAGACCTAACAACAAATGTATCAGGGTAACGAGCGCAGCGCAGTGACGCGCAACATTTTGCAACCAAAGCATTTGCAAAAAAATAAAAAATAAAAAAGGCCTGACCCAAAAGAAGCAACTAAGCACTATCTCGTATTTCTTTTCCCAGTCGCCGCCTGTCAAAATATTTAAATAAAAAAAAAAAAAAAAAAAAACACGACAATTCCACACTAATTACCTAGCCCCAAACTAGGATACCCTGTACTATGGGCACTAAATGTACATACATAGATACGAATATCAACATCCATGACTCGGAAACAAACATTTCTGCTCATCACACAAATGATTGCATCTAGCAGGATTCGAACCCGCGACCGTTTGATTTCGTTCCTAGGGTTACTAGCCACTAGACCAACCGGCCGTTACTTATATCGTTATAGTTCTCTAAGCACTTGCAGGGCGTTACTCTACTTCTCTACTGCATGACTTTTTACCTCCGAGCTATCGACCACGATATGTCATTATCATCGATCATCATCAGCCCGTATTCGTCCACTGCCACTAGGCTTCTCCTTGTGAACGCTACCGAACCCGATCTTCAGCTCTCCTCATCCAGTCACTGCCAGCCGCTTTTTGCAAGTCGTCGCTCCACCTGGCCGGTGGGCGCCCAACACTTGTTTGTCTAAATGCAATCTCTAACTGTAGAACTCGTTTACCCGAACGGTTGTCGGATTTTCGAGTTATGTGACTAAAAAATGTTGCCACTTCCAAAAGAAACTACATTCCCCATTACCACGACATGTAATCTGGTCTAATGCTGAAACACTTCGAGCATCTGGCCTTTTTAACAAAGCTTGAATGCTTGGAGAAAGTCGTTAGTTGACGACTTTTTAATCAAATTCCATAAAGAGGATATTTCTGTTTACTCTTTCTGTTCTTTCTTTTCACTCGTATCATCGGGATTTCTAATTGTTTGATTCTTTATTAACCTATTTAAAAGTAGAGTCTCATATAAATTTTCTCTCAATTTTTTGATAAAAATAAATTTCTTTTGACTGAATGAAGTAAATGAACGCAGGACTGAATAAATAGTAACAGACTTTGCTGGATAAATAAGCTTTCCAAAAATATACCGAGGTACTTAAATTACTTCTACTTTCTCTTTACGTTTTGTAACCTCAAAAGAAAATCTCAAAGTTTCCCGTTTTGAATATAAATGTTCTGGTATTAGAAATTTTGAATTGAACTGCTTCTTTTGTATACCTGGATGCTATACAGAAGTCTCCTCAAATGCGTTTAAATAACATGATTTCTATTTTTCTAAAAATTACCATCGCAATGGCAGCTAAACCTGTCACTACGATGGATCATCCAAAACAGTCCACCTCAGGGCACTAATGTACAATGATGGAAACATTGTCAAGAAAGATATAAAGTTGGGAATATTCGTGCTACATATTTCATCGTGTGCCAAAATATTACGCAAGTTTTGCATTCCCTTGTTCGGAAACATGAGAGGTACGAAAGTCCCCTCATAGTTACCAAGGAGAAGCAAGGGCTAGAGCCTCTAGGGGAGCTATCACTCGCGCACTGATTAAAAACAAACTCACTAAACGAGGGTTTGCATATGAAGGGTGGTGAGAGGGTAAAAACCGAGATAGTAGGTGTGCGTCTTAGACAGGATGTCGAGTTGTAGTTGTTAGTGTCGCAGGAAATGCTGATGGAGAGACTAAAACATTTTTTATTACTAAGTTTCTAAATCAATAAATACTTACTGATGAAAAATTTGCTTGTAGTGGTTTGTTTGCTTGTCGTATGAGGTAGTGCTGGCCTCTGGTGTCAGAGTTTGTCAAGCCTCCCGAGGGCCTCTGACATGGCTTCACGACTGCTATTAATCAATAACAACCAGGACCAACAGCTTAACGTGCCCTCCGAAGCACAGAGCGATGGAAAACCGCACATAACTCCGAACAGTCATTGATGCGGAGCGTAGGTTTTTAACCCTGTATCGTTGGATTTTAAATTGCACTATAGAACCGTTAGGCCACCATCGCTCTCGCTTGTAGTGATAATATCGAAAATAGACATCGAAAGGTTTCTACAGAAGAATTTGAATACACATGAGTTCAAATTCTTCTGTAGAAACCTTTCCATCAAGATAAGGATCATATAACTTGAAACGGTATGCTATGGTATCACCAATCGAATAAAGTAGGATAGTTAAAAATTCATATCCATGCTAATAAAACGGCTAAACCGATTTTGATGAGGTATGGAGATAATTGAACCCTGGGGAAGGACATAGGATTTATTTAATGAGTCCACGCGGATGAAGTCGCAGACAAAAGCTAGTTAGGTACTTATTAACATTATATTAATCGGCATCTGAAAACCTCTTTTGGTTCTCAATTCAAATACTTACCCCAAGATCCCATAACTGCTTATAATAAGAATTCAACAGCATCCTTTTCACAACACTAATTCAACACTTCCATTGAATATCCTTTTTATAAAAAACATTTTCTTTAACTACTAAGCGATCATGAATCTTCAAGAGGTTGGAGAAAAATCAAGGGCGCGTGTCAAGGCGAGCGCCCGCCGCAAGTTCTATGCACAAGTGATAATAGTGCAAGTACGGGATTGCAAGGCGTCGCCATCGATCGACCCCCTGGCGCACCTGGCTTCACCCGGGAAATTGTCTTGCGGGGGGAAAGCGCCAGACAGACTTTTTGTAAGCCCATCGACGCGCCGCCGGGGAGGAGGCGAGCGCCTTACCACGCTTCCTGTTTGTATAATTACTAGCGACCCGCCCCGACATCACACGAATAGCTGATGGTTTCTCTAAATATTTCTTCGTAAATACAAACGTTACGTTACGTTACATTGACTGACAACCTGCGGCTAGCCCGCACCCGTGTCTTTGATCGACTACACCACAAAATAAAGTAATAGAGTACGTACGAAAAAACAAGCCAGGCAGAATTAATTAATTATTTCCGCTCATCAAAAACATGGTCAAAACTTTCAAACTATTGGTAAAAAAATATGGTTTCAAAGGAAAAATTAATGTACAGATTATTTTGATATTTAATCTGATAAGTAATTTATACAGATTTATATTTTATTCTATAAAGATCTCTACAAAAACTGAGGCAGTAAATACCTACATATTTTATATTAATGAAAAACTTTTTATTTATCTTTCTTTAACATGTACAATTGTACACATATGTCATCGCGAACTTTTATGTTGAGAAAAAACAAACCTTTCAGACACTGTTTTGATATAGCTCTGCACCTACACGTACAACTCTTCTGGTCAGTTGTACTGTGCACCCTGCAACAGGACCTTTAAAACAAAATTTGGATTTGAAGCCATTTACGCTCTCACCTCCGGAGCTAACAGGGTTCACTGTTGCCGGGTACTTCAAGGAGGACATCATCATGTAGCTCTAATGGTAAACGCAGCGTACGCAAAAAAAGCTAATCTGTTTTTTCCGGTTTCACTGAGAATAGATCTACTAAATGTACACAAATTACTTATTACTAAAAACCTTCCTCTTGAATTAACCTAGGCCTACGTGAAAACCGGACCAAAATAGGTTCCGTATTTTCTGCGATATTTGTAGACAGACAGACAGACGCGTTCGGTTACTTTGTATTATAATATATATTGATGTCAAGTTCATACAACTACGCACTGAGAGTTACTGCACGGAGAGTTATGAGTTTGTGTTGTATGTATGTATGTATGTTTGTTTGTTTTTAAGTTTCTTAGGCGCGACCTACAGCCTAAACCGCTTATTGGGTTTTGATAAATGAGGTACCATTGGATTCGTCTTGATCACGAAACTGCTATAGGATATAATAATATGAAGTGTAAATAAAACTAATATGGCGGCTTACAGCTGCTGTATTATATTTCTGACGGAACAATAAATGACCAAAACCTATCGAGTGCTTTTCGAGTGGGGTATCGAAATGAAGGTCTTTAGAATACCATTTCAATAATATATAATTCTTATAACTAAAACAGGAGCAATTGTCTTATAAGCTTCTTACAAAATTCTCAATTTTAGACTATTAAACTTATGTAATGTATATATATATATATAGTTATAAGCTATAGTTTACTATAGTAAAGTAAAATATGTAAGTAAAAATAAACATACAATTTACGCGCTGACTAGCGCGTAGTCAATCATTTTTTTCGCAGTCGGGTTTTTTGTATTTTTATAATAATTTTACTTGTAATAATTATAGTGTACCTGTATATGTATTTTTATAATAATTTTACTTGTAATAATTATAGTGTACCTATATATGTATTTTTATAATAATTTTACTTGTAATAATTATAGTGTACCTATATATGTATTTTTATGATAATTTTACTTGTAATAATTATAGTGTACCTATACATGTGTTTTTATAATAATTTTAATTGTAATAATTATAGTGTACCTAAATATGTATTTTTATAATAATTTTACTTGTAATAATTATAGTGTACCTATATAAGTATTTTTATAATAATTTTACTTGTAATAATTATAGTGTACCTAAATATGTATTTTTATAATAATTTTACTTGTAATAATTATAGTGTACCTATATAAGTATTTTTATAATAATTTTACTTGTAATAATTATAGTGTACCTAAATATGTATTTTTATAATAATTTTACTTGTAATAATTATAGTGTACCTATATAAGTATTTTTATAATAATTTTACTTGTAATAATTATAGTGTACCTAAATATGTATTTTTATAATAATTTTACTTGTAATAATTATAATGTACCTATATATGTATTTTTATAATAATTTTACTTGTAATAATTATAGTGTACTATATATGTATTTTTATAATAATTTTACTTGTAATAATTATAATGTACCTATATATGTATTTTTATAATAATTTTACTTGTAATAATTATAGTGTACTATATATGTATTTTTATAATAATTTTACTTGGTGAGTATAATTTTAGACGGAATGGAAATAAATTTGTGCGGCATCAGTGGTATCTTTTAAACTGAAAAACAACATTTACGGCAGCACCTACCCTTATTTGATGAAACACATTTTTTTAACTTAGTGAGTTATCTTCAATCTATCTATATATTCTATACTTATAATAAAGCAATAGAAATTAAATATTCTGTACAAAGAAGATAATAAAAAAAATATGGTCTAGTGTGCATAAACTACTGAACGTGTCTCTCTGTTTGTTATTTTGGCTGTTAGTTTGTTCACGCACGCGTCACTTAAAAACTACTGGGCCGGTGTCAATGCAGTTTTCACTGTTGGATAGCTTAGGGTTTGACTTAAAAACTGGTGTAATTGGTATTTCAATCCGATCAGTATAATCAATAAAAGCTTTTTGACGGCTGAAGGAATATTGATCAAATGTTGGTATTTTGGTATTAGAAGTCTTGGAATAGTACATCGATTAATTTTAACCAAGACAAATGACCACGTGTGCGAAGCCGCGGGTGCAGCTACTCTATCTATATTTATAATAAAACATATATATAATTAATCTGTAAAAAGATTTAAAAAAATATGGTCTAGGATACTTAAATTAGCTTGTTCAGTACAAGAATATAACATTTTTTTAAATCGTGTCTTTCTTGTTTGTTTGTTTGTCTGTATTTTTGTTTGCACTTCACGTAAAAACTACTCAACCCATTGCGATGAGGTTTTCACTGTTGGATAGCTTAGGGTTTGACTTAGAAACTGGCATCTTAATCCGATGATTATATGCCGAGCAATCGATTAAATACTATTTGACGGCTGAACGAATATTGAAGAAATGTAGTATATTGTACTTTGTAGGTACTTTTGGTCCTAGAATAACAAGTATAGGACTATTATTTATTCTCTGGTATAGGCTACTTTTAAATGAAATGACCACGCGGGAAAGCTAGTGGTCAAATGGCTCTACGCTACGGCGCTCTGCGTGTGCTACAAATATACATTACTCGCAGTTTCGTAGGAAAATCAATAAAGAGACTGTAGCTCAGGTTTCTCATTTCTAAACTGAAATTCCAGATAAAATAGTGATCGTAAAAATAGAATAGTTGCCGATTATAAAACAACACACAACACATGGTAAGTTTTGATTCCAAAGTGCGAAGATGTCTGGGGTTTTCCCTAGTCACTGGCGTTTACGACTTTGCAATAAACATTAAATCTATTCTGATTAAACTTCAGATAATTAATATATATCATCCATACCAATATATAAAAGTGAAACGTTGTCTGTTTGTTTGGAGAGCTTTCACGCGATAACGGCTCGACGGATTTTGATGAAATTTGGAATGCAGATAGCATATAACCTGGAATAAAATATAAGATACTTTTAATCCCGGAAAATTGAAAAATTTCCACGGGAACACTGGAAAATATTGATTACTCGCTGCAAAGAACGGTTGCCATGGAAACGAAATAACAAGACTGTCAAAAAACATCAAGAGCGTTGGTACTATACCTACTTTTGCGTTGGTTTTTAA
Organism: Alsophila aescularia; assembly: GCA_946251855.1. Lineage (NCBI taxonomy): Eukaryota > Metazoa > Arthropoda > Insecta > Lepidoptera > Geometridae > Alsophila > Alsophila aescularia. Next base: position 43,572,818 of record OX276383.1, on the reverse strand, counting down.
TATCCTAGAAGTATATAGGATGCTTTTTTTCGCGATAAACTGTAGTCCGCGCGGATAAAGTCGCGGGCGGGTAAGCTAGTTTCAGATAAAATAGTGATCGTAAAAATAGAATAGTTGCCGATTATAAAACAACACAGAATACATGGTAAGTCTTGATTCCAAAGTTCGAAGATGTCCGAGGTTTTCCCTAGTCACTGGCGTTTACGACTTTGCAATAAACGTTTAATCTATTCTGATTAAACTTCAGATAGGTGATAATTAATATATATATCATCCATACCAATATATACAAGTGAAACGTTGTCTGTTTGTTTGTTTGTTTGATACAGGCTGGACGGATTTTGATGAAATTTGGAATGGAGATAACTTATACACTGGAATAAAACAAAAAATATTTTTATCCCGGAAAATTGTAAGTTTCCACGGGAAAACTGGAAAATGTTAATTACTCGCTGTAAGGAACGGTTTCCATGGAAACGAAATAACAAGTCTGTCAATAAACATCTAAAGCGTTGGTGCTATACCTACTTTTGCATTGGTTTTTAATATCCGAAAAGAATAGGATACTTTTTTCGCGATAAACTGTAGTCCGCGCGGACTTAGTCGCGGGCGGGAGAGCTAGTTATTGATAAAAATTAAACTTATGTCAATGAAATTGTTGGAATGTGCTCATCAAGACCTTCAATTTGATACGCATATTGTAAAAGATAAAGTCATTTTTTCGCATTTGAAAATGGAGCAATACTGCCGCCATAATCATTTTAAAACGAAAATATAGGCTGTGTTTCTCGGTATGATAATATAAGGATTCTAAGATACCCTAAACATAAAAAACTTTTGATGCATATAAAAGTTATGGTTAAATAAAGAAACTCGTATACAAACATACATGAACCCTGAAAACATTACACTATTTTTGGGCAGTCGTGTAAAAACTGTTAGGATGATGCATGTTTTTCTATAGATAAGTGGTATAGATAGTTGATACCTAACTTCAATGACAGTGTGTTTCACTTTCACAGAGTAGGACTGGGCTCATTCCACCGTATTACGAATACCCAAGGTTAGCTTATAAGCATCACCCATGATGTGAAGGGTAGGGTAGGAGGCATGAGCCGTAGTGCAAGTGGTGTTCTGGGGGCGCCCCCCCGCCCGCCGGCGTAGTAGGAATATCCTTCACCTCCCCGCCTAGGTCAGGGTTAACGGGCCCCGGGCTGGGGTGACGAGCCACCTTCGACCTTGGTTCTGATGCGTAATGCACCTCCACATGTGTATAGACAGCTTAGGTAGGCAGGAGGGTAGGAAGAACCTTCTATACAACGATTCTGCTTATAATTCAGGGCCTTCATGAAAACAAGAGGGTCTCTTAACCAGCGGAAATAAGAAGACAACTTCGTCAGCGTGAGCAATTACACAGAGCTCAATAAAACAATACGTTTCTGGACATGCGTAGCCGGCATCTCGAATCTTGTCTTACAACAATTGGGATGAACTTTATATCGTCAGCTTTAGAGGTGATAATTCGTCAAAGTAATTTTAAGAAAATGACCATTCGATAGAGAATCGTGCTACGTTTTACTTGAGTCGGAAATCGCGTGTCGGGCATGTAGGATGTTATTTTTGGCATTTTGTGTGTTGTTTCAGAGGGTTAAGGTTGAGATTTGCGTGAGGTTAGTGTGGGTGTTGGGTGGAAGTGGGTCGATAAGACCCGGGCGCCCGCGCGATCGATAGAGGGCGAAGCGCCGTGCATCGCCCGCCGCGGCCGCTGCGTGCCTACACACAATAGATTTCGTATCGTTCCCCTTAATTCCTTCTGTCAACGAATAAAAGCATAGCTGCAGATTTGACAATCCTGTCTTCTTTCATAACCGCACCGAGGAAGACAAAATAATACATATCTATGTATCTTGATGACAACAATAGCTTTAGCTGTCTCTTTCACTAAGAATAAAATAGAAAAAGTGTGTAGAGACATTTTTCTAAATGTTTTTTTTATGTTAGAAGTAAAAGGGAGAGTGTTGGGAGGGGAGAGTGTTGGGAGGGGAGAGTGTTGGGAGGGGAGAGTGTTGGGAGGGGAGTGTTGGGAGGGGAGAGTGTTGGGAGGGGAGAATGCATCCAAATTCACTACAGAAAAGGTACACTCTAAAACATTAAATAAATGGGTTCTTACTTGCGGATAGATTTACCTATATAAGCATACAAGCACGCTTTGTTACGTATTCTACGTAGGTAGGTACATAATTATCACTATCAATTTTTTAGAGAGATTACATTGGACAGTTTATAGGAAATATAATTGAAGTGATTTAATCTTTGATTTTTATTAGAAAAAATATTATATATGATTTATTTCTTATAACAAATAGGATCTTGAATTGTAACTTCCAAATAAAAATACCATTGTGATAAATGTATTTTAAGTAATACCTAAGTAGCATGTCGTCTAGCCGGTAGATACACTTTGAACCTTATAGCACAGTATGTGTATACATAGGCACAGATAAGTAATAGTCACTACGTGCGAATTTGGCGCGAAAATATTCTCGTCGCTGCGTTCCCGTAAAACTCATTTTCCATTCCTTGCTCAATGGTTTGACGCAATCGCACAAAACTTGGCCTGTGGTTGCCTGAATATATGTTGCCACTGACAAACCGAACCAAAGACATAAGAAAATATTATTTATGGATCTATAACCTCGGAAAAAATATGAAGACAAAAATGGGGTGATTTTCCAGAAAAAATATTGTATCTTGGAAATAAGATCGATGACATCCTATTATTATGCTTTATTCAAATATTACACGAATGTAGCTATCTAATAACATTAAAATATCAACACAGCTCCGGGGATTTGGCAACAGGAGGGGCCGCGTGTATTTACCGGCTAGATTACAAATACACAATATGAGAAGGCTACAGCTCAGTCACTTGGCTGGTATACGTTAGCCCGCGACACCAACAAAATATACGTGTCATACGTGTCATAGGATAATTCCACTAATTCTCATACACTATTACTAAACCGAATGCGTTATCTTATCTAAACGTTATCAATCGATCGAGCCCTATATACTACAGGCTAAAGCTAGCTTAAGCATGAAAATACAGGCTGTCCCAAGAAATATGGTATGAATGAAAATAGGAGATAGGCCGATTTTTGATATTTTCGGAGATAATCCGTTTTTGAAGTTTTTTCGCATAACTCCAAGGCCATTATTCTTTATGAACAGTCACACGCATAACGCGTCTCGCTGTGGAATCGTTCGGAAAAGTCTCGAACATGCACAAACAATTCCTCGCAGATATCTTAACACGGCGCGTTACGTGGCCGAGTGGCAATAGAGAATAAGGACCCAGATTTCATTACAAACTTACTTATTTTCACCAATCTAACAGTTGTTTTTGCATGTTGGTAGTCCCGTAGTGACCCTCTTATAAGACGCCAAAATAATATTGTAATAATAAAAAACATACTAAGCAAAATAAAAGAATAACTTAAAATTATATTAAAAACAAAATTAACCTTCATAGTTAGGAGGGCTCTAATATTTATTTGTATATATCTTAAAAGCTTGTCTAGTTCACTAGAGATCCGTCGTACAAATTTTATTTACCTAGCTATATGGCCACACTTTGAAAAAAACACTTTTAAGTTCCAAAGGCCAAAATTTTTATTATTCCGGCGGAATGTAATTCTAAAGTCACCATAGTTGTTTTAGTTGACGAGTGTCTTGAGTTAACAACTCAAGACACTCGTTGGGAGATTAAAAACGACAGTGATAATTGACAGGCTACATTGCACGAGTAATTAGAAACTGCCACAAAAAAACACGTTAATAGTTTGGCCAAAATAACTAAGATTGTGATGAAATCTGGAGTTTTGAGAAAGAACTTGAGAAACTGTATTGTCACCGAAAATATAAAAAAAGAGGAACATATGGCGCTGATCCCGGTAGGCCATGGGGTCCTACCTCCCATTACAATTCATATATTGGGACAGCCTGTATAGATAGATAAAGATAGATTTCTAGTTACGAATGTTCCAGTGATAACTTCGACGATCCAGCGGAGCATGGATCGTAAATAAAACATTTGGCCATTGATTGTTTCAATGATGTTGGGTCGAAACTTTATTACGTTTGTTGTTTGTTTGTTTGTCGTATCAGGTAGTGCTGGCCTCTGGCGACAGAGTTTGTCAGGCCGCCCGAGGGCCTCTGACATGACTACCATTAATCAACAACAGCCGGGACCGACAGCTTAACTTGCGCTCTTGCACGGAGCGATGGAAATCCGCACATAATTTTATTATGTACTAGCTGATACCCGCGGCTTCGCACGCGTGGTCATTTCTGTAGGTTAAAAGTACTCTTTGTGCTATTCCCGGTCTAAAATACCGATATGCCAACATTTGACCAATTCCTTCAACCGTCATAAATATTTTTATCGATTGCTCGGCTTCTACTCATTGGACTGAGATATAAAGTACCCCAGTTTTTAAGTCAAACATAAGCTATCAAGAGTGAAAACCGCATTGCAATCGGTCCAGTAGTTTTTACGTGATGCGCGAACAAACATACAGACAGACACGAATTTTTTAAATGTTATATTCTTGTTCAGTAGCTTATTTTATGTACCCTAGACCATTTCTTTTTTAATTATCTTCTTTGTACAGTTTTTTTCGTTTCTATTGCTTCATTATAAGTATAGGTTATAGGTACAGAGTATAGATAAAATATTGATCTTACTGGCGACATAAGGCGCGTTCCACTTAGAGCAAAATGCTAGCAATGTTAACTTTTTTAGCCCCAATGTCGTTCCACAAGCCCTCCGATGCTAGCACAAACAACACACGTCAAAAATATAGGCTGTGTTTCTCAAACGTTCCACAATGCAAAATGTTAACATTTCTAGCTTCCGAAACTAGCATCGTCAGACCCATGTTGTTTTGTGGGTTCGAAATGCTACTTTTTGAACGTGTCAAAATTTAGCGGCAGAGCATGTAATCTATCTATCTATCTATCTTCTATCTATATCTATATTTATACTATAATAAAACTGTAACTGGGCTAAATCTGTACATAAAATATTTTTTGAAAATTTTAATTGAGATGAACTTCAAAATCGGAATGGAGTGCAAAAAGGGTATTTTTTTGTCTGTCTGTTTGTCTGTCTGTCTCTTTGAACACGCATCACGCTGAAACTACCCGACGGATTTTGATGCAACTTGGCACAATCATAGCTTATGTTATGGATTAACATTTAGAATACTTTTTATCCCGAAAAAAACAATGGTTCCCGCAGGATAGGGGTTGAAAGTTATTTAAAAAAAACACATATCACGCTGAAACTACCGTACGGATTTTGAAATAACTTGGCACAGTCAAAATTTATAGTATGTGTTAAAATGAATGATACGAGTCTAAAGTTATGTTAATTTAAAAGGAATAATAATTGCACATCTGTAATATAAAACTGTACCGTAAATTCGGCTCCTATGCCACAAGTCAGAGTGGCACAGTCGAAGCGGTGTCTGGCTTGCAACCCAGAGGCACATGGATTGAATCCACGCAGTGCTATGAATGTTTTGCCTCAATATTTATAAGCATTTACATATTTTGTGCCTTTTTTACATTTTCTTTGATTTTTTAAGGCTTATGTAATTTCCTGAAATAAACCGTCAAGTTTTGTTTGATAACAATATGATATAATGGGATCTATCCAAACGAATGGTCCGACTTAAGTGCGGTTTTTTATGTTTGCAAGCTGAGGTAATCGAGTTGGTATAGTACGAGTTTGGTACGAGTATAGATAGCACAATGGCATCAACAACTCAAGCGAATAAACCAAAGACATCAAAGTTCTCCCTCCGATTTAACTAGATGGCGCTGATTGAACTTAAATACATAGGAAATTGATCCGTGGGTACGCATAAATAAAGACCACAATTGCTTTTGCGTAAAAAATACTTCGAAGCGTTGCAAGTTTTCTGAGTATGTATATACATTATATGTACTACGTTTTTTTATTATGTTTGATGAGATATTATAATGTACTACCTACGTACCTACATAATTATATAATTATATCGAAGGTTTCTTCATAATGTCTTAATGGCAAAATGGTTAGTTGTCGGTATTGAAATGTGTACATACCGAGGTAGGTACATGTATTGCTCTTCACAGAGAAAGTATAGAAAACTTTTATTTTTTCAAATAAATCCTCATATCGTGTTGAAAAAGCTCAAAAAGTAGGTAGGTACGGTAGGTAATTATTAAGAGCCAGTTAAAGTGCCAGTAAGTACGTCGTTCTGTGAAACATCATAAAAAATAATTTGTACTAAGAACACAATGTTTCGTTGCATTAAGATGTGTTCGTATGGACCTCATAATACTGACCTACCCTTGATGCCCCATCGAATTTACCTCACCACCTTAATTACTCTCTAATCTGTGCCACCTTACCTTTGGAGAAAATTTTCTCTACTCAAGAACAGGACGTTCATGATAACAAGTTACTTCATTTAAACTAGATGGCGTTGTTTACCCTTAAAACACGCAAGCGGTTTGTTACGAAGTGGTTTGAACGTTGAATGAACTCGAACATTTTTTTTGTCGTTTTCTTCTTTTTTTTTTACCTTATCGTCCATAGAAGTATACTTCTATTTTATGGTCCTTAACGGCTCTTAAAACGTATTTAGATGTTTTTTGTGTTTTTTGATAGAATAAGTCGACTTCAGTTGTAAAACGCGCAGCGAAATTTAGCGAATTATTTATAGTAAAATAGTAATTTATTAATTAAAAAAATAAATTCAACTAATTCATGTCATGAATCTTTCATTATAAAAACCAGGGTTCATAATACTTTCAATTGCTTTGTAAACCGAAGCCTTGAAAGTAGAAAATACTTGCATAGGAAATTGATCTTCGTGTCCATATAAATAAGGAGCACAATCGTGTTTGCGAAAAAAGTACTTGGAAGCGTGGAATTGAAAGTAAAAAATACTTGCATAGGAAATTGACCCGTGCGCTTATGTAAATAAAGAGCACAATTGCGTTTGCTTAAAAAAAAACGAAGCCTTGCAAGTTTTTTGAGCGATGTATCTGCCACCTAGCTTCTTGTGACCCGGCTGGCCGAGTGCGGCTGAACTCAGCCGAAGCCATGCTGAACCCGCCACCGAGTATGTAGGTGCGGACGGGGCGAAAGAGCGAGTTGGTGAGTAAAATACTTTGAAAGTCTTGCAAGTATTACGGGTCCGCACCAGGGTGGCGTACTTACAAGCCAAAACCTGGTTTAAAAACCTGGTCGCGTAAATACCCACCTTCCCTAATTCCACGCAGGTGGCGTGAGTGGTCATACAGAATCCAGGCCCTGCTCTCAAGCCCTTGCGACTGATTTAAAAACTGGGGTACTTGGTATCTTAGGCCTTGCACGCACTGTCTTGCAGTGGAACGCGGAGCGTTTATTCTAGCGTTTATTTCATATTTTATTATATGCGTTTATTTCATTGCAATACATGCACTTTTTATGACATTTCATAGAAGTGCAAGTGTGTTATAACGCATATCTGTGATGTACGGCACTCCTTACTTTACAGAATATGTGTTATAAAACGGCAAGGCAGTGCCTTATTCCGATGATTAGATGCCGAGCAATCGATAAAAAACTATTTGAAGGCTGAACGAATTTTGAAGAAATGTAGTATAATATTGTACTTTGTAGGTTTGGTCCTGGTCCTCCTGGTCCTCTGGACCTGAACCAAACCTACAACTGGTCTGGTGGTGGTTTGGCTTTTGGTTTTGGAATAAAACGTGTGGGCTACTTTTAAATGAAATGACCACGCGGGCAAAGCCGCGGGCACAGCTAGTTTTGAATAAAAACTTGCGGTATAAGTGTAAGATTTACGATAATTATTTTCTTTTCCTAGTTTTAAATTACTTGGGATGAGGGAATGGTGCTAAAATAGAACAGTAGTGCTATTATCTATCTTGGTTTCAATCTGATTTTCAATATCACTATCACTAATGCGTTGCGATAGAGTCGAAATTGCTATGAATAAAGTGACAATCTGATTGAAACTAAGTTCTGTAATACGGCCACAGTTGTGTTGAGCAGCAAAACGTTTCACTTGTAGATGTCAACTGTGCTAACATTGCTGGTGTTTCGTAAGAGAAACGCTGATTGAGCGCTAGTCATTCATGTTAACACAAATGGTATAGCATTTATAGGTGGAACGCAGCATTAGAGAATCAAGATTCACGAGTATGTTTTTACCAAAAAAAAACTAGTGGCTCTGTGAGCTATATACCTCGCGCGTACAAACTTTTTTGCAAACAATCAAGCGGTGCACAGTAGCGCCATCTAGTTACCTTATAGTAAAACTAACATTAATAACCAAGGTGCTCCATCAATCCCTACTTAGAAGGCAAAGGGCTGATTCCATTGGTAAACCACTGGTAAAATTGAGAAATTTATTTCATTTTGAGGAGCTATTCTGCTCATCACGCCGAAGATCCTCATCAGATCTTTACCAATTTTTTATGAGACCAATTTAAAGTTACTACCTTTTAAATAAAAAAATAGCCATCGAAATCGGATCTAATTTATTCATTTATTTAGGCTTCCCATTGATAATTACATTAGAACTTACTCTATTTATTTCTAAGTTAAGGTTATATTGCTTAATGCACTATCCATTGAAGGGAAACATAGCATAATAATAAAGCAAGCCTAATAATATCTCCGCCCTATTATATAAGCATATATAATAAGGCGGAGATATTCAGTAGCCCCCTTTTTGCCCCTCTTTGGGGGAAGTTCCCCCCCAATCCAAAGTCCCCGACGATTCATAAATTCTAAAAATTCGTTTAACCTGTACATCAGGTTTCGTCTAGATCGGTTGAGAAATGCGACCTGTGGAAGAGAACAGAGGTCCGGACGGACAAACATCCGGACATACGAAATCATTTTTGTCCAAGCAGCTGAAACAGAGACGCTTCGCTCGCGCTTCCCTCGCGCTTCGCTCTCGATCGATCATATATCTATCGCATCTACCTTTTTCTAATAATGTGCTAAAAATTTAAGGGTAGTTTTTTTTGGTAACACGATGGGGTAAAATTTCTTAAAACAAAAGATTCTAACTAGAAAGAAAAAGTTACTTACCCCTGATGTCCCATTTACTTTGCCCCACCCTGTACCAAGTCAGGTCAGCCAGTTTTGCTCCACATAAAACAAAACATTTCAAGAAATCGTCAAATACTAACCTGAAAGTTGATGGTAGAGGTGACGATGCGCATCGACTCTGCGTAATTCCTCAGCACGGAGTCGGTGCTGAGGCAGCTCTGCCGCCACTCGTACAGCTGTTCGAGTCGCGTCACGCAGCGCTCGCAGATCTTCTTCGGCAAGAAGTCGTCCTTCGATATCTGCTGGATATATTGATTTATATTAGTTTGAGATGTCTAAATGAAGATCCAACGTGTTTCTGAATAGCTGAAGGTCTAAAACTTTGTTGGGCCAGGAGGAGCCCCTCGATTCCTTATCTCATTAACCTTAATGCCGCGAAATCTTATAGGTTAGGCTAAGGATGAAAAGAGTTTTACAGGGTGTTATAGACATCTAGGCCGGCCGTGGTAACTTATTTTTTATGTACCTATATATGTCACCGTTAATGTGCGTAAATCAGTTACTATACACATTAACTAGGTAATCTGCACATTAACTTTTTTCCAACTACGACTAAAATAGCGCTCGTACAATCTCTCTTACTCCCTATTCTCGATTACGCTGACGCTTACTATCTTGACCTAACTGAGGACCACCTAACTAAACTTCAGCGCCTCCAAAATTTCTGTATTAGGTTCATATTTAGCCTGCATAAATATGACCATGTTTCTGAATATCGCGAACAAATTTTTATGATTGGTCTTTTTCAGTCGAAGCTATTCGATTGTGGAAAGCCCTACCTGTAGATATTAGGCGCACACCTTCATTCAACATCTTTAAATATCCTTTTAAAATGTTTTATTTATCGCACAGCTGAGCTGCTACGTCTCAGTCCTATTGTTTTTATTTCTGTAGGTATATCATATATTTAGATATATTTATTGATATTAGTATGTATGACGTATGTTTATTATATTGTGTATGTTGCATTACATTTATTATTTAGTTATATATGTATGTAGTTATGTATTTATTTATTTACTGAAAACTACCGTCCCTTACTCACTCGTTATGCCTCTCCATGCACAGTTGTCTGGAAGAGATCGCTTTGAGCGATAAGACCGCCCATTGTGACACTCATTGTTAAACTGTATTTTTAGGTACTCGTATAATTTCTGTGGTGTTCAACAAAGAATTAATCTATCTTTTAACGACCAAGCATCCGGTAAGGTTCTTTGCTAGAATAAAACTTTCGAATTCATTGGTATTATTTATTTAATTTGTTAAACGTTGGGTTAGGTTAAGATAAACAAAGAAATTTAAAAAATTGGTAAAGTTAGTTTTTTTTTAGAAATGTAGGGAACACTAGGGACCGCACTTTTTTTTAGAAATGTACACTCTGCGAACACCAGGGACTGCACATTTTATTTAGAAATGTACACTCTGCGAACACCAGGGACCGCACATTTTATTTAGAAATGTGCACTTTGCGAACACCAGGGACTGCACATTTTATTTTGAAATGTACACTCTGCGAACACCAGGGACTGCACATTTTTTTAAAATGTACTCTCTTCGAACACCAAGGACCGCACATTTTTTAGAAATGTACTCTCTTCGAACACCAGGGACCGCACATTTTTTAGAAATGTACACTTTGCGAACACCAGGGACCGCACATTTTATTTAAAAATGTACACTCTGCGAACACCAGGGACTGCACATTTTTTAGAAATGTACACTCTTCGAACACCAGGGAACTCACATTTATTTGCTTTTAAAAAGGTAAGCAAATAAGGTGTGGTTGAGATAAAGGGGTTTCACTCTTTTCTCTTCCGCACTTTAACGGCGCAGCATCCGTTAATGTGCAGATTACCTAAGTAAAGACGGGATATTCGTATTTACTACTTTATGCATAGCTAGCTTTCCCGCCCGCGACTACAGTTTATCGCAAAAAAAAGCAGGCTATGTTCCTCTAAGATACTACAAACCAATGCAAAAGTAGAATACTAACGCACTTGATATTTTTTGATAGACTTGTTATTTCGTTTCCATGACAACCGTTCCTTACAGCGAGTAATTAGCATTTTCGAATAATTAGTTATCCCGTGGAAACTTACACCACTCCGGGATGAAAGTATCCTATCTAATGGTAAAATAATTTTCAAAATCGGTTCAGTAGTCCAGAGATTACCCCTCCCTACAACCTCACAAACTTACAAACTTTACCTCTTTATAATATTATATATATTAGTAATTAGTATTAATATATTAGTATAGAAAAAAGCTATGGTGGTAATGAAGCCTTAGTAATGATTGTTTTTGGACATTTTTGTCTCAGACAATGTTGTAAAGTGTAGTGAACTGTCAACACTATCTCACTTCAAATACGGAATCAGAATTCCGTTCCGTTTGTGGTTGTTGGTGTTCCGTTTTGCGCTAGAGTCAAACCATCTAGAGATGCTGGTAGCACGGCACTCTACCAAAATCAGATCAGATTTGGCCTGTATACGATCCTCAGTGCAAATAGAAACAGACACAGAGAGCGAGACAGTGGAAGACATTCCTCTTATGCCTCAAACCGTGTATCTGCAGCACTACTGCTTCAAACTACCAGTAGTACTTATGTACTCCTATCATTTAAGATTTTTTTTTCCCCTATGAGAACAAAATGTCTCCTTGTTTATGCCATGGCACTACCCCTCATTACCGGTACCCCGGTTGGTAATCATAAAAAACGCTATCAGAAAAGAATACATCTTTAAGGTAAAATACCTCTCTCTTGTTAGTGGCATTAAGATATAAACGAAAACTGTCTATGTTGCCAGTAGGTACTATAAAAATCTATCAATCTCTTGTTAGTGGCATTAAGATATAAACGAAAACTGTCTATGTTGCCAGTAGGTACTATAAAAATCTATCAATCTCTTGTTAGTGGCATTAAGATATAAACGAAAACTGTCTATGTTGCCAGTAGGTACTATAAAAATCTATCAATCTCTTGTTAGTGGCATTGAGATATTAACGAAAACTGTCTATGTTGCCAGTATTTACTATAAAAATCTTGAGATTGATCTCTTGTTAGTGGCATTGAGATATAAACGAAAACTGTCTATGTTGCCAGTAGGTACTATAAAAATCTATCAATCTCTTGTTAGTGGCATTGGGATATAAACGAAAACTGTCTATGTTGCCAGTATTTACTATAAAAATCTATCAATCTCTTGTTAGTGGCATTGAGATATAAACGAAAACTGTCTATGTTGCCAGTATTTACTATAAAAATCTATCAATCTCTTGTTAGTGGCATTGAGATATAAACGAAAACTGTCTATGTTGCCAGTATTTACTATAAAAATCTATCAATCTCTTGTTAGTGGCATTGAGATATAAACGAAAACTGTCTATGTTGCCAGTATTTACTATAAAAATCTCAATCTCTTGTTAGTGGCATTGAGATATAAACGAAAACTGTCTATGTTGCCAGTAGGTACTATAAAAATCTATCAATCTCTTGTTAGTGGCATTGAGATATAAACGAAAACTGTCTATGTTGCCAGTATTTACTATAAAAATCTATCAATCTCTTGTTAGTGTCATTGAGATATAAACGAAAACTATCTATGTTGCCAGTATTTACTATAAAAATCTATCAATGTCTTATTAGTGGCATTGAGATATAAACGAAAACTGTCTATGTTACCAGTAGGTACTATAAAAATCTATCAATCTCTTGTTAGTGGCATTGAGATATAAACGAAAAATGTCTATGTTTCCAGTATTTACTATAAAAATCTATCAATCTCTTGTTAGTGGCATTGAGATATAAACGAAAACTGTCTATGTTGCCAGTATTTACTATAAAAATCTATCAATCTCTTGTTAGTGGCATTGAGATATAAACGAAAACTGTCTATATTGCCAGTATTTACTATAAAAATCTATTAATCTCTTGTTAGTGGCATTGAGATATAAACGAAAACTGTCTATGTTGCCAGTATGTACTATAAAAATCTATCAATCTTCTATTTATCCATCTATACTTATAATAAAGCAGTAAGTAAAAAAATACTGTACATAAAAGATAAGGGTACTTAAAATAAGCTACCTACTGAACAAAAATATAACATTTTAAAATATCGTGTCTGTCTCTTTGTCTGTATGTTTGGTTGTTGATGTTGATTAAAAGCCGAGCTAAACCAAAAACCGAGAAAACTTTTTGACGGCTGAAGGAATTTTGACGAAATGTATATTGGTATTTTAGGTCTTGGAATAGTACATAGAGTTATTTTAATCTAGATAAATGATAGCGCATGTGAAACCGCTGGTACAGCTAGTACATAAGATAAACGAAAAACATTTTACTGCTTTGCCACTAACTATAAATAATACATTAAGTATAATTAAGTAAGTTTATCCATCCATCCATACCAATATATAAAAGTGAAACGTTGTCTGTTTGTTTGTTCGTTTGTTTGTTTGGGGAGCTCTCACGCGATAACTGCTGGACGGATTTTTATGAAATTTGGAATGGAGATAGCTTATACCCTAGAATTAAACATAGGATACTTTTTATCCCGGAAAATTCCACGAATTCCGTGGAAGTTTCCACGGGAAAACTGGAACATGTTGAATACTCGCTGTAAAGAACGGTTGCCATGGAAACGAAATAACAAGTCTGTCAAAAATCATTAAGAGCGTTGGTGCCACAGAGTAAGTAGTTGATGCTATACCGACAACAAGCCACAGAGGCCATAACCAAGAAGTTTAAGTCTACTTTTGCATTCGTTTTTAATATTCTAGAAGAACGTAGGATGCTTTTTTATACGCTTTATATTAGCTTCACTTGTATGTTTGTATGTTTGTAACCGACACCTTTGGACGCTATTTTGACCCACTTTAAACAGTCAGATTTCATTCAAATTTTGCACACCTGTCAAAGACCGATGACAATGCAATAATTCGAAAAAAAAGTAGTAAATAAATAATAGTTTAAAAAACTATATATATATATATATTTCTGATTGAACTAGTAGTTAATACTTCTCTTTGATGGACAATTTCGTAAGCACGTAATAGGGGTTGAGTACTTTAGTTAGAAACTAAGAAAGTTATAATTCAAATATGTTGGGCTCCATAACAGAAACATTGCTAATTAAGTAATGATTAATTTCTATTATCTTTATTGCTTCAATAGTCATAATTTATTGTGACATAATCTTCTAATCGGAAACCAATCAAATAGACTCCCCCTCATAACAAGTGATCATATTGACTGTTTAGTTTACTTTAAGCTCGTGTTATCCAACGGTGGCCAAACTTTCAATTTACTAGGATTAAGTCTACACAACTACACAAGTAGCATCATAGTACAAGTGTGTGGTAAATCAGTGAGGGTGTGTGTGGCATGTGTGTATTCTTTTCTTTGACGATTTAGGTAATGCGTGGGCAGAAGGGCTGTCTAACTATAACTAGTTCAACGATCTCTGAATTGGAATTCAGTAGACCTGTCATCTATTTTGCTACTAGGTACAATAAAAAAAGTATCTTCTATACTTATAGTAAAAACAAAAGATACGAGTATGTGTAAAATGACAAGCACAAATTAAAAAAATATATAACCCCCGACTTCCCACCCCCCATTATAGCTAGGAAGCATTCCTTCCGTTTGAGAGCTACGCCCCCCCCATTACAACCCCCCCCCCCCTATTATAGCTAAGAACCATTTCGTTTACCTCAGATTTGAAACAAAAAAAAAACCGCAGCTTAATTGGTCCATTCGTTTGGAAAATACTTTTCTCGACTCCCCCCCGCGCCCCATATAGCTAAGAACCATCTCGATCACATCAGTTTTCAAACATAAAAAACCTCATCAAAATCGGTCAATTTGTTTGGGAGCTACGATCATCACCTAAATTCCCCCCCACCTCCTTCCCCCTCCCTCCATTATAGCTAAGAACCATCTCAATTATCTCAGCTTTCAAATATAAAAAACGCAGCTAAATCGGTAAATTCGTTCGAAAGCTACGATGCCACAGACACTCACTCACACAGAGTTATACACAGCCTAAACTTATAACACCCGTCTCTTTGTTCGGGGGTTAAAAATGAAAATAAAATGTTAAAATAATCCACTGAAAATGTATTTAACAATTAAGAAAATGGTCTGTCTATGTGTTTGTTTGTTCGCGCCTCACGTATAAACGACTGGACTGATTACGATGTGATTACTGTTGTTTGGGTTTGACTTGTGGCACGTGGTATCTAAATCAAATAAATAGAAGTCGAACAATCGGTAAAAACCATTCGACGTCTGAACGAACTTTGATGATATTGGTAGTTTTGGTTCTAAAATATCTTTATACCGAAACCGAAACCGAGGTCATCGGATACTTTTTACCCGACTACAGCAAAGCAAGGGAAGGGTAATGAATTTAGCAGTCTATGTATGTATGTGTCTATGTATGTGGGTATGCGGATGTTTCACCATAGCGCGTAGACGCGAGTATGTACCATAGCGTCAGCCCTATTGGTTCGATTTTGACAAGCGAGTTGTCAATCAATTCGTCTTCGGGTATAGAGTGTCAAAGCTTTTTTATCCGAATACGGCAAGGCAAAATGTTATCTGTTCAAACTAATAACTTGGTCTGATTTTGACAAGCGTGGTATCAAACGAATCGTCTTCATCGCAAGAGTGCCATACGCAATTATTTTTTCCGACTGTTGTCGTGTTTTAGTTTTTGAACTTATGTCTTGTTATCGCCATAAACTGTAGTATGCGTGGAAGAAATCGCGGGCAAAGCTTAATTCTTAAATAAACCATGTTTATTGTTGGGCCGTCATTATATTACCATATTATTATAAAGTTTTCAAACGTCAACTTCAAATTTAAAAAACTGCACTTTTATGATATTTGAAAAGAGGTAAAAGTTATCAACAGGTATCGTGAGAGTCCAATAATTTTGTCCCTTATCCTGTACTATTATTTATTCTGTGCCCTTACTTCCTTGTATAATTCACAGCGCCCGTCTCGTAGCGCGCAGGCGTCTACGGAGCTACGCACCGCTACGTCCCGTAGCCGTAGGCATTATTGCACTTTTCCTTCGCCTTTCAATACTTGTTTAGTTCCGCCTTCATTTCTTTTAAGATTTCGTTAAGAAACTAGAGTTTTTATTCATAGTAGGTAAGAATCGATTGGGTGTACGTCGAGCCCAGCAGCGAGGAATGGAATAAATGTCAAGGACAAAAGACAAAGGATTTTAAGGGCAAGATCGAAATTAACTCACCATAGTTGGCAGGCAGGTCCTGAGTTTAAACAGGATCTGCCTCTGCTCGGACTCCTTATCAAAGATATGAAGCCGGGGCCCGCTCTTGAGCGAGCAAAGGCGGCAGAGGTCGGTGAACGCCGTGAAATTGAGGTCCTCGGGCTCGGTCATGGCGAAGCACCTGATGAGGAGGTCGAGGAGGCAGGAGTTGTCCATGTGTACGGCTTGGTCGGGTGGCGGGTCGGTCAGCGCGGCATCGCGGGTGCAGGCAGGGAGGCGTCGCGCCGCCGCTGCGTCCGGGGGGGCACTGGCGCGGCCCCGTCTCCCTGCGCCCCCCTCGCCCCCGAGCCGCACCCTCTCAGGCCCCCGAGCCCCGCGCAACGCACGCAGCCCCGCTGTAAACGATAGCCAAATCCGCAGTACTGAAGCTTTTGGCATTTTTGTAGACGGATTAAATTTTCCTATAGTAGTAAAAAACAGTTGAAAGTTGATATTCCGGAAAGCTCAGCGTTGTTTGGTCACAATATCACCTGCAATATATGAGAGGCAATACAGATAAAGGAAGCTAACGCCAATCTTACAAGCCTCTCGCCCGCCCAATTCTTTTCCGAAACTTCCCATCGCCTCTCACGTAGGTACATCACGCGTATCCCAGAAGAAGTTATGTCTGATAAAGATTACTGTAGTTCAGATACTCTGAGTGAAAACATTCTAAAAAATAAGTAAAATTTTCATTTTTTTATTTCATTTTTACTTTTTACGAGCTAAAGTTTTGTTTTCTTTGTTTTGTGTGCTACCCTGAAAGTTTCAGCCAGGTAATGCGGAAGTGCTCGAAATTTGAATTGCAAGATTCCAGGACAGACAAAATACATACAAGTGAAGTTAAATAAAAGCGCGACACACTACGTAATTCAAGCTGAGCACAGCTTACCCTCCCTCAGCTGAAAGAGGGATAGATGAACGATATTTCTGAGGTCGGTTCACCCTATTTATTATACTCTGAGCTAACCCACCCAGACACTGCGTACAAGTACTTGATACCATGCCAGGGTGAAGTCCCTATTTGTGGGAGCTTCGACACCGCACTCCATTCCCCCAGGGTGGCCGCGGCAGGGGAGGCGACGGCGCCCTGGAAATGCGTGGCAGTTTTCCCACTTAATATCGCAGACGTCTGATGTGCAACAGTAACTGATTATGACGTGGCGTGATGAACGGTGGAGCTGGACTTGATGCCTCGCTCTGAATGAAGCTATAAGCTTGTACCAACAACTTTGA
Organism: Alsophila aescularia; assembly: GCA_946251855.1. NCBI lineage: Eukaryota > Metazoa > Arthropoda > Insecta > Lepidoptera > Geometridae > Alsophila > Alsophila aescularia. The sequence continues at coordinate 43,555,118 of OX276383.1, read as the reverse complement.
GTTAGAAATACAATTTACTCCTAAAATTAACTACAGATATCTATATCTATACTTATATTAATTAAATCTGTAAGCAATAGAAAGTTCGTACAATAAAGATCATTGAAAAAGTAACTTGGGGACATTAAATAAACTACTGAACAAGATTATACTATTTTTTAAATGGATTTTGCCTGTATGTTTGCGCATCAACTCAAAAAAGCTCATTCCAGTCGGTGCAATAGTTTTGAAAAATAAAAACTATTGCACCGATTAAAATGCGCATTTTTCTGATAGTTTTTTATTTAAAGTGTGGTGTACTTTGTATCATATCCATCATAATATAGGTAGAAGCCGAGCAATCGATAAAAACTATTTGACTGCTGAACTTATTTTGATGAAATGTAAAGGCAATACCAGAAATATATGTATACCTAGGTATAAAATTTTGCCAGTATGCGAAATCCTAACGTGATACATAGTACAGACATAATATGTTAAGTGATTAATAACGTAAATTATTATAGTTATTACTAACTTCCAAAAAGAGGAGGTTCTCGATTGAGTGTGATCATATATCTCCGCAATTTCTAAAGCGATTTTGTTGAATCAAAAAAAAACTGCAGTATACATTATGGCATATAAATTACAAAAAAGATGGTACAGCAACTTTTTTATACATTTTAAAATTAGAATTTGTTTGAATTTTTTTGATATTTTATTGATTAAAGGAAATCTAGATGGCTGGCTTCGATTGCTAGATATTCTGTCTATGCTTGAAAGGCTCGAGTTCATGATCTCGAAACTATTCAATCATAAACACTATTCAATACATTTCTGTACGACGTAAAGCCTACACTTGAGGAATTTTGATAGCAATCTCGTAGGTGCCGATTCTCGCGCAATACAAACGTTTGTGAAATCTGTGTCAGGGTGTTTCTGGGGGCATGGTCCTCTTAGTTCCAATTCCCTGTCTTTTCCATTATTTTTTCTTGGTTCGCTAAGCTGGACGTTACAATTAGGTACTATTTTGATAAAAATTAGGTTTAGTACATGAAAAGTTTCTCGAAGCGAACACTGCATGTAAATAAATAAAATTTGTAAATGTACTCATTATTGTAATTACACCATTAAATTACTAATAAGATTATGATAATGTTTACAATTATTAATCAAGTGGTTTTTAATTGAAACTGACGATGCACTGAAAATCTAAATCATATGCTCATGTTATTATATGAAGAGCACATACGATACAAAGGAGAATGATGAACATATAATGTGTGACAAGAGGGAAGATTAAAAGTTTTTCTATTAGGAAACGGCCACTATAGAACGAGGGATGTCAAGCATCTCGGGACTATCAATTTTCCCGTTGATTATTTTATGCAAAAACACGATATCGGCAATATTCCGTTTTTTTTCAATACTCAAGTGGAACCATTTTCAAATGCGCAAGCCTAGAGTCGTAAGAGTTTAGACTGGTGGAGGACTACCTCCGTATGCTAACAATAGCATACGGTAATGGAAATTGCTTTTTAGTTTTTCTAGAAGATAATCCTGCAGGTACTTCTGGAGGCCGATAAGGATAAAAATAATTCAAATAATGTGGGACCTATAATGTAATTATTTGGAAACTTGGGAAAATTTGTATCCTTGTTCACAGTTTTGGGAAAATTTGTATCCTTGTTCATCATTCCCACAAATTAAGCAATAACATTGTTTTTTTAATGTAATAATGTTAAATAATAGTGGTGGTAATTATTACGCATTAAAATGTATTGGTAAATATGGCCAGTAATATTCAAGATAGATTTATAAAATGATTTTATTATTTTTCTTTTTGAATGTTTAGTTTGAGCATCAGTGGCGTAAAAAAGTGTATGAGACCCTGGGTGTCCTCTACTTTAAAAACATGTACGTGTATGTACTCTAAAATAGTACAACTCCATGATCTTTCTATCAGAAATTACTGAGCTGTGGTCACATGTATCAAATATGGTATCATAACTAAAAATGAAACTTAACAAACAAATCATAAAAAATACAATAAATGTATAATAATATTTACAATCATTGTTTGCTACAAGTCATTGTTTGTTTGTTTCTTTGGTACAAGTTCTGCATCTCCTAATTTAAGATCTTTAGATCAGCCGCGTGTATCTGCGAGCACTGATTCCTTGGAGGCTTACTGAATGCAAAGACGCAGTTCCTCAATCAACAAAAAATACTTTGAGTTGAGTAAAAAATAACAACGGATTTAAATCCGGTGACCGCGGTGGCCACAAAATCGGCCCAAGCGGCTGATCCATCGGTCGGGATAAAGTTTGTCTAGATATCTCGTTACTTGTACGGCGTAATGTGCGGGACAGCTGTCATTTTGGAACCACATTCTTCTGCGGATGAACAGTGGCTCCTCTTCTAATAATGTCAACAGATTATTGCGTAAACACTTTAAGTACTTAGTTTTCCCATTTAAATTGCCCGGTAGTTCAAATGGGCCTATGATTTTTCCATTCAATAGCCCTGAACAATCAATAATTAATTTGAAATTTGTATTGGGATCTGTCCTCCTCCTCACGCATCAGATGTGGATTTGTCAATTGCCAACTATGCAGGTAATGTAAATTTAAATAATCGTCTCTTATAAAAGAGGAGCGATGGTGGCCTAATGGTTCTATAGTGCAATTTAGAATCCAACGATACCAAAACGGGTTCAAAATCTAGGCTCCAGCACCGATGACTGTTCGAAGTTATGTGCGGTTTTCCATCGCTCCGTGCTTCGGAGGGCACGTTAAGCTGTCGGTCCCGGCTGTTATTGGTTAATAGCAGTCGTTAAGCCATGTCAGAGGCCCTCGGGCGGCCTGACAAACTCTGACATCAGAGGTCAGCACTACCTCATACGACAAACAATCAAACAAAATAAAAGAGGACTTGTCGCTCCATAAAATTTTGTTTAAAAGCTCAGGGTCTTGTTCTATTCTTCTCAGCATTCCGCGACAAAATTTTACTCTGGCTTGGTAATATCATAGCTGAAGAGTCTGTACACGTGTTATGTGACAAGGGTGGAAACTAAATTCAATTAAAAAAAAAACACCGCTGATGCTCAAACTTAACATTCAAAAAGCAAAAATAATAAAAACTTTTTTTAAATCTGTCTGGAAAACTAGTGGCCATAGTGACCATACATTTTAATGCGTGATAATGAACACCACCATTATTTAACATTATTACAAAAAAAAAATTATACAATGTTATTGCCTAATTTGTGGGAATGATGCCCAAACTTTGGAGTAGACTGTTGCCCAACGTAACAACGTAACAACATCACAACCTCTTTTGTGTGTCAATGACAAAATACACGACCTCATTTATTTGACCCAAAAGATTGACATCAAACGTCTCATGTCAATTTCAATTCTGTTTTTCCTAAAAAAACCAACGTAAAAAACGTGTAATAAATAATTATTTACGTGACGTAGAAAATACTTATTACTGCTACTACAAAAGCTCAAATAATAACTCTCAACTTTAAATAAGTGCGAATAAGAAATTTAGGCATGTCTAGGTGTTCATCAGATTCAAGCGCGGAGTACCACGGGTATTCTGAAAGGACGCTGGCTCTCATCAAGCCGGAGGCCTACGAAGATTCTGAGGCTATACAAGACATTATCAGAAACAATGGCTTCTCTATACTTGCTGTAAGTCAAACTGTTCAAAAATAAACATAATAAACAAAAAGGTTTAATACAGTCAGGCGAAACAGCTTAATAAAAAACTGTTCATAACTGTTGTATCAAACGTGAGCTAATTTCTATGGCGGCTATCTTTTCTACTTCACTATACGACCTTTACAAAATTATTAGGAAAGTTGCTTTTGTGATAATTACCGTCTGTTGATGTATTTAATGCTTTGAAGGTGTTTGTTTCTACATTAAATAAATAATAGTGTGATTGAGTTTGAAAGTTTTCTATGCAATGAGCTATAAAACTTCCGAAATTTGTGGTTTGCGATCTGTTAGAGCGATGGGTCAAAAACGAACATTTATGGCTAAATTTCCACTGAATAAAGATAGGTAAGTGGTAAATCTATTCGGTAATCTATTAGGTACAAGAAAATCATGATTTTTCTTTCATAATATTCTACAAAATAACATAGCCTTGCTAGCACTAGTGCGGTGCCGGTGTTATCGATATTTTTTCTAACCCGTTATTCGATATTTGGTTCCTAATCTTATTCTAAGTCCTTCTGCATTCCACGCTATATAATAGTAAACGTAGTAAAAGTATAAATTTAGAATACCTAATGTCGCTTAGCCTAAAACCGCTTAATCTTCTAATTTTCATTAAAAAACTGATTTTCAGGTGCAAAAACTGGTACAAATGATTTTCAGGTGCAAATGACCGATAAAGAGGATTTGACATACATACCGATCAAAAAGCTGCATGAATTAAATATTTCTGTAACAAACATTTTCGAAACACCGACTACAAAAAGAAAAAACCCAATTTAAAAAAAATGCCTACTCCTTAACTGCTATTAATCACGAACCACTGCTAGTTTGTAATATTAAGTAAGGAGTAAGGAAGATTAGAGATTATTTTAAGGGAAATAGAACAAATTGTGTTGTGTACTATAACACAATATATATTATAACACTGTTTACTAAGAAAAAATATGTCGTAACATTTTCTTGATTTTTCGGGTAAAAGCTCGGTGTCATGTTCGTTGCTGAATGCTGTTTCCGTGATGTCAAATTCTCTTCACTACTTCTCACCACTTGTCCTCACTGCTGTCGGACATTTTTAATCAAGATAATACTTTTTATCAAGAAAAACTCATTAAATTAGTTAGGTATTATTGTAAAGTAAATTATGGCGCCAAAATCCAGTCCATAGCGAATTGGCACGCATACGGTCTAACACGCGCCGCCATAGATAATAGGCGAAAACTCTCGTTGTGCGGAGCCAACGCGGAGCTTTAATGGGAAAAAAATATATATTATAACACTGTTTACTTCAAAAAAACAGTGTTATAATTTATTTATTTTTCTTATTAAAGACGTGTCGTGCGTAATGTATATGACATAATGCCACCATTTTTGAGCTCTTAATCAGGGTTTTACGATATAAGTGTGGATAAAATACGAGTAATAAAGAGTCCACACCGCCAAATCGAAAGTGACACAACCAAGATGAGCCGATCTGCTCGTACGCACAAGCCTTACGCACACACACCATGTAATGCCGATCGGCCGCCACATCGCAGCGAGGTCTCGACCTTGATAATCGTATTAATTCAGTTGTAACGAAAAATCAAAAACAGTTCAGTCTTTTGTGATGAAATTGTGTATCAACCACAAATTATCTGCTCACGCACACATACGCAGGCGCCATTTGCTCACTTCACTCGTTTTTTTGGCGGTACAGACTTTTTTTAAACCTTCTTGATAATATAATTAAAAAAGGTATGATAACGAATTTGAAGATAAGCTCATTGAATCCTATTCCTTTTATCTATCTTAGCCATCACAAGCCAGTCTGGTGGCGATCGTGTGAAGCGATGATCGCCCAATAACAATTGTCAAGGGAGGTATTTTTGTGTTGTTTTTTTTTATTTTGTGTTAGTTATCTATCTATTAAATAATATGTTGCCTGCACTTTTAAGAAGCTCTTACTTAAAAGCTCAGTGCAAAATATGACTAGGATACTATACACATACTGTACTCAAGGGCGCATCCAGCCTTCGAGTCAGGGGGGTCACACACTTAGATCAGCCTGGATGGGGGAAATTATACAAGATGTTCCCTGCGGTTTCACTCGCGTTGCCTATACAATACGATACGATACGAAACACTTTATTGTAATTACCAGCTAAAAAACATACACATTATAATTGAAATAAAACTATGGTAGTACAATGGGCGGTCTTATCGCTTAAAGCGATCTCTTCCAGACAACCTTTGGATGGACAGTAAGAATTAAAATAAATGGACGGCGGCGTACAATTCTACTCGTACGCACACTACTACTACTACTACTCGTCGTTTTGCCTATGCCCAGAGCGGGAGAAGTTTGAGTTGTCTGTCAGTGAAGGTATTAGTACGAAACTCCGATACGTACAAAGTAGGTATGTATTTAGTTTAATACCAAAAGCACGAGCGTAGAGAGCGCAATTTTTTTGAATCATCAGTGTTGTTAATACACTATATTAATTTAAAATATAATTCCAAAACATATAAAAATATGCACTGACATAATTTTAAACGTACGAGAGTAGAGATTGTTAGGATATTGAGTTATATCTGGCAATGTAGTAAATGAAAAAAACAAATCAAACAAAGATATATGAAACGACAAAAATAAGTGCGAGCGGAGCAAGCGCGAAAATTTAAGCTATATCCATTGGTGTAGAAGTGAAATAATATGGGTATTAGTACGAAATTCCGATCAGTACAAAGTAGGTATGTATTTAGTGTAATATCAAAAGCGCGAGCGCAGCGAGCGCAAATCTTTTGAATGATCAGTGTTGTTGATACACTATTCAATTAAAATATAATTCCAAAACATAAAAATATGCACTGACAATATATCTAATAATATCAAATATATCTGACAATGTAGTAAATGAAAAAACAAATCAAACAAAGATATATGAAACAACTAAAATAAGTGCGAGCGGAGCAAGCGCGGAAATTTAAGCTATATCCATTGTTATAGAAATTAAATAATATTTCCAAATCATAAAAACAAACATTAACATTGAAATAGTCAAAAAGCGCGAGCGAAGCGAGCGCAAAAATGTTGACTTGTTTTTGTACACAACTTTAAAACCACAATTGTAACACAATTCTAAATCACATAAACTTATGCATTGAAATAATCAAAATACACTTTCGAGCTGTTTATGTTTTTGGACCAAAACTTAATAGAAAATCACATGAAAATAATGGAAAAGGACCCTACAAGCAACCAAAGCAAGCGAAAATTTTGAACACTTGTTCCAGTTAAATAGTTTTAAAAAAATAACTCCAAATAATTTACAAATAAGTATGGATAAGAACAAAACCCGCAAACGCAGCGTGCATACTGTTGGCGACATTTATTTCAGTGTAGAAATTGTATTAAGGTAAAGGCACCTAATTCCGAGGGTTTCTAGATTTGGCACCATATTCCGAGGTATTTAGAAAAACGGCGCTTACAAGGGATTTAATAAATAAAAATGAATTCAATAGATAATATATCTTTGCGTAGTTATATCACTAAAAAAGTGGTTTCATTTGTAAACGGTTTGAAATAATCAGTTAATAGCTGGCCCGATCGCACGCTTCATACATTTTGGTCCCTGTGCACGTGAGTACCATGTTTTTTAAATAGAGTTTTTATCGTTATTTTTAAACTGTGTGTCTACTTCTTTGGGGTAAAGTAATGCAAAAATTATGTTTTCAATCGAAAACACTTCTTTTGTGGATTTTTCTGAATAAATTAGGGTAAAAATACATTTTGAATATACCGCGGCGCCAAATATTTGGTATTAGGTGCCAAATATTTTAGTTTAGTTTTTTATTCCGATGAATGCCGCGGAATAACGATTTCTTAGACTTGTTTTATTTTTTTATTTTCATGGTTGTTTTTATGATTAGGCATTTATCAGTTTGGATTTGACAATTTAAATAGTACTTAAATATTAAAATCTATTTCCGAGGTACATTTTTGCGTCACATTCACTAATTATAACTTGTCAATTTGAGTATTTTATTAATTCGTTGTATGGAAAAGATAAGATAGAAAATTAAAGTTCATGCACAATACAATGTAAGTGTTAGCCAGTAGTATATCTAGTTACGACGAAATTGAAATTAATCATTTTTCTGTGAATAATATATGCAAAAATCGTATATAATTTAGTACTCTGAATTAGGAAACGAGTTTTTGTGGTATGAAACGCTATTCCGATGTACAGTTAGGTCGGGATAAGGTTCTATGAGCATGTTATTCCGCGGTATAGGAACTACTAAAATACAGCAATTAGCTTTTTTTTCCACACCTTTGTACAGGTTACTATGCAGTTTTCTTTAGTTCAATAATGCGAAAACTAATTAAAAATAATAAAATTACTATTATTACACTTTTTACTTTTGTATATTGTACACTCGGAATTAGGGACCAAATACATCGGAATAAGGATTTTTACATCGGAATAAGGTGCCTAGGACTTTTTTCAGATTTAATTTAATTTTGAATACAAATTTTAACCCAATAATCAAACATTTAGTCTATTTTAAGAGTAAAAACAATAAAGTTTCTGATAAAAATAGCCAAACCGTCAGAAAGGTTCAGTAAATGCTTAATTATTAACGTCCTTTCGAGTTTTGGTGTAAATACCGCGTAAATAGGTGCCTTTACCTTATTCTAAATCATACGAAATTCACCGATTTATACCAGATAAATTCAAAGAAGCGCGAGCGAAGAAGGCAAATATTTGCGGAAATTTGAAAAAAAAAACAAAGAATCGCGTCCGATGCAAGGTAGGTTTCCTCTAGAAGAATATTTAACATAATTAAAGGATGAAGCCCCTGGCAAGGTTATGAGCGAGACGGAAGCGAGCGCGAAAGTTCTTGGCTATTTCTATAGTTTTTTATTTGACGTATGAGGTAGTGCTGGCCTCTGTTGTCAGAACTTGTCAGGCCGACAGAGGGCCGCCGACATGGCATAAACGACGGCCATTAATCAATAACAGCCACGACCGGCAACTTTATGTGCCCTCCGAAGCATTTATATAGTGTAAAACTAAAAAATAATTTGAAATTGCACAAACACAAAAACTGACCATCACCGATCACCAGGTGAGCGCAGCGAGCGCGGAATTTTTTAGTTATTTTATCAATGTAAAAAATAAACATAATAACAAAACATATAAGATTAAAAATGGAACTAAAAAAAAAACCACACCGCTAAACGAACGAGTGAAGCATAATGACGACTGTGTATGTGTGTGTAAGCGCATAATTTGGTTGTTTTGTAGTTGATACAAAAATTTCATCACAAAAGACTACATTGTGTTTTTATTTTTCGTGAAAACTGGACGGAATTTACTCGACTGACAAGGACGAGATCTTGCTACGATGTGGCGGCCGATTGGCATAACGTGGTATAAATATTTGCGTGAGGCTTGTGCGTACGAGCGGATCGGCATATCTTGGGTTCTTCAACCTCGATTTGGTGGTTTGGAATCCGTATTTCATATAAATTCTTGTTTACCTACAACCTTGTGCCAGATATGTCCATTGCATTGATCATGCAGCTTGTTTTCTTACATTACGAAAACAAGTAGAGAGTGAGGAGGGTAGGCCGATGTATACAAAAACTCTTTATTGAATTTTCACTAGAAACATATTGTAAAAAATGCTGTTAACAAAATAAGAGTAAAAAAGGCGGTATTATCGCTCAAAGCGATCTCTTAGACTGAATAATAGGGTTAAAAATAAAAGCTCAGAGATAATTTTAGAAGTTAGGTATTAAATTATCATTATTATCTATAGTAGCGTACGATGGGGGACCGTTGTTCCAAGCAGAACGCATGTCCGACGACGCACGTACCTAACTTAAATATTGATAGTACGTACAATCGGAAACATAACTTGAAACTTATTCGAAATATCTCTTAGAAAGTTAGGTACCTCTGTTTCTTGATCATTTCATCATCACAATCTCTATGATACATAGCCCCAAAAATATATCTATCAAATAATAATAAACGCATCAAAATAGAACAAGCCGATAAGCCGATAAGGACAAGGAACAAAGTAGCAACGGAGAAACATACTCACAATTTTGATTTTATATGACACATTTATAAACTTCATGTCAAACGCATAACACCCCTCGTTTTATCTCATCAGTGGTTACAAATGCCTAATTGTGAACGAGAATACGCATTTTTAAAGCCATTTACATGTGTGAATTTTTTGGAGCGACAATTATTAACTGTTTTTTTTTAAATTATGTTTATTTAAAGAATTGTCTATACATCTCACGGTACGTCGTTACATTAACATCCTTTATTTACCTACGTTTAAATAAATAGGTACATTGGATACAGAATAGATTGTGAATGGCCTAAAAATAAGAAGGGTGAACGGAAAATAATAATGTTGGGCATTTGGGGGCAAACGGGTTGTACCCGCGTTGTAGTACCTCCTAATTATGGATCCACCCACCACACAATGCAATGGAGCTTGGAGGCTGAAACCGGAAAATACTTTAAAATATGCACTAGTAGGCGGAAATGAATTGAAGGGAAGGCGCAGGCAGTGCATGTCTGTACCTCAAAGATTCTTAACATGTACCAAATCTAAAGTCGTAAGTAATAAAAAGTCAGCACAATGAAGATAATAAAAAAAATGTCTAGGTCTAGGGTTATACTATTATTTAGTCTTTTTCTAAAACAAGCTAATGAACTAGAAAATAAAGTTTCAAAAAAAACTTGTTTGCCTGTCTGGATGTTTGTTCGCACATCACGTAAAAACTTCTGGACAAACACAATGTGGTGTTCACTGTTGGATAGCTCAGGTTTTGAATTAAAATCTGGTGTACTTTGTTGTATCTGATACAATGAGAAGCTGAGCAATCGATAAAAATCTATTTGACGGGTAACATTGTACTTTATAGGTACTTTTTGACCTGGGTCCTGGTCCATAGGATACATTTCTGGCAGAAAAATGACCACTCGAGCAAAGCCTCAGGCCCAGCTACATAGTTACGTATAAGAGCAGTGCCGCACTTGATTTTCCGTTGCCGTTAATTTCCACCCAATCAAAAGCATTTGTTAGCCAACGATCAAGATTTTCTATCTCCGTAAGTCCAAGCGTTGTTGCACTCGACGGTACTTATCTGCAAGGGTTGCCACGCGGTATGCAAAACTCATATCGGCATTAGTGCGCGAGAGGGGTCGTTAATTATTTCGCGTCACATGCAATGCAACCCTTGTTTGAATAGGGCTGATACGTAGCATCTTTTATATTTTTATTAAATTATGATTTATTGCATCTTCAACAATATAGTAATCTAATGTTGTAAAATCGCGTATTAATTGCAAATAATTTTATAAATTTAGCAAATCTACCCCAAAGAAATCTCAAATTCCCATATTTTCATGTATTAAAAGAAACAAATTATCTCTAATAATTTGTTTCTTTTATTCAAGAAATAAAAGATACCAGCAAATTTTTTTAAATTAACTTATTTCTATACAAAACTACGTCTGACTAAGTTATACATTCATGGAAAATTGTTTTTTAGGTAATTTAAAACAGCGTCTGAAGTTGGAGTAGCAATATAATCTATTTTTATGTTTATTATTCGACTGGGTCATATTTATTTATTTATATATTGCATACAGATGATGATACATGATTATAAAGATCTTAAAACTAGTAACTAAAAAAACAAATAAAAAAACTAACTATTAAAAGAGCTTTTGAAAAAAAAAACCTTTTACTTTCCATAGCAATAAAAATAATCTTCCATAGCAATGTATTAACTGATCAGGAGCGGTACAATGTTTATGGGGAATAGGAAGCTGAAATATTTTTGTTTTGTTACTAGTTGGCAGCCCTATATCTTCATAGATCTTACCCCTTGCTCTCAGCGTCAGCGGACGGTCATTTTTATCTATAGAAACCATAGAAAAAACTAATTACATATTCGTGTCTCGTGTTGACGTTTCATGGGGTCAGCTCACTGGTAGTTGGCCATGGAGATACTATTAGCTATTCTGTGGTGGTGGCTCAGTTCGGCTCAGCTTTCGCGATATTGGATCTGCCCAGACAGAGATAATTGGAATTTGTTGCCTTTGGGTATGTGAATGGGTTAGAAGTTATTAAAAAATGCCGGCCCTTTAAAATGTTTCAATTGAATAGAGACATGACCCAGTTTTAGGACAGTTTCAGACATGCCATTATGTTGTTTATATTTTGAACTACATCTAAATAGTAATAGTAATAGTAATAGTAATAGTGCTTAAGTTGCATGTCTCTCCTCTGTCTACTCATAAAGTACAACTCTTTTTTTTAAATCTTGATATCTTAAGCATATCACAAATTTACTAACAAAATTATCACGGCTATCTAGGGTTTATTAGTTAACGAGATATAGCCGAACCAAGAACGCATTTTATGCCCGCGTCAATTTTGAACAAATTTCATAGTTAGAGACATAATCCGACAGTAAAAATAATTATGTTGGCGTGTCAGTAAAAACTATTGGACTGATTGCAATGCAGTTTTCATATTTGGGTAGCTTAGGATCCTGGTCTTCGGAACTCTTCGGAAGTCTATGCGTGTCCGACACGCACTTTTTTAGAGACGGCAATTTATTAATTTTAAATTAGCTGCGCCATATTTTCACAATCTAGTCATAGTCATGACCTCATGAAGTCATGACTAAGCAAAAGAACTGTTTACAATTTTAACCTTACATTTTAAACTGACCCACGGTCAATAGATGTGACTGTAAGAGAATAATGTATCCGAAGAACTTTGTTTTTTTTATTTCTTATTTTTATTTATTTAGTAATCCAACAGCGATGTTACAGAAATATTAAACATAAATAGACTTAAAATTAGGCCAAAACGGGATTAGTATTCAGTATTAGTATTATTATATTATTATATTACTTACTCAGTATTCTTATTAAAAATAAACGTTGTTTTTGTTTGTTTGTCGTATGTGGTTGTCTCAGGTGTCAGAGTTCATCAGGCCGCCCGAGGGCGTCTGACCGACTGCTATTAACCAATAACAGCCGGGACAGCTTTCAACTTTCCGTCCGAAGCACGGAGCGATGGAAATCCATACTTAAGGTAGAAAAGTCATTGGTGCGGAGCCGAGGACCGAACCCGGGTATCGTTCGTTGGATTCTAACGCGCACTAGTAAGAATATACCGCTGCTACCACTTTCGCTCTATAGAGTAAGTTCAATTATGTTCTGTAGAGAGATGGTAGCTAGGCTACCTACTGCCACCAAAGGTAAAAGCCGTATAATCTACATCTACACTAATATTACTAGTGGCTCTGTGAGCTGTAGACCTCGCGAGTACAAACTTTTTTGCAAACAATCTAGCAGTGTACAGTAGCGCCATCTAGTTACCTTATTGTAAAACTAACATTAATAACCAAGGTGCTCCATCAATCCCTACCTAGTAGGTAAAGGGCTGATTCCACTGGTAGAAACCTAAAAGTGACCAATTTACTGCATTGTGAACCGCCGAGGATCCTCATCAGATCTTCACCAAATTTTTATAAGACCAACATAAAGTTACTACTTTACAAATAAAAAATAACCATCGAATTCGGATCTAATAAGGCGGAGATATTCAGTAGTCCTCTTTTTGGGGAAAGTACCCCCCCCCCCCCCCCCCCCCCTCAATCAAAACTAAATATTTGTTTAACCTGTATACCAAGTTTCGTCTAAATCGGTTGAGAAATGCGACCTGTAGAGGAGAACAGAGATCCGGACATACGAAAGCATTTTGCCCAAGCTGAAACGGACACGCTTAGCTCGCGCATCGCGCTCGCTCGATGAAGAGAAAATATTTGTTTTTTGTATTTTTGTTAGTAATAGTATAAACTGAAAAATACTTTAAAAATTCTTTCACATAATATAAAGCTATCATGGAAAATAATGTAATATTTAAAAAAAATAGTTTGTGGAAATTGCAATAATGTAAACCGAGGTGTAAAAAATACCTATAAAAGTCCTTAATTGGCGTGCGCTACCTAATGATGATATAGTAGATCAGCCATGTCAAACTCAAAAGCCAAAGCATGGATACCGTAACTAGGTGGGCCGTAAAACCTTATCTTAAAGAAGACAAACTACTGAAAATCTTAACGTACTATTAAAGGACAAGTATATTTATTAATTTTCTAATATAAAGTACAAATATTAACTTATTTTTCCAGATATTTAACATCTTTTGTCTTTAATTAAGTTGTCTATTTGTGGCGTTAATTAACCGGCGGAAACAACTGTTAAAACTGCGACCAAGTGTGCGTCTGTCAATCGCGATCTTGCGGTAGATTTGTTTCCTTTCATCAAATAAAATAATTGAAGTGTTTAAATTTTGCACAACAAACATTTTATGTGATGGCTTCTAGTTCCACATTTCCGGTTACACTCATACATATGGTTAAGCTTTTCACGAAATCACTCCCATAGATTCCAGAAAAACGAGCAGAAATATATTACACATCAATAGTTTTAATTAAAATCACATATACAACAACAGACAACTTACGTCGGTCGTAGAAAACGGTCGTGATACGTGTATGGACTTGTTGCATGGCGCGCGTTTTCAAAAACAGTTTTTAAGACGCTTGCAGGTCATATTATCTGGCTGTTTTCAAAATTGATTTGGGCCGCAAGAAAATGCTCAGTGGGCCGCATGTTTTACATGCCTGTAGTAGATTGTATTACTAGGGAGTGAAATAATATTTTGCCAGCGAGGGCGCTATTTTGAATCTAGAGCGGAGTGAAGAATTGTAGAGTAGAATACCGAGCGAAGCGAGGAAAAAAAAGCGAGGAAGCGAGTAGAATACTGTAGGAGTAGCTAGGGAAGCAATATACGTCGCAAATAATTTTGCACCCGAATGATACACTCTACTTTTCATCACACTCTATGAGAAAAAGAAATAAAAAGCGTTTGTAGATAATTTACAGCTCATATATTTCTTTACAAGCAATTAAAAATGAATATATACTAACTTTTCGTCGTAATAATATATGTCTGGATAGCTTTCACGTGACATACTTTGACTTCGGATCTTTAGTACCGGAGTTCAAATCCCAACTGGAGTTTTTTTACATTTTGCACATTAAAAATAAAAAGTGATGGCTTAAAACTTGAATTCGCATGTGGCCCGTGTCCGGCCAGCCTTATTATTTAAATCACAATAACAGTTTTTGTTGAAATTAGTCAATCAAAACACGCGTAGATACGTGTACAAATAAAGAAAAACCGTTTGCTACCCATGCAAAGCCGGAGCGAGTCGCTAGTTATATACAATACTAGTTGTGCCCGCGGCTTCGCATGAGTTGACATTTAACTGGGATAAAAGTAGGTAGGTGAAACCCATGAAGTACAAAGTACAGATTTTCATAAAAAACATCAGATGCATGGATGTATGCGAGTTGGAATCTCGTCCATGATCCAAATTTTTCCATTATAAAATTATAACATATGTTATACTAGCTGATGCCCGCGGCTTCGCACGCGTGGCCATTTCTCTAGATTAAAAGTACTCTATGTGCTATTCCAGGACCTAAAATACCAATATATCAACATTTGATCAAAATTCCTTCATCCGTCAAAAATATTTTATCGATTGCTCGGCTTCTACTCACCGGGATGAGATACCAAGTATCCCAGTTTTTAAGTCAAACCCTAAGCTATCCAACAGTGAAAACCGCATTGCAATCGGTCTAGTACAAGCCCGTCCAACATACGGCCCCCGGGCCGCCATGCGGCCCGCGTAAGCCCTTCATCCAGCCCGCGAACTGGTTAAAACTTAAAAAAATATTACTAAAATATGTAGGTAAATATAACGCGTGAGTTGAATGTAGATATCGATAAGGCGCGTGCGGCGAGGCGTGCGGTCGGCGGTGGCGGGAGCCGGTCCTCCCGCTCTTACCGCGGCATCCATCGCAGCACAGTCAGTCAGTCGGTCGGCGAAACATGTCAACGACGCAACTTGTCCAGGCTTTTCTATAAGATGTAGGTTCAAAACACGAAGACATCGTGTACTTCAGTCGCGTTCGCTGGCTCAGCAGAGCAGCGACACTGAAGCGATTCTATTTGTTGCTCGATGAAGTAAAGATTTTTCTTGAAAGCAAAGTCCAATACAGTAGTTTTCTAACTGACAAGCAGTGGTTGGGTGATCTGCCCTTCCTGGTTGACACAACGAAGTATCTTTCCGATCGTAACCTAAATCTGCAAGGAAAAGATCAACTATGCTTGCAGTTGTATGAACATGTTCAAGTTTTCACTAAGAAGCTCAAATTATTGGAGAAACAGCTGGAACAAAAGCAATTGGTTCATTGGGAGACCTTATCTTCCAGAAATGAAGAGACAGTGGACTTTAGCAAGTATGCGTCTTTGTTGCAAATATTGAAGAATGAGTTTGATAAGAGATTCGCAGACTTCAAATCACAAATGCCCAACATGAGTCTTCCAAAATCAGTTTGACGTTGAAATTGAAAGCGCCGGATTAAACCTACAATTATAATTGATTGAAATACAAAGCAACTCTCTCTAAAACCGGCATACAATGTTGCCTTCCAAACGAACTGATTGAAGTTTACAAGAAAAATCCTTATTTGGCAGTACATATACTTGCGGACAGCTTTTTTCACGCATGAAACATAACAAATCCAAAACAAGATCATCTTTATCAGACAGCCATCTTACAGGCATTCTACGTATAGCCACTTCTAAAATATCTGCTGACTTAGATGCACTGTGCAAGCAAAAAAGATGTCAGACATCTCATTAGGTTTTAATCATTAGTAGTGATAGGCCTCTTACGCAAGACTCCGCCTGAGGAGGCACCACACCTTTGTCAGATATTCAACCGCCAAGCAGTAGTGTGTAAACATTTCTGTGTTTCGGTTTGAACAACCAATGTCTCAGGGTGACGAGCGCAGTGCAGTGACGCGCAAGATTTTGCAACCATAGTTCTGGGTGGCACTGCAACTGTTATGGACAGGCGTGACGCTTACCACCAGGCGAGCGACCTGCTCGTCTCGTGATTCAAAGTAAGAAACAAAAAACGTGTAAGCGTTATACCTGATAAGTGAAATAATTAGCAAAATTGAAACTTTAGGTATTTTTTTATAAATGATTTGCAATATGAAAAATACTGTTATATTTTATTTTACGTATGAAAGTATTTACATATAAAGTTATATTGGGCATTTGTTTTGGCCCGCTATGGTTACATAAATTTATATTAAACCTGGCCCTCTACAAAATTGTGTTGGACACCCCTGGTCTGGTAGTTTTACGTGATGCGCGTACAAACATACAGACAAACTAACAAAACAGACAGATACGATTTAAAAAAATGTTATATTCTAGTTCAGTAGCTTATTTTAAGTAGGTACCTTTCTTTTTAAATTATCTATTTTCTTTGTACAAACTATTTCGTTCCTATTGCTTTATTATAAGTATAGATTCTGTTTCAGTAGCTCATTTAAAAAGCTTTATTTTTTATTATCTATTTGTACAGACATAAATTTGCTCTGCTTTATTACAATTGTTTAGATTATCCGATCCAAGGTATTCTTCCCCCAATCAGTAACTTTTGTAATTCAGTTGAATGTCACCTATTCCAGAAACGCACACTCCGGTTGACCCCGGAGCAAGCCGCCGAGTTCTATAAGACACACTACGGCACCCAGCACTTCCCGCACCTGGTCGCACACATGTCTAGCGGGAATATTATAGCCATGGTACTGGCTTCTCGGAACGCCATCTCCAAGTGGCGGACGCTTATGGGGCCGGCTAGGTAATCAGTGTGCTTTTTTGATGCTTGAGTATCTGGTACCAAGTCCAATAAAATAAAATAAAATAGCCTTTATTTCTACTACTAATTGTTACCAATATTACATACTAAGTTACATAGTTTCTTATAAATTGTTACATGTTTTTTTTTCTTCCTAATTCCCTATCTGTTCTGTAGTAGTCGCCTCAGTGGCGTAAGCCTCCCCTAAATCTGTCCACACGTCCCTTTCACGCGCCTTCCTCATCCAATCAGGTCCACATCGCTGTGTAAAGATGTCTCTCCATCTCATTTTTGGCCTTCCTTGCTTTCTCTTTCCATCCAAAGGAATCAACTCTGTAACCTTCTTCGCACACTTTGCATTCTCCAGCCTACAAACGTGTCCTGCCCAGTTATATTTTTGCAACCTTATTCTTTCCCATCTTTTAGTATCATTCTTTCCCTTATAATTCTATTGCTTACTTTGTCTGAAATTTTTGAACCAAGGATGCTTTTCTCCATCTTCCTTTGGCAGATTGCATGTCTTTCCTCATCTTCCTTTCTCAATGAACATGTCTGGCAGCCAATGTTAGGCATGGTAGTATAGCAATTTCGTATACCTTTTTCTTTATATGTACCTTAAACAAAGGAATTATTCTTCAATATTTCTTTTAGTACCCAATATTTTTTCCAAGATAGAGCAATTCTTCTCTGAATGTCTTTCACATTGCAGCTTTCGAAAGATACTAATTGCCCTAGGTAGACATAGTCCTTTACATATTCTATCATTACCAAGTCCAATAGGTACTGTAAAAGTGAGACATTGCAAGACACTGCGGGCGGTAGCACTTCCCTTATTTTTTCACGTGTAATGTCGAGCGGGTTTAGAGTTATTGAGCCTTGGCTTCAGGAATGCCACGTCTAAGTGGCGTCAGTGTGTCAATAGTGCTGCCCATAAGCTAACGCTTATGGGGCCTACTGAGTAAACAATGTGAGTTTATGATGCTTGGCACCAGTAGGTACTACAAAAGTGAGACAAGAGCCTACACTTCCCTAATCAGCTTGCGCGCATGTCGTGCGGGGCTATTATTAGTAATGGTTTCAGTCCAATTGGCATACGTTTAACGGACCACCCAACAGCTGACTCCGGGGCAAAAAAATATAGAGGTACCATAACGATTCCGCGGCAAGCCGCTGCTATCGAAAATATGGGTCTAACAACGAATCGAGACATTCCCTAATTCGACACTTTGGTTCGTTCGCTACTTTTCCTTTTTTCGACACTTTCTTGAATTCGGCACATTTATTATTGGTCACTTTCCCATCTTGATACTTTGGTATAGTAATTGATAAAACAAATTAAAAGAAAAAACTAAACAACTGAATTTATTTATTTTATTGAAACTAAAAAAATACACTAAATATGGCTGAATCATAAAAGATACCATAGTACCTAACCAAGGCAAAGAGTAAAGTCATATTATGTTGAATAATATAAATTACAGGAAATGCTTTCTTTCAGTCATATAGCAGGTCACTTCGATTCCTTCTAAAAAGTGGAACTTAATCTGCGTGTATGTGACAGTTTGTAACACTGGTGCCCGATGCACTGAAGCGATTGCATTGCAATTTCGCACTGGGATGCGTACCTATATCACAGTTTTTTTGCTGCTACTAATCACCTTGAAAAGAACACGAAAAATCTGGAAAAACGCAGGCACAATATATAAATTTATCTAATGACAGCTCCTGCGAAGCCTTTGTCGGACGGACAGTACGAGTCAAAACTATTTTCTGTGTTCAGGGTAATGGAGGCGCAAGCGTACTGGCCGGACAGCGTGCGTGCTAGCTACGGCAGGAGGACCAAGTATGGCGACTACTTCAATGCCGTCCATGGCAGCGAAAATCATGCGGAGGCGGTGAGAGAGATCCACTTTTTCTTTCCTGGCAGTGAGTACAATATTATATGCAATTTACCTTTTGTTATTTGTAAACACATTGCGCAGCTCGTAATTGTGCGTTCCCGCTGAACCGTGGATTTAATACAAGAGCTAGGTCACAGAATAAATAATAGTACTACATAGTAATATAATAGTTCTACGTAAATAGGTATGTGTTTTCTCTTCTAAGTATCCTTTTAGGTTCTAAAATATAAGACCGCAAAATCCATGTTCTTTTAACACAGATCGTTTTTTTAAATAAAATATACATGATTTTGAACTATACCTACGAGCTATAAAAATGAAACAATTCGTTTTTCCAACGTCTCGTTACTTCTTGACGTTTTTTGTTTGGCGTTTATGTCAAAAGCAGTAAGCGAAAACGGTTCGTTATAAGATATAGGAACCGGCCATTAGTAATTTTGACTCTCAAGAAACGTAACTGAAAGAGATACCTACATATAATATAATTTAAAAGTTGTCCGTTCACATTACGGGCGAGAGCTCTTTCTCCACTAATTTTTCGCAACGGTAAAAGTTATCAAAGATAAAGCACAAATTAAGAATTCATGTAACCCAATTATAGCTAAGAGCATCTCGATCAAATCAACTTACAAAACAGAGAAAAAAACGCTTACAAAAACGTCCTTTCGTTGCCACAAACAGACAAGGTAAGGGGGGGGGGAGGTTTTAGGGGGTTCAAACCCCCACCGAAATGCCTTAGAAAACCACTCACTATTTTATACACCGAAAAAGTGGAGCTCGATTTTTACTATACCCAGGACTGTACTATTATTTATTCTGTGACCTAGGTAAAATTGCACTTAAAATTACAAAATTTTTAATATAGGTAAACTGCAAACTACATGGAAATTTTTGGCAGTTTTTGTTGATTTTGGTTAGGTTAGGTTAGGTTAGGTTAGTTAGAGAAAGTAAAATAAAATATTTACCAAATAAAGTTTACAATTAAAGCTAATATTAATTACACCATTCAGTTACGAACTATCAAACATCGCAATGTATCTACATTTTTTTTATATTATTAGGACCCTTGAGCGAGAGTAGTTTATATCCAAGTTTGCAATACTGAAAATAGTAAAACATCGGATTTTGGGCAAATGATGAAAGTAAAGATACCCGAAAAACGCTTCCATAAAGTGAACTGAAACAGGTGTAGTCTGTTATTTCGAGCACCACGGGTTTTCAGAGTTTTAAAACTTGGGTACCTATAAACACTCCCAGGAGTCCTAACAACATATATAACCCGATTGCTTCCAAGCTCGAACCCCCCCCACCCAAAGAAGTGAATACGGCCTTACAGACAGACACACGTATACATACAGTGACACTTACACACATACAATGATACTCACCCTAAACTTATAACACCCCACTCCTATGGAGTTTGGTGGTTAAAAAAAATGCTCGCTAGGTCAGAATATTTGTTGACCGTCATACTCGCTTGATACAATACGCATAACCATGACAAGGCAAGTGAGAGTTCTCGCCTACAATGTCAGCGACTGTTAATATTTTATTTACTTCTACGGTACACATCATCATACATACATCATCTGTAAGATTCTTGAGCGAGAAAATAGTCGATCGCCAGTCGCTTCCTCGTTGGCGCACTGACACAGACCGTGTCTTCGTCGATGTCAAGTCCTATAATGTATTTTCAGTGATCGTGGGCCCAGTCCTTCGCAGCTGGCAAATCAACGACTACATCCAGAAGAACATAACGGCAGTGCTCTCGCCCGCAGTGGCAGCTCTAGCGTACGAGAGGCCCGCCGAGCCCATACTGTGGCTGGCGGAATATCTGCGGAAGCACAACCCTAACGAGCCAGAGCTGGAAATGCAGCTGGCGGAGAAGCGCGAGGACAAGCGCTGCCACACTCCGGTCCCATCTGAACAGTCCATACTTAAATAGTACAGCAGACAAATAAAACGTTCCTTCTGCAATTAACTGAATAAAGCGCACGCTATCATCATCATCATTAGCCTATACTTGTCCACTGCTGGACGTAAGCCTCTCTTAATACACGCCACAGAGCTCGGTGTGCATGTTATGATGGTTTGCCCATAATCGCCACGCTCTGGTCTTGCGGGTTGGTGATCGCAGGGCGTATAGCTTTTCGAACCAGTCACGCTGCTGCCCGTCACTAGTCTGTTAGCTACGTTTGTTTTGAGATGGTTATACCTCTAACTGTCGGCCACCAGAGCCTCTTTCGTTATCTAGCAGGATGCAGATGAGGTTGACTTGAACCAGTAAGATGGTATTTCGCTCCCTACTACCCTATCTATGCTAGGCTATCGAAGCTTAGCTCAAATCATCGTCGATTGCCTAGTCCGTAATAAAATAACATCATCAAGCCAGTAAACGTTCACTGCTGAACATCGGGCTCCTCCATAAAATGCCCCATTGAGCAGCAATTGCTCTCTGTTTGCCTATTATAAGGGGGTTACTTCCAAGACCCCTGCAACATAATCACCTCGGGCAGGGGTCTTGGCTGGCCGTAGTTATAATACACTGGATAATACAATACAGTTATAATACAATCTCCTGCCCATTTCCTGAATCTCCTTCGCTGGTCACAGCACCCGCGGGATGAGAAGAGATGGTCCTGTTATTATGCCAGCACCACACGGCCAATAACAACCAATGCCTCAGAGTGACGAGCGCAATGCAGTGACGCGCAAGATTTTGCAACCAACGTTCTGGGTGGCACTGCAATTGTTATGGGCAGGCATGACGCTAACCATCAGGCGAGCGACCTGCCCGTCTCGTCATTCAAAGTAATAAAAAAATACTCGATGATCGAAATTAAGTGATCACCCTTCTGCCGCTACTTTCCTCTGGGGCTGATGGCTACCCGGTAATAAGCAGCCGTCGTAGTCTTCGACTGGCAGTGACAACGTGTCACCATTCTGAGTTTTCAGTATGAATCCAGATATCTCACCTCTTAATTTTTTACAAACAATTAGATTTGGTCTAGCCTGCGCCTAAAGCACCCCTTAGCCAGCCCTAGTCCAGTGATGTTTAGGGTGATTTGAGGTAAAATTTTCTCTACATCGAGGTTGTCTGGGAGAAATCTGTCCATTGTAATACATTATATAATTTTAGTGGTGTACATTAAGGAGTAATCTATCAATCAATCTATAGTGGTAGTTAACGAGATACAAAGGTATTTTTTGTCTCTATAGAGTAGAGAAACAAAAAAACGAGCGAGGCTTAGGCGCTCTGCACACCTAAGTGGCGTGTGATCTGACACATTTGCTACGAAAGTTGAGACGAGTGGCAAGTTACGCACTTACATTCTTGGTCAGATCACACGCTACGTCACCGGTGGGCAGAACACCTGACTATAGTCGCATATGATGTGTAACATCTGACATCTCACCTCGGTAATAAGCAACATTAACATACTCTACCACTGCGCGCGCTCATTGGTCAACTGTGAATTAGCAACTACTTCATCCGATCTATGAATCTTACTTTTCGTCAGAAAACTGTATGTCTGGATAGCTCAGCTTGCAAACGCTCGGCTACTAATCTGAAGTACCGGAGTTCTATTCCCGTCTGAAGTGTTTACATTTTGTACTTTAAACATATGTGATGCGTGCACCCACAAGTGGGTGAAGCATGTGGGTGCATGGGTAGTGACCCGTGCGAGTTAAGGAAGGGTAGAACGAGAAAATAATAAATACTTTTTATAACTTTATTTATAGAAACAGTTTACAAATGAGTTATCACAGGCTAGCGTGTGAACTACAAACTTCATTTCAAATAAACGATAGCTTTAGCAATATGTAATGTGGTTATTTAAATACAAAAATGGATTAAATGTATATTATGATCATGAGACTCTGTTAACAAATCCTTAAACTAAATCCTTTCCTTAGGTCAAATGAATACAGATACACTGGAATTACCACCAAAATTAAACAATGATAAAAAGTTAATCTGAAAAACCGTATTGTGACAATGACTATAGGTACAGTCTAAGTACAACACTTTCATAAAAAAATATTTTTGACAGCATCTTACAAAAAGCTCATTTCTAATTCCAATAATATCATTTCTATAATGCAAGTCACAATATTGTTTTCGTATATCAAACTTACACCTACACGATTTGGTAAAAAAAAATAATGCCTTAATAAAATATCGGGGAGAGAGATTACAAACATCAAGGGGTTATCCCGGATGACGTATCTGTAACAATATAAACACACACTGTATTAATTTTAAATTGTCAATGCTTGCATAAAACTGTTTTAGTGTAGGATTGTGATGGTTTATATGTGTTGTTTGTGTTTTGAGGGTGTGTACATGTGTGTGTGTCGATAAATTGTACACAAAATGTATTAGAATGTAGTACACAGACTTTGTCAGAATTTGCTACGTAGAGCGTGTCTGAACGGTACACAGATTATGTGAGGGTTTTGGGATTGTGACGGTGTGTGCGAGTGTGTGTGTGTGAGAGTATGTGTGTGTGTGTGTGTGTGTGTGTGTGTGTGCGCGCGCGCGCGCGCGCGCGCGTGTGTGTGTCAGTAAGTTGTACGCAAAATGTATTAGGATGTAATGTAGTACACTGACTATGTCAGCACGCAGCGCGTGTCTGAATGTTATACAGATTGTGTGAAAACGTGGTCCATAATGTGTTAATCTGATACATAGTGTCAGAATGGTCTACAGAGTGAGTCAGAAAGTGGTATATAGTTTCTCAGAATGGTCTAAGAAGTGTATCGGAAAGGTTTGTGGAACATAAACTAGTGTGTCAATCAGAGTGGTCTACAAAATGTATCAAAATTTGGTACGTAGGTGTACATAATGTGTCAGTGTATATACTTACGTAATTAGTTCCGCTTCTCTCTGTACATGCGCACGTACGCTGTGTCGCTGTCGGAACAGAGGCCTATCTTCTGGCAGACGCCCTTCACGCCGTAGTTTTCAATCAGTTGGATCACGCTGACGCCGTAAATCTCCATCATTGTGTGACACTGGAAAATAGAAAATTGTTAAAGAATCGACAGGCAATTTTGACAGTTCTCATACTAAAGATCCATTCACATCAACCAGCCCGACGTCGCAGACAGCACACGGCACAGACGCAGTATCAAAACTACCGACAACAACAGCAAAAAAAGCGTGAAGCGTGTCTTTGCGAACACGCTCCGTTTGGTTTGAATGTATGTAATATTTTTACGTCTGTGCTGTTACGTGTCTGCCATGTTACGGTGTCTGTCTGCAAATATGAATCGACCATAAAGAGCAGTTACTTTCCACCCTAGCAGAATCTGAATGTGTTTAGTGCGGGCATTGGTCGTGGTCCACCTGCTCAGTTCACCTGGGTGGACCACGGGCACTTTTTCTTGCCCGTGGTCCACCTCAATCCTGGGTGGACCAGCTGTCAAACTTAAAAGGGCTATAACTCTGAAACTAACGATCCTAGACTGGTAGTTTATTAACCTACGTGATAGACCTCAACGATATCTTCATTTTGAATGACAGCTGTCAAACTTAAAATGGCTCTAACTCTGAAACTAATGATCCTAGATTGGTACTTTCTTTACACCCAGGTGAACTGAGCAGGTGGACCACGACCAATGCCCGGTTTAGTGTACAGACTTGCGACAAACATAGCAAACTTCGTTTTTCCTGATAGCATAGTATAACTATGTACAGTAGTCGCAGCGGAAGCATATGTCTCGCAAGTTGTCTGCAAGTCGCTGCGCAAACTGCAGTTTTTCAGGCGCAATCCCAATGTTGGAGGTGAAGACAGCATTGTATAACTCCCTCGCTCACTCGCTTGCGTTTTTCGCATATTCTATCTCCCTCTTACTTTGTGCTGTTTTATCCCCACAGCAGTACCTGCGCAATCGTTCACAGAGCCTAACTTCACAAACATAGATTGGTTGCGACTACTGTATACTCCTAGTGATATTCAAAAAAAATGTTATAAGAGGCCTACGGAGGATGAAACTGTGTATCCGAATAATACGAGTATTATAATACTGTGTAAATATACATCAGTTACAAATGATTTTGGAAGAACGTTTGTATGGACATTTCATCTTTAGCCGGCCACGTACTGTAACACATCGAACTGTTGTCAAAGTGGGTTTCATTTTTAAATTATTCACTAGTTGAAAAAAAAAAGAAGGTTTTCTAATGTTTTACTCACTTTCGCACTATACCGGTATCCGGTAGGATTGTCAGCAACAAATAGCAAAAGCGATGTGAAGAAAAAAACACTTCTAGCACTTTTAAGTGGTAAATAAGAAAATTTCTCAAAAAAATTCAAGCGATCGACTTGCGTTATCGCTGTTCAATAGCTTACAGAATCGGGGCCCTGATGGATCACTCCGGCTGGTCCCTGTTGATCCTCTTTCAATAGAGTTGAAATCAAGAAATCAATTGAATCAATTGTTGAATCAATCAATTGATAGTTTGTTTAAGTTTCAACAACAGTTGAACAGAGTTTTTATTAAGTCGACGCGGAGACTTTTCATTTAAACCTAAAGTTTACCGTTTATCTGAGCATTTAAAAATAAGCCCTTAAAGAAATAACCTATATTAAGTTCTTAAATATAGTTTTATTTATGAGTCACACTAAAATAACCTAAAATAAACAAAATTCCCAAAATTCTGGCTGCATTGCCACGTTGTATGGCAATGCTTAATCTTTGGCCAAAATACAAGTCACGTGTTGCTTCGGCCAGACGCGCAGATAAATCTATTAAAATTGTATGCTCTCCCGGCGGCCTCCACGTTCCCAGCGTTTCGACCCCAAATATATAACCACTGTCAAGGGATTTTTTGAGGCTCTCTGCTGATTCACCAGGCTTATGTTGAGTTCCTGGAAGATGAGACGGTGCAAGGGTGTCTACGCTAGTAGCGTCCCACACCAAATGCCCCATCTTCCATGGAATAAGAGTAATTTCGTCAGGTCTTTTACCATCGTCACGCATGAGACCACTTGGTTCCAAAGTGGCCGTACGTAGAAAACCCCGACGGAATATCACTAGGGTTAGAAATTTAAAGAGTTACAAGATAATAGTATCTCACCCTGCCGGAGTACTTGGCCGGCAGCATGCCGCACGACTTCTCTATGATGTGCACGATGTCGCGGTCCACCTTGTCGTTGGACAGCACCTTCTTCACGGCCATCATCACTGTCTCACACACCGCGCAGTCCAGGATGTCCTCTGGTGAAAACCACGAAACAGTTCTCAATACAAACAATAATGTTATTATACTAGTATTATAAAGTGTCGCGTTTCTGTGATATTGGAGCTCTATGATCAGATTGATGCACGTGATATGAAATAAAATAAAATTTATTTGCTAATAAGTGCTACAAAAATCTACTAACACATTTTATATGGGACCATTCTATCTAAATAATATCTACATAATAACACCCCGCCTCTACACTACTCGCGAAGTTGACCAAGGTTAGCCATATGAAGGAGTGGAGGGGTCGCTCGTGCAATATATTTGTTCTCATAATATAACATTCGCAAAATATTATATTCTTAAAATATTAGAAGACGTATATTCGAACACTATCAGCTATACTTATAATAAAACAGTTAGTAACAAAAAGTCTGTACAAACAAGATAATTTAAAACAAACAAATATTTTTTTCTTGAGTAGAACATGAGATACTCAACAAGTTAAAATCTTATGAATTTAGAATCTCGATGCGATGACTAGAAGCCGACCAATCAATATAAACTATTTGACAGCTGAAAGAATTTTGATTTAGATAGATAAATAATAATCAAGTGTTAACTTAGAACAATCGACGGCCTTATCACTAAGCAGCGATCTCTTCCAGGCAACCGTAGGCTGAATAGAGACACATAGGCTGTTACAAAGGATGGTAGTGTGCAGAATTATAAAAATATACCTACTTATACAATGATACAAATATTTATTACCATATATAATAATACATACAAAATAATAATAATAATACACTAACATAAATACACTGATTGTTAACGTAAAATAATTATAAATATTATATTACATTCAACAGATTAACAACTTGACAAGTACAGATTCTTGACACGGTCTTTAAAAATGTGCAGTGATGTAGCTTAGTATTATTGTACTGTACAGGTCCTAGAATAACATCAGAGCAAATCCGCGGAGCGCAGATAGTGAAAAATAAGGGCATAGGCCCCATCCGTTATTTTATATCGGTCGCAGGTTATAAACAGCTAACCTTTGACAGCAGAGAGTCCCGTCGTCGGGCACAGCTTCAGTTCCTCGCAGACCTTGGACGGCTCCAGTTCCTGCGCCAGCAGGCTGATGACGAGCTCGCCGTACTTCTCCACGAACTGGTCGCATTCGCTCCGCACTGACTTCGGCATGCGCTTGCACACGCCGTGTACGGCCGCCATTATTTCGTCCTGGAATAAAAGGCCAGTCAGTGGGGCAAAAAATAGGTTATGGGAAAAAAGAAGGCTTTGTGGCAAAAAAAGAGGCTTTGAGGCTAAAACTGAGGCTTTGGGGCAAAAACTGAGGCTTTGGGGTAAAAAAGGGGAGAGAAAATAAAATAAAATAATAATCATATTGCCAATAAAATTAGATAAGCTTAGATTTGATAAATATGCTTCTTAGTTTGAAAAATAAATATCCCTTTCAGGTGCCGAATCAAAGTTGAATCTCGCTCAGGACACTGCTCACTCTACCGGTGCTTCAGAAATACGCCTGTTAGAGAAGAGAGCGCCAAGAAACTCAACGGGGATGTAATTTTTATCATTCATATGATAAATTTAAAAAAAAAATAGAAATTATTATAATACGCATGTAAATGACGAGTACAATGATTAAAATGGCCGATGAGATTCCCACAATCAAACAAACTAGGAAATATAAAAACCAAATGACAAATAAGAAACGAGGCTGGACCCCACAAGCAGCATCCGTTCTCGTATGAGTATGACTTGTGCACCAGACATCATCCCCTCAACAATTTTAGAGGGAAGGGAGTGACCAGTACACAGAACCGCCGCAAGTCAATACATTTTAGTGAGCATTACCATAATAACCCCGTCACCAACGGCGGCGCACGAATGTATAAAGAAATTAAAGTCATTAAACATGTATGCTCACCCGGTTATGCTTGTCCTTGATCTGATCGTCGACCTCCTTGAGCACAAACTCGCAGATGACGCACACAGTCTTGGGCGCCTTCACGGGGCTCACGGGCCGCCCGTTCACAGTGTGGTCGGGGATCTCGTTCGTTTCTAGTCAACCAAAGGTACTTTGTTACAATATAATATCTATATTTTTTGATTATCTATAATTATAATAAAGCAGTAAGTAATAAAAAGTCTGTAAATACAAAGAAAATAATTTAATATTATGGTCTAGGGGCTTCAAATAACCTACTGAACAAGAATAACTCCTTTTTTAAATCGTGTCAAGCTGTTCACAGCATCACACAAAAAAGTACTGGACTATTTGCTATGCGGTTCACTGTTGGATAGCTTAAGTCTTAACCTAAAAACTCCGGTACTTGATATCTTGATCCGATGATTAGAAGCCGAGCAATCGATAAAAAACTATCTGACGGCTGAACGAAATTTGGTAGTATTTTTGGTCCAAAAGTAACACGTAGGTTACATATAAACCAGAGAAATTGTCACAGATCACAGATCCATTCAATTCTAAAAATCAAATCTATCCACATTATTTAGTTCAGTTCAGACTAGTCAATTGTGTGAAGTTCGAAACGTGTGCGATAAATGTTGTGATTTTATAAATTTATTAACAAAGCAATCGGACATAATTTCCGCGAATGGAGCAAATCGAGCAGCGTGCCGTCACTAAGTACCTCCATAAGAAGGCAAACAAGGTGATGGCTTCAGTTTTCTGGGACTCGAAAGGTGTGATTATGATTGATTATCTTGAAAGGGTTCAGACTGTAAACTCTTATTACTACTGCACCTTACTACGTCGTTTACTAGAGGCAATAAAATAAAACGTCGAGGAATGCTGCGAAGAAAAGTCCTGTTTCATCTAGATAACGCCTGTGTTCACACGTCTGTGCAGTCAATGGCTGAAATCCACAACTGTGGCTTTGAACTGTTACCGCATCCGCCTTATTCACCTGATCTGGTACCGTCAGACTTCTTTCTGTTCCCTAACCTAAAAAAGCACTTGGGAGGTCAAAGATTTTCGACAAACGACGAGGTCAAAGTAGCAGTAGACGCATATTTTGACTCTAAAGAATAATCATTTTTTTTCAACGTTCTAAATGCTTGGAAGGGGAGGTGGCAAAAGTGCATTGAACTTGATGGTGATTATGTAGAAAAATAAAAATATAACTGATGTGTTTATTTTCTTGGTTAGGCCGACTACTTTTCAATCCACCCTCGTAAGTCTTCGCGTACAGTCGTTGACCGTTTTTTGATCGGCTAGTTGGTTCATTGGCTTAACATTTCTCACCTGGTGAATAATGTCGATGCAGTCGAAACATAGACAACTGCATATTACTCCGTACGGTCGAAAGTGGTTAACATACCTAAGCTTAAAAAAGGACTGACTGTGGAACCCTGGCGGACATTGGAGTGTCCAATCGTCAAGGTCTTTTAAGAATCGATTTTTGAACAAATACATATTACATCACAACCATAGACCACGATAGACGCCACAAGTCAACCTACCTTGCGTGTCCTAGCTGAGACACATTGTCTCACATGAGTCCCGCTAAACGTTATCTGCTCTCGATCGGTGCCGCTTTAGATATATGGTCTGTGATCAAAACCATAAAATGCCAAAACACCAAATTTTGCGTATGTTCTAACCTTAGTGGCATATCTATAAATCCGCTATTTCAAAAGCATTATGACGTGCAACACTGATCTTTGAGCTTCAATCCAATCCGTGCCAGGCTACATAATAAAATGTAAGAAATCCATTAGAGTATATAGAGATATTTACTGAAATCTAAAATAGTAAAATCTTACCAATATCGCCTTGTTTGACCAACATAGTTTCAGGCAGAAGCGACTTTCCTCTGAAGTTGTTCCTGTCGCCTCTCAGTTGCGGTTGTTCATGATATTTATCGACAGGATTCGACGCTTTCGTTATCTAAAAATAATTACTAGTCTGTTATTTTAATATGATTGTACAACATGTGTTACCACTAAACCAGGGTTCTCTATCGATATGTATAAAATATAATGCCATAATTTAGTGTGGCATAATTTTACTATCCTAATAATAATTACGCATAATCGTGTTTACCATATCTAAAGTCAGCATAACTATAAACAAGCATATTATTTAGTAGCACACAAATTTCATTATTCACCGTGAGTGAAATAACTTTAAACTATATTATTTTACGTACCTATCATGTTAAAACAAACATGTTCGTGGCTTACGAACATGTTTGTTTTAACATGGCCGCACCTCAACCTACTGTCACAGTATAGTATCTAGATTATATTTTATGTGACTCCATAGTATAGCCCAAATGATCATTACGCCATCTTAACATTATGTCAAATACTATTTATGTAAAATTTATATTATGTCACTAAAACTTATGCCTAACTCATTATGCCAAAGTAAATTAGTATTTAAAAAGTTATGCGAAACGATATCTTTCGGGCGGCCTGACAAACTCTGACACCAGAGGCCAGCACTAACCTCATACGACAAACAAACAAACCTTTCTCCATCAAAATCCGTCCATTACTTTTTGAGTTTTATTTTCAGTTACATACCTAACAAACAAATATACTAACAAACGGATAGCAACACTACAAATTATATTTTTGGGTTCAGTGACCTAAATAGTCGATCCCACTTAGTTTTTGAAATATCTTCAATATACAGTTTTATTATAAAACTAGCTGCGCCACGCAGCTTCGCCCGCGTGCGAACTTTTTTACTCTCGTTTGCCCATTTACGGATGAAATTTCAAAAATGCATGAATGAGGGATCCTTCGTGCACTGCTACGTAATGGTACTCAAGAAATATTGCGCCCAAATAATAAAGCTTTGTAGTTTATTCTGTGATTAACAAGCGGCAAATCTAGATTAAAAAAACTAAACGAAAATGCAGTTTTTTTAGAATATACTGTCATCGAGTTGTGACTGAGATAGCCGGATAGCTTAATCGGGCAGTACTCAAAATTTGAGTTGCAAGATTCCACCCGGAACGACAAACAAGAAAGTGACTTAACATAAACGTGGTAATAAAAAAAGACAATTATTGGATTTGGTTGTAGAAACGTCTTCTCCCATAACGCAAATTTCATGTAAAATGTAAGGCAAACCCTGTAGAAGCCGCAAAATGCCATACCCTCTTAAGGTTACCTTCAACGGGTCGTGAAGTTCGCTGGTGCACAGTTTCAAGTAGACGCAGATGTCCTGCGGGTCCAGGTCAGCGGCCAGCGCCTCCACCAGCTGTTGCGTGTACGTGTCCACGAAGTCGATGCAGTTGGTGCGCAGCTTCTGCGATAGGTGCGTGCAGAGGTTGTCGAGAGCAGTGCGGATGTTTTTCTGTAGACAAGAGATTATGATGTACAAAAAACACTTTACAGTTTACACACTTACTTACACTAGGTATGTTATGGACACACACATCAACACACCACAAACATCCAAGATCCGAGAACAAAATAAAGGGTGAGTTGGCCCTTTATTTTGTTCTCGCGATATACTACAAAGTATTTTACCTATGAGTTCTTGAAGTCACTGAAAAATATATATAAAAGGTATATTTTACTCTTGAGCCTTTTATCTACTCAGCAACGTTCGTAAACGACGCTCAACGACGCTCGATGACATAATACGAGTACTTCTTGTGTCATCGAGCGCCATCGAGGGACGTTTACGAATGTCATAGGCTCAATACACAATACGAAATACTTCGCTTAATAGAAATATATAACTAAGATACCCCTTTTTCAAATGTTTTTTTTATTACTTAGGCTAGGCTTTAGGCTTACTTAGGCTTTTATTACTTACACGGATACATATATTAGCATATTATTTATTAATCGATCTAATGGATTCATAAAAAAAACTGTACCTAAACGTTATGGAGTTTTAGGATACAGCGCGTGAACTACTTTGTACGATGCTTGATTTTGTTTGTACGTAGAGATCATCTAATCTTAAAATGAACGCCCTTCCACTAAACTTGTTTGTTTCAATGAGTGAGAGGAAATACATATTGCAACACTTTACTTGTGTGCGTGCGGCGATTTAACTATAAACTTGGACTCTTCCGCGTACTTAGAGGTTAACTAATTGTGCGATCAGTCCAGGTACTGGCATTTTATGGCTGGGAGCATGCGCTATGCTTTAAACGACACGTTCGTTGTGTCGTATGTTCGGATCATTTTAAGGCAGGGACCGCGCGCTTTGCTTGGAACGACACGTCCGCTGTCGTGTGTTCGGGTTATTTATGCACTATTTGACCAACAGATCCAGGCGTTCGGGTGCACTAGCATTATTAGTCATTCTGTGACTGAACGACCAATGACGACGACCAACTGGTGTGTATTGCGTCTATACACCTACTTTACATGTTTAGTTTAGTTCAGTTTTAGACTAGACGATCTATAACACAATTAAAACTCAATTTCTAAGCTTTACTTTGTGTAGACTTTTAATAACCACCATCCAAACATGAATTATCACCGTCTATATTATAGACGATAAAAACACTAATAGAGTTTTTTTGAATAAAATGATGTTTATTTTACAAGAAACTTAAACATTATCGTCATAGTGACAACATTTTAAATGTTTTTAGATAGTTTATTGCTAATTAAGCTTTGTTACTATGTTACCTACAATTTTTATTTTTTTTGTCGTCTGTAATACCCAGAACTGGTATTTTCACTCGAAGAAACACAAGTTTGAGATAAAAATTCCATCTCCGCTTGTTTCGAGCTAAAAGTCCCGTCATTATACATGTCTTGTTATACCTCGCTATTGTCGTCCTTCAGCATGGCCTTGAGTTGCTCCACGGCGAACAGACACAGCGGACAACTCGACTTGCCCGCGTTGATGGAGACACGGCGGACTTCCTCCAGCTTGGGGCAGAGGTTGAGGGCTGGACACACCTGTCATGTAAATTATAACTACATCAAAAAGTGCTGTACAATATATAACGGTACAAAAATCGACTTCAAATGGATTAACTAATAACAAAAAAAACACTAATCCAATTTTTATACAATTTATATGGGACCACCACGATAGTATATTATTATACCATTTGAAACAAAAAAATAATTTTCGAAATCAGTTCGCAGTTGACGGAGGAATCGGTGAACAAAGAACAAAAAATCATACATCGAATATAGAACCTCCTCCTTGTTTGAAATCGATTAATATAACGACGCACGTCTACTTCATCATTCGAATAATATTATTAGAAAAAAATATGGAAAATAGTTGTAAGTTCATTGGGAATTATTCATCAATACGTAGCCAGTAAAAAATATTGATGAATAAAGCCCACTAATATTAAGAATGCGCAAGTTTTTGTGTATGTTTTTACGAAATCCGTTTACCTGGAAGTGCTGGAACGGATTTTCATGAAATTTGATACTTCAGGCCCTGGACACATAGGACACCTTTCATCATCACGCGGGCAAAACCGCGGGGCGCAGCTAGTAAGCCATTTAAAGGAAGATAATTAAAAAAAAAAGTTTTGTTAAGTTCAGTTCAGAGCGAAAATCTATTAGGCACCACTCACACTGGCGGGGTCGATCTCTTGCACGAGCAGCGCGACGACTGCGGGCCCGTACTGCTCCACGAACTGGCGACACTCGCTGTTCACGGACTTCGGCAGTTTCTCGCAAGCGCCGTCCACGGCCTCCGTCACTTTATCCTAATTAACGACCAAGTAACTGGTTAAACAACATAGTAATCGAAATGTTTAAACCTTGGTGAATTGAATTCGGTAGTTGACTAACTATAGTAAAATATTCGATGCCAAATATTACTTTATGTGTGAAAAAAACAAACGAAAATCATTATATATATGCACTTTTGGGTGTTGTTAAATTGAATCGCGATAAAGCGACCATTGATGTCTTAGCGACCGTATGGCTACAATAAGTACAAAATCAATACAAAAACGCTGACCACGCAGGAACAAAACAACCGCGTACTGTGCGCAGTATTTTGGTAAATAAATAATAAATTGGTTTAAATTATTAATGAACCAAGTTAAACATATATTTGGAAACCATATGAAATAATCTATTTATTAAATGAATCGGTTTTTTTTTCGTTTACTAAACTACACAAATCATGTTTATAACACAAAAAAGTAACTATTTACGCACATATCAAAATATAATATTGACTTGGATACATTGCGAGAAATAAATTGTTTACTCACAATAGTAGTGGTATCACTCAGTTCCACTTGCAAGCAATGCAAGAAGTACTGACAGAAGAAGCAGACGGCCTTGCCTTGCGACTGCGATACTGATACGAACATTCTCTCTATAGATACAACTCTAGCTATCTCCAAAGTCAATATACTCACAATGGTAGTGGTATCGCTAGTTCCACTTGTAAGCAATCCAAGAAGTACTGACAGAAGAAGCAGACGGCTTTGCCTTGCGGCTGCGGTACTGACACGAACAGTATCTCTATAGATACAACTCTAGCTATTTCCATAGTCAATATACTCACAATGGTAGTGGTATCGCCCAGTTCCACTTGCAAGTAATACAAGAAGTACTGACAGAATGAGCAGACGGCCTTGCCTTGCGGCTGCAGTACTGTCACGAACATAATCTCTAAGAATACAACTCTAGCTATCTCCCATAGTCAATATACTCACAATGGTAGTAGTATCGCTCAGTTACACTTGCAAGCAATGCAAGAAGTATTGACAGAAGAAGCAGACCGCCTTGCCTTGCGGCTGTGGTACTGACACGAACAGTATATCTATAGATACAACTCTAGCTATTTCCATAGTCAATATACTCACAATGGTAGTGGTATCGCCCAGTTCCACTTGCAAGTAATACAAGAAGTACTGACAGAATGAGCAGACGGCCTTGCCTTGCGGCTGCAGTACTGTCACGAACATAATCTCTAAGAATACAACTCTAGCTATCTCCCATAGTCAATATACTCACAATGGTAGTGGTATCGCTCAGTTCCACTTGCAAGTAATGCAAGAAGTACTGGCAGAAGGAGCAGACGGCCTTGCCTTGCGGCTGCGGCACTGACACGAACATCCTCTCGATGGGGAGGACGCCGGCGATGTCGCTGGTGATGATGGGCGCCGGTGACGACTCGGGGGCGATGACGCGGACGTTGGTCTGCTTGTCGAGCGGAACTCGGCCGAACTGAAATAAGGAGAAGATATCATTTTTAAGGTACCGTAACCAAAGAAACTATAGCGTCAACCCAACTATGATGTTAGGTTTCGAGTGTCCAGGGACATTCACCACAACTTTCGTATTGGGCACATTCATTTTAAAGCCTGCCCTTAAAGAAACGTCATATTTGGGTTGCAAACATGTTATTATTACCGCGGAGCTATCTCCTCCAATCAGCTTAGTGTTCAGCTTGGTGGCCTTGACTTCCAGCTCCTTGGGCAGCAGGGGTGCGATGGTTTCGTCGGAGGTCTTCGTAAGGCAGACGCCCATTTCAGCGCAGATCTGCTGGGGCTTCAGCTGTTGGGTCAGGAACTGGTACATCATCGGGTAGTATTCTTCGGCTAAGTGCAGGCACTCGGTCTTAAATTCGCCGGTTTGTTTGCAGAGACCTGGGCGAATGAGATTTTGTTTTATTAGTTTTCATTCATATCTATATCCATATCCATACCATTATAAAAGTGAAACGTTGACTGTTTGTTTGTTTGTTTGGGGAGCTTTCGCACGATAACGGCTGGACGGATTTTGATGATATTTGGAATGGAGATAACAAACACAGGATGCTTTTTATCCCGGAAAATATCGAGATTTTACGGGAAAACTGGAAAATGTTGATTACTCGCTGTAAGGAATGGTTGCCATGGAAACGAAATAACAAGTCTATCAAAAAACTTCAAGAGCATTGGTGCTATACCTACCTACTATTGCACGTTGAGGTATTATTACTACCGTAGATTACTACTAAATAATACCACAATGCTTTTGCATTGGTTTTTAATATCCTAGAAGAACATAGGATGCTTTTTTGCGATAAACAGTAGTCCGCGCGGACGGAGTCGCGGCCGGGAAAGCTAGTTTATAATAAAGCAGGAAGTAACAAAAAGTCTGTACAATCAAGATATTTAAAAAAACTTGGTGTCTAAAATGAGCACAAAAAATATATCTTTTTATAAATCTTGTCTGTCTGTCTGTCTGGATATTTTTTCCTGCATCATATATTATTTTTTACTGTTGGATACAACAGTAAAAACAGCATTTCAATCGGTCCAGTTGTCGGTTATTGTCTTAAGGTTTAATTTACTGTTGGATAGCTTAAGGTTTCATTTAACCTGTGGACGAGTGCGTTTTTGGAGCTTTTGGCCTATTTTTTTTAATAAAGAATGATTAAAAGATTTGCCATACACAAAATCTGTATTTGTGAAAGGTAAATAAACCAAAAAATACACAAAAAATTTTTAAATACTTTTTTTTTTATTTGCAAAATTTGCAAAAATAACCTCAAATATCCCGTACGGGATACAGATAGCCGACAGGTTAAAATCTGGAGTACTTCGTATCTCAATCCGATAAGTAGAAGCCGAGTTATAGTTTATCACATTAAAAAGTATCCTTTGTCCTTCCCTAGAGCTCAAACTGTCTTAGCAGTAACTAACAAAAACATAGGATAGGATTAAGATAATTAAAAAATGGTCTAGGGACTTAAAATAAGCTAATGAACGTATAACATTTAATTGGCGTCTGTCTGTCTTTGTGTTCTCGCATCACTAAGAAACAACTGGACCGACGAAATTAGGTTTTCACGGATCGCAAAGATAACACTTAAAATCTGGCGAGCCTTGCATCTCAATGTGAAGAAGCCGGGCAAACGATAAAAATAATACGACGGCTGAACGAATTTTAATGTTTGGTACTATTGTACTTTATACTTTTGGTACTACTACTTTGTCCGGAATGACACATAATCTCAAACAAATGAGCACACGGGAAAATCTACGGGGCATGTATTAAAATATACTTATTATTTTTGCTCTATTCTGGGATGTTCCAGTAATCTATCATTTGATTTTCCTTTATAATTTTGGTTGGATTTTACGGACATGAAAATTATTGTACAATGTAAGAGCGCACAGGACAGCGGCATATGCTACTGGAGCTCCATCTATGTTTTGATATCACTTTGCAACTGAGATCTTTGTTAAGTCGAATTAGTAGTCGCAGAGGGCCGAACGAAAACTTTGAGGGCTTCACCCGGGCATTCCTTTATTTTTGTACGAAACGGCGGCTTTAACAATACAGTAGAAAGATTATGTGCTGTAGTACTTTGTAATAGGAACGATTGTTGCATACCTTGCAGAACTTTGTAGAACTCCAGTTCCGTGGTGTTGGCGACCATGGTGTCGCGGAGGTGTTGGACAAGCTGCTCGCAGAACTCGCAAGGGACGTTGCTGTCACAACGGATAATAGCACGCTATATATTTATATCACCGATTTATTGTAAGTACGGATAGATTACAGACCGATTTTAAATCGTTTAATGGGCGATCCATGCACGATCGAATATTACCGACCAATCAGTGCACAGAATTAAAAAAAAAAACGATTTCTGCGAATCTATGGCTACCGTCAAATTGTGAACCTGCCCTTGATTGGTCAGACTCGTATTTATAACCATAAGAGTTACAAATTAAACAAACAGTCAATTGCAAATGATTTCGAGATCATTCATACACCGACATGACCTAAAAATAATAATATAATAATTGAAAAATTTGCTAGAACTCTCCCATCGTCGTCCCTTCGCTCCACTCGCACACTCGACCTTCACTCTATCCAATTAGGATCCGATAAATCTATCGGTTTTTACAATCTAACCGAGACATATACACCGCCATATTGCATTATTCTAGATGTCATTCTCCTAGATCAATGAGTCAATCATAAAACAAAAGTGTCCTTTTGGGCTTTTTTTCACTCAGAACATCGGATTGGGGTATGATAAATTGAAATCCCGCCTTCCTCCCTGGCCTCCGCATAACTACACTCAACTTCCCCCCCGCACTCCACTTCCCCCCAACAGCCCACCTTTCCTTTACTTTGTTTCTTTTCTATTTAATGTTCAGTACTTTAAGCCGCACGCCTGGTGATAATGCTGTTTAACATTAAGTTCTTCCTTGTACACTATTTTTGTGCAAAAGAATTAAATAAATATTATAAAGAGGAATGACTTGATTGTTTGTATGTTCTTTTGTTTGTAATGGATAAACTCAATAAATATTGAACCGATTTAAAAAATATTTCACGTATAGAAAGCTACATATAATAGAAAGCTACATTATCAGCGAGTAATAAGAGCAGTTTTTTTTAAATTTATGTATCTCTACGATAATTGAAATAATGTAACCCAAGGTATCAAAAATACGGAACGGATTGACATGCAGCCATGGAAACGAAATAATAAAGACATGTTGCCATGGAAACGAAATAATAATAAGTCTGTCAAGTGCGTCAATAATGATGCAGTTGTCTATGGTCCAAAAAACTACGATCATTGCTGCCAAAGATTTTGAATTACGCTTACTGCCGTATTTTTTTTAGAAGTTACGAAGGGTATAAAAATGCTAAGAGTAAGAAAAATGACGCGGTGTAAGTGCTACCCGTGCGAAGTCAGGGCGAGTCACTAGTTACAGAATTAACTAAAAATAAACCATTGGTACTCACTCTCCAGCCTGCGACTCTACTACAGCGGGGAACACAAACTCGTCGTGCGAGTGGAACTTGTAGGCGCACTGTCCGCTGACGTGGCAGACGCTCTGCGGGGTGAAGTCCTTGCGCACGGCTTCGACGATGTTCTCGTAGTACTTGAACACCAGCATGGAGCACGAGTCCGAGAGGGAGCCCGTCTTGCGGCACACCTGGAACGAAATTACCGCGATGCTTGTACATGGCCTTTCGAGGTATAAAGTCAGGCCTGTCTCTTTCGATGTACTTGCGCGCGCTAGTTTCTGTAACGACGGCGTTACTCTACGACGGCTTGCTGCGAGATAGACTGAGATAGACTTACGCGTATCTCTTTCATGTTAGAAAGAGATACGCACATAAAATGATATGCATCAACATCGTGCGAGCTGAATTGTACTTTATTGACTGGCAGCAAGAGTCGCTTTTTATTCAATTGTCTCAGCGGAGTGAGCCTTCTGTACGTTAGTACTATTACTTTAATTGTGAAAAAGTAGCAATCAAGTAGCACCATCCAAACAGTTTATCTATATGTCGTAGCCATGTCATAGAATTGATAACTTCATGATGTGGTCGATAATTTCATGAAACTGACCATATTGTTGAAACATCAACGTTTAATAATATTTCAATCCATATTTGGCCATATAATTAAATAACAACAGAGGTTCAAACAGAGGTTTTAAAGTCTAAAAAAACACGAAGACGAAGGTGGGAGTTCGCTACCTTTCGCCTTCTAACCTATCACGGCCAAGTCAGGCTGCTGCCTTCGCCTTCTATTTTACGATATGATCACTAATATTTGACCACATCATGAAGTAGCCGTGTGTTTAGCTCTTGTATATAGTCAAACGCTGATTATTCTTTCATCTAGCCAAAACCATTTCATGATGTGACAGATAATTTCATGAAATATAACTTTTTCATGATGTGGCCAACCATTTCATAAAATTAACAATTCTATAATATCGCCACGACATATCTATACTTCTAATAAAGCAGTAAGTACCAAAAAGTCTGTACATTGAAGATAATAAACATAAAATGGTCTAGAGTACTTAAAGTAAGCTACTGAACAAAACTATTAAAAAAAAAGTGTTGTCTCATTGTTTGTCTGTTTGTTCACGCATCACGGAAAAACTACTGGTTCGATTAAGATGCGGTTCACTGTTAGATAGCTTAGGGTTTGACTTAAAAACTGGTGTACTTGATATCTCAATCCGATAAGTAGAAGCCGAGCAGTCGATAAAAACAATTTAACTATTTGGTATGTTGGTACTATTGGTTCTGGAATACCAAGCCACGCGCACAACACCGCGGGCACAGGTAGTTAATAAATAAATAAATATTCAGGACAATTCATATCATCTAGTACTATGGGTACTAGATAACGGATAAACATACTAAATACGAATTTATACATCCATGACTCATCTCAGCTCATCACACAGATATTTGCACCTTGCGGGATTCGAACCAGGGACCCTAGACTTCGTAGTCAGAGTCACAAGCCACTTGGTAAAACGGTCCTCCACTACCTAAGCCCCGCGACTCAAACTTGGAATCGAACATGGAATTTAAAAAAGTTCTTAGTATTCTCCGAGCGAACTCAAGAAATATTTCCTCAAAATTTAAAATCTCTAGTTGCACCGGTTTAGGCTGAGCGTTGTCTGTCAGTCAGTCAGTCACAGTACTGGTTTATATGTAAAAGTAAGAAGATAACCATGTAACGCCTTACTTATAATAAGTTAATAAAACTTTGACCCCCCCCTTTTCAAACAATTTGATATGCGTTTTTTATTAATTCATCTTCTCGTGTACGTTGTTACCTCTTTATAAACACACTCTCCAAACATAAATTCTCTACATTCAGCGGTTAAGAATATACGTTGTTCCGGCATTGTACCATTTTTAGTAGAGATGTTCTTTTCGCATCTTGTAACTTTTTACCTATGAGACTTACAGAACAACAGTGAATGCAAAAAATGTTGCAAATATTGTCTTCTTTATACTTTTCCTAGACACTTTTGCCATAAAGCTAACTGTTAAAGAACTATTTAGAGGAAGTTTTTTTTTGCCCCTTCTATTCAAGATGGCGGATAACTCCCCCAAGGTCGAAAACTTGTATTTTTCATCAGAGTCTAGAACTAAAAAACATATGTGAAAATCATAACTACACCACCTTTTGCAAGGCAAATTTCTTTAGTTACTGGCCTAAGTATAACTCAAAGTGTCTTGAGGTCAAGATCGCCTCGGTTCACGGCATGTTCTCGGTACATTAAGACTCTCATCACTGCCCATAGATAACTGCCCACTCTTTCGACTTGATTACTTGTCGAATGTGGTAGCCCCTGGTTGTCAGAATTTGTCAAGCAGCCCAAGGGGCTTTGATACGGCTTGAATATCTCTATTTCTGGTAAGTTTCTGTTTTTTATTCGAACTCATGTCGAAAATCCACACTATCTAGTCGCAAGTATCCTTAAAATACCAAACCTAAGAAATAAGCTCACGGGCTTTCAATTGAACACTCAAAAATAGAATTATAGATTGATGATTCAAACTCACAGTGGAGTTTCAATGTACCTGTAGTAATCCGACGAGGAAGTCATCGTAAGAGGTCGTGTCAAATTTCTTTCTCAATCCGCCGACTGCCCGCGCGCAGTTGTTGCAACCGGCTCTCAGCTCCAAGCGCGCGTTCTAGAAAAGAAAAGTAAATATGTGAAACGAAAAATAAAACAAAATTGCATTCAATCTTGTAATTTTTCTAAACAAAAAGTTTGAATTACGGACGGTACTTGAACTCGCACCGTGCGTTCCTTTACGCGGCACATGCAGGTTACCAACTAAGCCACCGCGGCACTGAATTAATCAACCGACAAGGCTAATATTGCAATAAATTATTAATGCACCCTTTTCTACTGCACAGCTGCGCTCTTTCTACTTTGCTTAGTCGTGACTCATGTGTTTTAAGCAAAGGTTGCTCTAAAATGATTGAGGGTGATGGCTGATACACAAGTCATACTCGTGAACGGGATCTGCTTGGGACTGGCCCAGCCTGGTTTCTTATTAGACATTTTTATTTGTATAAGTTGATGATTGTGGGATAACTCATTGGGGCTTTTATCTTTTGTATTTGTACATGTGTTTTATTAAATTTTCTGTAATTTATAAAATATATAAAAAATTTACTAAAATGGAGAAAATTATATCTCAGTAAAGTTTATTGGTGCTCTCTTCTCTAGCGGACGTAATTCCAAAGCATCGGTAGAGTGAGAAGGGTATCTCTTTTTCCTGTGTAAGATTCAACTCTGAGTCAGCACATGAAATGGAAATTTCCTTTTCAAACTCAAAGAATACTTTGTTCATGACATGACAAGTTTTGACTCGTCATAGTGCAAATATTTTGACTATTTACAATAAATACTTTGACTTTTATTCACTTAGAATAATTAGTTACGGTCGCTCGCCCGTTCAGCGCTTATGATTTTATGTTCTTAAAAATTAAGGTGCGCAGCGGAGCGGCTCAGCAACCGGAAAATTCTCTCAACTATTGTATTATTCTACTAATTAAGGCTACATTTTAATGAAGTATCTCCTATCAGTGCAATGTAAATTGGATTTGCACGAGCGTTTAGTAAATAAATATACATATTGTAAACATACATGGCGTGATGTCATTGGCGAAACGCAGATAACCCATATTAACATCTAATCGCGGATTCAGCTACAAACATTTAAGGCCTCTCTAATGGCAACACTACAGTACATGTCTTGGTGTCACGTATTCGCATGTTTGGCATTTAGAAAAGGACGCAGCTTGCAAACTGATAATTTCATCTCTTTTCCACTACACAAATATTGGGCAAATAACGCCATGTGAAGTTCTAGCATAATCTTTAGATAAACGTCAAACATGTTTGCTTTATGATTTTAAAAACATTAACCGTTTATTGCAATCGTTAATAGATAACGTAGCATCCTTGCCGTATCGCTCGTTATTTGTTATTTCCTGTTGATCATCGAAATGTTGCATCATTAAATTTATCA
Organism: Alsophila aescularia; assembly: GCA_946251855.1. Taxonomy (NCBI): domain Eukaryota; kingdom Metazoa; phylum Arthropoda; class Insecta; order Lepidoptera; family Geometridae; genus Alsophila; species Alsophila aescularia. Next base: position 43,511,702 of record OX276383.1, on the reverse strand, counting down.
GACCTTATGGTAACATAGCATTGAAATTAAGTTATCGATTATTCAATCAAGCTATTATACCTGGCAACACACGATCAATTGTTGTTTAATTCAGGTGGTCAGTTGAACGTCAAAATGAAAAGGGTAAAAATGTGTACGTCTTATTATCTTGTATCAGATAAAATATTATGTTTTCAAGTGTAAGATAACATGGTCCTTTCCTAAGCCTTCGGTGTTATTTCTTCATTCGGTGTTATTATGTGCGTGCAACAATAGGCTGAGCGATCAGCGTCTTTCTCGCTGGTGAACCGTCTCCACTCAACCGGGTCTTTCCACGAGAAGAGGCGAGAGGAGTGCGAGACGAGGCCTTGCAACCTGAACCCGCACACGGAGCAGTATGTACATACCTTCTTTTTGGTGCGACGTGATAGGAAAGTAAACAAACCTTTAGGGTTCACCAAAGTGTCACGTCGCCTCTATTGGTTCGATTTTGAAAAGCGAGGCGTCAATCGATTCGTCTTGAGTTAAAGAGTGTAATAGGCATTTTTTTTACCCGACCGTAAAACCGATTTCTTGTTGGTAGTCGTGTAATAAAACCAAACTCACGTATTCCACAAGCATCTTGTCGATCTTGGCATTGTTGCAGAGTCCAGCGACGGAGCAGACCGTCTGGGGGTTCATCTCGGAAGACAGGGTCTCCACCAGCTCGGGAACGAAGTCGTCGGCGAGCTTCATGCACTCCTTGGCTACGATCTTGATCGGGATCAGCTTGCAGGAGCCTTCGAACACCTGTTTCAGTTCCTCCTGGAAGAGAAGTCAGATTAGACATTAATTTTCATCTCCCTCTTGTTGATATTTCAAGCATTGTGCCATAAGATTCAGTTGAAACGTGGTGTCAGACACCTAGGTTGTTACGTGATGCGCGACCAGACATCCAGACAGACAAACAGACGCCATTTTAAAGAATGTTATATTCGTTCGTTCGTTATTTTAAGTCGCCTAGTTTTTTTTTATTATTGTCTTATTTGTACAGACTTTTGGTTACAGTAAGTAACCAAAAGTCAGACTTTTGGTTACAGTAAGTAACCAAAAGTCTGTACAAATAAGCTTTATTACAAGTATGGATTCCGCGGGATAAAAGTAGGAAACTTTTTGTTTTAGTGAAAGTCACAGAAATAAACAAACGACGATACTTTTTTTTAGTTATTTACTAGTTTTGCCCGCGTGGTCATTACACTGAGTTAAAAGTAACCTAAATGTTATTCCAGGACCAAAAGTACCGAAAAATAATAATATACAATATGTACGGTTACGAGTGTCGGAGCCTTTAGTGGTATGATAATTATATAAGGTAAATTTTAACAACAAATAGCGAAGGCGGGAGCTCGCAACGCTTCGCTTTCGCCTTCGCCTACTAACCTATCACGGCAAAGTCGGGCTTCCGCCTAGCGCCTCTACGGTGGATACTGTAACTGTTTTACGATATGATCACAAATGTTTGACCATATCATGAAGTAGCCGTGCATTTAGTTGTTTATATCGTCAAACGCTAATATTCATTCAACTGACCAAACTATTTTATGATGTCATCGATAATTTCATGAAATATAATTTTTCCATGATGTGGCCAACCATTTCATGAAATGAATAATTTTCCGATATCGCTACGATTTATACTTTTCCTCAAAATTTGTTCAGCCATCAAATAGTTTTTTGTCGATTGTTCGGGGTTCTACTCATCAGGTTGAGATGCTGAGTGCATCAGATTTTAAGTCAGAACATCATCAGTGAAAACCACATTTCAGTCGGTCCAGTAGTTTTAAGGTGATGCACGAACAGACGTGCGAGACAGAACAGACGCCATTTAAAACAAATGGGTGTGGCTGGACGTGGATGGCTAAATCAGAAACTATGAGGAATAGCGAAAAGTACTCAAAAAATCCTAGCTGAGTTCGATGTATTGAAAACAACGGTCATCATTTTGAACAAATAATCAGTTATGGTTTAACTATTTTCGTTAAAATGAGCTCTTTCCTTAAGTTTGCCGTATGTCATTTCTTCCCAGAATTCAATCCTTATTAGCGACACTATCGAATGGTGTAATAATACAGTATGTGTTTTTTTTTCAAAATCAACGTGTTCGATTCCTGCCTAGGAATATTGTTATTTTTTTCAAAAATCCAAAGATACAGTTTTAGTTTTCATCAAATTCGGGCCCGAGACTCCTTTGAGTACTTTTCGCTAAACCTCATAGTTTCTGATTTAGCTAACCACGCCCATTTGAAAAATTCAGCCTGTATATATACATATATATATATATTTTTTTTTTATTTTGTTTTAAAGTAAAGATTGCTCGGGATAAAAGCCATCAACATTTCTTGGCCTCTCCTAATGCAAGCCACTGAGCTCGGTCTTCAGCTCTCTTCATCCACTTTCTTCCAGCCGCTTTTCACAGGTCGTCACTCCACCTGGCCACAAGGCGTCCTACATTGCGTTTGCGTAAACGTGGTCTCCAATCGAGAACTTGTCTACCCCAACGGTTTTCGTTTCTTCAGGAAATAGGACCAGCCCACTGTCACTTTAGCTTGCTTATCATTTGAGCTACATCGGTTACCTTGGTTCTCCGTCGGATAACTTCATTACGAATCTTGTCCTTCAGAGAAACTCCAAGCATAGCTCTCTCCATAGCTCGCTGACCGAACTTAAATTTGTGGACTAGTTTGACCGTGAGTGTCCACGTTTCAGCTCCGTAGGTCATGACTGGCTTAGAGATGACGGTTGTGCCATTATTGATTTAGAGCTTCGTCAGATGGGATCTACTCAATTGCTGGGTAAGACTTTTGACCACCGATTTTGCTCAATTGCCTTTTCAATTCGGCGTGTATTTGAGCATCGGCGGTCACTTCGCACCAGCTTACAGATCTTTTGATTGAGCTCCCTTTTTTCTGACGGTGTGAATTGCTGTTGCTTCCGTCGCTCGTCCATAACCTTATCCGGGATTATACACTTCGTGCCCATACGCTGCAGCTGATAAAATCTAGTGCCTTCCTCCCTAAAGATTCCCACAACTTTTTGGAGTTCCTCATCCACGTCATTTGTGGTTTCCAAAGCAGCAAATCGATTTTACAACTTGAGTTGAAACTGTCTGATCCAACAGCCGCCTGGAGCAGGTTGGGTCGGAGCGTAGACTTCACCAGACGGCGTCTTTCAACCTTGTGGTCGATATGCAAGGAGCATCGGACAAGTCGTGATCACTACCGGTATTAAACCTGCTGATCACTGAGACATCCCTGAATTTGTGCGTATTGTCCGTCATGATGAAGTCAATCTCATTTTAGTCACAGTGTCGGGGCTTTGCCAAGTTCTCTTCCTCTGGGGTTGCTATCTGAAGAAAGAATTCATCAAAACGAACCCCTCTTTTTCCAAAAAGTTAACTAGCACTTGCCCCCTGTGATTCCTGTCTCCATAGCCGTGTGGACCTATTTTCGATTCACTGCAAGTCTGTACTCCCACTTAGGTGTTAAAGTATCCCATGATAACATTATAGTGGGCCCTTGTAGTGTTATTAGGGCCGAAGATATGTCATCAAACATATCTTTTACCTCATCATCCGAGTGTGCCGTGGTCGGTACATAAACCCGTACGACCTTAAGGCTTTACCTTTCAGTCAGCTTAAGAACCAGGAACGCTACACTGTTCGACACACTTGATACTTCTAGAACATTATCAATGAGAACTTTATTGACGATGAACCCCACGCCAGCCTGAGACTGCTGATTGCCCTCTCAGAAATAGAATAGGTGGCCCGATTCCAGGGTTACTGTGTCCTCCCCCTCTCTTCGGACTTCACTTAACCCTAGAATGTGCCACCTGATCTTAGTAAGTTCCGTCTCAAGTTGCGATCAAGTTGGGATAACCTTTTTATTTAAAAGTCACAACGACATTTCACTTTTAAATATGAATAGGAGGGGATTGAAGCAGTGGGTAATTAACTAATTAAGTTTGTTATCGACAGTGACTAATTATTAGCTACTAATTAGCTATTATTATTAGTACTATAAATGTTCTTTCCTATGATAAACATTCGAGTAAAGTATAACTTTAGCCAGAGAGAGAACTCTGTACAGTGTTATTTATTCTGTACTGGCAATACTAGCATCAAGACAAATCATCCAAAATACTTTTTTTAGAACCTACTTATTTTTATGTTTATTATTTATTATAATAACATATTATAAAACGGGAGCGGTCGCTATCGGGCGTTGACTCGCTCCCTGACAACAACGCGGGAGTTGAACTTGTTTGTTCTGCTGATAACATTGTGGGACGCACGAGACTAGATAAAGGTCATAAACTAAACGGATTTTTATAAATAAATTCTACTACTTTTCTCTTGGAACACAATGTAATTAAATCCCACAATATCTATATATACTTATAATATAGCAGTAAGAACCAAAAAATCTGTACAAAGAAGACATTTAAAAATAAACTAAGGTACTTCAAGTAAGCTACTGAATATAACATTTTTTTAAATCGTGTCTCTCTGTTTGTTCGCGCATCACGTAAAAACTGCTGGACCGATTGGACCCGGTTTTCACTGATGGATAGCTTAGGGTTTGACTTAAAAACTGGAGTACTTGGTATCTCAATCCGATGATTAGATGCCGAGCAATCGATAAAATACTATTTGACGGTTGAACGAATTTTGCAGAAATGTAGTATATATACTTTATAGATATAACACGTATACTACTTACTTTTGACTTTATAATCCTTTTCATAAATAAATATTGAATAGAATGATATAATATTTTTACTAAATGAAGAATTTGAATCATGGACGGGACTCAACTCTCAATATCCGTGCCTCTGCGCGGCACATGTTTTTGTCAAATCAACCACCAGGCCAACTACAACTCTCCAAATTTTTCCGTCAGCTTTGATTATCCGTATGACGCGGGTTCGAGCCCCGTCCGTATTCAAATTATTCCTTTAATGCTATAGTCATAAAACAATGTATGATATATCGAGAAGCTTGAATCGATGCGATGTTTCAATAGGATGTAAGAGCGATGGCAGCTTAGCGGTTTACTAGTGCGACTTGAATCCAACGCTACCGGTTTCGGTCCTAGGCTCAATTACTTTTCTAAGTTATGTGCGGGTTTCGAGCGCTCCAAGCTTCGGAGGGCACGTTAAGCTGTCGGTCCCATGATTTATTAATCAGGCCAGCACTACCTCATACGAAAAGCAACCAATAAAATATTTATCAATTTTCTTTTAACCTTACCGCAACGGTTATCGTTTCTTCGGAAAGTTACCACCCCACTTCAGCTGTACAAACAATCTATAAAGATTCCTAGTCTAGAATTCAACATCCATTCTAAATATCATACAAGTGGTAGTAACTTTCTCTCTGTTACATTTCCCGACTAAACGGCTGAATCGATTTCGATGAAAGGTAGGGAAAGTTATGTATGGAGATAGTTGTAACTCTGGGAAAGGACATAGGATACTTTATATCGCGTTAAACTGTAGTCCGCGCGGACGAAGACAGTAGCAAAGCTAGTAGGATATGATTCATAGATCGCGCGTCCCATCAACGATAAGGAGCACGCACAAACTAAAGATGTATATAACCTCGACCCCCCCCCATTATATATATATATATATATATATATATATGCCCGATCACATCAGCTTACAAACTGAAAAAAAACGCATCAAAATCTGTCCATTCGTTTGGGAGATACAGACAGACCACCCTAAACTTATAACACCTTCTCTTTCGTAGGGAGTTAACAAAGTTACCTGTGTTTCATTGCTCTGCAGCTGGTCGCGCGCCTGCGTCACCATGTCTGTGCAGATCTTGCAGACGCTGTCGGTGTCCTCGGGGAACGTCTCCTTGGACCACACCTTGGACACGCAGTGGCGCACCGCCTTGCACTCGTGGCTTGTGCTGCGGGGAATTTAACATTTAATGGGATGGAAGATAGTAGCGATGGAAGAAGAACGCTTATTTGTGTGATGTGCATATTTTGCACAGGTACAGTCAACGATGAAAGTCCGAGCTTTCATTTTACTTAAACTTTGGATAATTATTGATTATTATGTGCTTAACTCGTCCTATGGGCCAAATGCGCACTTATTTGAAAATTTTGCAACAAGATATTTAAATAATTCCTCAAATACAGATTTTGTGTAGGTATAGCAAACCTTTTAATCTTTCTATATTTAAAAAATAGTTTTAGTACTCCAAAAATGCATTCGTCCACATGCAAAATATGACTGAAACTTTGCGTGTAAGTAAAACTAATTTTAGACACGTTCAGAGAGTTTTGCCGCTGACTGTACTGCATCTATGTGTGTCAAAATTTTCAACTCCATTATAACTGCTGTAGATCTATTTACAAAGTCAGTTACGCATGACTCTAATAAAAATTATATATTGACTAGATTTTCACGCTACATTTACTCTGTAATTCGCCTATGTAAGGCGCATTCTTTGTGAAATTGCTTAATTTACAGTATTTTTTTATAAAATACAAAGGTTTGTTTCCTGGACATGGCGTGCGTATAAAAATAGTTGTTTACAGATATTGTTCACATCACTGTTAATTTGCTATGAAAAATTGATCCGTTATCGAATTTGATACTGTTAGTAATTAAAGCTTTTGCAATTAACTAGTCATACCTAAACTACAACCACTTCCAGGGAGGGGGGAAAACGGGCCATGTTTAGGCAAACTTAGTGTGGACGCCCACCGGCATGTGGAGAGACACATACATACATGTATACATTTTACAAGTTAACTGCAGTTTAACAATAATACCGTTAAGCATTTCTTCTATAACAAATCCTATTAAGGTGCAATATAGGTAGTAGACCGGTTATACCACAATCCATTGTGTAAGAGTTTCGCAAGAAAGTCGATTGATTGAAACCCAAAGACAATTGTGGTGGAAATTCACTTAGACATGCTGTATTACATTACGACTGACCTAGATTAAGGTCGCTGAGGCGTGTAGTTTTGGAGACTGAAAATAATGGTGATTTATGGAAGTTGTGTAATCAAAAAAAATGTATCACAATAAAGGAACACACACTGATATTAAAACACTTCTGTACTAATTAAATTTGTACGGGAAAAAATCATCCACATTATTAAAAAATAAAAAGTAATTAAAACAAATATTTGTGACGGAAAGGGGGACGCTTTCAAGATAAACATAATAAAAGAAAGCCGCGGTAGGTAAATAAAAATAAATATTTGTGGCGGAAAGGGGGACGCTTTCAAGATAAACATAATAAAAGAAAGCCGCGGTAGGTAAATATAAATAAATATTTGTGACGGAAAGGGGGACGCTTTCAAGATAAACATAATAAAAGAAAGCCGCGGTAGGTAAATAAAAATAAATATTTGTGACGGAAAGGGGGACGCTTTCAAGATAAACATAATAAAAGAAAGCCGCGGTAGGTAAATAAAAATAAATATTTGTGACGGAAAGGGGGACGCTTTCAAGATAAACATAATAAAAGAAAGCGGCGGTAGGTAAATAAACAAAACGCGATTATCTCCCGTTTGAATAATTTACTACAAATATAAGAAAAAAACAACATCCGGGCCGGCAGAACCACAGATAGTCTAGTCGGTAGAGCTATCGAGCGATTATCCGCAGGTTCGAATCCCGGTTCGTAAGTATTGTTTTTTTTAAATCACCTGATGTTGCTGCACCAATAAGCCGGTCCCCAGGTGCATTGTGCGCTTCCGAGCAAATGACCTGTGAACAAAAATATCCGGTTTAAAGATCCGAAAAAAAATGGGTTAGTTAGGTTATTGTTATAGTAGTTAGCGAATTACTTCTGATCTGATGCAACTTTTAGACATTCTGGGGAGAAAAAAACGTGGTAAATTATTAAAATCTAATTGATCCGCAGGTTTTAGGCCTGACTTCTGCTATAGCATGGGCGTTTTGGATAATTCTGCATGTTCGTGTTACTGAAGAAAATATATGGTGATTCCACGTTAAGAGGAACTAACTATCAACGGCCATAATATGAAACCATACTTTTTTCGAAAATTTGTGATAAATAACGATGATAAGTCATAACGTCTACTTTATTGGCAATGAATCTGATTATTTAAATCAGCTTAGTTTAGTCAAAATCGTTACTTAACTTTGAAATTCGTATCTACCCTGGCCTGTCCCTGTACTGCGTATGATATGGTTCGTTAGATTGGTGATACTAGGTAGGAAATTTTGTGATAGTAATAAAAATACAAATAATCAAATTAATAAAAAAAATACGATACAGCCATAGAAGCTCTGTAAGCTGAAAGGTTTTCGGATACTCGTAAGCATAAATTGTATCTGATTTGAAGATATTCACCACCATTTGCCTGCAATGCGGTTTGCAGATGGCAGAAAGTTCTCCCGACCTGTCGCCTCTGCAAGATCATAGGCATACACAATGATATTTCTTTCATCACATGGGACCAGATTATAGAAGACCTACCAGCTCCAAACTTAAAAATGAAAGGACAGCGGATTTTCTATGCTTTTGATTAAAATATCTATGTGTATGAACAGGGCTGAAAACACCTATTTTTTATATTTTTTTATAATAGTGTTACATATTTGTATTGTTTTTGCATGAGAGTTAAAGTTTTATTTTTATTTTATTAATATAATATTTTACGTGAAAGGCTGTATGAAGACTGATTATTGATAGTATACCTATTTAAAAACAGTTTTAATTAAGTTGATTTTTAATAAAAGATATAAAAATAGAAAAAAAAAATTTAAAATTATATGATTATAAAAATATCAATGTGGAAAATAAGCAAGCGAAATAGAAAGGGCAAAAAAATATATTTTAGTGTTTGATTTTTTATTATTGTTTTCGAGAAGTCTGATTTTTGTTTTTATTCTAGCAGGAGAATAAAGATTTTTTAAATGTTTAGTGAGTTATAAATATAATATTTTATGAAGAAGGCTATATGAAAACTTAAGAATGTTGATTCTTAAATAAACAATGTGTTTTTTATTAAACTAACAGTTATGTCCCTCCCCTGTTTATATTGTATTCTACCCTGGTCTAATTATATTTCCTCTCCCCTGGTCCCTTGCAAAACATAAAAAAAATGATTAAATGACTGGCCCTCTTACATATATGCACAAAATACGTGATTGAATAATATGCTACCTACCGTTAAAAGTTTGAATTTTAAATATTTATGTCATGCCGCCTGTCCTAATAGCGGAGAACCTCTTAACTTAGAATCACCCATATAGTATATTTTTTTTTTATTGTAGTCTTTTTACAAGTCAATTGCATGAAAATTGATTTCAAAATACATTTTGATATTTTGTTACGACAATGTTTAATGCGACATAATATCTATGTCGCGAGTGTTGAGCTACATGTCGGTGCAATTTCGACTGCCGTTTTACAATTTTCAATTTCTTATGAATAACAATCGCGATAGTTTCCAAACAAATTGAGGCTGTTCAAAGTTCAATTAACGTATATTGCAAACGATGTTTTCGTAGAACTCCTTGTAACAATCAGAAGGGTATCGGATGACACAAGTGTTGACTCAGTCTGCAGAAATATTATTAACTTTTCGCACTGTTTAACTGCTATTGTTAAACTACAACTCTGTTTGTGAAGGGTAGAATGTACTCGTATATTAGACTAGCTGCGGCCCGCGGTTTTAACTGCTTGGACATTGATGATGGATGATGATGACGATGAAAAGTATCCTGGGTGTTATTCCAGGACCTAAAGTATATATATACTAAATTTTACCAAAATCCTTTTAGCTGCTTCAACGTGAAGTAACAAACATACATACACACACCCTCACACATACCCCGACACAATCACACCCTCTCACACACTCCCAATTATAACATTAAGTATGATGTTCGTGTAATCTACTTTATTTGATACTTACTCTTTTTCTTAGCGATTTCGGACTTCTTTTTCTGCAACAAATAACGAATAAAAAATAACAAGTGCGACATAAAAATAACAAAATAAAATTATATACATTTCCCTGGACGAACAAAATCGCATTTAAATAAAGGATTTACAAAAAATAATATGTAAAACCAATTTTGAAAGAGGTCCAACCCTTTCCAGTAACACAAGACATACATAAGTTCAAAGAGTAATACCCGACTACGGTGTCGTGTAAAAAATAGCACACTCTTTCGATGAAGATGAATTGATTGATACCTCGCTTGTCAAAATCGGACCAAGTTTTTGGTTTGAACACATAACCCTTCCTTTGCTTCGCCGTAGTCGAGTAAAGAAATATAGCCTGTGACAGTCTATTCTTGAAGACGAATCGATTGTCTCCCTTGTCAAAATCGGGCGACGCGTCACCACTATAGCGTCCGACGCTATGGTGGAACATGCAAATACATTCATACAAGATAAGAAAGAGTTAACTATCTATCTATCTAATGCCCACCTAAAGTTTAGGTGAACACATCAACAAAACAGTTGAATGGAGAACCTCCTCAATTGGACATAAACAGTGTTGAGCTATCTAAGTAGGTATCTCTAGTTAGTTAAGAATGCTCAGACTGTATGAATATTTTGACGGTAGTGACCCTGACTGCGAAACCAACCAACGATCGCGTGTTCGAATCCCGAAAGGTGCAATTATTAGTGTGATGAGCAGAAATGTTTGTTTCCGTGTCATGGATGTAATACTCGTATCTATGTATGTTTATCCGTTATCTAGTACCCATAGTACAGGGTATCCTAGTTTGGGCTAGGTGATTGGTGTTAATTGTCTTTTATCAATTGGCTTTGCCCGCGTGGTCATTTCTCTGGGTTAAAAGTAACCTATATATGTTACTAGCTTACCCGCCCGCGACTTCGTCCGCGCGGACTACAGTTTATCGCGAAAAAAGCATCCTACTTACGTTCTTCTAGGATATTCAAAATCAATGCAAAAGTAGACTTAGACTTCTTGGTTATGGCCTCCGTGGCTTGTTGACTTAATCTGTGGCACCAACGCTCTTGATGATTTTTGACGGACTTGTTATTTCGTTTCCATGACAACCGTTCCTTACAGCGAGTATTCAACATGTTCTAGTTTTCCCGTGGAAACTCCCACGGAATTCGTGGAATTTTCCGGGATAAAAGTATACTATGTTTTATTCTAGGGTATAAGCTCCATCTCCATTCCAAATTTCATCGAAAGTGAAAGCTGCCCAAACAAACAAACAGACAACGTTCACTTTTATATATTGGTATGGATTCCAAAACCAAAGTAGCTATAATGTACAAAATACCAAATTTCGTTAGCTGTCGGATAGTTTAATATCGATTGTTCGGCTTCTAATCATCGGATTAAGATACCAAGTACACCAGCTTTTAAGTCCAACTCTAAGAAATCTAACAACTTAAATAACCGCATCGCAATTGCTCCAGTAGATTTTACGTGATGCGCGAACAGACAAACGGACAGAGACGATTTAAAAAAATGAAATTTTCTATTTCAGTAGCTTATTTTAAGCTCCCCAGACTTTATTTTTATTATCTTCATTATAGAGACTTTTTGGGCGGCTTGAACCCCTTACTTCACTCAGGACTCTACATAATTCTCTCGAGTACCCCTCGCTACGTTCGGGAGGTAACTAGAGTCCCTCGTTACGCTCAGGGTCCAATATGCCGCCTATGCCTTGACGTAATACTTGGTGCATAATCTACTATTATATTTATGTCAAAACATCAGAAACTCGCAAAAAAATAAACTATCCCGTTTATAATGTTGAATTTAGTTTTAAACAAATATATCATCAAGGTAAGAGAAAACTCACGCCAAAACAAAGAACTTTTCTAGAGAAACAAACCAGTGTCATTCGGGATGATGTAAGATTCTAACGATACCCCATACATCCAAACCTGCTCAGGCATTTAAAAGTTATGGTGGAATAAAGAAACTCACATACAAACAAATCAAAAACATAAGGCACACTCCCTTTTTGGACAGTCGTGTAATAAATGGAGCTCTATACCTCTGAGATAAGCTTTAGTTTTAGGTACTCACGTTCTGCGACATGATGTTATCCAGCTTCTGGTTGTTGCACATGCCGACGACGGCGCACATGGTCTCGGGGGACGCCTCCGACTTCAGCACGTGCAGCACGTACTTCTCCAGGCCGGCCGTGTTGTCCTTGCAGATTTTGGCTATGGCAGGGTACGGGACGTCATGGCAGGCGGAGCTGACGCGGGCTGCTAGGTAATCCTGTGTCAAGAACAAAACGATTATCCATACTATCCTACTAATATTATGAATGCGAAAGTCCATTTGTTTGTTACGCTTTCACGCCTTTACTACTGAACCGATCATCATTACATTTTGCATACGTTACAGAAAATGACATAGGGTATATTTTATCAAGAAACAAGACATACTCGAAAGTGCTAAGAAACCCAACTACGAACAAAACTAAATAATGGCAAAAATTGGTGAGAATGGTTGCTAACCAACTTAAAATCGTTATAGATCCTAAATGGTCACTCGAAATGAAAGATTACACATGGCGCCGCTCCGGCGGCGGCGAGTTCCATACAAATCCGTGGATAGTTGCGGTACCGCCGCCGCAGCGGCGCCATGTTTTTTTTTTTTTTTTAGAAAGTATATGTGCTGTTGGTCTATAACTGAGCTCTACAGCGTCACCGGACGGTGGGGCGGGCGCAAAAGCGCTCCGCCGCAATGCGTGACGCAGAAGGCGCACGCCAAAGTTAAGTTTTTGGCCACTTGCTCAAGGCCACCCAGGGGGTACGAACCTCGGCTTGGACAGTTGCCATTGATTACTTGGGGAGTATCGAACTAAACTTGGGGAGTATCGAACTAAACTTGGGGAGTATCGAACTAAGGGCGCCATGTGTAAGGGCCCTAACCTAAGAGAGACCTAAAGATAACCTAAAGTTAACATAGTTCGTCGACTTTTTTTTTTTCTTTTTCACGATATTCCATCAGGGCCTGGATTCTGTATGACCACTCACGCCAATTCCATGCGAATTCCACGCCGATTTCACGCTGCCTGCGTGGAATCACGAACAAATTCCACGCAGGCGGCGTGGAATTGGCGTGGAATCGGCGTCTTAAAATTAGTGAATTAGGGCCCTGGTTGTCGCCATATTGAATTTTGATTACTGCCATGTCTTTAGTAGCATTCTCAAGATTAAGACAAATCGATTAATGTAAGAATCATCAAAATCGGCCCACGCGTTTGGTCTCTACAGCGCCACAAAGGAACATACATACATTATATAGGCTGATAAACACATTACCGTCCTTTGCGTTGCGCAGTCTGGTAAAAAAGTTCTGTTCTCGAGAGATAGAAAAACAAAGTGACAGATGTCACTTGACCCGAAGATTCTCTCCACGGAACGTCACTACCACTCCAGGATTGTACGTGAAGCGCTTGAAATTAAAAAGTATCCCAATTTCAACCGAGATGGTTTCAAGTTGGCTGCGTCCTGGAATCCCGTGATAAGCAAGTGTTCGCGTCGCGGTTTATATCAGAAGAAATCTGCAGATGTCGTTAGTGTCGTGTGTCGTGACAATTCTGAATTTTTACAAAACCAAATGCGGGTAGTTGGAGACAACGCTCGCCCTGACGACTCTGACGCCCGCTACTTCAGTCTTCTCGTGACCACGATCAATGCAACTTGATCGAAACGTCGAGGTAAATAAATATTAAGTTTTCAGCGCGATTAAGTCCAGTTTAAATATATAACTAAATATATAACTATGTGACAGATGTCAACCCTGGGGTTGCAATATGGAGGGCTTTTTGCAATTTCATTCCTAAAGGGGTGACGGGGATAGCAAAGTTTGCACGCGAGCAAAGCTGCGGGGCGCAGCTAGTAATATTATAAAAGCAAAAGCAACTCTGTATGTTTGTTACCTTTCACGACTGATCGGCTGAACCGATCTTAATGAAATTTGGTGTGGAGTTTGTTTTAACTCCGGGGAAGGATATAGGATACTTTTATAGCAATAAACCTATAAGGAGGGACTCTCTCAAAGGATATTAAGTTTAGCTTTGTCCGCAACATCCGCAACAAATACACGTAATGACAGGCCCCGATAATACTCAAAAGCATATTTTTTGGAATAAACCATATACACTACAATTTTAGAGTCCAAATAATTTGCTATTAGTCACGACTAAGTTTGGTCCATCGCTCCGTGCTTCGGAAAGCACGTTAAGCTGTCGGTAGCGGCTGTTATTGATTAATAGAAGTCGTTAAATAATGTCAGAGGCCCTCGGGTGACCTGACAAACTCTGGCACCAGAGGCCAGCACTACCTCATACGGCAAACAAAAAACGATGGAGCCATGACCAACTAGAAACACGCACGGAATTTTGACAAAACGTGGAAGGTCTACTGTATTAACTTACCTCGTTGGCGAGGTCCCTAATATCCTTCAGTTGTCTGAACAACCTGACGAAGTCAGCGGAGACTTCGTTGACCGTTACATCAGTGCTTTTCTTCTCCCATACTGTGGCGGAACAGTGTCCAACTGCGCCGCAGCTGGATGCTATCCTGTTGAAGAGTGGGCAATTATATCAGTACCTATCAGTGACGTGGGAATTAGTATCCTTGTGGAGAGTGGGCATTATATCGAAACATATCATGGTGAAGTGAGAATTAATATTAGCACTTATCCTTGTCGAGAGTGGGCATTATACATAGCCTGGTGGAGAGTGGGCATTATATCAGTACATAGTCTAGTGGAGAGTGGGTATTATATCGGTAGATAGCCTGGTGGAGAGTAGGGATTATATCAGTACATATCATGGTGAAGTGAGAATTAATATTAGCACTTATTATTGGGAAAAGTAGGCATTATATCAGTACATATCATGGTGAAGTGGGAATTAATATTAGCACTTATCCTTGTGGAGAGTGGGCATTAATATAAGTAAATATTGTGGCAAAGAAGGCATTAATATGCATATTCATATGCTGATGAAATGTGGGCATTACACACCCACTCTTCATTAGTAACTTCATTAGTAAGTGTGGGCATTATATCAATAAATTGTTGATGGTGAAGTGGGAATTAATATGAGGACCTGTGATGAGGACAAATCTAAATATCATAAATATTCTGGGGAAGTACATATCCAGGTATTAATATACAATACAATACAAATACACTTAATTTCGCATAAAAAATAATACAGTAAAGGGTACAAATTATAAATTACGTATATAATACAATTGACGGTCTTTTAAGTACATTTATGGTGAAGTTGGAATTAATAAGTACGTAGTCATATAAGTATAGATGGAGTGTGGGCATTAATATCAGTACATATCCTGTTGAAGTGTTGGTATTAATATCTACACATATGTTGGTGAAGTAGGCATTAAATTCAGTACATATCTTGGTGAAGTGTGGGCATACATATAATTAGTACACATCCTGGCTATTATTCAAAACAAGCTCGTTCTCAGGAGTCACCCCAATTCTTCCGAATTATTTTGTCTGTGATTTTTATCGAAAAAAATGTAGGAAAAATGAAAAAAATTGAAGAGAGAATTACAAATATAAGTTATGCGAAACACGATACTCATGTTTTAATAATCAGCTAAGCAAATAATATTGAGTCACCTTCGTTCAATATTTCAATAGCTACATACAGAAAGGAAGTAGAGTTAAATATTGAAGTGAGTCGCATCGGATTTATTAGTGGGGCAATGTTGTCATTCTCGTATGACGTGTGAAGTGAATCACTAAGGGGCAACTTCTTTGTTACAATTTTTGCGATAAAAAATAACAAACTATTTTTAAAGTGATACAACTTGTATTTTTAAACCTTCGGAACTTCAACACATAGCATCTAATTTAAGCGGGACTTATCTATACCTTATCTTATCTTGTTACCTTTCAAATTAAATAAGTACCACGAATACTTATAATTGAGGTTAATAATATCTGACGGATATTGTGGTTATTAGTATCATCGATATCATTTTTTTTATGTAGTCACTTCTGTGACTCTTTTTTATTATTATTATTTATTAGCTTTGTCAGGTACATAGACAATCTTTAACTAATGGATATGACCAATCAAGGGATATGAATCACATTCAATGCCTGTAGTTAAATAGACGAGGGTTGTGTGGTATGAAGTCATCAATAAATTTGTAATAATGGTATATCTCAGACAGTCTATAGGTATGTGTTATCAATTATCTACACTTATAATAAAGCAATAAGAACGAAAAAGTCTGTACAAAAAAGATAATTTAAAAAAAAAAAGGTCTAGTATACTTAAAATAAGCTACTGTACTTAAATGTTACTGTGTACATAAAGTACTGAACATTTTTTAAAATGTTATATTCGTGTTCAGTAGCGTATTTGTCTGTATGTTTGTTCGCGCATCACCTAAAAACTACTGGTCAGATTGCGATGCGGTAGTTAAATAGTTTATTTTATAGATGGCTCGGCATATAATCATCAGGGCCCTATTTCATAAAACTATAGTAGACTGACAAATGTCAATCGACAAAATTCAGTCAAACTACCGCAATGTGTTTCATAAAAACCCGACAATTCATTCAATGAATTGTCAAAATATTACTAAATGTGTTTCATAAAACAATAGTAGTGACCGGCAGTCAACCGACAATTGTATAACAAAAGTCAAGAGAAAAACGTTTTATGAAACGGCAGTCACTTAAAAATTACCACGATTTGTAGAATTGTCGTGACAATTGTGACAGCCGAAGCTTTACCCATCACACTACTATGACTGGCATTGTGAAATACAATATGACTGATGATCATCAGTCCCGTCGTGATTGTTTGTTATATGAAACGCCGGTTGGGCGTATTTGACTTACATTTGTAGTTTTATTATGATTTGTCGCTTTATGAAATAGGGCACAGGTTGTATCAAGTACCCCAGATTTTAAGACAGGCCCTAAGCTATACAACAGTGAAAACCGCATCGCAATCGGTCCAGTCGTTTTTTCGTGATGCGCGAACAGACAAACAGACAGACACGTTTCTTATTTTTTTTATGATATTATAACATTTTATTTATATGTTATAATATTATAACATTTTATTTATATGTTATAATATTATATCATTTTATTATACTGATTATTGTTATTTTGATTATTTTAATAAAATCATAACCCTCCTTTTTTGTAACCGGGTAAAGACCCGCCAGTAGCAACCTTCGGTCTCCGAGTGACATTAGACATCAAACTCGAAAACAATACTTCGATACTCTACTGTCCGTTAGGACTATGTAATTAAGTACTGTGGTAACACTTCGAGTGACGCATATTATATCCATGCACATTGTCCTATCTACGCTTAATGTCCTATTATTTTCCCCATCCTGTACAGGCTGAGTTTTTTTTCTAACTTTCAACATTTTCCCCTTTGTCCTAAAGATTAGGATTATCCCACACTGGCTGGAAAAAAACCCTCAACATGTACAGTATTTATTCAGCCGTACTTACTTCAAGCTTTGGCACCAGTACGAAGGTCCTGTGGAACATTCCTTTGGCACTTGTCGAGCTGACGACAAATCTGCGAAGAAAACATCAATTATCACAAACAATGTAAAAACAATAACGATAATGGTAATGTAAGTCAAGAGAGGTCATGACTGTGTTTATATTTATCTTCACATAATAATTAAGCAGAGTCGTCAGAAAATAGTGTCTAGTGAGTAGTGATAAGAAGAAATTGTGTTATTGGCTATGAAAAAACTTGCTTGTTTGTCATCTATGAGGTAGTGCTGACCTCTGGTGTCAGTTTTTCTGGCCGCCCGATGAACACTGTCATGGCTTAACGACTGCATAACAGCCGGGACCAACAGCTTAACGTACCCTCAAAGCACGGAACTATGGAAATCTGGCGCGGCGGAGCCGAAGACCAAACCCGTAATTGTTGGATTCTAACTCGCACTGGTATTATACCACTCGGCTAAAATTGCCCAAAAATTGTAAACTCGGCAATCACTGTAGCTACCATTGGATGGAGATAAAACAATTATATTTTCATCCCATCTATTCGAAAAACGCTTCTTGGTTCCTCGAGATTCAGACAGGGCAGTAATGAATTTTGAATTTGGAATATGATTTTTGTTCATTGGCTCGCGTGGCGCGCTGTTTGTATTTAAAAAAAGAATCATGTGAATGTACGGAGAATGAAAAAAATGAAAAGCGCGCGAATTATGATCTCATCGTTACGGAGACAAGGAATATTAACAGTGCAAAAATGAAATAAATTCACGATAATGAGTTCATCAAGTTCAAGAAGCGAAAGTATTAATACTACTTACACCAGAATATATAAGCAACTACGCAATAAATGTGACACAGAATCTAGTACCAACTAAATCCCGGTAAATATATTTGCAAGCTTATAACAATTTTGTCGAATGGGAGGATTACGGACTAGGCAATCGTTTGACCACGATCTCACCTGATGGAACGCGATGATGTGGTCGAAGGTGTAGCACGCTTGCCTAGTAGATACCTATTCACTCTTGACTTGAACACACCGGGGTTATAATTTACCGGAAACACTGACGAGGGCAGGACATTCAACTCCTTTGCAGTTCTTATAATAAATGAAGAAGCGTAACGCTTCGTTCTTGTGCGAGGTATTTGAACCATGAAAGTGTGGCGCTTTGCTGATCGTCTAGTCGTACGGTGATGGGGGAATCAGGTTGTGCAGTTCTTCTGCACACTCTCCATAGTGCAATCTGTAGAATACCGCCAGGCTTGCTACCTCACGTCGATGCGCCAGACTTTGAAGCTTACTCTTTACCAGAGTGTCATCCCCAATGAGCCTGATAGCACGTCTCTCAATTGAATCCAAAGACTCGAGCTGATACTTGGCAGAACCGTCCCAGAGGTGGCAGTAGTACTCCATACAAGATCGGACCTGTGCTTGATAAAGATTCAAAAGCTGTCCCGGTGTGAAGTACCGCCTAACCTTAGACAAAATACCAAGTTTTTTTGCAGCTACCTTGGCTTTGGATTCAATATAAGACCCAAAATTCAGGTTTGATGTGAGTTCGACACCCAAAAGTTCCAAATGGTCGCCTATTGGTATTGTTACACTTTGGAAAGATGGAGATCGTTGTAGAGGACTCTTTTTAGCAGAAAACAAACTCGCTTGCTTTTTAGTAGCATTAAACTTAACTAGGTTAGCATCGCCCCAATCGGACACGGCTTCTAAGGCTAAATTTAAACGGTCTACCATAGCCTCTCTGTGAAACTGGACAGCGTCACAGCTGGCTTGAGCATTGGAAGTGTATCTCTCAACTACAGTACTGTCATCAGCATACCCAAAGGTACCGGGCTTCAGAAAGTCATTAATGTGCAGTAAAAACAGTGTAGCCGAGAGAACCGATCCCTGAGGTACACCGGCATTGATAGCCATTTGATCAGACGAGCACCCCTAAGACTACTCGAATAGATCGTTCCCTCAAGAAATCAACTATCCAATTGCATAAGCCAACAGGTAAACCATATGAGGGAAGCTTGTTTAAAAGGCCATCGTGCCGGACCCGATCAAATGCCTTCGATATGTCAAGGGAGACGGCAAGCGCCTCACCATGCATCTCTATGGCTTCGCTCAGTACGTGAGATCCCCAGTAGACCGGTTTCGGCGAAATCCGTATTGCCGGTCACTGAGAAGATCATTGTCTTCAAGGTATGCCAAGAGCCTAATGTTTATGACACGCTCCATACACTTACAGAGTAAGGAGGTAATCGAGATGGGACGATAATTGGCCGGATCAGCACGACTACCCTTCTTTGGTACTGGTTGTACATTGGCAAGCTTCCAGCTCTTCGGAACTTTACCTGAGTGAAGAGAGAGGCGGTACAAACGCGTTAAGATGGGAGACAATTCGGGCGCACAGTTTTTCAACACAATCGCTGGAATACCATCAGGACCACTGGCCTTGTTCACATCTAGAGCTCGAAGCGTTCTGAGAACCTCCTTCTGGCGAATGCGAATATCGGGCATAAAAACCCCGCAATGAGGAAGGTGTCTTGCCAGAAGCATCTAGATGCGAGGCTTCTGCAAAAAGAGAAGCAAATAAATTCGCTTTGTCTCCAGCAGTGTGAGCTAGTGATCCATCAGGTTTCAGCAATGGTGGCAGTGAGGGGCGGCAGAAGTTAACTTCGACCGACTTGGCCAGGGACCAAAAAGCTTTGCTACCCGCGGGGTATGAAGCCAGTTTGGCCCCAATTCGACTTACGTGATCAAAATGGGCCTTCCTAAGTATCTTCTTGCAGGTCTTAGCGGCAACGTTAAATTTTCTCTTCTTAGCCCGAATATCAGAAGACTTGCGCTTTCGGGCATCAGCCCAGTCTAGATATGCCGCACGCTTTAGAGCCACAGCATGACCACAGCTGAATCCAAACCAAGGCTGAGCTTTGCTGGAAAGAGTCTTGACACTGAATGGAATGAAATATTCCATTGCCTGACATATACCTCTGTAACAGCAGACGCGCAAGTCGACGGGTCCTGGGAGATGAAACATGTTTGCCGCCAAGGGTACGATGCAAGGAATTGCCGCATCTCGTCCCAATCTGCTGAGTTGTATCTCCACACGCGCCTATTTCCCTTAAGGCTAGGATCAGGTGGGGAATACACTGAGACGGACTTAACCAGGCAGTGATCAGAGATACCAAGAGGTGGGGATACTGATACGGAGTATCGGCTGGTTCAGTCGTCATAAGCAGGTCGAGAAAGTTGGCAGTGTCACCATTACGGTCAGGTACCCGTCTCGGCTCCTGCACAAGCTGAGAGAGATCTAACGCCAGAGCAAGCTTCCGCGTCTCTCTACCAGCGTGGTCGGTTTTTTGGTATGGGACAGCCACTCCTTGTGGCGGGCGTTAAAATTCCCCAAAAACACCAATTGAGCAGACGGGTAACGCTGTTGGGCCACACTTGCCGCCTCACCAAGATAGTCTACCAATAAAGTCGTCCCCCGATCTCCGCTGTGTGAGCGGTACTTTGGAGGTCAATACCAATAATTACATTCAAATCGAGATCTACACAAAATTTATAACATAATATCTGAAGAGATTGTCTGAAGGATATAAATCAAAGAAGTCCAAAGTGAATATTATAAATTGTTAGTTATGCATACCCAGTTTATTTTAAGTTTTTTATTTTTAGTCTATTAAATACCTTTTTAATTAAATGTATATATGAGTTGTATAGTATCTAAAAGCGCCTTTTAATTATTTTCTCATAGAGGGGGATGAAAAGTAGAGTGTCACTCGAACGCAAAATGTTTTTTCCTCAGGCGACGTATACTGAATCCCTCGCTACGTTCAGGATTCTACTGAACAGATTCCTTCACTCCACTCTGGATACAAAATGGCGCCCTCGCCGTCAAAATATTATTTTGCTCCCTTGCCATATAATCTACTATTTAATGTTTATAGATATTATTTTCCATGTCCTTCCGAAATTGAAACAAGGGTCTGATAATCATACTGACGCATTCAGAGGTCAATAACACTAAATTCCATTATACTGTTTCAAAATCCATACTAAAAAAGCGATTTAATGCTAGATTAGGGTTAACCTACGATTAGTGTGTACGAGTGTGACAGTTTGTAGGCTAGAGTTCACCAACATTAGAACCTTGTTTACAACAGTAAACTTGAAATAGTCATAGATTTTACTAGTTAATTGTGGTTTAACCATTGTTCTGATGTTGATGAATTTAATTGCAGCCTTAGTAGAACAGAATAAATAGAACATAATACACTTATTATCTGTGATACAAAGTAATATAATACAAGTTTTGTCAGTCAATTTTGAATTTAAATGTCTGGAACATTTAAATTCAAAACCGTCTCAATACTAAAAACATGTATTCTTGAATTTAAGTTGAGTGTCATTAATTACATAATAATATAGCAAATACATTATGTTATTCTATTATTTACTAACCACAAAGGAATTAATAATATTGAAATAATTATACCAACTTTCCTGTTTGGCGTTTAAAGTTGTGATAAGACCTACCTCTACCATATATGCATTTTCAACACTATGCCACCTAATAATAATATATTACTAGCGGTGCCTGCGTGGTCATTTCTGTAAGTCCTTTGTGATAATCCCGAACCAAAAGTAGGTATTAAGTACAGTAGAATATATACCAAATTTTGATCAGCCTTAAATATATGTTTATGTACTTACTTCCGTCAATCTGTTTTTTTTAAATCAATTTTGATAAAGGGATGTTAACGTGAATTGTATATATTTTTTAAAGATTGGCGGAAGTAAGCCACATATTTTGTCTTCGCATTTTTTTTATTATTAATATCTATGAAAGTAAACTTCTTATGTTACTACTTATTTCTTTGTAACAGGCACAGGCATAGTGTGGATTTCTGCCACCCTGGGTATTAAATAACTTACAAGCTTAGGCAATACAGGAAATTTTATTATGGTAAGCCATCTCCAAGAGTCCGCCTGGGGAAGTACGACACCTTTAATAGATATTCAACCACCAAGCAGAAATGTGGAAACATTTTTTTCCATGTCAGAAGGGTCAGTTATTGGGTATAATATGAACCTTTAAAACCAATGTCTCAAGATTCTGGGCCTGGGTGGCATTGCAATTATTATTGTAATGGGCAAATCGGACTGCAGAAATTCTTTCGACACCAAATTAGTGGAAGTTGAGGCATTGCACTCTGGGCTAGTATTACAGATTGTTTACAGTTGAGGAAGGGTTTGCCAGTAAAATCTGAGATACTTCCAAAAACTTCTGAACCAAAGGGGACAAATTCGTCAGGTAACAGCAATAGTCACCGGTCATCGTCCTTTAAACAAACATCTACATAGGTGTCACAGACAGCTCTTTGTTGCAGAGGATGCATGGGGGCAGAAGAAACGGCCAGACATGCTCTTAGTGTGAAAGTGTGGTGCACCAAAGGGAACAGTTCCTGGGAGCAATAACAGCCCTGAAGAAAACCCACACCTGTATACGTGAGCTGCTAGCATTCCTGAGAGTCATCGGGCCGTTGAATTAGTGGTTGCCGACTGAATTAAGCAAAAGCGGCCGATAATCTGCCTAGCAGCAGAAAAAAACAGACGGATCAGTAAGTAGGTAGGTACTGTATTGACAATAGGATATAGAAAGAGTAAATGAATGCAGAAGAAGCATTATCGGGAACGTAACACAACCCACCTACTGTGGAATGTTTCATAAAAGGAAATATGATCACTGCCACAGGGTCAACACTGAATAATTGTTATGATACATTTGTTTGATGTTTTACCTTACAATATTTTATTTCATGCAGACAAATTTAATGCACAATAAATCTCTCCATTCAGTCAAATCTACTCCACTCCAACCAGAATTGGGTTGCGAATAACAACCAGATGAAATAATCCAAAAAAATAATGCCTGGCTGGAGTAGATTTGACTGTTTAACTCATAATTTATAGCTGTTGTACATAATATATTAATTATTATAATACAAGAGACAACTTATTAGTAATCAAAGTTGCCATAAACTCTCCATACAAAGCCTGGGAGGGTTGCTAGGTGATAATAAGTTGGGTATTAACTTGCACTGCTTGTCCCACATTTGTGAATTGCAAAGGGACGAGTCCATAATTGTGTTTCTTTCACAAAAGCTGGACAAATGGCTCCAATTGAAGACCCAGCTTTAAGTATGACAAAAAGATTATTATTATAATTGATACTTTGATCTCATGATGATATATATAGATTATATTAACTGTGCATTTACTTATATTATTAATCTAGAAGTGTGTTTGTTATTTATTTATTTAAATGCCATGATTAACTGCTGTACCAACTTACAATAAAATTTCAGTGGTGGGCATGGCAAAGTTCAGACTTTTTATGACCTACCTCTTCCAACTAGAACAATAACAATTCTAGCAGGAAAATGCAGTCAAAACTGCAGAAAATAGCTTACAACCAAGAAATGTACAAGTAAATGTAATGTGGAAACATTTCCGGTTTATATTATTTCATTATATTTACCATCTACACTACAAGGACTGTTGTAACTGACCCCTGACCCTGATTTAATCTCAGATGATAAGCCTATTCTAATAGAATGTATTAAAAGTCTATTTTATTTCTGGAACTTTCTCACAATATCATTCCATGAAATGAAACTACTAATGACTAGAACACAATAGAACTTCTATCTAATGAAAAAACATTAAGACAAAGTTAAATCAACTAATGGTAAAATGCAATGAGAAAATTAATGCTGGTTGTTCTGGATAAGTATTTTCTGCTTAATCTTAACTACAGTTTTATTCTAATTTGTAGGTATATGCTACATGTTTTTTTATTTATTCTTGAATATCTATCTGTACAGCAATTAACAATTCAATTTCTGACGACCGGTTGGTCTAGAGGCTAGAGTCCTGTAAGGTGCAATCATTTGTGTGATGAGCAGAAATGTTTGTTTCCGAGTCATGGATGTAATTATTGGTATCTATGTATGTTTATCCGTTATCTAGTGACCATAGCACAGGGTATCCTAGTTTGGGGCTAGATAATTGGTGTGGAATTGTCCCGAATATATCATATGTTATATAATATTAATGAAAAATATATATATATATATATGTATGGTTATGTACATATTGTACAGTTTATTTAAATTAATTATACTTCAGAAATAAAAAAAATACATTATCTGTTGTTATTTCCCCAGTAGGTTATGGTGTGGCAAATATGTCCAAACAAACATTTTTTTATAAAAAAACTATCTTAAATGGGGTAGTCCAGCCCCCCACTCTCATGGGTGGTCTACTCTCTCCCCCACCCTCTCTAAAATTGACAGTAAAACAATTCAGCCAATTTTTTTTATAAATTGTATAGAACTCCACTATACCAGGCTGGTTGCACTCCGCAACAAGTACAAATATTATACCTACACTTTGAGGCCACAATAATTAGGGTTAATTCAGTAGTGTCAAGATAATGTACCTACTTAAGTAAGTTTTTGACAAATTTTATTCTTTTCTTAATTATGAGTACCAAGAAGAAACCTAGAAGGTACTGCATAGCATTCGGTCTGACAAGTCTTGTAAAATACCTACATACCAACATTTTATTATGTAGGTAGCCATTTCTTTTTCATTCATTATTAACCATGGAATTCAGACAGGCACCTTTTATTCATCAAAGTGCAATACCTATTATGATATAATCAAATAATGTAGTTAGCATTATATGTAGTTAATAGAACTTATCAACACTTATAACGATAAGTAATAAAATAATACATTATTACATAATTGTTTATTCGGTTACAATATCTAAGTCATATCATATCACAAAATAATTACTAGTACAAGTACCTAGTCATATCTCGATACAACCCTACCGAGCGTAAAAGTGACAGAGCGATTCTGAAACGGTTAGAGCAATGGAAGCCTGTAGCGGGTTGTAATATGGTACTTTCTAGCCTGCACGCAATGGGTGAGTGCCTTCTAGGTAAATAAAATTGAAAGATTGCAGCGCTGTGGGAGTTAAATTGCACTTTATTGCATTGTAGAGAGAGTTGCTGAGAGTTGAGAAATTTAAATGACTTTACTCAGTTATCCTTCTGTACTTGTACTATTATTTATTCTGTGACTATACTATATTGTACTTTTACCGTTTCACCTTTTACCAGGGGTGCATTCACTTAATACGCGGGAGGACGCACGGATCAACCGCGCATTCGCTCGAAATCGTTCATGGCATCGTCGGACGTACGCACGAGTCATCCGAAAAATAGTAGGGGAGGGGAGGAATAGTATGAAATATACACTTGACAGTTGTCAGTTCTATGTGGACGTCCAAAGTCGTTCACTAACTCCAGATGATCGAGCAATATTCGCACGGATAATTCAGTGAACACACCCCATATATGTTATGGATATAAAACTTTGGATCTGGATACGGATATAAATAAAGGTTGTCTGGAAGAGATCGCTTTTAGCGATAAGACCTGTTGTTTTTATTTTTTTGTATATTTTATTCCTTTAATTCTGGTGCAATAAAGTGTTTATTATTATTATTAGGCTCAACATTCCAAAAATTACAAGTAGCTAGAGGGCTGTTCTTTTTTCTAAGGTAGGCCTAGACAAAGGAAGCCTAAATCTGAAATGGCATATTGCGATTACCAATAGTTTTTGAGAAAAATATATTTGAATATTCCATAAATAGCACTATGTAAATGCAAAAATTACTTTAAAATCACTAAAATTAGTAATTTTCACGACTTTGACAGTTTATTGACATTGATAGTGAAAATAATGACACTTTTTTGTCAGTTTTGGCTTATAACCGCTCAAGTGTGTCGCGTATTGATAGTTGTATACTAGTAGTATATAGTTGTATAGTAGCCACATAAGAACCGTCTCATATACACAAATGACTATGTTCTGAGAACAGATTAATACTTTACATGTATTAGAATTTATTTTATACGATCCCGAATCAGAATATTTATAAAAACACGCATTTATAAACAAACAAGTTGATAAATAGACTAAATGTATGGATTTGATATTTTAAATATTTTTTTATTCAAAATCTTCAGCAACAACCTATGGTTTTTTTATCTGTATTACGGGCTGTGTTCACTTACACGCTTGATACAAAAATGTAAAAAGAAAACACAGGGAAGACATTTTTTCAAAAATTAAAAATAATAGAAAAAAACACTATCCCCCTTTTTAGGGGAGTATCCCTGACCCATCCTCTCCCCCCCACCCCTCCCTAACTCTTTTTCTACTTGTAATTAATTATTGGAAAGTCTTTCCAAGTACAATCCAAATATTGATAATTCACCTTATTAACATTTTCAGACAAATAATGGAGGTTGTTTCGGTATAACTAATGAATGATGTTAGAGTAGGAACCAATCTTAATGGCAGCTGAGAAGTTAGGCGCAAGGCGCTGCGCAATAGCAAATTTTTGGTGTAAGCGGGCTTTGGAGAGGTGAGAGGCCGGGGCACACCCTCCCACTAGCCCACCGCATACCGCGCGCATTTGTGCTTGTGTGTACGCTACATCCGTACGCTGCACACATGCATGCAATTCTGTTCAAGTACAGTCGAGTTAGTTATTTTAAAGTTGTTTGTTACCAAGCAATACAATCTACCAACGCAATATCAGCATATATTCCAGTATTAATATTATTTATTGTGTTGACCTATGTTAACATAATTTCATGATTGGTTTAAAAATAATGAATAGGTTAAAGTGTCAACGCTAATTTAGCTACTAGAAACATATATTTTTCAATCATAACATTATTTGCATGTGACATTTAAGTAAGTATGGTTTATGTAGTTTATTAAATATGTATGTAGGTATATTCATTTTTATTTTGCATGATTTATTGTATTGTTTTCACCATCATCCTTTTTTAATTCGTAATTTCTGTCCATCCAAAGGTTGTCTGGAAGAGATCGCTTTTAGCGATAAGACCACCCATTTTGCCTATTTTTAAATTTAGTTCTTGTATATTTGTTCCATAATTCTGGTGTAATAAAGTGTTTCTTATTATTAACATGTTCTACAAGTAGGTAGTAAAAAAAATACTCTAATAATTGCGAACCTTACTGTACCAGCGCGTAGTCACACTCGCAGCACGCTTCACAGCCGCCATAAAGATTGGTTCCTACTATAATTTGGAAACAAGGCGAGAAATAATAATTAGCTAGGTTTAATATTACATGTAACTTGAATTGAGACTAGAAATGAATAGCAAACCAAGCATTTGCTTGTATGAATTAAGTACCTAGTAGAAAAATCAACAAGTAGCCCATTATTTACGAAGCAAATAGCACACAACGTAAACTCAAACATAGGAAAATAATAAGGCAGTTATCGCACGTATGAACTGCAAAATGTTTTTTTCCCAATATTTTGTAGTCGGTGAGTAGTCGTAATAAAACTGGTGTATCAAGACGAAACTAATAAAAACACGCATAATAAAACAGAACAAATATTACAAGGTCGTACGCTAGCAATAGAATAATTTGCGAGTATTTGCGAGAAACAACAAACTTACTTGTACAGCAAAAGAGTATGGTGAAGAGACAAACACCTAACGCGTTTGCCATGGTTAATGTTCCCAATTTATGTTGTGAGGTCCAGTTTCGTCCTCTGCCGCACAAAAACTAAAATATCACGGTAATTTCACTTTGTTTGGAAGTTATTGCGTAGGTATCGATTGATAAACGAAACGATATTACCAGTCACCCCACTTACGGTTGTTCAACGATGACAAAAAAACTGAACTTAGTGGCAGGGTTGCCAACTTGATTCCACACATGAGTGCTAAATGACACCCCAAAAGTGCTAGATTGCTGTGTATTTCCAAACATTGTGCTAAATTGAAAATGAAATCAAATAATAATATCACATAGAACGTTTTTATTTATCATAAAAAAGTTATTGTTATAATTATTTAACTCCCACTCTTCTCTATAACTTTGAACATAACTCACTTTTTTGCTCAAAGAAACATCAATTTTCGTACCTAGTTTTTCGAACTGACTTAACACTAAAATTTTGCTTTCGTTTTAATGAATAATAATTTAATGAGAAAATGTTAACTTGTAACTAATGCCCGATCGCACTATCAATCAACAAGCAAGACAAAGAGAGGGTTAAATTGATAGAACAGGACAAACATAACAGTGTTACTTCACCTTTTGGCGCGGTCTGATTGACACTCACAGTAATAGCAGAACCCTCATAGGTAGGCCACATCGTAATAGTGCCAAACGTTTGCAAAATAGAGCGTTTGGGTTTTATGCGTACTGTTAGCGTGCATCGGAACGTGCTCTATGTCGTAATTAAGGCCCGGTTCTAGCACTTTTCGAACATTTTTGAACGTCTGTATCTTGTTTTATAAATAACCCAGACCATGAAATTGGTATCCCTACAAAATTATACATATTATCTCGTACTTTGTAAGCACAGAAACATGATTAGTACGAATTCTGTCGATAGAAAAAAGAAACAAAGGTAACACTACTTTATGTTTAGAACATTGATTATAAAGAGACCCCGTCACTAAATTATATCAAGATATACCAAGAGATAGAGCTTATTATAATTGGGAAAATGGCTAGGCACTTTTTAATTTAAAGCTTTAGTTTTCCTACAAGTAAATAAAAACCATAAATTTTACTCCCGAGATGTATCATCTTTCCCGCTCTACTTGATCACGGATGAGAGGGACAATAAATTCACTGAAAATCCTCTGCTAAAGTGTAGGAAAGTATAGCTAAAGCATTTTGTTACTTCGCGCGTGGCTGCGTTTTGTTCTGTGGTATTGAAAATTAATCGGCATTTAAGTGCTATGTTAGGTTACTGTGCTATACTTATTAAAATAGTACCATATCTAACACGAAAGTGCTAAGTTGGGAACACTGCTTATTGGTATGGTGACCTACGCTGCATTCGAGATGATGAAGTGGCGTTTTGGGCTGTTTCGATTGCCATTTTTGACACTAATTTGGAAAGGCCAAACCGAATTAAAAACGACCCTAATAATTAGTGCATAAAGTAGATTTTCCGATGTCAGATTTAACTGTCAGATCCAAAGGGAACGCTGATCTAAACATATATTTTAGCGTTTTTAACTGTTCTTTTCGATCATTTATCATCAAAACGAACGGCCCCATTATTGACATTGGTGACTGATGTCAATGTCACGCTGTGACTGACTGATTGACTCGCAGTCAGAATTTATAACTGTCGGCGTCTTTTTGAAAGGGATGCAACGATTAAAATGAACTTTTTTTCCATTTCCGACTTTCCGTAGACTTTTTGTATATATTTAGAGCGAAACCGTCTAAATAACGCATGGTGATGAGTACAATGCTGTGATGTGATGTATTTATATTAAAGGATCAAACACAGAGTCCGCTATCAGCAAAAAAAACTATTAAATTTAAGACCGGCGGCATATTTCATTTGAATCTAGATTTAAATGAACCCAACTAATATATTATAAGTTCTAGGCCGATGTTTAGTATTCCATGTGATGAAACACTTTATCGGTACCTAACAATTGTATGTAATTCCAAAAGAATTGAATTAACATTAAACCCTCGCCTGTCACGATAACACTAACAATTAATAGACGAAAGATTTGCATATACAAGACATTCAACAAATCTCATTGCATTCAACGGGTAGATATCAAAAATACAAAACTTTTTTAAAACTCGGCGATAGACGGTCTTCCTTTACTAGTTGCGGCAAATCCGTCTTGTGGATTGAACACGTAATTTGGTGGGACATAACATAACCCACTAAAGAAACATTATTCATCATTCAAATGTTTGCTTTAGGTACAGTCATAGATAAACATTATTTTATTATATTTTAATTATTTTCGAAAATCCACAGCTCTTAAAAACTGAAAATGGTGTATCATACTAAATTAACCCAACGGCCAAATATGGATTTGCATTTTATAGCTAGATTACTAATGTATAGACAGCAAGCGCGGATCCAGGAGGAGGGGGGGGGGGGTCATGGAGGTTATGACCCCCCCTGGGCATATGTCTGTAATGTTGAAGAAAAACTTCAAAATTTACGTAAATCGTTTAGTTACTTATGATTTAGAATTATTCTATTTCTACACTGAAAGAAATTGCAAACTTTTCGTACAGTATGCATGCTGCGTTTTCATGTTTTGTACTTATCAATGCATAGTTGAATATTATTTTGAGTTATGTTTTTAGAACTATTTAATTGGCAGAAGTGTTATAAAACGCGCTTACTTCGCTCGCTTTTGTGGTCATTTTTCATTATTTTCATGTGATTTGGTATTATGTTTTGTTCTTAAAGTCTATATTAACATAAATAGCTCGGAAATTTCGAGTTCGCCGCCCATATGTTTTTGATCATTTCAATGCATAAGTTCTATGTGATTTAGAATTATGTTTTAATTGTGTTATTAGAATCGTGTACAGAAACAGGTCAAAATTTTTGCGCTTGCTTCGCTCGCGCCATTCAATTATTTCAATGTTTGTGTTTATGACTTAAAAATATTATTTAACTTATACACCGATCGAAATAGCTCAAAATTTCTGCGTATTTTAGTTTTCTCATATATATATTTTTTCGATTTGTTTTTTTTTCATTTACTATATTGTCAGATATAGCTCAGTATTCTATTAATCTCTACTATCGTAAGTTTAAATCACGTCAGTGCATATTTCTACACGTTCTGGAATGATATTTTAATTGAATAGTGTAGTAGTAAAAATTTCGCGCTCGCTGCGCTCGCGCTTTTGATATTACACCGAATACACACTTTGTAAAAATCAGAGTTTCGTTTTAATACTCATACTGACAGAAATAACTCAAAATTTTCCCGCTCACTACTCTCGCGCTTATCATAAAATTTCAAAATAATATAATCTCTATAAATAAATGGATCCACCTTTGGGTATAGGCTACGGGAGTGAAACCGCGGGGAACATCTAGAATTGTATAATTTTGGAACTTAGGCTTAATATAAATGTGTGACACCCCTCCCCCCCCCCCCCCCTGAATCTAAGTCTGGATCCGCCCTTGATAGACAGTCGTGTTTTAATATTTTAGGATTTAGTCACGATAGTGGTTAAATCTCACACTGGAAAAGGAAATACTCTTCTGACTCTACCGGTGCTTTGGAAATATGCCAGCTAGAGAAGAGAGCACCAATAAACTCTATGAGGATGGATGTACTTTTTTCAATATCTGTTTATTCTTTATAATTTTGTCAAATGTAAGAAATTATAAAAATAACATATCTAATTTGCGAATCTTGCGAATATTCGCGGGATTCACTCCAATCTCCAACCGGTCCATTATCATCTGGAAACCTCTAAGCCCCACTTGTTCTTCTTGTCGGAGACGCAGATAGGATGTCCAGCTGATACGGCATACTTGGATTACCCAGGCTATATCTTGGATCATATAAATGATATATTTGCTATATCATTTATCCCAAATGCCGGCGTTTGTGTATACGCCCGTGATGACATTTGCTGTCTGCGTCTCCGAAATCTTGAGCACCCTAACTTCTCGGTGATTTGGGTGCTGGTGGACACGGGCTTAGAGAAAATTGTGTATGCTTGTGTGTACCGCTCACACGGCGGAGATCGGGGGGCGACTTTATTGGAAGACTATTTAGGTGAGGCGGCAAGTGTGGCCCAACAGCGTTACCCGTCTGCTCAATTGGTGTTTTTGGGGGATTTTAACGCCCACCACAAGGAGTGGCTTGTCCCATACCAAAAAACCGACCACGCTGGTTGAGACACGCGGAAGCTTGCTCTGGCGTTAGATCTCTCTCAGCTGGTGCAGGTGCGGACACGGGTACCTGAACGTGACGGTGACACTGCCAACTGTCTCGACCTGTTGATGACGACTAAACC
This sequence comes from Alsophila aescularia, assembly GCA_946251855.1. Classification (NCBI taxonomy): domain Eukaryota; kingdom Metazoa; phylum Arthropoda; class Insecta; order Lepidoptera; family Geometridae; genus Alsophila; species Alsophila aescularia. Next base: position 43,479,221 of record OX276383.1, on the reverse strand, counting down.
AGACCGATACTCCGTATCACTATCCCCACCTCTTGGTAGCTCTGATCACTGCCTGGTTAAGTCCGTCTCAGTGTATTCCCCACCTGATCCTAGCCTTAAGGGAAATAGGCGCGTGTGGGGATACAACTCAGCAGATTGGGACGAGATGCGGCAATTCCTTGCATCGTACCCTTGGCGGCAAACATGTTTCACCTCCCAGGACCCGTCGACTTGCGCGTCTGCTGTTACAGAGGTAATATAATAAATATGGAATATATATGGAATATTTCATTCCATTCAGTGACAAGACTCTTTCCAGCAAAGCTCAGCCTTGGTTTGGCTCCAGCTGTGGTCATGCTGTGGCTCTAAAGCGTGCGGCATATCTAGACTGGGCTGATGCTGATGACCTGCAAGAAGATACTTAGGAAGGCCAATTTTGATCACGTAAGTCGAATTGGGGCCAAACTGGCTTCCGCTGGTAGCAAAGCTTTTTGGTCCCTGGCCAAGTCGGTCGAAGAAAACTTCTGCCGCCCCTCACTGCCTCCATTGCTGAAACCTGATGGAACACTAGCTCACACTGCTGGAGACAAAGCGAATTTATTTGCTTATCTTTTTGCAGAAGCCTCGCATCTAGATGCTTCTGGCAAGGCACCTTCCTGCCTTCCTCATTGCGGGGTTTTATGCCCGAAATTCGCATTCGCCAGAAGGAGGTTCTCAGAACGCTTCGAGCTCTAGATGTGAACAAAGCCAGTGGCCCTGATGGTATTCTAGCGATTGTGTTGAAAAACTGTGCGCCCGAATTGTCTCCCAACTTAACGCTTTTGTACCGCCTCTCTCTTCACTCAGGTAAAGTTCCGAAGAGCTGGAAGCTTGCCAATGTACAACCAGTACCAAAAAAGGGTAGTCATGCTGATCCGGCCAATTATCGTCCCATCTCGATAACCTCCTTACTCTGTAAGTGTGTCATAAACATTAGGCTCTTGGCATACCTTGAAGACAATGATCTTCTCAGTGACCGGCAATACGGATTTCGCCGAAACCGGTCTACTGGGGATCTTCTCGCGTATGCCACTCACGTACTGAGCGAAGCCATAGAGATGCATGATGAGACGCTTGCCGTCTCCCTTGACATATCGAAAGCATTTGATCGGGTCTGGCCCGATGGCCTTTTCAACAAGCTTCCCTCATATGGTTTACCTGTTGGCTTATGCCATTGGATAGTTGATTTCTTGAGGGAACGATCTATTCGAGTAGTCTTAGAGGGCTGCTCGTCTGATCAAATGGCTGTCAATGCCGGTGTACCTCAGGGATCGGTTCTCTCGACTACACTGTTTTTACTGCACATTAATGACCTTCTGAAGCCCGGTACCTTTGGGTATGCTGATGACAGTACTGTAGTTGAGAGATACACTTCCAATGCTCAAGCCAGCTGTGACGCTGTCCAGTTTCAGAGAGAGGCTTTGGTAGACCGTTTAAATTTAGCCTTAGAAGCCGTGTCCGATTGGGGCGATGCTAAGCTGGTTAAGTTTAATGCTACTAAAACGCAAGCGTGTTTGTTTTCTGCTAAAAAGAGTCCCCTACACCGATCTCCGTCTTTCCATAGTGTAACAATACCAATAGGCGACCATTTGGAGCTTTTGGGTGTCGAACTCACATCAAACCTAAATTTTGGGTCATATATTGAATCCAAAGCCAAGGTAGCTGCAAAAAACTTGGTATTTTGTCTAAGGTTAGGCGGTACTTCACACCGGGACAGCTTTTGAATCTTTATCAAGCACAGGTCCGATCTTGTATGGAGTACTGCTGCTGATTGCACTATGGAGAGTGTGCACAAGAACTGCACAACCTGATTCCCCCATCACCTTTCCATCACCGTACGACTAGACGATCAGCAAAGCGCCACCCATTCATGGTTGAAATACCACGCACAAGAACGAAGCGTTACGCTTCTTCATTTATTATAAGAACTGCAAAGGAGTGGAATGCCCTGCCCTCGTCAGTGTTTCCGGTAAATTATAACCCCGGTGTGTTCAAGTCAAGAGTGAATAGGTATCTACTAGGCAAGCGTGCTACACCTTCGACCACATCATTGCTTTCCATCAGGTGAGATCGTGGTCAAACGATTGCCTAGTTCTTTATATAAAAAAAAAAAAAAACTAAATTATTACTAACTTGCCGCGTGCACAAGCGCAGTATGCGCGCAATGAGGCGTGTTTGCGATATATCGCCACCCGATCGCCGACCAGATAAAAATGATAGTGAGATGTCCAACAATCATCAAACCATGAAACTACAATAGCCAACGAGCCACGAGCGCTCGCGTCGTGGAAGCGATCGATCACCAACATCAAAAATTCACGTTCCAAATTCAAAACTCATTACTGCCCTCTCTGAAAGTCTTAAACATAAAGACCTACTATGCTTCCTCTTCTCGAGGAACCAATCAGGGTTTTTCGAATAGATGGGATGAAAAAACAATTATGTATTATATTTTAAATGAATAGATGTAATGTTGGGGGGTTTAAACAACTCTATATTATACTCTATATTTATATATTTTCAGCTATTATAAGGTTTTATATTTAACTCTATATTATAAATGCGACCGTACTCTATTGCACCTGTATAACAACTGACAAACAAAGAATATAACTGGTACAGCTAGTATAAAATAAAATTCAAGAACGATTCTAATTTCGATAGTTTGAATTATATAATCACTAAAAGTTACCTTACACTTCTCATTATTCCCTCATATAAAAAATAAGTCGCAATGTTTAATTGATCCATACCAATAAATAAAAGTGAAACGTTGTCTGTTTGTTTGTTTGTTTGGGGGAGGATTCACGCGATAATGGCTGGACCGATTTTGATGAAATTTGGAATGGAGATAGCTTATACCCTGGAATAAAACATAGGATACTTTTTATCCCGGAAATTTGAAAGTTTCTACGGGAAAACTGGAAAATGTTGATTACTCACTGTAAGAAACGGTTGCCATGGAAACTAAATAACAAGTCTGTCAAAAAATATCAAGAACGTTGGTATTAGACCTACTTTTGAATTGGTTTTTAATATCTTAGATGAACATAGGATGCTTTTTTTCGCGATAAACTGTAGTCCGCGTGGACGAAGTAGCGGGCGGGAAAGCTAGTATTAAATATAATCCGGAATGCTTAAAATAAATAGCAATACATACCTAATAATACAAATGTGGGCTTGACAGGTCGGAGGAACGGAAAAGAGGTTGAATCTGACCTCTTTTTAGCTGAATAGTAATCTGTTTCCTTGCACCCTACTTTGCAAGTTATAACTTTTAAGTCCATTCTAATTCATTATTTCATACCAGTAAAAATTACGTTTTTCAAATAACTATATTTAAGTAACGCTATTCAAGTTACGTTACTCAATAGTTCATTAAATACATCACTATTTTATTGTTGATTACAGTGCCATCTATAAAATGTAAAAGTTCAATAAAAGGTTTTTCTACTCGCCGCTAGACGGCTGTAGAATCAATTTCTGGCGTTTCTTTAGTTATTCTACTCCACAACGGATGGCACCAGTACAAGTACTTTTGTATGGAATTATTCTTTGTATCTTTCAGAGATACCTACCAAAGAGTATATAAATAATACCTAACTAGAGTTCTGCGATCTTTGGAAATATTTCACTAACTTTCTTCTGTGCCAATATTCCTAATCAAAAAAAGTAAAATAAAAAAACCTTCACCTTTTAATTTATAAAATATTTAAGTAAGTACCTACGTACCGGTTGTTTATTTCTCAATTTTTTATTTGTTTCAGGATGTATGTAGGTACCGTAATAATTTAGATTTATGATTTTAGATAGAGCACGGAGGTTAGAGGTGGAAATTTAAATTGATTACTACCTACTTACCTACCTAGCTATGGGAGGATAACCCATGGTTGGATACTAATGTAGGTACATAATTAAAAGTAAAAATAAAATGTAAAGGAAAGCCCAGGAAAGAAGAGCGAAGTCTTAGAGGTGGAGGCGTTCACTCAGCAATGGTACGAATATTTCTTAAATATATATGTATAGCTAGGTTAAGTCTTTCATTTCCTATCTATATTAAAGCTACCTATCAAAGAAAAGAGTACCGAAACGGAATAGGTATTACTTCTAGGTTGGTTCCGAGACACAATTAGGAGGTTTCCCTCCGGAGCGGCCCGTAATAAAATTAAGGAGACGGGTCGGTCGCGGCAGTCGCCTTCTACGGGCATAAAACAAATCCGCTCGAGCCGGCCCTCAGGAGGAACAGGGATGCTATGGAGCTGAAATGCTATATTCAATTTATGCTTTTTCTGTGCTCTGTTTTTTATACAACTGGCGAGGTGAACACGTTCGCCTGAAGGTACCTAAATGCTACGCTTGCCCGCCCATGTTATTTTTAGGGTTTCGTACCTCAAAAGGAAAAAGAAACCCTTATAAAATCACTTCGTTGTCTGTCTGTCTATCTGTCTGTTTGTCTGTCAGTCAAGACTCGTTTTCTCAGGAATGCGTGGAGGTATCAAGTCGAAATTAATACCAAATACTCAGGTCTGCAATCCCTTGGAGCTGTGAAAAAAACAAACTTCTAAGTCAACGCAATCAAAAGATATGGCTTATTATGTCGCATATTTTGACACACGGGAGGGAATTAAAACCTAGGGTACTTCCCATTGACCTAGAATCATGAAATTTGACAAAAAGCAAAGTCTTATAGCACAAGTAAAGGGAAAATTCCAAAAACTGTACATTTGTAGACACAGCCCATATTATTATTTTTACTTTTCGAGACTCATTCCAGTGATGGACGAACTATTTACATACCTACAAGTTTGTTCGGAACCCTCGGTGCGCGTGTCCGAATCGCACTTGGCCGGTTATTTTCTAGATGATAATGATGGCTAAGAGCATGGCTCGGGCTTTGTACAAAAGGTTGGGCTATTTCAGCTTAAGATACCTAGACATGTATTAAGAGTCAGCATGAACTGAATATGTACCTACCTAGTAATCCATATTCTAGTATTTGGATAGAAGTCTATACTCAAGAAGGCAAGTAAGTATTTTATCTTAGTATAATACTGGGGGCTGCTTGCCACGTCGTGTTGCTTTTGAATTTTTTGCCCTGTGTGATCTCGCACCAGTATTATTGAAATACTCACATCTTATATTCCCTACCTTTTACAGAGTAAAAAAACATGGAACTTAAGACTTGAAAAACATTTTTATAACCGAAGGTATCTCCACACCTCCGCTCACGTGCGCCATGTTCACATATTCTGAATAGCTGTTCGACGGCAGGTCCGTCCTAACTCCTAACGCACTGAACAGTGTCCTCACTGCCCACGTGACACGACTATCTACTGCCGCATGTGAACTGAACAACCATGTAGTGTTTGTGTTATCACTTATTTATTGTATTGCTGTACTTGTGGATAAACATATCTACCTACCTCAAAAATGGTCCTAATGAGTGTCCTCACGGCCCACGTGACACTAAGATTCTGTTGGTGTGTATACTCCTTACTATCTACTGCTTAACTCATTTATTGAACTGAGTCCCCTCACAGTCCATGTGTGGCACGTCTATGTATTGCATGTGTTCTAAACTGTTGTGTTTGTGTTACCACTTATTTATTGTATTGCTGTGTGAATCGATATATCAACCTGCATCAGATGTCATAATGAGTGTACCTACTCACAGCCCACGTGATACTACTATACTTATACTGCCTATGGGCCAAAACACATACACACGATACGACGTCGCATCGTGGCACGTTGCGATGTCGCGTCACGACGTGATGTCGTGTTGTGGAAAACTTCGAAAAAACACGACATGGTATCGCAAAGTACCACGATGCACGAGACGACGTCATGTCTTGAAAGTTGACGTTGCATCCGTCGTGCATCGTAGCACGTTGCGACGCGACGTCATGACGTGATTTTTTCGAAGATTTCTACGACACGACGTCGCAACGTGCCACGATTCGACGTCGTATCGTCGTGTGTATGTCTTTTGGCCCTAACGCATTTATTGAACAAAGTCCTCTCACCATGCGTGGCACAAATATGTACCTATTTACCTACTGCCTGTGTACTAAACAACTCATGTTGTGTTTGTGCTACCACTTATTTATTGTATTGGCACTTGAAGATTGGTATAGGTACTTAAAATGTCTAAACGTACAAAGTCCACACAGCTCAAGTGAACTATCAATAACAAAATGATGAGTGTTTGTGTTTTCACTTTTTTTACTAGATTTACCAAAGGCTTTACCCGCGTGGTTTTTTCTCTGGGTTTAAAGTAACCTATGTGTTATTCCAGGACCAAAATGTACAAAATTCATCAAATAAAGTTATCGATTGCTCGGTTTCTATCGGATTGAGATACAAGGTACACCAAATTTTAATTAAAAACCTAAGCTTTCGAATACCTACATAAACTATTCATAACTTAAAACCGAATTTCAATCAGTCCAGTAGTTTTTATGTGATGTGCGATCAGATATACAGACCGATAGACACCATTAAGATAATACTTGTTCAGTAGTTATTTTAGTTCCGTGCCTCAAAAGGAAAAAAGGAACCCTTATGGGATCACTTTGTTGTTCGTCCGTCCGTCCGTTCGTCCGTCCGTCTGTCTGTCTGTCTGTCTGTCTGTCTGTCTATCTGTCTATCTGTCTGTCTGTTTGTCAACACCCTATTCTCAGAAACGCGTAGGAGGTATTGTTGGAATGTAAACTTTTTGCTAAGTTACTCAAAAATAACAAGGTGTCAATAAAACTAAAATAAAGAACTAAGACGCAAATAATTTATTATTTTTATATCATGGCAGCAGAGCTGAGTCTAGAGCTCTAAATTTTTAGTCACTGTGCTGTGCAAACTAAATACTTCGTAAAATGGCGTCTTGTAGCAGTACAATGTTGGAAAAATTACAAGGATCGTCCAACTGGACATCCTGGGAATTCAACATGAAGATGATACTGATAGATCACGATCTTTGGGACTGTGTTCAAACTGTTGATACGGAAGGATCTAAAGATGACTCAAAGAAAATCTGTTTGAACGTGAGTACATCTGTGCAGCATCACGTACGCAATGCCACTATGGCTCTTGAAGCCTGGAACAGTCTTGTGAAGGCGTTTGAAGACAAAGGACTGTGTCGACGTCTTGGACTGCTGAGGAAACTGTTTAATACGAAGTTGGAACAGTTCCCATCGATAGAGGCTTACCTGGGAAGTATTATAGATATCGCAGACAAGCTGAGCGATATGTCATCTTCGATAGATATGAATTTCTAGCAGTGATAATGCTTAGTGGGCTCCCTACCAATTATGACCCACTGGTTATGGCGCTGGAACACAGCAAAGTGAAGTTGTCCAGTGATCTTGTTAAAATGAAACTCTTACAAGAAGACACCAGAAGAGACAACGCTGAACGACAAGACGAGATTGTCTTAGCAGCTAAGCCCAAGAAGACGGCTGAAGTAACGTGCTTTCAGTGTAAAAAGGTTGGGCACATAAGTAAAAATTGTCCCCAGAAGCCTAAGAAGGCTGTCCCCCAACAAAGTCGAAGCAAAGTAGACGCCGATGTGATCGCGCTGACTTCAAATGTGAAGAAAGATGCCTGGTACATCGATTCCGGAGCGTCGTGTCACATGTGCAATAGGGCTGACCTACTTACGAACTTCGTACCTGACTCCACTTGGGAAGTGACCGTCGCCAATGGTGAAAAACTTTTTAGTACTGGTCGAGGTGATGTGAAACTCATTTTGGACAAAGGAGGTGTAATGACTCTAAGTGACGTCGTCTTATTTCCAGATCTGTCAACGAATTTGATATCTGTTAGATTTTTGACACGTTTAGATTTTAAAGTTGTTTTTTCAAAAGATTTTTGGAAAATTTATTCTAGCAAAAATGTGCTTGATGCGACCGCGAGTCTCTGTGATGGTATGTATAAATTAAATACTGTCGATGACTGCAATAAAAAACTGTTAATCGGTGCGATAACAAAGTCCGATGTACAATCTGTAGAAAAAGGTCTGAGCATCATAGGATCCGAGAAGAGTTTACCAGTAAGCATTACGAAAGAAGAAAGTCAGGAATTATGGCATCGAAGACTAGTTCATTTGAATGCATGAAGCATAAACCTACTGAAATCAGGTATGGCTTTAGGAATAAATTATGATAAAGCTGATGTCACACCATGCATTTCCTGCATTGAAGGAAAACAAACTAAGATTCCTTTTCCGAAAAAGTATGTGAGTAGAGCTACGCGGATATTAGGCTTGGTACACACAGATGTATGTGAGCCCATGTCACACATATCTCTTGGAGGTGCGCGATATCTTCTCACGTTTATTGACGACTACTCGAGAAAGACTTTCGGGTATTTAATAAAGTCGAAAACGGAAGTGTTTGATAGGTTCAAGCAATTTAAAGCTCTCGTTGAGAATGAAACTGGCAAGAAGATTTTTCTTTGTAGAAGCGACAACGGTACTGAGTATATGAATGATATGTTTCAGAATTATCTGAAGGAGCATGGGATACGTCATCATACTACTGTTCCCTACTGTCCACAACAGAATGGAGTAGCAGAACGGGCAAACCGAACAATCATCGAAGCAGCGAGATGCATGTTGCAGCAGGCTGACTTGAGTAAGGAATACTGGGCTGAAGCTGAGAAAAAATGGTCAGGAAACAAGGTAAACTTGAATAATTTACGAGTCTTTGGTTGTTTAGCATATGCTGTTGTTAACAATAGAAGGAAGTTAGATGCGAAAAGTAAAGCGTTTATTTTCGTGGGCTACTGTGAGGATACGAAAGGATTTCGTTTGATTGATCCTTTATTTCCACACAAGGTTGTTAAGGCCAGAAACGTCAAGTTTTTAGAAGATAAATTTTACACCCAACCCATGTCTAATAACAACATCAACATTCACGATGTGAGATGATGAACGAACCGATTTGTTCATCGAATGAGTCTGTTCAGAGTGTTCAGCAGCAACGAACATTTAATAGAAATATTTCTGAATCTGAAGATGAGGATTCTGACTCGAATTTTTCTTCTGATTTGACGTACATTCCAGATGCAGGAGACATTGATTTTGAAGATTCTAGAACAATGAGTGAATTTGAAGATGCTTTCAATATGATTGCGATTTCAAATGAAATTGATGGCAATGAACCCAAGACGGTACAGGAAACTCTTAGTGGACCAGAATCTAAGCAATGGAAGTGTGCTATGGACGATGAGTATAAATCTTTTATTGATAATAAATGTTGGACACTTGTTGACAAGCCAAAGGACAAAAAACCTGTCAAGTGCAAGTTAAGGTTTAAACGATGAATTTTTGCAATACAAAGCAAGATTAGTTGCAAAAGGATATACTCAAAAGTTTGGTATCGATTACCAACAAACATTTTCACCAGTTGTGAGATATTCAACGATTCGAATGCTGCTGGTTTTGGCTGCTGAATATGATATTGAAATAGATCATATGGATGTCAAAACTGCATTCTTAAATGGAGAGTTGAAAGAGGAAGTTTATATGGAAATCCCTGAAGGATATAAAATTAAGCAAGGCAAAAATAAAGTGTATCGTTTACAAAAAGCTGTTTATGGATTAAAACAAGCGCCTAAATCTTGGAACGAAAAAATCAACTCTGTTTTGACCGAGAAACTTAAATTTAATAGACTGACGTCAGAACCATGTGTCTACATACGGTCAAGAGGGAGAAAGATGGTATTCACAGCCCTTTATGTAGATGATATAATGCTTTTCACCAATTCAAATATTGAAAAGAGGAAAATTAAAGAAGAACTCATGAAAGAGTTTGTGATGAAGGATCTTGGTCCTGTTCACCACATCTTAGGTATGCGAGTAGAGAAACATGGAAACAAGATTGTTTTGGATCAATCTAGTTACTTGAAAAAGGTACTTGAGCGGTTTAAAATGGCTGAATGTAAGCCAGCTCCTACACCCATGGAAGTTGGACTAAAGCTAACTAAGAGTGAACAGAAGTATGAGAAACTAGAGTACAGGAATCTCATTGGATGCTTAATGTATTTAGCTGTGTGTACTCGCCTTGATATTGCTCATGCTGTTGGAGTATTGAGTCAATTTAACGATTGTTGTTCAGAGGAACACTGGAAGGCTGCGAAACGAGTCTTGAGATATTTGAAAGGCACCATGGAGTACCAAATTACTTACGAGAAGACAGGAATAGATGTCACTGGGTATGCGGATGCAGATTTTTCTGGGTGCATTATTGACAGGAGGTCATATACCGGATATATTTTCAAGATTGGTAAGAACTTGGTTTCATTGGAAAGTCGTAAACAACGCACTGTTGCGTTATCCAGTGCAGAAGCTGAATATATGGCTATCTCAGACGCCGCGAAGGAAGCTTTGTTTATAAAGAATTTCTTGGACGAATGCTTAGGTCAATTGAGTGTGATCAAGTTATACAACGATAATCAATCTGCAAAGAAAATATCAGAGAATACAATGTATTCTGGACGCACTAAGCACATTGATGTTAGACATCATTTTATACGAGAAATTGTAAACAGTGGTACACTTAAGATTAGGTATCTTCCTACGACTGAGATGTTAGCCGATATACTTACCAAGCCTTTAAGTAAGGATGTGTTTAATAAGTTTGTTTTAGGCTTGATTTGTAAGTAGTAACTACCTCCAGTTTATGGGGGTGTGTTGGAATCTAAACTTGTTGCTAAGTTACTCAAAAATAACAAGGTGTCAATAAAACTAAAATAAAGGACTAAGAAGCAAATAATTTATTATTTTTATATCAGGTATCAAGTTAAAATTATTATCAAATACTCAGGTCAGCAATCCCTTGGAGCTGTGAAAAAAACAAACTTCTCAGTGAACGCAATTGAAAGATACCCTTGCAAGGGACTCAAAACCTATAATAGGGACCTTCCCGTTTCCCGTCCGTCTTCTAGGCTAGAATCATAAACTTTGGCAAGAAGCATTGTCTTATAGCACAAGTAAAGGGGAAAAACCGAAAACTTTAAATTTGTAGTTCATTCTTAAAAAAAATATTTTTTTTAATCTTCTTTTTACGTTTACTGTGATGGACGAACTGTTTACATACCTGAAAGTTTATACGGAACCCTCGGTGCGCGAGTCCGACGCGTATGCGGCCTGTTATTTTTAATTATCTTCATTGTACAGTTCTTTTTTTACTGTTTCATTATAAGAAAGTATAGATAGGTACCTACCGCCCCCAACCTAACCCGTAACATAAACTGCCCCCTTAGAAAAATTATAAGATTAACATTTGTATTTTTATATACGAAAACTTGTAAATGGTGTGTAGTTTAAGTATTAGTTTAATTTTTAGTTCTATATCACTGATCGTTTTCCGAATAAAATAAAATAAAATAAATAAACAGTTGTTCTTGTAGACGGTGTAGTTATAGGTAACTACATAACCTATCTATTTACCTCTAACTTTTAACTATATTTGTTTGTTTGTTAGTCGTATCAGGTAGTGCTGGCCTCTGGTGTCAGAGTTCAGGCCACCCGAGGGCTTCTGTCATGACTTAACGACTGCTATTAATCAATAACCACCGGGACCGACAGCTTAACGTGCCCTCCGAAGCTCGGAGCTATGGAAAACCGCACATAACTCAGAAAAGTCATAGGTGCAGAGCCTAGGACTGAACCCGGTATCATTGGATTCTAAGTTGCACTATTGAACCGTTAGGCTACCATCACTCTACTATATTCGAAACGAATATAACAGTACGTTCAAAATATATTTCTTCGTTTTTTTTTTAGATCTTTTGATATGCTTTTAAATAAAGTCTCTCTGTTCTTTACGTCATCGAATGGTGCAGTACATTGGTCCATACTTTAACGTGTGCTTTACTAAGTTACGAGTACCTAGTGTTATTATGTTACCAATTATCTGCTGTTCTCATACATAACATAACCCAAGTACGACTACAAAATGCATTCTTATCATAGGCTTATTGCTCGGACTCGGACACATGTCTCTCAGAGATTGTTAGGCCTGTATCTACATAACGTTTTTCTTACTGAATTGAACTACTTTATAAAAGCAGACACAAAACTGACTGGCATTTGGCTGTATTTTCGTTACTATTTAACCTAGTATCAACTGTACATATATATATGTACAGGACAGTACCTACATATAATTCAGCGGTATCAAACAAACTCAAGCACCAACGTTAATACTCCCAAACTACCGCAGTAGGAAAAGTGCATCCCACTACTTCGCCACAATACCCCGTTCGGCCACTGCAAAGCACCTGTACTCTCAAATATACGAGCCTCGGCCACAGGCTATACGAGTCGCGAAGTTCCCGCAGTTAGGAAAGATTTGTCGGCTAATGCTCTACTCCTCTTGTAAGTAAAAATTATGATTATCGCCCACCGAGAGCTGAGCTCTTGATCCCTAACTAACGGCCCGGGCCACAGACGCGCGACTTTCCTTTTCTTCTGAACTATAACTCTTTTTTATTGCCATAGCCAGTTGCACCGAGGAGCGGGCCAGTGGCTGCTACCACTGGATTACGGGCCGACCTAACTGATAGCCAAAGTAAGGACTCTTGAACGTAGTTTATTTACAAATCGGTCGGAGGATTTGTTTTTTCTGGAAACGAGTTTGACCCGGTTCGCCGTTAACGTGACAAAGGACGGACGTGTAGGGACGATTCGACCGAAGCTCGCGATTACTTTTGTGACGTCGTAAAACTCACCTTTCGTATTCGTAACTTTGAAATTACCCTCGGTTAAATTGGGACCTGCTTATAAAGTTGGGCAGGAATTTCGGGAGATTTTTTATTTAGAAACATAGCAATAAGCCGTTTGTTTTTTAATTTTGTACGTTAGGATATGGTGTACAGGTAGGCATTAAGATCATTACACAGCTGTAGATAGTGGAAATAAAAAATTAGGCATATGTAGGTGCATATTGAATCTGTAGTTTTCAATAGTTCCTAAATTGCATGAACTTCATTGAATCGAGTAAGTAGTTGTATTTAGAACGCGGTGGTAGAACTTTCATGAGTGTTTTTTAAACCGAATCTAAAAATAAATTTTAATTGTGTGAGTATTATTCACTATCGTTGCCAGACTCATAATTTCTAGGGTACTTCGGTGTAGGGGCACAGAATAAATAATAGTACAAGGTAGGGGTATATTATACAGGTTGGATTTTTGAGACGGGACAGTAAGGGCAGGTACCTTAACCGTTATAATTACAGGAAAACAATCATAGGAGACCATCCATTAATTTTCGAGTTATTCTGTACTGCATTCACAGATTTCGGAAAAAATGTACAATCATCAAGAAAATGGGCATTTCACAAAAAAATTGGTATATGCCAATCGAACCTGTTTCTTACAAGGATCAAAAGACTCTATCTGACCAACTGAGGTTAGAGCCGCCAGTATTTTTGAAAAGTTTGTATTGGAACGATATAAGAATTTCATTTTATTCATTTCGTACAAAATGTATGGAAAAAGTTTTTTTTTTGCAAAATATCTGACTCTTCTAGCATTTGATCTGGTAGAGACTTTTATTTATTTATTTATTTATTTATTTATTAGGTGCACAAAACAGATTACAGAAATATAACATATGAGAATAAAATGGTAAATTATGCGATCGATTCCATAATCCAATCAATATGTGCACACGGCATCAATAAAAAAAAACCAGCTAAGTTGCCAAAAATATTAATACTTATAGCTAAAGTATCCAAGATGAAGTTCCCGCAGTTAGGAAAGATTTGTCGGCTAATGCTCTACTCCTCTTGTAAGTAAAATCAGTATTTTGATCCTTATAAGAAACAGAATCAGAAGAAACAGAAATTGCCTATTTTCTCGATGACTGAAAATTTTTAACAAAATCTGTGAATGCAGGTCAAAATATCTCCAAATTTTTTTTTATTTTCCTCTAGCTAATACGGTTAAGGTATTTTCCAACGAAATGTATGAAAAAAGATTTTTGCGGTTTCTGATATTTCTAGTACTCAGTCAGTCCCATAGAGACTTTTAATACTATTTTTTTTTGTGTAAAATGACCATTTTCTTGCTGACTGTCCATTTTTCCAAAATCTGTGAATGCAGTTCAGAATATCTGAAAAGTTATGGATGGTTTCCTAGGAACGTTTTCCTGTAACAATAACGGTAAGATACCTGCCCTTACTGTCCCGTCTCAAAAATCCATCCATATTTAGTATATGCATATTTATTAGCATCTCTAACTGTGTTGTTACAAGTGTACGAGGTAATCTGTAATCCCAATGCGAATGTTAATATGCTGAAACGGCTCATCAGATTTTGATGAAGCTGCTATCAGTACGTAACTGTCAAAGATAACGATTGTCATCGGTATCTGTAGGTATTATAGAGGCTAGCAAATATCGCCAATATCGGACTTTGTGACAGATTTCGGATAAGTTTTTTAAACTACCTCTAAAGAGAAAAATAGTCAGTCTATAATATGCTGCATGACATATAAGTTTTAACTACAGAATATCTAATACCTAGTACCTACCTATAAAGGTTAAATCCAATTTGTGTAATCAAATAGTAATAAAAATACATAACCAGACAATCCCCTATATCTTCTCGAACATAAAACACACGAGTGCAATACAATACATAAATGAGGTTGGGCTCAGACGAAGCCTGCGACGGTCGATTAAGGAAGCAAGTGCAGCGTTGCCTTGGCGACGCCGCCATCTTGACACCCCTGGGGTGGGCCGAACCCCTCAGCCCCCACTGTAAACAACCCGCCTGTATCGCTGCACTGAAATATTCGATATATTTAAAAGGCTGCCTCGAGTCTCTCGAATCGCAGTCGACGGATAAAATTGTCAATTTATTGAGGATCAAAAAAATGTAATTTCTCTACGATACTGGCTTTTGACGCCTGTATGGGTAGTGTGTACCTGTTGATGGATATGTTTACTCGTTAGTAGGTTAAAGTGAATTAAGGTTGACTTTAAATTTAATTATTAGTTGGGAGAAAAACTAATGTAAAGCACCATACCAACATTTGATCGAAATTTCTTCACCCGTCAAAAATATTTTTATCGATTGTTCGGCTTCTACTCATCTGATTGAGATACTAAGTACCCCAGTTTTTAGTCAAACCCTAAGCTATCCAACAGTGAAATTCTCATCGCAATCTGTCCAGTAGTTTTTACGTGATGCGCGAACAAACATACAGTCAAACAAACTCACAAACAAACAAACAGACAGGATTTAAAAAAAAGTTCTATTCTTGTTCAGTAGCTTATTTTAAGTACCTTTTTTATTTAATTATCTTCTTTGTACAGACTATTTCGATCCTATTGCTTTATTATAAGTAAGACAGAAGATATAGATATAAATGATGATGATTCCTACGATTATGCAGAATACATATTATGCTCCAACCAGAGATTGAAAAATACATACTTAGCACTCGCATTTGATTAGTTGTTGAACCACATCGATGTGTTGAGCTGTTGTGTTGTGTACCTACTAAACGTAACCGCACCATGCCCGTGGTCCACCTACACAGTACACCTGTCTGTACCAAGGTCAATTTTTTCTTCCCGTGGTCCACCTCAAGATTTCTAGGTGTACCAGAGGTTTTATTTTTTTCCATAGTCCACCTTAGTTCACCTGGTTGTACCAGGGGCAATTTTTTCTTCCTGTGGTGCACCTAAAGATAACTGGGTGTATCATGGGTTTTTATTTATTTCCATGGTCCAACTGTGGATAGATAGATAGATAACACTTTATTGTACCAAAATACGAGAAGTTGACTTAACATGATCTTTGAAACTTTGCGATGATTGTAATTTTCGTATAGGAACCGGTAAAGAGTTCCACAGATACTGCTTGTACAGCGAAAGACTTATCATAATAGGAGCTTCTGTGTAGATGAAACTTTAGAAGGAGATTTTCTGATGACCGTAGGAAGCGAGGATTTGAGCAATGCAGGAATTCAAATCGTTCCTGAATATATCTTGGAGAGGTGGGATTGAACATTATTGTAGAGAAGAGAAAGGATATTTATAAGGAACTTTAACGCCACCAAAAACTACAAGCGGGAGATTCACCCAGTCAATTTTAGATGATCTCTAATGAGAGCCACCTACTATGATGACTTGAGTTTTGGCTGGGTTCACACTCAGACCGAAAGCTGTGCTCCACTCAGTTATGCGTCGTAAATCGTTATTGATGATGCTAATCGTATTAGGTAGACTGACAACAGAATATTGGGAGTAAATTTAAAGATTATCTGCATATAAGTGGTAGGAAGATGTTAGTTTCTCAGAGATTGAGTTTATTAAAACAGAAAAAATGAGAGGAGATAGCACTCCACCTTGTGGAATACCAGCTGAAGTGTCGCACCAAGAAGATACATTATCTTCAAGGCGTACTCGCTGCCGATGCCCGTACAAATAGATCATCAGCCTGTATCTGTCCACTGCTGGACATAGGCCTCTCTCCAATGAATGCCACAGAGCCCGTTCTTCTCATCCAGTTTTTTCCGGCTGCCATAGATAAATAGTAGCCCCTAGTTCCCGGCCGCTCTGCTATTCCTGACTATGGTGGCGGTCATGGTAACGGTAGGGCAGGGGGTGCTAAGAATGCCTGGGTTACAGTGGCCGCCAAAAATGACTAACCCTGGCAACTTATAATGAAATAACATCTAAAAACAAACAAAATAAATAACATCTTGTCCAACTGCAGGAAGAGCTGAACATCAAAAGATGGCACATTCTAGGGTTGTGTGAAGTCCGAGTAGGACACCGACACCCTAGAATCAGGCCACCTTATAGAAGACAACCTATCCCAAGGTGGTGTCGGATTCCTGGTTAATAAGGTCCTAACTGACAACGTTGTTGAAATCTCCAGTGTGTCAACTAGGGTTGCGTACCTTGTTATCAAGCTAATCGAGAAGTATATCCTGAAGGTTGTGCAGATTTACGCACCTACTTAGACACACTCGGATGATGAGGTACGAAGACATCAAAAGCCTTACATTACACCACTAAGGCTCACTTCAAATCTGTCATGGGGGACTTTAACGCTAAAGTGGGAGTACAGACATGCAACGAATCGACAGTAGGACCACACGGATTTGGTAGCAGAAATCCTAGGGGGCAAATGCTTGTCAACTTGCTCAAACAGGAGGGGTTGTTTATATTGAACTCTTTCTTTAAGAAACAAACACAAAGGAAGTGGACATCGCAAAGCCCCGACGGTAAGACGAAAAATCAGATCTAATTCATCATGACCGACAAAAAGCACATCTTCAGAGATGTCTCAGTCGTCAACAGGTTTAAAGCCGGAAGTGACCACCGACTTGTCCGAGGCACTCTGGATGTTGACTTCAAGCTTGAACGATGCCGCATGATGAAGTCCACGCTCCAACCAAATATGCTCCAAACGTTGGTTGGGTCTGAAACGTTTCAATTAAAACTGAAAAATCGATTCGCTGCCTTGGAAACCACAAACGACGTTGGCCAGGATCTGGATCGGGTGATTGGAGTCCTGAGGGAAGAGGGCACAAAATTTTCCCAGATGCAGCGAGAAGGCACGAAGTCGAAACTTTTGCAAGAGACATTGCTGCTCATGGATAAACGATGGGAAGACGCAGGAACCAAGCCGTCGCCATCAGTTGACCGTTACCGTAATAAGACCATTTCAAAATTGACATGGCTCGTCTTAACGAGACCTACGAAGATCGAATGCTGGCACAATAGAAAAAGCGATAGAGCAAAATCGGGGGTCTAAAGTCTTTGTACAGCAACAGGGGAGAAGTCACCCCTATCACCTCCTAACGGGAATACGTCGAATTATCAATAATCCTGTATAAAAAGCATCACCACCAAAGATGACTTTAAACTAGCAACTCGGCAATACTTTGTCAAAAAACTTGATTCCGAAAATCGTTTCAAATTTTCCACCTAGTAGTCAGTAAATTGCCTATTTTCACTGATTAAATATATTATACTTAATAGTAAAGTTTTTAGTTACATATTCATGTTGTGTATCTACTTGTATAATTATGTTTAATCATTTAATATTAGACTTATTCTAATTTTCTATATTATTTACTTTAGTTAAATATTTAAACGGGACTTAATCGCACTGAAAACTTAATATTTATTTCAAGTTGCATTGATCGTGGTCACGAGAAGACTGAAGTAGCGGGTGTCAGCGTCGAGAAGGGCGAGCGTTGTCTCCAATTACCCGCATTTAGTTTTGTAAAAATTCAGAATTATCACGACACACTACACTAACGACATCTGCAGATATCTTCTGACATAAACCGCGACGCGAACACTTGCTTATCACGGGATTCCAGGACGCAGCCAACTTGAAACCATCCTCTCGGTTGAAATTGGGATACTTTTTAATTTCAACCGCTTCATGTACAATCCTGGAGTAGTAGTGACGTTCCGTGGAGAGGATCTTCGGGTCATGGATTATTTACTTTGTTTCTTTTGTATTAATTGTTCAGTACTTTAAGCCGCACGCTCCACTCTTATTTCTTTCACGACCTGGATGACTGGTAGTTAATTATTTACTTTGTTTCTGTAAATTAAAGATTTTTTGTATTTCTGTCTGTCCGTCTGGCTGTCTGCACCTTGAAAGTGCATCACGTCGAAAATACTCAATGAATTCAAATTAAATTTGGTATGATTTGAGTTCATACTTTGAGGTAGGACATAGGATACTTTTCATCCCGGAAAATTAAAGGGTTCCTGCAGGATAGGCGTTGAAAGTTATTTAAAAGAACACGTAGCACGCTGAAACTACTTGACGGATTTTATTGAAACTTGGCACAGTCATAGTTTATATAATGGGTAAAAATGGAGGATACTTTTTATCCCGAAAAATAAAGTGTTCCTTCGGGATAATGTCCAAAATTCTGTAAATTGAAGATATTATGTAATTATTTTTGGAGGATGTTCTATGTTCAATACTAAAGCCAACACTGTATTTTTTTTATTTTTCTCTGTGTGTCTGTCTGTCCGTCTGTCTATCTGTACCTTGGCAGCGCACCACGCTGAAAACACGTAATGAATTTAAATGAAATTTGGTATGATTTGAGTTCACACTTCGAGATAGGACATGGATACTTTTCATCCCGAAAAAATTAAGTGTTCCTGCAGGATAGGGGTGGAAAATTATTTAAAAGAACACTTAGCACGCTGAAACTATTGGATGGATGTTGATGCAACTTGGCATAGACATAATTTATAAGATAGGTGAAAATTATGGATACATTTTGTGCTAAAAAAAATAGAGGGTTCCTGTGGGATATGGATCCAAATTCTGTACATTAAAGATATAGTGTTTTTTTTTATGTTACTCTATATACTATTATGAAGCCTAAACTGTATGTTTTTCATTTTTGTCTGTTTGTCTGTCAGTCTGTATCTTAGCCGCGCATCACGCCGCCAGAACTACTGGATGAATTCAAAAGAAACTTGGTATGATTTCAGTTCGTACTACGAGGTAGGAAATAGGATACTTTACATATCGAAAAATTTATGGGTTATTATTTAGGGGTTGTAACTTATTTGAAAGTAATGGACGGGTTTTGATGCAACTTGGCACTGTCTTAAGTTATATGATGGGTTAAAATTGAGGATGCGTTTTATCCCGAATAAGTAAAGGATTTCTGCGGGATATATGTCTAAAGTTATGTTAATATTTAAGTAATAATAAATATTTTTTAGATGGTTCTCTATATTCGATATTGAAGCCAAACTGTTTTACTTTTTAATTTTGTCTGTCTGTTTGTCCGTATCTTGACCACGCATCGCACCCAAAATACTAAATGTATTCAAATGAAAAAAGTGCTCTTGGGTGCTTAGAAAAGGTATTGAAAATATTTTTTTTGTTGATCGTGTCTCTCTTTCTGTTTGTCTGTATGTTTGTTTGTTCACGCATCACGTTAAAATTACGCAACCAATTGCAATGTGGTTTTCATTGTTAGATAGTTTAGGGTTTGATTTAAATTGGTATCTCAATCCGGTGAGTTAGAAGCCGAGCAAGTGATAAAGTATTTTTGACGGCTGAAGAAATTTTGTTCAAATGTTGGTATATTGGTCCTGGAATTACGGTTATTATTGTACTATGAACCTAAAGAAAAGAACACGCGTGCGAAGCCGCGGGTACAGCTAGTTATAAATAAATACCCCTCTCTTCACTCATTTGTTTAAAAATAAAACATTTTCCTGCATTTTTTTTTCTTCAAAATGTTAACAACTTACTAGATCCACAAGATCTAGATTCTAGATATAATTTGGACTATTACAAGCTGCGATCGTCGAATTACTACACATTGCCTCGAAGACGAATAGCAGCCATTATTCAAGATTAGGCATCTGGCCACCTTCCTTTGACGTCCACTGAATTAAATCATTTTTATTGCTTCTAGGTTCTAAAACTCGCATCTTTCATTACAACGTTATTTGTGGGATTTATTGGGCGTCGAAACTATTGCCAGTGTTTAGAATTCCAGGGGCATTAAAAATATCTACCGTTTTTTTTCTTTATTTTTATTTGTGACTTTTCCGTGGTCATTGCTCTACCTATATCTACAAACTACAAAAGAGCTATACAAACTCCATTCATTATGACGAATGATTTCAGCACCTATATACTGATTTTGGCATATTATACCCAGGCATTTTCGTAGAGACTAACTAATCCATATCCATCCATACCAAAATATAAAAGTGACACGATGTCTGTTTGTTTGTTTGGGGAGCTTTCACGATGAAACTTGGAATGGAGATAGCTTATACCCTGGAATAAAATATAGAATACTTTTTATCCCGTAAATTGTAAGTTTCCACGGGAAAACTGGAAAATCTTGGAAACGAAATAACAAATATGTCAAAAAACTTCAAGGGTGGTGCTATACCTACTTTTGAATTGGTTATTAATATCCTAGAAGAGCATAGGATGCTTTTTTTCGCGATAAACAGTAGTCCGCGCGGACGAAGTCACGGTCGGTAAATCTAGTAAACATTAAAGTGATGGTAGGGTATTTTTTCCATCTGGGACATGGAAAATGCTTGCAGCGTAGCCTACCTTACCTACTAATACATATTTAATTCAGTCAACATTTCACAAGCGCCAATAATTCTATCTTTAGAAAAATTTGCATATGTACTGCGGATAATTTTACATAGAACGCCGAGCAAAATTATGTGTTATTCATACATTACATAAAGACTTACCACATAGCATAAAGGGCCCGACGTTCTCCATATTATTAAAGCAGAAGGCAATCTGTTCAACGTTTTAATGTATTATGTAGTATTATAAAGGCGTGAGGCTCGCTCCTTCTTATGATTTATTCATGAGCCAGAAACAACGCTAAATTTCAACATGCCTGCTTGTACACAGTTTTAGTGGAAATTTTGAGTGGTTGATTAAGTAATTTGTTTCGTCTAATTAATGATGTATTGGAAAATTGTGTTGTCAGCGTGATCCTTGTGACGTTATGAAGTAGGCGTACTCGTAGGTACCTTAAGCGTTAAATGAAGGAGATGCGGATAATTTGAGGTTTGGTTTTAGGTTAAGGTAAATATAACTAACTTATAAAACACAAAAATACCAATTACCATACCCACTTAAAAGGTACCTAGAGACTCTACCTATTATCATAAGAACAAATTTAAACGCATTTTTATCATTTAGATTTAAGTTATATAAATGTATTTTTTAATCAAAATTCGAGTTCAAATGGATTTACTAAAAACTACTTAACCAATTTTCATGAATATGTTTTTATAAGGAACAGCCCGTTAAAACAAAAAATCATATATCTCCTTTTTTTTAATAATCCTTTTGATAATCTAAAACTAATCTAAAAATAAACCTAATCAAAACAAGCACAAATAAAAAAAAAGTACCCCCCCCCCCATTAGAGCTAAGAACCATCTCGATCACGTCAGCTTTCAAACAGAATAAAACGCATCAAAATCGGTCCATTAGTTTGGGAGCTACGATGCCATAGACAGACATACACACACATGCACATAAACTTATAACATCCCTTTCTTTTCTCGTTCGGGGGCTAAAAACCGCTACCAGCAGGCAACGTTCCCAAATAGATCGAAGTGTTCGAGTTTTGAAATCAATGTTACATTGAGTGAGCCTTTACACAACGTCGAATACCTATAATATATATATATATTCGAGATATATATATATATATTATAGCTTGGGCGCTTCGTGCTGTTCTCCTGACCGCTGCTGTTGACCGGCTTGTTCACCACGGCTTATCTTGTTGCAGAAGCGCAGGAAGGATTCCTCGCCACTCCAGCCTTAATGGTATCATCCGGCTTTTAGAACCTAACGGCCTCATACGTTACGATGGTAAAAGACCTGACGGAATGACTCTTATTCCATTGAAGGTGGGGTGGCCTTTGGTGTGGGACGCTACTTGCGTAGACACCCTTACGCCGTCTCATCTGGAACTCAAAATGGAGCTGGAGCGGCGGCTGAATCTGCTGAGTGCCTCAAAAGGCGCAAATATAGTACCCTCGACAGTGGATATATATTTGAGCCTTTTGGGGTAGATACACTAGGGCCGTGGGTACCAGGAACACACAAAATATATAAAGATCTATCGGGGCGTCTGGTCGAAGCAACACGTGACCAAAATGCTGGCCTTTACTTTGCCCAAAGACTAAGCATTGCCATACAACGTGGCAATGCTGCCAGCATCTTGAGAACGATTCCCACTGATAGCGGCTTTATAGACTAGTTATAGTATTATTTAACTGCATGTTTATTATTTTTCATCTTGTTAAGTGAATAAATTGCCTAATATATAAATATAAATATATATATAAAACAGAATATATATATATATATATATATATATATATGTATATAATAATATATAAGCTGCAGTTAGGTAAATGTGTTAGTCGAAGTTGGTAATGCATTTTGTTGGCGTGAACAAAACTTGAAAGCTCCACGTGAGTGCAATATGCCACGACACAAGTTTGTTCTCTGACGGCTTCTTGCGCTCCAAACATTTCATACACATAATATTTCCACGGAAAGGAAAACTTCTTTGAACTCGGGAACAAAGCCAATCCACCGCGGTTATCCCTGATATTTTCAGCCGAAGCCGTACCTTATTCGCAAACATCGAATCCCGTATACAATACAGTGCGAAACGAAATTCGAAGGATAGATAATTTCGAAGAGAAAGAAATAAGGCGAAAGGGAAAAAAATATAAATTGAATAGTCGAATACACGCATCCCGGCATTACCATAAAGGCAACAGGGATCAAGCGGGATTCCTCTACGAACTTTTTTATTTTCCTTCCACCTCTAAATCTCCCAGGGAAGCTTCGCGAATCTGCAAATGTTGATTTGATGATGTCGTGTCGTGCGTGCGACAAGCTCGCCGCGTTCGCTCTGTCGCGCGCCGCTTTATTGCTGACCGGCTTTGTCGTTTGTTGTTGGCGTCGCGTCATCGGTTTTTTATTTAATTACATCTTACTTGCTCATTTATTGCCACTACTCTCAGATTTGTGGCCGTGTTAGAGCTTGATTAAATCTGATCTCCGCTGAAATTATACGAGATGCTCTTAGAGAAATACTGAGAACAATTGAGTCTATTGTCTTGCATAATTATATGCGAGTATACATTAAGTAGATAAAGTGTAGGAGCAAAAGGTTGCGGGCGTGCGCGCTGGGCGGGCGGATTACGGTGCTCATCCATTGCGGTCATTAAGACACATTACCCCCCTCTCCTGCCGCCCCCTCCACGGCCCCTCCCTACAAACAAACCCAGTTTTTAATTCAACTTTCCTTCTTCACCAATTTGCATGATTACTTTCGTTTTTATTATGCTCCTCCGCCGCTGACTCGGGCTCTATTACGCTAAAGTATTGGTTATTCGGATAAGTCGCAGTTTAAATACTGGAAAGAAAATCTTTTCCATTTTCTTAAGGAAATCGTGTCGAATGAACCACTAAAAATAAATTCCTCTTTGAACATACATTTCCTGGTGTAGTTAGGTGAATTGGGTCTGAAAGCTTGGAACTGAGCCTGTAACTTTTTATTTATAAAACTAAAGAGCTACAAAAGGTTTCTGCTTAATTACGATTGAATAGCTCCTACTACAGACGTAGCTAGCTAGACAATAGAGATTCAAATAAACTGATTATTGCGGGCCGTTACTTCCGCCCGAGCACCCTGAAACAACTATCCGGAGCTACAATTTTGAAACAATTACCTCCGGCTCAATATCGTGAGATTAAGAAAGTCCACGGTCGGCATTAGGATTTGGGCGAACGACGGCGAACCGTCTTAACAGCCCGACTCCACAAATTGCGGACCTTAACGAGGGCATAAAACTCGAGTCGCACTCCCGGAGACGCCGCAGATTGTACTCAGACTTAGTTCAGGATTAATGGTGTAGAAAACAGATTATCATTGGCTGGATTTCCATTAGTGAGGACCCCTGCCACCGGCGCGTGAAAACTCCTCAGATAACAGCCACTCCGTGTTATTATTTTCCACATAACGGAGCAGCGCGTCTCCCAATTTAATTCTATTACGTTCTGTCGCGTTTGAACGACGGGACAATAAAGTTGTGTGACGCGAAGCGACAGTAGCTCCGGTAGGTGCTACATCGTAGGTACCTCTCGTCGAGTCAATATAGTTGGCTGCGCCGATAGCGGCTTCGCGCCGCGTATTGAATACGCTGATTTGATTTGGGTGATGTTTGTTTAGAATTCGGTATGAACTTTGTTTTTTATCGAATATTTTGGGGTTTTCTATGCGTTTGCGTAGTTATGAATAGATAGGGAAGTATCCAGGTACCTACAGTGAGAGTGACGCTTACCTACATATACGGAACGCAATTGGCAGTGGGTACAAATAGACCTATATTGATGAATCAAGTAAAACACCATTATTTTATACAAGTTCCATGTAAGCTGTTTTATACGAACAAAAATAGGTAGTTTGTTATTAGCAAAATTCTAAAAAACACTGCGGACAAATCATAATCCTAATGATATTATAAATGCGAAAGTTTGCGTGTGTGTATGCGTCTGGTCTTCAAGCTAAAACGGCTTAACGAATTTTGATTAATTTGGTAAACACTTTCGATCTTGGAACACATAGGATACTTTTCACCATCACCATCTACGCGGGTGAAACCGTGGAGCGCAGCTAGTTACGTATATGTAGAACATGTCTACTTTTCTGCTCATACCACCCCTCCGGCCGTATGCGCTACTTGGTTTTGTAACCAGTAGCAGAAGACGAAGTAATATTCTTTGTTCATCATCATAGTGACCTATATCAGTCCACTGCTGGACATATGCCTTTCCCAAAGAACGCCACTGAGCCCGATCTTTGGCTCTTCCTTTCCAACTGCCACCAGCCATCTTGCGTAGATAAATCGTTCCTTCACCCAGCAGGAGGGCATCACAACCAGTTGCGTTGGAAGAATCCTTCTTATTTTTATCTAGCTGTGAACTAAGAAATCATTTATTACATGAATCCAAAAGAGGCAATATGCTCAAGATTCCTATTGCAGTTTCAAAAAAAAGAAAAAAAATAAGAAATTCCAAGTGAGAGTTCAAAAGCCACACTGACCCGCCACTACACTGATGATTTGCCAGATGTCAGCCTGGACGAGGTGGAGATGGCCTTGAGACAACTGAAGAACTAAAAAGCCTCTGGTGAAGATGGTATTCCTTCTGAGCTCTTAAAGGCAGGATGTACGGTACTCCTGTTCTTGGAGAGCTTCAGACTTTGTTTAATTCCGTTATCAACTGTGGGAGAACTCCAGAAGAGTGGAACAAGAGTGTGGTGGTGCTATTCTTCAAGAAAGGGGATAATAACTTGCTCAACGTTGACATATATTACTCCTGAGTCACGTCTATAAGAGTTAGGCAAGCTTTTCTAAAACAACACTGTCACCACACAACATAGCCTCATTGTAAATGCTGTTGGACGGTTTAAAAACATAACACGTACGCTGCCGTGATGTTTTAATGAATACAAATTACATTTGCAAATGTGGTTTAATCCACAAATTAGTTACGGCACCCCGCTGCCCGCCCGCTCCCCTGAGCTTCCCTAGCTAAATACCAACGGAGCTTTTCATGAAATGCAGGGTACTCAATTAGAAAATTGCCGGCGATGAAATGCATTGAATAATATTAAATGAGGTAAATATCGAATTATGAAATTGATTTGTAGGTAAACTTGTTTTTTTTTTAATTTTATTGCCATGATGTGGTTCATTTTGTAGAAGCTGTGAAGATAGTCTGCGCCACATAAGTTTAGGGAAAGGATCTAGGGCTGCGAACCAAGAACTAGCAGTTTTGTGTGAAACTGCTGGGTGTCGTCTGTTTGCATATTCCAACGATAGGATAGGTAGGTTAGGTATGTCATAACTGAAGCATTAAATGCAACAAAAAAAAAAACGACGTTTATTGCTATTTTCAAAAGCTATAAACGCCATAAGAATATACCTTATTGTAGGGCAATACAGATGGTTTCCCTACGCGTTTTTACGAACGTTCCTTGTTCCACCACAACTGCTAGCACGTGCTACACACATGCCACTCCGATTGTGATTAAGGCCAAGGAATGCTAATTGTGTGCGTTGCTCCTAAGTTATGCGGTCCAGGCCTAGGAGCGGGTCCCTGATCTTCCCACTTATATTATATAACTAAATGTGTGTTTCACGAGATTTTTACAACACAGTTTACAACCAAACACCTCTAATCCTTAAAAACAACGCATCATCCAATATCAAGTCCATAAAGCATAAAACGTTACAAATATATCGTTACTGCGCAGGTTTATAGGTATAATAACCGGAATTGGGCTGCTTTCCGCCTCATCTACCGCTCGTTATATGTGGTGTCGCCATGGAGCTACTTTTACTGAGACTATTCTTAATTTATGGTCTTCTCTACACTTACAAGAGAAGTTTGAAGTCTAGTGTTAATTTTATCCCTGAAAATGTAGAGTTCGTATAGTCCTACCTAGAACCTGCTAGTATCTTCATACATTTAAAAAAAAACCGGCAAATTGCTTGTGCATATATTTCGAATGCGGGACCTAATTAAAACAAGTAAAAATATTATAAAAATTAAAAACCCGACTGCGAACACAACATTTGAATTAAATTTTAAACAATTCGCGTGCTATCTAGACACAGTACATATTATATAGTCCTAATATGTACTGTGATCTGGATGCGCAGAGCGGAGCAGGTGTGGGGCGCGGGACACACGACGTAAACGTGCGCACGGGCTTTTGTTTTTCAGACGCGATAGCGGACGGGACGCAATGCGAGCTAGCCGCCCGTAAAAGTAATCACTCTAATATTTTAGAGCCGAAAGTTTGTATTTATGTTTCTTACTCCCTCACGCTCAAACGGCTGAACCGATTTGGATGAAATTTGGTATCATAAACACATCGAATACTTTTTATTATTAATCATCGTACATTCGGGTAAAACCGCGGGACGCAGCTAGTAGTAATATAAATTTAACGTTTCTTAATCTACTTACATATTTCAGTTTACTTTAATAGTTGCAAATATTGCAGCATTGGACTATAGTACTTACATAACATGAGCAATTAAAATAGAAAATTTTGTCTAAGTCAAGTCAAGTCGCCATATTAGTTTTCTTGACACTATCACTATCATATATCCTATAGCACTCTCGTGATCAAGACAAATCCAATAATACCTCCTCTCATTTATCCAAACCGCCTACAATCCAAACACATAACTCTCAGTCGGGTAAAAATACAAATTCCTCATAGTTATTTATAACTAGCTTACCCGCCCGCGACTTCGTCCGCTTGGACTACAGTTTATCGCGAAATAAAGCATCATGGAAACCGTTTCTTACAGCGAGTACCTAATCAAAATTTTTCCAGTTTCCCCATGGAAACTTGCAATTTTCCGGGATAAACAGTATCCTATGTTTTATTCCAGGGTAAAAGCTATCTCGATTCCAAATTTTATCAAAATCCGTCCAGCCGTTATCGCATGAAAGCTCCAAATAAATAAACAAACAAACAGACAACGTTTCACTGTCATATATTGGTATTCACACAGTTTTTTCCAGGATAATTACTGTGTCTATATTAGATGGGTTCCTTATTTGACTAAACAACCCTGAAAAACTGCTAATCTAATTTATAAATTTTTATTTTTATAGAAATTTGGCGAATAGCCGACCGCTTCATCACCACTTAGATCAGCAAGTTCTAATATTATAATTTTTGTATTGTACAGTACATGCTGTTGGTCTCTAGCCGACCTTGACAGGGTCACCGAGCTGGGAGCGGGCGCAAAGGCGCGCCGCCGTATTACTACTTTACGCCACAGAGCATTGGCGAAGTCTGCTTCTTACAAACTTCCAGTAGGTGTTTGTACCTACATGCACTTATCATACTAAGTTCGCAAATAAAGCATACAATACTTAGTCAAACTACTTGATGGACCATTATAGTCATATTCTTTGATCGAACAAAATTAATGATTTTACTAAAAAAGTACATACTTACTTGGTTCAGGAAGTACTTTTTTTAGTAAAATCATTAATTTTGGTGAAATTTATATGAGACCACCGTGGAGGTCCTAAACCAATTTGAATTTTTCTTTTATTGAAGGGGTAGACCTCCAGTTTAGTCCCACATAAATGTCATCAAAATGGTTCTGCAATTATTTATTAGAAGTAGTTTAAAAATTTATCTGTATTCCTAATTCAGTTATTAAAAACTGGTTACCCTAGTTATACGGGATCGTAAATCTTCATTCTCGCCTCCGCCCCTCTTGATTTGGGCGCCCACCACTCGAAGACTCGCTCACATATCATAATGATAGTGGTGACGGGTAAAATAACTACGATTTTCTTGGAAAAATCTTCTTATTCTGTAATTCACCAACATTGGAACCTTGGTTATACAACAGTGAAATGAAATTGTCATTACTTTACGAGAACAATCGGTTTTGGATGATTAGTAAGTAATGAGACATTTTTCGAGTTAACTATAGTTTAACTATGTCTCAAAATGTTGGTGAAGACCAGCCTTATGAGAATTGAACAGTACCATAAGCTGAGGCTTGAGGTTTTTTTTACCAGGATTAAAATTATGAGACGTCATCGAAAACACAAAATTCGTAACGGGTCATTTATTACCTTTAATTTTTATACATTTTAGTAACAAGACAAGCAAGTCGGTTTATTGATGGTAAGCGTGGTGGTGGTAAGTTAAATATATTTATATGTTTGAGTTTAAATATTTTTGACACCAATTTTACTAGAATCTCGCTCACGAGTTAAATTGTGGATCACAAATCCCGTAAAACTGTTTTTTTATTAAAATCAGTCGTTTACATTCACTTTCATTATGGCGTTGCATCTAGGTGTGTATATCGATTTAATCATGTAATATGTGCCACACTGCCTGTTAAAGTGTAATATGTGCCACACTGCCTGTTAAAGTGTAATATGTGCCACACTGCCTGTTAAAGTGTAATATGTGCCACACTGCCTGAAGTACTTTCATATTCTTTGACTAACATCTTTCACCTAAATTACATAATAATCCCGAAAGATATTTAAGAAACATTCCACGAATGAAATGTA
The DNA here is from genome assembly GCA_946251855.1 of Alsophila aescularia. NCBI lineage: Eukaryota > Metazoa > Arthropoda > Insecta > Lepidoptera > Geometridae > Alsophila > Alsophila aescularia. Next base: position 43,449,532 of record OX276383.1, on the reverse strand, counting down.
TCTGTGCAAGTCTAGTAGTTTTCGCAATAAATCCTCGTCGTTCTGTATTTATTTACTCCTGCCCGCCCCAGCCGCCCGCCCAAGTCGCCCGCCCATGTATGTTGCATACAATGACATGAAAGGATATTAAATGGCACTGGCTTCTTTATATGTGAGAAAACAACATCATATGATAACATTCATCATCTTGATTTCTCATTTTCCTGTGTAATATACTACTATGATCATCAAAACGCCTGTTTATAGAGCTGTAATTATAGCAACCCCTCCTCCTTATGATACAACAGCAAGCAACCACTCTTTGTGGCGTTCTATACTGCAGTGAACTTCTTCTTCGGACTTCGGCTGATGAAGATGATGATGGTGATGATTGGGGAAAATAACTACCAGACCGTAGTTCTTTGAACTTCTTTAACTTCTTTCCAGACACAGACACTTGTTTATCGATTTCAAAACGGACAAGTTTCTCAAACCTTTTTTTTTGGAATTTATCTCATTTCTCCGTGATTTCTGTACGGAACAACAACATGACTTCCAGAATGGACCTAAGTATCCAGTGGGCCTATGGACCTAAGTAGTAGTATTCAGTGGCCATCGGGTGGCCTGTCAAAGTGGACCTATCAAAGGTGTACCAAGTCAGAGGCCCTCGGGCGGCCTGTCAAGTTCTGACAACGAAGGCCAGCACTGACTTACGACAAGCAAACAAGTATATAAATTTCATGAAAACTGGTTTAGTGTTTTTTTTTAATAAATCCAGCTGATTCGTATTTTTTCGTTCAAAGCATTATTCAGGTACTTTTATATGAGGACCTACTTAACCACTTTACTACAAAGATATTCTTATCATTAGCCAAGTTCTGTCTAAACTGAAATAGTAGAACCGTTTATTCAGACTGACTGAAATGAGCTAACTTCTTAGTTTTGAATAACGTATTTAAGCTGGAAAACGATGGCGCAAGCATTGAAACATTTTCAAACATTGACTAAAACTGATGTTGATAGATACATGAACAACATAAAAATTCAATTATTATCGTGTTTAGTAGAAAATAGAGGTGAAGTCGAGTAAAAGTGACATAATCTGCTACTCATCTTGTGTATTGCTCTAAAACAGTAATTTCAGAGGGTTATACATTTTTTAAACGAAACTACTAGACAAATTAATAAATAGACATTTTGTATCTAAGCATAGATATGATTCTAATTAGAAGCAACTATAAACTACGATTCAATCAGGGATCCGCTTCGGAGATGTTTATACGAGCGGCGTACGAGAGCGATATTATTTTGTAGTCAGGCGGCTTCAGGCACGGAGCACAATTAACTTGTAAGATTGTCTGCGGAGGCTGCATGCACCCTCGCCTCCCCATCCATCTACCCTCCCTTCCAAACAAAACATCAATAAACCCTCCGCGACAAACAAATACCAACTCTATCCTCTTTAACTTGAGTTGAAAATAATTCAGTCACAAATAAGTTTTATGTGCCGCATTTATTTCGTGTAGGTATAGTCAGTCCAGTTACCCTTGATTGGTTGTCGTTCCTCTAATCCCGTTTTGATCCTTTCCACCCAAAACCTAGCCCTCTTCGGTCCTGAGTTAACTATTGACGCTTATACCTGTACGTCTGTATACGTGTGATTTATCTCCATACGGAGGGAGACCGCTCGGACACCAATATTTTATTCTGATTTTTCGAGCTTTAGTCAGATCGTAATGGCATTTTTCAGCCAGTGATAGTAAATATTAATCAATGACCTATCAACATAAAAATGAACAAAAATACTGCGCTAAAGTGATGACGTGAACTTTAAGCTACTGATTCCTACAGTCATCCGAAATGGAGCAGTTTGAACTGGATCGATAAACAAAAATCCCTCATACGTCGTAACGTCTGAATAGTAAATCATACAAAATCATAAACAAATGCTGAGAGTAGGTGTACATTATGACGCTTAACTGTTGTCACCAACCCGATGGTACTCGTTTATATTACGTTGTTGTTACATGTTGCCTTGTTTGCGGGTAAATATTGTATAGGGTTGATATGATAACGCAGAGCCCAGACCTCGGTGACTAAGGCTATCCTTGATAAAATAAAAAGTGACTCTAATGTTTGCCACCATAAAGATAAGCCGTGACGCGCATCGCTGCAGTCGGCCACCGCCACACGTGCTGTGCCACGGAACCCTGAGCAAATACCACACATACCCTAATTATACAGCAAATACTAAAAACTCGACATTGACTCTCTGATAATGAATGCGTCGACAAATAATAGTGTTTTCATAAATTTCACTGTGCGCCTAAAGCCGACCTTTGACGTCAACGTCGCCAACTACCCGAGTTTGTTCGCATCCGAGAGGTTCGGCGCTAGTCTGCGAAAGCCCACCAAAAGGAGCAAAGAATCGGAAAGCGATACGACTAATCCCACTAATCGGGGAGCAATTGAAAAATAAAAATGTAGATGGCGGAATGATTCCATTTAGAGCCAAAACGATGCGACAAAATAATAAAAAAGGTGGTGGCGGAGCGGAGCGAGCTGCCCCGGCAGTCCCCGGCACCGGCGGCCGGCGGCTAATATTGAAAGCAAATCCTCGGCTAAATCCTTAAAGCGCCAGGATTGAAGCACCTGGAAACTGTGTGTTTCCACACTCCTGATAATCATTTGCCGGATTATTGTATACTTTCCGCCTAATGTCACACGATTTGCGTGAATCAATTGTTTGATATTTATTAGCTTTGCGGGATTTGGATCGGTCGTGATTTTTAACGTTGGCTTTTGGGGATATCTCAGTCTATCCAATACTTTCAAGGGATTTTCTAGGATTGTATAAAATTAAATCTTAACTCGATTAAGTTTTTGTTCTTTGATAATTCTGTTTACTCTTATAGATTCTTTAAGTATGTCTGTCAGTCCGTCTGTATGTCACAGCCATTTTACTCACACACTATTAACACTAAGAGGTTGAAATTAGGCACATGTATAGATAATTATAACCGGTACATAAGTGTAAGAAAAAGAAAACAAATACATATTTTTTGGGTTTGCTCTCGCATCATAATTTTCAGCCCGTGTCTGTCCACTGCTGGACATAGACCTCTCCCAAAGCACACCATTGAGCCCGATCTTCGGCTCTTTACTTCCAATTGCTGCCAGCCACTATGCGTATATCGTCACTCTACCTAGCTGGAGGGCGCCCTACACTACGTTTACCGAGTCGCGGTCTCCACTCAAGAACACGTCTACCCCAACGGTTATCAGTCCTTCGACAGATATGACCAGCCCAATGCCAATTCAGTTTACTAATCCTAAGGCTATGTCGATAACTTTGGTTCTCTGCCGGATCACCTCATTCCGGATACGATCTTATATCGACTTATTCTTTTTGTGAAAAATATTCAATTTTTGATGAGAGCCAAAACGGGTTTCGTAAGAAGCGATCTACAACACTTGCAGTGTATAAATACATGCAAGAAGTTCTTAATATTCTCAATACAAAAAACTACGCGATCGGTGTATTACTCGATATGAGCAAAGCTTATGACAAAGTTTCATATCAGATATTGTTGAACAAATTGTACGGTATAGGTGTGAGGGGCCATGCTCATAAATGGTTTTCTTCATACCTAAAAGATCGTGAACAATATGTTGAAATTGAAAATTACGATTATCAAAGCGGCATTATAAAAAAATATCGATCTGATAAAAAAAATATGAATAGCTCAATTCCTCAAGGAAGTGTCCTGGGATGTTTATTATTTATTATATATATAAATGACTTACCAAAAACGTTAAATGAATTATGTGTCTTAATCGCTGATGACATCTCAATTTTGCTACCATGTCCTGACAATTTAACTAAATTAAATAATGAGTTAAATAGTATTTTGATTAAAGTTTTGAACTGGCTTGACGACCATAACTTAAAAATAAATTTTTCAAAAACAAAAATTATGCAATTTCGACCATACCAAAGAAAGCAATTAGATATAAATTTCGACTTCCAAAACAATAACTTAGAATGCGTAAGTTCTTTTACATTACTTGGACTGGACATAGATACATATGTTAATTGGAAAGCACATATACAAAGAGTTAAATCAAAGCTTAGTAGCTTTACATATGCTTTAAGAGAATTGAAAAAAACTACAGACCTTGCGACAGCTCTTTCTGCATACTATGCCTATGCTCATGCCTGGCTACAGTATGGCATTATACTGTGGGGAAATAGCACAGACATAGACGATCTTTTTATGCTGCAAAAAAAATGCGTTAGGATTTTGGTGAATATTGTTACGACTGATAGCTGCAGACCATACTTTATTGAGCACAAAATTTTGACATTTACTTCGATATACATCTTAGAACTTTGTAAATTTGTAAAAAAGTACCCACACTTTTTTACAAAACTTAAAGACATATCTACTTGCCCATTTAATCTGAGGCACAAGGAAAGATTAGGGCTTCCTAACTCCAAACTAAAAATGCACAGCTCAAGCACATATGTTATGTCGATTAAAATTTATAACCAAATCCCTAAAAGCATACAAGAAATTGAAAAAGAAAATGTATTTGTCGCTAAATTAAAACTTTTTCTAATTAAAAAATGTTATTATTCTTTGCACGATTTCTTCAAAGATAACAAACAATATTAAACATATACTTAATTAAAGTAGGAATCTAAATTTATTTTAATTTTAATTGAACTAATGTAGGTTTGTAAAAAACTAATGTAAGTTTGTAACTCCTGCTCTCTTCTGGTTGCTGTGCCCAACAGGGTCCATCATGATCTGTTACTTTATTAGTTATGTTTACCACCTTATTTGTACATTATGGAATGCAATAAACAATTTGAATTTGAATTTGAATTTGATCTTTCAGAGAAACTTCAAGGATCACCCTTTCCATAGCCCGTTGAGTGACCTTATATTGGTGGACTAGTCGTACCGTGAGTGTCCACGACTCGGCTCCGTATGTCATAACAGGTACGACACACTGGTTGAAGACTTTTTGTCTTCAAACTGTGCGGTATTGGCGACGAGAAGACATCTCAACACTTGGATATACCACCAGTTGACTTGGTATTGCTGCCAAATCTGTGTTGTCCTACTGCCGACTCGCTGCATGTCTGTGCTCCCACTTTAGCGTTGAAGTCACCCATGACAACGTTGAATGCGCCTTGGAGGTGTTATGCAAGGCTTTAGATATGTCTTCGTACATATCCTCTACTTCATCGTCCGAGTGTTTCGAAGTCGTTACGTATACCTGAATAGCCTTGAGGCTATACCTCTCGGTTAATTTCATTACAAGGTACGCCACCCTATTCGAAACACTGGAGATTTCTACAATGTTGTCAAAGAGGACCTTTTGACAAGGAACCTGACACCGTCTTGGGATTGCTGGTCTCCTTCCCTGAAATACATAATATGGCCCGACTCTAAGGTAACGGTATCCTCTCCCTCTCTTCGGACTTCACATGATCCTAGAATATAATATAGTCAGTTTTGGCGGCTTTCCGTAGCCCGGGGATTCTTAGCACGCCTCGCCCTGCCGTGACCATGACCGCGGCCGTGGCCAGAAATAGCAGGGCTGCTGAGACCTGGGGCCTTACTTTAATTGTGCTTATCATTGAGAGGTAATGCCCATAATCACCACGCTAGGCAGTGGGTTGGCGATCGCAGGGCACAGTTTCTTGCACTAATGACGCTGCTGCCCGTCACCGGTCTGTAGAATTTCAGATTTTGTCAGAGCCTCGTCTGTTCTTCGGCAAGATGTACCACAGGCAGGTGAGGTTGACAAGAACACTAAGAATATATTTTAACAAGCAGCAAATGTAAATTAAAAATTTAATCTTAAATCACGTACATCTTCTTTTTTTTAAATCCTTTGTCATTGAATTGTGAGCTACCCTGAAAGTTTCAGCCAGATAGCTAATCGGAAAGTGCTCGAAATTTAAGTTAAGCAAGATTCCACCCGGAACGACAAACAAGAAAGTGACTTAATAAAAACGAGTTAAAAAGCCTAAGAGATGCCTATATGCGTTTGCAGGTCCACACATTATGACGTGGTAAATCTCAAACTGGAAATATACAACTATATCTATCTATCTATATATACTTATAATAAAACTGTACCGGGTCCAATTCTGTACATTGAAGATATTTTGAAATTTTCTTTTGGAGGGTTCTCTATATTCTATACTGAAGCCAAAACTGTATTTTTTTTCATTTTTGTCTGTCTGTCGGTCTGTCTGTCTGTCTGTCTATCTGTATCTTGGCTAGGCATCACGCCGAAACTACTGAATGAATTTAAATGAAACTTGGCATGATATGAGTTCATACTACGGGGTAGGACATAGGATACTTTTAATCCGGAAAAATGAAAGGGTTCCCGCAGGATAGGCGTTGAAAGTTATTTAAAAGAACACGTATTACGCTGAAACTACTGGACTGGTTATGTTGCAACTTGGCACAGTCATAGTCTATATAATGTGTAAAAATTGAGGATAATTTTCATCCCGAAAAAATAAAGAGTTCCTGTGGGATAATGTCCCAAATTCTGTAAATTGAAGATATTTCGTATTTTTTTGTGGATGCTGTTCTATATTCAATATTTAAGCCAAAAGTGTATTTTTGAAAATTTGTCTGTCTGTCTGTCCGTCTGTCTGTCTGTACCTTGGCAGCACATCACGCGGAAAATACTCACTGAATTCAAATTAAACTTGGTATGATTTGAGTTCATACTACGAGGTAGGACACTGGATACTTTTCATCCCGAAAAATTGAAGAGTTCCTGCAGGATAGGCGTTGAAAGTTATTTAAAAAAACACGTATCAGTCTGAAACTACTGGATGGATTTTGTTGCAACTTGGCACAGTCATAGTTTATATAATGAGTAAATATTGAGGATAAGTTTTATTCCGGAAAAATAAAGAGTTCCTGCGGGATAATGTCCCAAATTCTGTAAATTAAAGATATTGTGTATTTTTTTTTTGGAGGCTGTTTTTTGTTCAATACCAACACCAAAACTGTATTTTTGTAATTTTTGTCTGTCTGTCCATCTGTCTGTCTGTAAATTGGCAGCGCATCACGCTAAAAATACTCACTGAATTCAAATTAAATTTGGTATGATTTGAGTTCATACATCGAGGTAGGACTATCATATATCGAGGTACTTTTCATCCCGAAAAATTAAAGAGTTCCTCCAGGTTAGGTTAGGGGTGGAAAATTATGTAAAAGAACACGTAGCACGCTGAAAGTATTGGACGGATGTTGATGCAACTTGGCACAGACATACTTTATAAGATCGGTGAAAATTATGGATACTTTTTGTCCCGAAAAATTAATGGATTCTCGCAGGATAGGGGTTGAAAATTATTTAAAAGAACACGTACCACGCTGAAACTAATGGACGGGTTTTGATGCAACTTGGCACCGTCTTAAGTTATATGATGGGTTAAAATTGAGGATACGTTTCGTCCCAAAAAATTAAAGGGCTTCTGCGGGATATGGGTCCAAAGTTATGTTAATATTTGAGTAATAAATAATATTTTTTGGATGGTTCTCTATATTCGATTCTGAAGACAAAACTGTTTTACTTGCTATTTTTGTCTGTCTGTCTGTCTGTCTGTTTTTCCGTATCTTGACCTCGCATCGCACATAAACTACTGAATGAATTCAAATGAAACTTGGTATGATTTGAGTTCATACTACGAGGTAGGACATTGTATACTTTTCATCCCGAAAAATTAAAGGGTTTCCGCAATATTGGGTTTGAAAGTTATTAAAAAGAACACTTATCACGCTGAAACTACTAGACGGGTTTTTGGATGCCCATTGACACAGTCTTATGTCTATACTTATAATAAATCAATAGGTACGAAAAAGTATGTAAAAAAAAAGATAAATAAAATAAATGCTCTTGGGTGCTTACAAAGGGTATTGAACAAGGCAATAAAAAAAAACATGTCGCTCTGTCTGTTTGTCTGTATGTTTGTTTGTTCACGCATCACGTAAAAACTATTGGACCGATTGCAATGCGGTTTTCATTGTTAGATAGCTTAGGGTTTGATTTAAAAACTGGTGCATTTGGTATCTCAATATGGTGAGTTAGAAGCCGAGCAATTGAAAAAAGTATTTTAGACGGCTAAAGAAATGTTGATCAAATGTTGGTATATTGGTCCTTGAATGATGGTACTATAAACCTAAAGAAAAGACCACGCGTGCGAAGCCGCGGGTACAGCTAGTTATTACATAAAAATCTTGTCAGGAGACAACTATCATGATAGCATATTCAAACGACGACATTTAAGTAACAGCTGTCTCACTCGTAGCCAAAGTCTTGTCAGCAGACTCCTATCTTGATAACTTAGTCAAACGACAACATTTAAGTAACAACTGTCTCAATCGTAGACAAAGTCTTGTCAGCTAACGCCTATCTTGATAATTTAATCCAACGACGACATTTAAGTAACAGCTATCTCTCTCGTAGCCAAAGTCTTGTCTGCAGACTCCTATCATGATAACTTAGTCCAACGACGACATTTAAGTAACATCTATCTCACTCGTAGTCAAAGTATTGTCAGCAGACTCCTATCATGATAATTTAGTCCAAAGATGACATTTAAGTAACAGCTATCTCACTCGTAGCCAACTTACGAATTGTGTGTAATTACGATTTCGTAGCAATTTCGTAGCACGTAGTTCGGTAGTCACTTTGCGTGCTTTATGCGAGTGCTTTACGTGGCATATATTTATTTAATTTACCATTTATTTTCCTTTTGATATATGACATTTTGTTTAAAACTATGTCGGTACTCAAGCAGCTAATTAATATAATTTATATGTTTTAACCGAAGCCCATCTGGTTGAAACATTGACACGAAAGAAAAAGCGGATTAAAATATGGTATGTTCTTAGTACTATGGTGTTCCATATTTTTAGATTGAAATTTAATGTTTCCAGTATTTGCTTGCATAATCTGAATTCGAAGGATTTTTTTACCAAACATTTCAACTATCAATAAATAATAACCCTAACTACGACAACAAACGGTCGCGGGTTCGAATCCCGCAAGATGCAATCATTTGTGTGATGAGTAGAAATGTTTGTTTCCAAGTCATATATGTAATATTGTATCCACATTGTATCTATGTATGTTTAGTTTACCCGTTATCTAGTGCCCATAGTACAGGGTTTCCTAGTTAGGGACCAATACTTAATTGGTGTGAATTGTCCAGAATATATTTATTTATTTATCATTCATTCATTTTTTCACAAATACTTACGTAGCACCTAACATTTCGTTAATTCAGTTTTTCTCCGCCGCCATCCGCAGCCTCGTCGACTTGCCGTTGAGAATATGGTCATGCTAATGGTAATATAAAGATATAATAATAATGTGTGTAATATATTGAAATCGACATGCATATAGCATTTCAATTTCAATATATTACCACAGAATAAATAATAGTACAAATATTACGCACATCTTATGCTGCGACTGTCTACTTTATATCCTGTATAGGTATTGGCGATGATAAAGTCGAGTCCCATTCTTCTGCTCTTCCTCAAATGGAATACGCATAATCATATTGCATTGATAATACGATAAATACCAGACTGTACTACGTAAAGATCTCAAAGCATGTCAGATTTTAGTTTGAATTTGAAGGTGAAACATGCTTGCCTATGTAGATGCTTTGCTGTTCAGGTACAACAGACATTGTTCCAGAAAATTAGTCATTTTTGAGCAACGGCCGAGTGGTTCGCTTTAGAATTCAATGATACCGGGTTTGATCCTTGGCTCTGCTCTAATGACTTTTCTGAGTCATGTGTGGATTTCCATCGCTCTGTGCTTCGGAGAGCACGCTGAGCTGTCGGTCCCGGTTATTCAGAGGTCCTTCGGGCAAGTTGACAAACTCTGAAACCGGAAGCTAGCACTACCTCTTAAAGAAAAGTAAAATTTTCTTAACAAATCTTATTTCCTGGTCTACTAACTACCATACTTAGGTGGTTTTGATAGTGTTTACTATCAATAAACGAGCAGCAAATGTAGATTAAGAAACTAATCTAAAAACCACGTATTTTTTTCAAAGTATTGTTTCATCGTGTTGTGAGCTACCCTGAAAGTTTCAGCCGGATAGCTAATCGGGAAGTGCTTGAAATTTGAGTTGCAATTTTCCACCCCGGAACGACAAAGAAAAAAGTGACTTATAAGAATTGGAAAATAAGTTAATTTAAAAACATTTAAAGAAAGCTTTTATGCAGTGGCCACGTCATGATGAAACTTAGAACAGTCTATCACAATTAAAAGTATATACAACATTTCGTTTCTATGTTAGTTACTGTTGAGGAGTACTCTAGTCAGGAGCCATCCCGGAGTGCAGCAACCATGTCATGGTTAAACTTCAAAACAGCTAGCATAATATAAAGCGTATACAAAATTGTGTCTGTGCTGTTAACCGTTCAGGAGTTCACTGATGATTTTTAGAAAATATTGAACTTAATCAAGCACAGTTTAAAATTAGTCTGTGCTGTATTACACTGATGATTATACTGTTTTCTATGCGTGCATCCATACCAATATATAAAAGTGAAACGTTGTCTGTTTTTTTGTTTGTTTGTTTGTTTGGGCAGCTTTCACACGATAACGGCTGGAGATAGCTTTTACCCTGGAATAAAACATAGGATACTTTTTATCGCGAAAAATTGTAAGTTTCCACGGGAAAACTGGAAAATGTTGATAACTCGCTGTAAGGAATGGTTGCCATGGAAACGAAATTACAAGTCTGTATATAATATCCTAGAAGAACACAGGATGCTTATTTTCGCGATAAACAGTAGTCCGCGCAGACAAAGTCGAAGGCGGGAAAGCTAGTGATTTATAAATATGTACACAAAGGCCAATAATCTCATTTTAGATGGGGAAAAAAATATCGCATCACTATAAATATTTGTTTTGATCCCTTAAATGTTAGGTTTCCCTGTATCTATCTTTATTTATTTGACTGTTTTGCACGAGAGTTAAACAACAACAAGGAAATACTTAATGCTAAACAGCATTATCTACCAGTTCCCATCATCATAGCTGTGAACATTGGTTCGCCACCCGTTACTAATGTTTAGGCTCGAAAAGAAGCCAGAAGAAGTATTTTCAAGTAACTGTCCCCGCAGCTCTCACCAGGTCTCCCCTCTCCCACTCCCCAGGTCTCCCTCATGGAGGGCTATCCTACACTGCATCTTTTGGTCCGTGCTATCTCGATTCAGCCTTTCTTCCATACAGCTATTCTTCGAGCTATGTACTAGTTAAGAGCTATAAAATAGGTATATGAATTTACTAGCTTTTGCCCGAAACTACGTCAACATGCTTAATCGGGATGATAAATTGTCATGTACTTGTCCTTAGTAACATTGTCATTTGTGTCAGGACTTCTTGCCAAGTTTAGCGTGGCCAAATGATAGAAACGTTCGCCCCCACACTAAATAAAAATAAAACTATTTGCCCTAACGAACACACACAGAGGCACGAACATTTTTTTTGGCCGCTCCTGTGGGCACATCCGCCCCTGCGGGAACTAGAGTTCGTTTGCGGATCTCGTTATTCCGGGTTTTATATCGCAAAGAGAGGTATCTCTATAGCATGTTAAGTAACTTTGAGCTTGCTAATAAAGTTATCAGTAAGTAGGTTTAGTATTTTTTGTAGTAGGAAGGAAATAAAATGCTCCAAAGTATCAGTGATATTTTATTATGACTAGAGGTTTTTAATTACAAAACAACCGGTATTCCCACTTCGGGGTAACTTCAAAAAATAATTACCAATTAACCTTACTAGCTGACATTTTGCTTGATATGTATAAAATGAAAACCTCGAATTTTTCACATTTATTATTATTAAGATAAATTTCAATCTATTTAGTAAATATTTACAATTTTCAGTATTTAGATGTTTCCCTCACTGATGAGTAGGCACACGGAAAGATATTCTAATTCGTGAATTAAAACTAAAATTATGAAGGCCTGTTTCCAACTTCACAGATAAGCGACATCAGTTGGGCGAAAATGTCACAAGTATTAATTGAATCAGCCAGTTAAAAAGTTCTTTAAAACTACTTTTACATTAAATAACAAAGAATGCCTTATATCAATAATAGGATAGATAAGTGTCTTACCTGGGGGATGTGAAACAGGCCCTGATTGTAGTAATATTTAAATGCTAGTTACAATATATTTACAGTAAACTCTGTGTGTTGTTAGGTTATAAATATTTTTAATAAATATTGAGATCCTCGTTACATTAATCTCATTTTGTAGGCGGCTATTTTGAAGTTAATATGCATCTTTGGATATGTATAGGTACAAAAGATAATGTCCACAATATGCGTACTATTATGTAACAACGAATCACGGTAGAAATTAAATGTACTAATCTAATCATAGGTCTAGTTAAAGCGGGGAAGATATGGCAAACTTTAATGTCACATAAACAAAAACTGGACTAAATACAGCTACAGATACATCCACACAGCTACATTTCCCCCATCGAGCTTCACGTGCATCAACAACGAAAATAAAGAGACTTACGCAGATGATGCGCAAGTCGGATGCGCTACAGCAAATTATAATCACTTCCAACACGTGCTACGCAAACATCACTCCGATTGTAAGGCCAAAGAAGCCCAACTGTGTGCGTTGCACCTAATTTATGCGGTCCACGTCGAACTAGCTGGTATCTTCCCACTTAATTAGATCTATGACTTAAATGTATGTTTGTTCTAAGTAGAATGCATATTGTATTAAGGCGCTGTAGGTTCTTAAATTGTTGTCCCGCTCCTCCGGGTTCAAGTCGAGCAGGAGAGAAACGTGATACACCTCATTAGTAGATTTATTTAAATTGAACTATTTTGAACGATACTTGGTATTTATCGAAAATAAGCTATGCAAAATCTAGATCAAATTGAAAATTATCTAAAAGCAAGGCAAAAATATCCTAACAGATTTTAAGATATTTCGCAACATCGATGTAATATATTATATCGAAATAATATAACATATACTAAAAAAATGCGTTAAAAATTATATTTAAAAAAAGATTTAAATTAAACGACCTAGTTTCGAAGTATAACATGTTTCATTTCAAAAATTAAGTTTTATCTACTACAGCGCCTTAACTTCACAAGTGAAAATATAAATATACAGCAAGAATATATTTCTTGCTATACAGTTAATAATTATTATTTTACGTTAAAAAAAAACAATAGGTACAGATTGTTTGATATCTTTTTTAATACATTATTATAATTGTATCTATATTTTAAGATTTTGTTTTCATTCGTTTGTAGGTAAATAAAATAAATGCAACCACCTGATAATATACATTTTTTTGAGTTCTAACTGAAAGCTTCAAATAAGTTGAATCATTGTAGATTGTGCCTTTAAATTGTTTCCAAACTTCGATACAGGAACAATAAAATGTATATTCACATCTAACTAGGTCTTCAAGCCGATTGATACCACACAATGTGTACCAAAAATGAAATGTGTAACAAAAACTACAAGGATATGGTATATTAATTATATACCAATATTATTATACTCTCATGTGGTATCTTTAACTTTTATACACATTAAAATAATTACCTCAAAATGCTCGCTCTATATATCTATTAAAATTAGCTAATACATATTTACAACAATCGAAATTATACCACTACTTATGACAAAGTAAGACTAAATACAGTAAGCTTGTAAAAATTGCACACATCGCTTTGGTATACGTACGTACATAACTACATATTTACAATAACTTTTAAACGACATCGTTAAGTTTATTGCCCGAAGTTTCGTAACGAACATTATTAACTAAGACTTTCGAGTTCCCATACTGGAACTCTTACATTCGTGCCACGAAGAACGCGTTCCATATCAGACCCCAGAACATTGCAAGTTGATCGCGCCGTAGCGTCCCCACTCCCTTATACATTTTGCTCCAATTTTTTTAAGTGGGCCATAGTAATGTATGTTTTGGAAATATTTCTCTTGCAATATAATAACACAATCAACGCACACATTTTATTCCCATCGAGAAACCTACAATTATTCAATAACAACCAATTTTGATGTGCCAAGAAGATCATCAGATCTCTTTCGTCGACACGATCATCGACGTAGATGAAACAGTTTAACTCCCGTCAATCACTAGTTATTGCCACTGATTAGTTTCAAAGTACACAAACGCTCAGTCGAACCAGTCCCACAGATGGGAGGGAAGGTAGTCGAGAGTGCGCGCGGGCGGCGACTAGGAGGCGCGCGCGGCGGCCGGCAGCGGCGAGCGGGCGTCGTCGCGGCCGCGCGCCTCGTCTCAGAGCACGCGGTCCGAGACGCCAACGCCAGCCGCGTACTGGCACGCCGACAGCGGGGCCGAGCCGGCGCGCGACACGGGCGACGCCGACCCGTACCCGCCGCCGTACGAGTGCTGCTTGGCCTTCAGTCGCAGCGACGCGATCGACGAGGACATCGCCGGGCACGGCTCGGCGCGGTACATGCTGTACGGGTTGGGCGGCGCCGTGTACGGACATGGCGCCACGCCGCCGCCCACGCCGCCCGAGCCCGCCACGGCCATGCCGCCGCCGCCGACGCCGCCCATCGACGTCGCCGTGTTGAAGCAGTTCACCGAGCCTGCGGGGAAACGGCTTGTTTTAGAAAACAGTCGGAATTAACTGAGAGCTTTTTTAACTTTTAATGATTTATTCGGCGAGTCGATGGGCGTTGTACGACATAGACCGGTGCAGACCGGTTCTGACACATAGGAAAGGATTATACCCAGTAGTGGGTCGATACGGGCTGACGATGATGATGATGGCCCGGCGAGTCGTTGGCGCAACAATTCGTTTCATACCAACCTTGGTGGTGACTCGAAGGGACAACTGATCCTAATGGGTTCACAGGCCACGGGAAGCTCTTTGTCCCGAGAGGACTGGGCACCTTCGCCGCCCAGTTGTTGTACGGGTACGAGGAGTACAAAGCGTCGGTGTCCGGGAAAGGCTGCATGAGCCCGTTGAACTGCGTGCTGAAACCGTTCTTGAAGTCAGCAGCGGCGGCCGCAGCTGCGTTCATGGCGTTCCGCTCGCGTTTCCGCCATTTCGCTCTTCTGTTCTTGAACCACACCTGTAACGAGAAAAGTTTATTATAGCTTTTGAACTTTACCGAAAGTTTGGAAAGGGAAATCGTGATTCCGTTTGTCCTCAACATTACGCGTGCGTGCATGTCCGACTGCCTTTTTATCGGAGAAAGGAAATTCCGAACCCTACCTACAAGTTTTAACGAGATTCAGCATCGGAACGCTCGCCGCGTTGCGTAGGTAGTTATTAACTTTGCTCATTACAAAGTTGACAGTGAGACGGCGGCGGCGTATTCTCGCCACGTAGTGAGGCCCCGCCCGGCCGCAACCAACGACCCGTCTAATTGCGACCACCAAATGAAGATAAACGAGCGTCGCGATTGGGCGGGACGGGTCGCTGCCACTCGCCGCGGCTCGATCGGGCCGCAATAAATGAGCGGCCAGCAGCAGCGATCGATGTTGTTGTTTAGCCACCGGTCCGGGCCGGGCCGGGCGCGGAGACGATAAGTCGCCGTGAGCGCAGATAACGCGCGCGCTGATGGATGGCGTGCGTCCGTCACGGGCGATCGATCGCCGACGACACCTCGCGATAAATTGCGCAATCCACGTAGCGACTGCAATAAATATCGCGCTGGCAGCGGTATTTGTCTCGCTCACTGTGGCGGGTTCACCCAGCCGAAACGGTAAATAATACCCTCTTTTCTCGGTTAAGTGAACATAAACGGTCGTTTCCACCCCATATACGATCGTTTATTTTTCAAAACATAAATTTCACAAATTCGCATGAGCGCATGTTTCGTTCAGATGATACAGGTAAACCACGGGTCACCGCTACAAATCACAGCCAGATTCTTGTCATATCATTGATAAAGGTTTTCGCGGACGATGAACACCAATGAATCTTGCACTATCTAATACGGGTATCCTCTCTTTCACAACTTTTTATAGATTGTTGACTCGAATAGATAAACTCGAAAAGCTCCTACTGCATCCATATGAGCGAAACTTACGTGTCAAAAGGAAGACAGTTCCTAGGGCCGTGAATTACCTTTTCTGAAGGCACTTACTTAATTTGTCAAGGCTGGAAGTACATGGATTGAAAGTATAGCCTGTAGTATATCGATACAGAAGTAAGAAAAACATTGACAGACTTTACAGTAGTGCAACCCCACACCCGGTGCTTCCCACAGAATCGCGGCCGCAAACAAACGGTTGGAAATAGCTCCACAGGCGCAGAGCTGTTCAATAATGACAGCGGAATGATATTTATTTAGGTGCACATATGTGGAAATGATTCCCATTATTTGAATAGCGACGAACGGCCAGGGAGAGGGTGTCACAAGGGTAGGGTTATCCGTTGAAATTTTTGAAGGGAAAAATAGGATTTGCGATCTTTTGACTCTGGAATACGTCATAATCTATCTTCTATCTATATCTATCTATCTGTCTATCTGTCTTAAATCTATTTTCTATACCTACTTATAATAAAGCAATAAGTACGAAAATGTCTGTACATTTAATAAAATGTTCTAGAGTACTAAAATAATATAACATTTAAATCGTGTCGTTCTGTTTGTTTGTTCACGCATCTTGTAAAAACAACTGGACTGATTGCAATGTGGTTTTCATTGTTGGATAGCTCAGGGTTTGACTTAAAACTGGTGTACTTGGCATCTTAATCCAACGATTAGAAGCCGAGCAATCAGTAAACAAGACATAGGTGCAAAAACGAAAACCAGACTACGGTCGGGTATAAAATTGCCTATGACATTCTTGCGATGAAGACGAAGCGATTGATACCTCACTCTTGTCAAAATTTGCCAAGTTTTTAGTTTTAACACATGACCCTTCTTTTGCTTCGCCTTAGTCGGGTAAAAAATAGCCTATGACACTCTATACCTGAAGACTAATGGATTGATACCTCGCTTGTCAAAATCGGACCAAAATAGGGGCGACGCCATGGTAAAACATCCACTTACATACATACATAGATTGTAAAACTAATTACCCTTCCCTTGCTTCACCGTAGTTGGGTAAAAACTATCTGACAGCTGAATGAAAGTGGTATTTTGCACTTTAAAGGCTCTTTTGGTCCACTTTTAACCCAGAGAAATGACCACGCGGGTATAGCTAGTGTAGTTGAAAGAAGCTATTTTTGATCTGTAGGTATCGTAAGTCGTAAGCTGAATTAATATTTTCTCCCTTTTGTTTATTTCTTTCTGAAACCGTACTATACCTATTAACTAGTCAAGTACAGAAATTAAATATACTGAAAAGTATTGCCAAAAAAATATTTCTGGCTAATTTAAAACATGTTTACAGAGCGCAAAGCGGTGAGACGAAATCTTATTGGAAAAAAAACTACAATTCTAGATTTATCAGCGTGTACTTATTTGTGGGTTTACATTACATAACTGGAAAAAAAGAATAATGTATTCATTTATTAACAAACTTTATACAAATAGGGATAAGACAAGACGAAACGAAGTTTGATATCTAATTGAAAAATAAAAACGAATGTTGTAAATGTTGTAAAATTCGCGAAAAACAACTATTTTGAATGAAAAAACATAAAAATCGTTAAAATCTGTTCACCTATCTATACTATGCATCCTTTTATTTGTGTTCTATTAAAGTACGATTCGACCGGCAACCCTACTGGGGCGCGGGAGGGTCGCGATATTGCGACGGGCTAATCCTTTAAATATATTATTGCGAAATGGTGACCCGCCGCCCTCGCGCCCCCTTAGACACTGTTTAAGGGCGGAATCGATACTAATTCATGTTAACTATTATTTTGTTACGTGTCCCAAACTTACCAATGAAAAGTTCAAATGACTAACATAACATATTAAGTTTATTAATCAGAACCAGGAAAAAACTGTCAAAATTGCAAAAAACAAGCAGGTAATTTCAAGAAAGGGAAGTCTGTGCCGTTGATTTGGTTAGATTTAAGAAAATTGCGCACCGGCTTCCTTATCTCTTTCCCACATAAGATTATTTTATTCTTTTTTATGAGAGTTTTAACTTTTTTTAAGTTTATTTTATTTCCCTATTTTGAGTCGCGTGAACAATACATGCATATGCGATTACAGCAATCGCAAGTGACTCGCTGTTATCCTTTGAAGAGTTCATTTGTATCTCCGAAGGTCTTCATCAGATCTTCACCAAATTATATATATGGGACCATACCTATAGCATAACCTATTCTATAAAAAAAACTTCAAAATCAACCCACATTTGATGGAGATATCGCGTCATAAAGAAAGTTAATAAGATTAAGTCACCCCCTAATTTTCCACATGGAATATTTTCATGAAATTTAAATGGGACTACCCCTATCCAATAAAAAAAGAGTTTAATACAAAAAAAAACACCCGGGTCGAATTGAGAACTTCCTCTTGAAGTCGGTTGAAAAATACGTTTATTTTAATAACTTTCTGGTTTCAAACACATAGCTATGTAATTAAACAGGTCTTAGACGCGCTAAAATGACGACACATATAAATAAAATAATGTTTTTAGCGCGACTAAGTGGCGTTTAAATAATTATCTATTTCTTTTCGTGTTCTGAAAACAACATTATTTGTCAGCAATAGAGATAATATTTATAGTACTAGTTTAACTTCTAAATTTCAAATTAGTAATATTGAGCAGACTATCTATCGATCTATATCTTCTATCTATCTATCTGTACTTATAATAAAGCAATAGGAACGAAATAGGCGGCACATTTTTATTTTATTTTAAAACGTGTCTCTCTGTTTTTTTGTCTGTATGTTTGTTCGTGCATCACGTACAAATTGCTGAATTGATTGCAAAGCGGTTTTTACAGCTAGATAGCTTAGGTTTGGACTTGAAAACTGGGTTACTTGGTATCTCAATCCAATGAGTAGAAGCCGAGCAATCGATAAAAATCTTTTTGACGGCTGAACGAATTTTGAAGAAATTATTGATAAGTATTTTGTACTTTATAGGTACTTTTGGTCCTGGAATATCACGTATGGGCTACCTTCAAATGAAACGACCACGCGGGCAAAGACGCGGGCATAGCTAGTTACCTAATATAGGTTCAGTTCCCAAATAGTCAGAGTAAAAGATTTCGCTTACTGGCGAGCGATCTCTTTGCAAACATTAGAATGCTCGATGAGTGTAAACTGATCACAACCTGTTTGTTTGCAGGAGCAGCGTATCGAAGAAAACACTTCAGTCAATGAATCTTAACAAATTGACAATACTAGTTTAAGCAATAACAGAAGTCATTACAAAGCCACAGTACGGCTGATAAGTCGTGGCCACTCTGAACTTCGTGCAAATGGCTGCACAGTGAACATTTTTAGGAACTGAATGGCGGAATGAGGCTACGCGCATGGGGCTGTAGTCTAGGCTAGAGATGCACCTCATTCCGCCATTCAGTTCCTAAAAATGTTCACTGTGCAGCCATTTGCACGAAGTTCAGAGTGGCCACGACTTATCGGCCGTACTGTATACCTACTGATAATCAATAAAGAATTTATCTATCTACTAGCTGTCCCGCGGCTTTGCCCACATGTTTCTTCCTAGGATTCTGTGATATTCCAGAACCAAGAGTACCAACATCATCAAAATTCGTTCAGACGTCAAATGTTTTTTTTTATAAAACATTTGACGTATGTTTGAGATGCCAAGTACACCAGTACTTAAGTCAGACCCTAAGCTATCCAAACATGAAAACTGCATCGAAATCGGTTCAATCGTTTTTACGTGATGGCGCACAAACAGACAAACAAAAGACACAATTAAAAAAATGATATTCTCGGTCAGTAGCTTCTAGTAGCTCCGTTGGCTTAGTCCCTAGACATATTTTTTTAATCATCTCTATTGTATAGACTTTGCTTCAATATTCTATCTCTATTTGACAGTTATATAGGTGACAGATACAGGTAATACTGAACTAGTCAACGTCCTTCTTAATCTAATCACCAGATTTGTGGACAGCTTCATCAAAGCCTGCGATTATTATTAAACTGTGACCTAGTGAACTGTTACTGCAGTTGTAATCGAGGTATTGTACTAATTACTATTGTAATACTAATGAAGGTTATGGCTTTAGTTAATTTAGAGGAGGCCAAATATCTACTCATATAAAGGAGTCCTCAGATTAGAAGAAACATTTCTTCGTGTTATGTAAATCATTTTCTCCCAAAGTACTCCAATGTTTTGAGCATTGGTATTGTTCCCTTGGCAAAATCAGAGGAAATTCTTTGCCCCGGTTCCGAACTGTTTTCTTTCCCGGTTCCGGGCCCGTTCCATACAATCATGGCTTGCAACGATTTGAAATAAGACAACATTTTTATCAGTTTCCAAGCTTTACACCCACTACGTTGAAAAACGATGAGTAAAGTGGACTCTACGACATAAAAATGCAAGCTACATTCGTAGCGGAGAGCTACATAAATCTAAAAATATAGTTTTTTTCTTATCTTCAAGCATTCTACCATCGGTAGCTACATCTATATCTATATCTTCACTTATATTATAAAGAGCGTTTATAATGGATAAACTCAAAAAATACAGAACCGATAAAAAATAACACCTATGAAAGCTACATTATCAGCGAGTAACATGTGCAGTATTATATTTTTCAAAAAATTAGTGTTCTCTACGAAAATTGCAATAATGTAACCCAAGTTATCAAAAATACAGAACGGAATAACTCGTTGCCGTGGAAACGAAATGATAATGACGTTGCCATGTAAACTAAATAATAACAAGTCTGTCAAGTACGTGAGTAATAATGCAGTTGTCTATGGTCAAAAAGCTCTACTGCCAATGATTTTGATTTACGCTTACTGGCGTATTTTTTCAGAAGTTATGACGCGTCTTTTTACCATTTTTATACACGTCACGACGGGTAAAAAAATACCCATTGCTAAAAGTAAGAACATTGCCGCGGTGCGAGCGCCACCCGTGCGAAGCCGGGGCTATTCACTAGTGTAAAAAAGACATTAAATATGAAATCGAGTCAAACGAGTACACATCTCTGTATCATCAATTCATCATCGGAAGTCGTCCATTGCTGAAATTAGGAGTCATCACAAATTTTCTATGTAATTTTCTAACTAACTTCCAAATTTTCTTCGCCATAATTACCTTGTACTTCCTACCGCCCCATATCAACTACTTATAGTGATGAATGATGAGCCACCCCCCACCATAGTAACGAACCATTATACGGTCAGCGGGGCCGCTAAATTGCCTTAAATTTAAATTAAACTGAAATCACAGTTTTATTACCACCATCAATCAAACTACCGTCTTAACTTGTGGAACTGTAATAGACCTTGTGCTCATAGGAATAGGGGTCGTATAATTGGCTTAAGTAGAACTATTCCGCAGTCAAATAAACACACGCTCGTATAAATGGATAGACCGTATAAACTCTGAAATGACACGTGTCTGGTAGGGCTGGCAGTAGTTGGTAGTTGGACCTTGGGTTGTTGATTTTATTAGACGGGTTGTAAAACATGTGAGGCTAGTATGTAGTTAGTGCTAGTATGAACAGCGAAGCTAGATCAGGCAAGTAATATAGCGTTGAATTTTACTTAAAAGACATTAAAAATTCGCGGGCTCAACAGGTTTTTAAAGTTAGTTTTTTTTATTTTTTACTACGGACTATTTGTTTAGTAATGAACCTGTTGGCTTATTATTATTTGCATTTAGGTAAAATTGATTTTGGTATGTACCTACACCAATAGGGTGTGTAATTACATTAAAATGACATAACCACATACATTATCAATTTGTCTTTACATGTCCTTACAATTAAACAGTATGTTGGTCTATAATATCGTTAAATTTTATATTAATTTTAAGTTTTTGATTGTTTATTCTGTAAATTAATGAATTATATTTGGATATATTCCAAGTAAAACACACGTGCACATACATATTGTTATTACTTTTTTACTTATAGGTCAAAAATTTATTTATGCGGTTGTCGGTTCTGCGAACTATATGGCCTGCCCACCACTTCAACTTGCAAACTCTGAGAGCTATGTCGGTAATCTTGGTTCTTCTACGGATTTCCTCATTTCGGATTCTATCACGTAGTGAAACACCGAGCATAGCTCTCTCCATTGCACGTTTCGCAACTCTGAGCTTATGTATGAGACCAATAGTTAGCGACCACGTCTCAGTGCCGTATGTCATCACTGGCAATACGCACTGATTATAAACTTTCGTCTTGAGGCTCTGCGGTTTCTGCGACGAGAATATATGGCGTAATTTCCCGAACGCTGCCCATCCGAGTTGGATTCGCCGGTTGACCTCTTTGTCGAAGTTGGATCTACCCAGTTGGATCGTCTGACCTAAGTAGACATAGTGATCAATAGTTTCGATAATATCGTTCCCAACATAAACCGGTATGGGTACGACATGGGCATTTGACATGATGTTCGTCTTACCCATGTTCATTTTAAGACCCACCTGTTGGGAAACAATATTGAGGTCACTGAGCATTGTGCTTAGGTCTTCCAGGGTTTCTGCCATGATGACTATATCATCGGCAAATCGAAGGTGAGAGATGTATTCGCCATGGATGTTAACACCATATCCGTTCCAGTTCAGAAGCTTGAATATATCTTCCAGTGCAGAGGTGAACAGTTTCGGTTTGCACCTGGATAGAATTCGTGCTCTGATCCTGAAGTCGGACTGTCATGGTGGCCTTGCTGTACAAACACTTCAACACTTCTATGTACCGGTAGTCAATCTGGCACAGATGTAATGAATGTAGCACTTGCCCAGGGCCCCGATTCTGTAAGCTATTGAACCGCGATAACGCAAGTCGATCGCTTGAATTTTTATAAGAAATTTTCTTATTTAACACTTAAAAGTGCTAGAAGTGTTTTTTTTTTTGGAAATATTCATAAAATGAAAAAAATGGAAAATAAAAAAACAAAAAAAAACAAAAAGCGAAAATTTTGCTAAAATTTCCACTTCCAGCACTTTTAAGTGGTAAATAAGAAAATTTCTCAAAAAAAATTAAGTGATCGACTTGCGTTATCGCCGCTTAATAGCTTACAGAATTGGGGCCCAGGTCTCGACTGAATCAAAGGCTTTCTCGTAGTCCACAAACGCTAGACATAGTGGCCGATTATACTCTTCGGTCTTCTGTATAATCTGCCGGAGCGTATGGATGTGGTCTACGTTGCTAAAGCCTTTCCGGAATCCAGCTTGTTCGGGAGGCTGAAAGTCGTCAAACCTACGAGCGAGACGGTTTGTAACTATATACTTATTGCTATATTATAAGTATATATTATATTAATCTAACTAGCTGTACCCGCGACTTCGCACGCGTGTTCATATCTCTGGGTTAAAAAATACTCATATGCACTATTCCAAGACCTAAAATACCAATATCAAAACATTTGATCAAAATTCCTCCAGCCGTCAATTTTTTTTTATCGATTTCTCGGTTTCTACTGATCCGATTGAGATACCAGGTACACCAGTTTTTAAGTCAAACCCTAAGCTACGTGATGCACGAACAAACATACCGACAAACAGACAAACAAACATACACGCATGTTAAAAATGTTATTTTCTTGTTCAGTAGCTTATTTTAAGTCTCCTAGACCTATTTTTTTAATTATCTTTTTTGTACAGACTTTTTCGTTCTTATTACTTTATTATAAGTATAGATGTTGTGGTTTTACTTCACATACAGAGTTGTACCGGGTGCGTACAATACTGTAATTAAAACAACATGATTGGTTATATCCATATCCAAATAAGTAAACTATTAATGTTTTGTGAATTCTTCGTTGGTGCTTCTAAATAAATACATTATATCACACACACATATTTTATTGACAGCCCTGCCTGGGCGGGTTATTAAATGCCCCCCGCTGGGCGGCGGGCGGCGGCAGTAGCTTCCACGACATTGCTACAAGGATACCACTGGCTTCCGCTGAGCTTCCGATACCCACTCGTTGATGTTACTTGCGATGTACGGAAAATCGTAACTCATTTTTTGTAGGCTGTTATTTGATAACTATCTAACGAAGATGTAAACACCCAAAAGCGAGATAATTGCCGCATTTGTACACCTAGCCGAAAAGCTAATGCAAATTGCAACATAGACTGCATAACTTTTTGCATTGCCTTTACAATTGCAGATCATCATCATCATCAGCCTGTATTCATCCTGGACATAGGCCTCTCCTCCCAATGAACGCCACAGAGCCCTTCTTCAGCTCTTCTCATCATGTTTCTGCCGGCCACCTTTCGCAGGTCGTCACTCCACCTGGCCAGTGGGCGTCCTGCACTACGTTTTCCAAGATATGGTCTCCACTCAAGCACTCGTTTACCCCAGCGGTTGTCCGTTCTTCGATAAATGTGACCAGCCCACTCCACGTCAGCTTGCTAATCCTCTGAGCTACGTCGGTGAGTTTGATTGTCTGTCTAATTACCTCCTTTCGGATATTCCTTCAGAGAAATTCTACGCATACCTCTCTATTTAGCTCACTAAGCGACAGCTCCGTATGCCAATTGCAGATAATGGCCGAAAAACTAAATCGTTTCTTTAAATAGAATTGATTCTTGAGATTTTCTGCCAGTACGAGCCAAACGAGGACAGGTTTCTGCTTGAAAGTTATAGCTAGCCAAAAGGACACATTCTTTGGAGATTCTTAATTCGACTGCATTTTTTTTTTGCATTTTTTTAATAATAATAATAAACACTGTAATAATGTACATGAAAAACGATTTTATTTAAAAAAAAACAATATTTCCGTACAACCACAGAAAAATTATAGTACAAGGTAAAACTAAATGTTTGCCACAGAATAAAAGAGAGTAGCAATTCTTTATCTGTAGAATACTTTTACTATTATTTATTCTGTGGTAGAAGTAGGATACAGGAGGCGGATTTAACTATATAGTTAAATTCATACTGTAACATACCATTTTAGTGGCCGTTCACCGTCTGAAATTCTCTACCAAATCCCGGATATCAAAACACAGCACGCAGCTTCGATCTCATCAAAACACTAGGATATCTCTTGACATCTATATGCTAGCGATTACAACCGACTTACGCGATTCTAAACTCTAAAACAACATAAACAAAGTTCTATTTCGCCGAACACAAACACTTGGCAAGCTCGAATAGTGTCAAATAAATATTGAAATTGAAGTCTGTAATACGGTTGTTTAGAAATATAAATTCTTCTTGTTAGATCATGATGTTATTACTGCTCGGGATTTAGCTAGAAGTGACTAGAGCATGACAATGTTATTAAATTGAAATGGTATTGATTATTTAATCTTTGATTGCAATATCTAGCTTAGCAAAGCGTGCTTCCTGGATTAATAACTTTGTTGGATTGAAATTGAAATATCATGGAATATTGAAAATGTTGTATGACATGATATTTGAATAGTTAATCTATATGCTGTATGTCATAATAGTTAAGTCCACGTCACACTGAATTTATATGTATTGTATTGACTTATATAGGCACGCAATTTATATCTAACTAGCAGTTCTAGCCCGTGTGGTTATTTCTCTGGGTTAAAAATTGTTATTCCAGGACCCAAAGTACCTAAAAGGTACAAAATATCAAACGTTCTGCCGTCAAATACTTTGTGACGACTCCTTCCTTTATGACGGCTACTACTCATCGGATTGAGATACCAAGTACACCAGTGTCCAAGTCAAACCTAAGCTACCCAACTGTCGATACCGCATCGTAATCTGCCGAGTTATTTCTACTTAATGCGTGAACAGACAGAAATACATAATTAAAAAAATGTTATATTCTTGTTCAGTAGCTTATTTGACGTCCCTGAGACAATATCTTCTTTATTAAAAATAATAGAGGAATTAATCCTTTAAAAATATGGATTTAGTTAAAGGGTAGAAGATACGGCACGTTCTAATATCACGTGAACAACAACTGAACTAGATACAACTACAGGCAAACGCACCACACAGCTACATTTCCATTGTCGTGCTTCATGTGTTTAAACTACAAAGATAGAGAGACATAGAGAGACATACAAAGACGAATGAGAACAATAATATTGACACTGCAAACACGTGCTACCCAAACGCCACTCTGATTGTGACTAAGTTATGCGTTGCACTTAATTTATGCGGCCCACGTCCGAGGAACTAGTAAAAAACTAGTAAATGATTGCCTAGTCAGTAATAAAAAAAAAAAAAAAAAAAAAACGAATCTTCCCACATTTAATGAGATCTACGTTTAGAAAGCACTGAATATGAATGTGTGCTTCTGTGCTTACTTATATATAATACTAGCTGCACCCTGCGGATTTACACGCGTACAAATTTTGCGCACCCTTCCTCCATGACCCCCCCCCCCTCCCACCCCCACCCCTCCACCTTGACTTCGCCACCACCATAATAATTAAAAATTCCATTAAAAATATTAGTTTTTATAAATATTGTTTACCTTTGTGGCTCAGCAACAGCGCATTTTAGTTGCTGCTTACCTTTGTGGCTCAGCAACAGCGCATTTTAGTTGCTTTGCCACTTGAACACAAAGTTGCTGGAACATATTGTGTCGTGTACTGTCCAATTTTGGATTTGGTTTTGAATTATAACATTGAATTTAAAATGTTGAGTTTGGACTTAGTTTTGAATTTTGAACTTTAAATGATTTTGTTTGTGTGGCTCAGCAACAGCGCACTGCAATTCCTGAGCCCCTTACCTGCACTATTTTTGATCGACTGAGACTCATACTAAACATTAGTATGAGTCTCAATTACGGCTATACACGCGTACAGATTTTGCGCACCCTTCCCCCATGACCCCCTCTTCCCTGTTCCCCTCCACCACGACTTCCCCACCACCGTAATAAAATTCAAATAAAAGGACATCATTTTTTTGCTATCTCCTGGTGCATTTCAATAAAAAAAACAAATTGATTTATTTTTTATTATAAACCTTACTTGTAATTAAGAACACAACAACAACAAAAAACCAAATTCGTCGAGTTATTCTCGGGTTTTTTTGTGAGACTTTTTATGCAGTGCAATTGATTTTTATGTATATAGATAGGAGATAGATTTGTATTCTAAATGACAACTTTTTTAGTAATGCATCATCAATATCATCAATGACTCCTCAATCCTCCCTCTGAAGGGCATGTATAAGCCTCTCCTTTCTCAACGCCAATCATCTGTCTAGATGGCTCGTGTCAGGCCTTTCCTACAAAATTATGAATATCATCGACCCATCGTTTTAGTAAGTACCTGTGTGAGTTAAAGCAATAATATCCGAGCTTTTACAAGCGTTAGAAGATTAAACATTGACCATTGATCGAACGTGTGATATCGCCAGCCGTAGCACTCGATGTAACACGGCAAGCCTCGCTAAACTGTTTGCATGCAACGACAGTCGACACGCGCACTAAAATCTGCAAACGAAAAAAATGAACGTTACCCGGATCACCACGCGAAAATAAAAATCGGATCGCTCCCGGATCACCGGTTGTGTAAAATAAATAATGCGCCGTGCTTGCCGTGCTGTCGACGGATACGTTTAATATATGCCTATTTGCGCGTGCTAAAATGTTTTACACTTACATGTTTTTTACTTTGGACGGATTAAACAATCCACGTAGAAAAAGTTTTCGATTGGATCATCAAAGTCAAAGCTTTTCGTATATTTCAATTGAAATAGATACCAATGGCATATCTACAAATATACATATTAATGTTATAGTTTCTATACATATTAAAAATAGTTAACAATGGCATATCTACAAATACACATATTAATGTTATAGTTTCTAGACAGATTAAAAATAGTTACAATGGCATATCTACAAATATACATATTAATGTTATAGTTTCTATACATATTAAAAATAGTTAACAATGGCATATCTACAAATACACATATTAATGTTATAGTTTCTAGACAGATTAAAAATAGTTACAATGGCATATCTACAAATATACATATTAATGTTATAGTTTCTAGACAGATTAAAAATAGTTAACAATGGCATATCTACAAATATACATATTAATGTTATAGTTTCTAGATAGATTAAAAATAGTTAACAATGGCATATCTACAAATATACATATTAATGTTATAGTTTCTAGACAGAATAAAAAAAAATGTTGAAATAACAGTGTACCAAGCGTTGCTATAAAACATTGTTTTATCACTAACACTTTGGATAGATAGATTAACATTAATTTTATATAATCACAACACAAAATCTGTCCATATTGGCTAACACATGTCTACTTAATTTTCGTAATAAAATGCTGATATCGCAGACACGCTACTTCACTCGATTGTTATTATTCGATAGCGGATATCTGTTTGTATCGAATAGATCGATGGTCCCATTCCGTGGAATAATTTTAATTTGGCAATTTTGGATGTAGTTTGGTACTATTACTGCTGTAACTGTGACATTTCTGGTTCTAGTGGAGCGCCTGCATACTGTACTGTACTGTACTGTACTGTACTGTTACTCCTTTAATCGTGTTTTGTTTTTTCTATAAAATATGGTGTACATGTATAAGAAACACGTCACCCACGCCGCGAAGCGCGAGCGAAGCGTCTCCGTTTCAGCGTGGGCAAAAATGCTTTCGTATGTCCGGATGTCCGCCTGGCCGGCTGTCCGGATCTCTGCTCTCCTCTTACAGGTCACATTTCTCAACCGATCTAGATGATACTTGGTATACAGGTTAAACGAATTCTATAGTCGTCGAAGATTTTTGATTGAATTACTTCCCCCAAAATGGGGCAAAAAGGGGGCTACTGAATATCTCCGCCTCATTAGATCGGATTTCGATAAGTTTTTTTTATTTGAAAGGTAGTAATTTTTAATTGGTCTGATAAAAATTTGGTGAAGATCTGATGAGGATCTTCAGCGAGATGAGCAGAATAACTCCTCAAAATGCAGTAATTTTCTCACTTTTAGGTTTCTACCAGTGGAATCAGACCTTTACCCGCTAGGTAGGGATTGATGGAGCACCTTGGTCATTAATGTTAGTTTTACAACAAGGTAACTAGATGGCGCTACTATGCACCGCTAGAATGTTTACAAACAAGTTTGTACGCGCGAGGTCTACAGCTCACAGAGACACTAGTTATAGAGAAAGATGTATATAACTAAATATGATTTTATAGTAGTTGACCGAGCGAGCGCGAAGCGCGAGTGAAGAGTCTCCGTTTCAGCTTGGGCAAAAATGCTTTGCTGTTCTCCTCTTTATGTCACATTTATTTGACGGTTGGTCTAGTGGCTAGTAACCCTAGGAACGAAATCAAACGGTCGGGGGTTCGAATACTGCAAGGTGCAATCATTTGTGTGATGAGCAGAAATGTTTGTTTCCGAGTCATGGATGTTGATATTCGTATTTATGTACCCATAGTACAGGGCATCCTAGTTTGGGGCTAGGTAGTTGGTGTGGAATTGTACCGAATATTATTATTATTATTATTATTATTTATCAACCGATCTAGACGAAACTTGGTATATAGGTTCAACGAATTTTTTGAATTTTTTATCCATCGGGGATTTTTGAATTACTTTCCCCAAAAAAGGGGCAAAAAGGGTGCTACTGAATATCTTCGCCTTATAATATAGTTATTTTTTTATTTGAAAGGTATTAACTTTAAATTGGTCTCATAAAAAAATTGGTTAAGGTCTGATGAGGATCTTCGACGTGATGAGCAGAATAACTCATCAAAATGCAATAAATTTCTCACTTTACCTAAAAGTGAGAAATTTACTAGGTAGAACATAACTAACATAATAACACTCGAGTGTTTTAATACGTAGTTATGTGACGTTTCATACACTACTTTATCTACACTCATGAAATATGAAATTACTTTTAATGAAGAAAAATGTCCTATTTTTTTCTTGATTTTGCTGGTTAAAGCTCGTTAGTCATGTTCATTGCTGTTTCCGTGACGTCAGTCAGTCAAATTCCCTTCACTCAGACTGCTGTCGGTTATTTTTAATCAGGATAAAACTTTTGATCAACAAAAACACAAAACAAATTAAATTGGTTAGGTAGTTACTAATTAAATGTAAAGTAAATTATGGCGCCAAAATCCAGTCCACAGCGAATTCTTGTACATGTACGGTCTAACACGCACCACCATAGATAATAAATGTCGAAAATCCTCGTAGTACGGAGCCAACCGGTGCTTTTATGGGAAAAAATATATTATAACATTGTTTAGTTCAAAAAACTGTTATAACGTTTTTTTTTTCTTACTTTTGTGTAGTGTTATGGTCAGGTGGATAGATGAGCCGTTTGTAAAGTATGTTATTATGCCACCATTTTTGAGTTTATAATCCGGCTTTTACGATATGAGTGTAGATAAAAAAGATAAATTCATGTTCAGGTCAGCTTATTTTAGGTACCTACCCTAGACTTTTTTTTTAATTATCTTCACCGACTTTTTGTTACCTACTGCTTTATTATAAGTATAGATAGATTTGGTACGTAGTTAGTTTTTTTTTTGTGAATTTCAAATATTTTTCAACTAATTTTAAAAATATTTGTTCATCATTAGGGCTTATTAGGGATTTTTCAATTAATTTCCTGATTAGATACTAGATCTATTATTAGATCCCCTAACTAAAACTACATCATTTTCGCCAACTCCAAAACATTCTACGGCGAAAATAAATAATAGGAATACAAAAAATAATTACCATCGAACTGTATATCATCATTCGTCGAGTGATTGGTGGCAAATGAAATGTGTCAAGAACTGTTTCACGGACGATTGGCGATACGACGGTTCTCGGAAGAGAAAAGTAGGCGTAACTCGCGCCGAGGAGGAAAAACATGAGGTTGTTCGTTGTTTTGTTGCAGAATTTAGAAATTGAGGAATGTTGGTGATTTGAAATAGGAATCTCAACCTTGAATCAAAAACCTTGAATATTCATGAATAGGTAACATGCTATGAATGAACAGCTGCGGAATTACTGGTATCAATTACTGATATAAAATTGGCAATTGCGGAATTCAGACACTTTGACACTTTCTTAAGTTGCTTATATGCAGGTAAGAAAAGAAATGAACATAAATTTACTGTAATAAACAACCACAATGACTACACATGAAAAAAACGATCGACAAATAATACAAAATTTTACGATCTAAAAAAATAAAGTAAGCTCCTGAACGGCTCGCACATGTGAAATGTGGTTTGATTTGACACTCGAAATTCGCCTGAAATACTTTAAAGAAAACATCCCGATTATCGTCAATGAGCGTCTCTCACATTTTAGCGCTTGTAATTGAGTCAATAAGCAGGCAACGACCCTAATGAGTTGGTAACAAAAATAATGTCGGACGCATGCTGGACGATTTATCGAGTGCGCGCGCGCACTGATTTATACGAGGAAGGCGGCTGAGACGAGCGAGCGCTAATCCCCCTCTGCAGGGTTGACGGTTCATTATAAAAATATATGATAGTTTCATAATTGAAATACTTACAATTAAATTATTACTGATATTTTCTGGACAGTGCACCAAAGTGCATATATATTCATAAAATTCAGTAGCGCTTAACATTTTGGGTATCTACGCTACTCCAATACCTATTTATTGATTCTAATACATGTGCGCAATTTTTTCTATAGCAGTTCTTCTACCTGACTATTTCGTCCAAATGTTATTTTTTATACGCTTTTAGATAATTTCAGTGTATTTTTATTGTTGACAGATAGGTTACATGCGACAAATTATTTGTCGCGAAAACTTATGTTGGGAGATCGGGGCATATTCTTCAGTTTATTATATATTATTTATATTCTTTCAGTTACTGAAAAGTTTACTCAAGGCACACCCCTAAAGTGAAACAAACGAGAATGTTTTGAAGAACACACGCGTTCAATCCAGTCGAGTACAGAGGCGAGTACTTGAATCCAGTCGGTCGGTATTTAGCGCGGAGTATCGATTTACACGGCCGTGATGCATCAACTGCCAAACTCGATCGATTCGTGGAGATTCCCTCAAATAGATTCTTTGTACATTCAAATCGTGTGAATAAGTGGTTCGTGAATCTTATGTTACTTCATTGGATAATTTGTTACGGTGTACGTACTATGAGAAAGTTGAAATTCTACGCTCTTTTACAAAAGAACCCCTACTCCCGATACGAATATTTCTGCGCTAAATTCTTCCATCAGTGTTTGGCCTGGTCGGTCATCTCCATCTAATACTTATACCTAGGTATTCCGTTAACTATTAATTATTATCATTTTTAACAAATACTTTTGTTGTTCTTTATAATGTCGCTCGCTCCTTAATTCCTGATCCCTAAAATCCATTAAAGATCTAGAATTAACCAAAACTATTCCAAAATCTACCAATAACAGTTTCCAAAAAACGAAGACGTTCTCACCAAATCCAAATATCCACTCGGAAAACATGTCCAAAGATTAACCGAAACCATCGCAGCGAATACCGAAGAAACCAAATATTCTATGAATTCGGAATCAAACGAACAGTACAAATACGTCGGAACCGCAGAATCTAGCGGGGGCCTTCCAAAACTATTGACAGAGAGTGTGGATGCGATCAGACTTAAGCCAGGGATTATGAAGAGACCGAAATAGACGCATCAAATCCTCCAGGATTAAGGGATTCGGTGTTCCGTCCGACGGCACCGGCACGGCACAAAAATACCGAATGCGCGCCGGATGCGACGATTAGCCTAAACATCTAGATCGTTAATATTGTAATGCGCTTTTTCTCCTGTCACGCAGTGTAAAAAACTAACAAGCTAACTGGCTTGTTCGTGACGCGGTAGTGTTTTTTTTTTTGTGTGGAAAATGTTATTTGGGACTGACGTTCTGCTTCCATGAAAAAGTATGTTACAAACTCGCATCGGATCGTCCATCGGATGTTGGATGATCTGATCTGTTCGGCTGGCTGGATGGCTGTTTTCTTGTCACAAAATTGGTATTCGTTTTTTTTTACGAAAGAAAAAGCATAAAATAAGACCAATACTTGCCACATTTTTGAGTAAGTTTAAGTTTAATATATTCAACGCACAGTTTTTAAGTAGATGTACTTTTGATCACAATCTCGCCTGGTGGTAAGCGACATGACTGAAGATGGAGCACGCAGGTCTAGAGAACTCTAGCCAAATATATGATTTTAAAAAAACATACGGGTGAATTGCGAACCTCCTCTTTTTTGAAGTCGGTAAAAAAATGCTATAACGTATCACGTTGCTAGAGAATATGTCTGAAATGATACAAATTGAGAAAATAAAACAAATTTGAAAAACCTAGAGATCCGAAAATGTAACGTCTACAAAATTCATACTTTTGAAAATCGTAGCATCAAAATTATCTGGTCTAAACACAAAAAAGTAATAATGGATTCAGGTACATTAACCATTATAATACGCTTAAGGACTCACCCGAACTCGCGCTTCCGTAAGGTTCGTCCACATCGCGATCTCTTCCCTCGTGGACATGTCAGGGTAGCGGTTCCTGGCAAACGTAGCTTCTAGCTCCTGCAACTGCTGGCTGGTGAAGTGCGTCCTCTGCCGCCGCTGGCGCTTGTTCTTCTTGTCTCCCTTGTCATCCATCGGCTCGTCGGGACCCACTCCTGGCGTGGTGGACTCCGTCTTGATGGTCGGCTCTGATGTCAGGGGACGGTTACCTGTGAAGAATTTAAGATTGAGTATGGCGATTGGCTTATTTATTTGGTTTTTAATCCCCGACGCAAAGAGGGGTGTTAAGTTTAGGTTGTGTATCTGTGTGTCTGTCTGTGGCTCGTAGCTCCCAAACGAATGGACCGATTTTGACGCAGTTTTTTCTGTTTTAATGATGATGTGATTGGGATGGTCCTTAGCTAAACATATAACTTATATCGGGGTCATTTAAATATTTAATTTAGGCTTGTTATAGTATTTTTTACATAAGTATGTTTTCTTAACGAACATTTATCAGAAAATTTGTGAAACCCTGGCTGGCATCAGTAAAAAAAACAGGCTTAATTCCAAAAAACAAGCCAATTGTCCAACGGAAGATGAATTCCAAGACTAAACGACTCATTTGGTATGATTATCACAACAAGACGAATTCAGGACATTAGTCACCTTTCATAAAAAGTATATTAGTAGACATGAATACGATAAATATACCTTGTTCCACCTAATTATCTGTTCAAAGTCAAAGACATAGAATTTAATTACAAACAGGCAAAATAATAGCACTTTTACAAGTCAAAATCTTATAAAAAGTTCAAATCAATAAAATTTAGGTTAACTAAGTATCTATTAATTTAGTTAACCTTATTAGTTAACCTATGCTTTGAGTTTGAAAAGGAAATTTCCCTTTCATGTACCTAAATATCACACTGGAAAAGGAAATACCCTATGACTCTACCGGTGCTTCGGAAATACAACTGTTAGAGAAGAGAGCACCAAGAAACTCTATGGCGATGCTATATGACTTCTGTAGTGTATATTCATACGGCAAACCAACGATATTTCGTATCGCGATTGGTCAACAAAAGCTCTCTCTGTTACATCACTTTGCTGAAAACTGTCCTAAAAATATATAATAAGTGAGTATCAGTGAATCAGGGCAGGGCCACGGCCGACCCTAAGTGCCGGTAGCAAGACCGATAATACAGGATTAGTTCACGTGCAGCTAAATAATTTTATAACATGGTTGTAAATTCGGCCGTCCCGATGAACGCGTCACGTACTGTATGATTTATATCAGTGCAGTAAAATCTATTTCGGTTATATATTTTTGGATGATATAATGTGACACTGATACTTTTACCTGTTAGGTGTTTAGAAATGGCCAGCAATTATTGGAGAAATGTATTCATTATCATCACTACAAATGAGCTGTAAATTCATGTAAAAGTCTTGTATAGAAAATAATATTATACATTTTATGTTTGAATGTAGGTCGGATTTTCTATAACTCTTTTTTTCATTGTGTTATCATTCACGCGACATAATGGCGTACGATAAAACTTTGTTTCGACATAACAACGTTTTAAACAGATTTGTTTGTGACGAACTAATATTATCATGAATCTTCCATAATTGCCTCTAGAAAATGTTGAAAGAATCTATACATATTCTTTTTTTAATAAGTAGGTTTGCGTATGACGATTGTAAAGGCTTACCGAAAATTGCCTTACTTCGTGACTTGTTTTGATTGTCGTATGAGATAGTGCTGGCATCTGGGGTCAGAATTTGTTAGCTCGCCCGAGGCTTAATGACTGCTATTAATCAATAACAGCTGGGACCAACAGCTTAACGTGCTCTCCGAAGCACGGAGCGATGGAAAACCGCACATTACTTAGAAAAGTCATTGGTCAGCCTAGGATCGAACCCGGTATCGTTGGATTCTAAGTTGCACTATTTAGCTGTTAGGTTACCATCGCACATACACACACTTAGTGACTTTAAAACTTTCAGGTTATAACAATAAAGGTATAGTCCACCATCATGGCGTATGTATAGTTGTGAAAGATGACGTTCTAAACACGCAACCTCAGGGTCTCAACGTATTATATCTAATAGTTTTCGCATCACGGACGGGACTTGAACCCGCACCATCTGTGCCTGCGCGCGGCACATGCCGCCAACCAATTCGGCTACCGCGACCAATAGTTTTTTTTGATACCTATGTTCTCGCTAGCAGTCGTTAATGCTAAAATCATAAAAACGTTACATTTGGAGACGTTATCTTTACGAAACGAAGTTAATGACAATAAACGACCGGTTGACCGAATGGTTAGTGACCCTGACTGCGAAGTAAATCAACGGTCACGGGTTCCCCGAATCGGGGAATCCCGCGAGGTTCAATAATTTGTGTGATGAGCAGAAATCATTGTTTCCGAGTCATGGCTGTAATATTCGTATCTTTGTGTGTTTATCCGTTGTCTAGTGCCCATAGTAGGTCCAGGGTATCCTAGTTCGGGGCTAGGTAATTGGTATGAATTGTCCCGAATATATTTAATTGTGCCGTCCGTGATCCACATAATCCAATACAAACTATTGTATATGTTCTCGCTAAGCAGGCGTTAATACTAAAATCATACAAATATGTTCTTATAGAATAACAAACTTATCATTTGAACTCTTCTGAGCTCTCTTTTTTTCTGATGAACCATCAACCATTCACACAAGCAAATTAGTCCATAACCCGTGGGCGGCAGTACACCGTTAAAATCGAGCACGGTATCTGACGGGGGACAAGTGATACGGTGTTATTACATCAATTCGTTACTGATAAGGCGCGCGATGCAATCATGCCGCATATATTGGCTTAACAGAAATCCCTTGCCCATGTGCTGCTGTCTCGATATTCGGTTCGTTACTACCTCTGTAATGGTCAATTTCTCGATGATATTGCAACGACATATTTGCGTTTTAAATATCAAACGATTACTTTGTGCAACGTCTATCTATACTTTTATCATAAAGCAGTAAGTACCAAAAAGTATGTACAATGCAGATAATTAACAAAAATGGTCTATATATGTAATGGTCTGATAATTAAATAAAATAAGATACTAAATAATTTTGTTTGATGGTGTCTGTCTGTGTGTTCTCACATGTTTTCATTGTTGGATAGCTCAATTTTTTTCTTAATATCTGGTGTACTTTGCTCAATCTCAATCCAATAACAAGAATCGATGAAAAACAATTTGATGGCTGAACAACTTTTGATGTAATTTTGTTCTTTATTGGTACTTTTAATCCTGGGATGATACAAAGGATACTTTATCACAGAAGAATGTCCACGCGGGTAAAGCCGCGGGCACAGCTAGTGCAAAGAGCAAAATTACAACGTAAAAATTCGTATGAAGCGTTTTGAGTTTGACATTAATCATTCTAACAACACGTGACCAAAATGCTGGCCTTTACCTTGGGACGTGGCAATGCTGCCAGCATTTTGGGAACGCTGGCTACTGGTAGCGGCTTATAAGATTAGTTTTAGTTAACAGTTAGTCGTTTAGATTACATAATTGTTTATATAGTTATATTTGCTGTACATATTTTAAATAGAAGCTATACTATGGAAAATAATTCTAACTTCAACTTCTCAACAGAACTTGAGAACATCAAAGCTCTAAATAACGTCCTTGCAAAAAAACTAGCCTAATTCACGGCTACATTGTAATAATAGTGGGGTGCATACACAATTAAACAATGAAAATTAAAAAGTGACCACCGTGTGTGTAGTTCTACCTTTTCACATGAAAAACTAACATCCAAATATCAAATCACATCAACTAATATGAAATGACAATAAAATCAATAATTTTTTTAAAAAAACGAATAATTTATTATATTAGGTTTGTGCAATATCGGAAAATCCCAAAACGGTAAAAGTCTGCCTTCATGAAATACCTACTTTGAAACTGAGTGTAATATAAGTAATAGATATCGTTATCAACAAAACTGTTTTAATTTGTTATTTATTACACATCGGATTACATAGTGTTAATGATTTTATTGTACCCGCTTATCTTGATTGAACACTATCAATTTAATTATATACATACATACTTGTATAATTAATATATTAATGTCGTACCTATATACGCCATAATAAGGACTAGCTGTGCCCACGGCTTTGCCCGCGTGGACATCTGGGTTGTAAGTTTATTTCGGAACCAAAAGTACTTATGGGATACAATAATGCGACATTTCATCAAAATTCGTCCAGGTGTCAATTTTTTTATTGTATTTTGATGTGATTTTTCTTAGCTTACTGATTTATTAGAATTATAGATTTACTTATATGCGTAAAGCTAACGTTTTCCTAATAAATACCTATTCATTTAAAGTCTGCTTGTTTGTTCGCGCATAACCTAAAAAATACTGAACTGATTGAGATGCAGTTTCCACTGTTGAACAGTTTTGGGTTTGACTTAAAAACTGGGGTACTTGGTTTCTTAATCCGGTGATTAAATGCCGAGCAATCGATAAAAACTATTTGACGGATGAAAGAATTTAAAGAAATGTAGTACATTGTAGTGTACTTTATAGGTAGTTTTGGTCCTGGAATGACACGTATGGGCTACTTTTAAATGAAATGACCACGCGGGACAACTAGTAAGTACCAAAAAAGTCTGTACAATGATGATAAATAAAAAAAAACTGTGTGAACTAAAATAAACTACTGAACAAGAATATAAGCTTATTATTAAATCGTGTCTGTGTGTTTGTCTGATAGTTTATGAGTGCATCACTTAAAAACTACTGGACCGATTGCGTTGCGGTTTTCACTGTTGGATAGCTTAGGTTTTCACTTAAAAACTGGCGTACTTAATTGGTATCTCAATTAGAAGAGTAGAAGCCGAGCAATGGACAAAATACTATATGACGGCCGAACGAAATTTGGTATTTTGTACTTAAAAGGTACTTTCGGTCCTAGAATAACACGGTTTGCTTTTAACCCACAGAAAGTACCACGCGCACAAAGCCGCGGGCATAGCTAGTACTAAATATTTGTTGGATATTAGAGAAATCATAACGGTGCCTAGGATAATGAGTAATTTAGCACAGAAAAA
Source organism: Alsophila aescularia (assembly GCA_946251855.1). Lineage (NCBI taxonomy): Eukaryota > Metazoa > Arthropoda > Insecta > Lepidoptera > Geometridae > Alsophila > Alsophila aescularia. Next base: position 43,410,847 of record OX276383.1, on the reverse strand, counting down.
TGAGATTCACTCGTCTTTTCGGTGGAGCGGAGGAAAGTGATCAGATTACTGGCAGCATTGCCACGCTGTATCGAAAAAACCTGCATTCTGATACATAATTATAGTTGGCATCTACGCAGTCCCGAATATTTTGCAACGGCCCGACTTCTAGAATTAGATATATGAAATTAAATGTAAATGCAAAACTGTAGGCTCCACCTTTGATGTAATAATTTATGTAATGTAAGCGGCAGGACTTCATAGATTTGCAGATCTTAGATGATCCAGATTTACTGCCGGCGAAACGGAACATAAAATAGCGTAGTGAATCTTGTTTTTCATCAAGCATGTGTTTTAAGTGAATATAAAAGGAGTTTATTAAAACCATCAATCTGGCGTTCGGCAATCTCGTTGGCCTATAATGAACAAGGCGGGATTACGGCCCAAAGTTTAGTTGCGCTACCGCGGCCGGTGCGATTACAATATCGTTCTAGATTGCAGGGCTGGCACCTACGACCATTTAGGATAGTTTTTTTGCGCTATTTTTGTTACATTTAGCATTTTTATACCCGTCATAACCTTTAAAAATACCGCTAGTAAGCGTAAATCAAAATCTTTGGCAGCAATGATCTCGGTGCTTTTTGACCATAGACAACTGCATTATTACTCACGTACCTGGCAGACTTGTTAATATTTTGTTTCAACGGCAACACGCTTCCCTTACTGCGAGTAATCGTAATTTTGGCTAATTTTTGATACCTCGGCTTATATTATTTCAATTTTCGTAGGGATCTCAATTTTTTTGAAAAATTATATAATGCACTTGTTAGTCGCTGATAATGTAGCTTTTTATCATCATCATCATCATCAGCCTATATTTGTCCACTGCTGGACATAGGCCTCCCCTAATGCACGCCACTGAGCTCGGTCTTCAGCTCTCTCATCCATTCTCTTCCGGCCGCCTTTCGCAGGTCATCACCTGGCCACAGGCCATCCTACACTATGTTAGCCTAAACTTTGTCTCCACTCGAGAACTCGTCGACCCCAACGATTATCGGTTCTTCGGGAAATGTGACCTGCCCACTGACACTTAAGCTCTCTTATCCTTTGAGCTATGTTGGTTACCTTGGTTCTCCGTCGGATATCTTCATTACGAATCCTGTCCTTCAGAGAAACTCCAAGCATAGCTCTCTCCATAGCTCACTGATTGCCCTTAAATTTGTGGTCTAGTTTAACCGTGAGTGTCCACGTTTCGGCTCCGTATGTCATGACGCATTGATTGAAGACTTTTGTCTTTAGGCACTGTGGTATGGACTAAGTGAAGACTTGACGAAGCTTGCCGAATGCTGCCTAACCCAGCTGAATTCTTCTGTTAACTTTCTAAAGGTGAAAGATTTTTTTTAAATCGGTTCAGTATTATTTGAGTTTATCCATTACAAACACAAAAATACAAAAAAAAAATATGTTTCCTTTTTATAATATTACTATAAGAAAAAAACTGTCGCTTATAGTTAAATGTATGTAAATATACACGTCCTTCAGTTTTTAATTGCTCATACTTTTGATAAGCAGTGTCGGTATAGTGTACATATGAGTGTAACTATGTATGTCAGAATTAAATTGTTCTACATTCTCTAGGTGTCAGCCTAGTGATTTTACATAATATTTTCGGACTAGCAAAAAACGTTGAGTTCATACAAAACCAAATAAAAAAATTAAGGTTTGTACCTTTACTTAGTAGTATGTACGATGAAAAAATGAGTAGGTGTGTCTGTTATCACCGGATATAACAGCAGCAATGCGACCAGCTATTCCAGATTAAGGATTAATTACTGATCCAAAAACAATTGGATTTCCACATGGAAAGTAATGAATGGCGTTGGCAGCCCTAGATAGCGTCGATGCGAGTCGATAGGCCCGATAGCGGTTATCGTCGATACGCTTTGAACGGCCGCCGACCCATCCATCATTGCGACCAACCTTTACCTGAGGCTAATCTAAGCCTTTGGTTGTACCGCCACTCGCATGCAAACAACAGTTACATGTGTTATGATATCAGAACACGTCTGCCACTTCACTCAACACTCTAACAGATAATGCGTTTCCTTTAATGTGTAACTTGTAACGTGTTTTAATATAACACTTATCGTCTTACAATGTACTGGTAGCTGCCACGATTTTTATGGCGGGATGAAGCTATCAGTGGGGGATTATTTGGGTGACTTGATTTAGTTCTCGGTGTTTGGGCAGCCGTTGGAATCAATGCTGTTAATCGCGATTGCATAGTGACACGGAAGTTACGATACTGTTTTTTTCAAATGTTGCCCAAACCTTGCAAACTTCGTTCTTTAATACAATTACTAACAGATAAAGCCATTTTAAAAGTGCAGCCATACAGACAATAGATTGCGATTTTCTCGCGATTTTACGGTTCTGCTTAAGAAAAATGCTGGAGTAAAATAAAGTTAATAAAAAAAATAGAAAAGTAATTTAAGAAATCAGCTCACAGAGACACTATCGAAATAAGTATTAATGAGAGAATCGCAATTAAAGATGATGTGTACGTACGTCCAGCAGCGGAAGAAATCTACCTACCTATTGAGGATATTCATGTTTACTCATATCGCAATGAAAATTGCTTCCGATTTTCACTGCTACAGCTGCTGCAGCAAAATCGTATATCAGCGACATTGTCATGACCTAATTTTGATTTATCTAAACAATTACAATGAAGATAAAAAATGCTATAAGTATACTGTTAGATACTTCTCATGAGGAGACAGGCTACTCAACATAACTCACTTCAGTCTATTATTTGAACAGTATTGGTTGCCTTATTACACAATCTTAGCACATTAACAAAAGCATACTGCTACTATAAACCGTAAAACAGATCGCGTCAATTAACCAGGTTAGGGCGGCTACACACAGCGCCATTATCGCCGTTAGGCGCCGTTCACTGGTCGCAACACTACGCAGCCGGTCGCTGTTTGTGAAAGCATTAGAATCGCGCGCGCGCGTATTTGCCATACATTTTCCGACGCTTACTACGTTTGCTTTCAGTTTTAAGCTTGTCACTTTGTGTGGTCCTGCGATGCGAATTGATTCTTTTTTACGCGGTTTTGAGCTGGTTTGTGGTTCGGAAATAAGTTTTTGATGCTTGTCATCAGTTACAGTACTTTTATATCTATGTTATATTAATATCTCGACTGAAATATTGGCCTTAGAGCCGGCCTGGGATCGCTTATGTCTTGTACTTTCGATTGGTGCCAAATTTATTGAAATAAAATGTTTGAGGGGTGATCGAAAAATCATCTAATGTTTTTTAATTATGAGTAGCTTGGTCTTGATATAATTAGGCAACACAGGCGCGATTTATCAGTCTTTATGTTTATATTTGTTAATAATACATCTCATTCAACAATAAGATAGGGTACGTCAATCTTATATATATATGCTGGATGAAAACATTAATATCAGATAGTCTTTGTCATTTTACATGATCGTTCTCGGTGAATTTTTTTACTGCTTTATCATAATGATCCTGGTTAAACAAATACATAATTATTTCAAAATAAATGTTTAGTATTGCTTATCTTTCCAAATTATTTGAAAAATGCAGATTTTTAAAAGGTAAAAAACTGCACGTTGAAGAGTGTCATTAAGAGTTCAGTTTAGAGATTTGTAGTTATACCTAATGTTTATATGACTTTGGAATTAACGCCTGCTTAGCGAGAACATATCTAATTAACCAATAACCAATACCAACTAATAAACCAACAGCACCAATAACTACCAATAGATGGCGTTACCGTCCCCGTTAGATGGACTTAGGTCTCTAAGACTGAAGCAGCGAGAACATATCTAATTAACCAATAACCAATACCAACTAATAAACCAACAGCACCAATAACTACCAATAGATGGCGTTACCGTCCCCGTTAGATGGACTTAGAGACCTAAGTCTATTGGTAGTTATTGGTGCTGTTGGTTTATTAGTTGGTATTGGTTATTGGTTAATTAGATATGTTCTCGCTGCTTCAGTCTTGAAGGAGAAATTTGGATGGCAGTGTAGTGGTCACGGCAGCCAAATTGGTTAAAGGCATGTGCCGCGCAGAGGCACAGGTAGTGCGAATTCAAGTTCAGTCCGTGATCCAATTTTTTTTCCTATAAGAAATTATTTGTTATACCAAAACTATACATTTTTTAAAGTACCTACCTACAGTTTTATACTTTTACCATCTGTTGCATAAATTCAATCATAATTAATAAAAAAACTAATTAAGGCATGTACTCACTGTCATCCGTGTGCTTCCGGTCGCGCCTCGGCCGAGGCGGCGCGTACAGGGACTGCTCGACGCCCGAGCCGCCCGAGGCGAGAGACGAATGCCCACTGTCTCGAAACTCGCCCGTTTCCGCCCAAACTGCGGATGAAAACACTATATAAATTTATATTGTGCATCCATTTAGAATTAAAATTATAGGTGAAAACAGATAATCCAGGGATCGCCCAAACTGGGTTAAATAATAAAGTGTTTGTTAAACTGCTGATAAAATTTAAGAGCATTATTACAGAAAGATCTTAAGTCATGTGCGCATAATTTAAGAAATTATGACTGAATACGAAAATATAGGTATGAATATAAACTCGAAATTAAAAACTCAAACGACAATATTACTGTAGAAATCAACATACTTACAAAATACAAAGAAAACTACCGTAAGGTAAAACATTAACCCCATAAATTAAATCGAAGTAACAAAATACGGGCATTATTTAACAAGGATAAGGTTAAATTTATGTATTTGTTGAACGGCAATGACGCCCCGTCGCTTGCAGTAATTAAGTGTCTCGAACACTTGTTAACCAATTAGTCACTTGAGACGGCAGTGTGTGAGCGCCCTTATTTATAGCGTCACTGCAACATATGCGTGATTTTCATGTAATGGTGGGCGATAAAACAATCAATATAACTTAACTGGTTGTTAATATTGTCGTGTGGAGTGCTTCTGGTTGCTGGTCAAAAGAACATATAGGATGTCTTAATATATCTACTACGAGAACTAAACTAAGATGAATTGAGACAATTCATATCATAACCAAAGTACACTGAGGTTAATTTTAATGTGGTCAATCTATATCAATTTCCGAAAAGGGATAACTTAGAGCAATGACTGTTATTAATATCATGTCTTGCGTTGTTTGCTTAACCCTGAACAACCAAATCGCTTTATTTTTAAAAGACTGGTGTCTCTTACATTTCTCGAATTCAAGCGACATTAAAACTTCATAAAAAAGCACCTTTGTCAATCGATGCAATATTTTTCAATTAAAAAAGCTATTTCCTTCGTTTCCGAATTGATTTATTCCCGTCCAATTAAATGTAAAGTAACAATCAATGAGAGCGCGCCGGCCTTCCCCATTTATTTACGTTCCTACGTTTATTTGCATCAAACAATACATTTTTTGTCAGAACACAAATTTTTCTTGATGTTTATTTTAAGTCGCGTCTACATTGTGACACTTCCTGAGCCCGTTGTTTTGGGAAAAGTCACGGACTCTCGCAACTGATGTCCGAATGCCGATGATAATTGCAATTATAATAACATTATGTGGTAACAAGATTCCTTTCTATTTACATTTGCCTCATTTAATTTGTAATTTAACTGTACACTCGACAGTCATCACAGTCAAGTCGTCAATCTTGACGATATTTTCTGACTGGCTGTCTCGTCACATTCTTAATTCGACACACAACACAGTTAATCTAAATTATTACAAATAATCTAGAGTTAAATAGAGCAAATAATCTTGAAGCTAATCTAAATTATTTCTATTTAAATAAATAAAATAGTAGTTTAAATAAATCTTGTAGTGAGCAGATGACATTGATGACAATGTACAGTCGCGTGCCAAATTATAAACCAAATTGACGTCAGTTACATCAACTTTCATGACTAACTAACAACTACGAATAGTCATTGCTTTAAAAATATTAATTATCACGTATAACGTTATCAGTTGGAGAACAAACGTCGGTTGTAACAAACGAACGATACAAACTGTGCACACATCATCATGTGTTTTGTCTGATAGTGATGATAACCCGTTTATTGTTTTATAGCACGTTTAAAATGACTATTTGTTGTAGTTTGTGCTGTACTATCACAAAAACCATTAGAATAGACTAACGTAATGCTTGGATATCTATTCTTGAATATTTAGCTGTATATAACTACATCTATACTAATAATAAAGCAGTTTAACTACCAGAAAACATGTTAAAATTAAATAATGAAAATAAGTTCTAAAAATAAGAACTAAGAATAATGAACAAGAATATATCATTTTTTAAATCGCGTCTGTCTGTTTGTCTGTATGTTTGTTCGCGCATCATGTAAAATCTACTGCACCGATTGCGATGCGGTTTTCACTGTTGGATAGCTTAGAGTTTGAATTAAAAAGTGGTGTACTTGGTATCTCAATCTGATGAGTATTATTCGAGCAATCGATAAAAAACCAAGTCTGAAAGAAGTTTGATGATTTTGCTACTTTTGGCTCTGGAATATTACAGGATCCTTATATCCCAGAAAAAAATACCACGCGGGTAAAGCTGCGGGCACAGCTAGTAATCTGATATATTATTGCATCCTACCTTCTTATGAGTTATTCATTCGCTTCGAAAATCCCAGACAACGGAATAGTTTTGAGCAAGAACTAGAAACGAACACATAATACAGCTGTTTATGACTGAACCTTAATTATGTTACTGATAGTAGGTGCCCAATATAGTATTTTTACGGGCGCCACATGACTACGGTGGGTACAGTTTTTCAAAAGCTTTTATTTAACTGCAATGTTTGTATGTATGTATATCTGTTTGTATGTATGTATGTATGTTTGTTTAGGTCAAATCTTGCAAGCTGAATGAGAACCACTTCCTCTTATCCTACGGAGTTGAATTTTTGCATGTTGATTCATTTCCGATGACAATGCATTTTTATAGTGAACAAGACCTGAATTGACGTCCAGGAACAGCTCAAGATACAGGAACTCTTCAACGGTCAACAGCACAGTCACGTTTTTTGTACGAATTTTATTATGATAGTCGGTTTGAAGTTTCACCATGACATGACTGCTGCACTCCGGGTTGGCTCTTGACTAGGGAACTCCTCAATGGTTATCAGCACATACACGAAATGTTGTGTACGCATTATATTACGCTAGCCGGTTTGAAGTTTTACCATGACATGGTTGCTGCACTCCGGGTTGGCTCCTCAACGGTTGACAGCATAGACACGAAATGTTGTATACGCATTTAATTATAATACCCCGTTCTTAGTTTCATTATGACATGGCTACTGCATAAAGGCTTATTTTTAAAACGTTTTTGAATTATTTTATTAACTATACAAACTTAAACATTGTTATGTCTCATTCAAGATTTGCGATGATGATTCTCGAATAGTTCGTTTATTGTCCCATTTATTCATTCACTAGTTGTGCCCGCGGCTTTGCCTATATGCAACCTATATGTTATTCCACTCGAAAGTACCTATAATGTAAGTACAATATAAGTTTCATCAATATTTTCTCAACCGTCATATATATATATATTTTTTTATCGATTGTTCGGCTTCTACCTATCAGATTGAGATGCAAAGTACCTACACCAGATTTTAAGTCAAACCAAGCTCTCTGTCTGTTTGTCCGTATGCTCGCGCATCACGTAAAAATACTGGACGGATTGCGATTTTCATTTTCGATGCGAATTTCACTTTTGGATAAACTTAGGGTTTGATTTAAAATCAAATACGAGTAATTGGATGAGTAGAAGCAATAAATAAATAAACTATTTGACGACTGAACGAAATTTCGTCAAAATTGTATTGTACAGGTACTTATAGTCCTGTAATACCACATAGAATACCTTTTCCGCAGCCAAACAACCACAAGAGTACCTACTAGCAGAGCGTCCTACACTACTTTTGCCTGATTGCGTCTCCAATCTTGAACTCGTTTACGTCAACGGCTATCGGTTCTTTGAGAGAGGTGATCAGCCCATTGCCACTTCAGCTTGCTAATTCTTTGAGCTATGTCGGTAACTTTGGTTCTCTGTCGGATAACCTCATTGCGGATTCTGTCCTTCAGAAAAACACCGAGCGTCGCTCTCTTCATAGCTCGCTGAGCGACTCAAAACCTCTGAACCTCACCGTGAGTGTCCACGTTTCGGCTCCGTGGGACATGAATGAAATTGAAGTCTTTCGTCTTTAACCACTACGTGGTATGGTAAACGAGAAGACCTGACGAAGTTTACCAATCGCTGCCCATTTCTCCTATCAGCTTCCCTCTCAAAATTGTTTCTACCTAATTGCACAATCTGCTCGAGGTAGACATATTCCCGAACAACATCGAGAGGTAGGTACACCGATAATGCCAACAGGTCTCGGGGTAATGAGGTCGTTCAAAATTACCTTGGTTTTGTCTAAATTCATACCGAGATAGACCAGTCCAGCGTCTTAAACATATCTTCCAGGGCATTACATTAGTGAACAGTTTCGGGGATATATCATCCCCTGCCTCACTCCCCTGCAGCTGGATATGCCTAATCGGCTGGCTTTGTACTTGTACGGACATAGTGGCGGCGTCATGCAAGCAACTCATCGCCTAGATGTATCGCCAGCTCTTTGGCATCTGTTTAGGGACTCAAGAACAGAACAGGGCTTGATAGACTCAAAGGCTTTCTCAAAGTCCACAAAAGCAAGACAGGACCTGGTTTACGAAAAAAAATGGAAGTCGACGAACTATGTTAAGTGGGGTATCATTGAAAAACATTTTTAAGTTTATCTTATCATTTTGAATGACCATTTAAACGATTTAAAGTTAGCTTGGTTAAGTTAAGTTGTTATACCGCACTGTGTAGAAGTAGTCTATGGATTATAATTATAGACCATGGTCCCGTAACCCTCCCGAAATCTAGCCTGCTGTGGAGACAAACTCATCAAGCCTTCTCGCTAGACATTTTGAGACCACCCTCGAAAACAGCTTGTAGTGGAAAAAGTATCCTGTGATATTCCAGCACCAATTGAACTACCTACAATATACAAAAGTACATTATACCAAAATTCGTTAAGCTGTCAAATAGATTTAATCGGTTGTTCGGTTTCTACTCATCGAATTTAGATATCAACACCAGTTTTTAAATCAAACCAACAGTGAAAACCGCATCGCAATCGGTCCAGTATGCGCATGATGCGCAAGACAAACAGACAAACACTATTTTTATTAATGATCTATTATTTTTCAGCAGGTAGCTTATTTTAATTACCCTAGCGCGTTTTTTTAAGTATCTTCGTTGTACAGACTTTTTGTTTCTGACTGCTTTATTATAAGTAAAGTAGAGATAGATTGTGCTCCTCTATTGAGCTGAAATAACTATATCAAGAGAGTTGAGTTACAATGACAAATATTTTGTATCAACTTTTAAACGTAAGATAAGTAAATATTAAAAGAGTATAAGAAAGGTCTTTTTACAATTCCTGAAACCGGTTTGTAAAACAGTTATCTATAATAATGTATAGGAAGGTGCACTCCATAACAGTTACTTTAAAAATTTGTACCTTCACTCCTCCAACCTCCAACACCAAGATTAAACAGAACATATGTACTTCGGCCCGCTGACGGCGAGGACCATAAATTATATGAACTTATCTGCCGCGCGCATATTTGCGTCTGTACACTATCTATCTTAATACAAATAAAACATTCTGTTTATATTTTTGTACGTTCTAACAGCTTTCACAATTTGGACTTTATAAATTTGTAGAAACATATGTGCGGATCCCACTGTATTGTACTACTGTAATACCCATTACTTATATTTATGGCTAAATGAATGAACAATTTAATACTTAGGTACTTATTTTCAGGTTTTATTAAGCAGTTTTAACTTGATTTGACTCGCACAAACAAATTAACTCTTTCAGGGTTAGCGTGAAGTTAGATGTATTTATTATCATCTAAAGCTGGCACGTATCAAACACGTTTAAACAATGCTCTTGTGGATTGTCTGTAAACTCACGCCAGTAATCGATGTCTTCACATTTAATACACATTCTGAAAAGATTCTGTATACTAAAATTGTATTTGCATTAGTACTGTGATCACCTGGTCGTGCTGGTTTTCAGTACTCATTGATGGTGGTATGGACGATAGTCTACGTTATTGTATGATCTACTATCTCTACTAAATACTCTATCAAGTTCTCTCTCATCATAGATCAGGTATATTAATAATTAATTATTTTTGTATTAATCTTAGATACAGAATGCACCCGACCGCGACGTAGGGTATTGGTACGGTAGGTGGCCAGTGATGTCGCTTGAGCTTAACCTTGATGCAAGACCGCACTTAACTATGGCAAAGCTTGCTGATTAGCATACTTTTTACCCGACTGCGTGGAGGATAATATGTTTATTAGCCTAATGTATGTTTGTTCCTTTGTGGCACTATATAGACCAAAACGCGTGGACTGATTTTGATGATTCTTAGTTCAAAGTTCATGGTGCTACTAAAGACATGACAGTAATCAAAGTTCAATATGGCGACAACCAGACTCCATATTATGAAAAAGAAACAAATGGAAGTCGACGAACTATGATAAGTGGAATATCATTGAATAGGTATTTGAAAATCATTGACGGCTTCTCATAATTTTTCATTTTGAATTGCCATTTATGATCTATAACGATTTAAATTTGGTTAGCAACCATTCTCAATCAAGTTTTTGCCTTTTTTTAGTTTCGTTCGCTTTTTTATCACATTCGACTTATGTCCGTAGCCATTTTAGTGCGGAAAACACATCTCCCTCTGTTTACATAAAATATCATTGATAGCTTCCTATCCAACAACATAACTTACAAAAATACTCATGAAATGATATGTTAATCCCACCAGGCACAATTATACTATCAGGACCACCGTGCTCGGAGCCTGGTTAATAGCATAATCCCGATAACGGACGCGGAAGCACCGCCTCGAGGACCTGCTTCCGGTCAGATTTGTGTAGTTACACACAGCTGATATGTCTGAGAGATCTTAAGATGTGGAGTTGCTTATTGGGTCAGACAGTTCAAGGTCTTTGAGCATGAGCAATATCAAACATTATGTGAAAATATATTTCATACTTCAGCGTTTTGTAACAATATGTGCGGTTTACTATAAATCAGTTTTTATTCGGCGTTTATGTCACCTTTTATGTCCTGCAAATGTAATGAAAAGTTGAAATAAGGATTACCAGCAGAAAATCTAAGTGAAGTTACAGATACAAAATGTAAATATGTAGGAGACTTCATATTAAATACTAATATAAAGTAAATACTATCATTTATTCTGGCTAGTATATTAATTGATTATGATGATGATAATGGAAGGAGACTCCATAGATAGATGTTAAGTTCGCAAGTGAGTTTCAAATTTAAAAGAATTTTGTCTCTGTTGGTAATAAAGATTAAATAAATGAATATCTATAAAATAAATTGAATATCTATACTGTAAGCCGTTTTGTGAACTTTAATTTCAAAGCTCAATGAGTGGAAGATACCAGATACAGGCACTACGATTCAGTTAGTGCTTAGCTACGACACGACACCTGTCTACTTTACAGTGACATCCTAAACTATGGTAGAGATCTGGCCACATCTACAGTGGCACGTGGTGAGGCCACTTGAGATTAGACCACAGGAAGAACTACGGATGTGGGGCGTCATTCCGGTAGCACGAAAGCAAACAGAAGTACTGAGTTTACTATCTGACGAAACGACGATGGCATAGAATCGTACCAATATTAAAAATGCGAAAGTGAGTTTGTTTGTTTGTTTATAACGCTTTCACGCCTTAACTACTAAACCGATCATTGTGAAATTTTGCACACAGTTGGTTGAGTACAGAAAAGGACATAGGGTTACATTTCATCACGATTTAGGATAAAAATACGAACAAATTGAAATTGTGATTTTTATGGGACTTTGCCAAATCGATGTCAAAGTGACAGGTGTCAAAGTGACAGACGTCAAACTGGCAGGTGTCAAAGTGGCAGGTGTCAAAGTGGCATGTATTAAAGTGGCAGGTGACAATGTGACAGGTGTCAAAGTTACAGATATCAAAGTGACAGGTGTAAACGCGATAAACTGTAGTCCGCGCGGACAAAGTCGCAGGCAAATGATATTAACTAATATAGGAATTTTGAATGTATATTTTGTATGTCTTTGGGTATAACAATGTAATTATGTTAGAGCACGTTTTTAAAACTTTAATCGCCATCATATTAATTAGAATCCTTTGAGAAAATAGCACGATAAATAGCACGATAAATAGCACGATAAATATCACGATAAATAGCACGATAAATAGCACGATAAAAGCTGATAATGAGGTAAGCCGACACTATAACTAATTTCCCTACCTACGTTTATCGATATTAATTTATCACATCCATTGCTAGCTCTCCAAAATAACAGTAGCAGAAGAATCAATATCAATCCAGAACAGGAAATGTGAAATGAAAGTATTAAGTTCGATGAAGCTCGATTAGATTACCTGCTTGCCTGATAAGGATTTCGTGAACCGCGAGTGAGCGGCCGGCTATACTCCGTACCTACTACCGAATCCTCTATCTCCAACCAATCGCGTCGCTGTTCATGAATTATCGCTCAAATTAATGGCGTGTAAGTTATAAATGGCCGGTGGATTAGGCCCCATCCATTTTATTCCTATTTTACCTACCATAAAGAACCTTCATTGAAAACGTACACAAATTCACGGGAGCATCCACTAATTTCGCTCGACTCTATCCTCTTCACACCTCTGTTAGGATTCTATACCTGTCCCGCTTTAACGACCCTTTCCTCCGACGCGATTCATCATCATTTCGCGGTTTACTGATTTTCCATTCAGGCCGAGGATTGGCCGCCCTGCGCTGCGGAACGCGCCTCGGTTCAAGCAATTAAGGAACGTTTAAGTTCGCCCCTGTAAAATACTAGGGCAACATTTTTTAACAAAATATCTTCATCGGGTGGCTTAAAAAGGCGAAGATAAGACGTTCGAAGTCCGTACAACCCCAATTAGTATTCCAAATAGCCGCCGACATATCGTACACGTATCATAAAATGTAAAGAGTGGACCACTCTGGAAGCACGAACGTCGCATAACTTTCGTGCAGATGATTCGTATACTTTCAACTTCAATCTTAAAATAGGAGGGGTAAGTGCGAAAGTTGTCCGCGGCCGCCCTGAGACTTCGCCCCAGACGCTGTTTCTCTTCACCCAAGCAATAACCGTCTTACGGTACTTGCGAGTAGGTTCAAAATGATGAAGTCTTGGCGGGCCGCGTCGAGTGCGGGACTTTGAGGCTTATGGTAATTGTAATAAAGCGGAGTGCAGCAGTTATGGGACGTGAGAGGTTCTAGACCAAATCCCAAGTAAGCTGTAACTTCCTTTTGGATTTTCGGAAGCCATTTATCAGTCTGATGTGGGCGTCTGGAAATTTTTCATGTTTCGTTATTGTAACGGAGAGACATGACACGTACGCTTCGAGGATTCCTCGCCTTTGTTTATTGGCCACGTGTTTATCTGTTTCAAGGTCGTTTTCACGAGCTTTCGCGACTACGGCGAGTTCTGATGGGCAATTGAACACTCGCGATGTCAGCCTTCGCACATACCTAATACTATGTTCTCAATACAATATTTCACTCGAGGTGGAGAATTAATCCTTGTACTTATGAAGATAATAGAGGAAACGAGATCATTAAATCACAACACGAGTACCTAATTTCGTACAAAGTACTAATTCGCGATCTAGATAAATGAGTGTTTATGGTTATTTGTGGCTGCTTGGGGCGGAGTAGTGGATCCCTCGGGGCGCATTACAAATGAGATAAATCAGGAGTAACCCTTCCACCACAAGCAAATTACCCACCACCTGAGACTTGTAAAAATCCCCACAAAATTATTAGCAGCGCCGATCTGCGGTCGCTGCGCTAGCCGACACTAGGGGAGCTTCTAATTTATTTTACTGCACTAAATATGGAGCAGATTTATTCAGTAAGGCAGGGAATTGAAATAGCCTGAGTAATTTACCTAGACTGCACGTTATATTATTTTTGGTTGGCAATCTGACACATGACCCAAATCTTTGAGTAAACAAAGGATTCTACGGATTGCAAAAGAGCTAGTATTTGCATTCAAAGTCGAAAACATGGGATCACAAGAGATCATTGTCAGATATTAGAAGAAAATGATATCAATTTGATTTTCAACGATAAGATTAAGATAAGATAATAAATAAGAGATATAAGATAAGATTGAAAAGAAGTTGTTTTCACGTTTTTTTTTATCTGTTAAACTGTTCTAATGGGATTATCCACCAACCTCGTTTAAAGTCTCTACTTTAGTTATTTTGTTTAATTCAATTCCTTTCGATCTTCGAGATTTAATTCTTAGTTTGCCCAGATTACAAAAAAGAAACATTTAAAATTGGGACCAACTCTACAAGTTGCACTTGAGTCTAGTTGGGTCCTATAAAAGTAATTAGCATCAAATATAACTTTGCGTTTAGATATGGTCAAAAGTTTGGAGGTTCAGTATTTCTGTTACCCAGTTTAGTATTTTAGTGCTTATTTTCAGACAAAGGTAGAATAAAATACAAGCTTTTCAGAGGTTTCGAAACTATTTTCAATAGTCTGGACTAAATTCAAATTTACAAATTGACCCTTTTCCCAAAACAAACTATCCGACCGCAACATCCTCACCACAATATTAAAGGTCTAAGGAAAGCGTGGAGGGTTGCGAAATTGGCCACCAAAAGACCATTCCGCGGGTCGGGGGTGCGCCTGTTCAGAAGGCAATCACAGATCCCATATGGGCACAAATTACTTCTTCTATTTGCTCGCAGATACTACGATGACAATGCGAATGGGGTGTTGTGATTTGACGCGATTCGGTTCGGTCTTGTGGTTGAGAATGAAAGAGTTACATCCTGTGTTTGCTATATTAAACTAATGACGTCCGAAAAATATTAGGGAACTTTGGGTATTCATTCATATTGAATAATGACCATTAATTTGAGAAACTAAGTTTGACAAAAGTGCTATATTTTTAATAGTATGAGAAACAAATCATGTACAAACATTCATTAGGATGCTCTACGTAAATACTATCACATTATTAGGCCATCAGTAGTATCTGCTCCGCTACTTAATTTCGCCAGTCTATAGATATTATTGTTCTAAATGCTCATGCATATAGATATCTAATTACCAAGTATTCAGCAGAAAGTATTAATAGTATACATCTTGAAAATTCATTGTCAATACTAGTTAAATAATAAATCACATCTACAGCCGAACTAGACAGATGAAAGGAACATTCAGTGCCGGCATATGTCGCCTTGGCCTCCGTTGCAACGAGATTAGGGTCGTAAACGATGCCATTCTGTGCGTTTTCAATTTGCATAAACATTACTAGAGCTATAATGTCATAAATATATTAGTGCGGTGATACAGATTTTATGGTGATTACAAAATTATGCTCGCTTCGGAGGGTCCTGCGCGTACACCCCTGTCGACTTTATTAAATGATGTTTGCTTGTTTCATAAGATAAATGTTACGAGATTTAGGAAATAGTAAGAAGGCGCTAAAAATATTATGAGGGGTGCGAAGGTAATAAGCTTTTACGGGTAAAATGTGCCAATACAATGGGCGATCTCGCACCTCAGAGGGTTAACGGCTCGGGACGGTATTTTGGGAATAATGTGAAGTCATAATATTATAATTACGAGCCAGGGGCCCGACGTGTCTCATAAAGCGACGTCATTCGCCATTGTTAGACGAAGCGTCATATATCACATGATGTGTCAACGTATTTTACACAAATGCCTCATCAGTTTCAACGTCAAATTGAATGGGGACGCATCACTGTTTCTTTTCTCTAAATAGACTTAAATATACCACTAATAGTAGCACGTTTTAGCTGAACTGAAATGCTATGTTTATTGCCTTTGGATTTCTTACTACAAACTTTCTTTAGAGCAGTATATTGTTTGCTCTACTAACTGCCCTAAATGCGATAAATTAGATAAATACAATGCGTTATTTTGTGTACTTTGTAACCGATATTGCAGTATTGTGTTCATGTTTACAAATGTGTAGTGTTGTGACATCGGCGTGGGCCATCATAGTCCATTATGTCGCTATTTGTTCTAGATCCTTTGTTGCGCGGCCAACTGGGGGCTACTGTTCGCACAGACAACAATTTGTCATAAAATAAAAAGATTTATCGCCAGTCTCCGATGCGCCCAACGCCACTCTTTTAACAACCGTTATTCTTCCTTTTTATAGCAACAAATAAAATGGGAATAAACGAAAAGTAATATTATACAAAAAGATGAGGGTATTATTTTAGAAATGTATTATTACCTGCGTTGTAAAATTCGGCTCACAGTGACATTGCTTTTCATTAGTCGTAAAATATATGTGTATTTTTTACATTTTATCTTCGCTTATAAAGCTGTTAACATCTTGAATACCAAAACAATCGTCAACTGACTTCCACTGAGTATAAACCAACCATTTGTGAGGATATTCAAAAATGTATTATGGGAATTTTATATTGATTGTTATAATTTTACTCATTTACTTCATAATAATCACTATTACTTACTAACGAATTTAATATTCGTGCCAGCTAATACCTGCCTAACCTTGTATACTCCGAAATATTATGTAATTTGACAAAAATCTCTCTCATATAACGAAATGTGTCATAATATAGTGAAATGCCACTGTTGTCTTATTTTCCCACAAATCATTTCCCGAAATGAGTTTTTGCGGGTGTCCGAAGGGGAGCAGTAGACGCTAACTGTCTCGCTGACCATTATAACGGACGAGGTGACAGATGGCCGGTGGCAGTGCAAGGGTTATCCCGATTCCATCTGTCAAGCACTATCAATCACGCGCCTTGTAAATATTGTGCCCTACCATTGACTCTCATTGTTTGTCGATTCGTCACTTATAGTCTGCCAATATTATTTTGCCGGCAGCTTGTTTTTGAACAAAAACTCACACATTGAACGAATTATAAAAGGACGTACATAAAAAAAAAGTAGTGGCGCACAGCACAATTCAGGAAAAAAACAATAGGTAAATAATAGCACCAATGGCTTAGTTTAAACGGAGTCATGCTGAGTTGTGTTGTGACAGAGAAAATGCTAAGTCTAAGCGATAGCTATCCTATCTTCTTTCAACTCGTTTATCAAAATGATTTGGATAATTACCACAAAAAATAAAAAACATTTCCTTTATACAAAAAAAGATCATTTTTTGTCCCCTCAACCGTGATCAAGTAAAGTGAGACAGATGATACGTACGGGAAGGTTTTATTTATTTATAGGAAAACTAAAGCTTGCAACAAAAACTGTCCTACCATTTTCTCAAAAATAATAAGAAGCTCTTGGTATACCTTTAATATCATTTAGTTACGGGATCTCTTTCCAATCAATGTTCTAAGCATAAAGTAGTTGTTACCTTTGATTTTATTTTCTATCGAGAGAATTGATACTAATCAGGTTTCTGTGTTCACAAAGTACGAGATAATATGTCAAATTTTGATGTATACCAATTTCATAATTCTGGGTTAATTATAAAAGAACATACATACGTTCAAAAATTGCTAAAATTGCTAGAACCGGGCCTTGAAGAAGGGTTGTAATTGTGATAGTTGCTATCAAAATAAAGCAAAAATGTTGTCTACATAGTTACATGTACCACAAACCCACCGTTGTTTACCGAAGTCCAATTGCGACATATTTAATCATACAAGTAGGTACTTCCTTAGATTGTGAAAGTACCAATTAAGCACTTTTTGTACTTATGTTGTTTTTCTATGAATAATGCGCAGTAGAGGTACTCTACATGTTGATTTGATTTAATTGCGCATAGCTGAATAAGCATTTATGTACTTAGATGTTTTTCTTGCTAAAGTATGAGAAATGTAACTACTTAGTTGTTATTGCAAATGAAGAATGTACTAGAAATCGCCTACGCATTTATAAAAGTTATATAAGGAAGTTACTAAGTACAAATTGTCATTATTTTATCTTCGCTTGAATTGTACGGTCAAAAGTAAGACCAATAAAATTAACTTCAAATTTTATTTGTTGTTTATTTTATTAAAATCTCGGCTCCGTCCAATTTGTCTACATGGATCATGGCAAATAAAATATGGCAACGCGATTAGTGTACTGACATACCACACCAATTTTGAAAAAAAAAAACATTATAAAAAGCCACGGTGTAAAAAATAGCAGAAAAGTCGACATTTTCAATATTCAAGACATTTCGCGCATTGCGCGGGGCGTGACCACGCTTACGGCATGACAGATGTCGCTGCATCCGCCCTCGAGTTGCGTTCGAGAAAAAACCGCTTCGAGAAGGCGTGGTAGCAATAAATTTTGTCAAAATATGCTTGACACAAACACTTCCCATACCGCGCCCTATTAGAATAACAGAACAAATCGGTTTAATTTGTTAACAGGCGTCCAGAATGGGTGTCACATGTCTCGGTGGGTGCGAGGTATGCTCTGAATTTATTTAGTTTCGACTCTACTAATTGCCGATGAGAAACTTTAATAGCTCGTGCACATGTTAATAGGTGCGCTGTTTTGTTTGAAAAAGAAATGGAAGAGTTAATTTTCATAACTTGTTTAATTTTATTGATGTTTGAAGAGTTTTTATTTCATTCTGTAAAGTGTATTGCTTCTTTAACACTTAGATTTAATATCCTTTCAAGTTTTAATATATTGAAGGAAACTACCGGGTGGTAGAGTAGCTAAACGAAGTAGAGACCACGGAAGGAAAGAAAAACTTCTGGAGCTCTGTGCTAAGACAGATCTTACCCACTTTTTACACGACTGCCCAAAAAAGGAGTGTAATGTTTTTAAGGTTCATGTATGAGTTTATTTATTGCACCATAACTTTTAAATGCCTGAAGAGATTTAGATGTATGGTGTATTGTTAGAATCCTTACATCATCCCGAGTAACATAAGCCTTTTCTTGGTAGTATGGTTTCATTTTCAAATGTGAAAAATAACTTCAATTTTTACAATATGGGTATCAATTTTTTTTTTTTTTTTAGGTCCCTTGATTCATTGACAGTGACATTGACATTCCAACAATATATAATTTACTAACTTAAAAACTTTTTAGTTCCTTTTTTGGCAGGGCAGTCGTATTCAATCTCATACTTTTATGATGTAAGTTGTTAAATTATGTAAGTATGGAAAATTTATTTTTGCACTTATTATACGTCGTAGAGCTCGACCACTCAGACTTTATCATTCAACATTCTGAGAGGAATTTTATGATTTTGGTGACCATCATAAACATTATATCATACATTTTCGTTATAACATACATGTTCTTGCCTCAATTTGTTAATGTTTAATCGAGTCACTTATCAACCAACCTGAAGAGCTTGCTGTAGGCAAAGTAAAGGTGCATCAGTGGTGAGGTGTGAGGCCATGGCTCTACAAATATTTGTAAAGTTCACGTCTCAGAGATTACTTTATCTGACTGTGCCCAAATTTGACCGGCGCACGCGCAACCGGAATGTTTAGATTAAAGCATCTTGACGCGGCTAGTGGAACTGATTCATGGTTTTAGATTTTGAATGCATCCGCTTGTCTCATTAATCTGGTCACCTTTAGGAAGTCCAACTTGACAACTGAATTGAAAATTGAGCTGGTTCTTTTTCTAAGATGATCATGCGCATATTATATCAAATAGTAGATGTGCCCGCGGATTTTCCCGCGTGCAATCTTTTCCACTCATTTTCAGCCTTCCTTACTTTCTCAGTGCTGCCCTACATTACCAGAGAAAGCTGCCCTGAAAATTTCACCTCTGATTTAGGCTGTGCGTTGATTGTCAAACAGTCAATCAGCGACACTTTACGCGACGGATATATTTAGAAGATGCACAGAGTAGGTATTGTTTTCGTCTAGGTATCTACGTATCCTACAAAGAGCCGTAAATATGAGGAAGTTGGTTTTGATAAAAAATGGTAGAGGTACCTTTATAAAAAAAACTAACTATACCTAGCGGCATGTAAGTCTAGCGGTGAACGAAACGTGGCGGGGATCTTGGCACAGTCAACGTTTATATCATGTGTTTAAATGTTGAATACTTTTTATCCCGAAAACTGACTGTGCCAAGATCCCCGCCACGTTTCGTTCACTTGACTTACCTGCCGCTATCTATACATTCTATGCTATCAACTATACAACTTCAAACCCAATAATAGGTAGGTATTGAGTTTTTCCACTAATATGAAATGAAACAGTGTTTTTATGCTAAATGTGTTGAATTCTCTTCTTTTTTTTTATAACAGTTCAACAGGTCAATCGTTATGCCTTTCGTGTATTTTAACGAACTCACATGGATCCTCTACACCTACCGACCTTTGCATTATAGCGGCGGCCGACGCCTTTACAACGTCGACAAATAGGTGTGATTTATTAATATAAAAACTATTAAACAAAAACCCGGTGCCACACTGTCTGTCGCACCCCGACGGCGGGTTACTAGTTTTTCTTTTAAATAAAAAAATGGCAACCCCAGGGACGTGAGCCCACGGGGGACCGATGTCGCCTCACTTTGATGTCCCTAATCATAAATTATGATTTTTATGTTTACGCAATTTGTTTTTGTTGGCAATATCACAAACCCTGGTTATATGAAAATCATTCAAAATGGAAAGAAATAGAGGTAGTTCGTAAACTCATTTAATTCATATGCTACTAACCGTTTACAAACAAACATACACAAACTTTACCTCTTTATAATAGTGTAGATTAAGTGCAAAGTAAGCCATAATTTATTGTGATAATATTTAACAAATGTTCTGCGTATTCCACCGTCGACCTCATCATCATTTAGCATCAGTTGAGACTGCGGTCAAAAGTTTGACTGTGACAAAAAACAGGCAAGTTATTTTCAAAATGTACCACACAAGTAGCACATGCTTGTACGTTTTAAAAATTAATTACTGTTTGTTATTTTAGTGTACAATAAAGAGTTATATGTATGTACTAGCTGATTCCCGCGGCTTCGCACGCGTGGTCTTTTATCTAGGTTAAAGGTACTCTTTGTGCTATAGCAGGACCTATAATACCAATACGAGTATACCAACATTTGATCAAAATTCCTTCAGTCATCAAAAATATTTTTATTTATTGCTCAACTTCTACTCATCGGATCGAGATACCAAGTACCCCAGTTTTTAAGTCAAACCCTAAGCTATCCAACAACTGCATCGCAATCGGTTTAGTACTTTTTACGTGATGCGCGAACAAAGATGCAGAAAAAACAAACTAACAAACAGACAGACATGATTTAAACAAATATTCTATTCTTGTTCAGTAGCTTATTTTAAGTAAACTAGACCATTTAAAAAATGTATTCTTTGTACAGACTTTTTCGTACTTATTTCTTTATTATAATAGATAGATAGATAGATAGATAGAGTATACTCGTAGATAGATAGATAGATGAAACAAAACAATTAGATTTCAAAACTCGTTTGGTAGAAATCTTTCACTTTCAAAGACGTGTGAAGAATTCAAGTTTTGACTGTAACTTCCACCGTCACATTCCACCACAAAAGCGAAGAAGCTCCAGATACCTATAAGAAGTTGTAATCCTTCAAATCGCAAATGGTCGATTACGAGCACCGCCGTGAGCCTCGACATTCTTTGTTTGACAAACTTCCGAGCCCTCGGGATTGTTTGCTTACTCGCGAACGAGTTATTTGCGTCGACTGCGACAAATATAGACATGTGAACTTATTTTATCGAAACTCAAAGTCTTTTTATAATTTTTCAAATCCAGAAACGAGACCGAGTTTTCCAATTAATTTTCAACCGGATCAAAATCTGATAATGCGACGCTCTCGAAAACGAATTCCCTATATTAGAGACACGAAAAAAGACCACTAACCCCACATAATTAATTTTCCATATTTTCCCACGGAAATAATGAGATCCGTTCTCGGTTTAGCACCCGAGGGTAAAAAAAACTCAACGAACGAGAAGGCTTTAGAAAGATTCCGCAAAACCTGATCAATTTAAAATTAAAGCCACGAAACGTGTTTTTCGTCTATTTTATAAAAATCGCGGGATATGAGGACAATCTTCGACGGATAAGCTCGTCGGGCGATATCACACGCAGCACTGATGGAATTTCTTCTGCCGAATATGTAAAAGGAATAACGAGAACTTTTTTGCAAATATATTTCATGATCTCATTTCTTGAAAATGGAAAATGAAAACGGGCTCTTTCTCAGATCAGGTTTTTTTTTCACAGATATAGGTAATCCAATTCAAACTGTATGGCGCAGTGGAACTTTTTATAATTAGAAACCGTTCGACTGCCTACGAACCTGTGCTACGCAATGCAACCGGTAATGAAATTATATAAATTTTGCCGATTTGCTGCCATTCTATCGCCACCGTTATAATATTATGAACCTGCCCCTGATTGGTACATAATTAGCAAGTCGGCAAAATAATACTGCATTTGAACTGATGAACAAGGATAAAATCATAAAAACGTGTAATATTTTAAATGCACCACATCATAAAAACATTGAGTTTGAAAAATAAATTTCCTTTACATGTGTCTCATAGTTGAATATCAAACAGGAGAAGGAAACAACTTTTTGAAAATACACTTCGGGTATCACATTTTTCCAAACAAATTTTAAATGTCTCATTACATATTTAATAATAGCATAATATTTTAATTTTTATAATACCTTAATCTGTATAGCCGATATTACACGATATAGCAACATAATATGAAGTCGCGCTACGATTTGCAAAAGGTTGTTAGGTGATAGAATACATACTCGTACCTAAGAAAAAAGGACTTGACAGACAGACAGACAGGCATACAGATAGATGAACGGACAACGAAGTGATCCTATATTTTTTCCTCTTGAGGTACGGAACCCAAAAAACAGCAATTGAAAGCTAGAAACAAAAATCGCATTAATAAAATAAATCCTGGGAATCGTTCTGTAAGAACTTCCTTCTTCTGTAGAAGACAGATGTATAGTCTGTATTTTACAACGAGAATATCCAAATTTTAATAAAACCAACGCTAATATTATTCAAAAACTACAATGCCAAAATGACGACAGCAATCGCTTAATGAACTAAAGCACAATAGCGCTTTAATAAATAAAACGCATAGCATTTTAATCCCCCATTTACATTCAATGGCAACAGCAAGTGCAACCTAATCATCGCAATATAATGCTTCGCTGATCCACGAGGGTTGTTTTTCAATGCGCGAAAGAGATAGGTTTATACGCAATAGCTCGTGGAAGAAAGAGACGCTCTATTCATCCGTATTGACTTTAAATGATTGCCTTTGTTGCCCTTTTTGTTTGGCGTTGATGGATGGCAAATCGTTGCTTTTGCGGCACACAAAATGTAGTTTTGGTAGATTCGCATATTACATATACTTACTACTACTTTTATATTTTATTTATTTAGATGTTTTTTTTTTTTAATATAAACGTTTATTTTATTTCGTAAACATTATTATGGTAGATTTTTTTATTTTTTTAATATTATCTTTTATTTTATTTCGTAAACATTATTTTAAGAGTAATTATAAAAGATACATATTACATAATTTAAAAGAGGAACGGAAACTTGATTGTTTTTAGTGTTCCGAGTGAAATTGGGTCAGCAGCTGTTCTAACTTGCAATGTGTGTTAGTTTGTTTAGGTGGAATTTTGCGAGCTGAATTAGAACCTCTTCCTCTCATCCTACGGAGTTGAATTTTTACATGTTGGTTCAGTTCCGATGACATTGCAACCGCCATTATACCGCCACAATAGAAGCAAGGAGAGTTTTCTCCATCACTCTCGCTTTATAGTGGAGAAGTAGACTTAATGCCTTTTTCTTAGTAATTATTTTTTTAACACCACATTTTTATCTGGTTCTTTTTTAGTTCTCTCATTAATAAATGAGAGAACTAACTTCTTTCTGCTATCTTTCGCCACGCCTGACGGGGCACCAGTCAGTTTCCATTAGTTCCATTTAATCCATGCCAGCACGGAACGGAAACTAACAAGTTCTTGCTTGCTGCTGTAATCGTTGTTCATCATCATCATCATCATCATAATCATGTCCGCCTTTAGAAGTCCACTGCAGAACATAGGCCATCCCCAAAGAGCGTCCTGACGAGCAATCTTGTGTTACCTCTATCCACCGACTTCCTGCAATGCCTGCAAAATCGTTGTGGGGGGTCTCCCCACACGTTGTTAAACATGAATAATATTCAGTCAAATTTGGAACTGATACCTCGTTCGTTAACATGTTCGATTCACTGCAAGAAAATCGCAAGCATGTTAACAAACCACAAGTATTTAACTGTTTTGACGTTAAATACTTGTGGTTTGTTAACATGCTTGCGGTTTGTTAATCGCGAGCGTTTGCAAAACGGTCACTGCGCCGACTGGTAGACTACATGGAGGCGTGTCGTCACAATTTAGAACTGTTGTGATAGGTTGCACGTACGGTCAATAAAACTCGGTACCCCGTCTTGCCCGCCACCCTCTCTTGCCCCCTAGTAAGCCTGAAAAAATGATGTAAAGTAAGAAACCAAAAAAATGTTGTAAGTTGGGGCGAAACGACATCCAGTGAGTCTGGCAAGGAGTAACCTCCGCAAGGAGTAACCTAGATTCTGAAGCGCGTCGGGCATGTTTGCTGATGCTCGGGTTCCCGATTTCTTTTCTATTGTGAGGTCCCGTCTTACGTCCTTTAGGAACAGGATACGAATCTCAAATAATGGTATTCTGAAGTGTCTGTCTGAGGATCTGTATTGTCCTATCTTCAGATTTTGGGTCGAAAAGCTCAAATGACTCAATAGTTTTGCAATAACTTATGTTTTATCAATTGCAAAATGAAGTTAGGTAGGACATATCTTATTACTTTATTTGTTTTATTTTGGTCTAATCTTAATTCATAAATAGATTGTAATTTGTAATGTTTATTATTACTAACAAGTTTAAAGAAAATGAGTCGTGAGAAATCGAGGCGAATACAACGAAACCTTGTAATTTGAAATCAGTTAATAGTTTTTACGTACAAACATACATACTTGCTAAATCATAGCACTATTTTCGTAGTCAGGCAATTAAGAGTCTATTTAAGTTATTAGCTCTAAAGAATCTTTTCCGTAGAGCGTCGCAGAACTTCCAAGTTGTGCAAACTCCCCCCGGCCCCGAGCGCATGACTAATTGCTTAACTAAACATCTAGGGGCGACTAATCCGATACTGATGTGTTTGTAAAAACTATCAGATTGGACGCAGGGGACGCTGTATGTGTTTGTTGAGGCATTTGCAAAACAGGTGACCAGAGTTCACAAAACATTTAAGTTTGAATTGGGAACTGTTATGAGTTCAGTTTATGACGAAATAATTCTATGACATCTTGCTAATGGTAAGGGACAATGAGGTATGAGATGCCTAATTCTTCAGACGTTTAGAGCGATGTCGGATTGCACAGCACAAGGCAGGTAGTCTGTGTGTATGTGTGTATCTATCTTTTCTTTTTTTTTTTTAATGAATAAATTATTATTATTATATTATCATTATTATCTATACCTACATAACAAAATGTGTATAAAACGAAAATAATAAAAAATATGGATGAACAAGATTATAACATTTAAAAAATGATGTCTGTCCGTATGTTTGTTCGCGCATTATTTAAAAAGCACTGGACCGATTGAAATGCGGCTTGACTGTTCGATAGCTTAGGTTTTGACTTAAAATCTGGTGAGCTCTGCATCTCAATCTAAGAGTAGAACCCGAGCAATCAATATAAAACTATTTGAAGGCTGAAATAAATAAGTATTGTATGTTGTACTTTATAGGATTTTTGGTCCTGGAATAGCACATAGGATACTTTTTCCCCAGAAAAAAATCCACACGGGCAAAGCCGCGCAGCGCAGCCAGCCTAATAATCATTATGAGAAGATCTATCAGCTCTGGTTGTGTAGGTATCTTCTAGTTTGAACATTATGAATGAGTACGAGAAATACAAACGTAATGCTCTTATTAAAGTTTATCTTCTCCGCAGCTCTAAACTTTTGGCGGAAGATTTATTATTTAGCATTTCTCAATAAAATCGATCTATTTGCGTTACGCCTTCGGAGATCTTTTATATTGCCGTATAAATCCCGTTTTAAACTCCATCAGGATAGTAAATAAAATAAAAGGGACTTTCGTTTCAGGCGACGAGACCCCGCTTACGATTGAGTCGTTCCTTCGTTTTATTTTATGAAGATATGTTGCCTGGCCTTGTTGATTTTGTTACGTAAATAATTTAAATATTATCTGTTTTGGTTTTACTATCAATACCAATAAACTAATGCATCTAAGGAAATTTAACTTGACTGCGAAGGGATAGCGAAGCAGTTGATTAAATTAATCCTAAAAAAAGTTTAATGTCGTTATGGTTAGTTTTTTAATAATTAAGAGATCAAACAAACCCATCGATATTGTAAGAAGATATCTAAAACTTTTTTCGAACGTTAAACATAGACCTCAATTTATCCCTCACAAAAGCACATTAGAAACTCAACGCACGTGTTCAAAAACGTCGATATATCTGTATTATGAATAAAGTCCTCACAAAACAGTGCTGACGAGCTCGTCGTGGGCAATCAGGCGTCTCTACCGTGACGATGTGGGCAGCCCTTTGTATACAAAATTAGGGATTATTCACCTACCCCCTGCACTTGTCCGTGTCTGGGTGATGCGCAATTTTCCGCCTTTATTATGTCATGATATTCTGCGTCGATGCTATGAATTATGTTGGTATAATTACGGTGTTATTCAAGGAGTAGAAGATAAAATAAGTATAACTGTATTATTAGTTATTGTGTGGTAAAGCCCGCATCGTAAGCTAGCTAGGTGTGGTAGATTGGAGATGTTACAAAGGAATGTACGGGCTACTCACATGAAAGAGATGTAAATACGGTACTTATGTTGTTACTCAAAGGCTAGAGATGTAACATATTCAGTTTATTTTGTTACTCACGTTTGAGTTTCTCAAGCGGTCTAATGCAGCAACGTAATGAGGCAGGAGAGATGTAACTACGGAGTGTATGCTGTTTCTCATAGGCTGGATATGATCCTACTTGTACGTAGTGATCGTTGTTATTTACAGGCTGTTAATGTAACAACGGTTTTATGAGTTTCTGGAGCGGCTCGTGGTCTAGAAGTATCATGAGGCTTGAGAGATGTAACTTTTGAGTGTTTGATGTTACTCACAGGCTGAATATGAACCTACGTAGTTTTCGTTGTTACTTACAGGCTGTAGATTTAACTACGGAGTATATGTTCTTACTCACGTTTGAGTTTCTCGAGCGGCTCGCAGTCCAGCAGTATCATGAGGCCTGAGGGATGTCACTACGGATTGTATGTACTTATAAGCTGGAGATGTCACTACGATGTATATGCTGTTACTTACATTTGAGCGGCTTGCAATCCAGCAGTATCATGAGGCTTGAGAGATGTAACTACGGAGTGTATGTTGCTTTTCATAAGCTGGAGATGTAACTATACGCAATGTATGTATGCTGTTGTTCACGTTTGAGCGGCTCGCGATCCAGGAGTATCATGAGGCCTGAGAGATGTCACTACAGAGTGTATGTTGCTACTCATAAGCTGGAGATGTAACTGTACGTAATGTATGATGTTGTTCACGTTTGAGCGGCTCGCGATCCAGTAGTATCTTGAGGCTTGAGAGATGTAACTACGGAGTGTATGTTGCTTCTCATAAGCTGGAGATGTAACTATACGCAATGTATGTATGTTGTTGTTCACGTTTGAGCGGCTCGCGATCCAGAAGTATCATGAGGTCTTAGAGATGTCACTACGGAGTGTATGTTGCTACTCATAAGCTGGAGATGTAACTATACGCAATGTATGATGTTGTTCACGTTTGAGCGGCTCGCGATACAGTAGTATTTTGAGGCTTGAGAGATGTAACTACGGAGTGTGTGTTGCTTCTCATAAGCTGGAGATGTAACTATACGCAATTTAAGTATGTTGTTGTTCACTACGGAGTGTATGTTGCTACTCATAAGCTGGAGATGTAACTATACGCAATGTATGTTGTTGTTCACGTTTGAGCGGCTCGCGATCCAGTAGTATCTTGAGGCTTGTGAGATGTAACTACGGAGTGTATATTGCTACTCATAAGCTGGAGATTAAACAATATATGTTGTTACTCACGTTTGAGTTTCTCGAGCGGCTCGTGGTGTAGCGGTGGCGCGTGGTGTAGTGGCGCGTGCTGTGGCTCGTGGTGTAGCGGCGCCATGAGGCTGGAGATGGCCGACCCGACAGACGCCGCCACAGACTCGTGTAGATGCCCGCCGTGTAGCTCCAGCTCTGACAGACATAGCCCGTTCTCGCCCAGCGGCTCCATGCCGGCCGCCAGCGCCTCCTTGTACACGCGGAGGTGAATGGTGACGGCTTGTGGGGCGAGCGGGGAACGGCGCGGCAGCGCTTAGGTCTGCATCGCTGCAGCGC
This sequence comes from Alsophila aescularia, assembly GCA_946251855.1. NCBI lineage: Eukaryota > Metazoa > Arthropoda > Insecta > Lepidoptera > Geometridae > Alsophila > Alsophila aescularia. The sequence goes on along the minus strand of OX276383.1, from coordinate 43,382,200 downwards.
TGTAAACAACAAAAACGTAGTTAGGTGATATTCCAGCCACACCTGCTGTTAGAAGTTGTAGAGTTTTAACTGTTTAAAGGTTACTTTATAAAGTCCCAACTAATGTAGGTATGGAATAATCAAAAAATAGGTGTAACAAACAGGTTTTCTTTGCAACCGGCTAACTTTAATGCACTAAACTGTTTGATATAATACGAGGACATTCTGCATGGAAAATTGAGGTAGGTACCGAGTCCTACAAAATCAATATATGTTGTCGTAGGAAAATTTATCAAAACACAAGGTTCTAATAAAAAACATTAAATAAATCACTCATTTGCAAAAGCACTACAACCCAGCAACAAGCTTCCACATCCTATAAAAGTTTCTAAAGAGAAAATAAATCAATTTCACTAAAATATCAGCTTGATTTAAGGCTTGTACACACGCCATTGTTTGAGCGTTAAAAAAATAAACGCCATAAAAACTGGCGGGATGGAGATATACAACTTTACAACTTTCATAATTCAAATAGCCCGTCAGTGACCGAGGATCGGTGTTTCAGTGTGCACATAAAACTGTAATGGGTGGAGGAAAAAACTCGCAAAACGTGTGGGAAAGGCGCTCATATGTGATTTATAGGTTTAATTGCCTTTTTCCGAGGTAATACCTATCTGCGGGAATTGAATATTCAGCAAAAAGTGCAAAGCGAGGTGTCGAAGCGCGAATCTGGTGTCGGTTATAGCTGGGCGGCTGCTGGCGTTATATCAACACGGCTTTTGAAAGTTAGTTTTTATAGAAAGTAGTTTTCATTTTCTCTGCCTTTTTCCACCTATAACCCATACCAATATATAAAAGTGAAACGTTGTCTGTTTGTTTGTTAGAGGAGCTTTCACGCGATAACGACCGGACGGATTTTGATGAAATTAGTTAGGGTATACCCTAGAATAAAACATAGAATACTTTAATCCCGGAAAATTGAAAATTTCCACGAGAAAACTGGAAAATGTTGATTACTCGATGTAAGGAACGGTTACCAAGGAAACGAAATAACAAGTCTGTCATAAAAGTTCTGATGCTATACCTTTTTTTGCAATGGTTTTTAATATCCTAGAATAACATAGGATGCTTTTTTCACGATAAGCAGTAGTCCGCGCGGACGAAGTCGCGGGCGGGAAAGCTGTTGTTGATGAAAGTGATTGAGTTCCTGACCAAAATTGAGAAGAATAGATAGATCAAACTTTATTGCACCAAAGGAAATACTTACAAATAAAAATAAACTTTAATAAATAGTACATTTGGCGGCCTTATAAGCAGCGATCTCTTCGATCGAGGCAACCGTAGGCCTTTTTTGTCCTTAGTCACATGCGTCTGTGTAGCATGTGTTAGCATTGACTCTCATTCGCGCCAGTCTGCGAATGAATCTTTGTTGTTGATGCACATGAAGCACGACGATGAGGATGCTGTGTGTTTGCCTGCGGTTGCATCTGGTCTAGATTTTACTAACGTGATATTAAAGCGTGCCTTATCTTTCCCCCTTTACCTCGATTTATGGTCCTATTGCACTGTTTCGGGATCTTTGTAGGTACTGTGAACAAACTGCTCGTGACGAAATGCGAAAATATTGGCATGTAGGTTAATAAGAATTAAAGTGAATCTGACAGGAGAACATATCCATCCTTCTAAACTTTTGATCTATTGACTAAACTGTTTGTTAGGTATTTCTCTACTGCCAAATAATAAGAATAATACTAAGTATTACTTACGCACATGGTGACGTTAATGATCAGGTACTTCGTTTCAAAAGAATTATGTACGTTTCCAATTGTAACCCTAATTTATGACACTGTTTATAATTATCCGGTATAAATTAAGGCAATAAAGGTGTCAAGGCTCGCAATATTTTTAGATAGATTAAGATATTACGTCCCGAAATTCATTTAAAAGAATGCCGAGCCCATGATCAAAGTACTACTTACTAATTGCAAGAAAGTAACGTAAGATAAATGGGTCGTTTAATTTGCACTTCCTTGACAAAGCTCACTAGGTTAGGTATAATAAATGAAAGATGTAATGAAATGCCTTGTCTATACTGTACTTATATTATGTAAATCTTTGCTATAAACCTGAAACTGAGCTATGTTTGTACAAAGAAGATATTTTTGTCAAACTAACTGGGATTTATAACGGTCACTGAACACGTATATATAGTTTTTGTTGTAGAACTAGCTGTACCCGCGGCTTCGCACGCGTGGTCATTTCTCTAGGTTAAAAGTACTCTATGTACTATTCCAAGACCTGAAATACCAATGTACCAACATTTGATCATAATTCCTTCAGACGTTAAAAAGTTTTAATCGATTGCTCGGCTTCTACTTATCAGATTGAGATACCAAGTACACCAGTTTTTAAGTCAAACCCTAAGCTATCCAACAGTGAACCGCATTGCAATCGGTCCAGTAGTTTTTACATGATGCGCGAACAAACATACAAACAGACAAACAGACAGACACGAATTTTAAAAATGTTATATTCTTGTTCATTAGCTTATTTTAAGTACCCTAGACCTTTTTTTTTAATTATCTTCTTTGTACAGACTTTTTCGTTCTTATTGCTTTATATAAGTATAGATATTTGTCTGTCAAGAGGATAGAGCGTTTCGTGTGCTTGTTTCTTTGTAACTTTTTGCTTGTTACTGAAATATTGGAAACTCAAAACAAATCCATGGTAAATATCTCGTTTCTAATGTAGACCTAGTCCTATATTTAATAGTTCAGTGCCGGCCAGTAGCATATACAACCTGTTTGTTACAACTAACGCCGAAACCTCCAATTCGTCAAAAAGATTTCGAGTTTTGAGATAACAAACAAGCTCTTTGAAGCAGTTCCAAAAACTGTGTGTCTGTTTATTTGTATTCTTGCTTGTAACCACAAAACTCGAAATGTTCTGGGCGGATTGGTGGAGGTTTCAGGTACAAAATTTTTGTTGTCAGACCAGGATATTTCATCTATGTGACAAATGGTCGCAGAGCTGTACAATAACATTTGCTTAAAAATGTTTTTTTATAATGTAAAGAAGTAAAATAAAGTTAACTGCAAGCGATTATTCTGATAGGCAAAATCGCCATGTGGGCAAAGTCGCGGCAATAGCTGCTAATATATAAAGATAGGTAGCATTGTACTCTGAACTTTATCGAAAGTCAAACGCATAATGAAAGGGCTCAACGCAAGTCAATCCCACAACAATCGTCACCGCGCCGAATTGTTCCTAATACAAAGAGATACTAATCTTAGCCCGACTGAGTAATTGGGCAAGCCGAAGGCAGCAATCGGCCGCCTGAGCCACTGTTATCCCTTTAAACCGATGCAAAGCCTTTTTTAAGCCCGAAGATTTAAGTTGGCGAAAGTGCTTCGCTCTATTAAAACACCATCTCATTGGAATTTCACTTCGAACTGTTCCTCGATCGCGAACCTGTTACGGGACTTGTATCCGCGGTTCTGGCTGGGTTTTGAAAGTTTGGTCTCGCTTTTTTGTCTATGATGCTTTCTTTTATTGAAATGAAGTATTATTCAAAGGTTTGCCATATACACAATTTGTATCTGAGGAAGGTAAATTAACCGAAGGATAAAAAAATGAACTTTTTTACAGTATTTGGCAAAATAGTACCTAATGGACAAATTAAAGTCGGTCAGCGAGCTATGGAGAGAGCTATGCTCGGAGTATCTCTGAAGGATAGAATCGGGAATGAGGTATCTGCCAGAGAACTAAGGTAAATGACACAGCCTAGAGAATAAGCAAGCTGAAGTGGCAATGGGCTGGTCACATCTCTCGCAGAACCGACAACCGTTGGGGACACCGAGTTTAAGAGTGGAGACCACGCTTAGGCAAACGTAGTGTGGGACTCCCGCCGGCCAGGTGGAGAGATCACTTGTGAAAGACAGATGGGCAGCAACTGGATGAGAAGAGCCAAAGATCGGGCTCAGTGGCGTTCATTGGGAGAGGCCTACGTCCAGCAGTGGACTAGTAAAGGCTGATGATGATAATAAAATGGTAGCATTTGGTCCGTACGGGCCAACGCGTGTCCACAACTTATATTGTACCAAAATGCAAAACTCGGTGGGTTTGTTAGTACTTCTGTTTGTTGCCACTCAGCTCCGGCAGAATAGATTTTGATAAATCCTGTATAAAGATATTTAGGTTCGGGAATAAATTTTATCACAAAAAAATGGTCCCGCAGGCAAAGTCGTGGGCCGCAGCTAGTTTAGCAATATTTTTCAATACATTCCGCTCAACACTGTCTGTCTGTCTGTCTGGATGTTTCTTTTACGTGACAAACATCCAGACAGACAGACAAGATTGCTAAAAACGTAATATTCCTGTTCAGTAGCTTATTTCAGGTCCCCTGGACGCTTTTTTTACTATCTTCATTGTACAGACTTTTTGTTCCATACTGCTGTATCATAAGTATAGAAGATAGATAGAATAGTTACATCGATTATAAGTAGGTATAGGTAGATTGTATTGTATGGGATCCCGTCGATTGCATTTTTTTAAGAATATCGAACGGGCGTTCGATATTCTTAAAAAAATTCAATCGACGGGCTTCATGACGGGAATCATTATCATGACTTGTTTAACCCTAGTAATATATTATTTCCATGTACCTATGTAAAAATAACACTAACATTACTATAACTACATTATTTATGGTTTGGAAAAGATGAAACTGGAATATATTTAAACAGATATATTTTAACTAAACTTCTGCTACTAAACCTAACCAAAACCTAATCAAAACAATGAGCGGTTTTCCATGTGTCATTTTAGCATTATTTATCTGTCGCTAGATGGCGTTGGTGACAGTTTTGGTATCGGTGCCGTAGTATTATTAGGTATTCTGTGACAGTACTGTAGTTTGGTATGACCAAATAAGTTTTCTACGTACATAGAACTTCCTTGGGTATGACCAAACATTTTAAATTACTCTTACTGGCGGGTATGACATTCTGCGTTCCCTTGTTTATGGCAAGTTGTGCGTCAGTTTTGTAGCAAATTCATAACATAGTATTTATTGGTAGTATTTTCTATGATGATACAAAGAAAATGGACCGTTTTATTTAGATTAAATTTATCTGCTTTAATTGTTAGGTATTTGTTTTTTTTTTTCAGATAAAAAAAAAACAAATAACATATTTCACTATTCAAATAACTTGTCGTTCGTTTGATTCACTCGTGGTTTGAGTATTATTACGGTCGCTGTTTTTACCTGCTTTCGATTACTGCGTTCGCTTGAGTTACCAAAAGTTACGCGAGCGCCATCTCTTGACGATGAAAGAACTAAACTGAAAATGCCGAATGGAAAACTGCTCATTGGACTAGTTTTTGCCGTTACAAACCTATATAACTTTCGCTGTCTATTTTTTTAGATGGACTAACTGTTTTTAGGGTTCCGTACCTCAAAAGAAAAAAAGGAACCCTTATAGGATCACTTTGTTGTACGTCCGTCCGTCTGTCACCGTAATCAAAAGATACGGCCGTTTATGCCGCATATTTTGACACTCGCAAGGGAATCAAAACCTATAGGGTACTTCCCGTTGACCTAGAATCATGAAATTTGGCAAGAAGTCATGTCTTACAGCACAAGTAAAGGAAAAAAACGGAACACCAGTAACAAAAAAATATGTATGGAAAACTGTTCTCGATTTCCGTCACGACGATCTATTTAGATACCTACAAGTTGGAACTCTCAGTGCGCCAGTCCGACTCGCACTTGGCCGGTTGTTTTGTTAAAAGTAACTAGATCAGTTATATCCCTCCCATGCGGTGGTTTTTACAAAATGATCGTCGCGCGTTTTTGCGCGTGTAGGAACTACAAAAAGTTTTTTATGATTCAATTATCATATTACACTGCCTGCTGAATTATTTTATTAGGTAGGAAAAAAATAGGAATGTATTCAATTGATGCGACACATGTATATCTTAAAATAACTTCCTGAATTTAATAAAGTATTTATTTTACCGAGTATTTTCATTATTTTATGAATTTAATTGATAAATACTGTTTTTGTCCCTTCAGCAAAGAGGTTTTCATGGTGTATTGCTAAGATAACCAACCAACCAATAAAATTACCTATGCTCATCTTTCAAAGAAAAAGAGGTCAAGCCATAAACATAATATATTTACGTCAAGCCAATTCATTTGTGAAATAATCACAAAAACGCGCGATGTGGACGCTTTAAAATGTCATAGTGTGATATGACGTTTATTGTATCTTGTTGTGTGCGAACTGTTGTAATTATAATTGAAAATCCTGTACTAACTACTTACGATTATTTATTATTTACATGCACATCGTGAGAACGTAACAGCTTTGAGGCATATCTAAATCCCTTGACTTTCCTATAATTTAGAGGGATTACTTCAAGAAGTTATAACATTAAAGTATTAGGACGTCTTCTAGAGTAATCTATCGATAAGAAATTCATGAATGAAATGATCTAGCGTTACTCATTCTCGGATTAGTTTATCTAAATCTCAATAACATGCTTACTAGACTATAACAGCTGGTTAGATTCCGGCCAGATTAGCAGCTTGATCTGTCTCAATACAAATATCAAACGAAACATTCAAATAATGTTCAAGAACATATCGTGCTCAAAGAAGTTTTTTGTGCTACGTACAACCTTGAGAGTGATGCACTGGCTCTGTCATGATTTGATGGACTTTAAATGAGCAAGGGGCTTGAGCAATTTTAAACTGATAGTGAATAATAAATTTTAGTCGAAAAAATATCTGTCACGAGGCGATCCTGGGTTTGGGTTAGTTCCACTAGCCCAGGGACCAAACCTCAGTGGACACAAAATTACAGGAACAATAGGAGTAGGTACATGGAGATGTTGAAAGACAGAGATCTTGCACTCGACTATTCTATTCAGTCTTCTCTCAATTTAACTTCAACGATACGGATTAAAATAACCACTTGCGAAGGTATTATCATGTACGAGTATATTTAAAAGACTCATATATATTTGTAATAAACTTATTTAGGTATTTTATATAATATTATTTTGTAAAATTGCTGTTTTTGCTAATCCAAAAGACAATATCGGAATGACAGGTTATTTGAATTTAGAATTAATAATGACAAACTATCAAATGGAATGAAATGGATTATGAAAGAATTAAGAGATCAAATGAGTATTATTAAGAAAGAGGTTTTGACATCGTCGCACAACTACTTAGGTAACTGGTATACAGGTGAGTTTTTAACACGGATCTCTATGGTAGGTGATAACATAGGTACACCTGCGTTGGTCTGTCAGACCGATAGATTACTTATTCGTTATTTTTTCAGTCGGAGAAAGTGAGCCCAATTATTTTACTAGTAGCTGCATGATTTATCGAAAACTATACGTAATTTAGTGCAGCGGGAGCTTTCGTTAGGTAAACTCAACTGTCAGTACATAACACAAATCGGTCCGAGAGAATGGCACGGGTATATGTGTCAGATTTGAACAAACTAATTTTCTTAAAATATATATCTTTTTTTACTACTGTTTTATTATTATTGTTAGGCGTGATACATATACTAACTACGAGTATGAATTAGAATAATACGGAATAAAATTGGCATTGAAGGATGCCATTGAAATTAGATGAATATTTTTTGCAGAAATTGTGTAAATCTATGTACATTCTGCACATGTCAAAAGTTGTTTTCAAAGAGTATATAAATAGTTTAAGGTAAATTACAATTTACATGCTTTTTAACAAATAAGTGGCTAAAGAAAATGTACTGTAACTACTTAGCACTGAGACTTAGCACTATAAACCAAAGAGTATACAAATTATAAAACACCCAATGAAAAAACAGCCTTGAAAAAGTTTGAATGCATCAAAATTACAGAAAGAGTTTACAGCAAGAAGATTTACCCAAATGTGCTTTTAGATTCTATACAATTATTTTATGATACAGCTTCGCGCCGAATTCCATAATAATATAATAATAGCCTTTTATTTCCCAAAACATGACACATAAATAACATAATCTCATATTTCTTAAAATAACATAAGCAATTTATATATAAAATTATTTTTATTATGCAGTTGAATATTTAATATTTATGTTATTCAATTTAAAAGATACCAATATAACAAGCTATTCCATGTATTAATAGCAAAATTCAGAGTTGTTCAGAATACTCTTATCAATATATGTAGGTACACAATAAATTAATGATAATAATTCTTTAACAATATGTTAGTAACTAGATTATATCCAATTTTGTTATTCTAATTTAATTAACTAATACAGATATCATATCATATATCTATGCAGTATCTTGCCTTAAGTATATATCTTTATTGAATATTTATTTCAAATTCTCATTAACATAATACTTATGATAATATTATGTGAGTAACTTAATATTTAATTTTAATGTAATTAATAAACACATTTAATTTTATACAGGTATCATTATTGTATTTAGCCGAATTCCATAGCTAATCTTAATCTTAATGTTTTTTTATATGACTTTTGTCTGTGGATAAAGATCGTCATAATATATCAAGTTTTGAATTCACTTTTCGAAAACACTTTAACAAAAAAAATGGCATGGTCCACAATTTCGTTCTCAGAGACCGTGCGCGGGTATAAGTTTTATTCCATTTGGCGCGGTTAGGGGAAGGTTAAAGTTAGTAAGTTTTTTTCTTAGAGGTTTTCAAAAACTGCATTCAAGTATTTTTTTAATCATTATTTTGTGCCTGCAATGGGTTAAATGTGAAAATATTATTTTGTGTTATTGGACTCTGCTGCTTGTAACCAACAAAAAGTTGAATGTATATTTTTTTTCTAAAGTTGCTCCAAGTTCAAGAAAAACTACTATTTATTTTGATACAATGTGTGATTTTCATCACGTAGCAACTTAAGAAAAGTGTGTTTATTCAATCTTAGTCAGTATATCCGATACCTGAAAAAATAATAATTATGTAATTCAATTCTGCTACTTATAACGCACAAAAAGTTGTAGAATCACATTTTTTTAAGTTGTTAATTTTCATACATAAGAGAAAGTCAAGATGTTGATTTTCATAAAGTTGTAGCAACTTCAGAAAAATGTGTTCATATATTTTATTTTAGGAAGGATATATGCTGTTTGTCTATAACTGACCTCTACAGCGTCACCGACGTATGGTGGGGCGGGCGCGAAAGCGCTCCGCCGCAATGCGTGACGCAGAAGGCGCACGCCAAAGTTAAAGTTTTGGCCACTTGCTCAAGGGCACCCCCAGGGTACGAACCTCGGCTTGGACAGTTGCCATTAATTACGGGGGTCTGACTAAACACCCCTGGATCGAAAGTTTTAGTAGTGATCGAGGGGGCTCTGATGAAATGCCTTGAGCCTTTTGAATCATTTGTTTAACTGACCACCGATTCAGAAAACACCTTGGAGAAAAATCGGCAAAAAACTCGAAGGCGAATACAATCGGTAAATTACGGGACCTTCGACCTCGCCGGCGAGGTCGGTGTCTGTGTCTAAGTGTGTTGACAGATGGTGAGGAAGGGTTGGATGAATCTATCGCTGCCTGCACTGCGGCAGCGATTTCATCGTCCGGATCGCTCAAGATGTCTCTAAGGCGTCTACGGAGGGGCCGTACGTCTTTCGCGTCGGTCGATTAGGCATATGCCTGGACTACAAGAGGGTTATGGGGTGCCGCGTCAAAGTTGCAGCGAAAAGCATCCTTCATGTATTGAAGGATCGAGGGAAGCTCGAGATCACAAGGCAGTTCGATGTTCCTCTGATAATAGGGGGCATCTACTGCAATGCGGATAAATTTATTTTGTAAAATCTGAAGTTTCTCTAGGGAGATGCGGGAGACGTGAGCGAATACTACAGACGAGTATGTCATTGTTGGTCGGACGCAGATTTTGTAAAGTGTCAACTTATTTCTAAGGGACATTTTACTACGTCTGCCTAGGAATAACGCGAGGCAACCATGGTAGAAGGACGCCTTTTTGTGGACGGTGCTGATATGCGTGAGTGAAACGTATTGCTATGCTTTTCTCGGTATTCACCATTATTCGCCACTTTCGGAACCATCCATCGAGCGCTCGGAGCGCTCGTTGGATGCTTCTTTGAAGTAAGGTTGGTTTCGATCCGGTGGAATAAATCGCGGTGTTGTCTACAAAGAAAGCGATCTCAACTTTAGGACTGCGCGGAAAGTCGCTTGTGTAAAGCGTGAACAGGAAAGGAGACAGCGCGGAGCCCTGAGGGACTCCGGCTCTGATGGTAGCCCTCGACACGATAGCGGAAGCTCCGGCTCCTGAGGTAGTCTTACTATAACTATAAGCACAAAACGATCTGGCACTCCAAGCTGGTACAGCTTTTATATTCAGGCCGGCATGCCACACCTTGGCAAAAGCCTTCGCTACATCTAAGAAGACGGCTATCGTGGTTTGGGGAAGTGGTTTCCTATTGAAACCCGTGAGAATGTGTTCCGTTATGTGGTGCACTTGCTGAGGGCAAAAGTGCCTCGCTCTAAAGCTGAACTACTCATGAGGGATGAGCTTTTAGGATTTCGCGATGGACCAGAGTCGATTCAGAAGGAGTCGCTTGTAGATCTTCCCCAGAGAGCTGAAGAGATTGATGGGGTGGTAGCTAGAGGGACCTGGGAGGCTGGCGTCGGGGAAGGAGAAGTTGCTTATAGCTGCATTGAAGATGCTAACTAAGAGATAAACTAACGGGACAGAAAGTTGCTTGAGGACCCTGTTGCTGATGCCGTCAGCGCCAGGGGCCTTTCGCACTTTGAGGTCCTTGATTATCGACTCAATTTCTGCGGCTTTAACGGGCTCGAGGGGGGGTCGGTCGGGGGTAGGGCGTTCCTACGTTCTAGTTCGCGGTCCACTGCCTTGATGTGGACAAGATCAACGTCATCGTTAGTGGGGGTGCACTGGTCTTCGAGGCTCTCCGCCAAGCATTCTGCCTTCTCCTCGTCTTAGAATGCTGGCAGGAGGTCGATTCTATTGAGAGAGGGCATTACGGTAATGGTATCGGATTTAAGTTTTCTCGACAACCCCCAGTAGGCCTGGTGGCTTGATATCGGGCATAATGTGTTCATCCTTAAAAGCAGTTTTAATACGTTTGAAATCCTTTAGATGAATTTGTAAGCGTACATCTTCCTACCTTTAACGGTTAACATAGCTGCGCTAGACATAACTGAACCAGATAATCACCGCAAAAAAAATGCCCATCAATTTTGTATGTGCGAAAGGCATCCGGTGATCTTAGGGTTAATACACTCATTCTGTATAAGAATAAATTTAATTGTAGATTTTATAGGTATAAAACAATTGGCAAAATCGTCTTATCGTGTATCTGTCGTGATACCATAAAATTTATTATTTCGTGAAATGGTTGGCCACACCCCAAATCACGTGTATTTTTAGTACCTACAAAGAATCTTTTTTTTAGAATATTATCTTTAAATACAGGTAACTATAAATTATAATCTAAATTTATTCTGAAATTAAGGACTATGATAAAATGTCTAGACAGCAGGCTGCAGATTGTTTTTGACTGGCATAAAAATAATATTAAAGGAATGTTGTAATAATGCGAAAAACATATATACTCGTATTGTACTAGTACATGAACATATTTAATGTACATTGTCCTCGGACCACGGAAGCCTTGTGATCTGCCTCAGGGCGACTCAATTTGATAGGCAGAGTGACTACATGTCTTTTACCCTTTTAGGGGTTGTTTTTTTCCAAGGTGGTATAACTTCTTGAGAGCAACCGAAGGTACGTGCCACACTTCGAAATTTAAAATCCGTGTTCCTTTAGCTTTTCATGGAGGTCAGTGATTAATGGACGGCCCCTAACGTCGGACTAAACGAACGCACCGTGCCTTTTTGGTTTAATCGTTTTCTTTATGGAAACTTCGACTTGAAGAATGAACCATGAGGAAGGCCAGCCACTTAGGTAAATAACGATGATAAAAATTATGTTTGAAGCCGATCCATATCAAATTACCAAGAAATTAGCGGTATGGTTTGACGTTAGCATACCCACAATATTGACCCATTTGCAGAAAATGGGTAATACCTATTAAAAAACTTGAGAAATGGTTGCCTCATGATTTGACTGATCTGCAGAGAGCAGCGCAAGTTGAAGCTTGCCTTACCTTATTAAACCGGTACAGAAATGAAAGGGATTTCAGACCGAATTGTGACGTGTGACGATAAGTGGATTCTTTACGAAAATCGCAAGCGTAGAACGCAATGGCTGACCCCAGGTCAAACGCCACAATAATGTCTTAAAGCGAAACTTACCCATAGAAAGGTGATGGTAACCGTTTGGTGGTCACTTTGTGGTGTAACCGCACTACAGTTTCCTCAGATCCGGTCAAGCAATAACTGCTGATGTCTACTGTACAAAACTCCAAACCGAAACTCGCAGCAAAATAGCCCCAACTCGTCAATAGTTCTTCACCATTATTGATCCATGATAACGCAAGACTTCACTCTGCTAGAGAAACAGTTTTAACATTACAAGACCTGCAGTTAGAAACCTTCCGTCATCCTCCATACTCGCCGGACCTCGCCCCAACCGACTACCATATTTTCCGCAATTTGGTCAATTTTTTAAAATGGAAGTATATTTTCTTCCCAGTAAGGAGTACAAAATGCCTTCATACAGTTTGTGGAGTCCAGGTCCCCAGAGTTATATCGCAAAGATTTAAATGATCTTCTGATTAGATGGCAGAAATGTACAGACAGACAACGCGGGTAAATCATCATCATCGCTTTCCATCAGGTGAGATCGTGGTCAAACGATTGCCTAGTCCGTAATAAAAAAAAAACTTTGATTCAAAAAAAAAATTTTAACCAACAAAAAAATATGATTAAATTTTTCAGTATGAAACAGCAATTTCATACTTTAACCCTATATTAATGATCGTATCGTAAAATAGAAGGCGAGGGCTGAAGCCCGACTTGGCCGTGATAGGTTAGAAGGCTAGGCTAGGCTATAGGTACGTCTACGTGTTTTTATTTGGCCTTGATATCCCATCTGTTTGAATACCTTTGGTATCATGAAAACCCTACATTAATGATATTTAATTATATGGCCAAACGTGGATATAAATGTCATTAAACTTTAATGTTTCAACAACGGTTCAATAATTTCATAAATTATTGATTCTATGATATGGCTACGACATATTCACTAATATGATAAAGAGGAAAGATTTGATTGTTTGTTTGTTTGTAATGGATAAACTCAAAAAATACTAAACCGATTTTAATAACTATTTCGCCTATAGATATATAACATATAGCTACATTATCAGTGAGTAACATGTATTCATCAGTATGTTTTTTTTTTAAACTGGAGTATTCTACGAAAATAGTAATAATGTAACCCAAGGTACCAAAAATAAAGAACGGAAATTACGTTGCCATGGAAACGAAATAATAACAAGTCTGTCAAGTAGGTGAGTATGCAGTTGTCTATGATAAAAAAACACTGCTGCCAATGATTTTGAATTATGCTTACTGTTGTTTTTTTTAACCACGAACAAAGAGACTGGTTTTATAAGTTAGTATCACTGTGTATCACTAAGCTATGTCGCTGTGTCACTGTGTGTTTGTGTGTCTGTCTGTGGCATCGTAGTTCCCAAACGTATGGACCGATCTTGATGCGCTTTTTTCGATTTGAAAGCTGATGTGATCGAGATGGTTATTAGCTATAGTGGGGGGAGGGGAAGGGGGGTGAGTATCGAACGAATGGATTGATTTTGATGCGGTTTTGTATGTTTGAAAACTGATGTAATCGAGATGGTTCTTAGCTATATGGGAGGGCGGGAGGGGGGGAGGGGTGAGAAAGAGGAGGGGGGTGAGAAAGGGGAGGGGACGAGAAAGGGGAGGGGGGTGAGAAAGGGGAGGAGGGGAGAAAGGGGGCGGGGCGAATTATAACCAAATGAATAGACCGATTTAGCTGCGGTTTTTATGTTTGACAGCTGAGGTAAACAGGACGGTTCTTAGCTATATGGGGGACTTGAGAAAGGGGGGGTGAGAATCGTAGCAAACGTAGCGCGTAAACGTAGCTCCCAAACGAATGGACCGATTTTGATGCGTTTTTTTCGGTTTGAAAGCTGATGTGATCGAGAAGCGAGAAGAATGGAGGGTGGGGGTTGGAGGCGATATCAAATTTTCATCATCACCATCATCATCATCATCATCATCATACTTTACTCTCAAACAGCTGAACGGATTTTGATAAAATATGGAATAACACATATGATACTTTTCATCATCATCATCATCATCATCATCATCCCACACGCGGCTGAAGCCGCGGGGCGCAGCTAGTCTATGATATATTAAATTTTTAAGGCCTCTTAAAATTACTTATTGGTGTTAATTCTCTTGTTCAAATGACTACACACAAACTAATTTTAATTTAGGTAACTGATTCCCTTGAAAAAGACACCGGATGTGGTTGTGAAACTATAGCTGCAATCATTCGACTATTATAGCCATAATTTTAATTTGAATAACTGATTCCATTGAAACAGACACCGGATGTGGTTGTGAAACTATAGTTGCAATCATTCGACTATTATAACCATAATTTTAATTTAGATAACTGATTCCCTTGAAAAAGACACCGGATGTGGTTGTAAAACTATAGTTGCAATCATTCGACTTTTTTAGCCATAATTTTAATTTAGTGAACTGTTTCCCTTGAAAAAAAAACACTGGATGTGGTTGTGAAACTATAGTTGCAATCATTCGACTATTATAACCATAATTTTAATTTAGATAACTTATTCCCTTGATAAAGACAGCGGATGTGGTTGTGACACTATAGTTGCAATCATTCGACTATTATAACCATAATTTATTTTAGATAACTGTTTCCCTTGAATAAGACACCGGATGCAGTTGTGAAACTATAGCTGCAATTATTCGACTTTTATAACCATTACTTTAATTTAGATAACTGTTTCCCTTGAAAAAGACACCGGATGTGGTTGTGAAACTATAGCTGCAATAATTTGACTTTTATAACCAGAATCATAATAATTTATTTGCAAAAAATAAGGTTACATGGTAAAACTAAAATTAAAAAAGTACTCTTATTCTTGCCTTTGCAGGCGTGCAAGTAGTACCTACAGGGTCCTTAATCATAAATTAAGAATAAGTATAAAATACAAATCAAGCTAAATACATTAAATCATTCTTGTTATTTCAAAAATACTTGGTATTTTTTTAAATTACGTCAAATCAATTCACTCAAAAAAATAGTAAATAGGCGTTAAAAAACATATTTCCAAAAAAATAATTACAAACGAGTATAGATACGTGAGTTACTCCCGTTTTTGTCTTTTAAAATGTAGAAAAACCACGTTAGTTTTCATAATAATACTTAATAACATATTTTCCATTGATTTAAAACCTAGCTTCATAAAAACTAGGTAGTAGAGTACAAAGCAACGTACTCGTAATTCCAAATTATCAAGCGCACTAAAGGTATGCCTTATCAAGTCGGCACGATAAGTTATTATCATTCACGAGATAGCAATGTTGTATGGCTAAACACAGGCACGCAATGTACCTAATACTTTCTCGCAATAACATATTTCAATCTTCCTTTGAGCAATGGAAGAAAATTCAAAGTGCTATCAGTGACATGGTACTACAGTGGAAACATATTTGTGCAAGCGTTTGTATCTCAGTGACATTTTTGTGTGAAATTCAGTCCTATATTTAGACACCATTTTGCATGTTTTCATTTCATTCACAGTTTCATTTGTAAAATTTATATTTCAACACGATCATCATAGGCTTATGTTGTTCACAATGGCGGAATTTAGGCCTTCTGGAGAGGGAAAGAGTATGGGACATAAATAAGGCCTATGGATGTCTTTGTTTTTTTTTAATTTTCGCACGTTGCCCCGCTGCGCAAGGCTTTACAATCTAAATTATCAGGTCATAAGCAAAATAATTGTATTTACTACGTTTATACGTAGTCGTACAAGCTCCTTACTCAAAATATTGCATTTATCACTGGGTCTATAGAGAAGTACCCTTGTTTACAAAATTTCAAGTATTAGCTTATTAGATTTGACCTAAACATACATATTATTGACATACTAACACGGTGAGTTAATAACATGTCAGTAAAAAAAACAATATGGCGTCAACGTTCGCCATATGCACGGAACATTCAGATTGTATGATAAGGTATAAGTATCTCTTTTGTCAAAATTTGTTCAGTAGTTCGTTTATATTGTTTATTTTAGATATAAGTTTATTATATTGTTTATTGTACGTATATGTATATTGATTGACACATACAAATACATACCTACTGAACTTAGTGAGAACGTACCTAATAACGATAGGAATTATGACCTGAGGAGCTTTCTGATATTTTAAAAATAGCCGAAACAATAAAAAAATGTCTAGGGCCAACTCGCGCACTGAGGGTTCCGTACAAACTTATAAGTATAATATTAATGTAGTTGTCCATCACGGGAATAGAGTCTCGACTTTTTTCCTTTACGTGTGTTACAAGACATTTTTTCTTGACAAATTTCATGAATCAAGGTCAACCTACGAATAAATAATAAGTCTTATAAGACTTATTACTTATTCGTAGAGGTCAACGGCAAGTACCATACAGGTTATGTTTCCCTTGCGAGTGTTGAAAATGTCGAAATTGCGGCATAAATTGCCGTATCTTTTGATTGCGTTGACTTAGAAGTTTGTTTTTTCACAGCTCCAAGGAATTGCAGACTTGAGTGTATGATATTAATTTCAACTTGATACCTGCACGCGTTTCTGTGAAAAAGGGTCTTGGCAGACAGACGCACGGACGAACGGACGGCCGTACGACGGACAACAAAGTGATCCTACAAGGGTTCCTTTTTTCCTTTTGAGACATGGAACCCTAAAAGGAACAAAAAAATTTGAAAAAGAAGAATGTTTAACATATGATTTAAAATGAAATTAACTTGTTTTTAATCAATTAGAGACAATTACCTACTATTGAACGATCACGATGAATTATTTAGACAAGGGAACTAGAAATGAACTATTAAGTACTTAGCATGACTCTAAAATGACTCTTCCTCATCGTAAATCGCAAAATCATTATGTCGTGTATTTTGACTCTGTCGTGATTATTATTACTTGACAAATCAGTGTGTACGTTTGTGTAATTTAACGGCGTAAACCCACAACATAAACGGCTGAACTGAATTTGAAAAAAGAGAAATTAGTTTGAAAAAATGCGGGGAGTGCAGTCTCAGCGCCATAGTACCATTATATCTGATATTATGTGTACTATGACAACGTATATAGGTTCCGTGCGCTAAAAAACGGCGGTCGTTAGATGCCATATTAATATATATAGACTAGATCAATTAACTCACCGTGTACGTATGTTATTATTATTTATGTAGGTATGTATGTATATGTATATTATATTAGTATGTATGTATGTATGTATGTATGTTTATTATTTTGTAATATTTAAGTGCTTATTTATGGTATATTTATTTGTTTATTGCTGAACACCACAGTCTCTTTTACCTCCGTTATTCCTTTCCGTGCACGGTTGTCTGGAAGAGATAGCCCTGAGCAATAAGACCGCCCATTGTGACTCTTTATTATTAATTTTGATTTTTAGTTGTAAGATTTTTATTTGTGTGGTGTTCAATAAAGGGTTATCTATCTATCTATCTTTATATGTTTAGGTCAAAGCTAATAATGGACGATGCTTCATGACGTATCATGTTGACATTTTGTTAACAAATAGAGACCCGATGACAAATGCAATATTTTGAGTAAGGAGCTTTTATGACTACACGTATAAACGTAGTAAATA
Source organism: Alsophila aescularia (assembly GCA_946251855.1). Classification (NCBI taxonomy): domain Eukaryota; kingdom Metazoa; phylum Arthropoda; class Insecta; order Lepidoptera; family Geometridae; genus Alsophila; species Alsophila aescularia. The sequence goes on along the minus strand of OX276383.1, from coordinate 43,364,321 downwards.
TAATTATTTTGCTTATGACCTGATGATTTAGATTGTAAAGCCTTGCGCAGCGGGGCAACGTGCGAAAATTATGCTGTATTTGATATATACTTTTACGAATACCTACTTGTAAGTTTGTTGCCTACAACCTGATCATGTACTCACAATTCTTTTTGCTAATATACTGTGTTTTGTTATGTTTTACTCAGGGATTCTACAACTCAGGCGGCTTTTAAAAAAATGCTCTACTTAAAAAAGTTTTTTTGTATGTTTGTTTGTAATGGATAAAATCAAAAAACACTTAACCGATTTAAATAATATTTCACATATAGAAAGCTACATTATTAGCGAGTAACATGGCTAGTATATTATTTTTCAAAACGGTTGAGTTCCCTACGAAAATTGAAATAATGTAACCCAAGGAATCAAAAATTTGCCATTAGAAGTCACTATTTGGCGCGCGCTGCGAAAACTATTGATGATACATCAAATAAAGTACTACATGTTTATAGTACTCATCATTACGGGTCGCTAGTAAAGTACAGTAAGTATTTATAAAAATAATTTTGTATGTACTCGTATGAGCGACTAAACGAGCGAGTAAGCGCCACGCCTGCTTCGAACATTGCAGTGCCACCTATAACTTTGGAAAGGAAAAACTTCCGCGGCACTCCACTACGCTTGTCCTCGGGACACTAGGGCAGTTTGCGAGACAGTTCAGTGAGACAGCTTAGCGTCGACAGAAGGTACCTACACGAAGACAGACAGTAGTAGTCAGTACTCATCAGTTTGTTTGTTTGTCGTATGAGGTAGTGCTGGCCTCTAGTGTCAGAGTTAGTCAGGCCGCCCGAGGGCCGCCCTGACATGGGCTTATTTATCTATGGACATGGCTTAACGACAAACTATTAATCAATAACAGCCGGGACCGACAGCTTAACGTGCCCTCCGAAGCACGGAGCGCTAAACTTTAGAAAGTCATTGGAAAGCCTAGGACCGAATCCGGTATATTTAGAAACTAAGTTTAAATAGTCAATATTTTTTTAATATCCATTAGCCTTCTATGTAAATGTGAAAATCGCTTTGAAATCAAGATGAAACCCCTGGGGATACTTAAGTTTCAAGAACGTACTTAATAGATTACATTAAAAACAATATGATAAATATATATATATATATATATATATATATATATATATATATATATATAATCTGAATCTCGGAAACGGCTCGGAAGTTTAGTATACAGGGGGTTTCGGGGGTGATAAATCGATCTAGCTAGGATTCATTTTTAGAAAATGTTGTTTTAATAAAAAAGTTGACGTTTATATAAAGTTATATAAACGTCAACTTTTTTTTTTGCTTTCGTAATAGGTTGATAAACTGTAAAAAATTAAGTATTTATTTCTAATATAATATTAAACTAATTGCACTCGTGATTTTTTATTTAAATAATCAGTTCATTTTTTTTTTATTATTATGTCGGTAAGATCGATTTTTTTTATTCATATTTCATCATTTCATCAGTATGTAATTCGTATTTAAATATAATTTCTAAAAAACACAATATACCACACAAAAAAAAGAATACCGAGCAAAGCTCGGTCATCCAGGTACTTTTAATAAAGTGTTCAAAAGTTATGTGATTACATTTGTTTTTTTTTATTCATTAAATGTCGTTCAATTACATTTGTTTATGATTGAATGTTTGGAAATTCATTGGAATAAGTAGGTAATGTACTATTCTTAGATTCATTCAGTTGTTTATTTTCTCTCGTTTTTTTTTTAAATCTTTAACTTAGGCTGGTTTAAGTCGTATTAAAATTAAATTTGTTTTTCATTTACTGTTTGGAAACCCATTTAAATAAGTAGGTAATGTATATTATTTTAGATTCATTCAGTTATTTATTTTCTATCCATCATTTATTTTATCAAACGTTTTTCTAAAATATGGAGAGCATAAATATAAACCTTAGGTAGGTAAGTCGTATTTAAATTACATTTGTTAATCATTTAATGTTTGGAAATACATTTAAATAAGAAGGTAGTGTATGTTATTTTTAGATACATTCAGTTATTTATTTTCTATCCATCATTTATTTTATCAAACGTTGTTTCTAATATATGGAGAGCATAAATATAAACCTTAGGTAGGTAAGTCGTATTTAAATTACATTTGTTTATCATTTAATGTTTGGAAATAATTTAAATTATTAGGTAATGTATTTATTATTTTATCTCGACCAATTTCATTTAAAAAAATATAAGGGGAGCATAAACTTTAGATAAGTAAGTCCGATTTAAATAACATTTGTTTTTAATGTACATATTCAAGTTAAGTAATAAAAATAGGTAATTGTGGGCAAAATACCTGCAAGGTTGTGTTGTGTAGAGTTATTTAGGAAATACAAGCAACGGCCCGTGGTTTTACATGTGTCGATGATAATAAGAATGACAAGTGTGTATATGCTTGTGTGTATGGTATTTATACCATTTTTCATCAAAATCCGTTCAACCGGTTTAGTGCTGAATGGTAACAAACATACACAGCACATATACGCAAATTTTCTCATTTAGTATATTACAAGCTGTACCCGCAGCTTTTCCCGCGTGGCTATTCCAGGACCGAAAGTACCTATAAAGTATAACATACCAAATTCGTTCAGCCGTCAAAGAGCTCTTTATATATTGCTCGGCTTCTGCTCATCGAATTGAGATACCAAGTACCTACACCAGTTTTTAAGTCAAAACCTAAGCTATCAAACAGTGAAAACCGCATCACAATCGGTCCAGTTGTTTACGTGATGCGCGAACAAACAAACATACAGACAGGCAGACATCATGTCTGTCTGTATGTTAATTAATGTTATATTCTTTTTCACTAGCTTATTTTAAGTACCCTAGACCATTATTTTAATTATCTTCTTTGTACATACTTTTTTCGTACATATTGCTTTATTATAAATAATGTCCTTATTAAAATTATATAAAACGGCTCCAGCTTAGCCATTTTATGTAACTTAGTCTCTAATAACTTAGCCGTTTTATATCACTTAAAATTTTAGGCCCGTACCAAAGTTGTAGCCGTTTTATATAACTTAGTCCTTACCGAAGTTGTAGCCGTTTTACTTAACTAAGTTATATAAAACGGCTACAACTTCGGTACGGACTAAGTTATATTAAACGGCTACAACTTCGGTATGGACTAAGTTATATAAAACGGCTACAACTTTGGTACAGACTAAGTTATATAAAACGACTGCAACTTCGGTACGGACTAAGGTATATAAAATGGCCACAACTTAAGTACGCTTAACATGTCCTTGGTGAATTATATCCAACGTTAAAAATCCTAGTATACTTATAATAAAACTATAACAGGTCCAATTCTGTACAATGAGTTTTTTTTGGAGTGTTGTCTATATTAGATACTGAAGCCAAAACTGTAAATTTTTAATTTTTGTCTCTCTTTATTTCTGTATCTTGACCGCGCATCATGCCAAAACTACCAAATTAATTCAAATGAAACTTGGTATGATTTGAGTTCATACTACGAGGTAGCACATTGAATACTTTTCATCTCGAAAAATTAAAGGGTTCTCGCATTATACGGGTTGAAAGTTATTTAAAAGAACACGTATCACGCTGAAACTATAGGACGGATTTTGATGCAACTTGGCACGGTGATAGTTTATGTGATGGTTTAAAATTGAGGATACTTTTTATTCCGAAAAATTAAAAGGTTCCTGAGGGGTCCAAGGCTATGTTAATTTACAAGTAATAAATATAATATACGAAAATGAAATAAAATAGCTGTAGCAAGAAAACAGTAGTTTTATTTCCCGTCATAATATTATTATTATATTATCTGGGGACGCCCGACGCGCGGGCGACAGACTGCGTGCCGCCACAGAATATATAATACTTGGTACCGCGGCCGACCGATAGACAGGCAGGCAAGGCACAGAGCACAGGCCAGGGAGAGGGTAATTAATCGAAAGTATTTTGGTATTTTTATTTAGATTCATTGGTTGGTTTGGTTTAGATTTGTTTGTTTGTTTTATTTGGAGTTCGTAGGTAGGTATTAGGTAGGTGTTATTAGAGTTCTTTCTGATTATTTCCTGGTCGAGATAATAATAAGTAGGTAGGTTACTTACTTGGCGTAAGTAGTTTTAGGATATTAGTTTAGAATAGTGTTTGTAAGGTATTTATTTGGAGTTGGTATTCAAGTTTTCCGGTTTATGTTTATGCGTATTCACTTGAGGAATATGTCCTCCAAATTCCAAATCTCCAGGTCCACCGGTTTAGGCTGTGCGTTGTCTGTCAGACAGTCAGTCAGTAGGTATGTCACGGTACTGTTTAAGAAAAAAGAAAAATGTTATGTTCTGTTTATGATTAAAAGAATTTAATAAAACACATCTTTTTATTATTCTACCCAATAGGTAAAGATCATTCATAAATTTATTTTTTCCAATAGTTATTATCAAATTGCCCTTTCGTATTGGGCATTTTTTCAACTGTCAAGGAATCTAAATAGGTACAAGGTATTTAAATAGGTACTTATAATAAATTAGTAGATAACAAAATATCTGTAGAATGAAGATAATTAAAAAAATGGTCTAGGGTACTAAGGGAACTACTGAACAAGTATTTTTTTAAATCGTGTGTTTTTTCACGCATCGCGTAAAAACTATGTTTTAACTTAAAAACTGGTGTACTTGGTATCACAATCCGATGAATAGAATCCGATCAATCGATAAAAAACTATTTGAAGGGTGAACTAATGTTGATAAAATGTTGTATATTGTACTTTATATGAACTTTTGGTAAAATGTGGAATGTGCTAGTTCAGTACCGGTCACAGTATAGGTTACTTTTTACCCAGTTAAATGACAAAGCGGGCAAAGCCTCGGGCAAAGATAGTCTAAAATAAACATCAGATTTTATTTTTCATGAATTCTTATGTGATGTTAAGGAAAATCATTCTGGCCATTCGTTTTTTAAATGTGTTAAAAATGTTTACAGGAAGTAATATAATGTTGCCAGTCCTTTAAAACATAATCATACAATACTGCTGAAATACGCCATGTTGAACACTAAAGCCTATTCGGAAAAAATATCTACTTTTAAATAGACACTGCATGCTTGTGAGGAGAGTGTTAGTATATGCATGTATGCATATTTTAAAGTGTTCTATCGTGCTCTACCATTATGGAGGGTAGAGGCTATAGCACTGTTCTGTTCTATGTTACCAATAGAGGATTAGCTCGGATATGTAAACAGGATCCTATAATCGTTATATACCCATAAAATAGTACCTTGACATATCTATTGACTGGCTGACAGACAACACACAGCTAAACCAGTGAACCTTGCGACACATTACACATATTATCCGTAACAATATAAGTACCTACTGTGCTAGAGATTAGAACTTTGGAGGCAAATATTTCTTCAGTATCCTATGGGAGCAATAAGAAGTGATTTTTAAAATTTCATTCCTACGTGGAGAACAGAGCTGCAGCTAGTAACGGATAAAACTCTTCAGATTTAACCTTCCTCTCCTAAGTTTTGTATCATACAATTCATCATCATATATATCTCATTTAACAATCAAAATACTTACTGTTCAAATGAGATTAAAGCAGTTCCCGTTGAAAAGCGCTGTTAGTTGACTCCGATGTCCCGAAAAGCTTGTTTCACAGTGTGTGTACACGAAATCCGATGATATCCGTCATAATCTGGTACAAGCCACGGGATTACGCGCGTCCACGGTGGCTGGCCGTCACTAACGTAAACACCAGAGAACAAACCGAATCCGTATCCGATACCGATAAATCAAAGCGCACGATCGCGGCGACGTCGCTTATCCGCTAAATCCTGTCGGGATCGCGTAAAAAATACTAGTATTAAAAACAGTCTTAAGTGGGCTTACGTACGCGGCGCGGTGCGGCCCGCGCTCACTCTAATCTCGGCCACTTCCCGGAGCAATTTGAACCTAACTCCACCACTCTATACATCATCCGCCCGCCCATCGCGCCGGTCTCCGCGCCTGCCCATACCGCTGTCCCGCTCGCACTGTATGCTCCGCACCATCTCCGTCCTTCTCGCCCTGAAATCTCGCCACACTGAAAATTCCGTGCGTACGTGTGTAGTCGCGGGGCGCGGGGCGCAGTCAGCTGGACGAACTTGTGCGAATAAAATCGACTTTTTATCGGCTCGATGACGCCGCGTGACGTCACTGTTTACTTCTGCTGGTCGAGTGTGGACACTGGATCTTGACGGGCCACGGTGACGTGAGATGCGTTATATCTATCAGCTGTATGGTAAGTTGAGTCCTTTCCGAGACCTTCTTATTACTAGACAAAGTTGTGTAGAAGTATATTGTAAGTTATAGCTAGAATCTTGATTTAGATATAGAGATTGATTACAAATGTTTCCATATAAAAGAGATTAATGCGCATCATCCATCTACATTTAACAAATTGTCCTGGAAAAACTCATTTAAATGGTGCAATATGTTTTCCTTATAGCGTAAAATAATTGCAGTTTAAATCGTTCCGTGCAGCGGAGTCTCAGCAATAAATAAACCCCGCAACGTAAACAGATCGGGCGCATTAACCGCGCGTCGGCGTACATAAAGAGAGCGGTATAAATATAAAGTTCCCACTCGCCGCCGCGCAAACTTAGCTAAACAACGCCATAATTGCCTTCATTACTTAAATTACTGAAATTATTTATTCAAAAAGCTGGCAACATCGAGGCGATGCGGGCCCCGCCCCCGAAGCTGCAGGCAACCAATGGTAGCGGTTGAAGGTGCGGGGGGCGGAGCGTCAGGCAATATGGCGGCAACCTTCTGTTGGCGTACGCTCGTGTACGCGCTTGCATGCTGTTTCAGTCTGTTTCTCACGCGGCTACTTTCACGTGTTTTCGAGTGGCTAATTAGTTGGGCATTGTTAATGAGTGGAAAACTGAGGGCTGTGCTACGTGCTACGAAAGGTTACGCGGCGCTACAAGAGACTACGTGACGCTACGCTGCTACGCCGCCCGCCCGCCGCCGCCAACGTGGCGACGGCTCGCGGCCGACGGAACCATGAAACCTCAGCCTATCGATTTTTCAGACTTTAATGGTGAAACGTAACATTGTTTGGGCTAGTTTTTTTTTCTATCGCAACGCATTTTAAGTGTACAATTTATGAAAAATCATAAGCGTTTAATATTTTTGTTCTTCCTCACTATGAAATGCATATAACTGTTTGGTCAATTTAAAGAGCGATCATAACTTAATAATATAAAAATATATGAATTCGCACCTTACAGATTTTATTAGAGGGTCAAAAAATGTTACTGCAAGAGCAGTAACATTTTTGACCATATAATCCGTGTGCAATTAACGCGGAAACACACGTTACTTCTAACACGCGGAAGATATCAAACGAGTAGATACTTAAGATACGAGTACATCTCTGGAGTAAATTTTAGAAAGTATACCTATAGATTTCTTAAATTTGTGAGAATTGAGAAATAATAGAGATTTGTTTAATAAAATTAAGCTATTTCTGTTGGTATCCTTGATATCAGTTACTAAATGGGATATCTTACCAATCGATGTTATAAAGGAAAGCTTGTGACGATGTGAAACCTCTTTCGTAAATTCATAATTCTTTCTTTTCTTTTATTATATCTGGAGACTTTTAAATATTTATGATAATACCTTCGGTGGTTCTTTTGATGTTGAAGCACGAAAAGTCTGTGATAATAACAATACTAGAGCCCCAAGGGACACTCTTACCAAATACCTATATTAAATTGGGAGAACACTGAATAGAATAGTCGAGTGCAAGATCTCTGTTTATGAACATCCCCAAGTGCTCCTAATTGTTCCTGTACTTTTATGTTCTCCACTGAGGTTTGGTCCCTGGGCTAGTGGAACAAACCCAAGGATCGCCTCGTGACAAGCTTAGATCAAGGTTATCTTTGATTTTAATTTCTATGGATATAATTGTTACTAATGATGTTTATGTCTTCTTTAAAGATATAAGTAAAATTTTGAAAGATATGAATTTTGTTGGGTGTAATATATAGAATGTTAAAAAATTATCGAATATTGCTTGTTGTGGTGCCACTCCATCTTAAATCAATCTCTTGCTAATAAGATTTAAGCTAAATATAATGATTACTTACTCAAACCAAACTAGTCGTAACTTCCAAAAATTTGATAGTCTTAGGGATTGTTTCAGAATGTGTCATTAAATTGTTTAGCTGTCTTGTCACCATACATACAAACTTTCGGCTATTAAGTATACAACATTATAATAATATAGTAACTACCTCCTTCACAAGTTATCTACTCTAAGCATTCTGAAAAAAACGCTTAGATTTACTATATTTTAAGTACCTTTAATAAGTACATTTATATCATTTTATTTATTTGTGTAACACTAACTGTTTTTGTCCCTGAAAATACTCTTGAAATCAATCATTTTATAAAGTAAATTTATCCAAATCCATGCTTTATATTAATAGCTTTATATTTCAAAATTATATTAATCAGAGACTATTTTATAATATTAAGAGTGATTATATAATTTATTATAGAAAAAAAACAGCACAAAAAAATGGGATTCCTATAATAAAAAGAAATTATCAAAATGGTCAAGTATCTAGAAAAAATCACAAGGGTTCATAATTTAAGACTAAAAGGGTATGTTCGTGCACAATATATTTCAATTTGACTAACCTTTTTGTTTCGACAAAGATGCCTGAAGTCGAACGCACGTTTTTCCCCGCCCCGGCCGCACCGGCGCTGCCGCGGTGTGGCACTGGCACCACCGACGCAGGTCCAGCTGTATGGAAATTGTATGTTAATAGTATGCACAAGAACTGCGCAATCTGATTCCTGTATCACCTTTCCATCACCATACGTCCAGACTCGGATATCCATCCAATTTGGTAACTAAATAATATTAATTTTTGATGCAGCAACTCGGTCACGAAATCTGATTTTACGATAAGTTGAGAATCGGCAAGGCACCGTCCTTTTATGGTTGAAATACCACGCACAAAGAATTATGTTTCTTCAATTATTATAATATGAACTGCAAAGGAGTGGTGCTCTGCCCTCGTCAGTGTTTCCGGTATATGATAACTCGGGAATGTTCAAGTTTAGAGTGAATAGGTATCTACTAGGCCAGCGTGCTACACCTTCGACCACATCATCGCTTTCCATCAGGTGAGATAGTAGTCAAACGACTGCAAAAAAAACACCTAGCCAAAACAACCTAGGAATAAAAAATAAAAACAATTTTATTGGGGAATAAAAGAAGCTATTTTTCCTACGTTGTTTATTTATGAAACATCAATTTTATGTAATTATTAATTGTATATTGTAAATTAAGGTAAAAAATATTTTCAATTTAGGAAACTTTTATTACATTATTACACCATTTATTACAAGTAAAATACTGTGTATCTCATTGAATAAAATAAAAATATTACCGTGCTGGTATTTTATATTGACTTGAAACCTTATTAATTAAACAAATAACTTTATCTTCAATTGTGAATTTTAGAATAGATGTCTGCTTAGCGAAAATCATAGAATATGATAAAATGTTATATTAGACGACATTGGTCTGCTTTTAATGATGCCTATTTTTTCAAAATGTGTAATTATGGGCTGGGCCTTATAGATTTACTTATTTGACTATATTATAAAGGAACCTACTAAATACTTAAAATAGAGCTCGAATGTACCTATTAAAGAGAAATAACTCGACACCTACTGAGCTGATTTCAAAATTATTGCACTGCTTATGCCCGATGAGTTTAGTAATCTTCAAAACTTTAGGGCTCCTTAAGATGTTAAGATAACCCTTAAAGTACGCAAATGTAATTGAAAACGTTGTGCAAGTATTAGTCGTAAGTTAGTAAGTTATTATTTGATAACTTTCTTTTACAGTTGCGCTTTTGCCCAATATCTGGCTATTGTGCCATAAAAATCTTTCAACTATATAACATTCACAGCTATGGACACCCAGCCATGGATGATGGAATATTATATTAACAATTTAACTTGAATTTACTGGCCCTGAGTGGCCAATAATGTCTCATTATCTCTCTTTCTCTCTGAGAAAATATATGTGTTCCAAAATTCCTAATAACGTAATAGACTGATGATGATGATGATGATTATAACCTTGTAAACATGTTTTCATTTCGAAAATAAAAACAAATATTAATAGGTCAATATAAAGTAATAGATCAATCGAAAAACAAATATAAACAGGTTAATTAAAAAAAACATTAAAAAAAACTTTTATGTCATGGTGAAATTTAAAACCGGTTATCATAATAAAATGTACACAACATTTCGTGTCTGTGCTGTTGACCGTTGAAGAGTTCCTTTATCTAGAGCTAATCCTGGATGTAGTTCTTTATCCTTACCATAAAAATACATTGGCATCGGAACTGAACCAACATGTTAAAATTCAAGTCCGTAGGATAAGAGGAAGTGGTTCTAAATCCTAAACATACATACATATAAACATTGCAAATTAAACAAAAGCTTTTAATAACAATTAGAAAACAATCACAAACATCATCTAATGAACCCGTTCATTTGTTTTTCATTAAATATCTTTGACGAATAGAGACATCGCCACAGATGTGTTCCTAAAATAGACGGTGTTTAGGTCGATAATACTGTGGCAGCCAAAGGGCAACGGCCGGTTAAGCTCTCATAATGAATAGTGCTTATGCCCTTTTTAAGAGCGTCAGTAAACGGTAACTTATGCGTCTTACGATCTGAATGCACCAAGTTAAAATCTCGCCCTATTTGCCACTGAACTCATAGACGACAATTAACAGTTATCAAACATAATTATTATATTTTTGCTTGAATTTAAGAGGCATGTACTTGATTAGCGTGAACTGACCACTCTGAGTGCTGCAGTTATATAATTACACTAATCAATAATGTATGAAGTCATCGTTCAATTACACTAATCAATAATATATGAAGTCATCGTTCAAGTATGTCGACTGAAATAAATTATTATTGAGAAAACTATAAATAAAAATAAATAAATATTTATAACTAAGAAGTAAAATAAAGGCGAAAGTTTGTGTGTATGTTTTTTACTTTTTAGCGATTAAATGGCTGAACGGATTTGGATGATATTTGGTATGGGGGTTGCTTATTCCCTGTATTAACACATAGGCTATTTTTCAACCCGGAAAAAAACACGGTTCCTGAAGGATGCGGGTGAATCCGTGGGCGCAGCTAGTATTCATATAAATTTAATGTTATTTACTTACATATTTTATCTACACTCATATCGTAAAATCTGGATTATGAATACAAAAATGGTTGCATAATGACATACTTTACGTACTGCACTTCTCTAATAAGACATTATAACATTGATTTTTGAACTAAACAATGTTATAATATATATTTTTCCCCACAAAAGCACCAGTTTGGCTCCGTACAACGAGGGTTTTCGCCATTAACATATATGGCGACGCGAGTCAGACCGTATGCGTGCGAATTCGCTGTGGACTGGACATTGGCGCCATAATTTACATTACATTTAATTAGTACCTAACGAATTTAATGAGTAATGTGTTTTTTGATTTTGAAAACTAACGCGAGTTATGTTATGTTTTTTGTTGATCAAAAGTTTTATCTTGATTAAAAATGTACGCCAGCAGTGTTAGTAAGGGGAATTTGACTCCACCTGAAATCATGGAAACAGCAACGATCATGACGAACGATCTTTTACCAGCAAAATCAAGAACATATTACGTCATTGTTTTTTCATTATTACTAAGTTACTATTGCATGAGTGTAGATAAAGTGTGTGATAAAGTGTGTGTGTGCATGAGTGTAGTTTACTGCATGAGTGTGCATGAAACGGCACATAACTAGGTATTAAAACACTCGAGTGATACTATTAAACTTACTCTCATGGTTTAATAACCCTCCTTAGGCAACCATTTCATAAACTACTATTATTTTACTTTAATAGTTGCAATTGCAACATAAGACTATAGTATTTACATTAAATTGAATAATCTAAAATTAAAAATATTGTAAGAAGCTTAAAAGACAATTACTACTGTTTAATTTTAAGAAGTATATATTTTAGAAATTGTCTTTCAAAGACCTTCATTTTGATACCTCTCCCGATAGGTTTTGGTAATTTTTTGTTCCGTTGGAAATACAATATGGCAGCTGTAAACCACCATATTAGTTTTCTTGACATTTTATATATCCTATAGCTTTCTCATGATCAGGACGAATCTAATGATACCTCATTTATCAAAATCCATCAAGTCGTTTAGGTTGTAGGACGCGCCTAAGCCTAATATGTGCAATCAATCAAATTAACAAACAAACAAACATACAACCCAAACACATAACCCTCCATGCAGTGAGGTTGTCTATAACACTCAAGGCTTACTCAGAACATTTTATTTTTATTTTTATTCCAACCGCAGTGTTATAAAATCTTGTACGTCACTAATTGCGTTGGTAATTCTGGGGTATTATTGAAGTAATTTTCATTTTTCTCTTTTTGGTTTAGCTAATGAATTATAATATTTGAGAGAAAATGGCATACTTGAGTACCGAAAAGTTTGAGGACAAGATAGGTACACATCCACTGTTGGTACTGGCTCAGAATAAATAATAGTACTATATACATACAGCACTGTGCCAGCACGGTAGGTAGCGGTGTGCCACATCTTCGTTGAAGCCTGAGACTTGGAATCAAACAGTAAGGTTGCAATAGGTCGGTGTTGAAGGTCCATACTGAGCCTGAGCAGAAGGGCACCGGCCGTTAAGCCCTCGTAAATGGATAGTGTTTATTCCCTTTTTACACCCCGTAAACCATTCGCATTAAATTTAAATTTATGATCCCAATAGCTGCCGAATGGCGACAATATGGTTTGGATTTTAAAACTAAAACATTCGTTGCAAATGAGATTAAAAAAAGCTTATTTATATGTATTAATGGCAGTGCCGTCTAGGGTTTGCAATCCGAAGGTCTGGCTCGGGACCATAGAGCAGCAGGTTTTTTTGTCTGGACGATAGCTCTGTGATTGTCATGGACAGGTGAGGTTATCATAGTGATCGATATGAATTTCGGCCGACAAAGTACAATGTGCTGTTTGGCCAGTTGCTTGCATTTTGGCGCACTTTAGCTACCATTGCGCACTACCGCGCACACAGTGCGCGCGTGTTCACGCTAAAGCAGGTGCATAGAAAAAGTTAGTAAAATTATTGAACTGCACTTCAATAGCCAAACTGAAAGTACATGCAGTTCTCACAAATTTGAAATACCGAAAAATTGTCAAAGGAGTCACGAGACCAATTTTGTGAGAAAATACCGAAAAATTCTCAAAGAAGTAACGAGACCAATTTTGTGAGAACTGCATTATTCACTGTTCGGAAAACCCATTTCCCCAGAAGGAATTTAACAGAGTGAAAAATAACGGGTTGGATACCCGATACTTTTCATACTGTAACATTGAACCAACCATATAGCTGATTAATTTATGAGAAATAGGTACGTAAAAAGCAAAAAATATGCTAAATTTTTACCACGTTTTTATTAAGTCAGTTTCTTGTTTGTCTGTCGTTCCGGGTGGAATCTTGCAACTCAAATTTCTAGTACTTCCCGATTAGCTATCCAGCTGAACTTTTCAGGGAAGAACAAAGCTAAAAAAAAATTTTGAATTTGATCAATAGTGTATATGTGAGAGTGTATATCACACAACGGTACGGTGACGGAGGTAAATATCAGCGCGCACGCTACCGCTCGCCCGAAGATTATACCTAGATTAGCAGTAAGAACATAATCTCGTCGCTGGTGAACTTGACCGACAACGTACCCGCCGAGTAAGTACTACTAGTCTATCAGTAGAATATGAAACCTACATAATTATGACGAAGTGCAATGTTTGAGTGGCAATGTTATGGTAGCGAAACACTTGAAACACTAATAACAATTTATTCAAGATTACGTCTCACATCCAGTAATTTCACTGGCTTCCGTGCAACGCTCTACAAACCTCTATATTGGACCCCTCACACCCCACGGGTGCAGAACCAGCTTAGGCAACTCAGGAAATAGGACAACAGCCTGTCCTGAGTTATTAGAGTAGTCTTAAGCCTCTTTTGCAAAAGTCCGCCTGGGGTATTATAGTCACAGATAGTATACTCGTAGATAATATGTTCAAGGTTCAAGATTTCATTTTACTTACTTTTGCAAAATGTGCAATTAAAGTTATATGTGTCGTGGCAATATCGTAAAATTTATTATTTCATGATATGGTTGGCCACTTCATGATACATTTTTATTTCATGAAATTATCGTTGACATCACGAAATGGTTTGGCCAGGATCAAGTAATGTTAAGTGTATTTTTTTGTTTTTACTATGTAGTAACAACAAACTGAAAAATACACTGAAATTTGGTGAAGCAGTACCCAAATGTTTTACTGCAACGGGAAGTGTGACTCGATGAGAATACGAAAATAGCCCCGTTTTTTAACCATTCGTAGATTATTTTTGGTATTATTTTTGCTTCTATTCTGACAAGCTTTATTTATTTTGTAGCCTAATAAATGTTTAATCAATCAATTAAAAAAATCTGTTTCTATCTTATACAGTTAAGTAAATATAACTGTGTGACCATCAAAATTGAGCTTCGATGAGAATTGCCCATTATTAACCTTCATTAGAGTACTTATTCTAAAATCTATTTTAGAGAAATCAAAGCAGAATGTTGCTGTTTTGTATGGAAAATTGTGAACCTGTGATGCAGCGTTGGTTTATTAAAGCAGCAACATTCTACTTTGATTTCTCTAAAATAGATTTTAGAATGAGTGACTTCATTTGTTGAAAAGTTAAAAACTCGTTAACCTTCATTAGAGTACTCATTCTAAAATCTATTTGAGAGAAATCAACGCAGAATGTTTCTGCTTTAATAAACCAACGCTACATCACAGGTTCACAATTTTCCATACATAAACAAAGCCATCATAATATTCATAATTTCCCTTCAGCAATTTGTTTTGGCGCTTTTGTTTAGGCGCTTACTTACTTAATTTATTCCTTTTGAATATTCAAAGCGTCAGCAGCTCAATACTCGTTTAATTTTCTAATATAGGAGTAGGAACTCGAGAGATAATATTTTGGCAAAATCACGACCATTGTAACGTCTCGAGATGGGGTGACAATGCTTTGGTAGATGCGAGAAACCGATACGAACATCGAAGGCATACATATATTTACGTAATGGGTTTCCTGAGTTTTCAGTAAGGCGACGTAGCCTTACGAAGGCGGGTGATTAAAAGTTAATGGTAGTTTAAATGACCAGCAGAAAATTGACGTTTTTGAAGCAATGTAAAGTGAAGAAGACCAAAAGAAAGTGTACTTACTTAACTGTATAGTTTTCGTTTTACTGCAACAACTGGCTTAAGATATTTTATTAATTGTTAGCTTTGTCCCTGGACACCTTACTCGGTCAAATAAAACAATTAGAAAAATATAATTAATTATCTATTTGATCAATTTTATGATTCTACTGCACAAGAAGTCGTTGTTTCTAATCCAATCTGCTATGATTTTCAAAATCATGTATTTTGTAAAGGACGCGACCGCAACGGACTCTCTAGAAATTAATACATGACTTACTCCTGACGCTATTTTTTTATATAAGAGAGAGCATAGAAAATCTTTACAAGGTAAACATAGTGTTTTCGCCACAAGTACATTGTACAACAAGTGCATAAAACAAGCCCGAGCCGTAGGCGAGGGTAGATATTGAAGACGAGGAAAAAATGCCTTGTTTTATAATCAAGTTATACACTCTGCTTTTTACTTCGATTGCTAGGTAATGAAACAATGGTATTTTAAATAACATACATTTAAATACTGCTACTTACTGCTTCTTTATCGCCACTATTTTAATTTATTTATCAAAGATTAGGCTCAGGTCGTAGACCATAGAGAATCAGAGAAGTAAAACACTTTTATGTCTAGAGCATAAAATACAGTTTTATGTCACCTACACCCAGCCAAAATTATGTAGAGATATAAAATCCATGGTGACATCAAAAGGGCGTAGGCACTGAAATCCCCATTATTAATCATTTCATTGCTTTAATTAATGGAAATTATGCTGATTCAGATTCTCTGTCACAATGGGAGCGATCTTTGCGCCGAGATGAAGGCTTTAACCTAATTCAACAGAAGGTATTTAAATGGGGACGGACGCAGCTTTGTATTGTAAGATGGTTTGCGTCTGTTAGAACATACTTATACCTAGTTAAATAAACGAAAAACACGATCGTTTATAGTTTACTAGTAGGCATTTAAGGGTTCCGTTACACACCTTCCAGCTCTATCATCAGACCAGCTGGATGGTATCATGGTAGTGTATTGTCATCGGAATTACATAAATTTTACCACTTTTTTATTAAGTCACTTTCTTGTTTGTCTGTCTGACTTTCGTTCCGGGTGGAATCTTTAGATTAGATTTTAATATACATTTTCTGTTTTATTGCAAGTTCTTAAATGGATACGACTCTAGAAGTGGCTGAAATACAGTTCCTTGTTCCATGACATAGTAACAGATCAACCTAATAAAAAAAAACAATAGACAGGTATTTGCGGGTATTTGTCATTTACTAACTATCAACTTGCAGTTTTTGTGTTTTCTGGCTGTGAGAAACAAATTAAAATAACTGACTGCGTCGAGTCGATGGTTAATTCTGGGGTATTAGGGAATAGGGCTTCATGGGCAAGGTTTCATAAATTAGTAATTCTACGGGTTGAGGCTGGGGGGTTAACAAAGCATATTGAATAATTATAGCTTTGAACCTAATCGGCGCTTACAACTGAAATGGAGAGTCCTCGTAGAGTACAGGTTTTGGGGTTGTCTGGATTGTCACCGCGCTGCGCTCGATGATGCCTCCATGACCTGCAGCCTCTGACTATGTAATTTTATATAGTGAACTGTCGAATTCGATGTGTCCCTTCCTCAGCCCTTCTCGTATTGTCCATTCTGCTCTACCCTCTTTAATCGTCTACAAAAGTTAGCAAGCATTTCGAATCTATTCGTTTAGTGGTATAGGAGCAGATAACTTTTTTTTGCTTAGGACACACTTTTACCGACCATGGACCATTTTGTTCGACGTAGAAGAGAAAAAAAAAACTACGGTCGGGTAAAAAATAGCGTATGACACTCTTGCGATAAAGAAGAATCAATTGATACCTCGCTTGTCAAAATCGGACCAATTATTTAGTATGAACACATTTACCTTCCTTTGCTTCGCCATATTCGTGTAAAAAAAAGGATATGACACTCTATACCGATTGATAACTCGCTTGTCAAAATCGGACCATAGGGGCGACGCATGGTGGAACATCCACATACCCACATACTTACATAGTCTGTTAAAATCATTACCCTTCCCTTGCATCGCCGTACTCGGGTAAAAAACGTATGACCCTATCAATATGGAATTAATTTAACAAGTACTTGGATTCGACATAATGGACTAGTTACCTGAACCATACAAGACATATTCTGTGCCTGTCATGAACCTACCTATTTCCTAACAAAACTTAATTTCCCCCAAGACAAACAGCCAAGCGACTCGCGGCAATTAAAAGATCTCTTGAGCCAGCAGCAAGGCAGAGACCTAAATTAATTTGGTTGGGACTTGAGTTGGGAGATGTCTTCGGGAACTTCGCAAATTGAGATCTTTATCTTTTAATGCAGTTTCGACGGCAATCAGTCAACCATCATTGTTTGTTTTGTAAAACTGATAGGACATGTTTATTTCTAAATTATTTTTTGCGTACAAAATATTAAACTATAAGTAATTTGTCCAGATACTTATTGCGTAGCGTTCGGGAGACCAGCCTGTCTCTATCTTTAATCTATGTACTCATGTAAACCTAAATTTTCCTGGTTTAATCTAGAGCTCCATACATCTAGAGTTACTGATTAGCTTGAGTTAACATGCTCTAACCTTGGTTAAGGCCAGGCGCCAAGGTTACATTTTCCTACTCCCCACTCCCCTGCCACCTCCCCTACACTCTGCCACCCGCTACCCGCAATAAGCACTGAAGTGCCTCCGTAACAAGGTTGAATATCGCGAGCGCTGTTTTAACACACAATTTAGCTCAGAACTAAATGACGTATGTGTCAAAAGTTATTTATTTTATTGGCAGGCTAATAATTTAGTTAGGTAAATGATGTCTAAGCATTAGATAATAAACTATATTTTCTTGCTGTGAGATTTATTTTAGAGATAAAACTTAAGCCATTGAGTAGAAAAATGTAAATATTACCGAAAACAATGTAATTTTTGATAAGAAAATGTATGGAATGAAATTCTGTTAATCATGTCTTAGAGAGATAAATATCTCTAAAAGATATATGTTAAGTTTCACATTTATGAGGTTTGTGGTTGACCCAACATATTTATAGAAAAAACCCTTAAAAAGCAGAGCCTGGTCTTAATGCATAGATGCATTAAGGCCCTATCTATGGACGGTACGAGTAGTCCGATGAATATATAACTCGTGTCGCGCGAACACTTTTCATGTTTATTTCCATTAAACACTTATTCGACGCGTGAGGCATAAAAAAGTTCTTTGATATTAGCGCCCGTTCAACTTCCCTTAACCGCGCGCGTTTATGATTGCGAGAGAGTTCCTTAATTACAATACTTAATTGCAATTAAACTAAAGTTATATAATTAATCTGTAGCAATAAACCAAGGACTACAAAATAGAGCTAATAGAGTTTGTAGTTTAGAGTCTATCACAGGCCTCGTAAAGCAATCATGTAGTTACCGGCGTGGCTGGGCTTGTTCTAACCCTTTCGAGGGTTGCTCTTACACCCTAGATATCATAATGTTATTTTTAACCAGAAAAATATCCTATCACTATTTATTATGAAACATGCACTTGTTTTTGTGTTCACGAAAGACATTTATCTAAGTCTAATTTACACGAAGACTAAAAAAATTGGGAATAACGAGCGGGGCTCTGTGCACCAGGTAATCTAACTGGTAGTAATTAAAATAACAGTGTGTAGCAGAGCAGCGAGCATGCTGGTGGGTATACCTACATGTACGGAAATAAAAACAATCCTCTCATTCTGATAAGATAATTCTGCATAAAATACTAATTTGCATAAGATCAGCGTGGGGAGACATTAAATTTGCTTTCGGTGATCATTTCTAACATTATAGAGTTATTTCGTTGAGACGTGTTTTGATTTTGACGAACCACAGTATCGGCAATTCGTGGTATCGGCCAACCATATATTCGTTGAAGCGTTTCCTCGGCGAAACGTGCTATCGGTAAAAAATGGTAGGTACCTATCGGCAAAGAATTTTCTAGTACTACCGTTCAACAGTTAATTGTGTTTTCTGTGTATAATTGTATCGTTCAAGGTTAATTTGGTGAACTGTACGGCAATTGGGTATAACCCCGTTAACTGTACAACACAAACCTGCTTATTTCTTTCGGACATGATTTTTACTCCATCATCTTCTACAAAGCTAACTATGGTCCTCGTAAGTCTTTTTTTCTGCCATTATTGTTTAGTAAGGACGCTGAACTCTCTTCAACACACTTAAAACGACTTCTCGTATGTACTATTACTTATTCTGTGGTACAGCTAAGGGTAGTTACTTCCACTACATATAATTACAATTGAATTTACGGCGCATGCCGAGTAAACTATCGCCATTAGTGTCGCACGTCACGGAAGATATATTGCTGGAGCGAGTCATTAAGGACTGTTATATTTAATTAATTATGTACCTGCCTGTTTAGGAACCTAGGAAAGGCTTCATTAAACAGGTGACGGCATCAAGTAATAAACAGAATAGGTATATAGAAGCCATGTCAATGCAAAATACAAAGGCAAGTATTTTTGATGTGTAAAATCATTTCTCTCGTTTTTTGAAATCTATGGGATTAATTTCGTGAACAGTGTAACAATGTGCGCGAGCGCTCTTTGGTCAACTGTTTCACTGGCATACATGATAAAACAGAGCTAGAACAGCGATGATAAAACAGAACTTGAATGAGATGTTACACATCATACGCGACTACTATAAGTGCTCGTTCGTTTTTCATTTCGTTTTTCTTCTTTGCATTTGGCAAGGTCACGAACGTATAGTTGTAACATTTATGTAAGTACATCCTAAAACTCACACGTCTGTTGCGACTTTTATTATTTACCAAAGAGAATATAACCACTTTTATTTACCACAGGTAGAATAATGAAATTACACCGCAAAATGAAAGGGCGAAATTAAAATGTAATTTAAGTCCGTAGAGCTTAGTAACATAGTTTCGTAGACCTACTAAACTTTCCAGGCGTATTTGGTTAATTTCAGACAAACAAATGTACCTTCTTATTTGATTTATTTCGTGTAGTTGGAACACGAGGGGAACTAACCGCAAAATCGCTAGTCATTACCTAAAGGGAACTACCGAATCCATAAATAACGTAATCCCAGCGCGCCGCAAAATCAATCTATTCCGAAATGTGACAAAATTAGCGTGTAATATTTCCTGTTCGAATTATAAATGCCCCTTTTCGCGCCAAAATATTGTCCACTGATAAAGGCACCCCCACACTTGCTCGTCCGACACGCGGCACGCACGCGGCCGGCACGCGGCTTCCTCGCAGAATTCCCAGACGCTCTTCCAGTATTTATTCTCCAACTATCCTCTTATTTAAAACTCGTGTCATCCGACCGACGGACGCAAGGCCCCGTGTAGATTCAGTTTAGATTTCATCAGTAACACCCCACGCTCGTTTGCAGAGCAAACATAGTTCTCAGATTGCATTATTTAATTGTTTCGAGTGGTAATTTCTTTTGCAAGCGTGTTTGCTGAGCTGTGGATGTGAACGGATGTAGGGATGGAAATTAATTTGCGTAATGATCTAAACGAAGTTAATTTTATTTTCTTTACAGCTTGGTTTAGGCCGTTTGTCCACGGTGGCTGAGAACGACAACAGACACGTCGCTTCGCACATAGGACATCATAGTATGGTCATATGTGTAACACATATGGTATGGTGGTAATATGTTGATTGTTAGAAAGATTATTCAAGCATACATTTAAATGAGTGGGTTACAATCGGACAATAATATAATTATATCGG
The DNA here is from genome assembly GCA_946251855.1 of Alsophila aescularia. Taxonomy (NCBI): domain Eukaryota; kingdom Metazoa; phylum Arthropoda; class Insecta; order Lepidoptera; family Geometridae; genus Alsophila; species Alsophila aescularia. Next base: position 43,343,130 of record OX276383.1, on the reverse strand, counting down.
ATAATATAAATAATTGTTGATTTACTTTTTAAGTCATTGAAAGGTATACTACTTACTTATTGCTTTACTATGATAACTAGCTGTACCCGCGGCTTCGCACTCATGGTCATTTATCTAGGTTAAAATTACTATAATATGTGCTATTCCAGGACCTTAAATACCAATGTACCAACATTTGATTAAAATTTCTTCAGCCGTTGACGTCAAAAACATATTTATCGATTGCTCGGCATCTTATCATCGGGTTGTGATATCAATTACACCAGTTTTTAAGTTAAATCCTAAGCTATCCAACAGTGGAAATCGCATCGCAATCGCTGCATTAAGTAGTTTTAACGTGATGCGGTAACAAAAAACAGTCATTTTTTTTTTTAATTTTATATTCTTTTTCAGTAGCTTATTTTAAGTACCCTTGTATTTTTTTATTATCTTTTTTGTACAGGATTTTTCGTACTTATTGCTTTATTATATCTATAAGTAAAGATGTAACAAATTCCAATAGAAATCAATAATGTGTGTAACAAATTACCCACACATTCAAATTCAAAAATGGAGAAATCGCAAGTATTGTGAACAAACAAAAGTTTCAGTGGAGGACAAAAATATATTAAGATGTCCCCCAATGATTTATTAATTTATATAAAAATAGCAGTGGCATTTTATGTGCGAATCTGCCCTATATTATGGCGGTATTATATACATTTGTATGATCGTCTGTCCGTAGGACATCCGAAGGTCGAAAACGACCACCAATTTTCCGACCACCGTGGTGGACAAAGCCTTAACTTAGCCTTTTGAATTAAACGTTCCTCGTCAAGAAAAGCAACACTTTGATATCAGTACCTATAATTTTATTTAATGATTGAAGATAACGAAACATAATAATTCAACTAAACAGACAATTAAATATCTATAGCTTGCCTACTCATAACATCAGTTCTTGCAACATTGTGTATAATAACCGTTCCCGAAATGTTCATTAGGTTTCGACCACAAGCGGCCGGAGCAGAGCCTGGCCGGCCATACATCACCGCCTCCATTCTAATGGTAATGCGGGATATACGCGCGCCGATATTGTGCCGGTCCCTTCCGCCATAACAAATGTTTATTTTATACACAACGCCACTAACAATAGTGTGCAAATACCTAAACACCGTAAATGGTGGCGCGATGCGATTTAGATGATAATGCCCGCCAGAAATAATAACGGCGCCCGTTTGTAATTTCGGCGTGTTTATTCGGCGCGGTTGGTGTGTGTGCTCCCTATTGTTTTTGTCGATTGAATTTGCATTTTTTGTGTGTGATTTTTATATTTGGCATCTAATCTATATCTGGAAGTGTTCGGGGTAGGCGTGCAGGTGTCCTGCTCGACTCGTCACTCTGTGGACCATGGGAACAGGTAAAAAGTAGTTGTAGTATAAAATCGGCGATTCGCTATGGTGGCGGACGCGGTGAGACGGCTGCAATTCTTTATTTGTAGCCCGAGCTAAGCGCTTTACTATTTCCGTCTCTAACTACAATAAACTTGAGTACTGGATAGAAATAATGCTAGTAAAAGTGGATTTCAGATTTCTGCAAAAATAACAGATTTTTTCTTTGAACATAACAATAGTAGGGACCTAGTCGTATTGTTTCTGAAATTAATAGCTAGGTAGATAACACGTATACAAAAATTCAATGTTTGGAATACGTCATGACCTTGGCAATATTCGGCGTTTTTTCGATCGTGCCGTAGGTTCCAGTGGAAAAACAATTATTGTATTGGAAACACTCTTTTCGCCAGTATAGGGAACTCCTAAGTTTAAGGAAATATCACTCCTGCCTTTTGTTTTTTCTGTATTTTCAATGGCATCAGTCCCATTAACGTCTTCAAAACAAAATCGAGATGAAACATCATGTTTTATGTATGCTGCAGGTATTCCCGCTTACATGTTTAATTTCGCATTTAAGGTCCCGGCTGACAGCCCGAACGCTCATACATATTCATGTGGCGTTATTAATCATGCTGCCTACCTCCCTTTATGTCTAAAATACCTAAGATACATGTTGGTACGTACCTTGTTTGTTATGTAGGTGTAATTTTAACACCCGCGGCGATGCTCAAATTGTGAGTTATTCACTAAATAACACGAATTATGTGGTGTGAACAGTAACTTGTAAGTTATGAGCTTTGTAAAAGATAGAGCTATTTTAAAGGATCTTCGAATATTTTTTTTCCGTCTATGGCGAAGTAAAATGGTTGGGTAATTATTTTAAGACTATATCTGCCGCACTCAGAGACGATAATTAAGGCTAATCAAGTTAAACTCTCATAAATCCATCCCAAAATGTATCGTGCTTATGTAGGTAATTTGCAATAGGGTAGATAGTAGATAAGTCGGTTACATAAAAAAAAACATAATTTAATTTGTCTTAGCTGACAATGTCATAGGCTGTATAATTTGTAAGGTTTATTTATATATTCAGGATTAATTTTATTTTAACCAACCTAGTGCCTACCTTAGTTTAGTGCTCCCTGTCACAGCAGGTACTACAAATGTCAATGAAAAATAATATTTTTGAAACATATCTAGTATATAGATATGTTTTTTTAGGTACCAAAAATACCTAATAATATGGTATGGTATGGTAATAGTCTAGTGCATAGTCATATATAATATATCTAGTATCTAGGTACTAGATATATATATATGACTAGTATCTAGTAGCTAGATACTAGTCATATCTAGCTACTAGATATTAAAAACTTAGTAACATTGTTAATCGGAGAAATTAGTAAAACTAATTAGGTATATTACTTAAAATAAGCTACTGAACAAGAATACGTTACCATAACATTTTTTTAATGCCGTCTTTCTGTCTCACCTGTCTATCAGTATCTTCGCATCACGTAATGACTAATGGACCGATTGGAATGCGGTTTTCACTGTTGGAAAGCCTAGGATTTGACTTAAAATCATTTGCATCTCAATGTGACGAGACGAAGCCAAGCAATCGATAAAAACTATTTGACTACTGATTTAATTTTTATAATATTTAGTATATACCTAAGTACCTAGTTATACCAGGACCAAACTTAGCTATATAAAGTACAAATTATACTTTATAGGTTACCTACTTTCTCGTTTCTTCCCGGTAATGCCGCGGGTTGCAGTTAGTTAATTTATAAAATAACTTTGAAAGCTGTCCACAAAAAAGCAAAAGGGTATTTAATTTACATTTGCATAGAAAAAAAAATGATTTATTTAACTCTACCCACAGAGTAGGTATGAAGCGCGTGCCCACATTTTTTTCCGCTCACAAAAAGAGTTTACAATGTCGTTACTAAACCTTGGTGAAAGGAAATTAGCATACGGAATCGATATTAAAACGACATTAAACTTGCACGAAATATCGGGGGGCGGACAGGTTAAAACACATGTACATTTTATGATAATCAGCGCCTTTATCTAGCTAGCTCCTATTTAATATTAGTGAAAAAAATAAAGTTATCTACACATAAACATATTTTATATAAATCCACTCGTATTACCTCCACATTACATTAATTAATCCTAATGCAATTCCAAATTAACATCCACTCTACTACTCATCATTTATTTTTTGTTTATTTTTATAGTTAGATACTTAATTTAAAATATAGGTACCTTACACACCTAACCAACCTACTCATTTATGGAAAAAGGATAACATAGTAATATGTATAAAAATAAACTTTTATAGGACTTACATAAATACTAAACTACCTAAATACTTACATTGGTTATTGAACCTGCCTCATACAGTTTAGAACTAATGTGATAGCTGTATAGATGAGGGGTGATGAGAGATTACCGAAAATATAACTGAAAAGTTTGAGATAGGAGCCCCGTGCGCAGGACGGTTTCAGATTTTTAACAAAAAACTCGCGATGGTCCGCGCAAATGATTCTCATAAGTTCATAGTATACGAATTATGCATACATTTAACCCCCATTCCTATGAAAATGAAAAGAGTCCAAAAAACTTGAATGAAAACTTCCAACGTCTCGTTACTTTTTGGCCTTTTTTTGTATGGGGTTTATATTAAAATCTGATGGACAGCAGGCGAAATGGTTCGTTTTAAGATATAGGGAACCGGCTCTTAAAGGCAAATCTGACGATCAAAGCGTGGAGCTTCCGTAAATCTGACGACACTGACAACTAAGATTTGGACAATGTTAATGCAATATTTAGGGCAGATTAAAGTTATTCCCTGTAATAGTGTTACATGTAGGTACTTATAATATTTATCTGTCGGATAACTGAAGCCTTTTTGCAAATCTGACAATAATATTAAACATTGGCTCCATTTATCAGTTATTTACCTAACCGCGTGTTTTATTTACGTTTTCCTTCTGTCCATTCATAACTTGTCCCGATCGATGGCTCAAAAGAGGATACTTAACAAGGTACATAAGAAAATCTGTTATTCAAAACCATCGATGATTATCAAATCGATATTCAAACTATTTATGCTCAATGTTTCAAAATGAGAATACCTACGACGGCCTACGGCTACGGCTTACGGTGCCTTTTACAATATTTCGATTACTTCTTCATCATTCCTGCCTTACCGAATATGCGATGCAATTTCTTGTATTCGACATGACAGGCAACATCAAACGTTATCGGGCTGGCAACACAGGCACGCGAGTTGGCGGGAAGCGTCCGCGTCGGCGGCAATCGCGCGCCAATCCGTCAAAAGCGTCCCGCGGGACGCGTGCCGCGTGCTGGACGATTAGTGCGCGATCACCCGGCTAATTTGTACAGCGTTTATCCGATTGATTAATTTTAAAGTGAGTACCTAATTAATTTAAACGATAAATAAAACATCAAATTAAATGAAATACCTATTCTTCCATTGTCGCTTTGCTGTTAATTACCTACCCCATACCTACCTATTATATAAGTAGGTACTTAGTTTAGTTAGTCGTGTAACGTTGATCTGGGGCCTAATTCACTAATTTTAAGACGCCGATTCCACGCCGCCTGCATGGAATTTGTTCGTGATTCCACGCAGGCAGCGTGGAATCGGCGTGGAATTCGCATGGAATTGGCGTGAGTGGTCATACAGAATCCAGGCCCTGGGCTGCGATTTTTAATGTCACTCGTGATATCGAAATCATAGAAGACAAAAAGATCACACCGGTGACTGTGAGATTAGCTTTTCGCAAAAGTAATATTTGTGAATCTCATACCCTGTCTCTACCATAGATATTCAAATATTTCCGCCAGAGTTGAACATGACTATCGATTGCGTTTCATTTTACGCAGCAAAATACTGTTTTTTTTATTTTTCATACGAAAGCATTTCTATTTACAGTAAAACGGAACGTAAATATGCCAGTCTATACCTATCTCTAATTTGTATTTTCGTACGTATCTTCAAAATTCTAATAAAAAAAATATGTTTTGTTCCGTGATATAGATACTAATAACATCTAGTAACACTATTATAATAACAATAATAAATAAATAATATTATTATAAACAAGAGAAGTGAAGCCACTGTCGTAAACAGGAAATCAAAGCTTAGAGTTTTAAAAATGCTCTTACCGAGCGGAAAACTTCGTAAGCGCGATTCGTATTTGACAGTCCATACAAAACGTCATGAAATGCATAAAAAACGATTAGGGCCATCTATCTTTAGAAGTGTGTTTGTATGTTTCTTAATCCTTCACGTTCAAACGGCGTAACAGATCCTGGAATAACACATAGGCTACTTTTCATCATCATCATCATCCATCATCATACTCCACGCGGGTGAAACCACGGGGCGCTGTTAGTAAATAATAAATATAGTAAGACGATAGGTATTATCGCATCCGATACTAGACCCTCGGGTGCCACAGAGTACTTACATTATTATATCGGACTCCGACACTAGAGGCCAGCACTACGACAAGGAAGCAAGTTATGAAATGTCACAAAAGTAATAAGTAATTTCTCACCTACTGAGATTCAAAAATACGACTTTTGGGAAATCAGTGATTATTGATTGACACTCGTTGATATTCAAAGAGCGTACCCCATGTATCCAATCTAAGAGGCAAATAATACCTACTTATCCTGCTTAGAGTACTAGTACGCGAACACCACAAAGTCCTTCTTATTATCATAACTTTTGTAAAGCATTATGTTTACCTGTAAAAATGTTAGACGAACTATAATTGATTAGGTTCTACGCTTTAATTTTTAGCTACAACTAAAACCTACGATTGGGTAGGTGTGTCCAAAGAGGTGGTCCGGACAATCGGACCACCCAGCAGCTGGACACCAAGATTACTGATGTTCTTTACTAGATTACCGATTGATCGGGCTCATCACGATTCACGATGCGCAGAAGTGAGCGAACGACTGGAGTATCTACCTACCTATTATTTTGTAATTACACACAGCTATCTGCGGTTGAATACCTACTAATGCTAAATAATGCGTAACTACTGTAGTTATGTATTTTGTTAAAATAAGGGGTATCTTATCTATTTATGTAAAAGCTGACAAAAGACGACATTTTCCACCACGCTGAATCAATACACGAGCACATTCATCAGTGCAATGAAAACATTGGCCGTTTATCTTTTGGTTTTCAACGAGTGTGCGTTGACAGAGTTCATTTATACTACAACGAAAAGGATTTCAGACCAGTCGTATGTGAAATAACTGTTTGATGGAGTTTTGTGATAGTCTAGGTATCTACACTGAAACTATTTATTATTCTCTATTGGCTTGCATTTGATTAACTACTATCACAGCTGACGAAAAGTGATGAAAGAAATATATTATTTATAAGGCATCACAATAAAGTACAAAGAATTTAGAGATTAAATTCATTGAATAAAACCTGTTCAATAGTTTTTACTAAAATCGCGTTTAAAAGTTACATTACATATTTTTTTGTGACCTCGTAATTTAAACTTATCAAAGTGAAACCAGTTAAGCTATTGTCACAGAATAAATAATAGTCCTTACAATACGCAACGTAATGTTTTGTAGCGGCAAATAGCGCCATCTGCCGTGGAGTAGGAAATCTAGGAAGAATGTAAACGTAAGTTTCACATTGTCTACTCCTCGCTAGATGGCGCCATAAATAATAATGATGGAATCGAGAAAAATAGGACAATTTTTTCTAGCAAATCGATTTAATTATATTTCTATCGTTTTTCTTATCACAAACTTTATCCCATACCCAAACAAGAACAATTATAAAATTTTAACATACACATATTTTATGTTTTTAGCATTAACGCCTGCTTGGCGAGAACATAGTATTACTAAAAACAATCTTACTACAAAAGTGTTATCTCTAAACAATAAAATTGTTTAGAAATTTGAATTCACTAATACAAATATAATTCAAACTATCAATCACAGCTAATCATTTTCTAATAAACATGAGATAGTAAATGCTAAAACAATATTTAATTACAATTAAACTTAACAATAATTATAGAGAATAGTGAGTTCAACAATTGGCTAAAAATGACAATAATTATATTCAGATCGTAAGATTAAAAATTATAGTACTTTAATAAATAAATGAGCAATTATTCAAGAAACTATATAGACTTTAAAAATATTCTATACTTATAATGGAACAGTAACAAAAATTCTGTAAAACGAAGATAATTAAAAAATGCTCTTGTGGACTTAAAATAAGCTATTGAACATAACCTTTTTTTAAATGGTAGCCGTCTGTCAGTCTGTACATTCCCGCGTCACGTAAAAACTATTGGCCCGTCTGATATTCTGTTTTCACTGTTAGATAGCTTAGGGTTTCACTTAAAATCATTGTGCTTGTATCAATGCGATAGGTAGGAGCCGAGCAATCGATAAAAATATATTTGACAGCTGAACAATTTTGATGAAATGTAGTATAATATACTATAACGTACTTTTGGTCTTGGAATAAATAACTCATAGTTTACTTTTATCCCAAAGAAAACACGCGGGCAAAGCCATCGGCACGGCTAGTAAATAAATAAAAACACTAAAACAGACCTATTCATAATCAACGCTAATAATTAAAAATACACGTAATACAGTAAGTACATAATTCTTTAGCTGCCATTAAAAAGACATTCTAATAAGGTAGGAATGATTAAACAAGTAATAATGGTCCCAAAATTAAAAAATATATTTAGATCACAGTTTCATTTCCCAGCATCGGCATCTCAACGCAAGGATTAGATTAGATCCAGATTCAAAGTTAAAATTTGCACCATCTTACAGCAATAACAAACATCGTTATTTCGGTTACAAGGACCATTCGTCACATTAGCTATTTCGTCGCTATCCCTGATAGGTCACATTCATAATACTTAATTTTGTGCATCTAGTCAGTTTCCTTTACTCGTTTCATGTTGTATTTCGACTCTTTCCCAACTCGCCGGACGCATGTGTACAATGTAAGTAAGTAACAGTAAGGCAAAAAAAACGTAAAACTCATGCAAAAAATAAGTTCATACTAAAATCTAAAAAAACGTATGTTATAGCCATATGACAGGCGTATTTGTAATGATAACAGCTTATAAACGCTAAGAGAGATAAGTTAGGAGATATTTCATTTTTTTAAAGTTCGAACGAGTTTATTCCACTATGTTCACCTGGGTGAACAAAGTGGAAATTATGATTTCTTCATTTCACCTCGGAATCATTGCACCTAGGTGATATTTACCTAGGTGAATTGATTCGACATAATTGGTGTCATTTGCACCTTGGAATTAAATCACCCAGGTGAACAGGGGTAACTTTTTTTATTATTCTTGTGGACTTTTTTCACTCACATATAACACGCTTAAAACATTAGATTCAAAGTCAACGTAATATTTGTATCAAATTAATGTTAATTAGACATTGGTACAAAAAACAAAAGAATTTTACGCAAACAATACTACAGAAAAAAAAAAATAGTTTTAGGTGCAATGATTCCGGGGTGAAATGAAGAAATCATAATTTACACTTTGTTCATCCAGGTGATTTCACCCATGTGAACATAGTGAAATAAACCTTCAATTGATATTATTTTATTTCTTTGTCGCCATCTTAACTGACGAACGGTCATCAGGGGTGCAATTTTTGAATATCACCGAGTGATTAAATATTAGCGAAATGATAAAAATTCACCGATTCCCCAAAAGTCGTATTTTTGAATTTCACTGGGTGATAAAAAATATCATACGTATGATTTCGTTTACGAGTGCCTCCCCCCACTCGTTTTGAAATCACCAGGTGATATTTTTGAAATTTCGTTTATAGTAACTTTCGCGATTCAAACACATAGTTAAAACCAAACAAAACCAAATGCGGGTAGTTGGAGACAACGCTCGCCCTTCTCGACGCTGACACCCGCTACTTCAGTCTTCTCGTGACCACGATCAATGCAACTTGATCGAAACGTCGAGGTAAATAAATATTAAGTTTCCAGCGCGATTAAGTCCCGTTTAAATATTTAACTATTTCGTTTATAGTTTCTTATATTCACCAACTTTACATGTGTTGTTTTTCCTAGGAGTAGGAGGTAACGTAATCATACGATTGTCTATTAGCAAAGATGAGCCGTATTTATATGTTGGTAGACAGGGTATGATATTCAAAAATACCACTCTTGCGAAAAGCTGATTTCGAAATCACCGGTGACACTCAAAAATCGCATACCTGATCATTATTTTCTAGTAATAACAAGTGTTTCCTAATGATTTATTGATTAATAAAAAGTTGATGTACTGAAAATTTTATTTTGTTATTCATTGTACACATTCGTCGGACGAGTTGGGAAAGAGTCGAAATACCACATGAAACGAGAAAAGGAAACTGACTAGATGAACAAAGTGACAAAAAGTGCACAAAGTGCACAAAGTGACAAAAAGTGCACAAAGTGTCAGGCTTTCTAAATTCCCGGTTGTTTTGTTCCTGTGTGTTATGAATGTGACATATACATAACAACATGCTCGCTATTATGATAGCGACGAAATAGCTAATGTGACGAATGGTCATCGTAACCGGCATTTCAGCAAAGCAAAATTATTGTTGCACCATCTGACAATTTCTTATATCGTCATAATCATAACTTTAACCTGTTAACCGTATGTAAACTATAACAGTAACTTTAACTGGGATTATGGTGCAACCCAGCCTAACTGTTATAACTAATTTAACTGAATTTTCATTGTTTTATATAATAAAATCAGACTGATGTAAACCCTTAGCTGGCCGCCCAAAACGAGCCAAAAAGCTTTAATGGCTAAAATCATTTTATTTTATAAAAATATAAAATGAAAATAGTAACTTTTTGCCATGCTGCGCGTGACGTCAGGCTTTCTAAATTCCCGGTTGTTTTGTTCCTGTGTGGTTTTTGAACATACATGGTGACGTCATATGGTCACCATGACAGCATTGTCATTTTGGAGCGATTCAATTTAATAACTCTCAAAAGTGCAAGAATGTAATGATTTTCGTTTGTTTTATTTCATAAATAATGTATTTTAAGCTAAAATAATATGCCCCCATAAATGTTTGCCCCAGCCGGGATTCGGAATTTTTATTAGGTCATTTTCTTGTTTGTCTGTCTTTCTGTCTGTCTGTCGATCCGGGTCTAATCATATGGTGTGTATTTTAGATTTGTTTTTATATCTACATTTGGTGCTTGTTTGTCGATACTCTGGCGCATTTGTATGAAAACCGCGACCTTAATAACGCAGATAACTCCCATAATGGATTGATCTAGTTACGGCACGACGCATATTACTTTCAGTACAATTACGATGGTACCTACTTTAAAAATGCTCAACACACAAATGTTTACCCTAGCCAGGATTCGAACCCGAGTCACTAAGCTCAGCAGGTAGCACTTTGTCATGTTAGAATATCCTCATAGTGTTAGCGCAGCAGTGGTTCATTCTTTACTGCACGTACATCATGCCGGAGTTAAGAGAGCTAATAATATTTGTCCCAGCCTGAATTGGAACCCGGGTCACTAAGCTCAGCAGGAAGCACTTTGTCATGTTAGAATATCCTCATAGTGTTAGCGCAGCCGTGGTTCATTCTGTACTGCACGTACATCATGCCGGAGTTGTGCCAGTAGTAGAGAGCTCCCAGCACCAGCACGTGCCACCACTGGTGCGAGTGGCCGATGTAGTCCACCTTGCCAGGGAACCAGCGTTCTGGTACCTGGAATTGAAAATGAAAAGGGGCCTTACATTTTACTATTTAACATGGCATACCAACAAGTTATACAGAAATCCGCCATTTTGAAAAAATCGAAATCACATCTGGGTTAATGTAGGTCATTCATTGCTATCTTTGAGCTTTAATATTTCAGAAACGTCATCATGGCAGAAACCCTGGAAGACCTAATCACAATGCTCAGTGACCTCAATATTGTTTCCCAACAGGTGGATCTTAAAATTAAGACGAACATCATGTCAAATGTCAATGTCGCACCCATGCCAGTCTATGTTGGGAACGATATTATCGAAGCTGCGTGCGAGCATGGATCTTATCGATCGATAAAATTCGATAAATTTATCGATCGGTAAACAGTTCTTTTTTTATCAATTTTATCAAAATGCGGTAGCATGGATCTAGCCTCTCGGTAAATTTTATTGATTCGATAACACGTCGTGAGTTTATCGATTTAAAAAATGGCAACTCGTGGACTATACCATATAATTATAAGGTACTAATAAAATGGCAACTCGTGGACTATACCATATATAAGGTACAATAGACTAACAGACGACTAATAGTCTAAAATTATTTTCTGACACAATTTGGCAGATTTTTATTATTTTGAGTTGTTACGGAGAAACTTCTGTCATTTGGAATTCTACTTAACTACCATAAAGTAGTATATTCCTTGAACCTAACCTAAAGTATAACTAGCCATAACTCGTTGCACAATTGCTTGAGACACCTCCCTGACAAGTCTGGCAGTGCGCTGTCCTAGTGCTATATTATATTCCTGGCCGATGCATCGTTGGTGCAACTGCCCTCGGTGAAAAAGCGTACAGCTGATAGAACCTACAACAATGATTATACTCTAGCTCTCAGAGTTCATCGTCTCAGTGTAGGGAGATGGACCGACGACGCGATAGCCATCGCAGGAAGTCGTTGGATGGAGGTGGCACAAGATCGCTCGTCATGGCGCCCTTTGGGGGAGGCATATATGTTCAGCAATGGACTTCGAAAGGCTGATTCGATGATTATGATGATTTCAGAAACGCGACACTTTATGATACTAATGTGTTTTTGTCCTTTGTCGATTTAAAAGGGTTTGGGGAGGAAGGGGGTGTAGCGATAATCACTGCACTTGGCACAATACCGACCAATCAGAAGCAGGCTCACAATTTCACGGAGGCAATAGAATCATAAAATAGGATAAAATAGTATTCGATGAGGCATGTGCGATTACAATTTTACGGTTGGAGACGGATGGATTGTAAATAATCGAAATTGTATTCGTTTTATTGTAAATTGAATGCTCCGTTGACAATTTTTCAACTGTTTACAATCTCACCTGATTTATTACAATCTGACGGTTCTCATAATTTAAAGGCGACATATCCATTCCATACTAATAAAATCAAAGCGAAAGTAAGTACATTTTCGGCTGAATCGATTTTGATGAAATTTGGCGTGGATATAGTTTGAACCCTGGGGCAGGACATAGGCTACTTTTTATCGCGATAAACTGTAGTCCACGCGGGCCAAGTCACGTGCAAGTGTTAGTAATGAATATAGTAATAATGGTAGTAGTTACCTTGAAGGCGTATATAATGAAGGCCGTGCCACTGATGACGTACATCCCTATGACTCTAGGGAAGAACATCTGAAAACAAACAAACAATCTATTAGATTTTATTCAACTTCAAAAGGAGGAGGTTCTACGATTATATAAAAAATAATCAATTTTCCCTCAATTGCGGACCGTATTTTGTTAAATTGGATTAAACGAAATTTTATATTTATTTGAAAGAGGTTGATCCCATGTAAATTATATCAAAATTGTTTTTTTTTTTGTTATTAGTTTATCCATTTGATGTCGATGTTTTGTATCATGGTATTTTGTACAGCACTTGTTGGGGAGGAACTGTATGTAATCGTTACGTGTGTATAAGGGCGTGTGTATGTGTGTATGATTAAAACTAAGGTAACTTTATCATCATTCAACATTTTAAACTGTTTCAAAAATGCATTGAACTGAAAAACTATTTTTAAGTTTTTATTATTAACAATGTAGCTTTGAATATACATTACTAGTATACTCAAAGCAACTGAGTGACGAGACGAGCAGGTACTTTCGCCAGAAAGTAAGCGCCATGCCTACCCATAAAAAAGCAGTGCCACCCAGCACTTTGGATAGCTAAATCTTGCGCGGCACTGCTCTCGTCACCGCGGACACTACGAGGCAACCGCATTTATAAATCAGGTACATCCGGTACCTGATTTATACCTGTATTCGATGAGGCATGTGCGATTACAATTTTACGGTTGGAGACGGATGGATTGTAAATAATCGAAATTGTATTCGTTTTATTGTAAATTGAATGCTCCGTTGACAATTTTTCAACTGTTTACAATCTCACCTGATTTATTACAATCTGACGGTTGTTATAATTTAAAGGCGAAAAAAAAAGCCAGAAAGTACATAAAAAGTACTTTCTGGCATAAAAAAGCAGTGCCACCCAGCACTTTGGATAGCTAAATCTTGCGCGGCACTGCTCTCGTCACCGCGGACACTACGAGGCAACCGCATTTATAAATCAGGTACCGGATGGACATCCATTTCAAAAACCTTATTTTCTCCTTTCCAAAAGGCTTAATTACCGACACGAAGAAGTACTTTCGCTGGATACTAGACCACAAAGATGTTCGCATGATATTATCAGAAATATCTAGAAAATGGTTGCCTTTTATTAACCGAGTACGGCGAAGCAGGGGAAAGGTAATTTATTTATTTATTTCTCTTATACATGCAACTTACAGAACTAGTCCAACACGTCACATGACAAAACTAAAGTGGGCAAGAAGCTCCATATGGAAGACGCCCATCTTATCATGAAACATATCAATATCTGGGTGTTGAGCGAGCATGTCGTTTATCAGAGTAATTGCTCTGGCAGTAGACGCGTTGTGCGCGCGTACGGAATGTAGGTGCGCGGGAGCCGCGAACAGGCGGTAATGAGTTGAACAGTCTATGTATGTATGTATGTGGGTATGTGGATGTTCCACCATATCGTCGCGCCTATTAGTCCGATTTTGACAAGCGAGGTATCAATCGATTCTTCATCACAAAAGTGTCATAGGCTATTTTTATCCGACCGTAGTCGGGTTTTAGTTTATGAACGTATGTCTTGTGTCAGTAGTGTTGGAGACGTCAGTGATGATCGTACTACGTTTTTCTCTGTACCCGGTTACCCACGAACCCAATTTCCACACAAAGGATATTAAATTAACGTATTGCGCGATTAAACCAATTAAATAGGACACCTGCATTGTTTTTGTTGCCGTGTCGCATCACTTTGCGACTTATTTTACGCAATTATGATAATTTATTAATTTATGACTTAATGACCTTAATTGATAAAGATTGTTTGTAGCCTCAATTGGAATGGTATTTTTGTCATAAAATATTTTAAAGCTTAACTGCGTATTTATTTGCAGTAAAAGCATAGTTCTGTGCAGACATTTAGAATATTTTAGTCTGTGGGATATCTTACTTTGATAATTGAATGCAATATTTCATCATCAAGGCTTAAGGCCAAGCTGGTCAAGGTTACATTTTCCTCTCCCCACTCCCCCTGCCACCTCTCCTACACTCCGCTACCCGTAATAAGAACTGAAGTGCTTCCGTAACAAGGTTGTATATCGAGAGCGGGGTTTGAACATACAATTTATCTCGAAAGTAAATGACGTACCTATGTCTCAAAAGTTATTTATTTTATTGGCAGGCTAATAATTTAGTTAAGTAAATTTTGTCTTGACAGTGGATAATAAACTATATTTTCTTGCTGTGAGATTTATTTTAGAGATAAAACTTAAGCCGTTGATTAGAAAAATGAAATTATTACTGAAAATAACGTAATTTTTGACAAGAAAACGTATCGAATGAATTCTGTTAATTTTTAATTGGTTTTGTCTTGCCCACGGAGAGATAAAGATCTCAAAAACATATAATATGCTAAGTTTCACATTTATTACGTTTGTGGTTGACCCAGCATATTTATGGGAAAAAAAACCCTTAAAAAGCCTGGTAAATATTATTAATTAAATGTGAGTCAAATATAGAGCGTTGGCATTCATGTGAACAGACCTCAAAAAATATTGACTTTTCGAATTGTTATTCAAAGGAACTAGGGCTCTATGAGCTGTAGACCCCACGAGCCACGAGTCTGTTTGCGTTTTTTTTACATTATTTTCCACCCCCTTACACCCCCGACCCCTTGAAGTTTATGTGTCTTAATAAGTGTAACAAAAAAGTTTTGTAACATTTTTGATCATTTTTCGAAATGGCTGAAATATTATATATTTACGTTTTCAACCCCCTCATCAACGCCATTTCGAAAAACTGAATCGACGAAAAATACATAATTATCGAAGTTGCATTGCTATTCTTGAATCCGTCACCCGTTCGTATGTGAACTCACTCAAACTCGAGATCGGAAACAAAAAGCCATTTTCGAACACGATACCATGGAAGTCGAGTATTATTGATATCACTTGGCGATCGAGTTTTAACGACGGCGTTACGTTATCTGTTTCCGGATAAGGTGAAATAACATAGGGCCACGTTCGCGTCGCGGTTTGAGTAAAATATTGCTTACAGGCTGTCTAATATTGACAGTGACAACTTTGAAAATGACGACTTTGACCTGAACCTGAAAGTCAATGATTTTTGCATTTTAATGTCATGTCTGGCGGACGTTTGTTTATTTACGTTATTATTGTAATGGTCCTAATTCATATGTTTTGAATTTGTTTATCTTATTTTAACACCAAGCCATTAATCACTGGTCTAGTTAATGTGTCACGATTTCATGATTTATCGTATCTTCACACTTATAAACCCTAACATAAATAATCCAAACGTAAACAAGATTTCTCATAACTTCACACGTAAAAACCCTTATCATGAGTACCAATCGCCTGCAGTGTCCAGCCTACCTCCAGCTTGAGACTTTAGTCAGTTTCCTAGAAGAAAACCCAAGAGTCACGACTGGTCACCTACCCAAGCGAAGTGGGGAATGGGAGTGGAAACGGAAATAGGGGGAAGTGGCTACTGGCTATAAGCCTCAATGCCTTATGTAGAGTTCTGAAAAACGCCAAAGGATGATACACTGTGACTGAATAGAGAAGTTTATTATCAAATAAACATTATATTTTGTCGCGCACTTTTTGAATTTGGAACATCTTAGTGTTCAGCGCCAAAGAAATCGAACGCAAATATTGTGTGAATAAAGACTGGCTGGTACGACGGCCCATAGTCGCGCCGCCGGCTGAATAAAAAAACATATTAAAAACGCGCGAACTACAGCCCGCGTTTTCGACAATTTTCACGGATAGTTAGAAATTCATTGTTTTGTTTTGAAAAATGAGTTCTTCAAGTGAAAGTATAGAATTATCTCCTGAAAGTATTAGAACTGACGCAAGAAATGTGATGGATAATCTATTACCTGCAAAATCCCGGGAGAAATATATGAAAGCGTATAGTAATTTTATTGAATGGAGAAATGCGCAAGAGGCGCCAAGAATTTTTCAGAATCTGTGTTTTTGGCATACTTCCAGTACTTAGCCAAAACTAAACAACCTTCCACTCTTTGGAGTACCTATTCAATGCTAAAATCAACAGTCAGTTCTAATAACGACGTAAAACTGGACATATAATATTCTAAATTAATAGCTTATCTGACGAGGATGTCTGATAGATTTAAACCTAAAAAATCCAAAGTGTTCTCAGTCAAAAACGTGGAGGCACCCGACAAAGTCTTTCTTGCCGTAAAAGTAAATAACGATGTATATGGTGGATTAGTAAAGTATAACCATAGTGTTTTAAAATGCGCATTTTATTGTAACCTGTACTTCGATAGATACTTGTCTTATTCACATTCGGTTTTGTTACAGGTGGCTTTAATTTTCAGAGTACATGGAGCATGTCGTGGCAATGAACTTTTAAAAATAACTGTTGATGATGTCGAAAATCACTCGGATGATTTACTGTTAGTAAAGCTGACAGACACAAAAACAAAAATTGACCGATCCTTCGTAATCCGAGGAGAATACAAAACTATTGTACAGAAATACCTGGATCTGCGTCCTGCTGATATGAAGACCAATCGGTTTTTCATCCGTTATCAAAATAGCAAGTGCTTCAAACAAGTTATGGGAAAAAAAAAAATCTAACATGCCACAAGAAATCGCTGCTTATTTGAAGTTACCAGATATCAGGCTGTATACAGGACATTGTTTTCGTCGTACTTCTGCTACCCTTACGGCAGATTCTGGAGCGGACTTAACTGTTCTTAAGCGACATGGAGGATGGAAGTCGAGTGCTGTAGCACAGGGGTATATAGAAGATTCCATTTAGAAAAAGGCGAAAACATGTGAACGCATCGTGGAAAACATTAAATTGCAACCTTCAGTTAATCCAACCACGCCACTGTAGCCGCGCCCATCTACATACAAACAAAGAGATTCACCGTCACATTTTCCTCAAAATGAGCCAGATTCGGACATTATTTCAAACACGCAAAATATAAATGTTCAACAATCTCTAATCCTAATAAAACTATAACAATAAATTTTCATAATTGCGAAAATGTCTCAAATGTAAATATATTGTTTTATTATTAGATACGAGTATTATTTAATTTCAATTTAGTTGTTACTGTATGTTTTATTAAATAATAATATTACAATAAAATATGAGGCGCCTTTTATTTTCTCATAATGATAAGTAGAATGTATCACTCATGGCGCAAACTATATTTTTGGCTCGGGCGACGTACTTTGAATCCCTCGCTACGTTCAGGATTCTACTAAAGAATCTACTATAGAATCCTTCACTCCGCTCTGAATTCATAGCGCCCTCGCCGGCAAAATATAATTTTGCTCCCTAGTAATACAATCTACTATTTATTGTTACTAGTTATTATTATTACATAAACATATACTGATAGCGGTAAAACTATAGACATCCGGGGTACCGGCGTAGAGGGGGGAAGGAGGGGAAGGAGAGAGGGGGAGGAGGGAAGTCCCCCTCGACCACCCCCCCTCCCCCCTGCCCAGGAGATGTACCTGTAGTTTTTGTGTTCTGAATTTTTTAGCAAAATAGTAGTACATAAAAAAACAGTTTTAGGCGACCAAACAGCCATAAATTAAGTTTGGTATGACGATGTGTAGTCATGTTCAAACCTAACCTACCCTTGTCTTTGGGGCCATACATAACATCTTCAATTTTCTTTTTGGCGAAAGCAGAGGAAAAAAACACATTCTACTAATTAATAATTTTATTTACGGCGACTAAACAGCCGACTAAAAAGCTTAAAACAGAAATATCTCATAGAATAAGCATCTCCGCGGAGGGAAGGGGGCTCTGCTAGGGGGTAGCCCTTTACTTTTGGTTGATCTATAACTCCTTGTGAACCCATTGACACTCAACGCTAACGCAGCATCTTGGGAGCGAGCCGCTCTCCTCATGTTGCATCTACCTATGGCGCGCATTAACTCTATTAGCTTCCTCCAAAACATTAATTATAGCAGCAAGTCTCGCCATAATCTAAAACATAAGGCGAGGTATTATTTTATGTCATTGATTTATGCACACGTAATATCTTATTATAGGTAATTCGGCACAAGTATTTAGGTACTCACTATAAAGTTTTATGCACATGTAATATCTTATTATAGGTAATTCGGCACAAGTATTTAGGTACTCACTATAAAGTTTTATGCACACGTAATATCTTATTATAGGTAATTCGACACAAGTATTTAGGTACTCACTATAAAGTTTTATGCACACGTAATATCTTATTATAGGTAATTCGGCACAAGTATTTAGGTACTCACTATAAAGTTTTATGCACACGTAATATCTTATTATAGGTAATTCGGCACAAGTATTTAGGTACTCACTATAAAGTTTTAAGCACTGAAACACGTCACTTTGTATTAGTTTTTTTGAGTTTTATTATTTTTAGCACAATAATATTAACCTCTCGATTTCAAAAACGTTCCTCTCCTTGCACCGCTTAGGAATCGAAGATTTGACAGAACTTTTCGAACGTAACTCGCGTTCCATGTGATACGATTGTGTCGAAAATGCCAAAATAACCGCATATTTCGATTCCACATAGTTCCCAATGTTCCCGTTCGAATCCAATCTGGGTGGCGCTAGTAAATCGTGTCGAAGAATGCAATTAATTGAATGGAATTAATCAATTACCTACTACTGATGAGTTAATAACCCGCTCCTCTCATATACCCTCACACTTTTAGACACATACTCACACATCTGCGCATATTTCACTTGTAGATATTATATTGACATTAAATACTGGTACCGAATGAAAATATTATTGGTAATTTATACAGATTACGGTAAAATTACTGACGACCTTGGGCGGTATTTCTATTTCTTCCGACATTAAAAAAAGAAAAACGCAAGTTTTTGAAATTGACAAATCGTTTTTAGAGACTTGTAAAAACTGAAACTACTACACACTGCTACTGTCCTAAAGGCAGGATTTTACTAGCCCAGTAATGTGACAGGTGACAGTACAGTAAGTCAGCCAACGCTGACTTGCAACTGGGCTCTTTCGGGCCCAGTAACTCCCCCCCCCCCCCCCATCCCCCATCCACTCAAGTCAGTCTAGTGATCCAGTGCGACTGGCATTGTCTGGACGAGTTCGGTCAGTCACTGCCAGTTTGTTGTTGAGTGTCCACGCTACGTTTTGACGTAAACAGTCCTACATAGTACAGTAGTTTACGTTTTGACGTAAAAGTCCCAGTTACTTCGGACCCAGTGACTGCGTCCGAAATTCTGAGTCACTGGGTCCAGTCCACTGCCATCGTATAAACCAGGCTTAAAGTATGTCCATTATATTAAAGCTCTGTTGTCTACCCACACTTGAATTTGAATTACGTTAAATATTAAATTATGTTACCGGGGTAATTTTACCGGTTTTCATCCCCACCCCCCGATTCAGAACCTTTCGATACCTCAATTGTCGATCGATACGGTATTATTTATTCTGTGGATTCGGTTAAAAATCATTCTTTCAATACAATTTTCATTCACAATATCGAATCGAATCGATTCGGTGCGATATCGCAAGGTACTAAATCGGAGGGCTGATCTCCATTTACTCAGTTACATTATAAATATATTTGCCAAAATATTAAATTCGTCGTTCATTCGTTGTTCTCGATACCAAGTTTTCGACTGGGTCAAGCAAATGTCGGTGTGATAATAATAATTTATGCGAAAGTTGGTTGAACGTGATTTCCTACTTTATCGAGTACTTCTCGGGTCCAGTGGTTAAATCGTCCTAGGTTGTCACAAATAAAAGTACTTTCTTATATATTTTTTCCTTATCGAACCTCTTTTTAATGCCAATGTGACAAAGAAGTAAGAGGACAAGACTTAACATTATAGTAGAAGTCATAAAATACCTGCACCATAGGGTTTTCGAACCCTCCCATAGCATAAGTCCAGTGAAGAGTGGGCAGCACTCCATACGCTGCCCATCCGATGAAGACGCACATCTTGACCGGGTAGGGTACACCCAGCTTGGGCACTTGAAGCACCATCGCCGCGACGAAGATTAGGGTCACTGAAGTCATGTAAAATAGTCGGAGCTCCTGAAAGACGGACAGAATGTATGTTAATGTACAGCTGGACTCCTTGGACGTCATTTTTAAATAATTACAAGCTTGTAAGTGCACAGCTTAGATATTTTTCGAGGATAGAAGGTAGAGTTGGAGAGATAGATGTGTATACTAAACTTGTAGTAAAGATTAAATATAGCATCTATCTATCAATCTATATTATATTAAAAAAAACAGTTGCCATGCATTCATTATCATCATGTCAGCCTTTAGAAGTCCGCTGCTGAACATTAGCCTCTCCCAAAGAGCGCCATGACGAGCGATCTTGTGCCACCTCCATCCACCGACTTCCTGCGATCGCTACAATGTCGTCGGTCCATCGTGTGGGGGGTCTCCCCACACTACGCTTGCTTGTTCTTGGTCGCTTATTCCCCAGCGGTTGTCGGTTCTGCGAACTATATGGCCTGCCCATTACCACTTCAACTTGCAAACTCTGAGAGCTATGTCGGTAACCTTCGTTCTTCTATGGATTTCCTCGTTTCGGATTCTATCACGTAGTGAAACACCGAGCATAGCTCTCTCCACTGCACGCTGCGCAACTCTGAGCTTGTGTATGAGACCAATAGTTAGCGAACACGTGGTTGCCGTGCATTAGTCTCGCAAAAACCCGAAAATGGCTTGACCGATTTGTCATTTTTTGTTTGTTCGCGTCACTACAGGGGAGAGAAAAAAAATATGGAAAAATCGAAGTTGTTTATCATTCACGCGCAACCACGGGGCGGAGCTAGTCAATGAATAAAAACTGGGACCAACAGCCCTCTGAAACACGAAGCGATGGAAATCCGCAGATGACTTAGAAAAGTCATTGATGCGGAGCCTAGGAACGAACTCTGTATCATTGGATTCTAACGCGCACGAGCGTACTACCATCGCTGAATAGAGCTGTAAGTATCTATTTAAGTATGACTTTTTGTGAAAATAACGATGGATGTTGAGGACCAAAAATATTAATAGCTAGCTTAAAAGCTAAATAACACGCCTCCCCTGCCAAAAATTAACTAAGGCCAATAAATAATATACTGTTGGAGTGTGCTTATCAAGGCCTTCAATTTGATACCCATATTGTAAAATTCGAAGATTTATTCTTTTTTGCATTTGAAAATGGAGTCATAATGCCGCCATTTTTGATTTATTCAAAAAAAATAGCCTATGTTACTCGGGGAATGCAAGGATTCTAACAATACCCCATAAGTCTAAATCTGTTCAGGCATTTAAAAGTTATGATGGAATAAAGAAACTCACATACATACATACATACATACATACATACATACATACATGAATCCTAAAAACATTACACTCCTTTTTTAGGGCAGTCATGTATCGAAAATAAAAATAACTTTACATGGTTTCATTGCAAGTAGGTAGACACTTAAGAATTTGAATCCAAACTAATATTATAAATGCAACGGTAACTCTGTCTGTTTGTTTGTTTGCTTTTTAAGTCATGAATGACTTAAAAAGCTGAACCGATCTTGATATTCTTGGCAAATTTGGTATAGCGATAGTTTGAACCCTAAGGAAGGACATATGATACATTTTATCGCGATAATCTGTAGTCCGCTTGGTCGATGCGATGTCGCGGGCAAAAGCCATTAATTTATAAATCCCAATATCCTTGCTCTTTAACTTTTCCTACAGGTTTAAATGAAAATGTTATGACTCATTCATAAAGCAGGTGTACCAAGAAGTCCTCATGATCCAAATAAACGTTATGGGTAAGGTACAATACTTTTAAAACTGTCATACAATCTACATACTTAGGTATAATAAAGTGGTATGTAACAACAAGTCTAAACAATGAAGATAATAAAAAAATAAAACCAAGTGCGACTCGGACTCGCGCACCGATAAGGTTCCGTACAAACTTCTAGGTATGTAAATAGTTAGTCCGAATAGTATCATGAAGACTATTAAAAAAATGTGATGTATCAACAAATTTACGGTTTTCGGATTTTCCCCTTTACTTGTACTATAAGAAAATGCTTCGTGCAAAATTTAATAATTCTGGATCAACGGGAAGTATCCTAACATGACCTTAAGGGTTTGATTCCCTTACGAGAGTACAGCTACGGCATAAACGGCCGTATCTTTTATCTTTTGGTTGCATTGATTTACCCCCTCCCCCATTGCTATAAAAATGAAACGAATAATTTTTCCAACGTCTCGTTACTTTTTGTCGTTTTTTGTATGTCGTTTATGTCAAAAGCTGACGGACAGTAAGCGAAAACTATTCGTTTTAAGATATATGAACCGGCCATTAGAAGCTTTTTTTCACAGATCCAAGGGATTGCAGACAATGATGTTATATATAAACATTGCAGACCTGTGTTTTTGATATTAATTTCAACTTGATACTCCACGCGTCCTGAGAAAAAAGGTCTTGACAGACAGACGGACGGACAACAAAGTGATCCTTTAAACTTTAAGGGATCGTTTTTTAGAGCGATGGTAGCCTAACGGCTCAATAGTGCAACTTAGATTCCAACGATACCTATCGGTCCTAGGCTCCGCAGCAATGACTTTTCTAAGTTATGTGCGGTTTTCCATCGCTCCGTACTTCGGAGGGCACGTTAAGCTGTCGTTCCGGCTGTTATTGATCAATATCAGTCGTTAAGTTATGTCAGAGGCCCTCGGGCGGCCTAACAAACTCTGGCACCAGAGGTCAGCAAAACCTCATACGACAAAAAACAAACAAGGGTTCGTTTTTGTGGTACGGAACTCAAAAAATAATGTAGGATACTTAAATTAAGATACTGAACATGAATATACCATTTAAAAAAAAAGGTGTTAGTTTGTCTGTCTGTCTATTCGCGCATCACTTAAAATCTACTGGATTGATTGCGATGCTGATTTCACTGTTGGCTTCAGTTTAGATTTGAAAACAAGTGTACCTGGCATCTCAATCCGATTAGTAGAAGCCGAGCGATCGATAAAAACGATTTGACGTCTACAGTCTGAACGAACTTTTATGTTTTTTTTTTGTACTTTTTGTTTTGAAATAACAAACAGGATCCTTATATCCCACAAAAATGACTACGCGGGCACATGAAGTACAAACATAGAATGCTTAGAATTACCACCTTACCTAGCTACAAAGTGTAAGTGGAGGTCATTGTCGTTGCAGTCGTTACAAAACTGCGGATGCGCGGTGCATACTTATCGTCGCAATTGAATCGACACAATGCGTGTGTTTATAAACTGACCGTGTTCTTGACCGCAACATAACATGTTGCTTAACGCTCTGTTGGGAAAGCTAGCAAATGTATGTGGTTCTTAAGGGAGTCATGGATGCCCTTGTTGAACTTGAGTACATGTTGCAATTCCCACGACGTAGGTGGCCTCAAGGTTATATTATAACTAGCTTACCCGTCCGCGACTTCATCCGCGCGGACTACAGTTTATCGCAAAAAGCATCCTATGTTCTTCTAGTATATTAAAAACCAATGCAAAAGTAGGTATAGCACCAACGTTCTGGATGTTTTTTGACAGACCGTTATTTACAGCGAGTAATCAACATTTTCCAGTTTTCCCGTGGAAACCTACCATTTTCCGAGATAAAAATTATCCTATGTTTTATTCCAGGGTATAAGATATCTCCATTCCAATTCATCAAAATCTGTACAGCTGTTATCGCGTGAAAGCTAACAAACAAAGAAACAGACAACTTTTATATATTGGTATGGATGTCAGGATTGAGGTGACTACTATAAAATATCGATAACTCAGCTCAATTGGCTCAATGAAGGACAATAATGGCTCAATTAAATAATTATTTGAAAAAAAAACATGTATATTGACACACTACCTTTATGTAACCACACATCATCATCAGCCTATATTTGTCCAGTGCTGGACGTAGGCCTCTCCTAATGCAAGCTACGGAGCTCAGTCTTCAGATCTCCTCATCCATTTCCTTCCAGCCGCTTTTCGCAGGTCGTCACTCCACCTGGCCATAGGGCGTCCTACACTACGTTTGCCTAAACGTGGTCTCCACTCGAGATCTCGTCTACCCCAACGGTTATCGTTTCTTCGGGAAATGTGACCAGCCCACTACAATGCACTGTACAATGTGACTGCTACTTTAGCTTGCTTATCCTTTGAGCTATGTCGGTTACCTTGGTTCTCCGTTGGATATATTCATTACGAATCTTGTCCTTCAGAGAAATTCCAAGCATAGCTCTCTCCATAGCTCGCTGTTGTAAACTAGTTTGACCGTGAGTGTCCATGTTTCGATTCCGTAGGTCACATTGGATTTTAAGTATAATTACTGTTATTTTGTTTTTTATTGTGATGTGTTCAATAAAGAGTTATTGTATTGTATTGTATTGTATTGCATTGTATTGTATTGTATTGCATTGTATTATATTGTATTGTCGTGACTGACACACTGATTCAAGACTTTTGTCTTCAGGCACTGTGGTATGGATGACGAAGCTTGCCGAATGCTGCTCAAACCCAGCTGAATTCTTCTGTTGGCTTCCTTCTCAAAGTTGTTCATAAGTACCTAATTGCAATATTTGCCCAAGGTAAACATATTGTTGGACAACTTCAAGTGGTACACCATTGATAGCAATCGGTTCCGGGTCAATAAGATCGTTAAACATGATCTTGATCTTATCTATGTTCACTCCGAGACCGATGCGCCGAGAAGCATCATCTTGGTAGGTCAGCATACTTTGCAAGTCTTGCAGTGACTCCCTCATTAGGACTATATCATCGGCAAATCGTAAGTGTGAGATTTTCTCGCCATCGATAAAAATGCCCATTCCTTTCCAATGCAGAGTCTTAAACATATCTTCCAGGGCATTAGTGAACAGTTTCGTGATATAACATCCCCTTGTCTCACTCCCCTTCTTAGTTGGATATGTTAAGACTGCTGGTTTTGTACTTGGACACTCATAGTCGCAGCATCACACAGAAACCTCAGCACCTCGATGTTCTCGTATCGCCAGACCACTTGACGCCGCTGCAAAGACTCCAGAACCATCTAGGTTTCAAAAGAGTCAAAGGCCTCCACAAAAATAACACACAGGGGATGGTTATATGGTTGTACTCCTCAGACTTCTGTATAACCTGCCTCACTGTGTGTATGTGGTCTATGGTGCTAAATCCTCTGCGAAATCAGGCCTGTTCAGGAGACTTGAATTCGTCAAGTCTTCTTGCGAGACTTCGCCAGTAAGTAGAGAAATAACAACTAAAATTATTATAAAATACAAACAAACCCGACTGCGAACAAAATTATTGAATACGAGTTGACTAATAATATACCTTGTACTATTATTTATTCTGTGTGCCTAAAGGCGAAAGTTTGTATGTATTTGAGGGGGGGGGTGTGTGTGTGTGTGTGTGTGTGTGTGTGTGTGTGTGTGTGTATGTGTGTGTGTGTGTGTGTGTGTGTGTGTGTGTGTGTGTGTGTATGTTTGTTACTTCTTCAAGCTTAAACCGTTGAACGGATTTGGATGAAATTTGGTACGGATGTAGCTTATACCCTGAATTAATACATAGGCTACTTTTTATTCCAGAAAAATGCATGGTTCTTGAGGCACGCGGGCGGAACCGCGGGGCGCAACTAGTATTTATATAAATTAAATGTTTATTTTTTACTTACATATTTTACTTTACTTTAATAGTAGCATTTGCAACATTAGACTATAGCAATAATATTAACTTGAATAATCTAAAATTGGAAATTTAGTAAGAAGCTTAAAAGAAATTCGATACTGTTTAGTTATAAGAATTATATTGTCTTCGTGTTGGTGACCTTAGGGTCGAGTCAGACATTGTTGATTAACATGCGCAGAGCACAGGAAAGTACCAAAGTGTTAAGTACTAAAGGAGTTGCGAGTTATATTTCGTACAGAATACAAGACATAAGATCAAAAACTATAACCCGACTACGGTCGGATAAAAAATTGCCTATGCCACTCTTGCGATGAAGACGAATCGATTGAGACCTCGCTTGTCAAAATCGGACCACGTTTTTAGTTTGAAACCCTCCTTTGCTTCGCCGTAGTCGGGTAAAAAATAGACTATGACATTCTATACCTGAAGAAGAATCGAAAGATACCTCGCATATCAAAATCGGACCAATAGGGGCGCTATGGTTGCACATCCACATACATACATAGACTGTTAAACTCATTACCCTTCCCTTGCTTCGCCGTAGTAGGGTAGGTAATAATATGTGAAGTCGATCTCGGAAGGTGTCGTGCAGTTAACTACCAGTGTCCACTCAACAGTCATAAATCTCGTAACTTGCAGTTACAAGAACAATACACTATTTTATTGTGAAAGCCTACGGTATGTTTCTTAATCTTAACGATTTTCCTGAGGATGTCACCAGAGATGACAAAATGATGATGATAATGAATTCAGTGGAAAGAAGGCAAAAAGTTTCATCCATTCACCTCATAAATGTTGAAACATATTTTGTTTTAGGGGAATTTCTCGCCGGTGGTTCAGTAATAGTTGTATCTAAATCTAGTTTTAGTAAAGGAGTAATAGTTACTATGTAATTAATTTCCAAGTAATTTAACTTTTAGGTTTAGGTAGGTACCTTCTCTTTTACTTTATTAACTTGATAATCTAAAATTAAATGTATTGTAAGAAGCTTAAAAGAAAATTGCTACTTGTATAATATTTTTTTAATGGTCTTTTATAGACCTGTATTTTGATACCTCACTTGATAGATTTGGTATTATTATTTTTTCGTCGGAAATACAATATGGCAGCTGTAAGCCGCCATATTGTATTTTGCAAACATTTGTGTGATGAACTTGGTAGGTAACTGATTTAAGGCCAGGCTCCAAGGCTACATTTTCCCACTCCCCACTTCCCTGCCACCTACCCTACACTCTGCCACCCGCTACTCGTAATAAGCACTGAAGTGCCTGCGTAACAAGGTTGAATATCGCGAGCGCTGTTTGAACACACAATTTAGCTCGGAACTAAATGACGTATGTCTCAAAAGTTATTTATTTTATTGGCAGGCTAATAATTTAGTTAGGTAAATTTTGTCTTAGTCTTAGATAATAAACTATATTTTCTTGCTGTGAGATTTATTTTAGAGATAAAACTTAAGCCATTGAGTAGAAAAATGTAAATATTACCGAAAATAACGTAATTTTTGATAAGAAAATGTATCGAATGAAATTTTGTTAATCATGTTTTTGTCTTAGTCTTAGAGAGATAAAGATCTCAAAAACATATATGTTAACTTTACATTTATCAGGTTTGTGGTTGACCCAGCATATTTATGCAAAAAACCCTTAAAAAGCAGAGCCTGGTCTTAAGTTGTCCTGAATATTATTTATTTATATGATTTTTACAGTTTCGGCAAGCTTCGTCAAGTCGTCCATACCACAGTGCCTGAAGACTAAAGTCTTCAAGTCAGTGAGTCCTACCAGTTATGACCTACGGAGCCGAAACGTGGACACTCACGGTCAATCTAGTCCACAAATTTAAGGTAGGTCAGGAGAGAGCAATGCTTGTAGTTTATCTGAAGGACAAGATTCGTAATGAAGATATCTGACAGAGAACCATGGTAAGCGACATAGCTCTACTGATAAGCAAGCTAAAGTGGCAGTGGGCTGTTCACATTTCCCGAAGAACCGATTACCGTTGAGGTAGAAGAGATACCGCGTCTAAGCAAACGTAGCGTATGAAGTCCTGTGGCCAGATGGAGCGGCGACCTGTGAAACGCGGCTAGCAGAAATGGATGAGGAGGCTGAAGACCGAGCTCAGTGGCGTGCATCAGGAGAGGCCTACGTCCAGCAGTGGACAAATCTAGGCTGATGATGAATGCTCATTAGCGTTAATTGACGGCTCCGCGGGTACGGCAGTTAAACATAACTCCACAGCATGACATAGGACTTTTAAACCGATGGCGAGTGAAAGCACTGTAATAAAATCCCGCTATCACGCTATATTATTTTTGTTATACACATGGTTGAGACTTGTCGCTTGCGCATGCCAAGCCTTTCTCTTTTGATTCCATTTGAACTTCTCCGCAATAAATCTTAAACTCATTCTTGATGCGATCAGTCCGACAACCCTTTTATTTTGCCATAAAAATCCCTATTGTCTGGGATTATGAACATGAAAACAAAATGTGTGAAAAGACACGTGCAGTCAGTTGGCTGTTATTTTCTAGTAACAAAGTTTTGTAAGATATATAACTAGAATACCACTGGCCTTCAAAACTTATTAAATTGTTTGGCTCCTACTCATCGGATTGAGATTAGGGATTGAAACGCTGGATCCAGCAATCCAGCATCTGGTGCTGGATCCAGCGGTGCGGCGATCCGCAATCAGCTAAGAACAAGTAATTAACTTTCTTTCCGCGCGTAAATGCCACAAAAGTTTACGTTGCCGCTTTGTTGAGCGGCTTTTAGTTTGTCCGAACCGAAGCAAGCGACGCGGCGACGTTTACATTCTGCCGCCTTTACGGCACGTAAACAGCCTCTACACGCACCGCCTGCTTATGTCAAATAATGATTGGATTGTGATAATTAATAATGATTATTACTATTAGAGTACTTTACTAATACCGAAAATCCTACTAATATTATATATGCGAAAGTGACTTTGTTTGTTTGTTTGTTACGCTTTCCGCCATAAATACTCAATAGATCATAATGAAATTTTGCACACAAGTTGTCAGGTGTACTAAAAATGACTTAAGGTACCTTTCATAATGATTTAGAAACTGGATTTGCTTTGATCCAGCATAAATCGAGCTGGATTGAAAGCAAACCGCGTATTGCAGTCCCTAATTGAGATACCAAGTACACCAGTATTTAAGTCAAATTCTAAGCTATCCAACAGTGAAAATCGCAGCGCAACCGGTTCAGTAGTTTTATTCAAAACTTAGAAAAACATTTTTTAAATTAATAGTTTTTTATTAAATTTCTTGGCTTAAACTCATCGGCTTGATACACCAACTATACCAGTTTTTAAGTCAAAACCATCCAACTATCCAACAGTGAAAATCGAATCGCAATTAATCCGGTAGTTTTAACGAGATGCGCGAACAGAAAGACATTAAAAATGTGGTAATAATTTTTGAAGGTCAGTGTTTAAATTATCTTTTCAATGTTATGTGCAGATATCTATAGCTCCGTGCTTCGGATCGGAAGGCACGTTAAGCTGTTGGTCGCGGCTGTTATTGTAGATAGCAGTCATTAAGCCATATCAGAGGCCATCGGGCGGCCTCTTACTTTGACACCAGAGCCTAGCACTTACCTCATACGAAAAAGCAAATTAAGAGATTATATATACGCATAGCAATGTTGCTATTATACGGCATATTGTTGCCATTATGGGGTCTACCATGAACAATTTTGTACATATTATGTGACATAGAGAAACAAAGAAGACTATTTGATGTTTTATTACTCCCACAGTATTAACATACTAGTTCTACGGCGCATTTAATTAAAACATTTTAATAATTAAAACATAACCTTGTAAACAGTTGCGCGAATGTTCTTAAAAATGTTACGGTTTATTAAAATTTCACGGATTGCGATCTAATACGATCATAGTAAACAATATCATCTATTTATCGTACATTATCGTAAATGGGAAAGTCTGTATGTATATATCAGCTCCGTAATTGCTGAATAACATTTTATTAATGTTGTGGAATACCACAAAAGATACTTTTTAACCTGGGAAGTTTGTCATAAATACAATAGCTAGTGTTTTGTATTGTATTTTGCCTTCGAATGTTATGGCGTGTGGCGACCACGTCGTCGTCTAGTTACTTACTTGCATAAAAAACATATACAAAAACTACTCATAACACAAACCGACCCCGACTAAGCAGGAGACGGGGTCAAAGCGAGTTTTCCCAAACCTCCAACTAAATAACACAAATCGGCCCCGATTAAGGCGGAGACGGATAAAAGCGAGTTTTCCCAAACCTCAAACTAAATAACACAAAGCGGCCCCGACTAAGGCGGAGACGGGTCTAAGCGAGTTTTCCCAAACCTCCAAAAAATAACACAAACCGACCCCGACTAAGCAGGAGACGGGGTCAAAGCGAGTTTTCCCAAACCTCCAACTAAATAACACAAACTGACGCCGACTAAGGAGGAGACGGGGTCAAAGCGAGTTTTCCCAAACCCCCAACTAAAAAACACACCGACCCCGACTAAACAGGAGACGGGGTCAAAGCGAGTTTTCCCAAACCTCCAACTAAAAACTATGTCTTTGAAAAAGCCTTGATCACATAAAATAATAGATTGAACGGGATTCCAAAGATGAGGTCGCATTTGAAATCTGTAGTAAGTATATGTGCCCTTTTCTGGTGGTAATACGAGTACCATTAATAATAACTAGCTTAAAATAGCTAAAAAATCACGCCTGCCCCGCCAAAAAAGCCAATAAATTATGTACTATTGGAATGTGCTTGTCAAGGCCTTCAATTTGATACCCATATTGTAAAATAGGAAAAATAAACCTCTTCTTAAATGGAGCCAGAAGACATACAGTGGATACAGAAGACAAATTAGATTTTTCCAAAAAAGAAAGTTGCCTGTCTTACTCAGGGGGGTGTAAGGATTCTAACAATAGCCCATAAATCTGTTCAGGCATTTATAAGATATGGTGGAATAAAGAAATCACATACATACAAACATACATGAATGCGAAAAACATAACACTCCTTTTTTGGGCAGTCGTGTAAAAAGGAAGGGTTATGCTCCTTCATTTTATCATAAGAACAGCAAAGAAATGGAACGCTTCCCTCTGTCAGAGTTTTCGGTAAAATATAATCCTTCGGCCACATATCGTCGTGAAAGAAACGACGCCGCCGCCTTCAAAACAATTACACAATAGTGTTGTAAGTTGCTTAAAGGTCCCTAACTTTGCCAACCAAGTACATATAATTCTTGTAAAAAAACTGTCGGCTCGGATGGTGGAGTCTAAATCACGT
Organism: Alsophila aescularia; assembly: GCA_946251855.1. Classification (NCBI taxonomy): domain Eukaryota; kingdom Metazoa; phylum Arthropoda; class Insecta; order Lepidoptera; family Geometridae; genus Alsophila; species Alsophila aescularia. The sequence goes on along the minus strand of OX276383.1, from coordinate 43,311,279 downwards.
AATATGTATACACGTAATGTCTAAATGGCGTGACAGCAACGGTGCGGTTTGCGAAACATAGAACGACTGCAATAAATAACACACACAACGATCACATATAACCAACAAAGCCAACACTACCAAACAAAGCAAGCACTATGGACAAAGATATCCCAGACAGGATCAAATAGGTACATACTTATTCAAATACGCGCCTTTTTAGGAATTATTTGTTCCGCAGCGGAACTCAACCACACATACGCCCCTTCAGAACAATAATGGTTCCACACATTATGAACGTCAAAAAACGTGCTAGTTATATCAGAGGCCCACGGGCGGTTTGTCAGGCGCCCGAGGGCCTCTGATATGTCTGAACGACTGCTATTAATCAATAACAGCAGGGACCGACAGCACGGAACGATGGAAAACCGCACAAAACATAGAAAAGTCATTGGTGCGGAGCTTATATAGGACGGAACCCGGAATCGTTGGATTCTAAATCGCACTAGTATACCGTTAGGCTACCATCGCTCAGCAATGGTAAGGTAGCAAAGAAACTTGGTATTTTGTCTAAGGTTAGGCGGTACTTCACGCCGGGAGAGCTTTTGAATCTTTACCAAGCACAGGTACGATCTTGTATGGAGTAATGCTGCCACCTCTGGGACGGTTCTGCCAAGTATCAGCTCGAGGCTTTGGGTTCAATTTAGAGACGTGATATGAGGCTCGTTGGAGATGACACTCTGGTAAAGAGTAAGCTTCAAAGTCCGGCGCATCGACGTAAGGTCGCAAGCTTGTCGGTATTCTACAGATTGTGCACTATGGAGAGTGTGCACAAGAACTGCACAATCTGATTCCCCATCACCTTTCCATTAAAAAAATCGCAAAATCGATCGGCAAAGCGCCATTTATGGTTGAAATACCTCGCACAAGAACAAAGCGTTACGCTTCTTCACACTTCACACACAATGCAGCCAGAACGCATAGTACACGCCTGACGTGTAGATGACCAGAAGCTACAGCGCGATGCCACAGGGATCATACATTAACAGAAACGACTGGTAGTCGTGCTTCTATCGACAGGAGATCGTGTGGCTGTACGGAGCAAGAAATCTGTATTTGGATATATACTTATATCCCTAGCTCCTGCAGTGAATTTCTATAAAGACACAAGAACTCGTAATAAACATGGAACGAATTGTAGCTATGCTCCGATTGACAGGAGAACTTGTGAGAGCAGAAAATCATAATTTGGATGCACCATAGTAAGTGTCTAACTGAATACTTACATAATAACATCAGAACGCGTAGTACACGCCTGACGTGTAGATGGTCAGGAGAAACAGCGCGATGCCACAGGGATTATACAAGAAACGATTGGAAGTCATGCTTCTATCGACAGCAGATCATGTGGCTGCACGGAGCAAGAAATCATGATTTGGATGTATACCTAATACCTATTCTATATCCCTAGTACCAGCAGTGTACTTTTGTAAAGACACGATAACTAGTAATATACACGGAACGTGGTAGTCGTGCTCTGATTGACAGCAGAACTTGTGAGAGCAGAAAAACATAATATGGATGTGTCCTAGTATCAGTATACTTACATAATGACACCAGAACGCGTAGTACACGCCTGACGTGTAGATGGCCAGGAGAGACAGCGCGATGCCGAAGAGATCGTACATTAGGAACGAGTGGTAGTCATTCTCCGACCGACAGGAGAACGTGTGGTAGAGAGCGGAGAGCGCCATGCATATCTGCAACAAAACGGATCTTTGTAGAATACACATAGTACCTATTGTATTTCTGGAATTGCGTGCAAGAAGCCTAATCTAACCAAATTTCTGGTAGACTCCTTCAACGCATTACGTTAAAGGAGTCTACCAGAAATAAGGTAACCTTACGAAAAGTTTGAACTAAAGAAAATTAAACTACTAATCATTTTTTTAAGTGCTGCCTTTATGTTTAATGTTTGCGCATTACGTTCATACTACTGGATAGTTGTGACTTAAAATCTGGTGTACTTTATATGTCAATCCGATGAATAGAAGCCGAGTAGTCGTTAAAAATAATTTTGACGGCTGAAAGAATTTTCATCTAATTTGAAATTTTGTTATTATAGGTTCTAGAATCACATGGGATACTTTTAATCCAGAGATATGACCACGTGGCCAAAGCCGCGGGTACAGTACAGCTAGCAATAAATAATAGTACGGTAAGTACTCTGCAATACCTATACTTGAATTGATTCTTACAGAAAATACGCATTAAAGAAATAGCTTGAAGATTTTTAGGTAAGTAAACCACTACCTAGAGCACCTCGGGTTTGAAGAGTCGGTCGTCAATGTACCGTAATTCGTAAAAGCAACAAACATACACATCGGTCAATAAGTTAATGTCATTTTGACTTTGTTTGGATATTATAAATAAATTAGTCCGGTAATAAAATATAGGGGTCTTCATCCTCAGGCCATAGAATTACATTACCAAATTCTCTACATTCATTGCCATCCCAATGCCAAGCATATTGGCAAAACATATATACTGAGGTACCTATACCGTTGACTGTCGTCGCCTTGACGTCAGAAATTATCAAACCAGTTTCGGGAGGTAGGTAGTTCATTGAACATATCTAGACACTTCTCGTTATATTTTGCTGTCATCTAAGTCTTGATGTTTCTTCGACGGTAATCATTGTGGTTTGTGTATTGCGGTAAGTGCTCGATTCCAAAATTAATGACTTATTATAGATGCAAGATAAGAACCGAGTCAACCAGCAACCATCATAAAAAACTACATTATAACTCTACACAGAAATCTTTAAAACCTTTTTCTGCTCTCTCTTTCGCCTTTTACTTTGCGACTTCGAAAGTAACCACGTCCGATAAAGTGTGTTCATACACAAAGACTGAACCCAATGTTTTATATGATTTTTATCTATAACGCCTGCTTAGCGAGAACATATCTAATAATTTTCTGAAAGAAAAACTCCGTTCGGAATACTGCCAATAGTTGGCGTTAACGTCCCGTAAGACGGATTTAGATGGATTCAAAATATGGTCAAAATCCTGTTTTCAATGATGATAGAATGAAGAAGAAAGTTCACAAATTGGTACAAAATGTAATAATTTGTGAACTTTCTTCGAACCTTCATGAAAGTACGATCCCACGATCCGTAGGTCAAAGGAGAAATTTAAATGGCGTTGTACCTGTCACGGTAGCCGAATTGGTAAAGGCATGAACCGCGCAGTTTTATCAGAGGCACGGAATGATGCAGGTTCGAACCCCGGCCGTGATTCAAATATTTCCTTTAGAAAATTATTAGATAACCCTGAGAGAGTGAGTGAGAGTGCTGAGAAATTACATTGACACGTAGGAGCAAGACTCAAATTGTGGCAAGAGCGACTCCCATACTGGCCATGAACTCCCACGACCATTATGGAAATCACTAAACCCGCTCCGAACACAAGGATCCGCTGCAGGGGTAACATGTGCAAGTGTTTTGCACCAGTTTCAAACACCCAATGTGTATGTGGTGAACCCACAAACAATGCCACACCAGCAGTGCGAACATGGATCTTATCGATCGATAAAATTCGATAAATTTATCGATCGGTAAACAGTTCTTTTTTATCAATTTTATCAAAATGCGGTAGCATGGATCTAGCCTCTCGGTAAATTTTATTGATTCGATAAGATTTTAAGATTTCTAGGGCAATTTCCTTATAAATTCTAAAAAGCATCTTAAAATTATGTTCTTCCAGATCGAAAGGATCATTTGCATCCCTGAAACTTGCCTCACGATGTTCTGACACCTCCAAGTTTTGGCTTATAATCCGAAAAAAAATTTACAAAAAAAAAAGTTTGTCGTGTAACTTTGGAAAGCCGATAAAATTCGATAAATTCGGTAAAATTACCGACATTATATCGACAACAATTATTTATATAGTCAAAAATAAGATTCATGCTTCCTTATGTCGATATAAATCTATTTATTAAATATGATTTATCGAATTTAGGTCGTTGTCGATAAAGTACGTTCCGTGCTACCGAAGTCGTATTATCGAATATTAACGTCAAACTTGATTTAAAAAAAACGGTAAATTTATCGATCGATAAGATCCATGCTTGCACTGCTGATGTCTTGCCCTTCGAGCCCCTACACCTGCACTCTTGTAGACTTAATGGAAGCCACATACAGTGCGGTAAATGTGGCCACCTTCTGGGCCAAACAAATTTTATTTTAGGCTGAAGCACCGACACGAAAAGAAGAAGAAGATTGCTGAGTCAGCGCGTACCGTCTGTATAGGGCAGAAGCTTTCGAATAAACAACAAAAAAAAATTAGATGGCATTTTCCATTGCGGTAAACAAAAAGTGCTATTATATTTTCACATTACTACTATGATTTCTGCGAAGTAACACGGTTGAGTTTAACAACAGTTAAATTAAGCCTATCGAAATGCTTGTATCGAAATATCACATTATAGGTACCTCTCTTAATGTGTCAATTTATACTAATTATATCAACATAACGTATTCAGTAAAGTGGAAGTTAGCCGCATTGAATTGGCCGATGAAAAATGTATGAGATGTATGTTCCACTACATCGGGTATAGTTTTCGATCGTTTGCTTGGCATTGCTTAACTCGGTGGTATTTTACCGATTCATACATTATTTTTTGTATGCGCGTGTGCTGAGCAACGATGACTATGATATTGGTTACAGATTTTCTGAGCACTTGGAGGATATTTAATTAAACTCTTTTAAGTAATCAGATACTAAAAAAAAATACATGGCTAGAGAATTATTGTCATTTGGTAGATATAATTTATGGTTCAGCCCGATGTAGGGTATTCAAATTGAATAAAATAGTTTCCATATTCGAAACCGTCAAAAGAAAATAAACCCATTAAGCTTACAGAAGCTTGATCTTACTTTGTTGTATCCACAGACCAAACACAGGGAACTCTACCGGAGTCACGAGTTTCGTGACGTCAAACTATGTATTTTGATACTGTGTCTTTATACTAAACCTGCTGTGCCCCGCGGTTTGACCTGTGTGGATTATAATGATGGATGATGAAAAGTAGTCTATATGTTAATTCCGGATATAAGCTATCCTGGTACCAAATTTCGTCCAAATCCGTTCAGCCGTTTGAGCGTGAAGGAGTAACAAACATACACACACACATACACTTCTAAAGATAAAATATAGATGACATAAACGGTTTTTATAAGTTTTTTGTGCATTTTATGACGTTTTATGTGGACTCTCAGTTCTAATGTAGGAGTCCTGCATCGCGCATACGAAGTTTTCCGCTCGATAGGAGAGTATTCATTTTTAAAACTCTAAGCTCTGATTGGCCTGTTTACGACAGTGGCTACACTTCTCTGATTCATATAAGTGATTTATATTTATATTAGAGTGATACTTGCACGAAAACAAAACAAAATATCTAGTTAGTCTAAAAAATATTGTTATCTCTTTCGTGCTACTGTCTGCGTATGTCTCTCTATCCTACTTGTCTTACTTTTTTAGCCCAGACTAGAAACTAGCCCTGAGACAGCTGTGCAAGTGAGCCTCAATCAATCAAACTCAAGGTTTTAATAAACAATTTTGACACCATTATTAATCAGTTAATCACTTAAATAATTCGCGTATTTTTGTATAGATTACATATTTATCTGGATCCCTGATAAAATAACCCACAAAGCCAGCCATCAAAAATATACCTACATATCAAACTAATATTTACATAGCTTTTGATAATAATTAATTTAATTTGAACATTATAGAGATACGACGCGCGAATAACTTCAAATACACTTCTAAGTAACTGAATAAACATAATATTGTTACCTGTTGTATGTAAACTACATTTTAAATGAATTTATAACTTACCAAACAAGGCAATCAAGGCAAAAGGTGTCACGTGATTGGTACTTACTTTAGGAAACGTCATCGTGAGTGAAAGCAATAATTGGGTGTAAGTATTTATTTTCGCCAGCAAAAGACCTTGTGTAAGAATTAAAGTTCATCTTAACACATTGACGCTCTTACGAGTACCACTTGCGTAGAGACGAAGAAAGGACAATGGCTAATAACGTACGAAGCGTGCGCGGTGGGCGCACGCTTTCCTTTAAAAAACAAATGATCGTCACATTATAAGTTTGTCTCCATTTATTCATTACTAGCTGATGCCAGCGGATTCGCACGCGTGGTTATTTCTTTAGGTTAAAATAACTCTATGTGTTATTCCAGGACCTAAGATACCAATATACCCATATTGGATCAAAATTCCTTCAGCCGTCAATATTTTTATCGATTGCTCCGCTCCTATTCATCGGATTCAGATACCAAGTACGCCAGTCTTTAAGTCAAACTCTAAGCTATCCAACAGTGAAAACTGCATGGCAATCGGTCCAGTAGTATTTACATGATGCGCGAACAAACATACAGACAAACAAACTAACAAACAAAGAGACTCGATTTAAAAAAGTTATATTCTTGTTTAGTAGCTTATTTTAAGTACCCTAGACCTTTTTTTAAATTTTCTTCATTATACAGACTTTTCGTGCTTATTGTTTTACTATCAATAGATATAGATAATTTAGGGCCATAGATCTAATTAAACGTGGGAAGATTGCGTACTAGCTCCTCTAGTGTGGACTGCATAAATCAAGTGCAACGCACACAATTAGCCTTCTTTGGCCTTATTCACAATCAATTTAGTCACAATCGGAGTGGTGTTTGAGTAGCACGTTTTGCAGTGACTCTCATTCGCGCTAAAGTCTAAGTATGTCTCTTTTTTTTGTTCAAGCACATGAAGCACGACCGCGACGCGGACGGTGGGACAGTAGCTGTGTGGGTGTGATTGCCTTTAGTTTTATCTAGCCTAGTTATAGTTTACGTGATATTAAAACGTGCCCTATCTTCCGCCCTTTAACAAGATCTATGTTTATGCTCGAAAAACTGTCAGAGATAATCAACCCTAATAGCTCCATCTACCTACAATGTTTGGTTGGTTTATTTTTCCATGCAGTTCATGATCGAACATTATAACTAAGTAGGTATGTATGAAGAAACGAATTAAGAGGGAAGAGCAGATTCAACGTTCGTGCAGTTATTGAAATAAAACGTTTATACCCAAATTAACACACCACCAACATCCAAGAACTAAGAACAAAAATGTATGCTCATCATGCAAATGTTTGCCCCGGCCAGGATTCGAACCCCAGACACTAAGCTCAGCAGGTAAGACACTACCATCAGAGTGCCGCCATTTGTGTCGATTCTCTAGCGCATTTTTAAGAAAAGTTTAATTTTCTCGACACGCATCTTGCCCGTAATGGACTGATTTCTCAGTTACGTCAGATTACTTTCGGCAGATTACTACTTTACTTTATTACACTTACAAATACAATCGGAACATCGGTATTGAATGTAAGTAATTTTCACCACTATACTTATAGATTGAAATATTAGACGATTCCCATATTGTACAGTCAGTGCGCTTGAACAGAAAGAGCACGTTTGAAAGTTTAAAAAAAACATGTACGAGTCGGACTAGGGCAACGAGGGTTCCGAAAAAACAGTAAAGCAATTAATAGTTTGTGATGTATCTACGGTTTTCTGATTTTTCCCTTTACTTGTGTTATAAGACCTAGTTTCTAGCGAAATTTTGAATCCCGAGAGTCCTGCAGAATTGCAGACCTGTATTTGATATTAATTTCATCTTGATACGTCCACACCTTCATGAGAAAAAGGGTCTTGACCACAGATTTGAGAACAACAAAACAGACAGACGGACAACGAAGTGATCCTATAATGGTTCCTTCTTTTTTCCTTTTGAGGTACGGAACCCTAAAAATAACTGCGTAGATACGTAATAATAAGTTTTCATCTAATCTGAGTTATTGGGCATAATTAAACATGAACCAATGTAATCAGAATGACGAGCGCCGTCCGTTTGGTATTTTGTGGCCGTGTACTCCAATATTTGGATGGCACTACACTAGTTATATGGGCGAGCGTGCGCTTACCATCAAGTGAGCGTCCTGCACGCCTCAAAAAAACAAAAGAGTTTAAAACTTTCTAGCTCTAGAGTTTCTAACTGCTCAAGAGGTTGTGGTTCCTCAAATGTCTCGACCTCTTTAATACTTTCCACCTCGCCAATGCGTGTCCACTCAATGTTACAAAGATGTTAAATGAGATAATCCATATTAACTCTAAAGCCGTCATGCTTCGACTCTGCGATGGCATTCAGTGTTTTATACAAGCCTTTATGTTTAAATTATTTTTTCATTTTAAAACGAGATTTTGGGTTCTTGCTTGATGACTTGTAACATAAGTTGTCTTTGTGCGGTTCTAAGCTTAACCTTCGAGATAAGTACTACCTAAGTTTACAACAAAAGAATAATTGCGTGAAGCTTACCTACTGACGGCTATGAAGTCTTTTTCTTTAATTTTACTTTCACTTGCGAGAAAAGCAGGTCGGGCCGACCGTCCGAGCGTGCTTTCGAGATTCGAGATGTAAGTCGTCCGACCGATGGTGTGGAGATTTCATAACTGTGAACTGTGACGTCAGAGCATGGAAATCTGTGTTGCGATACTTGAGTACCCACGTATGCAAAGTGATGTTGATTTATTGGAATTACGCAAACTTAGGTAAGTACCTGTAACGTGATATTCATCATCATCAACATCGCCTATAGTTGTCCACTACTGGACGTAGGCCTCTCCTAAATATACGACACTGAGCTTGGTTTTCAGCTCCCTGCATCCAGTTTCTAGCAGACGCTTTTCGCAGGTCGTCACTCCACCTAGCCACAGGGCGTCCTACACTTCTTTTGCCTCAGAGCGTCTACTCCAACGGTTGTCGACTTTCGGTTAAACGTGAGACTAGTTTAATTTAACTAGCATTTTGAATTTTACGGTTTCTCCACAACTTCGTATTTTGACTGGGAATCTCCTTTCGGTTCAAAAATGGAAAAGAAAGTTAATCTTCGAACTTAATCAACTTCAAATTAATAAAATAATTTAAAAAAAACTATGTATAAATACCCAGTGTGCTCCACTGGGTATTTACCCTATCAAATAAAAGGAAAATCATCCAAATCTGTACGGAAATACTGTAGATACGAAGGAACACAAACACAAAATAAAATAGATTAAATACTAAAATGTGTTAAAGTGGTCTAGGGTTTAACATACTTGGTAAGTATTAAGGGTGCATCTAAGGCCCTTATTACTTAGCAAGTAAAATACTCATTAATGCTTAAATAAAAAAAAAGGCTACCAATCGTTTTACTGAAAAAAAACTATATGGGACCAAACTGATATTCAGTGTACTATTTCATGTAAAGAAGTAATCATTCAAAAAGGTCCATGAGACCCTGGGATGTGAAGTAACATACACGCCACAAAACCAAAAAATACAGACGACTTAGGAATTTCCACCTGTACCAAAATAATAAAAAACTGTTTCTGTTTTGCCATGGAACGGAATTCATTGTAAATTGGGTAACCAGCTTGTATAACATTAACACTAATCTTGACATTTTAACGTAGTACAAATCAGGTTTGTTCATTATGTAATAGATTGTGCCCGCACGGCCGCATTTAATTTGCATCTCAATTTTTGAATGAACTCGTGCCCTTGATAATGGTTGTATTACACACTATCAATTTTTTTAGTAGGTACACCACTTGTCAGTATACCTACTGCATATAACTTATTTAGCGCATATACCTCATTTAAGTTGATGTCTCGTTAACATAAAGATCGAAATACGAGTACACGATCACTCCACTCAACAACATTTATTTGTTTTCTTTCAGCTTCGGCAAAAATTGACAAAAATGTCCGGAAGTCTGTCCGGCTGTTCTCTACAGGTCGCATTTCTCAACCGATCTAAACGAAACTTGGTAAACAGGTTAAGTGCATTTTTACACGAATACCCAAAAAAAGGAGTGTATTGTTTTTAGCATTCATGTATGTATGTGAGTTTCTTTATTCCGCCATAACTTTTAAATGCCTGAACAGATTTAGACGAATGGGGTAAAACATTCTATATGGCGGCAGTATGGCACAATTATCAAATACGGAAGAAAAAATATATTGAAAATTACAATATGGGTATCAAATTGAAGGCCTTGCTACGCACATTCCAACAGTATATAATTTATTGGCAATAAGGTAACTAGATGGCGCTACTGTGCACCGCTAGATTGCTTGCAAAAAAGTTTGTACGCGCGAGGTCTACAGCTCACAGAGCCACTAGTTTAATTGTTTTACACAAAAAAGTGTACAAGGAAGAACTTAATGCTAAACAGCATTATCTACCAGTCATCCAGTTCGTGAAAGAAATAATAGTGGGGGCGAGCGGCTCAAAGTACTGAACAATGAATACAAAAGAAACAAAGTAAATAATATACAAAATAATAAGAAGTAATTTCATTTCTCCTTTGAGCTGATCCCGTCAAAGGAGAAAAGTTAGCCTCTTTTTAGTTTGGTTCGGGATCCGGTTTTTTGTATTTTTTATCATAATTTATTTATTATGATGATACAAGCCACGAGTGCCGCAAGTAAAAAATCTACATCTGAATCGTCGGATGCATTTAAAGACGTACAGTATATTTGTGTGGAAGTACAGAAGTCGGACCGCAGAATGGCCGAGATATGGAGTGTAGAATGGAGTGCTCATGTGTGTGGGCAAAAATCGGCCGCAATCCGCGCCCGCGTGGTGTGAAAGAAATGAAGTGCTCGTGCATGGCTTAAGCCTAGGACTTACTAGAAAACAGGAGAACAGCAGTCCAGCGACGACCTTGTCAGCGGCTGTGGCGTGGATGTTTATTAACACTAAATCGTTGATGGTCAGGAAAAACAGCAGGAAGAAGCCGAATAAGTGCGTCCAGATGTTCATAGTCTCGTTCGTCCACCAGAATATACTGAAACAAACATTTCAAGTAAGACAATTTAAACTCTATTTTTACCTAACTTTAACATTTTGCACTTATTTTGGCAATATCATGAATTAACACACGAGCTGCCCCTAAGAACTTCTTTCACTTATTCCACCAAGGTAGTAAATTCTAAGATTAACCCTAGTCAAATAGATCTGTACTATTTATTATGTACTCATTATTCAGTACCTAATAAATAAACTGGTATGAAATCATGAAACAGTTACCAAATATGCGAATACCACAGTCTAATTATTATCCATGCCTTTAAAAGTATCAGGTACCTCAGTTTCACAGACACATGAAATCTTACAGTCACAGTCTGATTTCCACGGTAGATGCCATTTAGTTCAGGTACCTGTGTATTTGTGAATCTATGTACAAATATAAACTCCATAATAATATTATAACAGCGAAAGTAGCTTTGTCTGTTTGTTATCTTTTCACGACTAAACGGCTGAACCGATTTTAATGGAATTTGGTATGGAGATAGTTTTAACCCTGGGCAATATAATATTATATATGCCGTAGTCCGCGCGAAGTCACGGCCAAGAGCAAAACACCTGGCAAGATCCACACTTTGTTTTCACAAGACAAGTTAAGGTCTTGAGTCCTGTCATGTAAATTGGATGAGGGTTGGGGTCTAATTAAACGAGTATATAAGACAGGATCTTATAAATAACATGTAAATTAGATGGGGGTCTAACGCCTCAACCTCAACCCGGCGCGAACGCGATATCGCGTAATTTAATTGGTCTAAACAATGCAAAAAAGCGACCCAAGTAGCGAAAAAAACTCTTGATCAATACAACGTTTTGGTTCCAACATCGAAAAGTTGAATAAAAGAGTTATATTCGTCACATTTCCGAAGAACAGGGACCAATTCATACAACTTAAAAGTCGGATACTGATTTTATAACAGTCGTTTACTACCTACCCAGTTCGTTACTTTAAATTAGCATTAAGTGTTATTAAGACCTTTAAAATGTAGTATAATAGTTTTTAAGACACCATTAAGCAACGAACGTGTCGTGTAGTCGTCGTGCTGTGAAGAGAGCGTACTTGGGACGACCGACAGGACGTCCCACGTACCGCTGGTTAGATGAGGTGGAGAAGGCTCTGCGCGAACTCCAGCTGCCTGATTGGCAAGAGGCCGCGCAAAACAAAGAGCGATGGCGTCTTTTGTTGTCGGAGGCCAAGACCACTTTGTGGTCATCGCACCATCATAGTAGTAGTAGTAGTAGTAGTAGTAGTAGTAGTAGTAGTAGTATTATTAAAAAGTCAGTTACTTGTCAAACGAAAACATTTCTACGTTTTACTGTAGTAAAGTTGTGAACTTAATGGATATTTAGACAAAAATATAATAACAAGTTAAAATTACCCGTACAGTTATATCTTTGTGGAGAGTCTACTTTACCAAAATGCATATGCGAGTATCTGTTTTTCGACAATGTATTAAGAAAAACGATGATGTTATATGCGCCCTTGAAATTCAGTGATTCGAATAAATTAGTTATCTTTTATTAGTTATTTTCAAATAATTATAATTTCTCTATACGGGATCTAAGGTAATGACGCTGACCTTTATAACAAATGAATATGTCTGAAGTCATATCCTTCAAGCCCGGTGCTTATGCGATATCGCATAAATTAAATTGTACTTAACAATGAAAATCTTAAGCAACGGGCCGGAAAGATTAAACTTTATTTGAACAACCCGTCACCCATGATGTTCCGCCATTTTTTAAGAATATTTTTATAAAAGTATACATAATAACCTCAATAACTTATGTGAAAATTACATAAAGGTGCAATTCAGTGCTTGTACTTATTTAAATGTCGCAAATAAAACTCTTAAAATAAATAATAGTTTGAAAAAACTAAAAACACGCTTTATATAGAAAACCAAACTAAAAAATAGAAAATAAATTTTTATAGTGTAAATAAGAAAAAAATGTTTTATATCAAAAAAATCGTGGGGTGCATGACCCTTGCACCCCACAATTTTTGAATAGTTTTAATATTGCATTGACAGATATGAGAAGCACCCCACGCTTTTTTTAAAATAAAACATTTATTTCTTATTTAAACTATTAAAATTTAAAGTGTTTAAGTTTACCGTTTAAAGTGGGTCAAAATAGCGTCCAAAGGAGTCGCTTACAAACATACAAGTGAAGCTAATATATAGCGTATAAAAATGTTGTAATAGCGTCAAAGCCTTTTACACAACCAATTGTTGTTTATCAGTCTCGTAAAAGTCTTAAAGGTTTTACAATAATAGTCAACGTAGGAACTGTTAGTCAATCAAAGTGTTTCACTCGACTAAAAAGTCATATAGTATTATATATGACTTTTAAACTAAAACCATTATATATGATCATTGTCGTGTAGACTATGTATACGTCACTACTTTATAACTTTTAATTATATGACTTGAATGTCAAATAATAATCGTTTATATAACCAATTGGTCGTAATTACGACTAAAACGTGGCGTGAAGTTGTCTTATAAATGTTGCAATCTAAACCACTATAAGATTGTCGTATAATGAAGTTGTATAAACATTTAATTGACCTAAATATACAACTTAATCATTTATATGACTAGAATGCCGATAAAACACTTCTATAAAACGACAACGATGATAAAATACCATTAAATAACTGTTATTAAACTAAAAGTCGTATCCACTTGAATAGACGACTTTATTTTGCTACTTGGGGAAGGATTGTACAAGAAGATATTATACGAGATGTGGGTGCACCGGAGAATATTGAGAATATCATCGCTTTCAATGGGGTGGTAATGCAATGAGTTGGCAGGAAGCGGGAAGTGCTCAACAATATCATCATCAGCCTGTATTGTCCACAGGACATAGGCCTATCCCAAATTCCCAATGAACGCCGCAAAGCCCAATCTTCGGCTCTACTAGTCCAGTATCTGCCGTCCGCCTTCCGCAGGTCGTCACTCCACATGGCCGGAGAGCGACGTACACTATGTTTCTCAAGTCGCAGTCTCCACTCGAGGACACTTCTGCCCCAGCGGTTGTACGTCCTTCGAAAAATGAGGTCCAGACCATTGCCATTTCAGCTTACTAATCTTTCGAGCTATGTCGGTGACTTTGGTTATCTGTTGAATGACTTCGTTTCGGATTTTATCCTTCAGAGAAACCACTCTTAAAAACATTCAGTCGAATTAATAACCTGCTCTTTTGGGAAGTCAATTAATAACCTACTCTTTTGGGTAGTAATTTAATAATCTGCTCTTTTGGGAAGTCAATTAGTACAACCACCTTTCCCAACACAGCTTACCTACTCTTTTAGGAAGTAAATTAAAACAAATATATTTACCTTGTTAGGTAATAACCTACTCTTTTGGGAAGTAAATTAAAACAAATATATTTACCTTGTTAGGTAATAACCTACTCTTTTGGGAAGTAAATTAAAACAAATATATTTACCTTGTTAGGTAATAACCTACTCTTTTGGGAAGTAAATTAAAACAAATATATTTACCTTGTTAGGTAATAACCTACTCTTTTGGGAAGTAAATTAAAACAAATATATTTACCTTGTTAGGTAATAACCTACTCTTTTGGGAAGTAAATTAAAACAAATATATTTACCTTGTTAGGTAATAACCTACTCTTTTGGGAAGTAAATTAAAACAAATATATTTACCTTTTTATCTAATAACTTTTGGGAAGTCAATTAATAACCTGCTCTTTTGGAAAGTCAATTAGAACAACTACAGTTACCTTTCCCAACACAGCTTTGTCGGCAACAGTTTTCTATACCCGTCCCTGATGAACGGATTGTGTTGTAGATATTCTGGTGCCTGTTCATATTTGAGCAGCTTTCTATAGTTGAGATACTGTTCATCTTCCTTTGTCAAGTTGTTGTTGTCTTCTTCCAGCTTCTTGCCTCGTCGCAGCAAGGTGGAGCCGGAATGGTAGCTGGCAGTTTGGCAATCATCTTGCACCTGGAGGGTGAAAAATCTATACTTACAATAAAGCAATAAGTACGAAAAAGTCTGTACAAAGTAGATAATTTAAAAAAAATAGTATATTGTACTTAAAAGCTACTGAATAAGAATAACACATTTTGTATGTGTCTGTTTGTTCGTGCATCACGTAAAAACTACTGGAGCGATTGCGATGCGGTTTTCACTGTTGGATAGCTTAGTTTGAGTTAAAAACTGGGGTACTCGATATCTCAATCCGATGAGATAGAAGCCGAGCAATCGATTAAAAACATTTTGACGGCTGAAGGAACTTTGATCAAATGTTGATATATTGGTTTTTAGGTCTTGGAATAGCACGTAGAGTACTTTTAACCTAGAGAAATGACCACACGTGCGAAGCCGCGGGCACAGCTAGTTAAAATATAAGTATAGAACTAAGAACCCTGTACTATAGCCATGTATATATACATACATAATTATACAAATCAATCCATCGCTCCGTGCTTCGGAGGGCACGTTAAGCTGTCGGTCCCGGCTGTTATTGATTAATAGCAGTCGTTAAGCCATGTCAGAGGCCTTCGGGCGGCTTGACAAACTCTGACATCAGAGGCCAGCACTACCTCATACGACAAACAAACAAACAAACAAACATTATACAAAATATGTATACATCCATGGCTCAGAAAAAAAACATTTACGCTCATTTGCACAAATGTTTGCGGGATTCGAACCCGTGATCATTTGACTTCAGAAAGAACACCAAACTCAACCTGACACTAGGTCAGGTTGAGTTTGGTGTTTGCAGTAAGGGTCACTAACTCACTAGCCACTCGGCCAACTGGTTGTCTCTACTTGCCCAACCAGTTGTCAAGCAATATCAGGGTTTCATTGCATTTGCTCCAGCTTATCATTTATACAGGGTATCCCAAGAAGTAGTCAATACTTTTTGTTTCTCATAATTTTCCTTATGATTGACACTAGTTTCAAAGATGGCCGAGAAATCGAGGTTTTTCAAAAGGGAGCAAAGTCCAGGTATTCCAGGCTCAATACAAAAAGGTTAAATGGTATATAAATTACTAAATTAAATAGATTGATAAAACAGATAAACTTTTTATTAATAATAAAAATAACATTCAACATTTAATTTTAATTATGCATAAAAATAATATATTTACTTTAATTAAATTATAAATATTAGTCATCACTATTAAATAAAAATAGTCAATATAAATAATAATAAAATAGTTACTAATCAAGTTCCTATAGGAACTCGTCGATCGTGAAGAAAGTCTTCTCAACGTATTTAAAAGCATTTAAACTAGATACACTTTTAATTTGCTCGGGCAGGTGGTTATAAACCGTTGGAACTAGCACGTATGACAGCTTGCTAGACCGCGCGAGTCTTCTGGACACAGCTGCGAGCTTGTGTACGCCAACAACAGTAATTCTCAACATTATGATGATGCTTGAAGACCAGGCTCTGCTTTTTAAGGGTTTTTTGCATAAATATGCTGGGTCAAACACAAACCTGTTAAATGTGAAACTTAACATATATGTTTTTGAGATCTTTATCTCTCTAAGACTAAGACAAAAATACGATTAACAAAATTTCATTCGATACATTTTCTTATCAAAAATTACGTTATTTTCGGTAATGTTTACATTTTTCTACTCAACGGGTTAAGTTTTATCTCTAAAATAAATCTCACAGCAAGAAAATATAGTTTATTATCTAAGGCTAAGACAAAGTTTAACTAACTACATTATTAGCCTGCCAATAACATAAACAACTTTTGAGACATACGCCATTTAGTTCCGAGCTGAATTGTGTGTTCAAACAGCGCTCGCGATATTCATCCTTGTTACGCAGGCACTTCAGTGCTTATTGCGGGTGGCAGAGTGTAGGGTAGGTGGCAGGGGAGTGCGGAGTGGGAAAATGTAACCTTGGAGCATGGCCTTAAGGTGTTTCTTGAAATTAAATTTAAACTAAATTTATTTTCATGTTTATTAATTAATTTCATGTTTATTATGATGATAATGAAAAGTATTCTATGTATCCATGACCTATTCATGTATGTTGACCATGAAATCTATTCATGTATGTTGACCATGGATAATCCATACTAATATTATAAAAGCAAAAGTAACTCTTTGTCATTTTCTGACCTTTTCATGACTTAATAGTTAACTGATTTATTATATGGATAGTTTTGGCCTTTCCCAGTAGTCTTATAAGTAAGACTTGGTAATTTTACTTGGTAAGACCATTTAAAATGATCTTCCAAATATCTAGACTGAAAAGGCATAAGCCATATTTTTTTCTCATATCGCATAGTTTACGGTAAGGCCAACCAGGAGCGAAATTAAAAATCCAATGGGAAATGATTACTGGGGAAAGAAATTCTCTTAGCACTATAGTTAAAGTTTACAAAAAGACTTCTGCATGCAATTTATGAAATACTAATTTATTGCTATTATCTACTTGAATACTACTACTAGATTAGTGATTTCCAAGAGTAACTGATGGCATATAATGAAGGCGGGTAAGTTTAAGTAGCAAACATTTTCTTCGAATTAGTTGTTTACGAGTTGATTACTGGAGTATAGCAATTTTGCATTATTCTTAAATAACTTGCGCTTGCGTCGCCCCGGTGGAAATGGATTACTGAGCAGATATGAAAATTCGTGTTTTCCGGTATCATATTTTTTATATTTTAGGGTGGTATGAAACATAATTCCTAGGGAAAATTCTGAATAGTCTTACTAGTAAAACTATTGGGCAGAAAATTCCCAGTAGTATTGCTAGTAAGACTAATGGGAACGGCGGGATAGTTTTAACCCTAGGGAAGGACGCGCAGACAAAGTCACGGACAAAAGCTAGTAGCCAATATAATCAATTTAGGATAATATAAGGTATTCAATCATATTACTCAGACTTTTATAATAAAATATTCGATTATATGTATTACTAGCTTTTGCTTGCGATTTCGCCTGCGCGGACTACAGTGTATCACGGTAAAAAGTATCACATGCTATGTCCTTCCCCAGTCTCCATACCAAATTTCATCAAGTTCAGTTGTGAAAAGGTAACAAACAGAGATTCAAGTATGGATAAGAACTTAGCAAACTGAAAAACCGCGGGGCAGTTACGTACCTTGTTGCAATTAGATTTTCATTATCACGTAATGTAGGCACATTAGCGTTCCGTTTCGATATACATACTTCATTTTTTCGTATTATTGAGTAGATTGGAACGTTTTGAATCAACCGTTTTGTTCAATGAATCAAGGTTACATCTTATCTGTGGTTGGTCTGGAGTTTGCTTGGGATCGTCTCGGAATCATCCAATCTTTCTGTAGTCCCGCGACCATAATACCAACGTTTTCAAGTCCGGTCTAAACCTGGTCAAAACCAAAACTTTCCTTAGTCCCGAACTTTGTGAACCCAGGCTTAAACCTTCAACCATCATAAGGCTGAAAGCGTTGGTAAATTAAAACCAAGGATGAATAAACCTACATAATATAACAAGTGAATTAGTTTTGACAAAAATTATCAATGATTTCACTGGAATGAAATGGACTCTTTATAAAAATGGTTACATATCTCGTAAATATGAGAAAACATAAACCCAAAACAAATGGATTTATAAGTTGTAAATGCTGTAATGATGTATGTGACCTTTTTTAAAGCAATATTTTACGAGACATCACCAGTAGCACTTAAGACCTGAGAACTCATTGAGACCAATCAAATAAGCCTAAACTCGAAGGGGTTTCATCATTTGATGGTTGGGTAATGGGTTCCTATGACTCCATCTCCATCATCAGACCCTCGATACCTCATTAGACCAGAGTACTTATGAAGACAAACCCAAGACCCGGAGGGTATAGGAACCCCCTGAGGGGAGGGCAATTCGTCGGAAATGCATAGGTTTTTTTTTGGTTTTTTTAAATGTATTTTTTTATTTTCTGTTATACTAAAAGCTTTAAAATCGGCAATTTTATACATACTGGACACCTGCTTATGGGGGCAGAGGGGGGGGGGGGGGGTAGTTTCAGTCGGAGTTACCTTATTTATTTTTTTGTTATATGGTAACCTTATTTTTTCTGTCCCTATTTTTCAGGGAGCAAAGGGTAGAGGAGTAAAAACCAATACTTCTGCCTTATCTCCGGCCGCGGCGCTGCGGAAATAGCAGCCCATTCACCTTTGCGTAACAAAGTCACAGGCAATCACGCTTCCCTCCGCACCTTCTGTACTTGTACTATTATTTATTCTGTGCTTGTTGGTCGCCACACTTACTTTTAAATAACATGGTGTGAAATGTCGTCTTTTTTCAATACAATGCCATCAATAATTCTGCAACTAATATCTCCGTAACTATTCATTTCCGACGGTTGAAATTTGGCAAATCGTTTTTCTAAATTAGTAAATATTAGTTTTATTAATTAGAAACCTACAATAAA
The DNA here is from genome assembly GCA_946251855.1 of Alsophila aescularia. Classification (NCBI taxonomy): domain Eukaryota; kingdom Metazoa; phylum Arthropoda; class Insecta; order Lepidoptera; family Geometridae; genus Alsophila; species Alsophila aescularia. Next base: position 43,291,902 of record OX276383.1, on the reverse strand, counting down.
AATTACAACAACCTAGGTTAATATAGATATAAGTGACTAGCCAAGGTATCATTTATCATAACATAACGCATCCCAATCTTTATATTAGACATTAAACATATCGCATAAAACAGGCGAGATTGAATATGGATTATAGATGGTACTCAAACCTGCATCATCTGTGCCTCTGTGCGGCACATGCTCTGCTGAATAAGCCACCGTTTTTTTTTAAATGGATTTTACCTATTCAGATATGTATTGGTATTGTTTTAATTTCTATTTTAATTGAGGGACTTCGTGTTGTCCAAGATTTGGTAGAGGAAGATACGCGGGATTATAATTTGTTATTTTAATCTGTTAATGCTTTTTTAATAAAATAGAGTTGGAGATTTAGCTATGTATTTTAACCGAAAGTCAACATTAGAAATAAGTAATAAATAAGTTTTAATAAGTATTTCTTTTGTTTTAAGTTCCTGATATTATGCCACTTTTACAAGTGCCAGGATAAACTCAACATTCTGAGAAAAATATTGAGAACAATAGGTACCTATATAGCAAATTTCTCTGTTCTAATGTTGACTTAAGTATCAAACTCTGACAGCAGAGGCCAGCACTTCGTCATACGACAAACAAACTGTATCATAACAAGTTAGTCTGTAATGTGATTTTTTATTCTGTTTAAGTACTGAGAAAACAGGGTACAATAGTAGAATGTATTACTAGGCCCTCGCCAGCAAAATTATATTTTGCTGGCGAGGGCGCTATTTTATCACAGTATGTCGCCCAAGCCAAAAATATATTATGCGCCCGAGTGATACACTCTACTTTTATCACCCAAATATATAATATTATTATTTAATAACCTATGTTTTATTAAATAATAATATTACAATACAAGTAACAACTAAATAATTTCTAATAATAAAACAACTGAAAACTATCCATCACATTTCTTGCGTCAGTTCTAATACTTTCACTGTCACTTGAAGAACTCATTTTTCAAAACAAAACTATGAACAATCCGCGAAAATGGACGAAAACGCGGGCTGTAGTTCGCGCGTTTTTAATATTATTATTTTTTATTCAGCCGGCGGCGCGACTATGGGCCGTCGTACCAGCCAGCCTTTATTCAAACAATATTTGTGTTCAATTTCTTTGGATTAAAATCTCATTACTGCCTGCTAAAAGTTTCTTAGAGAAAAGTGCGCGGCAAAGATAATTGCAATGCACTTATAAAGAGGATTAAAAACTCATTACTGCCCGCTAAAAGTTTCTTATAGAAAACACCACCTTTGGGTGCACTTAAAGGTGAACCAAGACGTCCTTTTCGAATAGATGGGCTGAAAAATTATAGGAAATTACTTTTATTTTAATAATTGTGATTAATGTACATGTAAGAAATAAATCCTACATTTATTGGTATTTTGTTTGTATTATATTTCACGTAAATATTTCATTAACATTAAATTAATAAATTATTTCACAATATATTTTATACACATTATGTATCTGTGCCTATTGAAAAGACAAGATAAAACATTTTTGATGTGATTTTTGTTTATCAAGTTCCTGTTGTAAAAATTATAAAAGTACAATTCTAATTCAAAAGAAGCAGATTTTTATTTTGAGATTATATTGTATTCCTAAACAGATATAACAAAGTGTGCACATTTTGCGAAGTTTAGGAGAAATGCATGTTGTAAGAAGAAACAATAAAAAGTACAGTACATTTAAAAAAGAAAGACAATTTAACTATCCAACTCGGAAAGCAACTAAGCCACAGCTGGCTTTAGAATATAATGTTAATAATTATTACGGGCAACGTATGTGGAAATGGCTAGTGCCCAAATTATATAATGATCTATCTAGCGAATTAGTTATAAATATTTAACTAAATATTTGTTTAAAGTAGCCTTGGAAAAAAGGCTAATTAATAATATTGAGGACTAAAACTTAAATCGTCTTCAATCTGCATGATATTAATTTATTATATAAATAGACGCACATAATCACTACCTTGCTACACATGCGCACACCCAGTATGCGCGTGGTAGCTTTTTCTAGGTAGGAATTTAAGGACTACTAACGCACAAGCAAGGTAGTAGTTTTTTAAATTCCTACTTTTAATAAACTAAAATTAATTACATAGTTATAACATTAGAAGGCAGGAATGTACTTCCTATACCATCGATTTTGGGGGATGGAGGGGGTAGGGGGTGGTTACTTTCAAATTTACTTCTAATGCGGTTGATTAAAGGTGGGGGGTAGAGGGGGGAGGTCAAGGGTTACCCCCTGGTACCTCCAGTCTGGTCCTGGTACCCTAAGTCTACTGTACACCTGTAAATTATCTTTGGCGCTTGCCGGCCACTGGCGCAGCACGCTCGCTTCGCTCGCTCGTCTCGCGCAATGTGTAGTCATGTTCTAACCTAACCTAGTCATTGGGCAATTTTTAATAAACTTATAACTGAAATATCTCATAAACTAAGGGACACCGCAGGGGGGAGGGGTAGCAGTGGGTAGCCCTTCACCTCCCCCATCCACCCCTCCCCACCCCCAAAATCGACGGTATAGCAACTACAGTTTAGCCCATTAAAGTTATTGTCTGCCTACAAACTACTTTGTAGTTTGGGATAATATTGTTTTATATCTATACTTATAATAAAACTGTAACGGGTCCAATTCTGTACAATGAAGATATTTCTTTTGGAGGATACTCTATATTCGATACTAAAGCCAAAACTGTTTTTTTTTTCATTTTTGTCTGTCTGTCTGTCTGTCTGTATCTTGGCTAGGCATCTCGCTGAAACTACTGAATGAATTTAAATGAAACTTGGTATAATTTGAGTTCATACTATGAGGTAGGTTATAGGATACTTTTAATCCCGAAAAATTAAAGGGTTCTCGTAGGATAGGCGTTGAAAGTTATTTAAAAGAACACGTATCACGCTGAAACTACTGGACGGATTTTGTTGCAACTTGGTACAGTCGTAGTTTATATAATAGGTAAAAATTTAGGATACTTTTTATCCCGAAAAAATAAAGAGTTCCTGCGGGATAATGTCCCAAATTTTGTAAATTGAATATTTTGTAAATTTTTTTGAAGGGTGCTCTGTATTCAATACTAAAGCCAAAACTGTGTCTTTGTAATTATTGTGTGTGTGTCTGTCTGTCTGTACTGTCCGTCTGTCTGTCTGTACCTTGGCAGCACATCACGCCGAAAATACTCACTAAATTCAAATGAAATTTGGTATGATTTCAGCTTATACTTCGAGGTAGGACACTGGATACTTTTCATCCGGAAAAATTAAAGATAGGTGTTGAAAATTATTTAAAAGTACACATATCACGTTGAAACTACTAGACGGATTTTTTTATGCAAATTGACACAGTCATATAAGTATCTAAACTTATAATAAAGCAATAGGTACGAACAAGGCTGTAAAAAAATAAGATAAATAAAAAAATGCTCTTGGGTGCTTAAAAAGGGTATTAACACGTTTTTTTTTTGTTCGTGTCTGTCTGTATGTTTGTTTGTTCGCGCACCACGTAAAACTATTGGACCGATTGCAATGCGGTTTTTATTGTTAGATAGCTTAGGGAATGATTTAAAACTGGTGTAATTGGTATCTCAATCTGGTGAGTTAGAAGCCGAGCAGTGGATAAAAGTATTTTTCACGGCTAAAGAAATGTTGATCAAATGTTGGTAATTTGGTCCGGGAATAGCACATTATGGTACTTTGAACCTAAAGAAAAGACCACGCGTGCGAAGCCGCGGGTACAGCTAGTATTTGCTATTTATATTGACGAAAAATCAATTTAAAGAAAAAGTGAACCTATTGCAAAATGCACATTTTGTAAAGTTTGGAACTAGTTGGATATTTTCTGGAAATTGGAAAGTGAAAACTTATTGTACCTAAAATATTGTAACTAAAATTATATTCCAGTCGGTAAATACATAAGTGACTAAAAAGATAAGTTAATGATAATGTAGAAACGAATGGATGTGTAAAATTCAACTAAAATTGATTAATTGCTACGAAAAGAGGCCAAGCGTCAGATGAATCAGCAGAAACATTTACGTATTCAACAATTTTATGCATACACAAAACGCACTTACTTTTTCTATGCTCATAAACTGTACAGTTTCTGCTTGACATTCACTCACTTTTCTGGTCATAGTAATGGTCATTTTGCTTTACTTTAACTTCGAAATAAATAATTCCACAGCAACAAAACTACACACACGAACAGCTGAAGTTAATTTTATTTAAAAACCACTGAATTGTGGATCAAGAAACAGTGGTCAAGTAGAAAGAAAATCTTGTGAGCTTAAAATTTTCGTCAATATCGGCATTGTATTTAACTCTGAAGAAACACAAGTTATAAAATTATCGTAGTAAATTATAAAAGGTGATTGAGAGTGACACGTGCAATCTATACACAAAAATTATGAAACTGTTTTGTTTTTTGTGTATTTGAATCTGACCTGACAGCTGACACTCAGCAGACAGTCCTGGCTGCCAAAAAAGTTTGTAACTTTTTAGCAGCACTAGAGTAACTTAAAGGCTGCGTTCACTTACTACGCTCGAATCATCCGTGCGATTATCGCTCGATCATCCAGAGCTAATGAATGACTTTGGACGTCCACATAGAACTGATAACTGTCAAGTGTCAGTTTCATACTATTCCTCCCGTCCTCTACTATGATTTCGAGTGATCGCGCGGGTGATCCGCAGGCTTATTAGCTAAGGAACAGCAATTGCGAGTGATCGCACGATCATCGCACAATCGATTGTAAAACTGATTGCTAAATTGGTATTAGGTAAGCGAATGTCAAATAATCGCAATGAAAATTGTGATCGGAAATATTTGTATAGACGCTGGCGCCACTAGCGATTGATGGCAGTGACCGCAAACAAAAAACAAAGTTTGCCTGTTTGTTTAGTAATCTCTTATTTTCAAGCGAAAAAGGCAGTAGGGGCAAAAATGAAATGGAAAAATAAACAAATATTAACTATAGCTTAATATTAAGCGAATCGTGGTTATAACCAAAAGTGGAAATGTTTTGAAGATGTGTCAATAGGTTAGAATATTTTTTTGTATAAAAGTGTTCAATATGCCTTATTTAATACCAAAAAATACATACCATAGCGTACTACAGAAAGACATCTACTAGAGTGGTCTTTGCATGGAGCTACAATTGGGTTTTCTAACTAATGCAAGTCTGGTTGAGTTGGAAGAAAAACATCGTAAGTTGTTTACTTACGAGTCTTTGTCTTACATAGCTATATCAAACAGTAATTTTGGTTCAAATACTCAGTACCTACATTGTCGATTCTAGGTTAATTTACGTGCTATTTTTTTTGTATAAATTTTCACAAATTTTCATCAATTGTTAACATACCTTTAGGTACCTGCCTATTTTTAATGTTTTTTTTACCTAATTTCATAATTAAGCTAAATATAGCATACTTTGCTCATAATTAGGTACCTAACTAATTATAGGTAGCAACCTCTAACCTCTCATATTCAACTCTACTCAGGAAACAAACAAACAGACAATGTTTCACTTTTAGATATTGGTATGGAAGTTTATCATTCTATTATTTTCTGGCTACATACCATATAAATCACGTTAAATAGAGGCAGTAGGTAACAGTATGGAAGTAATGTAAAACATTGGTAGCCTATCAGTTAATTATTGCATTCATCGCTCCATACTTCAGAGGGGACGTTAAGCTGTCGGTCTCAGCTGTTATTGATTAATACAAGCAGTCGTTAAGCCATGTCAGAGGCCCTCGTCCAGCCTGACAAACTCTCATACCAGATGCAGCATAACTATGTACTACTAAAAATTAATCCTTTTAAAAATATTAACTCATGTTATGTTATGTAGAAATATCACATATGATAGCTTTATCTTTATTTTCAGTTTCGGTACCTATCAGGAGCAAGCAGAATTATTTTGAAGCAGCCTGCAGTCGAAGAGATTTATGCATCAATCAATTTATATAGCAAGTTCAAGACATGCTAAAGACTGTTATTCTTCCTCGATAAAATATACATGTTATATTTTGCAATACCTGCATACCTAGTTACTGCACTTTGTTTTTGTGAATTAACCAAAAATATAATTATGTAAAAAAATATAAAGATTTTTAAAACAGACATGGTATATAATATAGATGCGCTGAATATTCGTTAATTATTCGTATTCGGCATCGTTTTATATGTTCGGTATTCGGCCGAATATTCGGTTGATGTGCGGAATATTAACCGAATATTAAACTAATGTTATTTTAAAACCTACCTACAGCTTGTATTGACTGTAAAATAATTGGCATAAATGTAAAATATTAACCACATAATTAATATTAAAGTACGAGCCGAAATTATTCGACATTTTTATTTGGAAAATAAAACCAGCTAAGAATATCAGACAAACATGACATGTTTAACATTAATGTCAATATTTATGGTGCCAATTAGAATAATAGTAAACGAGTATGTATTTATTCAACCTCAGATAACACAATGAAATAGAAAATAAATATCTATCAAATTATAATTAACTAGCTTACCCACCCGCGACTTCGTCCATGCGGACTACAGTTTATCGCGAAAAAAGCATCCTACTTACGTTCTTCTAGGATATTAAAAACCAATGCAAAAGTAGACTTGGACTTCTTGGTTATGGCCTCCGTGGCTTGTTGACTTGATCTGTGGCACCAACGCTCTTGACGATTTTTGACGGACTTGTTATTTCGTTTCCATGGCAACCGTTCCTTACAGCGAGTATTCAACATGTTCTAGTTTTCACGTGGAAACTTCCGCGGATTTCGTGGGATTTTCCGGGATAAAAAATTATATAGATATATCCTGTTTTATTCTGGGGTATAAGCTATGTACATTCCAAATTTCATCGAAATCCATCCAGTGGTTATCGCGTGAAAGCTCCCCAAACAAACAAAGAAAAAAACAGACAACGTGTCACTTTTATATATTGGTATGGATTATGCAAAATTGTTTTCATTAGCTCCATCCCGGTAGCGTTTTGTTTTAGATGAGGTCGCAGGAGGGTCCTGGGACCCTACTCTGATCCCATATTATGAAGTTTTGGGCTTATTTTCTAACGATTGATTGTACCTAATCATACGAAAAACACTTATTTTCGACGAAAATAGCGCGAGTGATGATGCCCACCATCGTAAAATGATATCGGTTTTCAAATGATTAGCCGGCCAGACGCCTCGCGGACCTGTACTGACTGTACAAACGTGTTTAGTACGGCAAAGTCCTCCTAAATGGAACCAAATAGTTCGGTCGAACATTCGGTTCGGTAATCGCTGAACCGAACAATGTTCGTTATTCGGTTCGGTTTAGAAATCCGTGTTCGGCGCATCCCTAGTATATAATAAAAAAAAACAGTTTCTCTATCCATATTCACTCTATGTGTATCCTAATATTTATTTCTACCTACCTACTTATTAAATTAAAGAATAACAAGTTATAAGCTCAAAAGCTAAAACCCGACTACGGTTGAGTAAAAATAGCCTCTTGCGATTAAGACAAATTGATTGACACCTCACGTGTCAAAATCGTACCAAGTTTTTAGTTTGAACACATAACCTTTCTTTGGTTCACCGTAGTCGGATAAAATAAAATGCCTATGACACTGTACCTGAAGACGAATCAATAGACGCCTTCGTCAAAATCGGACCAATAGGAGCGACGCTATGGTGGAACATCAACATAACCACATACATAGATAGATACATACATACATACATACATACATACATACATACATACATAGAATGTTAAACTCATTACCCTTCCCTTGCTTTGCCATAGTCGGGTAAAATAAAAACATATTTAGGTACTAAGGTTTTTATTTTGTAAGAGATAGGCACGTAGTAATGGAATGGACTCTGTGGCGTTCATTGAGAGAGGCCTATGTCCAGGAGTGGACAAGCACTGCCTGATGATGATGAATGGAATGAAACAAATTGCCCCCGCAAGCATTGGTTTACTGGAAGTCTGCTATTTATGAAATTTGTACATTCCTGGAATGGTAATTCTTCCGATGATCCATTATCATCTGTTATCCATTTGGGAATCCAAATTTATGTGAAAATCTGGAAATTATAATGTCTGAATAATTATGTGCTAATTTGAAATACCTACTTAGCTGAACGATTTTAAACCATATACAGACTAACAACTGTTTTATTGTTTTGTTAATCATCGTCACTCCTCATAAACTATTGTTGGGCTAGTAGAAAACTAATGTGACCCACAGAGTGACATTTCAATACATTATTGGATACATACAGAAGTATTTCATGTTATAAATCTCCTTTCATCTAACCATCATTAGTAAAGTAGACTTTCATCTGTTTTGTAGATAATTAATCTATTTCAATAAGATCTAATCTCTGATTAATAATATGATAATTTGAAACGCCTATCTATACTTATACTAGTATATAACGGGTGTTTTTTTAGAGGTATAGGTATATATATAGGTATAGAACTTTGAAATGGAATAAAACAAAAATGTTTTTTTAAATTGACAGGAAATTTACTGTATTCGAAAGATAATGTTCTGGAATTATAATTTAAATATGACTTCTGGCATAAGACCACCACGTCTGGCTCGGACGTAGTCCAATCTGGAGGTCCAATTTTCGATGACCTTTTCCAACATTTGTGGCCGTATATCGGCAATAACGCGGCGAATGTTGTCCTCCAAGTGGTCAATCATTTCGGGCTTATCGGCGTAGACTATTGACTTCACATATCCCCACAGAAAATAGTCAAGCGGCGTTAAATCGCAGGATCTTGGAGGCGAATTCACGGGTCCGAAACGTGAAACTATGCGGTTACCAAACGTTTTCTTCAATAGATCAATTGTGGCACGAGCTATATGACATGTTGCCATGTTGCCCCGTCTTGTTGAAACCACAGCTCCTGCACTTCATGATTGTTCAATTGATGAACGAAAAAGTCAGTAATCATGGCTCTATAGCAATCACCATTGACTGTGACGTTCTGGCCAGCATCGTTTTTAAAGAAGTACGGACCAATTATTCTACTAGCCCATAAAGCACACCAAACAGTCAGTTTTTCAGGATGTAACGGTGTCTCAACATAAGCTTGAGGATTATCATCACTCCAAATACGGCAGTTTTGTTTATTGACGTATCCATTTAACCAAAAGTGAGCTTCATCGCTAAACAAAATTCACTTATGAAAATGGACGTAGTGCTCGATACGTATTTCGAACAGAACCATGACTTTCAAAATAAATTTGCACAATTTGGAAGCGTTGTTCAGGCGTCAGTCTATTTATGTTGAAATGCCAAACCAAACTAAACATAAATCACTTGACATCTGACAAAATGGCCACCAGTTAAAAAAGTGTTGCCAACTTAAAGTTCTATACCTTTAAAAAAACACCCGTTATATACTAGTTGTTTTTGAACCACATACAACTAAAACTGTGTTTTTTAAGTTGTGAACATCAGGAATTAATCGAATTATATGTAAATTATTTTAAATACATAAGTATTTTGGTTATGAATCTCCTATCATCTATCTATACTATAATAAAACTGTAACTGGGCTAAATTTGTGCATTAAATAAAAAAAAAAATTTAACTGAGATAAACTTCAAAATCGATATGGGTTATTTTTTTATTTTTTGTCCATCTGTTTGTCTTTCTGTCTGTCTGTCTCTTTGAACATGCATCACGCTGAAACTACCAGACGGATTTTGATACAACTTGGCACAATCATAGCTGATGTTATGGATTAACATTTCGAATACTTTTTATCCCGAAAAAATAAAGGGTTCCCGCAGGATAATAGTTGAAAGTTATTTAAAAGTAGTCGTATCACGCTGAAACTATTACACGGATTTTGATGTAACTGAGCATAGTCAAAGTTTACATTATCTGTTAAAATTTAGAATCCTCTTACTCCCGAAAAAATAAAGGATTTTTAAGGGATAAGGGAGCAAAGTTTATGTTAAATTAAAGTAATAAAACATCCATATAATAATTTTCTAGTGGGAAAATTATTATATATATTTAAGCTAAGCAGGCGTTAACTGCTATATAAAAATAATAAACCATCCGTTAAAGAGCGGTACCAAATTTCGTTATCCTCTCAACGTAACAAGTGGTCAAGCGGTAACATGCATGGAAACAACATCCAGACGTCCGTGGATCGAAACCACAAGCATTTAGAATTTTTTTGCTCCATAATTAAAAGCATTTACATATTTTATGCGTTATTTATACATTTTTTTAACCCCCGAACAAAGAGACGGGTGTTATAAGTTTGTATTAAGGTACAACCTTACATAATTTACCAGCATCAACAAATCCAGCGCATAAACCAAACACATCAATGTTCTGCCTCCAATTTAACTAGATGGTGCTGATTGACCTTAAAACACGCAAGCATTTCATTCACTGCAACCAAGCGTTCCGCTAAATTCAACTCTATAAACTTTTCGAATTCGGCTCACACTAGCTTTAGCGCTTTGCCTCAGCACGACTTTCAGCTCTCAAGTGCTTGCGACTGGAAGGTGTCCGTTGAATTGCCTACTGTCCGGTTGATATCAAATTACGCTGCGCATATCAATATATATACATACATACAGATCAACCTATTCTGAATATACGTAACGAATTACGTATTTTTTTCGCTTCATCTGCACGCTGCACGTCATTCGTTTACCGCCCGTCACACTACGACGCCTTACCAGTGCCCTATTTCATAAAGCGACAAATCATAATAAAACTACAAATGTTAGTAAAATACGCCAAACCTGCGTTTCATATAACAAACAATCACGACAGGACTGATGATTGTCAGTCATATTGCATTTCACAATGCCAGTCATAGTAGTGTGATGGGTAAAGCTTCGGCTGTCACAATTGTCACGACAATTCTACAAATCGTGGTAATTTTTAAGCAACTGGCGTTTCAAAAAACTTTTTTCTATTGAGATTTGTTAGACAATTGTCGGTTGACTGCCGGTCACTACTATTGCTATTATTATTATTATTATATATTTAGTAATATTTTGACAATTCATTGAATGAATTGTCTTGTTTTTATGAAACGCATTTCGGTAATTTGACTGACATTTGTCGATTGATACTTGTCAGTCTACTATAGTTTTATGAAAAAGGGCCCAGGTTTTACTTAAAAACGGGGGTACTTGGTATCATAGACCTTGCACGCACTGCCTTGCGGTGGAACGCGGTGCGTTTATTCTAGCGTTTATGTCATATTGTATTATATGCGTTTATTTCATCGCAATACGTGCACTTCTATGACACTCCGTACTTCACAGAAAAAAGTTAACTAGCATTTACCCCCCGTGATTCCTGTCTCCATAGCCATGTGGACTTATTTTCGATTCACTGCAAGTCTGCACTCCCACTTTGGCGTTAAAGTCTCCCATGATAACATTGTTGTGGGCAATTGTGGTGTTATGTAGGGCCGAAGATATGTCATCAAACATCTTCTACCTCATCATCCGAGTGTGCCGGAGGTTGGTGTGTAAACCTGTACGATCTTAAGGCTATAGTGGTATATTCTGAACTACAATTGAAATTATTGGAACTTAATGCCACTTTTTAACTGCTGTAATATTCTTTGTTGTGCTTTTTCTACTAATCCTTGCATTAATTGGAGTCTTTCTCCAATTAATGCATTTTTTTTTTGCTTTTCTAGTATATGGCAAAATAATGTATTTCTTGGATCCCTGGAGTATTGAGTGCATCTGTCACTGCACGTACACTACTTCTAGATACTACAGCCAAAACCTGCAATGTGGTAATAAATAGATTAGTGTGTGAAAAGTAGGTTAGGTACCTATCTATATAGTGAGAAAGTATAACGAACTGTAAGCTTTTCATGGCATACTTACACTCAAAGTCCACCTTTGTGTTTCTTTTCACTATCGGCAGCAGGGGCTTGAGTAGTTATTATGTAATGTGATTTGTTATTTTGTCCTTTTAAACTATTTGTTTGTGATATTCAGTAATGAAATTGAAAATATTCATTCTTAGTTATATTTTCACTTCGTTATCTTGATGCAACATCTTAATTAAATTTATTTACCACTGAGACAAACACAAAATAACCCTACTTTATACTCAGCAATCGCTATTTGAGTAGTTCCTTTTTTGACAGCTCAATCGCTCGCATTTTAATCGCGCTACCAATCGCAATGTGTTAGCTAATACGAATTTTGGAGCAATTCATACATGATTACAATTACAATCACGATTCTAGTGTCAAAATCGTCCACTAGAGGCACTACTGGATGTTTGCGAGCGGTAGCTTGTTAGCTAATATGAATCAGCAAATAATCGCTTATTTGACAGTTATCATTGTACAATAGTAGCAATTGCTAGTTAGTTAATAAGCCTGTCGTGCGTCCTCGAACGTAGTAAGTGAACGCACCCGGTTACTCTATGAGTGCTGCCAGCCTGTAAATGCAAAAATATCCGACGAAACGAAACCTCATTATGGAAAGGCCGATAGGCATTTGGCAATACGTCGTTTTCTAACATCAAGGGCCCGTTCACATAAACGTTCGAGGACGCACGGATCACCCGCGTGTACACTCGAAATCGTTCACGGCGTCGTCCGGGCGTTCGCCTGGGTCATCCGAAAAATTGTAGTGGAGGGGAGGAATAGTATGAAACTGACACTTGACAGTTGTCAGTTGTATGTGGACGTCCAAAGTCGTTCACTATCTCCGGATGATCGAGCGATAATCGCACGGATGATTCGAGCGTGTAAGTGAACACAGCCCTTGTGTGGTGGTGTTTTTTTTTTGAGACTAATTTGGAGTCTGTACCAAAGAGTATATAAATACGTCGGTACAAATTCATGTCCCTGCTAGGAAGTATGACTCGTGTGGTTCCTACATAGTTGGACTGGAAGTATTATTAGGTATTCTGTGCTGGTAGGTACATAGCCTACTTATTCATTTACCAGAATTTATACTGTCTCATCTTCCAGAGACAATGGGCTGGCGGCGGTGGCGTGGCAATGCAACCAAAGCAGAAAATCTCAATCGGCGCATATAAGAGAATCCAGACAGGGCTTCCATGTTTGTGCCGTTTGGGGTTGAAACTTTGGTTCCATGAGGGCCAGGTGTACACGTTTACAGAGACTAGTTAATATAACATCATTGGGGACTAGGCAAAACGTCTGTTGGAGGTGACATATGATTAGAATGCTGGCTTTTAGTTAGGCCAAAAAAAACGGGTGGGCCTGTAGCAGGGCGCACGGCCGTTTGTTTGTCGTGAAACGTCTACGCCACTTACAAATTGCGAGTTATACCGATTTAGAGATCACAAGAACATCAATTTTGCTGATTCTGAGCAGTATACCCACTGCTTCGCTCACGTGGTCATTTTAATGAGATAAAAGTAACATTATATGTTATTTCAGGACCAAAAGTTCGCGTTAGTGTATATATTCTGTGACAAAAGTACCAAAATACCAAATTTAACTTATCCGTTAAACAGTTTTTTATTGAATACTTGGCTTCTATTTACTGGTTTGAGATAGCGAGTACACCAGTTTTTAAGTCAAAACCTAGTTTTTACGTGATACGCGAACAGACAAATAGAAGACACGATTAAAAAAATAGAAGGTATTTTCTTGTTCATTCGCTTATTTTAAGTCCCTTGGACTTTTTTAATATCTTTTTTTGTTCAGACTTTTTGTTACTTACTGCTTTATGAACTCCCGAGCTCGAAAAGAGAGGGGTGTTATAAGATTTGTGTGTGTGTGCGTGTGTGTGTGTGTGTGTGTGTGTGTGTGTGTTTGTTTGTGTTTGTGTGTGTGTGTGTGTGTTGGTGAGTGTGTGTGTGTGTGTGAGTATGTGTGGCATTGTAGCTTACAAACGAATGGGCCGATTTTTAAGCGGTTTTTTTTTTGCTTTTCTTTTTAAACAGAAAAAGGCCTTCTGGCTTTCAACCCTTGGATGTATGTAAGTATATGCAAGCTGCTCTTTAACGGAAGATCTAAATTTAACTTCTGCCAGAGCGATATCTCCCGTACCTGGTTGTACGGTCACGTCAATACTTCTATAAATATCATCATCAGCCCGTGTCAGTCCACAGCTGGGCATAGGCCTCTCCCAAAGCACGCCACTGAGCCCGATCTTCGGCTATATTTCTGTATATATTTATATAACATACTAGCTGTTTCCGTGGCTTTGCCCCGTGATCATTTCTCTGGGTTCTGATTTGACTATACCTAATGTACTATTCCAGGACCTAAAAGATCAATACTCAAAATCCCTTCAGCGATCAAAGTTTTTTATCGATTGCTCGGCTTCTATCCAACAGTGAAAACACATCGCAATCGGTCCTGTAATTTTTACGTGTTACGCGAACAAACAAACATACTAACAGACAGATACTATTTTAAAAACTTTACATTCTTGTTCAGCAGCTTATTTTATGTCCCCTACCTAGTTTTTTTTAGTGTCTTCTTTGTACAGACTTTTTGTAATCTACTGCTTTATTATAAGAATAGATATAAATATTTACAGGAGGCAATCAAAGAGTATATAAATACTAGAGGCAATTGACTGAAAGCGCTGGTAAGAATCATATATAATCCTCCAAAAAAAACATCTCGTACGCTCTGTGCGTGTGTAAGCTGTGTAAATTCCATTTAAGGTACCGTGATGAGCTCCAGAGTTTCTTCTTTCCAACAATGTGCCTTATCTTTATTTTAAAACATTTTATCATTTACATTTCATCGGCGAGGTGCCGGGTTATTCGTCAGATTCAGATGTAGTTAGGGAAAAATGCACAGGCAACCTTTTGAAAATTGAGTTAGAGCAAAATTACCTTGAGAAATTATGCACACAGACGTGTGTGGGCCATTCCCATTCTCTTACAAAGGATTTCGCTATTTCGTTCTATTTATAGACGATTTCAGCAAATACCGTTACGTGTACTTCATGAAACAGAAGTGTTCATACAAAGCTTCAACTGATGTTAGAAGAAAGCAAGGTAGCTGGTCATATTATAAGAGAACTATTGAGCGACAACGATGGGGAATTCGATAACGAGAGAACTCGAGCATTATTGCAAAGATGTAGCATAAATCACAGATTGATCATGCCATATACGCCACAACAATATGGCTGCAGTGAACGAAAGAATAGGACGCTTGTCGAAGCCGCCAGAGCCATGATGTATTCGCACGAAGAGCTGCCTACTGCATGTTGGACCGAGCTCATAAGTACAGCAGCATATGTGCTTAACAGAACAGGACCTACTCTTGTTAACGATAAATCACCATACGAATTATGGTATTAGAAAAAGCCAAAGATAAGCCATTTAAGAATCACTGGAAGTCCTTGCTTCGCCCATGTACCAAACAAAAGCGTAGAAAGTTAGACAAGAAATCGGAAAAATGTATTTTGATCGGCTATGATGGTGATAATGGGTACCGCCTTCTAAATATAAACAATACTGGAAATTCACTGGTACGTTCAAGAGACGTCGTATTTCAAGAGTCACAAATCAGCAAGACTGAAATCAAACTAAATGTTGAATGGAAACCTGTAGATAAAAATTCTGAAATAGAGATAAATCTACGATTACCAGCGAATCTTGTTGCAAGGGAGGAGAATATTTGAACGATTCATGATGTAAGGGAGGAAGAAAGCGAAAGTTCAGATACATTTCAAGAGTGTATACCTCTTGAATCGTTTGAAGAAACACCTAATACAGAGACGAGTACCAGAATCCCAGATTTATCTTTGGAAACTCAAGCTCATCTTGAAGAAATGAAGTAGATGATGTGGACAATGACCAGACATTGCAAGAGCGTTTGAAACCAATAAATGATGATGATATTATGCCAGATAGCGAAATAGAGAATGAAGGTCGAATAACTCTTCGAGATAGATCAAAGCTTAGACCACCTGCTAGACTTAGTGACTATGTTATGTTATCTGTAGATGATATGGCTGATAGGGATAAGCCTACAACCTCTACCGAAGTACTACAAAGTCAAGACAAGGAGCATTGGTTAAAAGCAATGAAGAATAAGATAAAATCTTTGAAGAAAATAAAACCTGGACTCTAGTTGATTTACCCAAGGGTCGCAAAGCTATTTCATGCAAGTGGATCTATAAAATCAAAACAAACGCTAATGGTAAAATTGATAAATATAAAGCAAGGCTTGTTGCTCGAGGTTTTCGCAAAAATCAGGAGTGGACTATGACGAAACGTTTAGCCCTGTTGCAAAGATGACGACAATCATATCGGTCATAAGCGCTGCGGCAAACGAAGGTCTAACACTCACACAGTTCGATGTCTCAACTGCTTTTCTAAACGGGTGTCTCAAAGAGGAAATCGACATGAAACAGCCTGAAGGCCTTAATGACAGAACCAATCGAGTGTGCAAGTTAAAGCAAGCACCAAGATGCTGGAATAAGTGCATCGTTGATTATTTGAAGACTATAAGTTTTCAACAAAATCAAACAGATCCCTGTCAGTTTATTCGAAAACGAGCACAGAATAAAATCATCTTGGCACTATACGTTGATGATGGACTGGTAGCTGCAACAAATCAAAAAGAAGCAGATAAGTTTATGGCAGAACTGAAACGAAGGTTTAAAATAACCTCAAAGCCTGCACACTACTATCACACTACAATACAAATATGATGGATCCATAAACATAGCGCAGAAGCACTATACTGAGAACTTTTTAGCTTTGTTTGGTATGAGCAGCTCTAAGACGGTGACTACACCAATAAACAGAGATTCTGAACAAGGACAGTCAGATAAAGAGGTAATAGACGAGAAGTCATATCCCTACAGACAGGCTGTTGGTGCTCTTGCTTGTCTAATGGTAGGAACACGACCAGATATTGCCTACGCCATCCAGAACCTTGGAAAACCCGTCCAAAGAGGATGTGCTAAGAGTAAAGAGTATAATGCGCTACCTACGAGGTACGTCAATTTATGGATTTAATACAAGAAGGGCTTTAAAACGGGAATACTGGAAGGTTGACTTCATTAGTGAACAAACATGACTTACTTTTATGTTACTTTTATGTTCTGGATCGCATCATCTGTTTTTTTTTTGGATCTGGATTTTATGTTCAGGGGGCATCTTTGACCCCTTTTCATGCTTGATTCTTGAAACCAGCCTCTTAGGTCTTAAAATGGCGACGTTAGATGTTTACACATCAAAAATAATAGAAAGTACATAAAACTATAATCAATTAATATAGGTAGGTACACATTTTTTGAAAATTATTATTTAGTAATCTGTGGTAAGGTGCCCGAAAAAGCTGGTGACGCGGCTACGTTACCTCGATGAATACCTAGCTAATTCGTCGATCGAGGTAGGCACCAGCTCTTTGATATGTGTCTGTACATCTCCTCGCAGCAGACTCCATCGCGCGCGTGTATTGTACTAACTGTAATGAAGTAACTTACGAGTCGGCTTTGCATGCTCGGCGCTTTGTTCCGCAGCACAAAACGTCGCGCTTCTAGTTCCCAGGGCCCCATAGTTTCAACTCCAAACGGAAGAAATATGTTTCTATTTAATTATTTATTTCATTGATTTTGTTTTTTTTATGTTATTAATATGATGAAAAAGTGAAGAAAATGTGTTTTATTTTTTCATGTATTTTCAATCTATTTTTATGATTTTAGCGGCTAACGCCTGCTTAACTTAAACATATTTTATATGATAATTTTCTAATGGTTTTTTTTCGCGGACTAGATTCGAACTCGCATACCTTTACCTACATCCATAATATGCCTCTGCGCAGCTCATGCCTCTAACCGATTCGGCTACCGTGACCTATGCATCGTCACCCAAATTTTTCCGCTTAGCTTCTGAAGCCGTCTTATGGGGACGGTAACTAACACCATCTATTGGTAGTATTTTGAACTGACCAACCAAACATGGCTGTAGATGTTGTAGATGTAGGTATGCGAATTGTCAGGCTAAAGTAGGAATGGGCAGCTCATTTGGCAAGACGAGAGGAAAACAGGTGGAAAAAGGCAGCCACTGAATGGTATCCAAGAGATGGGCTGAGATCTCGAGACAAACCACCAGCCCGATGGTCAGACGATATTCTGAGGCACGCTGGAGGCCAACGGATGCGGCTAGCACAGCTGGCTTACTCTCGAACTACTTTCCAATTCAAGATCCCAACAGCGGGATTCAGCTAGAAAACCTTACCAGCAGCCCGATTCCATAACTTGGCTACAATCGGATTATCACTTTTTTCATAGCAAATTCGACTCTATCGCAAGGCATTAGTGGCTGCGATACTGAGAATTCGATTGAAGCCAAGTTATGGAATCGGGCTGCTGCACTGCAACGAGATCGTTACCTTTCGGTGTGGACATACTTAGAAAAAACAAAAAACTTGGGAAATGTTGGGGAAGTGGGGGAAGGTTTGGGGAAGTGAGGAAAGGTAGGGGAAGGTGAGGGGAGGTTAGGGGGAATGTGAGGGACTACCCCATTTCCCCCACCTTTCTACCACTTCCCCCCACTCTTCCCCCTTTCTTCCTACCCTTCCTTTATTTCCCCCCTACCTTCTTCTACTTCCCCTCACTCTTTCACGACTTCTCTCACCCTTGCCCCACTTCCCCCACCCTTGCCCCACTTCTCCCACCCTTTCCCCACCCTTCCGATCAGTTTTCCCCCACTTTGCACTACCTTCCCCAAAACCTCCACCATTCGTCCACCTTCCCCGTACCAGTGCAGTGCAGATTAGGTTTTGTAGCTGTTGGGATCGGGATTGAATCGAAATGGTGTTCGAGAGTAAGCCAACAGGACCGGAAAAACTGGCGTGTACGAGGGGAGGCCTATAGTAGTGGGTGGATACCGGGCTGATTAGATAGATAGATAGATAGGTAGATAGATAGACACTAAATTATGAATACAAAACTTAAACTACGTGCAACTCAATTAGCATGAGTTGGAGATCAACAGTGGTCTCAGCTACCAAGATGAGGTCGTCAGCGAACCGGAGATGCGACATGTGATATGACGCCCGTTTACTGTGACGCCACTCTTGCTCCAGCTTAAATTCTTCATTATGTCTTCCAAGACAGAGGTAAACAGCTTCGGCGAGAGAGTGTCTCCTTGCCGTACGCCTCTCCTATTTGGTATTAGATCAGACAGTTTGTGCATGCGTACCTGCATTGTGGCACTGCTGTATAGCTCCCGGAGGATATCCACATAACGCTTGAAATTTAGTAGGTATGAGAGAGCGATGGTGGCCTAATGGTTCTGTAGTGCAATTTAGAATCCAACGATACCGGGTTCAAAACCTAGGCTACGCACCAATGACTTTTCACCAATGAAATTATGTGCGGTTTTCTATCGCTCCGTGCTTCGGAGGGCACGTTAAGCTGTCGGTCCCGGCTGTTATTGATTAATAGCAGTCGTTAAGCCATGTCAGAGGCCCTCGGGCGGCTTGATAAACTCTGACATCAGAGGTCAGCACTACCTCATACGACAAACAAACAAGTAGGTATACCTAGAGAAAATAATAAAAAGTTATTTTATATAAGTATTAGCGATTCGCCCCGGCTTTGCACGGGTAGCTCAAGGTTTTCCTTTATTTGTGCATGATTCTACCCGTGTTTTGGTTGTCAAATTTGAACAAAAAATGATTATTGTGATATTTATATGGTATATAAATTCCTTCATATTTGTCTATCATTATAGTTTAGTCACAATAACCGAGTTTTTTGCTTATTGGATATACTTACTAACGTTATATACACATAAATTCCATAACAAATATAGATAGATAGATAGATAATACTTTATTGCACCTAAAAAGATATTATTACACATAAAATGTTTCTTTAAAATAAGTACAATGGGCGGTCTTATCGCTAAGAGCGATCTCTTCCAGATTACCTATATAGCTTGTAGACATTACTCTCTTATCTTATCCCTCGTAATTTAACCTTGCACCCAAACACACCCTCACAATTATATTTAGTTAGTATAATTATAGACATACTCACAGCATTCAGGATTAAGAAAGGAAAACCTAATTTTCTTTTTCGAAATTTTATTATATAACTTCAAATTATTATTAAGTACTTATTAATGATTTTATATAATCTTTATTTAAGGCAAATTTTGTTCTCCGACGAATGAGGCCTGGTTCCTATCTCACGGGTTTCGAGCCTAGTTTAGGAACCAGGTGCTCCACTTTATTTTTTGTTGTTCATGCCTTGTTTCAATAAATTATTATTATTATTATTATTATTAGGCTATTAAGCCTCGCGGACTTTTTTGTGGGTAAAGATGAGTAGTAGGCGCAGCGAAAGTATGTGTCTCGGAAGTTATCTGCTAGTGGACGCGCAAACTACTATTTTTCAGGCGCAATCACAGGGTTGAAGGTGAAGACAACATTGTATAACTGCCTCGCTCGCTCGCTTACGTTTTTCGCATATTCTATCTCGCTTTTACTTTATGTTATATATCCCCACAGCAGTACCTGCGCAATCGTCACAGAGCCAACTTCAGAAATATATACATTGGCTGCGACTGCTGTAGGTACTTTAAACATGTATCTAGTTAATTATTGTATGTATCATCAATAGTTTTCATAGTGCACTCCAAATAATTACTTTTATGGGAAAATGTTTGATACCTTGGGTTACATTGCAATTTTCTTCATCATCATCATGGTTAAGTATATTTTTGAGTTGATCCATTACAAACAAAAATACATACCAATATATAAAAGTGAAACGCTGTCTGTTTGTCTGTTTGTTTGGGGAGCTTTCACGCGATAACGGCTGGACGGATTTTGATGAAACTTAGAACGGAGATAGCTTATACCCTGGAAGAAAACAGAATACTTTTTATCCCGGAAAATATTAAGATTACACGGTAAAAACTGGAAAAATGTTGATTACTCGCTGTAAGAAACGGTTGCCATGGAAACGAAATAACAAGTGTGTCAAAAAACATATAGAGTGGTGCTATACCATAGATACATTTCTTACTGTCGTTGTGCTATACCTACTTTTGGATAGGTTCCTAAAACATAGGATGCTTTTTTTCGCAATATACAGTAGTCCGCGTGGACGAAGTCGCAGGTGGGAAACCTAGTACAAAATAAAAACTCTTTACAGTATTAGAGTCTCAGAGAAATTATAATTTCTCTGAGATTTGAGTAGATACCAGCGGGGCAATTACCTATCTTATTGCAGTCAGATTTTCATTACCATGTGCACTTATTGCGGCGCGTTAGGGTTGATATTGCTTTGAAAATCTGATTGCAACAGATTACATTAGGTTATGGAATTCCAGTGCTGTTTGTATTGAAAAACCTAGTACGAGTACGACCCACGGTGGCGTAGAGGTTAGTCTTTGAAATTTCAAAATGCCCATAGCCTTCTTACGACCCTTGTCTATTATAGTATCAAAATCTACTATTTCGGGTTCCATAGTCCGATAAGCCCACCTTGTCCCACTACGGAACCAAAGTGTCTGAAATAAAATTGCTGTGGTGTACAGACCACAGAGTACTTTGTATAGTACAGACGGACTTGACGAAATTTTAGACTACGGGACCCTATTAAGAGGACTTACCTACTTATCTTTAGTTTGACCCGTGGTTTGACCACAAGGTTTATATTCGGTTGTCTACCTAGTTTAGTTTGACTTTCAAGATAATTTGTCCACCAAGAGGTATGAATAAAGCTTTTTTTCTTAGTAGGTAAATAACAGAGCAACTATCGATCTGTAGTATACAGGTGTGTAGGTACTTATAATAATATTAATAATAAAATATACAAGCACATTTTGTGCATGTGGTTACCTAGAATTTAAGTTAAAACTACAAAAATGCGGAAAATCTCAATCTCCCACACCTGGGACAGTTTCAAATTGCAAATAAGTAGTCCAAAATAGCTGGCATACCTACTTCTGTAATGAATATCCAAATATTCCAAAAATAGCGCCTAACCAAGTACCTACCCATCGTGTTCATCTTCAGCCTCTGACGGCACATCCGGTTACGCTCTGTGTTACAATAAGCAAAAAAATAAAAACAGATGGCGAATTTCGTCTTAAAACTTTAGAAACCGTTAATAACGAATACACATTTGCTTTACTGTGAAGGAAACTTACCTATGTACTCTGATAAAAGTGTTCATATACATAGCTAATTTGAAAGGAAGTATTAACATTAATTGGTTTTATGATAAAAAAAAATACCAAGACAAAATAAATCATTGACAAATCAAAACATGACAACACCATTATTAAGTTTTCGAACGTTCTTTGAAAATGGTCGATTTTCCTGTTTGCTGTTCTTCATTAACTTGAAGTGTTAATTTTACCGTAGTCCGTGTTCTGATATTATTTTTCTCGTTTGATATTAATAAGTTAATATTTATTATCAATTAAACATTTAAAGTTTCGATTATAGTTTAGAGAAATTAATATTTTCACATAAAACGACTATAGGTGGTACTATTGCGTTTAGTCGGAAGCCATCTTGCAATCTCTAATCAAAGGTCCTTGGATCACAGTTTCGTTGTCTAGTTGAAAGTCAGTTAATTCCATCATAAAATAATCAAATGGCGTTAAAACGAATTAATAGGGTACGTATATTGTTATTAAATCATATATTTCATTGTTTCAAAAGATGTAGTAGTGAGTGTTGGAAAATTGGTAACAGTCTTCGTAGTGAATGTTTCGTCATTGTGAATACCTATTATCGAAATTTCTTCTGGATATTTCCTTGTGCGCAATGGGATTACAAAGTTTTTGGAGATAATTCAGTCTAATTACTATAATGGGCCGAAGTTCCAGGTAACGGTGCTTTACTTGTGTATGTAGGTGACAATTTTGTGCACACGGCGTACATAAAATGTCGGAATTATGTGCCAATTTTGAGGTTTTCTTGTCATCATTGGCATCTGTGGTGTAAAATATCGTAGATGGAGGCTTGGGGTCTCTGCATAGGATGGTAATCAGTGTTTTTAGCTCGCCTGGCGCATTGTTTTGAACAATACATTCGACCCTCGTTTTTACGTAGTGATGATGTGACAATGTCTGAGTGGTCTCGGTATTGTTTCCTGTATTGTTTTGTACACATGGTATTTTGATATTCAGGAATTACAAGACCTGGGCAGAGATCCACCAGCACAATGTTCGGCAGGCCCACACGGTGAAGATCGTAAGTACCTAATGATCTACTACCTACCTACTTTTTTTTGTGACTCATTGTTGTTGGTTAATAATAATACTGAGAAACTGGCTCATTCTGTAGACCATGGAGACATGATGACAGACATTGGATTTGAGGGGGTCACATGTATTGATTACCTTCACAAGAAGAAATTTTGTTGTTGCTCAATATCAAATGGAAATGTTGAAATGGCATTCAATACCATATGAAAATTTAAGCAATAACATTACATATTTTTAGTCTTATCAATAAAACATCTTGAAATCTATAGTCTGTTTCCAGTGTTCTTGAAGTAATGTACTTTACCAAGGTGTTTTTTTGAAAAAGTAGTCATTGTTGGTGTTCAACCTAGTATGAATGTCATTTCACAAGTCAATGACCTTGTGCTGTTTTGAATTTATTATTCTCTGAATAATTTTAGATTTGCCTAATAATTTTTAACTTGTATGTTGTGAATGACGAACCTACAGTTTTCCTGTTGTTTTTAGCTCATTATACAAACCAATAAAGACAAAATAAATGCCCATATGTTTCTCAACAATAATAAGATAAGACTTCTGCTACTTTATCAAACTTGCATTATCTATGGTTCTTTATCTAAAGTTCATGTTGCAAAATTTTAATGAAAGCATTGTTTCTATTACAGTTTTTCACTGGCAAGCCACAATTATGGGACCAGTAAGTAATCTTATTACCTAGCTCTATTATCTCAAAAAAACTATGTCACAGTTTCGCCTTTTTGATAACAACTTTCATGAAGTGATAATTCTATACCTACCTAATACAACATTACTTTTCCACTACATTTTTTACATTACCTTCTACATTTTTTTTCCACCTGTTGTTTGCAAAATCATTAGTATCTTCTTGAATAGAGTTGATGAAAATTGTATTTAATAGTAGGTATCAAGTACCTTAATACATTCCTTTTAGAAATAGGATTGCACATTATGTAGCATATTGTCTTCTAGAATTATAATGAGCAGCTGCGAAAATATCACTGATGACAGCTTTGAATCAGCTCTAACACTTAAGAGTCAAATCTGCCAAACTTGAACGGAATTGACAACTTCCCTCAAATTATTAACACATCTGGCTCCCCCATAAAACACCACAATGAGCAGTTGCTCGCTGTTACAGTCACCACACTTGGCAGATGTCTTCGTGATTGCAGGAGTTGTAGAATACACAGGAAAATGCTGCCCATTGGCTGGATTGTCTTAGCTGATTCTTCTCATAGCACCTGCTGGATTAGATAGGATGCACCTATTATTAAAGCAGGGACCACAACACCTTCATAAGCATTGTTATTGTTAAAGTCTGATGTCAGAGAATCAATAATTTGTTTCACCCTATTCAATCAATGTTGGTTGATTGGTGCCATGTTACCGCATAAGCCAAGCCACACAAGCCATACAAAACAAAGCTGTGTCTTTAACATGCATTCTGTTTACTTCCAGGTTGACAGTCCGTATCAAGGAGGAGTGTTCTTCCTCACCATACATTTCCCGACAGACTATCCGTTCAAACCACCAAAAGTTGCATTCACAACACGTATCTACCATCCCAATATAAACAGTAATGGCTCCATTTGCCTCGACATTCTGCGCTCACAGTGGTCTCCAGCGCTCACCATATCTAAAGGTAACTGCCTCTTGAGTATTCTTATTTATATAAGATTGAGGAAAAAGGCTATTTGACTTTATTTTTATGTTTTTTTTTATTGAAGTGCTCATGAAAAGTTGCCACTGAATAGTAATTAAAAACATTGGAAAACATGCTATTTAAATTCATGATGTGTAAAATGACGAATGATGATGTATGACGTCATTATTTGCGTCGTCATTTTATATAAAACTTCAAGTCGACAGTGAGGAAACGGAATCAAAGTGGTAATATTTAATACAATGTTTAATTAATTAATTCATTGTTGTTTTAATTAATTATGCGGCAGATTTTAATTGGGGTTTTTCTCTTCAGTAAATAAACCAATAAGAACATTAGAAAAACACATTCATGAATTTGAGCACTAATTCATATTCAGAAATATCACAGCTTATCTGGTTAGGTTAGTACTCAGTTCAGGCAGTTGTGTGCATACATATTAGCATGCCCATGGAATCTGACGTGCCTATCAGGAGGGTGCAGGCAAACATGATTCATGTTTAGTCATTGTAATTTTAAACCAACTTACTGTTATGGTTGGGATTTGTAACTGGACTAATATGAATATAACTTACTGTTCATCACAATGCATTTTTCATAGGAAAATCGACTCTATCGCAAAGCATTATTGAATTTGACGGCTTGAAACCGTCATGATCAACAATACGTCATTGCACTGCAGGGCTCCGATTCTCGCGCCATAGAGATTATTTGATAATTTGTTGAATCTAAATTTGTGAATGTTGATAAACGTAAATTTTCCTATTGTAATGTTACAAAAGAGATGTCTACTCTCATCAAAAAAGCGGTAGATTGTATGATTATATTTTTCGTAAGATATTATCTATGTCTATGACGCGAGAGCTCATTACTTTCGAGTACATTGCTGCTAACATATATTGTAAAAAAAAAACAGTAAGGTTTATTTCTCCCAGTACAAAAAATACTCTGTTTTACAGCAATAATATGCAAAAAACTAGATAACAAAGACTAACAGTGTGATAAAATATGTGTTGTTTTTTTTTTCAGTGTTGCTCTCAATCTGCTCACTGCTATGCGATCCAAACCCAGATGACCCGTTGGTGCCAGAAATTGCTAGGATCTATAAAACGGACAGAGAAAAGTACAATGAGTTAGCTCGCGAGTGGACAAGGAAGTATGCCATGTGAGAGTCAATTGTGACATCCGAAACATACACACACATCGCCGCAGCCCGGGCCCTAAACCCCATCCTCCCTCCTTTTCCCGTTCCTGTCTCCCCCAGTCCTTTCTCATCCCTTAAATACCAAATTACTGGAAATGTGTAAAAATATCCAAGGTCACTTTAGGATCTGCCCAATTTCTGTCGTTTCTGGTAATTTAATCGCGAATTTAAGCATCTTTAAGTAAACTTTGTAAACATGTGCAAATATACTTTCTGTTCTATCTAATAAGACATTTTCTTATAAGTGCAAAATCACTTTCATTTATCGTTAATGTGTCAGTAGGTGTCTTTCCTTAGTTGAAGTATGAATATTAGTTAAATGAACATCATTTGAATTTATGTAATTCCTATAACTATTTGTACTTTGACTAGACTAAATTGCATTGTGGAGCTGAACAATAGCCATATGTTTAGGAAATGGAGCGTTCCTTGCTATTCACTTGTCCGATTCACTGATTGAATTTGTCGATGAAATGTAAGTAAAGCTCATAAGTGTTAAGAACATTTTGGGTAATGTAAGTAAGTGGTATTACAAAATGAGCTCGTTCACAGAGTCGAGTGAGTGTTATTTTTTTTTACTAGAAATACAACTTTTTTTAAGTTAGTAAATGTAGTGCGCTACGGACTGTCGTTGATCGGTCAGTTTTCTTTCATCCACAATATTTAAATGGAAAACGCTCCAATAGTAACAACTTGCAGTATAAATTACAGTGTATCTCATAAGGTAATAAGTTACGAATAATCTAGATTTTTTCAATATGGCGATCTTTATATTATAATTTTATCTAATATATATTGTGGTTGTCAGGATACTGGAGTTGTGATTTCCATAAGCATCCCATCCACTCCTAATCCTTATTTCCTTTGAGTGTATTGTTGCGAAGTGTTGAGTGTTGCGGCACAAGTGGCACAACAGTGCGTAAGTACATAACGGCTTCAGGCAGAAGGAAGTGTTTGTTCACTCGGATAACACAAGGAGATTAAAATTCAAAGCTTTTAAAATTGTAATCAATCTACAACTTGTTATATTTTAGCTTCACTAAATTGTAAGAAACAATAAATTATTGTGTATGTAAATAACATTTTGAGCTTTATTTAGGCAATTTCCTAGTAAATGTGGTGAACTTGTAAAAATCATTTGTGGTTTGGCGCAGTTCCTGATCGGGTCGTTGTCCGACATTTGATTTATTACGTTGCTTTAGAGCTTCCTGAAGTTCTCGACAATTTCTGAAGCTACAATATTACATTGCTTTCGTTATCTTTGGTAGAGATTCCAGTATTAAAATAATCCGAAATTTTTGAAAGTCTTGTTTAAATATAACACGATTTCCACAACAACAAGTACATAGCTACATATCCCAAACCAAAAACTAAATCGAGGTTTTAACTTTCTAAAAGGATAATATTTTAAAATTGTTTCTGGATTAGATGGAGCTGCAACATAGATTCAAAAAAGCAATTTACCTTTTTTTTACTTACTAAACAGGGCAAGTTTACTAACTAACATCTAACTACTACATTAAACACAGGTAGTCCGAATCAGTTGGCAGAGTATCCAACATGCAACCAGCATTGCCCTGCTGAAGCAATGCTTAACTATTTATTTAGGTACATTTTGAACTTATGTAAAGGCAACTTAAGATCTTGTGATGGTACTTGTAATTTTACTTTTCATCATCAACATTATCAGCCCGTATTCGTCCACTGGTGGACGTAGGCCTCTCCTTGTGAACGCTACCGAGTCCGATCTTCGGCTCTTCCCATCCAGTCGCTACCAGCCGCCTTTCGCAAGTCATCGATCCACCTGGCTGGCGCCCTATACTACGTTTGCCTAAACGCCGTCTCCACTCGTTTACCCCAACGGTTTTCGGTTCTTCGAGTTATCTGACTGGCCCATTGCCACTTTAGCTTTGTTAATTCTTTGAGGTATGTCGGTTACCCTATGTCTTGCGGATCTCCTCATTTCGGATTCTGTCCTTTAGAGCACGAGTCTCCAAACTACGTCCGCGAGCACCACCAATCAACAACAACCAACAAACAAGGCACACACGACCTTGTATCCGGCCCATAAATGTATTTTCATAAATCAAATAAAAACAAAGTAATCATACAAAATCATAATGCTTTATTTTATTATTACACTACTGTCCAAAAAAAGGAGTGTAATGTTGTTAGGTTCATGAATGTGTGTATGTATGGGAGTTTTTTTATTCCATCACTAGCTATGCCCGCGTGGTATTTCATTTAAAAGTAGCACATACGTGCTATTCCAGGACCAAAAAGATTCATTTTCTTTAAAATTCGATCAACCGTCAATTAGTTTTTTATCAATTGCTCGGCATCTAATCATCGGATTAAGATACCAAGTAGCCCAGTTTTTAAGTCAAACCCTAAGCTATCTAACAATTAAAACTGCATCGCAATCGGTCCAGTAGTTTTTACGTGAAGCGCGAACAAACATACAGGTAGAAAGACGCGATTTAAAAAAAAAGTTATATTCTCGTTCAGATTATTCTAAGAACCATAGACCATTTATTTTTTTAATTATCTTTGTACAGACTTTTCGTTCTTTATGCTTTAATAAGTATAGATAACTTAAATACCACGTAACAAATTTGGATGTCCTTACATCATCCCGAGTGACACAGGCATCTATTTTTTTGTCAGGGCTGACGTGTTTTTTTTCTCTTGTTGATTTACTGGTTTTGCTCCTAATTCTCACTTTCGAATGACGGATTACGGCGGATCTATTGAGCACTGTGAGCACTCAAGAGATACTTTGTTGTCGTTGTTTTTCTAGAGACAAACATTTCTAGAAAATATTGCGCTCGCTACACTCGCACCTTGTTAATATTGTCTACTTTCATATCCCTAATCAAGAGATCCACAATAATGGCGCTCTTTGGGGAAGGCAGCAGTGGACTTCTAAAGGCTGACATTATGAAGTATGCTTTGAGTTTGAACAGGAAGTTTCCCTTTCATGAGCCTACAGAGTTAAATCTCACATTGGAAAAGGAAATACCTTTGATTCTACCGGTGCTTCGGAAATACGTCCGTTAAAGAAAAGAGGATCTCGATATCGTTTAGGCTGACTTCCAGTCGTCGGTGTAGTGGCGGGTCAATGTGTCTCGGGAATCCTCATTGCTGGGTTCGGGTCGTAGAGCATGCGAGTCGTACATGTAAGTCCTTTATGTCGGCGAGAATCTCCGGCTGTGAGGTGGTGATATTGCCAGACGATGTTTTTAGCTTCGTCAGGTGGGGCCTTCTCAATTGCTGGGCGAAGACTGGTCCCCCGATTTTGCTCTATAGCCTTCTCGATACGACGTGTATTGGAGCATCGGAGTCTCGTTGCACCAGTTTGCTGATATTTCGATTGATGGCCTGCTTCTCTGACGAAGTGGCATGTATATAATCCCGCCTCTCATCCATTAGCTGAAGAGTCTGCTGAGAATTTGGGACGCTGCATCTGGCAGAACTTCGACCCTTCTTCCCTTAGGATACCTACCACTTGTTGACTGTTGTAGGGCCTGGTCAACGTCATTTGCGTTTTCCAGAGCAGCAAATTGGGTTTCTAGATGAAGTTGGAACTGTTCTGATCTCACGACGGTTTGGAGCTGGTTTGGTCGGAGCGTAGACTTCATCTGACGGGATCTTTCCAGCTTAAAGTTGATACTCAGAGAGCCTCGTAGTAGTCGGTGGTCACTAGCGGTATTAAACCTGTTGACCACGGAGACATCTCTGAATATATGCCTTCTATCCGTCATGATAAAGTCAATCTCGTTTTTCGTCATAGTCATGGGTCAGTAATTTTACGTCACCTTAATTCTCTTTTTTAAATAATTTTGAAAAGCTATAGCTGGATTCTTTTGATGAAGGAAAATGTTCACTGCATAGTGAAGAACCACAGAATAACGAATAGTACAAGCCAGTACCACCAGATGTTTAGATCATACCTCTCAGACAAATTTGCAATGTCACCGTGTAATGATTGCCCACTTTCCTGTTCTAAAAATGTATTTTAGTGTGGTTACCCACATTGTATTCCATAGGTGTCCTTATAAAATTCCGATATATCCTACTGCTTGAAATGGAGCGATTTGCCAATGCCGAGTTAAGGCAGGCATGATATTATACCTACATAACGTTAGCTAAAGATAGATGCGTTGAGAATGTTGCACTTCGTTGCCGGCCGACTCGACCTTTTCCTGAAGTTCGCTGATGACGTGCCGCGTACTAGTTGGGGGTCAATGCGTCACAAGCTCACAGGGGCAGTGAGTCATAAACGGCTGGATTTAAGCCTTACATCCGCTGTGCAACAATTGTAACGCATCATGACGCGCAACATCGATCTTGATAAGCAAGGCGGCAACGTCTGTCCATATCAGCTGCCACAATACAATAATGTCATCTGAAGAACTAGTGTTGATCGCTAACAATAACAATAAATCGGAGTTGTTTTTAGGGTTCCTTACCTCAATTCCCTTTGAGCTAGAATCATTAAATTTGGCTAGAAGCACAGCACAAGTAAATCCGAAAACCGTAAATATGTAGTAACATCACAAAAAAATACTATTATCAACATTATTTGCAGTCAGAAAACTGACCGCGACCAATGTCGATGTATGGGGAAAACAATTTTCCAACGGCAAAATTAAGTTTTTCCCTCCACCCAGTTTATCATTTCGTTAAAGCAATGTTCGGTGCTTTCATAGTTTACTAACTTCAGTAATGTTACCTAATTATTTTGGTGAATGTAGACTACAATTTTATACGGAAGCTACAAGTTTTTCGTCCAAAAGAACACAAGACAAGATGTCCCGCGACGTCGCCCAACATGTCTATCGACACGTGCTGCGGGACATTTGTCGCATAGTTTAAACAATGTTGCGCGGCATGTTGAGTGTCACGGAGCTTTATTGTTTCCTATGAAAAGAATAAAATGTATAGTGATATTTGTCGATCTTACTCGGTTGGTCAATCATCGTTTTAGTATTGTTTCAAAATCGCACACATGCGCCATTACTAAAAATAACTACTTTGAGATTAGATTGACACAGATGTTAGTATAATGTTTTTCATGTCACCCAGGAAACTAGGAATAATGAAAGCTTCCAAAATATTACATTATCTTTACTACAAATCGAAATATAAGTAGGTACATAATTTACAAAGGCACATAAAGTACTAAAACCTAAGATTACAGTTCAGTCGTTTCCATGTTTTTAGCGTTTTTAATTTGCTCCAGTTGTTGGTAAAAGTCGTATTTCGCTTGGTTGGTTTGGGGTTCCGTTTCGTTGGATTCAATCGAGGGGAAGGCGCCGGTGGTTATGAAGTAGGGTTTTTCGTTGGACAAGTCTTGGTCGACTGCGTTTTCGTCGAGCGAATCGCGCTCGGATCGGCTGATTTGGTCGTCCGTTTTGTACCAGTCGTTTTCGTAAGCGTGAAGCCAGATGGGGTTGGATCCCTTTGTGCTGTGTTTGTTGGTGTTCGGCACTCGGCCTCCGGAACTGCGGATCGTCATGTCGGACTCGCCGGCTGTCGGCGACGCTGTAAACAACGCGAGGTGATAAGTGAAATAAAAATAAAAGGCAATGACCGGCGAGATCGTGACTGATTGTGCGCTAGCTAACGCATGACC
The DNA here is from genome assembly GCA_946251855.1 of Alsophila aescularia. NCBI lineage: Eukaryota > Metazoa > Arthropoda > Insecta > Lepidoptera > Geometridae > Alsophila > Alsophila aescularia. The sequence goes on along the minus strand of OX276383.1, from coordinate 43,260,151 downwards.
GATTTTAGGTTTAGGTGTACAGCTAAGGGTGTGTATTACCGGCTCGATCGTCGACCTTTGTTCTAATACACAAAACGGGCTAACAAGACTTGAATAATCTATTTTATTTAAATACTAGCTTTGCCCTCGTGGTAATTTGTCTGGGTTAAAGTTATCTATGTGTTATTCCAGGACCAAAACTACATATAAAGAACAATATAAAGTACAGATTTCACGTTATGGTACGCTAGACATTTTCGGATACTAGTCATTATGAGACACTGGACATTGTGGGACTGGACGTAATAGGACACTGGACTATTTAGCATAGTAGACATTCTAGGACACTGGACATTGTGAGTCTGAATGCTACATTTCATCACGATTCGCCCAGCTGTCAAATAGTTTATTGATTGCAGTCCAGTAGTTTTTACAAACATACACCTAGAACGACACCATTTTTTTTAAATGACCAGTATCTTATTTTAAGTCGCCTATACATTTTTTTTATAAAGTTTGTCTTTGAAGTGTCCTGTGTAACAATACTTATGTTATAAAAGCGAAAGTAACTATTGTCTGTTTGTTACTTTTTTACGCATAAACGACTGAATCGATCTTGATCAAATTTGGTATGGAGGTAGTTTGAGCCCTGGGGAAGATCATAGGTTTTGTCGCGATAAACTGATTACGTTTCTATGGGCAATTCATTGTCCGCCCTCATAATTAACTTGCAATGCTAGGAACTTTGGATTATTTATTACTAGCTGCGCCCCGCAGATTTGCCCGCGTGCAAACTTTGCCACCCTTGTTCAAGTGTTCACCCCTTAGAGATGGAATTTCAAAAAATCCTAAGTGTACCTCTAAGATACTCAAGGAATATTATTGTCCTCCAAATATCTAACCCCGGGGGTGGGTTTAAGCTGTGTATTGTTTGTCAGTCAATAGCTGTGTCACGGTACTGCTTAATAGGTATAGATAAGCTGTGCCCGCTTTTTCCTAGGATAAATGTAGGTACAAAATATTCAAACACAAATCAAAATTCCTTCAGTCGTCCAAATCATTTTTAACGATTGCTCAGCTTCTTCTTCTACTCATCGGATTGAGATACGAAGTACTAAGGTATCTAACAGTGAAAACCCGCATTTCATTTGGTTCAGTAGTTTTTACGTGATGCGCGAACAAACATCCATACGGACAAGTTTTTAACAAGAATATTCTTGTTAGCTTAATTTAGGTCCTCTAGACTATTTAAGCGTCCAAGAAAAACCGGACTTTATAGTGACCATAGAAAGGAGAAGAGGAAAGATGTTTGGCCACCTTATATTATACGACATGACAACTTAATTCATAAGGACCATCATAGAAGGGAAGGTAGAAAGGAAGAGAGGAAGAGGCAGACCTAGAAGGAAATTTACAGAACAGATAAAGGAGAAGATAAATGTACCTAATGTCGTATAGGGAAGTTAAAGTTTTGGCCGAAGATAGGGAATGCTGGAAATTACTCCACCGACAAGATCTTGGGCTCTTAAACAAGAAGAAGAAGACTATTTGATGAGGCATATCACTAACAATAAGCGGTGGCGGTAGCGGCCTTCAGCCTCCTGGCGTAGTCCGCGCGCTGCGAGAGGCACGCCATGCCAGCCAGCACCAGCAACACAACCAGGAACAGCGTGGTCCACACCAGCCAGAACACGGTTTGGTTGCTGGTCAGCGACTCCGCAGTCAGCGGCTGATACTCGGCGGGCTGCGTGTCGAGCACGTTGAACTCCTGGTGTGAAAGCGTTACTATATTATTTTACTAGCATTATGTAGAGATGCAGTTAGCTACTCATTTTCGCTGACAGTCTGCGAAGGCCTATAGGTAAAGTATTTCGTTAAAGTTTATTCCTATTTAGAACACAGAATTTGGCGTAATAAAGAACTTAATCATACATTTCGTTGTTAAACGACTACGGCGAAGCAAGGCAAGAGTAATTAACAATCTATGTACAGTAGTCGCAGCGAAACTTTATGGTTGTGAAGTTAGGCTCTGTGAACGATTGCGCAGGTGAGGATAAAACATAATGTAAGAGCGAGATAAAATATGCGGAAAACGTAAGCGAAGTGAGAAAGGCAGTTATACAATGCTATCTTCAACTTCAACATTGGGATTGCGCTTGAAAAATAGCGCCTTGCAGACAACTTGCGAGCCACGAACTTCCGCTGCGTTCTACTGTAAGTATGTATGTATGTGGATGTTCCACCATAGCGTCGCCCCTATTGGTCCAATTTTGAAGAGCGAGGTATCCATTTGTCTTCAGGTGTATTTTTTTACCCGAATACTGCGAAGCACCGCAAGGGTTATTTGTTCTACTTGGTACGATTTTGACAAGCGAGGTATCAGTCGAATCGTCTTCATCGCAAGAGAGTCATAGTCATTTTTTACATCGCAAGAGAGTCATAGTCATTTTTTAGTTTTGAACTTGTCTTGTTTAATATTCGTTTAGAGCTGCGTTTTTTTAATTATTATTTTTATTACGGACTACGCAATCGTTTGACCACGATCTCACCTGATGGAAAGCGATGATGTGGTCGAAGGTGTAGCACGCTTGCCTAGTAGATACCTATTCACTCTTGACTTGAACACACCGGGGTTATAATTTACCGGAAACACTGACGAGGGCAGGGCATTCCACTCCTTTGCAGTTCTTATAATAAACGAAGAAGCGTAACGCTTCGTCCTTGTGCGAGGTATTTCAACCATGAAAGGGTGGCGCTTTGCTGATCGTCTAGTCGTACGGTGATGGAAAGGTGATGGGGGAATCAGGTTGTGCAGTTCTTGTGCACGCTCACCATAGTGCAATCTGTAGAATACCGCCAGGGGTTTTGAGTATAAAACTAAGTTATCGGGGTCCGAAGACAAACAAGTTTTGGTCGAAGATTTAAAATGACTTATTCATCATCATCGGCTGTGAACTAGCTGTGCCCGCGGCTTTGCCTAGGTGCTCATTTTTCTAGGATATAAGGGTTCTATGTGATCCAGAACTAAAAGTATCAATATCATCAAACTTCGTTCAGACGTGAAATGTTTTTTTTTAATCAATTGTCAGACTTCTGCTCATCGGATTGAGATACCAAGTATACAAGTTTTGAGTCAAACCCTGAGCTATCTAATAGTGAAAACAGCATCGCAACCGGTCAAGTATTTTTTACGTGATGCGCGTACAAACAAACAGACAGTTTTTTTTAATGTTATATTCTTGATAGGTAGCTTATTTTAAGTCCCCTAGACCATTTTGATAATTATCTTCATTGTACAGACTTTTTGTTTCTTATTGTTTTATTATAAGTATAGATAGATGTAAGAAAAGTAGGTATTGAAAGTCTGGGTGAGGAAAAATACTATGACGAAGAACTTTCGCTACACCCGCGGAAGTACGGTTCCACCGCTTTGACACTGTGCGGCATGTGGTCTTGTGTCGTCTGTCGAATCTTTGCTTGGCGTACTTTGACAACGTCTAAAGTAACATTTTAAATCTTCAAAAAACTATTTTTTGAATTCGGACCCCGATAACTTAGTTTTATACTCAAACGGGGCTCTAAACGAAAGAACCGATAACCGTTGGGGTAGTCGAGTTCTACAGTGGAGACCACGTTTAGGGAAACGTAGTGTAGGAAGCCCTGGGGCCAGGTGGAGTAACGAGGGTGTGAAAAGCGGCTGGAAGAAAATGGACGAGGAGAGCTGAAGACCGAGCTCAGTGGAGTGCATTAGGAGAGGCTTACGTCCAGCAGTGGACAGATATAGGCTGATAATGATGATAGTGTGCTAAATAAGGATAAATAAAGTCGACCTCAATACTTTACATAGAGGTCTTTGCAAAAAGTCAGCGAAAAGAAGGCGTAGCAAATTGTTATCAAGCATTACATTATGTTTCGGGTTTGCATTTCTGTGTAATTGAAAACAAAAAAAAACTGCAAACAAAAAAAATATAAATCCGACTGACTGCGAACAAAATGATTGAATACGAGCTGACCGCTCGCAAAAGTAATCACACTAATATTATAAAGACTGCGAACAAAATGATTGAATACGAGCTGACCGCTCGCAAAAGTAATCACACTAATATTATAAAGACTGCGAAAAAAATGATTGAATACGAGCTGACCGCTCGCAAAAGTAATCACACTAATATTATAAAGACTGCGAACAAAATGATCGAATACGAGCTGACCGCTCTCAAAAGTAATCACACTAATATTATAAAGATTGCGAACAAAATGATCGAATACGAGCTGACCGCTCGCAAAAGTAATCACACTAATATTATAAAGACTGCGAACAAAATGATCGAATACGAGCTGACCGCTCGCAAAAGTAATCACACTAATATTATAAAGACGAAAGTTTGTAGGTATATAAGGGTGTGTTTGTTACTTCTTCACGCTTAAGCGGCTGAACGGATTTGGATGAAATTTGGTACGGGGGTAGCTTATACAAGAAAATTGCTACTGTTTAGTTATACGAGTTATATATTTTTGGAATGGTCTTTTAAAGACCTGTATTTTGATACCACACTCGATAGGTTTTGGACATTTTTTATTTCGTCGGAAATACAATATGGCCGCCATATTAGTTTTCTTGACAGTTCATATAGCCTATAGCACTCTCGAGATCAAGACGAATCTAATGATACATCATTTATCAAAATCCATCAAGACGTTTAGGCTGTAGGACGCGCCTAAGAAACGTAGAAACCCTCCTCAGTCGGGTAAAAAGACACACCTTGCATTGCACTCTATACAGTAGGTATAATCACTACCACAGTTTAGAAACATAATAAAATATAATATTAATTACTAAATATCTGTAAATATCTTAACTAGGCAAAGCCTGTAACTAGGAAACATTGGAAAAAAGTACTTCGCAATGTAAAGCTCCAGTGAAGTCAAGCGAAATAGGCGATAGTTTGATAAGATAAATACCTTGAAGAGGTCATCCAACTGCTCAATATTCTGATCGACAATCTTGAGCACTTGCTCCACTTCCAGAACCGAGTGGTCATCTCCATTCACCAAATGTAGATACAGATCAGTCTTTGTATTGTCCACGGAGCCGTCTTTGTTCTCGTGTACTCGCAAGTCGTCGATGTTGACAACTGAACCCGTGACTCTGGCGAGCCGTTCGCGGAACACGGGTATTTTGTCGCGGATTTCGGAAGGGTGCGAGCGGAGCACGAAGCGTACCCTTTGGTCTTCTCTTAGAAGATAAATGAACACGTGAGCTTCGTCTTGTAATCCGCCTGTGTCGTTGGCTAAAACCTGTCAAGTATAATAATTCTTTAAAAAGGGTTTATGGGAACGCATTGAAGGAAATGCATATGGGACCCTTTAAAATAAAATAGAATCATCAGAATCGGTTCAGTAATTACCGATATATTAGTGAAAATACACAAAAAGGAGGTTCTCAATTCCACTGTACACAACGTTGTGTACAGTGGAATACTTCAAAAATATAAAAATACAAGCACAAATTTAAAAAAAAATAACCAACGACCCCCCACCCCCATTATAGCTAAGAAGCATTTCAATCACATCAGTTTCAAACATAAAACCGCATCAAAATAGGTCCATTCGTTTGGGAACTACGATCCTCACCCCCCTTCCCCCCATTATAGCTAAAAACAATCTTGTTTACCTCATCTGTGAAATATAAAAAACCGCAGCTAAATTGGTCCATTCGTTTGAAATATACCAAAGATACCCCCCCCCCCCCCCTTTCTCGAGAGGGGTTGAATAAGTGCTTGCTATTTGAAAGAGTAGTCCTCTAAAGATTATCCCATACTAGCTGCGCCCCGGACTAAGATTGATACGAAGAAGAAAAATGATTAATAGATATAAATAAAGTAAATCCATTAGAAATCAGTATTTTGTATTTAAAAGTTTCATTTTTCTAGTACTGTTTCAATCACACTAACACTCTAATGCTCTAATATTATAAATCAGAGAAGTGTAGTCACTGTCTTAAACAGGCCAATCAGAGCTTAAAACTAACCATACATTAGAACTGATACTCCAAACAAAAAAGTACTAAAATGCATAAAAACCGATTAGCGCCATCTATCTTTAGAAATGTGTGTGTATGTTACTCTTTCACGCTCAAACGGCTGAACGGATTTGGATGAAATTTAGTACCAGGATAGCTTATATCCTGGATTAACATATAGGCTACTTTTCATCATCATCATCATCATCCATCATCATAATCCACGCGCGTGAAACCGCGGAGCGCAGCTAGTAGATTTATATAACATGTAGAATTAAACAGCTGCGGAATCGCAGAACTCCACTACGAAAAAGTTATTAGTCCAAAGGAAAATTACGCAAGAACCTATTCCTATCTATTCATCACTTTGTATTCCTGTGGTATGACATAACAAAGGTGTCTGTGATCATTGAAGCGCACGTTCTTGTGTTGATGTATTAATAAAACAGTCAACAAGGTGATGACAATTGAGGTTCCCTCATCAAAACGTTATTTATTACAATTTCATATTTATAGGTAACTAGTTAGTTCGATTTTCGCTTCGAGTATAGGCTTAGAGTAGTGATAACTTAAGTCTGTACATTAAACATAAGATATTAAAAAAAAAAAGAGATTATAATTTACTGTTGAAGGATATTATAACAATAAAAATTAATGTATTTATTAATTATTTCCGTTCGAGTTACAAATACTTATTAATAAAGCTAACTTACAATGAAACAGGGGAAGGAAAATTGGAATCAATCTCCATTCAAGTATTGAAATTATTATCAAAACAGCCATTTAATCTTCTAGAACGCACTTAACTTGAAATGGTAGCCTAATGGTTTATTGGACCGTTTACTTAGAATTTAACAATACCGGGTCCTAGACTCCGCACCAATGACTTTTCTAAGTTATGTACGGTTTTTCATCGCTCCGTGCTTCGGAGGGCACGTTAGGCTGTCGGTCCCGGCTGGTATTGATTAACAGCAGTCGTTGAGCCGTGTCAGAGGCCCTCGGGCGGCCTGACAAACTCTGAGACCACAGGCCAGCACTAGCTCATACTACGAGTACAAACAAACCTTGAAATCGAAATATCCCTTCATCCCTTTCTGCGGATCGAAGTTAAGCGTGACCGCCCCGGTTTGGACGTTGACCAAGAACGGTGACACGGCGAGGTTCTCCAAGCCTTCCGTTAGGGTCTCCTTAACGTCTCCCATCTGGTAGTAGCTTATTTTGGCATTGTCTCCCTCATCTGGATCTATAGCCTAAGGAATTGTAAAAAAATATATACTTTTTTTGTTGTAATTATACATATTTGAGATATATTTAATCATTGCCGCACCCGCAGTGCCCGCGTGGTAATTTTTGCCCGACTACGGCGAAGCAAGGGAAGGGAAATGTGTTTAACAGTCTTTGGTAGTCGCAGCCAATCTATGTTTGTGAAGTTAGGCTCTGTGAACGATTACGCAGGTACTGCTGGGGGTATAAAACAGCATAAAGAGCGAGATAGAATTTGCGAAAAACGTAAGCGAGTGAGCGAGGCAGCTATACAATGCTGTATTCACCTTCAACATTGGGATTGCGCCTGAGAAATAGCAGTTTGCGCAGCCACTAGCAGACAACTTCCGAGACACATACTTCCGCTGCGACTACTGTACTGTACTGTTTTATGTTTCTATACATGTTTTACCTGACTACGGCGAAGTAAAGGAAGGGTTATGTATTTTACAGTATCTGTACAGTGACAGTGTTTGTATAGATGTTCCACTTAAAGGTATAGATGTAAGCGTCGCCCCTATTACTCCGTTTTTGACAAGCGAGGTATCAATCGATTCGTCTTCTTAACATGAGTGTCATAGGCTACTTTTTACCCGACAACGGCGTAGGAAAGGTATGATTATAAGTTTAAGTCCACTAAGACCGAGTCGGGTTTGAGTCTTTCGAGGGAAGCGTCGATATATGTGTCGACTTCTGCAGGAATCGAACACACGCTCCAATGGCCGTCGACTGACCTTACTAAACACGGCCATAGATTTTTATTACACAACTGCCCACAAAAATGAGTGTTATGTTTTTAGCATTCATGTATGCTTGTATGTTTGTATGTGAGTTTCTTTATTCCACCATAACTTTGAAATGCCTGAACAGATGTAGACGTATGGGGTATCGTTAGAATCCTTGCATCCCCCCAAGTAACATAGGAAATATTAATTTAAAAAAAAATGAGTATGTCTGCAGTATGGCTTCATTTTCAACTGTAAAAAAATAATGTTTCTTCGAATTTTACAATATGGGTATCAAATTGAAGGCATTGATAAGCACATTCCAACAGTATATAATGGCATAAGTTCATTTTTGGCAGGGCATGCGTGTTTTTTTAGCTTTTAAGCTAGTTTTATTAAAGTACACTGCACTCGTCACCCTGAGACTGGTTTTTTATACGGTTTTATTGATCTGTTGCTATGTAATGGAACTGAATTATACCTACTACTAGTGGTCGTATCCATTTGAATTCTTACAAATGAATCTAATTAGGAAGATCCCAGCTCTGCTCCATCATCAGACTCAGAATAATATTGTCAAAATTAAAATATTTTATTGTAAAAAAGCTAAATAATAGCACATTTACAAGTCAAAATTAACATCTCATGAACAAGAAGAAATACATAAAATATTATAAATACATCAAATTAAAAAAAAAAGATAAACAAAGCATGTTGCTTTGAGTTTGAAAAGGAAATTTCCCTTTCATGTACCAACAGACTTAAATCTCACACTGGAAAAGGAAACACCCTTCTGACTCTACCGGTGCTTTGGAAATAGGCTCGTTAGAGAAAAGAAAACCAAGACACTGTATGGGGATGTATTTTTTCCCATATAAAATAAAATGTATATAAAGAATTAACAATATTCTTTATATATATTTTTCAAGTGTCAGGAATTATAATAAAACAAAATACAAATATAAAAGTGACAACTGCACCATAAGGCTGGTGTGATGATGGAGCAGAGCTGGGAGGTGTGTAACGAAACCTTTGAATGGCTACAAGTAACCCTTCGAGTTTGATCTCATTAGATTTGTCAAAACGAGTTCTATGTCTCATCCCTAGTAATTTCGCTGGAAACATTGCCTTTCAAGACACAGAAAGATTTGCACACTACTGCTTGGCAGTTGAATGGCTCTTGGAGAAAAGGGTTATCCGCTACCCTAACTACTCAGGAAAAATGCTGTTAAGGGAATCCAGGATATAGGATTCCCTTAACTGGTTCTCTCACCACCCACGGGATTAGAAACACGGGACTAGTAAACGGTATTAAGGTAATAAGTTTGGTACTTGTACATTATTAAGTTACCACACGGCAAAATGTAAAAGTTTATCCATGTTAAGAGCATTCATATTGTAAGCACATAAACACGGACAAATTGAAGTCATATTTATTTATTTATTCTAACATTCCTGTGGGTGGGCATTACAGTTTCCCAATTCACCCACCCAAGGATCAAGAGCAAGTACACCAAAAAATGATTTAACAAACAAATAACACACACACACACACAATTAATACACATTTACACTAATAATTTAGTACAGAAACTCAGACAAAAATTAGGCACTTGCCAACTTTGGATTTTCCATTATTAAATCCATTGCCGCTCTGTGAAACTCGTCATATGTACATTTAAATAAATCCAGATCCTGGCCCAGATATTCTAACAACAGGGCATGTTCTTACCGCGAAATTGATTACGTATTCAGTAACGATTATCCCAGAATGGTTTTCATTAATTCATGTTTACCTTGACCTAATACTAAATCGATAGTGACTACCCGTTCGTGCATATTTTAATATCGAACGTACCGAGTTCACATTATGTCCTTCAATTTTTTTGTGAACATGCAACGACGGAGCTTTTTGATACTCGTACATTGGCCATACAGTCAGTCATACAGTGTATAAAGATGAATTTGGCTGCTGAAACCGTGCAAAATTTGGGCCCAAACCCAAACCACGTTTCCAGAGGAGTGAAGTTTTTGACACTTTTGTTTTTTTAAAGCATCAAAAGCACTAGTGTTTCCACTAAAATGTGATTACTATTGGTTTGAAACACTAATACTTGTATAACAAGTACATTAAACAAACCAGACATTTATCCGCCCGAGCAGAAGGCGAGGGTAGATATTAAGTCGAGGATAAAATGCCTTGTTTTATAAACGAGTTTAACACTTAAATCCCCCCCCCCTCTCCCTCTCAGGACCGTTACAATTAATTAATGGCCCCTTTAATGTTTAGTTGTTTTATGTACTTGTTGTATAATCTACTATTTACTTCCTTCACATTTTATGTACTTGTTGTATAATCTACTATTTACTTCCTTCACATTTTATGTACTTGTTGTATAATCTACTATTTACTTCCTTTACATTTTATTGTACTTTGGAGAAGCCAATTTAAGTGTTAATAGGCGTCTTAATAAAATGTATGAGGCAGACGGACATGGAGAACCTTTAAGGGAACCCCAAAAAATAAATAAAGGAAAATCGCAAAGTCCGTTGTCCCTCAAACCTTTAAAAATTGCGAGTTTCGCTTGTCTACGAGAGTGGAAGGAAATCGACGAAGAGAAACTTACCTTTACTTGCATAAAATCGATACCAAAGTCAGCCTCCGTAGTAATTCCGCCCGTGAATATTTTGTTAACGAACACAGGCGCGTTATCGTTAACATCCTCAACTGTGACGTGAACCTTCAAAGTGCTGAATGCGTCGGACTCTTCTTGATACTTTGGGCTCGATACACAGTCTTCGGTCGCTAATATTGTCAGTGTGTAGTTAGATCGCACCTCGCGGTCTAGAGGAGCAGTTGTTGATAACCTGTAAGTACATTTTTGATTAACTTTTTACTTCTGATTACCTATCATGTTTCAAATTGAAATTAAATCAGTTTCAATGAGATTTTTATTGTAATCGATAAGTACAACTTCATATTGCATACTATCGATTGAAAAGGTATGAAAGTGAGGCATGAAATTTACGTAATCCCCAATAAAATATTTATTCCGAGTATAGTGAGGTCACAGCTTTTGCCCGCAACTTCGTCCGCGCGGACTAGTTTATCGCGATAAAAAGTATCCTGTGTCCTTCTCCAGAGTTCAAACTATCTCCATACCAAAATTCATCAATATATTTTGTCACCTATCACTTTGACACCTGTCACATTGACATCTGTCACCTTGATACCAGTCACTTTGACACCTGTCATTCCGGACGGCAGTCTAATAAATAATTTTCTATCCCTCGGGAACAGGTTTTTTTCGTTATGAAAGGTAGGAACCCTATGTCCTTTTCTGCACTCCTGACAACGTGTGTGCAAAATTTCATGATGATCGGTTGAGTAGTTAAGGCGTGAACGCGTAACTAACAAACAAACTCACTTTCGCATTTATGATATTAGTAGGATAACTTATTAAAATTGCAGGTTAACTAGTTACTGCTATTATTTAGTTAATCTAAAACACCAACGTGCCGACCACTGCAGAGTTCGTCTAAGGGCCTCTGACGTGGCCTAACGACTACTATTGAACAAAATGATGTACCATCATACCGAAATGTTTGGTAAAAGTTAGGGTGGTTTACAGGGCACGATAAGCTGTCGCTCCCGGCTGTTATCATAGGCCCTCGGGCGGCCTGACAAACTCTGACACCAGAGGCCAGCACTACCTCATACGACAAACAAACAAACAGGGTGATCTTTATAGATACCGCGTAGGTTTAACAAAATAAGCCATCCTACATAATTATACTGTACGAACCTTGATACGAACGATATACCTTCTGTGATAAACACTACAGGCAAAAAAAAAAACATGAAGTACATGGTTGTCTGGAAGAGATCGCTCTGAGCGATAAGACCGCCCATTGTGACACTTTATTGTTAATTGAATTTTTTAGTTGTAAGATTTTTATTTGTGTGGTGTTCAATATAGAGTTGTCTATCTATCTATCTACTATTCGATTTTCCTAACACCATGTCTCCCAGTTAGTCGTGATAATCGGCGTTCTACTGTTCTATTAAAACAATCATGGCCGACATCCTATTTCCAACACTGAAGGACCTTGGCTCCGTCTTGTCATTCTGTACCTATTGTTGTTCCGGTCGATCCTGAGTATTCTAATAGAAACATGTAATGCGACACAGAAATAAGACGGATTTGGCTCTAGAATACAAAACAGAATCGAATATTTATGGTATTATAAAACGCATGAATCCGACTGGACCCATTTAAAGATCTGACAACAACCACTTTATACCTATTATTGATAATGCCAATATTAGTAAATATAATCTTAATAATGATAATTTTAACAATAAGATTGTATCTGTGGTGAATTCACAATTTTATTGATAGGGCACACGAATAATTATAAATAATAATATTATGCTTAGTGAAAACATGTAACACGTACTTAATTATTATAAAAATACTTAGCCCCGGGCTAGTGTCTTTTCTGGGTTAAAATTTAAGACAAGTAGGATAGAGGGACATACGCAGACAGTAGTGCGAAAGAGATAACAAATATTTTTGGACTAACTAGATACTTTGTTTTGTTTTCGTGCAAGGGCCTTAAAACGCGACTGCGAACAAAACTAAAATGAGGCAAACAAGCTTTAAATTCTTGTTTTTTTAACATAGTATGCAGTCGGAGGAATGAGGCTCGTCAGGTTATAGTATGCAGTCGGAGGAATGAGGCTCGTCAGGTTATAGCCGATCCCGTCAAAAAATCAACAATCTAAAGCTTTGCTTCTTTTTAGTTTTGTTCGCACTCGTGTTTTTGTTTTTTATAATACTGTTACGAGCTGGGGTTCGGATAAAATTAATGTACGCTAATTACACCAAAAATTAACACGTTTATTCGAAAAACCACAAAATGAAATTAATCCAACAAATAACGCTCAAACACTCTTTAACTCGACTGTACACTCTTATCAATTATCACTGAATATTAGCTTGGAATCACTTTGATCGTTTCGTTCCGAAAGCCAAGTCAATACTGTCCCAGGCAGACGATGCGCGCTCTATTTATACCGCGACAAACGTTTCCAGAAGGTACTCGTATGTACTCGAGGTAGTCGGTATCGGTAGGTATTTGAACTTTCAAGGTCGGCGGCACCTTTGTTGTTGCCGCGCCGCGCCCGTATGTACCTACCTACCGCGCGCTCTGGAAACTCTGTAGGTACCTACGCGCAACTTGTGTTTCCAGAATGTTCCTTTAAATGTAGATATTGCGTCATCCGACCGAAACTCTTCGAACATTTTAGTAGATACTGTTTTTCTAAGAAACGACCGGCGTAACAATACTTTATTTTTAGAGTCCCCTTTTTTTGGATTGGTCTTTTAAAGACCTTCAATTTGATACCTCACTCGATAGGTTTTGGAGTTTTTTTTTCGGTCGGAAATACAATATGGCAGCTGTAAGTCGTCATAATACATTTTCTTGACACTTCATATATCCAACAGCACTCTCACACCATACGACATTCAATGTAACTGCTGTGATTCAACTTTGAAAGAAAGAATCTTCTTTATTTATTGAGATATCCAAAAAACTAGTGACAATATCAATTAACATAATATAAAATAATAATAAGGAAAAAGTTCATAATCTTTTGAGGATTGTTTTTAATAGCAAGATCATCGAGAATTGATTGGTTGCTATCGCGCAAGTTGCAAGATATTAATGATGATAAGATGGTATTTATGACGTTGTATTTTCTTTGAAATGGTAGATAGTGTGTACATTTTGTAAGATACATTTGATAGATAGAGGTTTAGGTTTGTAGTTATTGAGAACCACACTCGTAGGTAAGTGCCTGTGCAGTAAAAACCCCATCTCAGCTCTTTCGACTACTCATGCTAAGTAGAGTCCGAACTCTGTACTGTTTCTTATTGATATTGTCGTAACAGCTGCAGCTTACCTATGATTCCTCTGTAGTTCAATAAACCCATCTCCGTTCCCATCCACGATATAATAACAGACCAGCAGCATTGGCTCATAGCCCCTGTCTATCTCATCAATTTATTAGTAAGTAGACTCAGAACTCTGTACTCTCTCTTCGTGACTGTTGACCTAAAAGTTAAAGCTTACTTATGAGGATTCCTCTTAGTTCTGAAAACCTATCTCTGTTCCCGTCCACGACATAATAACAGACTGGCAGCATTGGCTCATCGCCCCTATCTATCTCATCAATTTATTAGTAAGTAGACTCAGAACTCTCTACTCTCTCTTCGTGACGTTGACCTAAAAGTTAAAGCTTACCTATGAGTATTCTTCTGCAGTTCAAAAAACCCATCTCCATTCCCTTCCACGATATAATAACAGACCGGCAGCATTGGCTCATCGCCCCTGTCTATCTCATCTCTCTCGACCACACTGGGTAAGTAGACTCCGAACTCTCTGGAATTTTCCGTAACGTTGATGTGGAAATGCTTGTTGGGAAACCGAGGGCGGTAGTTGTCGACGTTCTGTACGTAGATTGTGAGGTCTAGGTAGGAGCTGAGAGGCGTGGGTAGGCCGAGATCGTAGGCTTCGATACGTAGCTGGAACCAAAGTGATTTGTAGACATGAAAAGAAATATATTAAAATACAAATGGGGTCTTTAAATTTTTACTTTGGATTCTGGCATACGTACAAGTTAATTAGAGGCCGCAATTTGGCGATTTTTTTCAATATAACGGACTTCTAGGTATGCCACAGAGGTTAGAAGACCTTTACAAATTCAAATAATTGCAATAATGTAGAAAATAGGTACAAAAGATCAGACATGTTTTATTTAATATTTTTTTGTTTTTTTCCCTGTTGGTTGAAAAGCTCTAGCGAAAATTCGCTAGGTACGTCTACAAGCGAATGTACTTATATTAGCCGTACCTCTTTCCATACTATTTGTATCAGGAATGATCGGAGTAGATACATTGGTGCTAAGACGGAAACTGCAGCTAGTCATACACTACTGTATGATACTACGTAGTAAGATTTGCAATCCGGCTATATTGGCGAGTATTAAACTATTTGTCCCAACAAATACGTGCGAACGGGGCGTCGAAGACACCGGTTGTTCGCATGTTCTAGGCAGCGCACTCGGCACGCGGGTAACGCGCCTACATTACGAGCTGTCTCTTTTAAATGCATTTGCGCACGAGGTCCAACAAATCGACATCTTCAATGATAGTGTGAATATTATTGCTATGCACCTGAATATGTATTTGACTGTTTATTTAAGATAAAAAGCGCGTTGGAACTAACTGTAAGCTTTTTATCAATAACTGTGTAAATAAAATAAATAAATAAATGACATATTATTGGTAGCATTGTAGACCCCCGCCTTCACGCGAACACTTGAACAATTAAAAGGCAAGTTTAATAGTATTACTTACCCTGTAAGTAGTCTGTTTGTGTGGTTTGCGCAGTGTTACTTACCCTGTAAGTAGTCTGTTTGTGTGGTTTGCGTAGTGTTACTTACCCTGTAAGTAGTCTGTTTGTGTGGTTTGCTTAGTGTTACTTACCCTGTAAGTAGTCTGTTTGTGTGGTTTGCGTAGTGTTACTTGCCCTGTAAGTAGTCTGTTTGTGTGGTTTGCTTAGTGTTACTTACCCTGTAAGTAGTCTGTTTGTGTGGTTTGCGTAGTGTTACTTACCCTGTAAGTAGTCTGTTTGTGTGGTTTGACTAGTGTTACTTACCCTGTAAGTAGTCTGTTTGTCCCTGTCGAGCGTGAGTGCAGTTCTCAAGGCACCCGAGGACGCGTGTATGGAGAAGTGGTGCGCGTCTCTCAGACGGAAGCGCACGGCGCCGTTGGGACCGATGTCGGCGTCGATCGCACGAACAGTCACCACCACTGTGCCTACTGTTGCGTTCTGTCAACACAAAACATTTGTTTGTGAAAAAAAACATGAAATATGATTTGAGGCGACGACTGTCAAAAGGCAGTTGGCAGCGAGTGGATGAGGAAAGCTGAAGTAGCGTTCACAAGGAAAGATTACGTAAACCAGGGGACGAAAATAGGCTGACGAGTATACAAAAAAAAAACGTTCACACGCACATTCCATGTGTCGCGGGTGGAATGGACACACCATCAACATATCCCAAACATCTAATGGTATACGAGTACCTTTCCACGCTTGCCAAGGCTCGGCAAGCGTCCACAAGTACAAGCGTGTAAAGAGGGCGTTTGGCTTGGCTTCCGTGAGCTTGTGGACGCTTGTCTCCGATCCAGTCTAGTGTCGGTTTTTGGACACAGATCAAAGGGCGCTTGCGACGCATTCACGCGTTAGTGCGCGATTAGTAGCCATTGTCATCTCGCGACGAGCGCATGTTGACCCGACCACAAACACGTTTGCACATCACATAAATGTTGAGGCGATTTCCTCATAAAGCATAATATGCTATGTTTGTTGATGTTATTGGTGTGGTTGTGGTTTCGAAACCAACCAATCGTCCAATAATCGACCATGAGCTTCAGGTGAAGAAAAAACGTTGCTGGTAGAACACTTACATCTGTCTAGCTAGTTAGGTTGCCCCGACCTGATTCTACCGGGACTGTCCCGATTTCGATGATATTGTGCCGCGTCCTGACACCTAACTATCAATTTTGTCCCGATTTTTGTTAACACGTGACGATCGCTTAATTCGCTCAGGCTCATATTGTCCCGTTTTTTGTTAACACGTGACGATCGCTTAATTCGCTCAGGCTCATAGCACAGTGCTCAAAAGGCTCCCGTCACCCGTGGTCTATAAAATTTCTTTCATTTATTTAATAAATTGATGTGAATTATGTTTAAGTTTGGCTCTCATTTTGTGATTTCTATTAAAAAAATACATCATTTTCGCACTCTTTTCGCTCTGATAGACTCATATCTATAGCTCAAAATTGTCGCGCTCGCTACGTTCGCTCTTTATGTACTAGTGGAACATATAAATGCACCCCCAGCAAATAATTCTGTCGGCATTAAAAAAAGCGTTTTTATTTTCTCCTTCAGTCATATAGTCTCTAATCATGGTGTAGTTAATATAGGAGGCCTACGTTCAGCCCGTCTTAAGGCTGATTAAGGATGTTGTTAGATAAAAGATATGAAAAGAAGCTAACCTCAGGCACTTTGATAGTGTCGTTCTGCCTCGGATGCACGAACACCGGCGCGTGGTCGTTATAGTCCGCGACACACAGTGTGAGCGGCCCGCGGACCACATTGGGCGGGGTGCCGAGGTCCCGCGCTTCAACCATTAGAGTGTAGTTGCCGAACCGATCCTTGAGGGACTGCTTTGCAAACAGACGGCCAGTGTTCGCGTCCCCGCCTACTTGCTCGAAACGGAATAGTTCTGTGGGTAACAAATGAAGACATTAATAATAATTAACACTTTATTACACCAGAATTAATGAACAAATATACAAGAATTACAATAACAACCAAGTGCGGTAGCAGAGCGGTTTACTAATCTGGAGTTAGAATCTAACGATAACGTGTTCTTGGTTCTCGGCTCCGCACCAATTATTAAAACCTTTTATTTAACTTGCAATGTTTATGTTTGTTTAGGTCAAATATAAAAAAAAAAGCGAGCCGAATTAGAACCACTTCCTCTTATCCAACAGAGTTGTTGTTGTTCCAGTTTCGATGACAATGCATTTTTATGGTAAGCATGATCTGCATCGACATCCAGGATTAGCTCCAGATAAAGGAATTCTTCAACGGTCAACACCACAGACACGAAATTTTGTAAACACATTTTATTATGATAGCCAGTTTTAAGTTTTACCTTGACATGGTTGCTGCACTCAGGGTTGGGTCCGGCTAACTCCTCAACGGTTAACAGCACAGACACGAAATGTTGTATACAAATTGAATTGTGATAGCCCGTTCTAAGTTTCACCATGACATTTACTACTGCTTAAAAGCTTATATTTTTTAATGTTTTTAGTTTTTAATGTTTTAACTTTTTTTTTTTCGTTTGACAGAGGTCCTCGGGCTGGACAAACTCTGACACCAGAGGCAAGCACTATCTCATAAGACAAGAAGCTATAACAGCCTATATAATCTACCTATTAGCGATCGCAAATTCCTCCTTCAATGTTTTTTGTCTTACGGGGACGCTAACGCCATATTTGATGATTTAAAAACTATAATATTCTTTGCGCGAGTCATAAAATATGCAATTTCTACAATGAGTAAAAACTTACTCACTTTCTATCTATCCGATATCCGGCTAGTTAGTGCTGATACGTCCGGTTTCCGGATACTAAGTAACAATTAATTGGGTGGATATAAACTAGAGATGCGCCGAACATGGATTTCTAAACCGAACCGAATAACGAACATTGTTCGGTTCAGCGATTACCGAACCGAATGTTCGGCCGAACTATTCGGTTACATTTAGGCGCGCTCTTCCGCACTAAACAGGTTTGTACAGGGCCCCGGTCGGTTAATCATTAGAAAACCGATATATTTTTAAGATGGGCATTATCAATCGCACTGTCTTGTAAAAAAATAAGTGATTTTCGTATAATTAGAGTAGGTAACAATCAATCGTTCGAAACTAAACCCTAAACATCATAATCTGAGATCAGAGCAGGGCCCCAGAAACAGGACCCTTCAGCGACCTTACCAAAAAAAAAGGCTACTGGGGTGGCATATATAAGCTAATAAAAACAATTGGGCTTAATTAATTATAATTTGATTGTCATTTATTTTCTATTTGATTGTGTTATCTGAGATTGAATGAATACATACTCATTCACTATTACTAAAATTGTCACCATAAAATCAATGTTAAATATGTCATGTCTGTCTGACATTCTTAGCTGGTTTTAAATAAAAATGAAATGACTAAGTTGAATAATTTCGGCTCGTACTTTAATATTAATTAATTGGTTAATATTTGATATTGTATGCAACTATATTATTGTATTTTAAACTCAGTATAATAAATATTGCGTATTTTATTTTAAATTTTTATTATTTAAGTCAACACAATCTGTAGGTGGGTGTTAAAATGACATAATTTTAATACTTGGCACATCAACCGCATATTCGGCCGAATACCGAACATATAATACCATACCGAATATGCCGAATACGAATAATTAACGAATATTCGGCGCAACTCTAATATTAACCAAACATCGTTGCATCTTCAGGTTAGGTATATGAAGAATACATTACACAACTTCAATAAAAAGAAAGTATGCTAGATATGCTTTCTTTTTATCTACTTAGAAGGGGTAATTAAAGTTTACATGCACCACAGAATAAATAATAGTACAAGTACATGCACTAACGTACTAATTTTAGTGTAACGTACTTTCATTATCAATCATCATCATTTTCCTTTTCCACCTACGAAAGATGATTTAGGCAGAGTCCGTAACGGAGTTGTTTACGGGCTTACGGGATGCGGCACTTTTTTGAGTGACTAGTGAGGCCGTCTCGGCCGAAAAGCTGACAGATATGAATAAGTTTTGATGCTCCAGATGTATGGGGGACATTAGCGCGTTGGTGTCTTCTTGGCACGCTTACAAGCTAGCAGACCCTTTGGGAGACCTTCAGCAGCAATCCGTCGATCTTCAGCCAGTTAAAATGTAATTGCAATTAACAGATAGTTTATGCGCTGTTTATCCCAATGAAAAAATACCTTTACGCTTAAACGGCTGAACGGATTTGGATGAAATTTGGTACCAGGATAGCTTATATTCTAGATTAACACAAAGGCTACTTTTGATCCAGATTTCGGAAAAAACTAACGTTTTTTGTATTATGGAAATTGCCACTTCGAAGTGAAAGTGACCAGGTGTCAAAGTGACAGGGATTTTTTGAAATTTCTTTCCTGAAGTGGTGAAGGGAATGGCATATAAATTGTAGATGAGAAAGTCTGTGTATGTTAGTATGTTTGTTAGAGCGCAATTATATCATCATTATCATCAATCCACGTGGATGAACACGCGGGGCGCAGCTAGTGTGCTCATAAGGTATATAAATAAACATGAATTTATTTTCTATCAAAAGCACGCCATGATTCAGATACGGCCTGCGTGTCGGAACGCAGTAAGACAGAGCGAGGGTTGTATTATTGATTAGCTCAATATGCATCTGATTTCCGAGTTCCTACAAGTCATTTAACTCTTAACTGATATCTGAATATTTCCAAGTTCCTACAAGTCATTTAACTCTTAACTGATATCTGAATATTTCCGAGTTCCCACAAGTCATTTAACTCTTAACTGATATCTGAATATTTCCGAGTTCCTACAAGTCAGTTAACTCTTAACTGATATCTGAATATTTCCGAGTTCCTACAAGTCATTTAACTCTTAACTGATATCTGAATATTTCCGAGTTCCTACAAGTCATTTAACTCTTAACTGAAATCTGAATATTTTTTTTTACAAACACAAATATTTGTTTTTTTAAGGTTTAATAGTTTTAGTGCCTATTTAGTATTTTTGGGTCTATTTTGGATAAGTTAGGTGGTTCGTTAAATACGAGCCGTAAATAATCCCAAAGTATAGATGATAGTAAATATACCACAAGAAACTAAAAAGCTTAAGTGGCAATGGGCTGGTCACATCTCTCGCTGAACCGATAACCTACAACCATTCGACCACCGCGCTTAGGCAAACGTAGTGCACCCGCCAGCCAGGTGGAGTGACGAATAGCGAAAAACGGCTACAGGACCTGGATGAGAAGAGCCGAAGATCGGGCATATTGGCGTTCAATAGGAGAGGCCTACGTTCAGAAGTGGTCGAATATAGGCTGATGATGATGGAAAAGAAATACTGCCTATTGAATGGCATTCCATTCATTCTTCATATCATTATATGAAGATATTTTTCCCTTCCATTCCTATATTATTTCCATCTTCTATTAGCTATAATGGGGGGGAGTTTACTCACCATGTCCTTTTCCTCCAACTAGATGAAACTGCACCCGTCCGTTTGGAGAGTTATTGTCGTCCGCGTCGGTCGCTGAAACGGACACGATGGGTTCGCGGTGGTTGTGGAACTCAGTGATGGTGGTGCAGTCTTCGGGCAGGTGGAGCAGCGGCGGGTTGTCGTTCACGTCTTCTATATGGATTCTAGGATGAGAAAGTAAAGTTAATAGAGCGAGTGAATCATCAGCAGCCTGCATTAGTCCACTGCTGGACATAGGCCTCTCCTAATGCGCCCGATCTTCGGCTCTTCTCATCTAATTGCTGCCAGCTACTTTGCGTAAATCGTCACTCCATCTGGCCGGAGGGCGTCCTACACTACGTTTGCCTATACGTGGTCTCCACTCAGAATCTCGTCTACCCCACCAGTTATCGACTTATGTGTCCAGCCCATTGCCACTTCAGTTTGCTAATTCTTCTAGTTTTGTTGGTGAATGAGTGGATAGTAGACTATTACTAGAATCGGTTTGAAACCTTTGGTGGTTCGACTTTTGTGCACAAAAGCTCTAGATTTAGGTGGCGGTGTAGTAGTCACTAAGCTGAAGCGAAGAGAGAAGTGCATTTGGTTTAGCCAGCCAGATACCATTATTAGCGGTTTGGTCAATTGTCAACCTTTATTGATCTGACCGCGTTTATACAAAGGTGAACAAGATCAAAAGCGTGTAGTAAAGTATCTCTTTTACTCTATGGAATATTTATATGAACGAATAGAGATGCAAACTCTGACACACGTTTTTTTTTATTGGATTGATTGATGAGACGAGCTTGTCGCTCGCCTGATGGTAAGCGTCACGCTTGCCCATAAACATTCTATCATCAATACTAATTTGAAATATAAGATGCAGTCGATGAATGCATTTTGATATATAAGATGCAGTCTATGAATGCATTTTTTCCTCTTTTTGGTTTTGTTCGCAGTCGGTTTTTTTGTTATAAGAATATTATTTTTACTGCATTTTGAGGAGCTATTATGCTGATCAAATCGAAGATCTTCATCAGATCTTCATAATTTTTTTAATAGACCAACTTGCAGTTACTACCTTCCAAATAAAACAAGATCTAATCATCATCATTATCATCATCAGCCCGTGTAAGTCCACTGCTGGACATAGGCCTCTCCCAAAACACACCACTGAGCCCGATCTTTGGCTCTTCTTTTCCAACCGCCCAGCCGCTTTTGGTATATCGTCGTTCCACCTAGCCGGAGGGCGCCCTACACTACGTTTACCAAGCCGCGGTCTCCACTCAAGAACACGTCTACCCCAACGGTTATCAGTCCTTCGACAGATATGACCAGCCCACTGCCACTTCAGCTTACTAATCCTAAGGGCTATGTCGACAACATTGGTTCACTGCCGGATCACCTCATTCCGGATACATCTTTATACGTTTACTAGGACACACTGGTTGAAGACTTTAGTCTTCAAACTTTGTGGTATTGGTGACGAGAAGACTCGACGAAGTTTCGCAAATGCTGCCCAGCCCAGCTGTATACTTCTGCGGGTCTCTCTCTCTCTAAGTTAGTTTTACCTATTTGCAAAGTTAGCAACAGATAAACATACTCCTAAACAACTTTGAGAGCAGTTCCGAAATCGGATGTAATAAGGCGAAGATATTCAGTAGCCCGCTTTTTGATGAAGTACAAACCAATCAAAAAACCCCTACGAAACCTAGTTTCGTCCAGATCGGTTGTAAAATACGACCTGTAGAGGAGTACCAACAAACTGACATACGAAAGCAAATTGACTGTACTTGGTGCAGAAACTTGTGCTCGCTTCGCTCGCTCAATCAATTATTTTATTATGTGGTTAAACTAAAGTTCGCGCGAAGGTAGTCGCGGACAAAATCTAGTGTACTAAATGAATAGGTAAATAACTCACACAATCTGCTTGAAAGCGTTCCTGCTGTCGCCGGCGAGGCGCCCGAACTGGTAGTTGTCCCACGCCTCTAGCACCAGCGAGTACGCGGCGCGCGCCTCGCGGTCCAGCGGCGACGACACCGACAGCGCGCCCGTGTCAGGGCTGATCACGAACTTACCCTGCGAAATGATTAACTTGGCAGATACTCGTGAACGGGTGCTGCTTGTGGGGACTGGTCTGGCCTAGTTCCTTATAAAATATAGCAGTAAGTTTTTGATTGTATGAATTCTCATCAGCTCTTGTAAATGTATATTTTAATAAATTTACGCTAAAACATGAAATTTAAACAATTATTTTATTATTCGCTAGCTGCGCCTCGCGGTTTTAGCTGCGTGGACATTTGGTTGGTTGTCGTATCAGTAGTGCTGGCTTCTGGTGTCATAATTTGTCAGGCCGCCCGAGGGCTTATGACATGGCTTAACGACTGCTATTAATCAATAATAGATCTCCAAAGCACGGAGCGATGGAAAAATGCACACAACATAGAAAACACATTGGCGCGGAGTCTAGGACCTAACCCTGTATCGTTGGATTCCAAATCGCACTCCGCTAGGAGCATTTCACTATCTCTCTTGCGTGAAAGTGTTTTTTTTTCTTTGATTGACTTGACGAGCAGGTCGCTCGCCTGGTGGTAAGCATTACGCCTGCCCATAACAGTTGCAGTGCCACCCAGAACCTTGGTTGCAAAATCTTGCGCGTCACTGCACTGAGCTCGTCACACTGAGTCATTGGTTGTTAAGTCTCATTGACCAGTAATGTTTACACACGTTTTACTGAAACATAGAAATGTTTACACACTACTGCTTGGCAGTTGAATATCTGACAAAGGTGTGGTACTTCCCCAGGCGGACTTTTGGCTAAGAGACCTACCAATACTACTGAATGATGGATGATGATGATGCTGAAAAATCTTATGACTCTAAGGTCCTTGAAATATATCTATGCAAAAAGAACACTTCTATCGTCGCTTACTTGCTGCATAAAGATGAACAAACACAATTTCGCATTAATAACATTAGTTTGGACATGAACAAAAACATCATAGAATCATAGAAAGTGCCAAATTCTATCACTGATGTTGAAACTTATCTTATTTGAAAGAACGATGGCCACTTCGGGACCGAATACCCAGTAACAATCATTTATAAGTAAAAAATTAGGTAATTTTATGTAGATCATTAGTTGCTTGGACACTATATATATCAAATTGTTGTGTTTTCGTTGTGTTATACATAAAATTACCCATTTTGACGTATCAATTCTTGCAATTGGTGGAGCGGTCCCAGACGCCTTACATTTCTGCCCATCCTCTAATCTGTTTCTTCCAAGAGTTACCTGTGTGGAAGTCCTGTCCAGTAAATACGTAATCTTCCCATACTCTCCCGAGTCGGCGTCTTTGGCGGAGATAGTGGCCACGACGGTGCCCGGCTCGACGTCCTCCCGCACTCGGTACTCGTACGCAGACGATTCGAAGATTGGATTGTTATCGTTTTCATCAAGCACCTGGGGAATAAGACACGTATGTATTCAAATTGTATGTCTAAAGGAAAAACAAAATGCCCCCTTATAGCTAAGAAGCATCCCGATCACATCAGCTTTAAAACTTAAAAACAGTATAAAATTCGGTCCATTCGTTTGGGAGTTACGATCCTGACCGGTGAATTTAATCTTTACGCAGATGTTTCTACAAAAAAAAATGAATTTCGAGAACAGTTTCCTTCGACTTCTTAAAATAAGTTTTTTTGCAGAAAGATCTGCGTAAATATAAATTCACCGCGGCTTTTTCTAAATTGAATGTGATTTTCTATCCAAATTGATCACCTTTTACAGTGCGCTAATGCAATTTGCATATTCAAATTCAGAATCGTCGTCTGATGAGCTATCTAATAAATCTAATAGTGAAACCGTATTACTCATATTTTATCATTTTGTATATAGAAAGCGGTGAAGAAATACGTGTGGCACCTACGACGGCCTGCGAGCGAATGAATAATTTCAATATATTATAGTATTTTTACCGTGTGTGATACCCTAAGATGCTAGAAAATTTTATATGCAGATATCTTAACATCAAATATTATAGTATCTTAATCGTCTGTGACGCCCTTAATGGCTTTTGTGAGAAAATCTGTCGAAACATTTTTGTCCGTGTTAACCAAGTCCAGCAACTTTTTGGTATTCAGTTATAAGGAAAATCGGCCTCCAACTTCGTGAATTTCGTGATTGTTTTACAAACAATGAAGGATTTTTATCTATACGATTTTAGAAATCATCATCTTCATCATGATTTTCGAAATACCGATCCGTAATTCGACACTTTACCAACTAATAGGGCGTTTTTAATCAAATGCCAAAAATAACAGTTAAAAACGCTAAGTTGATTAGAACTAGAACGCTATGACCTTTGGCGTTGGGTTGGGAATTTTGTGGGCAAAATTTGATATGTATTCAATCACCGTTCAAAATAAACCGTTAAAAATTACATTGATAGTTAAAAACGACATCGGAATTGCCACTTTATACCGTAGGGAATAGGGTCGTTTGTCGTTCGGCTTTTGAAGGAATGTTAGTGGCAAAAAAATCTAAAGTGTTAAAAATGTTCAAACCGAACGGGTTGTGTTTTAAAGTATCTTTCGAAAATGCTCAAAACACCGTCATGCCAATCTGAAATTAGCACATGATATGCGTATTAAATGTCATGCATTGAGGTTAAATTCATATCTTCAGTTCTGTTTGCAGCTTATAAAATGTATGGTAATTCCATCAAACAGATGCTAAACGACAGTTATGCAAAATTTAGAATATGAAATCTGACGCGTACATTCGAAAAATAATATGTAATAGTGTCAGTCAACAACATTTATATAACTATTCAGTGCCTCTGGATGACATGTAACAAACCCGAGTTATTGGTTAGCATAAACTTAAAGTTAAGGCGCGACCTATTCCGAAATACTAGGAGTTCTATAATTTTAAAGTTTTTAGTATAAAAAGATCCCGTCAAAGAAGAAATGAAATGCATGATGACTTCGAATGCATCTTATATTACAAAATCGAGTTTGCCTCCTTTTAGTTTTATTCGAAGTAGATTATTTATAAATTTTTGTTCCGTCTGAAATTCAATATGGCAGCTGTAAGCCGCCTTATTAGGTTTTGCACTTCATAACTAATATATATATTTTTTATTTATATTGTATCTTTATTGCACCTACGTAGCCGTTAGTTCTCCTTTGATAATATAATAAATAAATATATCCTATAGCACTCTGGTGATCCAGACAAATCCAATGATACCTTATTTATCAAAATCTATCGAGCTTTTTAGGCTGTAGGACGCGCCAAAGAAACGTACAAACAAACAAGCATACATACAACCCAAACCATAACCTTTCGCAGTCGGGTAATAAAAACAACTAAGCTGCCGTATCTTTCTTAGACTTAATTATTATAAGTTTTATTTGAGACATTTACTAGCTTATTATTTACTAATCGAAAAAATGGATTCATAATAAAAACCATAACAAACGTGATATAGCATTTCAATACCATAACAAACGTGATATAGCATTTCAATACCATAACAAACGTGATATAGCATTTCAATACCATAACAAACGTGATATAGCATTTCAATACCATAACAAACGTGATATAGCATTTCAATACGATAACAAACGTGATATAGCATTTCAATACGATAACAAACGTGATATAGCATTTCAATACCATAACAAACGTGATATAGCATTTCAATACCATAACAAACGTGATATAGCATTTCAATACCATTTTTTATACACAACAATACGGCATAAGGAAGTTCTGTTGCCTCGTCACTCGTCAGTCAGGTCGCATACCTTATCGACGTAGGACGTATGTCAATTTTTTTCGCCATCAGAACTGCGGACTGTACAAAAAATTAACTATAAACCTGAATGAAGAGATCAGCGAAGGAGTATCTGGGCGGGGCGCCGCTGTCCACCGCTTTGACAGTCAAGTTTATCCACGGGTATAGTTCGTGGTCGATTTTATTCGCCACCACCACTTCACCAGTGGCTGCCTCTATGTGCACCATGTCTAGTAGGTCTTCTCTGCCTGTGAAATAACTGTAAATATAGTAGCTGCAGCCCGCGGCATTGCCAGCGTACAAACTTTTTCAATACCATTCACGAAATACTATAAGAGCTGTATAATTGGAGAGACCTTGGGGATGGAATTTAAAAAAAACATCCTTAGCGCTCTCCTAGGTTACTGTCAAGGAACATTTCTTACAAATTTCAAATCTCTTGTTCCACCGGTTTAGGGTGCGATGTCTGTCAGTCAGTCACGGTATCGTTGTGTAGGTATAGATTATAGTTGACTGCCGGTAAATAAGAAATTGCAGGTCTCGTGGAATGTCTACAAACAACTAGACCACTAACATATTTTTTTAATGAAAATTGATGTACTTCTGCTATGATTTTAGCTGTTTCGCCGGCTTAGCAAAACCATTCATATAATTTTTCTAAACGAAGTGTGTCTCTGCTCTGCGTATGTAGGTATCACAGCGTCGATGAAGTGATCCGACAGACCCAAGGTGACCGACATTGCTCTATGGACAATTAAGCTAAAGTGGCAGTGGGCTGGTCACATTTCCCGTTGGGAAAACCGTTGGGGTAGACGAGTTTTCGAGTGGAGACCACGTTTAGGCAAATGTAGTGCAGGACGCCCTGTGACCAGTGGAGTGACAACCTGCGAGAAGCGGCTCGCAGAAACTGGATGAAGAGAGCTGAAGACCGAGCTCAGTGGTATGCATTAGGAGAGGCCTACGTCCAGTAGTGGACAAGTATAGGCTGATGAAACAAAATATGTCAAAAAAATAAAAAAATATGGCTGATGTCGCTCCCAAAATTAATCCTTCAGTTTTTTACTAATCGCCTTAGGTAACGGCATCTATCGATAACTTATTGATTTAATCTACCAATACTGCTTATTTACGACTAGCTTTGCCCGCGGCTTCAGACGTGTGGTCATTTCTCTAGATTAAAAGTACTCTATGTTATATTACAGGACCTAAAATACTAATATACCAAATTTGATCAAAATTCCTTCAGCCGTCAAAAAAAAAGATGTTTAATAAATGAATTAAAAATAAAAATGATCGGCTTTTAATCATCGGATTATGATACCAAGTACTCCAGTTTTTAAGTCTTAATCTAAGCTATCCAAAAGTGATAGCTATATTGACTTCATCGCATCGCAATCGGTCCAGTAGTTTTTACGTGAAGCGCGAACAAACAGACAGACACCAATTAGCTTATTATAATTCCCATATACCATATTTTTTTATGATCTTCTTTGTACATACTATTTGTTTCTTACAGCTTTATTATCAGTATAAATAGATAGATTAGCTTCATTGCCGTAACGATAATGCAAAACCCGTTTTAAAAGTATTATAATAAGTAGTAATTCTTATTAATAAAATACGATTTTAGCACCCGCATATTGCATAACTAGCTGTGCAAGCGGCTTTGCCCACGTGGTCGTTTCATTTAAAACTAGCCCATACACGTTATTCCAAGACCAGAAGTACCTTTAAAGCACAATATACATTTCATCAAAATTCGTTCAGCCGTCAAATAGCTTTTTATCGATTGCTCGATATCTAATCATCGGATTAAGATAATATGTACCCCAGTTTTTAAGTTAAACCCTAAGCTATCCAACAGTGAAAACCGCATCGCAATCGGTCCAGCAGTTGTTACGTGATGCGCGATCTAACATACAGACAGACAAACAAACAAACAGACAGACACGATTTAAAAAAACTATTCTTATTTTAAGTAGCCTAGACCTTTTTTTTAATTATCTTCATTGTACAGACTTTTTCGTTCTTACTGCTTTATTATAAGTATCGATATAGATGTACGCACATGCCACGCAACAACTGAAATACTACTATAGATTAGTCTGCAGAGTTGTTATTTTTGATGCAGTTTTTGTCTGCACAAAGAACTAACCTTCAAGAAAGTACATCATGGTTCGATTCTTGTCTGCATCATCAGCGACCACGTTCACCACATTAGCTCCGTTCTTGGAGTTCTCTGTAATAGATGTCTTGTAAAACGGTTTCCTGAACACAGGGTTGTTATCGTTCTCGTCTTCAACGGTGATGGTGAGTGTGGCTGATGCAGTCTGACGAGGGCCGCCGTCTATAGCGGCCATGTCTTCTACTGTTAGGACGAGTTTGATTGTTTCGACTTTCTCGCGGTCTATTAGTCTGTGGAAATAGGAGATAGCGATATATTTGCGGGTAGTGTGAAAGAGAGAGCTGTGTTTTGATGAATAATCGTGGTTAGAAGAGTGGATAGACTCAATTATAGGTCAATCTCTACTCATCCCGCGAGTTCTGTGAGAACCAGCGCAGGGGATTAAGGAAACGGTCAGCAGCCCCTCCCCCCTCCCAATTATAGACGAGGCCCATGTTCAGCAGTGGACTAGTCAAGCTGCTGTTGTTGATGATTATCCTAAAACACACTTGACAAGTTTAAAAGATCCGTTCACCGAGAAAAAGTCCTGAGACAGAGGGAAATAAATAGTCGTACTCAGCGGGACAGTTAGCTTCTTGACTATGGCATAAGATAAGAGTGTCTATCTAATAACTTTCTACAGGAAAACTTTGGAACACGGACGGGACTCAAACCCGAACCATCCGTGCTTCTGCGCGGGACATGCCTTTAACCTATTCTGCTACTGTGCTCACTACACCGCCATCCTTTGTCCTTCAATTTCTAAGACCGTCTTACGGGGATGGTAACGCCATCTTTTAGTAGTTTGCTGAACTAACCTACCGAACACGGCTAATATTAGCAATTAACTTCGTGTCATAAAGATAACGCGTCCCAAATCTAATGTTTTTATGATTTTAGCATTTATCGCCTCCTAGCGAGAACATATTTAATAATTTTCTAAAGGAAAAATTTGGATCAAGGACGAAAAAATGTCCTTTACAAAATTATTATATAATTATGTTTTCGCTATGCTTAAATCATGAAAATATAAAAGTATCCGGTAATCGAGATGTGTAATTTTTTGGTAGTAAGACGATATCTTATTTAGTAAACCTTCAGAACATACCTGATAACTTTCAGGGATCCGTCCACCGAGTTCAAATCCCAAAGAGAGAGATAGTCGTACTCAGTGAGCGGGATAGTTATGCCGTCCTCGTTGCGGGCGGAGCTGCTGGTTTTGTCTATGGCGTAGCGCAGCACTGGCTGCTCGTCGGGGTCGAAAGCATGTGCGCGGTGAATAAGATTTCCCACCTGAGGAACAGTAAACAATATAATGTAATTTTATTATGAACTAGTAGTAGTTTATCGCGATAAAAAGTATCCTATTTCTTTCCCCTGGGTTCAAACTAAAATTTCAACAAGATCGAGATGGATGGTAAAGATGGTTGAGATCACAGAATCAACATTCTATGGCCTCTTTTTTCTGACTGCGTTAATTGACGATTATGAGTGTGGCTGTAAACCTTAAGATAGGCTTTAGAAAATCTATTATTAAAAGATGAATCTGGTTCAGAAAATTAAGCTTTTATTTAACTTCACTTGTATGTATGTATCTTTGTATGTATCTATATATTTTGTCTGTCCTAGAATTTCGAGCACTTCCCGATTAGCTAACCGGCCTCCCGATTCAGAACCCTTCGATAACTCAGTTGTCGATCGATTCGGTCAGATATCGTTCGATTTAGTAGAATCGAAGATGAATTTGCCGAAAACGAAATCGAATCGAATTGACGTCATATCATACGATTAAAACTATGGCAAGGCTATCAAACGCTATTCAGAACGTAGTTTATCGAAGCCGAGTTACCGAACGTTCGATTATTTTTTCGATAACTAAATAGAGATACTCTACCTACTTTATGCCCCGCGGCTGCAGCGGTAGCCAAAACTCAGACAAAAACGCGTGCGGTGCACGGACAACTTCGGTAACTTATCGAGAGCAACAGAGCATTCGATAGCCTTTAAATTATTGTCATTGAATAATTTTGTATTGTTAATTTAGAAGTTTTAAGTAACTATT
Organism: Alsophila aescularia; assembly: GCA_946251855.1. Taxonomy (NCBI): domain Eukaryota; kingdom Metazoa; phylum Arthropoda; class Insecta; order Lepidoptera; family Geometridae; genus Alsophila; species Alsophila aescularia. Next base: position 43,229,209 of record OX276383.1, on the reverse strand, counting down.
GTATAATTTGTATTTAGGTGATTTAACACGATGCAAAGTCGTATCATAGCTTGGAGACGAAGACGTCGCCAAGAAGAAATTGACGAGCGTGAACACCTCGCTTTGTCACTTATAGTAGACGTATGTTACATTCACTGCGGGATGCATCGAACGCTTTCACATCCTCTACCCGAGTATTAATAAGGAACAGGAATTGCGACTGATCGCGCGAACATCGCACAATCGATTGTAAAACAGATTGCTAAATTGGTATTAGGTAAACGATCGTCAAATAATTTCAATGAAAATTGTGATCGGAAATATTTGTATAAACGCTGGAGCCACTAGCGATTGATGGCAGACATGGCAGTGACCGCAAACAAAAAACGAATTTTGCCTGTTTGCTTTGTAACCTCTCTCATCTCAGTTTCATTATCTGTCTGTTAACTGACGTCAATAAGCTTCTTGATCTTGACTGACGTTATTAGTATTTTTGCTACAGGCAGCAGGGGCAAAAAAAAAAACGGAAATATAAATAAAAAATTACTATAGCGTCGTAATGTTAAAACCAAAAGTGAAGATGTTATTAATTAAGTAATTCGAGGTTAGGATAATTTTTCGTAAAGTGATAAATTAATATCAACAAATACATGTCATTATGTATTACAGAAATACATCTCCTAGAGTGATCTTTGCATGAGACAAATCGAACTCTGGGTCGAGTTTGATGAAAAACATCGTAAGTAAACAGTCTTTGTCTTAGTTATAATAAACAGTAATTTTGGTTCAAATAAATACTAAATACCTGTTCGATTAATTTACCTGCTATATGTATATAAATTTTCACAAATTATCATCACTTATCAACATACCTTTAGGTACCTACGAATACCTACTTTTAATAATGTTTTTTTAAATCTAATTTCACAATTAAGCTACATATACTTACCATACTATGCTCATAAGTAGGTACCTAACTAATTATAGCAACCTAATTTCTTATATTCAACTCTATTCAGGAAACAAACAAACAAATAAACATTATATGTAGTTTATATGTTGTTAAGTTATGGAATAACGTAAAGATCTCAAAGCTAAAAAAAACACGAAGGAAAAGGCGGGAGCTCGCTGCGCTTCGCTCCCGCTTTCGTCTCCTAACCTATCACGGCCAAGTCGGGATTCCGCCTAACGCCTCGAGCGGTGGATAAATATTTTATACGAACTGAAATTATACAGAGATAAAATGCATTATTCTATGAATTTCTTGCTAACTACACATGTAATAAGGAAGCGCCACAACAAACAGCTGTCCACTGCTGTCAAAACCAGTTTATAAATCGAGTCTTATAATTTTTATCTAAATAAATACATTGGATTACGGACGGGATATGAGCCAGCATAATCCGTGCCTCTGCGCGACACATGCTTTTGTGAATTAAGCCTTTACATCGTAGTCCAAATTTTCCCTACCTTTTCTTTTTATCAATCTTATAGGGACGGTAACGCCATCTAGTCGTTTACTGAATTAACCAACTAGCAAGGCAATAAATTATTATTATTTTATTTTCAGCAGTGAATGTAACTTATTTTGAAATGTTGTCTTTGAAATACGGTACCCTGAATATTAATATTAGACCCACTGCGCTTATTTGCTGATCGCATATACCCCTGTCGTTTACATTATCTAATTTTCAAACATTTTGGTTCATCCAAAGGTTATCTGTAAGAGATTGCTCAAAGCGATAAGACCACCGATTGTGTCAATGATTGACACATATTGTTTTGTGATTGTGTGCTATTTTATGTTATAATTCGCACAATGTACGATTTGCTTTTAATGGGTATTCAAAAAATCTATCTATAAACAGTAAAAAAAAACGATTCATTACATTAATAGATCATATCATAAGGATTCCGAATATATGGTTTTATTTATCAATTATTAAAAACATTTAATTAAAAAAGAAAACACTTGAAAAGTGTGTTTTCGCCATTTGCCTAAAACCACTGCATGGTGTGAGTGACGTCACGGCTTGCGCCATATTTTGGTATCGCGGTTGTTTTGGCTATTGTTTATGAACACCTTGTACAATAGTGACGTCATACGGTCGCCATGTGATTCAATTTTATAGCTCGCAAAAGTGATTATAATTAGATTTCTTGATGAATAATATATTTTATGCTAAAATAGAGGCTTCAAGTAGTCTTTTAGACTTAGTCTTTTTTGTAATATGTTCTGCATACCTGTGTATTCTCCTTGACGCTGATAAGGCCGGGTTCGACTAGAACTGGCGGCTTGTTGTTGACATCCACTATGGATATGTTGACTAGAACTGCCGCGCTAAGCTGCTGATCGCCTATACCGCCGTCAAGCGCCACCTAAAGGGAAAAAATAGAAGTTCATTAACTAAAATCCGACTACGGTCTTATGCCCTTTGCTTCGGCGTAGTCGGGTCAAAAGTAACTTATGACACTAGCGATGAAAACTAATCGATTTATATCTCACTTGTCAAAATCGGACCAAGAGGGGCGACGACCCTATGATGGACATCTATACAAACATACAGAGACTGTAAAATACATGCTCCTTCTTTTACTTCATCGTAGTCGGGTAAAACATGTACACAAACATACAAAGAAATAGCTCGCAAACGAATGGACCGATTTTAATGCGGCTTTTTCTGTTTTAATGCTGATGTGATTGAGACGGTTCTAAGCTTGTTATCCACCGTCCGGTGACGCTGTAGACAGCTATAGACCAACAGCACATATCCTTTCCAAAAAAAAGAGAAGGTTCTAAGCTTTAATGGGGGGAGGTGTCGAGGGTTTTTTTTTATTTGTGCTTGTTATGAATAATAATGTTTGATAATTTGTATATAGATACTAGCTTTTGTCTGCGACTTCGTCCGCGTGGAGTTTATTGCGCAAAACAGTTAGAATCCCATGTTCTTCCAAAGGGTTCAAAAATCAAACTATCTCCATACAAAAAAAAAACCATCAAGATCGGTTTAGCCGTGTAGTAGTTGTGAAAAGGTAACAAACAGACAGAGACAGAGGTATTTTTAAAAGGTTTTATTTAACTTCACTTGTATGTATGTACTCGTATGTCCTGGAATTTTGCAATTAATATTTCACCCACTTCCACTGAAGCTATCGGGCTGAAATTTTGCGCACACGTTTGGTTCTCGTGACATTACATGGCTACTGCATAAATCTTTTTTTAATTTTTTTATACTGTACTTATGTTTTATAATATTACTATGACAGTCTGAAGCTTTAATTTATTTGAAGTGCACACGACCTTTAGGAAGTTAACTGTTTAATTGGTGGTATATTTCGGTTGCTGTCCAGTCGAGGTAACTTCAAGTTTATGTAAGTTTTTTTCTTTAGGAAAGAAATTCCGCATAAATGAAAGTGTTAAAGGATCTCTTTAAAAGTGGGATGATTATGTACTAGCTGCATGGGCGTGGACCGCTTATATGAGCGCATAAATTGCCTTATTCACAATCGGAATGGCGTTTGTGTAGCACGTGTTAGCAGTGACCATTATTGTTACCTCATTTGCGCTTTCTTTATATGTATTTGTTGTTGATGCATGTCATCTAAAAAGTAGCTTTTTGGGTGTGTTTTCTTGTAGTATCTGGTTTAGTTTTTGTTCACGTGACTTTAAAGCGTGCCGTATCTCCTCTCTTTTATTAGATCTATGGTTAACTCTATAATCTATACTTATAATAAAGCAAAACGTACCATAAATTCTGTACAATGAAGATAATTAAAGAAAATGGTCTAGGGTACTTAAAATAACATAAGGTTATTTTTTTATATCCTGTCTGTTCGTCTGCTCGCGCATCATGTGAAAACTACTGGACCGATGCGGTTTTCACTGTTAGATAGCTTAGAGTTTGACTTAAAAACTGTCGTACTTGGTATCTTAATCCGATGATTAGAAGCCGAGCATTCGATAAAAAAATATCCGACGGCTGAACGAACTTTGATATTTTGGACTTTTGGTCCTGGAGTAACTAATAGGTTACTTTTAAGCCACAGAAATGACCACGCCGGGCACAGCAAGTTGTATAAGAAATGACTTACAACAGTGAGCGCATATCTGTTGCTCTTCGGGTTCGTCTTGTCCGGGTCTAGCGAGGACCCGTTGGCGACGGCCACCACCCCGGAGCGGGAGTCTATGACGAACTTGTCGCTGGCGCCGCGCTGGATGCGGTACACCACGCGGTTGTTGGGAGAGGAACCGTCCGCGTCTCGGGCTTTCACCTGGAAACAATACCGAATTAAAAAAAAAAACTTCCGACCCCCACATTATAGCTAAGAAGCATCTCGAACACATCAGCTTTCAAATAGAATAAGCCGCATCAAAATCGGTCCATTCGTTTGGGAGTTACGATACCCAGCCCCCAATAGGGGGGGGGGGGGGGGTGGGTCGGTATCTTGCTTTGCTGTAGTCGGGTAATAATAATTAGCCGACTATAGCAAAGCAAGGGAAGCGTAATGAGTTTAACAGTTTATGTATGTTTGCATCTATGTATGTGGTTATGTGGATGTTCCACCATAACGTCGCCCCTATTGGTTCGATTTTGACAAGCGAGGTGTCAATCGATCGAACCATCTCGATCACATTACCTTACAAACAGAATATGCCGCATCAAAATCGGTCCATTCGTTTCGGGGCTACGATGCCACAGACAGAGTACAGACACACGGATACACACCCTAAGCATATAACACCCCTCTCTCGAAAAGAGAGTACGGAGGTTAAAAAATGATAATAATATAAAAATAATCAAAATAAATTTATATTATATATATTACTATTATTATTTTATGAATTTATATCAGATATTATTATTTTATGAATTTATATCAGATAATTTTAACCGAAAAAAGCTTATCAAAAACTTACAAACTAAGATTCAGATATTGCTGTGTCATCATCGTACTTTACTCTCAAACGGCTTAACGGATATTGATGAAATTTGGAATGGAGATAGCTTATGACCCTGGAATAACACAGGATACTTTTCATAATCGTCACACTTCACTCTCAAATGGCCGTACGGATTTTGATGAAATTTGGAATAAAGATAGCTTATACCCTAGAATAACACATAGGATACTTTCATCATACCCTGGAATAACACATAGGATACTTTCATCATACCCTGGAATAACACATGGGATACTTTCATCATACCCTGGAATAACACATGGGATACTTTCATCATACCCTGGAATAACACATGGGATACTTTCATCATACCCTGGAATAACACATGGGATACTTTCATCATACCCTGGAATAACACATGGGATACTTTCATCATACCCTGGAATAACACATGGGATACTTTCATCATACCCTGGAATAACACATGGGATACTTTCATCATACCCTGGAATAACACATGGGATACTTTCATCATACCCTGGAATAACACATGGGATACTTTCATCATACCCTGGAATAACACATGGGATACTTTCATCATACCCTGGAATAACACATGGGATACTTTCATCATACCCTGGAATAACACATGGGATACTTTCATCATACCCTGGAATAACACATGGGATACTTTCATCATACCCTGGAATAACACATGGGATACTTTCATCATACCCTGGAATAACACATGGGATACTTTCATCATACCCTGGAATAACACATGGGATACTTTCATCATACCCTGGAATAACACATGGGATACTTTCATCATACCCTGGAATAACACATGGGATACTTTCATCATACCCTGGAATAACACATGGGATACTTTCATCATACCCTGGAATAACACATGGGATACTTTCATCATACCCTGGAATAACACATGGGATACTTTCATCATACCCTGGAATAACACATGGGATACTTTCATCATACCCTGGAATAACACATGGGATACTTTCATCATACCCTGGAATAACACATGGGATACTTTCATCATACCCTGGAATAACACATGGGATACTTTCATCATACCCTGGAATAACACATGGGATACTTTCATCATACCCTGGAATAACACATGGGATACTTTCATCATACCCTGGAATAACACATGGGATACTTTCATCATACCCTGGAATAACACATGGGATACTTTCATCATACCCTGGAATAACACATAGGATACTTTCATCATACCCTGGAATAACACATAGGATACTTTCATCATACCCTGGAATAACACATAGGATACTTTCATCATACCCTGGAATAACACATGGGATACTTTCATCATACCCTGGAATAACACATGGGATACTTTCATCATCATCATACTTCACTCTCAAACGGCAGAACGGATTTTGATGTAATTTGGAATGGAGATAGCTTATACCCTGGAATAACACATGGGATACTTTCATCATACCCTGGAATAACACATGGGATACTTTCATCATACCCTGGAATAACACATGGGATACTTTCATCATACCCTGGAATAACACATGGGATACTTTCATCATACCCTGGAATAACACATGGGATACTTTCATCATACCCTGGAATAACACATGGGATACTTTCATCATACCCTGGAATAACACATAGGATACTTTCATCATACCCTGGAATAACACATAGGATACTTTCATCATACCCTGGAATAACACATAGGATACTTTCATCATACCCTGGAATAACACATGGGATACTTTCATCATACCCTGGAATAACACATAGGATACTTTCATCATACCCTGGAATAACACATGGGATACTTTCATCATACCCTGGAATAACACATAGGATACTTTCATCATACCCTGGAATAACACATAGGATACTTTCATCATACCCTGGAATAACACATGGGATACTTTCATCATACCCTGGAATAACACATGGGATACTTTCATCATACCCTGGAATAACACATGGGATACTTTCATCATACCCTGGAATAACACATGGGATACTTTCATCATACCCTGGAATAACACATGGGATACTTTCATCATACCCTGGAATAACACATGGGATACTTTCATCATACCCTGGAATAACACATGGGATACTTTCATCATACCCTGGAATAACACATAGGATACTTTCATCATACCCTGGAATAACACATAGGATACTTTCATCATACCCTGGAATAACACATGGGATACTTTCATCATACCCTGGAATAACACATAGGATACTTTCATCATACCCTGGAATAACACATGGGATACTTTCATCATACCCTGGAATAACACATAGGATACTTTCATCATACCCTGGAATAACACATAGGATACTTTCATCATACCCTGGAATAACACATGGGATACTTTCATCATACCCTGGAATAACACATGGGATACTTTCATCATACCCTGGAATAACACATGGGATACTTTCATCATACCCTGGAATAACACATGGGATACTTTCATCATACCCTGGAATAACACATGGGATACTTTCATCATACCCTGGAATAACACATGGGATACTTTCATCATACCCTGGAATAACACATGGGATACTTTCATCATACCCTGGAATAACACATGGGATACTTTCATCATACCCTGGAATAACACATGGGATACTTTCATCATACCCTGGAATAACACATGGGATACTTTCATCATACCCTGGAATAACACATGGGATACTTTCATCATACCCTGGAATAACACATGGGATACTTTCATCATACCCTGGAATAACACATGGGATACTTTCATCATACCCTGGAATAACACATGGGATACTTTCATCATACCCTGGAATAACACATGGGATACTTTCATCATACCCTGGAATAACACATGGGATACTTTCATCATACCCTGGAATAACACATAGGATACTTTCATCATACCCTGGAATAACACATAGGATACTTTCATCATACCCTGGAATAACACATGGGATACTTTCATCATACCCTGGAATAACACATGGGATACTTTCATCATACCCTGGAATAACACATGGGATACTTTCATCATACCCTGGAATAACACATGGGATACTTTCATCATACCCTGGAATAACACATGGGATACTTTCATCATACCCTGGAATAACACATGGGATACTTTCATCATACCCTGGAATAACACATGGGATACTTTCATCATACCCTGGAATAACACATGGGATACTTTCATCATACCCTGGAATAACACATGGGATACTTTCATCATACCCTGGAATAACACATGGGATACTTTCATCATACCCTGGAATAACACATGGGATACTTTCATCATACCCTGGAATAACACATGGGATACTTTCATCATACCCTGGAATAACACATGGGATACTTTCATCATCATCATACTTCACTCTCAAAAGGCTAAACGGATTTTGATTAAACATGGAGTGGAGATAGCTTATACCCTGGAAGATACTTTCATCATAATTATCAAACCTCACGCGGGTGAAACTGCGGGGCGCTGCTAGTTTACAATATAATAACCTCACGTATAAACAATAAATATTAATTAATCGAGTTTAGTCGATATATTTTAGCGGATCGCTAAGGATCTCCTACGGGCCCCTCATATTTCAATTTACTAAGCTGTGCTCTTTTCGCGGAATATACGAGCTCAAAGAGCTCGTTTGCTGTGACTAAAACGAACTAAAAAGTTTTTATGCCAATCAATTATACATAATATATTCATGGAGTGTGCTCATCAGGCCCTTCAATTTGATACCCATATTGTAAAATTATACATAATTTATTGTTGGAGTGCTCATCAGGCCCTTCAATTTGATACCCATATTGTAAAATTATACATAAAATATTGTTGGAGTGTGCTCATCAGGCCCTTCAATTTGATACCCATATTGTAAAATTATACATAATATATTGTTGGAGTGTGCTCATCAGGCCCTTAAATTTGATACCCATATTGTAAAATTATACATAATATATTGTTGGAGTGTGCTCATCAGGCCCTTCAATTTGATACCCATATTGTAAAATTATACATAATATATTGTTGGAGTGTGCTCATCAGGCCCTTCAATTTGATACCCATATTGTAAAATTATACATAATATATTGTTGGAGTGTGCTCATCAGGCCCTTCAATTTGATACCCATATTGTAAAAATTATACATAATATATTGTTGGAGTGTGCTCATCAGGCCCTTCAATTTGATACCCATATTGTAAAATTATACATAATTTATTGTTGGAGTGTGCTGATCAGGCCCTTAAATTTGATACCCATATTGTAAAATTATACATAATATATTGTTGGAGTGTGCTCATCAGGCCCTTCAATTTGATACCCATATTGTAAAATTATACATAATATATTGTTGGAGTGTGCTCATCAGGCCCTTCAATTTGATACCCATATTGTAAAATTATACATAATATATTGTTGGAGTGTGCTCATCAATCAGGCCCTTAAATTTGATACCCATATTGTAAAATTTGGATGTTCTGTTTTCGCATTTGAAATTGGAGCCACACTGCAGAAAAAAAAATATTTTTTTTCAAAATATATAGTAACCTATTTTACTTGGGATAATGTAAGGATTCTAACTTTACCACATACATCGAAATCTGTTCAGGCGATTAAAAGTTATGGTGAAATAAAGAAACTCATATACAAACATTCATATTGTACATGAACCTTAAAACTTTTATGTTAGTGTTTTAGCATAAATCGATCAGAAAGTTTTCCGTGCGACCGTTTTACGAATAACTACTTTTGAACATTAATTGTAATTAGTTGGCATTCGTTTTGCAATTATTTGAAGCCGCTATCTATAATACAAAAATATGTAAAAAACATCACAATACATCTTTTATTAGCTTCATATTACACTAAAATAAATATTTGCTAGTACAAAAAGAGATCTCTCCGGCGGGGAATCGAACCCCGGTCTCCCGCGTGACAGGCGGGGATACTTACCACTATACTACCGAAGATCATGTGAGCAGTGCCCAAATTGTAGACTACATTTTAAATGCTAAACATAGATGGATACAAGAATATCTTAGCACGATAAGCTAATACAAAGATAAACCTTGCAAAACGAGTTCGGATCGGGTTTCACGAGCATGTTTTGCGACTCCACCTATGACTACTGCGTGGTTGTATGAGACTGAACGCAAGTAATTATTTACACATTTAAAATTTATACTAGTTGCGCCCCGCGGATTTAGCCGCATGCATGATGATTTTGATGATGAAAAGTACGCAAATCTATTGGTTGAAACTTGTTTATTTACCCGTGACGTTTATAGGACCCGCTAACGGGAAGAAGCACTACTGTCGGGCGTCTTTTGTCTAATATTGAATTTTTAATGAAGCATAAGTTCAAGTTCATAAAAAATACCGCCAGTAAAAAGGACGTTCACTATTTCCCGTTTTTTTTTTCGGGTAACTTTCTAGCTTTTCTTTCGTTGAAACCGTATGTTATTTGGAAATATTGTGCGCTGTTTTCTATTAGAATTTTACATTTCCTTAGCTGAACCAAAAAGGTTTAAAAAAGGTCAGAGTCCACACCGCCTAACATAGCAAACGGCAGTTGCGTATGTGTGCGTGAGTGGATAATTTGTGGTGTTTTGTGGCTGATACACAATTTCATAACAAAATACTACACTTTTTTTGTTTTTTTGTGAGAATTTGACAGAATGATCACGACTGCGAGGCATAGGTCCAGCAGTGGACTAATGCGGGCTGATAATGATGATGATGATCACGACTAACAAGGTCGAGATCTTGCTGCGACGTGTCTGCCGATCGGCATTGATCGTGTTTGTGCGTGAGGTTTGTGCGTACGAGCGGATCGGCATATCTTGGGCGCTTAAATAAACACTAAATTTGGTGTTGAATCCGTTTTTTTTTAACATTCTTGAGCTGCTACTTGCGGATTTGCCCACGTGGATTGATTCAAGGTTTCATCATCATGTATCCTGTGTTATTCCAATGTCTAAAGAAGGGATCTATGTTCCGAGTTTCATAAAAATCACTGAGCTACACCTTTGATCACATCATCGCTTTCCATCAGGTGAGATCGTGGTCAAACGATTGCCTATTACGTAATAATATTAAAAAAAACCGTTCATCCATTACAGCGCTGCAAACATATTAATAAACACAAAATTAAGCACTTTTTGTTTGATTGTCATATGAGGTAGAACTGGCCTCTGGAGTCCCAAGTTTGCAAGGCCGTCCGAGGGTCTGCCATGGCTTAACGATAGCTATTAATCAATAACAGCCGGAATATATGGCTTAACGTGCCCTCCGAAGCACGGAATCATTGGTGCGGTGCCGAGGATCGAATCAGTATCGTTGGATTCGAACACGCACCAGCATACCGCTCGGCCACATCTGTACTTATAATAAAGCACCAGTATACCGCTCGGCCACATCTGTACTTATAATAAAGCACCAGCATACCGCTCGGCCACATCTGTACTTATAATAAAGCACCAGCATACCGCTCGGCCACCATCTGTACTTATAATAAAGCACCAGCATACCGCTCGGCCACATCTGTACTTATAATAAAGCACCAGCATACCGCTCGGCCACATCTGTACTTATAATAAAGCACCAGCATACCGCCCGGCCACATCTGTACTTATAATAAAGCACCAGCATACCGCTCGGCCACATCTGTACTTATAATAAAGCACCAGCATACCGCTCGGCCACATCTGTACTTATAATAAAGCACCAGCATACCGCTCGGCCACATCTGTACTTATAATAAAGCACCAGCATACCGCTCGGCCACCATCTGTACTTATAATAAAGCACCAGCATACCGCTCGGCCACATCTGTACTTATAATAAAGCACCAGCATACCGCTCGGCCACATCTGTACTTATAATAAAGCACCAGCACACCGCTCGGCCACTATCTGTACTTATAATAAAGCACCAGCATACCGCTCGGCCACATCTGTACATATAATAAAGCACCAGCATACCGCTCGGCCACATCTGTACTTATAATAAAGCACCAGCATACCGCTCGGCCACCATCTGTACTTATAATAAAGCACCAGCATACCGCTCGGCCACATCTGTACTTATAATAAAGCACCAGCATACCGCTCGGCCACATCTGTACTTATAATAAAGCACCAGCATACCGCTCGGCCACCATCTGTACTTATAATAAAGCACCAGCATACCGCTCGGCCACATCTGTACTTATAATAAAGCACCAGCATACCGCTCGGCCACATCTGTACTTATAATAAAGCACCAGCATACCGCTCAGCCACCATCTGTACTTATAATAAAGCACCAGCATACCGCTCGGCCACATCTGTACTTATAATAAAGCACCAGCATACCGTTCGGCCACATCTGTACTTATAATAAAGCACCAGCATACCGCTCGGCCACATCTGTACTTATAATAAAGCACCAGCATACCGCTCGGCCACCATCTGTACTTATAATAAAGCACCAGCATACCGCTCGGCCACATCTGTACTTATAATAAAGCACCAGCATACCGCTCGGCCACATCTGTACTTATAATAAAGCACCAGCATACCGCTCGGCCACATCTGTACTTATAATAAAGCACCAGCATACCGCTCGGCCACATCTGTACTTATAATAAAGCACCAGCATACCGCTCGGCCACATCTGTACTTATAATAAAGCACCAGCATACAGCTCGGCCACATCTGTACTTATAATAAAGCACCAGCATACCGCTCGGCACCATCTGTACTTATAATAAAGCACCAGCATACCGCTCGGCCACATCTGTACTTATAATAAAGCACCAGCATACCGCTCGGCCACCATCTGTACTTATAATAAAGCACCAGCATACCGCTCGGCCACATCTGTACTTATAATAAAGCACCAGCATACCGCTCGGCCACATCTGTACTTATAATAAAGCACCAGCATACCGCTCGGCCACATCTGTACTTATAATAAAGCACCAGCATACCGCTCGGCCACATCTGTACTTATAATAAAGCACCAGCATACCGCTCGGCCACATCTGTACTTATAATAAAGCCGTAAGTACAGAAAGACTGTACAAAGAAAATAATATAAAAAAATGGTCTGAGGAACTTAAAATAAGCTACCTACTAACTTTTTTTAATGGTATTTATCTGTCTGTTCTCTATGTTCGCGCATCAGGTAAAAACTACTCGACCAATAAAAATGCGGTTTTAAATTAAAATCTGTACTCTGTATCTCAATCCGATAGGTAGTAGCCGCACAATAGATAAAAATACGATTTGACCCCTGATATAATTTCGATATAATGTAGTATTATTATATTTTAAAGTAAATTACTTTTAACCCAGATAAATTACCACGCGGGTAAAGCCGCGCGCACAGCCAGTTAGTGGGATTGCACAAAATGTAGCCAGCTTTAATATTAACGCACTTATGGGCAAAATTCAGTATCAGGATTAGAGACCTCATCATCATCATCAACAGCCTGCATTAGTCCACTGCTGGACATAGGCCTCTCCTAATGCGCGCCACGCAGCCCGATCTTCGCCTCTTCTCGTGTAATTGCTGCCAGCTACTTTGCGTAACTCGTCACTACATCAGGCCGCACGGTGACCTACACTACGTTTGCCTATACGTGGTCTCCACTGAAGAATCCGTCTACCCCATCGATTATCGGTTCTTCGACTTATGTGCCGGCCCATTGCCACTAAAGTTTGCTAATTCTTTGAGCTATGTCGGTGACTTTCGTTCTCTGACGGATCACCTCGTTTCGGATGCGATCCCTTAGAGAAGCCCCGAGCATAGCCTGTTCCAAAGCTCGCTGAGGACCTTAAATTAGTGACCTAGTATTATCTTCTTACTTCAAGCACGCTAGTCCCGCCCGGCATGTCTTCCGGTATGGACCGCTTGTACAGCATCTGTTGGAACATCGGCGCGTGGTCGTTCAAGTCTTGTACGTAGATCGTCACCGGGACAGTTGACGTAAGCGGCGGGATGCCGAAATCACGCGCACGGACCTGTCAAACATATTCACAGTTAAATATAAGTTTTAAAACTAACAAGGTCAGAAGTATAAACATTAGAAACGTGATATAAACCTTTTCGACTTGTCAACTTCGACTCCTACTCTCACCGTCTCCCCACCCTCCCCTCACATCTACCATCTCTTCCCCAACTTACCTTATCCTCCCCTAACATCTACCAACCCTTCCCTTTCCGAAACTTCCCCCGATTACCCCATCCTCCTGTTACACACTGTTAGGCTTTTCATATTTATATTTTAGGAAAACGAGAGGAAAGATGTTACACATCAAAAACTTGGCCAGTATAGTCGGATTAAATATAGTAGGTATAGTCTGCCAAAATCATGATGTAAAATTGAGCATAATCAATCTTTCAGCAAGGCCGGCGACCAGACTGCAGAGCGATAGCGAAATGGCGAACAATCTGCGTATATGCTCTCCTGTTCTGTAATCCGGCAATAAACTGACAAACTGCCGGATTATAGAGCGGAAAACTTAGTCAGAGACTGTTGCAAAAGTCCGGACTAAGTGCCGGATGAGAGCCGGAGTATCGAGAGCCTACTGTAGGTATTTTTGTGTAAGATGGACTAGCAGTTTTTTTTGGCGGGAAACTAGTGGAGCCTTTGTTTTTGCTTTGAATCTTTATCTCAAGCGTGTGTTTCTTCTTTCTTCGAGTGTTATGTGTAATATTGTCAGAATATTTACCATAAGATGTTCGTTGACGTGCACGACTGTGGGCAAATGATACAAACGCAGAAAAACGTACCATTTCGTGTTCTCTCCGGAACTCCCTAGGAAGTTTCAGTAAAGCTCCACCACTTTACTGAATCGTGAATTGACTAGACTTTTGACTACCTGACTGGGACTCGACATTTGACTATTTGTTGAAATAACATACAACTTAAATTTCATTACTTGACACTGGCTAAATGCACTAGTCGTGCGGAGACAAACAATAAAAAAAAAGTACTTGCAGTCAAATGTATAGGCCTGATGTTGCCGTTATCCCCAGGTATTTGTTCGAAGTCCAGTCCGCCGACTGGCGTGATGATGCCTAAGTTGGGGTCTATCGAGAAGTTGTTCTTGTAGTCGCCTCCGATGATCGAGTATTCTATATGACTGTTTTTTGTGCCTGTAACATAAATGACTCTTTAGTTGAACCACATAATTAAAATACTACAAAAGACCGTGTAAATGGCAGTTGAAATCCTCATTTATTGCGATTCTGAAAAAAGGCACAATTACCGTCGTGGAGAGATGATTGTAGCTCCTAATTATATTGTAGCAGAACTAAAGGCGTGTACCAAATTGATTATTATTGATTTCAAATCAATCGGTCAACAGGAAGGGGGTAAAATTTCAATTATTAGATTTGATCCAAACAAACAATAAAGTCAAGCTAAATAAAACCGTTTAAAAACATCAGCGCGTTATCGTTAACGTCTTCAATGTTAATAATGAGTTGTGCGATGTTCCGGTAGCCTTTGCCGGGGTCGTCGTGAGCTTACACCGTGAGATAGTGGCGGGATATCCGAGATCGTCCATTGTATGCGAAAAATTGATGCAACTATGTATTGTGCATAGTTTTGCCCTTTACCACCCCTTAACCATTGGTCCAACACTTACCACAGACGCATTGAAAGATGACACATAATAATCGACACTCACCGTTCAAATCAATATCCCTAGCCTCCAAAACGAGCGGATTCTCAAACTGGGCTTCATTCTCCAGAAGCCTCGCTTCATACTTATTCGCCAAGAACATCGGCGCGTTGTCGTTAACGTCTTCAATGTTAATGACGAGTTGCGCGGTGTTCCGGTTGCCTTTGCCGAGGTCGTCGCGCGCCTCCACCGTGAGATAGTGGCGGGAGATCAGCTCGCGGTCGAAGCTGTCTCCGCCGGCTTGCTTGACTGTTATCACGCCTGATAAAGGGTTTAGGTGTAGCCTGAAAATTGGGGCAGATATTAATTATAATAGAATAATGAGAGAGTAGTGCATGCTTACATCCTACAAGAGATGATCTAGCAAAATGGCCACCACTTGTGTTCCTTATGGTGTAACAGTGTTGTATTTCTTCAGCCGGGGCCCAGACTTGCATAATCTTGATGTTCAAAATCAGGCATTATGATATACTTTACGCACGGCACGTCTCTAATAAGAAAAAAATATACATTACAACACTGCTTTTTGAACTAAACAATGTTATTATATATATATATATATATATATATATATATTTTTCCACTAGCTGTGCCCGCGGCTTTGCACGCGTGTTCATTTTTCGAGGTTAAAAGTACTCAATGTGCTATTTATTCCCTTGACCTAAAATAATGAAAAAATAAGTTTTGGCTTCAGAATCGAATTTAGAGTACACAACGAACAAAAAAACTTCATGCTTAACATAACTTTGGACCAGTATCCCATGGGAACCCTTTATTTTTTCGGGATAAAAAGTATTCTCAATTTTAACCCATCATATAAACTATGACTGTGCCAATTTGCATCAAAATCCGTCCAAATAGTTTCAGAGTGGTAAGTGTTTTATTTAAATAACTTTCAAGCCCTATCCTGCGGGAACCATTTAATTTTTCGGGATGAAAAGTATCATATGTCCTACCTCGTAGTATGAACTCAAATCATACCATGTTTCATTTAAATTCATTCAGTAGTATCGGCGTGGTGCCTAGCCAAGATACAGACAAAAATAAAACAGTTTCGTCTTCAGTATAGAATATAGAGTAAACTCCAAAAAAAATGTCAAAATATCTTCAATGTACAGAATTGGACCCGTTACAGTTTTATTATAAGTATATAGATTAAAGCCCCGGTTTGGCCCCGAACAACGAGAGTTTTAGCCATTAATTATCTATGGCGTCGCGTGCTAGACCATATGCGCGCGATTTCGCTGTGGACTGAATTTTGGCGCCATAATTTACTTAACATTATTAGTATCCAACCAATTTAATGTGTTTTTGATGGTTTAAAGTTTAATTCTGTTCAAAAATGTCCCACAGAAGAGTTAGTGAGGAGAATTTGACTCCACCTGACATCACGGAAACAGTAACGAACGAGAGTAAAATCAAGAAAATATTTCAATATTTTTCGCATTAAATTAAATTAAGTTCCTATTGCATGAGTGAAGATAAAGTAGTGTACGACACGGCACATAGCTAGGTAATAAAACACTCGAGTGATTTAATAGACCTTGTTATGCAACCGTTTCATAAACGACTATAAAATGCCGAGTCAACCTCAACGTTTTGAATTTGCGCGGCGGATAAATGTCAAGATGTGGTTCTTTCTGAAGAGGCCTACCACTAAATTAACCATAATCGCTTGCAATGTTAAATATTCGCGATATTTTTACAGTTTGAACTACTTCTCCCACTTCACTACTCCCACTTCACTACTCAATCAAAATTCAAAACTGGTGTTATAAAACACGTACCAAGCAATCATGAATTAGAACTATTAGTAAATAAACGCGAAAAAACCCTTTCAAAATTACCAGAATATAAATACTATAGGTAACTAAAAGATAATTAAATAAGCTTTGCATACTTACAAATTAGCAATACTTCCTCTAAGACTCGTGTACCGGATCCCCCTAGTGCCGTAGTTGTCAGAGTCCTGATCTAGCGCCTGCACCCATGCGACCGTGGTGCCCACGCCGCAGTTCTCAGGTATAGATACCGTGTAAAGTGACTCCGTGAACTCGGGGAAGTTATCGTTTTCGTCCTTAATGTGGACCGTTATAGGGACTACGCTGAAATGTGAATAATTACTGGGTTACGGCGCTGTACGCTCTCAAATTGTTGCAGGTTGAGCGGGAGAGATGATGTAGCTCGGGAGCAGATTTCAGGTAAATTCATTGAATTTGAACGTTTTACGAGATATATCAAAAATTCGCTAAACAAGAATCTAGATCTACTTAACAACTATGTTACAAAGCCAACTTCGGGTCAATATTAATAATACTTTTTTAAGATTTCGCTTTACGACCAAAAAGAGCATTACAAAAACTTGATCTAGAATTATAATCGTGTTTTCCTCAGGAGAAAATCATGTTAATGTTTCTAAACTTGATCTTGATATATTAGTTATTTGTATTAAAACTAAAACTCACTCTAATTTTTAATTATGTCCGAATGAAAAACGGAATCCTTATCGGATCACTTGTGTGTCTGACTGTCTGTCACAGCCTACTGGACTAATTAAGTTGAAATTTGGTACACATGAATTTCTGTGACCAAACACGGACATGTAAATGAATTTTGAATAACGGGGTAACATTTGGGAGCCAAATAAAAAATTTAAAAGAAAATGTTTTACAAACTGTACTGTGTGACATATCAAATGAAAGGGTCCCATTGTTGTGAGGGTTCCATTTATTTTTAATTTTTAAATTGAATTGTTTCCCCCATATCTCCGAAACTACAGAGCATACAATTTAAAAAAAAACTGAAAGTAGTTCATTACTTATAGATTACGGAATAACCTATAAGAAGACTATCGTCTTAAAATAACATGGCAAATCTCTCAAAATTATGAGATGGTATAGTCATGTACGGAACCCTCTACACGCGAGCTCAACTCGCACTTGTCCGGTTTTTGTAACTAAAACCCTGCAAAGCCTGGGTATGGCGCAGCTCAATCTAAATACAAAGTTTGGTTACAAACTAGTATGAATTTTTTAATAAAAATATTACTATAAAATATGTCAAAATTCCACACAACTCCATTCCAATCTTAGCAAGACGAGGGATCGTTAGAATTTCAGATAGAGGATTAACATTAAACTTTTATAATTTGTTTACTTCCCACCGCAATGGAGGTAAAAAACCTACTTGTTCAATACACAGAGAGAGAGTATCAAAATTGGTGGAACAAGAAAACGGATTGCAGAAATGCAAAAGTTATGTTTCCATCCCGTAACAGGAAAATCACCAACAATCTGCTAAGGCTGACTAGGCAAGACCTTCGTTTCATGGTAGGTCTCATCACGGGTCATTGCAACCTAAATTACCACCTGCACAAAACTGGAGCTACAGACAGTCCTCTGTGCCGTGGATGTATGCAGGAGGAGGAGACTGTGGAGCATGTGCTATTGCATTGTGCAGCCACGGAAGAGATAAGACAAAAAACTGGTCTTTTACAACAGGGTAAAGTGGTTTCACAGGCCCAACGAAATTAAAACTCCAATAATAGTAAATTAACACCATCTACAGCGACATCACTGGAACAGCTGTGCCAGCGACCTAAAGCCGTGCTCCGGTATATAAAGGAGCTTGGGTGGCTTGGGTAGAGGCTGGCAGGGGGAAATGCACAATACACCCCAAGCGGGACGTCAGTGCAGGCCTTATCGCGCCCATCTCGAATAAGAATAAGAATTTGTTTACTTTCAATCATCGTCCTATCTTTAATTGGATGAAATATTTATAAGCAAGACTTATTTATTTGATATCACCTTGTAAAACATTATTTCAGGCATGATCTTAGCTGCAATATAATATGCTAGTGTTTAAAGTCTGTCGTTATATTCAAATTTACATGTCTTACCTCATTTTCGGATCTTTGGCAACAGTTTCTTTGGCGACTAGACTGAAATTCATTACTGTGACTTTCTCATAATCCAATATTGAGGCGTCATTCACCCTTATAAGGAAGGAGGCTTCATTTATGCCTTTGAACGGCGTTACGTCGAACACGCCGTTATCTCCGCTTAGGAATAACTCGAATGTTCCGTTTTTACCCTGGAATTTACAAATAAATGTGTTTACTCTTAGTGATAGGTGTTTGATAGCTACATTTAGCTACCATCCATTAAGAATGGCTTGTTTTTAACAAATCACCTAGTATGTCCAAACATGGGCCCAACAATAATTAAATTGTGCTCCTAATTTATTTAGCTTTCCTCTATTGTGTTGACCCTTATTATTCTTAGGTTGACCCTATATAATGAAAATTGTAGGCAATATTAATAATTAATTAGGAATAATTGTGTTGTATATATATGTATTTATGTGCTGTCCCCGCAACTTTGCCCTCGTGTTCATTTCATTTAAAAGTAGCCCAAATGTGTTATTCCAGGAGAAAAAGTACCTATAAAGTACAATATACTATATTTCTTCAAAACTCGTTCATTTATTGATTGCTCGGCATCTTATCATTGGATTAAGATACA
Source organism: Alsophila aescularia (assembly GCA_946251855.1). NCBI lineage: Eukaryota > Metazoa > Arthropoda > Insecta > Lepidoptera > Geometridae > Alsophila > Alsophila aescularia. Next base: position 43,209,077 of record OX276383.1, on the reverse strand, counting down.
AAGTGTCCCAGTTTGTAAGTCAAACCATAAACTATCCAACATTGAAAACCACATCACAATCAGTCCAGTAGTTTTTACGTAATGCGCAAACAAACAGACAGACACAATTTAATAAAAATAACGTTTTCAGTAGCTTATTTTAAGTACACTAGACCATTTTTTATTACTTTCTTTTTTATATGTATAGAAAGTAATCGATTTTTATTTAAAACTTTATTACTAACTAAATTATTTAAATTTTTCACATAATATACTAAGTAAATTTTTGCCAACCAATTTTAACAAGCAAATAATCTAAAAACTGACAACCAGATATTAATATATTGTATCAAATCAGATAATCTAAAAACTGACAACCAGATATTAATATATTGTATCAAATCAGATAACTCACTACATGACAAAAAAATGTGCAATATTGAACATGTATCCTTATTGGTAACTAGTGTCGATCGATAGGAAACAATAAAACTAAAAAGTGTTCTATAAATCCTAAGTATACTTTCTGAGACATTTGGGTTTGAAAATGTATTTTTTTCATTGTTTACACACATTGGGAACATAATATACTGTACATCTTGTTTTTCTGTCTTGGTCAGGGAGCCACCTTAAATATATCTGATGATATTAATGTCACATACAACTATTATTACCTGCACCATCCCATAGTTGCACCACAAACTAATATGATATTGTGAAGTTAGAAAAAAATAAGAATGTTTGAACCCAAATATCTCGGAAAGTATATCACTCAGGCCATTTTTTGGGCATTATTTGTTTCTTGTAATTTTCCCTATTGATTGTCACTACTTTCATTTAAGGCCAAGAAATCGAGTTAATTTAGAAAGAGAAGGTAACAAAAAAAAAGCTTAGGTTTAAGTATGTTTTTGTACAGACAAAAATGTTAGATAGTCTTGGCATAAGCTAGAAATACTAGTAAATCGGCTTCAGGCAGAAATTTTGCTTTGAATCCATATAATATTACAGTATTAACAAATTTGAAAATCTCTTGATGGATTTCTCAGATCAATAATGTTTTAACATGGCTGCTCTAGAGATCTCTTGAAAAAACTCACAAACTCTTTTGTTAAAATTTCACCTCTACTCTCATGAATACAGCAGAAAAATTCACCTGGTCAAAATCAAACACCTCTGGTATGGCATCCTGTAGAAATGTTATAGGAGTGCTCTGCTGAGCATTCTCCAATACTTCTCCCACATATCTCTCGCTGCGGAACCTTGGAGTCTCGTCATTTACATCCGTTACTATGATGGTCACTTCAGTTGTGGTGCTGGGCATGGGTGATACCATGTGGGATTCTTCTGTTGCCTGTAAAACATATAAAAGGAGGATGGGCAGAATGTAAGAGGTCTGGGACCGCTTCACCAATTGCAATAATTGATATAAAAAAAGTTTTTTTTTAAGGAGAACAATAGTTGCTTTTACACTTTATGTTAATTTGTTGTATGTGCGTAGTTATATTGTCATACACATACACAACATACACATAACAAGTTAAGTGTATGTTCAAGCGTGAACATACACTTGACTGATGGACAACAAATAAAATAAATGTATTTTGAATGTTATAATTATATACTACGTTTACTTAATAACATAAATTAATATTTATTTTTGAGTTTAATACTCGAAGAAACACAAGCATGAGAAGAAATACAAGATCCACATCACTTTTTCTCTTTCTCGCCAAAAACCTCAATCTGCCATGTTCATGACATGGCAGAACAGTATCTTTGAAAGTCCAACAAATCGACAATGTTTTTCCAACAAATCGACAATGTTTTTATAGTAACTATTGTTCTACATAAAATTATCTATCTACCTCCCAGCGGTTCAGCGGCCATTTTTTAAATATTACCATTGGTCCCAAAGTGCCCTTTTTTCTTTAACTTGTGATTTTTGTTATGGAAAATTTTGGATTCACATTCAAAACCTGTGCCACCCATTGCTCTGCATTAATATGCATTTCGCTTATTAAGCTACCACAATGCAATTTTTTTTCAGTTTTTTATTGACTATGAATATATTAAAAATCAGACTTAATATGTTTGCAATACAACAAAATTTTGTATATAATATGAATTAAAATTGTTTGTATGGCTAGTGAGGACTTTAAAACACAATGACTTAGGGTGACAAGCACATTGCAAAGCTTTTTTGTCGCTCAATCATATTAAAAAAAACTTCACAAGAATGTAATGAAATATTTAGAATACAATTTGACAAGGTTGATAACTGAATAATAATATTTAAGACATAAAGAAGGAAAAATCTGCCACTAAATGCAGGACTGAAATAGCATACATAGTTGTAAAAGATGGAATGGGTTTTCATAGCAACTGGTTCATAGCAGAAGTCATTAAAAGATTATGAATTTTGAAATAGCTAAAATTTACTTAATAGAAGTTTTTACAGTAAGGTTTTAGGTTGCCAAACATTGAAAATTCGGAATAAAATACATGTTACAAGTATACAGTTTTCCAAACATCATATCCTGTTGTGGACCACTTGCTGCAATAAAGGAGTAAACAAAACCAAATAAGATTTGTTTATAGTATTTTCTTCACAAAATATTGTTTACCAATATTTCCAATATGTAAGCGCCATTGCTGTTATTGGGGTCCTCTCTGTCCAGTTTGTTGATAGTGTATACAATGCCAGAGCTGCTGTCAATGTCGAAATGTTCCTCGCCACCAGATATGATGCTATACGAGATGCGATTGTTGATACCGCGGTCACCATCTAAAGCTCGCACTGAAAATTTGGATGATTACTACAATTTTGTGTCAATACCAATAGCTATCGTAGTTTCTAAAACTCTAAACACAGGGAATTTTTGTAAATCTCCAAGAACTGAATCTGAAATTGGATTTGATAAATTACCTTGTAAAACAGACGTCCCAATCGCTGCATCCTCACTGATCCTAGTAACCGGACTGGCCACGACAAACTCTGGGGGCTGATCCTCCACATCCTGAACCTTCACGAGAATAGCTGCAGTGCCAGTATTGACTCTTCCCTGGTTCGCACGGTCCACAGCGAGGATGCGAAGTTGGTACAATGACTTACGCTCGTAGTCCAATCCTTTTGTTAATCGAACCACGCCTTTACCGTTTACAGTTTGTACGGCGAAGCTTTCTACGTCTCCGTCTAGCTCTTGCAAGTGATAAAGAACCTGGAAACATTTTATTTTTATTGAAATTAATTAACAACAAACAAACAACGGTTTAGTTCAAATAATATTTTGTCTTTTGACTTTGATTTGGGAGACGATAATACACGACCAAAATAATGTACGACCAGTATTGTACAGCCAATATTACACGGCCAGATATTACGTGTACATGGATTTGTAATATTTGGACGGCTAATACTGGCCGTGTATTATTGCCCGTACAAAATCGGTCTGGGTTGATAATGCACGGCCAGTATTACGTGACCAATATTACGTGTACAACTGGATACGTACTGGCCAACCCCGACTCCACGTGGTCTTGTCTGCCCTACACTAGAGTGTTTTTAAAAAGCCGGAGGCGCGGAGGGAGTGCAGGCCCCGTCCGCTGTGACAAAGTGCAGGTACCAGGGTGAGCCGAAGCTGCGGAGGCGAGTGTTGGTACCTGTTACGTAAGGGCGGAGGGGCAGCACTTCCCGCAGCGCTGGAGCAATTCCGATTCATAATCTGTGGTAAAAGGAAACTGGAACGTGCAAACGAGGCTTTGACCATGTCATTTCTATATTTTAATCTGTGATGTACACGTATTATTGGCTGTACATTATTTGGTCGCGTAATACTGGCCGTGTAATATAGGGACTCTTTGATTTGATTGACGTAGGATTTTGGCGGGAAAACGATACCAAGACGTAATTTTGCTATGAATTATTTTCTCTAACTTGTGTTCCAAAGAGAATAGAATCACTTGTTGAGTACCTTCGAGTGTTTTATTTGTCTAATAATTGTAATATTGCTGGACGGATGTAGGGGCCCTTGGTTTTGATTATGTTTCGATCAGCGTTCACTTTGGACATGACAGTTAAATTTGACATTGGAAAAGCGACTTTAGATAATAAGCTGTAAGGGCGTTTCTCATTCGGTATGAAGGATCATTAATGTCAAAAGTTGCAAAAATAATTGATGTATTCGTTACGTTTGTTTACCTCAATGGCAAAAATAGCAAAGGTGTTGAAAATGTTCACAGCGAACGGCTTTTTAAACATGTACATTTTGAAACTGCCCACAACGCCAACTCATCATCTCGAAAGGGTAGGTGTTTGTTATATTCCACGAGTGTAGACGAAAGATATAAATGCAAAAACGTGCCATTTCATGTTCTCTCTGACGCTCCATAGGAAGTTTCAGTAAAGCTTCATCACTTTACTGAATCATGACTTTAAGTGTGACTTGACTAGACTTTTGAATAGGTACCTGATTAACTGGGACTCGTTTTTTAGCTAAGATTACACTAAACTATAATAGTATAATATATATTAGTCGCTATATATAGTATAATATATATAGCTCTCTATTAGTCGCTGGCTAAATACACTAGTCTTGCGGAGCCAATAAAAAATATATTATAAAACAAACTTCAAAATAGAAGTGACATTAAAGTATGGTTACGAAGCAAATGATTTTAGTCCACTGCTTATTGAATTATGTTTACAAAGCATGTTAGTTTAGATTAAACTACATAACTATATAAACATAAAATCTATACTTAGAATATTAAAGAACGACGAAAATGTCGACGCAAAAGTTTGTGCAATGAAGATAATGAAAAAAATATATGGTGGGTACTCAAAATAAGCTACTGAACAAGAATAGAACATTTATAAATCGTGTCTGTCTGTTTGTTAGTTTGTATGTTTGTCCACGCATCACGTATAAATGACTAAACCGATTGCGATGGAGTTTTCATAGTTGGATAGCTTAGGGGTTGACTTAAAAACTGGGGTACTTTGTATCTCAATCCGAAGTGTAGAAGCCGAGCAAACGATAAACATATTTTTGACGGCTGCAGGAATTTTGATCAATTCTTGGTATATTGGTATTGTATGTCCCGATTCAGAACCTTTCGATAACGAACCGAATCGATTCGATTCGATATTGTGAATGAAAAATGTATTAAATTGATCGATTTTAAATGGAATCCACAGAATATAATATAATACCATAACGATCGACAACTGAGTTATCGATAGGTTCTGAATCGGGGAGCTGGAATAGCACATACTAGAGTAATTTTAACCTAGAGTAATGACCAGAATGCGACCACGCGTGTGAAGCCGCGGGCATCAGCTAGTATATCTATACTTATAACAAAACTGTAACGGGTCCAATTCTGTACATTGAAGATATTTTGAAATTTTCTTTTGGAGGATATTCGATACTGAAGCCAAAACTGTTTTTTTTTTTTTTTCATTTTTGGTCTGTCTGTCTGTCTGTCTGTCTGTATCTTGGCTAGGCATCACGCTGAAACTACTGAATGAATTTAAATGAAACTTGGTATGATTTGAGTTCATACTACGAGGTAGGTTATAGGATACTTTTAATCCCGAAAAATTAAAGGGTTCCCGCAGGATAGGCATTGAAAGTTATTTAAAAGAACACGTATCACGCTGAAACTACTGGACGGATTTTGTTGCAACTTGGTACAGTCATAGCTTATATAATGGGTAAAAATTAAGGATATTTTTTATCCCGAAAAAATAAAGAATTCCTGTGGGATAATGTCCCAAATTTTGTAAATTGAAGATATTTTGTAAATTTTTTGAAGGCCGTTCTGTATTCAATACTAAAGCCAAAACTGTGTCTTTGTAATTGTTGTCTGTCCGTCTGTCTGTCTGTACCTTGGCAGCACAGCACGCCGAAAATACTCACTGAATTCAAATGAAATTTGGTATGATTTGAGCTTATACTTCGAGGTAGGACACTGATACTTATCATCCCGAAAAATTAAAGAGTTCCTGCAGGATAAGCGTTGAAAATTATTTAACCTAACACCTATCACGTTGAAACTACTGGACGGATTTTGTTGCAACTTGGCACAGCCATAGTTTATATAATGGGTAAAAATTGAGGATAATTTTATTCCGAAAAAATAAAGAGTTCCTGCGGGATAATGTCCCAAATTCTGTAAATTGAAGATATTGTGTAAATTTTTTTGGAAGCTTTTCTATATTCAATATTAAAGCCAAAACTGTATTTTGTATATCTGCCCGTCTGTCCGTCTGTCTGTCTGTACCTTAGCAGCGCAACACGCCGAAAATACTCACTGAATTCAAATTAAATTTGGTATTATTTGAGTTCATAATTCGAGGTAGGACATTGGACACATTTCAGCCCGAAAAATTAAAGAGTTCCTGCAGGATAGGGGTTGAAACTTATTTAAAAGAACACGTACCACGCTGAAACTAATAGACGGGTTTTGATGTAACTTGGCACCGTCTTAATTTATATGATGGGTTTAAAATTGAGGACACTTTTTATCCCGAAAAATTAAAGGGCTTCTGCGGGATATGGGTCCAAAGTTATGGTACTATTTAAGTAATAAATAATATTTTTGGATGGTTCTCTATACTCGATACTGATGCCAAAACTGTTTTACTTTTTATTTTTGTTTGTCTGTCTGTCTGTTTGTCCGTATCTTGACCGCGCATCGCACAGGATCTACTAAATGAATTCAAATGAAACTTGGTATCATTTCAGTTCATACTACGAGGTAGGATATTGGACACTTTTCATCCCGAAAAATTAAAGGGTTTCCGCAATATAGGGGTTGAAAGTTATTAAAAAGAACAAGTATCACGCTGAAATTACTAGACGGATTTTTTAATGCAAATTGACACAGTCATATATCTATACTTATAATAAAGCAATAGTAATCGTACGAACAAGGCTGTAAAAAAAGAAGATAAATAAAAAAATGCTCTTGGGTGCTTAAAAAGGGTATTAACACGTTTTTTTTTTCGTGTCTGTCTGTCTGTTTTTCTTTATGTTTGTTTGTTCACGCACCACATAAAAACTATTGGACCGATTGCAATGGGGTTTTCATTGTTAGATAGCTTAGGGTTTGATTTAAAAAACAGGTGTAATTGGTATCTCAATCTGGTGAGTTAGAAGCCGAGGAGTGGATAAAAGTATTTTTCACGGCAAATAAATTTTGATCAAATGTTGGTATATTGGACCTGGAATAGCACATTATGGTACTTTGAACCTTAAGAAAAGACCACGGGTGCGAAGCCGCGGGTACAGCTAGTTTATAATAAAGCAGTAAGTACGAAAAAACTGTAGGTACAACAAAGATTTAAAGTCTAGGGTAGGTCCTTAAAATAAGCTACTGAATAAGTTTATTTTAAATCGTTTGTCTGTTTGTCTTTTAGTCTGTTTGTTTGTCTGTAGTTTGTTCGCGCATCACTTAAAAACTACTGGACCGATAGCGATGCGGTTTTCACTGTTGGATAGGGTAGGGTTTGAATTAAAAACTGTTGTAGGTACTAGGTATCTCAATCTGATGCGTAGAATTCAAGCAATCGATACACAATCATTTGACGTCAATCAGTCTGACGATTTTTGTACTTTTGGTTCTGGAATATCACAGGATCCTTGCATCCCAGTAAAATCACCACGCGGGCTAGCCGCGGGCACAGCTATTAAGGAAAATAATTTAATTTTTAGCTAAATAAATACTTGTCCATAGGCTCCTTCATCAAGATCAGTGGCTTCAACTGTTGTGAGTATTCCTGGAGCAGCGTCTTCTTTCACGGTGATTGCGGAGGGATAAGGTTTGAAAATTGGTTCGTTGTCGTTAACATCTTCAACTAACAACAAAAAGCTCTGTGTGATAAAGTTTCCGTCCCCCAAATGTCCATCAGTTAATGTTAAAACAAAAGAATATTCATCACGGACCTAAAATAAAAATTATTGGATATTATTATCTTTAGTATAACTTTATAATGTAACTTTATTATTATTTATTCATTTTCCGTACTCAGGATGCAATGTGTTGCAATTAATTTATACTTACACCGAATCTTACTTACCTCTCTATCTAATTCCTTAACTAAATAAATATTAGCTTCGTTGGATGAAATGGCTTCTAATCTTAAAATATTGCTACCAAGTTGGTCTCTTATTCCAAACTTAAGAGTATCACCGTCGGGGTCAACGCCTCTCAGCCGGTAGATTAGGCTACCTGAAAATAACGGATTAAGTAGTTTAATAAAATTCATAGAAATAGCAGTAGAGCTAGAGCGAAAGTAAGAGTAGGTATGTAGTTTAGTAACTAGGTACTACACATAAAAATTCTAAACTGGATCCGAGTAGGAACATTCGAGTAGATAGGTAAGTATCTAGGTAAGTAAACGACATTTTGCTCTGAAAGATTGAACGTTTCTAAGAATCTTCAGGGTGAATGACGAAACTATTTTAGTAACCTCCCGCGTGGATGATGATGATGAAACGTGCCTATCCTATGTGTTATTCCAGGACCTAAAGTATACCAAACATGAAAAGCCGTTTCACCGTGAAGAAGTAACAACCAAGAACTGGTAAGAGGAAGGTCGCACGTCCAGCGGCCATTATGCGCCTTCTTTTACTTCACATTTCGTACCTTTCATATTCCTGCCATCGAATATCTATAGATAGTGCCTTGCTGTACCTACCTACATTGGAAATATGCTACTTTAGTACTTAACTACTTTATTTGGCAACATTATTCTCGTTTCTGGTATCTACAAGTTGTACCTATTCCTATTATACTTACTTATGTATACAGAATACGGAATTGATAAAATATTTATGTCTCTATCGTCCCCCGATATTTTCCTGCAACGAACATAAAACGCTTCCTTTGGTGACTAATAGTTACATAGGTAACCCTATTAGTGGGACGGTTGAACACCTGTAAGGCATGAGTTGGTGAGGCTTCCCCATGTTTGCGCCAGTCGTCCGGGCAACCCCACTCGTCGGCCCCTTGCAGTAATTTCCGGTTGTCAGTCCACAGTACATCCACGGTGTAATACGGAGTTTTAGAAATGTGAATCATGCATGCACGTTTGGCTGTTATTTTTAGGACTAACAGTACCTGCGGCTTCTCACGCGCAGTCATTTCTCTATGTTAAAAGTACCTACTCTATGTACTTACTATTCCAAGACCTAAAATACTAATATACCAACATTTGATCCAAATTCCTTCACCCGTAAAAAAGTTTTTTCGATTGCTCGGCTTTTACTCATCTGATTGAGATATCAAATACTCCAGTTTTTATGGCAAACCCTAAGCTATCCAACACTCAACCGCATCGTAATCGGTCCAGTAGTTTTTACGTGATGCGCGAACAAACAGAAAGACACGTTTATTTAAAATGTTCTTGTTCAGTAGCTTATTTTAATTAGGTACCGTAGACATTTTTTTTATTATCTTCTTTGTACAGACTTTTTCGTACTTATGGCTTTATTATAAATATAAAAGATGGATAGATTGAGTCTAAAGTTTCGTAATTTACAAACAGCTTTTACGGACAGGACAGCAGGCATGATGGATGGTTATTTTAGATACAAAACAAAATATATAGGAATGCGTTCGGAATGGCTTGTCCGTTATGATGGGCCCATACAAGATTCCTAAAGGACTAGAATATTCCTGAGATGCCCCTGTTAAGGTTCTGTTCCTATCCAAAATGGTGCAATCTAATCGAACCTTTTAACGAAAGTAGATCCTTAGTCAGGGAGGTCGTGCTCGTGTATTAACTATATAGGTATGCAGTAGTTGTCCACTGCTTGCTTTGTGTCAAAGATTAGAACAGGAACGAAGATTAGAATACATTGTACAGCAGGTACAATACGCTGTACAATGTATTGTAGTATTATTTATTCTGTGACAATGGTGAGTTGTCATTATCTTTATCAGCCTGTATCAGTCCACTGCTGGAAGTATATGCCTCTACCGAAGCACGCCACTGAGCCCGATGTTCGGCAGCTCTTCTTTTCCAGATGCCACTGCCAGCTACCCTGAATATATATAGTTGCTCCACCTAGCCGAAACGCGTCAATACGTTTGCTTAGTCACAGTCTCTACTCAAGAACACGTTTGCCCCAACGGTTATCAGAAGTTATGACCCACTGACACTTCAGCTTACTAATCTATATCTTTGGTTCTCTGTCTGATCGCTTCGTTCCGGTCTAACTTGTAAATATCAAAAACTTCTTTAATTTTTTCTCCATTCCTTCTTTGCATATCTTACCAACGGGTGTATCAAGGCCTTCCTTTAGCCTGACGACTATCTCAGACTGGCCATCGATCAGAAACCTTGGTGGTCGGTTTGCAGCCACCTCCACAAACATGCACATCACCATCCATTGCAGCAGTTTTAACCTCGCTCGTGGAAGCTTGGCCTGGCTTTGAGAGAGCATGCTTGCCAGTCACCTGTCAAAAAATAATGATAGTAGGTACCTCTATCAGTCATTTTGTACACAAAAAATTAATATGGTGATTAGTATTATGTAAAATGTATGCCTGATATCATCAACATTCTCAGAAGCTTTGGTAAATTTTAAACGATCTCTCTCTAAAACCCATTCAGTCAAATTCACCAAACGGTCACTTGGCCATTAATAAAAGCTAATTAATAATGTTAACTTGAGAGTACCTAATTATAATTTCACTTGAATAGGTACTTCATTACTTAGTTGCAAATTAATTTCAACAACGAACAAGTTAACATTAAAAATATTGAAAAATACTTCATCCAAGTCAAAGGTTCCTTAAAAATATGAAAACTGCCGTAAAGAAACTCGATCCCTGACTCCTCAAGGCTAACATTTAAGAAGAAAATTCACCTGACGCTCAGAGCCACATAGAAGACCATTTTCCCAGGTCCCTTCACACGGTTTCTCTATGCTGCTGGCGCTGCGCTGGTGAAAGTGCTGTCGCCTCGCGTTAACCTTCGGACGTGATGTTCGCGCCAGCCTGCAATGAACAATGTGTATTGACAGAAAGGTGATTGTTTTCACTGTTGAAAGTAAAACTGTGTAGCAACGTGTTGTTGCTGCGTGATGACTGAATGAGTGTGTTTATACAAGTAATACTCCTCAAAGACTTATCTATTTGACTACTTATATTTGAGTGGTTCAATACCTGTGATGTAGATCCGTAAGCACAAAGTTGGTCGGTCAAAGAAATTTTGTCACATATTTGCCAAATCTATCAATACTTCATTATTGCCCATTAATTTTAAAGGCTACAGTGCATATAGGTAACGTTCAGGTATTGCTTGACTAAGTAGTAAGTTACTAATTCCAGATAGAGTTGGTAATCCGTCTAGGATATGTTTAAAATATCGATAAGAAAAAACAAGAAATACTGTGCAGTGTTGCGTCGGTCAAAAAATAATCTACGGTGGCACTGGTAGGAGGTAGAAATAATAAAAAGAACATCTTGGGTGACACCAAGTGTATAATAAATAATATGACAAATGCAATTGCTAGCAAGATACCTACGTAGGTGAATAACAGTTCTTAAGGGCCGTATTAATAAACCGATCTCAACTCCAAGAGCGCTCTTTGGAGCGATCTCAAGATGCGAATCTAATTAATAAACACATCTTAAGCTGTTGATTGAGATGCCGTAATCAGCTGAGTTAGTGTTTAATTATTATTAATCAATCTCGACTCGCACTTGAGATGCGCTTTGAGATGCAGAATGTTGAGTGCAGTCGATCCGTGACTTGAGAGCGTGATTGCCAGTTGCTAGAATCAAGGATTTCGAAAATATTATGTCAGAAGATGATAATTATAATTATATTAACCATCATTATAAGAATATTTTTATATTCCTCTGGGAATAAACAAATTTATTTGGCATGATTGCGAAAAAATCCGAAGATTTGGTAGATATCAGAACCTGGCGAGGACTCGCTGAAGTCTAAAAAGATCCGAAATCGTAACCAAAGGATACGCGTTGGAAATACTGCATGGCCAATAAACGAACTTTTATTTTCATAAATTATAGTCATTGATGAATTGCGTTAAGTTCTTTAATAGATAGTGTACCTTTGAAAATATAGACTAATATTATGGCTTACATCCTTTCTTCAAAAAAACTAAAGTAAGGTTATGATAATTATGTAGAAAATAATCATTACGTTTAATATAATCGCATTTAATTTAATTCAACTACATCGAAGTAATAAATTTTAACCTTACGCTATATCTTATTTGAACAAAAACCGAACTTTCAATAAAGAAAATAAATCGTTCATTCGTAGTTCATTCAATCTTGCTCTCAAGTTCTGGTTCTGGTGACGTAGCATCTTGAGATGCGGCTCTTAAAAACGACATGATCTGAGATGCTCTTGAAGTGTCTTTATTAATCAGCGACGATCTTAAGATGCTGATCACAACTTGAGAGTGTATCAGTTGATATCGCACTTGAGAGCTCAACCAAGAGCGATTTATTAATACGGGCCTTAAGACTCGATACGCAAGAACAAGAAAATATATCGTGCAAAGTTGTATCAGGAACTAGACTATAGTACTCGAGTATCGACTATAGCCGATCCGGCAAAATATAAACCAATGAGTTAAAAAGAACATCTTGGAGTGACCGAAATGAAGAATAAAATTGGACGATTTGAATTGCTAGCAAGATAACCAGTTCCCAAGATTCGATACAAAGAACAAGAAATACTGGGCAAATAACTGTATCGGGAATTGTATGGTAAATTCGGCAAAATACAAAGATAAAAGGATAAAAATAATAAAATTGAACAAATGCAATTGCTAGCAAGATGGGTAGGTGCATTGCATAACAGTTCCAAGACTCGATATGAAAGAACAAGAAAATGCACTGTGCAAAGTGTTGCATCAGGAATTGTATAGTCAATCCGGCAAAATAAAAAGCTAGGAGGGTGAAAGGTTAAAAATGACATCTTGGGGACGATAGAAGTGAAGAATAAAATTGAACAAATTCAATTGCTAGCAAGATACAACAGTTCCTAATATTTGACACGAAAGAACAAGAAACAGAATGAAGATTGACTGTCTCATTATTATTATATCCGATATCAAACACCCTCAAAAAATAAATTCATTCATTCGCCGTTCAAATCGCTTCCATTATGTAATAAGTTCAATCTATAGGTACTTACTAATAAAGCTTACTTACTTAGTAACAAAAAGTCAGTTATAAAAATAATTTAAAAAAAGGTTTCTGCTTTTCTGTCTGGATTGAAATGCGGTGTTCAATGTTAGAGTCATTAAAGTATAGTTTGCATCAGCTACGCTGTGAGTAGAAGCCGAGCAATTGACAAAACACTATCTGACGGCTAAAATAATCTTTAGCTATATTGGTATTTAGGTCCTGGAATTACATCTAAGATACTTTTAACACAGAGAAATGACCAACTAGGCCGGGAAAAAAGTAGAAAATTACAAAATACTCCAATTATTTGACACCAAATCAACTGATGGGAAGTGACGAGGTGACCGAGGATGGAGTGCTACAGATTACTTGAAATTATAGTCAACTAAGGGTGATATAGGAATCGTGCTACGAAACCATCTCTACATTTTAGAAAAACTATATCTACATTTTAGAAAAAATATAAGGTAGATATACCTATTCTATCAATGAAGATACCCTAGTTATACCTACTTTTTAGAATATAAGGAGTCGATGATAACATTAATTTGCGTCAGTCGCGCTAGATTTCATTAGGTTATCTATGATACATATGTAAGTATTCTACAATATACATTGCAACAAGAACTATTAACAACGTCGCATCTTCACACACGTAAACAAAGCGACTCCACCTGTATAAGGAAGATGCCCTATAATTACTCCGGAGACCTAGATACTTTCGCATAAGCCGCTCACCTGGTTTTTATCAACGCCGGATCTACTCGCTGATCTCCGTTCCGTTATCACCGACGATACGACTTTTTACCACGAAAGAAGGTAGCACGGCTCTAAAAGTGTATAAAAACACTTTAAAATAACAAAATTTAAAGAACATTGCAACTGAGAGATTTAGGTAAGTACTGTTAATGAATTTTCTTATACTGTTATTTATAAAAATATAAGCTTTTTCAGTTACCATTTCAAACTGCCCTTTTAGATACCTACAATATTTGTTTATACTAAGAGAAGAACCTATTGGAAAAAAAAATGATGAAAGAGGTATAAGTAAATATGTAGTTCTTAAACATACGTAAAAATCTAAATTAACTTAATAATACGTTAGGAAAATGGAAACAAACCAAAGGTTTTCTAACGATTGAGCAAAGAAATGTTTTGATTGCGTTAAAATTGTACGTCGTTAATAAAATAGAACATTATTACACACCAGGTGTTGGAAAGTTGAACCAAATTCGTTCAGTAGGTATCACTGCATGCATACCTGCCTACCATCATCATCACGCATGCGATAAGATAAATGATGAAATGAAAGAGTAAAATAATTATTTAAAGGTAGAGTTGCCTAAGTATTGATTCAGCTTGTAGCCCAGAATAAATAATAGAGAAGTTTTGCCTGGGCAGTCTAACTTCATATAACCTTACTATGTTACGTAATCTGGACTCAAACGTAGGTAGTACCATAAATTCATTTAATGATAATGTTGCGTTTAAAATTCTCAGAGGTCACAAAACTTGAAGAATATATAGAAACTAAATAATATCGACAAACTAACTAGCTTAAAAGCTAAAAAAACCGACTACCCTGTCAAAAAAGAGCTTTATACCGTTGGAATGTGATTATATCAAGGCCTTCAATTTGATACCTATAATGTAAATTTCGCCATATAAAATGTTTTCAAAAAATATAGGCTATGTTACTCGGGGTGGATGTAAGAATTCTAACGATACCTCTTACGTCTAAATAAGTTCAGGCAAAATAATTGTTAGAAGTTATGGTGCAATAAAGAAACTCACATACATACATACATACATACATATATACAAACATACATACATACCTACATACAAACATACATACATGAATGCTAAATACAATACACTCCTTTTTTGGGCAGTCGTATAATAAAGGCAAACATCGGTAACACGCAAAAAAATCGCAGACATACAAACAAGTCTGCGAATTTTTCAGATTTTTCGAAAAATCGTCCGCATGTAACCGTTTTTTAAGTAGGTATCAATACTCTCGTAAACAGCCTCTAGGTTATGCGTAAGTCACTCAAAGATGGGCAGTTTAATCCAAAAAGTGAAAAATTATGATTAAGGGAAATTTCCGTAACTTTTGTTAGTTTTTTCTAGAAAAGTCTATTTGATGGTTTTATAGAATGGCGCAATACGCCATTCTATAAAACCATAAGATAGTACTGGCACCAATAGTGCCAGTTACGGGTAAACTAATGATCCTAGAGAAAAGTCTATTTGATGGTTTTATAGAATGGCGTATTGCGCCATTCTATAAAACCATAAGATAGTACTGGCACCAATAGTGCCAGTTACGGGTAAACTAATGATCCTAGAGAAAAGTCTATCTGATGGTTTTATAGAATGGCGCAATACGCCATTCTATAAAACCATAAGATAGTACTGGCACCAATAGTGCCAGTTACGGGTAAACTAATGATCCTAGAGAAAAGTCTATCTGATGGTTTTATAGAATGGCGCAATACGCCATTCTATAAAACCATAAGATAGTACTGGCACCAATAGTGCCAGTTACGGGTAAACTAATGATCCTAGAGAAAAGTCTATCTGATGGTTTTATAGAATGGCGCAATACGCCATTCTATAAAACCATAAGATAGTACTGGCACCAATAGTGCCAGTTACGGGTAAACTAATACAAAAGTTTAATACGCTCAATAATAATTGGTTGCAATAACAATTTTTCGATACCTCAATCTAAATCTAAATGGTCTAACCATACAAATTATTTTCGCTGATTTACTTTAGATCCATGTTAGTTATGTTTCTCAATGAAATAATATGATCCGTATCAAACTCAGAGGCAGGCTGGTACAAGTAAAAACGTGTTTCATGGTTTTATCGCATAATGTTGAAATTTGTTTGCATTTTGGCAGTAAAATGTAATTGATCCATTAAATAACATATCCATTAATTTAACAGCGAGGTTAAATGTTTATAGTCAATAGGTATATCGAAAGGTTTAGCTGTTCTCATTCCAGTAGTAACAAATCTACTCCTATGACATACCTATTGATGGACTGACTGACTGACAAACAACGCACAACTAAACCGGTGGACCTAGAGATTTTAAATTTGGAAGGAATATGTGAATATTCCGTAAATTGCACGCACGTGAAGCAGCGGGGCGCAGCTAGTTATCAATATAGGTAGTCCAACCGGACAAGCTAGCCGGTCCAATCAAGTTGTTTTGGATTTTCCAACAGCTTTATCATAATCCATCAACTTAGTACATAATTTCAGCATAAGTGTTTCCCACTGAAGAGCGAAAGAAAAAAAGCTGCTCGGTGGTATTTCCTAACCCTAGCCATTCGAAGTATAATTAGTTCGACTTGGACTACATTAACACAGACTATTCATCATTAGCCTATACTTGTCTACTGCTGGACATAGGCCTCCCCTTATGCACGTCACTGAGCTCGTTCTTCAGCTCTCCTTACCATTTTCTGCCAGCCACTTTTCGCAGCACGTCACTCCAACTGGGCACAGGGCTTCCTACACTACGTTTGCCTAAACGTGGTCTCCACTCAAGAGTTCGTCTACCCCAACGGTTATGGGTACTTCGGGAAATATGACCAGCCCACTGCCAGTTTAGCTTGCTTAGCCTTAGAGCTATGTCGGATACCTTGGTTCTCTGTCGGATCACTTCATTACGAATCTTATCCTTCAGATAAACTCCAAGCATAGCTCTCTCCATAATCTATTCCACTATTTATTTTTACCCTAGTTATTTGGGTTTACACTCTTTCGTTTCATTGAGAACAGAATCTTGATAAATACCAGCAGTTGACTTATTTTCAGCAGACCTCATGGCATCATGACTTCAACGTCCGAACTACATCTAACTAACAGAAGTACATCTTCACCACTTAACAATCTCGCACGTCGACAGTTATTAAAATTCACTCAGTAACACGTTAAAATTAAGTACAAAATGGGATTTGTTCAATGCAACCGCGAGCCGTGACGGCTAACGAAGTACAGAAAGGAGTTCAGCGCACGCCGAAATTAGAGAAAGCCAAGCCTTCGTACTCCGTTACACACATGAATTTACAAAAATTAGCGCTTACAAAATAAAGGAAAAGAAATTGAACAGTCTTTAGATGAAGTAGCATCATAGTTTATAGAGTGCGAGAAAGACTGGAAGAAGTCAGTACGTATAACACTCTCAGTTTGCTCTATACATAATCATTAGACCATTATAATGGCGTAATTTTGGGGATTGAATCACTTCACATATTATTAGACTTTCTGAGAAGTCAGTGCCACATAGAACTAGAGCGATACATTCGATCAACATGTTTAAGTTTATTTAATTAACTTCTTCTTACTTATTTTTCATGTGCAAAGAACAATATTTAAAATTCTGCGTGTCTCTACTTTCTTGAGTCTACATTTCTTAGATTGCAGGAGCCTTGTTTGAACGAAATCTGCAACATAATGGATTTGGAAAAGTCGCGCAGAAAATGGAAAATCTCTTTTATAACCCTAGTTTCCTACGGGATTGTTAATACAAAAATATACAAAACATCATAATATAGTCTTCACTTAGGTTCTTACAAAATTGCTGTAAAGTTTATACTAAGCACCTATAAAAGTTTAAAGTAGTAATTTACGCACAAATATAGTTGTGTAATGGCACCGAATACTAAAACTCAGATATTCTGGGTTACTTGATATGCTTGGTGTACTAACAATTAGTAAAATAAACTATTTAGGCTAAGCCATGCTACGTCATGGCTACAGTTATTGCATTAGCGGAGCTAAACGGTCTATGACGTAGTGTTGCTTCGTAATTTGATTAGGAGGATTATTCCTGTTATCCTTTCCGGCCCGGCTTTGTTTGGCTCTTGTCAGTGATAATGCAATTTTTATTACATACACCTTTGTCATAAAATACAGACAATTACACTGAAAACCGCATCCATATACGTTCAATGGTTCTCGAGATTAGCGCAGTCATAAATAAGAGCGCCTGGGCCAATTTACTATTCAAATTGCGTGAAATCAGGAAATGGTAGCAACATTTTCCTTTGTAGTAGGTATAATCAGATTTTGACCTACACCTAATGATTACCAAAGTGGCTGCGAATCAAATTTTATGGAAACTAGTCTTAGTGTCGCCTGTTGCATATTCTAGCGATATAATTAACCTATTCGTCACGTTTATTACTATTTTAAAGGCTATAAACACCATTTGTAACTCATAATAATATACCTTATCATGGGATATACAGATGATTTCTCTACGAGTCTTTACGAATGGTCGCTTGTCGCTTTGCATGAATATGTACATTGAGACATAGTCGCGGCGCGCCCGTCAATCTAACACAGCCTCTCTACTACTCACAAAAAAAAACTCAATGACTGCGATCACCAAAATCAAGCACGCTGATTATGACAAAACTCCCCAGGCAAACATCGACCAATCGGCTTATGATGTGAAGGCTTCCTATTATATTCTATCTATCTATCCACTGCTGGGTATATGCCTCCTCTCTTTCACGCCATTTGTTCCGGTCCTGTGCAAGTCTCATCCACTCTATTCCTGCGTGTCTAACGATGTCGTCTGACCATCGGGCTGGTGGTCTGCCCCGTGACCGCTGCCCTCCTCTAAGTTATCGGCTATCGTATTACCTACATTATATCAGATATGACCCAAATTAACTAAAGAGCCGAGTTTATTTTACTGTTAAAAAATATATCTCTGTGTTGGTAAATTAACTTAGAACATATTGAAATTCTGAATGATTTTAGTGTTGTATGATTAAGTACAACATCAATTATAAACAGCAAGTGAATCAGGGCCACTGTAACTGTACAGTGTACACGTGCACACATCAGTGAGCAAAAAGTATCGATCGCTAGTACCATAGATTACTTATGTAGGAACTGACTGCGAACTGACTGCGGGCTCCGATTCCCGCGCAGGTTATTTTTGTGAACTTTGGGTAGTTGTGGTATCATAGGTAGTTCTGTAGTTTCTTGGTTCCCTTAATACAGGGAGTGCTAGTTACAGGTCAGAAATGGCAGGATCTATGCATGTACCTAATCATGAAGCTTTACTTTTTACTCTCCCACGACCTTTACCTAGGTATAACTTCACCTCTACAGTCGTAAAATTTTCCACGGATATAGAGCATACTTGAGCACTTAATTTTAGTCCATAAAGCAAGATTTACCGCGTCAAATTACCTACATCGTTTTTTCTACAGTGTTGCACAATATTGCGATTGTAGGTATGATCAGCCGCGGGATGCTTGAACTACCTGTTTGTCTCATCGAATAAAACAAAACCTACTCGTATTGTAGGTTGTCGTTCAATCATCCATTTATTTACCTACTAATAGGTTGCACCTATTCCGACATAACTGTTTTCCGGGGAAAAAATAATATATATACGAGTATACTGAAGTCCTTTCACATGATGCACACTATTTCCATGACAAATTTCATCACGATCGATTCAGCCGCTTAGTCGTGAAAATGTAACAGAAAGACAGACACGATGCGGTAATTTCGCCTTTAAAAATAGGTATTAACTTTTTACCGCGTCTTCGCCCGCGCGGACTGCAGGTCATCGCGATAAAACGTATTCTGTTTCCTTCCTCGGGGCTCAAACTGTCTCCATACCAAATTTCATCAAGATCGGTTCAGCCGGTTAGTCATGAAAAGGTAACAAAAAGACAGAGAGACAGATTTACTTATGTTTTTATAATTATTTTATAAGATTAGTGCGACAGGTACTCTAGGTCCACCGGTTTAGGCTGTGCGTTGTCTGTCAGTCAGTCAGTAAGTCACGGTACTTGTGTAATAATAATAAAGTACTTGTTTAATTGTTGATTTCCCACTTCCATTATTCAGAGATTCAGCACACCATGATAACCTCTCTCCAGCATGAATATAGTAGATACACCTTGAACATAGTTTTAAAGTCAGATTTCGTACCTGTACCTTTAAGGTCGATTGTTCAAATTCTTTGGACTGAAGGTACTCTTGTTTAACTTAGAGCTAACCTTGGTTTTAAGATGTCATCGATAGGTAATAATATAAAAAATATGTAGAGTAGGGACGGTAGAGTTTCTTCGTTTGTTTGTTTGTCGTATGAGGTAGTGCTTGTCTCTGATGTCAGAGTTTGTCAAGGCCTCTGATATGGCTTAACGACTGCTATTAATCAATAACAGCCGAGACCGACAGCTTAACGTGCCTTAAGGTAGAGTTATATAAAGATACAGAATTGTGACATGACTGCGGACTTCGATAATATAGACTGCGGGTATTTCTCACGATTTCGCAACCAGCATCCTGGTGGAAGAGTCCAGTAAAGTTCATTAATCGAAATGAGTGTAAGGTCAGTCCCCGGTAGAAGCCTGTCGACAATAGTCATGGCCTTCGCACCCGTTATGCTGTCTGACCCTTTTGTTTCATGCCAGCGTGATGACGAGACGACTGTTAGGGTCGGGGTCCACTCGCAAGCTGCAATATACGAGTATCACCCTTAGAATCATCTCATACATAAGCTCAAAGTCACGCAGCGTGCAATGGAGAGAGCTATGCTTGGAGTTTCACTACGTGATAAGATCCGTAACGAGAAAATCCGTAGAAGAACCAAGGTTATAGACATAGCTCTCAGAATTTGCAAATTGAAGTGGCAATGGGCAGGCCATATAGTTCGCAGAGCCGACAACCGCTGGGGAATAAAGATTCAATAAAGAAAGCGAAGTGTAGGGAGACCCCGACACGATGGACGGATGACATTGTAGCCATCGCAGGGAGTCGGTGGATGGAGGTGGCACTCTTTGGGGGAGGCCTATGTTCAGCATTGGACTGCTAAAGGCTGAAATGATGATGATGATGATGACCCTTAGAATAACTCTAAGATGTTACCCCTTGTTTATCATTTGTTTCCCTGTAGTGCAGCTGGGAGAGTCTTCCTCCACTCTTCAGAGTGTGGCTTTGAATCTAGATAGATAGATCTTCAGATCGTTCTTCTCTAATTAGCATATTATACAATCGTTGGGTATTATTGCATGCTCTGTTGTGAATTTTGCCCACGTCTCGTCCGTTATATTGCCATATTGTGTGTCACACACTTCATTAGGTCCCGAATCGGGTATAGAGATTAATGTGTTACATCTATAATTTACTTGAAAAGTCATATATTTCACGAATACGAAAACCTTTCCACTCATCGCTTTAGATTCAAGCAGAATTCATTAACATTACTTATGTACTTTCTATTTAAATGCATCACGCTTCTGCTCTACTGAATACGGGCATTGTCTATACTGGAGTGGATAAAGGCTCAGCCTGCTTAGCCGTATAGGCCTACAGTGGATGGCAGCCCTTACCAGCTCCCAAAAAGTACAACCGGCATACAACGTCAACGACATCCAAAACACACGTTACGCATCCGCCGCAGGGGGCGCGAGGTCATTTTTTAATTGTTTTTATGTAATTGTCATTGTTTCAGCAACTCAGTCCGTGTGAATGAACCGTGCTGCATTATTGACTCACACTTTTTAATAATGGCCAGTTGACGTAACAACATTTTTAGTTTTATCTCATTATTCTGAAGTTTATGAAAAAATTTACCCACGCATTTCGACTTATTATAAAAATAATTGTATCTTGACTTGTATTGCAGTTCCCACCATTGCATTGCAGTTTAATTTCCAAATGAGAAACCTTCGTTCGCGACTTCGCGAGGTGAAATTCTCGAGTTATGTAATAAATTGCTTTAAAACTATAATCATTGGGAAAAATATTTTGGTTTGTATGATTCGTGAGGGAATTAGTTGGTATGCACTATTTCCTGTTTCTGGATAAGATTTAGTTATAACGCAAAACTTATCTATTTGCTCTGTGGGCCGGCTATTATAGGACCACCCTATGTCATCTCATCTCCAAAGGTGCTGCGTCTTTTACCTGTTTATGTATCATCATCAGATGCCTGCCAAGCGTGGTGATTATAACAAAACCCTCCCTATTATGGGTAAAGCCCATGTTCAACAGTGAACGTTTTTGGCTGATGATAATATTTATAATATCATTGTTTACGTAAGCAGGAGCCCCACAAATAAAGCTAAGGTTTTTGCAATATATAGATACCTACAACTACCTACTACCTATCCGTACGTTTAGTTTCTATTGTTACAATGGCACACTTGATAAAAAGTTCATTTTCATTAAAGTTTTCACTTAGCTCCCTTGCCACTAGGTTATCTCCACATCGGGAGAGTAACTAGCGCGTGCAAGGTGAGCATTTGCCAACAGTCATTGTTCTAATGCCTATGTAATGTCTTGGCACAATCTATCTTTACTAATGAAGAGCTTTCTAGAAGCGATGGTGATAATGACGTGGTTCTATGAATCGAATGTCTAATGCGACGTACGTATCTTTCTGGCACGTATTTTTTATCAACTTTTGGTTTTCTCTTGTGTGCCCTTCAAGATAATCTCTCATCGTCCTAGCTTTGTATTTTGCCTGTTTGACCATAAAATTCCCGCCGCAACAATTTGCACCCTGTTACGCTTTTTAAGTCTAGGTAATGATGCCGTTGCGTCTAAGTTTTTCAGTGGCTGTTTAGTGCCATTGAAGGTTTCCTTGCTTAAACATGACTCTTTTGGATACCATTGCGTCCATTTTAAATGGCTTTTTAGTCGATGGCCCGTGGGATTGTTTCCTTGCATATGGCATGCACGAGTCTCGTTTATATGCGGTTATATTTAGGTCATGATGGAATTCAAGGCTGCTGTCCAGTTCAAACTACTCTTACTTCCCAGCACAAAATGTACCTGTTCCAGTTATCTTTTATATTGTTTGGTAATTTATTCCGTAGTTTCCAGATTATTTTATTTAACACGAGGGCCATTAACCCTTCCCGACCGTGAACAGGTGTCTGACCAGCCAGCGTGTCGGCGCGCCCGACCGTGCCAGGGAATGGATATTCACCACATCCGATATCGATTCCACGGGTTGGGTTGCGTGGTTGGGAACTAGGATGCACAACATTAACCTTTAGTTTGCAATGGTGTAATTTTTGGACTAATATAAGAACACATATTTATATCAGACTTATTTCTTATAGGATTTGCGAAACTCAATGAGAGAGAGATTTAATGAGACCTAATTAAATAAGATCTAATCTAGGTAGGTATTGAAGGAGAAAAATAGTAATGAGTTTGGCAAGTGGGATTACGTCATTAGGTCTGCAAGTAAGGCGAACTAGCAGTCCGTATATTAAAAAAAAAAACAGTCCAAATCAAAATTAGACGTAAAATTTGAAACAAAATTTGAGTAATTTTGGTAAGCATAGCATCAAATAGCCCGAAAGTCAGCTGGTATAGATATGGTTTGGTATAGTATGGTGTATAGTATGGCTGGTCTGAACTGGAATATGTTGTATGAGATAAAAATCAGTCTTAGTATCTTTATTAGGAGACTAGCTGTGCCCGCTGCTTTGCCCGCGTATTCATTTCATTTAAAAGTACTCCATACGTGTTATTATAGGACCAGTACTTATAAAGTACAATATAATTCAATTCAATTCAAAATTCATTCAGCCGTCAAATAGTTTTTTATCGATTGCTCGGCATCTATTCATTGCATTAAGATACCAAGAACCTCAGTTTTTAAGTCAAAACCTAAGCTATCCTACAGTGAAACCCGCATCGTTATCGGTCCAGTAGTTTTTACGTGATGCGCGATCTAACATACAGACAGACAAAAAAATAAACAGAAAGACACGATTTTAAAAATATGTTATATTCTTGTTCAGTAGCTTAATATTATAAGTACCCTAGACCATTTTTTAAATTATCTTCTTTGTACATACTTTTTTGTTTTTATTGCTTTATTATAAGTTTAAATGCAATGCAGATAACATAAAAATATAACATAAGAAGGTATTTTAGATACTATGTACATTTGTACAATTGTTATGAGAATGTACTTTGTTCAGTTCTCGACTGTAAA
This sequence comes from Alsophila aescularia, assembly GCA_946251855.1. Taxonomy (NCBI): domain Eukaryota; kingdom Metazoa; phylum Arthropoda; class Insecta; order Lepidoptera; family Geometridae; genus Alsophila; species Alsophila aescularia. The sequence continues at coordinate 43,184,899 of OX276383.1, read as the reverse complement.
AATATTTTATGATATTGCTCAATATAAATTCAATATTATCAAACAACATCTACATTACATCAGACTGAATTAGACCAAACCGTGAAACATTTAAAATACCCAACAAAAAACAATCCGTTGGATTGAATCAGTTTTTACGTGTTTTTACACAAATCCACTGATGAATGCGGATTTCGTGCATTTAAGTTATTCTTTTTTACATGCTTTCGATTTCGGTATCATTATGCAATGCAAAAACGTTTAACCGTTGTTTAGAACTTCGTGTTTTTGTAGTTATTCGCAGTTATCGTCTTTTTGTTCTGAGGTTGTTGGTGTGCTGTGATTGCTTTTCTTATGACTGGGTGACGAATGAGGGTTATTGTGGAAGCAAGCTCCTGCTGTTAAAGCATATCAGGCATATCAGGCATAGCTTATACCGTGTACACTTTAAAAATATAATTAGAGTTTTGAAATAATTAAGGTTAAGAAGATGAAAAGGACGATTTTGTACCTAAATCATCTCTGAACATCTCTTCAGAGATGATTTAGGTACAAAATCTTTCTAACTTTCATTTCAATCTTTCTAACTTTCATTATTTAAAGTTCTTAAAATGTTTTCAGATGAAAAGTAGGTTTATTTGTTTGTTTGTAACTTTAGTAACAATAGGTATGCCTATTTATTTACTACCTATCTATATATGTTATTACTTTAGCTAGGATGCGGGCTCAGGATGGTAAAAGAGAGACCTATATACCCACAGTTGTATTAAAAAGGATGTTGATAGATAGATAGATAGATACAATACACTTTGAAGATACAGTGGTATAGGGGTATCCTAACACTTTAAGTGATCTTTACCAGACATCATTGCTGTGAATTTTGGATAATGGTGATCAAAAGCAATAAAAAGATTATTGAAAACTAGCTTAACAAGCAAAATTGAATATGTTGCCTAACGCGCAACAGATACACATTGCGCATTTTTTTGTTTTTTTTTTTAAATATTTATTACGTAAAATGTCAACAGAGACGACAATTTTAACCGGCGTATAAAGTTATTTTTTACTGAGAGCTATACTGGGAAGTTATTAGGCACCCAATATCAATCAACTTACCTATTTCTAGTGATTAAGTACTTCAATTGAACGCTAGAGAAAGGCCTCTAGCGTCATGTGATGTGACTTGATCATAGACACGTTGGAATATGTAAATGGACCTATTAACTTCTCACGTGTCATTCTTAGGCAAGAGTTACTTAACAGGAACTAGTAATTAAGGAGAAAGGTGGAAACGTGCAGAGAATATTAAACATCTGCCTTTGTGAACGCATCCGTTTAATCTGTCTTCATACGGATCATTCTCGTTAGATCCAGTGCTAAGATCCATACTGGATCTATTGAGATATTTTTTCTCTTTAGATCCCATTTTGAAATTATGGATCTATCGAGAACACTTAAAATTTGTAGTAATACCTATTTGGTTCATAGCAATTTCACCCATCTTCTTCAAAATCATCATCATCCATCATCATCACTTTTTAGACACTATAAATACAAAAAATCTAGGTACATAAACTTGATAAATACTTAAGCTAGTAACAAAAAATGTGACGTCAAATAATGTTCTTATGTTCTAGTTAAATGGGTGATGTGAATAAAACATCAGTGTATGCTTTTAATAATAATTTTAAAGCAAATGCTTTATTTCATTTGAATATACTTTATAGCAAAAGCTTATTCATACCAATATATAAAAGGGAAACTTCGTCTGTTTGTTTGTTTGGGGAGTTTTGAACGCGATAACTGCCGGACGGATTTGATGAAATTTGGAATGGATATAGCATAAGCTAAAATAAAATAAAAAATACATTGTATTGTAAAAGCATTGTTTTATTCCAGGGTATAAACCCTGAAATAAAACAAAGGATAGTTTTTATCGCGGAAAATTGTAAGTTTCCACGGAAAAACTGGTAAATGTTGATTACTCGCTGTAAGGAACGGTTGCCATGGAAACTAAATAACAAGTCTGTCAAAATACATCAAGAGCGTTGGTGCTATAGCTTGTACTATTATTTATTCTGTGCAATAGCTACGTTTGCATTGGTTTTTAATTTTAATATCCTAGAAGAACGACGACGACGACGACGACGACGACGACGACGTTTGCTTTTTTCGCGATAAACTGTAGTCCGCGCGGACGAAGTCGCGGTCTGGAAAGCTATTTCTATATATATTAACATAAGTAAATCCTATTTAAGTCCAGCTATTGCTTAAAATAATGTGAATTATAGTGATGTTTTACTTGATATCGACAGCAAATGCTTAGCATGCTCCTTCTCAGTCTTGAACCTTAGATTTGAAACAATCGTAGTACAATATGGCACGTATATGCGTTTTTGTGATTTGCATATACGATATATTCAGGATAATATTTGATAATGAATGAAACATTATCCTGAACGAAGAAATATGTGCTGAAAATAGATTCAAAGAGTTTTATCGTTTTACGGATGCAAAATATGACTATAATACTGACTAACAAATATTTTCTTGGAAATACAAGAGAAAAACAGTGTAAAGCTTTTAATGCACAACAAAAATTGAAAACAACATAATCAACGTAGCAAATACTACATACCTACAACGTAATACAAAAAAACGTATCGAGTATCGAGTCACTCGCTTGCTTGCTCTCTTCTTTTGCTATGTGTACTCGTAGGTACTTCCTTTCCCGCAGACCTCACACTCTAAAAGAGAGGGGTGTTTTATGTTTAGGGTGTGTAGGTATGTATATATCATTGTCTGTCTGTGGCATCGAGCTCCCAAACGAATGGACCGATTTTGAGGCGTTTTTTTTTTCTGTTTGAAAGCTGATGCTATCGAAATGTTTCTTAACATATTTCTTCGTTCAGGATAATGCTTCCTTTCACAAAAACGCATATACACTGCCATATTGTACGATTGTTCAATATTTTTTTTGCTAACAATTATGAGTAAATAAATATTCTCATAGCACAAAGCATTTACTTATACTAATAGCAATGCTTATCCATACCAATATATAAAAGTGAAATGTTGTCTGTTTGTTTGTTTGGGGAGTTTTCACGCGATAACGGCTTGATGGACTTTAATGAAATTTAAAAAATGCCTTCCTGTTAAAAATAAGTTGCAATGCAGAATTAAGTCAAGTCATCTTGTAAGGTAAGTATGTATTTTAGGTTTATTTGACCAGCTTCAGGAAGGGGTCCTACAATATTCAAGCTAATTCGTTCAAATGGTGCGGTTGAGGTTAATGTTATCTCCATTGGAGACCGATTTACTTTACGGAGTGCTTTATTCGTTTGACACTGATTACATTTCTTTATATAGTTTTCAATATATGATCTCATATTTTTCCAGTGGTATCGTTCAATTTTCGGTGACATTGTAAGTTATTTCACTTTTATTTAAGGTTCGTGATGCATAGGCTATAGGTTTTTCTTTTCCAGGATCTCCTTGAGAGAGAATAGTGCTGATCGCGAAGTTGGAAGAATCACAGGTAAGTGTGAAAGGTTTCGTAAAGTCAGGGTATATTAGGAGAGGCGGAGAAATGAGTCGTGTTTTCAGTTTCAAAAGCAAGCTGTTGCTCGTTTTGCCAGATGAATGGAGTATCTTTTTTCAAAAGGGAAGTCAGAGGTTTTGCTGTCTTAGAAAAGTCTGGTATAAATTTCCGGTAATAGGACATAAGTCCTAGGAAGGATTTGACATCCTTAGGAGATTTGGGAACCGGATATTCAGACACGGCGTTGATTTTTGCTGGGTCAGGTTTCACACCCTCATCTGTGATCTGATGGCCAAGATAGGACACTTCTTTACGAAGGAATTCGCACTTGTTTGGTTGTAATTTTAGATTAAATTCTCCGAGTCTTCTTCCGAGAAAAACAATTTCTAGGTTTTTTACATGGGAATCGAGGTCATAGGAATAGATAACTATGTCATCAAGATAAACATAGCATCGGATGCCTTGTAGGCCAGCAAGTACCGAGTTCATTAATCTTTGGAATGTAGAAAGGGCGTTTTTTTAGTCCAAAGGGCATTCATTTAAATTCAAAGTGTCCCTGTGGAACATTGAACGCAGTTTTAGCTGCGTCTTGAAAGGACATTTCGATTTGATGAAAGCCGGAAGCGAGATCTAAAGTTGAGAAATATTTTGATTTTGCAAGTTGATCTAGTATTTCGTTGATGTTTGGGATGGGATAAGAGTTGCCGATATTGATATCGTTTAACTTTCGGTAGTCAATCACGACTCTCCATTTGGGTTGTCCAGAAGCGTCTAGTTTCTTGGGTACAACCCAAATGGGAGCAGACCAAGGAGACATAGATGGTTGAATAATGTTATCTTCTAAAAAAAAATCTACTTGATTTTGGACTTCTTGTTTGTGACATTCAGGAAATTTGTATGATTTTACAATAATTGGTTCATTTGCTGTGGTTTTAATTTCACGTTGAAGGGCATTTGTTGAAGTGAGTGGATCACCAGGTAGGTGAAAAATATCGGAATAGTCAGAGCAAACTTGAAACAAAGAATCTGCTTCCTCCGAGTTCAAATGTGACGTTCTGAGTTGATTGAGAACTTCTTGAGTGCGTTGATATGAATTTTGTGTATATTCTGGCATTTACTGGATATTCTGTTTCTGGTTGGTTTTGTACTTGGGTAGATTCTACAGGGGTCAGCGTCAGTTTTAAATTAGAATTAAGGGATTTAGAAGATTCAGATACATTTATCACTGTTATGTTTATTCTATTATTGTCCTTAACTTTAACTAGGCAATTGGCTTACATATGTCTTCGAACTGGGTTTGATCTAGAACGAGGCCCTCTTTTATTTCAGGGTTGGACACGGAGCATTCAATCATCATTTCAGATCTGGCAGGAATAGAATAAATTGGTTCATGGAACTGGAGTGGTAATTTGGTTTCTTTGATTTGTAGTTTATTAGTAGTGAATGCTAGTAGTCAATGCTACAGCCAAAAGAGTAAGTAAGCATATCTGTTTCTATTATACCATCGTAAGGTAGGTGTATCTTTTCAATGACATGGAACTTGTGACTTATGTACTTGCGGGATAAGTCAGTAAGTTGTAAGTTTCACGAGTTTAGGAAATTTCTGTATACACGAAGACTTGATGAGACTGACTGCAGAGCCAGAGTCTACAAGAAGAGACAGTGGGAATTCTGAAACTGTAGAGCTTATCAAGACATGTGGTAGTAGTAGTGTAATGTTAAGTAATGTTTTTTCGTTTCAGAAATTTTTGAAGATGCAGTGTTCAATGTTCAACTGATGCAGCTGATACAGAGGATTTGGTAAGTATTGATTTAGTAAGTGCTGAAAGTTCAGCGGATACAGAGGATTTGGTAAGTATTGATTTAGTAGGTGCTGAGGGTTCAGCGGATACAGAGGATTTGGTAAGTATTGATTTAGTAGCTGCTGAAAGTTTAGCGGATGCAGCGGATACAGAGGATTTGGTAAGTATTGATTTAGCAGATTCAGAGGATTTAGTAGCATTTGAGATGGTGTCGGACTTATATTTTGTGTGGTGTCTCGTATGACACCGATACGAGCCACTTAATCGTTTTTTGATTCATCGTCATCATCACTGAAGTTAGGTTCTATGTTGTCGTCTGGTTTTTCGACAAAATGAACGCGATGTTTCGGCTTATAGCTGGAAGTAGAAGGCTGTTCAAAATTGCGAGCACGGTTATTGTTATATTCGCGTTTCTACAATTTTCAATCGAATGTCCGGGGAATTTGCAATATCGGTAGACATTAGAATCGTTAGAGTTCTGATTCTGGATTTGATTGTTGCGGAACTATCCCTGATTTTGATTAATGCGTGACTGTCCCTGATATTGGTTGTTACGGAATTGAGAGTTAGTAGGTTTATTAGGTTTTGTAAACTTATTTTCTGTAGGTTGCGATCTTTTGTATACACTCTGTTGAATGCGCTCTTCAGAGATTGCGACGTTTAAAGCTTCATTTAAATTTTTGTGACTTGCATCTCACAATTGACGAGATTCGGGGAAGTAACCCAACTGTAAAGTGATGGAGAGCGAGGTCTTCCATTGCAGCTATACGATCTGGTAGTTCTTTAACTTTAGAAGTTGACAACGAAACTTCCGTGAGCAATTGTGAGAGGCATGCCTTGATTTTTAATGCGAATTGGCTGACACTTTCTTGCGGGCTTTGCTTGCTCTCCTGAAGCTCTGTGAGCAGGTGAGAGTAATGTTTCCTCTCACAGAATTGAGTTTTAAGGAACTAATTGATAGATTCAGGCGTTACTTTGCGGAATCCATATTTAAAATGAACAAAATAAAAATATGTAGCTTACTTCCGCCAAAACTGTAAGTCAGACAAATGATAAATGGTAAAATTAACACAAGTGAAACCCCACGCTAAACAAAACCCTACCCAAAATGGAACTAATGAAAAATATAAATGAAATGAAAGCTAAGGCCTGGAGGCCAGAAAAAACACTTATATACAAATAATATATATATATAAATATCATCATTTTCTCTCGGTTCCCTCTACTTACGTAATAATTTCATATCTCTTTGGTTCAATTTGTCAGTGGCTACATATATTCAGCCAATCACAGGCCGAGTTTTGTGCAGATCCGCTAAACCGTTGAGGAAGGAACGGAAAATAAGTTTCACGCGACCACAGCGGCAATAATATTTCGCGCCATTTTGCCCGCTGTAACTATGACTTATTCCATATGCCGATGCATACATATAAATTTGACATAAGATTCAAAATGATTTAACCGGGTAGACTTTTTTACACTTATAAATGCACTTTTCGCACTTTTCACGATTTTCACGCTTTTTCCCAAATTTGGGGTTCACCGTACTTGAACAGGCGGAGACGGAACCGAGGGACTTTTGAAATCCCCTTGAGCTCCAACAATGTTAGACAGTATTGTGGGAAAGCCTTTTTAAAAAAAAAGACTTAAAATGGAAATTAGTATTTTACTTGGTATTAAACTCAAAAGTATAAAAAATATAAAGTCAAAAAAAGGAAGTAGAAGACGTGTGGCTTTAGTAGAGTATCGAAACGAACTGTCCGTCGCAGTGCAGGTCTATTTCTGGCTGAAAAGTGCAAGGAGGCACTTTTCGGCCTTACTGTTTCAAATTTACTTACAATTAAGGGTTATAACAGTACGTAGTAAATACATTAGTTCCGTGGACGCTCACGACTGCCAAAGTACTGCTTTCAGCGCCAACAGAGCCAAAGTGGCGATAATCAAATGAGCTAATTGCGACGTTCGTCAATAGTCTGTCTAGATAGAGTACTAGTAATATGCAGTTGTCTATGGGGAAGAGCCAGATTGGCTACCCAACAATAACAGTTGATTATATTCAATACATTTCAAATCAGAACATATGTATACAACTCACAAAGGATATAGGAAGATATTAAAAAGCGCAGGTTCATATATTTGGGCAGGTTATATGTACTTACCTATATTAAAGAGCATATTACCTTATTGGCATACATAAACAGCAGTGAATTTGAAAAAAATATGGCGATTTCTTGGCCATTAATGAGTTCGTGTCAATAGACAGGAAAAAAATATGGTATTAATAAACTGCCTAAGTGATATATTTTCTGAGATATTTGGGTATAAAAATATTTTTTCATCTTTTACATGCGTTAGGAACATGAAAGTTGCAATATAGATTTTCAGTTTTGGTCAGGAAGGGATGAAGGGGTCTGATGAAATTAATGTCACAAACAACTAATCTAACATGCGCCATCCCATAATTGCACGACATATTAATATTGCCGTGAAGTTGGACAAAAAATAAACCCAAATTATGTCTTAAAGTATATCACGATTTTTACATAGAACACTTTTTGTTTCTTATAATTTGCTCTATCGATTGACACTAGTTTCATTTATGGCAAAAAATCGAGTTTTTTTTCAAATGTTCATCATAGTCTTATCAGCAGTCCGAGCGTGATTGTGTAGCATAAAAACAAACTTTCGTAAATGGTATTATTGGACGATAAAATGTTCAAATATTGTTACTCAAGCACACACTAACACCGCTGTTTTAAGTACCTAGGTACTACAAAAAACTACCAAACTTAACAAAAAAAAAATACATTGGTTATAATAACCGCGGTAGAAGCTAATATTATTTTATTTCAGTGATACTTACCCGATACCCGAATCGTATTTGGGTTCAGAATTATTGTTGTTATCTCTTTTGCGCTACTGTCTGCGTATGTCTCTCTATCTGTAAAGTCTGGCGCATCGACGTGAGGTAGCAAGCCTGGCGATATTCTACAGATTGCACTATAGAGAGTGTGCACAAGAACTGCACAACCTGATTCCCCCATCACCTTTCCATCACCGTACGACTAGGCGCCAACCTTTCATGGTTGAAATACCTCGCACAAGAACGAAGCGTTACGCTTCTTCATTTATTATAAGAACTGCAAAGGAGTGGAATGCCCTGCCCTCGTCAGTGTTTTCGGTAAATTATAACCCCGGTGTGTTCAAGTCAAGAGTGAATAGGTATCTACTAGGCAAGCGTGCACCTTCGACCACATCATCGCTTTCCATCAGGTGAGATCGTGGTCAAACGATTGCCTAGACCGTAATAAAAATAAAAAAAAACCTTTGTTGTTGGTTCATGAAGTGTACGACAGTGCAAATTTAGCTGTGTGGGTGTGTTTTCCTGTAGTTGTATCTAGTCCGGGTGTAGTTTACATGAAGTTCTGGGTTGCCCCATCCTCCTTTGTTTAATAGGGTCGATGGTGCTATACCAACTTTTGCATCAACTTTTTTAAATATCCTAGAAGAAAATAGGATGGTTTTTTTTTTGCGATAAACAGTAGTTTGCGTCGCGGGCGGGAAAACTAGTGTGAAATATAACTAATGGATCTTTGAGCTGTAGACCTCGCAAGTCTGTCTTTGCTTAGCTCATCTTAGCTTAAAACTGAATAGATGTTCATCGCGCACCTTAAAACAAAAAACTGAGAGACATTTGTTAATATGGGCTCCACATCTCCACCATTTTGTCAAATTTCGAAAAACTGACTGAGACTATAAAAAAAACATATGATGATCGAACCTGCTCACAAAATTTCACGAGAATCGGTTGAGAAATCCGACCTGTAGAGGAGAACAGCCTTAGACTTGCATCTTAGACTTTCCATAAATGGAAAATTTAAAACAAGCCATAATCCTAAACACACAACTCTATAACAACACCGCTTTCTCAACACCTAAACAAAGACGTTCAATTACATCGCCGACACGATTCTAATACGATTCGAATACGTTTTCTACGACATCGATCATCTCACCAGTATTGTTCCCCACGTGTCGCTACTTCCCACGATTTCGAGCCAATCTTGTGTTGACAATGAGTCCGATACATTTCCACAATATAAGTAGGGACCGATTATGTCGTAGAATGTCGTTTGCTTCTGTGTCGGTGAAACTTTGCAAAAACCGATAGCCCGCATGTGGGTAAACAGGTTGATGAGCAACGAGTGCCTAGGTACATAGGATATAACGTGTATAGTTTAAATTTCCTAATAAGTTATAACACTTGTACTCTTAGGTCGAGTACATGATTAATAGCAATAAATAAATGATAGATCAAAAGCAGTTTATAAACTGACATAGACATAGATACTAAAGTCAACATTAGAATCGGGATATTTACCATATATATTGGAAACTCAAAAGATTTTCATGGTTAATATCCCGTTTCTAATGTTGAGTCTAAATATATATAAATTATTTGAAACAAAAATGGACTTCAAATGGATTTACTACGGTTAGGTAAATAGTAGCCTATGACACTCTTGCGATGATAACAAATCGATTTGTCAAAATCGAACTTGAAAATCGAAATTGAAGTTTTTAGTTTGAACACATAACCCTTTTTTTGCCTTGCCGTACTAGGGTAAAAAAAAACCTATGACACGCTATACATGAAGACAAACCGATTGATACCTCGCTTGTCAAAATCTGACCAAGTTTTAGTTAGAACACATAACCCTTACTTTGCCTTGCCGTAATCGTTTTTTTTTTGCCTATGACACTATATCTGAAGACAAATCGATTCGATTGATCGAAGACAACTCGCTTTCAAAATCGAACCAATAGGTGCGACGGTAAGGTGGAACATCCACATATCCACGTACATAGATACATACATACATACATACATACATACATACATATACTGTTAAACTCATTTTCTTCCCTTGATTTGCTGTAGTCGAGTAAAAATGACACTAAACAATTTTTGATGAAATGTATATGAGACTGTATGAAGGTCTGCTCCTTCAAATAAAAAAGGATTGTCAAAAAAAAATAAGTACAATCAAATTGAGAACCTCCTCCATTAGGAAGTGCTTAGATTAGAAATCTACAGTGCCTGTTATTGATATAGATAGATAGATACAAATAAATTACCTGTCCGATTCCCGTCTCATCTATGATTGTATGTTTCAGGAACATCACATTCAGAGTAATTTTGTTAATTCAAACTTATTTGCATAGCGAATGTACATTTGATTAACAGTTTTAAAGGAAATGCTATGACTTTGAACTTGAGCGCTTGGTGTAAGTTCGTATTGCACTTTCGATCAAGATAAAGCGAACTTCTCTAGATAGATGTTGAGGGTTTATATAGCTTTCTCTTCACAAAATTCTCTAAAACTACTAAGAATAAATTATAATAACATATATTACAGCACAGACCCTGAGAATTTGTTGCACAATTAAATGGTGGGAACGAGCATTACCTCCCAGCCAGCAAAGTAGTGATAAAAAAAAAGTGTTAACACTAACGAGTGTTAGAAAACTGATATACAAGTAACGCGGTGACTGCTTGTCACAGCGTTGCTGTATATTGATGATTCGTAACATAATTTAGCTGTAAAAGCTTATACAGTCAAATTGTGATAATACATGATGACATAAACGTTTACTCGACCGCCTTGTACAGTATTTATAACACAGCTATCAAGCGGTTCTCACAACAACGATTTAGATCAAAAATGTTGTACAACATGTTTTGACGGTACATTTATACAGCAAAATTTATCTATTGTGGCTTCTATTATTTCTTCTATTTCTCAGTCGCTGTATTAGCGCTGGTGATATATCTGGCACGCATGGATCTAATCCATGATATAAAACATCATACCGTAGCTGATATGCAACAAATTTATCGTATATTGGTGTTTCTTTAACGCCTGCGCCATAGACATCATAAGAAATCGACAATAACACTAAGAGGTTGCAAATATACTTTTGCAAAATCTAAATATCACCATATAAACATTTTTTGCTCACATATAACTCTAAAAAGGCGCATAATAGTTGCAAATTATACTTTTATGGAAAGATAATGCTCTTTAAGACAATTTTGAATGCCTAGTTATCACACTGAATAATCTTTTCTTAAAAAACAGTCAACGTCTAAATATTCCACCTGTTTCATTTCACTAAAATAAACTGAAAAGATAAGAAGAGTTTATTAAAAAAAAAGGTAGCATGATACACCACTAGGGTTATACCTCTGATTTCTTGAGGAACCCAAAATTTTTGTCATTGCGGGAAGAAGCTGTAACTCAAACACGTATTGGCCATATTATAGTGACTTCAAATTAATTTGATAATTTTAATAATGTTTATTTGATTAAATATTAATAATTTGAGGGGGGTATAAAAAAAACACTTATAATGCAGTATTATTTCAACAATATAATTTCAAGCGCACCAAAAATATACGTCATATTACGCACATCTCAGTTTGATACAGCGAGACAAAAATATGAACACCTTATTTATTTCCTAATGATATGTTATTTCTTAAAAAGGTAGAAATAAGTAATAAACCTATTTTGTAAAACCTTCAAAATCACAATACTCATGAAGTATAGCTGAGCACTGAGGAAATGTGATAAAACAGAATCCTAATCACCAAAATAACAACAAATAGCTTCATATCAGCGTCACGGTAGCTATTATATAATCATTAGGTTATATATGTGATCAGGATATCATTGATATAACACCAAACAGATTCAAAGAACACTGAAATATTATGGATATGTATCAATAAAGTGATAGGTGGTGCTAATATACACGTAATATATCATCAAATAGCTGTAAAACTGGGGCCACTTTCCAGTGATAGACACGTATCATCATGGATATGCAACTGCTCGTATCACTGATATACAGCTATATCAGATTACTTTTTGCTGGCTGGGCTTAGACGTCGTTAATAATAATTTAGTATATATCTTACAAAATTAATTCGTTGAAATGAAAGTGGCCATATTAAAAGTAGCGGTTTTCGTTAATGTGCTTACCTAGTTACTGGCCTACTGTTTTTATATTTTTTTATAAAGTGTTATGACTATAAAATTAACACAATAAAGTTTATGAAGTTTTTATGTATGGGCTTAGAATCCCGAGATTTCATACGTTGGCCCATCCCATCCCATCACTAGATTGTTGATAGAGGTCTATCAACAATCTAGTGATGGGATGGGATGGGAATGTAGGTACAGCTAAAATAATTGTGTGAGTACTTATGAAAATAATCATAAATAGTTTAGATCATTTATCAATGACACAAAAACTGCTCGACTTTCGCGCGCGTTTGCTGTTCTGGTTTCCAGGGCCTGCAGTCTCGACCTTGACTGCGATTGCTTTACATCCGAAATCGGTCGCAATGTCCGATTATAACGATATTTGGCAGTTCTGCCGAATATCGATATCAATCATGATCAATGCCAGTATAGATACCGATGAGTGACAATTATTGTCACTAACATTCCAGCACTAAATTGACTCTTCTTCTCTTATTTCCCACTGTCTACAGTTTGTTCATATAGTTTAATGCCGTCATAATACTTTACACCAAAATAATGTTGGGCACATCAATTGTAAACATACGAAATTTGGGTTTTCTCCTATTTCTGGAGCTATTAAGGTCGCCCTGAATCAAGGAGGATATAATCAGATGTACAAGGTTTGCCACTATGACGTCATTATGTATCACATGTACAAGGTTTGCCACTGTATCTTCAAGGAGGACATAATTATATGTACAAGGTTTGCCACTGTGACGTCAAGGAGGACATCATCACATGTACAGGTTTACCACTGTGACGTTTCTTCTCTTCTCTAACGGGCGTACTTCCGAAGTACCGGTAGAGTCAGAAGGGTATTTCCTTTTCCAGTGTGAGATTTAACTCTGTTGGCACATGAAAGGGAAATTTCCTTTTCAAACTCAAAGAATACTTAGTTTATCTAAATTTGGATTGATTTGATCTTTTTATAATATTTTATGTATATCTCTTTGTTCAGGAGATGTTAATTTTGACTTGTAAAAGTGCTATTATTTTTACCTATTTACAATAAAATACTTTGACTTTGACTTTATAGCGTAAAGAAGGACATAATCACATATTCAAGGTTTGCCACTGTATAAAAATATTGAATAAAAATACTAAGCGTTTCAAATACTTTCTTCTACTCAATAATAGCCGGTGAAATAACCGTTGACCCATCAACAGAGATCTGATCCAAAGTCTGATCAGTCACGATCTACTAACGCTGTAATTTGTTGTCGGACGGACAACAGTTCACGCAACAAGTAATAAGTAGCATGAATTGTAGGAATAATTCATTAGTAGCCCTAAAATACGACCGTTTCGCTTTTTAACGAAGGTCTAGAAGATTGTACTCCCTATGCACAGTGCATGTATGTGTAGGTCTATATTTGAGTTTGATCATTGTTTTACATGATAGTGCACACTGCACACATATCTAATGAAATTTTTAGGAATTTATCTTATTGGATAATATTGTAGGTGTATGCTGTTTTCTCCTACAATATGTAAGTAGTTTTGTAGTGGTAGGCTTCTTACGCAATAGCACAGAATAAATAATAGTACAAGGCAATAGTCCGCCCCTGGGGAATCACCAAACCTGTGCTACTGCTAAGGGCAGGCTTGACGCACACCATCAGGCGAGTGACCTGCTCGACCGTCACTCAAACGAAAAACATAAAAGGAGCATTATAAATATATATAGTACTTTTATGAATATTATGGATACCGTGGCTTTATCCACGTGCGTGTATTTCAGAAACTAAAGTTGTAAATATTACGTAGGTACTTTACCTAAATAGCAAGTTTCATCAATATCCGTTCAGCCGTTATGCAGCTGAGTGCTGAAATGGGCAATGTTCAATGTACAATGTCGCTCCGAACTGAAATCTCGCTATTTGATAGGTAACTGTTTATTTTTCACATTGAGTAACAAACTTAACAAGTAATAAGTACGTAGGTATTTACGTAAATGCTAAATTTAAACAAAAAATAATTTAGTTTAAGTAGATAGGTATATTTACAAAATAGCCTTTTCAAAATTATTATGATAGAGCACTTGACCTAATAGTCATATTTTGATATTTTTAACTTCCTTCGTAGCTCGTATAGATTTAATCCTTCCCTAAAATGTATAGTGTGGAAAGGAAGCTGCCCTGAAAATTTCACCTCTCTATCACCTCTAGTTAAAGCAGTGCGTTGATTCTCAGTCAGTTAGTCAATCAGCGAAACGATGGTACTTGCATCACTTACGTACCTATTCAATTAAATTTTAATTTATAAATAAAATGAAATTTCATACCTAGGTTACAATTTTATTACTCACCTACTTAGGCAATAATGTTTTTTTAAGCCTAATAATTTTTAAAAATCCTAATATATTTTAAAAAATCCTTGGCTATAAAATTTCATATAAAATGTCATAAAAATAGTGACAAAACGGAACGCCTAAACAAACAAAATATTTAGGTACCTATATAGGTACGTTGTTTCTAGTACGAGTATATACCTTTATAATTTACACAAAATGAAGAACTATTTATTGATCGTAATATATCACGTCTACTTACAAAAATCGTCCTTGGCCGCCACTAATCGATGAGTAAAATTCGGCTTTCCAAATTCAAACCGTGGAGAACATTAGGGCCGGCGTTCACTGCACTTCCTATTTCCGCGCGTTACAATACCGTCCGGGCAAAGGCTGTATGAGCAGGTGCGCCGTTGCCGCGCGCTGCTTGCGACTGCCGGTGCTTTCGATGGGACCAGGCAGGCCGCATCAATGTATCCCCTTTGCCATGGTTTTGGTAGCGAGGTGAAAAGGCTAATGTTTTGTTTGACACTTGCCCGCTACTAATTATCTAAGGCACCTCGATATTTGCATACAAATAATAGTCTTGAAAGTTTTTAGTAAAAAGATGTGAAATAAGAAAAAAGAGTTTATTTTGTAAGTACTTTAGTAATTGCGAATTTAGACGAGAATATGTGAATATAAGATAAATAAATTACATATATAAATAACTACGTTTCTTTTTTAACCCTCGACGCGAGAAGAGAGGGGTGAAATAAATTTAGGGTGTGTACCTGTCTGTGTCTCTGTCTGTGACATCGTAGGTCCCAAACGAATGGACCGATTTTGATGCAGTTTTTTCTATTTGGCAGCTGACGTGATCGAGATTGTTCTTAGCTATAATAGGGAGGAGGGGGTGTGGGTTATATACATGTTCCATTTGTGCTTATTGTATCATCCATTGAGCTCTTATGTACCAACTAATAAATGTTAAAAAAAAATAAAAAAAAACTTAATTTAGGTTCAGTTTGGCCGCTCTATATATATATATAGTACGGAGGCTATATATCTATACTTATAATACAACTGAAACAGGTCCAATTCTGTACATGGAAGCAATTTAGAAAAAAAAATTGGAGGGTATACTACTCTATGTGCGATACTGAAACTAAAACTGTTTTTTTTTCATTTTTGTCTGTATGTCTGTATCTTGGCTAGGCATCATGCCAAAACTACTGAATGAATTTAAATGAAACTTGGTATGATTTGAGTTCATACTACGAGGTAGGACATATGATACTTTTCATCCCGAAAAATTAACGGTTAACGGTTCCCGCAGGATAGGGGTTGAAAGTTATTTAAAAAACACTTACCACTCTGAAACTACTGGACGGATTTTGATGCGACTTGGCACAGTCATAGATTATATGATGGGTTAAAATTGAGGATACTTTTTAACCCAAAAAAATAAGGGGTTACTGCGAGATACGGGTCCAAAGTTATGTTAAGCATGAAGTAATATTTTTTTTTCGGAAATTACTCTATATTCGATTTTGAAGCGAAAACATATTTTTTTCATTGTTGTCTGTCTGACTGTGTCATAAACGCGCATCACGTCAAAACTACTGATTTAATTCAAATGAAACTTGGTATGATTTGAGTTTATACTACTAGGTATGACATTGGATACTTTTCATCCCGAAAAATTAAAGGGTTCCCGCACGATAGGGTTTAAAACTAATTTAAAAAGAACACGTATCACGCTGAAACTACTGGACGGATTTTGATGCAACATGCCACAGTCAAAGTTTATATGGTGAGCTAAACTGAGTACCTATATTTTTTATCCCGAAAAAATAACGAGTTCCTGCGGGATAGGGGTCAAGAGGTATGCTAAGTTTGAAGTAATAATTTTTTTTTTTGGAGGGTACTCTATAATCGACACTGAAGCCAAAACTATACCTATATGTTTCATTTTTGTCTGTTTGTCTGTCTGTATCTTGACCGCGCATCACGCCGAAACTACTAAATGAATTCAAATGAAACTTGGTATGATATCAGTTCATACTACGAGATAGATAGATAGATAATACTTTATTGTACACCAGTTTTCAAAAAATTACGAGGTAGGACTTTGGATACTTTTTATCCCGATATTTAACATGGTTCCCTTGGGAGAGGGGATGAAAGTCAAAATGAGTACTAAGTTGTAATTCATTAATGCGTAGTCTAATTTCATTATTTATTTTTTTGTTAGAAAGGTCCTACTTTAAATATTGTCATGTAATTATTTTAAGGTTATCGGGTTTGTAGTTCAGAAATTACAAACAGCACAACCCTCAGTATTATGTCCAAATAACATGAAACCCGAAATTTACAGGAATGTACGGCTCATCTTAAGCAGGCCTTCGCACTTTATCATATAGGATTAACGATCACCGTAGCCACAAACACAACGTAGTGTGGGACGTCCGCCGGTCAGGTGGAGAGACGACTTGCAAAAGACAGCTGGCAGCGTATGGATGAGAAGAGCCGAAGATCGGGCTCAGTGGCTTTCATTGGGAGAGGCCTACGTCCAGCAGTGGACTGGTATAGGCTGCTGATGATGATGATGATGATTATGTAGTAACAAAACTCACGTTAGGCTTATTATGTGGTTCGGTCGCAAAAATCTGTACCGTCCTGTTTTATTGAGATGTTGTTAAGATAGATACCAGTAGTGTAAAACTAAATTTGCAGTTTTGAAAGACCTGAGCTGACTTCGTGGTGCTCGAAAACATCGACCATTTCCGTCATTTTTCAGATTTTTAAGGTGAATCCCACGGAAAAGTTATTTACCACACTTATAAATAAAATTAAATTTTATACAATTTGAGTCCAACCACAGCTCTGTTATTTTAAAAAACCTGAGATTAAAAAGAGTTCGAAATTGTGGTTTTAGCCGTCTTCCGAGCAGAATGTTGGCTATAATAATCATTCTACGAGGAAAACATGGGAAAAAGTTGTAGAACAGTCATTTAACTTTAATATAAGCACATTAAACTTTGTAGGGCCAAAAGTTCCTCTATAATCTAGACAACACGAAAAATAAAGGAAATCGGAATTTTCAAGAAATGTAAATTGTTATTAATAATGCACAGTTATCTATTGTAATGTTATTAAAATGACATCACATTTATAACTTTCATTTATTTACAGTGTATCACATCTACATATTTTTTTTTTTAAATCGTGTCTTTCTGTTTATCTGCGTCTGTTTGTTTGTTCGCGCATCACTAAAAATACTACACCGATTGTGATGCAGTTTTCACTTATGGATAGCTTAGGGTTGACTTAAAAACTGGTGTACTTTGTATCTCAAAATAATATGCAGAAGCCGAGCAATCGACAAAAAACTTTTTGACGGCTGTAGGAATTTTGATTAAATGTTGGTATATTGGTATTTTGGGTCCTGGAACAGCACATAGAGTACTTTTAACCTCGAGAAATGAACACGCGTGCGAAGCCGCGGGCATACTAGATTGTGGAGGATTTAGACAGCGAAGTATTTTGAATTTATATTATTTGTTAGTACCTAGAGAACATACTGGAGTCTATTAGTAGAGTTTAAATCTCTTACAAAGATCTCTATAATATAACATACTGGTAAATTATGACTATAACGGCATAATCATGAATAATCGTTTCTGAAATGTACAACAAAGTAAACACAGCATAAGGCATTTCTTTATTTTCTTTCCCGTTTCGTAGTGGACGCTGTTCACTGAAGCAGAACCAAGGTAGCGAACTCCCTACGTGGTCACGCGCTGACCGTGACGGCTAACCATATGCTGACTGCTGCCTGCACGGTGAATAGTGAATACCGTCCACCCGTCCTGCATGGCTGGAGAGCTTATATTAAAATAACGTAAATTTGGACTGCAAATTATACGTGACTTGGTCGTAGCGGGCTGTTTTTTGCGAACCATTGAGTCAAAAATTGGAAGGGTGAGTCAGATCTTGGAGCTCGTTGTTTCGGTGCCTGTGAATTTTGTGGTACAAATTGAAAATGCAACAATTGAACTAGTTTGTGATTTTGTATTGCTGTAAAAGTCAGCTTCGTAATTTATTTTGTCACTGGCACTGATGAAATTCATCAAAATCGGCCTATTTTAGTCCTCTGCTAGACATAGGCCTCTCACTGGGCCCGCTTTCGCTTCGGCTCTGCTCATCCAATGACTCTCAGCTACCTACCGCAGATCGTTGCTTCATATATCCTGAGGAGGGGGTAGTATAGTATAGGAGATACTTCGTTCGCGTCTTCAAATTACTAATAAAATTACTACTAATATTAGTTACTAATTTTCTCGCCCGCGACTTCGTCCGCGCGGACTACAGTTTATCGCGAAAAATCATCAATCATCACATTTTTATGTCCTAGAGCATCGTATGTTCTAGGACATAAAAAACCAATGCAAAAGTAGGTATAGCACCAATGCTCTTGATGTTTATTGACATACTTGTTATTTCGTTTCCATGGAAACCGTTCCTTACAGCGAGTAATCAACATTTCCCAGTGGAAACTTACAATATTCCGGTATAAAAAGTAGCCTATGTGTTATTCCAGGGTATAAGCTATCTCCATTCCAAATTTCATCAAAATCCGTCTAGCCGTTATCACGTGAAAACTCCCCAAACCAACAAACAAACAGACAACGTTTCACCTTTATTTAATGGTATGGATTTTCGTGTAAGCTTTGCCAATTGTTTCTAGCTAGTCTAGTAGATTTAAAACCACTCCATACCCAGAACACCAGTTTTTTAAATATTTGTCTTCCGTAGCTCCATCTGTCCGAGCGACTAATAAACCAGCACGCCGGGCTCTTAGTTACTAGGATATCATCTGTAGTTACTAGCATTTCATCTGAGCTTTGTTGTAATTAATGAAGTGGATTTAATTATTATGGCATAATAAATGACTTGGAATCTCAAGCAACATTGCTATGGATCGTCGGAGTCACTACAGCATCTTCGCCACAGAATAAATAATAGTATATAGGTACGTGCCTCTAACGCGAGAAACGTGCCGGTCGATTTTACTCAGCAGCATTGATGAGATACGACTATATCATTTTATAACCTAATCGCTGGCTGTATCTGTAGAGAAATATACCTAATCAGTGTGACCACCGAAAATTCTAAAAAAAAAACAGTTACTTTTCTATGACGATTTCGCCAAATTTTCCTGAGCCAACGGCTACGGGGTCTTGTCCCCCTTGAGGGAGACAAGGAGTTTTTTTTAGTGGTCTTGTCCCCCCTGGATTTGATTTGTGATTTTGCAGGTTTTTTTTTGTTGTCCAATCTTTTCTATCGTAGAACAGCATGGACGGCCAATACACAATTTGTTCGGATCCAATATGTCATACTCCTTAGTAGAACAGATTGGATTTATTTTGTCCAATCTGTTCTATTGTAGAAAAAATAGTAGAACAGTTTGGTCTAACCCCTTAATTGGGGGAGTCAAGAACACAAACAAAATCTCCTTATCTCCCCCCAGGGGGACAAGACCACTAAAAATCTCTTTGTCTCTCTCAAGGGGGATACGAGAGGGGACAAGACCCCGTAGCTGAACCAACCAAACGATACGATACGAAATACTTTATTGCATACCAAAAAACAACGAACAAAATAACCATGTTCAATGTGAAGCAAGTTTTTTATAATTTTTCATTAAATAACGAAAAATAATGTAATCTAAATTATGAATCATCGCATAACCTTCATATTTTGTTATTTTTTGCAATGTTTGAGAAACAAAAAATAATAGAAACTAGAGAATATGTAATATATTATATCCCTCATTTTACAATCACTGGAAGGTGTGGAGAACACAGTGTAAAATCTTATTTTTTCCCCTGACTTTCCGGGTGACCCTCTCTGACTTTCCCTGTATTTCCAGAAAATTGACATCATGATATATGTTAGAATTAGCACAGAATAAATAATAGGAGTTAGGTAGATATTTCCCTAATGGCAATATACAACCTACCAATTGGCAGAGCAAGGTAAACTTAGGTCAGACGTTACGAAAATTTGCAAAAGTTGTATGTTAAATGAAAGCCAACATAATTCCATATTTATTTTATTCGTAGTCATTAAAGGTAGGTAATTACAATATCGTTAATTCCTCTTAACATATCTACTGCCACAGTTATTATATTGACCGTTAAACTTGAACAATATCCACTTAATTACAACAATTCAGGACTAGCCTTTCTATGTGCGATGTTACACTCAATGACTCTCAATAGTTTTTTAGTGATTCCATCGTGTCGTGCCTCTTTGAAAACTAAACACTTAGCACTTAGGTACCTAAGTACTGACAGATAGCAACCACAGTAACTTGACTTTACGTTTATTTTTGAGCATGTGATGTTACAATTTCACTTCATCCTTAGTCTATAAAGTACGTGACTCATGTGCGTGGCCATTCTTCTTGATAAAATTTGATTATTCGATTCGTTCCATAAAATTTAGGAATCTGAACCAGCCCTACGTTTAGAATAATCTTCCAAGAGAGAGGAACATTGTCGTAACGATGAGTAATCAGCTCACAGCATAAGTTCACAAATTCAACAAACTTGTTATGAAGACTAGCAGCCCAGACTAACGTAGCCATTCAGACTAACAAAGTACAGTAGTCGCAGCGGAAGTATGTGTCTCGGAAGTTGTCTGCTAATCGTTGCGCAAATTGATATTTTTCAGGCGCAATCCCAATGTTGAAGGTGAAGACAGCATTGTTAAACCGCCTCGCTCACTCGCTTACGTTTTTTGCATATTCTATCTCGCTCTTACTTTATGCTGTTTTATCCCCACAGCAGTACCTGCGTAATCGTTCACAGAGCGTAACTTCACAAACATATATATTGGCTGCGACTACTGTAGCAAGTAATGTGTGCTACCCAGCTAAACGTTGAGCAACAATTTGAGATTCAAAAGCAAGGAGATATACCCAATGTCACTGGATAAAGCAAGTTATGGTAAAAAAAAGCCATCGCGGGACGCCTGGCAGATGTGTAAACATCGAATATGGCCAAGCTAAGGCGGAAGAAACCGACGAGCCACGAGCGTCGCGGCAACGCGTCGCCAAGCCGCTCGCGTCGCCGCGTAAAGAGTCGGCGTTACCCACGTACCGCGCCATTAGATGTTTAAACATAAAAAAAGAGGAAGGAATTTAGGAATAGCCATCGTTACTTTATCTTTGATAAAAATGATATATATAAGTAAATTTAGCTTAGATATTCAAATACAATAAAATGATTGGATTATCTGATAGAACTTCTTTGCCCACACAGACTTGAATGATTTCTTCTCCTTTTTTGATACAATTTAAAATCAGAATTATCTTTTACTGTACAGAATGAGTTTTTTTCAAGTCAGTATGGAAAAATCCTAGTCTTATAGCACATAGCGAAAAATGTAGAAAGGAATCGGAACCTCAAATTAAAAAAAAAATAGTATCATATGTTTTTTTCAATTATATCTTTCTAGAGATAAGCAAATTAAAAAAAAAGCTAATTTAATTCCTTCATTACTTAAACAGTTGATTTTCATGTAGTTGTAGCAACTTTAGAAAAATGTGATAACACAACTTTTTGTGCGTTATAAGAATCAAAATCGAATTACACGAAAAAATATTCTTTTCAATCATCGGATTTTCCTAAAAAAACGTTTTTTTTCTTTTATTTATTGTTTTGCTTTTGATAAACAAATTTAATTTTGAGCCCATTGTTCCTTTCAGCATTTTTTGATTTGTGCTATAGATTAGGATTGATATAAAAAAAGGCTTAAAATAATATAAAACTCAATTAAAAAATCACATTACAACTTTATAGATGGTACAATCAAAACAACATCAAATGTCATTTATGGATTTAAGCAAGTTAAATTATATAATTCTGAATTTAATAAAATATATGGGTAATGTGGTAATTTTATTCAAACATCCTTTTTGGTTCTGTGGTGGGAAGTCGGAGAAAAATATACAGTCATACCTACATTTACGTGTTTCGTTTTCTCAAATGCACCAATTAGAGCAACTTCAGTATTAGTATCTAGTTCTATAATTTCAACACAGTACCTATAAAATTAGTACTTCTTTTATTTAGAAATGATTACATACAAATCATAATTTAGAGATCAATATTTTTCATATTGTTTGGCTCATTTGATTCCATAATATGGTCACATTATCAGGCTTTAGCTACTCGTACTTGTACCTTCTCTATAGGTAATAGTGTATTATTGTAGTATAACAATGACTGTCTGTTTTCCAAATGACGTAAGTCAAATAATTAAGATAAAATTAAAGCGTGGGGCTTCCTGTCATTTTGTATTAACATTCCCATCTATTCATCTAAAGTAGCTAAGCTAACCCACGGGCTTATTTTTTTAATTTTTAATTATATTATAATTTCTAAGATTGTTATTAATGTAAAACTAACACAATTCCATCACAATCATTTTAGAATATCAGTTATTTGATTCGTTCAGATTAATTTATATTTAGGATTTTTATACTTCTTTCTAATCGATTTACTCTAATTATTTGAATAGATTTGCCGATAAAATCTTTGAGTTTATAACAGATACATAACTTACTAGAGATTTATTACAGTACAGAGTGAGTGAAGTTTTTGAAATTATTATAATTATGGTGTTCAAGTCACCCGAAATTCTAGTAATATAACATTGTTCGCAAAGTTTTATATTTTAAGTTATACTCATATAATATGTATTTAAGTTTCAACAAAAAATATTCTTCATATACTACATGTTTTATTATAATGTCCATTAAATTTATATTTGACTAGAATTTTATATGTGCCTATAAAGAAGTTAAAGATAATATTGTATATGACAAAGTTTTAGTAAAACTGTAGGACAGGGCAATTTATGTAAAAATAATAGAATAGGTACTCATTAGTGATCTAGAAACGAGTTATATAATAATAATTAACACAAATATGAATATTTTAAAAACACATACATTTCCTGAAATATATAATTATATTCATTTGTCGTACGAGACTTTATATTACGTAATATAATAAAAGAAGGAGTGGTAGAGTATAATTTATTTAAAATTCATGTTTAAGATATATTATTGTGGGTTATGTTTTCATGGAGTAGGTATGTGAATACACCTTAACTGTAGCGACTGACTTATTACAACTACCTACTTACATCAAACTTACTGTCTTTTGACTATTTACAACTAACCTTCTGGAATGGTATAGAATATATAATCCTTCCTTCAATCTTCCCCTATAATCCTTCAATCAACTAACGATTACAACATTTTTTTGAAATCTAGTTTGCTCTAGGTATAATATTTATTCCATTTATATATCAATTTTGTTACCTATACTGTCGGTCCTCTTAGAAGAATTCAAGTCATAAAAATATATTATTTATAAAGGCATTCGCTTACATGATTTTAAACCTAACGCATTAGAAAACTATCGCTTTGCAAAATTAAAATTTCATTTATTGACGATAAAAATAGAGCACGCATCAAAAGATTTATGTTTGAAAAATACTTGTGAATTACTATTTAGAATATTAAGAATATTTTATTGAACTATAATATTATTATTCTACATAGTCAATACTATTAACTCTTAAAGAGATCAAATATAATACAATTTAAGTCGGCGACTTATTAGATAAACAAGTGATTATTCACTTATTAGTGAAAATGGCAAGATGAAGTTCACTAAATAGGAACTTGTACTAGAGAAATATATAGTTATATTGTTATTTATAGTGAATCTAAAGAAATGATTACTATCAATTCACATGTATTAAGACGTCAATGACAATCACTTTAAAATAATTTTACCATAATAATATTCAACATTTTTCATTTTCTTTTGACGTCATTTAAAATAAATACATTTTATATCATAAGAATTGCTTTTTTCTGAATAAGTTTCAAATATTTTTTGCGCCCGAAAATAATAAAGTAAAAATTCTAAAGATTCATCCCCTTTATTAAGTAATTATAATTAGCAGTGAATGCAATTAACGAGTTACAAACCTTCTAATTAGTCTCGGAAAAAGCAAGGCAAAACAATTTATTCCCAACAATGCTACAAAACTTATTCATTGCGAATTAGGGGGTCTTAGTACTGTGATGCAGATAGATCCCCGCAGTATCCGCAGCAGGTCGATTACTTCAGGAGTTTTCATTGACGTCACGTTCTCATCGTTCACCTGCAATGATAATAGTTGGAATCAGGAAAATATCGAAAGGTCAAAATAGAAAGTCAACAATAACATGACAAAAATAATGAGTAGTTCGTACAGCATCAATTTCAATGTCTTAAAATTTTTAGATTGTCTAAGAAATTGTCGTGTTTATTTGACTGTTTTATTGTTTAACTCAGTAGGAGACTTTTGCCGACTTTCGGTCTTTGTCTACTTTTTATTATATACATATATTTCGTTATAGCTTTGCAGACTTTTTGATTTTTTACTACGCATTAACCTACTTTTTACATATAAATAAATTTCTAAGTTCGGCCTTTGCCGACTTTCTTTTTCCTATATAACTTTATATTTTTGCAAAGTTAAGAAAACAACAACAACAACAAGTTCATATTTACAAGGCGCCTGCCTTGTAAAAATCAACTTAAGCCAACAAATTATATACTGTTGGAATGTGCTTATCAAGGCCTTCAATTTGATACCCATATTGTAAAATTCGAAGTATTTTTTTCGTATTTGAAAATGGAGCCATATACTGCCGCCATAAAGTTTTTATTTAGAAAGACCGTAAGTCGGAAAATGCTTAAAAGCACCGACTAACAGACCGTTTTGGACATTTCGGTCTCTTAGGTCACCGTTTGTCAGATTGCCATTTTGATTCCAGACTACTAAGATGTGCACGAAACTTCCAGAAATATTATTTGCAAAAAGCTCCGCTCGTGTTTGAAACACGAGCGGAGCTTTTTGAGCCCTCAAATTGTTTCGGTCGCTTTACTAAAAACATGGCGAGTTTTTCTCCCCCTTTTTTATGCGTTACGGAAACGTTTTAAACGTAAATATAAATAGCGTTCCGATTTTGCCGAAATATGAGATTAGATGAGGCTGATAACTAAAACTGAACGTTAAAGGTGTTATCGCCACTAACCAGCATTTGTCCGCTGTTTGACATAGGTCTCTTATAATCACCGAAGTGGGAACGATTCGAAAAGCTGTGAATCAAATTTTGTATGAAACTCAGTGTCGCCTGTTTGCATGTTCGAACGATGTTTAGGTATGTCATATCTGAAGAATTAAATGCACACACAATATAATTCTCCTATTCATCACGTTTATTAGTATTTTTAAAAGCTCTAAAAGCCTTTCATCTCTTATGAATATAAGTTATTGTAGGGCATTACGCATGAATTCCCTACGCGTTTTTACGAATGTTTCTTATGATTTGACATGAGTTG
Organism: Alsophila aescularia; assembly: GCA_946251855.1. Lineage (NCBI taxonomy): Eukaryota > Metazoa > Arthropoda > Insecta > Lepidoptera > Geometridae > Alsophila > Alsophila aescularia. Next base: position 43,158,731 of record OX276383.1, on the reverse strand, counting down.
AGACATGCCTATAGTCGCGGCGCGCTCATCTCGCTAACATAGATATAACAAAAAAAGCGAGCCGTTGGATGCATATAGCAAGCAACCGTTCGTTGTGTTATACTGGGGCCTTGTTCAGCAGTTCGTCTGCTGTCTGAAGATGATGAATCAGATATATGTTCCAGTTCTGAAGTGTTATTGTTACGCACCTGCAGTATTACATCGCCTTGCCGCAGCCGGCCGTCCCTCGCCGCCACGCTGTCGTTGTACACCGCCGAGATGTAGCTCTGCCCGGACTCCGGGTGGCTCTGCACGCTGAAGCCGAGCCGGCTGTTCCACCCGCGGTTCAGTTCCACTGTCACTATCTGAAAATTTATGCAAATTCTGCAATTGGTATCGTATCCCATGTTTAATGTGTCACGAGGCGATCCTTGGGTTTGGGTTTGTTCCACTAGCCCATGGACCAAACCTCAGTGGACAACATAAAGATACAGGAACAATTAGGAGCACTTGGAGATTTTCATAAACAGCGGCTTCACCTTCGTGGACACGTTGTAGCAGAAGATGACCATGTACAGAGATAGCTGGCCTATCAGCACCGCTTGCAGGACTCTGCTAGTCGAGCTGGTCCTTCCTTACTGAACACGAACACGTCCCAAGCAAGAAGTCAGCATTTTGGTGGGCGTTCTATTGGCCGTTATTTTAGGTACGTGGTATTTAAGCAGTAATTTAAACTGCCAGATATAGATAGATAAAATAATAATTTATTTACCACTTTTTATAAGATATTTTGTAAAAACATAATATGGACATGAGCCAAAGCAATGACAATGTAGGAATGACAGGTTATTTGAATTTAGAATTAATAATGACAAACTATCAAATGGAATGAAATGGATTATGAAAGAATTAAGAATTTATGAAAGAGGTTTCACACATTTTCACATTGTTCCTGTTCTTTTATGTTGTCCACTGAGGTTTGGTCCCTGGGCTAGTGGAACAAACCGAACCCTGGGATCGCCTCGTGACAAATGTGTTTTTGAATCGCCTTTAAAATGACACCGAGACAAGCGTGTACCGGGACTAATAGTAACTAGCAAGCTAAAAAAAAAGAGAACTAAAAAGCGTGTGGGGCTGTGTCGGGCGCACGGCCGTTTGTTTGTCGTGAAACGTCTACTCCAAGTACAAATCGCGAGTTATACCAAATTATAGATCACAACAACATCAATTTTCCTGATTCTGTGCGGGACAGCATGAGAGTGGCCGCAATTTATAATCACATTCTTGAACTACGAGGGTCATACTTATCTTACGTAGTATATTATAAAAAATATTATTTTACTCTTAGAATATTTACACTGGCAGAGTAAATATTCTAAGATTTTACCGATACCATCAAGCGTAATTCAACCTCCTTGATTACTTCCCTAGTATATTACGAATGTGTTGGAAGACTTTATGAAAACACTAGACTGGAGCGAGAGAGGAGACAACATCAATGGCAGTCGCATGACGCACCTGAGATTCACTGATGACCTTATCCTCCTGGCTGAAAACATTGTCGATTTGACAAGTATGCTTGAACAACTGCAAGAGGCATCTCTGGGGGGTCGGCCTCAGGATGAACGTGTCCAAGACAAAGACTATGACCAATCTTTTAGTGCCAACATCTCATGTGCTCGTAGGTAGCAACCAGATTGAAGTTGTAGACGAGTACATCTACCTTGGACACCGTTTATCCTTTGGACAGGACTCTCAGATTGAAGAAATCAGTCGGCGTATTCAGCTAGGATGGGCTGCTTTTGGGAAACTAAACCATATATCCAAGGCATAAATTCCGAAAAACCTGAAGACTGAGGCTTTTAACCAATGTGTCCTTCCCATCCTCACTTATAATTCCGAAACATGGCCACTCACACTGGAGAACATCCACAAGATTAAAATAGCCAAAGGAACAAAGAAGCGCGCCATGCTAGGAATCAAGCTGGTGGATCGCGTGCCGAATATCGAAATTCGTCGAAGGACGAAGGTTGAAAATGTCGGCATGCGAATTGCCAAGGAGATGGGCGGGACACGTTGCACGGTGAAACGGCGGAAGGTGGACCAAAGCTGTCATCGAGTGGTGGCCACGGGAAGGTAAAAGGTCAAGAGGCAGTCTGAGCGTGTGCACTCTCCGCACCTTTATATCGTTCTATTCCTGCGACACAATTAACGAGGTTATATGCGCCTATACTTATTCCTACTAGCCATAAAGAATCTCGCGAACTGCCTATCATTTAATTTCCATAGTGCTATATACAATAAATACCGTAGGTTCGCCAAAAATGCTTGTTTCATTTGGTGGATCGGGTTTGATGTTTTCCTTTTGGACGACATCGACAATTTCAATGGGTTTCGGTGGCGGCGGGGGCAGTGGCTCGGGCTTTGCTTTTCGCTCGTTGTCTGGAGATAGCGCTACACCTTTCCATTTCTTCATGCCCTTTCCTGAAATGTAAAAATATCTTGATTAGTTCCTTTACACACGAGTTCAAATTTGTATCATTCGACCATCATGGATATAAATGAAAATCTTACCATCGTCCTTATGTCCGTCGGAAGTCGTTCCATCGCTACTTGTATGCAAAATCGCGCTCTGATACCCAGGGTTTGCATGCTTGAACTTTGCTTCGTCGCTCGACAGCTCAACTGGCATGGACACTGGCTCATCGGAACCCATTGGAAAGACTGGTTCCGTGTACCGCTGCCGGTTTATATCCTCCTGGTACACATTGGGAGCATCCAATGTATCGTTGTCCAAATTATTTAGCTCATAACCATGTGGCGGTACTGAAAATAGTCAAAATATGACTTTGTGCTATATACAAAAAGTAAGCATTAATGCAAACCTTGGAAGAGATACAGAAGATGCGACATTAAATAACATGGACCTAGCTAACATCGGGTTACAGGTGACGTCGGTAATGGCTGCAAGCTGAGATAAGAAGATTATATCATAGGCGGATGGTAATGAAAGTGCTCCAGAAGTTCTAACAACAATGGGTGCTCTGAATCACGAAACAGTATCGGTTCGTTCATCCGACAGTCAAGTTTCGGGTTAGTATGAAGCGTGTGGATGTGTGAGAGTGCTTGGCCGACAGAGTCTCACCTGTCAGGCTTAGCTTTTGCTTTCTACAAGAGGGTGGAGCGGTTGGGCTGATGACGGCCACAGAGTGTCTCTGGGGCCTCTTCTCCCCGCCCTCTGTACTGTGTGTCTCTAGCGTACTCGTGTCGATTGCATCTGTGTGGAACATCTACATTGCTTAGTGTGTTGCAGTTGCGTGTGAAGCTAGTTGGCCATCATATTTTACAGCTTGTTAGATAATCTACATTTGGTAGTGTAAGACCGTCTCAATTCGTTTTTGATCACGTTGAAATCCTTGCAAATGGTTCCTATATGGTGCTATAACTATCTATACTTATTATAAAGCAGTGAGGACCAAAAAATCTGTACAATGAAGGTAGTAAATGATGAAATAATAAAATAATTTACTCGACAAGGTTTTTTTTTTTAAATCGTAAATGTTTGTTCGCTTATAACGTAAAACTACTGGACCGATTGCGATTGATTTGATTGTTGTATAGCTTAGGGCTTGACTTCAAAAGTGGTGTACTTGGTATCTCAATCCGATGAGTAGAAGCCAAGCAATAGATAAAAACTATTTGACGGCTGCACGAAAATTGATATTTTGTACCCTATAGGTACTTTTGGTCCTGGATTAATACATAGGTGACTTTTAACACATAGAAATAACCACGCGGGAAAGCCGCAGGCACAGCTAGTGTAGTAGTATATATTTTTAAAGGTGGAAATTAAGGAAAACATCAGCTTAAGGTGTGTGCTCTTTGAGAAGGTTTAGTAGCCAGGCAACGTAGCGATTCTGTCTTGGGATAAAATAGTGGCTGTACCTGTTGTCGTGTATTGACAGTTGAATATGATTCCTTACATCCATAGAAGCCTAGACATTCAGCAACTTCGTAGATAATGCTTTCTTGTATTACTTGACACGGACGATTACTACTGTTATTGCGTGCACCTACCGATTGTGTTGATATCCACAGTGCATGCGATTCCTTAACAATTCAATTAGACAATAGGCTAGCCATTAATTGAATTGGCTACTCAATGGATTAGTCTATACACGTGTTCGAGGCATTAGTAGTAAATTCGCCACAGATTCAGAGGGAATAGGTAGATAAGTTCAAGGCAATGCATAAAACCATCGTGTTTCATTTTAGATTTTGTAATAAGATCACAAATTTTTAAATAAAAATTCCTATATTAACGGAGAACTCCTGTTTGAAAGTCGATTAAAGATGCGTAGTTTCTAATTGACTTCACAAAAGGATCTCAACTCCTCTGAGTGTGTTTTTGTTTATGGTAGGTAGGTATATATATTATATTGATTATATATCCGATTTCTGAACCAATTTGGGTCTTTTTATATTTGAAAGTGCCTTCAGTGTAGTTCCAAAAGTAGACCTTCAGTGTAGTTCCATATAAATTTCATCAAAATTCGTACCTTCAGAGTTTTTTTAAATATTTTGAATCCATTTTTCAAAGATTGATTGTGTCGTTTAGTCGACTTGATAATGACACAGTTGGAAACAAACTGAAATATCTGCGCAACAATTAGGAAACTGTACACTTAGTTATGCAAATATAGATATTGAATACTGAAATTTATGTCGGTGCTGCTCAAATTCAATTTCGGGCACTTATTGACGGTCAGCTTGTGTTATATCTATTCCTTATATATATATCTACTTTATCTAACGTGACAACTGCAGGTATTCTGTGGTATTGCGTCCATTGTGTAGGTATGAATACAGTTTGACCTGGTTATCTCGATTTCTCTATGGATTTGATAGTTATCGACTGCGTGTTTAAATTTTCAGGCCTGAATATATACAGCTTGTTTGTTTGTGGTCTCTTTGTATTTGATGGGCTTTTAGCAATGTGGTGGCGTTTATCAGCATCTGTCGGTTTTCAATTTGCATACAAATGAACTGTACGCTCGCGCATAAATATTTTCATTAAAATTTTACTTCTAATGGAACATAATAATTATCATATTTGAGTTAGAAAATTGAAGTTTCGGGATTAGCGGTAATATTCTCGCAATCTAGTAAAATCAGGTTCGATCCTCAGCAGGATTTTAGAAGTAGGACACATTTTTCTAAAGTTGCCACAAGTTCATGAAAATGAACATTTTGATTTTCCTTTCCTAACATAATGTGTATAAAAATATACCTACAATTGATCAATTGTAGAAATAATAGATTTATCAAAAATCCTTAAATGCAGTCATAATTCATATTTATAAGAACACATCTTTCTATCTTTAACGGTTATCGTAGCTGTCATAGAAATCCCTGTTAAAAACTGTCTCTGTATAGTGTATCGTTAAGGTGGACCACAGGCAAGAAAAAGTGCCCGTGATCCACCCAGGTGAACTGAGCAGGTAGACCACGACCAATGCCCGGATACGAGTATCAAGTATACCTAGTTAAAACATCAAGTTACATTATTTTTATAGTTCAATATTTATTTTTACTTTAATCTATTTAGGTATTTTTTACTATTCAATTAATTGTAAGAACATCTTATGTTCTATAATATATGCTTAGAGTTTCAGGGACAATAAACAAAAAGCCAAACCTCATGTTTAACTAATACATTCATATCCAATTAGTGATTTAGTGTAATTAGTCTTCGGTAGATACTTTACTGAAACTGCATCAAAATTTTAGGCAAACTGAGTAGTTTTGTTGCATACCAAAATATCGGGTGGCCCTTGTTCCGCATAATTTCTGAACGCATTATTTTGTTTCGCCGAAAATGTTCAGCATATTGTGTTTTCGCATGATTATGATTATACATTGGCATTGTTTTTCTGCATATTGGTATATCGTCATAATGACTACTTCCTCTAATTTTTTTGCCATAACTATGTTCGGCATATAGTTGAATAACTTTGTTTGGCTAGTTATAAATGTGGAAGTCCTAACAAAATCCCACCTTTTTTAAAGCTAAGTCACTTACCAGGTGGTGGTTCGTAGTGATTGTTGTCCTTAGTGAGCTTGCGGAACTTGCGCGGCGAGAGACAAGGGGAGCGGGACCCGTCCACAGCATCAGGAGTCAGCCGCCGCGCCGCCAGGTCGCACAGCATCGACACTGCTTCAGCCCTGCAAAGTTGGTTCGAATAAGTACCTACTAAGTAAGGGTTCACAGCTACACCTATGGCCACAAATGGCCCATGAGAATGTAACAAATTAGACTACTTTTGTGTAGATGTTTAAACTAGGTACTTTTGACAAATGGGCTGGTTTGGTTGAGACCTTAGAAGAACTTCTAAAGTCTCAACCATTAGAAGAATTTCTAAGGGTTAAGACATTGTTTGTTTCTGTGTTTAGTTTATTCAAAGCAGGTATATCAGATACGATACTATAATAATTGTACCTAGGTAGATACTTATATATCTGTTATTATATAAGAATAGATTTTAGTTGTTTTGTTTCGGGGATTTATATATATATTGTTAACTAGCTGATGCCCGCGGCTTCGCACGCGTTGACATTTAGAAATACTTTATGTGCTATTCCAGGCCCTAATATACCAATAAACCAACATTCGATCAAAATTCCTTCAGCTGTCAATAACATTTTTATCGATTGCTCGGCTTCTACTCATCGGATTGAGATACCAAGTTATATGTGGATAGCTTAGGTTTTGACTTAAAAACTGGGGTAGTTTTAAGTCAAAACCTTAACTATCCAACAGTGAAACCGCATCGCAATCAGTCCGGTACTTTTTATGTGATGCGCGAACAAACATACAGAAAAATAAACAAACAAATACACAAACAAACATATAAACAGAAAGACACGAATTAAAATAATACTTTTACACTAGCTTTTTTAAGTACCGTAGACTGTTTTATTTTAAATTATCTTCTTTGTACAGACTATTTCATTCCTATTGCTTTATTTTAAGTAAGTTCTTTGTTTTTTTTACTTGTATTCCGGTAATCACATTTACTTCCACGGTAAACAACGTAGTTCGAGCAGTGGGGTAACTAAAAACAGCGCAACGCGGGCGCCGGGCTCCGCACCTGTGGCCGCACACGCTGAGTTTACCCCCTTAAATTTATCTATTTTTTTCCTAGTTAGATATAGAGAAAAATCTAGTAATAGATCCGAGAAAGAATAAATAGTAGATTGTATAACTAGGGAGCAAAATAATATTTTGCCGGCGAGGGCGCTATTTTGAATCCAGAGCGGAGTGAAGGATTCTTAAGTAGAATCCTGAACGTAGCGAGGGATTCAATTTACGTCGCCCGAGGGAAAGTAATTTTGAGCCCGAGTGATACACTCTACTTTTCATCCCTCTATGAGAAAAAGAAATAAAAGGCGCTTGTAGATATTTTACAGCTCATATATTTATTAAATTAAAAATGTACATAACGCCCCAATCACCCCCACCCCCCTCCCTCACCCCCACCCCCATTATAGCTAAGAACCATCTCGTTTACCTCAGCTTTCAAACATAAAAAACCGCAGCTAAATCGGTCCATTCGTTTGGAAGCTACGATTCGCACCCCCCTTTCCCCCCATCCCTCAGTAAGAACCATCTCGTTTACTTCAGCTTTCAAACATAAAAAAAAACAGAGCTAAATCGGTCAAGTCGTTTGGAAAAGGGCATGGCAAATATAATTGCGGCGCACTTATAAAGTGGATTAAAACTCATTACTGCCCGCTAAAAGTATCTTATAGAAAACACTACCTTTGGGTGCACTTATAGGCGAACCAAGTCGTCCTTTTCGATAGATGGTCGCCCGAGGGAATATAATTTTGCGCCCGAGTGATACACTCTACTTTTCATCGCCCTCTATGAGAAAAATAAATAAAAGGCGCTTGTAGATAATTTACAGCTCATATATTTATTAACAAGCACAAATTAAAATGTAAAATGTACATATAGCCCCAGCCACCCCCACCCCCTCCATTTCCCCCACTCCTATTATGGCTAAGAACCATCTCGTTTACCTCAGCTTTCAAACATAAAAAACCGCAGCTAAATCGGTCCATTCGTTTGGAAGGTACGATTCGCTCCCCCCCTCGGCCCCTTCCCTCACTAAGAACCATCTCGTTTACCTCAGCTTTCAAACATAAAAAACCAGAGCTAAATCGGTCTAGTCGTTTGGAAAAGTGCGCTGCAAAGATAATTGCGCACTTATAAGGAGGATTAAAAACTCTTTCCTGCCCGCTACAAGTTTCTTATAGAAAACACCTCCTTTGGGTGCACTTAAAGGCGAACCAAGTCGTCTTTTTCGAATAGATGGGATGAAAATAAATAATAATTACACATTTCCAGCTTTACTTCGAAAAATAGCTGATAAAAATTGTTAACAAGCGCAATAACAACAGAGTTATAGTATAAGTAGATATAGATATAACTATAAGTAGTCATGTATAGAATCGTAAAGATTTAAGATTGTAAAAGAGCGCAACTGAAACCTACAAATGTATGTGAATGGGTAGGCAGAAAATAGCAACATAGAATAATAGGCTCAGGTGTTACGAACACTGCGCCATTCGGCATATGGGTAGGTTAACGCATAAGCGAGATATCAATTGTTTTGTATGGGCTTAGTAAACAAGCAAACGTAATGTAGAATCTACGTGCCATCCCTTATGACGTCTATAGCATACGGGATGGCCGCGTACCTCTTTAGGTAAACGATTGGGAACATGCAGCCACAAAGAGACTGAAGCTCTCTGTGGTTGCATGGATGATGGTACAGGTTGGCTCAGGAAAAGCCCCGCTTTGTAAAAATACAAGCTTACAACGCGGAGCGAACTGTAATTTTTAAAGGTAATGGTAAAGGTAATGAAAAATACAGACAGTAAGAGCGAGAGGAGGCTCAATGGGAGAAGCTTTCCTAAAATCAGTCAAGTGTGTTGACTTGCAATGCCGACACACAGGAATGTCGTGAAATGGGGCAAAATTTTAGTAAGCTGCCTAAAGTTTGGGTACCGTCTTCATACGAGTGCGAGGAGATCACAAGATCGGAAGTTCTCCTTCCACCCATAGCAAAGCCATAAAAATTGGGCTTTCTTCGTGTTGCGGATTCGAAGTACGACCGTAGCAAACTTCTGGGTCTAATTTTTGTGCCTGTTTTCAAGTTAGGCCACAGAACAACGGGGCTAAGTTATACTATGAATAAAATATAACAAATCGCCACAAAGTTATATTAAGACTCCGATAGCCAACATTTGTAACCGGGATAACAAAAACTATATTCCATTTCTATTCTTGTTTACTACATATGTGAATGAATATACAAGCTGAAGTGTCAACAAGTGCGTTTTCGTTTCGTCCTCCTATCCTGAGCTCATCAAGTCTCATATTATCTGCAACTGGGACCTGCACCTACGGGAGAGTCCGCAACAAAAATAGAAGTCCGTGCTCTCTCACTAAAGTAAAGTCATCAGCAAATCATTCAATTATCCACAAAATGTGAAATTGAAATTTTAAGATCAAATTAAATAAACATACCACATACCATTATGTACCAGTTGAATTTAAATTTTAGAGTGAGCCGGAAATACCGTCGGAGTTCTAACCGCAGGAGATTTGAATTTGGAATAGTTGATACGGGAACCGGAAGCTGGTCGCGTCCGGCCGGAGAGAAACCAAAATTTGAAATTCGAACGTTATTAACACTGTTGGAATTTGAATTTGGAAGGGTAAGTAGTAAATAAAAAAAATAAGTCAGCCAGTAGCGTGTTCAATGCTGCCCGTACAGTGCCACCAACTTATCTGTGAACTAAAGGGTAGCGTGAGTGTTGCTCTGGTGTTTCCAATCAATCAATAAATAGTCAAATTAGGGGAAAGAAATAAAAAACATTACTTATTACAGTCAGCCTGTAGTGTCCCAATGTTGGAAAAAGACTGCCCCCATGACTTCCAGGCTTCGCGATCTTGGGCTATGGCTGACTAGTAGTCACTGAAGATGTCTAGTTCGTCCCGCCATCTCTTGCGTCTCGCTGTATTGGGACGCCACACGGTGGCTATCTTGGCCCACAGCTCTTCTGGCATATGGCTGACGTAACCAGCCCAGGTCCATTTCAGTTTGAAAAATATTAAATAAATAATATTTATTAAGGCCCGGTTCTAGCACTTTTAGCAATTTTCGATCATTTTTGAACGTCAGTATCTTGTTTTATAATTAACCCAGAACTATGAAATTGGTATAACATCAAAATTTTACATATTATCTAGTACTTTGTGAACACAGAAACATGATTAGTATGAATTTACTCGATAGAAAATAAAATCAAAGGTAACACTACTTTATGCTTAGAACATTGATTGGAAGAGACCCCGTCACTAACTGATATCAAAGATATACCAAGAGAAAGAGCTTATTATGATTGAGAAAATGGCTAGACACTTTTTAATTCAAAGCTTTAGTTTTCTTAGAAATAAATACTTTAAAATTTACTACCGAGATGTATCATCTTTCCCGCTCTACTTGATCACGAATGAGAGGGACAAAAAAATCACTGACACCCGGCCTTACATAAATAATAATAAACCACAGAGATCATCCATACCAATATATAAAAGTGAAACGTCTGTTTGTTTGTTTGGAAAGCTTTCACGCGATACCCTACAATAAAACATGGATACTTTTTATCCCGGCAAATTGTAAGATCCACGGGAAAACTGGAAAATGTTGATTACTTGCTGTAAGGAACGGTTGCCATGGAAACGAAATAACAAGTCTGTCAAAAAACTTCAAGAGAATTGCTATACTACATCTTTGCATTTAAAATATCCTAGAAGAGCATAGGATGCTTTTTTTCGCGATAAACAGTAGTCACGCAGACGACGCGGGCGGGAAAACTAATTTTTATATACAGAGAATGAGAACCTCATTCGTGGCGGCTATAGTTCCTTTTATTGCCATTTCACAGATAAGTTGGTGGCGCTGTGGTTACTTACTTAGTAATGTTTGTCGTAGTTATCGTAGGCAGAAAAGAGCAACTAAGCCTGCGATCATGTTGATTAGGTATAAGTATTTTCTGCCATACTCTTTGAAATGGGCAGAGCAACGTTAAAACTTGGAACTGCGTTTATGCATGGCACAGGCAACCTGTCAATATTTTAGTCCTTGAAAGTGGAAATGTTCAAAGTTACGCTTTTTAGTGTTCCGTACGTCCGAATGAAAAAAATGGAACCCCTATTAGATCAATCGTGTGTCAGTCTATCTGTCCGTCCGTCTGTCACAGACAATTTGCTACGAATCTACTGGAACGATTAATTTGGAATTTAGAACACTTTTGAATATCTGTGACCCAAACCGGCGTTCTCAGCTGTTCGGTTGTTTAGTCCAGTATCGATATCGATACAGGACCAATTAACCATTCAATTAACCTATCTGTTTTGTTATCAGTTCTCTTTATTGACGACCTTAGAGCTAACAACCTACAAGTAGGTATTAAACCTTTTATTGTAATCTGTTTTGTTATTAAAACTTTATTGACCACTCATGATTATTATGACTGACGTTTGTGAAGCTTTCCAAAGTTCGCGTTTGTGAACGTAACAATATTCCACACACGAGCATTATTTTACGTCGATAAAGAATTATTCAACAAACATTCAATCCCTTGCACGGACGATGGATTTTGTAATTCTAAAACGCGAGCCAGGCAGTTTTATTAAAGCGGTTATAAAAAAGCTGGGAGTTATTGGAGGTGCAGAAACTATAAGAATTATTATTATCATTTGTCAGCCGTTTTTTTGTTCGGTCTTTCCTTTCTAGTCCAGGCCCGATATCGACACCGAACTATCAGGCTCAATAGTCCGGTCGTATTACATCCACGAACTGCTGACACAAAAAAGTCACATCAGTCCGGTGGCCGGACTAAATAACCGAACTACTGAGAACTCCCGGACCCAAACACAGACGTGAAAAATAAATAAATGCATTTTTAATATGGGGGTCACTTTTGGGGGGACAAATCACTCCATATCAGTACGTCGATTTAGCTAAATGACGGAACTTTAGAACGTCTGAATTTTTAAAATGACAATCGATAATCCCCCCACTATCTCTGAAACTACCGTGCCTAAAATTTTGAAGAATATACAGAATTTAGTTATTTACAGATTACAGGAAAACCTATAAGAAGTACATATGGTATTTAAGTGAAAAAAATACATGGTAAATTTCTTTATATTGTGAGATATTCATCGTACGAAACCCTCTTCACGCGAGTTCAACTCGCGCTTGTCCGGTTTTTTCATTATTTACGGCTATTTGCATGAGAGTGAGATGCTATATTGGTAGTTACTATAGAACAGATTTGGAACAAAAGAAACCTACTTTTCTTTTAGACCATAGACATCTACGATGTCAGTATCCTTTTTTAGAGTTCACAACTTTTTGTAATCTTTGTAGACTTCATATCTTTTGTCCGAGTCTTGTTCACTCCATATTTTGGACACATTGACGCTTTATTTACATCGAAAGTTAGCTCGTTACTCACAGTTCACTCACTTGTTCGCTAATTACCGTGAATTCGTCAGTAGTTAGAACATCGTAGATAACGTAGACATGCTCTTGTTCGTGTTTATGTTCATGTTCGCTGCTGTTTATGTTGAACTGTTTGCAAGTTGTTCAACGCTCATTAAGGTGTTCCCGCAGAACTAAGTTTAGCTCCAATAAACGTTATAGTTGAGCAAATAATGTGCGACCTGTAGGTATCAGTTATTTCGCTTGTAAGGACTGATTATGGTAGGTGTTTTGTGAGTTGAAAATTATGAGATTGTAGCTCTCGACATCACCGTTGCATCAAGCAAACATGTTTATTCACATGAGCCCTAAAAGGGCACTCATGAATGTTAAATTACAATATCACCAGATTCGGAATACAAGAGAAAACCTGTCAAGAAACTCGGGTTTGTACCAACGGATCGCGCGATCCGTTTAAAGTGTCAACGGATCGCAGTGAGTCGTGTCAACTGATATCGCGATCCGGTGCCACTCAAAATTTGTTAAATATTTTTCCCATCGGATCGCGCTGTCCGTTGAGACTCAAATAAAGTAAAATTATTTTCCCATCGGATCGCGATTTTGGTTAGATTATGTAAAATGATAGATGTTGTGTTGCTGTATGTTATATACCTAAGGTTGAATACATACTTATAAAACGTACATTTTAAATGAAAAATTTAATTACGTACATAGTTCGACGATCCGCATGTGAACACGAATGTACAATAGAGAATATGGTTTCGGGAAAGGTATCAGTAGGTACATTCCCAAAAATTCTTGCTTTTGGAATAAAATGAAACCACAATATTAATTATTATAAAACTAAAACTAGCTAAATAAACTAGCACTAACACTAAAATCAACATTAGAAACGGAATGTTTCCCATATATTTATTTTGTTTTGACTGTTGCTCGCGAATTTAATATAATATGTTAATTATTGTTATTTTATCTGTGTTGTTCTTTTTTTGTCTTTGTGTTATGTTTATAATTGTTGATTATAGTTAAAATGAAGACATATTTGTCAGTCAAAATTATAAACGCGATAAAAACATGTCCTTATTTTGAGTTTTCTATATTTTGGTACTGCTTTTATTTCATTTTATCTGCGATCATACCGCTTGAAACAGTGATGAAACAGAAAACTCAAATTCAAAATAAATATATGGTAAATATTCCGATTCTAATGTTGACTTTATTGTAAGTGCTTTCTGACCATGTCAGTATAAAAACACGTATTACTTTTTGAATGTGTGATCATATTTTATATTTGCCTGTGTTGATTTTTACCTTTCTTGTTAGTTCCTTTTTTTACCTGTTTTTTTATTGTTGATTATTGTTCGAATTAAAACATGACTGATTATCACTTATTTTACCACGTTTTTAGTAAGTCACTTCCTTGTTTGTCTGTATGTCCATCGTTCCATGTGGAATATTGCAACACAAATTTCTAGCACTTCCCGATTGGCTATCCGACTGAAACTTTTAGGGTAGCTTACAACTTAATGATTGTGCAATAAAAAAATATAAAAAACATGTTTTTATATATAACAAAAGTACTTGTTTGCTTGTTTAATAGATTATCTAATAATCGATATTGTGGTTTAATTTTATTCCAAAATGCAAGAATTTTTGGAAATGTACCATATACCTACCGATACCATATTCTCCATTATACATTTGTGTTCACATGCGGATCATCGAATTATGTACTTAAATTTTTCATTTAAAATTTAGGTTGTATTAGTATTTACTCAACTTTAAGTATATAACATAAAGGTACACTAAAAAAAAACTACCATTTTACATAACCTAACCAAAATCGCGATCCGATGGGAAAATATTTTTATTTTATTTGAGTCTCAACGGATAGCGCGATCCGATGGGAAAATATTTAACAAATTTTGAGTGGCAACGGATCGCGATATCAGTTGACACGACTCACTGCGATCCGTTGACACTCTAAACGGATCGCGCGATCCGTTGGTACAAACCCAGAAACTCGATGGCAAACTTTTTTTCTAAATATTTGTACCTTCTTAGCTAGTTTTATAAATTACTAGCTGCGCACTGCGGCTCTGCCCGCGTGGAAGTTTCTTCGGGATACAAAGTATATGTTGGTCTCTATAGTGTACAGCACAAAGATACAACATATCAACAACTTCGGCTTAGCCGTTATCGCGTAAAAGCGCCACAAAGAAACAATAAACAAACAAACATACAGATATTAGTGCGGATGAAAGCGATTGCCTTTTAACTAAAATATTATTAAGTTTTACTTGTGGAAGTTTGCAGTATAAATTTGCCCATTAATGCCACTAGCAGCATGACACAGACTTGAACTTTTACTACCTAAGTACCTATTGTTCGCTAGAACTTCAGAATACCGTCTGTTGACATAATAATTACCTACCAAAGAAGTTTCGCACATGAAGTTTATACGGATTAATTTTAGGACTGGTTTGCTTCTGAATTCACGAGCTTGCATTCCACACCAGTATGATCAGTTCACAGATTAAATCTGTGGATCAGTTCGAGTATGATCTTGCTCGGTTCACACCTCCGCACGAATGAGGCTAGATGGCTAACACTCACTAATACTTGACACAAGTTACTTATATGAAATGAATGGATGGGCCTAAGCGGCGGATTTCGAAAGTCTACAAATTAAGCTCCGGCTCTCACTTGGTATCTGAGTCGGTCTCTATCTATGAGAGGTACGACACTTCAGCAACAGATAAATATTACTGTATATTAAAAGTCTGTGGATATATACAGGTTATCTCTTTTTCTCACGTATAAATTCTACTCGTTTAGTCATATTTTTTTAACAAATGTACGATAAATACTTTTAATTAGTTGTTGAAATATAATCTATGTCAACCGGATACCGATTGTTGACTTGTTATTTTAAAGCAAATGGTATGGCTAAGGCCCGTTTAATTTGTTTTATATTGGTCGAAGAGTTACCTGAGCGGAGGTTTCGGCCTATTGACTAGTGGCGCGTCAGAGTCCGTAGGCCCCTCCTCCTTCGGCGACGTCGGCGACAGCGGCGTCGCGGCGTGGTCGCGGAACAGGCGCAGGCGCACCTCCGACGCGCACGCGCGCAGGAACGCCACCGCCTCCGCGTGAGACATGTTCGACATCGGCGTGTCGTTCACCTGGACACAGAATACGAAACAGTTTTATCGTACGGCAAGATTATCTGGGGTGTAAAGACACACATATTAGGTAATAGTTTGTGTGTAAAATAAGCAAGGACGTTAACCAGGGTTTTGAGAGCAAAATAGCTGAAGCTGTTTGTAATTACCGTGTGGAGATTAATATTTGTGACTGGGGACAAAAGTTTTGCCTTCTTTACTTCGGTAGCCCGTATGTAGACCCTTGTGAAAGGTTTTTTCGGATTAATATGTAGATATATTATACCTATACTTGTAGGCACTAACTACGGAATCAAAGTGTGTCATATAAACGTTACTGTTGCATTTATAAAGTACTAGATTCCCGCCCGCGACTTCGTCCGCGCGGACTAATATTTATCGTGAAAAAAAGCATCTAACTTCTAGGATATTAAAAACTAATGCAAAGGTATAGGTACCAATGCTCTTGATGTTTTTTTACATACTTGTTATTTCGTTTCCATGGCAACCGTTCCTTACAGCGTTCCGTATCAAAATTTTTCCAGTTTTTCGTGGAAACTTACAATTTCCAAGATAAAAGTATTCTATCTTTTATTCTAGGGTATAAGCTATCTCCATTCCAAATTTCATCAAAATCCGTCCAGCCGTTATTTATTGAAAGCTCCCCAAACAAACAAACAAACAGACGACGTTTCACTTTTATATATTGGTATGGATATGTGCCAAAACTATTTAAATTGATTTAATTTTTTAAATAGTTTGTAATATATCATAGTCTTGTAGGTTTGTGTGTTGTCTGTACAATTTTATCCAAAATGGGCTTGGTAGTGTCGTTTATTGGCAACGAAACTACTGGTAGTGCGGCTGGTAGTGTCGTTGCCAATGAACGGATTTATCAGTTGTCTAGTATCCATAGTACAGGGTATCCTAGTTTGGGGTTAGGTCATTGGTGTGAAACGTCCAGAATAATAATATAATAATAGTCCAGATCAATATATATATATATTGATTTCAATTGATAAAATAACCAACTACAATAAAACGATGATTATTTTAATTAAGGACATGTAATAAAATAAACTTTAATTTAGCTTCTCAATTAAAATGTCTTCTAGAAACAAAAACCATTCAATTAAATGTTATTTGTAAAACTGGTTTTAACATCCTGATAGTTTTTGTGCGGACCACATGGTGTGTCATTAAACCAAAGCGCATAATATATCAATGACTGTGTTATTTTTTCTACTTCTGACAATACATACGATAGACACACAAAGACCGACCAACAAAGATTTTGATTCCTAACCCCTTAGGTTAGGTTCCGGTGATTCCCTATATCTAGAGAGCCACCGGAAGCAAAAATCAGGAAATACGAGAACTATGGTTCCAGTACTCCTCAAGCTCGGAAGAACTAAGTACTTATAAATGCACACAGCTGCAGACATTTTCTACGCTTTTTAGTGTGAGCACGAATACTTTTTTTTTACATTAGTTCCTACCTATATTTACGAGTGTTTACAAAACGCTTAATAGGCAACATAAAACATGCTTCACTTCGGCCTGCTGCAGCACTTTCTATATGACAGTTAGTAATTACTAATTACTAAAAAAAATAAGGTATCTGTTTGTTTGTGGTTGCTAAGGTTAAGAACTTGTTGTAAACAAAAGTGTGGTATACCACACTTTAAATTTGTGCCGGCCGATATCTATACATATAATAAAACTGTAACCATGATGACATCTAGTCTGTACATGGAAGAAATTTAAGAAAAATCATTTTTATTTGAGTATATGAAAATAGTAGAATACAAAAATATAGTTTTTAGTATTTTCGTATGTATGTGACTTCATCACGCAAAGACCACTGGATGGACTTTGATGCCGTTTGCTGAATTGTATTTCTTGGAGCGGGTGCAATACGGAAGGATGGTTTGCGGGGCGTATAATGACCACCCGTCATTATACCTAACCTAATATTTTGTACTTACAAATAAATATTTAAATAAACTCTTAGCTATCCGAGCGAAGCCGGGGCGGGTAACATAAGTTTTCAAGAAGTTACTTTATTAGTATAATATTAGTGAAAAATATTAGTAAACTCAAGTTAAATGGTTGATTTCACATTAGCACAGAATAAATAATATGACATTAGCAACCTTCAAACGGTGTCCACGGTCCTTCAACCCTTTGCTGACTCAACCAACAAACGAGATGAAAAGCAAACACTACACAATTAACTTCAAAGGCAGTTTATGAAACGGGAACATTTTCATACACAAAATCCGCGTTTTATTTTCCTTTTGTTGACTTTACAAACCTAATTACGCGGACGTTGTAAACGCAAAACAAACTTTGTAGCCATAATACGTGTATGGTGATATGTGTATAACTTTTGCAATAGAAAGAAGGGGTGATTTTTTCATTTTCATTTGGAATGTCAGAGGCATTTTCTTTACAAATTATTTTGGTGTTCGGGCTATTATTTATTCTGTGGTTCAGGCGTAACAATGATGAATATAAAGATGACTTTAATCATGCGAGTTTTTTTCGAAATTAGATTTGGTTCATATTCAAAGTAGTAGGTATATGATCATAGATCTAATTAAAGGTGAGAAGTTTCCTACGTACCAGCCTATCGGGCGTGAGCCATTTGCTAGCGCAGGAGTTTCGCCCAAGGATTTGCGCAAGTCTGCGTATTGTTGTTGATGCCCATGAAGCTTGACGGTGGGAATGTAGTTGTCCAGTTTTTGTTTGAATGAATGATATTTCAATACTTTAGCTGAGACTGCAGCATAGATTGTTATTGTGATTATGTTTTAACTGCAGTCCTAATGTCCTAATCTCACATTGAAAATAGCGAAAATTGACAACCAACATTAGAAACTATGTGCTCTCTGCCCAAGGTGGGATACTGCATTTTGTGGACTGCATCACCCTCTGACCTCTGTTTTGTGACATCTACTGTTTGATTTCAAAACGAATCCTATTTTATGTCAAGTAAGTATACCAAATTTGGGCTAAATGCTACCACTAGCTGAAACACAAGTTATCTCAGTCACTGTCGAGTAAATCAGTTGTATATCTGTAGGTACCTACGAAGAGCAACATAGGTAGTTAGGTACATTTTGTTCCTATACCTACATTCCACGCATCACATCTTACAAGTGATCTGCATATTCAAATAAACTGTACGCCAACATCTACTCGATGGCGAAATGGTTAAATCGGTTGCACACGTTCGCAGTTTTTGTCTCTACTTCAAGTTTGTACAATAGCAAAGATACACGATAGTGCAAAGCTCTATCAGCAGCGTACCAAGTGTTTTTACCAAACCGTTTTTGCCCCGTACCGTTAGTGCCATTCGCTACCACGACTTTGATATCACTTGATAGCATACCCGTTGGCATTTCTTTGACAAAAACATTTAAACCCTCGCTCCTTATTTCCAGCATTTGTACAAAGTCTTGAAATCTTTGAAAGAAGAACCTTTGCGTGTAGTTACATTACAGCGAGGGTTCGAATGTTTTTGTCCAAGATGTGACAATACAAAAAAATAACAAGGGAATAAAAATAGTACACTTGTGACTGTGCGAGTCACAAGTGTATTATTTTTATTCCCTAAAACAATAACTAGCTTAAAAACTAAAAAACACGCCTGCCCTGCCAAAAATGAATTATATACTGTTGGAATGTGCTTATCAAGGGCCTTCAATTTGATACCCATATTGTAAAAGGAGAAGTTTTTTTTTGCGTTTGAAAACGGAGCCAGGCAGCCGCAATTAAAAAAAAAACAAAAGAAAATGTTACTCGGGGGATGTAATGATTCTAACGATACCCCATACGTCTAAATCTGTACAGGCATTTAAGTTATGGTGGAATAAAAAACTCACATACATACAAACATACATGTATCCAAAAAACATTACACTCCTTTTTTGGGCCGTGGTGTAAAAAGAGGGCTGTTATATGTTTGAACATTTTGTCAGTCTGTATGTGGCATCGTAGCTCCCAAACAGATGGACCGATTTAGATGCTGTTATTTTATGTGATAACTGGAATTAGAAATAGTTCTTAGCTTTTAACTCTTTTTGTGAATGGATCTCTGACACAAAATTTTTAGTTTGTGCTTATATGTACAATTTCGAAGGCATTCTTCGAATTGGCATTTCTGCTAAAAAGTTCGTTCGGTCGGGGCTTTTTAAATGTTGACCAAAATATTGCTTTTCAGAAAGAATATAGGTAACTTTTTGGGAGATCATTTGCCCGGCAACAAAAGGTCGACTTACCGCTACAATCCTGTCTCCCGGCTGTATTCGCCCGTCACTAAGTGCGGGTTCCCTGACTAGAGCTCTGACGTAGTGCCCCAAAGCACTGTGGTCCTCCTTCCGAAGTGTAAACCCGAGGGACCCGTTCACTTTCGTCATTACTATGTCGAATTCCTGAAAGTGATTAAGCGGACTTTTAGGATAACTTAAATGTGAATGTTGTGTATAGTTAAACATAGTAAAAACTGTGAAATAAAACAGCTAGAGAAACTTTTGTCACTGCGCTGACGGTAACAAAAAGGCTAGCTAAGTGTGGTAATGTGGTTAAACAAATTTTCCGAATGGACTGATGTTGTTTTAATCAGTTACAGCCAGCGTTAAACTAGATACCTAGTAAATAAAGCTGTTCTTACTCTTAAACTTTAGGTATTTAAATGTATGATTGTATTCTAGAGAGCACACAAAATACCTAAAGGAATCTTTAACCTTCAATGGATTCATTTCTGTTAAGTTTTATGTTTGACACATTGCATGTATATCTCTTATACCTATGATTTACCTGTGATTCTGATAATATTACATAAGCTATTTTATGAATATAACTGTATCCTGTTTGTGTACTTTATGTTTGTTTGTCGTATGAGGTAGTGCTGGCCTCTGATGTCAGAGTTTGTCAAGCCGCCCGAGGGCCTCTGACATGGCTTAACGACTGCTATTAATCAATAATAGTTATATTGGTTCGCTCGGTTATAAATAGTTATATTGGTTCGCTCCTAAGATATGGATTGATTATTTGGGGACGTAGTACTGATTTTGCACGAGCTTTCATCGCCCAAAAAAAATGTATTCGAGCTATTTGTGGAGCAGCACCATTGGACTCATGTCGGCCACTTTTCAAAGAACTGAAAATTCTACCACTGCCATGTCAATATATTTACGACATATCATGTTTTGTTAGACAACACAGCTATATTTATACGAAGGCGAGTGACGTTTTTCCACGAAACACAAGGAACATAGATAGATTGGTTGATAATTATGCCCATAGAACCGCACTATACAATAAAAGCAGTTACTCGATGTCTGTAAAAATGTATAATAGATTACCGCAGCACCTAAAGGTACTGCCTTTTGCTAAATTTAAATATGAATTAAGAGCGTGGTTGCTGGATCACAATTTTTACTGTCTTAATGACTACTTAGATTCTAATTAGGCTTATTATTATTGTCATCATTGTAAATATAATTGCTATTTTTATCGCATGATGCATGTACTTATCAAATTATAATTTATGTTACAATTTTTGCATGCCATTTAATTGGCGAAATGTGTCAGGTCTTTTCACTGTAAAACATCAATTTATATTAACTCACATTTGGAGCAAATAAAATATATTCTATTCTATTCTATTCTAATAACAGCCGGGACCGACAGCTTAACGTGCCCTCCGACGCACGGAGCGATGGCAAACCGCACATAACTTAGAAAAGTCATTGGTGCGGAGCCTAGGTTTTGAACCCGGTATCGTTGGATTCTAAATTGCACTATAGAACCGTTAAACTGTTACAATTTATTTAAAACAAGCGATTTAAGGCTTCATTAGCGTTAATTGACGTCTCTAAGTGCGGTAGTTAGTTTCCATAGTGACCTATACCTTTTTTACTGAAACTACTATTACTACATATTAGCAGGTAATACTGCATAATGTGAACGCGAACTTGAACCCATTAAAATAATTCACTTACCACCGATCCGTCATTCTGGGAGCGTGAACAAAAGCATTTATTAATTGGAGTCGAGTTTCATCAGTGTAAAAACATTACGAGCCTGATATTATTATATAATCAGGGCCGGTGGAAGGCTCAACGCTTGGGGCATACCCTTCAAATACCGCACATGCCATATGACATGTTTTTGCTTTATTTGTATAATATTAGATCAGAGTGTTGTATATTTAAAGTTTTTAGGCTCATTTCCGGTGGCAGATGAAGAGTTAAAGCCAGATTCAATCAATCTTTGCGGGTACTTTTATGTTACTATTTTCGATAAAAATGCACAAATTGTATTTGTACCAAACTGCTGACTAACTTGTCTTCATAGGTACAGGTATCTTCCCACTAAACGCAAATAATATAAATAAAGAATGAGAATGATTCGACGTACAGTATCAAGAAACGCAAATAGGCTGTGTAACAAATTTACGCTTAACAACTTTTGAAGGCTTCTTCCACGTCTCTTCCGAAATAAAAGATGGTTGGTATAACCCAATAATTATCACTTTGACTACGACCCTGCGCATAGCAAACAGAAAATAATACCCATAAAAAGGCGAAGTATTAAATTCTGATGGAAGTGAGCCATAAAATGATTTGGATGCCATTTGGGTTTTTATTTCGATGAACAAGATGCTTTTCCGGGTGACACGGGAATTTGTAACCCAAGGGCTGTAAGAGAGTCACCTTAAAAACTCCAAAAACCTTACTTAAAAGTTTGTTAAGTATATGAACGGGATAATCTTAAAAAAAATATGTTGGACCCTGGACTGGAGCATAGAATAACTATACATACATAGACATATAACATACATACTACTTTGTTTGGATGAATCCTGGTAGGTGAAAAAAAATTATATGTATACTTACTTATTTGATAAACTCTAAAAACCTTACTTAAAAGTTTGTTAAGTATATGAACGGGATAATCTTAAAAAAAAAATTGTTGGGCCCTGGACTGGAGCATAGAATAACTATACATACATAGACATATAACATACATACTACTTTGTTTGGATGAATCCTGGTACGTGAAAAAAAATTATATGTATACTTACTTATTTGATAAACTCTAAAAACCTTACTTAAAAGTTTGTTAAGTATATGAACGGGATAATCTTAAAAAAAATATTGTTGGGCCCTGGACTGGAGCATAGAATAACTATACATACATAGACATATAACATACATACTACTTTGTTTGGATGAACCCTGGTACGTGAAAAAATAAAATATGTATACTTACTTATTTGATAAACTCTAAAAACCTTACTTAAAAGTTTGTTAAGTATATGAACGGGATAATCTTAAAAAAAATATTTGTTGGACCCTGGACTGGAGCATAGAATAACTATACATACATAGACATATAACATACATACTACTTTGTTTGGATGAATCCTGGTCCGTGAAAAAAAATTATATGTATACTTACTTATTTGATAAACTCTAAAAACCTTACTTAAAAGTTTGTTAAGTATATAAACGGGATAATCTTAAAAAAATATTTGTTGGACCCTGGACTGGAGCATAGAATAACTATACATACATAGACATATAACATACATACTACTTTGTTTGGATGAATCCTGGTCCGTGAAAAAAAATTATATGTATACTTACTTATTTGATAAACTCTAAAAACCTTACTTAAAAGTTTGTTAAGTATATGAACGGGATAATCTTAAAAAAAAAATTGTTGGGCCTTGGACTGGAGCATAGAATAACTATACATACATAGACATATAACATACATACTACTTTGTTTGGATGAATCCTGGTACGTGAAAAAATAAAATATGTATACTTACTTATTTGATAAACTCTAAAAACCTTACTTAAAAGTTTGTTAAGTATATGAACGGGATAATCTTAAAAAAAATATTTGTTGGACCCTGGACTGGAGCATAGAATAACTATGCATACATAGACATATAACATACATACTACTTTGTTTGGATGAATCCTGGTCCGTGAAAAAAAATTATATGTATACTTACTTATTTGATACCAGCTGTACCGCGGCTTCGCATGCATGGTCGTTTCTTTAGGTTCAAGTACCGTAATGTGCTATTCCAGGACCAATATACCAACATTTGAACAAAATTTATTTTGCCGTCAATAATACTTTTATCGATTGCTCGGCTAGAAGCCGGACTTGAGATACCAATTGCACCATTAATTAAATCAAACCCTAAGCTATCTAACAATGAAAAGCGATTGCAGCTCCAATAGTTTTCACGTGATGCGTGAACAAACAAACATACAGACAAACAGACAGAGCGACACGATTAAAAAAAATATCATGTTCAATACCCTTTTTAAGCACTCAAGAGCATTTTTTTATTTATCTTCTTTTTATAGCCTTTTTCGTACCTATTGCTTTATTATATGTATAGATATATAACTGTGTCAATTTACATTAAAAAATCCGCCTAGTAGTTTCAGCGTGATACGTGTCCTTTTTAATAACTTTCAACCCCTATATTGCAGAAACCCTTTAATTTTTCGGGATGAAAAGTATCCAATGTCCTACCTCGTAGTATGAACTCAAATTATTCCAAGTTTCACTTGAATTCATTCAGTAGTTTCTGTGCGATGCGCAGTCAAGATACGGACAAACAGACAGACAAAAATAAAACGTAAAACAGCTTTGGCTTCATTATCGAACGAAGAGTAAACTCTACAAAAAAAAAACACAAAATATTTAATGTACAGAATTTGGACCCATATCCGCAGGAACCCTTTATTTTTTGGGATAAAAAGTATTCATAATTTTCACCCATCTTATAAACTATGTCTGTGCCAAGTTGCATCAACATCCGTCCAATAGTTTCAGCATGCTACGTGTACTTTTAAATAATTTTCCACCCCTATCCTGCAGGAACCCTTTAATTTTACGAGACAAGACGTATCCTCAACTTCAACTCACCATATAACTTAAGACGGTGCCAAGTTGCATCAAAACCCGTTTATTAGTTTCAGTGTGGTACGTGTTCTTTTAAATAATTTTCAACCCATATCCTGCGAGAACCCATTAATTTTTCGGGATGTAAAGTATCCTATGTTCTACATCGTAGTATAAACTCAAATCATACCAAGTTTCATTTGAATTCATCCAGTAGTTCCGGTGGCATGATGTGCAGCCAAGATACAGACAGACAGACATACAGACAGAAATGAAAAACATACAGTTTAGGCTTTATTATCGAATGAAGAGTAACCTCCAAAAAATATATTCAGAATATTTTTAATGAACAGAATTTGGACCCATATCCCGCAGGAACCCTTTATTTTTTCGGGACAAAAAGTATCCATAATTTTCACCTATCTTATAAATTATGCCTGTGCCAAGTTGATCAACATCCGTTCAATAGTTCAGCGTGCTATGTGTTCTTTTAAATAATTTTCCACCCCTATCTTGCAAGAACTCTTTAATTTTTCGGGATGAAAAGTATCCAATGTCCTACCTCGAAGTATGAACTCAAATCATACCAAATTTAATTTGAATTTAGTGAGTATTTTCGGCGTGATGCGCCGCCAAGGTACAGACAGATAGACGGAAAGACAGACAGACAGACCAAAATTACAAAAATACAGTTTTGGCTTTAGTATTGAATATAGAATGGCCTCCAAAAAAAATAACACAATATCTTCAATTTACAGAATTTGGGACATTATCCCGCAGGAACTCTTTATTTTTTCGGGATAAAAAGTATTCTCAATTTTTACTTATTATACAAACTATGACTGTGCCAAGTTGCAACAAAATCTGTCTAGAAGTTTCAGCGTGATACGTGTTCGTTTCAATAACTTTCAATGCCTATCCTGCGGGGACCCTTTAATTTTTCGGGATGAAAAGTACCCAATGTCCTACCTCGAAGTATGAACTCAAATCATACCAAATTTCATTTGAATTCATTGAGTATTTTCGGCGTGATGCACTTCCAAGGTACAGACAGACAAACGGACAGACAGACAGACAGACAAAAATAAAAAAATACAGGTTTGGTTTTAGTATTGAATATGGAAAGCCCCCCAAAAAAATATCTTTAATTTACAGAATTTGGGACATTACCCGCAGGAACTCTTTATTTTTTCGGGATAAAAAGTATTCTCAATTTTAACCCATCATATAAACTATGATATCCGTCCTGTAGTTTTAGAGTGGTAAGTGTTTTTCGAAGTAATTTTTAACCCCTATCCTGCGGGAACATTTTTAAATTAAAAAGTAAAATGAAAAGAAAAGTAGCCTATGTCCTACCTGTCCAAGTTTCATTTAAATTCATTCAGTAGTTTCGGCGTGATGCCTAGCCAAGATATAGACAGACAGACAGACAAAAATGAAAAAATACAGTTTTGTCTTCAGCATCGAACCTAGAGAACGGTCCAAAAAATATTTCTAAATATCTTCAATGTACAGAATTGGACCCGTTACAGTTTTATTATAAGTATAGATATAGATTAGATTTTATAGCTGCCAATGGTTTTTATGGACACTAAAGTCAGAGTGAGTTTTGGTTACGGAATCAATTCGTAATTCGTTGCCACAAATATAACAATTAATTGCTATTTTTAAAAGCTTTTCGTTGTTGAATGGAGGAATAAAATGCCAAAAATTTATTGCATGTCCAAATAAAACTTTCGGGTAATGGAATAGGTACCTACCGGATCTCTCCAGAGCAGTAGGTAGGTAATTATGGTACTACAATAGTGGACGTAAGTGGTAAGCCTCACGCTTTGACAAACGCCTCATGCAATGACCATAATTAATTCTACATTATCCTCTCTCTTTTCAGCAGTAGTGGCTTCAAATTGGCAAAAAACGCGTGGAAGACTTCAAATGTAGTAATTTCCCACCAAACTTGGACTATAGAAATTACTGCACCATTACAATAATCGTGACTGGCGTCCTTATTATAAATACCTGTTTAATATTTACTCGTAAGTACAAACAATTTATTTTAAACACTCATTGGAGGAATAGCATTCATTACATACCCCGTATGTTATGTCGTATACCGGCAGCGGGCGGTCCAAATCGGGCAGATGCAGTGTGTGACGGTCTACCTCGGGGCTGGCTTCGCGCCGCCCGCGGCCCTCGGACGAGGAGGTGGTCGCGCTACTCGTCGTTTGTGATAGTCTGACAGAAGAGAGCAGAGGTTAAATCTGGCATAGCTCCCAGTGTGCTCTATTATTTTGCGTACTAGGTTAAGCTGTTAGTAAGAAGCACCAATACAGCACAGAACCCTTCTAAAATTATAATTGCAAACGTTTGTGTGTGTTTGTTTGAAATAGCTGAACGGATTTTGATGAAATTTGGTATATAGATACTTTTGGTCCTGGAATAGATAACATATAGGATACTTTTCATCATCGTCATCATCATCCATGCTGGTGAAACCTCGAGAAGCAGCTGCTAGTAACGAATAGTGACATCCATCACCAATATCAGCAGGACAGTTACAGCAGATGTGGATTGTGCAATAGGTAGGTGCTTTAAAGCTATGCACACATTTGTATAGAGTGTTAGGCTGCACATGAACCTGCACAAGAAAGGACATAATGGAGGCTAGAGATAGCGTAGTTGAGGTGACGACTTTCTGGTCTAACTCCATTGAGACGTAAGTAGTTGCGTGCGGGACAAAGTTACTTGTGAGATCCGACAAATATGGAAAACGCTCGTCCTCCACTAGAACTGCAGATTGAAGGCAGTCCGGTCGCGTGTGTACTGGCCGGCGCGTGGCCGAAATGGTGGAAGCATTCGAGGTGTTTCTGAAGGCGGCCGGCGTAAACAAGGAATCGACGGATGAACAAGCTAGCCTGTTGGTGAAACTTATAGGCCTGGAAGGTTACGAGATTTATTCAGCACTAGCTGCAAACGCAGCTTTCCCCGTGTGTTTTTTTTTGGATATAAGGATCCTATAATATTCCAAAACCAAAAGAACTTCGTTCATACGTCCACTGGTTTTCATCGATTGTTCGAATTCTACAGACAAACAGACCGACGCGATCTTTGAAAATGTTATATTTTTGTTCAGTAGCTTATTTTAAGTACACCATTTTTTTAAATTTATAATTTACTGTTTTTTTTGGTACTTACATACTGCTTTATTATAAGTTAGAATTCACATACACTAAAGAAGAGAGAGCCGACAGATTGACGATGATCAAACAAACAAATTGCCTTTTTTTACGAGACTGTCTGTGTTGTGTCTGTGTTTATCTGTCTATATAAGTGTCTGTTCCTTTATGGCACTTTATAGACCAAACGCGAGGACCGATTTTGATGATTCTTACGTCAATCAATTTGTCTTAATTTTGCAAATGCCATTATTAAAGACATGACAGTAATCGAAATTCAATATGGCGATAAGCAGACGCCATATTGTGAAAAGAAAAAAAAAGCCAACTATGTTAAGTGAGGTTGAATAGGAATTTGAAAATATTTTTTAGGTTTCTCTTATCATTTTTCAATTCGAATGACCATTTAAGATCTATAACGACTTAAAGTTGGTCAGGAACCTCACATAAATTGTTGCCTCTTTTTAATTTTGTTCTCAGTCTGTTTTTTTAGCACTGTCGATTATGTCTCGTTCAACTCAACTCAACTCTAATGCTAGTAACAGTACCCACCTGGCGTGCATTGGATGACAGTTGAGGGGGTCCAGCGGTGGAAGGTGCGGCGGCAGGTGCGGCGGGTGCGGCGTGCGGGTGGGGGGCGTCGGCGGGTCGGGAGGGGTGATGCTCTCCAGGACGTCTGGTGGGGGGCGACACACTCGCAGCTCGACCCGTGCGTTCGCTGTGCGGAGGACTTCTAGGGCTTCCTGTAACAGGATACGGGTATTAAGGCTGCTTTTAGAGCAATGCGCAAGGTCCGTACGGACTGTCCGTATTGAAGGCCGTCTGTAGTATCCTGTATCTCCTATTTAGTTTGTGGTAGTAGCGTTCTACGTGGAGCGAGTTCCGTACGGAGTAATCTGCATAGCTGTAGAACAATATTCTAACGACACAGGTTACGTGTGTCTCCGCTCCGGAAATCCGTACGAACGATCCGCATGTAAATACGT